>CM060185.1:12090517-16890517 GCA_030549335.1 Pontederia crassipes | reverse complement strand
AATGTCGAGTCATCATGTTTTAAAGTCTTTTGACTATGTTTTTAAAGGATGTTTAGTGATGATTATTAGATTGTTTTTCTCAATTTTATAACATTACTTTTGACGTTTTCATGAAGTCTTCCGCATTTAATTCAAAGATTTTCTTATCATATTTAAATGATTTTATTCTTCTACTGTAATAGATGAGAATCATATTTTATTATGATTACATGATTGCGAACATGCTAACATAGTCGAATGACCTAATTGTCCTTGGTAATTGACAATTGGAGGTGGAATTTGGAGTGTTACATATATCTTTAAATCGATAATGCGACAACAAACAATTCTTTCCCAACAAATATTCTCTCTGCATTCACAATTTGTCAATATTTGTTTTTTCCAAGATATAAAATTTCTTTTTGGTATCAAACTGAAGGATATATATATATATATATATATATATATATATATATATATATATATATAGGTATGACTGCTACATTATATCCAATTATCCATATTTAAAAGAGATCAGATCATAGATTGCTTTTTATTAACATAATCACACTTGCCAAGGAAAACAAGGTGATTAATAGTCCGACTCTTTTCAGCATTTTGTAAACTTTATTCATCTAATTAGATGCAACTATAAGTTTGAGTAACTTACGCTTTGATTTTGATATTGCATCACAAATAGGAAATATGATAAACCTAAATGCGTCAAAATTAATTGATCAATTCAATTATTAATCATAATTTAAAAGAGTTGCAGTTACACTTGTCTAACACTGACCACAAAATGAGACAGAAATTGAAATAAAAAAATATAAGTATTAAAAATTGAATAATATTAAAAAAGAAAACTATTAGGAGTAAACAATCAAAATAAAAAAGAAAAGTATTTAAGAGACAAGGTAAAATAAAAATATAAAATAAATAATAATGATTTAAAATAAATATGCTAATAAATAATAAATAGAGAATAACTTTTATTTAAAGGTTGAGATTTTTTAATCAATAATACCTTTGTATTAGTATTTCATTACTAATATGTTATTATTAAAATATTACTATATTATTATTATTATGTTATATTTGAAATTATTATAAAAATTTATTTCAATAAAATTATATCAAGTATTAGGTTGAATCTTGTGGACTCCGTTGGTGGGTAGTAGTTTGACTCGACCCATGAACAAATTCGACCTAATCCAATAAAAAATGGTTAGGATCCAATTTTTTTATGCAAGAATCGACCCAACCCAATCACGGCTGGGCTCGGTTGGGTCGGATGGTCGATCACTATTTTTCTTTTTTATTTTTGTTTATACTTTTAATATAAAAATACATTTGATATTTTATTTTAAACACCAAAAATATTATTTTAAATATTTAAATACTTTTTTGCCTTTTTAAAACACTTCATTTTATATTTTAAACATTGTAAAATCCTTAAATTAAGTGAAAAAATCATTTAAAATAAAAAGTATAAAAATCAGGTCGTTCCAACTCGAACCTGACCTGGACCTAGGTCAAATTTTCCATCACCATTCGACCCGACCAATGATCTAACCCGATCCAATATGGGTTGGGTCGAATTTTTGAATTCTCCAAGTTGACCCGATCCGATGAATGCACCTATTCGGGGTACATAAAAGAAAAGTTGGGGCTAACTATTATGTCACATTCTTTACAAGCTTATGATATTGTCCGCTCTTGACTTTGGCCCACGTGATTTTATCAAACACATCCTACCAGGTCATGCTACCATAGATACCCATATTCATTTATGCATGTGGGGCTAATCCAAAGCATCATACCATTCTTAGGTAATTCAATGCTTTGTTGAGTGATCGTACCTCATTAGACTCGTAAAACAAAGCTTTTGTTTGGATGAAATCTCATTAAGGGGAAAGGAGAAAGGAGGAAGGTAAAAAGAGAGAAGTGAAGGGAGAGAAATGAGTAAAAAAAAATTCCTTTGTTTGGATTGAAGAGAAAGGAGGGCAAGGGATGATAATACTAATTAGAAATGTTTAAAATCATTTGACCTCCTCTATCCTCCAATTTGGAGTTGAAAAAATTAGATCAAAAGAAGTGACCCCTCACCACCTCTATCGAAACTTTGGGAAAATTTTTCCCTTCGCCTCCCCCTCTATCCTTTTCTCTACATTCAATCCAAACATGGGTTAAAACGAAACCTCATTACGAGAAAAAGAGGAGAAGGGGGGCAAAGAGGGAAGAGAATATTGGGAAATGAGGACAAAAAATTTACATTGTTTGGATTGAAGAGAAATGAGGGGAATATTAACTAGAAAATGTTTAAAATCATTTCACCTCCTCTACCCCCAATTTGGAGGTGAAAAAATAAGATCAAGAGAAGGGGACCCCTCCATTTCCCTCTCTCGAAATCTCATCCCAATTAGGGTAAGATATTTTCACTTCCCCTACTCTCTTTCCCTTTCTCTACCTTCAGTCCAAACATGGGCTTAGGCTTTATTTGGATGAATGTCATTAAGGAGAAAGGAGGAGAAGATGGGGAAGGAAGAAAAAGGAAGGGAGGGAAAATGAGGAAAAAAAATTCCTCTATTTGGATTGAAGAGAAAGGAAGGTAAGAGAGTGTAATTATACTTAGAAAATATTTAAAATAATTTCACCTCGTCTACTCTTCAATTTTGAGGTGAAACAAATAAGATAAAAAGAAGGGACCCCTCCATTTCCCTCTCTCAGAATCTCAACTCAATTAGGAAAAAAGATTTTCCCTTTCCTTCCCCTTCTTTTGCCTTCTCTACCTTCAATCCAAATATGAGCTTAAGCTATGTTTGTATGAAATCTCATTAAGGGGAAAGGAGGAGAAGAGGGGGAAGGGAAAAAGAGGGAATGGAAGGGATGGAAATGAGAAAAAAAATCCTCCGATTGCATTAAAGAGAAGGGGTGGGGGGGGGGGGGGGAGGGAGATTAATACTAATTAGAAAGTGTTTAAAATAATTTCACCTCCTCTACCCTTCAATTTGAAGGTAAAAATTATTAAATCAAAAGAAAGGGTCCCCTCATTTCCCTCTCTCAAAATCACATCTGGACTAGGGGAAAAATTTCCCTTCCCCTCCCCTTCTTTCCCTTTTTCTACATTCAATCCAAACATGAGCTTAGGCTTTGTTTGAAGGAAACCTAATTAAGTGGAAAGAAGAAAAGAGGGGGAAGGGAAAAAGTGGAAAGGAAAGTAAGGGAAATGAGGAAAAAAGTTTCCATTGTTTGGATTAAAAAGAAATTAGGGAAAGGGAGGGTAATAGTAATTTGAAAATATTTAAAATCATTTCACCTTGTCTACCCTCCAATTTGGAGGTGAAAAAATTAGATCAAAAGAATGAAAATGGAAGGGAATCTCCCCTCGACTCCTCTTCATTCCCTTTCTCAAATCTCATCCAAACTAGGGGGAAATAATTTCCCTTCACCTCCCCCTCTTAACCTTTTTCTACCTTCAATCTAAACATGGATTTGGACTTTGTTTGCATGAAACCTCATTAAGGGGAAAGGATGAGAATAGGGGGAAGGAAAAAAGAGGGAAAGGAAGGGAGGTAAATGAGAAAAAAATCCTCTATTTTAATTGAAGAGAAAGGAGGGGAAGGAAGGGTAGTACTAATTTTAAAATATTTAAAATTATTTCACCTCCTCTGCCCTTCAATTTAGAAGTGAAAAAAATAAATCAAAAGAAGAGGAATGCCCCAGCATTCTCCTCCATTTCCCTCTATCACAAAAATTTTCCCTTCCCTTCCCCTTCTTTCCCTTTTTCTACCTTCAATCTAAACTTGATCTTAGGCTTTGTTTGGATGAAACCTCATTAAGGGAAAAGAAGGAGAAGAGGAGGAAGGAAAAAAGAGGAAAGGGAAGGGAGGGAAATGAGGAAAAAAGGTCTCCTCTGTTTGGATTGAAAAGAAAGGATGGGAAGGGAGGGTAATAATAATTTGAAAATATTTAAAATCATTTCATGTCCTCTACCCTTTAATTTGGAGGTAAAAAAAATTAGATCAAAAGAACGAGAATGAAATGGAATCTCCCCTCCATTTCCCTTCATTCCCTTTCTCAAATCTCATTCAAACTAGGGGAAAAAATTTCCTTCACATCTCCGTCTTTCCTTTTTTCTACCTTCAATCTAAACATGGATTTAAGTTTTGTTTGCATGAAACCTCATTAATGAGAAATGAGGAGAATAGCAAGCTATGTTATCAGTTTCAACCCAGAATGTCATATTCAGGTCAGCATTAAAGAACATGCATCTTACTCTCTCTAGAAGTGTCGTTCACTTCATTTTGCTATGGAGTATCTCTAATAGTACGATGCCTAGTAATGTCTTTATCTTTGCAGAACTGATCGAATTCAGTAGAACAAAACTCCAAATCATTGTCAGTGCGAAAACGTTTCACTTTCTTCTCTCCATCAAAATATTTCACTACTTGAAAGTCTTGAATGACTCACTCTTGTGCTTCATCGGGAATACCCAAGTCATTCTTAAGTAGTCATCAATCACGAACAAAAATTATTTGGCACCTCCCAATGATAGAACACGAGTGGAATCCCAACAATCAACATGGATATAGTCGAGTGTCGCCTTCGTCCTATGCACTACCTTGTCAAATTGAATCCTTCGTTGTTTGTCAAATACACAGTGCTTATAAAAATTGATTTCAGATATTTTCTGACCTCCCAAAAGACCTCGCTTGCCGAGAATGTTCATCTCATTCTTACTCATATGCCCAAGTCGTATATGTCATGACTCCGATGAACTAGCCACAACAGCAATACCAAAGATGGTCTTGTCTTGTAATATGTACAAGAATTTCTGTCTGACTCTCTTTAGAATTATAATCGTCCTTCATGACCATGAGGATGCCTCCATCAACATTGATCTGACACCCTTTAGCGTTCAAAACTCCAAGTGAAAAAGTTTTTGTGAAACGTGATGGACATCTGCAGCATCATCATGAGTTTTGATTTACACCGAATCGATCCCAAATATTTGACATGACAGCATTGTTGCCCATGATCACATTTTTACCATTAGTTTTCAGATAAGATGAGAATCATTATTTATTCGGAGTTTTGGTAGGAATATCTTGAATCAAGAATCGAAATATCCTTCGGACATCCTTTGCCAATAGTAGCTAGAAACCAAATCATCTTTAGAGTTTTCAGTTTCATGTGCCACCGCCGCAACAAGGGCCTTCTTCTTTAGACAAATGTTTTGATAGATGTATTTGGAAGTAATTTTCTTCTTTGGCTTGGATTATTTTGAAGTTGAGGCTTGTCCCTTCTCCGTGGTAGATACCAATCCCGTGGTATGAGTCTTTGCAGAATTTTAAAACGCCATATGTCGAAGTTTACGAATATGAAGATTCGATCTTACTTCTTCTAGACTTATAATTTCCTTTCCCATGATCATACATTGAACAAAATTCTCGTATGATGAAGGAAGCGAAACTAACAAGAGTAGGACTTCATCTTCATCCTCTATATTTACATCAATATTTATGAGTTCCATCAACAAACAACTTAACTGATCAAGGATATTCTTTCAAGGGATACCTTCTTGCATACGTAGGATGAATAGACGTTGCTTCAATAGTAACTTATTGGCAAGAGATAGACTTTCGAGTCCCAACCAAAGATCGATCGTCGTTTCTTCATTTGCAATATCAATTATCACTTCATCCTCCAAACACAATAGAATCAAGTGCGCCTTCTCCTCTTGTGAGGCCAAATTAGCGAGGTCGATATCTTTTTCTTTGTGCTTCGAGTCTTCCTCCTTTCATTTGTTCTTCGACATGTTCATGAGCGGCGCCCAGACTCTTTGTTGCTTTAGTAACGCCCACATCTTGAGCTCGAAGTTGTTTCTGTCAGTGAACTTTCCAACTTTACGTTGTGCGATGTCATCTTTCTGTCTGATCGAGAATCGACTATTAAGAAAAGAGGGAGAGATAAGAATACGAGATTTACAAGGTTCACCTTAAATCGTTTTACGTGGAGACTCTCTTTATTATGAAATATTGAGAATTACAAGATGCGAAATAAACCCAGCCATCAAGGATGCGAAGAGCCCATAAGGGACGGACGGCTTCGCCGCCCCCACTGTCTTAGCATTCGACTAAGATAAGGGTTCAGTCAGAATTACGACTGGTTCATATTTAAAACATTATCAACATTTTGTGAGAACCATACTTGGATGCCGATTCTCCTTTGGATCTCAAGTCTTTTGATGGCCATCTTCTCTACCTTGTCCCTACTTAATTTCCTGGTGTGCAGAAAAGCAAAGCACGAGACCATTTACAGATTCTGAATATTGTGCTACAGCGGATGCAAGAACAGACGTTATATGGGTACAATCCTACTTTCTTAAGAACTTTGTGCCTCTCTTACATTAGTACCTTCATTATGGCGTCGACAATTTGGGTGCGGTGCTACCTATTTAACAATTAATCCAAATTTTTCCTGCACTAATAAAATATGTCGAAATTGATTTTCACTTTGTCCATGATGAGATTGCTAAATGGGGTGCAAGTCATCTCTTCTAAAGATGTTCTGTGTGACACTTGGATAGCTATGTAAAGTGTGTCTTGTTCATACGCAGTGATGTACGTCCATGCTGTTAGTTTGTTGTAATCTGTTTCAAAACCATATATTCAATACTGTCACACTTGTTTAACCTCATACTATAAATATATGCGAGCATTTCGTCAAAAGAACTAAATATATATATGAGCGCGCATTCGATAAACGGCATCACAAGCACCTGCTGTTGTGAGTATTATTTCGAACGATAGAAAATGTATGTAGTTTACTCTCTTTTACAAGGAAGATGTTAACCTTTTCTTGCTTTATACCAATAGAAAGTTTAGCAAAATGAGCTTTCTATTTGTATTCAGTTTTGGTAGCTTTTGAGTGCAAATTTATGTAATCTTGTGTTTAATCAATGTAGTCACGTCCTAATCACGTTGTGGCCTGCCTTTCCGTCATGCTTTATTGTTACAGGCATGCCAAAGAGTAGCGAAACTTCCATCCTGTGCATCCAATTCCGAGTACTTTAGCTAAAGTTCTTGAGGTTATTTTCCAAAAGCTTTGAACTTTCTTCACCCAATTGTTCCAAGTTGTGAACTATAAAGTCCATTATGCGCTCATACTTGGACCAAACTTGTGACGTCCGAGAATTACGTTAAAAAAAAAAAAAAAGAAAAATAAATCTATTTGACTCGTTCCAGTAACTACCCACTAACCCCTATAACTACTTTTACATCGGATATGGTCGAGGGGGGGGGTTTTGGTTGCTCATTCATGTACTGCAACAGGAGAGGAAAAAGGGCACGAAGGAAGACAACGACACAGTCGAAGGAGAGGTAGAGGCTGCCAATAGTGACGTTCGATTTCTTTTCTTTAAAAGGTACGAAAGATCCTACGAAAGATCCTACGAAATTAATTACCATCGGTACAGTACTTTGCCATCTGCACAACTTTTCCGTTCGTCGATATAAGGAAATTTTGTGCATTTACCGTGCACACTTTCTCATAAATGACTACATCTTTCAGATTTATTGGCACATCTCTGCCATTACGTGAACAAATATTTCTCTTCCCTATGTATCATTTTCCCATGTATGAAACCATCATATTTCATTCAGGGTGCATTAAATGCATCAATCCAAGTGCAATAGTGATGTTAGTGATGTAAGCCGTGTGCTTGATAAAATGTGTTAAAGATCTGGTATCACATGTGCCTTTCATGCACATTCCCAGGTTTAATGCGACAAGACGTAAGTGCATTTGATGCACTGAGATGGAGGTTTTTATTTATATTAAAGGTACTAATGGCATGTAATTTATGATACAAAATTGAAACATATGTTACCATTCTTGTACTTGACACTTTAAAATATTTTTAGTACTTCCTGCACATTTAATCCCAGCATTTAAGGATACTTTTCTCTATAACATAAGATATTTTTTTTTCTATAATATTCGAAACCTCAAAAAGGTATAACACTGTAGCAGAAGTATATGTGTGCTTTAGTCATTAGTGTTCGTCTTGTTAATTTATTTCATGTTCTGATTTTGACAGTACCGATTATTTTATTAGTTGTATAAAGTTAATCTTCTCTTTTATTCAGTAAGTCTTTGAATCTGAAATCCAAAACCATTTGAAATTTCCTTGGTCGTGTTCCTACTCAATCTATCAAGTCTATCTTTTTTTTTCTTTTTACCTTTTCTATATGATGATTTTATGTAAATTCTGACATCCTTGATCTTATTATTCATGAATCGATGGTCCTTAAATTCCGAAGATAGTCCTAGGTGTAAATAAGATAAAAGATGAAAAATGTAAATGAACGAGCTCGTCTTATGTTATGTTGACGACGGTCAACTTGGCCAAAAGGGAGTCGAAAGATACTCCACCGGCCCATATTTGGCGTTGAGATGCTCCGCCCTGGCCAAAAGGGAGTCGAAAGATACTCCACCGGCCTTATTTTGGGGAGTTGAAAGATACTCCAAAATAAGTGTAACATAATGAAAAATGTAAAGATGACAATAATTATAATGATGGGCAATGCCCAATGATATTATGATCTTTTAATGATGATCATGTTATTCTCGTTACACTTATCATATTATCATCACTAATGCCACTCTAGTTCATGTCTCTTGATCTTGATGTTATTGTATCAATCCTATCTACATGACTCTACCAATTATGATTATGTTCATTTGATTATCTTTATGAGGTCATTATTGCTTATATGTCATATCATTATTATGTACTGGGCGTCAAAGCTCACAGGGAGGTTCACCTCCCCTGTGTATTCAATGTCACAGGTAATAACCTGTCCCAGTAAAAAGGATGATGGCGCAGGCGACAGATCGAACTCGTGGTGATCTTTGCACATGAAATCGAGTCTCTTCAGCTTCCTTTTTATTTTCATCGAGTTGTATTTATTTATGCAAACTATTATGTTTAGATTATGTGAGACTTAGTTGGGTCATCTTGTTAAGACTTCCGCATTCATTTTAATTATGTCTCTTTTTAAACGAATAATAGCTATGTTTCCTTCCGCAATTATTCCTCTATTATGTTGACCAGTCAAAGTCTTATTTTGGTCAAATTATTATACACGTAAGTCAAGCCCCGTAACGTTCCCGGAGTGTATTCGTCCACGTGGCAGGGTGCATTTCGGGGGCGTTACAGTTAGGTATCAGAGCCTAAAGTCAGAACATTCTTATGTTCTGAAATGTCAAGTATGTAATCCATGTGCAAAGAGCCACGAGCAGTCGCCGCGCCAACCGGTGCTAAATCAAGTAAGAAAGTTATGTTTTTATGATTTAAATGTTTTATTAAATGTTTCCATGATGTGCAATATTGTAGATGCCTCCACGACGCGCTACCACTAGTAGAGGTCGTGGTCGACCTCGTCGTGATAGAGTAACCGATATTGAACAAGAAGGGATGAATCAAAATGAGATTGAGTTTGGACAGCCTCCACCGGTGCAACCCCCACCAGTTGAGCCTCCGCCGACACAGACACCACCAGTCCATCCGCCACCAGTGCAGACACCGCCAGTTGAGCCTCCAGCGACGCAGGAGCCTCCACCGACGCAGACACCACCGGTCCAGCCCCCACCGGTGCAGACACCGTCGGTCCAGCCTCCATCGGTGCAGCCTCCACCAGTCTATCCTCCACATATGCAGTTCTTGCCTATGCAGCCTCCACTAGGGCAGCCTTGGCCGATGCAGCCTTGGCCAATGCAGCCTTGGCCAATGCAGCCTCCAATTGTGCAACTCATGCCAGCGCCACCGCAGGACACCTTACAAGAATTCTTGAGGTTGCATCCGCCACAATTCGACGGCACAGGTGATTTCGATAAGGCGGAGAGGTGGATCATAAGTATGACAGAAACTTTCCTCGCGATGCGTTGTGCTGAGGACAGAAAGGTCTTGTACGCCACTAATCGTCTGACTGGTGAAGCCCTTGATTGGTGGAGAAGTACTAAAGCAACTCAGTTTGGAGAGCAGAACGTGATTCCCTGGAATAGCTTTTATGAGGCGTTTGAGGCACACTATTTCCCAGAGCATGATCGCATTCAAAAGCAGCGGGAATTTCTACAGCTTAGTCAGGGGAAGATGACTGTTGCTGAGTACCACTTCCAGTTCATAAAACTGGAAAAATATAATACCATGCGCATGAGTGAGAAGCAGAGGGCAGACCAATTTGCTCAAGGTTTAAACACTACTATCAGGTCCAAGACCTTATCCGGAAAATTACAAAATCTGAAGGAGGCAGTCGAGCTAGCGACTACTATGGAGCGAGATCATTTAAGAGAATTGGAAGAACAAAAAGGGAAGGCCCCTATACAAACCCTTGAGCATGGTCGTCACAGGTGGAATGACAAGCGTTCAAACTGGAGGGACCACCGACGTGATAATCGTGTGAGGCCATATGAGCCTCGCAACATGCCATGCCAGCCACCACGACAGCAGCAACCTTATCGTCAGGTGAGAAGTAAAATAAATAGTTATAGGTATGCAATGATGATGACTAATGAATAAATGATTTCAGCCTCAACAGCGACAGGCACCGCAGCAGCCCCAGCAAAATAATAAAGCATGCCAACATTGTGGGAGATTTCACCCAGGAGAATGCCGACGAAGAACAGGTGCTTGTATCCATTGCGGTCAGCAGGGACACTTTATCCGTGACTGTCCTAAGAAGGCAAGGGAGGAACAAGCTCAGCGTAGCGCTGGAAGTGCTAATACCTTGGTGCAAGGCAGAGTTTATAATATGCAAACGGATACTACACCAGCTGACGTCGACGTCATCAGAGGTACTTTACCTATAGCAGGCATGCCTACTACAGTATTATTTGATTCTGGTGCATCACATTCATTCATCTCTCAAGATTGTACTATGGCTTTGAATTTGCCTCTGCATGATATGACATGTTCCATGAGTGTGGCAACCCCTATGGGTACTCTCTGCACTACGAAGTACATCCCAGAAGTAGTACCAGTGACGATCGATGGCAAGAATTTCTCTGCAGATCTGATCGTCATTCCCATGACAGATTATGATGTCATACTTGGTATGGACTGGCTGTCATACCACGATGCTGTAGTAGTATGCAGGCAAAAGAAGATTATCATTGGTACTCAAGGCAAGCCGAAGGCTACTGTGAATGGCACTACTGGCAAGGAAGACAAGGTGATCATTTCTGCAATGAAGGCACAGAAGATGTTGCATAAAGGCTGTAGAGGTTATCTAGCTAGTGTCGTGAAAACAGATGCTCCAGTTCCAGACCCACGACAGATGAAAATAGTTAGAGACTTTCCGGACGTCTTTCCAGAAGACGTCACTGGATTGCCACCACGACGGGAGATTGATTTCTGTATCGACCTCCATCCGGGCACTGCTCCTATCTCCAAAGCTCCATATCGAATGGCTCCAGCCGAAATGCAAGAACTCAAAAAGCAAATCCAAGAACTTTTAGATAAGGGGTTTATCCAACCCAGTGTTTCACCATGGGGTGCACCAGTGCTCTTTGTGAAGAAGAAGGATGGCTCCCTCAGATTATGTATAGATTACAGAATGCTAAATAAGGTCACAGTGAAGAATAAGTACCCGCTGCCACGTATTGATGATTTGTTTGATCAATTGTCCAAGGCCTCTGTGTTCTCCAAGATTGACTTGCGGAGTGGTTATCACCAACTACGAGTTGCAGAAGAAGACATTCCGAAGACTGCTTTTCGATCGAGATATGGGCATTACGAGTTCTTGGTTATGCCTTTTGGGTTGACGAATGCACCTGCAGCATTCATGGATCTGATGAACAGGGTGTTCAAGCCTTATTTGGATCAGTTCGTCATCGTCTTCGTTGATGACATATTGATCTATTCAGAGAACCCTGAACAACACAGAGAGCATTTGAGGATCGTATTGGAGACACTTAGGCAGCACAAACTCTATGCAAAACTGTCGAAGTGTGAATTCTGGTTGGAAGAAATTATGTTCCTAGGACACATTGTCTCTAAGAAGGGTATTTCTGTTGATCCAGCGAAGGTAGAGGCAGTGACAAATTGGGCTCGACCGAAGAATGTGACCGAGATACGCAGTTTCCTTGGATTGGCTGGATACTATAGGCGATTCATAAAGGACTTCTCGAAGATAGCCTCCTCAATGACGAAGCTGACAAAAAAGGGTGAGAAGTTTATCTGGTCACGATAGTGTGAAGATAGCTTTCAGGAGCTGAAAACTAGATTGACTACAGCACCGATACTCACTATCCCTTCTGGTAGCGGTGGGTATGTGGTGTATAGTGATGCCTGCGGTACAGGATTGGGATCCGTACTAATGCAACACGGTAAGGTGATTGCATATGCATCAAGACAGCTGAAGAAGCACGAGGTGAACTACCCGACACATGATTTAGAGTTAGCGGCAGTGGTCTTTGCTCTGAAAATCTGGAGACATTATTTGTATGGAGAGAAGTTCGAAGTGTTCACCGATCACAAGAGTCTAAAATACGTCTTCTCTCAGCGAGACTTAAACATGAGGCAACGCAGGTGGATGGAGTTTTTGAAAGACTATGAGTTTGCCATTAACTACCATCCAGGTAAGGCAAACACAGTTGCTGACGCATTGAGTCGTAAATGGGAAGGTTCATTAGCATTTATGAGGCTTCGAGTGTTTGAGATGACTGAAGAACTCAACATGTGGAATCCAAGGCCGGGCAGAAATGGAGTTATATTGATGATGCACCAGCTTCAGCTAAACTTGGTTGACAGAATCATCAAGGCACAGCCGGAGGATGCAGAATATGTCAAGATGGTCAGTAGGTGTGAGAAAGAAACAGAGGACTTCAAGATATCAGCCGATGGCGGAGTCAGATATAGGAACCGTTTGTGGGTCCCTAATGATGCTAAACTCAAGAGGGAAGTGATGGACGAATGTCATAAGTCAGAATTTGCCATCCATCCAGGCAGCACGAAAATGTACAAGGATGTACAACGAAGTTACTGGTGGCACGATATGAAGCGAGAGATCGCGGAATATGTCTCTACGTGTCTAGTATGCCAACAAGTGAAGATAGAGCATCAGAGGCCATATGGCAAGCTTAGCTCTTTAGGAATCCCGAGGTGGAAATGGGAAGACATTTCCATGGATTTCATATCATGTCTACCTCGCACACAAAAAGGACATGATGCTATTTGGGTAGTGGTCGACCGATTGACAAAATCTGCACACTTCATACCGATCAAATGGAGACAGTCAATCGAGAGGTTGATGGATATATATGTGCAGGAGGTTATCAGATTGCATGGTATTCCAGTTTCTATAGTGTCAGATCGAGATCCTCGCTTTACAGCTAGGTTTTGGAGGAGTCTGCAGAATGCTTTCGGGACAAGACTGAACTACAGTACGGCTTTTCATCCCCAGACAGATGGTCAATCAGAGAGGACCATCCAGACGGTAGAAGACATGCTGAGGGCATGTGCCTTGGATTGGCATGGCAGTTGGGATGATCACTTGCCCCTGATCGAATTCGCCTATAATAATAGTTATCATTCCAGCATAGGCATGGCTCCATTCGAGGCCTTGTATGGAAGACCATGTCGATCACCAGCTTGTTGGAATGAGGTCGGTGAACGAAAGTTCCTGAGTGCTAAAGAATTAAAGGAGACTGAGGAATATGCCAAGAAGGTGGAGTTAATACAACAGAGAATGAAAGCAGCACAGACACGTCAGAAGACCTATGCAGATAAAGGCCGACGTGAGCAGATCTTTCATGCAGGTGATCAGGTACTGCTAAAAGTCTCCCCGACGAAAGGAGTCATGAGATTTAGCAAGAAGGGAAAGCTCAGTCCGAGGTATGTGGGTCCGTTCGAAGTACTGGAATTAGTCGGAGAGGCAGCATGCAGATTAGCACTACCCCCATCATATGGACGAGTGCATAATGTTTTTCATGTATCTATGCTCCGAAAGTATAAGCATGATGAGGCGAACATTATCAGATATGAGGAGCCAAATCTTAAAGAAGATCTGACATATGAAGAACAACCGCTGAGAATCTTAGAATCGAAAGTTCAGCGTCATAAGAATAGAGATGTACCACTGGTTAAAGTCGCATGGAGTCATCATCAAGGCGATGAAGCGACTTGGGAACTCGAGTCAGAAATGCGACAACAGTTTCCTAGACTATTTGGTAAGTTCCTACACTATACATAATTCGAGGACGAATTTTATTTTAAGGGGTTTATAATGTGACGTCCGAGAATTACGTTAAAAAAAAAAAAAGAAAAATAAATCTATTTGACTCGTTCCAGTAACTACCCACTAACCCCTATAACTACTTTTACATCGGATATGGTCGAGGGGGGGGTTTTTGGTTGCTCATTCATGTACTGCAACAGGAGAGGAAAAAGGGCACGAAGGAAGACAACGACACAGTCGAAGGAGAGGTAGAGGCTGCCAATAGTGACGTTCGATTTCTTTTCTTTAAAAGGTACGAAAGATCCTACGAAAGATCCTACGAAATTAATTACCATCGGTACAGTACTTTGCCATCTGCACAACTTTTCCGTTCGTCGATATAAGGAAATTTTGTGCATTTACCGTGCACACTTTCTCATAAATGACTACATCTTTCAGATTTATTGGCACATCTCTGCCATTACGTGAACAAATATTTCTCTTCCCTATGTATCATTTTCCCATGTATGAAACCATCATATTTCATTCAGGGTGCATTAAATGCATCAATCCAAGTGCAATAGTGATGTTAGTGATGTAAGCCGTGTGCTTGATAAAATGTGTTAAAGATCTGGTATCACATGTGCCTTTCATGCACATTCCCAGGTTTAATGCGACAAGACGTAAGTGCATTTGATGCACTGAGATGGAGGTTTTTATTTATATTAAAGGTACTAATGGCATGTAATTTATGATACAAAATTGAAACATATGTTACCATTCTTGTACTTGACACTTTAAAATATTTTTAGTACTTCCTGCACATTTAATCCCAGCATTTAAGGATACTTTTCTCTATAACATAAGATATTTTTTTTTCTATAATATTCGAAACCTCAAAAAGGTATAACACTGTAGCAGAAGTATATGTGTGCTTTAGTCATTAGTGTTCGTCTTGTTAATTTATTTCATGTTCTGATTTTGACAGTACCGATTATTTTATTAGTTGTATAAAGTTAATCTTCTCTTTTATTCAGTAAGTCTTTGAATCTGAAATCCAAAACCATTTGAAATTTCCTTGGTCGTGTTCCTACTCAATCTATCAAGTCTATCTTTTTTTTTCTTTTTACCTTTTCTATATGATGATTTTATGTAAATTCTGACATCCTTGATCTTATTATTCATGAATCGATGGTCCTTAAATTCCGAAGATAGTCCTAGGTGTAAATAAGATAAAAGATGAAAAATGTAAATGAACGAGCTCGTCTTATGTTATGTTGACGACGGTCAACTTGGCCAAAAGGGAGTCGAAAGATACTCCACCGGCCCATATTTGGCGTTGAGATGCTCCGCCCTGGCCAAAAGGGAGTCGAAAGATACTCCACCGGCCTTATTTTGGGGAGTTGAAAGATACTCCAAAATAAGTGTAACATAATGAAAAATGTAAAGATGACAATAATTATAATGATGGGCAATGCCCAATGATATTATGATCTTTTAATGATGATCATGTTATTCTCGTTACACTTATCATATTATCATCACTAATGCCACTCTAGTTCATGTCTCTTGATCTTGATGTTATTGTATCAATCCTATCTACATGACTCTACCAATTATGATTATGTTCATTTGATTATCTTTATGAGGTCATTATTGCTTATATGTCATATCATTATTATGTACTGGGCGTCAAAGCTCACAGGGAGGTTCACCTCCCCTGTGTATTCAATGTCACAGGTAATAACCTGTCCCAGTAAAAAGGATGATGGCGCAGGCGACAGATCGAACTCGTGGTGATCTTTGCACATGAAATCGAGTCTCTTCAGCTTCCTTTTTATTTTCATCGAGTTGTATTTATTTATGCAAACTATTATGTTTAGATTATGTGAGACTTAGTTGGGTCATCTTGTTAAGACTTCCGCATTCATTTTAATTATGTCTCTTTTTAAACGAATAATAGCTATGTTTCCTTCCGCAATTATTCCTCTATTATGTTGACCAGTCAAAGTCTTATTTTGGTCAAATTATTATACACGTAAGTCAAGCCCCGTAACGTTCCCGGAGTGTATTCGTCCACGTGGCAGGGTGCATTTCGGGGGCGTTACAAAACTCCACAAAGAAATCAAGATAATTAAGCACAAAACGAGTGAATGTTACAGATTGATTGGTTCAAACGCTGAACTCAGAAAGAGTTTCGTATGTATGTGACTTTTCCGAAACACCAAATCAAGAAAAGATAAAAAAAAATGTAACGTTCTAGAGTTGACCAAGTAATCAAGATTATTTTACAAGTAATCACGATTATTTTTAGTGCAATTCCTACAGATGTTGTAAGGAATCCACCCTTAACTCAAGCCATTACTTAAATATATCAGGATCTCATGGCTGATCAAGACGATAGCTTAACTTTGCCAATTGCACGGAAGCAAGTGGCCTTAAGAATGGGAAACATTTCCTTTTCCACAAACGGCTTTAGGGAGAGCCTCGTCAGACAACACTCGGATATCATCTCATCAAGTAAATAATTCTCTTTTGAATATGACCACCGAGAAGCCCAACATGAAGTAGAATCCATTCCCGAAAGATGGCCGTCTGTGCTCGTCGCTCCACTAGAATAATGGATCATCATGAAAGATATGCAATTAGCACTGGCCGGCTAGCAAATAGGATGTAATATTCATAGGCGTGACGAGGATAATCCTATAGAATTTCCATCCAAACTGATGATAGCGGATGGGAACTTCGTTGATCTCCTCGATGAATAAACTGCGAATGGATATGCAAATTTAAAAATGCATCAAGCATGTAAGCGTATTGTAAGTTGTTCATGGGGAAAAAAATAATACTTACCGGTTATTCGTGATATTGGAGCTCTCTTTTTCAGCTTTATCCTAGAGTATATTTAAGTTCTGAATGATTCAGTTCGAGATGACAGTGTTAAATGATAGAGCTCTTTGATGTACCATTTGGTGATGTCAAAGTGGATTTGGTAGCTTAGAGTAGTTGAGGGTCATGGTGCATGCCTTCCAAGCAAGCAAACACTTCTGCCATTGATGTGCAGAAGCTAAAGGTGGAAGTGCCTGTGTGTGTTTGGCCTTTCAGTCACACAAATGGCCACCGTAGAAATTAAATTGACTCGTGCGGTCTAAAGTTTGTTTTTTTTACCTCGCTTCAACCGTATGATCTGCTCCAGTTGACCATATATGGCTCCTACTTCTTCCACCAAAGAGCATGTTTTTTGGCTCCTCAAACGATGATGGACAAAAATGATTCTAGTGAATAGTAAAAAAGAGATAAACAACTCATCATATGAGAATAAGGAGCGCCACATTTGATGGGAAAATTCGAGAACAAGGAGAGAAGATCGCAGAGAGATTACAAGAAAAAATAGAGGAGACACGAATTTATCCAGGTTCACCCTTGAGATTAGGGCTACGTCATGCAAAGAAGTTCCACTATATCGTTTAGATTTATAGCCGCCACACAAAATTACATCAGAAATTAGGCTATTAATAGCATCTCCAAATCGGATTTAAAACTCAAACAAACAGAGAAAAAACTTAATCCGAACCACACGGGTCGGCTAAACAAAAGCTCAAAATCCGTCTAGATTTCGGGGGCGCTGCTCCCGAACCCCCGCCCGCTCACCGGCGAGCGGGACCGCCGTCGGGGGGCGGGGCCCTCCGAACCCCCCCTTTCGTTCGTACGCCAACAATACTGTTAATTAGGTAATACTCAGATTCCCCTAAGCTCACGTGGACGAACCCGGTGTGAGAAACAAGGGGCCCTGAAGTATTCACCAACTCTAACAATGTTGCCTGAGGTTGACACTTGACAGAGCTTATTCTTGACTTGGTGATGATCAAACTAGGCCTTTTCGCGCAAGTATATACCTTGTCTAATTTGAATCATCAGACATGGTGATCAAAATTCAAATTATTTATCCTAAAAGGAATTTAGAAGTTTTATTTTCTGCATTAATTCTTCTATGTCATATAGAAAGACACTCCCCTTGTTATGTACTTGTATTCGCATAAAGTTAGACCCCTTCCAATTTATTCGGTTGAGAGGCACGTCCACAAACACTGAGGGGGAAAAGGGGTTTCATTGGCCAACCACTGATGCATGGGAGAAAAGTTGATAGTGATAATGTACTGAAACGCTTGTCTTTTCCATGTTTTGTTGGCCACCTTGCAGCAGCCATTCTGCTCATCTTGTTCAGATGGGCCACAAGGTGCTCAAGCTGCACTGCTGAATGTATTTTACATGTAGAGTGTATTTACAAATTTACATAGCGTGATCAACAGATCATCTATATGGTCATCAACTTTTGAAAATGATTAATTAATTACATGTTCTGGCGGCTACTTTATGCAGATTATATGTCATATTGAAGACTAATTTTCTTTTATTCCAAAGTCTTAAGACATTGAACAATCACTTGGTTTCTCTGGCTGCTAGGGTCAAAAGAGTTGCGCTCCTCAGTTTGCCCCCGCAGAGTACAGACAATAACTGACATGCATTTTTCATATGTATAATATGTACCATCAACATTACATTCGAGTTGCTAGGGTCAAATTTTGACCATATATATGTTGAGCAGTTGTTTTAAAATCATATTAGCTATTTGCTAATACTCGTGAATATTCAGAGGTTATAGTAGTTCTGTTTTTTCCTTTTTTCTGACAAAAAAAACGTTATACAAAAATATTTTCAATATATGAAGAAGTTTTATATGATTATAGAGTTCATATTTTTCTCCTTTGAAGAGGGAAAAATATTTTCTTCTCAATCTGTAGATAATATATAAAAAAATAGTTGACTTATTATTTTAATTGAATATTTGTTAAAGAATTAGGTGATAAAATGTTTTTTGTTGTGTATTTTCAAAACAAATATTTTCTCAATAAAATATTTCTCCTTGCAGTTAGTTTTTTTTTTGTCAAAACAAACACAATTAGTTCAAATATATACAAAAGTAATGGTGCTTTGTTCATTTTTTTGTAATATAAACAATGATAAGACAAACTTGTGACCCTATGGAAATTCAACCTAAATACTAATTTCATTGAAAGCTTTTTAGACTAGGTCCGTTCCACTCACCTTTCATCATAACCATTTTAATAATGAAATAGTTTAGCATATAAATACATTCATCTAAGAAAATATTCAAAGTGTACGAAATACCAAAATAGTTATAAAAACTTCTAACCATAAATCACCCATGAACTATCGTAATTTTTCACATCTAACTTCAAACTTCTAACCATATAAATACATTCATCTATGAACTTATTTTTTTATCCATAAATTATCATGATTTTTTTCAATTTAATTCTTTCGTCGACTTCTGTCATATTTTTCGTTAATTTTCTTTTTTCCTATTTATGAAAAGTCGAAGTTACCCTTTAACCTTTAAAATAATATATAATAATAAATATAAAAAATAAAAAAAATGCAGGGGGAGATGCCCCCTTGTGATCACCGACGATGAGATCATGGGAGAGTGATGCCGCCCCCCTTGTCATCGGCGCACACTGGGGGGACGGGTGTCACCCCCCTATGCGAACCCCCTCGCGAGGTCGCCAGGGTGCAAGCTCGCACGGGGGACACTTCCTTGCGCATGGGGAGGAAGTACCGACGAGCTCGCATAGGGAGCGAGGGCATTGCCCCTGCATTTTTTCATTATTTTTATATTTATTATGTATTATTTTAAAGGTTAAAGGGGTAACTTTGAATTTTCATAAATAGGGAAAAGAATAAAATTAATGAAAAACATGATAGTAGTCAACGAAAGAATTAAATTAGAAAAGTCACGATAGTTTAGGGATAAAAAAAATAAATTTATAGTTTGAGGTTAAATGTAAAAGATCGAAATAATTTAGGGTTGATTTATAAAAATAACTCAAACTTGTAACATAATACTTTCTTGGACTCAATATATACTCTTATCATGTACAACTTCGTCACAAATGAGTTTTGCATATTCTATTCTTCATTATCTGTACAAATCCAAGGTGCATAAATTTTCATTTAGAGTATGTAAAAAATCATGTACACTATAATTTACAATCATTATATAATGTGTTATGCAATGATCATATTCAACATGAACATAATAACATGCATACTAGGAACTGATGCATGATTCTTACATGGCATAACAATTTGCATATCATTTAAGATTTAAACAATCATGACGTAACACATATTCATCAAACATTCATTTTCATCATAAGCATATATAACATTTACTTTGTGACACATCATGAATAAAAAAATTAATAACTCAGCCTATATACATTCATTTTGGATGATTTTAATTTATTTGCCAACTAAACCTTCATAAGAGTTATGTGTAAAATTTTCATATTTTATATTATTGGAATTTATTCTTACAAATTAATACAATAATTATAATCTATTTCTTACACGGTATTTCGATAGCATACATAAAAATATTAATGACTTCTTCTATACTAATCCTTTTTAGATATCTCCAAGTGTTGTAGAAAGGTAAAACATTCTAACCACTTCATAAAATCTAAGCCCTGATTTTGTCTTTACAAATTATGATGAATTTTATAATTTTTTCAATTGCTCCCTGAGATAACATAATAGTAGCATGTTTTTTTTCTTGTCATAACTATTTCTTTATATTTTCAAATCAAATTAAATCAATTTATGCGAAAACTACACTTCAAGATCTTTTCATCATATACTATATGTAGTTTTTGGACAAGTAGAATCTATTCAATTATTTGTTACAGCGATAGCCATGAATTTGGACAAATCACCATGCATCATGATGTATGCAATTCCAATACTTCACAATGTAGGAAGGAGACACTACTAAAATTCTTAATTCAAACAAAACAAAGATACCGAGGGGGAAAAGTGGGTTGGTCCACTTTTATAGACCTTAAAGATCTTAGATCAATACCATTTTTTCTTGTCACTTTCTTATTCTTTTCTTTCTTTCTTCCTCTTTATACTCTTTTCTTCCTCGTTCTCCCTCAAACCCTAGGTCGTAGAGCCATGTTGTGGGAGGGAAAAAATAAGAAAAAGAGAGCATTTGAGATCTTTCTATAGTGTCAGTATTACATTTTATATCAGAAGTCTTAAATATCCTTAACTAATTGAGGTTGTTACATCTTTCCTCTCTTAAAAAATCATCTTAGAGTTTTAATTTTAATGTAAACACTTATCAAATAACTAAGCACACATTTGTTGGTCACCTGCAAGCATACATAAGACAAATTTAATAAGATTTACGTACTTTTATATTTGATTATTGTTCATAACAGTTGCACATGAACTTATACTCTTTAACATAAATCTCTTTAACATAAATAATAGTTAGACTTATAATCCTGTGATCCTATTATCAATTGCAATGCTCCAAAAATTTATCCTAAAAACTAGTGTACATTTGGCATTTTTGGGACATTATGCCTATTTGCCTTTCCTTGTAATTACTTTTTAATAGAGGAACACTTTAGCATATAAATAACTTCATTTTTAAAAAAATCAAATTGTATTTAATACAAAAATTGTTATAATAACTTGTAACATAATACTTTCTTTGGACACAATATTTCTAATACACCAAGACACCTATGACTCTTACCGTGCGCATCTTCCTCATGAGTTAAGTTGCCATCTTTATTCGCGATTATCTTTACAGATCCAAGTTCAAATTTTTAGTAATCAATAAGAACATACATGCATGCTATGTACATTAGCATTATTCTTGCATAGCAGAACAATGTGCACATCATATAATATTTAAACAATCATCAAGTAGCATACATTCATCACACATTTCATGTACATCATAAGCATATATAGTATTTACCTTGTCATTCCGTTATTTTTTTTCTTTCATTGTCATACAATATCTTAGCATTTACTTTATAACTCTTTAAATTTTATTATTGTTTAACATTATTATTTTTTCATCATCCACTTAACATCCCCAAGGTTATTTTATAATTATTTAAACTTTTTCATCTTTCCTTCTTTATTACATAAATCTTTGAAGTATTATACTTCATCTTTCATTTATATTCTTCACATGATATTATTATCTTCATCTTTGATACTAATTTAAACTGAAGAATCATATTAATATTATTATATTAACCTTAACCGGAGAGGCCACATATTTGAAAAAACCCACGTCATAATGATCAGTGACTTTTGTTTTTCAAAACACAGACACCATTTTTTTTTATAAGAGAGACTTTATTTCTAGAAGGTGCATACATATTCAGAATTTTACTTTTTTTTTCTTATAAATTTCTTTGGCATATTATAATTTAAGTGTCAAGTTTGAATTCTCATAATAGAGACTTTCAAAGACGCTCGTGAATGCATCTAGAAAGAGTTATGGAAACTTACAAATTACTCATTCTCATTCAACTAAACCAATGAAATAACAATGCTGACAGAAGTCACGGAACCATCCACTTTTTTTCAAACTTCTTTTAATAAAAATATCTAGTCTAAATAAGCACCCGTTACTATCAACTAAAAAGTAAAGAAATTGGTCAACATATGAAATGGAGAAAAATAGTGGGCAAATGTGCAAACAAGTATAATTAGGTAACTTCACTTCACATAATGTGTATTATTTTATTATTAATATGTGACATCATGGTAGCAGGTACCATTCACATATCATTCATTTCTTGTTTTATTATATGCATCATCATCATATTAGAAACCTCTACTTGACGGAAGAGATCCTGCCGCAGCCGTCCGATCACTCCAGCGAAGCATCACAGAGCGCCATCAGATGGGGACCGAATCGTTGGACGAAACTGCCCCCTCGAGTGGATAAGAATCCGCCACGCTCACAAATAGGATGCCATGGGCGCCACGCCAAGTCGGAGGGCATAATCGTCTGAATGGATGGGGAGTTATAAATTAAGATTTTTTTTATTTTTCCAAAGAGGGAGGTGGTCCCACTCGGTCGCCGTCGCGGCAAATGCCAACGGGTACTGACGTGGGATCAGCGGGACCCGTCTCGTGGACCTCCATGGCTCGGGCGGAAGGAGGACACGTGGCGTCCGCTTCTTGGCACGCTTCCTGCTACCGCTGCGCGTGCCCGCACTGCGTGCTCCGTGGGGTTCACCTCAACCGACCCCCCCGTCGTCCCGTGCATTCCTGCACTCCATTTAATGCCCCAAGTCGACAGTTTATTTACCTTATCGCCACCCATCTTGTCCTTCCTTGAACTAGACGCTCCTGCTCCCCGGTTTTCTTGGAGCCCCGCCACGACGGCACCACCTCATTGATCCGGATGCGATTGGACCACGGATCGAGCAGAAAGCGGTCCGACTGAACCGGGAACATTTGCTTTACATCTAAACGATTAATAATTTTGTAATGTTGCATGCTAATCATGGTTGCATTTTGTTTCAGAAAAAAAGAATATTTTTTCCCAATCTTTGGACAATAAACGATTTATCAATGGACATGAATTTTTTGCCTGACGTGTCACCCACCTTTTGTTTTCCCTTGGGCTTGCGCAAGCTCATATCTGTGTCAAAATATTTACACAATTTGTTCCAAATATTATGGACCTAAACAGGTTTTTCTTGTTTTTCAAAAAATAACTCAAATAACTGAGGATGCGATCAAGTTCTCGTGATCTCGACGGCTACATTTCTGGAAATGACTCCGGGCGTCCCACAGAAACCTCTCTCTCTCTCTCACTTCACCCCTAAAAAATGATCTGATATTCAATTGACTTGTCTACCCATCTTTTTGCCGAAAGAGGTGAAAAGGGCGAAGAACAACAGCCTCGCACGAGCAGTCCCACATGTGCCGGGGCGGCCGGGCCAACTTACCGCTCCGACGTGGCGCCACTACACCCTCGCCCTTCGCACGTGTCTCCGCCACATAAGGAAAAAAAGATTTACCCTTCTGCGAAAAATTGCGCACATACGAAAATACGGTAGAAATAATATATATAGTTTTGATTTGCTGGAAAAGAAAAATGATATAAAGTTTTCATTCTCAGTCTCCTTATCGAGTTCTCTGGGTCTTTGCTTCTTCCTCGTCTCTCTCCTTCCCGTTTCCATTTTATTTATTTATTTATTTAATCTCAAATAAAAATAAAAAAAAGAGGTGAAATAGAGAAGAGAAGAGAACAAGAGGAAGATATCGGGAAATCGTTGGGGGAGGGGAGGTGGTGGTGGAAGTCGTCGTAAATTAATAAAAGCCCTGTTCTCGCGTCCTTCGTTGATGGCGACTCCATTAGCGGGCGATGGAGTCCTGGCGCTCATGCCACAGGAGGTCGTGAACGCGATCGATCCGACGGCGAGCACGCCGTCGGCGGAAGAGGAGGGCTCGGCTGCGGCCGCCTCGACGGCGGCGGAGCGATGGCCGGTGCTCATCTTCGTCTACTTCCAGAAGGCCATCCGGGCGGAGCTCGACCGGCTGCACCTCGCGGCACTTGAGCTCGCCACCGACGGCCGGGGGGACCTGCGGGCGCTCGCCGAGCAGTGCCGCTTCGTTTCCAGGCTCTACAAGTGCCATTGCGAAGCCGAGGACGCGGTGAGGCCCCTCAAATTCTCACCCCTTCCTAATAATTTTGATTTTGCTGTCGGTGATGCTTATTTGTTTTTCGGTTTGCCTAGTTTATCGTGAGGCCCTGGGGAGTGTTTGTTGTTGATTTGATTTGGGGATGAAGGGTTTCCAATTTTGTGGGAAAATTGCTCATAATTATGTCCGACTTGCGTTCTCCCATCAGATTCTCCTTGTAGGTGGTTTTAACCAACGGGATTTTGGATTCTTGTTTGAAGGATCGAATATGCTATGAAACACTCGAGGAAATGCATATGATTATTATTTTATTAAAGGGATAATCTCCAGTTACGATTTAAAAGTATTTTGCAAATTGATATATATTGTAAACTGAACTGAACTAGATTCATCTGGTTCATGAACAGAACAGAAGCCTATCAGATATCTGCACTGTGAAGTTGGCGTATCATAATATCATCCCTTTTGCGTTGCATATAAGTGAGGAAACTTTACTATTTGATTTTAGCATGCGAACATCATAGTTATAATTACGAAGGAAACTTTGGGTATTTCTTAATCCTTTTCTGCCACATCATATGTGGTAATGTATTCAAGTTTCCTTCTTATGGAAAGAAATATGTTACATAAAGGATATTGCACACTGCACCTCTTTATTATTAGTGAATGGAGTTGGATAGTATCTTCTTGGGGATATGCACTCCCAGTAGTACTCTGTTTTTTCCTTTCATGCACACCGGCACATTACAAGGTTTTACACTTTAATATAAAGTGGATTGCTACAAAAACTCAGTAGTCATCATTCCCTTCACTTAGAAAGACTCAAGTTTGATTTTGTTTTCCCCTAAAAAAAAGACTCAAGTTTGATTCCACAATTTTATTTACTATATAACGTGCCCAGCTAATTGCTGCTAGATCTGATTGGTTCTTAAGCTGGAAAATTGTGATTAGTCTGGTATTGAATGCCTTCTGAATGAAATTATAAAGTCAAATTCTGAAGACAAATCTTTTCGTTGTGCTTCAGGTTATCTTCCCAGCTCTGGACATACGTGTCAAGAATGTTGCAAGAACATATTCCCTTGAGCATAAAGGGGAGTCTTTTCTCTTTGATCAATTGATTGACAAATTCCATCATGAAGGAAACTATGATACATTCCGAAGAGAACTTGCTTCTCATACTGGAGCCATACAAACACTACTCAGCCAACACATGTCTAAGGAAGAAGAACAGGTTTGTGGTTCATGACTCTCAATTATTTATCCTGTATGCTCTTCTTTTGTTGGTTTGACACGGTTCTATATGTTTTCTTAACTACGGAAATAGCTTCCTAAATAATAATAACTTATAAAATGTGAAATATAGAAACTTCAGTGCAGGATAGTTAGTGAATGTTTGATCTCTCTTGTTGATTGTATGCACATTCGTAACTAGTCTTCCTGTTATCTCTAATTCTCTATCATGAATTTGTTTTGATGTTAAGTAATGGCCTATCTCTTCACTATGAAGATGGCTTTAAGACCTTATAATGTGCAATATAGAAACTTCAATGCATAATATTTTTATTGAAAATTTGAGCTCTCTAGTTGAATGTACATACATCAATAACTAGCCTCTCCGTAATCTGTATCACAAATTTGTTTTGATATTAAGCAATGACTGATCTCTTCACTATGAAAATAACTTCCTATTGATAATAATAACTAATTAAATGCACAATCTAGAAACTTCATTGAAATTTGAGCTCTCTAGTCGAATGTATGTATGTTGATAACTAGTTTCTCTGTTATCTGTGTGACTGACTTTGTTTTGATATTAAGCGGTTGCTGATCTCTTCACTATGTAAGTAGCATCATATTAATAATAAGAACTCATAAAATCTGCAATATAGAAACTTCAGTGCAGAATACTTTTATTGAAAGTTTGAGCTCTCTAATGCTTTCAAAAAAAGTTTGAGCTCTCTAACACTTTCACAAAAGTTTGAGTTCTCTAGTCGAATGTAAGTACTTGTTATATTGATGACTAGTCTGTGTTATCTGTATCACGAATTTGTTTTGATACTAGGCAATTACCTAAGAATGTTTTGGTGCCGTTGAAGACTTTAGGAAAAAATATTGGCTGGAGAACCTAAAAGTGTTTTGTGTTTGGTCTAGGAAATACATATAGATGGAAACAACAACAACAACAACAACAAAGCCTTATCCCACTAGGTGGGGTCGGCTACATGGATCATACGACGCCGTATTCGTTGATCCATGTTCATAAGATTCGACAGGATTTTACGCTGGCTGTCGGGGCCTAACACAACCCTCCTCCTTTATCCGGGCTTGGGACCGGCTATAAAATATAGGCGGAGTTAAATACATATAGATGGAAAATTGCACGAAAAACCTCAACTCGTATATTTGTTGCAAAAATAACCTAAACTTTTGCTTGTTGGATAAAATGTATCAACTTTTATTAGATCTAGTGTAAACTTTGTTTTTTTGGATAAAAGGTCACTTTTCAATTTTCTCATATTTAGCCTCATAAATTTGTTATTTTAAAAATATATTAAGTATGCTATGGTAAATTCATTAGATAAGTGAACATTATATATTTAGTATTTTTGTACATGAAAAAACGTAATCATGCATCTTGTATATAGGTTATTAATAGACAAAGTAAAACAAAAGTAGATGGTATAAATAACAAATCATGGAACCAGTAAGGAGTTATTCTTTTAGAAAACGTTCAACCCAGTTATATATTTGTTTTCAATATAAAATAGTATTGCTTATATAATGTCCATTTATTCACATGAGTTTTACCACATCTTTAATAATTTTCTTAAAAATAGCATGAGGTTAATGCGAGAGAAGTTTGAAAGTCGATGTTTTGTAGTCCAGTGAACAAAAGTTAAGCCAAATACGATACAATTGTCTATATTTGGTCCAATAAACAAAAGTTTATGCTATATGCAACAAACATAAAAGATTGAGCTTTGTGCTGTTCTCCCAGCCATGTACATATATACATATACCTCTTTCCACACATGGTTTTTGAGGTAAATGTCAGCTTAGTATCATACCAATCATAACAGTGAATGATAGCACAGAGTAGTCAAAATATATGTTTCCCAATACGAGGTCAGTAAAATTTCAATTTATTAGTTCTAAAAAATAATAATAAAATAAAATAAATTCAATCTGTAAATGAAAATGAGAAACTTGTTAGAACTTGTGGTTAGGTTCCTCTCAGAAATTTGTTGATGGCTTGCTCATAACACATGGCGTCGACAACTTAGTAGTTCTTTAGCTTGATCAGAGTATCTAATATATTTTCTGAGATGCTTTATGGTTAACTTGTAGCCGAAATGAGGATGTTGAGATAGATGTATTGTCATACAAGATTAGATAAGATTAGGAATGATCATATACGTGAACGAGTCGGAGTGACTCCTATTAGTGAGAAAATGGTAGAGAATCGTTTGAGATGGTTTGGTCATGTTCAGAAAAGACCATTAGATGCGCCAGTAAGAAAAGTAGATCAAATAATCTGAAGTCCGATTAAAAGAGGGAGGCCAAGGCGGACACTTGGCGAACTAATAGAGCAAGCTCTATTGGTGAATAATGTACCGAAAAGTTTGGTTACTAATAGAGCGGAATGACGTCGTATGATCCATGTAGTCGACCCCACCTAGTGGGATAAGGTTTTGGTGTTATTGTTGTTGTTGTTGCTTTATGGTTAACTTCAGACTTTCATTAAGGCTAAGATTCACAACTAAAAGGAAAAAATATTACCATTCACATTTTCCATATTGAAGTTTATTTTTACCTTTAAGATAGGAAGATTCTCCACTCAAGTACTTCAGCTTTTTTGTTCTTAGGTGACAAAAGCTTATGGAACATGTTGTTACGTTCACAGTAGTAGGCTGTTGCTTCCTGATTGAAAGATCCATCTCTGTTTGTGTCTAAAGCATTGTTCAAAAATCGTAAGTTGTTGCTAACTCTTTGGTTGTTGTTCAGGTCTTTCCTTTGCTTATCGAGAAATTTTCATTCGAAGAGCAGGCTGATTTGGTTTGGCAGTTCTTATGTAGCATTCCTGTAAATACAATGAGAGAGTTCCTTCCTCGACTTTCATCTTGTATATCATTTGATGAAAATCAAGATATGATTCAATGCTTGCACAATATAGTACCAAAGGAAAAACTACTTCAACAGGTACTATTAGTGTGCTTTTGCACCTCCTGTTGTGGTGTCATTTAAGGATTTTCTGTTGATATAATACAATTGATGCAGGTCATATTTTCCTGGATGGAAAACAAGGGAACAACAGAGATTAACCAAAGTTCTAGTGATGTGTTCAAGTTGCATAATTGTGAATGTGAATGGTCTATTGAGCACTCTAAATATCTTGTCTCTCCATGTGAATTGTCCAAAACTGGGAAGAGAAAACATGTAGAACCTGACTGCAAAGTTGTCGAGTGTACTGGCATCCATCCAATAGATGAGATATTGTGGTGGCATAATGCTATTAGGAAAGAATTAAATGATTTGGCAGAAGAAGCAAGCAGAATACAACTTTCTGGCGATTTTTCTGATTTATCTACCTTCAACGCGAGGCTTCAATTTATTGATGATGTATGTGCTTTTCACAGGTGTGGACCTTGATCTTTCCTTCCCTTTTGGTTTCAATAAACATTGCAGAAACATCAAGTCATGGTGGTTGAAATGGAAAACAAGTGGATTTTGCCCAAAGGAATTGACTGGCATCTCAGCTGAGAGTACTCCAAGTTAAATATGAACATTAATTTGAGAATACTCAGATTTTTTGTCCCTTCATTTACTAACGTAACTATCTTAAATCTGAGTATTGTTTTCTTGTAAATGATCATTTGTTCTTGTCCAGGACGGCTGAGGATGAAGTCATATTTCCAGCAGTCGATGTCTCTTATGCAGAGGAGCATACAGAGGAAGCAACTCAGTTGAGATACTTGATTGAAGAAATCAAGAATGCTGGAGCCAATTCTACTTCTGAATTTTACTCTAACTTTTGTTCGCATGCTGATCAAATAATGAACACTATTCAAAAGCATTTCCAAAGCGAGGAAGCTCAGGTTTGTTTATTTTACTGGTTACGATAATTATTTGATTCTAAAATTTCAAACCTTCTTGTTTTTTAAAAAAAGTTTTTAGACCTTCTCTTATTGTCTCTTTTAGGTTCTTGCTTTAGCCAGGGCTCATTTTCCTCCTGAGAAGCAGCGCAAGCTGCTGTTTAGGAGCATATGTGTGATGCCACTTAAGTTGCTGGAGTGTGTTTTGCCATGGTTTGTTGCAAAGCTTAGTGACGAGGAGGCTAAAGCTTTTCTTCAAAATATGCATCTAGCAGGTTGTTCTTTGATCTAACATGAAAAGTTGCCTTATGTATCATTTTCCTGTAAAAAAATTCATGTTAAGTTTGTGTGTCTTTTGTAGCTTCATCATCTGAAACTGCGTTGGTTACTCTTTTCTCTGGTTGGGCATGTAAAGGTCGAAGCAAAAATAATTCCGGTTCTGGCAAATTCATATGCTTGACATCCACTATTGATTTATGTTCCTTGGGAGATCATGACCAATTCAAACAAAATTGCGATCAATTATCTTGTGCATGTGCTTGTTCACTTGTTTCAAAGAAAACATTATCCGATGTGGATTATGACAAAGATGTAAGGCCTTTGAAACGAGTAACATCTTCAGGAGCTTGTGAGAATGATAGTTTCAAAAGAATAGAAAGTGGGCAACAATCATACAACAAAAAGTCTTGTTGTGTGCCTGGATTAGGAGTTGATGGCGTTAAAATTTCAGTAAGTTCTCCATCTGCCCCTTCATTGAATTCTAGCATCTTTAATGGGGAGGCACAGTTTATGTCTAATACAGAGAACATTATAAGGCCAATCGACAACATATTTCAGTTTCACATAGCAATTCGCAAAGATGTGGAATATTTGGACGAAGAGTCTGGAAAGCTCATTGAATATGATGACAAAGATCTTGATTCCTGCCTTAAGAATTTCTGTGGAAGATTTCATTTATTGTGGGGTTTATATCGAGCTCATAGTAATGCAGAAGATGAAATTGTGTTCCCAGCTCTTGAATCAAGAGAAACTCTACATAATGTGAGCCACTCCTACACTCTTGATCACAAGCAGGAAGAAGAGCTATTCAAAGATATTGCCAAGTCCCTTTCAGAGCTTTCACAACTGCATGAAAGCATGGAAGGGAAAGAAAGCCTTGTTACTGGCTATTCTAATTCCTCCCTTCATGACCACCCTGATAAAACAAGAAAATGGAATGAGCTGGTCACGAAGCTCCAAGGAATGTGCAGATCTTTACGTGTTACTCTGGATAACCATGTTCGTAATGAAGAACTTGAGTTATGGCCATTGTTTGACAAACATTTTTCTATAGAAGAACAAGATAAAATTGTTGGTCGTATAATTGGAACAACTGGAGCAGAGGTTTTACAGTCAATGTTACCTTGGGTAACTTCTGCACTTACAAAAGAGGATGAGCAAAAGAAGATGATGGATACCTGGAGGCAAGCAACTAAGAACACTATGTTCGATGAATGGTTAAAGGAGTGGTGGGAGGATACCCCAACAACATCAGAAACAGAAAAGGAGACTAATGCCGTTTCAAAAGGTAATTTTTGTCTTTAGTATTTATTATACTCTTTTCTATGTCATCAATATGCTGAAAATTGTTTGTCATCTTCAAACATTCTTTCTTCTCTACTAATGATTATCTAATTATTGTGCCAGATGACCTTGGAAATGATAAGCAAGAAATATTGGATCAATGCAACCAGATGTTTAAGCCAGGTTGGAAAGATATTTTCAGGATGAACCAGAATGAGCTTGAATCAGAAATACGAAAGGTTTCACGAGACCCTAAACTTGATCCACGACGGAAGGCATATCTTATTCAAAATCTAATGACAAGGTTTGTGCAAGTCAGACATTATGCCTTATGAGTCTCTTTGACAGGGTTAACTAACCACATGTGGTAAATGCAGTCGATGGATAGCTGCTCAACAGAAGTTACCTAAGATACAAAGTGAGGAAACTAAGGATGGGGAAGATGTAACTGTATATTCTCCATCATTTCGAGATCCGGAAAAAAAAATATTTGGCTGTGAGCACTATAAAAGAAACTGCAAGCTCGTGGCTGTGTGTTGTAACAAATTATTCACTTGCAGATTCTGCCATGATAAAGTCAGTGATCATGCAATGGATAGGTAGCATTCTTACTCCTTTGAAAAAGTCATTATAATCTCCAAAAAGTTTTTTTTTGTCTCGTATACTGCTCTTTTCATTTCTTGTCTTCCTTCAACCAGCCTCCTTCATTGGACTTATAATTTTTTTTGTTTCTGGTATCTGAAAATGCAAATGGTTTTGACTGTTATAAAATGCTGTATATCTTTCGGCCTATGGGTTGCAATGATTGTGTCCTTCAAATTAATATTTACTCCTTGCAGAAAAGCGACAAGTGAAATGATGTGTATGCGATGTTTGGTGGTTCAACCAATTGGTCCAATTTGCAAGACACTCTCGTGTGATGGATTTTCCATGGCAAAATACTACTGCAGTATCTGCAAATTTTTTGATGATGAGAGGTAATTTTAGTGATCACAACATTCAAATTCACCTGTTTTGCACAATCAGGATATATTTGCATTCAGCATAATTTCAAGTCAGGGAATTATGTATCGTAATTTCTGATGCTTGTGTCTCCATTCATATTTGTGTTCAAACTAATAAAATTTATCTGGCTTACAGTCTTCTCACAAAAAGAATTATTTTTTGTATTAGGTCTCCTCGTAATAACTTAGATCCATCTCCTTATTCGTTATAAATAACCCTAAGTACTTTATGGAACTGGTAGAGCTTCTGAATCAGCTTATGAAATAAGTCTGGAATATAGCTGACAGAAAATGCTGCTTTCATGCCTTCCCTTAGGTTCCCTTACTCTAACTCTAGCTGTCTAATAAAAATGAAATGATGTGGCACCCACTCTCTGGGTGTCCTCATATTCATGATCTGTCTCAAAGTGATATTTTTAAAACTTTTGCCTACTTTTGATACATTGAGTTGTAGTGTTGATCTGTTAACAACTTCTTTCCTTTATTCTAAGCTAACAAAACTCCGAATAGATATCAAGAAACACTTTGATTAGAGATAAACCTTCTTTCAGTTTCATACCTTCTGTTCACTTCCATCTGCTTATTTATCTTCCTTTTAAAGATTTTACACACATTGAGAGGCTTTGGTTAGCAGAAAGTAATACATTGGTACATCATTCTGATCATTAAAAATCTAGGATAATGTTTCTTTTGTACAAGAATCATACTTAGATATGTGATTATTATGTGGACATTAGAACAAACAAATGGGGGAACAAACTAAATAAGAATGATTCAGGATTGCATTTTATGGGAAACATTGCTTGAGTTCTGATAAAATGTAAGTTTTGTATATACCTTTCCATCATCATCTCCTTGTTAATTTGTCTGAACAGAATATATGGAAATAAAAATAAAGCTCTGGTAAAAAAATCAATAACATCATCCCACATATTTATTGTGAAACAAGAATATAATGTCATGAGGTTTAACAAATGGTATGTCTGTATTCTTTTATATCATGGTGTATCCCTTCATTACAGGGCTATTTATCACTGCCCCTTCTGCAATTTGTGCCGTGTTGGGAAAGGACTTGGCATTGATTTCTTTCATTGCATGAAATGCAATTGCTGCTTGGGGAAGAAATTGGTGGAGCACAAGTGCCGAGAAAAGGGTCTTGAGACTAACTGTCCAATATGTTGTGATTTCCTATTTACATCGAGTGCAGCCGTACGAGCTTTGCCATGTGGGCATTTCATGCACTCCGCATGCTTTCAGGTATGTCGGTGTCAGTTGAGTGCATATATTATATGATGCTTCATTCTAGATTATTATAAAGGCCTGGTGGGAGGAATCTGTGAGTGTCTGCATAATGTGATTCTCCATTAGTACTATTGAAAAACTTATATCTCCACTAGTCTAACAATAGGGGAAAAAAATGTATACCAATAAAGCATGGATATCTATTGATCTAACCACCATTTTCTTTCAAAAGAAATTCAGGCTTGACCCCTTATTTGCTTTTTGGTGTATATGGTACTCTCGAGAAATCAAGCGCTTTGCACCAATCTCATGCACTGCTGATTTCCAACTTTCCTTCCCTTTCAGGCGTATACCTGTAGTCACTACACATGCCCTATTTGTAGCAAGTCCTTGGGAGACATGGCGGTATGTCTATTCTTCACAAGCTGTTGTCATCATACCTAAACATATCACCAATTTGGTTGCTTCTAATAGACAAATCTATGTTAATGAAAGTAATAGGCTTTGGTCTCCTTTTGCAATACGAAAAAAGTTCTCTATTATGGAAAGCATACTCAGGGTTTGAAAGAAGATGGTATAACTCATTGTATTTTTTCATCTTGGTTGGTAACCCTTTGGAATATTGAATAGTTTCTAATTATTGCTTCTCTTCTTGGTATATACTAGTGGATGGATGGAATTATGAAAGGAGCCTGATTCTCTTTCTTTTTTTCGTTCATTTGAAAGATAGTGAATATTAATTTCGTTCGTTAGGTATATTTTGGTATGTTAGATGCCCTTCTAGCATCTGAGGAGCTTCCCGAAGAATACAGAGATCGATGTCAGGTACTTTTATTTTGGAGTTTTTTTTCCAATTTCTGAATTTGTCCAATAATGTTAAAAAATGGGTGGTCCAGGATATCCTATGCAACGACTGTGATAAGAAGGGCATGTCTCGCTTCCATTGGCTTTATCATAAATGCAGTTTTTGTGGCTCTTATAATACGAGAGTGATCAAGACTGACATCATCTGCACCACATCAAATCCGTGAACCGACCCTGTGTAGCTATTTAGTATTCCTTTATGTTCCCTCTCGGTTTGTAAATACATAATATTCCTTAGCTCTTAGTTCTCCACCTCCAGTGTAACTTATAGTTGGATCACAGGCAAGTCCAATTTTTCACATAGATGTAGTGGTGCGTTGGCATTTGTGGATTCTCAATCTAACACAATACATACGATGGAGGGGCAGAGGGTAGCCTCTTGGCCTCCTTTTCAATGTATATGTGTTCGAAAACCAATACTTGATGAGCAAATCATGCGGTCAAGGTAAAGGAACAACATAGCTGTACGAGACATCTCGAATTCAAGCGCATGATTACTGCCTCAGATCATGGACCGAACCAGATCAGACTAATAATTTGAGCATTTGTTTTAGATGGTAGCTTGCATCCCATGCATAAAATTTTTATTCACAAGTTCTCAAAGACTATCTTCAAGATCATTTTACTTTTTTTTAATAGATTCGATATATATTTTATATTATTATTACTATTAGTCGTCACAAATTTGTATTTTATATTATGTTTACGTTCTTCATAACACAAGAAAAAAGAAATGTCAGCGTACATTCCATGATCATATATCCAGCATAACAAATAGAAATGGTAATTGTTCCTGTCAGTAGGGTTCGAAACCATGGGTTTCGGGCTTTTAAATAGCCGAGATGATAGCGGGAAATAGGGACAACTAAAGGTGGAGTTAAACAAATGTTGGAACTTGTATGCTAGACAAGTAGGTGGTCTACGATTTCATACGTAGGGCTCTATGAATGAAGGCGCCTAGAAGCTAACGACCAAACAAGACTAAAATAATACACCTAGGAAAACTTTGGTTCCCATTAAAGGCTAAATCTGACATTCAGGCCCATAAAAGCTGAGGACGTGGCAATTTTACACACAAAATATTCTTTAAAAGTTCTAAGTCTTTCTCTGACACAATCAAACTCAAATTTGCACTTGTAGTGCATTTTTAATATCATGATTTATGACCCCAAGTTTGCTTTGTTATTCTCTTTCAACAATTGTCAATGGTGTAAGCGCCGTAAGATCCTTCCTAATTACGTCGTGTGTTATGTGATGTGAACCTAACTTAATCCTGAAATAATATGTATATATGTGCCTAGATATATACATATGTAGGCATCAACGCCAATGATTCATATGAATAATTATAAAGTATTGAAAAAATAAAATAAAACTGATCGTGATCAGTTAGTACATTGCGTCAAGCTTATTATGTTATATATTTCTTTAGCGACATTTCCAAATCTCTCTAGATATGAGAGATTACTTTGATTATTGTTCGAGAAAGAAGACCTCTCTCAAGTTTCTAATATATTTTATGAAACCTCAAGAATGATGCTTCTTGGAAAGACAATGAATAATATGTTTTTTTTTCATTGAAGGCATATCTTAGACTAAGAATTAGCTAAAGTCCATCTTTAGATCTTTTGATGATATAAGCGAAATCTACCTGATGGATATGTAATCTTTCCCTTTTGTTTTTATTTAATTCAACAATTAGCCATATTTCTTAGAGAAACTAAATTGTAATATTCCAAAATTTTGGGCCAAAGGTATTTGAGCCTTTTGACCAAAGTCATAATATAAATCTTATATAAAGAATTCAAAATCTTATTAATTCCGCAAAAACTTAATCGTCAACCACTCTTCTCTCTTTTTCTTCTCCACCAAGAAAAGGTTAAGGCTAGGAGTTGTAGAGTCCTATTCTTCAGGGGGACTATGTTTTAAGATCAAGAAAGAGAAGATCAAGATTTTTAGGAAAAGGACAAGAAAACCTAGATGCTTCTAGATGATGAAAAAGGATACAAGATAATTATGAAAAAGAGATTTTAGATCTAAAACCAAAAGGTATGTAAAGAGAATCCAAACATCTCTCTCCTCTCTCAGTAATGTTTTTGTTTGGATTGAGAGTTTCAAGAACACCTTGATTTTAATAGGGATTTTGATTGAGGGTTGCATTATTTATGTTGCATAATCTGTTAAATTCGTAGTTGTTTTTTGATAATTATTAGGATAGGTTTTACTTATTTAAAAATTACAAATAATATACGGATGAAAAGCTCTCGAAGTCTAGTTTCTAGAGAAATTTGTTTAATCTGATTTGAAGATGTATCAAAATAGTTATGATCCAAACATAGGACTGTTGTCATGCTATCTCGGATAACAACAAGACGAAATTGAAAAAAAGTATCATAAATTGGAAATATTGAATTAAAATTTATTCCTAAGTTAAAGATTTGTGTTATGTAAAAATTGAAATAAAAAAACAAGTATAAATTAAGTTATTAATATTTTAGTAACTGCTGGCAGAATACTATGTAGAGAATAGATTACAGTAGTTGTGTGAATTTTTAGGAAAAACTCCTAAAATCTTGTTAATGAATGCAAAATTGCATGTTTTAATGTGTTCTATGATGCATAGATGCTAAGAGCTAATACCTAAATATTTATGATGTTTTAGATTATTTTTATTGGAGTTTTAACCTTAAAAATCGAGAATTTTGGGTGGAAGATCGGATTCTGGACCGCCGACACTACCATGCCGACTATCAGAATGACCGTGACCGAAAGGATGAAATTGGCCAATCGTATAAGGCACTGGCATGACTGTGACATGTCCTATCATAGCCGTAACCTATCAAGAACGGTCGTGACACTCCCAGACACAACTGTGAGCGAGAAGGAATAGGTTAGGAAATAGCGTTCTGTCACGCTTGTGATACTTACTATCACGGCCATGGCGGAGACATGCACGGCCGTGACCACACCAGTCACGATCATGACAGAAGGGGAATCATTTCCGTATTCTGTCATGACCGTGACCACATGAAAAATAAGTTTTATGATATATTCAAAGTATTTTCATGATATCATTACCATGTATTAATGATTGATGATGGTCAATTGTGTATGAACGAAGATACATGAAATGTATGCTCAGCCGTAATTAGGCTAGGGGATGAAATGATTGATGTGAATGCTTGATGTATTGATGATCCTAATAAAGTATAAAGTTGAAGGAAATGCCTCGGTACTCATTAATGTTAAAAAGTAAATGTCATTCACCTTAGGGTGATTGAGACTTCTCAAGAAATAATGTCATCACCTGAAAGAGTATTTGAGATTTTCTAGGGGCCATTGACCTAGTTGTAAAGATGCTACCATGAGCCTTCAATTAAGCAAAGATGGAAGATGAGGGTAAAAAGTAAATGCCTTTCACCTTATAGTGATTAAGACTTCTTAGAGAGTAATACCATCACCTAAAGGTGTTTGAGATTTTCCAAAGGTATGCCTTTCGCTTTATGGAGACTGAGATTTCTTTGAAAAATAATGCCATCATCTAGAAGGGTGTTGGAGATTTCGAGTGCTCTATGAACTAATATAATGATGTAAAGATGAAAGATGAAGGAAAAAGTAAATGCCTTTCACCTGACGGTGATTGAGACTTCTTTGGGAAATAATGTCATCACCCAAAAAGTGTTTGAGATTTTCCAGTGCCTTATGGACAAATGTAATAATGATGTAAAGATGAAAGATGTGGTAAGAAGTAAATGCCTTTCACCTTATAGTGATTGAGACTTCTTGGGGAATAATGCTATCACCAAAGGATGTTTGAAGTTTTCCAAAAGTAAATGCCTTTCGCTTTATGGTGAATGAGACTTCTCGAAAAATAATGCCATCACCTTAAGGGTGTTTGAGATTTTCCAGTACCCGGTTAACTAATGTAAGAATGTTAAACTGTATTGACTAATAGGCAAAGAAGTATGTTATATGATGAATGTAATGAAAATAAGTCATGAATGTAAGGATGAGAAGTAAATACCTTTCACCTCATGGTGAATAAGACTTTTCGGGAAATAATGCCATCACCTTAAAAGTGTTTGAGATTTTCCAATGTAAAGATGAAAAATGTCATATGATAATATTAACATATGCAAGGTTATAATGGCTCCAATGATATCATAGGGTAATAAAAGAAAGAAAGATGAATGGATGAATGTCCAAAGGGTTATATTGTAATCACGAAGAAATGTAAAGCAAAGAATGAAAAGAAAGAAACAATGTCAAGTAATGGATAAGGATTAAGGAGTTATAAAGAAACTCCTAGAGTACACATTACAATGAAAATGAAATGCAAAGATATATCTATGTCATATATGTTATGTATGTTGTCAATATACGTTCTTATGGTATGGTACATGCAGATGATGTCTCCAAAGTAAGGCATGTATGTTGGAATCATTATGTTTTAAGAATGACATATTAAGAATGAATGATAAGCATGATGTATTGTCATGTAAAGTTCATGATATAGTTCATGGAATGCATATTTATATGTTATTGTTATTATGATGATGATGCATCACATGTAGTATCATGTGATATGATAGCACGGCATGCATGACCCTTACATATTATAACTGGGAAATCCTGCACTCTGGATCCGTGCAAGTAATCAAGATTAAATGATGGATGACAACTCAAGCTTATGACGAAGTGTTGCATATGGTTTGATGGTGAGTGTTATACATGAGATTTGGTTTTTCACATTTTTTTAGAGTTACATTTCATTTATTGAGTGTTAGGACTAACTTGAATATATAATAATTAAAATTAAATTAATTATATATTAAATACAGTAAATAAAATTTTTGGATCTAAAAAACATGGACCAAAGGTATTAATTTGAAAAACTCATGTTTTTAGAGTTGCATTTCATTTTGTTACTAATTTTTTATGATACTTTCTTTTATCATTCTTTTCTTTGGTATTTTTAGTAATATTTTTATTTATTAAGTTAAAACTAATTAATTTTTATTTATTTTATGTATTATTTTTTAATTACATATTTTATGGTGTATGTTGGCCCCCCTTCTAAAATATTTTTTGGCTCCGTCCTTGCTTGGATTTCTTAAACAACAGAAGCTTTTGGCCACTACTAAGTGGTAAATGACTTGAAACATCTTAAAACATGTTAATGCAATTGTTTTTTTAGAAACATACCTTGATTTAAAGAAAATATATTCTTAATATTTTATGCTCATTCATAGTCATGAAGAGTCCAAATTTCAATATTCATATTTTAAATAAATGATGCATTCTCTTAACGCTGAGGCAGATCCCCAAAGAAAATATCACTACCAAGAACAAAAATCTTGTCACTTAACCACTATCCTTTAACGAATCATTATTCTCTAATTAAATCATTAATTTTATCAAATAAAGCCTATGACGATTAAAAAAAATGCTCTTCATAAATAAATTTGCAACAAATTCTATTATTTGTTGTATATTTCGACGGATTAAATCGTCGTAAGAAAGTCTTCGCAAGTTACAAAGGGCGATAGCATTCACAACTTGCAACAAATAAAGAAACCTTTGCAATTTTAGACAAAGAAATTCATTGAAAATTGTGAAAGGTAGAGCTTCCTTTAGGATTTTCAAAGGGGAAATATACCAAAATTACAACAGGATACTATCTCCTTCATGACTTCCGATGATTTTTTTGCATAAGAAATTGCGAAGGGTGATGCGTCTTTCATAACTTCCAACAAAAATCCTCATTCGTACTTTGGGAGAGATCACATTGTTTGATGAAAAATTCCATCAAAAATTACAAAAGCTGACTAATCCATCATTACTAATTAGACGCCTCTGACATGTGCTCTCGGCATCCATGATCACCAAAGCAGTGTTGCCTAGATCTTGCTTCAACTAACTTCACCTCCTTGATGCTACATTGCCAAGAGCCATGATCCATGTCTCTCACATCGTTTCTCGCCTTCCTTGATGAGCGATGTGATAATTTTCAATTTAAGTTTTCCAATTTGTTGTTGCAAAGAGTGACTTTATAATATATCATGTGATATCAAATTCTCCAAAAAAAATATTTTTATTTTTCAAAATAGAATGAATTGGTTCAAATTGTTATAAGCAAATGAAAACATATTTATCAACAAAGGCATTGTTATTCCCAATCCATTGGAGAACATTAATGATCTACTACATTGTGCCCAGCAAATAATCAACCATGGCTATGGAGATTGTCAACCATATCATACATGTCATGAGAAAACCCACCGTGATAAAATTCAAAGGTGATATGATACCCAACAAAGATGAAGAAATGAACACGAGTATTTGAGGCCCATGTTGGAGAGGGATAAAGTCATTGTAACACCTCGAGACCCACGTGACTTTCACGTGCTCAGAGTCATTCCAAAGGCGCTACACTATTCTTTTAAAATTAATTGTGTGGAAAATGAACTCTATAAAATGCAAAATTGATAATAAGATCGTCTAACAAACTATAATGTCAAGGAGTTGGAAATATCCATGACTCCATCATGCTAAACATGCGGAAGAATAAAAGCTAAACTAATAATCTAATAGGACTAAATCCTACACCATGTGCAACAACTCTATCACTGAGCCTGACCACTGCATCACCATCTTCTATCATCTCACTTGCATGAATCCAGATGCAGGGGAAAACCCATGAGTATAAAAATACTCAGTACGTAGGGTCTAACCATAACAATGAATGATAAATCAAAAGTGCTCAACAATATGAAATGATAAACAATAGAGCACTAGAGAGATCAATATGGTAGGATAGAGCTTAATAATCAATATTAATAAATCAATAAAGACATAAATCAATAAAGAGAATCAGGTAAGAGGTCATAGAACCAATCAATTAACGATTATCAAGTAACAATTATGCCTGATCACTATGGCGCTATCCGATTTAACGATTTCAATTACATATCAATATCAATGGTCATCGGCCAATAACAATCTCAATTCAATTCGATGGGCGGAGGCAAAGCCGATCAACGCCAACATCCGACTGACCATGATTCGATTCAATTCAATTCAATTTCCATTCTGTTCAATTCAATTTTAATTCAATTCAATTCAATCTTTGGAGTTATTCAATTCAATAGGGAGCGCTCAGTCACTTAAGGGAAACTCCATGTCTCTTTCATGTAGGCCAGTGGGAGATCAAACCACGGTAATCCGCCCTCCAATAATAGCGCTAACAATAGCTTCGTGATGGCAGGGGACCATGGCCATCACTTGCCATCATAGGACAGTCATAGCTTTCCTAAAGGATGACGTCTCAAACCTCTGAGTACAGTATCTGCCTCATACAATACGATAACAATAATGGCCCAGGGGGCTTAGAGACAATCGGAGAACATGGAGACCCAATAGTTTTCATCTTTTATCTTGTTTATTATAAAGACCTATCTTTAACAATTCAATTTAGTTTAAACAAGGATCCAATCAGAGGAAAACTACTTGATCAATATTATGATGAATAACAGGATCTGATAGGGTAACAATAAAGATAATTTCAAATCAAATATAATAAAAAATTGATGAGGTCAGATCTACTAACAATACAATTAGGAACAATTATAGTAACTATTCAATTAAAATATCATAATTTACGTTTTCTGTCCCCAGAACCCGGTTCGCGTCGGGTGGAACCCGGCTATGTTCGGAATCGCTCAATCTCACCTCGGCCAGGGCAAACCTGGGCCGGGTGTAAAGTGAACTCGGGTCGGGTCGGCCGGTTCATGTTCAATCGAAATCGCGTCGCAACCCGAGTCGAGCCGAAGACAGAACTCGGGATGGGTTGGTCAACCCGATTTTGTTCTGAATCCAACTCGGTTCAGATTTAACGAAATCTAGGCCGAGTACAGCAGAAACCGGATCGAGTTCTACCGCCGACGGAGAAGTGCGTTGCGATGCGACTTTCCGACCATCATAACTATGCCATAACATATCCAAATTATGCATATAATATATCAATGGAATCCTGGTACTAAGGAGAAGAGGATAGGGTTTCATGTCATGGAAAATCGACGACATAGGGATTCCCCCTACATACCTAAAGTTGGCTAAAAAATCAACTGGAGTCCCTTCTCTGAAAATCTGCACAAATGCCGAACTTTGGCCGACGATTCCTTTCTGCCCACGACTCGAAACTCATGACCACCACCTGGAAGATCTTCTCCTATATGCCGGCTTCGAAATCAGCAGCTCCATGCCCTCAGGAGTGTCTCGGTTCGCGTGCAAATGAGAGGAAAATAGAGGCTCGTGGTGCAGAAATTCTATTTGGCTGAAAGGGGTTTTCCAGCCACATCTTAATGCCTATTTATAATGCAGACTTGGGATTTTCACTTCTATTGGACCTTGGACTCTCTTAAGATCAATCTTGGTCATCCATCAATAACTTATCATCCCATAATTTCTCAGATTTGATTAAATCCGAGATTAATTATTTTCCTATCATAACAACTCAATTAAATCCAATCCCTCTCAAATACCCTTTTATCTCTTTAACCATCTTTTCCAATTTTTCTTGAATTTCAGAATTAATTAAGTCCAGAATATTAACATTGGGATTTTTAGATCCATTAAATTAAAATAAATATCCTTTAATTATTTTTTGAAAATCCAGGTCGTTACATCATAACCTCCTTAAAAATAAATTCGTCCTCGAATTTGCTTAAGGGGAAAGTTCTATATCAATCTATTTAAATAATTCTAGAAACTCCTTCCTCATTTCATCTTCCAATTACCAAGTGGCATCTTCATCTCTATGATGTGTCCAAGCCACTTTTACCATGGGCACCATCTTGTTCTTCAGATGCTTTGTCTGGTACTCCAATATCTCGATGGATTGTTCGGCGTATGTCAGGTCCACATTCAAGTTTGGTTCTTCCATATTCACCGTATTAGCATCATCATGTTGATACTTGCGCAACATTGACACGTGGAAGACATTATGTACGTGTCCATATGATGGCGGTAGTGCCAACCTGCAGGCTGCATCTCCAATCAATGCAAGTATCTCGAATGGACCAACATACCTAGGGCTCAGATTGCTTTTCTTGCTGTATCTCACACTCCTTTCAGGGAAACTTTCAGCATCACTCGATCTCCAACCTTGAAGATTTGTTCTCTTCTTTTCTTGTCAGCATAAGTCTTTTGCCTTGTGAATGCTGCTTTCAACCTTTCTCTAATGAGGTGAACCTTTTTAGCATCCTCCATAGTTTGCTTTAACATCTCCTCTGACAAGAACTATCGACCTCCCACCTTGCTCTAACAGATGGAGGAACGATATGATCTTCCATACATTGCCGCAAAGGGTGCCATGCCAATGCTAGAGTGGTAGCTATTGTTATATGCAAATTCAATTAGTGGGAGATGAGTGTCCCAAGTGCCACTCCAATCTAATGTACATGCTCGGAGCATACCTTCCAATGTCTGTATGGTGCGCTCAGATTGTTCGTCTGTCTGAGGATGGAACGCCGTGCTGAAGTTCAACTTCGTTCCAAATGCACCCTGGATGCTCCGCCAAAACTTAATCGTAAATCGTGGATCTCTGTCCGACACAATGGAGGCTGACACTCCATGTAGTCGAATAATCTCCTTAATATAAATGTCCATCAGACTTTGGACAGACTGCTTCCATTTGATGGGTATGAAGTGGGCCGCTTTGCTGAATCGGTCCATCGCTATCCATATCGCATCGTGGCCCTGCTGGGTTCTTGGAAGCCCTGTAACAAAATTCATTGTTATCTTTTCCCACTTTCATTGTGGGATTCCAAGTTCCTACAGTACTCCATATGACCTTTGATACTCAACCTTCACTTGCTGGCATACTATGCACTTTGCAATGTACTCTGCTATGTCCTTCTTCATATTGTTCCACCAGAAGGTCCGTTGCAAATCCTTATACATTTTCGCGCTTCCGAGATGAATGGCAAATTCCGATTTGTGGCATTCATTGAGCACTTGTCTTCTTAGTCCTTCATGGTCAGGGACCAACAATCGCGCCCTATATCTGATCACTCCATTGGTGATTGAAAAGTCAACAGGAATCATTTCGTACAACTTGAGTAGGTGGTTGTACTCATTATCATTTCGTTGTGCCTTTTCAATCTTCAATATCAATTCAGGTTGCACGCCGAGGTGCGCCATAATTCGTACACCATCACTATTGGTCACTGGACTGACCTGCATAATGCAGTCGATCATGTTCCAACGACTCACTCTCAAGCATGCGAGTGATCCTACCCACTTTCTGCTAAGTGCATCAGCGACCGAGTTTGCCTTCCCCGGGTGGTAGCTGATGGCAAACTCATAATCTTTTAGAAATTCTATCCATCTCCTCTGACGCATGTTTAGATCACGTAGAGGAAAGATATATTTCAAACTTTTGTGATCTATGAAAATCTCGAACTCTTCACCATAGAGGTAGTGCCTCCAAATCTTGAGGGCAAAAATTACCGCTGCTAATTCGAGATCGTGCGCCGGGTAGTTCTTCTCGTGTTTCTTCAACTGCCTTGATGCGTAAGCTATGACTTTTCCATGCTGCATCAAGACGCACCCCAAGCCGGTGCTACATGCGTTGTTGTATATCACATAACCTCCTTGGCCTAAAGGTATGGTAAGAATAGGCATCGTAGTCGATCTTTTTTTCAACTCTTGGAAGCTATCTTCACACTTCCGTGACCATTCATATTTGATGCCTTTCTTCATGAGATTTGTTAGCGGCGATGCAATTTTGGAGAAATCTTGTATAAATCTCCGATAATATCCTGCCAGTCCGAGGAAGATCTTGATTTCTGATACGTTCTTTGGTTGCTCCCAGTTGGCAACTGCTTCCATTTTGGTAGGATCCACTGATATTCCATCCTTGCTAATGATATGCCCAAGGAACATTATCTCTTCTAGCAGAAATTCGCACTTCGAAAATTTGGCGTACAACTTGTGCTCTCGGAGGGTCTGTAGCACAACTCGTAGATGCTCCTCATGTTCCTCTGGGCTCAATGAATAAATCAGAATATCATCGATGAAAACGAACACGAACTTGTCCAGATATGGCCTGAATACTCGGTTCATCAAATCCATGAAGGCTGCCGGAGCATTGGTCAGCCCAAATGGCATCACCAGAAACTTGATGGCCATATCTTGTCCTGAATGCTGTCTTCGGCACGTCGTCATCAACTATCCTATGTTGATGGTAACCGCTTCTCAAGTCGATCTTAGAGAACACCTTTGCCAAAGACAATTGGTCGAACAGGTCATCAATTCTTGGTAGTGGGTACTTATTCTTTATTGTGACCTTGTTTAATATCCGATAGTCTATGCATAATCGCATAGATCCGTCCTTTTTCTTCATGAATAGTACCGGAGCGTCCCATGGGGAGACATTCGGTCGGATGAATTCCTTATCCAACAACTCTTGGATTTGGGTCTTCAATTCTAGCATTTCCGCTGGAGCCATTCTATATGGTGCCTTCGAGATGGGTGCAGTACCCGGCACCAAGTCAATGCAAAAGTCAATCTCCCGCCGTAGTGGTAGTCCTGAGACATCATCCGAAAAAACGTCCGAAAATTCTTTCACCACCTCGATGCTATCTCAGTCTATCTCAGCCCGGGCTGTCTTAACTACACTTGTCAACAATCCTGGGCATCCTTTCTTCAATAGCTTCTGGGCTTTGATAGCTGACACCAGGACCTTGCCGTGCTCTAGTGGCATGCCTTTGACAATGGTCTGTGGTCCTCCGATCACGATCTTCTTTGCTCGGCAATGTAGGTAGGCATCGTGGTAGGACAGCCAGTCCATGCCCAACACTACGTCGTAATCCCTAATCGGGATGACAAGTAGATCCGCCGAGAAGTTCTTGCCTTCCACTTCGACTGACACCTAGGGAATGTACTTTTGGGTGACAATGGACCCCAAAGGTGTGCCGATGTCGAGTGGGAATCTCATTGTTTGTGGCTTCATACTCAATAGTGGAGCAAATTACTCCGAAATGAAGGAGTGCGTAGCTGCTGAATCAAACAATATATTAGCATGAATGCCATCAATTCTAAGCGTACCTTGGATGATGTCATTTGCTTTCTGCTCATCAGTAGGCCGCACGTTGTAGACTCGGCCTTGCACCATCTTCGGTGGTCCATCATTGCGTTGAGGAGGTGGTGCAACACACCTTGGTTCCTTGCATTCTCGGGCGAAGTGGCCCACCTTGCCACAATTCAGACATGCGTCCGTCTTTCGGTAGCACTCACTGGGATGGAATCGGTGGTAGAAGTCATAGGTCTTCCCCTATTCCGGTCATTGCGGCGACGATTGTCCCATCTTCCGCCATGCTTGCGATCTCTATTACGATTCTGCTATTGGGGTTAGTTTGCAGGTGCCTGATACGGCCGTTGGGCTCCTGCCTGATCGCCATCTTCCAAATATATGACGAACTCTTCAGCAAATTGGAGGGTTTGACAATTCCCTCACTTTACTCTCTCTTTGAGGCTGGGCTTTAAGCCATCTACCCAGCGCTTCACACAATCCAGTTCCGTCTGCTACAGAGTCGAATACTTTTCCAAGCTCAGGAACTTGGTCAGGTACTTCTTTATAGTCATGTTGCCTTGTTGTAGTGTGAGATGCTCCTTTTGCTTCTTGCCCCTCTCATAGGCAGGGATGAATCTATCTCTGAAGGCCTTCTTAAAGTTCTCCCAAGTGACATGATCCTGACCCGAGAACGTTGTCAGCTTAGTGGCCTTCCACCAGTCTCTGGCTTCACCATTCAGCTTACGACTGGCGTAGATCAGTTTGCAGTCCTCACCATAGTCCATCTCGAGGAAAATCTGCTCAATCTCCTCGATCCAGCTCTCAACGTCCTCAAAGTCGCCATTCCCATCAAATTGAGGGGGCTGCAACTTTAGGAACCTTTCAAGTGTATCCTTGCGATCCTGAGCAGGCTGCCACATGTAATTCCCGGGATGAGAGTACGCAGTGTGAGTAGAGTGAGGTCCATGAGGTAAAGACCCCTGCCTCATTGGTTCCTCCTAATGTCCATTCATCTGAGGACCTTGGATCGGCTGCTCACCCGCCTGTGAGCCTTGGGCTTGCTGGAGAGCCCGTTGCGATCCACTCCTAGGGGCCCGTGGAATGTGATCCGGAAAAGCCATAGCAGTTGCTCCAATACAACAATAACAATGCAATACAATTAATATGAGCTCCAAAATCCATACCTCAATTCAATACTTACCTGACCCTACTTGATAGCTATAGTGGTTGCTCGTGACGATTGCACATGGACTCAATTCTATCTATTAGAGATGGCTAAGAAGTGTCTCTCCTTATACCTTCTATAATGCCCCGAGACCCACGTGACTTTCACGTGCTCAGAGTCATCCCAAAGGCGCTACATTATTCTTTTAAAATTAATTTTGCGGAAAATAAACTCTATAAAATGCGGAATTGATAATAAGATCGTCTAACAAACTATAATGTCAAGGAGCTAGAAATGTCCATGACTCCATCATGCTAAACATGCGGAAAAATAAAAGCTAAACCAATAATCTAGTAGGACTAAATCTTATACCATGTGCAACAACCCTGTCACTGAGTCTGACCACCTGCATCACCATCTTCTATCATCTCACCTGCATAAATCCAGATGCAGGAAAAAACCTATGAGTATAAAAATACTCAGTACGTAGGGTCTAATTATAACAATGAACAATAAATCAAAAGTGCTCAACAATATGAAATGATAAACAACAGAGCACTAAAGAGATCAATATGGTAGGATAGAGCTCAATAATCAATATCAATAAATCAATAAAGACATAAATCAATAAAGAGGATCAGGTAAGAGGTCATAGAACCAATCAATTAATGATTATCAATTAACAATTATGCCTGATCACTATGGCGCTATCTGATTTAACGATTTCAATTGCATATCAATATCAATGGTCATCAGCCAATAACAATCTCAATTCAATTCGATGGGCGGAGGCAAAGCTGGTCAACGCCAACATCTAACTGACCATGATTCGATTCAATTCAATTCCAATTCAATTGAATTCAATCTTTGGAGTTATTCAATTCAATAGGGAGCGCTCAATCAATTAAGGAAAACTCCATGTCTCTTTATGTAGGCCAGTGGGAGATCAAACCACGGCAAGCCGCCCTGCAATAATAGCGCTAACAATAGCTTCGTGATGACGGGGGACTATGGCCATCACAGGACAACCATAATTTTCCTAAAGGATGACGTCTCAAACCTTTAAGTACACTATCTGCCTTATACAATACGATAACAATAATGGCCCAGGGGGCTTAGAGACAACCGGAGAACATGGAGACCTAGCACATCTTTTATCTTGTTTATCCTAAAGACCTATCTTTAACAATTCAATTTAGGTTAAATAAGGACCCAATCAGAGGAAAACTACTGGATCAATATTATGATGAATAACAAGATCTGATAGGGTAACAATAAAGATAATTTCAAATGAAATAAAATAAAAATTTGATGAGGTCAGATATATTAACAATACAATTAGGAATAATTATAGTAACAATTCAATTAAAATATCACAATTTACGTTTTCTCTCCCCAAAACCCACGTCGGGTGGAACTCGGGCCATGTTCGGAATCGCTCAATCTCACCTCGGCCAGAGAAAACTCAGGCCGGGTGTAAAGTGAACCCGGGCTGGGTCGGCCGATTCATGTTCAATCAAAATCGTGCCGCAACCCGAGTCGAGCCGAAGTCAGAACCCAGGCCGGGCCAATAGGAACCCGAGACGAGTTAGTCAACCCGATCCGATTCCGAATCCAACTCGGTCCGGATTCAACAAAATCCGGGCTAGGTATAGCAGAACCCGGACCGGGTTCTGCTGCCGACGGAGAAGTGCATTCCGACATGACTTTTCGACCATCATAACTATGCCATAATATGTCCAAACTATGCATATAATATATCAATGAAATCCTGGTACTAAGGAAAAGAGGATAGGATTTCATGTCGTAGAAAACCGACGACATAGATATTCCCCCTACGTACATAAAGTTGGCTGAAAAATCAACTTGAGTCCTTTCTCTGAAAATCTGCACAAACGTCGAACTTTGGCTGACGATTCCTTTCTGTCCACAAACCGAAACTCACGGCCACCACTTGGAAGATCTTCTCCTATATGCCGGCTTTGAAACCAGCTGCCGTGTGCCCTTAGGGGTGCCTCGGTTCGCATGCAAATGAGAGGAAAAAAGAGGCTCGTGGTGTAGAAATTTTGTTTGGCCGAAAGGAGTTTTCCAGCCACCTCTTAATGCCTATTTATAGTGCAGACTTGGGATTTTCATTTCTATTGGACCTTGGACTCTCTTAAGATCAATCTTGGCCTTCCATCAATAATTTATCATCCCATACTTTCTCAGATTTGATTAAATCCGAGATTAATTATTTTCTTATCATAACAACTCAATTAAATCCAATCCCTCTCAAATACCCTTTTATCTCTTTAACCATCTTTTCCAATTTTCCTTGAATTTCGGAATTAATTAAGTCCAGAATATTAACATTAGAATTTTCAGATCCATTAAATTAAAATAAATATCCTTTAATTATTTTCTGAAAATCCGGGTCATTACAGTCATTTCCCTTGAGTGCACCACGTAAGTTCACAAAGAGCATTGATTTTCATGTTGAGATAGTTCACCAAGCCATTTCAACTTATCAGTAATGCCAAAGTTTTCCATACTAGCTACAAAACAGAGATTATTTGTCACAAACAAGTAATTGCCATACAAAATTATGTTTTCAAAGCAACTAGCATTCATAAGTACTTATTACAATACAAGTCATAATGTTAAAAATCCATGAAACACCAATGCAATCCAATGCCTCCACAACTATTGAAATCCACAATAGCATCAAAACATTGCTGATATCTTGCATTTCTTTTAATACGTTCAATCCCAATGCCTGCACAAGCATGCCGAGATTGGTTATTTAAAAAATAGATTAAAATAAGGGAAAGTAACAATAACATTAGTAGAACAAAGTAAAACAAGCTTATAAATTTTCACTTCAAAAAAGTTACCATTGAATGGCCTCCTCATCCTTCTTGTCTTCTTTTCATTCTCATCTTCCTCATGCTCCATCATTGCTATTATCACCATTTTCATAAATGGCATCATTCATTGCATCTCCTTCGTCCTTGTTCTTTTTTGTACATTCTCCATCCATTAAAGTAATGAAATAGAATGAAACCAACTGTAAAGAATGAAAAGTATAATGGAAGGAACATTTATCTTTGCTTTTGGACGAATAGTCTTATAATGACCAAGCATGTCACACTCACCACATGTTCTCTTAAAATCGAATTGGGAGGTAATAACTTCAACACTAGATTTTATCCTTTTCATTGTTTTTGGGTACCTTTGGCTTTTACATAGAGTAGGTCATGAGTAATCTCCAATCCTTGTGTTAGGACTTTCAGTTATAGGAGCAAGCATAGTAGTCAAACAAGCTTGTTGTCAATATGACACCTTCAAACTTTCGAACTTTTGGGTAACCTCATTCATAAGTGACACTCCAAAATCTAGCAATTTAGGATACCATAATGCAAACAACTCTCTACATATTTTTTTGCCATCTCCACTTCTAAAGAAGAGTTATAGATTATTGTCCACTTGCATATATACTTGCGTTATTATTAACTATATGTGCCTTTGAATACCAGACATCCATTGTCGACCAATAAAGTACAAATTGCTTAGGAAAACTTAATCCCTTTCTTATTAAAGGTATTTCAAATGTGAACACATAGTATTCCTTATTATTCAAACATTTTAAGAGAACATCTCACTGAAATAACTTCCTGATTGATATATTGCACAATGTTCTACCTTTTATATTCGATGATCATTCAATACACATACTATAGAACTTCATTACCATATTTAGATTTTTTTAGAAAGAATCATTGATGTGCTTGAATTCTTTTTGGAAAATACAAAATGCACTTTGGGTATATATATTTCCCACATGATTTTCCAACATATGCTTTGAAGTTAAGGCACCTAAAGAACTCAAAATTTTAAATGTTCACTTTCCTCGGCTTCATGACAAGAATGAAGAGCTCGATCATATTGAAATGAAAAATCTGATAATTGACATAAAAGAACATTTATGTTCTCTAGCTCTCTACTCCCCTGTGATGAAGACATGCCTCCAAAAATACATCATCAAAATATATAGGCACTTTGGGCTTATGTAATCCATCTCTCTTCAAATTGCTCTTTGTTCCTTGAATCATATAGTGGGTAAGGGATGCTACCAACTATGCGATGCTTTGACCTAAATCTTGATTTTGACTGGTTCTTTGACCTACAATATAAGTGAAAGACTTAATAGAATATCAATGAAAATGACTATAAAAAAGTGGAAGTCTAATAATAGTATATAATATAAATTAATGCTAGCAAGAATAATCATGATACTAATAGTCATCATGAGTAAAGCGAAAGCCTAGTAACAATGACTCAATGTATCTATGACAATGAAATAGCTAATGGAAGATAACAACTAAAACACCCCATGTGCATTGGATCCCTCACGAATGAGCTCATCCTTGATTATTCTCATTACGTGTAGGATCAATGCAAGAGACACAATAACTCGTGAGCTTCGCAGCCTAATAGGTGGATAATAAACCAATGGATAAATATTAACAATAAATAAGCACGGGTTCAATGTAATCATAAGCATCAATGGAATAATTAATGAAAAGAAAATCAAAGCCATGCTTAATAAGAATCAATGTCAATGCTATACTTTGGGTGTAATCAATGGAATAAAATGATGTTATACACTGATTTGAATCAATAGGTAAATCAATGAGTCAATAAGTGGATCAATGCAACGCTCTGAGTGCGATCAATCAGTGCAATGCTATAAGTGAAATCATTGTTATCAAAGGCTATTAAATGTTCAATGGAATCTATGCAATGTCATCAACGAACTGCTTACAATGAGGTGTCATGTACTTCATGAGTTCAGTGATTGTGCGCATCACGGCGAGTCATTCTCATTATAGGGGAGGATATCCTGTTTCGTCGCATGATGGGGAGAAGTCATGCAACGGGGACATATCTAAATCCATGCCCTAACAATCTAATGAAAAATGATGAATCATGAGCTCTTGTCAATCTGTAACATGGTCACCCAAGCTTTTATCTTTATTAATTAATTAATTTCTCGTCTTTGCCCATATTGGGACTTGAGACCATACTATGCAATAATAGTGCTATGGATCATGATATCGATGAAATCAAAAGGGTAATAGATCATGGATCATCATTAACATAAGAATCAAATAAAAATATAATTATCACATACTTTTCGGTGGAACCCGATGTAACATCTCAAAATTTGACCCCATAGATAATTAACTTAATAATTATCTAAGGGTCAAATTTTGAGATATTACAATTGAGTCAGTATACCTCGGGCTCGTCCCGGGGTGACTCCTGATATTCAATGTTGGAATCGGGCCATTTTTTATGAGTGCACATGCGACGGTGTCGGCACGGACCGAGCGGTGGGGAGCTCGGGTCGGACGATGTACATACCTGGGCCCTAAAGTATGAAAATCTATTTTTAAAATCAATCCAAAAGTTGATCCAACAAATCCACCTACTTATGAATGCTTTCCCTACGACTTTGTTTCTTCGGGCTCATCTCATTTGTTTCCGTCGTCGGACCCCCAACCTCAAAATTCCTTTTTCCATGTTCGTGGTCACCTATTGGTCGCGCAATTTGAGGCAGAAAACCAAGAGATATAGATCATGAAAACAACGGCTGAAAACTATTAGAAGGGGTGCCATGCTGTTAACCTTGGTTTCCTCTTTGCGTTTCGGTGCATCTTCGACGAATTCTCCATGGACAACAACGGCCTCGGGCTTTGGGATGCCTAGGGTTTCATGCTGGAGAGAGGGAGGACGAAATTGAGGGGTTAGAGGTTGTCTAAGTTGAGGGAAAGTTTATATTGGTAAGGTTTAGGGGATAAGTTTGTTATAACTTTGCCCACATAGAATCCTTTTCTGACTTAATCTCCAACGAGATTTATTTTATTTTATTTTATTTTATTTTTGATATATTATGGTCGGGTGTTATATTAAGTTCTGTAATACCCCGCTCAATCAAGATATTTTTCATTTTGGGTCATTGGCCCGCACAAATTTAAAATGCATCTTAATAGGTGAATGGGGTAGCTATATATAAACTCATGAACACCTCTGTGTTTTGCCCATGTGAGACTATTCAATCAAACCATCTTGATCATTAAACCTTAAGTCATTACAATCTACCCCTTTAGAGGCTCAACGTCCTTGTTGTATGACCCGTGTTTTTCATATGGCTCAAGTGAGCATGCGGGATTGGCTTTGATACCATTCTGTAACACCCCCCGTCCAAACAAAATACTATTTGATTTAGGTTATTGGCCCGAACGAATTTCAAATGCATCTTAATAGCTTTCATATTTTTTCTAATGTGGGACTATTCAATCAAAGCATTTTGGTCATTATAAAATAACTATCCCTCGTTCTACTATCATCCCAAAAGACATTTCTTGCAGTGTTAGTTTCATCTTTATCTAATTTGAAAAAGAAGCCTTCGTCATCATATCTTTTTTCTCAAAATAGGCAGTGACACCCATGCACTCCTTATTGACATTATTCTTTTTTGTTGTTTTCAAATAATTTATGTTATCTTGTCTTGCAATTGATATTGGCTACCTAAAAGTTTAAGAAGTTGTGCAATATTTGAAGGACCAAGGCCATGTTCATTACAACTGTATCTTTAGGGAGCCTTGGAACTGTTTCAACAACTCCTACATCTTTATCGCTGCCATGCGGTAGGGAGCCTTGGAAATTGGCGCAATACCCAACAACATATCAATCTTGAAGTCAATCTCCCTTCTTGATAGTAGTTTAGAAATGTCCTCCGAAAAAATATACAACTCACGGACAACATCAATCTGATGTAGGATTGGAGTAGGAGCAATCAACTATTGTTAACTATCCTTTACAATCATTTTGCAATAGCTTGTGTGCCTTCATTGCCAATACTATCACCTTATTGTTCGGCATGGCCATTCCTTTGAAGATTTTCTCCTATTTACATAAAAATATCGATGAACAGTTGTAAGACAACCAGTCTATACTAAGGATAATGTAAGATTTATAACGGATATAAATCATAGAGGTTGCAGAATACCTCTTGTAGCGGAAGCGAATCGTCTGAGCTTTTTCACGAACACTTGATGAAAGCACTTGTACCTCGGTATCGGGAATCGAATCTCGTGGGAACGGAACTCTTTGCCACAACACAAAAGCCTCCGAAAGAACATCTACAAAAGTGTGTTTGGGACCTTTGGTATGGGTCCCCTTATATAGTGTAAGGAGACTTGGGTGAGGGGTAAAGTAAAACACATCACGTGCGTCCATCATGCGTGATAATGTGTCCCTCCAGCCCATAAATGTCGCATAGATCACACGATCCACGAGCTCCATCCGCGCAGTGCAATTGTGCGAGTGGGCCACGCGCATGCGTGGCTCAATGCCCAAAAAGGGCATCTCCCAATAATCTCCCACTTGCCCGCATTGGGCATTGTACTTTTGTTCGTCCAAAATTGGTAAATGTGCCATGCGACCTATGAGTACAAGCACGCTTCTTTATAGGAGCTAGAAAGATACATGTTAATGTTCAATCGCTCAACTATTTTTAGAGAGTATTTCATGCCTGTTAGAGATTCATGGCAGCTCACACATGAGCCAACAAATGCTCAAATAATATAATTCGTTATGCCCTAGATCTATCTTGTAGCATAACAATGACAACGTATGTCTTGCTCCGTGGTAACTATCTTTCACATACACTATATTTTTCAACATAAAAAAAAATAATTGACCAATTGTATGTGGAAGTTTAATGCAGCTCATAACAAACCTTTCTCTCGGCCTTATGACTCTTAGTAGTGAACCAGCTGCTTTCCTAGACGTGACTCGACAGGCTACTTTACTAATCACCTTTGAGTACCCGTTAATGCAGCAAGCACTAATTCACTTCCTTAAGATATAGTCAAGAGTCTAAGGGCACGTATAGATGAATCATCTATCAGAGACTCACACCATGACCATTAAACTAATCAATTTATCATGTCTCTAGGTCGACTTTGCATACTTGGTACTAAACACAAGTATTGCGATAGAGACTCCCACTGAAGGAGTGTATGTCTAGCTTTGTTTAAATTACACACCGCACAAAATTAAGTCTAGTCGCTACCTTTTAGGGTTTGACCCGAGGTTTCAAATTGTTCGCTATCTTATAGCGTCAAATTTGAATATCTTATTTGGCCTCTCTTGCTTAATCATGCAACATTGAGTTACTAAAACTCATGTTTTAACATATCATGATTCACATAGTTCATTTCGCTCGCTGTCTTCGTGAGCACCGAAAATGTTTGTTCGTGTGAGTGAACAAATCTAGGCCTGATCGACATACTTTTCACATGCATAACAACACTTCACAACAATGAATTTATCAAAGAAAAATAATCTTTTATTCATTGAAAATTTAAGTACATCATTACTTTTATAATCTACGTAGCCCTAAGGCATTTACATGTCTCAAGAATGCCTCTCTTGGCAATGGTTTGGTGAATGGATCAGTGATCACTAGCTGATCACATTATGTTTTTACTCCATTTTCTATCAATTTTACATATATCGAGTCTTGATGTTTCCCTACATTTGGTCAATTATGCATATAATGCAATAAATTGTGATTACTAACTGACAATGCTCATTTTATATTCAATTCCATGTGCACAGAGGTTCTGAATTGCTCATATTTGTAAAGTTATCATTTCTGTGCCAAGTTATCATTTTTGGGGCAAAGTTGTCATTTTAATGTGCAAAGTTATCATTCCTGCACAACAGCATTGGGCAATCAAGTTGAACTCATTTAATTTCTATCCTAATCCCTTTGATGTCCTTACTGCTCTGAATCACTCATATTTGGACAATTATGATAAAATAATGCAAAGTTATCATTCCAGGCATAAAGTTATCATTTCTGTATAATGATTTCATTTCTGCATAACACCAAGTTGCATTTAATAATGGAGCTGATTTTTAGTAGCTGTCCTAATCCATACTTGTTTAATTTCTATTTAAGGATTTTGATGCTTGCTGTTTTGGTTTTTCTAGCAGGTATTACAAGCCTACAACAAGTCTGAAATTTGTTGGTTTTTCTAGCAGGTATTACGGCCCAAGCCCCCCGCTTCCGCCACAGATTCTCATTTTTCCTCATTTTTTATTTTTTTCTTTCATAATTTTGGGTACAGGGTACATAATTCAAGGCACATCAACAAATCTCCACCTTCACTTTAATTTCACAAAACTCTTTAAAAATAAAATGCTCAACATGCTCTCCTTTTGCCGAATGGCCAACGAGGGCCTAACTTGATCTTTGCGTAACGCCCGCTAAGTCTGAACAATAGTCAAACTTGGCAACAGGTAAGCTCTTTGTCATCATATCTGCTGGATTGTCATGTGTGCTAATCTTCTGAACTTGAACATCTTGTTTTTTCGCAATATTTCGAACAAAATGATATCTCACATCTATATGCTTTGTTCTTTCATGATGCATTTGATCTTTTGTAAGATGTATTGCACTCTGACTATCACAATATATGACAGTAGTTTCCTCTTTCATAGTGAGCTCTCCAACTAATCCTCTCAACCAGATAGCTTCTTTCACAGTTTCAGTGATGGTCATGTATTCAACTTCAGTAGTGGATAATGCTACTGTATCCTGCAAAATAGCTTTCCAACTCACAGCACAATCAGTAATAGTAAAGACATAACCAATTAGGGACCTTCTTCTATTAAGATCTCCTGCAAAATCTGAATCAACATAGCCAACCAGTCCAGCTGAATTTCTACCAAATTTCAAGCATACATTAGAAGTACTTCTTAAATATCTCAGTATCCACTTAACAGCTTCCCAGTGCTTCTTTCCTGGATTAGACATATATCTACTAACAACACTGACAGCATGAGATATATCTGGACGAGTGCAAACCATTGCATACATAATGCTACCAACTGCACTACAGTAAGAAACTTTTGACATATACCTTTTGTCTTCATCAGATTGAGGTGAACATGAAGCTGAGAGTTTAAAGTGTGCTGCAATCGGTGTACTGATAGTCTTAGCATTCTGCATTCCAAAACGCTCCAAGACTTTTTGAATATATTTCTGCTGAGATAGAAATAGTCTTCCTGAACTTCTATGTCTAGAAATTTTCATTCCCAAAATCTTCTTTGCTGCTCCAAGATCCTTCATCTCAAATTCAGAACTTAACTTATTTTTCAAAATATTAATTTCAGATATATCTTTCGCTGCAATTAACATATCATCAACATAGAGCAACAAATAGATGAATGAACCAGCAAGTTGATTCAAATAAACACAACTATCATATTTGCTTCTAGCAAAACCAATACTCAACATGAATGAATCAAACCTTTTATACCACTACCGAGGGGATTGTTTAAGTCCATACAAGGACTTCTTCAGATGACAAACTTGATCTTCTCTATCTTCAACATGAAAACCCTCTGGCTGCTCCATATATATATCTTCTTCTAGATCGCCATGTAAGAATGCAGTCTTAACATCTAATTGCTCAAGTTCAAGATTCTGCAAAGCAACAATAGCAAACAAAGTACGAATAGAAGTATGTTTCATAACTGGAGAGAACACATCATGAAAATCAACACCCTCCACTTGACTGTACCCTTTTGCCACCAATCTTGCTTTGTACTTTGTCTCTTCATTATTGATTCTTTCTTTCTTCTTGAACACCCATTTGCAGCCAACAATCTTCTTATTCACGGGTTGTTTTACAAGATCCCAAGTGCCATTCTTCTGTAGAGATTCCATCTCCTCCTGGATTGTTATTAACCACTTATTATAATCAGGACTTCGAATAGCTTCAAAATAGGAGGAAGGATCAGGTAACTCAATATCTTCAGCAACACTTAATGCATAAGCGACCAGTTCTTCAAATCTGAGCCTTTGATGTGCTTTTATTTCTCTCCTTGGTCTATCACGAGCTAATATGTATTGCTGCTGAATTTGAGGTGATGTATGAACTTCAAGAGCATCAGGAGTATCATTCTTTTCATCAGAAGAATTTGACAGTTCTAACTCCACCTTCTCCAAAGTTTTCTGCTTTTCTGTGTCACCAATAATAGACAAATCTTTTCTCGAGTGAAGCATCACAGATTCGTCAAAAGTAACATCTCGACTGATAATAAATTTCTTGATTTCAGGACACCATAATCTATAACTTTTAACACCAGATTTATAACCAAGAAATATGCACTTCCTAACTTTAGGTTCAAGCTTACCATCATTAACATGTGCATATGCAGGACAACCGAAAACTCTTAAATGTGAGTAATTAGGAGAATTACCTGACCACACTTCTTCAGGAATTTTTAAGTCTAAGGATCGGTGAGGAGACCGATTCACTAAGTGACATGCCAGGTTAATAGCCTCTGCCCAAAACTCCTTGCCAAGTCCTGCATTTGACAGCATACATCGTGCTCTTTCTAGTAGAGTTCTGTTCATTCTTTCTACGACTCCATTCTGCTGTGGAGTTCTCACAACTGTGTGATGCCTTGTAATACATTCTTTGTCACAGAATTGATTGAACTTAGAATTACAGAATTCTAGTCCATTATCAGTCCTCAGCCTCTTCACAACTTTTCCAGATTGCTTCTCTAGCAAAGTCTTCCATGATTTGAATGTTTCGAATACATCATCTTTATGCTTTAGAAAATAGACCCAAACTTTTCTAGAGAAATCATCAATAAATGTCAGCAAATACCTATTTCCTCCTTTCGAAGGAACCTGAGAAGGACCCCATAAATCTGAATGGATGTAATCAAGGGTTCCCTTCGTCTTATGAATGGTTGAGCCGAAACTAACTCTCTTTTGCTTTCCGAAGATACAATGCTCATACAGCTCTAACTTTCCAACTTTTGCACCAGGAAGAAGACCTCTGTTACTGAGAACTTGCATGCCCTTCTCACTCATATGGCCCAAACGCATGTGCCATAACTTTGTGCAATCTTTCTCTGTGGTAGATGAGACTGCTGCTGAACCTATCACCGTTGAACCTTGGAGAACATACAAACTATCGATTTTGAGGCCTTTCATCAACACAAGAGCACCATGGGAAATTTTCATTCCATTAGACTCAATAACAACTTTGCAACCATTTGAGTCTAAGACACCGAGAGAGATAAGATTCTTCTTCAGATCAGGAACATGTCTGACTTCTGATAATGTCCTAATAATTCCATTATGCATCTTAATCTGGATGGACCCAATACCAATAGTCTTACAGGCAGCATTGTTGCCCATAAGAATGACTCCACCTTCAACAGATTTGTACGTGGAGAACCAATCTCGATTGGGACACATATGGTATGAGCATCCAGAATCAAGAATCTATTCACTTGACGATCTGAATTTGTTTGATGTCGTTACCAACAGAACATCTTCATTCTCACTTTCTGCTACACCGGCATCTGCAACTTCAGCCTTCTGATTTCCCTTATCGTTGCCATCGTTAATCCTTTTATTCTTATTCTGTAATTTGTAACACTCTGTTTGATATGACCCTTCTTCTTGCAATAATTGCAGACTTTATCTCTGTTCTTCGACTTGGATCTGGATCTATCTTGATTTTGATTTCTCGTCTAATGTCTGCCTCTTGCGATCAGACCTGAGGCTTGATCATCAAATTTGCTGCTTGATCCCAATTCATTATCCAACTTTTCTTTGCTCAGCAGTCTGCCCTTAACATCTTCAAACGTGAGTTTGTCCCTACCGTAAATCATCGTCTCCTTAAAGGTTTTATATGAAGATGGAAGAGAACAAAGAAGTAATAGGGCTTGATCTTCATCATCAACATTTGCATCTACGTTCTTCAAATCATTGATTAGGGCAATGAACTCACTGATATGTGATTTGATCGACGTACCTTCGGCCATACGAAAGGTGTACAACCGCTGCTTCAACACAAGTCGATTCGCTAGGGTTTTTGTCAGATACAGAGTTTCCAACTTCGTCCAAAGACCGGCCGTCGTCTTCTCTGCGAGAACTTCTTGAAGAACATCGTTCGTCAGGCACAACTGAATCGCAGACATGGCCTTCTTGTCGAGATCCTCCTAGGCGGATGCCTCCATGGCGTCAGGCTTTTGACCCGACAACGCCTTCTTCAACCCATTCTGAACCAGGATGGCATGCATCCGAACCTGCCACAAACTGAAATTTGTGTTCCCGTCGAACTTCTCGATGTCGAACTTCGTTGTAGTCATCTTCGCGGAAAGAAACTCGGCTCTGATACCAATTTGTTGTGAATAGAACACCGAGAATCGATGAATAATCAAAACAACGAAAGAAAGAGAAGATGAACACAGAGATTTAACGTGGTAAAACTCTCTTGATCAATGTGAACAAGAGAGGAACATCCACAGGCAAAGAAGGTCGCCGCCAGAAATTTTTTCTATGAGCCAAAAGAGAATGTACATCATATAAAACTCTAACCCTCATATATAACGGACCAAGCCCTCCGCTTCTGTCACAGATTCTCATTTTTTCTCCTTTTTCTTTTTTTTCCTTCATAATTTTGGGTACATGATACATAATTCAAGGCACATCAACAATAGATCAATAGGAGGAGCTGCAAGGGGGCCACACAAATGTGGGCTTTCATTAGCAATTGGGAGAAGACTTCATGGTGAGTTTGAACGGAGACATAAAGGTGTGAAGTATGGTTCACTTCACGAAAGATTGAGACATAAAGTATGGTTCACTTCATCAAAGATTGAGATGATGGGTATCACTTTCTCATGAAGTCATGATCTAGACGACTGATGAGCTCTCTTAATTTTCCTCAAGGTGTTAGAGAAAATTATGCACATGACTAATTAACAGTACTAGCTAATTAATAAAGAACATTGATTCCTAGTTAAATAGAGAAGAACGATTCCTAGTTATATTGGTTCATTAATCAAATATTATCTTAGTTGTCTTGAATTTTGTTTCAGTTGTATAGTAATATATATAGTTGTACCGATCTAGAATTTAGGGGAGTGCTAGCTTATAATATCATCGGTAAGATTCAGAGAGATCAACTTCTAGGGGAGGAGAAACAAATTTCCACATGAAACTCGATGATATTGCGTCATGAGACATCCACCTCTCCGAAAAGAGAACATATAGCAGGTCCACTTTTCATGTCCTGTGTGCACGTATGCCTGGTTTTACAGAGTAACTAATAATTCTACTTTTGTTTGCTTACAAGTTACAAGGAAATGACAGTGGAGTTGTGGGTGCGGTCTGGGAAATGAAAAAGGCATGAGACTGGGCAGCTTTAAAGTGTGCATATAATTAAAGAATGTAGCATGATTCAACATTATAAGCCGTATTTACTGACACTGCAATCAAATTTATTTGGAATACAAGTGAGATAAATTTTAATAGGGATGACAAAACAAAATAACATATAGTCCATCGTATAGGCATATGCATAGTATATAATGCATAAAGTTCTACTTATGTAATAACAAGAAGTAAAATTAAAACTTCAAGTCAGTGGTGGAACTGCTCGTCTCTTGAGTATCTATCCCGAACATATATAGACGCATTATGAGTTTGTTAATTAATTTTGTATGTAACTAGCTACACGTCCGCTACGTACGTCGACCATCATAAAGGCATATGCATAAAAATGTATGCAAATATAATAAATATTTTGCCCACAGGGAATTTTCTTTTATATAAAAGAATAAATCTATGACATGTTTCTCTCTCTGTCTCTAAATTTTTTCATATTATGTATAATATATATAGATATATGCAATGCAAACATGGCGCGGGGTTGAAAGTTGAAACTTGAAACTAACCCAATTAACGCCGTGGCGAATGCTGTCATGCGGTTCAGATCACGGGCCCGCAGCGTAGCGCAGATCAAGAGAATGGACGGGGTTGGATGAGGAGCTGGTAGATATATCAGGTGGTGGCCGGTGGCGGTGGTGCTTCCTGGCAGAGCGGCGCGCGCCGGGCGTGGCGGAGTACGCCTGCCACAGGTGGCGACGCGTTCATGCGTGAATCGTCGCAATCTCATACTGTTCGTACGCCCGTCCTCTCCTGAAATCGTGTCATCGATGTGCATTACATAGTGACCGAGCCCGTGAGCTCTCGGGTGTCTTGTAACAGCAAACGGGGCATACGCCCCCAGCTACGACACAACGCCAATCCACCTCCTTGCCAAAGCTAAGCATATGCTTCCATTTGTCCGCATGCGTCGAGGGGCCCGATGTCAGCGTCCGTCGTCGTCGATGGCCGGCAAAATGGTGACTAGACGTGCAGGGTCGGGGGCACATGATGGTGTTTCCCTTTTTAGGTCTTCCTGGTAGATCCGATGAGCAATTTTTTTTTTCTCTGAGTTCTTCTGCTGGAGATACGTGTTCTCGGGCTCTGATCAGGTACTTTGGCCGGGCGCACATGATCCTGTCTCGAAGAAGAGAACGTGCGGCCCCGCGCCCCTCCGAAACCTTTGTGGCTGTTCCACGATTTGTCAAATAGTTGGACGCAAGATTACATGCGTCCCGTAGAGCTCATTTTGGAGGTGGCCGAGTGGAAAGAAAAAAGAAAAAATATGAAGGTCCTTAAGTTCCTTACAAGAAGAGATGAATGAGATGACGTTCTTGTTGGCTGTTTCTTTTCTTCTTCTATATGTTACGCAATATTTATCTACATGAATATAACATTGAGCATCACCAAAGTAATATGAGAAATAGTGTGTCGCTACAAACAATAAAAAAATCCCTCGAACATATATATACTTTTCCAAAATGACCGTCACAAAATAATTTTCGACGAATTTCTAAGTCCGTCGCAAGTCTCGACAGTAGATTCATCAAAACATAACCTTCACATCTCTTCCTTCCAAAATACCGAACAGATTTATCTATCAGATTTCAAAAGGAGGACCATTCACCGAAAATTTAAACTAGAAAATTTAAATTATTTCAAATAAATTAAAATATACAAATATTTCTACAAAATATTATTAAATTTCGACAAAATCTCCTCGTCGTCTGTTGTTCTTGTTGAAATTGTAGTTGCGTATCTTGTCACATCTATTATTACAAGTCCATAAAGCATTTTTTCTATATATTATCTCATTCCTTCAAAAGTCATTGAACATCTTAACTCTGAACTATAAATGATTGATCTACATCCAAATTAGACATCGGTACATCTAATAGATGATTTGAAAGCTTACACACAATCTTTTTCACGCGGACATGATTTGTCTAAAGTTGTCTGAAGAAGCCCTCTTTGAAAGCGCGAATCCCTGCCTTTCGAAAGTGTATCTCCCACTTCCGTTATGCTTTCAAGCGAACTGAGATCCCGCCAATGTCACTTCTTCCTGCATAGCCCATGTAATATGCCCAATTTTTTTAATTTTCAATCCTTCCTAAAATTATAAACATGGAATTTGCTAATATTAATAAAATATTTAATTAAAATAACTTAAAAGTTAGATCTTTTGAACATATTGTTTTATCAATGTCTCAAATAATTATACGAATCATCCCCAACTTTAAGCCAATATCTCGACGGTCCCTCAGCTTCAATTTGTAACTAAAATGTCCCCTACTTTAATTTTTTGCACGCTTCGTTCACTTGAACATTGATAGTGAGTTTCCCTGTCACCTTGCTTATGTCACTGCCACACACACCATTTCTCTTTCATCCATATCATTTAATAAAATAATACAAATATATAATAAAATAATATTAAAAATAAAAAATAAAAAGGGGGCTAGCACCCCCCTTTCTCCCTTGCGACCGGCGAATGGGAAAGCGGGCAGGGGGGCTCAAAGGGGCAAAAAAAGGGGGCCAGGCCCTTCGCCACCGGCTGTCGACGTGGGACGCCGAACTACGTCTCTATCGATTCACAAATGTCACGCAGGGATGGTCGATCTCGCCGGTGAAGGTCAGTGCAAAATGGTCACGCAGATGACCGCCTATGCGGGAAATGGGTATGGCAGATCTTTCCACTGGACACAATGGACAAGGATACACTTTGCCACGGGCCAATTGCCCATCGCCGACATGGGAAGCCGGATTACATCATTGTAGTTGTGTGAAGGTCGCGTCGGCATGACCGATCCTACGGTCACTCATTCGTTGGTTGCCGCAAGCTGGCCACTTGTCGCTGGAGGATGATCGATCGCCACCGCGCGATAGTCGCGCAGGCTGATCAGTTGCCGCTGTCGTCCCGCGATCATCGCTGGTGAACATTGGGTGCCACTATCGATGCCGCCTCAGTCTCAAATCGGATTGGATACCTCTGTGCACGAACGACCACTGGTGCATGAACGATCGCCACCGTTCTGTGCGATGGTCACCACCGTTACTTGCTTAATGTCGCTCGATCGTCGGGCGTCGTAGGTTGGCGACTGTCACCAAAGCATGGTCATCGTGTATGTGCGTAGGGTCACGAGGAGAAAGGGAAGCACCAGCCCCCGGCCCCTGCCCCCTGCCCCCTGCCCCCTGCCCGACGCCGATGGAGAAGGGGAGGCGTCGGCCCCCCGCCCAGAGCCCATGGAGAAGCCCTCACCCTCCCACCCCTTTCATTTTTTTTATTTTTTTAAACATTATTTTATTATTTTGTTAAATGACGTAGATGAAGGATAAATGGTGTGTGTGTTGCCCATGTAAGCAAGGTGACTGGAAAACTCACTATCAACGGTCAAGTGGACGAAGCGTGCATGAAAATTAAAGTAGGAGGACATTCTAGTTACAAATTAAAGTTGGAGAACCGTTAAGATATTGACTTAAAGTTGAGAGACGATCTCTATAATTCACCCTGTATGTCCCCCAAGCAAATGAGGAAATTCATTCTTTTATTTTTCTTCTTATGGACTCTAAGAAAAATTTCATTCGGAGTTGGTTCTTTACCCAAATCTTTTTCGTAAAATTGAATTTAACATATCGAAATATAAGAAAAAAGTATTAGGAACATTGATTAAATAAAATTATAATACAATTAAGAAAAGAAAATATAACATACCAATCTTTTTTGCAATAATGGATGCAGATATACAACAATCAAGGTTTTGATAAGCTTCTTGGTCAAATCCTCGATTTAAATCGACTTTTCATACTTTGACTTATATTTCCTTAATGGACCACTTCGATATTAACTCGGTCCATATAACGAAAACAACTTTTTTAGACACCAAAAATTGAATGCTTTCCACATTTGTTCTGTTTACTCGGTATTCCATTAAACATTGGCACCTTCGCTAGACGGAGAGTAAGCGACTTCTATTAGCGCCGGACCGTCGAGTCGAATTGATCGTGTCATGTGCAACGTCCATCAATGATGATTCATTAATGTCCATTGATTTAGACTCTTCACTTCCCCGCCATTCTTGTAACCGTCACCTGTAATTTGCGCAGGTGTGTCCGCACCCCCAGGAGTGGACGAGAAAGAAAGGATTTCACGGAGCAACCCCCTGGTTCCAGACCCTTTTCAAACAAATATTTAGGATTGATTACATAATTTTTTGAAACCAAAATTTAAGTAGACAAAAAAATGAACTTTAAATACAAATATGAAATTCCCTAAACCACAAATGCCTCGTGAGAAATATCTCTTCATGTAAGTCATTGTGGACCATATCTTTATCGAACCATTTTAGTACAAATCTAAATTAAAGTTACAAATTGAATTAAATCTAAGACTATTAACTTCATGCTTGATTGAACGTTGTACAATTACAATTACGTGGAATGACCATCTGGTTGTAAATATGCTTTGAATTGATGTCTCAATGTAGAAGCATCAATAGCAACTTGAGCAATTGTGTCTTGATATAAGAAATACCGGTGATGGTCCTCTCCACAATGCGAATGTGAGTAGGTCTAGAAATAGATGCTCTCTCTCTCTCTCTCCATTCTCTAGAAGGAGGCGTCTTTCATTTTTCATTAAATTTTCTTGTGATGAAACCAAACATATGTACATGAACTTGTAAGACAATTTGGTCTTTATAACAAAAATAGTCAAAATAAAGGAATACTTGCATCACAATGTAACATTCTTAAGTAATAACCTAAAATTATCTGTCTTATATCTCATCTTCTTGAACTGAATGATATACATAACCCAAGAATCAATTCTGAATATCTAGATGTTCATATGAAAAAAATAATACTAAAACTTTTCCTATGGATGTTGTTACCAAGAAGAAAACTCTCATGAGAAGATAAAGAGATCGAATATGAATGACTCTCATGAACCACAAGATGAAGGTCATGCTCGTTGGAGCCACAAGCCATCGAAGAATCATTGTTGATCATGCGCTAGAGCCAAAAAAGGAGAGCAAAAGAGGAGAGAGAGTATTAGGAGAGAGGAAGAGGGACCGAAAAGCGGGTTGCATCCGAGGATGGAGTTTTATGAGAGGTAGGGACCATAAAAACTTTATTATCAAAATACTAACAATATCGCTGCTCTAATGTTCAAACTTTTTATAATAAATTCAAATTCTGAAGGATCCGAGTGCCAAAGAATATATTATTACAATATTAAAATGAACATTTGTCAGAGTTTTATAATATAATAACATTGATATTTTATGTACCATATCGTTAGCCTAAAATCTGAGTTATGACGGTCAAAATGTCAGATCTTCTGACATCGATGGAAGTTCCAATGGCTTTGATTGTAAGAAACTTTAGGATTAAAATATTAAAATGACCTTTACCAGAATCTTCAAATATTTTATAATAACTTTGAAACTAGTAAAAAAAATATTATTAAATTATTAAAATGAATATTGCTATATTTCTATAATATTTTATCAGATAATACAATAATGACCCAAACTGTTAAAAGTTCTGACGGTGTTAGTTTTCATTAGACCTTTCGATGGCTTTACTGCTTGTCACAACTATGGAAGGAATTGTAAAGTTTTTTTGACGATCGTCTTTTCCATCGCTCACTTCGATAAATTTTTGTGCCCATTGAAAATTCCTTTTGAAAAGTTTTGTGTTCGTTGAAAATAGTCCATCGGAAATTAGCCATTTCTTTTAGTGTGTGTAAATATATGAAACCCACCCTAAAAGTTATGGCCATTTAGAGGAATTTCTCGTTGTAAACTTGTTCACCTTACATCGTTGATTTAATAATTAATAACATAAGACTTAACAATTTAACAAAAATCATAATTAAAAAAATATCATTATAGTCATATGACATCTCCTTAACTAATAACTCATAATACCTCAAATGCCTATGGACTTCATTACATAATTAGCCTCGATGTTTTATAGAATCATAGGACTGATTTGACCTTAAGCATGTTCAATACTTTTGTCATGAGCTTAGTCGTCTTCCTTGTTCTTAATACCTGCACAAATTCATAGTATATGGTTTCCCATTAATCATGATACTATAGGATATGCTTTTGACATCATGATAACATTAAATATGCATGTCATGAACTTATACTTTCCAATATGGTTTGGTTGTATTCATTTCATTTCATGCTATTCATTTCTTTTGTTTTTTTCTTTTCCTATGATTTGTAGGCACATGTAAATCATATTATTTTGACTTAAAAACGTAGATCAAGACATTAACACAACATGGATTTTCCCAAACATAGTACTTATATCTAGAACATATAATTCATCATAAAAATAGGGGTATTTTCTAATAACATAGGAATATCCAAGTCTAACTACGCGACCTTCAATCTAAATCCAAGATCCTCATAGGGTGTTCTCATTCCTCACAATCCATAACAAGCAATACATTGGTAAAGGAAAGAGAAGTTTGAATCTCCTTTGCATATATTTGGAGCTTTAGATCTAAAAATGTTTTTTTAATAATCTCTTAGTTTTCTTCTTCTACAGTTAAAAGCCTTTATCTTGTCCTAAAGAGGTCCCTAATATTCTTTTGTGGAGAGGAGAGAGAATGAAAGTAAGGTTTCAGGGTTGTTGAACTTTTATATATGGTTTACTTTAGGGGTTTGATCAAAATACTCAAATACCTTTGCCCAAAATTTGGGGTTTTTATAGTGTGGAACAACATTATTATCTTTCTATGTTGAACCAAAATATTCTCTATAACAACCCCATAATTTTAACAAAATAAAGATAAAAAGGGACTGAGTAAAAAAAGAGATTAGAATTCTATCGCTAAAACTTCATCTCCCTATAATCCTTACCCCTCCCTCTTTTTTCTCTCAAGAACACACGATCTATCGTCTTTCCTTCTCTCTTTCTCATGTCATCTCTCTTTCTCATGTCGTCTTTCAACAATCAGACACCAACAACAAGAATCGAGCATGAGTAGCACCATCTTTAGGGGCAGAGTCATAGTCTCTAATGCGATGAGAAAGCAAACTGACCCAAGTGAATTTAACGAATAGCATTATCTAAGAGAGAATGTTTTTCCTAAACATACCCTAACATAATATCCTTGGATAGTGATATTTGTTTTTCTGCGACTTTCACATAGTTTTATAAATTAAATTGTGATCAAAGTAATGAGGAACTTGATACAAAGTCAGCATGGGACAATTCCCCAATTGTTTGCAAGAACTCACCCCAAGTTCTTATGGAATCTTTGCCAATTGATGCCGACAAAGTCAAGGTTGACTTGGACAGAGTCGACTTGAAATAGAAAAAAAAAACATTTGGAATTTTTTGTTCTAAATCGAACGGTCTTAAATTGCTAGATGTCGAAAAAATTGATGATTTGGTACGAGTCATCTTATCTCATTGGCTATTTCACAACAACTCATTTAGAGTTTTAGGCAATCCAGCTCAAGCCAAGGGGAACCCAGGCAAGTTCACTTGTATCAAAAGGTGTCATTGATCCAAATAATTATTTGATGATTAATTAACCTTTTATCCCTGTGTTTTAATAGATTACTACTGATGAAAAATATATTTGACCTACTTGACCACATGAAAATTAATCGACATTCTTTTTCATATTACTTGATTAAGCACTTACTGAAAGTCATGTGACCCAAATTGTTCACCTAAGGGTTGTTTGGTTGGAGAATATTTTGAATGGAGTAAAATAATCAATATCACATTCTTAAAAAAGTAAGTATATTCTTATTCTCATTCGTACTTGGCTCAAAGAGAATATAATTTGAAAATATAGTATTTTATAAATACAATATTTTATTATGAATAGTTGATGTTTATTATTATAATAATAATCAATATAATAATACAATAATGCATGGGTAAATAATAAAAAAATATGATTGAAAAATATGAAAAAGATGTAACTATGAATATACTTGTGTTCTATGTTCTGGTTGTTAGGTTAAAACGATGGTTTCACATTTTTCAATATGACTTTTAAAAAATGAGGTTTCACTTATCTATACCTAAACTACAAGATATTTGCTTATATTTTGAGAATATCACGATATTATGTCATTTAATCCAAATATGAACGGCCACTTAATGATCATTTTGCTTCTTGATTAATTAAGTATTTGTTGGGAAAAAAATAAAAGTAGTTAAATAGGTTACTAAGATAAAAGTAAAAACTTGGGAATCAAATTTGTATTGGTGTATCCTCTTGTCTTTATCATTAACTACTTGTTCATTTGTATAGGTAAAAGAGAACCACCCTAAAGTAAAAAAAAAACTTCCTTTTCCATAGTTGGGAAAAATTACATGGATCATCCCCTAACTTTGGGTGTAATAACTACTCATTTTCCAACTTTAATTTGTAACTAGAATATCCTCGATCTTTAAATTTCTTGCATGCACCATCCTCCTGACCAACAATAGTTAGTTATTCGATTACATTGCCGAAGTGGCACAACAAAAATTAATAAAAATAATACAAAAATTAATAAAAAAAGTGGCACTGCAGAGAGATGCACAAGGGGCGCTGGCCCCCTATGCGCTCGCCGACAAGCTCGCACAGGGGGTCGGCGCCCCCTTTACTCCTTGTGCGCGACGTTGATGAGTGAGAAAAGTGAGGCATCGGCCTCCCTTTTCCCTCGCGACTACCGAAGGAGTCCCTTGTGTGAGCTCGCAAGGAGCCCCTTCGTCGGAGTCTTTTTTATTTTTATTTATTTTAATATTTTTTTTATTTTTTTTATTGCATCACAACTTAAAAACTAGTTATTGGTGGTTAGAAGGACGAAGCTTTCAAGAAAAATAAAGTTCGGAGACAATCTAATTATAAATTGAAATTGAGAGACCGTTGAAATATTAACTCAAAGTTGGAGGATGATTTGTATAATTTACTCCTATAGTTGTCACTCTCTATTTGAAAGTATTATGGTATCCATAATAAAAATTTAAGAGCCCACCTAAAACAACACTTGTAGTTGTGGAACTTGCAAGTACTTGAACTATATAAATATATAAAAAATACTAAAGAAAAAACAACATTTATACCTGATTTCATTTTATAAGGTCATTTATGTCACTTTTATTTGATCATTTGATTACTTGTTACTTATTATTTGATTAATTGATAACTCTTATTGATAATTATTCATTTGTTTAAAATATGGTCAATCACTACTATGAAACTGTCATTCAACTATATTATCATACATACCAAACATCGTAACCAATGAAAACATCATTCTTTTCATATTCCATGCGTGATTTCAGTGACACTATTAGGTAGATATGTGCAACAATTAATGTTAATGGTGGTGTTAATTTTGTATATGATATAGAGTCCTAAAGTGTCCTTTATTTTTTAGTTATTTATTTATATTAAATAATTAAATAATGTGATTTAGGTTTTTGTTACGCATTCGAGACTCATTTTGGCATTTGTCATTAGGTATTCGGACCTTCATATGATAAATTATTGCGCATTACAAAGTTAATCTTTTTGACCTTGTTTGGATGACAGAATTTGGACAAAACTTGTTTAAGCTCTGCCAAATAGCTTAAGTGATGAGTCACCTGACCTCTTTTGAGGATTAAAAGTTCTTGAGCAAGAACTTTCTAAGTTGGGTTTTTTCGAAATTATAATAGTATAATAGAATAATGAAATTATAAAAAATTCATATTAATTAATGTAAACATTATATTAATTATATTTAATATATTGCAATATGAATTGAATAAAATTAATGTAAAATCTTATGTATAATATTATATTTATTATAATATAATTTTAATAATTAAAATGTTCAATTGTTTTTTTAAAATATATTATATTTGGATATTAAAATTTATGTAAACTTTAAATAAATAAAATATATAATATTTTTATTTACTATAGTTTTATACCTCATAAAATAATAAAGTATATTCTTAGTTCTTTATCCAAGCACTCACTAAAACTTATTTATTAAATCAAGTTTTAAATTTTCATCATTATATTTTTCATCCAAACACTCGTTAAAACTTGTCGGATTAGTTCTGAGAACTAAACGAGAACTTAAAGTTCCCATCCAAATAGAGCTTTTGAGTTAAGCAATTAAGTATTTAGTTAAAGAATGAGTATTCATGTTTTTAGAGCTTATCCGCCTAATTGCTAGATTGCAAAAGGATATTTTCGAGGACATCACATTATCTATCGGAGAATAGATAAAACAATAACTAATTTTATGGCTGATTATTTAACAACTATTTTTTATTTATCCTTTTGAATCAAATCATTATTTTATATTATAAACAAATAACATGATATGGAAATAGAAATAACACACAAAATAAGGTCGTTCCGGGGACAAAATTATCATTCAAATAATAAAAATTTAAAAGTATTTAATACGCATAAAATAATTTAATTTTTAATAATATATTTATGAGGGGACAAAGTCATTATTAATATTAAAAGTATATATTATACATATAATGTATCGGAAAAAAACACTTGCGTGGGGGTGAGGGATGGGACAAGGCCCTCGTCCAAAATTAAACGTGGGTCGTCTTGAGTGTCAATATCAAATCTCAGAGTCGTATGAAAATCAGCTTACACTAGGAAAAAAATTGTTGCTAACATGAAAATAAATTTTTTATTAACAGTCATACATATATATATTTTTTAAAGGAAAGAGGTAGATTAATTAACTCAGTCTTTTTAATTGAACACTCATGCATGGATAATGTAAACTCTTGGCGAGCACCTTAAAATACATATCATGCCCGAACAATGAAGAAAAGCTTAAACATCTCCTAACACATAAACTTGTTCTCTTGATAAAAGTATTTCTATTATTTCCCCTCGAAATATTAGATTGCACTTTATACGTACCAAACGATTAATTCATACTAATATTAAACGTTTTTAAACAAAAAAAAATTAAAGAAAGAACAAGAGAAAACAATGAAAAAGTATTATCGTATAAAATATTATCTCCACAAATGCTTTTGTCGTCATAGGTAACTTTTCCTAGCCTAAAAGAAAAAAAAAGCGTCTTAGCTGTAAAATCACTTGTCGAGGCATGTGGAAAATATGATTAAATAGGAGGAAAATAATGAAATACATATAGTATCAGAGTAAGCTCTCTTTGGCAACGTCACACATTATTATTATTTATTTAATAAATGAAATAAACAAAATAGAACTTAGCATTTTAGACAAAAATATCAAAAAGTTATTTCTACTAATGTTTAATGACTAGATACTAGAGGTTTATATTTTTTCTAATCTTATCCTTATTCAAATACTTTATTTTTTCTCAACTTATTTTATTACTTTTATTTTCTTAACATTCAACTATATTATTTTTATATTCATGCTTAATTAATTACAAAATTATCTATTTTTTAACAATGGATGAAACGTTAATGTAATAACTATTATTTTAATATCATGCATGCACTATATAAAATTTATTGTAAATATAAATTTATATATGTTTCAATAAATAATATTAGTTGTGAAATTTTATTTTATTTGATTCGAGACGTAAATGTTTTACTTATTATATTATAATAAATTTTGTATAGTGCTAGAATTGAATATTTTTATCATATGTTTAATTTTATTATTTTATATTTATCAAATAATTCTACTACTAAACTTACCAAACATTTTATAAATATCGCAAATGAATCTCTAATCGCTAATCATTAGTTCTTTCACTATTCCCTAATTAAATCGTTATTCACTGTAAAATCATTATTTGCTTATCAAATCGATAACAATATTTTCAATGTTCATTCCCATTTGTAGTTAACTACGAGAGGACAAGTTTAAGGCATAACTCATTTACCAGTTTTAAACTTTTAACTAAAATATACATTTCCGCATAACTGATCAATATTTGCGTCATCCACTGACCAGCAACAGCGCTTCCATCCTTTTCATAATATATACAACTCATGTAACAATCTCCTGCCCTGCATGCCCACTGGGTGAAAGCCATGCCTTGCATCACCATGCAAGTCATTTCCAACATGACAACAAATGGATTCATGTAAAACCTCCAGAGACAAAACAATGACAAGTACAAAAAAAGATGCTGCAATCTTCATCAGGGTTTTACTGGCTCATAATGCGGGGCATCCCCCGGGGCACATAACCACTGCATTATTGGTGTGCTTCTATTCTTGTTTCTTCTGGCACTCGGCACTTTTTATTATTTTCGTCACCTAATCAGAATAAAAATTCTCCTTCCAGCATTTTGATAGCCATCAAGGGCAGACAGAGCCTTTTAAGCTGCACAATAGCTAGGAGAAGGGGTACAGTACATATATGTATGCATATATAAAGAGAGGTATAGTCACACAAGTTATAGATGGGACCTTGAATTCAAACAAGCTATAGATTGTAGCTAAATAATAAGGCACATCCAATCTATTCCACTTGCACCACATCAGAGATCTATACTCCATCAACCTAATAGCTAGGGATGTTCTATTTATTTCAGATAGTGAATATTTTATGCATGTAAGACATGGATGCATCCATATCTATGCACATAGTCCCCAAACCTAAGTAGAGGATAAGGTCATAAAGTGATCATATAAAAATCCAAGACGACCGCAATCTAAGCATCGTGGAGTTGATTTGTGTGGGTTATCATGTTTCCCAGTATCCTCACCATGATCGAATTTTTCCCTTTCTTGGGATGTCTGCATGGTTAATGAGTTCACAACAACAGTGTATATATATAGAGATATAATGCTATATAATATATGTATAATATATACGTCCATATATATTTTATTATATATGTGTGTACAGCAGCCCTATTAACATAGAACATATACTCTTTTTATAGGGGCCATGTCATCTCTCGTCTCTACATGATATATATGTAATGTATTGTCCAATATGTGCAGTGTTTAGCCAGTTAACACTGACCCCTTTGGCTCTTCTGTTTCCCCACCCTCCTCCTTATAAAATTAACCCTAATTAACATCTCCTCACCTTCTTGTTCTCAAATATATATATCTATACAAGCATCCATGTATACTAACTTATAACCCGTACAATTTTCATCACTTCTCCAGCTCCATCTCCTCCAAGTCTCCTCTTATTCTTCTTGCAGGTTTAAGACAGACTATATGTTCTCTAAAGAAACGGAGAACTCTGAGCTCGCAGATGTAATATAACCATATCCCAAGCGATCCGTAAAGATGGCAGAGATACAGTGCCACCCTAAAGCCATAACCACAAGCAGCGGCAGTCCACAGCTCAAGCTCTTCGGGTTCAACGTCTCTTGCAGCGATGTCGACGGCTCCGAGGATCCCCACCAGCTGCTGCCTCCCTCTCCGGTCGACGGTTCTGGAGACGCTTCGGCGCCGACGACGCCACTCGGTGGAGACGGAAGGAAATACGAGTGTCAGTACTGCTGCCGCGAATTCGCAAACTCGCAGGCCCTCGGTGGTCACCAGAACGCCCACAAGAAAGAGCGGCAGCAGTTGAAGCGCGCGCAGTTGCACCACCAGCACACGGCGGCGGCCGCAGTCTCGGGCGCCCATCACCGGTTCTCCGGGTCGTCTCATCCCGCCAGCCTCTATGCGCGGAGCGTCTCCGGTTATCCGATGAAATCGGCCTATGTGCCTCCGCACCACCTCCTTAAGCACGTTGGCTCTCCTCCGGCAGTACTGATGGCCGGAACTGTAACGTCAGCCGCATCCAACTGGAGCTACTACGCCAGGGGTAACCCAGCGTTCGATATTATACAGCAAGGCCACGCCATAACACGGGAGATGCCGAGCGCCTACCATCACAGAGACCAATATCAGATCGCCGTTCCGCGGTTGGTCAGGCCGTCCCCGGCAGTCAACTTAGCAGAAGACGGCCACGATTTGGATCTCCATCTCGGCCTGGCTCCGGCTCGGTCATGAGTTGGTTTGACCAGGCTGCAGACCCGCTTGACAACTTCTTCCTCGTACTTTAATTTCTGTACTCCAGAAATTTCTCTCTTAATTCGTCGTTTTTTCTTCCCTCTTCCTTCTTTTTTAAGTGTTTTTTGCTTTTTGTGGACTTGGGTCGAGAAAGTTTGCACTTGTGACATGTTCCATGGAATTTGTCGCTTAAATTTAGGTGTGTAATTTACTTTAATTTTTCTTGGACGTTTTCCTCTTTCTTTTTTCACTTACCCTCTCCCTGCTTTTGGGCAATCCCTGGACTGCGAGATGCAGCCAGAATTTTAAGCTGTGTTATGTCTAGAAGATTATTGAAGTGAATAGAACTTGTACCGGCTACGGTGAGTCGACTCGTCGGCCGGCCGCCAGGAGAACCGTACGGATGATGGATGCCATGTTTTTTTTTTTTTTAAAGATTCAGATTACGTCACGGAGAGGCTTTTCGATCGGCGAATGCCGGGAGAAGAAACGTGTCAGGTGTTGATTGGAAAAAGAGGATTGAGTTGTCGGTGGAACCCACTATTAGATCAACCATCCTCGCACTTGTTAGGTGTCTGTATTCGCTTCATGAGGCAGAGTTCAATGGTTTCTACTCTTTTTGAAAACTTTGGGTAATATTTTAAGGAAAAGAATCGGTACATTTACTCTAACACCCCTCAAAATTCATCATCATGCCTGCTGCTATTTATTCTTTAGAATATGAACAACCTCACTTATAAATGCTTTTTTAAAATATTTGTTCGATCTTCTTAACAACAATTAATAGTGAATATATCTTTACATAAATAAAGATGGTCTTGGCCATGGTGGTAGGGTCACTGCTCATGACGTTCATTATGAGACGTTGATTGAACCCTTTGATGAAGTGGTTGATCCTCACATCCTCATTTTTCTTCGGGGATTATACCTCTCAAATTCTAAGAATCTATATTCATGCCACTTTGTTGAAGTTTCATAAAGCTTGCTTCTTCTTCCTTGCATATGGAGGGAGGTAATGATATCTGAAGGACTTTCAATTTCTCATTAATGGCATCCAATCATGCTTTTGTCTTGTCTCAATCTTTATCCCCATTGAAAAGGGGATGCAGTTACAGAAACTCGAGCGGATAGAGTGGCTGGAATATGTGTTTCTTTTCATGGCCCAAGCCATCGGGTCATGCTCTCAATGAGTTCCGTTACATTATAAAAACCAACTAAACAGGAGATGGTTAATGTAAAACATACATTCATATGGTACAAAATTTACATACCCTTCAACTTTGGATGGTTATTCATGATGGTTGCACATTGATTTAGACACAATATTTTTATGACATACTTAACATAAGTCTTAAGTATGCTCTCATACCAAATAGTAACATCCCAAAAATTCACCCTAAAATCTAAGAAAAATTAAGAGAATTCTCGGACGTGTTATCCCATTCACCATCTCAAAATCATAATAAAATGATTTATATTTATTATATAATGGAAACTTAAAATACCATTTAAAATAGAATACAAAGTATAGCTAATATTCATCATTCATAAAACATCTAGTATTTTAGTTTCGGTTACATATATCATAACTTTATTCATTTTTTATGCCATGTGCCACCATCCTTTACTGAAGCTTAATTACTAACAGAGATCCAAGGTACAAGGTTTCCAACTTTGAGTATGTAAAGACCATGCAATGCAATGGATCATTATACAAAATATTACATGACTTGCATAAGTAGTTTCATATATAAGAAAAGAAAATGCATGTACGTCATGTACCTAATAATATGATCTACATGTCAATCGTAGCATATGTTTCTTCATGCATCATTAGGAATAGTCATAACATGTAAATGACATACTATAGTATAATACATACATTATCATTTAGTTTTATCAATAGGCACATTAAGTGACTTATACTTATCATTACATTACATCAATAAACTTTCTCGGGGTTACCTTATAACCCATTGGACTCCACTTTCGTGGGCATTAATCTTTACACTTTAGTCTTTTCAGTAACAATGTTTATTCTTACAAGACCATTGCCCTCATATTAGACTAGTTAGGCCTCTCCTTTCACCCAAAGGCGACTATGAATACACATACTGTTGTTGATATGAGAACAATTATTCTTGAAGAAAATACAGACATATAGGTTTTGTTTGGTATAGGAACAAATCAAGAACAAACTCATTGTTCTTGCCTTTATAGCCAAACACTCATTTTTTTATGCGTGGGTCCCATGGTCATCATTGTAGGGTTAGAACATTTTATTTGTTCTTTGTATGACTTGGAACTAGACTATCCCACTATTAGAATAACTTGGGGTCAAAAAATGTTAACCCAGAACCCATCCAAACAGCCCCATAAGTAAGAATCAGCTATTCCTTGACAAGGGAGACAAGAAATAATATTTTTCAACTAGGTGCATTATGTTTACAATCATCTAACAATATTATGCTGCTCAGTCTTTATATTTTAACATGGTTACGATTGTACATGTATCTTGTACATATAAGTGTCATTTACAATCATTAACTATCAATACATAAAATATATGCCTAGAAAATAGATTTAAAAATAACATATATAACCTTTAGCGACCATGACCAAGTAATCACGCCTGTGCCTAGTCACAATCGTGAAATCCTAGTTCATGGTTGTGCTTAAGGTAGTCACGATCGTACCTAAATTTGTCATGGTATGAACGCAAGCTATTCTTTGATCTGCTCGTGCTTGGTTCTGTCAAGGCCATGACAGATGTGTCACGGGCGAGACCGAGTGATTTTTTGGAACTTGATCTTGATTCGTTCATGGTTGTTCTAGGATTTGGCATGGTCGTGCCAACATCTTGGGAACTCGATTTCCTATCCGAAAATATATGTTTTTGAGATCAAAATTTTGAAAAAATAATAAAAAAATATCCTATAGATATTTCAGGCATGATTTCTAGGCATTTAGGCATCAATAAAATACATTAGAAATATGCAATCTTAGTCATTATATAGGTCTAGGATTTTATTCCCAAAATACATATATGAGCAAGTATATAGAGCATGAATCCTTAAATATTCATATTTACGCATGAACAATCATTAGACCTAATGATTCTAAACATATGCATACTCAATCAAAATCCCTACAAAAAACTAGTATGTTCTCAATCCAAATTTGTAATCCACTGAGAGATGTTGGATCTCATTAACATACCTTCATCATATTCTCGAGTTCTTGTTCTTTTCCTTCCTCTTCTTCCTCTTTCTCTTCTTCGTCCTTGTTGTTATGACCCTAATTTAAATCAAAGCTCGCGACTTATTACGGATGATCAAATAAAATTATGAAAATTATATATAGTTCCTCTAGATAACACATGAAAAAGATAACACAATTAATCAAACTACACAATTTATATTGACGAGTCAGAACATGTAACAAATCCTAGGGTACACACAACCACATACTAAAAAAAATTATTTTACAAGGTTCAAAATTACTTTATATAGATAACACATATCAAACTCTTTTCGTATCCTAACAAAAGGATACGAGAGCTATAAGCCTTCTATCTATGACATGCAGTGGGGCACACTTCTCGATACCTTAGCAACAAAAGTGATTCACACCCTGGTAAGACTGGCCACTCAATGATCTCAAAAGCTCTACTGATCTGAAAAAATATACAACACTATGAGCAAATAATAGCTCAGTAAGTTGATAACTTATAACCTTTGTGTTACCATCCAATCAATTCATACATATCAACAACTTTTATGATTATACAGAAGGTACATAACATTCACTTCACATTTACAATCATGTAACAAATCTCAAACGAATGAAAGCAAAAATTCAACATTCTCATGTGAATGCACGGATCATCAACTAGTCGGTAGGTGGAGTTTAGAGGTGACTCTTATCGTAATCAATGATGTAGCACTTAGTTTCATTTTACCGCATTCCTTTTGGGGAACAGATTAAATAACAGTAGGTGATTCTAAAGGTTGCCCCTATGGATTCTAGTGGTGGCTCCCACTACGATTTCACACGATGTAGCACTTAACTCTGTATGACACTTAACTCTAACCTATCTCATCCCATTTGTGGTGAACAAAATGATGAATTAGAATCTAGAGGTGGTTCCCCAGCGATGTAATACTTAGCTTCAACTATCATACATGGAGATGTAGACAGATGTAGATGCATGATTCCTCGTATAATAATTTCATATCAAATATCAAAAGATGAACCATATCTGATAACATCTTAAACAAGAGAACATAACTTTCTCTACGAAGATCTGATTGATTTGATTGCAATTAGCTTAGATAGATCAATAATAGTAATTTTCATAATTTTTGGAGCACCCGAAGGTATAGAAATGTGTAATTAAAGTTTTGAGAACAAATTGAACATGTCTAGAGTTACTTTTACTAATGAAGAACATGGATTTTACCCATTGATTAGCCAAGATCCGAGAATGACCAAGATGAAAGGGTTCTAGAAATACCTTAATTAGGGAATTATGCAATTAAAATGATTAAAAGAAACAGGTATGAACTTACCAAAAGTTGAAACACTTATTCCTCTCTTCTTCCCCATTTTTTTTCCAACAGAGTGTTTCTCTCTTCTTTTATGTTCGGACAAGAGTGGTGAAAAGGGCAGATGAGAGTGGTAAAAGATCCAAGGATAAGTATTATATGTAAATAAGTCCTTCTATAAGTAAATGGCTTTTGCATTTCTCCATTTATTTATTTGTTCATTTACTTAATATTACAAATAAATAAAAAAAACTACCCCCCCATTTGGATTCAAATAAAATATTTGAAAAAATAATAACCAAATAACAAAAATCACAATTTCACAATTTTTGTATCTACATTTTACCGAACTAAAACATCTTCCAAAAATTATTAAAAGTTTTAGAATTCTATGATATATAGAAACAATTATCAGGATTTATTTTTTCAAATTTCCACTTTTCAAAAATCACTTTTTCTTGCTTTAAGTAAATTTCTATCGTTTTCGCGCTCCAATGAACGTTGAAGCTTATGTCTTAACATGATATTCATAATACTTATCAATAATACATTATAGCATCATATTCATATATCTAATCATGCATGATTAAGGTAGGGATATTACACTTGTTCCTCTATTTCTCCTTCCTCGAGCTCTAGCTGTCAAGTGAAGATGGAGTAAAGAGATTAAGAGAGGAAGAGGAGGGTTTTGTGTATGGTAGACATAAGGGTTTTGGCCCAAAATACCTATATACCCTTATTTGAAAAATAGGGTTGTTATATAGGTCACCAATGCGAGGAATGATACTAGAACTACATTCGCAAATACTAGCAAGTATATAAGGTCGAATCAAGTAATAAAAAGTAAGTGTTGACGATCCCACGAGGACTAGTGACTTAATTACCTTTTAATATTAGTTAATAATTGGAAGAAAATAGATTTGTGATTTAAAATAAAATAGAATTAAAGGTGATGTCAATCTCAAATATTTGAACCCTTAAGTAAAGAGAGAAAAAACTAAAATGCAGACCATTAATCCCACCTTATCTTTTAATGAATAATAAAATCTTTTTTAGAATTCAAATAATGGAAAGATCGCAAAAGTATAGGTTTCGGTTAAGACAACCTAACTACCAAAATTAAGAAAAGATAAAAGTAGCTAAACAAGTCAACTTCAAACTATCTTAATTATGATGCTTTCAGATGCAAATCTATGTTACTAATTACTAAACGAGTTAACTAATAATCCACAATTAATGAACTCAAATTAGATGATAAAAAATCAACTGCAGGAAGCCAATCTCGGCAGGATTTAGAGAAACTCGACTGGGTTTAGAGAAACCCGACTCGGTTTCTATCTTAAAAATCCTTCGACAAACAAACTCGGCTCGGGTTCAAAAGACACATACCGAGTTCATAGTGGACCCGACCCTAGTTGATCAAACTCAGTCTGGGTTCAATATAAAATGAATAAAATGAGTTTTTAATCAATTATCATGCACAAGATTCGCACACAATTATTGTTAAACAGTTAATAATAAGCATGTAAATCTATCTAGCTATGATAAAAGTATTAAGTAAAGGCTATACTTTAGTTTAAAGAATTCTAATTTATAAAATAAACTAAGAGAAAAGTCAAGTTCAATATTAGACTTCCCAAAATAACGAAACTACTTCATAAATAATTAATTTGACACTAATTTTGAGAATAAAAATAAAAATAAATAATTAGAAATAGTAAATCAAACTCCCAGATAGTAGACAACGCCTCTAAAACAAGTCTTGGCTAAGACTACATTGAAAATAATTGCTGGAAACCTTGGATTCTTCAATTCACGATTGAGTTGCAGTGACATATAGTAGAAATTATTCTCTTGTTTCCAGTGTGGCAATGGTTGAAAACTTCAAGATAGCATGGGTGTGGCAGTCTTCTAAGGTTCTGAGTTAAAATTATTGATCAATTTCGAGTGAAAGTTGGTTGAAAAACTACAATGGTCCATTTGTTCGGCTGATTGTATTGAACTCGGGCCGGGTTTGGAGAACTTAGGCCGGGTTCAGTTCAAATATTATATTGGCAAAAATCTAATCAGAATCCCCATTTTTAATGCAACCCGACCCATTTATGATGCCAGCCGGACTTGGGTTTCTTATGTAACTTGCCCATATGACTTATTCTCGCTCTATTTTTTGTACTTTTTCGATCTGATCGCTTCACACCTCTAACATAATGATCTTGAGAATAAAATAACACACAAGTGGATAGCTTTGGATTCAAAAGTATTTAAGAAAATAAACAGGAAAAGAGATGCATGTAGTTGTCAAAACTATGAAAAATAGCCTAAATGATATATGTAAAACATGTATAAAGATGCATGAATCAAGGACACCAAATCAAAAAAAGAATGAGGCACTAAAAGAAAGTAATGAATTAGCAATGTACAATTACAACCATTGATAGTTGTCATGGAGCTATCACTAGTATTGGTGGCTCAATGATGGCATAACAATAATTATTTTCTACTTTTCCTTTCATTTTCCTTTAGTGGCAATAATTACAATGATTTAATGTCAACAATTTGTTTTGTGGCTGTATTTTGACAAATCTCAGGTGCAATGTAAGGACAAAAGAATGTTGCTAATATCAATTATTCATAACATGTATAATTTTATAAAATATTAAATGTAATATGACTAATGATGGTTCAACAATGGATTGGGGATAAATATGAACTATGGCTTATTCCCATGCCCTAAATCAACATTTGCCCTTCTTTTCCCCTTTTGTTTCATTCCTCGTTGAATCCACCATCACCGCCAAATTTTCCACCGCTCATTGTTATTGATATTGTGATTTGAAATTGAATGTCCTATGATTTTTCTTGTTATATCATAAGCTCTAGCCCAAGTGGGACAAGCTTACTTCGATGGAAGTTCATTGGAAGATGAGAGATCACTAGAATCTTGAGTGAGCCCATTAGCTAACTATGTCAAATGTCCGAAGCCTTAATTAGATTGCCAAAAATTTATATGTTCATGACCCACTACGATAATAGTCGGATGACCATATTACATAATCGAATGAAATTTTTATTCAGTGTTAAATTGCTCGAACGATTGACCTTACCGATTGACCGACCAACACCATACTCATCTAATTTTAGGTTTCGTTTACACATAATCTTATTCCTATTTACTAAATGCTAGGAAAATAAAAGGAATATACGAATTTGGCTCTTTTTCTTCTTTTTGGAGGATTCCACACATTTCATAGTAGAAAGGTCGAGATCTAAGGACCAGTGGGCTACTATTTGGAACTTATTTTGTTGTTCTTCTAGGTATTTGTCGTGTAACACTTATTTTTTCAAGTTGTTGATTTTATTATGATGTTTTATGTCATTTTTTATGATTATGTGTAACTAATCAACCAGTTAGGACTGAGAAGCTACTTAAGGATGTGTTGTTCTTATATTTTTATGGATATGCATAGGCCTATTAACTGGAAGTATGCTTGTACGCTTTTTTCAATGTGTTTACTTTCATTTAGGACGTATTATCTTCTTTCTTTTCACTTGTTCCTTGTTGCAATCCTCTGCTAAGGGGAAAATTCACATTTCAATGAAGTTCATAATGAGCTGAAACTAGTGAACTCCACTAACAAAAAAGTTGCAGCTATTCATTTTGGAATCAAAGTCGAGAGGTTAAGATTCATATATCCATTTTGTGGATAAAATGAGAGGTGACCCCACTTTTCTTGGCTTTAAGCAAATAGCGTTAGAACTTCTTTGATTACGGAAGTGATAAGGACTAGTTCTTTACGAGATCGACATTAACCTTGTAGCATCTTGAATCTCCAAACATGAGGGTGAAGAAGGTTTGAGAAGACGAGATCACTACGAGATAGGGACCATTCCCGATTAATAACTTTATGGGCTAATCATTTTATGCTTTTAACAAAGTTTAAGGTCTTGACATCTTGATGTGTTTTCATGCTCTAGTATTCATTTCACTTGTTCAACAAATAAATTGCCTAGTATTCCTTTTATTTAGAATTTATTTTTGACAATATAACCAAAATCCTAAATAATATATATTTGTACATATTTAGTTTCATGTTAATTAAAAATCAGAATTTTCATCTCAATCGATTTGGTCTTTTGAAAGTAGTTTAAATCTAGTGTGCACTTACAGTTACAAATATAAAACATTTTTATTTATGAATCGAACTTTAAGTATTACATCAATATTTGTGAACTTACAACTTCGATTGTGCGTTAAGGAGGATGAATTGTAAAAATCATTTTGAAACTTTTGTTTGAGTCAGGCGATAGATATGACTTCCGGGCCAAATCAAAATTTGGGAGCATATTTCTCAAATTTCTCCCGTAAAATGTTGCACTTTACATTCTAAAGTAATATCATTTGCACTTAATTGTTGATATTTGAGCAATCATAATTCATTTACTTTGAGAAAAATTCCTGTATCACTACAAGAAAAATGGTATTTTCGTCGAAAAATCGAAAAAATCCGTCGAAAATAGAAATTTTCGACGGATTTATCATGGAAACGATCGGTCAAAAAATGTGGCGTTGCAAACAATTTCCGTCGGTTCGAAAAACACCCGTCGAAAGTTCAGACGGTAGTGACCGTCATAACTTCCAGTGGTTGCGACCGTCGAAGAATTCCGACAGTTGCGACCGTCGAAACTTTTGGCGATTGCAACTGCTCAAAATGTTTTGGCGGTTGTAACCGTCAAAACTTCCGGCGGTTGGGACCGTCAAAACATTCTTGGCGGTTGCGACCGTCGAACGTTTCGGCGGCTGCGATCGTCAATAATTTCAACGGTTGCTGCCCGTCGATACGTTCCGACAGTTGCGACCGTCGCAAATAATTTTTAAAATATAAAAAAAATTGCCCATCGCTAGCGGCCGGATCAGGCCAGTTGCGGCTGCGATCGGATCAAGCCTCCTGGCGGCCAATCGAGCCGGCTATGATGGGATCAGGCCGCCAGGCGGGCAGATCAGTCGCTAGGCGGTGGGATCAGGCCGCCAAACGGGCGGATCGGCTGCTAGGTGACGGATTCGGCCGCAGCCGGCCAGATCGGCTGTGAGAGGGAGAGAGAGATAGGGGGATCGCTGACCACAGGCGAGAGAGAGAGAGAGGGGTGGCAGGCGGCGAGAGGGGTCGCCATGGGGTCGTCCTTCCGTCATCGTCCGGGGGAGAGAGAGGAGGTAGAGTGAATGAATAAATAAGAGTGAATGAATAAATAGAAGGAAAAAAGAAGTGGAGAGCGGGAAAAGGGAAAAAAAGGCGGGGAATGAGGTGGGATTATTTTTTAATTACCGACAGTTTTAACCGTCGAAAAATATAATAATAATATAATATTTTTACTTTATCGACGATTTGAAGATTCGACCGTCTGAATTTCCGACGGTCCGAATCGTCGGTAATTATAATAATAAAATACTAATTATATCATATATTATGATATATACGATTACAATATTTAATTACTTTTTCCATTATTGACGGTTCGGACCGTCTGAACTTCCGATGGTCGGAACCGTCTGAACTTCCGACGGTCGGAACTGTCGGTAATTATAATAATAAAATACTAATAATATTATATATTATGATATATACGATTACAATATTTAATTACTTTTTCCATTACCGACGGTTCGGACCGTCCAAACTTTCGACGGTCCGAACCGTCGGTAATTATAATAATAAAATACTAATAATACTTTATTTTATGATATATACGATTACAATATTATTTTTCACTTACCGATGGATTGTCGGAAATATCGACAGTCTAAACTGTCGGTAATTATATTAATAAAAGCTCATTGTAATATTATTATTTTTCACTTATCGACGATTTGGACCGTCGGAAATATCGACGGTCTGAAATGTCATAATTAATTAATAAAATACTTCTTATATTATATTATTTTCCAGTTACCGACGGTTAGGAACGTCGAAAATTTCGACGGATAGATATCCGTCGAAATTTTCGACGTTCCTAACCGTCAAAAAATAAAATAATAATATAATATATTGTATAATTTATTATTCTTATTTTTGACGATTGTGACCGTCGAAAATACCGACGGATACCTATCTGTCGCAAAATCTATCACAAATTACGATGAACTTCTATTCCTCCGAAATGATCCGTCGAAAAATTCCAATTTTCTTGTAGTGTATCAACTACACTAACACAGGAATGTTTACATGAGGTGCCTAGTTTGAGGACCAAGAGTTAGTCTTACTCATGATAAAATCTGAAATTAAGTTTCTTATCAAGATGTAACGTGTACAACATCTTGCTAGACTGGATGTTATATTTATTTACTTTTAAATAATACATAAATAAGATTCGTTTTTCAACATCGTATTTTAATCAACGGAAGTTCCAATTTTTACATAAAAAGTAGTCCTTAATCCACAAATTTTTCATTCAGTTAATTACTTAAATAATTGTTAAATTGACAAAAATACGTACAACCACAGCAGAATCATTGAATATATTCGATACTATTTTTTGCAATATTGGCACCGGGTGATTAATTAAGGTAGGACTTTCTCTCAACAAATAAGTCTTACACAATGGAATTTACCACTTCGACAAAGCTTGATTGGTATTTTTCTTTAAGCCTAAACCCTATTATTTGTTTTAAATGAAACTAATTTGAGTTAGTTCCATTAAACAATTATCTTGCAGTAATCGCATGCCGATTGTTACCCGATCAAATTAATCTTCTTGGTGACTTGATTTATCCGATTAATGTCTGCTTTTCATTTGTATTTTGGTATTTTAAAACTGAGGCACTCATTGACTACTGTTGATCAAAATCGCATTTATATTATGAATCGATCGATGTACCATTATACTATAACATAGAGTATACTCATTTGTCCCTTTAAAGAATTCAATCTTTTTAGTTCTTACTGATATAAGATAGAGAGGTAAAATTAAAAATGTAATCTTCAATATTAACTACCGATACCAATTTTAGTAACAAATTCTCATATATATATGCACAATTAGACAAGTAGGTCAAATATGTTGTTCCAGAATGCTCACCGTGCTTGGGGGTGGTCACGAGATACGTGTCACTTAGTTTATTGATTATTGTTTCAATCTGCTTGAACCCCCTTTAATGATTTTTTTGACTTTTGGATCGAGGAATAATAGAGGTGACTCTACACATATTTTCGCGCTGTTTCCATCATATGCTATGCAAACAAAATTATTTATTTTATTTTTAGGGGGGGTGGTGGGTGGCCATCCAAGCAAGTCTATGTATCATTAAGCTATTCTACTAAGGATTCCGAGAATTGAGACTCCTTTGTCTGCTTGCACTTGACATGATCATGCCGGATCAAAGCTGTGAGGGCCATTAATTGCTGACTATATAGATCAGACTAGGCAACAAAAATTTTGAAGGCAAGACTGGTGACACGTGATAGAGCAGAACTCCATATGATAACTTGTCTACCTAAAATATTATGAATCATATACTCCCGGAGTTCCATGCATCCTGCTGATCATAAAACTTAATATTTCTACTGTATTTAATAGGAAAATAAATCAATAGTGTAAGCCGTGTATTTCAAGAACTGGACCTTTTTCTTGGGTTGTAGTGATACATACATGATATTAATTGCTAGTATTATTTTTTTCAAAATTTAATATATTGTATATATATTATTTTATTTGCTTTATTTTTTTTTCAATCCATTAATTTTTTAATCCAAGTTTTTTCCCCACAACATGCAAGGATGGAATAATAAAGTACAAAGACTTAGAAGCTACAATCAATTTCACTACCATGAGCTCGATGTATTCATTTCTAAACTTCTACAATTTTCCACGAATTAAGTCTTCTCTAGCTCTGATGAGTTGTATAATCAACTTTTGAACATCCAAGATTTACATCTCCTGAATCCAAGCTTTAATTACTTGCACAAACTTACGAGCCAACAAAAATCTACGAAGAGGTCGGGATATCCATCATGATACCTGCTCATGATCCGCAATTTAGGTTTCACCGATTTTGAGGCATTGAATTGAACCCAATTTTTATGAGCGCGCCCTCGAGTTTTTTTTTTTTTTTTTTAGCAACTTCAATACGTCCAAACCTGGAAAGCATAGGGAGCTGGCATGATCCAGGAGGATGTATTTTCGTGTTGTTAGGATATGCAAGAGCCTTGTATATTTTGTTATTTTGTGGTGATTTGTTGATAAATTATATTACTAACATTATACTTTTATATATCCATCCATGTTTTATAAGGCTAGGGTTTTCTAGTTAGGAACTGTTTGACATGTAAAAAAGTATAAAGTATTTAATAGCGGATAATATTTTATTAGAATCAAAATGCTATTATAAGTGTTTCGTAAATATTTAGCGGTTTAAACACAAAACATTATATGCTACTCCTACTAACTTATAGAGTATAAAGATAACGATTTTATATTTTATTCTTATCATAACTTCATTTTTAAATAAAAATTATTTAATTATTAAACATCATATATTATTTTTATTTTAATATATCGCATCTTTAATTTTACTTACAACCCAATAAGAGTTTTATTTTCAAATAATCGATATTTTTATATTAAAATATTATTTATTTTTATTAAATTTATAAATAAATCGTTGTCCGCTAATAGCTACCACTATACTATAATCAAATCTCTATCCTCTATTCGAACTACTATATCTAATCAAATCGCTAACTTTGCCGAATAGGGCCTTAGGCTGATGAAAGACATGCTATACTTTCCAAAAGTCAGATATTTTGGGCGGCTTGTGGTTTATAACTCATCATGGAAGTATACTATATAGGCCAATGAACGAGAAAAAAAGAGCTTTCTGGTTGATCCATTGTGGCGATCTCTCTTGTTCTCTCATTTTCCCTCTTTTTAGTTCTCTTATTCCTCGTCCTTATCTCCTTTTTGAGGCTTGAATGAGCATCAAGAAAAGGGGTATTTTGATGGAAGTCCTAATCATCATAGATCAAAACATGCCATAGAAAATTGACTTTCAAATTTACATCCATCATTCCTCCTCAACGACTTCAATGACTACCCACTTTTATTAATAAGAGGACTACTTTGTGTTGTTTTTGTGGTTAACAAGGAAGCAACAAAGAAAAAATAATTAGGAGAAAAGGACTCCGCCACGTGGTAACATCTTCTCCCCATACGCTATGATTCTTCGATCACCTTTATCCTTTTATTGACCTAGACAGTCAAGAAGGGTGCCACATCATCAGAAGACTTATGAAAATAAAATATAAAATATTGCAACAATTGACTATAAATGCAAAATCTAAAATTACAAATATAAATAAAAAATACATAATTGCAGAAGCTCGATAAAATAAAGGTTCATCATGTACTACAACCAAATATGTAAAAGTTCATGCCATAAGACATCTAATGCCTAGGTCTCACATATAATGTCATAAAGCATAAAGGACAACTAGGAACTACATTAACCACGTGCACAACCACACACACATCAACTGAACCATTCAGGAAAATCAAGTAGCTGTGGGGATCAACACAAGTGAAAAAACCCTCCTGTTTGCATAAAGCTAAGCGTGATAATAGTATAATTTGTAAGAATGGTCCATCAAGCATTAGCATGAGAAAAAGATACAATATCATATTGTTTAAGATTTAATGGGGATCATCACATGAGAACAATGGTATAATTGATTTATTTCATAGACATATTTAATTATTGATTATTCTTGTACCATGATGGAAAAGGGTCAACAACAATGGTCATTCACATATTTCATGAGATCATTTATCTTTCGTTTGGAAAGGTATTCATTTAATTGTTGTTTCATTTTATTTCATTTCAAAGGATAAAGTCATTCCATCCATATTTAACTATTCCATTTCATCTTTTTATGTAATTGAAAGAGCTCTCCACTTTTAGGTATGCAACACACAAATGTGTAATTATCTAGACCATGAATATGAGAGCGGGGGATTAGTACCAAGGCAATGCCCCATAAAAGAGGAGGACGACTTCAAACGATCCATATAAGAGAGTGCCTCACAATAGACTGATACCCTCCCGAGGAGTGCCTCACTCACAAGGTTGATAATCTTTTATATAGATAGATAATGACAACCCTCCATTTTATCTTTTATCGTTATTAACCTATCAACCTATCTTTTAATAACAAGGGATCCATCAAGACTTTAGGGAGCAAAGATCCACACTAGAATTTCATAATAAATCATATGGGGTACAAGGGAAATCATGTGGACAGATGAATGGAGACATATTCATTAATTTAGATCATATTCAATTTTTTGTCCAACTACCGATCGAGCAGTTGTCGAGTTCGTAAGGTCATCGGTTCTCCACTAGATTGAGAGGACGCTCAGACTAATAAGATCCATAGATCGTTCACTGAGTTGAATGGATGCCCTGTCTAATGTTATTATTCAGTCGTTCAGCCGTTCAAAGGCCGGATGCAATTCAGTCATAGGTAGGTTGGGCAGATGTTCGATTTTCATTGGACAGAACCTACAAACTCTCATACAAGAGACTCGAATGCCCAAAACTCTGACTAGTCGTTTGGTCTATCCAAGTCTAGGAGGTTCATTAACATTGGACAACTGATACAAGTTCATGATCGACCATAATAACATATTTTTGGCTCGACATATTAGATCGGACGTCTGATAAGCAAATCGATTATTTGATCTAAAATCCACTATATTTTGTCGAGAAGAAATGAGTGCCCGAACTCTCGGCCAAGTGTTTTGGATGCATGAAACTCCGATCGATTGTCCGATATATCCAAGTCACGAAGGTTCATTAATATTGGTCGATCGATACAAGTTCACGATCAATCATAATAACTCATTTGTGGCTACACATATCAAATCGGATGTTCAAACAACATTTGGTCACCTAGTATGAAAGTCGCTATCTTATGTTGAGAAGAAATGGGTTGCCAATTTGGGGACCGAGGATCGCTTTTTGTGACAGAGCCATAGGTCATTTTTCACCCTACAATCATTTCTAGGTAAGAACAACTTAAGACTAATATTAACAATCATTATATGAAACAATTCTTGTATCACCTTTCATGCCAAACATCTTGCATGAAGCTTAAAGGTCATTCCTATGCATTCTCTTAATATATTGATAGTGATATTTAGGAGTGTAGTGATAATTTGTTGATTTTTGGGTCAAAAGTCAAAATTTTCAATTTTTATTTCAACTCCCTAACTCACTCTATACTGCAAGTATACATGTCAATTGTAGTTACCCAAATGTCGTATCCACAGTGATTTGAAGTCCAAGACTCTCTAAACAATCTAGATTAGCCTTATCTAAAGTTAAAAATCCAAGAATTTGAAAGAAATAAATTTCTAAAAAGGGCTAAAATGATAACTGATTTGGGATTTTTGAAAAGTTATCTAAACTGAGTTATAAATGCTAATCTAAGGCTAAAAGGGTTTATCTATCAATGAGGAAGGTCCTCCTAGGAATTGGGATTCATCTAATTTAATTATGGATGGAATGGACAAGTTATCATTAAATGTCAATTTTAACTCAACTTGAAAATAATTTGTTTTCACAGCACAGTTGAATCAAGGCTAGCTATCACATTCTCATATGATTAATTAGCTAAGTTGAGTTAGAAGAGGTCCTTCACTGAAATCAAGTTGACAGTAAGTTTAAAACAAAGTCCCTTGCTGAATTTTAACAAACCAGTGAAATTTGAAATGATAACCTTCAATTACACTTTGAAAATGAAGGGAATGCTTCAATTAACTAAATAGGGATGAAATCAATCCAATATTAGTGCAAATGCTTCTTGGTTTATCTCTAAACTACAAGAGGATTTTAAATCAGCTTCTCAGCTGCAAACTCAAATGAAATCCACATTTTCACTTAGGGATTGGATAGAAATCAGCACTCAATTACATATGGAACTCAACACTTGAAATTGCTTCTTGGTTCATCTCTGAACAGTAAGATAACCTTAATTCACCTCTCAGTGATCAAATGAAATCAGAGGTTACAATAACAAAGAAGAGTCCTATAGAATTTTCAAGAAATCAGCAAAGAAATTTCAGAATTCAACATTAAGAGTTGCAACAATTCAGGGAATTAAACCTTGAAACTACCATTGTCCCTTAATTCATTTCTGAACAAGGAGGAAACCATAGGATTAGCTACTTAGCTACTAAGAAATCAGGGATCTTACAATGATATTAGATTTTGAGAATCAGAAATTAGAAATGCAATTCAGATTTTAGGAAATCAGATTTGAAATAAAAAATCAGCAATGACAAGTTGAAATGTTTGCAATAATTCATGGATTGAAACCTTAGAAACTTCATTGTCTCTTGATTCATTTCTGAACAAGAATAGAACCATAAGTAACCTCTCAGTTATTAATTCAATTAGGGTTCCACAATGATGAAAACAGATTTCAACAATTCAGGAATTCAGAAATCAGGAAAATTAGATTTTAGAAATCAGGAAAATTAGATTCTAAATGGAATTGAATCTAGAAACTTGGCATTGAATCTTGATTCATTTCTGAACAAGAATGGATCAAAGAACAACCTCTCAGTTATAAATACAAGTAGGATCTTGCAATGACAAGAACATATTCATATGAGTTCAGAAATCAGAATTATAAAACCAGAAATCAGATTTCAGTGCAGGAAATTAGATTTGTCCCTAATCCATCCACAATTAATCTAGACTACTACCCTATCCTAGGAGACATGGAGTTTAGCCCCTCATAATTATAAAGTTTGGTACAAAATGGAATGAAGAACAGAAGCTAATCATCCTGATTTTTGAAGGTTGTTCTGTAGAAAATCAGCAACCCTCCAGCTCCTTCCACTCCAATTCAGCATCAATCCTTCCTTCCTTCCTGCAATGGCCGACCCCCCTTAGCTTCCCTAGGGTTCTCAGCTTATATCTGCCTTTCCTCCACCCTTAGATCAGCATCAGAGTGTTCCCCTATGCCTTGATTGTGCCAAGTGTCCTCTGGACAGAAAATATCTCAGATGATAGCTTTTTGGATAGCAAAAAGTAGGTGGTCCCCCCTTGCTTTTCCAACCTTTTTCAGCTCCATGACACCTGCTAGAAGAGATGGACTACCAAACATCAAAGTCCTTAAATAAGTAATAAACAAATAAGGGTGAGGATAGCTACTAGGATCAGCTCTAGTGTCAAATAAAATTTGATGTTGTGCAGAGTTGCAAACCAAGGTTAAAAATGACAATTAATCAAACCCGGAATGATAACTTTGTATATATCTTGGAAAATGTCCAAATATGGGTGGTTCAAAGTATTGAAGGCATCAAATGGATTAGAGTGGCAAGTGAGTGAAGTCAGAAATCAAATATGAATAAGATATCATAGGAATGATAACTTGGGTGCCAAAACGATAACTTAATTTCCTTAAAATGATAACTTGTCATAACTTTGGTTGTAGGTATCCAAATGTGATAAAATTTGAACAGCAATGAGTTAAGATAATGTTTTAGTGATTGCTTAATTCCTTGGTGCAGAATTGATAACTTTGCATATCGAAATGACAATTTTGTCCTTTAACGATAACTTGGCATTGGAAAATGATAACTTGTTTAAATGAATTTAAAATTTTGCACAAGTTGAGATATGATCATCCAAATATGATTCATTCATGATAGTAATGGATTTAGGCAAGAAAATCATTGAAAATCATATCACTCAAAATAATGATAACTTGGCATATTGGAGTGATAACTTGTCCTAAAAATGATAACATGGCATAGAATTAAAATGTTTATAGATTTTGGCATTTCAGAACCTCTATGCATATGGAATTAAGTATAGAATGAGGAAGATCAACTAGTTATCACAATCTATGCATTTCAAATATAATTGGCCAAAAGTTGGGCAATTAAGGGGCTCGATATGGGTAAAATGCATCCAAAATGGGATAAAAACCTATAGTGATCAGCTAGTGATCATATATAATCCAAACATTTCTCAATAGATATTTCATCCATAATTTTCAGCAATTAATTCATGATTTCAAAGGATCTGTTATGTACAGAGATGTGCAGAGTCCAATTTAGTGTTGAACTGGAGAAATGTCACTTCATGGTCCAAGAAGACATAGTGTTGGGTGACATTGTTTTAGATAGGGGCATTGAAGTTGACAAAATTAAGGCAGAAGTCATAGAGAAGTTGCCCCCACCCTCTAATATCAAAGAGTTAGAAGTTTCCTCGGACATGCCAGATTCTATCGAAGATTTGTCAAAGATTTTTCCCTCATTGCAAGACCATTGACAAAACTCTTATCCAAGGAAGCCGACTTTATATTCGATGAAGATTGTTTAAAAACTTTTAATACATTGAAGAAGGCACTCACAACGGCTCCAATTATCCAACCACCCGATTGGTCACTGCCATTTGAAATCATGTACGATGCTAGTGACCAAGCTGTTGGAGCAGTGCTAGGACAAAGAAAGGATAAGAAGCAACATGTGATTTATTATGCTAGCAGAACTCTAGACGAAGCGCAGATCAATTATGCCACGTCAGACATAGATTAATCTGATTTCTAAGAAAGATGCCAATCTGATTTCTAAGAAAGATGCCAATCCTAGATTAATCTACAAGAATTCGATTTGGAGATCAAAGACAAAAAAAAGGAGCAGAAAATCAAGTTGCTGATCACCTCTCTTGACTTCAACTATCAGAAACAAGAAAATGATCTCGCAAATTATCAAGCTATCGATGATTCCAGAACAAGAAAATGACCTCACAAATTATCAAGCTATCGATGATTCCTTTCCTAATGATCAATTTCTTCTCAATTCAGGATGGAAAACTTCCCTGGTTCACAGATTATGCTAACTATTTGGCCTCAGGAATCTTACGCCCAGCTCTCTCTTATTAACAAAAGAAGAAATTCTTCTCCGACATCAAACATTATTTTTGGAACGAATCGTACCTCTTTAAAAAATATGCAGATGGAATATATTGACAGAAGAAGAGCGATCTTCCATACTTCGGGAACGCCATTCATCCCCTTATGGTGGTCACAGAGGACATCATAAAACAGCCTCCAAAGTCTCCAGACAGGTTTCTATTGGCCAATCCTATTCAAAGATGAAACTAAGTTCGTAAAATCCTGTGATTCTTGTCAAAGGACGGGAAACATAGGTAGAAGAAATGAGGCACCTCAACAACTAATACTAGAAGTAGAAATCTTCAACGCATGGGGAGTTGATTATATGGGTCCATTTCTCTTCTCATTTGGCTTCAAATTCATTCTTCTAGCAGCAGACTATGTTTCAAAATCGATCGACATAGTTTCCACAATTGCAGCAGATTTAAACTCCATCACCAAGCTCTTCAAACACATTATCTTTCCAAGATTTGGGGTGTCCAGATTGGTCATCAGGATGGTGGGCTAATGGGCAAGCTGAAGTTTCCAACAAAGAAATTAAAATAAAGCATTATGGGAATTGTTGGGTCAAAGTTTTAATGGCATATAAAATTATACTTTGATGATACAAACTTCGAAAGATTAAATTAAATTGCTGAAAAAGTTCAAGTAAAAATAGATAACTTTATCTACTACACTTTAATTAAATAATTGACATTGGTCTTATTAGATTCTAGATGAATCATGAATATCAAAGTTGTAGAGAAACCTGTTAGCTATCCATAGAATCCAAGATATCTAATTTGAATAACTGTGCAAAACGTTATGCTCAAAATAGTGCAGGTTGGTCAACCTATCGGTCAAAGCAAAGAAGGCCAGTCGAGATAATACCGGTCGACCGACCAATACTGAGCCTTTCTGGTCGACGTCGAGCCGATACCGATCGATAGTCCGATCGACCGACCAGCTAAGGTAACTAAGGAAATCAACGCAACGGTCATATAGACTGGTCGACTGATCCATTAATGCGTTCGACCGATCCCCCATTGGAATGAACAGTAACGGTTATATTTGAAGGAGAAAATTATGAAACAAATTATGGATGAATTTTTCACATGCTGAAGCCTATAAAAGGAGTGCCAAAGCCAAAACCAAAGCACCCATCCAAGCATTGAAGTAAAACTTCAAGAAATCAAAAGAAGATATTTTTCCTTGAAGTTATCATTTAGAGCTTTCTTTCTTTCTCTCTTCTCTTCTTGTGAGTGTTCTATTGTAAAAGAGAGAAATCATTTCTCAAAAATATTGTGAGAGCTCATGTGTGAAAGAGGTTCCAAATCTTACCTCTTGAGCGAGAGAAAAGATTAGCTTCCTAGGAGGAGAGGTTGCCTTGCCTCTCGAAGCGGAGAAAAGTTGATTGATGTAAAGGGCGTTCTTCCTTGCCCCCATTTGGAATTAAGGAAGAGTTTAGTGAAATCTCCAATGGTCTCGAAGTCGAGAAGTCAGAGGGGGACGTAGGCTAAGGTGTGGCCGAATCTCGTCAACAACCACCTATGTTATTGTATTTGATCTCTCTTTCCCTCTCATATTATGCTTGTGATCTAATTTAACTTATTTTGATTTAAAGATTTGTAAATCGATTTTAAGCTTCCGTGACAATTTTCATAAAATCAATATTTATGTATCGAACACCAATTCATCCCCCTCTTGGTTCCCTTTGGGATCCTACAGGCATATCGCACCGCATATAAAACGCCGATAGGAATGACACCATTCAGGCTGATTTATAGCTAACATTGTCATTTACTAGTGGAGTTGGAGCATAAAGCATTATGGGCAATCAAAGCGCTCAACTATGACTTCCAAACAGCTATCGGGAAAAGACTATTATAGCTCAACGAATTAGATGAACTATGACTAGATGCTTAAATAATTTTCGTCTTTATAAAGAATGAGTAAGGAAATGACATGACGGTCGCATATTGCAGAAGACTTTTAAATAGAGCGATCAGGTTTTACTATGTAATTCCCATTTAAGTCTTTTTTTCGAGAAAGCTATGGACAAGATGATCAGAGACATTCACCGTTGAAAAAGTCTATCCTTATGGAGCAGTGGACATAAAAAATGACAATTCAAAATTTTTTTTAAAGACAACGGACAAATGTTGAAATGGTACAATCCCAGCGCTGAAGAATTCAAGGAGGTCTTGTACCTATGGTCGAAATACTAAAATTCTAGCCACTATGTTGAGCCAACGACTTTAAAAAAAAAGCGCTACTAGGAGGCAACCCAACCGAATAAATTGTCATCAGCCCCGTCAGTATCCACATAAGCCCCAAGACTCTTAAAATCACCTAAAAAGTACACCACATAGATTCGATTGAGAATCCCAACAGAATCTATGAGCATGTCTACTCAACCGACCATCTTGCCCATCCCCACACGTCCAAGATGGCGACGCCTCGAATTTCCACACCTCCACGATCTCCTACATCTCCACCCGACCCACATGTCGACCTCTTCATCCCAGAACATCGCCTCCAAAATCCCTTTAAACCCTTCTCTCTACCGAAGATCATCCCTAGCTCACCTCACCCAAGAGCTGACCAACAACAATGAAGCGCACATAAACATCTTCTGACTCCAACACCGATAATTCCTCGGAGTCCATCCGACGTCGCCTATATCCATACGGTCTTCTACGATGGCCATCACACATGAGACGACCAGACGACAGCAAAGAGGCATTGCACTTGGAACATAGCCAGTGCAGAAAATTTTCTTCTACCAGGTTCTTAGACCTTCCCACTCTCGAACCACTCAGCCTCTTTGATGACATTAAGAATTCTTTTACACAGGGCACATTTGATGCCCTTTTTCATGAAACATTGGGTCCTCTACGAAGTGATAGCGGAAGAATTCATCAAAACAATGTTCTGTGTATATCATGATGACGATGATGTGCCTAATCGAATTGATTTTCGCCTTTACAACCAGAATTTTTCTTTGAACTTTGGCCCCAAAACCCCTCCTCCCAATTTCCTTGCCTATGAAGTTTGGAACCAGCTTACAGGGATGCGCACCAACTCCAACTGTTGGTCATAACCTTAAAAATCTTATTTTTTGATACCTCCACATCTTGCTCACCAACACCATCCTTATCTGACAAAATGACTACGACAGGGATCTCATTTCCGCCAATGAAATCTTCATCTTGTGGTGTCTCCTGACTAACTCAGAGATCAACCTTGCAGCTTTCCTCCTGCAAACCATGCTCAAAGAATCCACTCGCGTGTGTGTTGCAATCCTATGTGGCAATTTCATCTCAGTGATTGCTGAACATTATGTGCTTTTAGGTGACACTAACCAGGTACCAGCCAACCACCTCAACTTGGACTTCCTGAGACACGAAGGAGTCCTCATCACAATTAATGGCTGACATTTGTGGTGACAAGACGATCCCACAGAACTCCTCCTGCCGCCTAACCCAGAAGACAACAATCCTAGAAGGCAGGAATTGGTGGATGAACGATTTCATCCAAGTCTCACGACCAATCCCAACGTTACCTCCTTGTCTATTCGAGTCTATTCCACCCCTACGAGCTCCTTCTGCACCCAGCACAACTAGAAGAAACGCAGTCGTCTCTTCCTCTTCATTTGCACCAAATGCCCCACGTCCTGTACCAGACACCTCAATTGATAAATTAAACCTCATTTTAGAACAGGTGACTAAACGGGTAGAAGATAATGCCCGCAACCATGAAGACATCCAAGCATTAAAAGACTAGCTCAACAATCTAGAACAACAAGGTCTCGCCCATGTCAACAAAATCCAAGAGGTAGAAGTGATGCAAAATTCTATCCTCACCACTCTTAGTGACATTCAATAGGTCACTGACCGACTGCTGGAGCTCGCACCTCCTCCTGGTCCCTCTTCCTAGCATGTTCGACACTGAGGGCAGTGTTGAGTTCAAGTTTGGAGAAGAGGGCGACATGGTACATTTCTATTTATTTCTATTTACTTCTTGTTGTGTACCAGTCACTCTAATTCTTATTGCTATGCCATAATTTTCTCTTTTTTTCGAGGCCCCTAAAATTGAATTTTTATGATATCTGAGAAGTAGGAGATGTTTTCACTCCCCCATAATCTCGACCCTTTGCTTCTCTCTTAAGTCATGTTCAAGGACATTATGCTAAACTGATACAATTTGAAGCATTTCATGATTGCCATTCATTGCTCTAAGTGTTGGGTCATGGCTTGAGGAAAGTTTCTAAGTGAAGCTTTAGAGGTTAGACAACTAATCCTATTCATGCTCAAACTTTATTTTTGCTAAGCCAGATAATAATTATATCTTTGTTGAATGCTCCAGTGCAGCTAAGCTTAGGAAAAGTATAAAGAAGTGAAATCAATGCAAAGAAAAAGAGGACTAGTATATCACCAGAAGGTACAAAAAGGGTGTACTCCGGAACCTGGGTGAGTTTGGATTATTAGATCCGTAGGGTTTCATGCCTGGCAATCTAAGAGCAACTGCCCTAGGATCTGTCGATCAAAAACTTGCTACATAGACCACCCAGTGCACTATGGATAATCACATGAGTACCGGATTAATGAAAAAGAATCATAATCAATAGTGAAAATGCAAGTCAATAAACAAAAGCCTATGCTGCACATGTCGATTAAGCATTGATATTTTTATTACCAGACCATCATGCTTTATTTTTTTATGAGCTAAATTTGGAGGAATTTAAAAATGTCTTGCACCTAAACACCTTCACTAAGCTGGGTCATTTGGAAAGGTGAAGAGGCACTTGAGTAGTGAATGTAAAGTCTGAATACCGAGAAGAGTAATTGGCAAACAGGGTAGAAATTGAAGGTTTTGCATTAAACATTGCTTGAGGACAAGCAAATATCCAAGCTTGGTGGAGTTTGATCATCTCTTATTTTACTTATGATTATCGAGTTAAATCCACCACCTTTGCATTAAAACATTTATTGAATTTAAAAAAATTTAAGCTACTATCCGACCTTCTCGAATTAGTCTAGGGGAACTAACAACTTTTTGAAATTTGAACTTGAATAGGAGAAAATAGAGGGGGGATAAAGGACGCAGGAGAGAAAAAGAAGAGGAGGAGCGAAGGAGATCATCAGGGATCCGAGGATGATAAGAAGAAGAAGAATATAGAAGATATCCAAAAACATTCTGAAGCCTTTGTGGTATAATTGTGTTGATTCTGTGGTTTTGATTTTTCTGCTGCCGTACTTCCAGACATCTAGTTTATTATGTTTCTATTGGATTGCAATTTCCTTAATCATATTTAATCCTCATTAGATCGAAAGATCTACTTATTATTATCATCTTGTCTCATTCGAGAGAAGGGATAGATTATACCTTCTTGCAGTATTTCATTAGCATAATCTTCGTCAATTACAAGCGGCTGAGAAGCCTAATTTGATAACTATTGTGAGGCCAGAGTCCATAATAGTGACTAGTTGTCTTAGATTCATTTTAATTGTTTGGATTTAGAACCACAATATCACATTCCAGTGATCGAGAGATCAATTTCTTTTCTGATCAGGATGAGAGATAAACTAATCACTATTTCCAATCCATTTATTAATGGCTTATCGCTTTTAAACTCAAAAAGAGATCGACATGTTTAGGGAGAGAGTAATTGATTTATAATATAAATATCGAGAGATCATTTACCTCACGATAGAGATTAAAAACTTTAGCATTAACCAATTCATCACAAAGGAGTCTTTTCTTCTGAATTCTAGTCTCTTTATTATTTGTTCTTTTAATTTATTTTTGCCTTTCAATTACGTGACAACTTTCGAGATATAAACCAGTTAACATTTTGATCTAAGTCAACGGGGTTACGACACTCGTGGTTCCTACTCGACCTGTATACTTGCAGTAGTGTGGACTCTAGAGTAAAATTTAAATACGACTAGAACTATATTGGCCGGTGTGAGTGATCTTTTAAAGTTCACATCAATTTTATAACAACTTCATATTTATTCTTTGAACCGATCATGAACTTAGGGGGAGTTATCTTTGTCTCGCACATTTGCTATGCTTGAAATATTTTTCATGATATGGTCAAAAGAATGAAAACTTTCATTTTTCATTTCGTTATTTTATATCTTGCCTTTTATATGATAATAGGGAAGAATGAAAGTAGAGGAGTATGAAAATTATATATGATTAATGGAGAGTAAACTTTTGTCTCTAACTTTTGCTAAATGTGTAAACTACTTTTTGATGAGACAAATGGGGAGAAATTTGATAAGAATATAAAAGAAATTTATATATGAGAACTGTAACCCCCAATTTATATAATCCCTAATTTATTATGTGGACCTCATAAATATAATTCTATATGAAAAGTACCTTACAATTAAGGCTTATGTGCATATCTACTGTTGTAAGGAAATCTTAGTTTTAGGTGGAGTGAAATTTTAATGTTGATATCCTTTCCCTCCCAACATGCCCGTCACTAGATGTGACGTGTTTTGAGAAAATCGTGTGGGCCGAGTCCCAGAGTGGATAATATCACACGTTGGTAAGGAATGTTATATAATGTATCAGACCTCTGTGCATAGTGGGGGGCGATCACTCAACAATGACGTTGAGTCTCCTAAGGGGGAAAGGATGCATGAGGCATGCCTTAGATTAGTCCCACATGTACAAGTCACGGTAGAGATGCTGAGTATATATGAGAATATAATCTTGAGTTGGTCGAACACATTTTGGTAAAATCATGCGGGCCGAGAAACAGAGTGGATAATATCTTACGCAAGTGCAAGAGTATTACAGGAGGTGATCAACATGCATAGAGTAAACGGTCAATGGGTAGGGAAAAAGAGGTTGATTGATCGAAGGAGGCTTTAAACGCGATTTCTAAAATCTTAAATGATTGGTCGACCGATATGTTCAAGTGGTTGACCAATTATCGCACGACATCGATCGATGGTGGTGGTTGGCTAATCAACAAAGTTCTATTGGAACAAAGTTTCTATGCTCTAATTATATTTTGATGATATAAACCTCAAATAATCAAAGTCATATATTTAAAGTGCGAGAAAACTTCAATTTGGAATGGATTATTTTACGCACTCAACTTGAAGTTAATATTTCATATGTTTTATTCATATGTGGACTAATATGTTAATATAAAGTTATAGATATTCTTGTTAGCTTTTCAATGAATAAAAAATCACCTCATTGTGATATCAGTACAAAAAGTTGTGTAAAATAGTACAAAATGGTTAGATAGTCGGTATGGCGAACTGGTCGACCGATCATAATAGAGAACTCACAAATCGCACGATATTTGAAGACTGGTTGACTAGATGGAGGCACCAATCGACTGATTACAACGGTAGTGATGCCAAGTGAAGTTAAAACATGGAGAGGTGGACCAGTGGATAGGGTGGCCGACCAGACCGCACGTAGTTTTTGGGAAAATGAAAGAGAAACGGTCATATTATCCAAAGAAGCCTATAAAAAGGTCCTAGGGGTGCAAAATCAATCAAGAATTAAAAAAAAACACTAAGCATCAAACCAAATCATCTTTTGAAGTTATTGAGCCATATTGTTGAATCTTCTATTCTTTCTCTCTTTTCTTCATGTGAGATTGATATTGTAAAAACCACAAACATATGTTTAGATATTTTGGTGTGATCTCTTGTGTAGAAGTAGTTTTATCTTACCTCTCGGCTAGAGAAAAAAATGAGTGCTCCTTTGTAAAAGAGGTGTGTCTACCTCTTGAGCAAAGAATCAACGAGTAAAAGCTTCTTATAAGAAGATGTTGCCTTGCCTCTCGAAGTGAAGAAGAAGGTGGTATAAAGGATTTTTCCTTACCATATTTGGAATGAATGAAGGTGTTAGTGGAATCTCTAAAGGTCTCGAGGTCGAGAAATTAGAACGGGGATGTGTGTCAAGGTGTGGCCAAACCTCGTCAACAATTCTGTGTGTTTGCTTTCTTTCTACCTCTCCTTCCTACCTTATTATGCATGTGATTCGATTGTTATTTTGTTGATTTAAAGTTTAGCGAATCAATTTTAAGCTTTCGTCATGTATTTTGTGAAATCGGTCTATTTGGTAAGACACCGATTCATCCCCCTCTTGGTGCCTTGTGATCCAACAAGTTCGACCGATCAGTGATAGGTTATGAATCTCCCTATCAATATTTTTCACTCCAAAACCAAGATTTAGTGTTTGCAAATGAAGTCCATGTAAATGTAAGTGTTGTAAAGCACCATTTGATCTTCAAATTAGTTCAAAAGTGAATTTTGTATAACGAAATAACTTTTACTTAGAATTGACAGGAAATCAAGATTCAATCATTCTTAGTTCTTCTCTAAGTATACAAAAGCATTCTCTACTGAAGGGTTTTGTAAATATATCTCCTAATTGAATTTTGGTAGTGACATATTTAATTTCATTGTTCTTTTGACTCAGAAGGTCTCTAATAAAATAATATCTCAATCAGTATGTTTTCTCTTAAAGTGTTGAACCAGGTTTTTTAGTCATTTCTATAGTATTAGTGTTGTCGCAGTTCATGAGTGCAATTGAGCAGATAGTTTCATAATGAAGTATCGGTGGCTATGTATTCAACATCGACGGTAGAGAGAGCGATATAATTTTGCTTCTTGTTAACCCATGGTATGAGAGAGCTAAAAAAAATACATCCCACTAGTGCTTTTCCTATCAACTTTGCATCTGGCAAAGTTGTCATTGGTGCATGTAAGCCAAAAGTAGAGTTCCTATTATACCAAATGCCTAGATCATAAGTATGTTTTAAGTAACACATTATTCTCTTAATGACAACCAAATGTGATCTAGGTCCATATTAAGATCTAGCACGTATAGGCATGATATCCAATGTAGATGCCATTAATTAAGGTAAGCTATCAAGGATACATCTTTACTTGGTTTAGTTGTTAGGCTTGTCTTTTTTATTTTTATCTAATTATGTAGATGTGCTCATGGGAGTTGAACTTGGCTTGCATTAATCCGTTCCAAAGTTCTTAAGCAATTCTCTTATATATTTTCTTGATGTAGGAAAATTTCATCATTGAATTGTTTCACTTGTAGTCCTAGAAAAAAATGTAAGTTGAGATATACAACTCATCTCGAACTCATTTTGCATAAGAGATTCAAAAACTTTGCACAAGCAATCATTAGTGGCACCATAAATAATATCATCAACATAAATATGAACAATGTGTTTAAAAAATAATGTGGTGTCACCTTTCCTTTTTTGAAAATCATTTTCAATTAAAAATATACTCATTCTTTCATACCAAGTTCTGAGGGTTAGTTTCAATTCATAACGTGGTTTCGAAAGTTTAAAAACATGATTTAGGAAATTCAAAATTTTAAAACCTTGAGGTTGTTCAACATAAACTTCTTCATTTATAAAATCATTCAAGAATGTGGAATTTACATTCATTCAAAAGAGTTTAAACCCTTTAGAACATGCAAAGGCCAAAGGCATATGAACAACTTAAGTCTCACAAAGGGAGCAAAAGTTTCAAAAAATTAATCCTTTAAATTTGTGAGTAACCTTTGACCACTAATCCAGCCTTGTTTATCAATGACACCATTTCATCTATCTTATTTTCGAAAGACCCACATGGTTTCAATAATAGGTGATTCATGGTTCTTTCTACAAGTTTCCACATTTGATTTCTCTCAAAGTTATTCAATTCCTAATGCATAGAATTTATCCAATTTGGATCATTTAAGGCATCATTTGAGAGCTCAACTTGAGAGAGAAAAACCAAAAAATGATTTTTTTTTAAAAGAGTTTCGAGTTTTAATTCCATCACCTAGGTTACCACTAAACTGATTAATTAGATGTGAAGACGCATTTCTCTAATTTCTAGGAAATACTTTTGGCGCACCAAGTGGCCGGTCTTCAATTCTCTCATGTGATTAGTTTTCTTCTAGTTGTACTTTCTCTAATTCACTTTGCAACTCGGTCACATCTACATCATATTTATCTACTTGCTTGCTCAAAGTCAAATCATTAGTCTCCTCAACATAACATGCATGGATTCCTTAACTAAAAGGGTTATTTTATTATAAATTTTATATGCTTTGCTAGTATTTGAATATCCAAGAAAGTTAGCTTCATCACACAGCATTAAATTTACTTAATTTATCTTTATTATTCAACACAAAAAATTTGCATAAAAAACTTCCTTGGTTTTTTTTTCAACAATAAGCTGAAAGCAAGTTTTCTTTGTTACCAGTCTTATCAAAATCCTATTTAATACATAAAAAAGAAGTATTTACGATTTTGGCACAAAAGTATTTTGGAAGATTACTTTCTTTTAATATTGTTCTTACCATTGCTTGTATAGTCTTATTTTTCTTTTCCACTAATCCATTTTGTTGAGGTGTACTTGGAGTTGAGAAGTTATGTAAAATACCATTTTCTTCGCAAAATAGTTCAAATTTATAGGTTTTGAATTATCCACCATGGTCACTTCTAATTTTTGAAATTTTGAGTTCAAACTCATTTTCTACTCTTTTTGCAAATTTTATTAACATATGAAAGACCTCGTCTTTATGTAAAATAAAGATAGTCCAAGTTAATCATCCATAAGTACAAAAACATATTTCTTTCCATCTAAGCTTCTAACATCAACAGGACAAAATAAATCAAGTTGCAAAAGTTCCAAACATCTACTAGTACTAATCATATCTTTTGATTTAAATGAACTTTTTTTATGTATTTTTCTTTTAAGCAAGATTCAAAAATGGCATCTTCCTCAAATAAAGCGAGATCCAATGTTTCTTGAATTATTTATTTTCCTCAAATTTTTATTTATTTTCAAGTCATATTTTACTATCTTTACAATTTTACCTATAACTTTTCCTTTCGCATTGTCTCCAAAAGTGATGGTAATTTTTTTTCTAATGTTGTAAAATTTGATGGATCTCCCGTCATGTGTCTTGAGCAACCACTATCTAAATACAATTTGCATTTCTTGTTCCTTTTTAATGTTCCCTCTTCTTCATTTGCATTGAATACAAATAGGCTTCTTTATCATCACTTGAGAATTTTGAAAAAGTACTCTCTTCATCTTCACTTTTGTTCCAGGCGCCTTGAAGTGATTTTTTTCTTCTTCATGAAAACCTTGTCTTTTCTTATTTTTCTTAGTTAGATTTGGGTACTCATTCTTATAGTGCGAAACCTTGTTACATTAAAAATAAGTTACTTAATTTTTGCTTGACAAGGACCTTCTCTTGACAAAGGCATTTTTTTTCTTTTATTTGGCAAACTTAAAATACTTGTCAAACTTCTTGACATATAAGTTTCTTTTCATCAAGGTCTTCATCTTCTTCACTTGTCTTCTCATCGTTACTTGCTTTCAAGGCCAAGGTCAGGGTGATAGATAGTCCCAGATGGCAAAACACGAAGGTGAACGCTTATAAGTGGCATCCTCCATTACCTTTCAAGACGCGTTTTAAATTCATGTGGGCCGAAAGCCCAAAGCAAATAATATCTTGATGAGCCAAGGGGGTGTTAAAAAGGGTATCCGAGCCATCATTACATGCTCACTTGAGTCATGTGGGAATTTGACCCATGGCCTGCTCAACGAGGATGTTGAGTCCCTAAGGGAGGGTGGGGAGAGATTGTAAGGCTCCAAGGTGAAAGTACCAGGGTGATAGATAGCTCAATATGGGAAAAATACCGAGGTGATCTTGGACTTATAAGTGGCATCCTCCTTTACCTTTCAAGATGCATTTTAAATTCGTACAGACCGAAGGCCTAAAACGAATAATATCTTGGTGGGCCAAGGGGTGTTACACTTTTAGTTGAGGAGATGTTCAATAATATTGGCTTGTTTCTACTCGTGTCCTTATGTGAACGTGTATACCTGTGTCTCAATCATTTCTTCTATGGTAATTTGACATTTCAAGATGTTGGGCTCGAGAACTTTGTTCTTGGGCGTGAAATTTCTCTCAGTACACATGACCTATGTTGCTTCTTTGGGTTTCCTCCTCCATCAGGATATCATTCATATGACTTTCATGATTGTCCATATGACCATTTGTCCATTATGGATGGTGTGGACTTCGTGATTGGAGGACACACAAAATAATATTAAACTGACCATTACACCTCTACTTAAATTGGCACATCACACTTTTAGTCACATGATCACTCCATGTTCTGACCATTACACAAAAGTTGCACACTTTAGTTTGTTCTTTGTTTATTGCCTCTATATTCATGATTCTTTCTGTTTGAACTTTGCACTCTATCTTCCCCTCTATCTTCTTCACCATTGAAAGCCATCCAATGGAAGATTACCTCTAGTGCTTCGAGTAATCATCCTCTGTACTTTCACTCATAGATCACGAAGATTCTCATTGCTTATGGGGTTGTCATCCTCGACCATGAGGATTCTATCAGACCTAGTCATGGGATGTCGTTAGTGGCAATACCATGTGTAGGAAACACTTTAGATGGGCACATAACACTTGGATTGCTGAGGGTTCTGGGGAGGACACTGATGATGCAAGTGATAAGCATGAGCCACCTGAGGCTATGGATACTGGCTGTACACAAAAGGACGGACTAGACTAGAAATCTCTTACCCCTCCGCGCATAGCTCCTAGTGAGCCTTGGGGACCCACCCAGGATGCCTCTTGGGGTCATCCACCCTCAGTGTCTTTGGGTGTTGTGCTGCCCTTATCTAGGGCATATGACATGGCTTCACTCACCCATCATGTGCACTTTGGAGTATGGTGTCCGGAGGATGGGTAGTGATGTTCTCTACATGATTTGGAGTCTTCATAACTTCTATGCGGTCTAGTGATTCATTCCCTCGACAATTCGCGAGGACAACTATCTCGATGAGATGTAGCTTTATGTGGTTGTTATGTATCCTTTTTTGATGATGTCCAAAGGGGGAGAATCTTGGATGGAGACACTTGTGTTATGTTACTTATACTATGTTATGTCATGTGCCACGCACCATTTTTGTAGCTGATCATCTATAGTGACTTGAGTCACATATTCATGTGCATGGACAACTATGATGAATGTACTAATTTGGATGATTATTGTTTATGTTTATGGGATATAAAAAGTTTTTCTCTTTTTGTATGCCTGTGTTTATGAATCTTTTCAAAACTAAAGGCACGCATTAATGGGGAGAAACTATGAAAGTAATGTGCATGCATTTATGGGGTGCATAATTATATTTTCTTGAGTTAATTTGATCTCTTCACCGACCAATAAATTTGTCATCATAAAAAAGGAGAAGATTGTTGAATTCCAATTATTGTTCCCATATTTTGATGATAACAAATGAAATTGGTCGGAAAGGTACAAATAAACTTTCAGTGATGTATATACAGGTGTAAGATCAACAAGCGAACACCATCTTATAGAAGTCGCAACATAAAAATTCAAAACGAAATTGTAAAGTACATCTGATCGACTTATCAATCATGCTTATACGACCGATTGAAGAATCAGTTGAATGACATTTGAAAAGTCTTCATAAACTACAATCGGAAAAGGAAACCGATTGATCAACCTATCGACCGAAACAAATGCGAGAAAGCTAAAAAAATTGAAAATCCAATATTAGTAGCCCGGATATGTGATCGAAAAAATATGAGAAAGCCAAAGCTGAAGACTCAAGATCAGTTAGTCGATCGCCTACTGGATCAGTTGGCTGGCCAGGAGCAAAAATCCCAATCTACACGCGAAGAGATCGAGAAAACTTGACAAACATTAGACTGGTCGGCCGGCTCAACATCCAAAGCTACAATAACAACTTTTTTTTTATCAAATCTTTTCGAAGAACTTCCCAACCACTATATTTATTAAGAAGATCTATAAACACACAAAAGACAAAACAAATCTTTTTGAAGAAAGATCATCTATGAAAGCACAAACATCCAACAGTCCTTACAAATTCAAAGAACAATTTTTTTATCATTCTCTTGCAAAATCCTAGTTCTCTTTCTCTCCTTTGTTTAAAAAGTGTGAGCACCTCTAAGATAGATCAAGAAAGATTTCAATTTTTTATCTTGAAAGCTCCTTTATAATAAGAGGTGTGTCTTCCCCCTTGAGCGAAGAAGAAGGGGGTTCGATGTAACAAGGGTTTTACCTCTCCCTACAAAAAAGGAGTAAGATAATGAAACACTGACGAACTCGAGGTTGAGAAATCAGAGTAGGGACATAGCCAAGGAGTTGGTCTAAACCTCATCAACAATATTGGAGTTTTCATCTTCTATCCACTATTTTTGTCCTTTCTCTAGGTACATACCTTCACACATAGTTTCTTGAAAACATTTTTAAAAGGAATTTAAAATTGTGCTTTTTACATCGATTCACTGCCCCCTCTTGGTTCCTTTTGATCCTACATGGTTAGGTTAAATCATAACACAAAATTGAAAAATTAGAAAAATGACCAATTTTGTTCCTCGGACAAAAATTCAAATTTCGATTCCTTTGAAATTTAATTTTAGAAATATTTTATTTGACTCCAAACGGGGAGTAGTTTCTTATTTACATGTAATGACTTAAATAAATGAATAAATAAAATAAATAATAGGAAAGAGTGCAAACAATGTAATGCCTTATTTACATCTAAGTCTTCCATTATCTCTATTACTTTTCCATCATTTATTATTTCACATTATTAAGAAAGAGTGAGTTGAAAAACGAAGAACAAACCTTAACTAGGTTGAAATTCGAAGTTGTCAATTCTAAATTATGTTCTTATACTTGGACTTCCAAAAATTGTGAAATTAAATATCAAAATACTTGATGAAGTCTAGTTTCCATGGCCTTTATAATTAGAATGATTGGATACTCACAAAGGTAGTTGTGTACTAAATCGTAGGGGTCAACCTATTCCATAAAGTAGGTAGACTGAAATGATAATTTGGTCATAATTTTTATGAATTTTTTTTTTGTAATTTAAGGGATAGACTTATATGGCTAAATATTTCTGGGACAATCAAAATTTTGTCAAAAATAGTATGTGTGCCAATAATTATAAATTTTACAAGGCACAACACATAGATCTCCAGATCTAAAAATTTTTATAGATTAATATAGAATGAGCAAAATTACAATGTCAGTATGATTTCAATCTCAGGAAGTCTAATTTTATTAGAAATTTTATTCCATGTGACAGGATGTCCATTTGAAAACTTGTGAATTTTTATATTAACCTCTGTGAGGGTTCCAAAGTGAAGCAAAATATATGTTAATTCAATATTTTTTAGGCCATTTAATAATGAGCAAAATTATGAGTTTTATGATAATTACACTTGATGAACGCTTCTATCACTGAAAATTTATTTCACATCAATAGAATTTATCACTAATTGTTATGCATTTTAAATTTTACATCACGGAGTTTATTATAGGAAAAAACAAGGATAAAGTTTTTGTGATCATAAGAACATATACTATGTAAATTTAGAAGTTGATTAATGGATTTCGTGTGATTACATGAACGGTTTACGTGCCCATTGCTTCTTTTAAGAGAGTTCTTGTTCATGTTCATGCCAGAGTATGGGGGAAGTCTCTAAATGGGTCTTTCCTTAAATGTCATTTTTAGGCGAATTCCAAACATGAGACATTCAATGGCAGCTATGTAGACATGCCTAGAGTTAGAGTTGTATTAGTACCTCTTGTTCATGAATATCTCACGAACTCCCTTTTCTATATTATTAGCACGTTGAAGAGTGTGATATTGACTTGACTAAAAATGTAGTTTTATTACATATATTATATGACATGACATGATATGATATAAAATGATATGGTGTGACATGATATATAAAAAGATATGACATGATATGATTGGGTCATGCATTTGCGTTACGTCTACTTGGTGACATATTACCCTTGTATAGTTGAAAAACTTGAAAGGCCGACAGATTATCTTTGCATGGTTGAAAGACATTTTCGATAGTTTAACCCCATTTTGTTGAGAGACCTTATAGAATCAAGAGATATCCCAAAAGGGATTTTAGGTTGTCTAGTGCTAAAATATAGGGGCAACCTCTAGAGTCCAACAACCTCCACAACAAGGTCGACAGATATCCCAAAAGAGATGTCTTTGACCAGATGGTGACATGACATATACATGGATAAATGATTTGTGCATTCATACATACATGATTGGTGCATTAATGTGACCTTTTTATGTGTGATATGGTGTGGTATCTTTGACATGTCATAACGTAATATCCATACTTCTAACATATATGATTAAATGTGTTAATGTTGTATTATGTGATGATTTCATTGTCATGATATATATTTGTTAAAGCATAAGGTCTTATTTAATCAAGGGTGCATAAAACGTGACGAAATTTGCCTAAGTCATGAAAAGATGATTTTCGAAAATGCTAGAATTAAGAAGATTAAAGTCCTCGTAATTGTTCTCCTATGTTAATGTATGTTGGATATAATTTTTAAGTGAAGCCTTGGTTAGGTTAAATGACAATGCAAAATTGGAAAATCATAAAAATGATTGATTTTGTTTTTCAGACAAAAAATCATATTTCGGTTCCTTTGGAATTTAATTTTTTAAATATTTTATTTCATTTTAAATGGTGATAGTTTCTTATTTACGTATAATGTCTTAAGTAAATGAATAAATAAAATAAATAATAGGAAAAAATGACAAGCCATCACATAATAACTAAGATGAACTCAAAGGGCAAAGTTGGGTACTCCCTTCCAACCGAATTTAGGTCGGTATCTAAGATATGTATAACCCTCAAACCTTATCTTCTTATCCCATGTGACCATAACCTGACGAGCCCCATCTGACTTCAGCAAGGCAGCAACCAAGGGCATGGAGAACAAGAAGAAAGGAAGAGGAAATCAAGGGTTAGTTGTTAGGGCTTCATATAGGTAAGTTGAAAGCTCCTCTCCTATGAATTATCCATATAAAGTTGGATTGAAATAAGTCATCCCTGATATTTGAAAGCATTCCCCCATACTTTATTTCATTTGATTATGAAAGAGGAACTTTTAGCTAAAAATTTTGAATTATGTTATCATACCTTTTATGCCTCTAACAATGATGAAATTAAATCTATAAATACTTGTGGAAGTCTACTATTCATGGCCTTTGGAATTTGATTGATTGGATGCCTACACAAAAAGTTATGTTTGGAACCCTAGAGGTCACTCAGGTTGTTGCAAAAACTAGTTAGGCTAGATTGTTAATTCGGTCATAATTAAGGGATAGAAATATATGTCAGTAATTATTTGTTAACAATTGGAATTTCAAAAAAAATAATTTGTATACTAGGAATTATAAATTTTATAAGGCACAACACACAGTCTGTTAGTTTCAGAATAACATGTATACTAGAAATTTTTTGTAAATTATTATAGAATGACAAAAATTATGTGGTTGGTAGAATTACGAGATCAAGAAGTATAGTTTCATTAGAAATTTCATTCCATGTGATATGATGTAGATTCAAAAAGGTATGAATTTTATACTAAGCATTGTTTAGTATATTAGTGTTCTAAATTGAAGTAGAATATAGTTTAATTATATATTTTTCTAAGGTCATTGCATAAGGAGTTAAATTATCAGTTTTGTGCTGATTATAGTCAATGAAGTCTTCTATCACTGAAACTTTGTTTCACATAGATAGAAGTTACACATCAATTGTTATATATTTTATATTGTACATTTTGATTGATGATTTTGTGTGATTACGTGTTACACGATATGATATGAAATTACATGTTATATGAATAGGTGCTATGTGCACTCATAAAGTGATTTACTTGCTATGTGTGCAATTATCTATTACAAGAAATGATATGATATGACATGTTATGATAAGATATGATATGACAGGACATGTAGAAAAATAATAAGATATGATATGATAGGTCATGACATGATATGATTGGGTCATGACATCTCATTAGCATGCATTTGCATTATCCCTATTGGCATCAGTTTACCCTATATAGTTGAAAGACTTGCAAACAATTTACCCTTGCATAGTTGAAAAACATTGTAAGGTTGACAACTTATCCCTATTTGGTCGAAAGATCTTATAGGGTCGACAGATACCCCAAAAGACATTTTAGGTTGTTTGAAGCTATGTGTCATATGAGCCGAATTGTGGAACCACACCCATCATTTGAATTCACAAGGCCTCTAAAACCCATTAGTCTCCCCGATAGGGTCGATAGATATCCCGAAAGGGATGCCATTGGCCAAATGGTGATGCGACACATATAGACATACATGATTCATGCATCCATGCATTCATGGATGGTGCATCGAGGTCCCATTCTTATGTATGGTATGATGATTGTACTTTTGACATGTCATATAAGTGTATAGATGTTCATGAAAGTTTGAATTGCTTATAATTTATTGTTAAGTCATATATTCTGAAATAAAATAGTAAATACTTTTCAAGTATGATGAAATAATGTTTAATCTTGTTTCACTCAGTGATAACACATAGTTATGAGTTTTTAACTTATTGAATTTTTAGTTGCTCATATTGTTACTCTCAATATTTTTTAGATCAGTAGTCAGTCTGTGGTCGTGCTTGCTGATCCTCTATCAGGATTGGAAGCACTTTTGGTTAGAGAAGTATATGGGCCTTAGGTTTGTTAAGTCCCTTCGAGAGGACTAAGGAGAAATATTTTGGATGTGTAGTATTATAACAAGAGAGAGAAGTTTATTTGTAACATGTGATACTAATTTTGTATAAGTAATTTCTTTCTAACTGACTTCTTTTGTGTGTGGCTAGAACATGATGCTTTCCAAGATATGATGTGATTTTGATGCCTTAATTATTGTATCTTCTAAATGAATTATAGCACGCTTTCACAAACTATACATGATTATTAGTAATAGGTCGCAACTCGTAAGTTAAATCAAGGTTTAAATTGGGGTAATGACACATAATCATGTAGATGCGTTTCAAATCGTATAACATGATGAAAGTATGTATTACTTATAATTTATTGCTATACTATATATTTGAAATAAAATGATAAATATTTCTCAAGTATGAAGAAATAATGTTTAGTTTGTTTCACTCAAATGGAATATGCGATAACACAAATGTTATGTGTTTTTAACTTACTGAGTTGTTGTTTCATCATATTGTTACCTTCAATATTTTTCATATTAGTAGACTAGTGCTTGGTGATAATATTGTTACCTTCAATATTTACTCAAATGGAATACTTCTCAAGTATGAGTTTTTAACTTATTGGTTGTGCTTGGTGATCCTCTATCATGATTGGAAGTATGTTTGGTGAGAAGTTTACATGTGCCATAAGCCTTTTGAGTTCCACTAAGATGAAGTATTTTGAATATGTAGTATTAGAACAAGAGAGAAAATTTTCTTTAAAATATGTGATACTAGTTTTTTATAAGTAAAGGGTACCTAGTGTTATTTTCTATCAATGATACAATGTCATATTATGTGGTTTGGATATCTCAATTATGATATTTTCTAAATATATTGTAGCACATTTTCGCAAATTATATATGAAAACATATATAAGATTGTGACCTGTAAGTTAAACCAAGGTTTAAATTCGGGTTGTGATAGGGGAAATGCATAAAAAAGTATAGAACATAAATATAATATGAACACAAATAAAGAGCAAAGGTAGCTGCCAATTTTTGACTAAAATAGTCTCAAATTATGTTACATCAAGAAATTAGATATCTAAATATAGAACGTCATTCTTTTAAATCATGAAAATCATCTATAAATGAACCCACAATAATTTTTTTAGAGATTTCTATTTTTATATAACTAACAAACAATCTTAGAGGAATTCATATTCGATCTTATTGTGAAGATTACTTTTGAAAATAATCATCACCGAAAAAGACCATTTTGTTGTCATTGTTGAAATTGCAAGAATGAAAACAAGCGTTACTATTCTATATAATAGTGGATAAATGTGAAATTTCCTTGTTTCCACCAAACACCAACTTACATTGAATATAGTTGAGAGCTGCATGAAATCAGCAAGTTGTCTAACATGATCAAAATGTCGAAGTTACATCTTCATTGCACTATTTCATGTTCATAAGAATCTTGAGGATAATATTTGCATGCTAATTGATAAATATTAGTAATTTTCAATGATGTGTGCATATCCCCTAGATATAAAGTTAAACTAAAAATCAATAGCTCCATAGTTTTATCACTAAATTTGTTCAAATATTGTAACTGAGAATTTATGAGAACAATGAAAATATCAATTGTGTAATGATGCTCCATTGTTTTGTCATTTTGTCCATGGCGAGGAATAATATTTGCATACTAATAGATAAATATTAGCAGTTCTGAATGATGTGTGCATATCCCTTAGAATCTAAAGCTGAACCAAGAATCAATAGATCTATAAGCGAATTTGTTGTACAATTTTTGTAACTGAGAATTTATCAGGACAAATGCACCAAACTGATTAAGTCCTCTTCCTCCACTTTGTATTTCATCTGTATCAAGTAAAAAAGTAATATTTGTAACATGAACAAATTAAATTGATCATTGCACTCACATGATACATCAAACATGTTAACAATGGAGCATAACTTGGTAAAAAATGATGAACGTGCAGCAACAAATGCTAATTGTTGGCCACATAACATATAATATTCCTATCTCATACATGATTAGTTGGAAAAAAATTATGTTATACAATTGATAAATATTTTGAAAGGTATGTTAAGGCATAAGCATCCGTAGAAAAAAAAATATGATTTTTGGAAATGTGATCATTTAAAAAATTATATTCGTGATATTTGTTCCTATATGTGAAAGCATGCTAAAAATGATTTTTAATAAATTTTAGGTGTTGTCTTAGTTACACAGAAACGTAGACACAAAACTTAAATATTTGTAAAATCATGAATTTTGTTCTTCGAACAAAAATTTAGATGTCGATTCCTTAGTTTTGTATTTTCAAAATAGGTTATCTGAATCCAAAAAGGAGTTAGTTTCTTATTTACATGGCCGACCTTAAGTTGGTTTTCCCCTACCTTATCTTTTACCATGTGCATGTTTTACCATCTCTTTTCACTTCTCCACATGCCCCAACAGGAAATTGAAGTTTTAGCCACCCAAATGGAATTGGAGTAAGGGAAACAAAGGATTAGGGTTTTAGTTTCTGATAAGTTTTTGCACAAATATTCTATTGATTTAAATTAGATAATTTTGTAAATAAGGTTTATCTGATCCTCCTCTACCATTTCCATACCATAATTTCTTGAAAACCCTTGAAAAAAAATAATAGAATGGATAAAAATAACCCTAAAAGTAGAGGGGTAATTTTGTCTTTTGCTAGAAGAGAAAGAAAATGGACTAACATGCCGCCAAAATCAAAGGGTTCTGAAGGGCTATTTCTACTTTAAACAAAGAAGCAAAAGTAAACTCAAATGGCCTTAAAATTAAGGATGGTTGAGGGCAATTTTGTTTTTAGGCTAAACTAGCCTAAAACCCTGAAAACCTAATTTCCTCCCCCATTCTTCCTTCTAACCAACAGTCACTCTCAAAATTTGACTCTAAGCTCTCATCCATGGTGCCCTAGGAGTTCAACAAGGAAGGGAAGAAGAAGGAGAGCAATTCATCAGAGAGGAGATGGTTTGGGGAAGAAGAGCAAGAAAAGGAAGTCACTACAAGGAAATGCCAATTTTGCGTCCATCAAATTTGACACAAAAAAGAACTCATCTGACGCAAATGCTCTATTTGTAATGGATTTGTGTCGGATTAGAATCTAACACAAAACCCTTGGAAGCAAACTCTACCGTTGACAATTTCAGATGCAAATTCTTTAGTAGACGCTTTGGTGAACGCATGCCATCAAACTCCCTTCGACACAAAGGCGGATGCAAATGATGCAAATCTGGACACAAAAGCGGACACATGATATCTCCTCTCCAACGCAAATCTGGACACAATTTTTTTTAACACAGCTGCATTCTGACGCAAACTCCAATAGATAATTTTTTAAAAAAATCTCAAATTTTATCATACTATAATTCTCATCTTAGATTCAAGATATAAACTTTCTATTAAAAAATACCATCAACTTTATACAATTAAAATATACATCATTAAACAAAAGTCCAATATCCACGTACAAGTTATACAAATTCATACAAAATTAATCATCATTTATAAAAAAATTCAACGTTCACATATAGTTGCATCATCATTAAGCAAAAATCTAATATGCACATACAACTGAGAAGAACTTGAATCAGATGTAGATGAAGAACTAGAGGTGCAATGGCCTACAGAAACAAGTACACATTGCAGAAAGATGTCCTGAAACATTCAAAGCAAACTTCAGTTCTCACGTTCATCCAAAACTTTACCTATGTTCATTTTTTTTCTCTTAGCTGGTGGCCTTCCTGGTATAATAAAACCTTCAATCAGGAAACAAATTTGCATGACTATTAAATAACTTAGTGCTGAACTAATTCAACGAGGGCAATTAATGGAGTTAGTTCATCAAAATTTGAACAAAGGCTAAACTTTATAACACAAATCCATATCAAGAGTTAGAATATCATGATTCCAAACTAAAAATACAATAGCATAAATGATTCCGTTGCACAATTATTACATAAAAACTGAAATATAAATGTTTATGGTGAGATATTCCATAATAAAAATGCAATCGGCCATAAAATAGAAAATAACACAGTAAAGAAAGATGGTTATGGTGTGATACAATATAGAAAAGATTGGAAGCTTATTCAAAGTGGAGAAATCTCTTCTTAGTGAGGTGTTTTCCTGATCACCCGTCAACGTGGAGAAGCCCTATGACAAACAGAATAGAACACAAGGTGAAACTGTTCAATAATCTTCTAGAAAGGCATAATAACAACAGAATAAATTTGGAAGAAAAGACACTCATGGAATAAATGTGGACATCCAAGTTAAACACTCAGGGCTGCTGTTCCTTCTTCCAAGTGGAAGAAAAAGCACTTAAGTTAATGGAAGCGTTACTGGCTTCTCATGGATGCCCAGCTGAGTCCAAGTGATCACTTCAAGCAGTTCTTCAAGGTTCCATAGCCACCTATAATTAATGGTACACATGCATCAGGTGCTAATTCAAAATTAATTAGCAAGGTACTTCATCAAAGGCTGGCCAAGAATTAGAAGACTTCATGTACATAATATATATAGAGAGATGAATGAATGATAGATGAATCTTTAGGTGGCACATAAAAGTATTCACAAAGTTGAGAATTTTCAGGTAATTATAAACAAAGGCAGCACTGGATCGTTATGCTTAAACAAGCATTAACAGTACCCCCAACAGCATGAAATAGATCTGAAGCATGTTGGGGGTGAGGCTTATGCACTAATGGAGTGATTAGCCAAATGGGGTTTATTTAGGGAAGCTTATGGAAAACCAGAGCAGCATCACTGCGTTCTAATTTGCTGATTACATGCACATGAAACTCTGCGTCCTACGGCTACAAGTTCTAGCAATTTTTAGTTAAAAATTATTAAGAATTTTGTTCATGTTACATCACCCAGAACAGGAGAATGGGGGAGATTAGAACAACAAAATTTGTGCAAAAGAGGGGATAGGGGTGTAATCGATGAGCTGACCAGTTCTTTGCCGAGTTGAATGGCTGCGAGTTGGTAGCTGGGCTTCTTCCCGGGGCTGCTGTCGAGAAGATGCAAATCCTTTTGAACTCGAGGGCGACATCCTGCTGGCTGTCAGAGCTTCCGCTTGTGCTTCCATCTAGAAGAGAAATCCAATCAGGACGTAGAAGATGGTGGGATTACTGCAACATCCCCCTCCAAATCACACACACAGCTCAAGATTAGTAAATGCTCTTTGGGGGCTGAGATTTATTTTCACTTGTAGTGCAAGCCAATATTACTACGAAGATGAAGCTGTATAGTGTGGAGGTTGCTGAAGACTACTTACCTGTTCAAAACCTATAAAGAGGGAGCAAAATCGTGAGGAAAAGCGAACAATCTTCATATGAGCTCGTAAGTGGTGGCTTGTGTTGTGGGGATCTGATAGCAGCAACAAAGAAGGGCATGCGCGTGCGATTGGGGGAAAGACGTGAACAGAGAAAGAAGAAACGAAGAGAGATGGAGAACCGGAGATGGCCTGGGTGATTGGCCGCGCTCGTCTTCCTCCTTCTTCAACGAGCTTGGTGACAATCACCGGAGTAAAGGCAGAAGCGATTGATGGCAGCCACAAAAGACATAAGACAACAATTGGATATGAAAAAAATTGTCCTAATAAACTAAGCGTCAGACGCTTATTCAACACTTGCCCTAATAAACATTTGCGACAGATCACACATCGGACACAAAAAATAGGTAAAGTTGCGACGGAGCACACATCGGACACAAATAACAGATAACTAAGCATCCCATGGTCACATTGAGTAATTATTTTGTATTAGAATCATGAGTGGATGTTAATTATCGGACACTAATTTTCAATTTTCTTGTAGTGAGTAAAATTCTTAAAAATGTTTAGGGATTAGGTACATAAAGGTGAACCATTTTCAGTCCAACTGATCTTTCGATTGGAAGCTTTATTGTTCTCTAATGGATTTTAGTAAATGAGTTATTTTATAATGAGATTTTATAGATTTGTAATGTGAGCATGTTCTTCATTAATTTAGCGACAAATATTCATCGATTATTGCAAAGTTGGTTCTTAATGTATGATAATAATGGATTGAAAATTTGTGTAGTTTATAATCTCATTGAAATTGGAAAACATAAATGAAATGACATATGTAGTTGGAAGAGGACAAACATGGCAGTTTTAGCTAAACTATGGCTATAATGGACCATCACCAAAAAGTCACGATTGTGAGATTGTGTATAGGAGTGTTATTCCATTTGAAGCCTCCTTAGGAATGATCGTGACTTGGGGTATCATAGGAGGTTATCGAGGGTTGCGAGTTTGCCAAATGGTGCACCTTTGGGAATGACTGTTACATGAAAATATCACATTCGTTACCATGTCTTAGGCATGTCAGCTAAAGGGAATTATGAAGGCGTGAAGGACCTCTCAGTAAGGACCGTGAATCACACCTTTAAGGGTCGTAACATAAAGGTGGGAGAAATGAGATATTGGGAACAACCATAATGGCTCGTTCTCACGGGTGTATCTAAAGGGCTGAGATTCATGCCCTTAGGAATGATCGTTATGCTATGGCAAAATGGCGGTGACCAAGCTAATCACGAGCCATGACTTACATGTTCACGCCCGTGACCAACGTGTATTGATTTGAACAATTTTTTTGGTATATTTTTCAATTTATTATTTTTAATTATTAACTATTGAACAAATTTTGTAATGTTTATTGATCCTTTGTCCTATTCATGCCTTAATGATGATTATGCATAATTATCCATAGTATGTTATTAATCATGCTACTTAATGATATGATGTTCAATGAATATGAATTATTTGACCTATATCATGATTGATTGGCATACATAGAATCTGAATTGTATGCTAAGTCGTAGGACTAAAATTTACATTGTATTGAAAGAACCCATTTATGAATCACTTGGCCCTCGTCATATTGGATTGGATTGTGTTGTATGGATGCGAGTGTGACCCAACTTAGCTAGACATATCAACATCGGTGTCGGCCAAGTCTCAAATACTGGTTGTCTAATGATTACTTACAGAATAAGAAGTTAAACAACTAACTTCAATCGTATTGAATTGTGTGTATTGAACACATTGGAACTATTGTAGATTGGGATCTTAGGTTTGCCATATGCTTAGTGCTCCAAGCCACCAATGAAATCGAATTGAGCATTAAGAATAAATATTGCTATTGTTTTAATGAAAATGATCATGAAACATGAAGATTGTTTGGTAAATTTCACTAAGTGCCCTTCATCTTTATTCCCTTTTCCAACTCTATGCTACAACTTTACTTTGTAACTAGACTATTCTCCAAATATTAACTTCTTTCATCAATTGTCCTTTTCACCGACTATAAGAGGTTTACGATCATTTGCTTATGTGGTAAGCCATTAAAAAATAAAATTATATTAAAATAAATATAACAATTAAATTTTTGAAAAAGGAAAAGGAGGTACCGCCCCTCCCCCTAGACCTTCATTAGCCTTGTTGGCACCGAAGGAAGGGGGGGCCCTTTGCATGCCATTGGTGGGTGTGGCACGTAAAGGGGGTGGGGTGGGGTGGGGGTGTCACCCCCTTTGAGGGTGACTTTGTAGAGGGGGGCGACGCCCCCTTTTTTGCATCACCAGTGCACCTAGGGAAAAAGGAGGGGCCTTGCCCTCCCTCTCTTTTGCAAACTCTGACAATCTCAAAAAAGGGGAGGCGACGCCCCTCCTTTTTCGCATCGCTTGAGTGCATCGTCGGCACAACAAGGTAAAAGGGCAAGTAGGAATGCGTGGAAGGAATACATCCTCCATGATCAACGCCAAATAAACAAATGCATGGAAGGAAGTCAAAGTTGAACCAGACGCAACGTAAGAAAGGGGTAGACACATGGAATGGAATGCAATGGAGGAGGCGGCAGGAGGTTCTTCCAATGAGCACGCTTTGATCCGATGCAAGCGGGCTAGAGGACTTTGGCAAGGAGGTCGATGTGAAAGTCCACCATGCCATAGTCCATGACACGGACGAGCCATCACTTGAGCTCTCTGTCATCAAACAACTGCACACATGGAGGAGAGAAAAATATGACGCGTGGATTTCCACATAGACACGCAATCAGAAAATGAGCGATCGCAGGTAAAAGCTGCAGTTGGTGAAATAAGTTCATAATTGGAGGACAATCTAATTACAAAGTGAAGTTAGAAGGTCGAGTTGGGATAGTGTCAAAGTTGGAGGCCATATTGTGAAACTTACCCAAATATTGATTTATTTTTCTATATCATGTATTGTCCCTTCTTTAATTTATTTGGTGATTGCTATTGATATATAATGGTTGGAATGTGTCCCTTTGGATTGAATTTTAAATTGCTTTATTTATTTATGACCTACATACAATTAATGGGAGGTGGACCTCCCCCTCATTCGAGTTCGTGCAGGCATGGAAGAGTGAAAGATGAAGTCAGTGTCGAGCTCATGATGACAATTAGCACATGGTGTTAGTCCTAGGCTATGTTATGCCATAGCATTTACGGGTATGTGTTTGCCAGCCTATGACATTACTATGGATTTTGGTTAGTTTATGTTATATGGCCTCTCTTACGAGGAACATTATGATGTTTGCTATCCTTTGTGAACTTTGAGTCTTGTTATGTACTCGACTCTTCGCCATAGTTTATTATTTTGTCACTGGTCTTGTCCCCATGTTGTCCTTGTTACAACTTATATTATATCCCTTCTACAATGTTCCATGTTGTGTTATACTCCTTTTTTACAATGTGTTCCGCTTTAAATGTATAACTATATTCAGGGATTTCATATTGTATATTGTATCATCTATCAGGCGATGCACTCAGGGACCCACTCATTGCACGTGTTATGGAGCAGATTTTGGGGGAATTATAGTTTTAGCTATTTATAGGGAAAATCAAAACTTAAACTCTCATGGGAAAGAACAAAAACTAATTTGAAGTAAACCTCATCTTGAAAGAGTAGCTGAACTTTTGCATGACTTTGGCTTGTTTAAAAATTATCAAACTAATTGAATTTAACCCTTCATGAGTCTAGTTTCATTGAGCTTTGGAATCATGTTAATTATGCGCTTGTAGAAAAAAATATGTTTTGATGTTTAAGGTGCTATCATTCTATTTGCCAAAACTATTATCTGATTTTGTAAATTAGGTACTAAATCTAATATGTCATTTGATACTTTAGTGTGAAACATGTCTGACTTGATATCCAATTGGAATCACTTGAAAAGGATGTGTTTAATGAAAATTGGAAATGGTTAACCAAACCTTACTCAATCTATCAAAATGAAATTTAGAGAAGATTATGCTACTGCTTATTAAATTTATTTTGTTCACTATATAACAATATAAATCCTAAGAATTTTATTAGGTAAACGTTAGATCATCTAATTTTAGGAAAATTGAAAAACAAAAAAGAAGTTGTTTACTAATTGATGCAAATAATAAAAGCTAGGTCACTCAATTTGTCATAACACAAAAATAATAAGAAATATAGGCTCAATGCTAACTTTCCAAGGAACTAACCATAATAAAATAAATCTAATGCTTTAATAGTTTAATGATTTTGCAATTTGGGACTAAACAAACTGCAATGATGAAATTCAATTATGAATACTAGAAGATATGAATTTTTCTTTATTAAGTGTACAAATTTGTCATAATATAAGATCAATCATGTGATAAATAATTACTCAGGATACAAAATTATTTTTTGACATTTTTTTGTGAAAAGTAAGTTTTAAATGATTGAATAATTTGTGCTTTCAGAAAGCCTTTGTTATATGTCATGGAACGATGTTATAAGATACAATCCATTTTCATTTGAATGACTGATCGATATGATTCATATTCAGATATATGAAATATAATGTTATGATGAATCATACATATGAAAATGTTTGCATCATGGATCTCTTTGTATGATGATCGAGTTAAGTGCTATATCTCTAATCATGATGGGAGTCACCTATATAATCCAAGCAATCATTTTGTTCCCCAAAAATGGGATGAGATAGTATGATAACAAGTGTTGTTCCATGAGAAATCTTGTTGGGAGCCACATCTTAAACTCGTTCATCGCCTTTTGATTTTTGTGGTGGTTTGAGTTAAGCTCTATATCGCTCCATCATTCCATTTCCCAAAAATGTAATGAATATAATGGAGCTAAGTTCTATGCGAAACTAAGTTCTATATCATTTGAATTAATGATGGGGGTTAACTGTAGAATCCACCTATCGACTATACAAATTGGTAAGTTGGTGATTCGTGTATTCATATGAGTTTTGTTGAATATCACATTCACCGGTTTGATATTTGCTAAATAATTCTAAATGTAAAATGATTATGTTTATGCCTTCCATACAATTAGGGAAGTTATTTATCATATGTGCTACTAAATATTTTATACTTTTTTTTGTTTCTCAAATTAATTAATTAATAATACATAGGCTATGATTATTAGCTTGATGAGCTATAATTCGCTCACTGTGCTATTTTTCATTTTTTTAGATCAATAGGACTTTTAGGGTCGTTGAGTTTCTTGGCTAAGTAGGGTGTAAATAACTTTTTTTTGCTAAGGTATTGAAGAGTCGTGTGACTCAACACATGTAATGCATAGATACTTGTATCTCTTGTAACCTTGTACTGACATACTTAGAGAGTTTGATATGCATTATATACATGATAATAATTTTCTATCTTGCAAAATAAAATCTTATAAGATTTTGTGTGGAGTTTGCCTTAGGATATGTTAAATTCTCTAAATGACAACTACAAACTATGTGGTTTGATTATCTATGCGACCATTTTCTTGTGTTATCGAGAGAAATTATGCACATTTTCATAATTTTATTCGATCATTTAATGAATCAGAACTTTAGATTAAACCAAGGTTCAAATCAGGGGTAGTGACATGTGATGCAATGAACAAAGTATGCATAATGGCATACATTTCAAATTAAACATTGTAACCCACTCCACTCACCTCTCATTTTACTTGCACTGTCATAGCCTTGTCCTAAAATATGTTGTGCATCAATATTATATTGTGATAGGACCTAAACAAGTGTAATGGTATCCTTTACATATACAAATCTAGAAAGACTTTCTTCAAATGTCCATTTTTGTCAACAAATCTTAATACAATAGGCATTTGCTCCATCTTTATCTCATCTTGAGCCTCATTAACTATAATGCATAGTTTAGCATCACCAACTTCTTCATGAATTCCTTTTTTCACGTTAGTTGACTAAACTTGCAAAATTTCTTTGTATATTTTCAATAAAGTGTAAGAAGCATTATGTGGAGCTTCGTCAAAATCTTTTCCAGCTTCAACATTATAATATACTATCCAATTCAATAATTGATGAAAATTTCTTGGACTCTATGGAGTTTTAGATTCACCATTACCTCTTAAATCACTTTATTGACATGCAAGCCATCTTGTTACATTGGTAAAAGGTTTAAGTCTGATCTTATTCTCGATAATTTGTTGAAATATTTATGTCACGGACGTGCTCCACAAACATCATTTTTACACAACTATACATATAACTAGCATATTAAGTTAGTTTAGATGCTTATATAATCATGTTTGCATGTAGTAATTAACATTTAGATTAAATCATAATTATAATATAATTAGCATGTTAAATTATTGGTAAGCGTTATAAAGAAACTATATAATATTATTAGGACTAAAACTTAATATTTGTAAATATTACAATAAATATGTTTAACTATGATTAATTAAGTTTAATTAGAGTTTAAATATTGAATTTTAACAAAATAATTTGATTGGACCTTCATTTTAACTAATAGGGTTTCAAGTAGTTGAAGCAGGCACCTCCAAGTACTTAGTAATGTATTTTTCTGAATGGACATTTGGAACGAAGGAAAGTGCTAGTGGAATCTCCAACAGTCTAGTGGTTGAGAAGTGAGGACGTAGGCCAAGGCGTGGCCGAACAACAAATCCCTCGCCTTCTTTGTGTTTGCTTTCTCTCTCCCTCTCCTTCCTACCTTATTATGCATGTTATTGTTATTGTGTTGAATTAAAATTTAACAAATTGATTTTAACCTTCTGTGATGTATTTTGTGAAATCGGTCTTTTTGGTAAAATACCAATTCATCTCCCCTCTCGGTGCCTTGTGATCCAACACATTTGATATACATGATATCTTTGGGGCGTATATCGGGTGTCTTTGCCCTTTGGAGGCTGCTCTGCGTGCACGTATTGACCCATATTATGCTCTGCGTATTTGAAAATCATGATTGTGAAGCTCTACTTAATTGTATGACACACAATCATGAATGGATATGTATTGATATGCTTTTCCATGATTATGAAGCTTTACTTAATTGTATGATATATGATTATGGAGAGATATACATATTGATCCATGATACAGAGAGTCATGATTATGAAGCTTCACTTAATTGTATGACATATGATCATGGAGGGATACACATTGATCCATGATACCGAGAGTCATGATTATGAAGCTCTTCTTAACTATATGGCACATGATCATGAAGGGATATGTCTTGACCCATAATGAGTATGTGCAATGACACATGTGTGGAGTTTAATTGTGAATAAGATGATATCTTGAGTTATTTTTATTTATATGAAAGTTCATACGATTTGATAACTTATGATATTTGTGTTATGCTTTAAATATTTTCTCATATGATAAAATATGATTATTTAGATGTTATATGCACTCTTATTGTTCCTCTATGTTGTACATTTATTTCATACATTGAGCAAATGATTGTTGCTCATATTACCCCTGTTCAATTTTTTAGATAATTTTAGGTTCTCAAGTTGAATCGACTTGAAGCTTGCTTTTGATACACATAAAAGAGGTCGAGCCATTGGAACACTTTGATTTTTCATTCACTTTTATATTTGTCATGCACGTACTATATAAACATATGTGTTGAAATATAAGTTAATAGAAAAATAACTTGTAAGGTGATATGACACATGATATTTGGAATGTTATATGTTGGGTAACGTATGAAATAAAAGTGATGATATCATGGGAATGATACGGCTTATATCTTCTGATTAAACTTTGATGAATACAATTATATGTATTATTGTATCAATAAATAACATCAAGTTCAACTAGGGAGGAGTTAAATAAGATGAAGAGTTGCAATAATTAGGATTATGACTTGGTCATGGAGTTGGGTGTGAGAACTTACCTCTCAATTTGCTTTTTGGTATGTGAGCACTGATTACAATGATGAGAATATCATGCTATTTCAGCATTATGATGATGATAATTGAGATATTTTTCAATAAGCACAAAAAATGACAATGTTTTTATCATTTCTCACTTTTTTCCAATTTAAAATTCATCTGCAGTGAATGCTTATGATTTAGAAAATCCACTTTCTCTTGAAATATAAAACAAAGAAGACAAAATGTGGCATCTTTTATTGGAGAATATTCCAACCATGTCGAGAATGCCTCATAAAATGTTGCATCATGATGTTTGAAAAGTTCTTTGATGATTTTCTCTAGATTTTGGATACTCTAAAGGGATACATTGATATGTGCCCACTTTAATATAAACTCTTCAAGATTCATTTCATATTTCTATAGGATACTTGATGCATGTATAATTCAACATATAATTAGCTTTGCATTTAATTTTATCTCAATTCATTTTCCAATAGAAAGAATCATTTTATGAGCTTATTTGCTTTAGTTTCACAAAAATACCAAGCTTGATATTTTATTGTCTAAGAAGTCACTAGAGAAATTTGCACTCAAATTGGAGTTATAAAGACTAAAAAATCGAATGAGAGCCATAATTGTTTGTGACAAAATGGCTATTACAGAGCCATAATGACCCATAAAATATTTAGTTTTATCTCAAAAATTTATTCGAGTCACAGGTCATGATCAAGATGTCATGGACCGTGAATTCACACTTTTACGATGATTATGATACTTAAGAGCAATCATATCCCTACCATGGATCGTGAAATCATATTTTAACTCCAATTTGGGCACTATTTGAGCCGATAAAAATACGTCATAGGCCGTGATGAAGTCTGATTTTAATATTTAAAGATTTTTTTAAAGACTTTCAAATGCAAAAGAATCCAAATCTTACAGGAATCATTTAGAAACATATTTTCAGATTTAAAGAATTTTTGTATGATATTAAAATTCTACAGGAGTCCAATCCGAGTTTAACTTATTTTGACATGGAAGGACTCCAAATTAAACTGAAACTCTATAGAAACTCTTGGGATACCCAGAGACTATAAATAGAGGCCTTGGGAGGTAGAGAATATGGTGCTTGAAGCCTAGGAGCCATGCCAACCTACTGAGGATGAATTTCGAAGTTTGAACGTCACCTAAGGGAGAAGGTTGCGTAGTAACTCGTCGTTTGTGTTGTGCAATGGTCTAGAGTTCTCAAAGGCTAAAAGTTTTGTCTCTATCTTTTACTTTGATGTTCCTTTACACTAGTATTTCATGTTAGATCTTTACTGAAATAGATATTTTATATCCTATTTAAAAAGAAAAACTATTTGAACCCTTTGTTTGGTTGAATTAATAGAGCTTTTATGTTCTTTTTCGATTTATTTTGATTATAAATGCTAAGTTCATTATCTTTTGATGAGTGTTTTGATTTTTTATATTACATTACTAACCTATAAGAGAGGTGATTAGTTTCAAAAATTAATATTACTCTGATAATTGATCTTTTTATTATTAAGTTGAAGCATACATAACACGGGTTCAGTAATTAGTCGTTTGTGTTGCATTTTGTGCGATCTGTTATTCTAATTAATATTGTGGTTGAATAATAATATAGGAAATACATATGAATGAAATTTAACCTTTTACAAACTTATAATTCACTCCTCATTTGTGGTTTCCAAATTTGTATAGTTTGGTTTACTCGTATTGGTGATGCCAATACATTGGGCATTCCTAATACATAGTATGAACTGAATATATTATTTACTGATCATAACTCAACTATTATAGAGGATCCACACACATATTTTTTAGTTTTCATCCATAATTTCAAAGGTCAACATCAAGTTATTTGATTTTTTGTCATTTATTTTCTTCAACTTTAATTTTAATTTTGAATATTAGAAAACCATTATTTTCTCCTAGTAGATGATTGGGATAGATTAAATTTAACTAGTTCCTTGCAAGATCTAAAAATTCTACTTAACAACTTATTACCTGATACCATTAAAATGCGTGATAACAATTTTATTGTTACATATTTTTTGCATCAATATTTTTATATTTGTTGTCATACACCCGGGTCACACTCTAATATATTGATATCAAATGGTTCGCCAGTAGACTTTTTTTAGTTTTTTTAATTTCTATTAGAAATGAAATTATCAACATGAGATTTTATATCTCAGCATTCTTTCTTTTGAAAAAAGTATCAACAATCGATGCTTTTTCATCTATAATAAACTAAAGATTATAAACATTAAAATATCTATACATATATAGGAAGTTATAAAATTATTCAACAAATTAAAATTAATATCAATAGATCACCAATCAAGCTAGTGTACATACCTCAACTTTTGCAATAATATGTTTAGTTAGATGCAACACTAAATATTTTATGCTTTATTAATTAAAACACAATTTGAATCATGCAAAAGTCTAATAAACTATAGATTTACTTGAAAATAAATCAGTTTGCATTATAATGCAAGAAATAAGCTCAACATTGATTATGACATTTAGCTTGGCATGACTAATTTTGCACATAATAATGCAAGTAAAGAAAGTAAGTAATTCAATTAACTATGATTAATTTAATTCAAAGTTTAAAAATGTGATTTTAAAATAAAATAAATGGTCAACATCGCATTCACAAAATTGTAACAAGAAATTTTTTTTCTCTTTTCATTACATATTTTGTATCACTAATGCCCAAACATATGTTTATAGGATAGTAAATAACTCTAATTCAAAGCACTTAATTGAATACATAAGGTTTGATTCACCACATGTTTCCAATCATTTGTGAAGAAATGATATCACATTATTATTTTATAACTAGCTGCCTGAAACTTATTAATTAATTTAAAGATTCATAATATATGAAATATGTTTTCAATATTCTTTATTCACTCAAAGATCCAAGAAAAAAGAAAAATCTCAAATGTGTAATAAATTATAAGAAAGATAAGTTTAGAAACCATGAATTTAAAAGAACATGTAAAAACTAATGAAACTATATAAAAAAATATTTCAACTAACCTCGACATTTTAATCTTTAAAGAGGGAGAGGGAGGCCAAGGTGGACACTTGGCGAACTAATAGAGCAAGATCTATTGGTGAATAATATACTAAAAGGTTTAGTTACTAATAGAGCGGAATGGCGTCATATGATTCATATAGCCGACCCCACCTAGTGGGATAAGGCTTTGTTGTTGTTGTTATTGTTGAACTTGTCTTTCTCCTTCGCATTTTTCTTTCTTCCTCCGCAAAACTCCCTGAAGCATCAGCCCCGACAAACTCCGCAAAGCACCATCTGCCATCCACCAACATAATGGGATCACAAAACCTATTCCAGCTTTTCTTCTTTTTTCAAATATATTAAAATTACCGGTTGTTATTCATTTCTTTTTATATATAAATATTTTCTTCTTTCCATTTATGAAACACCTTTTGTCACATGCCAGACATCTACTTTGTTTTTATTTATTATGTATTTTACTAGTTTCTTTAAACCTTTAAGCATCAATTTCTATATTTTTTTTCTTAACCTTGAGTGGGGTTAAATATTATTAAAACTTATATATATTATAATACATAGTAATAATATTTAAAAAAGTTGAGGGAGGGGGTTTGTCCCTAGACATCTGGTTCAAGAATTTTGTGGAAGAGTGAGCTTTGGGCTTGAGTCCCATATTTTGTTTTGAACTATAAAGTGTCAGTAATGTTTATATGAGCTGATAAAAATGATTATTTCTCTTGATTAAAGTGCATATGACGAAACATGTGAAATGTTGTATATGATGCATGGGCATATTTATGCAACTTTACGTTCAAATTTTTTAAAAATGTGAGATTAATTTATTTTTAGAAATACCATTTGATATTTGAATTTGAATGAGTTGTTATTAAGAGCAGTGCATGGATAAAGATGTTTTATTGTTGATATTATACAATTAGGGGCATGGAAAGAAATAATTCGTTTGGACAGATATAGATTCATATGTATGTTAAATAAATATTGAGAAAGATGTATTACTTGAATAATATGTATGTGCTGATATTAAATGCTTATGTATCATATATGGATAAGAAATGATATGTTACATGAATGATATGCATTTGTGATACTATGAGATGATATTCCATTTTATGCATAAAAAAAAGCAAATGTGTCATATGATGTGATAACTTGTATTAATTGATATTTACATCATGATATGCTTACATTGTTAGGACTTGTTGCAATATTTTTTCAATAATAATATGCTGATTACAAATTTTCAAATAAGAAAAATATGAAAATAGGTTGATGTGTTAATTAGAAAGTGAAAATGTGATATGAACTTTGGAGTGAAACTTATAGATATTAGAGAAAGGTGACTGAGATGATATGCTTGATGAAATAAATAAACTGTTTAATCTCAACTTACTTTATTTCATCAGATTTTTCACACTATTGAGATGCTCATAATGGGTAAAACAAAGTATGTTTCTCCCATAATTCTGCTCCAAATCAATGAAGACAGAATGAAACAAATTCAAAAGCTTAGTAAGGTGATATCTCAAATTGTGAGTTTTCAATTGTTTAATGAATGTTAGGATGTTTGCGTACTAGTTGAGACTCTTTCTAAATTCTTTTTGAATGCTTCATTTATGTTTATGCTTCATGAAACTTTTTATTTCAAATGTATCAGATCTTTCCATTTTTCTCTCATTTTTACTTCTTTATTGAAATATGTCCACATTTCATTGATTTTTCTTAATTAGTTGAGTCATATTTACAATGTTTTATAACCATTGTATTTTATTAAAAAATCAATATAAGACTACAATTTTGTGATTTTTGTAACTTTAACATATGGAGGTATAAATTATGACCTTATTATCACTTCTAACATGCAAGATGGTTGTTGGATGACAATGCACCAAGTAAGGGGGGTGTGGTGGTTGAAAATCATCACGAAAGCTTAAAATTGATTTGGTAAACTTTAAAGACAAGCACAATAACACACAAATAAAAAAACATTAAAGTGAGAAGGAGAGGAGGAGAGAAAAAGACAAACACAAGATGCACATGATTTCTTGACGAGGTTTGTACACGTTAACCTATGTTCCTGCTTCGACTTTTCGACCTCAAGAGTGACGAAGATTTTAGTAACTGATCACTAGCAAATCATATTAAAATTCTTGTCAAATTCACTTTAATTCATGTGCATTCAAGTTCTGAAATCTTCATATATTGATAATTATGGTTAATTTGCATGTATTTATCTTCTGTGCATAATATCATCTTACATTTGCATGTTTAATTTAGTTCTTATTTATTTAATTTTCATTTGAAGAATTGATGTCTATTGTTCATGCTGTTTCAACATTCAATTCAAGAAAGAAAGACAAACATTCTAGCTAGAAAAAAGAGGGGACCACTGATAATGATATTGAGGGGTGTAGTGATAACTTGCTGATTTTGGGGTCAAATTTCAGATTTTTTAATTTTTGATTTAACTCACTAATTCACTTTCTACTGCAAGTATACAGGTCAATTGTAGTCTACCCAGATGTCATATCCATAGTGATTTGAAGCCTAAGACTCCCTAAACAATATAGATTAGCCTTAACTAAAGTTAAAATTCCAAGAAATTGAAAGAAAGTTAAAACCGATTTCTTTAAATGGCCAAAATGATAACTGTTTTTGGATTTTTGAAAAGTTATCAAAACTGAATTATAAATGCTAAACTAGAGGCTAAAAGGGTTTATCTATCAATGAGGAAGTTCTCCTAGGAGTTGGAGTTCATCTAACTTAATTATGGATGGAATGAAATAAGTTATCAATTAAAATTCAAATCTAATTCAACTTGTATAAATTTTGTTTTCACAGCTGGTTTAACCCTGAACAAATTATCATATCCTCATATGATTTATTAGCTAAGTTGAATTAGAAGAGGTCCTGACTGAAATCAATTAACATTAGGCTCAAAACCAAATTCCTTGCTGATTTTTTTGACAATTTAATGAAATCTGAAATGATAACCATCAATTGCACCTTGAAAATGAAGGAAATGTTTCAATCAACTAAACAGGGATGAAATCAATCCAATATTGATACAAATGCTTCTTAGTTTATCTCTAAACTAGAAGAGGATTTTAAATCAGCCTCTCAATTGCAAATTCAAATGAAATCCACATTTTACCAAGGGATTGAATGAAATTAGCACCTGCATTTCATATGGGAATTCAGCAATGTCATTGCATTCTTGGTCCATCTCTGAACATCAAGACAACCTTAAAATCACCTCTCAGTGATTAATGAAACTAGGGCTTTAACAATAACAAGGCAGGTTCCACAATTCCAGGATTTCAGCAACCAAAAAATTCAGAAATCAGCACCTAGCAAACATTGAAATTCAGCACATATCACTCATTGGAATTCAGATTTGTCATTGCTCTTTGGTTCATCTCTGAACAACGAAGTATCCCTAAGATTCACTTCTCAGTGATTTAATGAGATCAAGGGTTTACAACAGCAAATCAGAATCCAAAGATTCTGGAAATCAGCAAAGGGAAAATCAGAAATTAGCATTCAAAAGTTTGCAATAAATCAGGGACTATAAACTTGGAAACACCATTACCTCTTGACTCATTTTTGAACAAGAATGAAACCATAAGTAACATCTCAGTTATCAATTAAATCAGGGCTCAACAATGATAGAAACAGGTTTGACAGAATTCATAAATCAGAAATCAGATTTGAAAAAAAAAACAGATTTCAGAATTCATATTTCTAATTGGATTAGAACCTAGAAACTTGGCATTGATTCTTGATTCACTTCTGAACAAGATTAGATCAAATGACAACTTCTCAGTTGTAGCTACAATCAGGACCTTACAATGTCAAGGATCAGATTCATATGGAAAGGAAATCAGAAATACAATCAGAAATCAGATATTAATGCAGGAATTCAGATTTGTTCATTATCCATCCATAATTAAACTAGACTACTATCATATTCTAGGAGACATGAGATTTAGCTCCTCATATTTACAAGGTTTGATACAAAATATAATGAAAAATAGAAGCTATTCATCTTGGAGTGAGGGCTGTTGACAGAAATCAGCAATGCTCCAGCTCCTCCCACTCCAATCAGCTCAAATTTTTGCTTCCTTCTTGCAATTGGCCAGCCTCCCCCTTGCTTCCCTAGGGTTCTTAGCTTATATCTACCTTTCCTCCACCCTTAGATCAACATCAGAGTGTTCCCCTATGCCTTGATTGTGCCAAGTGTCCTCTGGACAAAAAATATCTCAGGTGACAGCTTTTTGGATAGCAAAAAGTAGGTGGTCCCCCCTTGCTTTTCCAACCTTTTTCAGCTCCATGACACTTGCTAGAAGAGATGGAACACCAAACATCAAAGTCCTCAAATAAGTAATAAACAAATAAGGGTGAGGATAGCTACTAGGATCAACTCTAATGTCAAATAAAATTTGATGTTGTGCAGGAATGAAAACCCTAAATCAGAAATGATAACATATAGAACCCGAAATGATAACTTTGCATATTTCATGAAAAATGTCCAAATATGGGTGGTTCAAAGTATTGTCGAAATGACAATTTTGCCCTTTTAACGATAACTTGGCATTCAAAAGTGATAACTTATGAAATGGAGTGATAACCTTGCACAAATTGAAATATGATCATCCAAATATGAATAATTCATGATGGCAAAGAATTTAGAGCAAAATAATCACTGGAAATCAGCTCAATTAAAACAATCATAACTTGTGCACTTGGAGTAATAACTTGCCCTACAAAATGATAACTTAGCATAGAATTGTCATTTTTATGGATTTTAGCAATTTAGAACCTCTATGCACATGAAATTAAGTATAAAATGAGAAAGATCAATTAGTTATTACAATCCTTGCATTTCAAACATAATTGGCCAAAAGTTGGAAAATTTAGGCTTGATATGGGTGAAATGCATCTAAAATGGGATAAAAACATATAGTGATCAACCACAGAATTGTAAGCTACCAAAAAAACAATGACAAACAAATCTTTTCTGAAGAAAAGGTCTAAAGGACAGGTGGCATTAGGGGATGGAATAGAAGGTTCTGATATGCTATGAAATGATGATGATAAAGCCATATAAAAAGGGATTTTTAGGAGGCGAAGGGGGTCTTTTGCTTATGGAGGTTGCAGAGAGCTGAAGAAGAAAGGAAAACCAAAGGAGAAGAGGTAGCAAGAAGGACACTTCTTGTTGATTCTTATTAGCTATATCAAAATGTTTTATTTTATCCCTCATATATTTTTTAATGAATTTGACATATGAGAAGTTAAATCTTAGCTCTCTTAAGGAAGGGTAGTAGTCCAACTGTTGTTTATAGATGGATGATAGAACAACATTGCTATTACTAATATTAGTATAATTTTGAAAGTTTTGAAACTTGTCTTTGTTAATGTGAATCTTATGTTAGAATGACAACTAAGAGGTTGATATTTGATTCTTTTGTTGCTCAGAAATCAGTCAAGAAAATTAGCATTAATTTCTAGTTGTAATCTATCCATGTTGAAATATGATGCATCCATTTAACTTCTTGTTAATTTGAATCCATTGTTCAGAAATGAACCAAAAATATTAGCACTAGTTTATGGATTTGATTTCATCTATGCAATGAGTTGACTTATTTATCTCATTTTTGCAGCTATCGTTAGTTATAATTTTTTAGTTCTTCTTGTTATGCCTGCATTTGTGATGAATGTTAGCATACTAGTAGATGACCATAAGTTGTATAATCTTCTAATATGAGTCAAACTCTTTTGAATCAACATAACTAATGTTCATATGAAAAAAATAATCTTCAGTTCTAAGTCCAATATACTATTATTATTGTTAAGCTATTTTAATCCATCCATACAAAAATATTATATGAACCTCATTCCTAAGATAACATGTCATTAATTGTTAATCCATTTTAAGTCTTCTAGCTAAGTTGTTCACTTTATTTCAATCATCCTAAAATACAAAAAAAAAAATTAGTTAGTCAGTCTGATCAACTTTAGCTCACAAGAATGGGCTACACAAGAATGCTCCCAATGTTTGCTCACAAGTCATGATCTTTTTCATGTTTCCCAACTTTTGGGGCATAAATTTGATCGATGAATTTTACGTATAGGCCAATTGTCCGCGCTGCTCCTTGTGACTATTTGAAAAACATGACTTTTGATCGACCGATCCTTCGACTAGCATGGCCAGTGGTGTCATTGATTGAGCGGCTGATTGGCCACTCGCATTTTCACTTGATCCGATGTCACAGTCATAGGTCTATCGGTGGTCTCTACTAGTCGACGGGTCCTCGAATATTATTGGACCATCGCATTTTTCTCACTAACCAGTCGACTGCGTGACAGTCGATCGGTTCATTAGCCGACTGTTTGATCACCCTACACTATTTTACCCATAACATTTTGCACAATTATCAAAATGAGGTGAATTTTAATTTCTTAGAAAGTTAACAAGATTAGCTACAATTTAATACTTATATGTTTTATAAATATGAACAAAAAATATTGAAATATAAATTTTTGTCACTTTAAATATAAGTCAAGCTAATCGAGGTTTACATCATCAAAATTTAATTATTTAGGACATTAAAACTTTGTTCCAACAATGGTATGACAAGCTACACAAAGTAGGTATACTTTTCATATGCAAATAATAATTGTGTGTCATTTATGGCGCATGAACATAGTATTTGGACTTGATATATTGTAATGTCTTAGTGTTTTTTTTTTTTTTTTGCATCTCTACTTAATAGGTGTGTGTCATTTGTAGCTTATTTTATTGTGAATGCAATTATATGGTTGACTATTGATGTTAATTTGCAAGTTGATGGTCCTACTTTAGATAAGATCCAAGAATAGTGGATTTGTTGTCCTTCACTCGAAACTTATGGTCCTTATGTATTGAAAATTGATATGGAGTGTAATGAATTAGATCCTTTTTTGTACTCTTATTCCATGTATAGTGCACTACACCAAGTATGTTTAAAGTCTATTAAAATTCTATTACTAATGTTCAATAAAAATATTTGTATCGTTCCTAGTCATTTAAATGAGTATTTAAAATACATTTATTATTAAATGGAAATTTCAATGATTAAGCATGGTAATGTTTTAATAATAACAATATTGATTAACTATTACTTACTACGAAAAATAATTATTTACTAACATTCAAACAAAATTGGGAAAGAATTTGTGATTCAGCCACTTTCAAACGTTTTCTAACTTACGTTTTATTTATCAACAATCTTAACTTAGTTATAACAATAAATTATTATATCTTTATTATAATTCATCCATCATTATATAGACAAATTGTAAAAAATAAAATGATAAAATTTAAAATATGTTTTACAACTTTAATTGTAAATTACTTTATATTTTAACCTATTTTGTAATTAGATAAAATAAGATCGTAACTATATAAAAATATAATAATTCAAACTAATTTACTATCAAAGATGTAAAACATATTTAAAATTTTATCCTTTATTCTTTCACAACTTGTCTATGTAATGATCACTGAGTTCTTAATTTTTAATAAAAAATAAAATAATAAGTTATATTTATAACCAATTTAAAATTTTAAAGTAAAAGTTTAGGGTAGATTGGAGAATTAAATTGAAGTTCATGAGTTTTTTACACATAAAAAATTAGGCTAGGTTTGAGAACAAATTCAAAATTCCTGACTTTTTATGTAAAAAATAAAGTTTGGACTAAATTTGAGAATAAAACCAATGATCAGAATTTTTAATGCAACTTACCCTTTTTATGATACTAAAACATGCTTTGAACCTGATGGAGTTGTATATTTAGTTATATTTAATTGTTATAAATGCTTAACATTTCATGACGTTTAAACATCAGTAAAGAGTCAAATTTTTAGTGACATAAGATATTTTGATGATGGATACCAAACAGACTTTTATTAAAAACCAATTCATTAAACATCGCCAAACCTTAATTTTATTATGTTTTCTTATTTTTCCCATTCATTCATGCCTTACTCTCCAACATAAATAGCATTAAATTCACATTATTTAATATCATTTCTTAAATGTTGATGCATTTGATATTCTCCTCCCTTTTTGTCATCTCTTTCAATGTTACAATTATTGTCATATTTATTTTTAAGTTATTACCATAAAAATCAATTAGCATATTGCATCCCATAAATGCTGCTATTTAATATCTCAATTAATATATAATTTAATTTATTTCTCTCTCTCTCTCATCTCCTCCTCTCTATTTGAAGGCCATTGAAATGAATCCACCTAACTACATCAAATCATTTCAATTAGTAATTAATGGCTCTTTCAATGTATTTAATTCTTTAGTTTAATTTTATTTTCCTTACTTACCAATGATAAAACTACCATTTTCTCCCATTCAAGACAAGACCATTGTTTTTTCTATAATGCTTAATATAATATATTATTAAAAGAAAATCTTGATGATTTCTGTGGTTATTATTCATGAATCCATTTTTTGCAAAATCAAGCATAAGCGATTTTGAAAATTCAATAAGATTAAAAGCAAAAAATTAATTACAACAAAGTGGATATAAAACAAACAACACCAGGGAACAAGCTTGTTCCTTGTACGAACGTTGGAGTCTATTGACATCATTGTGGCCACGATTTGCCCAGAGATGTCTTCAAACCTTAAGTTTTGCGTTTATGTTGTCAAATTAATATACATTGGTTGACAAAATTATATATATCATTTCTATGGTTATTATAAAATTACACGTGATGTTTGACATTAATATATGCAAATAAAATGCTTTTCAATGATTTTAATTTATATTTGTGATGTACGTAATGATTTTTAATATCAATCTATATTTTAAATGTAATATTCCATTTTGCCACTCTCAGCCTCCTTCCTTTGTTGCAAGGCAACATGAGACAACACCATGTGAAAAGTATTCGATGGATTAAAAGATGACCACTTATGAATAGCAAAAAAACACGAGCTAATGTTGAAGGGATTTGATAGATGAAATTTCTTCATTACCATGCTCCACCGTATAAGGAAATATGTTGGTGCATGCTAAGAAGATAAAAGACAACACTACAAACTCGAAATGATGATACTTGTGTGAAAGGATTAATTAAAAACCAATTGACACCCTTAAGATTTTATTCAGGTCAATAGAAATTAGATTGTTCCTTCAACCACAAAAATATAAAATGAAAATAAATCTCCTCACACATACTAACTATAAAGCATACATTAAGAAAATTGATCTTAAATAAATCCCACAAGAATGCAGAGAAAAATATATTTTATTTTAGTTCTTATCATTAAAATGATTGATATTTTTTCTCTATCATGAATCGAATCATTTCTACTATCTAAAAGTCCAAAATAACAATTTTAGATATTCAACATATCGTAAAGCATACAAACCACAAAACAAAACCAAATTTTGCATACAGACTCACAAATGTGACATATGTTATTAATAAGAAACAAAATGCTCAATCTTTTTCGCACAAACCTCAGAAACCATGTGCCTTCTGAGTTACAAAATAATTTTAATATTTAAAACGGTAGAGATAAAAGGTAAATTTAAGAACAAAACATGTCTGAGATCAATAACTGTTTCGAAAGAAATTATTATATGTTGCATAAGTAACAACACTGGTCATACATCCACAGTACATATAATGCTCTTACTTCTTAGGAACTTCATACCTTTTGTTGGTCAGGGTCTTGGGCAGGTCCCCACCAGGAAACAACTCCTACATGACATGCAATGAAGCATCAATTAATAGTGAAGCTTTAGGAGAAGTTTCAATCATTAAGATATACAAACAAAAGTATTATCACAAGGAAAAAATAAAATAAAGGTATTTCTTACATCAAATTGAATTTGGACATTTGTCTTGCGACGATTCTTGGTGCAACGAGGTGGTTTTTGTCCCGTCATAGCAAGGAAGTCCTCCTCTATCTCTTTCTTGGTCAGGGTTATCTTCAACTCAATTCCACTAGTTTTCTTTCTCTGTGGATTTTTGAAATTACCTGTACTTGCATCCCCCTTGTTTTGGTGGGGCTTAACACGTGGCCGAAGGTTCCATTTCACATTAGGAACATCGATGATGGCCTTCTCCTTGCCATGTATTTGATAATCTTCATCATTAGCCTCCTGTTGTTCTGAAGGTGGTGAAATGATGCGACGTCTTGGACGTTGTGTCTTGAGACCAACTTCCGATGTCACAAAAGCAAGTGCTTGGGGAGGGGGATTTGAATTAAGGCACAGAATAGGACCTTGTGTATTAGGGATTACTCCTTGTGCAGGATCTGACTCCATGCTTGGACCTTGTCTCCTGGTCTTCTTTGAGCATCCTATGTTGTCCATCTTTTACTAGAACTTGGTGATGGTAAATTTTATGCAGGTTGACATGGGATTATAAAGAGATTGTATTAGAATTGGTGGGATTCCATATTTTGGCAAGTATGCTGAAAAGGTGCATAATGGAATGCCAAGTTGTGTCATTAATTATTTCTAAAGTTTCCTGAATTGTCAATTTGCCAGGATTTCTTCTAGGTAAGACTAAAATAGTAAGTGGTCAGTAGGTAAATTCCAATATGCATTTAATGCACATGTTCATGCTTCAGTCCTAGCAAAATTTCTGCGTGCACGTTCCCGTCGTGCATGTGGAGTATTTATTTAGACAATTTTTTGTGTATAGAATAATACAACAACAACAAAGCCTTATCCCACTAGGTAGGGTCGGCTACATGGATCATACGACGCTATTCGTTGATCCATGTTCATGCGATTCGACAGGATTTTACGCTGGCTGTCGGGGCCTAACACAACCCTCCTCCTTCATCCGGGCTTGGGACCGGCTATAAAATATAGGCAGAGTTTATTTTTAATAATAAATTTCATTTTTTATTTTTTTATCAAATCTGAAATCGAATTTCATATAGGCAATGATTAAAATGATTAATATATTGTTGGGAAGATCTAATTTTATTATTTATTCAAGGGCGTATAGATTAATAGATGCGGTAAGTATGCCACCATCTTCTATTGTTGATAGTTTTGTTCTTGACTGATCTATAGTAAAGCATAAAGGACACTAAGAGCAATGTCCATAAAATCAATCATGATAAACCTATATGATATTAAACAATTTTACTTCTAAAAACAAATTTATGAAAACATTCTTTAGAAGATAATTTACTTCTTGTATTTTCTTTTCCTAGAGCGGAATGGCGTGGTATGATCCATGTAGCCGACCCCACCTAGTGGGATAAGGCTTTGTTGTTGTTGTTGTTGTATTTTCTTTTCCTTTAATGGATTAGGACACCTGATTTCCCACGTACGTGTCCCTTTGCATCTTGTATAATGTAGAAATGTAAGTAAAACCACTGCAGTTTTGTTATGAAAAGTATAATACAAAACATTTATGGAACATTGAAGGTATATAAATAAAGATTTTATTCCTTATGAGTTAAGTTCCCTTCCATGCTAATATTAACCTTTTTAGAGGAGAATGACATGTATAGGCTTTGCTTGTTCAATTATTTTCCCAATGGAAAATTTATCTAGAGAACAATTTTCCAAGAAAATGATCTTTAAAATGTTAGAATAGGTATCTAGAAACTATTGTAATGTCTAGACCACACTTCTTGTGAAAAAGAATAATGTACCCAATGGAAGGAACCACCAATAGCCACAATAGAGGCATGTGGTTGTACAGTCTCTTTTCAATCCAAACCACATTGTGATTTATTTAAATGATTGGTTGTAATCTAAAGTTTAACCAGTTGTACGAAAGATATTGCTGTGCTAGGTCAAGTTTTCTCATTAATTTGGTTATACTAGTATTTTACTTGTTGGCTATACTTCTAAATTATGGTTGTACATTAAAAGAGGAAGTGAGGAGATAAAACATGCAATCTAATATGTCTTTAATACTCAGTTCGTAGGATAGCTACTATTAAGAGGGGGACGGGGGGAATTTTGGTGTATAAAATTCTTTTATAAAAACTCAAAGTTGTGCCAAGAAAAACTCAATCAATTGAAACCAGTGCTGGATCATAGGCATTATGAGTCTTGACGATAATTTGGATTAATACAATAATTGTTGGAAAAGCTTTTAATGTAATAACGATACCTATATGCATGGTAAATTATGAACAAGTACGCTATTTTATGATGACATAACCTTGCATTCAAGTGAATTTGAGTGGGTAAAACATTCTAAGCCTTGAACAGGAAAATCACCAATTACATGATGATCGGTCAACCAAGGGTTCGGCTAAGGTACCGATCATGATGAAGAGAAAGAGGTGGATTGTGGCATCCTGAGGCAAGTATAGGAAACGTGTGATCAATTGAAGTTAAAGGAATTGATTTCTAAGGGTCGTGATCTGTGGCTAAATTTGCAGATGCATCAATAGTAGGGTCGGCTGAAGTGGATCGATTGGCTAAGGACTAATTGAGTTCTAGGTTCTATGCACTACATTGGTAAAAGCATCAGCAGAATCATTAGCTAAGGAAGTGCTACTAACTTAGTGCCAACTATCAACTTTCTCCATCCGTCATTTGACCGGTCAACTAACCCAATGAAGATCAACGAACAAAGTGTAATCAATCATTGGACTAATAACTCAGTAATGTCTAGTTTCATAGTGAAAGTGCTCAAATTTACTGTAAAAGGCTATATGACGAGGATAGCTTATAAAAGATCCCTCAAAGGCTCCAAGAGACTAGCCTTTGATAGTCAAATCATTTCTAAGCAAATTGTGATCTTGGAACACATGTTATGAGCATTAGTTTATATTTCTCTCTCTATCCACCTCCCCCTCCTGCTTGTAAATTAGAATGAATTGTAATATGGGAGTTATCCAAAGAACAATTATTGCAGATTTCGATTAGTAGAACCCTATTGGTCAAAAAGTGGAAGAGCCAAGAGACATGGTGTAGACCAAGTGGTTGCTAGTTGAACAATGATAAAAGTGGTTACCCTATAACTCCTCTTTTAATTGCTGCTTTGTTTGAGTTGCTCCATATTAAAAGTGACTATTCTCTAGCTCTTCTCTTTTAATTGTTTGTGTTGCATGTTAATTGGATTTGACTTCAATCACATAGAGTTTTATATCACTTTGCCTGTAATTTGCACTAAACACCGACACACCTAAACTTGGCAAGCTCTCTTGTTCTGATTTTATTATATTTCAAATATTTAAGCATCTTTGAACTTGTGACATCAACAATTTTTTTTTTGCATGAAGATCAATATATTACACGACCTCAAATTTTGATGCTTCTAATTTTTTATATCGGAGGATACACATGCAAGCATATGTTTCTTCTAATGATTGTGATATTTAGAGTATAATTGAAAATGATTCGGAATTCTTCCCTTTACCCTTTTCAACAGTGAGAAATATTTCTCTAAACTAGATTGAAAGGCCAAAAACATTTTTATTGAGCACGAGATTCTATCAAGTTTAATCAGATTTTACTAGCATAATCTCACAAGAGATTTGGAATGTAATATTCATAATTTAAACCCGTATATAATTCCATGTGTTAGTGTTATATTATGTGGTTGATATGCAATATGATAATGTGTTAAAGGCACAACCTTCGCTTTCATTTTCGGAGTACAAAAAGTGGTGATAAAGTTTCAATATTGTTTCTTTATTTTTAGATAATTTTTGGGTGAGATCTTAGTTTTAGTAAAATGATGCTGCAAAAATAGAAAAAATTATAATTGTTATTCCTTGGACAAAAAATAAAATTTTATTCTTTTAGAATTTATTTACATATTTGAATCTGAATTGGGAATAGTTTCTTATATATTTACACAATAACAACAAGGGCAATTCTGGAATTCGGATCTTATCTTCAACATTTAAGATATTTTTCCAACATGCTTTTCTTCTCTATCACCCCCATATGAAAGCAAGAGGAAAGGAGCACTTCACAAGTTCCCAGGAAATTTGAAAAGAAGAAAATGGGAACATAGGACTAGTTTACTGTAATTATTTTATTGTTATAATTATATCATTTTGTGCCGAGTTCTTCTAGTTCTTTGCTATCCCATCCATCTCTAAAATCACAACATAGTTGTAAAGTAGAAGAAATTCTAATTACCCATGATGAAGAACAAACCCTAGATAAAAACCATCTAAGTCCAAAACTTAGGTTGCACGGTCTAGGACCTATCGAAATTAATTATATTTAGTCCATGTGTATTCTAGTTTCATTGACCTCTAGATTGCTGTTTAAGGATCTAATGATGATAAAGGATTTCATGCATATTTTTATTACATTAAAATGTTTTTATTCTGAATTCTTATGCAACATTGTTTCCATTTTGACCTTTTATTATGTCCTTTTACTTTTTCAAGGAATTCTTGGATCACTTCTTTTTAATTTGAAAAGATAATAAAATATCTTTATTATCTGTCAAAATTCTGCAAAGCATTTACAACAAAGGTCAGCACAACTAGCACATCCAACCTACCTAGCTTTACCCTAACCACAATCACAAAACCAATTGCAGTCCCAAAGATGACCAATTTGGAAGTAATGATGAAAAGTTTAAGAGGACAAAAATCCTCATTGCTAACCTAGAAAGAGAAACAAAATGAAATACTTTTGAAACATGAAGAGACATGCAACTATTGTTCACATGAATTGACAATTTGGATGCCATTACAAATATCGGAGAATCAAATTGCTCAACAGGCTAGCACATTCACAAGGGAACTAGCAACCTTTCTTGGATAACAACCTTATAAAACAATGTCAAGCTGTCTTCTTAATGGGCAGTACACAACACTATAGTTCACATAATGAGACACTCAAGTCAGGACTAGCTGCTGAGTTCTCTCCACACCCAATTAAAGATCCAAATGCAGCATCAAAGATCAAGTTAGCAGCAGGTCTCATTGTAGACTTTCCAATATTTTTATGTTGTAGAATTAGATTACCAACATGTTTCTGCAGTAATTTGTTTAATGATTTAATAGTTCCTTTTTATTTGATCCTTTATTTATAAGTTTGGCATGATAATTGTGAAGTATATTTATTCTTTCTAGTTTATGGGCGAATAATAATTAGGAGATAGAAATTCATGCATCCTAATCTTTAGTTGAAGTGAAAATTGAATTGTTAATTGTAGTTTTTTCAGATTCATCATTGCTTAATATAGTTTGATTTAATGTTCAGAGAGGTTAATATGCTAGGTAGTCCTAATCCATCATAAACAAACTTTGTTACTCATTTATGATGACTCGACTACCATAGCAGTTCATGTGGTTTATCTTCAACTTTGATAATCCTCAATTCCTAGACTCACTCTTGTCAACCAACATTGCATTATTTTATAATTTGTTTTCTATTTCTAAGCATCGCAATACCATTATGTTCTACTAATGGATTATTATGATGTATTAATTTAAATAGTTAATCACAAAATTGACCACCTTACTAGAATACTTTATTACTTGATACATATAGTGCACTTGTTAGAAATTTTGTTGGTACATTACATATGCATCGGAATCCTTTGGTGATGAACATTCTATAATTCATGATTTATCCACACCGAGGACACCTCAATAAAATGTCCAAGAAAGGAATAACAAATCCAAGAAATTGCTAGCACGAAGTGGATGCCAAAACATTTTTGGCTAACCCCATAAATCCTTTTTGTTGTGTGTTGAAAATAACTACGATTAGGCTATTTGAAAATAATAAGAATTCACTTGTGAAATTGGATTTCATATGCGATGATTAAATTTTTCTTGGATAGTCTTTTTATGGTGTAAGGTTCATAACAAAAATAAAATAAAATAAAACTCTCCTTGATTAGGGTCTTTGGCTTTTTTGTTCGCTGAATCCACTTCTTTAGTTGCACATTAGTTGTTTGTCAAAATTCCCGAGAGCCCACTACTAGTCATTTTCATACACCATGTTTGGATGAAATGGGCAAGCTGGTCACTAGGATCCAGCCTCCACTTTTTGCTTCCAATTCCATCGTACTCCTCAAGGCAGCTTTGATGAGTCCATCGTTCATGCGCCTTGAAATGGCGACTTCCTTTGAGATTTAGTTCACCAACAAGACGTTGGCCAGGCCTATTCTATTAATTGGGATTCTCTTAATATGCCTGACCTCATAGACATGTTTAGGGCCATTCATTGCCTTTCCATATTTGACATTAAGGAGAAGGTTTATGCTCCTTTTGTGCCCTATGATGAACTCCTTTTGTCTTGGGATCTTGAGGTTGTCATTGGCTAAAGGGTTGGCACGTACTTTATTGATTGGATGCACTCCTTTCTCAATGATGCATACATCTTTATAGATATTTTGCATGTCTTTTAGGCTATTTTTTTGTAGTTTTGAACATTGCATGCTTCTATTTTCTTAAATTCTTTTGAATTAGAAGCTACCCTCTTGTGTTTTATTTTATTCTCAGTATCATTAGTTTGGAGGTGTGAAACAATCAGATCCTTAACGGGATGGCTTTAAAAACTATTTTTTAATCAAATTCTTCCTTAAAATAAAATATGAATAGAACCCGATAGGAGTTTGACCAAGTCTAGCCCAAGTTCAATATAATCAACTATTTTTCGGTCGACTTTCACATGGATTTAAATCCCGAAATCAACTCGAAACTCCAGGAGACCATCCTACCAATAAATACTAATATACCATGAACAGAAGAGCATGCAATCATAGAATTTGAAGCCCATGCTGCAGCAAAAATGAGAGAAAAAATTCTGTTAAGTGTCACTGCATCTCGACAAAGACTCCCAGAGATGTACACCTTCTAGAAGTTTGATTTACAATTTACATTTTTATTTTATACTTTTATCCTTGAATTTAATCTTAATTCTTTTGATTATGTTATAGTTTAATCGTTACAAGAAGACAATGTTGAACCTTGTTCTTGTATTAATATATTTTATTATTTGGATTGAAATATAGTGCTGCCCCAAGCTGAGTTCTATCAGACTTGGACCAAGTTATGTTTATGCCACAATTTTGTTAGTAAATTGGTTTTAATTGATAACAAGTATGACTTTAAATGAAGGCTTGCAACTTAAAGCATCTTAAGTAAAATAACTTTGAGTTGATCGAGTTTTGGCATTTTTAATTTTATGTCTACTTAAGATAATTAGGTTCTCAAGTTTAGTACTCTACTTTAAGCAATCTTTTATATCAAAGCATTATAATTAGTTGACAGTAGATTAAAGTGGATTGAATTTTCAACGTGATTTATCGTATTTTTTACTAGGGCAGTTACGTCATCAAGCTTTTGAATCTTATACCTTTTATCCATTCTTTCTACACAGTTTATTTTGAATTAATTGATAATTAAGAGAAAACTATGGAAATACAAATTTGAACTCTAATTTTCTCACATTAATTAAGGACATCATTCTTTCTAATTGTCATCAATTTGAATTACTTTTATTTGATTTTTTTTTTATTTTCTCAATTAATAAACAAGGTTGAAATATAAGAATCTAAATTAGCCCTCGTGGATTTGACGCTCTATTCACTGTTTATTACTTGATACGATCTAGTGTACTTATTAGTATATTTGCCATTAATTTGCATGCATGCCACAACCATGTCATTGCTCACCAACACCCTTGTTTCATCTGGAATTCATCTGGGAATCCCAAAGGACAAATAGCTCACTATCACGCACCACTCCATCATAGACCGTGGTTGCAATGGTGACCACTGGATTTCTGAAGCAAGTAGCTTTATTATGAGATGAATTTGTGTATGGTTTACCTATAATTTGATCCCAGAAGTCTTGATAAAGGCCAAGTAGTGTGTATTGAGTCCTCGGCACCCTATCTTGTAACTTGTAGATGTCATTGAATTCTTTTTGAAAGTCAGCTTGTGCTCGTTGTTGAAGAGGCAAAAAGGTGATATAACCTGAATGAAACACTTAACTGGTCTTGAACTTGGTTGCCACATAATTGAGATTTGAGAACTCGAAAGTAGGAGTCTCATATCTGCGTCAATGAATGAATATGAGATAAGTTCATTTTACCCACTGACAAAGAACTTTGTTGGACTTGATGCTGAGTCCCATTTGTAGCATCATCTGAGTATCCAGTACTTATCACTTCTCTGATTTTTAGTACATTGAACTTATGCTTCTGTGCTTCATTACAAAAGTTAATCCCTTCAAGATTTGGTGTTCATGACCTCCTTGGTTACCCACCTCGTCATTGACGCCAATCTTGAATGTGTGCTAACACAAAGTCAATGTGATCAAGGTATTGAGTTATGAGCAGCAGAAATTCCCTCTGCCCCTACCATCCTCCGTCTCGGTGCATTCACAAAACTCTATTAGTGTGTGTAAGATTGCAGCTCCGAACAGTGTCTTTGAGTGCTTCAAACTATCTTGCCCATTCTGTCAAACAGTTGGCAGGCAGTGCTCTTATGTCTTCATACAAAAGTTTCGCTTCTTCGATCCCTTCCCCACGCACTACAACTAAGAAATGACGACTGTTAATTAAGGGAATCACTGTGAGGTGTCGTTGTTGATCGAATAGAACTTCCACACACATTTTGCTTCACCTTTGGAAAGAAATAGAAACAGACTTGCCGTCGCCGTGCCTCCTTGAACGAGTGACAGAAGAAGAAATGAGATGTGAAGTCGCGGCCGTGACGTTGGATGACCTGTGAATGGCATCACTCGGTGCAACTGACGGTGGCGAATAGCGGCGTCGACAGAGATGAACATGGTGAGTTGGATTGAGGGCACGAAGAGAAAAAAAAAACTTGGGATGATTTATCAGTTCTGTAACTATGTGCTACGATTTGCTTTTGCACACTACGATCTCGACAAAGAAATAAAAAAACATTACGGGCTAGGTGATTATCGATACGGGGTCCATGGGCTGCGGTCCAATTTGTTCTCTACGTCCCAACCAAGTTGCTGCTACGATTGGTTTTGATTTCCTATGGTCTATCTTTCACACGACACGACAGCCTCATTACAACCTGCTTTCTTTAAATATGTTTATCATGTCATCATTTAGCTATTTTTGTTCACTCAACTGAAGTAATCTTTTCGCAATCACTTTTTGAAGCCCATGCTCAGATTTTTAATAGCTCGGTAGACTCTATGTTCTCGCTCCACGGGAAGATGACAAGATTTTTCATACACGAGACGATAAAATGACGTACCTAAGAAAATTCTAAAGGCTGTCCCATATGCCCATATTGTAATGCTTGGGCCCGAGTTCAAACACGTAGGTAATTAAAAAAATAAAACTAATATGGCAGGTATTTGAAATAAAAGAGAATACTATTTAAAACTCTCTTTTGGAAAGGATACATGAATTATATATAGTAAACAATGAATTACATAACATAAAATAAAATAACCCTCGTTCCATTCTGCATGCCACTTTGTGACATTGATTATTCGTCATTCGATAACCAAATACCACACATATTATATATCATCACATAGCTATGGATGAGATGAATTAGAGAGATAAAACTTCCAAGTGATAAAATAATTTAATACAATTTGATACAAGTTATCATGCATCGTACAATAATAATGAAGGCATAAAACTTTCAGGCAAAAAATGATTCTTGTCATTTTGTATCGCTGCCGCATCAATTCCCAACCACCAAACAACCTCAAGTTATAACCATCGTGCAGCTCTCAGTGAGACAAAGATGTTGACACCATAGGTACCATGTGGTGGGATTGATTAGAGGAGAAAGGAAGAGGGGCACGACCTAGCTTCAGTGATGTTTTGGCATAGCATCATTCGATCTTATGGCGTCAACAACTTCGATTTAAACCATGATTTAATTCGGAGTTCATGACTCATTACGGACGATCAAATAAAATTACATTGATATAACAAGTGGTTCTTATTGCATTGAGCAGTGTTAGATTCGTAAATAAAGTAAAGAAGTATTTAAGCAGAAAAAGTCCTAAAATTTTGGGCTACCTCCCAAGAAATATCTTTGTTTATCATTAGTTTCTTCTGCAGTTATTCGTTTAACAAATAAAGATTCAGACTTTGTCCATTGCCAATGAATGAACGAATGGTTTCATTAATGATCTCCACAGCCCTATTATTCAGCAATGTCTTGAATTCAAGCCTTCCTGGAAAATAGTTTCCAGTTAAATAATAAAACATATTTACCAATTTCAACATGCTTTCTTTAAATATTTTTATCATGTCATGATTTGACTTTATCCTTATAAATTTCCGTTTTTCATATGGCTCCATCCTTAACTATTTTAGTTCACTCAACTGAAGTAATCTTTCTGCACTCACTTTTTGAAGTCCATGCTTAGATTTTGAATAGATCAGCAGAGATTACGTTCTTGCTCTACCGGAAGACGACAAGGTTTTTCATACACAAGACGATAAAATGACATACCTAAGAAAATACTAAAGGTTGTCCTATATGCCCACATTGTAATGCTTGGCCCTGAGATCAAGTTCACATAGGTAATTAAAAAAACAAAACTAATATAGCAGGTATTCGAATAAAAAAATACTATTTATAACTCTTTTTTTGGCAAGGATACATGAATATATAGTAAACAATGAACTTACTTAAAATAAAATAACCATCGTTCCATTCCTCATGCATGCACAAAGCTGCCGCTACCACTTTGTGCTATTGGTTCTTCATCATTCGACCGCCAAATAGCCACATATTATGTATCATCGCATAGCTATCGACGAGATAAATTAGAGAGATAAAACTTCCAAGTGATAAAACAATTTAATACAATTTGATACAAGTTATCATGCATTGTACAATAATAATGGAGACATAAAACATTTAGGCGAAAAATGATTGTTGTCATTTTGTACCATTTTCGCCTCAATTCCCAACCACCAAACACCCTCAACTTATAGCCATCGTGCAGCCCTCGGTGAAAAAAAATGTTAACGCCATAGGTACCATGTGATGGGATCGATTAGAGGAGAAACGAAGAGGAGCGCGACCTACCTTTCAATGATGTTTTGGCATCAACATCATTCGATCTTTCGTCAGTAAGTGTTTCTCACAGCTTCAATTTAGACCATGATTTAATCCGTAGTTCTTGACTCCTTAGGGATGATCAAATAAAATTATATTGAGCTAGCAAGTAGTTCTTATTGCATTGAACAGTGTTAGGTTCGTAAATAAAGTAAAGAAGAATTTAAGCAGAAATAAAGTCCTAAAATCTTGGGCTACCTTCCTAGAAATGTCTTTGTTTAATGTGATTGCCTCGATAAGGATATTTCATGAATTTATGCCTTTTAGAGGGATCATTAGTTTCTTTTGCAGTTATTTGCTTAACAAAAAGAGATTCGTTCTTTGTCCATTGCCAATGAAGGAACCCATGGTTTCATTAATGATCTCGACGGCCCCATTATTCAATAAATGGCTTGAATTCAAGCTTTCGTGGAAAATGGTCTCGTGTTAAATAATAAAGCATATTTACCAATTTCAACATGCTTTCTTTAAATATGTTTATCATGTCATGATTTGACTTTTTTCGTATAAATTTTTCATTTATTCATATGGCTTCATCCTTAGCTATTTTAGTTCACTCAATAGAAGTAACCTTTTCGCAGTCACTTTTTGAAGTCCATGCTCAGAGACTCTTTGTTCTAGATCCATAGAAAGATGACAAGATTTTTCATACACAAGACGAAAAAATGACATACCTAAGAAAATTCCAAAGGCTGTCCTATATGCCCATCTTGTAATGCTTGGGACCGAGTTCATGTTCACGTAGGTAATTAAAAAATAAAACTAATATGGCAGGTATTCGAAATAAAAAAAAAGATTAAAACACTCTTTTGGCAAGGATACATGAATATATAGTAAACAATGAATTACATAAAATAACCCTCGTTCCATTCCGCATGCATGCACAAAGCTGCTGCCACCACTGTCCCATTGTTCATCGTCATTCCACCACCAAATACCAACATATTATATATCATCACATAGCTATAGATGAGATAAATTAGAGAAATAAGATTTACAAGTGATAAAACTATTTAATACAATTTTATACGAGATATCATGCATTGTACAATAATAATGAAGAGTTAAAACTTTTAGGCAAAAAATGATTGTTGTCATTTTGTACCGCTCCACATCAATTCCCAGCCAGCAAACACCCTCAATTTATAACCATCGTGCTGCGCTTGGTGAGACAAAGATGTTGACGCCATAGGTACCATGTGGTGGGATCCATTAGATGAGAAAGGAAGAGGGGTGTGACCTCGCTTCAGTGATGTTTTGGCATCGGCATCATTCGATCTTTTGTCAGTAAGTGTTTGTCACAACTTCGATTTAAACCATGATCTAATCTAGAGTTCATGACTCATTACGAACGATCAAATAAAATTGCATTGTGCTAACAAGGGTTCTTATTGCATTGAGCAGTGTTAGGTTCATAGATAAAGTAAAGAAGTATTTAAGCATAAATAAAGTCCTAAAATCTTGGGCTACCTTGCAAGAAATGTCTTTGTTTATTGTGATTGCCACGATAAGAATATTTCACAAATTTATCTCTTTAAGAGGGATCATTAGTTTCTTCTTCAGTTATTCATTTAACAAATAGAGATTCAGTCTTTGTCCATTGACGAATGAACCAATGGATTCATTAATGATCTCGACGACCCCATTATTCAGCAAATGGCTTGAATTCAAGCTTTCCTAGAAAATAGTCTCCAGATAAATAATAAAACATGTTTACCAATTTCATGTTCATTGTATACTTTCATTCTTCTCCATTTTTTGTACTTTTAGGGACAAATCTTTCAAACAATATTTGAACAATTCCATAGTGAGGAACAAGGGTGTTCATTAGGTCGGGTGAACCCAGTGAACATGATGACCCAACCTAGTTTGGGTCAAGTACATGTTAGATTTTCCAACCCGAGTCGGCCCAACAGACCCGATGATCTGATTTTTTATTTTTTTTATTTTCTTTTTTATTTAAACTTGAGCCTATATTTGATTTAAATTTTTTAAAAATTAAATAAAAGATTTAAGTACATAAATAATATTTAAATAGTTTGAAAACTTATTTTGTGCTTTAAAATAAATATCAAATAATATTTTTAGATTGTATAAATATAAAATAGTAAAAAAAGAAAATAAAAATTTTGTTGAACATGTAATTAACCTGACCTGTTGGGTCAAGTTCAACTTGACCCATGAACACCTCTAGTGAGAAAGTTCAAAAATTCCAATAAGTGGTCCAAGCCACTCAAGGATTCAAACAATGCAAATGTTCATGGGCGTGCACAATTGAAGTCTCAGGAAGTTGACAACATGAAGAGATATCAACACTAAAAATCATCCAAGTCAGCATCAACTTACTTGGACCAAATACTTCTGAGGTACCTCATTATTATGTAGTTGAAGATTTATCGGTGGATTGATTGACCCAATATTGTTAGGACGGACCGGACAACGACCCGGATAGGTGTCCGTTTCAGGTCGAACCGGTTGGACCGGTCGGTCGGACCGGATAGTAATAAAATATTATATCTAATATGGTATATTAAATTAAGATATTATATTTTGGATATATACATATATCAAAATGTAATTAAGCAAAAAAACAATAATCATAAATCTTAAATCTTAAATTTAAGATTTGATGTTAAAATTATTACACAACTTAATAAATGAAAATCTTATTGAATCTCATTATTATATATAAATTTTCTATTCTTTAAATTTTTTATAAATATTTTTTCCATTATATTATGAAAAGATTATATATTCTATAAATAAATATATAGTATAATTAGTGATTTATTAAATTTGAACTTATTAAATATTAAATTAAAGAAATTTAAAATTTGTGTATATATATCTAAATATATATAATACTATACTATATTAAGTATGCTATAGTTTTATTGTATATTATACATATATCAAAGATATCTAATATGACAAATATTATATATAATATAATAAATATATAATTAATTTATATTATAATATACATTTATGATATTAAAATTTTGAATAAAATAATAATCCATAAGTTAAAGTTCAAAACTTAGTAAATTCTAGACTAAATGAAGGAAAAAAGAGCAAGTAAGGTGTACAAACATAGTCCCACATTCATAATACTAACAACATAAGAGCAAGGGGGCATCTATAAATAAAGGAGGACACTAGTTGGCCAATATGTTTCTTTATGGAGAAAGTCCATTTATGGATGTTTTCCAAATTTATAATAATAAACTTTATAAAATTATTTCTTTTGTTAAGAAATAATAAAAAAATTTGGTTGGCCTAAAATCGTGGTTTTTTTCCGGTTTTGACTGATTTTGGCCAGTTTTGACCGGTTCTTGATTGGTCTTGACCGGTTCAACCCGCTTCAATAAGGGGTTCGGTTTTAAGGCTTCTATCAAGCCGTCTTAGTGGCCGGTTGACGGTCCGACCGGCCGGTCCGGTCCTAATCATTGACCCTCCTTACAGAAAAGTCGGGAATGTTTCTAAGTTCTTCGCAAAAAAAAGTGATCTGAAATATGGAGAATCAAATTTCAAATATGAAGCAACATAACAATAAAACAGATTTGTGTCATCTCATTTCTTCTTGAAGGTAAATCATCTAAAAAAACATAAGAAAACTTGGAAGGAATGCTTGTCAACTCATATAAGAAAAACTAATCGTTTCGAAAAGAAAATTAGATTTTGAGTTGTCGATTATTTGTTTTTATAAATATTTTATTTGAATCCAAATGGGGGATAGTTTCTTATTTACATGTAATGCCTTATGTCAATAATAAAATAAAATAAATAATAGGATAAGACAAAACCAACTACTTGTAATGAAATGCATGCATAATTATCCTTGCATTTAATCTCATTTTGGTTCATTTTCATATACCATGCATCATTTTATGAGATTATTTGATGTAATTTTATAAAAATGCAAATCTACCCAAGTTGTATGTTTTATTGTAGAAAAAATAAAGAGAAAAGAGGTAAAAGGGCACTCGAATCGAAGTTCAAACGGAGGAAGAAATAGTAAATTAGTGAAAGAAACTAAGACTGAAAATTGAATATAACGGGTCGTGGTAGACATCTAACAGTTGTAATAGAGAGGGCCAGACACGTAACAGCCCATTAAATATCCAATTTTGTGCAGAAAACTCGCTCGAATAATGGACCCTAACCAGAATATTTCGGATCATGAAAATACAACTTTTACTTCGATTTGGACATTGTAAGGGTCGTGGTATTAGTGTTACTGACAGTGACGAAATTATTATGAGTCATTAAGACATAGAAACTTGAGATTTCTTTGACTTTTTTTGAGAATTTTAATTGTAGATCAGCTCCAAAGTACTATGGATCATTTGGAATCATATTTATTTAGATTAAAGATGTTTTGGATGGTTTTAGAGTTTATCAAAATTTATCTTGTTTTAACATGGAAATACTATCAATCAAATCGAAACTCTTTGAAAATCTTTGGGACACTTTGGGACTACAAATAGAGGCCATAGGAGATAGAAAACATGGTGATTGAGACCTGAGAGTTATGCCATATTGCTGAGGACGAATTTCAAAGCTTGAAGATCAACCGAAGGAGAAAGTTGCGAAGTAACTCGTCGATTGTGTTGTGTAATGATCCAAAGTCCCAAATGCTACGAATTCTACCTCTATCTTATATTTGTATGCTCTTTTACCTTTTTTCATGTTCTGATTTTCTATAATAGAGATTTTATATTCAATTTAATAAGGAAAAACCATTTCAATCCTGTAATTAGTTGAGTTAATTAAAATTTTTGGTTTTATTCGATTATGCATGCTGAGTTCATTGCCCTTTCATGAGTGATTTAATTTTTGTGATTAGATTACTAACCTTTATGAGGGTTGACTAGTTTCATGAATTATTATTACTCCAAGCATTGATCTATTATTTTAAGTTGAAATATACATAGGCATGTCGGGTTGCCAAATTTCGTGTGATCTTTTATTGTCCGATATTGTGGGTGAATAATAGTTTAGGAGATACATATTAATGTATCTTAATTTTTTCCTAAACGGAGAATTGACTCGTCCTTTCTAGCTATTTTTGTTGAAAATTAAGATAGTTTGATTTACTTAAATTGGAGAGGTCAATACATTAGGTATTCCTAATCCATCATAGGAATTGAATCTATAATTTATTGTTATAACATAATTGTTACAGAGAGACATAAATCTTTTATCTTTATATTAATCATCCATAATTCTCAATGCTCAACACCAATTTAATTTTTTTATTTAATTCTTTGAAATTTAATTTTCTATTTTAATATCACAACACCATTACTTCTCCTAGTAGATTATCGAGATATATTATATGTAGTCCCCGTGGGTTCGACACTTTACTATCTGCTTTATTACTTGATATGGTTAGTGCACATGCTGACAAGTTTTTGCAAATTCAATGCATTAAGATTTCGGCGCCATTGCCGGGAACTATATTCATAATTCTTATGCTATCTCATATAAGCAAGCTACTTTGGGAATTTTTATTTTTTGTTTCATTCACTTTTTCTTTTAGCGTTGTGTGAGCTTTTCGGTGACATATCTTGTACGCAACTTAATCATCAAGAGCATAAGAATTCTTTGTCCAGCAAATTAAGATGATCACAAACCAACAAATTAACAAATTAAGAGAGACAGTCTCGTTGTCCAGCAAGATGGGATTCAATTTGAGGCATCAGCATCAAGACAAAGCATCACCATGAAGCCTCAACAAATAAAAAAGAAGACATATTTCGAGACCTATCTACCGCATTCACAAAAGACTTAAATTCTTTGTTGAAGAAGCTTTCCACTCAAAATTACAAAATTAAAAATTTGGAGAGACAAATTTGTAATATTAGGAAACACAACAACGAAGTCAGATGGTGATATGACAATAATTCTCGAATTTAAATCATCAACCTCTACTTTCATAGAGATGATTGATCAATTCACCACAACAATTTAAAAAGATTGACAATGCAAGATCAGTACATCGAGAATTTGAAAGCTCAATTGACCAAAATACAAAAACGGAGTTGAAGTTAACTATTTACTTCTACTATTCCACATCGAGTTCAAGTTCGATGCTTTAGTTGTATGAATTAGAGAATGAAGTTGCAAAATTGAGTTTTCCAAATTTTAAATGTTCAAGGCAAATCGATGAGAGTTTGAAGATCATCCTATGCCCGTGCTATTATCATTCATGGTTTTTATAAACAAAATTTTCAGCAAGGACAAGTACTCGATGTCACGTCAAGAAAATAAGCAAATACATCAAGAAAAAAGGAAAGTTCAAAGGAGGGGCCCGCCTTTGAAAGTTCATACCACCAATACATTGTTTTCCCAAATTTAGACACTGCCAAAAGAGAAGATCAAATTACACACAGTTCGTTGTACACCAAAAACCTCAACACGCATATCCTCAATACATCAATGCAATCCATAACATCCGTGAAGGAGAAAATTACTTCCGCAACGTCAACACGATCTTCTTCAACTACATTACGAATTACTCCATGATCCATGCTCATCAACAATGTACCTCTCAAATTTCACATCAAAAGTCTATTGTACGAAAAGAACCACAACCACCATATGACGACATCAAATTGAAAATGTAGGCGCCATCCAACATCCCATATGATGAGCCTTACCACTACGAGTATTCACGACTATACTAATAAATCTCTATGAGGTTTTTCCTTAATTGCATATCTACATATATTATTCTTATTGATAATTTCTGATTAGCCTCAGCGCATATCCATATCAAAGTCGAGCTAAGGACTTTAAACTTAGAACTATCATTTTCATCTCCTCAACTTATAGTTTAGAACTTGTTCATAATTTATTTTTGATAAATTGGTAAATAGTTTTGATTTTCTTAGTTGTTTAGTCTCCTTTTGTTTTTTATTTTTTTATTTTAATAGGTCTATGCAAGTCACATAATTTAATTGAAACTTCACATATTTTTTTTCTTTACGGGCCATTACCTACTTGTCAAGGGCATTATGTAGAATATCATGGGTCGTAATCACAGTGGACTATACATTTTCACGGGTCTTTGTGCACAAGTTACGATTTGTACAATGTCAAGACGAGACGGCAGTCGTTATTCAACATTAACGACCCAAGCAAAAAAGGGAAGAGTACTTTTTGGACCATGATTTTTAGTTTATGACCCAGTATTTGGTTATCACGACCGTTACTTCGTGTTCATGATCTGTAACAACAATGAAAAAAAAAAGTGATAAATGAAAGAACCAACAAATACTGCCGTGGACACTCAAGTGAGAAATAGAGACACTCAAGTGAGAAATTTGCCTCCTTGTAATTGATGAAAGGACCAACAAATAGAGACACCCAAATCGGCCATGGACACTACCAGTTCTTCCTACATCTTCCACACCCAATCAACTTGGGACATATCATGTTGTATCATTTCCTTTTCTAGTTTTATATATTTTTTGTTATCATATTTCTACTCTTACGGAATTTGATTTTCAACACTAGGGACAATGTTAAATTCAAGCTCGAGTGAGTTTGCAATTTCATGCATCATGCAGATCTTTTATATTGCATTGCATGTCTACATACTCATCATGAAATGTATGGGTTGCATAGTTTCTTGCATCTCATATAGAAAAAAAATATCATGCAATCTTGAAAATTGTGTCTTATTTTCTCATGTCTTGGTATTTACTTATTTTTCAAGAATTATTCAAGGACATCTTGTTAATTAGTGAAATTTGAATTATTATTTTATCTTTTATCGCCTTAATATTGGGTATTTTGGAATGTGAATGTTGCTAAGTAGAACCATGAATATTTGGACGACAAAATTTTGTTCATGCTCATTTTTTCCTTCTCGTTAGCCTTGATAATAATTGCATCTTTGTTGAACGAATAAGTGTTTATTGAGTTTATTATTGGTAAAAAATAGAAAAGAGGGTTAGTTAAACCCGAAAACATTTGAAAAGATGAATGGAAAAGAAAGAAAAAGAAAAGAATAGATTGAAAAAAAAAAAGAAAAAGAAGAGAGGTATAAATGTGATATCCGAAACTTTGTTGTGTTTGGTGTGACTAGATCCGTAAGGGATTCTCACCTGCCGACCTAAGAGCAATTACTTTGGGCTTCGTCGGTTGAAAGTCCATTACATGGACCAACTTGCACATTATGGAGAAACACATGAATATCAAATCATCGAAAAAAGTGAATGAAAAACAAAGAAAAGTTTTCAAGTGAAAAAAATGCATAAGCTCATTATGTACTTATGTTTTCAACATTGAGACTCGTATTTGATAGCCTATATTTTTCTTGCATGAGATGAACTTGAAGGAGTTTAATTATTTCTAACATTCAGAAATTCTATGATGTTGGGTGTTTGAAAAAGTGGAGATATACTTTGGCGATCGATGTATAAAATTTAGTATTAAGAAAAGTAATTGATAAATATGGTTGAAGCAATGATTGACCTTTTTTGTTGTATCTTTACTTTGAACATTGCTTGAGAACAAGCAAGTATCTAAGCTTGGGGGAGCTTGATGCATGCAAAATATAGCATATAATTAGCCTTGTATTTAATCTCATTTTGATTTATTTTCATATAGCATGCATCATTTTATGAAATTATTTGATTTAATTTTATAAAAATGTAAATCTACCCAAGTTTTATGTTTTATTGTAGAAAAAACAAGAGAAAAGTGCTATGAATTTATTAGAGAAAATGACACTTGAATCGAAGTTAAAATGAAGCCAAAAAATTGCAAATTAGTGAAAGCTACCAAGCAATGATATTAGTACCAAACAGATGACGATCCAAATGAACCGGTCAGTCAGATTGGATAATAATAAAATATTATATTTATTATGATATAGTAAATCAAGCTATGATACTTTGATTATATAAATATATATATGATGCCAAAATGTAATTATACAAAAAAATAACAATAATAAACGTATAATTAATTTTAAATTTGATATTAAAATTATTATACACTTAGTAAATTAAAATCTTATTGAATTTGATTATTATATACAAAATTTCTATTGGTTAACTCTTTTTGTATTTCATATCTTTATTTTTTTATGTTAGAAGCAACGAATACATATTTGTCTCCAAAATATTATGACAAGATTATATATTTTATAAATAAATATATAGTATAATTGATAGTTAACTATTTAATTTGACTTATTACATACTAAATTAAAGAAATTTAAAGTTGTGTATATATAATATTATACTATACAAAGCATATTATAGTATTGTTGTAGAAGTTTGCACCATTCATTCATAATTAATTTATCTAATATGATAAATATTATATTAATTTAATAAATATATATTTAATTTATATTATAATATACATTTATGATATTAAAAAAATTGAATAAGATCATAATACATGAGTTAAGGATCAAAGTTTAATAAATTCAAAACTAAATTAAGAAAAAAAGAACAAGTGAGTGTACAAAAATAATCCCACGTTGACAGTAGTAACAAAGTGAAAGTAAATTGACAAGTATAAATGAAGGAGGAGACTAATGAGCTAATATGAATGTTTATGAAGAAAGTTCATCTTTAAATATTTTTCAAATTTATAATAATAACTTTTATTAAATTATCCTTTAACAAAAAATTTAATAAAAAAATTCGGTTGAATTAAAAAATACAGTTCAACCCGGTTTTGACTAGTTTTTTCAGATTTTGACTAGTTTTGACCATTTTTTACTTATTTTTCAAGGGTCCAATTTTTGGACTTCAATTGGCCCGCTTTTGTGCCCGGTCAACATTGCTACTAAGTCTAACAATTGAATATAATGGGTCATGATAGACATATAACGATCGTAACAAAGAGAGCCATGGCAAACCCATAATGGCCCATTAAATACCCTATTTTGTAAAAACTTGCCCAAGTAATTAACAGGCTGTGACCAAATTGTTATGTGCCATGAAAATGCAATTTCTACTTCGATTTGAACGCAACGAGGGCTGTGGTATCAATATTACAGGCTGTGAGAAGACATATTTAGGCCGTTATGAAGTAGAAATTTGATATTTCTTTGACTCTGTGGGAATTTAATTTCAAATCAACTTCAAACTTTATGATAAGTGTCACGACCCCGATTTAAATCATGGTTTTAATCCGGAGTTCACGACTCATTACTAACAAACAAATAAAGTTGAGAAAGAACGCCAAACCATGATGAAAATTTTCTTTTATAAAGTACATAAGAATAAGAATAAGAATATCGTAAAACAAACTACACAATTGATGATGATCATTTATAGTAGATAAATATTTCTTAGGTCTATATTAAAAAATATTCATCCTTCGTTACAAGGTACAAGATTTTGTGTACATAATAGACATAAGTAATTCCCTCGACATTCTAACAAAAGAATACGAGAGGCACAACTCTTTATGTTAGAAACAATAGAGTGATCAAGCTATAATATCTCGATCAATTGATAACTCATAACATATTTGTTACCATCTAATCAATTCGGAGATACATGCAAAGATACACAATAATTATAATATCACATTTAGTACTTCATATATTTGAAAATAATATATACAATTTTCTAATCAAAATCATCACACTCCAATTGCAATCAATATCACTTAATCATATCAAATATGTGTATGCAAATGCAACACTCTCATATGAATGCACGGATCATCAATTGACCAGTTTGTATAGTCGGTACGTGGATTCTAGAGGTGACTCACATCATAATCAGCAATGTAGCAGTTAGCTCCATTCTACCTCATCCTTTTCAGAGAACAAATCATATATGGTTAGGTGGATTCTAGATGTGGCCCCCAAGGATTCTAAAGATAGCTCCCATCATGATTTCTTATGATGTAGCACTTAGTTCTGCATGGCATTTAGTTCCATCATATCTCATCCCATTTATGTGGAACAAAATGATGGATTAGACTCTATAGATGGCTCCTATCACGATCAGCAATGTAGAACTTAGTTCCAACGATCATACATGTAGATGCAGATGCATGACTCATCACATAATAATTTCATATCAAATATCAAAAGATGAATGATATCTTATAACTCAAATATTAGAAGATAAATCCTATCGAAAACTCATTCAAACATAATAGGATTGCATTTCACAAAATCAATCCATATGATGTGGAGAAATTATATATAATTTTCATTTATGTTGAGCATACATTTATCTATGTTTTCATGCTCAAACCCATGTTTTATTGTCAAAATACCACTTTATGATTTCTCCACATCCATCTTCTAAATAATTTCATTCCTGAAATATTATTACTTGTTTTGATTATTTTCTATGTAGAAATAAATCCTAACCCGCAAAACATGGGGGCATGTGGATATATGCCCCACACACGCACACATAGGGGTATATAGGTGTATATCCCATACTTGGAGAAGCAAACAGCAAGAGAAAACATCAAACAGCAAGAGAAAAATGCAAACAACAGGAGAAAACAACAAACAACAAGAAGTCGGTTCGTCCGAAGCAGCAAACAGCAAGAGAAAAATGCCTTTCCAAGTGATGTCCGCAGAATCTCTTGTACAAGAGGAAGAAAGTTTTTTCTGCATCTTTATGGGCAGATGTTGACACAATAGTTGCTAGAAGAGCTGGACATGTGGTAAGATGAATTAAGGCAGCCAGGAAGGACCACAAGAGCATATTCCTTTAGCTAGAATAGTGGATAGGTGGTAGCTAAGAGGGAGAGGGATCACAAGATCCTTTTTGCTGGAAAGCTAGTAGAAAAAGACAAAGGAGTTGGTGAATAAAAGCTAGATAGGTGACACTGTACTATAAGTCTATAAAAGGGCATGGAGGTTGCTCATGGAAGGGGGTTTGAATCTGACTTCGAATCTAAATCAAGAGGTCATATCTGCAGGCTGAAGGAAGTTGAAGAGGAGGACCCAATAGCAGTCTCCCTTATCCTTCTCTTTTCTTTTCCCTTTTTCTTCTTTTATTGTTTGTTGATGTGTAGTTGAACAGTTAGCTAAGACTGTGCGATGTTGATTTTGAGATGTTTATGTTCTCTGTTTGCTTTCAGATCTTTCCATGTTCGATAGACTGCCTGATTTCTTTACTGTTATCTATGAATCATTCCTTGTTTTATCATGTTTGATCTATTGTAATGGTTCGGGATGTTGATTGATATCGAGAACTTGTCTCAAGTGCAACCGAGAGGGAAATCTATTCCCCTATTCAACTAAATATCGAGAGGTTACCAACTGAATAGGGATATAATTCTGCAACTTGAACGAGTATTGTTGATGCAATACTCGTTCTTGATGGTGTTTGATAATTCCATCATTCAGGCAGTGCGTGTTCATTTATTCTCTGCTTGAGAGGGAAGGTTTCCATTGAGGTTCTGTATGTGTGCCAAGAGGTGAGGCAAAAGGAATCATGAACCTCATGTATTGGAGCCGAACTCGATTCGCTCCTTGCTCTGCATCTTTCATTTTGTTTTAATCATGTATTTGGCGATCTCCTATCGAGGGGAAGCTTTATACTTTGTAATTGTGGAGGATCCGAGCGGGCACACAATTGCAAAGTCACATTTAGAAAGAACGCCAAGGATCATGATTTCTATTTCTTGTCAGGATTTTATTCGCCTGAACACTCTAGTCTATGCACTCTAACCGCAGAAGTTTCTCACCTGAGAGGGCTATCTTTAACAATGGAAGTCCAATATGGGCTGAAATGTTGGTTGGAACTTCCATTATCATCCTAATAATCTGTAAGGCGGAGTTCGCGTAGGCCACGCTCAATCCGTACCGAGAGAAATATGTTCTTCTACCTGCATTGGTGCACATGAGAGTGTTGGCCGAGCTAGATAGTTGACCCCACAACATTCGCGAGCTCCCACATATACGAGAGTGTCATAGGATGTGCAAAGTGTTATTTATCACAAGTATATGCACATGCACATGCTGAAGGGCAGTCTATAATCTTAACTATAGCTTAATGTCCCGAGAACATTAATCCCAAGTGAAAACATCCCCCTAAGCTCTAGTCTATTTTTGTCCTAAAAACTAATAAAATTTAGTGTTGTTTTATTTGCCGTGATTTTTGGTTTGGAGCATTTCACTTTCTCACTTTTAACAACACTTATAGACTTAAGTTTTTCCTTCTAAATGGTTTCAATCAAGTGTGAACTTTTCAAGCTTTGTCCCTATGGATCGACCCTTATGCACTATAGTGACATGCCGTATACTTGTTGTTCGTGTCATGTAGTGTAGAGAATTTATAAATTTTAAAACTTAATTCGATATTTTTCCTGTGAAGTAAGGGTAGTCGTCCATATAGGGGTAATCATACATCTAGAGTAACTGCCACCAATATGTGATCCTTTTACACGAAACACGATATTTTCTATGACTTTGAGCCACTCACATCATGATATATTTTATGTGAGTCACATATCGCATATGCTTTTCAGTTGCACCATGAATTGATCAATCATTTAAAATATAATTTTCATAGAAACTTGTCGAAATACGCATTCAATACATATAACAATACACCGAATTCACAACAGGTAAATACTTAGAGTAGGAGAAAAAAAACATAACTGACTTAATCATTCATCTAACCCTAATATATATTCTTATCATCACTATGATGTGGATGCCAACAAATAATACATATATACAATGATGACCAAGGTTATATACTATTCATGCCTTCAATCCTATAGCTTGAGAAATTAATGAGTCACATTCATGACAAATTGCATACTTAATAAAAGAAAATCCACATCTTCTTACATTCATACCCAAATTTCATCATTCCAATTTGTATTACTTCCATATTATAGAATTATTACTATGTAGAAGTTTCATATTTTATTTCATTATAGTTTTTTTCATGAAAATCAACATTCAACCTAACTTTCATATTGTTTCTATAATCTGGCAGACTAAGTGACCCTATTTTTATTATTTTATAAAATAGTAAACAACTCATGTTCTGGTACTTTAAGTTTTCTCTAAAATTAGACTTCATATGATGCAACTTAGAAAATTTATCGAATTTATATCTCTCTGGACTAAGCAAAATAATTTTAACAAGTATTAACATAACCTGCCCTAAGTTTCATTCTCATAGACTAAGACTCTGTTTGGCATAATTAGCGATTTGGCGAGCGGATAGCGACTTAACGAGCGGATAGCGATCTAAATAGCGAGTAGCAGATAGCGATTGATGATTAACGATTAGCGGATCATTTAAGATATTAATAAATAAGCGTTTGACAAATTTAGCGATGAAATTAGCGGATGTGTACAAAATGACATAATTGGACATACAATAGATTATTCAATTCAATCACTATACAAATTTTATTAAATAAAATAAATAATTAATTAATATCTCAATGAAATAAAATAAAATTTCACAAGTAAAATTGTTATTCAAATATATTTATAATACATTTTATATAGTTCATACATGATATAAAAATATTAATTATAAATTAATTTCTATATCCATTGTTAATAAATAAATATTTTGTAATTAATTAAATATGAATATAAAAGGAATATTGTTGAATGGTGATAAAATGAAAATTATAAAATAATAAGATAAATTAAAAAAGAAATAATACCTTTGAATAAGGATAAAATTAGAAAAAGAATATGAACCTCTAAACGCTAAAAGCTAAAAGCTAGTAGAAGTAGCTTTTCAATTTTTTCATTCAAAACGCTAAACTCTACATGATTATGTGTGATACCAAACAGATAAAATAGCGTTTCAACCGCTAAACGCTACTTGAAACACTATTTTTGATATTGCTAAACAGAGCCTAAGTGAAGTTCGGTTAACCATTTATAACTTTCACTAGGTATATTCTTTTTTCGTCATTCCAATTGTACATCAAACCTACTTCTGTATCTTTCTAACCCTAATTTATGAAATAGTTCTATATGGGATTTAATACATAATTACAAGATCAGGTAACAATTTCGACGAGTAGAATGATAGTACCTTAAAAATGAGAACATAACTTTTTACACAGACATCCAAATAACTTGATTATACACCTCAATGAAAATAGACTCAAAGAGGATCCATCTGAGTAAATTTTATAATTTGTTGATAACCTTAAGGTGTTCTAACTCATCAAATGAAATTTTGAAAACAATTTAGCTATACCTAGGGTTTATCCTTCTTCATGAAGACTTGAATTTAAGCACTTAATTAAGAAAAATCAAGGAAGGGGTAAGGTAGAAAGATTCAGAGGAACCCTAAGTAGGGAATTATACAATTAAAATCAATAGAAGAATTAGAAATATAACTTATCACCAATCAATACTCTAATCACTTAATCATTTCTCCAATTCTCTCCAAGTGCTAGGAGATCTTCTTATTTATCTTGGAGTTCGGATGGGGCAGGTAGATGGGTGGAGAATAGGTGGTACAATATGCAAATGATCGAAGATAAGGTAGAGGGGAAACTGACTTAAAGTCAGTCTAAATGGGCTACCGAAATGCCCTTGATATTTGTGGTTTTGTGTTTTCCTTTTATTTATTTATTTATTCATTTATTTAAGACATTGCATGTAAATAAGAAACTACCTCCCATTTGTATTTGAATAAAATATTTATAAAAATAAATAACCAGTGAATCAAAATCTAAATTTTTGTCCAAAGAACAAAATTCATAATTTTACAGATTTTTTTATTTTGCATCTATGTTTTACCTAAGTAAAACACTTCCTAAAAATTGTTAAAAATGATATTTATAATTCAGGAACAATTATTGTGACTTTAATTTTATTAATTCCAACATTTTTTAAAATCATATTTTCATGCCTTGGGTGAATTTTCATCAATTTAAGCCATCAAAGACAATGAGTTACAACTCATGTCATAACAAATATATCATTTTACTTATCAATCATATGATATAATATTAACCAATGTGATTATATTCGAATTAAATTTGGGATATTACAGTAAGTCTTAGTGATCATATGGAAATATATTTATTCAGATTTAAAGAAGTTTTGAATGATTTTAAAGTCCAACAAGAGTTTATCTGAATTTATCTTGTTTTAACATGGAAATACTCCCAATCAAATCGATACTCTTCGAAAATTCTTAGGACACCTGGGGATTATTAATAGAGGCCCTACGAGACAGAAAACATGGTGCTTGAGATTTGAGAGCCATGCCATATTACTGAGGATGAATTTCAAATATTGAAAATCATCGAATGAAGGAGGAAGTTGCTCAGTAATTCATCGATTGTACTGTGCAACGATCCAGAGGTCCCAAATGCTACAAATTCTATCTCTATCTTATATTTGGATGCTCTTTTACCTATTTTTCATATTCTAATTTTTTATTTAATAAGGAAAAATTATTTGAACACTATTATTAGTTGAGTTAATTAAACTTTTGTATTTATTTTGATTATGCATGTTGAGTTCATTGTCTTTTGATGAGTAATTTATTCTGTTATTAGATTATGAATCTTTACGATGGGTGATTAATTTCATGAAGTATTACTACTTTGTGATAGATCTTTTCTTTTGCTAAATTGAAAATTGACTCATTGTTCTCGATTTTTAATTTTGTGAGTTTGATTTACACCTATTATAGAGGTCATTACGTTAGATATTCCTAATCCGTCATAAGAATCAAATGTATAATTTATTATTGGAAAAAATGGGGTTGTACCCGCTCTAAATAGGGGACACGGTGTACCCTCTTAGTATCACCTTTGGATCAAGAATGTGTGCTTTAGATTGATTCTTGTCGGCCCAAAAAAATTGATTAAAAAAACCGATGGCTCTCTTCCAAATCACACCTTCGTCTCTCTCCTATTCTCTATCTTGTCTCCCTCCTCCCTTTTTGTCTCTCTCAAACTCTCTCTCTCCCTCCATCTACGTTGTCAAATTTTTCTTACTTCGCCGTGAAAGAATCCAACAGAAGAAGCCGCCACAAGAGACCTCATTAGATCATTCTTCTCTTGGACTCTAAGCGGCAACACCGGCAGTAACGATTCCCTGGTATTGTACGCCTCCAAGTTCCAGTAGCATCTCCAGTTGGTCGGCGACGACAATGGCACATTTGGCTCTGCCAGGAAACATTCGAAAGATCATGCACCTACTAGGCGCCGCCGATCAGAGCTGAGGTCACGCTTCAAAGCTTCATCAGGTTGGATGTGTCATCCAACAACCGCAGCCGACCTTCGTGCAGACGACGCCACCTGGGTCAATCTTCTGTGTCCAAAAGCTTGAGGGCGCCATCGCGGGGAAGGACCACTTCTCCATCGCGAGGTGTGTGCGCGGGCAGGGGAAATATGTTGTGACTCCTAGAGGAGAGGGTGCGCCCTTCCTTGGAGCCATGACGGCGAGCGCCGGGGTGCAAGGGCGCATCGTTTCGAGTCAGCAAGTTGTCTCTCGCTGCCGTCGGAGAAGTGATGGAGTGCTTGGTGGAGGAGACGCGGCGTTGACAACATTGTGACATCTGGATGGCTACTCGAGCAGCAAACGTGGCTGGAGAAAGAGATTTGGGAGAGAAGGAGGGAAAGAGAGTCAAAGGAAGAAAGAGGAGAGAGATGGAACGAGGTAAAGGAGGCGACTCACATTGGGTAAATTGGAGAGATGCATCAGGTCCGGTTTTTTTCTTCAATATTATTTTTTATGAGTCGATGTTGAATAAAAAGAAGCATAAATTAATTTGAACCACACCTTCTAATGACTAATATTAACAAGGTACACGATGTGCCCTCTTTAAAGAGGGTACACCCCCATTTTTTCCTTTATTAGGGTCATACATGTTTTATCTTTATATTAATCATTCATAATTTTTAAGGCTCAAGAAAATACTATTCGATTTTTTTAGTACATTTGAAAAATAACTCACAAAATAGGAAAAAGAATTTGATAGTTGGTTTATATGATGGTTGGAATCATCAACAGATTGGTCTATCGACAAACAAGATAAACCCTTTTGATTATCAAGTTGATTTAACAGGATCAAACCAATCATGAACTAGTGCACCACCGTAAAATTAGTTTGGTAACTTAAAATACTCCGAAAGAAAAGAATGAACATGCCCGTTATGTTTTTGACTTGAATGACAGATTTAAACGCGAAAATTAATTGTTCCATCATAAAAAGTACATAAATACTCATCATTTAATTTGTAAGCAAAATTAATGTACAAATATGAAATTAATCTTCTTTTTCTGCAATTATGAAATTAATCTGATAATGAAAAAAAGTGGTGTGTGGTTACGCAGGATCTTTCTTTTAACAATAAGAGACTACGAAATATGTACATGGATATATTATTAGCATTCGATGCGTAGATCACTAAATTACATTTGCAAGCCAAAAGGCAGGAGACTAAGAAATCAAACAAGAAGACATTAAGGAAAAAAAATTACAGGGTCGGAGATATATAAAATTAAAAAACATGGAAAGATAAAAATCGGAGGCTTAAGGCGTTAAAAGATTAAAGGAAAGCTGTATAATTTGCTTGTTCGGCAATGCCACAAACTGGAATTGTAACACCACCATCCATCCATCCATCCATCCCGCACGGAACGATAATAAGGACGCTCGCATCATTCATCTTCAACCTTGTACGATTCCTCCGTGATCTCAGACAACCACAAACCAGGAAACAGCCGCTACACGAATATAACAGCGATATATATTTATTTATTCTTCGAAGAACTAAAATATTGGGAAAAAGGGAAAAAACCAATAAAAGGACGATGCATTTATTATTTCTTAATTAATGGGCTTACGTCGAGCTCGCGCTGGACGGCCCGTGGGCGCTTTTTGGGCCGCCGGCGAGGACGGGATCCGGTGATGGCGTAAACATCCTCCTCCACCTCCTCCGGCGTCAGGGCGATCGCCACCTTCGGCCATGGCTGCTTCTTCCCCTTCTCGGCTGCTGCCTCAGCCGCAGCCCTCTCCTCCGCAGCCGCCGCCTCCGATCTCGACCTGGTGTTCCTCTGAACCCTATCTGCCGCCTGCGCTGCGGCCGGTGCAGGCAACGGAGACGGTTGTGGGGAAGGACGGGCCGTCGGCGCCTTCTTCCTGGTCCTCAGCTTCCAGGGCCTCTCCGTCCCAGCGGCCTCAGCGGGCACAGACGACGAAAGCGGTGGCTGAGTTGCCTCCGGGGCGACTGCCACCGCGACCTTCATCCGGTCTGCCGCCTCGCGCAGGTGCCCCATCAGTTTCGCGCGCAGCTCGTCGAGGCGTCGGTCCTCCTCGCCGCCGGAGGCAGGGATGGCGGCGGGGGCGGCGATCCCTCCGATCGTCATGCTCTCCGGCGGGACGGACGCCGGCGCGCGATCTCCGAAGTGACGGTGGACGGAGCGACGGTTGGCGCACTTCTTCGGGATGGGGAAGGGATTCGCGGGGCCGGGGAGGAGGCAGTGGTCGTCGGGCTTCCCGCGTGGATCGGCCGTCGTCGCCATCAGATCAACATAGACCGCTCGACCGGTGGTGTACGGATTCTCCAGGGGAGGAAAAAAAATAGGAGGCGGCGAAAAGGAAAAGAGACGGTTCGAGGGGCCGGCGGCGGGAGGAAGACGAAGCGAACACCGGACAAGTTCGTATGTCTCTGTCCTTTCTCTCTCTTTCTTCTCGTAAAATTTTTTTGGCTTTTAAATCAAAGGAATAATGAGGCCCATATTATTATTATTATTATTATTATGAAATATCCCCTCCCTTTGGACGAGAATAATAAATTTGATAATGACGAAGGGGAGACCCAAACCCGATAGGGTTTCATTAACGGGCTGTCATGGCGTCGTAGAATACATAAAAATCGTGGTGCCTACGTTAAGCCCAATCTATATAACGGGTCGGACTTTCTTGACGCCCTTGGCATTGACCTCTCTTTTATGGCAAGTTGATTAAATATTGTTTTAAAATTGCATCTAATGTTGACTGTTATGTCAATTTAATTGTGGCCCAATATATTTAAAGATTTTTTTAGTTAAATGAATTGGATGTATTAAAAAAATACTAGAAATACAATTTTAATGATATTAAAAGTACAATTGGTCTATAGCAATGAATTAAGTTTGTAGAACTTTATTATTTATCATAATATTTTTAATTTGCTTTCTATCTAAATTCTATCATTTTCTTTCTTTCTTTTTACTCTGTATCTCTTCATTTATTTTCTCAACTTCTCTTATATTTCAATTTTCCTATCTTCGTATGTTCTATAATATAATTTTCCACACTTTTGTTTCTTTCTCTTTTCCTATTGCATTTGAAAAGAAATTCAAATTATAAAACTGGTCAGTATATTTTTTATTAAAATATAATTTCTATAATACTGATTAAATTATTCCTTTTTCATCTCCCTTGATTTGTTTCATATCTTCCTCTCCTTCATTTTTCCATCTTTTAGTTTACCTATTCGAGATGATGATCCCATTCTTTCTTTTTCTTTTGCCCCTATTGTTCATTTTTTTCAATTTTTCTTCCCTCTTTTCTCAGTATTTTCCGTCTCTTTTTTTTTTCAAATTTTCACCTTCAATTCTAAACACCAGATAGAATATGTTTGTAGTACAACATACTGTAACCTGGTTTAATTTGATCATCATTATTTTTCGATTTTGTGATAACATGTCTGATCATCAAGCTGTATGACCGAGCGGGTCGAACCAATTGGCCCTGATCTTTTTTCTTTAATAAAGTTGACTATTGGTCAACATTGGTGAGTCATTAAATGGGTGGCGTTACTCAATCTCCTAATAAAATATGACAGTTTAAGTACTCATGCAACGAGCAACAGGTAAGTTGATTTAAAATAGATTGAACTAGCAGCAAACTCGATTCAACTAAGAGATTTCAAGTTCAATTGAATTTTTGTGAATATAAAATTTTTTTATTGGAGTCTCATATGTTACTATGAGATACGTGAACGGAATAATCTAATCGAATTAGTTGAACTCGACTTTCGTATTATGAATAATGTATTATTTAGTGTCGCTAGAGTTGAGTCTAACACCACTCTTGAACATCGGATACCGGCTAAAAAACAACGCATAAAATTTAATCGATTGCATCAACCGAATATGTGAAATGATTTATAAAATCATGTAGAAGTAAAGGATCCGCTCTAACAAAATATACGTGGAGTAAAAAATGTATCTTGAAGCTTAATTATTGAAGTTAAATGTGGGCTATGGAATAATTTTGTCCCCTTTCGAATACTTTTTTTTGTATTCAAAAGTAACAATGATGAAAAACTATTTCAAACGAGTCCTAGATTCGAGGTACCTCTCAACTTTTATAAATATATTTGATAGTTAATTCAATTTTAAGTTTCGACTTTCTCGAAAGAAAAATTAAGTTTCGACAATAACTAAGTTTTAATCATGTTAAAATTTAAGTAATCTGTTAAACGTTTTAATTGGACATTAAAAATATAAACTAGATGGGTTCATAGAAAAGTTGCGAATAACATTTGATTCATTTTCAACTATAAACTTTTAATTTAATTCATACATTTTTAATTTGACGAATAAAAATAAGGGCACTTCATTAAATTCTAACTTAAAAATTCATCCTAATAGTTTTAATCATTTATGACAATTTCGCATCGTTAGCCCATTCGCCATACACCATTTAACAACGGAAAACTTGATAATTTAGATAAAATCATAATAAATAAAAAAATTTGTCATAATATTTTATAACTAATACTTGATTATTGTGTTTGCTCTGTATCCTAGTTTCTTTATAGTTTGGTGTTAATTGGCTTATCATTAGTATTCTCACGATAATTTCAAAGAATAAATTATTAAAAAAATCTTGAAATTTCTAATACCAATTCATCCCCTCTTGATGCCTTACGATTCTAGAATTAGTATCAGAGCCGGTTTACTCTTGTGTTAAAATTTAATCATCTTTAAGAGTCATGGCATTAGATAATTTTATTCTTAGTGAAGGTCAATCGATCAAATATCCTCCACTTTTTTAATGCATCGAATTTTACATATTGAAAAATTAAAATGTAGGCATATGTATGTTCCATAGATATTGATAGATTGAAAATGGTTTCAACTTGCATAGACAATCATTATTAGAATATACTGAAGGAGAAAGACTCCTGGTTAAATTTGATTGGAAGGTAAAAAAATATTCTTTATTGTGCTTTGGATACTACTGAATTTAATCACATTTCTACTTGTCAAAATGTCGATGAAATTTGGAGAAAAATCATTATTAGTCATGAACGAACTAAAAAAGTTAAGGAATCTAGGTTAAATATTCTAAATAATCAATATGACTCTTTCAGAATGCTTGAGAATGAAACTATAAATAGTTGTATACTCTAATGATGTTGTAAATGACTTAGCTTATTTGGGTGAGCAAAGGACTAATGTTCAAAAACTGAAAAAGTTTTTCAGGTCACTCTCTTGAAAATGGAATACAAAGATAACGATGATAGAAGAAAAAAAATTTAAACAAGCTAGAGTTCGACAATCTCATAGGATCATTATTAATCTATGAGATAGGAATGAAAGAAGATGAGGAGACAAGTGTCACAAAGAAAAAGGCTCTATCCTTAAAGGTAAAAATTAATGAAGAAGAAACAAGTGAAGATGAAAAGGATGTCGGTGAAAGAAAGTTGGCACTCTATGTAAAAAAGCTGGACAAGCATTTGAGATTTTCTAAGCAAAGAAAAAAAGGTGAATCATTCAGAAAAAAGTCAACAAACAAATATCAAATTACTTATTTTGAATGAAAAAGACTAGACATTACAAGAATAAGTATCCAAATATTGTAAGAAAAGGACAAAGAAGTTGAATCTTCAAAGGAAAATAAGAAGTGTCTTCAAGTGACTTGAGATGAAAGTGAGCAGAAAGAAAACATTTTCTGAAGTGATGAAGATGAAGCTCTCATGGAAAACGAAAAAGTATATTCTAACTCATCAAGTGATGAATTAAAGCACATTTGATATGCATGATGAATTCAGAAAACTTATCAAAAAATATGGTTTACTCATAAAGAAGCATTATAAGTCAAAAGCAGAATTTGAAAATGTTAAAAATGAAAAACATAAGCAACATGATACATGTAGAAAGTGCATATCATTAAATGATAAGAACATGAATTTAGAACTTCTGATTAATGAACTAAAAATCAAGAATGACAAATTAAATAGCAATCATAAGGAAATAGTATCTCAATTTTTTATTGATTAATTTTTTAAAAGCCTATGTTCATTTAAAATTGAATTCATAAGATATGGTCATGTATAATATAAGATATGAATTTTATTTAACAAAGCATACAAGGGTTATGCTATAGGAATTGCATGTGTTAAAAGTACTAATACCATTCAACTTAAGGAGAATATATGATTCTTATAGTACCATTTGATAGGTGTTTATGCCGATTCCATGTCTAAATAATATTATGAACATATATTATGGTTATGCGAAGGAGTGCTAAGGTAAGTAACAACGGACGATGATCCATTGGCCTAAGGTGTAAGAATTTAAAGGGAGCAAGTTAAATAAGGGGTATGTAGGGTGGATCCATGTGCTTTTATTGTATTCATCATTTATAAGCTTTTAGTCATTTTACATGCAATATGAAATTTTATGCATCATCGTGAATTAATTAGAAATGTTAAAACTGAATACTTGTGCAAAGGCTATGCTATATTTTGTTTCATATGATAATTAAGAGATTGTTATATGAGTGTAAAAGAATGTATAAAAGTGAATTGATATGATATAGACATTAATAAGTTCTTAAATGCATTCTTGAAATGTCGAATTATCCATAATTGCATCATTATATGATTAATGCTATTGAGACAATGATATGTGACAAATATAACATGATACTACAATATAATATGATATGACATGATATAACAAATTGTTAGAGTTGATGAATACTTCAGGACCCCTTGTTTCTCACACCGGGTTCGCCCACGTGAGCTTAGGGGAATCTGAGTATTACCCAATTAGCAGTATTACCCCGACGGCGGCCACAACAAACTACCTGAAGAACCGCTCACCGACCTCATCAGTGAAGGATCAGACGCCTTATGAGGCAATGTTTGAGAAGAAGCCAAATTTGTCTCATGTTCGGATGTTCGGATGTGACGCATATGTTCATATACCCAAGGAAAAGCGGGGTAAGCTTGACAATAAATTTGAGAAGAACATATTTGTCGGATACAAGGAAGGGGTCAAGGTCTACAAACTGTGGAATCCAAAGTTAAGGACTATTGTTTACAGCAGGGATGTTGTTTTCCATGAATCACGTTCCCGAGTTGAAGTTCAAAAAGGTGATGAATCTAAGAAAGTGGTAGTGCTTGAAGAAGATTCTGATTCTGAAACTTCAGAGGTGGATGCACAAGATACTTTAGTTGAGTCTGTTACAGAACCAGATCAAGAGGACTCGGTTAATGAAGTTGAAGATGCAGATTCAGATGAAGACCTAGATATTGGTACTACCATACAAGTTCTCAAGAGATCGACACGAGAAAGAAGAGCACCTTTGAGATACTCTCTTAGTGCTCTGAGTTCGTTTCATGCTTTGAGCATCATCGGAGAAGAACCTAGTTCTGTAAAAGATGCAATGTCTATGGATGATGCAAATCAGTGGGAGCTTGCTATGGCAGATGAGATGCAGTCACTGGATAAGAATGAAACATGGAGCTTGTGTAAATTGCCTAAGGATAAAAAGGCAATTGGTTGCAAATGGGTGTTCAAGCGAAAGCTGAAACTGGATGGGTCTGTAAAGAAGTACAAGGCGAGGCTGGTAGCTAAAGGATACTCTCAGGTTGAGCGAGTCGACTATGATGAGATTTTTTCTTCCGTGACGAAAATGACTTCAATCAGACTTATTCTATCTCTAGCAGTAGCATATGATCTTGAGGTAGAGCAGATGGATGTGAAGACGTCATTCCTTCATGGGGACTTGGAGGAAGAGATATATATGAGACAACCAGAAAGTTTTTAGGTTCAAGGTAAAGAGAAGCTGGTGTGCAAATTGAAGAAGTCTCTGTATGGATTGGAGCAGTCGCCAAGGATGTGGTACCAGAAGTTTGATACGTACATGTTCGAACTCAAGTTTGTACGTTCAGATTCAGATCATTGTATTTATGTGAAGAGAGTTGGAGATCCGTTTGTCATTCTTACACTGTATGTGGATGACATGTTGCTGATTGGAAACCGTATGAAGATGGTGAATTCAGTGAAGGGTTTGTTGGCCAAGAAGTTTGAGATGAAAGATTTAGGGCCAGCGAATTCAGCGAAAGTTGTAGCTAGGACAGGAGAAGTACATAAAAGAAGTGTTGAAGAAATTTAACATGTCGGACTACAAGCCAGTGGGTACTCCTATGTCTCTAGGAACCAAACTTTCTACAGAGCAATGCCCGAAAATGGATGAAGAAGCCGAAGAGATGGACTGTGTGCCATATGCAAGTGCACTGGGCAGCTTGATGTATGTCATGGTGTGCACGCGTCCAGATATAGCCCAAGCAGTGGGAGTCTTGAGTCGATATATGTCTAACCCAGGCAGGGAACATTGGAATGCTATCAAGAGAGTTTTCAGGTACATTCGTGGAACTTTAGATTTTGCTTTGTGCTTGAAGGTGCGGGAAAAGGAAAGAGGCTTGATATTATAGGCCATGTAGATGCTGATTGGGGTGGAGACATTGATAGTAGACGGTCCACTAGCGGATATGTTTTTACATTATTTGGGACTGCACTAAGTTGGATGAACAAGAGACAAAGCGTGGTAGCACTTTCTTCTACAGAAGCTGAATATATGGCTCTTACTCATGCTGCAAAGGAGGCCATATGGCTACGACGATTATGCTTGGAGCTCGGATTTGAGCAAGGTGCCATAGAAGTGAGATGTGATAATCAATGTGCTATTCAGTTAGCTAAGAATCCTGCATTTCACTCACGCACAAAGCATATTGACATCCAATACCATTTCATTCGGGAAAAGGTGGAAAAGAAAGATGTTCAGCTTGAAAATGTTGATACAACAGAGAATAGTTCTGATTTTCTGACTAAAGCAGTTACATGTGCAAAGTTCGAGTGGTGCTCTACTGCTATCGAATTGAAGAAGAATGTTGTTGGCAAGGCTCTCATTGGTGTGAAGTATCCACCAAGTGGAAAAATATTAGAGTTGGTGAATACTTCAGGACCCCTTGTTTTTCACACCGGGTTCGCCCACGTGAGCTTAGGGGAATCTGAGTATTACCCAATTAGCAGTGCTGCTGGCGTACGAATGAAAGCGGGGGTTCGGGGGCAGCGCCCCCGAAACCTAGACGGGTTTTGGACTTTTGTTTAGCCGGCTCGTGTGGTTCGGATTAGGTTTTTTCTCTGTTTGTTTGGGTTTTAAACCCGGTTTGGAGACGCTATTAATAGCCTAATTTCTGGTGTAATCTGGGTGGCGGCAGGGTGATAGTTTACCCTCGTAAAATTGAAAAACTTGCAAGGCCGACAGTACCCTTCCATGGTTGAAACACCTTGTAAAGCCGACAGTTTATCCCTATATGGTTGAAAGATCTTAGAGGGTCGACAGATATCCAAAAATAGATGCCTTTGACCAGTTGGTGATATGATATGTGCATGCATCATTCTTTTTGCATACACCCGCTTTAAAGATCATGGAATCTAATGCATTATTAATTGTGATGTTTTATAATTATATGAAACATTTTGATATGAATGATGTGGTAACAATGTCTATATGATAATGATCAGATACACTAGCAATGATTTTGTAAAATGATATGAATTTATTATGATGTGTAATGGAAGCTCGTTCCTATATGAAAATGCTTAAGTGCATGAACATATGTTTTGATAAGGTAAGATAGGATGATCCATGTTTTGTAGAGAAATGATAAATATGTATTGATCTTTAGAATTCTTCATATGATATTATCATTCTTGATCAAATGAATGCTTCATGTTTTTGGTAAGTTTTAAGTTAGTGCATTTTAATAAATATCGTTTTGGCCCTACATAGGAGCCTTTAATAATGGAGGTTATGCATATATATGTACATTTGTGTACAATATATATGCATATATTTCCCTCTACTTGGATCCTACAGGTCAAAGGTACGAGTGGTCGATGCTCATGACAAGTGATGGCACATGGAACTGAGTGTTGGAGAGTTCTCTTTGAATACATTACCTTATAATAATATTTAATGGTGTCACTATTTAATATATGAATATTAGTGTTTCTATATGTGAAGAATACAAAGCAAAGATATGAGTTTCAAGTATGATAGTATGATAGAAGTAGTGGGTCGGACGCTAAAAAAAAGCGCTTCCGCTTAATTTGGTGTGTCACACGAAATGATTTTCGATGATTTTGAATTATATGTTGATTCAAAGTTCATAGAGTAGAAAATTTTGAAGTAGGTTAATTTAGAAATTAAAAACTTAGATCAACTTTTTTTTGCACTGTTAATATAATGAATGATAATATTTATTGGAGATAGCGTGAGTGTAGCAAGCTAAACAATGATAATTATGATATTTGGCACCATAAGGTCCAATATTTCTTTGAAGAACAAGAGGTCTTAGAGATCATTAATCATGTTGTCAATAAACCTGCACTTGGAAATAATGCTATGGTACAAAAAGAATCATATTTCTTGCATTACGTTGCTAAGCACGATGAATAAATCCCTCTTGTGTGAATTCGAAGTGTATAAGACAACATTCGAAATGTAGGTGGTGTTGCGCAATAAGTATGGGTCACCATGACCACAAAGCACCAGATGTTCACGGTCAAATTTTACTCTTGTTGGAATCAACCAAATTATACGATGAGGGAGCATGTCCAGGAGATATCGAACATGATCTGTGAACTAAAAAATGCGAGTCAAGTCCTCGATGACGACCAAAGGTGCATGCTCTGAGCCATTTTCTTCCTATAAGTTGGGAATCAATCGTTTAAAGCATTAGTTGTTGAAAATGGTGGGCAAAGAACTTGTTCCCAAACCAAGTGAAAGAGTTCGCATAAGTTGCAAACAAGTAAAAGGAGTAGAGATGCTGGACCAAAGAAAGCCCAAGACCATCAGCGTAAACATGAAAAACATGGCGGCAATGTAGACAGAAACAAAATGAAATGCTACAATTGTAGCAAATGTGGTTACTTCTCTCGTGATTGTACTGAGATTAAGAAGGTATGTCCTAACCACAATTCATTTGTTTGTCTCTAGTTTTGCCTTAATTATTGAAATGCATCCTTCGTGAATTGCAAATTTAGGAGTCACCGACCATGTGGCAAGAGAACGCGGGGCTTTGTGCAATTTCATCAAATAAGTTGGGGAGAAATGGATTTATGTTGGCAATAACAAAAAAAGTTGAAGTTAAAGTCGTTGGAACGTGCACGTTAGAATTTCGTAGCGGCCTAATTCTTTACCTTCACGACGTTTTATATGCTCTAGCTTTTAGATGAAATTTACTTTCTCTGTCAGCATTAGACTAGATTGGTTATGTAATAAATTTCAAAAGGAAATAAATGACAATACATGTTACGACCCAACCCTTGAATCTAACTAGAACAATCAAAACTAGTGCAATGAGGGCTCTTCCTCGAGGGTTGCTAATTGAATAATCACGCACTATCCTTCGTCTCGGCATCAAATCAATAAAAAATTGTCCTACCTCACACGTCAATCATGCACTAGACCAAACAAGTTTCTCAGAACCTTTTTAAATATGCATTTCGGATCAAGTATCATTCAATAGAAAGACATTTATTATTATGACATTATTTGAATCTCAAGGTGCCTTAGTCCTTCAAAAGTGCATATAGTTTGTATAATTATTCCAACTAATTATTCATTGTTATATGTTTGTATGAAACATTGATTTTATCACATAGCCAAAAATAATATTGCCATACATGTTAATTAATTATCACAAAAATAAATAATTTAATTTATTTAATTTCAATTAATTTGAATTTTAGATAAGTTATCATGCTTAACAAAATTGGACATACCAATTTTAATTTCAAATTCACAATTTTCACACATAGACAAAATTATAGGAAGTCAATTATTTACAATAAATATTGGACATACGAAAATTTGAAATTTAAATTCAAATTTTAAATTATCCAAATGCCCTCCATCATTGAATTTATATCACAACAATAAATATCATTATTACATACATAAATGGCAATATATATTTCATGCATGATAACACTATTTTAATTAGCATGTAAATATAAATCATTAAAAATTATTTTCTTTTAATAGTGTTAAATTTCATGCAATATTTTAAAATTTACAGAAAAAAATCCTAAAAGAAATACATATTTTTCCTAATTTTATGAAATTTTAATACATATATTTTCTATTTTTTAATTTTTTTAATATTTTGGAAAAATGGGAAAAGAGAATAAAAACTATTTTTAGCTTGTGCGGCAATCCAACTACTAGTTCATATGGGTGCAACACCTTTGTACCCATACTGAATAATGTTCCATTTTTTTCTCCAACACATGTAGCAAAAAAAATTGAAAAAAACAACCAAAAATAATAATTTTTTTGGCGCAATCACGAGTTCGAGAAAATAAAAAACTCTGATACCAATATTAGATTTGTAATATATAAAAATTAGAGGTTGCGAAATATATTTTGTTCCGAAAGTCGATCATCAAGGCTTTTATAAGAACTTGAATGAAAGCACTTGTATCTCAAGATCGGGGACCGAACATGTAATGTTCTAAAAAAATAATTAAACGACCAATTTGACCTGAAAAGTGAGAGCATCTTAGGGGCAATTTGGTCTTCTGATGAAAAGGTGAAAATAGACACAAATGACCCTAAAAGTGAAGGAATCTTATGGGTATTTTTGTGTTATGGTGGAAGAGGATGAAAATGGACTAAAATGCCCTTAAACATTTGGTGGTTAGAGGGGTAATTTGGTCATTCGGAATGAGACAAAGAACTAGCCTTCAACCCTCCCTCTCTTTCCAATTTTCCCTATTCTCCATTCCTCTCCCCCACTCCCCAACTGGCAACACAAGTCACTCCGCTTTCCTCACTCACCCTCTCTCTCCCTCACATCCCCTCCTCAAGGCTCGATGATAGTAGCAAGGCAAGGAGAAGAAGGCCAAGGGGAACTTATGGGGATTAGGATTAGGATTTTAACTTAAACTCTAAAGGTATATTTGAGGGGATCTAAGCTCTAAATCTCAGCCCTAATGATGATTGTAGAATGGATTAAGGTTTATCAGAATCGCCTTGATTCTGAGAACTTGTAGATTAGGGAATGTACATCAGATTTCTTTCTTTTTGCTACTACATTATTTGATCTAAAAGCTATGGTTTCATTGATGATATCCTTGCTAATTAGCATGTAATGTTACTACTTTTCTCCTTAATCTTTATTAATTATGATGATGTTTTTTCCAAAGATTAGGAACATACTAGCCCTTGGTCTGCCTAAAATTATGGCTTGTTTAACTTGGATATATTAAAGTCTACTTTCCTTAAGATTTGATTTCAACTTAATTGGAGCTGTGTATAGAATGTTATGGCTCGAAAAGTGACCCCCTGTCAACATGTATGGGGCAGTAGCGAGACAAAATTGTAAAATGCACCAAAATTATGGATCGAATGAATGTAAAAGGTTTATTATCAATTATTGAATAGTTTTTTTAGTATGGATCGAATGAATGTCTTGAATTTTCTGTTATTGGAGATTATGTTATTCTTATATTATGCTATGATATGTCATGTTATGAAATGATCATACTATGATGATTGTTTAACATAGAATCCGAATTGTATGGACATTCACAATTGGGAGTTAAAAGATGCACTACAAGAAAACAAAGTATCTATGACGGATAATTCTGTCACAACATATGTGTATTCAATGATGGACTTGTGACAATATGCATCCGTCACTAATTTTTGACCCACAACTTTTGTTGCGACGGATTATTTTCGTAACAAAGATAATTGTGACGACTACGATCGTCACAAGATTAAAAAGTTGTTGTCACAAAAATTTGATAAAAATAATTAATAAAATGAGTATTCTGTCACAAATGTGATGATTTTTTGACAGATTACTCACTATTAATTTGTGATGGATATATGTTGTGATGCTTTTTTTGAAAGATTTGTAATGATTAATTGTGATTATTTTGTGATGATTATGATTGTGATAGACTTGTGACAATTTTTACGTCGACGTTTTGCGACAAAATTGTGATGATTCACTATTAATTATTTTGATGAAGTTGTGATGGAATTTTTTGTAATCAATTAATATGATAAATTTAAATTTTTTTAAATGAATCATTATGACAATTGTGTGACAATTTATTTGCTAAATATACTACTACACATAAATAGTTATACAATAAAAATAATACAATGCATGATATTCATTTCTAAACATGCCAAAGATCATATAATTCAAACATTTGTAATTAAAATATTCAAAATATTAAATCCACCACATAAGTTTTGATTATCCAAATTTGATAATGAAACTTTAAGCAAATTGCAGCCACACAACATATCTACTATTTTTCCTTGATGAATTGTGATCACCTCTCCATATAAAAAATTTAAACCTATAATCAAACATATACATAAAATATTAAGATATAGTGATTTAAATAAAGAAATATTAAAATAATGAAGCATCATAAGATAATAATATTTAAATAAGATAACTTACCTTACTAACGTGGAAAGAAATCTTGAGAAAATGATTGACTACTTTCTTGTTGAGTAATTTGTAATACAAGTGCATAAACATGTTATTCCATTTCAGCATTCACTATTTAATGTGATGATATAATTCTTATTGCAATTCTTGTCACACTTCTTCACGCACTTCTTCTATCTTATACGTTGCAAATCATCATCGGTAGCAACATTTGAAGAAGAGTCACCCGTGTGCTTTAATATATATATCATAACTTTAATTATTTACTAGTGATTGAGCATATTTTTCAGCACCAAATCTATATACTCTTCCGCATCAATCCAACTAGCAACATCAAATCCTAGTTGGAGCTCCTACTGCATCAATCCACCTAGCAACATCAAATTCTAGTTGAGAGTTAACATCTAAATCATATTTGGTGTAAAGAGATGCATTGTAATCTTCCTGGATTCAACACAAACATAATATGTTAAAAAGCAAGTAAGAATATATAAGGTGGATGAATAAATAATTTTTTGTATAAAAACTTACACAAATTTTTTGATTTTTCATCAACATATTGACCAGTTTTTTTTGCCTCGACGCTTATGACAATGCTGAAAAACTTCATAGTCGATTGGTTCTATGCCTAACTTTTGTGCCTACAAAAAGAAAATAAAACATATTCACTAGTGGTATGCTTTGTGATTCCATCCTCTTTCTCATTGAGCCTCCTTCACAATCATATCAATAGTCTGAGTAATCGAATTAGAAAACAAAATGATACAATAAAAATAAATAAATCATTAGATGTACAAATGTGAAATATAAGTATAAAAAATAGTACAATAGTGAAGAATTAACTTGTCACAATTCAATGTTATAATTGATATATATTTCAATATTAGTGATCCAAATTACTAATAAAGAATGTGAAAGATAACATCAAATAAAAATTAAATAGAATAAACACGATATAAATTTACACAATATTGTAGTTTATAATATGTGATAAAAACTCAAACACTAATCATACTACACAAATATTCTTAATCCACATGTAAAACAAAATATTTATGTTCCATAACAATCCATCATTAATCCAAATAAATATAATATAATGTCTTATATTTAAGTAGATTTGTAAAATTCTCAAATAAAATTTAAAAATAATAATTAACAGATGAATTATCATTCAAGTAAAAATTTACTATAATTAAATAAGAAAGACGAAGTAACACGAACCTGTGTCGAAATAACACGAAAGCTTGATTTCTTCCCCTAAAAAATATACATTCAAATTAATTATTTCATTATTCCTTTTTAATAAAAAAATTATAAAAAATAAGAATATGGCTTCACCTGCGCCCCGGACGTCGCTGCATCAGGCGACATCCCTAACGCAAGCTTGCGTCAGGGTCGCACAGCCTTGCGCCCCTGACACAAGCTTGTGTTAGGGATGCAGGGGCAAATGCAATGCCCGTTTGCCCCTACGTCAGGGCGCACAGCTTGTGTGAGGGACGCAGGGCGCGTTTGCCCCTGCGTCAGGACGCGCAGCGCTGCGTCCCTGACGCAAGCTTGCGTGAGGGACGCAGGGCGCGTTTGCCCCTGCGTCAGGACGCGCAGCCCTGCGTCCCTAACGGGCATCAGGCGCAGGGCTGTTGTGCTTGCAGCGCCAGGGGCAAACGCAGTAGGCGCGCAGGGCTGCTGCAGCCCTGTGTGGCCCCTGATCAGGGCATGCAACAAGCGGTCGCCGCTATATCCTGGCCAAAGATAAGATAAATAAATAAATGTGATCATAATGTGACAAATATATTATGACATTTTTATAGTTATCACTTTTGAGTCATTAAATATTTTAATTAAAACAATAGTCATAAAAGCGTCACAAAAATATGACGGATTTCTGATGGACGATCTTATGACAAATATTATCGTCACATATTGGTCACTCAAATATCAAATTTGTATCGGTCACAAATTTCTCACAAATATATCAAATATTATGACAGAATTATTTCGTCACAAAAATTTCCTCACAGATGCTATGTTTTCTTGTAATGATGCCACATGTATTGAATGATTGTATGTATTGATGAAAATGGATTTGATGAAGGTGTCTTGTAATCGTCTAAGGGAACTAAGTCTTCACTCACTAAATTAAGTGTCAAGTTCATAGGGAAATGAATCCACCCCCTAGTGGTGGTGTTTCCAATTGGGACAAAGAGATCTCGGCCTACTTAGCCAAGTTCGACGAATCACATGTTTGATGCATGCAAAATATAACATATTTTAGATTATTATTTTAGTTAAATTTTCTGTAATTTGATCATGGCATACATCATTTTAGACAATTTTTTCATAATTCCAGATTTATCGATTTTAATTATTAATTCTCTGAATATTTTAATTATGGATGGATTAACTTCATTTTTTAATTATTCTGCAAGTAAGTTGAGATATATCGGATATTATCTTAAGGAGTAAAAGCGAAAAGATTTTGAAAAGATTTATCATTACGGCCTGAAATCATTGGGCGAAATAGGAATGAAAGAATGATCTTTACACCCAAAGATCTTACGGCTGAGATGATCTTTGGGTGTAAAGATCATTATTTCAATTTCAGTCCATAATGATAAATCTTTTCATTTTTACTTCTTAAGATAACATCCCATATATCTCAACTTACCTGCAGAATAATTAAAAAATGAAGTTAATCCATCCACAATTAAAATATTTTGAGAATTAATAATTAAAATTGATAAATCTAGAATTATGAAAAATGGTCTAAAATGATCCATGCCATGATCAAATTACAGAAAAATTAACTAAAATAATAATCTAAAATATGTTATATTTTGCATACATCAATGTTCTTCTCAATCACCGAGATAAGAAGCTATCTAATTAAAGATAGAAGATGAAAAGCTGATATGGTGGCATAAGTTGACTAAGATGTAAGGACTTGGAACATAAAGATGAAAATGATGTTGTATGCACCTAAAGAGATGCAAATGTATGTTCCATTGCCATATGATGTTATGAGTGAAGATGTTAAAGTTATATAAGATGAGTGCATAATATGTTTTAGCATGATATTGAAGGATATTAGATGTTTATCTTATCTTGCTTGTTCGCATGTCATATAGAGTGTATATGTAGCTCACAGCTTGCATGTCTCCTATGTTTTATTATGTTGCAATGAATATATCATGAAATAATGTTATAGGATCATAACATGCATGACCCTCAGAATCTAATGGGAGAAATCTCATGCACCCCATGGATCCGTGCAAGATGGATGCTTAGGCTTGGTGGTAGGAGCCTCATGACAAAGATGAATTGCACATGTGTTGGTCAAGCCGACGGCCAAAACTTTCTTATGTTATTTTTATGTCGAACTCCTTATGTGAGTAAGTATGACCTATGGGCCTTGAATCGTAGACTTTTATAACTCTTTATGTTCATTATTTTATGTTAAACCCTATGTTAGGTCTATGATGTTAGAGCCTACGTGGCCCATAAGCTAGTTAATATTATTCTGAATTTATACCCTTATGAAGTATTTTGCTATGTTTTAAGTTAATTATTTCTATATTAGTATGCTTCCTCTGTGATGTCAAATGTAATTAGGTTATGAGAAAAGATGTAAATGTAGTGTCGCCTAGGGTTCGTAAACTTTGGGGCATTTACAAAACCTCGGAGAACGAAACACTTGGCCGCAACACAAGTACTTTTGGATGAGACTACACAAAAATACTCTTGGAACTCTAGGATGGGTGCCCTTTTATAGGTGAGGGAGACTTGGGCAAGGAGGCGTATCAAGCGTGGCTGACGCACGATCGCATGCTTGATGCGCAATCGCACATCTTGTGTGCGTGGGCAACAACCCTCTCAACTGTTACCCCATGTGGCCCACCAATGCCCAATGAGTCATTTCCAACATCACCCATTTAGACATAATCTCTTAGGTGGCATAATCTCTTACGTAGCTATAAAGGACCCAAATGTTATCAATTTAGGTGGCATCATCTCTCGGCTTTTACAATCCCAATTTAAACATTGGTTTAACTTGGAGTTCGCGAATCATTACAAATGATCAAATAAAATTGTGAAAGTGGGCTATAATTTTTTTTATTCATATAACTTAAGGAATATAAATATTATTAACTATACAATTTATGGTGATCGATAGAGTAGATAAACTATTCCTCAAGTTTTATATTCCACAAAATAAATTTATTTTGATACACAATATAAAATTTGATATAAATTTGTTACCATCTAAAATAACTTAAGCTGATAATTCATAACCTATGTGTTACCATCTAATCAATCTGGAGAGACATGAAGAAGCACACACAATCATAATATCAAAACCAACATTTTCATATATTTGAAAAAAATATATAACCTTTTTTTCTTATCAAAATCATCACACTCAAATTACAATTAATATCAATTAAACCATGTCGAATAAATGTATGCAGATACAACATTCTCATATGAATGCATGGAACATCAATTAGTCAGTTTTTATAGTTAATAGATGGATTCTAGATGTGGGCCATACAAATTTTAGAGGTGGCTCGCACCATGATTTCACATAATATAGCACTTAATTTCGCACAACACTTACCTCCATCTTATATCATCCCATTTTTTAGGAACAAAATAATGAATTGAACTCTAGAGGTGACTTTGACCAATGTTGTATCACTTAGCTCCAACTACTATATAAATCAAAAGGCGATGGATGGTTTCTAAAGGTTGCCCATTAATTTCTCACGATATAGCACTTAGTTTTGTACGATACTTAGCTCTATCTTATCTCATACCATATTTAGGAAACAAAATGATGGATTGGAATCTTAAGGTTGTTCCTATCATGATCAATAACCACCATAAAAATAAGAAGATGATAGATGATTTCCAAACGAGACCAATAGAGATTTTAGGGTTGGCTTCTACTGTAGTTCCTCACATTGTAGCACTTAGCTCTTCACGATGCTTAGCTCCATCTTATCTAATCCCATATTTGTGGAACAAAATGATGGATTCGACTATAGATGTGGCTCCAATTGTGATCAATGATATAGCACTTAGCTTCAACCATTAAACATGTAGATGCATGATACAAACAAATGCAGATGGATAATTCATATAACTCAAATATCAGAAGATATATCATATTGACTATTCATTCATACGGAATAAGATTGCATCTTATGAAATCAATTCGTAACATGACACATATTCTTCTTAAATGTATAACCAATAAATCAATCATCTCAAATATACTCTTCATAAGAATGAAAGGTATATTCAATGCCACACTAAATTCATAAGAGGTGAATACATAGAATAGGAGAAATTAACTTACCTATAATTCTAACCAAAAGTTTTCCCTTTCTTTTTCATATTTTACACCTCTACTCCTATAACAATAATAATGAGTAACATACTACTACAATCACTACAAAAAATCCTCAATTTGTGACCACCATTTGCGAACAACAAATTGTGGTCGTAATATAATGGCTATTTTGCAACCATTTGATCTCCAAATAATTCCATTTTTTTGCTAAAATTATTTTATAAATATTGTGACAACATTGCGCCATTTTCTCTCATTCGTCGCAATATTTAATAAAAATTAGTGTGTTCCTTCTTGGTGAAAAGATAAAAAACAAATGTGCAACCAATTTGCAACCATGTTTATTTTGTATATATTTTAAAAACATTGCAACAATTTCTATTTGGTCACAATCATTTGTGCTATTTCTTTCCTTTTTAATAATAATATAATAGAAAAATATTTAGTTGCCACATGTATTCACTTGGCAATTTGTTGCAAACTTTCCTATTTTCCCTCACTCTCAAGGGAGGCGCCTCCCTTTTCATATCCCGCTCAAGAACAAAATACCCTAACTTATTTCCTTATTTTGTGCCTCTTTATGTCTGTGAGTTCTTCCTTGCACATTTGACATTGGCTTGGTGGTAATATGAGAGTTCTCTTTCCCTCTTCTTTCTTTTGCCTCCTTAGATCTTCAAATCCCTTGAGGCTGCTTATGAGACGAATGACAGTGCTCATTGCCTTTCATTCTATGATAGTCATTGCCAACATTAAAGTGATTGTGGGCCCCTGAAGCTGTTACAATCAAGATGTTGCTAAGTTAGTTCCTTTTATATTTCCTCTTAGTTTTTTTGTTAGTTATAAAAATTTATTTTGCTCACTTCTTTAATTTTTTTTCTCATACTAGTGATTAATGGATTCATGCTTATTCTTGATGGCTTCTTAGATTCTTATGTTTCAGTTAAAAAATTTATAAATATTTTTGTTGTTGCTATGTTAACTACTCCCATGCCATCATAACAAAAATGATCTACTTCAAGTACACATACAACCTTTGTGGAAAAGAAAACCCTACACTTATGTGGAAAATGAAATGATTTATGTTTGAGATAGTTTCACAAAATGATTTTACGTTCATGAAATGATAGCTGCCCTCCATCCATTTCCCAATGATAAGCTTCAAATGCTTTCTTTTGGAGAAGAGAAACCAACAAAAATATCATTAAAACATTTTATATTTTGAACGGGGCAATAAAAAATGGAGTGGAGGAGGATTTATCTCATTGGTTAATTCCGCGCCGACGATTTAAAATCAAAGGGCTGCATGAACATGGACCACATGAGGTCAACATAGTAAGTCTGGAAGGTGAATTTGAACCAAAATCTATCAAAGAGGCTCTCTCGTCCCCTACTAAGAAAGAATGAATTAAGGCAATGGAGGAAGAGTTAGGGTCCATGCAGAAAAACAAGTCTAGGACTTGGTTGATCTCCCGCTAGGCCGTAAGGCAATTGGGTTCTCAAAATTAAACGTGGCGTAGATGGATCAATTGAGAGATATAAAGCCCGTATAGTGGCGAAAGGTTTCACCCAAAATGCAAGTGTAGACTATGAAGAAACATTTGCACCTGTTGTAAGGTTTGCTTCAATTCTCCTAATACTAGCTATCGTCGCACATATGGACTTAGAATTATATCAAATGGATGTAAAAATTGCATTTCTCAATGGAGAACTAGTAGTCATATTGGGGAGTATAGTGATAACTTGCTGATTTTGGGGTCAAATTTGAGATTTTTCAATTTTTGATTTAACTCCATAATTCACTCTCTACTGCAAGTATACAGGTCAATTGTAACATACCCAAATGTCATATCCACAGTGATTTAAAGCCAAAGACTCCCTAAAACAATCTAGATTAGCCCTTACTAAAGTTACAATTTCAGGAAATTAAAGGAAATAGAAAACATATTTTTAATTGTGGAAAAATGATAACTGTTTTTGGACTTTTGGAAATTTATCTAAACTGAATTATAAATGCTAAACTAAGGGCTAAAAGAGTTTATCTATCAATGAGGAAGGTCCTCCTAGGAGTTGGGGTTCATCTAATTTAATTATGGATGAAATGGAACAAGTTATCAATTAAGACTCAAATCTGATTCAACCTGAAAATTTGCTGCTTTCACAGCTCATTTAATCCAGAACTAATCAATATATTATCATATACATATTAGCCAGTTGAATTGGATAAGTATCCCACTGAATGTCAAGTTATCATTAGCAAATTCACAAGCCCTTCACTGATTTTGCCAATTCTTTTTAGATTTTGGAAATTTCAGTTTGGCATTACAATTCAACTCACATTCATGCATCAACTAATCAGAAAAGTAATGAGTCCAATCCTAATACTAATACTTCTTGGTTTATCTCTAAACAACAAGAGGATTTTAAATCAGCCTCTCAGTTGCAAATTAAAATGAAATTCACATTAATACTAATCAATTGGATAAAATCAGCACATAATTACATATGGAAACTCAGCACATGCAATTGCTTCTTGGTCCATCTCTGAACCTCAAGAAAACCTTAAGTTCACCTCTCAGTGATTAAAGAAATCAGGAGTTTAACAATAACAAGGCAGATTCCACAAATTCAGGAATTCAGAAATCAGAATTCAGCAATCAACAATGAAAAGCTTGCAGCCATTCAGGGATTGAATCTTTGAAATACCATTGTCTCTTGATTCATTTCTGAACAAGAAGAACCCACATAATTTACTTCTTAGCAGTTAATAGAATGAGGGGTTTTACAATGACATCAGATTTCATGAATCAGAAATCAGAAAGGCAATTCAGAATCCAGATTTCAGAAAATCAGATTTCAGAAAAATAATAAATCAGATTCCTAATTGGAATTGCTTCTAGAACTTGGCATTGGTTCTTGATTCATTTCTCTTGATTCATTTCTGAACAGAGAATAGATCAAAGGACAACCTCTCAGTTGTAAATATTAACAGGACCTCATAATGTCAAGAACAGATTCATATGAAATAGATTTCAGAACTTCAGAAATCAGAATCAGTGCAGGAAATTAGAAATATCCATAATCCATCAACAATTAAACTAGACTACTACCCTATCCTAGGAGAAATGAGATTTAGCTCCTCATAATTTTAAAGTTTGATACACAATAGTAAGAATAATTGATGCAAAACATCCTGAACTAAGAGTTGTCGACAGAAATCTGGATTGCAACCCCTCTTTAGCTCCTTCCTTCAGCTCCTCTTTTGCTCCAAAACCCTGCAATGGCCAGCCCCCCTTTCTCTCCAGGGTTTCTCAGCTTTTATATGACCTTCCTACACCCTTAGATGTAGATCGTAAGCTTCCATCACTCCCTGATTGTGCAATGTGTCATGTCCAGAAAATATCTGCAGGTGCCAGCTTTTTGGATAGCAAAAAAGCAAGTGGTCCCCCCTCCTTTTTCCTCCTTGTGCAGCCCTCTTTTTCCTTCTAGAAAAGCCAAAATAGAAAGCATCAAAGTTCTTGAATAGGATTTTAACAAATAAGAATTAGGACAACAATAATTATCAGCTCATTTAGCAAATGAGGTTTGGTGTTGTGCAGAAATGAAAACCAAAATTAAAAATGATAACTTCTAAGACCAGGAATGATAACTTGCACCATATCATGAAAATTGTCCAAATATGAATGGTTTAGAGTATTGAAGGCATCAAAGGGATTAGGGTGGCAAGTGAATGGGTAAGAAATCAAATGTGAATAAGATTTCATAGTAATGATAACTTTGATGACCCGGAATGATAACTTGTTGCCATAAAATGATAACTTGTCATAATTTTTGTTGTGGTTATCCAAATGTGATCAAATCAGAGCAGCAAGGAGTTAGGAAAATAATATAATGATTGCCTAATGCTTTTAAGCAGAATTGATAGCCTTGCACATCGAAATGACAGTTTTGCCCTAAAACGATAACTTGACACTAAAAAATGATAACTTGTAAAATGGAATGATAACTTTGCACAAGTTGAAATATGATCATCCAAATATGATTAATTCAAGATGGCATGGGATTTAGGGCAAGATAATCACTAGAAATCAGCTCAAGTAGAAAAATGATAACTTGCACACAAAATGATAACTTGGCCACAAAATGATAACTTGGCATAGAATTGAGATATTTATGGATTTTAGCAATTCAGAACCTCAATGCATATGGAATTAAGTGTAAACTGAGAATGATCAGCTAGTTATCACAATCCTTTGCATTCAAAACATATTTGGCCAAAAATTAGACAAAATGAGGGCTCGATATGGGTGAATTAAATAGAAAATGGGACAAAAACCTATTGTGATCAGCTAGTGATCAAACTCCCCCAAGCTTAGCCTTTTTCTTGTCCTCAAGCAAAACATTCAAAAATTAAGGACAAACTTGAATTAACAGTCCACAAATGAATTCAAAACCAGCTGATTTAAGTCCAATGAGTTTCCCACTTTGTCAACACTTCATTCTTTCCAAAAACTTAATTTCTAGCTAGGGAATCACAGACGCTAAAGCAAATTTAAGCCATGAAAGAAGTACTAGCAATAATAAGTTGAATTTCAGGAGTTGTCAACTTTATAAAGAGGTTGAACTACAAATCTCTTCATGAATAGATTTTCCACTGCTTAAACTAGTTTAACACTTGACTTTTATTCATGAAATGCAAGTAAACAGGTCAAGACCTGATTTTTATTCATGCTGGTCACAGGATAAAAATCCTGACTTTATTTAGGAGAGGTTCCTTTTTGGAATTTCACTCTATTTATTTATGCATGCATGCAATGCAAAATGCAACTTTTCACTTTTTCTTTCCTCCATTTTTCTTTTTCTATTCTGTTCATGAAGTGAGCAATAGTTCAAACTCAAGTAAGATTTAGATCCCTTGGTCCAAAAAGTCAAGTTTTCCTATTTAACATGGCAGCAAGAGCCTTGACTCCCTTCTAGACATCATATATTACTAATTCAATCCATGAATGTCAGCTAGTGTTACCCACAAAAAGAAAAATTTTCAGCTGAAATTTAATTCAAATGCACCTGAATTAATAAGTTGATTAAAGTAAGAAGACTAATGACCAAATTGACCACTTGGTATTGGAGTGTACTATCTGTCATAATGAAGGATTTCACCCATTTTAGAGTTAGAATGAATGCATAAATTGAATTGAGCCCAAAAAATGATAACCAGTGATAACTTGTCAAAACTAGTGATAACCGAGTGAAATTAATGATAACTTGTTCAAACAGTAATAACCTGGTGATAATTGATGATATGGGCATTAAAATAGATTGAAAACATGGTGTAAAGTTTAGAAAAGCACCAAGTTTTCTTCCCCAAGCTTATTCTCAGCACTGTCCACAGTGGTGAAAGAGATAGGCAAGGGAGAGGGTTGGGGGGGGGGGGGGGGGGGGGTATCAAATTCATGGAATTTTGCATTTGATCCCTTTCAATGGTTCTTGCATCTCAATCAGAGGCTTTGGTTGATCTATACTTCATGAATTGCAACTAATCCTGCAGAGAAATAAGGGATATCAATGAAATATGCAATATCAGATTTTTGGAGTGCACAATTCAATAATGCATGTGAAATGAATTGAAATTCATTGAAATTCAGCAATGACTATACTTCATGAATTGCAACTAATCCTGCAGAGAAATAAAGGATATCAATGAAATATGCAATATCAGATTTTTGGAGTGCACAATTCAATAATGCATGTGAAATGAATTGAAATTCACTGAAATTCAGCAATGATGGATTTGGATGACTGATATGAATGATAATTTAGATGTCAATATGATAATTGTAGCATGAAAGAAAAGATAATATCAGTTATCATTGGGATTTCAGTGAAAAAATTAAAATTGAGAGTAGGGGTACTCCCTAAACGAAAATTTGTGGATTGATCTGATTCCTCCTTGACTTATTCCTGCAAAATAGAAAGATTATGTATAAAATGGCTTGGGTTACCTCCCAAGAAGTGCCCTACTTTAATGTCTTAGGCTAGACATTGTTGCATTGTAGTTCAACTAGGCAATTGTAAGGGATCTTGCAAAATCAGCACCTCCTTAGTTGAATCCATGGTTGTGGGATTGTATAACTTCAATTTTTGTCCATTAACCTTGAATATGTCAGCATTGTCATTGACAAGGTCCACAGCCCCAAAAGGATAAACCTTGTGAACTTTGAAGGGTCCACTCCATCTAGACTTCAACTTTCCAGGAAACAACTTGAGCCTTGAATTAAATAGCAACACAAGGTCCCCAACCTTGAAATCCTTCTTTAAAATTCTGCTATCATGCCACCTCTTGGTCCTTTTCTTGTAGAATTCTGAATTATGGTAGGCATTGAGCCTAATCTCATCCAATTCATCAATTTGTAGGAGCCTTTTCTGTCCACAAGCATGCATATCAAAATTTAGTGCCTTAACATCCCAATATGCCTTGTGTTTGAGTTCAATTGGTAAGTGGCATGTTTTTCCATAAACCAACTTGTATGGGGAGACACCAATTAGAGATTTATATGCTGTCCTGTAGGCCCAAAGTGCATCATTCAACTTGGTGCTCCAATCCTTTCTAATTAATGAAACTGTTTTCTCCAAAATGGCTTTGATCTCCCTATTTGAGATTTCAGCTTGGCCATTTGTTTGAGGGTGGTAGGCTGTTGAAACTTTATGCTTTACCCCATACTTACTTAGGAGGTTCTCAAAACATCTTTCTATGAAGTAGCTGCCTCCATCACTGATAACCACCCTTAGAATTCCAAATCTTGGAAAAATTGTATCCTCGAACAACTTGATAACAACCCTGAAATCAACAGTTGTTGTGGGGATGGCTTCTATCCACTTGGACACATAATCAACAGCCAACAATATGAATTTGTATCCAAAGGAGCTAGGAAAGGATCACATGTAATCAATGCCCCAAAACATAAAAAATTTCAACTTCTAGAATCCCATTCTGTGGCATTTCATTCCTCCTGGAAATTGAACCTGCTCTTTGGCACACATCACAACTTTTGACATATAAATGGGCATCTTTGAATAAGGAGGACCATTAGAAACCAGATTGGAGAACCTTGGCTGCTATTTTCTGAGTGGCCCTATGTCCACCATATAGAGATGAGTGGCATTCATACAAAATAAATTGGAATTCAGCTTCTGGCACAAACCTTTTGAAAATGCCATCAGGGGACTTCTTGAATAAGAGAGGATCATCCCAATAGAAGTCCTTCAAGTCATGAATTTTTTTTTCTGCTGGTAGGTGTAATCAGAAGGAACAATCCCACAAGCTAGGTAATTTACTATGTTAGCATACCAGGGGGCTGGGGCAGCTGATATGGCCATCAAGAAATCATCAGGAAATGAGTCATTGATAGGAAGTGATGGAGATTCCTGAATTTCTTCCATTCTTGACAAATGGTCAGCAACCAAATTCTCTGTCCCTCTTTTATCCCTAATTTTTACATCAAATTCTTGCAACAATAAAATCCATCTGATTAGCCTTGGTTTGGATTTTTTCTTGCTGATTAGGTGCCTCACTGCTTGGTGGTCAGTGTACACAATCACCTTGGCTCCAATTAGGTAAGATCTGAACTTATCAAATGCAAACACCACAGCCAACAGTTCCTTTTCAGTAGTGACATAATTGACTTGAGCATCATCTAATGTCTTGCTAGCATAGCAAATGACATAATGCTTTTTATCCCTGGTTTGTCCCAGCACAGCCCCTACTGCCTAGTCAGATGCATCACACATGATTTCAAAGGATAATGCCCAATCTGGTGGTTGCACAATTGGAGCTAAAATGAGGGCTTCCTTCAACTGGATAAAGGCCTTCATGCAATCTTCATCAAAATTGAACTCAACATCCTTCGCTAGCAACCTTGTGAGGGGCTTGGTTATTATTGAAAAGTTTTTGATAAATCTTCTATAAAATCCAGCATGACCCAAGAAATTCCTTATAGCCTTCACATTCTTTGGAGGTAGTAGCTTCTCAATGACCTCAATGAAATATGAAAAAATGGACATCATGCACCTCTGAAATGTGACAGGGGCATTGCACAATCCAAATGGCATCCTCCTATATGCAAATGTCCCATATGGACAAGTGAAAGTAGTCTTGTGCTGGTCTTGTGGATGGATTGAAATCTGCAAGAAGCCTGAATAGCCATCCAAATAGCAAAAGTGAGAGTGTTTGGCCAACCTCTCAAGCATCTGATCAATAAAAGGGAGTGGGAAGTGGTCCTTCCTTGTTGACTTGTTTAATTTCCTAAAATCAATGCACATTCTCCACCCTGTCACTGTCCTAATAGAGATCAGCTCATTTGAATCTGATTTGACTGCTGTAATCCCTCCTTTCTTTGGCACAACTTGAACAGGGCTGACCCATTCACTATCTGAAATAAAATATATGATTGCAGCATTCAACAACTTCAGCACCTCCTTTTTGACAACCTCCTTCATGACAGGGTTCAACCTCCTTTGGCATTCTACTGAAGACTTGTAATTATCCTCCATAGGGATCCTGTGCATGCAGATTGAGGGATTAATACCCTTAATATCTTCAATTGAATAGCCTATTACCTCCCTGTACAACTTTAGTCTTTTCAGCAGCTCCTGGACTTGCCCTCTTGGCAAATTGGCATTGATAATTACTGGAAATATTGAATTCTCTCCCAAGAATTCATACTTCAGGTTGCTAGGAAGAGGCTTGAGCTCCATTTTAGAAGAGTTGTCTTGAGTTGAATTGGGTTGAAGTTCAGCAGTGATAACCTATTGCACCTCATTCTAAATTTCAGATTTGTCCACTGATTTGAGGGAATTCAACTCAGATTGGCATGCCTTAGCCTCTGGATCTTCTAATTCTTTCAAGTGATCAAACATTAGGCACCTTTGCAATGGGTCTTCAATGGGAATTATTGCAGAAACTTGCTCCACAATCTGATCTAGCTGCCCATCTTCAATTTCACTTTCCTGAAAATTTGGCTTGCTGATAACTTATGCCAAATTGAATTCTATCTTGTCCTCCTCAATTTGGAATGTCAATCTTCCCTCCTTGACATCTATGATAGCTCCTGCAGTGGCTAAGAAAGGCCTCCCTAGGAGAATAGGGGTGTTCAGGTCCTCATCCATGTCAAGCACCACAAAGTCCACTAAAATATAGAATTTTCCAACTTTGAGGGGTATGTCTTCAATAATTCCATGTGGATACTTGATGGATCTGTCAGCTAGTTGCAAGGACTTGTTGGTAGGCTTCATTTCTCCAACTTCTAGCTTCCTACAAAGTGAAAGAGGGATTACACTCACTGATGCACCCAAATCACACATTGCCCTCTGAATTTTTTTGTTTCCAATCTCACAGGAGATTGAGAAGCTTCCTGAATCCTTTAACTTGGGTGGCAACTTGTTTTGGATAATTGCAGAAGCCTCCTCAGTCAAGGCAATGGTTTCATGCTCCATGATCCTCCTTTTCTTGGTCAAAATCTCCTTTAGAAACTTGACATAGGAGGGCATTTCCTGAATTGCCTCCACAAATGGCACATTGATATATAATTTCTTCAAGATTTCCAGGAACCTCCCATACTGTTGGTCTTTCCTTGCCTTGACCAATCTTTGAGGGAAAGACACTTTATCAAAAATTCTAGTCTTGGCTTCATTTTGAGGGTGTTGATTCTGATTTTCCACCACTGGTTCTGTTCTTCAACAACTTTGGACTTTGGGTTCACTTGGACTGGATTGTCCTCTACTTTCTTCATTGGTTCTTCAACAATCTTCCCACTTCTGAGTTGGACAACTTGGACTTGTTCCTTGGGGTTCATTTCTGATTTTCCAGGGAGAAACATGGGTGGTCTGGTTGAAGTGCTAGCTTGTTGGACAATTTGGCTTTCAAGCAACTTTTGGTTGGCACTTAAGGCTTCATATCCATTGGTTAACTTCTGCATTGCCTCCTCTCGCTTCTCTTGTTTCTTCATAATTTGTTGCAGCAACTCTTCCATCTTAGAGAATTGAGTGGGTTGAGTTTGTGGTGGCTGCTCATAAGGAGTTCTTTGCATTGGAATGGTTGAGGGCTGATTTCCATATAGAGGTGGCTGATTCCTTGGCAAAATCTTGGGCTGCCAATTAGAATTTTGCATGAGTTGCCCTTAGTAGTGATTGGCCTTATAGGAGAAGTAGGGATGATTCCTATTTTCTGGAGTATAAAATTCAGCAGGGGGTTTCACTTCATAATTCCTCACAGCATTCACTTGATCTATGGATTGTTCATATTGCTGCATTATCAGGTTGCAACTCTCAATGACATGGCCTTGTTTCCACATACATCACACCTTGATTCAGGATTGGAAGGCTTTCCCACATTGGTTGACAAATTCAGCTTTTCCAATGCCTTTTGCAACCCTTCTTCAATCTGGACAGTAATGTTATTGACTTGATTGTCATTGGATGGCCTCCTTGTCCTGTCATGAGTGAGGAAATGATGGTTCTTGGCAATATTCTCAATCAATTGCTAGGCTTCATCAATGTTCCTGGATGCAAAAATCCCTCGTGCAGCTGTATCCAATGCCACCTTGGATGGATTGTTCAATCCTTTATGGAAGTAGTTAACCAATTGCCATTTTTCAAACCCATGATGTGGACATGCCCTCAGCAAGCTCTGGAGTCTTTGCCATGCATCACATATGTTTTCTTGATCCAATTGATAAATCTAACAATATGATCCCCATAGTTATCAGTTTTGCTAGGTGGAAAGAATTTAGCAAAAAACAATTGGATTATGGACTTCCAAGTGACAATCTCTTCAGATTTGAGGGCCTTGTACCAAGTCTTGGCCTTGTCCTTGAGTGAGAAAGGGAATAGCCTCATGTAGACAGCATCCATAGGGGTGTTATTGAAGTGGACAGTGCTACAAATTTTCTTGAAATTGTCCAAGTGTGAAGCTGGATCTTCATTCCCCAATCCTGCAAATTGGTATTGCCTTATCATTGTGACCAATGCTGGATTCACTTCAAAGTTGGCAGCAGGTGCTAGGACTCCATTCCCTTGTTGATTTCTGACATTACTAGGTGAATAGCAATCCTTGAGTGTCCTTGGTGCAGCCATGTTAACTTCCTCTTCTTCCTCTTCAACAATTCTCCTTCTTGCCTCTAACCTTTGCAATCTCCTCCTTCTCAAGAATCTCCTTTCTAGTTCAAGATCTGATTGATAATGGTCCTCTTGATTGTCCAAGTCCTCAAATCCCCGGCAACGGCGCCAAAAACTTGGTAGTGATATTGGGGAGTATAGTGATAACTTGCTAATTTTGGGTCAAATTTGAGATTTTTCAATTTTTGATTTAACTCTTTAATTCACTCTCTACTGCAAGTATACAGGTCAATTGTAATATACCCAAATGTCGTATCCACAGTGATTTAAAGCCAAAGACTCCCTAAAACAATCTAGATTAGCCCTAACTAAAGTTACAATTTCAGGAAATTAAAGGAAATAGAAAACATATTTTTAATTATGGAAAAATGATAACTATTTTTGGACTTTTGGAAATTTATCTAAACTGAATTATAAATGCTAAACTAAGGGCTAAAATAGTTTATCTATCAACGAGAAAGGTTCTCCTAGGAGTTGGGGTTCATCTAATTTAATTATGGATGGAATGAAACAAGTTATCAATTAAGACTCAAATATGATTCAACCTGAAAATTTGCTGCTTTCACAGCTCATTTAATCCAGAACTAATCAATATATTATCATATACATATTAGCCAGGTTGAATTGGATAAGTATCCCAACTGAATGTCAAGTTATCATTAGCAAATTCACAAGCCTTTCACTGATTTTGCCAATTCTTTTTAGATTTTGGAAATTTCAGTTTGGCATTACAATTCAACTCACATTTATGCATCAACTAATCAAAAAAGTAATGAGTCCAATCCTAATACTAATACTTCTTGGTTTATCTCTAAACAACAAGAGGATTTTAAATCAGCCTCTCAGTTGCAAATTAAAATCCACATTAATACTAATCAATTGGATAAAATCAGCACATAATTACATATGGAAACTCAGCACATGCAATTGCTTCTTGGTCCATCTCTGAACCTCAAGAAAACCTTAAGTTCACCTCTCAGTGATTAATGAAATAAGGGGTTTAACAATAATAAGGCAGATTCCACAAATTCAGGAATTTAGAAATCAGAATTCAGCAATCAACAATGAAAAGCTTGCAACCATTCAGGGATTGAATCCTTGAAATACCATTGTCTCTTGATTCATTTCTGAACAAGAAGAACCCACATAATTTACTTCTTAGAAGTTAATAGAATGAGGGGTTTTACAATGACATCAGATTTCATGAATCAGAAATCAGAAAGGCAATTCATAATCCAAATTTCAGAAAATCAGATTTCAGAAAAAATAATAAATTAGATTCCTAATTAGAATTGCTTTTAGAACTTGGCATTAGTTCTTGATTCATTTCTGAACAGAGAATAGATCAAAGGACAACATCTCAGTTGTAAATATTAATAGGACCTCACAATGTCAAGAACATATTCATATGAAACAGATTTCAGAACTTCAGAAATCAGAATCAGTGCAGGAAATTAGAAATATCCATAATCCATCAATAATTATACTAGACTACTACCCTATCCTAGGAGAAATGAGATTTAGCTCCTCATAATTACAAAGTTTGATACACAATAGTAAGAAGGATTGATGCAAAACATCCTGAACTAAGAGTTGTCGACATAAATCTGGATTGCAGCCCCACTTTAGCTCCTTCCTTCAGCTCCTCTTTTGCTCCAAAACCCTGCAATGGCTAGCCCCCCTTTCTCTCCAGGGTTTCTCAGCTTTTATATGATCTTCCTACACCTTTAGATGTAGATCAGAAGCTTCCATCACTCCCTGATTGTGCCATGTGTCCTGTCCAAAAAATATCTGCAGGTGCCAGCTTTTTGGACAGCAAAAAAGCAAGTGGTCCCCCCTCCTTTTTCCTCCTTGTTCCTCCTCTTTTTCCTGCTAGAAAAGCCAAAACAGCAAGCATCAAAGTCCTTGAATAGGATTTTAACAAATAAGGATTAGAACAGCAACAATTATTAGCTCATTTAGCAAATGGGGTTTGGTGTTGTGCAGGAATGAAAACCAAAATTAAAAATGATAACTTCTAAGACCAGGAATGATAACTTGCACCATATCATGAAAATTGTCCAAATATGAATGGTTTAGAGTATTGAAGGGATCAAAGGGATTAGGGTGGCAAGTGAATGGGGTCAGAAATCAAATGTGGATAAGATTTCATAGTAATAATAACTTTGGTGACCCGGAATGATAACTTATTGCCATAAAATGATAACTTGTCATAACTTTAGTTGTGGTTATCCAAATGTGATCAAATCAGAGCAGCAAGGAGTTAGGACAATAATATAATGATTGTCTAATGCTTTTATGCAGAATTGATAGCCTTGCACATCGAAATGATAGTTTTGTCCTAAAATAATAACTTGACACTAAATAATGATAACTTGTGAAATGGAATGATAACTTTGCACAAGTTAAAATATGATCATCCAAATATGATTAATTCATGATGGCATGGGATTTAGGGCAAGATAATCACTAGAAAATGATAACTTGCACACAAAATGATAACTTGGCCACAAAATGATAACTTGGCATAGAATTGAGATATTTATGGATTTTAGCAATTCAGAACATCTATGCATATGGAATTAAGTGTAAAATGAGAATGATCAGCTAGTTATCACAATCCTTTGCATTCCAAATATATTTGGCCAAAAGTTAGATAGAATGAGGGCTCGATATGGGTGAATTGGTAGAAAATGGGACAAAAACCTATTGTGATCAGCTAGTGATCAAGAACTAGATGAGAAAATTTACATGGAGCAACCTCAAGGCTTCGTTGTAAAAGGAGAAGAGTGCAAAGTTTGCAAGCTGCGCCGGTCCATTTATGGACTCAAACAATCATATAGACAGTGATATCTGAAATTTCATTAGTCAATCATTTCGTACGATTTTAACATGATTGATGAAGATCACTGTGTGTATGTTCATAAGTTCGAGGATAATTTTGCTATCCTGACGTTATATGTGGACGACATTCTAATAGCTGGAAATAATAGAGACTATGTCATTACCATTAAGCAATGGTTGTCCTCCATATTTAAGATGAAGGACATGGGTGAAGCAGCATACATACTGGATGTGAAAATCCAACGAGACCGTTCCAAATGACTCATTGCTTTGTCGCAGGAATCGTATATAAAGAAGGTTTTGGAACGATTCCGCATGGATGGCTGCAAACCCATTGACACTCCTATTATGAAAGGCGATGTTTTAAGCTTGGACATGTGCCCTAAAACTCCGGAAGAACAAAAGGAAATGTCTTATGGTTGGCAGCCTGATGTACGTTATGATGTGTACTTGGCTGGACATATGTTTTGCCATCGGTCTAGTTAGTCGATATCAGGCTAATCATAAGATGGAGGCGGTGAAGAGAATCATGAGATACCTTAAGGGTACTGCATATCTTGCACTGTGCTATCATGGAGAAAGTCTACGACTTAGTGGATTCACCGATGCCGATTGGGCTGGTGACGTTGATGAACGGAAATCTACCTCCGGATACACTTTTCTGCTCAGCAATGGTGCTATTACTTGGAGTAGCAAGAAACAAGATTGTGTAGCACTGTCAACTATGGAGGCAGAATTCATAACTTGCTCAGTGGCAGTACAACTTATGGCTTAGAAGATTCCTTCAAAACTTGAGGATTTCTGAGAATGCAACGAAGAAGATGATCCTTCACTATGATAATCAAGCAGCCATAGCTTATGTGAAGGACGAGAAATACCATTGCAAAGGAAAGAATATCGACAATAAGTACAAATTTATACGAAATCAAGAAGTCAAAGAGGAGATCTCAGTTGAGTACATATCAAGGCACAATATGGTTCCTGATCCGTTCATCAAACCATTGCCAAGAGTGGCATTCTTGAGACATGTAAATGCCTTAGGACTGCGTAGATTATAAATGTAATGATGTACTCAAATTTTTAATTAATAAAAGATTATTTTTCCTTGATAAATTCATTATTGTGAAGTCTTGTTATGCATGTGAAAAGTATGTCGATCCGGTCTAGATTTGTTCACTCACACGAACAAATATTTTCGGCGCTCATGAAGATAGCGAGCGGAATGAACTATGTGAGTCATAGTGTGATTATTAAAACATGAGTTTAAGTAACTCAATGTCACCTGATTAAGAGAGAAAGAGGTCAGATACGAGATTCAAATTTGGTGCTATTGGATAACGAGCAATTTGAAAACTCAAATCAGACGCTAAAAGTTAGCGACTGGACTTAAGTCTGTGCGGTGTATAATTAAACAGAGCTAGACATACGCTCCTTCAGTGGGAGTCTCCACCTACTTGTGTTTAGTACCAAGTATGCAAAGTCGACCTAGAGAGACATGATGAATTGATTAGTTCGATAGTCATCATGGTGTGAGTTTCTGGTAGATGATTCATCTGCACATGCCCTTAGACTCTTGACTATGTCTTAAGGAAAGGAATTAGTGCTTGCTACTTTAGTGGGGTACTCAAAGGTGAAAAGCAAAGTAGCCTGACGAGCCACGCCTAGGAAAGCAGCTAATTCAATACTAAGAGACATGAGGGCGAGAGAAAGAACTATTATGAGCTGCATTAAGCTTTCACATACAATTGGCCAACTATTTTTTTGAAAATAGTGTATGCGAAAGACAGTTACCGCGGAGCAAGACATACGTTGTCTTGGCTATGCTGCAAGACTAATTTAAGGCATAACGAGTTATATTATTTGCGCATTCATTGGCTCATGTGTGAGCTGTCATGAATCCCTAACGGGTGTGACATACGCTCTAGAGATAGCTGAGCGATTGAACCTTAACAGGCATCTTTCTAGCTCCTATAAAGAAGCGTGCTTGTACTCGTGGGTCGCACGACACATTTACCAATTCTGGATAAACAAACAATGCCCAATGCGGACAAGTGGGAGATTATTGGAATAGTGCCCTTTTGGGCACATGGGCCGCACATACGCGCGGCCCACAAGGGCGAGGCGCATGCCTGCGCAGGCACGTCATCATACGCGTGATGGACGTGCGTGATACGTTCTGCCTATAAAAGAGGACCCATAGCATAGGTCCCAGATATACTTTCGCAGAGGTTCATCCAGAGTACTCGTGTTGTGGCAAAGAGTTCTATTCCCTTGAGGTTCAGTTCCCGATCCCGAGGTGCAAGTGCGTTTATAGTTTGTGGAAAAGCTCCGACGATCCGCTTCCGCTATAAGAAGTATTTCACAACCTCTAAAATTTATATCTATTATAAATTCCAACATGGTGGAATGTTCTCTGCTTCCTCAATGACTTGCTTCCTCATTATTGTCCAAAGATTCTTCATCAACTATATAAGGATCAGTGATTATATCTAGAACAACTTCATCTAACTCATGAGACATATCATCAATATAAAGTGTCAATAGAGTAAACATATGAGATATCCAAAGGTTGTTTAAGAGAATCAGATAACTTAAAACTAATGTTTTCATTGTTAACCCTTAACGTAAGTTGTCCTTGCTGGACATCAATGTTAGCATTTCCTGTTGCAAGAAAAGGTCGACCAAGAATAATTGGAGCTTCTATTTCAGAATCCATATCGAAGATGATACTATCTCCAGGAAAAACAAATTTATCAACTTTAACAAACACATCCTCTAATATGCTTGTAGGTCTTTTAACAGATTGGTCTGCAAGTTGGAGCATGACTATAACAGTAAAAAATTCCTATAGTGGATGATATTGTAAAACTCCTTGGATCATTCTCTTTTAGAGGCAGATCATTGTTTCTCACAACACAACATTTGGATGATAGTTTGATTACTCCAGTTTCCTCAATCTTCCTTCTGTTGGAAAGTATGTCCTTCATGAACTTAGAGTATGTCAGCATTTGTTTCAAAGCTTCATGAAAAGGAATCTTAATGTGTATTTGCATAAAGATATCAAGGAATTTAGAAAAGTGAGTATCTAATTGTTCTTGACGATATTTCTAGGAATAAGGAAGATTTCCCGCTTTTGTTGGAATGATGTATTTCTCCGTTGGAGTGCTTGTCTTTTGTGGTTGTGGGGCAGAAACTTCTTATTTGTCCTTTGAAAAATTTGATTTTTGCTCTGGCATCTGTACTTCTTTCCCACTTCTCAATATGATAGCTTTAGCTTCTTCTCTTGGGTTCCTTTCAATGTTGCTAGGAAGTGTCCGCTGTGACAATATTAGCTAGTTGTTTCTAATTGAAGCCTCCATGTTAGTAAATTAAGAATTAGAAGCAGACAAACTTATCAAGAAATGTTCCAAATTAGATTTTGATTCAGCTCGAGGCTTATCTTCATTACATGATGGAAAGTGATGGAAAACCAGGAGGGGCCGTCCCTCTAATTTGCACCCAGGAGTAATCTGGTTGAACTTTCAAACCAAACCCATATTTAAAAGGATCCTGATTATTCCTCTAAAAATTGTTAGCAATATAATTTTCATTTTCAAACTGATTTGAGGAATAATTACTAGCGGGGCATTCATGATTGTGATGCCCTTTGCCAAAAAATCACATCTCAGTGTATTATGGATTGTTGTAAATGAAGCTGGAGTTTCATTTTTACTCTCCAGGAGTTGTTCCATCTTCTTGTTGAGAGCTTCTACCTGTGCATAAAGATATGATGAATTGTCTACCTAATTCATGCCAATTCGTCGAGGTGCCTGATCTCTATCATTTTGCCAGTTATTGAGAGAGGTTTTTGATGATCGTATAAATATCTTCAGGTGTCTTGTCTAACATTGAACTACTAAAAGTATCAATTTTATCCCTAATTTGTGGAGTTGCTCCATTATAAAAATATTAATTTTTTCATAAATGGGCATATGATTGTGTGGAATTCGTCTTATTAGTTCCTTGAACCGCTCCCAAGCTTCATACATCGTCTCTGCGTCCTATCGATAAAATGATTTATTGTAAAATTTTTGTTTCATCTCATCGCAAGTGGTATTCCAGGAGGTAATTTAGTCAACCAAGACGAAGCTCTTCCTCTGAAAGAAAAGGAAAATAAACGTAGCCTCACGACATCATTAGTAACATCATGAAACTTAAAAGTAGCACATAATTGTAAAAGTTTTCGAAAATGACCAAAGGGGGCTTCATCTTTGTTACCTATGAATTGATCATTTTGTACAGTTTGAAGGGTGCCATGTTGGATCTGAAAATGGTTAGCAGTTACATGAGGCAAAATAATGCTATTTGGCCCATCATGAATTTGACCCAACATATAATCTCTCATTGTTCTATATGGCGGTGGCTGATTGACAAGTGCATTTGCATTTTGTTCTTGATATTGCAGTTGTTCCACCATTTCTTCATTTCTTTGATTCTACCTAATTTGATGCACAGATCTCTCAATTTTTGAATCAAAGAGTAAGTGTCCTTTTGAAGTCCTTGTGTTGTATCGCCTTCTTTCAGGAAGAGATTCGATTGAAGGGTCTAGGACATGACTTGTTCAAAGAAATGCAAGTCTTGCATGACAACACAGAAAAACAAAAAAGTAATAAAATCATAGATAACTATTAAGAATGAAAAACAAAAATCAATTAATCCCCGACAATGGCGCTAAAAACTTGATGCGAGAATTGTATGCGCAAAATACTAGCAATGAATCAAGTAATAAAGTGAAGTAAGGTGTCGATCCCTCGAGTACTAATGACTTAAATTTTTCTAATCTAACAAGTTCTGAGGAGGAAGTTTAACTTCACGTTGTGTTGAAAAGAGAAAGTAAAAGACATAAATTAGTTAGAAGTGGAGAAGGAAAGATGTGCCTTAATTCAAAGAAGAGTCAATATACGGTGAAGTTAGGGTTTAGACCATGTATCCCCTGGTTTTCCCTTAATTAACAACTAAAATATAATTAGATTTTTGTGATGGAAAGATCGCTAATAATATATGTTTCAGTTACTACAAGAAAAATGATTTTTAGTGACCATAGTTAACAAAGAGATCCAAATTTGATCGTTAAAAATTATTATTAATGACTAAAAAAAATTTGATCATCAACAATAAGGACGAAAAAAATTGGTCCTTAAAATTTTATGATTGATCGTTAAAAATTAATTATAAGAATAAGATGATACTTGACGTTAAAATATTTAAGTTTTAAGGACTACCATCTCATCGTCAATAATATCTCATCGCCAAGTAAAAGACATCCCTTAAAATAGTATTAATGGTATTTAGAAATCGAAAAGAATATATTAATGATATGCTTCTTTTTATTTTATTTTCTTATTTTAATTTCTTCTCTCAATTGATATTCATTCTTCTCCAATAGTATTAAATTTAGTAAATTAAGATTCAAAATAAAAATGAAATATTTTAATTATACTCTAATTTTTAATGTTATCTTTCAATTTTTAATACCATTAATAAAAAGATAAACTAAATATATTGATTTTTAAATTTTAATATTTATTTTGTTAATGCTTAGATGATAAATTTTGTGAATGACGTGGCCATTAATGATGTCCATATTTCTTTACCTATATATTTAACTATTCATTTTGTATCTTTATGTATGCTTAACTTCCATTTATCTATTTAACCTTGATAAGGAGTTAAAGGATATATATATATATATATATATACATACATACATATTTATATTTTTTACATTATTTTTATTTTCTTAAAAGTAATGAAAATATAAATAAAGAATATTTATTATTTTAAAATGAATGGTAAAAAGTTGTCTCCTTCTTATACTGCCATAAAATTCCAATCTCCTTTTAACCTAATGTTATTTTCCTTCGTGGAGATTGCTCTAGGGGGCGTTTACTGTATTACCTTTTCATATTATCTAACAATTTGCATTTCCTAATAGAAAGATTGCCACCTATAAATTATCAGCAATGTGCATTACCTTGTTACCATGTACAAGTAATCTTTCTAACAATTTAAATGATATTATATAACTTTTACTAAAATATCCTTTATCACTATTACTAAGTTAAATATTATATAATCCAACTAAAAACTCAAATAAAATTAATAAATGTAATTATAAATATTTCATATCTTTTTTAAATGAAAATAATGGTAATGTTTATAATATTTAAAATAATAACTAAATAATAATATGTAATTCATGTGAATGACAATAATAAAATAAATTTTTAAGAAATTAATATTATTAATTATGATGGTAATAATAGTATTGGTTGATGTTATATGAATTTTTATATTACTTTTATATTTTATTTGTTTAGGATTGGAAAGGACAAGAACGAAAAGAAAATAAAAATATATTGTCACTTGGGTGGTAATATGGATGAACATCTCCCTCCTAATCAATGTGGATTGACACTTCGTAAGCAATCTACATTACTAGGCAATTCAGATTACGTGTAACCTAAAATAAAATAAATAAGATAATATAGTAGGCCTAAATAATTTAATTGCCAGTAATCTAGAAAGATTACATCATCATCTTCCCTCACATGTTCTTCGTCTTCGCTCATGTCCATCCCTACGCTGAAGCGGCCGCGGATGCGGCCGCCAAGCCTCCTCCCGCATGGAGGTGGCCATCGGGGGCTGTTGTTATGTCCAAGATGGACAACATTTGTAGTGAGCAGGCAAAGGGGGCTCCTTGGATCATGCTTTCAGAAGCACGAAAGGCCTGCTGGGGTTGAGAACTATGACTGGAGATCCGAAGCTGATGAGGACCAAGGCAATTACAACAGCCGCATCAGCAGAGGCAACTCCTTTCCTCCTCGGCTCTAACTCCTATCCCTTGTTTTATGTCTATTTTTCTTTCTTCCGTTCTTGTTCTTTTTCTTTTTCATGGTTGGTTGTGTACTCAAAAGGTGGGATCTAGTGAAGGTATGTTTTTCTTTCCTTCGCAATGAAGAGGGGAAAGACATGAGGATTAATACGAAGGAAAAAAGAGCAAAATGCGATTGTTCCACTTCCTTTTTTCCTTTCCTCAATGTTTAATTAGTTCCAGAAGTAAAAAAAAAAGTCTTCTTTGATGACTTAACTGCGATTTATGCTTTCTTTTCCTTCTGTCTCTCCTTTCATTTCTCTATTCCCGGTGCTCTGATTGTGATAGACTTAGTTAGAAATTATGCATGAGTTTATGTTCTTTTGTCCTTACATGTCTTCCTTTCAGGCTACTATGCTGGAAGCTCTAATGTGAGCATGCATGGGGTGTTGACAACGATGAGAGGGCCTTTCATCCCATCTCAATGACTGGAGTTGGAGCACCAAGTCTTGAATTACAAGTATATAATCGCCAATGAGCCTGTCCAGGAGAAGCCTCACTCACTCTGTATTCACTCCCTTAGCTGGGACTTTTGGCTCACGTTCATGTAAGGATTCAACTCTTATTTAGAAGAAACAACCAGAAAGCATTAGCATTAGTTCTATATTTATAGGAAATGGAAAGATATTCCTTGGATACAGTACCTAGAAGGGGCAAATATGCATAAAAGTAAAAGATCTAGTTGATCCTTCAACTTACCAGTTAAAATATGATCCTTATTATGCCTATTTATATTGCTGGGACTATGATTTCTTCTGTGTTTCCTGAGATAACATTTGCAGGGAACTTGGATTAGCAACACTTGTTGAGGTGTGCAATCTGATTTCTTTTTTGTGTAATGGCACTAAATTCTAAATCCTACCTTATTATGCCTATTTATATTGATGTAGTTTTTTTTTGTCAATCTTATCTGTAAATATACTTGTGAAAATATTAGTTTTGAAAATATGCTGTTTCTTTATCATTGATTTTTTTCTATTACAGTTCAGCTTTATTGGATGTGAAACTTATCTTTAAAAACTTCTCAATATCATCTTAAAGTGCAAGTTCATCGTGAGAGGGAAATGGATCTTGTGCTGAAAATAGATGGAATTCAACTAATTGGTATCAGTACCCGAAACCTTGGTATAAACTTATCTTGTTATTTTTATCATTTTAATGTTATCTTGAAGCGTTAAAGTAAGCCATTAAACTTTAATGTGTGCTCAGTGACTCTATTTTCTTTTCCAGACAAAATAGGGTCTCATTGTTCTCTTCGCAAATGCATTGCTCATTATACAAGTACCCACCATATAATTTAGATCAACTTTTTTGTCCTAATTTCATCATCGGCATCAATATTTAGATCAGCAAGACCCCCGTAGTGCGGGTCATTGAAGCAACAATGATGTTGGACATTGAAATTTTTTGTTGGTGAGTACACATAATCTCAATTGCTTTAAAAAAAGTTACTTTAATTTACTTATTGTCAATAGTAATTCACATTTTATATAATTTTACAGGTTTTCATGAATGTTCATTGGATTGAAAGGAAGATGAATGAAAGAAAAGTCTTTTTGCTATATTTTTAGCACGTTCTTTTAGAAGAAGAATTTTGCAAACATTTGAATGAAAATGTTGGATGCTACATATGAATATTTGAGATGAATATTGTATGGATAATCGATTTGATATTTAATGAATGAGTTGAATCTCATGATTTCAATGACAAATATATATAATTTTATTACTTTAAAAATGTATTGATGACCAGATATTTGTCCCCAAATAATAATAATAATAATAATAATAATAATAATAATAATAATAATGTTTATAGTGATAAGAAAATTGGTCCTTTTAAAGGTTTTTCTAGTACATAAATAATATCTTTAGCGATTAGTATTTAGGTCATTAAAGATTTTATGTCGACCAGTTGAGTGATCGTTATAAGTTCTATAGGGATCAACATACTAGTCGCTATTGAACTTTTAAACAAGAGTGTTATGGTGGTCCCTAAAATGAATCAACGGCAAGTTATTAACACTCGATAGTAAAATCTTTTAGCCACGACCAATTTTTTCTTGTCGTTGATGATTATTAACATCAAGATGATAATTTTAATGACTAGACGTGCCCAATTAGGTGAAATTTTTTTGAATCCTTTTACTCCAGATTATGAACACCCGATCGGAAAATTATACAATCTTTAAATTAATTAAAGAACCAATTTTTAAGACTACATATCTCATCGCAAATGACCCAATTTCTTGTAGTAAGACAACCTAACTATCACGATTATCAATAGATAAAAGATGTTAAACAAATCAACTTTTAATCTACGATAATAATGATGCTTTCAAATGCAGATCTATGTTATTAAATACTAAAACCAGTCAGATAATAATTCATAATTCACGACCTCAAACATATCACTGGAAATTTGACCTCGGAATAGCCGAACTCGACCCGGGTTCAAGGTAACCTGGCCCGGGTTGAATTTGGAAAATCAACACACAGGAAACTCAGCTCGGGTTGTTGGATGCGGCCCAAGTCGCGTAAGCGCTCGGCCCGGGTTGATCAAGCTCGACCCGGATTCGTTATGAAATAGGATCTAGCGATATTAGCATCGATTATCATGCACAAAATTCACACGCAATTATTACAAAACAGCTAATAATAAATATGTAAATCTATCCAGCTATGTTAAAAGCATTAAGTAAAGGCTAAACTTTGGTTCACAGAAGGATAAAATCTATAATAATTAACGAGAAAAATAAAGGTTAAACTTTAGCCTTCCCTTAACAATAAAACTACTCCATAGAGAATCGTTTTGACATCAATACAAAAGAGATAATCATGAAAGTTGTACTATAAGTTACAGAGGAAACTCTCAGGGTTGTATGATGCTTCTTCTCCGCTCCTCGATCGAGTGAAGGTCGTAGGAGATCGCCAGAAAGAATGGGGAAAACCTTAGGAATGTGTAGCAGTAGCAACAACGATCGACCTCTTCTCGACAGCTAGGGCACAAATTTCCACAAGCATGGGATGCGGCCAAGGTCTCCAATCATCAGTATTTATAGAGGACGTCCCCCTAGGGTTGCACATCATTTTATGAGATTAAATTCGTGTCCAACACGTCGAAAACATCCACCATATGATATTAACATTTGTGATAAGCAACCCCGGCTCGGGTTCATAGATACTCGGCATGAGTTTAAGCGTCGCGCATAACATGAGTCGGATTTGGTCTAATACGATAATCTGGTTGGGGTGTTTGGTAAACCCAGCCCGGGTTCTTTAGAATTCTAGGTTTTCCGCCCTATTTGACCTCATTCTCGTGCTTCGGACTTCTCGTACATTCGAAATAATGTTCTGGCAGAAGAAATAGAATGAGTATGGGTAGCTTTTGACTCTAACAAAATTTAGAGAATTAAATGAGAAAAAGATGCATGCCATGATAAAAACTATGGAAATGACCTAAATGATGCATGCAAAATATTTATAAATATGCATGCATCATTGTGTATCCTTGTAGATATTTTTCATTATTTGTCCAAAAATGGAACAAGAGGCTATTCACGCATAGTTCTCCAATTCATTGAATTGAGAATGATTTATTACATTATTATTATGATAGGAGATTGCCAACTCTACATTATATTAATTTGCTAATAATTATCGTCATTAAATGTTACATTTAATCAATAAAAAACAACATGGATTCTCTAACTATAAAATTGATTCCATGAGGCAAAACAATCTATTCATCCTCCTTGTTGTCCCAACTCTAATGTAGTAGCAACATATATGTTAGAAATTTAGAGTTAAATGAGATGTTGGCTAGCAGGAAGAAGGAGACGACCAACGTCCACCAAAAGGTGGAGTTGAATTGGTTGAGAATGAGGCCGCTCGTTTTATCAATTTCTCCAAGAGTATAAATGGCGTGTTCATCAAGGCCAACGAGATCTCCATGTTGTGCAGTGCCGAGGTGCTTGTCCTCATATATTCGCTGGCTGGCAAACTCCACACCTTCGGGAGTACCCTGATGTGAACCAACTCGTCGACTAGTTCTTCTCCAGCGACCAACTCTTCTCTTGCGGCGCCGTGCACCTGGTCGGCTCATCGCCTATCCGAAAGGCTGAATGTCCAACTGCCTGATGGTGGAGCTCAGCTCAACTTGGCCGGCGATGAGTCCCCGCACATGCCTGCTGATCACTAAGGAGTCTTGTCGTCATCCTATGCCTTTGTGGACCAGCCCATGCACCCATCGAAGTTTAACCCTTTCGTTGAGGTCCATGATTTGATTCATTTTATTTGAAGTTATTATTATCATTTATTAGTTTCAATTCTTCTTATATAATGATGACAAGGCTCCTTGGTGGTCATTTGTCATGTGGGAATACCCATTGCCGGACAAGTCGAGCATGCTCATGTCCTGCTCCTTCAGATCGACTAGGTTATTGTTAAAATCAAAGAGATTCTCCAAGGTCATGCCTTCTTTGTTCTTCAAGGTCATGTCCATCATGCACTCGAGAATCGAGTTGTTCCATGCCTTCAGGGCCTCCACGCTTTGGCTGACCTCCATCATCTGGATGTTGAGGCCCAGTGAGCCAATCTGGTGCACGCACTATGAGAGAAGAACCAGTTTGTGAGTTGGTCCACATTGGGGGATCCCGAAGCTGTGGTGGTTGCTAGCCAGTAAATATATGATAACAAGCACCTCACCCCCACACAACTTGAAGATATCTCTAGCCTTGGTGAACATGTCATTCCTCCTCTTGGAGAAAAATATATAATGTGTGTCCTCATTCTCGATCCACTTCAACTCCACCTTTTGGTGGCCCTTGGTCGCCTTCTTCCTGCAGGTAAGATCTCATTCTACTCTAAATCTCTAATGTATATGTTACTACAACGTTTTGAGTTGGGAAAATGAGCAAGATTGATAGATTGTTTCACCTCATGGCATCAATATTATAGTTGAAGGATCAATGTGTTTTTGTATTAATTAAATGTAACACCTAATGGCAATAATTATTCGCAAATTAGTGTGATGCATAGTTGGCAATCTACTATTGTAATAATAGTGTAATAAATCATTCTCGATTCAAAGATTTGGAGAATTGTGCCTAAATAGTCTCTTGACCACTTCCATGTCTGAACAAGTAGTTGAAAATTTCTAAAAAGGATACACCACAAATATATCATGGTAAACTTTCCCAAATTTATATGTTCAAAAAATATATGTGTTGTAATCAAGAACTAGAATTTATATGGAGCTTGGAGTCATTATGACTTTTTTCTATTCCATTGGATGAATCATTTAAATTAAATGAGTAAGTAATTTATTGATATTATTGAATTGGATTTCATTTGTTCAATTCATTAAACTAGCTAAGATCTTCGATGAATATTTCTCACGGGTTTCCCTTGGATGAATGAAGCATCATGGTATATGTGTAGGCAATACTAAAAAAGATATCTCAATACTATTGTTGTCAAACACATACAATTAGTGTAGCAAAATAAATTGACTTAAAAGGTTGACATGTTTTATGGGGTTTCGATCCCTAAATTACCAGCACCTCGTGGTTAATTAGTTTAGTAGACAATAGTATTTCAACATGTAATAACTTATAGTAAGATCCCGCACCTCACAGGATCCTTGTGAGTAGATCGATGAAATAAATATTGGGCTAACTCGATAAATAGAGACATTAACTATTAGAACTATGTCTTAGAGATTTGTTCTAAAATTTAATGAGTTTAGCTAATGTAATTCAAAAAACTATCAGTCTAATCTAATTGTTGTTAGCTAATTTGGATTGGAAATAATATTTAATGAGTTTAGATAATTTGGATTGGAAATAATATTTCAACAAGTTGTAACTTGTAAGAGGATCGCCAGCTCACTAGATCCTAGATCATGGAGTGATGAAATAAATATTGGGTTATCTCCATGCACCTCACTAGATCCTCGCATATAGATGGTTGAAATAAATGTTGGTGTAACTTGATGATGTAGAAAACTTATTAACATCTTTTCATTCATATACAACATGCATTCATTCAATATTTGTTGTATTCTCTCTTTAGAATGCAGCCTTTGCTCGTAAATTGTGGTTTTCACGATTTTCTAGAGATCTACTAATTGTTTATCTTCGAAGTCTCATCTCTATTATATTAAAACTTAATTTTCCTCTAAAACTTTGAACTTACTAAAGGAGAAGCAAGATAAGCTATTCAGCGACAATTGGGGGCATCTAAAAAAAAAGCTACCCCACCTGATCACTTGGATGATTCAATGGGAAAAGGCAGCCGGCTCATCATACAGACTGGTTCAAAACAGCGTATAGAAAAGGCCATGCCACAACCAATCAACAAAAGCTTCACCAAATAGGTAGAAAGAAAGCTTCTTGGGGACATTCTAGGGGTGCAAAAGTATAAGAAAAGGAGGGGACAAGGACAATTGGAGTGGGAGGATATAAAAAGTGCAGAAGGTAGAGAAAAGGGGGTATCGAGGAAAGAGTGCGGGAAAAAATGGGGTTTTAGTAGCAAAAAGAAAGTGAAGTGGGAGGGATTGAGTTTCTCTTTGGGAACAATTCTATGGAACAGTGAATGAACATGAGTGCAGGGTCACCCTTTATATTGATGTGTACCTAAATCAACTAACTAGGACTGGGAGAATTTTTAGGGATGTTTAGTTCTTGATTTGATCTTTGGATTCATGTATTGTTTCCCTTATATCACTGAAGCTTTGTCGCTTGTATTTTCATTAAGCTGGAGAATCCATCACATCTTCACCTGAGAGGGAAATCCATTTCTTTATTTTAGTTTCCATGCTAAAAAGCAAGAAGCTTTAATAGAGTTCATTCATCAAGGTGTGATGGGATTCATGTTTTCTTTACACTGATGTATGTGTGTATATGTATATATAAACTATATGTGTTATACTATTTACGTTAATAAATGTGTACATATACGTATGTCTATATATATACATATGTATATGTGTATGTATATGTAATATGTATATGTATATGTATATGTATATCTAATTATATGTATATATGTATGTGTGTGTATATGTGTATATCTATAATTAAGAATATATAAATCGTTATGATATAATTAAGATGTGATATATATAATATATTGACATGTGTGCATACATATGTATGTATGTATGTTTGTATCTAGGTATGTATATAAATGTGTATTTGTGTTTGCATACATCAATACATCTAAAATTAACCACTAATGAGAATCATATGTCAACCAAATGAGAGCATTCTAAGAAGTCCTGAGAGGTCCAATTTTTTAGAAAACTAATTTTTAATATTTGTTTAGGCGCACGAAGCAAAATAGACCATTTTGAATAGTCTTTTTCAGTTTGGATACAAAGAAATTCTAAGAAAATCAGCATTTCTTGGAAAAATTTGAAAAATCTATGTCGACTAAATGGGACCATTTTGAGTGCTCTTGAAAGGACTGATTTTCGAGAACACACATTTTGAGTTTTCTTGGGGGGGGGCAAAATTTTTGAGGAATTTTTATAATTATGAAAAATGGGTATTTTAAGTATCAGAGGAAACGAAAAAAACATTAAACACAAAATGTTTGCGCTGCTCCACCGTCCTGAGCCCTTCGATACTCCTATTTTTTCATGGCGATCCGAGCGAGGACTGCGAAGAATCGGCCATTTCTATTCTAAAATTTTGTCAATTTTATTGAACTTCTTTTGAACTCCCATCGTCATGATTCTTGTGTAGACGGACAGTTCGTCTTGATCTCTCCGAGCTCGTAATTTTCATTCAGATCGATTCCTGTCAGACTCATGTCAACAACCATCGGAAGTCTTGTTTTCTAGGTTCTTAACAATGTCATCTGACCTCCTAAAATCGATAAAAATACTGAAAAATCTGTGTTGTCATAGTCTATGTGAGGTACAAATTTTATGATGATCCGATGGTCGAAACTTCGATAATCACCATTTGAATCTCATTGAAAATGAAGAAGCACTATTCCTCGAATTTTGGGTTTGACAATTGGAGTATAATGTATGTATAACATGGTATACTATTTTTTCTATATTATAAAATAAAATAATACAGTGTAGTATGGTGTATAATATAGTTTAGTATAGTATAGTATGTTAAATATGATTTTTAATATTTTTTAGGTAAAGTCTTGGTTAGGTTAAATGATAGCGCAAAATCGAAAAATCAGAAAAATGATCGATTTTGTTAAATATTTTATTTGAATCCAAATGGGAGTAGTTTCTTATTTATATGTAATGTCTTAAGTAAAGGAATAAATAAAATAAATAATAAGAAAAATGATAACCATTTACTCCAAGAATAATAAGAAAAATAATAAGATGAACTCCAAGGGCAAAGTTGGATACTCATTTCCAACCAAGGTCAGTATCCAAGATATATATAACCCTCAAATCTTATCGTTTTACCCCATGTGAGCACCCATTCGACTTCAGCAAGGCAGCAACCAAGGGCAAGGTGAACAAGAATAAAGGAAGAGGAAATCAAGGGTTAGTTGTTAGGGCATCCTATAGGGTAAGTTGTCTATTACTTTCCTATGAATTAACACTATGAAATTCAGATGAACATCCTTTCTTATGAGCCTCCAAGATCTCCTTGTGTTTCTATTTCCATGTTCTTGTGGTTGGGATCAAACTCTAGTTCACCAAAATGAAGTTTCATCTTTGCTGGACACTAAACCCTATCCGAAAGTTGTCAACATGATCTTAGCATTTTTGAGTTTTTAAAAAATTCTGAAATTCCCTAGGTTGAACCTCAATTGAGTCTACTTTCCATAGGTTTGGAATCTGGTTAATTGGATTTGTATAAGAAAAGTTATGAATTGATTATTCCAAGTCCCCCTTTCTATTTTCTATGATGAGTAGCCCGAATTGTAAATACTATGTTAATTTAAATAATTATTCTTAATAAATGAAATTTATATGTCTTAAATATTTTAAATTTATAATTGTGGTCCAAGTTTAATCACCTTTATAAGCCATGTACAATGAAAGTTATGAGTTTTAGAGTAAAGATCATCCAGTCTGTCAACAAGTGGAAGAGAACAGAGGCAAATCTCTGAATATTCTAAGAACCATGTATGAGCAACACGATTATGAGATTTATACCGGATAAACCTTGGGGAGTCTAGTTTCATGGAAAATTAGAATTACTTAATTATCATAAGTAGTTTAGAGGTTATGAATTTTACACCTAACCCCTCTCAATCTGTCAGCAAGTTGGGAAGGTGAAGAATATAGTTGTATTGATGAAATTTGTAGAGCCATTATACAATACACCTTAAATGAGAAATTTCTAAAGGATTAGCCTTCATGAAGTCTATTTTGATATAAAATTAGAATTGTGTGAATATCACATGTTTACTAATTGTAATGCATGATTCTTTCAGCCCCACACGAGTTCCTGGTGTACTAAGGTACACTAGAGGTAACCCATCATTGTTATAGCTTATATTGTGCTTTTGAAACATTACTTAACATGAGTACATGTTCTACATGACCCGGAAGGAATGATCAATGAAATTATATGATACATATTCTAAATGATATGATATGATTGAGTTATGCATAAGCATCTTATATGTCATGCATTGCATTTCCTCTGTCGGGATGATATGTCTTATGCAGGGAAGGTACCCCATATTTATGCGATGATATGGTATCCTACGAGATAATATATGTTCCCCGGTAGGAAAGATATGATGTCCTACGGGACGATATGAGGTCTTTAATCAGGGATGATATGTCTTTTGCAGGAAATGTACCCCATGATTTGGGATGATATGAAACCCTATGGAGTAATATGTTCCACTGGCCAGTTGATAATATGGCATGTGCATTATGAATATGTGCATACATGATATGACACGATATATGATATGATATGTGAAATGATATATGAAATGAGACAAATATATGACATGTTATATGATATGAAAAATATGTTATTTCATTGAGATTACTTGACGTTGTACCCTTTATAATATGATAATTGTTCATAAGTAATAAGATGTTAGTTTGTTTCGTATATGTTTCTCAAATGCTAAATAATTTTATCTGAATTAAATAGACGGTAACACATAGGTTATGAATTTTTAACTTACTAAGTTGTTGTTTGCTTGTAATGTTGTTTTAACACTTTTCATATCAATAGACCAATCATGTGGTTGTGCTTGGAAATCCCTTATCAGATTAGAAGCACTTTTGAAGATAGAAGATAGATATATGGACTTAGTCTCTAGTAATCTTTTTGTCAGGATGTGACTCCTCTTAATGTTTCATATGGTGTGTAAAAGTTAAATGTTTCAAAAACATTTTTGAATTTATAAGTTTGAATTAGTGTGTGTACTTACTCTGAGATCAAACATAAGTGTGTTGTGAACAATAGTGTGACAACTTTGTCCACATGTGTGTACTTGCAATATGATGCTTCCACCACAAGAAATTGATCGATTGTATTATGTCACGGCTTGCGGGTTTGACCAAGGTTTAAACCGGGATCGTGACAATAGTATAGTATCGTATTGTATAGTATACTACACAATATATAATATATATTGCCAAAAGAACGCAAACTAGCATCGCCAAATCCTTGGCTCTAATTTAGCGTCACAACTGTTGACGCCAATATAGCACAAGGCGTCAGCACTAATATCGCCTCTTATTGTAGCGTCGCGGTCGGGTGACACTAACTTAGCGTCGCAAGATTGTGACGCCAATATAGCCCTACCACCTTGTCGCACGTTTTATAGTTTTGACACATGATAATAGCGGTGAAGTAGCATCGCGATATAGCCTAATTTAGCGTCGACATCTTGTAATGCTAATGCGACGCTAAATTGACACTATAGGGAAGCACTTAGAATCTCATTATGTCGACCCAATGACGTTGCTATTCATTTTGTCGACCCAACAACATCACTTCTCTAGGCAGTAGTGGAAGGAGCACATATTTGGTTGCTTAAATTGAGACATTGAAACTTATTACAAAGGGAGGACTGAGAATTTGGGATCTCGACAGCATGAATGATGCATTACTATTAAAATGGGTTGTTCAACGATTAGGGAAAGAGAAGTGATGTGTGTCTATTAGTGATGAAAGTTCGTTATGGCAGCACACTATCATGGGAAACAAGGAAGCGAGTTTCGTAGGTCTGAATCATCATTTTGGAGAGAATTCCTATCAATCATGCCATGCATATAGAATTTTTTTGAAACAACACTCGGGGTAGGAAGGAACTTTCGTTTCTAGGAAGATCCATGGCTAGTGGGAGAACCTATTTTTGTCTCATTCTAGAGATTATATGCCCTAGTGGAAGATCGATATGTAGTGTCTGCAACTTAATTAGGAAGATAATGTATTATCTTTAGGCATTTGGACCCTTCACTTTGTGGCTCCTTTCTTGGATAAGAGACTTGAGGATTTTCTCCTCCTTTAGGAATGACTAGAGGCTATCGTATGGACACCTCTAAGAAAGACGCATGGGCAAGGACAGCTAGCATATTTTTACTACAAGGGACGTATGAACTATTGATCAATGAAATCAACATGACAAAAGATGAGTTACACTGGACTATCAGCTAATATGGCAACTTAAAGTTCCTCTACATATTAAGATTTTTGTGTGGCTCCTTATAGAACAACAATTGCGAAAAAGATAATGGTATGAGCTGACATGAACCATATGCATGTACCTCTACTTTTTTCTATGAGGGATAAAAGGAGTCTATTAATCACCTATTTTTTGGATGTGATGTGGCAAGGGAGGTATAGCAAACATGGAGCTACTTGTGGGTAGATTCATGTTATCAACAACTTCCTTGAGATCCTTCAAAGGTAGCAATGACTTAGTAATAAACCAATATCATATATCGAGGCATCAACATGTCACGGCATTGACTTTCCTATGGTCCATGCTTTACCAATGAATGGATGCGTTTTTAGTGATGAACAACGTTATGTTGAAAATATCATGTCTATGTCTAGATGTTGGGTGAGACACTGGGCAAGGGTGTAACAAATACTACTAAAATATTTTAATGTAATCCCTTTCTATCAATAAATATGGATGCACATGGCCATCATCATGTCTACTTTCAACAAAATGTAATTGGATAAAATTGGATCATACATTAGACGTCTAAAAGTCTTTATTCAACAAATTTCACAAATACAAATATAGATACCAAAACCCTTAATGGATGTCTGAAACCTCAAGATCAAATGATCGAAACCTTGACTAGACATCCTAAAGGATATGCACAAAAATCACTAAACCTTAGGGTCAGATGATTGAGAATATTCTTGAATGGAGGTTTGAAAGTTTTACCCAAAGAATTGAAATTCTAATTATGGACATATGAAAATTCTTAGGATGTCAGAAACTTGTCTTGATGCCAACAGTAGCATCCTTGCACTTGTGTGCACTCAACAAGATGTTTAATCTCCTAAAGGGAGAAGGATTCAAGAGGCATACATTGAATTGTTTTCACATGCATAAGTCATGGAATAGATGTTGGATATATATGATAGCAATGGCTGACGGTATAATGCATTTCGACAAAATCATGTAGGCTAAGGGTCAAAGTGGATAACAACTTGCATAAGTGCAAAGATGTTACATATGATATCAGAGCAATTCTGTGTGGACCTCTGTGTATGATTGGGTGTGATCACTCAAGGAGGATGTTGAGTCCCCTAAGGGAGAAAGGACATAAAGATGTATACTTTGGATTAGTCCCACATGCATAAGTCATAGAAGAGATGTTGAGTTTATGTAGTAGCAAAGCCTTACTTTGTATAATACATTTTGGTAAAATCATGTGGACTAAGCACTACAAGAAAACTGTTGAATAGCGACAGAAATGAGTGTCTCAAAATAAAGTGACGCTACATCGATGCCACTAACGTCTCCATAGAGACGATATTGCATCAAAGTCAAGAGACACTAACTGCGTCACCATAGCTTCGGTTTAGCGTCACATTGGCATTACAAAATATCAACGCTTGTCACGGACGCACTCCACAAATATCATTTTTATGTAATCATGCATCTAATTAGCATATTAAGTTAGTCTAGATGCTCATATAGTCATGGTTGCATGTAGCAATTAACTTTTCGATTATAGCATAATGATAATTAAATTATCGATAAACATTATAAATAAATTATATAATATTATTAGGAATAAATTTTAATATTTTTAATATTATAATAAATATGTTCAACTATGATTAAGTAAGTTTAATTAGAGGTTTAACACTAATTTTTAACAAAATAATATGATTGGACCTTTATACCAACCAATAGGATTTCAAGCAGCTCAAGCAGGCAGCTCACTAGCTGCTTAGAAAATTATTTTTCCAAACTTCCATATAACGTGTTAAAATTGTGAAAATCATATATAAATATACAAATCTTATCCTCGGAGAGCTGAACATTTTTCAGGACCTAGCATAACCGCTTGAGAAAATTTGACAAAGTCGATTGATTAAGTAGGGTTTCTGATCCGAAATTGATCATCATTTTCATATGATCATCTATTCATGGATAGTTCTCCATAAATTCTAAAATTTTACATGGACAATCCTTTCGAAATTAGTTTTCTGTGTCCGAAAAAGACAGAGAAAATTATGAATCCAGCATTCGTAGGTCGCTCACTCTATTTGAGTCAGAGATAGTCCCATCTTGTCAATTAGGGCACAATTAGTATAAAACAAATTAGGGTTTGAAATTTAGATATGTTTAATTAGATTGCACAATTGTTCGGTCAGAAGTGGAATCATCCAATTTGGATGTGTAGATGTGGTGAAACGAATTTTTCATTTTATAGTGATTCTTTTGTCAGGTTCCAAGACATTGATAGATCTCGACCCGAATTGACTATTTTTGTTATAGAGTTATACAAGAAGTTAAATTCTCTAAATTTTATGAATAAATAATAAATAAGTCTATATTATAAGAAAATTAGGATCTAGTCCAATGGATAAGTATTGTTAAAGATATAAATTAATCTTTCAGTGATATACATTTTGTCAAAACACACCCTGCTCCGACTTCTCGACCTCGAGATCACTGGAGATTCTACTAAAACACTTCCTTTGTTCCAAATTGGCAAGGAAGAAAGCCCTTTACACAAACACCTTTTCTCCGCTTCGAGAGGCAAGGCAAACCTCTCCTCCTACGAAGCTAATCTTTTCTCTCGCTCAAGAGGTAAAATTTGCAACCCCTTTCACACAAGAGCTCTCACAATCCTTCGAAAAATGGTTTCTCTCTTTTACAATAGAATGCTCACAAGAACAAAATAAGAAAGAAAATAAAACTTAAAATGATAACTTCAAGGAAAAAGGTCTTCTTTTGATAACTCGAAGTTTTCCTTCAATGCTTGGATGGATTCCTTTGCTTCTAGTTTTGACACTCCTTTTATAGGCTTCAGCATGTGAAAAATTCTTCCAAAATTTGCTCCATAATTTTCTCCTTCAAATATAGCCGTTACTATTCATTTGACCCGGAGGCCGATCGAACGCACATATGAACCGGTCGACCAGTCTATGTCACTGTTGCACGATTTCTTCAGCTTCTGCGCTTGATTGATCGACCGGCCTGTATCATCTCGACGTCAACCGACATGTCCATTCAGTCGACCAGTATCATCTCGACCTGCCTTCTTTGCTTCGACAAATAGGTTGACTAACCTACACTATTTTGAGCATAACTTTTTGCACAGTTATTCAAATTAGATAATATTGGAATCTATGTATAGCTAACTGATTTCTCTACAACTTTTTGCACATAACAGGAAGAATTAATAAGGCTAAACATTCTGAAATCAGAAGAACAAAAACTTGTCCACAGAAATCAGAGTTGCAGCCCTTCCTTCAGCTCCTTTCCTTCCTCCCCTTCAGATCCTGTCCAGAATCCTCCAAATGGATGCTCCCCCTGATTCCTTAGGGTTTTCAGCTTATATATGACTTCCTTCCACCCTTAGATCAGCATCAAATTGTTCCATAGCCCCTGATTTGAGCCACTTGTCCAGGTCCTGAAATTCCAGCTTTGACAGCTTTTGGACAGCAAAAAGTAGGTGGTCCTCCCTCCTTTTTCTCCTTTGTGCAGCCCTATTTCCCCTGCTGGAAGGGTCAAAACAGAAAGCATCAAAGTCTTCTAATAGAATATAAACAAATAAGGAATAAAATAGCAAGTAATGTCAGCTCAATTATCAATGGGGTTTGGTGTTATGCAGAATTAAAATCCATAGTAAAAAATAATAGTTTTGAGGCCCGAAATGATAACTTTGCATAGATCATGGAAAATGTTCAAATATGGGTAGTTCAGAGTATTGAAGGCATCAAAGGGATTAAGATGGCAAGTGAATGAAGTCAGAAATCAAATGTGGATAAGATTTCATAGGAATGATAACTTGGGTGCCAAAAACGATAACTTGATGCCATAAAAATGATAACTTGTCATAACTTTGGTTGTGGTTATCCAAATGTGATCAAATTTGAACAGCAATGAGTTAAGATAATAAGATAATGATTGCCTAATGTCTTTGTGCATAATTGATAGCTTTGCATGTCAAAATAATAGTTTTGCCCTTAAACGATAACTTAGCATTGAAAAATGATAACTTGTTCAAATGGATTGATAATTTTGCACAAGTTGAAATATGATCATCCAAATATGATTCATTCATAATGGCAATGAATTTAGGGCAAGAAAATCACTAGAAATCAGCTCAATCAAAATAATGATAACTTGTGCACTTGGAGTGATAACTTGTCCTACAAAATGATAACTTGGCATAGAATTGTCATTTTTATGAATTTTAGCAATTCAGAACTTCTATGCACATGGAATTAAGTATAAAATGAGAAAAATCAACTAGTTATCACAATCCATGCATTCCAAGCATAATTGGCCAAAAGTTAGGCAATTTAAGGGCTCGATATGGGTGATTTGAATAGAAAATGTGATAAAAACATAATATGATCAGCTAGTGATCACTAAGCCATTCAAGATATCGTTAAAGTGTGCAACCATATCATTTATGGATTCATTATCATGCATTTTAAAAGAATGATAATGGTGATTCAAAATATTTAGTCTAGATTCCTTAACTTTATCAATTCCTTCATAAGTAACAATAAGCTTCTCCCAAATCTCAATTGCACTTTCACAACTTGAAATCCGATTAAACTCTGTTGAATCCAAAGCACAATAAAAAAATATTTTTGGCTTTCCAACTAAGTTTTGCAAAATGTTTTTCTCTTTCATTAGAACCTGTAGGTAACTTTTCATGTAAGTAATAACATTTTTCAACAATGTCCCACATATCAATATCAATGGAACATATGTATGCTTGAATCCTTATTTTCGAATAGGCAAAATTTGATGCATTTAGAAGAGGAGGATGACTAATTGATTATCCTTCGGCAAAATTAAATCCACTTGATGCCATAGATCTAAAGATGGTTAAATCTTAAAACAAGATGATTAAATCTTGAAATGATTAGATCTTAAAATGATTAAATCTTAAAATGATTAGATCTTAAAATAAGAGCAACCCGCTCTGATACCAATTGTTGGATCCGAAAGGGCACCAAGAGGGGGGGGTGAATTGGTGTTCAAAAGCGAAAACTATCGATTTTAATAAAATATGTCACGAAAGTTCAAAATAAATTCATTAAACCATTTAAATCAATGCAATTCAGATCATATTACAAACACAATATGAGAGGGGGAGAGAAAAAATCAAACACGATAACACAGGTAGTTGTTAATGAGGTTCGGTCACACTTTGGCCTACGTCTCCGCTCCTACTTCTCGACCTCGAAACCGCTGGAGATTCCACTAAAATACTTTCCTTATTCCAAATGGGGCAAGGAAGAAAGCCCATTACACAACTACCTTTTCTCCGCTTCGAGAGACAAGGTAAACCTCTCCTCCTAGGAAGCTAATCTTTTCTCTCGCTCAAGAGGTAAGATTTGAAACTTCTTTTACACAAGAGCTCTCACAATCTTTCTGAAAATGGTTTCTCTCTTTTACAATAGAATACTCACAAGAGAAGAAATAAAGAAAATAAAACTTAAAATAATAACTTCAAGGAAAAAAGGTCTTTTTTTGGTAACTTGGAGTTTTTCTTAAATGCTTGGATTCCTTTGCTTCTAGCTTTGACACTCCTTTTATAGGCTTCGGCATGTGTAAAATTCGTCAAGCAATTTTCTCCTTCAAATATATCCGTTACTGTTCATTTGACCCGAAGGTCGGTCCACCACACATATGGACCGGTTGACCGGTTTATGTTACCGTTGCGCAATTTCTTCAACTTCTATGCTTAATTGGTCGACCAGTCTGTCGATCGGTACATCGATCAGTATCATCTCGACGTCGACTGATGAGGCTCAGTATTGATCGGTCGACCGACATGTCCATTCAGTCGACCGGTATGGTCTCGATCGGTCTTCTTTGCTTCGATAGATAGGTTGACCGACCTACACTATTTGGAGCATAGCGTTTTGTACATTTATCCAATTTAGATAATCTTGGAATCTATGGATAGCTAACATATTTTCCTACAACTTTGATATTCATCATTCGTCTAGTATCTAATAATACCACAATCAATTATTTAATTAAAGTGTAGTGCATAAAGTTGTCCATTTTTCTTTAAACTTTTTCAGCGTTAATCATTAATCTTTCGAGGTTTGTATCATCAAAATATAATTTTATATGTCATTAAAACTTTGCTCCAACATGTATTACATCATGCATATTAAAAAAAAGTCCTTTGAATTTGATCACTATATTTGTTCGACTCTTTCAAGTGATTATGGTTATTCTAAATTTGTGAATAACATATGTATGAATTGACTTTGAAGCTTAATTCTAGAAGATTGGGATTGATCGAAATAAAACATGTTGATTGAAATATTAAAAAAAAGAATAAAGTATAGTTACATTATTTTGAATAGTCAAAATCAATTTGCAAAATGTGCTATAAATAAGATAAGTGAAAAATGAATACGATCATGAAAACTTTATTGATATATATGAATTATACTTAATATGCAATTAGAAATTACTTGTGTTGGATGTGTAGATAATAGAGTTTGAGTTTTCTTCTTCAGGTTTGAGGATATCAAATCTTAACATGATTATACAGGATATTGAAGGTTCTGTAGGGACAATTAGTAAGAGAATAAATGCTTGTAATCCTATAAAGACGTTATGACATGTCTATATTAATAAGAAATGGTAAACATTTTATAGAAATGGATAATAATGTTAGACTATGCATAAGGGTTGGAGAACCAATCATCAAATTGATTTAGTGTTGAAAATTGATACCTACTTGATAAGATTCAAATAATAGGATGATCATAAAATTATCATCGTCTAATGTGAATTATTATCAGTGATCTTGAAATCACTATGAAACCTTGAATTGCTATTATTGATATTAGAATTATTGGCAACTTCCATCCCATCGTTGTCAAACAACATTCATCATTATAGATTTTGCAATCATTGATGATTCTTGATTAGTTATTATCGATTGCAATTCCTCATATTTGAGTATTAATTTTTAGCTCATCATATGTCCCTTAGCGTGATTGATTAAATCACCATTGTCACTTCTTTACGGGTGATAAATGATTTGTTATTTCGGACTTTAATATGTCCATCAATATTTTTGGAAGTTTAAAAGAGTTGTGAGAAAGCTTCTTGAAATATTATTGGAGTGATGCATCCTCTGGTTATCTATCGAGAGCTTTAATTGGGTGTTCTTCAATCATGAAATGTTGGTTGGAGGTTTAGCGAATGAGTGATTAGAGGGGGACGTCCTTCTGATCTTCGATCGCGACTCGAATTTATATTTCACCATTGTAAATCAATTAGAGAAGGAAAGTCTTATTCACAAATTTCATTGTTACTCAACTGACCGTCATTGTTACGAATGATAGTGATAATCTTTACCCTATGAATACGTAATAATCGATGGTTATCTGTCGTTTCCTTTATCTAATGTGTCATCTTCTTTTGCTTGTCATGATATACTCATATAATTGTTGAAATACTACCCATTGTCCTCGTTATCCATAAAGTTTGTTAAATATTTCAAAATTTCCTTGCAATTAGTTTTTCACTCATAATCTTGGTACTTATCTTTATGGGAACTTTGTATAAAATTAACCACAGTAATAAGGTTAGATGTAAGAATTAATTCTTTTATGGAATTTTAAATATGCACATTAGGAAAATGTTATAGCTAAAATAATATAATAAATGCAGGATTATTGTGAAATGTCAAGAAAAAAAAGTAATTAGAATATTGAACTCACAAGGACAACATCTCCTACGGAATAAAAACAATGAAGGAAAGTTATGACCACGATACATAGGACCACATGAGATTTTAGTATGTATTGGGTCAGCTATTTATTTGTTAAGTTCTACCACTAGAGATATTGTGTATTCATGATGTCTTCAATGTTTCTTCGATGATATTGATGAAATCCTTTGCAGACAAGCTCATCAATCAACAAACCATCAACACAATTTTTTGTGTGTGTCCATCTTTGGTCACCTAGATCAAGATCTTTTCTTTTTCTTATATAAGTCTCTAAACTGCAATGACTGTTTGTAATTCGACTATTGTAACTATGACGCAGGAATATGCTTAGTAAGATTCTTAAACCATTGTATGTACCCTTTGGTTAGTCTTCAAATAGAAGTCCAATACCTATAGATATCAAGCGCAAATATTAAGAATGATTAATTTCAAAACTTGTAAAGCATCCCAAACAAACATCCAGAAGCTTCTTGGTGGTTTTCGACATATTGTTGCCACAAAAAAATATTCTGCCATCAACAAGTGAAACAAAGATCTTCCTTGCTATTCCACATAGTCCTCCATTGGTCTGCAAAACCTTGTTATTATGTCCACGTGCAATGGGTTGATGCAATAACCATCTTTTCTCATCTATTCTAAAATATGATCTTCAGGTGTGTTACTAGTTGTGTTAAAGCAAAAACCAAAGAGAGCTGAACATCAACAAAGAATAGCACATACAATTATCTTCTGTTCATAGATAATTAAAGGTCATACCATTAATAAATTGCAGTGTAGCCTTCTGCACGTAAAAAGCAACTCAATCTATTCCAATATAAGAGAATTTGCCTTGAGAAGAAAATATAGTATAAATTATAATAATTAAGGATAAGGAAGTTTGGAAATGAAAATTTTCTTTAGTGTTAGTGCTCTAGGTAAATAATTCAAGAAAGGAGGAAACTTGAAAGTAAGAATGATCAAATAACGAATAAGTATTCATTCTTCTTCCAAAAAATGGGTATCCAAATTTTGAGGACGAAATTTTTTAAAAGGAGGGGAGAATTGTCACCGACGTACTCCACAAACATCATTTTTATGTAATCATGCATATAATTAGCACATTAAGTTAGTCTAGATGCTCATATAGCCATGGTTGCATGTAGCAATTAACTTTTGGATTAAAGCATAATTATAATTAAATTATCGATAAGAATTATAAATAAATTATATAATATTATTAGGAATAAATTTTAATATGTATAAATATTATAATAAACATGTTCAACTATGATTAACTAAGGTTAATTAGAGGTTTAACACTAATTTTTAACACAATAATCTGATTGGACCTTTATTTCAACCAATAGGATTTCAAGCAGCTCAAGCAGGCAACTAACCAGCTTAGAAAATGATTTTTCCAAACCACCATATGACATGTTAAAATTTTGAAAAACATATATAAATAAAAAAATCTTATCCTCGGAGAGCTGAAATTTTTTCAGGGGAAAATACCTAGCATAACCTCCTAAGGAAATTCGCCAAAGTCACTTGATTAAGGTAGGGTTTCTGATCCGAAATTGACCATTATTTTCATATGATCACATATTCATGGATAGTTCTCCATAATTCTGAAATTTTACGTGGTCAATCCTTTCAGAAGGGGATTCTAACTTTGGGTTATCCGGACATATACTTTGAGAAATGGTTCATGCGTGTTTGTTACTGGGTGCTATAAGATCCAGTCTTTCTGTGGCCTTTGAAATCACTGAAAAAGGGTTTTTATAGAGAAAATTATGAACCCAGAATTGTAGGTCGCTCACCCTATCCTGAGTCAGAGATAGGCCCGTCTTGTCAGTTAGGACATGATTATTATAAAATGAATAAGGGTTTGAAATTTAGATATGTTTAATTAGAATGCACAAATGTTCGATGAGAAGAGGAATCATCCAATTTGGATGTGTAGATGTGGATAAATAAATTTTTCATTTCATAGTGATTCTTCTGTCAGGTTCCAAGACATTGATAGATCACGACCCAAATTGACTATTTTTGTTATAGAGTTATACAAGGAGTTAAATTCTATAATTTTTATGAATAAATAATAAGGAAATCTATATTCTAGGAAAATTAGGATCTCGTCCAATGGATAAGTATTGCTAAAGATATAAATTAATCTTTCAGTGATATGAGAATACAAACTCTAGGTCAGATTGCCTTGGATTTTATGATTTGATCACTTGGAATTAGTTAAAGATATTTCGGGGTTGGAAACCTCAATAAGTCTAGTTTCTAATTTATCTAGAATCATAAGATTTGAACTTGTGATTAAGAAGTTATGGATTATTCATTAACAGACACTCTATCTGAAATCTTGAGACAGTCCCTAGTTAAGCTTTGGGAGGTTGGGTGGTAATAAGTAGTTTAAAATATGTAATAGCCTATGGACATAGACACCTGAGATTGAACATTAAATACTTAAAAGAAATTACATGCATTCTAAGGTGTATAATTATTCATGCATCATGAGCATGCATTGCATAGTATTTTTATTAGTGATGGAAAAGTAAAAAGACATCATTGCTTGAAGTAAACCAACAAACTACAAGTGAAAAGAGGGAAATCTAATAAACCCGCTTGAAAGGATAAAGTATCAAGGTGTGAGGATAAATTACAACATAGCAAAATGTTATATGTTAGTTCTTTTATTTATGATATTATCTCAAGCAAAGATTATTATTATTATTATTATTATTATTATTATTATTATTATTATTATTGTTGTTGTTGTTGTTGTTGTTATTGTTGTTGTTGTTGTTGTTGAAACATATCTTGAGTTATGAAAAGTATTTATGATATGTTTCAATGATTTCATATGAGATGGAATAACCTCTTACATGAAAATATTTTAAGGGAGCAATGCTTGTGGACTTAAAATAAGTTTTATTTGATATTAATACGAAAATATGATGTATATTTTGATATTATTAAACTCCATGTGTTCATTGGCCATGCTAGTTGAAAAAGGTCTTTGGAACCACATTCGATATACATGAAGCCTTTCGGGCGTATTGATGCACGAAAAATTATGCATTAGTTTAGGTCATTTGATTAACACTTTAGACTATTTTTATGTTTAGAAAATAGGAGTTTTGATTTGTTTTCATATAATTTCATTTAGATTTGATTTCTACCTAAATCTAGAAATTATTCATGGCAGGATATGAGAGAACGTCGAAATGAAGGCAAGAAAAGGCCTAAAACAGCTCAGAAGACTGTCATGGCCGTGATAGTTCTGGTCATGATCATGACAGAAAGATTCAGCACAGAAAATTGGCTAAGTTACGGTCATGGCCGTGACAGTTGCTGTCATGGCTGTGACAGACAATTTCCAACAGAAAATTTGGCTAAGTATTTTTCAGCATTTTTCAGTCTTTTGTCACGGTCGTGCCAGAGCCTTTCACGGCCGTGACGGCGGTCTGTTACGTCATTTTAAAGCCATTTTTATTCACTTTTTAGATATATTTTCAGTTTCTTTCCTTGGGAGACGAGAAAACCTATAAAAGGAGACAGAAGAGGGCTAGGAAAAGCATCTCTGAAGCATAGTTTTAAAGCCTACAAAGAGGAGAAGATCGAGGACAATAGCAAAGCTCTGCCAGAAACTCGAGAGAGGACGTACTTAGCCTATGCCAGAGTTCTTCGTTTTCTTTTTCCAATCTTTTACATTAGATTTGATGTTGTTATTCTCAGATTTATTCTTTCATTAGGGCCATCTAGTTGAACCCTATTTATGTATTGGATTCTTCTTGATATTAGTTTGATTTGAATCTTTAATAGCATTGCAATTTCATGTTTAATGCTTTCCATTGATTCCATGATTTATGATTTGATTGCTATCTGAGAAGAAGTGATTATTTTCATAATAGTTTCTACGTCGATCTTATTTATTGCATGCCACAATTAGGGAAATCGAAAGAGACCTAATTCGTGTAGTTATTAAGGTGACTTGAGAAAGCCCTTAATATTAATTCCAATTGAATGCATCTTATGATTTAATTAAGTAAATTAAAAATTGAAAGGATTAATTTATTTTAATTATTCATAAGATAGTAGTTAAAGCCTGAAACATTGGTAAACTAATTTTGGGAATTCGCTTTATTATTGATTCAACTAATTCTAAGTTAAGAAAATTCATTACATTCTAGTGGTGATAATTAGGTGCCTTAATCATCAAATCATTATTTCTCTAGGTGATTATTTCTTTTATTTTTATTATTTTCTTTTTATACACATCTGAAATCATATATTTCCTTAATTTCTCAATTAACAAGGTTAAAATAGAATCTAAGTTATTAATCGTTCTCGTGAGAACGATAACTCTACTCATTCACTTTATTACTTGAGCGACTAGTGCACTTGCTAACATTTGCTATCAATTCTACACGCATCAAGTTTTTGGTGTCATTGTCGGGGACGCGTCTAATAATTTTTATTTTTATTTTACTTGTTATTTAAGAGCTTTTGTTTTTCTATTAAATTCCATGCAGATTCTTATTAATTCACATGCTTTCATATATTTTTTATTTTGTGTGGCCAGGAAATATTTTCGAAAGACAATTCAGAATGACAACAAAACTAAAGACTATGGGAGATTATTATTTGGAAGCCCAAAGAAAGATGATTGAGGATCATGAAGTACAAATATCACAACTTGCAAATAACAGTATCCCACTCATTCCCATGGTACAAGGAAATTCTTCTATTGAAGATAGAATGTTAAAGTTCATGACAACGGCTGAAGAAAAATTTCAACTTGAAGAAAAAGCCTTTATGAAGTTGCTGGGACAAGTAGAGCAATTGGAGACTAAGATTCAAGTGAAAAATGTTGTTCCTACATCCACTTAGTCAGAGTCAAATTCCAACATCGAAAAAAAGTTGTGCCAATTGATTGGAGTAATAGAGAAAAGATTCATCCTACAAGATCAACTCATTAGCAATCTACAATCATAGTTGGCACAGTTGAAGGATCAGCAACCAGTTATTAATTCTTCTCCTCCTCGATCCCCAAATTTTAATGTTAAGTTTGATATCTTGCAGACAAAATTTCAGGCATTGGAGAAGAAAGTGGAGTTGACTTTTCAGATTACTTATGCCTCGTAGGATAATGTTGTGGATAAATTTGTACCTATTATATGCCCATATCATTTGCAATATTTTAATCGAGGAAGAAGAAGACCGAGGAAGACATGGACTACTCAATGGAGGGTCAAGGAGACAACTAAATATATTATGGAAGATGGACAAGTGCGAAGAAGAGATCTGCCTTCGGAAACTCCAATAGTCATCCCAATGGTACCTCCAAATCATTCATTGGTAGAAGGGAACATATCATCATCACATCAGACAGCACAAAATTTGATGCATTGGAAACCCAAGGATCAAGCTCCACAAAAAGATTCAGGTACTTCTTTCAAAGTGGAGGGACAATGTTCGAGAATTACATCAGAGGTAAGATGGAAAAAGGTCAATGCGAATCCCTTCCAGACACTTAGGTAACCAAAGGGTAAAAGTCAAGCTAAAGACTATAACTTAGAACTATACTCTTAAACTTGTTCCTCTTAGTTTTTAGTTTAGCATTAGTATTGAATTCTTTAATTTAGATTAGTTAACATTAAAAATTGTTTAGATTGAGATTTCTTCAGGAGGACACGGTCACGACCGTGCCTACATCTCTCACGGTCGAGTCTATCTTATTGAGCGCCAAGGCCGTGATAGTTCTGAAATGTAGAAGTCCAAATCATGCCGGAAGAAGCCTATGAGCCGCCCAAGCAATGTGACCAAGATATTTTTAATTGCTCAGCAGAACCTAGAAATCATCAGGTTGTCTCTACTCCTTTTGCATTTTATTATTATTATTTCGTAGTTTTCATGTGCATGTGCCTAACACTAGGGCAGTGTCAGGTTCAAGCTTGGGGGAGGGACTTGGTCTTGTTTCATTTGCATGGCATGTCTATTTTCAACATTTTGAGTCGATCGTCTTATTTTGTTTGGCATGCATCTAATTATGAAAATTTTAAAAAAATTTGTCATCTCATTTCTCCTTGTTTATTATTTTATTATTTTTAAGCTTACTTTCAGAACATCGCTTAATCTATTAAATTCAATCATTTTTTATCGAGTATCACTAGAGTATTGGGATTTAGATTGAAGTTTGTTGCTAAGTAGAAGGATTAGCTTTTAAATGATGAATTTCTCTATTATTTACTATGATATTAGTCTTGATTATAATTGCATCTTTATTGAAAGCATTAAGTCTTTTTGGAGCTTATAATTATGCTATATAATTTTAATGCAAAAATGAAAAGAGGGCTAATTGAGCCCCAACAGTTAAGTGAAAAGTATAAAGTACCCTCTGGAACCTTAGTGTGTCTGGGTAATTAGATCCGTAGGGGATTCTTGCCTGGAGACCTAAGGGCATCTGCTCTGGGATTCGTTGATCGAAAGCCTGTTACATGGACCACTTTGTGCAATATGGAGGATTACTAAATTCTTAAGTGAAAAGAAAAAAAATCTTAATGCTGAAATATGAAATGATAATAGTATGAAAATAAGCTCCTTAAAGACTTGTGGTTCAATATTGATACTCTTATGAGATTGACTAATATTATTTGCAGATATGCAGGAAAGACATGTTTGAATACTAAGAATTCTGCAAGGCTGGATATTGGTTGAGAAAAGATACTCTAGTGATGGTCGTGTAAAAGAACAATGGGAGGAAAGTATTGGTTTTGTGATGGAGCCCTGTGCTTTATCTGAAATTTGCTTGAGGACAAGCAAAATATTAAGCTTGGGAGTATTTGATGCACAAAAAACTATGCATTAGTTTACGTCATTTGATTAACACTTTAGAATGTTTTTATGTTTAGAAAAGAGGAGTTTTGATTTGTTTTCATATAATTTCATTTAGATTTGATTTCTACCTAAATCTAGAAATTATTCATTGCAGGATATAAGAGAACATCGAAATGAAGGGAAGAAAAGGCCTAAACAGCTCAGAAGACTGTCATGGCCATGACAGTTCTGGTCATGGCCATGACAGAAAGATTCAGAACTCAGAAAATTGGCTAAGTTACTGTCACGGCCGTGACAGTTGCTATCATGGCCGTGACAGACAATTTCCAGCAAAAAATTTGGTTGTATTTTTCAGTCTTTTTCAGCCTTCTGTCACGGCCGTGCTGGAGCCTTTCACGGCCGTGCTGGAGCCTTTCACGGCCGTGACGGCGGTCTGTTAGGCCATTTTAAAGCCATTTTTATCCACTTTTTGGATATATTTTCGGTTTCTTTCCTTGGGAGACGAGAAAACGTATAAAAGGAGATAGAAGAGGGCTTGGAAAAGCATCCTTGGAGCATAGTTTTAAAGCCTACAAAGAGGAGAAGATCGAGGACAATAGCGAAGCTCTGCTAGAAACTCGAGAGAGGACGTGCTTAGCCTATGCCAGAGTTCTTCATTTTCTTTTCCCAATTTTTTACATTAGATTTGATGTTATTATTCTCAGATTTATTCTTTCATTAGGGCCATCTAGTTGAACCCTATTTATGTATTGGATTCTTCTTGATATTAGTTTGATTAGAATATTTAATAGCATTGCAATTTCATGTTTAATGCTTTCCTTTGATTTCATGATTTATGATTTGATTGCTATCTGAGAAGAAGTGATTATTTTCATAATAGTTTCTAGGATTGATCTTATTTATTGCATGCCACAATTAGGAAAATCGAAAGAGACCTAATTCGTGTAGTTATTAAGGTGACTTGAGAAAGCCCTTAATATTAATTCCAATTGAATGCATCTTATGATTTAATTAAGTAAATTAAAAATTGAAAGGATTGATTTATTTTAATTATTCATAAAATAGTAGTTAAAGCCTGAAACATTGGTAAACTAATTTTGGGAATTCGCTTTATTATTGATTCAACTAATTCTAAGTTAAGAAAATTCATTACATTCTAGTGGTGATAATTAGGTGCCTTAATCATCAAATCATTATTTCTCTAGGTGATTATTTCTTTTATTTTTATTATTTTCTTTTTATACGCATCTGAAATCATATATTTCCTTAATTTCTCAATTAACAAGGTTAAAATAGAATCTAAGTTATTAACCGTCCTCGTGGGAACGATAACTCTATTCATTCACTTTATTACTTGAGCGACTAGTGCACTTGCTAACATTTGCTATTAATTCTACACGCATCACGTATATCGGGTGTCTTTGCCTTTTGGAGGCTGCTCTGCGTGCACGTATTGATTCATGATATGTTCTGCGTATCTCAGATGAAGGGATACGTATTGACCTATGATTTTATCTGCATATTCGAGACTCTTGATTGTGAAGCTATGCTTAACTATATGACACACAATCATGAAGGGATATGTATTGACTCATGATTTGCTCTACGTATTTGAGACTCTTAATTATGAAGCTCTGCTTAACTATATGACACATGATCATGGAGAGATAAGTATTGACCCATGATGTGTGGAGTTTAACTTTGAATATGATGATATATTGGAATACTTTTATTTATGTAAAAGTTCATATGATTTGACAACTTATGTTATCTGAGTTATGCTTTAAATGTTTTCTCATATGGAGAATCTAATTATTTAAATGTTATATGCATTCGTATTGTTCACCTATATTGTACTTTTATTCTACTCATTGAGAAAATGATTGTTGCTCACATTATCCTTGTTAAAATTTTCATATAATTCTATTTTCTTGAGTTGAGTCAACTCAAAAGTTGCTTTTGATGCATATAGAAGAGGTCGAACCGCCGGAACACCATTATTTTCCCTTCACTTTTGATTTTAAAAGCATGCATGTAATAGATAAGCTCGAAAGTTGTACTAGAGTTTATTAGAATCTTTTTGTAAGGTTGTATAAAACTTGATCCTGTGAAGTGTTATATGTGAGGTGGTTAGTGGAAAAAAATTATAATGATAATATGTGAATGATATGTCTTATAACTATTTATTTAACTTTGATGAATATATATGCATATTTTGTATGTACTGACAAATAACATAAGATAAGTAAGGGAGGAGGTTTTGTTGATTTTATTTATAGAATTGCTAAACATAATTAAGAAAGGTAATAGTTGAGATTAGAACTTAGTCACGGAGTGGGGTGTGACGATGCTAACTGCGGTGCCCTAAAGACGCTACTTCGCCGCTATTATCACGCACAAAAATGAGAAAATGCATGGTAGATTGTAGCGCTGTGGTGGCATCGATAGGTCGAGACGTTATATTAGCGTCACACAAGATGTGACACTACTCGACGCTAATGAACGAATTGATACGGGCGCCGACATCTTGAGTTGTATTAGCATCGACAAGTCGCAATGCTATATTAGCATCACATAAGACGCGACGTAAGAAGACGTCGTTGTAATAAATAAGTAGATTAAACTAATGATTAATAACTAAATTCTCCAAAGACATCTTTTAAGTGCATGCTGCAACTCAAAATTGTTTTCTCTTGTTTAGCTCAGCACCCCTACTACTAGACGTCATCATTACATAAGAGCAAAACTAATGCTAGCTATAAGCTATTTACAAAGTAACAACTGAACCATGTTTTGTTCAAGAGATAATGAGCAAGTGCATCTAGATATATCAAATAGATTTTATAATCATTACAAGAGGAAATGACTTTTCATGTAATCCATTAATAGAGATCTTCCATCATATTTATAAAGTTCACATTTTGAATCTTATGTAAGAAGACAAATGTCCACGATGCTAAGAACAAATCTCCTAACTATATATGTTACTTACATATCTACCTCCTAAATACCATATGTTACATATATGTATTACTAACTATAGATGTTACTTACCCCGCCGACTCGTCCTATACCATATGTTACATATATGTATTATTAATATTTTTTTATATGCTTAAACATGGATCTATGAGGGTTGAATCGGTGACATGATTTTGCGATATTGTGGCTCAATAGCGCCTACATAGCTAACCTTGGCGAAGCAAGATATGTCGTTGCTATTTAGAGCCACAACAGACTTAGCACCGCGAGTCGTTGATGCTAATTTGGCGTCTCGGCCCTGAATCGATGCTATGTAGTCGTTAAAATATTTTACCATGACATAATGCCGAAATAATGATGCCATTTTGGGTCGTCATATGCACTTCGCATATAGATATACATACATAAAATATAAATACATTCATATAAATACATGTATACATATGTACATATAGATATAGACTTAATATATATATATGTGTGTGTGTGTGTATAAACTACTGATGAATATACATTTATAGTTTAAATATGCATACATACATACATTATATATATACATATACATATAGATATACGTATTATACATATATATATATATATATACTTATATACATATACTTATAGACTTATAATATATATATATACCTAACATACATATATACATTATATAAACTTGTAATATAATAAAACCTATTTGAATATAAACTTATAATATAATCTTATATTATAATATGAACATATAATATAAACCCATTTGTATATAACTTAAAAAACATTAGCATAGCGTCACTTCAGCGCCGACATAGCGTTGACATTGCTGAGACGCCAATTTAGAGTCACTTCAGCATCAACTTAGCTTCGCCCTTGAGGTGATCTTTTGGTTGGCGCCCAAAGGGTTGCGATGCTACAAATTTACATTAAATTCCTACGTTCTTCCCCGTTTCTTATGTTTACTATTTACACTTACGACCGACAATCAACTACGACTGTGCAACCGACGATTGACTATGACCGCCGGTCTCGTCCTCCGCTGCCATCCTCTGACCCCATCTCCCTCCTTCGGTGCCTTGCTCCGACGCCACCACGAGATGCCGCCTTCCTCCACCTCCTCCACCTACCTCGTGATTCCTCCCACTGTGTCTGCCACCTACCGCCCACCACAAGCACCTCCACCTCCGGTCAGCAGCTCCGTGAGCACCTCCGCTCCACTCCGGTCAGCTACTCCACGAGCACCTCCGCCTCCTCCTTGTGCCCAAATTCAGCTATCACCTGGTGCTTGCCGCCTTCCACCGCCACCTGCTCTCCTCTGCAGATGGCCGACACCCCGACACCATTCTCCTCTGCCTTCCTCCTCCGACCCTGACCCCGACGCCGGCCTTCTCCTCCAACCCCGACTGCCACCCTCCTCCGCACGACGCCGCCATTCTTTAATAATGTCAGTTGCTCAGCCACCGACGTGGTACTAACTAGATCGTCATATAGTATGTGTCTCCATGTATCACTCCAGGTTATTTCTTGTGCATTTAATATATTATACATGCAATTGTTCTAATTATTGTGTTATTGTGATAGTTGCTCCACCATCGATGGGGCACATAATCGAGACGTCTCGATCGCACGATGATGATCGGCATGTCACAGGTTATTTTTTGTATATTCGATAAATTTAAATGCATGCAAGTATTTTAAGTATTTTTTATGATGACAGTTGCTACTTCACCGCCGAGATTATCAGACACTTCACCACATTCCAGCATTGGCAAGCGACATCTTACCCCAGGTGATATATTTATTATTATTAAATTTATATTTCTCATTTAATTACATTAATCATTTTTTAATAGTGTCAATTGCTACGCCACTGACAGCACAAACACCCCACTTGTCACATTCTGACGAGTGGACTGCCACAAATCAGCGATAGACATCACTCGAGGTGCGAACTTTATTGTACATATATCAATTATCATTAATTTAATTTAGTATTTCACTAATGATTTCTTTTGTGCGAGGGCCCGTCGATGATGTTGGACCTTCTCAGCCTACCCAAACTATAGTAGGTGATGATTCCTCTTCGACTGACAAAGAGAAATTACACGATAATGGTATGGTCAACGTCAACAACATTGCTCGGCCATAAGTTAAATAAGTTTTAGGAATTTCATTATTATTTTTCTTATCATTGAAAATTAATTCTTTTTTGTAAATTGTAGGACCACTTTCATACCCACTAGTATCGTGCATGATATTAGTGCTTTAGTTCTTTCCCACTTGTCGGATGGGGTAGAATCATGGAAAGATGTCCTAGTTTCTGTGCGGGATGACATCTATCGGGCATTTAAGATATGATCTTCTTTTTGTGTTACATAATTTATTTTATATTATTTTTAAATTACTAACTTTTATAACATTATTTAGGAGGCAAATTAATTTCATCCGGATCTTAGTTTGGGTACGATTCGTAGAGCTATTGAGGAGGTGACAACGAATCACCTCCGAAATTGAATGTATAAGTTTCGCAAGGTCGTCACTTCTACCGGCCTCACTTTGGATCAGGGCATACAAAGATGTCGAAGGTATATTAGGCACTCAGTTGGGAGTCGTTATGTAGGAAGTGGTAAGTAAGTTTACATTTGAATTAGTTTTACTAAATTTATAATTTTTCAAATTTTAAGTATTTGATGTTAATACAGGATGGATGAACAATGTCAAACAAAGTCAAAAAGGCAAGGGTTAACTAATTTTCGACGCCCTAGGCCCACATCCATATAGGCGGATTGATGTGATTTGATGAGCATCGACGCCGCATGATGTAGGATCCCAAAGAGCACCAAGAAGGGGGGGGGAAGAATTTGTGTTCAACAAAAAATATCAATTTTCAGAAAATCATCACGGAAGCTTAAAATCGATTCTTAAAACCTTTGCAATTCAAATCATAAATATAATGTGAAAGGGAGAGAGAGAAAATCAAACACAAATAAATACGATGGTTGTTGACGGGGTTCGGCCGCACCTTGACCGACGTCCCAGCTCCGACTTCTCAACCTCGAGACCGCCGGAGATTCCATTAGAATCTCTTCTTTTGTTCCAAATGAGGCAAGGAAGAAAAAACCCTTTACATCACCGCCTTTTCTCCGCTTCGAGAGGTAAGACATACATCTCCTCTAATGAAGCTTAATCTTTTCTCTCGCTCAAGAGGTATGATTATGAACATTTTTTACACAGGAGCTCTCTCAGTATTTTTCTAAATAAAATATTTCTCTCTTTTACAAAGATAAGCTCACAAGAGAACAAGAGAGAAAGAAGAGAAAACTAAAAATGAAAACCTCAAGAAGAATGTCTTTTTTTGATAACTTGAAGTTTTTCTTCAAGGCTTGGATGAGTGCACTTCCTTCTGGCTTTGGTACTCTTTTTATAGGCTTCTGCAAGTGAGAAAGTCGTCCAAACATCATTCCAAAATTTTCTCCTTCGAATTTGACCATTACTGTTCATTTGACACATATGGACCGGTCGACCGGTACACATTCTTTATGAAATAATTTTTTATTCTATGAAAAGCTAACAGAATTCTCTACAATTTTGATGTTTATGATTAATCCAAAATCTGATAGGATCATAGTTAATTATTTAATCAAAGTGTAGTGCATAAATTTATCCCATTTTCTTTAAATTTTTTCAACATTTTAACTTTAATCTTTCGAGGTTTGTATCATCAAAATATAATTTTATATGTCATTAAAACTTAGATCCGACAATATCCCCATTTTTTATGAAAACAAAGAGAGAAATATGAAAAATGTATAAGTTGCGAAAAAGTTGTAAAATAAGTTGTAAAAACACAATTTTACTTCCCCTAACACAACTTTCATATAAAGTGATATTCATATCATACTTATCCTATATTTATCTCCCTTTTGTTTCATCAAAAAGAATAATTTGTATATGAAGCAATAGGAAATCATATGTAACTCCCCTTAATCATGCCATCTTTGAAAAAAAAATTATTTTCCCCTTTTTGTCATATTAGAAACATGTAAAATATTGCATCATAAAGAGTTAATATGGAAGAAATAACTCCCCCTAAATTTATGACTATTTTATAATGGCGAAATGGAAACAATTTGATGAAGGTCAAGAAAAATATGTTAATAATCAAAATATGGCCTAAAACCTTGTTACAATAATGATATCATTGATTTGTCAAAATAAAGTTTAGTATGCTCCCCTATCACTATTACCAACTTTAGATGTTCTCTCTTTTCAAAGAAATAGTAATCTTGAATTTTTGAGTGAAATGAAAGATAGATGATACTTTTACCATAATCTTTATGCCTTCACATTTGTAATTCCTCATTTGCTTTACATGTGAGGCACACCTGAAAAGCAATCATTTAAACTTTGGTACCCAAATTCTTTGGGTCCAATTTTGTTAGTCAAAGTTCCTTTTGGAACCCATATCATCCCATGTTTTGAAGATTTTCTTACTTTGCATTGATAGCATAATGGGCATAAAATCTGCATGCAAAATATGTAATATGTGATTTTCTACCATAGGAATGATTAGAATTCCAATAAGAATTTTCATGTCTAAAGTATTTCCTAGAATTATCTTTCTTTAAATAAGAACTAGTTTTATCATTATTTTGTGAATTTTTCAAAAGATCATTTTTTTTTCTTTGCTTTTTCTAAAGAACATGCTAGTTTTACAATTTCACATGCATGTGTACTTTCTTGAGTTTCAATTTCATTTTTTTAGGTTTTCATTCTCCATAAAACATGTATTCTTTTCTTCTTTTAAATTTTCAATCACGTGTATTAATTTTTCATTTTCCTCTTTAATTGAGAAAAATCCTTTTATAAGGAAGGAGAGTTCTTTATTCACATCTAAAGAAATATTTTCTTCGGAAGAGTTCGATGAGTCATAATTTGAATTTGAAGGATTAGAAATTATCTCATCGTCGTATGTCATTAAGCATAGGTATGCTTCGTCACTAGAAGAGCTTGACGAATCACTTGTTTCACTAGACTCTTGACAATTTTTTTTTCTTTTTACTTTTCTGAGAAATATTTTCTTTGTGATTTTTGTATGATCTTCGGGTAGGCTTCTCATTTTTCTCTTTCTTTTTCACCAGCTTAAGATACTTATATAGTTTTATTGTGTAGCGGGCGAGTCTCCTTTCGTCCACTTCTTCTTCACTTGAGTCTTCTTCTTTTGGATTTGCTTTTAGTGCCAATATTTTCTTCTTGGAAGCTTTTTCTTCTTGATCTTCTTGGATTGAGATCTCATAGGTTAGAAGTGAACTAATTAGATCATCAAAATCCAATTCGTCTAGATCTTTTTCTTCGATCATGGTCCTCTTCGTATGTTATTTGGAGGAGAGAGACCTGAGAATCTTTTTCACTTTTGGGATGTTAGTTCTTGGATCGTCCAATGAGGCTAAGCCATTCAAAATATCATTAAACCGAGTTGCCATATCATTTATGGATTCATTATCATGCATTTTGAAAGAATCATATTGATGGTTTAAAATACTCAATCTAGATTCTTTAACTTTGTCGGTTTCTTCATAAGTAGTGATGAGCTTTTCCCAAATCTCGATTGCAGTTTCACAACTTGAAATCCGATTAAACTCTATTGAATCCAAAGCACAATAAAATATGTTTTTGGCTTTCCAATCAAGTTTTGAAAAAATCTTTTCTTTTTCTTTAGAATCAGTACGTAACTTTTCATGAACATAATAACATTTTTCAACTATATCAATAGGACAAATATATTCTTGAATACTAATTTTCTAATATGCAAAATTTGATGCATTTAAAAGGGGAGGATGACTAATTGATTGCCCTTCGACTTGATCCATGGCTCTTAAAGCTTGTTAAATCTTAAAATGATTAGATCTAAAAATGATTAGATCTTAAAACAAGAGCAACCCGCTCTGATACCAATTATAGGATCCCAAATGGCACCAAGAGGGGGGTGAATTGGTGTTCAACCGAAAATATCAATTTTAAGAAAATCATCGCGGAAGCTTAAAATCGATTCTTAAAACCTTTGCAATTCAAATCATAAACATAATGTGAGAGGGAGAGAGAGAAAGAAAATCAAACACAAATAAACACGATAGTTGTTGACGAGGTTCGGCCACACCTTGACCTATGTCCCCACTCCGACTTCTCGACCTCGAGACCGCCGGAGATTCCACTAGAATCTCTTCCTTTGTTCCAAATGGGGCAAGGAAGAAAAAGCCCTTTACACCACTGCCTTTTCTCGGCTTTGAGAGGTAAGGCACACCTCTCCTCTAATGAAGCTTAATCTTTTCTCTCGCTCAAGACGTAAGATTTTGAACCTCTTTTACACAGGAGCTCTCTCAGTATTTTTCTAAATAAAATATTTCTCTCTTTTACAAAGCTAAGCTCACAAGAGAAGAAGAGAGAAAGAAGAGAAAACTAAAAATGAAAATTTCAAGAAGAATGTCTTCTTTTGATAACTTGAAGTTTTTCTTCAAGGCTTTGATGAGTGCACTTCCTTCTGGCTTTGGTACTCCTTTTATAGGCTTCTGCAAGTGAGAAAGTCGTCCAAATATCATTCCAAAATTTTCTCCTTTAAATTTGATCATTACTATTCATTTGACTCGGAGGCCGGTCGACCGGTCCATACGTGCGATATACTATCTTTTAAGAAAAATATGACCGTTGGCGAATTCTACACAGTTTGATCGACCTATGTTTTCGACCGATCGACCAGTACCTCGACCGGTATAGTCTCGACATTCTACTTTTTGAAATTGGGCATTTTCTGCATTGATCGGTCGACTTGTGTTTTGGATCGGTCGACCTGTGTTCTGGACCAATCGACCGGACTTCCAGTTGGCAGGTTGACCACCTTGCACTATTTTAAGCATAACTTTTTGCACAGTTATCCAGATGAGATGATTTTTTATTCTATGGAAAGCTAACAAAATTATCTACAAATTTGATATTTATGATTAATCCAAAATCTAGTAGGATCATAGTTAATTATTTAATCAAAGTGTAGTGCATAAAGTTATCCCATTTTCTTTAAACTTTTTCAGCATTTTAAATTTAATCTTTCGAGGTTTGTATCATCAAAATATAATTTTATATGCCATTAAAACTTAGATCCAACACATGGTACTATAGATACAAAATTCAAAAAACAAACTTTTACCTTGTACTTATTTTATAAATTTTGAAACTTTATTGGAGGAGGAGAAACAAGGTGGTCCTGTGGACTTTCGCATGGTCTATGAGACCATGCATAAGATTCAAAAGACCAACGACTTGGTCACTCCCATTGCTCGTAGAGTTCTAGTAAGTCTCATCACTTATTCACTTGGTTGGTGACATTAGTGCAAATGATTTTTTAAATGCGCAATATTTAAACTTTTTAGGATGCGTATAATGAGAAGATGGCTAAGAAGTACGGAGATGATCCGAGTACTCAGCCACCAGGTAACGTATCTCGAAAACTATTCATGTTTTAAATTTATATAACACCTTCATGCATATATGTGATTTTAGATGTTATATAATTTATACAATATAATGTTTCTATGATTGTATAATTTTTCTATTTTCTAGAGGACGTTGCTAATTAGGAGGAGGTGACCGGCACGACACTAGGTGGATGCCTGCATGGCCTAGGAACAGCCCTCAGGTACCTAGGAGGAGCCAAGGATATGCAGGTGGCCCATCTGCTCAAGCTCAACCGCTGCACCCGATGTGACACAGCTATCGCAGTAGCTATCGCAGGAGGTATCATAGCATTTGGCTCCTTTCTTGCAGGCAATTCAAATGATGATCCCGTCGTAGAATCAATCCCTATGAGGCCAAGGACTGAGCTATCAGGAACGAATGTCCGGATTGATAATAATGACTTCCAAACTTAGGTTATAAACTTTTGCATGATATTAGATATGCTTTTGTTAGTTCAGATTATTAGTTATACATTTGTTATTAGGTATACGTGTAGTAGTTATACCTTTGTTAGTTCAGTTTATTAGTCTTCATATTGTTATCTTTGGTATGATGCTTGTGACGAATGATGAATGCATTTATACGCATTATATAATTATATGGTGTGGAAAGGTGATGCGTTGAATTTGTAACAAATAAATTTACTAGCAAGTGCACTAGTCATATCAAGTAATAAACTATAGAGTAGAGTGTCGAACCCACAAGGAATTAGTTAAATCTAATATATCTAATAATCTACTAAGAGAAGAAAAGGATTTTGGGGTGAAAATAGAAAATTAAAGGTGCATAAAATAAATTATACACAAATAAAATAAACTGGTGTTGAGCTTTGAGAATTATGGATGATTAATATAAAGATCAATGTGTATGATCCTCTATAATAGTTGAGTTATAATAAAAAATAATAGATTCGATTCTTAAGACGAATTAGGAGTACCTAAAGTATTGACCTCTCAAGACTAGTAAATCAAACTACCTTAACTTCTAATAAAATTAATAAACGCAAACAATGAGTCAATTATTAATATTATAGAGAATTAAGATGCATGAGTATGTATCTCCTATACTATTATTCATCCACAAATATGGACAAAAAATAGATCGCATGAAATTTGGCACAAACGATGAGTTACCGAACACGCATTATGTATGCTTCAACTTAAAACTAAAAGATCAGTTATCAAAGTAATAATAATTTCTTAAACTAATCACTCCTCTTACAGGTTTGTAATCTAACATCAACAATCAAAACACTTATCAAAAGGCAATGAACTCAACATGAATAATCAAAAGGGACCGAAAAATTTAATTAACTCAACTAATAACATGGTTCAAACAGTTTTCCTTCTTGAAAATAATATAAAATCTCTATTATATAAATAATAAACTATAAGAACTAGGTAAAAGAGCATCTAAATAAAAGATAGAAGAAGAATTTGCAACCTTCGGAACCTCTGGACATTGCACTTATACTTCAAATTTTGTTAATTAGTAGGATATCCTGAATAATGCTTGAAAAATAAGTGAATACTAAGAAATGGGAAAATAAGATGCAATTTTCAATTATGAGAAGAAATTTTTTTCAATTTTTTAATATGAAATGCAAGCAAATATGCAAATAAAATATGAATAGAATGTATGCTTGCAATGCAAAAAAGATATATGTGATGCATAAAATTGCAAACATGCAAGCAAATATGCGACTAAAACATGAAGAGAATGTATGCTTACAATGCAATATAGAAATACATACATGATGCATGAATTGCAAACTCCCCCAAGCTTGAACTCAACACTGTCCCCAGTGTCGAAAATCAAACCCGTAGGAGCATATATATGATAATGCAAAATATAAATGTAGAAAAGGAAAGGAAACAACCTAATTTGTCACGAGTCGATGGATGTTGAAAGCCACAAAGTATTCGTAGTGTCCTTGACTGATATAAATTTGGTCGTTCAATGTTGTTCACTATTGATACGGGTTATTATTGAGAAGTCACGACCCTTATGTGCGATTTAACGAATCGTGATATGCAAATCACGGCCCTTGTAGTAATTTTTTTGAAGAAATGCAGATGCTAACGGGTCATGGTCGCGAGCTTACGACCTCCAAAAGAAGAGCACTCCCCATGATATACAGCTAACGACCTTCACAAAAGTAGCTGATGATTCTTCAAAAGAACACGGCTCATGAACTAGTAATTACGGGCCGCAAGTGATCGTCTCCTTCAAAGTCGATGGATTCGTCGGCGATAAAAATTGATAGCAACGAAATTGGAGATGAGAATGGAGGTCGATGTCGAAGAGAAAACTCCGACGTGTGGTCACCGAGATGTTGGGAAGTGGCCGGCAGCGATGTTGTTGAGATTGGTCAGTGGCAAGGTGTCCATGGTCACAATGATTGCAGATCGCCGAAAAGAGGGCCGCTGGTGAAAATCAAGCTAACGTGCACTAGTCGAAGATTCATCGGTGCAAGGGAGAAACGATGGATGTTCGCCGAAGCAGAAGAAGACTGGTCGGCTTAAAGGTGGAGGGCCTGCAACAAATAGATATAAAAAATAAGTGTCGTTACATGCGAGTTACGGATGTGATGTCGGATGGTTGGGCGTGAGGGGCGAAATGTTAGGGAGTCATGGGTCGTCATTCATCATTAATGCCCCATGATAAATCTCATGTCCCGAGCAAAGACAAAGAGCCGTGAGTCGTAAAGCTTGTCATCGTCGCAGGTGATCAGACAACTTACAACCCGTTAACATGGTGTAACGACCCATGAAATTTGTGTAACATCTCATGAAAATCGTGTAGGGTCGTGAGCCGAGCAATAATACAGGGCGTAAGGACTAGTGAAATCACTTATGGGCCATGATACAATTATAATGGTTCGTGAACCCGTAAGATGAGAGTCTTGATGCATGCAATATATAACATATAATTAGCCATGCATTTAATCACATTTTGATTCCTTTTCATATAGCATGCATCATTTCCTGACCTTATTTGCTTTAATTTTATAAAAATAGAAATCTACCCAAATTATATGTTTTATTATAGAAAAAGCAAGAGAATTGAGTCCGGAATCCACAGAACCAAACGACACTCAAATCGGAGTTAAAATGGAGTCAGGAAGTGCAAATTAGCCAAGGCTGTCAGGGTTGAATTGAATACAACGGGTTGTTATATGACCATAACGGCCATAAGGGCGTGAACAGCCCATTACGGCCCGTTAAAATGCCCAATTTCAGTCCTACTTCGATTTGGACATTGTAAGGGCCGTTACGAAGGTTGTTTTCGAGATTTTTTCAACTTTTCTTGGGAATTTCAAGTCCAGATTGAACTCAAACTTTATCCTAAGCCTCAAGGATTATTGGCAAGTATATTTACTCAGATTTGAAAGAGTTTTGGATGGTTTTAAAGACCTATTAAAGCCTATTCCAAATTTACTTATTTTCACATGAAAAGACTTCGAATCAAACCGAAACTCTACCAAAACTCTTGGGACACCTACAGGCTATAAATAGAGGTCCTAGGAGATAGAAAAATGTGTGCTTGGGTGTGCTTGAGACTTGGGAGTCGTGCCATATTGCAGAAGACGAATTTCAAGGCTTGCAGATCAATTGAAGGAGAAGATTGCACAGCAACTCGTCGATTGTGCTGTGCAACATACACAGGTCCCGAAAGTTAGGAGTTTTTCTTCTATCTTTTATTTGAATGCTCTTTTACAGTTTATTATTTCTGTGATAGAGATTTTATATTCTTTTTAAGAAGGAAAATTGTTTGAACTTTGTTATTAGTTGAGCTAATTAAACTTTTCGATTTCTTTTGATTATGCATGCTGAGTTCATTGCCTTTTAATAAGTAATTTTATTTCTGAGATTATACTACAAACCTATAGAGGAAACCTGTAGAGGAGTGATTAGTTTCAGGAATTATTATTGCTTTGATAATTGATCTTTTACTTTTAAATTGAACAGTACATAATGTGTGTTCAATAACTCGATGTTTGTGCCAAATTTCGTGCGGTCTATTATTCTGTCCAGATTTATGGGTAAATAATAGTATAGGAGATACATACTCATGCATCTTAATTCTCTGTAAAATTAATAATTGACTTGTCGTTTGCAGTTATTAGTTTTATTAGAAGTTAAGGTAGTTTGATTTACTCGTTTTGAGAGATCAATACTTTAGGTACTCCTAATCCATCATAAGAATCAAAAATATTATTTACTATTATAACTCAACCATTACAGAGAATCATACACGTTTATCTTTACATTAATCATCCATAATTCTCAATGCTCAACACCAATTTATTTTATTTGTTTATCATTTATTTTCTGCACCTTTAATTTTCTGTCTTCTCACCACAAAACCCTTTTCTTCTCCTAATAGATTATTCAGATAGATTAGATTCAACTAGTTCCTCGTGGGATTAACAATTCTACTCTACACTTTATTACTTGATACGACTAGTGCACTTGCTAGCAAATTTATTTATTACAAATCCAACGCATCAAGTTTTCTGCGCTGTTGTCGGGGAACTATTGTCCATAGCTCTTAGTCTATCTTGTATAAACTACTTTGAGAATTTTTATTTTTCTATTTTACTTCACTTCTTCTTTTAGTGTTGTGTAAGTTTTTTAGGCGACATACTTTGCACACAACCTGATCATCACGAGCACATCTTGACACCTCAACAAATGAAGAATAAAATGACAATGAACCAATAAGTTGAGGAAAACAACATCGCTGTCCAGCAAGATGGGATTCAAATCGAGGCATCATCATCAAGGAAAAGCATAAAGAAGAAGCCTCAACAAGAAAAGAAGGAAGATATATTTCGAGACCCATCAACTGCATTCACAGAAATGTTAAATTCTCTGCTGAAAAAGCTCTCTATGCAAAATCACCAAATCGAAAATTTGGAGAGGCAAATTTACAATATTAGACAAAATAGCAAGAAGTCAGATGAGGATGTGGCATCAATTCTCGAATTCAAATCATCAACTTCTGACTTCGTAGAAACGATTGGTCAATTTTCCACAACAATTGAAAGAAGATTAACAATGCAAGATCAACACATCCAGAATTTGGAGTCTCAATTATCCAAAATTCAGAAGCAAATTGAAGTTGATGATTCACTTCGACTATTCGACAATGAACTCAAGTTCGAGGTTTTGGAATCAAAATTTCATGCATTGGAGAATGAAGTTGCAAATCGAAGAGAATCCGAAGGTCATCTTATGTCCGTGCCATTATGATCACTAGCTGATCACAATAGGTTTTTATCCCATTTTAGGTGCATTTCACCCATATCGAGCCCTCAAATTTCCTAACTTTTGGCCAATTATGTTTGGAATGCAAGGATTGTGATAACTAGTTGATCTTTCTCATTTTATACCTAATTCCATGTGCATAGAGGTTCTGAATTGCTAAAATCCATAAATATTTCAATTCTATGCCAAGTTATCATTTTTAGGGCAAGTTATCACTCCAAGTGCACAAGTTATCATTATTTTAATTGAGTTGATTTCTAGTGATTATTTTGCTCTAAATCCCTTCCCATCATGAATTATTCATATTTGGATGACCATATTTCAATTTGTGCAAGGTTATCACTCCATTTCATAAGTTATCATTTTTTAGTGTCAAGTTATCATTTAAGGGCAAAATTGTCATTTCGATATGCTAAGCTATCAATTCTGCATAAGGGTATTAGGCAATCATTATATTATTGTCCTAACTCATTTCTGTTCAAATTTGATCACATTTGGATAACCACAACCAAAGTTATGACAAGTTATCATTTTTATGGCATCAAGTTATCGTTTTTAACACCCAAGTTATCATTCCTATGAAATCTTATCAACATTTGATTTCTAACTTCATTCACTTGCCATCTTAATCCCTTTGATGCCTTCAATGCTCTGAACTACCCATATTTGAACATTTTCCATGATCTATGCAAAGTTATCATTCCGGGCCTCAAAACTATTATTTTTTACTATGGATTTTAATTCTGCATAACACCAAACCCCATTTGATAATTGAGCTGATATTACTTGCTGTTTTAATCCTTATTTTTTTATATATTATTAGAAGACTTTGTTGCTTGTTGTTTTGGCCCTTCTAGCAGGTGAAATAGGGCTGCACAAAGGAGAAAAAGGAGGAGGGGTCCACCTACTTTTTGCTATCTAAAATGCTGTCACCTGAGATATTTTCTGGTCCAGGGGACACTTGGCACAATCAAGGCATAAGGGAACATTCTGATGCTGATCTAAGGATGGAAGGAAGTCATATATAAGCTAAAAACCCTAAGGAATCAGGGGGGCTAGCCATTGCAGGGTTTGGAGCAAGAAGGAAGCAAGGGTTTGGAGTTGAAGGGCTGCAACATTCATCTTCCTGTCGACAGAGTTCATTCAGGATGCTTTGTATCTGTTATCAAACTTTGTATCAAACTTTGTATCTGCAACATTCTATTTTGTATCAAACTTTGTAATTATGAGGAGCTAAACTCCATTTCTCCTAGGATAGGGTAGTAGTCTAATTAGCTATGGATGGGATATGAACAAATCTGATTTCCTGCACTGAAATCTGATTTCTAGTTTTACAATTCTGATTTCTAAACTCATATGAATTTGTTCTTGTCATTGCAAAATCCTACTTGTATTTACAACTGAGAGGTTTTCCTTTGATCTACTCTTTGTTCAGAAATGAATCAAGAACCAATGCCAAGTTTCTAGATTCAATTCCAATTAAAATCTGATTTTTCTGATTTCTGAATTCTAATTTTTCTTATTTTTTATTCTTGAATTGTTGAAATCTGTTTTCATCATTGTGGAACCCTAATTGAATTAATAACTGAGAGGTTGCTTATGGTTCCATTCTTGTTCAGAAATGAATCAAGAGACAATGAAGTTTCTAAGGTTTCAATCCATGAATTATTACAAATATTTCAACTTGTCATTGCTGATTTCTGATTTGTAAGTTCTGATTTCCTGAACTCATGGATTCTGCCTTGCTGTTGTAAACCCCTGATTATATCATCCACTGAGAAGTGAACTTAGGGTTACCTTGTTGTTCAGAGATGGCCCAAGGAACTATGGCAGGTGCTGAATTCCATTAAGTGACATGTGCATAATTCAATTGTGCAATATGTGCTGATTTTATTCAATTGACTAATATTAATGTGGATTTCATTTCAATTTGCAGCTGAGAGACTGATTTAAAATCCTCTTGTTGTTTAGACATAAACCAAGAAGCATTAGTATTAGGATTGGACTCATTACTTTTCTGATTAGTTGATGCATGAATGTGAGTTAAATTGAAATGCCAAACTGAAATTGCCAAAATCTGAAAAGAATAGGCAAAATCAGTGAGGGGCTTGTGAATTTGCTAGTGATAACTTAACATTCAGTGGGAATACTTATCTAATTCAACCTGGCTAATATGTATATGATAATATATTGATTGGTTCTGGATTAAATGAGCTGTGGAAATAGTAATTTTTCAAGTTGAATCAGATTTGAATTTTAATTGATAACTTGTTCCATTCCATCCATAATTAATTTAGATGAACCCCAACCCCTAGGAGAACCTTCCTCATTGATTGATAATCACTTTTATCCCTTAGTTTAGCATTTATAATTCAGTTTAAATAAATTTCCAGAAGTCCAAAAATAGTTATCATTTTGCCTTCCTTTAAAAATCTATTTCACTTTCCCTCTCAGTCTAGGGCTAATCTAGATTATTTTAGGGAGTCTTTGGCTTCAAATCACTGTGGATACAGCATTTGGATATATTACAATTGACCTGTATACTTGCAGTAGAGAGTGAATTAGGGAATTAAACCAAAAATTGAAAAATCTGAATTTTGATCCCAAAATCAGCAAGTTATCACTACACTCCTCAATTTCACTATCACATTATAAATATCCATGGCATCTAGAAATAAATTTTTCAGCAAGGATAGCGTGACTCGGTGGCGTGTCAAGGAGACGAGCAAATACATCATTAAAGTCAAGAAAGGTTCAAAGTAGATGCCTGGCTTTGAAAGTTCCTATGGCTCTAACATCGCCGTCTCCAATCCAGTCACCACGAAGGAGAAGAGCAAATCACCAACCATTGCCTGCACATCAACATACATCTCCTCAAATCCATTAATGCAGTCACCAAAATTTTTTGAAGGGAAAAGTTCTCCACCTACACTAGTACAATTTTCTCCAACTACATCATTACAATGGCAACCTAAGAACTGTTCGACAATTCAAGTTCAGTAGCAACTCACCTCTCAAATTTCACATCAAAAGGCTGCTATACAGGAAAAGTCGACACCGCTAGATGACAACATAGAATCAAAAATGTAAACGTCATCCAACATAGAATGTGCTGAGCCTCACCACAACAAGCGTTCCCGATCACATTAATTAAACCCAGTGAGATCATTCCTTAATTTCATATCTACTTATATTATTCTTATTTATAATTTTATTAGTCTTAGCATATATGCCATATCAAAGTCGAGCTAGCGACTTTAAACTTAGAAATATTCATTCTTAATCCTTAAACTTACAATTTATATCGTTCGTATAATTTAGTTTAGATTAATTTAGTTCATGTTAGATTAGTTAGTTTGATTATCTTAGTTGCTTAGTGTCTTTAGTTTATTATTATTTTAATAGGTCTCTGCATGACACAAGCCAAATTTTACATTTGTTTTATTGTTCACGACCATTATTTAATCTTCACGGGTGTTACTCAGCATATCATGGGTCGTAACATCGACTTCACGACCCATAACATTACACCCCACGTCTAGCAACCAACATTTACGGGTCATAATTTTTGGATCTAAGTTTTAATGACATATTAAATTATATTTTGATGATACAAACCTCGAATGATTAAAGATTAAATGCTAAAAAGTTTAAAGAAAAAGATATAACTTTATGCACTACACTTTGATTAAATAATTGGCACTGATCTTATTAGTTTTGGATGAATGGAACATGAGACTTCTAGAGAATTTTGTTAGCTTTCCATAGACTCCAAGATCATCTAATTTGGATAACCGTGCAAAAAGTTATGCTCAAAATAGTGCAGGGCGGTCAACCTGCCGGTCGAAGCTATGAAGGCCGATCGAGATAGTCCGGTCGACTGATCGGAGATACCGGTCGACCGATCAAGGCATAAGCTGCTCAAATAAAAACTGCGAGACTATACCGGTCGACAGTCCGGTCGAAGCACTGGTCGACCGATCAGCTCAACGGCTAGAAATCAAAACTGCGAGACTGTAGCGGTCGATAGTCCGGTCGACCAACCAAGTGCTGAAGCTACAGAAATGAGCGCAACGATCATATAGACCGATCGACCGGTTCATTAATGCGGTCAACCGATCAGCTGCGGTAAATGAGCAAAATGAGCCAACGGTCATATAGACCGGTCGACCGGTCAATAAATGCGGTCGACCGGTCCATTACTGAAATGAATAGTAACGGCTATATTTCAAGGAGAAAAATGTGGAATTAATTCTGGACGAATTTTCCTCATACCAGAGCCTATAAAAGGAGTGTCAAGGCCAGAAGCAAAACATCTATCCAAGCATTGAAGCAAAACTTCAAGAAATCAAAAGAAGATCATTTCTCTTGAAGTTATCATTTTAGATCATTCTTTCTTTCTCTCTTCTCTTCTTGTGAGTGTTCTATTATAAAAGAGAGAAACTATTCTTCAGAAAGATTATGAGAGCTCCTGTGTAAAAGAGGTTCCAAATCTTACCTCTTGAGCGAGAGAAAAGATTAGCTTCCGAGGAGGAGAGGTTGCCTTGCCTCTCGAAGCGGAGAAAAAGGTGGTTGTGTAAAGGGCTTTCTTCCTTGCCCCATTTGGAACAAAGGAAGGGATTAGTGGAATCTCCGATGATCTCGAGGTCGAGAAGTCGGAGCGGGAACGTAGGCCAAGGTGTGGCCTAACCTCGTCAACAACCACCCGTGTCTTCGTGTTTGATTTCTCTCACTCTCTCTCCCCATTAATATTGTGTTTATAATCTGAATTGCAAAGGTTTTTAAGAACCAGTTTTATGCTTCCGCGATGAATTTTGTGAAATCGACATTTTCGGTTAAACACCAATTCACCCCCTCCCCCTCTTGGTGCCCCTTGGGATCTTACAGTAATAGCTTTGTCACGGATCTCACAGTGCATACATTTTGAACTTTTGATCTTCACGGACCGTTACTTTAATTTCACGACCCGTAATATTACACTTCGCATCTACCAGCAAAACATCACGGGGCATTATATGTCCACCAATGGCAAGGAACCCGACGACCTCCACGCATTGGCCTCTTCGATGTTGGCAGCTCACCATTTGTGGGTCGTCATGATTTCTCTCCATCGCCGGCGATTTATTCCCAGAGGCATACACTCTGTCTACCGTCCCAGTCGACTTCCTCCAAGCCGGCAGGGAATTCCATGACGTCGATGATCCTAAGCCGACCGTCCAGCAACAACGTCGAAGTTCATCAACTCTCGACGACTCCCTCCGGCACCCCAACAACTCGAGCAGCAATGTCGACGACTACAGAGCGAACAAGGAAGAAGACGACTCATAACGGGTCGTAACTGGATCCTCACGACCCATGAGCATCTGCCAAAGGCTGTGAGCAAGCTATCATGCCCTGTGACCATCTGCAAATCTTCTTCGTCACCACTGCAAGGGCCGTGATTTGGATATCACAACTCGTTCAATTGCGCAGAAGGCTCGTGACTTCTTCAATACAATCCGTTAACATCATCTCATAGGTCGTTATCCACTCATAACGACCCATAACAATAGTGAATAACATTGAAGAAAAATAAAAGGAAGAAAGAAAGAGAGAACAAAATTGCCTCTTTGAAATTGAAAAAAACTACAAGTCGGAGACGCCCAAATTTATATCGGCCAAAGTCACTAGGATTATTTTTACAACTTCAACAGCCATCAACCCGAGACAAATCAGGTTGTTTCGTTTCCTTTTCTACATTTATATTTTTCATTATCATATATTTGGATTCCTATAGTTTAATTTTCAACACTAGGGACAGTGTTGAGTTCAAGCTTGGGGGAGTTTGCAATTTCATGCATCATGCATATGTTTTTATATTGCATTGCAAGCATACATTCTCTACATGTTTCAGTTGCATATTTGCTTGCATTTCATATTAAAAAAATTGTAGTATTTTCATAATTGAAAATTGCATCTTATTTTCTCATGTCTTAGTATTTACTTATTTTTCAAGCATTATTCAAGGACATCTTATTAATTAACAAAATTTGAAGCATTATTATTTTATCATTTATTGCCTTCATGTTGGGTAAATGGTTTGAAGAAAGTTGCTTAGTGAAACTGTGGATGTTAGACGACAAATCTTGTTCATGCTCTTATTTTTATATTATGCATATTACATTGATAATAATTATATCAATGTTGAACATTCAAGTGTTGCTGAGCTTACTAATAAATAAATACATGTGCAATTATCATCATATACAAAAGAGGGCTAGTGGAGCCCAAAAAAGTATCATGAGGTACAAAAAGCTGTTATCCGAAACCTTGGTGAGTTCTGGTAATTAGATCCGTAGGGGATTCTTTTCTAACGACCTAAGGGCAACTGCTCTGAGATCCGTCGATCGAAAGTCTGTTACATGGACCACCTTGCGCAATATGGAGAAGCACATGAGTACCAAATCAATGAAAAGAAAAAAAAAGGGAATGATGATGAAAAGTTTCTTAGTGAAGAAATAAAAAAAAGTAATACATGAATAAAAGCTCATGTTACACTTGTGTATTCAACATTGATATTTTTATTTTCAAGAATTATCTTCTTATTGTCTAGAGCTGAATTTGGAGGAGTTTAAAAATATCCTTCATTCAGAAAGTTCACAAAGCTGGGTTATTATGGAAAGTGGTGAGACAATTAGGCGATGGATGTATAAAATTTAGTGCTAAGAAGAGTAGTTAAGTAATAAGGTGAAAGAGATGATTAACCATTTTGGTTGATGATTTACTTTGAACATTGCTTGAGACAATAAAGTATCTAATCTTGGGAGAGTTTGATGCATGTAAAATATAACATATAATTAGCCATGCATTTAATCACATTTCGATTCCTTTTCATATAGCATGCATCATTTTCTAACCTTATTTTCATTAATTTTATAAAAATGGGAATCTGCCAAATTATATGTTTTATTGCAGAAAAAGCAAGAGAATCGAGTCAGGAATCCATAGAAATCAATGTCACTCAAATTGGAGTTAAAACGGAGCCAGAAAGTGCAAATTAGTGAAGGCTGCCATGGTTGAATTGAATATAACGAGTTGTTATATGATCGTAATGGCCGTAAGGGTGTGATCAGCCCGTTACGGCCTGTTAAAATGCTCAGTTTCAGTTGGATAGCATTGTTCATTAATTGGTTAGGGCATGGTTTTAATTGCCCCCATTGCGTGATTGTTTCCCATCATTATAACAAAAGAAAATCTCCCATAAGGATGATGTATCATCCCTTCAGAGAGGGCATCTTTTTGTGGTGTGCACAACCACTAGACACTTATTATAACGCCTCGAGATTTTTTTTCCTTTGTTTGATCAAAAAGCTATCTCGGCGACGTCACTCAATTCTATGACTTAACTATAACCAGTCAGCATGTTATTTTACAATAGTGCAATACTTAATTTATGATAATTTACACAATATACAGAAGCCATTTATACAATATCCAATAACCTGTGGGTTATAGCCCATGTCTATATAATAATGGACCATATATCCATGTGCATGTCACTCATTAGAGGAGTCACCAACCGTCTCACTATCACCATCACGATCACCTGTACGGATTCAAGTACAAAGGCAAAACCCAATGAGATAACCCTATACGTAGGGTCACCCATAATAATAATCAATATGAATCATGGTCAATATCAATTCTATCAATAAACAATTATCCATAACAAAATATGATTGATCAGGATAAATAACAATTAGCAATAATCAATCATAAATAAATAATTTTATTAATCATAGTGATTATCCATATCATCAATTACTGATAATCAATATCCATTCAATTGAATTCAATTATCTTAAATTATTTACCAATTGACTGTAGGTTAGTGAAGGCCACAATTTTTTATCATCAATTTAATTTATAATTATCAATTGATCAATTTCCAATTGGCCATAGGATGATGAAGGCCACAATAACAATCATCACTTCTATTAATGATTTATCAATTTATCTACCAAGCACAAAGGCCGCAATTTATTATCCATCAGTCATAAAGGCGCAATTCAATTATCCATCAACCAAAAGGGCGAATCAATAGTCTATCAACTACTATGGAGAAATCAATTGTCCATCAGCCATTAGGGTGCAATCCAATTAATAATTAACTTGTCAATTCAATTCAATTATCAATTAAATCTTTGGAGTTACAATCAACTCTTTCATACGTAATATGAGCGTTTTCTATTATTAAGGGACATCATACCATATCAGGTCAATCAATAAGTTTGGGTATGATGGATGACGAAGGAACACACCTAGGACAATCATATATTTTCGCTATCTGCCCAATTCAGTTGAATTATCCTTTAGCCCAAAGGCGCAATTAGCCCGAAGGCCCTATCAATCCGAAGGTGTGATTAGCCTGAAGTCTCTATCAGTCCGAAGGCGCAATATTAGTCCGAAGGCACAGTTACCCTGAAGACCATATCAGTTCGAAGATGCAATATTAGTCCAAAGGCCCTATTAGCCCGAGAGCGCAATTAGCTCGAAGGCCCAATTAGTTCCAATGACAATTAATAGACATGGGGCCCAACAATTTTTAATTTTTATCTCAATTACCTAAGATGTCTATCTTTAACAATTTATCTTAGGTTAATCATGACCCAAGCAGTAAAATCACTCGATCAATATATTAATCAATGGTATGATCGGATATGATGATTATCAATCGAATACGATAACCATTTGATCAGGATTAGTCAATAATAAGGTCAATACATCGATACCATATATCATCACTAGGTGTAATAACAATAATAATCATATCAGGTATGATCATACCAAAATCAGATATGTTAATCAAATGATCAGCAATGATTAATATTTATAACTATCCAATCTATAAATCAATACATAAAAGTCAACTATCTGTCCCCAAAATTCGGCCAGCATCAGGTGGAACCCGAATTGTGTTCTAGCAACGTCCGACCTGCCTTAATCCAGTGGAACCCAAGCCAGGTATGACTCAAACCCGGGACGAGTTGGTCTAGTTTGTTTCCAGTTCTATGTCAGTCGAAGCTTGGGCCGAGTGTTAGAGCATCCCGGGCTGGGTTGTCCAACTCCTACCACAATTCGACCTTGAGCTATCGAACCCGAGCTACACCGTTGAGAACCCAGGCGAGTACCAATGAACTCGGTCCGGTCCTATTGCGATACGGGCCGAGTTTTGTTCTCGAACTAGGTAGTGAAGAACTCAAGTTTGATTATTTCAAATTAGATTCTATATAAAGGACAAGAGTCCTGGTGTAATATTCTAAAAAACATATATATTTAAATACATGAAACCAATAATTAATTAAGGCCCAATTATGAGGCCTCTAGTTTAATAAGCCCAAAATCCAAACTATAAGTCTCCAATATGCCCTAAACCTCACCTAATACCCATTCTCCTCTCCTCTCCACCAGTAGACCACCCCATTTCCCCCTCTTACTCTATCACTCTCTCACACTCCCACTCACAGGCCACAGCACCCAATCTCCAAGCAACAGCAACACCTCCCCCTTCTCCCACTCTCTCTCCACACACGAGCAGCCAAGACCAAGGAAGTCCCACCACTCACCAACTCTTTGTCCCTCTCTCATTTACACACTCTCCCTCACACCACTAGGGGACAACAGCAAGAGAAGGAAGGAGAAAGAGAAGAGGGCTACCCTAGCAAAAAGAATAAGGAAGAAGGCAAAGAAGAAGAAGAGAGAAAGAAGAAAGATAGAGGATTAGGAGTAATAGAATTTTAACGTAAACTCTAAAGGTATGTTTGAGGGGATCCAACCCTAATCTCTCTTATAATATATTAGTTATTGTTTGGATTGGGATTTAGGAACAAACCTTGATTCCTATATGATGAGATTTGGGGCACTAGAAGTAGAATGCATGATGCTTATTAGACATTTGTGAAAATGCCTCATGCAAATTCTAATGTAGGGAAAATGATGCTTCTATTGAAAGAATGACATTTATAATCTTATTAAACTAGCATGAGATCTAAATATGCAAATTGTAAATGTTAATTAGTGTATTTTGGGGGAATCCAAACCCTCCTAATCACCCCTTAATGATGTATCAAAGCTTGAATTAAGGGATTATAAGACCAAACTAGGTCTTATTGGTGCACGATTAGGGAATGTTCATATTTGCCTCAATATGCTTCATGTTTCATTATGATTATTGTTCTATTGCTAATCATGTTTAGAACTTAACGTTTCTTTCCATCTATGTTTAGTTCATGATGAAATTACTCATTTGTTACATATGAATAGGATTAGTAGGTTTATTGCCCTTATGAACATCCCTACTTATGTTCATGATTATTGTGCTAAGAATGCCAAGTTAAGAGTCATATGATGTTTAGAGAAAAGGTGTGCTCCATGTATGGATGAATGTATGATTTGCAGGATGGATATGTAGTGTTAGCCCTATTCTGACGCTCTAGAACTGTCGACCGAAATCATTTCGGTCACCCATTTTTGGAAGGTTTGATTTCTCGGACATTGGCAGACGTCAGATCAGCTATTTCGATCATCCGACCCTCCTCCAGCGGTCAACTGAAACCCTTTCGGATGACCGATTTAGAAAGTCTGAAATCTTACACATCAATTTGATCATCCGAACCCCATCCATGGTCATCCGAAAATGTTTAGAACGATTTGAAAGGTCCGAAATCTCAGACATTAGTGAACGTTGTGACGCCCAATTCGGACATCCGCACAACCCATAGCGGTTGATCAAAATAGGTTCGGTCGCCCAACCCAATGGTCGCCCGAAAGTGGACTGGTTGTCCGCTCCATCTCTAATGCCTATGTATGTTGATTGTCTACACTTGGAATTATTTGAAGTATGGATTGACCTTAAATAGGATTAAAATATGCCACATCCATGTATTGAATGCTTGTATGTATTAATGAATGAAAATTAAAAGACGGATTGATGAAGGTGTCTTGCTGATGTCATTCGTATGAGGGAGACCAAGACCCCCCTTTAAGTGGATAAGGTGTGACTCCCCATGGGGCAAAAAGATCCCGGCCTTACTAGCCAAAGATCGACGAGCCAACATGGACTTCTCAATTACCAAGATAAGAAGCTATCTAATTTAAGATGAAAAATAAAAAGATGACATGGTCATAAAACATGACCATGGTTATATGACTTGAAACATAAAGATGAAGATGATGATGATGTATGCACCTAAAAGGATGCTAAAGAATGCTTCATTGTCATATGATATGATTAATGAAGATGATAAATATTAAGCAAGATAAATGAACAATATGACTTGATATATTGTAAGATGATGAAAATGCAAGTACCTAAAGTTATGCTAAAGTATAACCTTTTGCCGTGTCATGTTATGAATGAAGATATTTAAGTTAAGCAAGATAAGTTCATGATGTGCCTTAGCATAACAATAAAGATGTTTTATGCTTATCTTATCTTGTCATAATGATTGTTCACATGCCATATATTGTGCCTAAGTAATTTATAGCATGCATATGTTCTATGTTTCCATTATGATGCAATGCATATGCCTTAGGATCATAGCATGCATGAACATCAACATACTCTAACGGGAGAAATCCTCTGCACCATATGAATTCAACGGCGAGAGCCTCATGACGATGAGGTTGCACATGTGACGCCGTCCACGACTCATGTTATCTTTTGGTACTTTATATTATGATGATGAACTCTTTAGCGAGTCAAGTATGTATGGCCTATAGTCCTTTGAGTCATGTACTTTCATATGAACTCGTTTATGTATTATGAACCCTATGTTTGGGTATTACGTTAGAGTCTTTGTGGCCCATGGGCTAGTATGTTATCTTGATATTTATATGTTTATAAGTCTTCCGCTATTTTATGTTATTATCGTTTTATGTTATATTACTATGTTTTCGCTGCGATGTCACATGTAATTAGGTTAAGATGATTTGGGCAAAAATAGCGCCGCCTAGGGTTTGGTCTTTAAATTGGGGCCAAATTTTGGGGACGTTACACCTAGGTCTATACCGATGAGGGCCGTCGATATAGAAATTCCCTTACGTACCTTAAGTTGGGTTGAAAAATCATCTACGAATCCTGTAGTTTGCTGGCTACACGAACGTCGATACTTTAATTGGCGATTTCTCCGTGATGAGATTCTGAAACTCGTGCCTACCACTTAAATCTTGTTCTCATATGCTGGGACTTCAAAAAAATATGTTGGCCGTCTCTCAGGTGTCTCAGTTTGTGAGAAAACGGAGGAGAAAGAGAGGACTCTTGTGTAGAAATTCTATTTAGGCAAATAATAATTTCTAATCACCCTTTAGACCTTATTTATAATTCTTAACTAGGATTTTTTACTCATATTGGGCCTTAGGCTAATTCTCCATCAATCATGGCCATCCATAATTAATTACCTTATATTAAATATTCAGATTTAATTAAATTCGAATTTCACTAATTATTCCATAATCATACTTATCAAAAAATCCATCTCTACTCAAATTTCTTTTTATCTCTTCCATAACTTCTTTCAATCAAACTCTACTTTCACCTTTTCCTTTTACTTCTTCCTTTTCTCTAATTTTCGAAATTATTTAAGTCCATAATATTTTGTAATCTAATTTTTGGATTAATTTAATACCATAATATTATATCACTGAATTTGTGGAGGCTGAAAATATTTTTAGGCCATAATACTCTCAATTCTATCCTATTTGGGAGTCCTATATTCATTAAAAATTCATTTGTATCTCAAATCAAATTAAATCCCTAATCTCAATCTAATTATAATTCCTACTCCCAATAGGATTTAATCTTTCTTTCTTTTCCTTTTTCATTTCTAACCACACTTTTAATCCTACTCTAATTCTAATTCCTTCTCCAAGTAGGATTAACCTTTCTTTCAATTCATATTCTTTTTTTTTCAATTAAATTCATATTCCTTCTCAAATTCTCCTTTTATTCATTAAACTTGGGCTAAATTACTTTATTGGGGTGTTACACTTATGAAGTATATGACATCTCTTTGTAATGAAAATGCTAATGAAAAATATTGCATAGAAAAATTTAAGATTTAGAAGTTTAAGGCAACTTTCTCTCTTATTAACAAAGTATTGACCAAAAGTATTGGAATGCAAAATAAAGAAACTAAAGCATTATATTGATTTTTTCCATTGAGATAAGAGTGTGGTATTACTTTCTCTCACTAATCTTTATTGTATTAAGCTCCTATTGCATTGACACCTATCAAATCATCATATGGATTACTATTTTATTCATTACTATTCTATTATGCTACCCATCTCTTTTCATTGATGATCAAAGTGTTAAACATGCTTTATATATTGATATCATGCCTTCCTATTATTATCAATTATCCATTTCATTTAGTATTAACTTATTTCGCTGTGAAAATCATGAAAAAATTTCTTCTCCTCCATTGAGACTACAAGAAAAAAGATAATTGTCAAATGAGCAAAACAGATTTGTTCGTGATCATGCACATAGGGTGAACCAAAGTTGTTTTTCCTTATCTTCTATTGTCAATTTGATTCCCAAACATTTATAGTTGCTATAATTTCATAAAAGTTAGTGTTCTATAATGTTGATGTTGGATCACAAGATAGCTAGAGGAGAGGGGGGAAATTTGTATTTAAAATTTAAATTGATTTCTCAAATTAGGCACGAAAGCAAAAAAAATGATTTCTAAAAGATAAAACACTAATACTCGGCCATTCTTGGCTTACATCTTTGTTACAACTTCTCAACTTCGAGACAATCTCGGAGTTCTGCTCTCAACAAGTAGGCCAACGTCTTCAAATCAAAATATACACTTCACAGCGCTTTCTCTTTCTTAAGAGGTAAGATCTATTTTACAAAGGAATTCACAAACTCAGGCCAAGGAAAACTTTTGACTTTTAAACTCATGCTCAAAGGAAGAGAGAAAAGAAAGAAAAATCAATAATTTGATTCATGCTTCAAAAATTGATATCCTTTGATATTTATTTCGTGCATCATTCTAGTCCTTTGGAAGCTTTTTTATAATCTTCAAACTTCAACATGATCGTTTTTAGCCATTTGGATAAAAAAAACTTGTCATTATAATTTTTTTCATATTGATACTCTTTTAGTATGTTGGTCACATATATCCACGGTCTCATTCTTTATTTCCTAAAAAGTTAATAAAATTATCTATATTTTATCATTAGAATCTTCAACTTGATAAATTTGCATTCTCTTAAACATAATTTTTTTATAGTTATCCAATGAGGTGATTTTTAGTTTTTTTTTTAATTTAAAATAATTATCTGAATCTTTTATATTCAAACTTGCGCCCCTCCCTAGAATTCAAATTTAATAGTAATATAATCAAACATTAACTCTAAGTTAAGTACATGAAACTACTCATTCTAAGTTAAACTTATTGAATACGTCAAATTAATAATATTAAATATTCGAGATTTGTATTATCTCAATCGAGGTATAATGGTTGAAACTAAGCTTTGTCTCAAAGATTTTGATGAACTTTTGCTTTTAATACTACTTCATTAATTTTTATTCTAAATCTTATCCATTATGTTACTTGTGATCAATTATCTCTCATATTGGATCTTATCACATGGTAGAGTTCGATTGAGAGGCATTACAATTTGTTACTTAAACAAATACGCAGCACAAAAATGCATTAGGTTTGATGCTCATGACACTTCCCATGTTCGAACTATAAAGATATTGGTAATGATTTTGATATTTTTATTTCCAACTATAAAAATATTTATTGAACTTTTGAATACTATATTCCATATATATTAATATTTGCCACCTCATTTTTCTTATTGGCATAGATATTATACTTTCATTTCTTTATTTCAAGATGATTAATTGTATCTTCATTTTGATGATAAATAATATCTTTTAAAAACAAAGTAATATTAATTAAAAATATAAATAAGTTAGCTATCATTTTGTAAAAAAAATCGTGTTTTATACGTTATTTTTAATTGTTATATTTATCAAAGAAATTATTAGATTTATTAATCTTTAGTCAAATCCCCATTCGCCAAATCATTAAACTCGCCAAAGAGTGGATGATGGTGATGTTTTTATATATTTATGAATAGTATGTTATTATAGTGCCTTGCAAAGAAGGTGATAAGTCGCAAACACGGAAAACTCGTTCTTGAAAAACCTTTTAAGCAATTACATATATATATATATATATATATATATATATATATATTTGGCTTAGCAATTACACATATTTCCAACTAAAGAGCTCGGTCAATGAATTGACATACCATCTACAACGAATTGGCCATGGAATTCAAGACATTCTTCGCACGGCTTTTCGCTAATTTATTATTTGTCTCAACTTAATAACTTGCTTCGATGAACCATGTAGATATTCGTTTCCCTAAAATGACATTTATTAATTTAATCATGGATATTTATCTATTTTTTTACACCTAAAATTCATGTAGGAAATAATTAATTGGTAATTTGTCGTCCTTTAAATTTCATGCACCGTATCAAAAATGTGATTCTGTTGGCTAATCTAATTTGTACCAAATATGTTCTCCAATTTAAATTTTCTTTCTACAGTTATCCTTTTTATTCTACTATATATCACGAAATAGGAAGGTTGCAAAAGAACGGGAAAGAGTAAATAGGGATCGAAAAAAAAAAGTCAAGATCTCAAAAAGTCAACTTTATCATAACAAAAAGTACAACTAATAATTTTAAATCAAATATAGAAATTATTAATTATGTTAAAAAATTTTATATAGTACTTTCCGTTTTTATGGTATTTGTCGAAGTATTGCAAATGATTTTGAAAACTTGAGCACAATTATTGGAATTGAAATAGTAACTCCATGTCCGACCTAAGGCTCTGATTGTCATTATTAACGATTTGACAAGTGAATAGCGATTTAACTAGAAGATAGTAGATTAACTAGCGAATAGAGAGTGTAGGGATGATGATTAGTGGTTAGAGTTGTAACAAATAAGTGTTCGACAAATTTAGTAGTAGAATTAGCTGATAAATATAAAATGATATAACAAGAAATAAATTATTTAATTTAAGCATTATACAATTGTATTATAATACAAATAAATTAAATATTTTAATTAAATAAAATAAAATTTCATAATTATTTTTTGTTGAAATATATAGAAATTTATATTGACAATAATTTTTATATAGTTCGCCCATCATATAAAAGTATTAATTGTGAAATTATTTTTTATCATATAAATAATTTGCAATTAATTAAGCATTAATATAAAAAGAAATATATTTAATAAAAAATGAGAAAATAATAAGATATGTTAGAAAGAAATAATGTATTTGAATAAGAATAAAATTGAAAAATTTATAAAATGCAAACCTCTAAATGTTAAACACTAGTTGAAGTAGTTTTTCAATATTTTTATATAAAATGCTAAACGCTATTTATTTTTATCATTTATCAAATAAAAAAATTAATGTTTGAACCGTTAAACGCTATTTGAAACGTTAATTTTGGTGAACCTAAATATGAGTTCATACATTGAAGATACAAGAAGTCCGTCCGGTCAGTCAATAAAAACTCTTATAGAAAATTTTTGCGAGAAGCTTCATTTTTTATAATCAATTGTTTGCTCAAAGCGATTTAATGATAAATTAAAATTTCAACCTATCATCAATGTACTCGCGTGGATTAAATCATGGACCCGCTCTCCTCGCAATCCAAATAAATAAAAAGAAGTCCACCCACCCTTTTGATCCGATGTCAAATTTATGGAGCCTGATAATTGGGGCCGGTGGTGCCAATCAATCAATCAATCAATCGATGAAAAGGAAACTAACCGGTCACCGTCACATGTTTCACGAGCAGCAGCTGCAGATTACGGGTACACGCGCGTTTGAACAACGCCCAACCAGATTATTATTATATTAAGAAGATATTGGTAGAAAGAAAGAAAAAAGAGCAAGCAAATTTGATTGCTTGAAAGAAATGTTTTGACAATTGCCATCGAGAAGCAACAAGAAAGAAAGAAAATAGAGGGCAGCTTCCCCTTACGGAACAATGCCGCGGGGATCCCTCAATTAATCCCGAACAAAAATAAAGAAAAAAAAAAGAGAATAAAACTCTCCGAGATGTCAGTGAGTCAAAGTGGTATCGTGCCTCACGTTACTACACTCTACGATAATGCCCTCTCCTCTGTTGGCCTCCTCCCCTTTCGTACTGTATTGATGCTATCTTTATCCACAATAAATAATTATAAAATATAATAGAAAAACAAAATTGGGATCAAATCTTCTACCTTCCAGAAAAGAAAAAAAATTAAATTATTACGAGTCATCATAATTTTTAATAGAGACATTGGAGATATGCATCAAATTAGAGTCCCATGGAAAAAGAGTCCATTTTTAATTTAGATGAAATCATACATAAATTATCATTATTGGTATTAATATAATAGTCTTTTTTAATGTAATGTTCTTTTATCACACTATAAGATGCTTATTTGATAATTTTAAATTTCCGATATTATATTTTACATTTAGTTATAAAATTAAATCTATGTACATTAGTATTTTTAAATTATTATTATGATAAACTAGGATCTCAAAAAAAAATGTATTGAAAAATTTAATTCAATAGAGCGATTTTTTTCTTTTTCTAAATAATTCTTAAAACAATTGACAAAAAAATAATTAATACATTTTTTTTTGAGTCGAAAAACCGACTGGTAACTCGATCCATGAACTCTGGCGTTTGAGTAATATTTTTGTCATTAAATAATCGGGACCTACCTATGGGGAAAAAAAAGGAAATAATGGGGACCTCAACACAGAAAAAGTGGGAGCAGGGGGCCAAAACATTTCAAGGCTCCAATTGTCTCCGTACCGTGGTGCTCAGGTGAGGCCTACATGTTAATCGGGCAGTGGCTCCGCTTTCATTACAATTTACAAATTTGCAATGCAGCAGCGAGCGGCATCAACCACACAGACGCGCCACCCGCTCTCTCGCTCTCTCGCTCTCTCTCTCTCTCTCTCTCTCTCTCTCTCTCTCTCTCTCTCTCTCTCTCTCTCTCTCTCTCTCTCTCTGACTCGGCAAACACGCAGCACCCCTGCTGACTCACCACGTCCTGATCCCCCCCAAGACCCCCGCCGGCTAACTCTGTCCCTACGTGCCTATCTCATCCACTACTCGCACTACGCGTGTCCTCCCCACCTACTGCCGTCCTCCTATATATCATGGCCCTCCCCATCCTTCCGCCGCCTCCGATTCTTTTGCAATTTCCCATTCTCATCGTTTTTTAAAATCAAGTTTGGATGGAGATCATTCCGGTAGTAGAATCTCTGGAGGCAGAGCTCCGGCGGATCCAAAGCCCGGCGAGCACCGTCGCCGGCCTCCTCTCCGATTTACGCGGCCTCTGGCCCTCCGTCGCGCTCCTCATCGCCGCCTTCGCGGCCTTCGTCGGCCTCGTCCGAAGGCTCCGACTCCTCATTTTGAGATATGGTAAGGGTAGGTCGGTCATCTACAATCCCGTCGCCGCCGCACCCTTCGACGAGTTCTCCGATGTCTCGTCCGACGAAGATGATGACTCCGACGAGGATATCGATGACGAGGAAGAGGAGGAGGAGGAGGAGGAGGAAGAGGAGACTGCGACGTCGGATGTGGTCGAATCCGTAGCTGCGGGAGACGTCGATGGGGATTGTGGAGAAGACGGATGGCAAGAAGGGAGCTGCGGGAGGTGGCCGGCGCTTAGGTGGGGCGACGGTGCCGTCGTCAGGAAGTGGGACGGACTAGGATTGGGGTTTGACTGGTCCAGCGGGGGTTTGATCTCTTTGCTGGATCTCGACCGTGGACAGGTACTTAGGTCCTTCGCTGCCGGCGGATCGAGCGGGCCTTCGGCCGTGAGCTTAGCGTCGCCCGCGGTGGTGATCTCTGCCACTGCTGCGGCGGTGGACGGGTCCACTGGGAGCGGTGCCGCGGTGGCTGTGTGGGACGCCAGGGCGGCCGGAGAGGGTACGCCGTCTGCGGCCGCCAAGTGGCAGACGCTCCGGCGGAGGAGGGTGGTGGGGATCGCCGGCGGCGGAAACGGAAGGGTCTACATCGGCGACGACGGCGGGATGGTGACGACCGCGGACCTGAGGAAAGGGAAGTCGACATCGGCGGCGCCAGTGGTGGAGACGTGGTGGGACCCCGCTATGGCCGTAAATGCAGATCACGGCGGGAATAACACTGCGGCATGGCGTCGTAACGCCGTCAGAATTATTCCCATTTTGCGCTCACCGAAGTGAGCAAATGACAGACGCATCTGACTTGTACATAATTCTTTGTGCTGTCTAATTTTCTATTTAAAAAGAAAGTAGTTCGTTTTCTAATTGGAAAATGGTGCTCGCTATTTTCTGCGTTGATTATTTGTGTTTTATTTATTAAGAAATTTGGGAGAAAAGCGAACTGTCTGATTGCTATTCATTTCGTCCCATTGAACGAAAATTTGTTGTACAACAAGAAATTCAGAATACAACGAGGTCCCAATATAAAGCCTGATGTTAGTTACAATGACATGCATGAGTTTATATATATATATATATATATATATATATATATATACATACATATATATAATAGAATTATTTTGCTTGAATTATGTTTTTTAGATATTTAATTTTTTTTATTAGTGTGGTTGTTTAGTTCTTATTAATATTATTGTTTTAAAATGCTTTCATTAAATACTCAATTTGTTAAACTGTTCCTTCAATGCATATAATAGAGACAAGTAATTGATTAGGAAAATAGTTTATTAGACATTTGACTTCTAATGGTATTTGGTTCAATGGCTTTTCGAGTTCGACTTATATACTTTTTTATTTTTATTCTTTATCTTAGTTGAGACTCTTCTTTTTAATCGAAAATATTTTGGTTCATATTTTTATCATATATATTTGCATTTTGTTATTAAACCTGAACTAATAATTAGTCATATGATATAATAAATGTACACCAGGTATCTCTCATCAATAAGGTCAATGGCATATATATCATATGTAACACCCCGAAAATTTCCATCCTAAATGCTGAGGGCAATTAGGTATTGTGTTAGTCAGCGGAGACTATTATTCATTAAAATAAGATAAACCTATCAATAATTCAATAGAAGACTTTAATGAAATACTTACAACATTAGCTCATAAACTAGGAAAAACATTCATTGTTTCATAAATTAACTCTAGAGACTCATGACTCCTTTATTCTTATGTCATGTGCAACTTCGCCATCATGAGTTGATCAATCGTTCATCCAAGCATTTTCAGTTACCTGCATAAATTCAGGGTGCAAGATTTCTCGGTTAGAATATGTAAAGTCCAATGTAGTAAAATCTATCTAAGCAGGATACTATATGACATGTGTGTAACAATTTCATAATAAAAAGAAACATATATGCACTTCATGCCATAATCATATAATGTACATGTCATTTAATCGTTATACTTCAACATCAGTAAAATAATTGACATGTAAAGATTGTAATTAGTTTATCAGTTAGTTAGTAAAGTAGACATACCAAGTGACTAGCACTTTGTCCTTACCTTGCCTCAGTAATATCTTGATGGTTTCTTCATAACCCTTTAGAATTCACACCGTGACCATGGCTGTGAAACTCCTGCTTCCAAGTGTTGGTCATGTTGTCACGACCATTCCACGTCCTTGGCATGCCCATGTCACAGCCATGCTTCTTTGTTCATGGCTGTGTGAGACCTCATGCCCATCTACAAGGATTTTTTTGCCTTCTACCTCGTATTAAAGTCCTTCATGTCATATTTAGCTTGCACCAAAAAAATACTGGCAGCCTAGCCTGTATTTTTGCCCTATAAGTCGTATTAATGTCCTTCAGGTCGTATTTGGCTTGCACCAATAAAGATTGACAGTCCATATTTTTTCCTTTCAGGTCGTACTTGGCTCGCACCAAAAAATACTAACAGCCTGTATTTTTGCCCTCTTGTCCATATTAATGCTTTCTAGTCAGTATTATGTTTGTGTTATGCAAATTTTTTTATGAAACTTTGGGAAAATACAATACAAAGCATTCTAAAGGTTCTACACATGATATATAGGCCAATAGACATCAAAAGCATATTAAAAATATACGAAATCATCCATTCTTTCAAATTTAGGGTTCATCCATGATTTCAATATGGAACCCTAACATATGAATGTAGATATGGTAATTTAAAAGCATGAATGACATATGAAAACTTTTTAGATCTAATGCAGGATATGACCCTCAATCACAATCCCTACCAAAATTAAGGTCTCCTTGGGTTTCTTAATCCAAACATACAAATATTGAGAGGGAAGAGAGGAGTTTGAATTCCCTTTATATACCTTAATCTTTCTAATTGATTTTCCTCTTTTTTCTTTCTCTTTCTTTTCCTCTTCTTCCTCTTATTTGTTCCTCAAGATCTTCTTCCTCAAATCCTAACCTTCAAGAATTTAGATAGAGAAAGAGGCAAACAAAGAAATCCTATATCTTTATATAGGGAGGTTAGGGATTTGGGCCAAATAACACAATTATCACTATAAAAATATGAGGTGTTAGAATATATGATCAATTGGATGAGTTGATGTAATAAGAACTCAGGCTTGTGCACGTGATATTCGATTGATCCTTTTTTTTCTTCGGGACCTATCTAATTTATTATGTACCTCTTGCTTATTTATTTATTTGTCTTTGTTCTATTGTTTCTTTTTTATTTATTTATGTCTTTGTTCTATTGTTTCGTGATGAAGCACCTACCGTATTTTAAGAAAATGAAGGAGATGGACATTTTTATTTATTTATTTGAAGTGAAGGAGATGGCCGATTAACAAGTAATACACGTCCCAGAAATGATTGTCACATTCTCTCTCTTGGTTGAATTAATTTGGCAAGTGCCAATATAAATATATTTCCATATGGCATATCGCCAAAAAAATAAAATAAATCAAATTATATTTTTGACAGTGTCAAAGCATTGCGTGTCCATAGATATGGCAAAAGACCAATGAGAGTCAGGCAGGAATGTCATTCATATAAGAAATTTTTTGGAACTAGCGGCAATAGTCCGTAACTTAACAAATCTTCATGCTAGTTTGTCAAGAGTCGTGGCCTCTATGTACGTACGTATAAGAAATGTTTATCGTGGCCTCATATAAGAAATGTTTATGGTTAGTACCTCATCATCACAGGCCATAATACCAGTGTCACCACCAGTAGGCCGTGACACTAGAAGTTTTCATGTGCATGTAGGTGTCATTTCACATGTTGTAGTCACTTTGTCATGCATTTCACAATGGCTCCCAAATTATTCTTTTATAGGTCGTTACTGATCCGAATCGTGGCGTAAATGGTGTAGAAATCACAATAAACACCATGCCATGTGAAAGATGACAACCAGAGGATCCTAAATGTCAGAATACTTTTCACACAATAAGCTTTAAAATTATAAATCATCAACACAATGTTGATGAGACTGCAAGTATACGATCAATGTAGGTTTGAGGTTCGTCCCAAAGGAGGATGTTACTAATCTTTTGCGAAAATATTTTTACCAAATGTTCAAACGTCTTTGTGATTAAATGCCAGGGACTTACGAGAAAAGTGTCGATTTAGGATTTCCTACGAGCTCGTGTTCTCTCTCTCACGATGAACAACGTTGGAATACTAAGCAGCACTCTCGCACACTCTCATGAATACATCCCAATTTGCGGCTCAGCTCTTGCGTGGCCTCTCAACTCACATGCAAAATCGCAACGATTGAAAAAATCCTCTCGGGTTGAGATGTCATTTGATTCGTTAAGGGCACCAAGGTAGATTAGAAAAAATTAGAACAAAGGAGCTCGGGAGTTACTTGAGTTCGCCTCTTAAAGTATTCAAACATGCAATGCATGACCCTTAGGAGTCGTTTGGTATGAGGTAATTCAGATAGATTACCGATTATTTTATTTAAAATCTCAGGGCCCACCACACTACCTCATTTGGCTGTGACAGATTACCGGTAATTTTAATTGTACTGGTAATCTTAATTACCACCTCACTGGTAATCCAGATAGCAAGCAGGGGAGGTGGCTTTTCATATTACTAATTGCTTCACATGCATTTTGACAATAATGTCCAATCAATAAAAATATTAATTTTAAATATTTTACTAATAAATAAATATCATCCAATCTCATCTTCTCTATTATTTAATTTCATTATAAATAACTTTTAATTTTGCCTCATCTTATTTTATTATATTCATTTTTCTATATTTTTTCTTTGTTTATTTATAATATAATGTGATGAAAATCTAAAATATTTTTAAGGGTATTTTGGTAATTTGTTCTATAGTTATTTTAATCATAACTTATATTACCAATACTTGCCAAACACTATAATGTGATATTATCAGTAATTTAAATAGTGGTAATCTATCTAAGTGATGATCTAAATTATCGGTTAATTAAATCGGTAATGCGCCAAACGACCCCTTATATTGTTCTTGAGTCATCCCACCTCTCGGTATGCATACGAGATTCAAGTTGTCAAATACCCTCTTGGCCAGGGATCATCAACATTGCTCAAAGCCTGAGCAGATAGATTATCATTTATGATATCAGAAATCACTACAAGAAAATGGGCGCTTAGCGACGAAAAGTAGCGTCGCCAAAAGCTGTGACGCTATATAGACGCCACTAGCGCCTTTATAGCGTCTACTTCGCATCACGATAATGAGACGCTACTTGCCTCTCGATAGCGTCTCATTAGCGTCTTCTTAGCTATTCAGAGAATGGACGCTAATTCTAGCGCAATCGAGACGCTACGTAGACGTTATTATTTCGCGCCACGAATCGGAAATGCACGGCAGCACCTAGCGGCGTTCTCGCGTTGACGTTGTTAGACGCAAAACTAGCGTCTCACATATGGCGATTCTAAAGAGACGCTATATGGCATCTCATAGGTAAGAGACGCTATTTAGACGCTACCATGTTACTCATAACTTATCTACATTTATCTCGCTATTTGTTTTATATTTAAACACTATATATTATATATACTATATGTCAATCAATAAATTCATTAAATATTATATTAGTATTAATTATACGATTATCAACATATTAATAATAGCATATTATCAACATATATATGTATTAATTACACGAATATATATATATATATGCATTTTTACATGATAGGAGTGTTCCTAAATATATAATTTATTACCTATATTATTTATGTTATCTATACATATAATACGTATAATATCTTAATTATGCATATATTATTATATACTTAATCATGAAATTATGATGGTTGATTGAGTGATTTGCTACCATTGTAGCGTCATAGTGGCGACTCGATAGCGTCCATGTAGCGTCTAACTAGAGCCTCCGCCACAGTCGACACTATGATGACACTATTGGCGTCACTGTAGCGTCGCATAATTGAGACGCGAAAATGTATTCGACGCTAGTTCGGCGCTACGGTGTCGCAAAATATTACTAGCGACTCAATAGTCACTACTAGAAAAACGTTGATTACCGATGGTCCGGACCGTCGGTAATCAGCGCGAAAATCGTCGGTAACGCAATTACCGACGGTTTTTCAGTCAGAATCGATCCGTCGAAAAAATGCTCGTCGTAATTTGCGACGGTCGAAAAAAATTCGTCGGAAATATCGACGGTCAGAACCGTCGAAAAAAGTACCGGTGGTTCGAACCGTCGAAAGTTTTCGGCGGTTGCAACCGCCAAAAAATGCCGACGGTTCGAACCGTCGAAGTTTTCGACGGTTGCAACTGCCGAAAAATGCCGGCGGTTCGAACCGTCGTAAGTTTTCGACGGTCGCAACTGTCAAAATTTTCGACGGTCGTCGCAACCGTCGATCTTTCGACGGTCGCAATTGTCAAAAAGAATTTATTTTTTTTATTTTCGACGGTCGTGACCGTCAGAAAAATTAAATAATAATATAATAAATTATATAATTTATTTTTTTGTTTTCGACGGTCGTGATCGTCGAAAAATCCGTCGGAAATTGCGACGGATGGATATCCGTCGGAACTATCGACGTTCCTAACCGTCAAAAATTAAATAATAATATAAATCATTTCGGACGGTCATAACCGTCGAAAAGTCCGTCGCAAATTGCAACGGATTTCGAACCGTCGAAAATTATCCGTCGAAAAATCATGATTTTCTTGTAGTGAGTGTCGGTATTGCGCCTCCTTAGCCGACTTGTTACCTCTCGCTCAATCGGGCACATATAGACATATAAATACGCGTATATGATTATAATTATATATAATAAGTGCATATATACATATTATTATAACTTAATATCAAGAAGATAAACATATACACATATATTCACTTCGAATACGTATACATATACACGTTATCTATATATATATGACTCGCACATGTATAGACATATATATACATACACATATATATTTATAATACATATAGATAAACACATTGTTGTAACTTAATCTCCCACACGTAGACATATATATACATACGCATATAGTACATATGTATATATATATACACACAATTGTGTTATATACACATATACATACATATTTATAATTTTGTATACATACATGATAAATTGTCGGAAGGAAATAAAATAATTGGAATAGGGCACAATGCGATGAGACGCTACATTGATAAATAAAATTTCATACATACTAAAAATCATTGGTAATAAGAAAAATCCAATCTGTCATGAAGAAAGAACTCTACTTTAGCTCATCTCTCAACAAATAGATCCAAGCAAAGAGTTAGAACTCCCTCTTAGATTGTGATGGATTAGTTTTCCAGATTAATCATAAAACACGAGAGAACCAATCAAGCTTGGAAAATAAACAATATGAACAGATAATAGAAAGAAAGAAGTTGGCATGTTGTCTATCATGAAACCAAATATAAGAATGAAGAACAAAACATCCCAAAATCAGAACTCCCTTAGCCCTATCTAGCTACTTAGTTACACATTGTTCGAAGGAGTGACATAACACTATGAATTATACATTCTCCATTGAATGAAAAATCTTTCGCCAAAGAAAAACTCCTACTCTCTTTTTGCCTCACCTTCCTTGGTGACGATCGATCCCCTCCATTTTCTCTTGCCTTCCTTTTTAAAGCATATTTGCTTCCAGTTGTCCTCTCACTTTTTCTTCTTTTGTCTTTTAGTGCCCACCAAATTGTTCCTAGAAAGCTTCCTCCTGCCACTTGTAGAAAAGCTGTCAGCTTGTCCCCTAGTTGTTTTTTTGTTTGTTGTTTGGCCGGTGTATTTTGGTGAACTAGAAATTTCTCCACATCAAACTCTTCAGACTTAAAATTTTGCTTGTCCTCAAGCAATGGTTAAAGACTTAAGAACTTAAATCATAATCACATTATGGATGACATCATATTACTCTACCCTTCAACCCCCTCCTCCTGAACATCATTTAGTTGTTTAAACATTTTTTAAAGGTCCTGACCTTGAGACCAAAAAAACCATTACACTAATGGGAACTAAGTGCTAACCTATTGAATAATTAACTACATAGCTACTGTCCATGAACATACATTTCCAATTATCTTTCATCAGTCTAAAAAGATTCAGTTGCCATATACCAGGGGACTCCTTGTCCCTAGGACTTACTAGCACTTCTTTTTTATTTTCAATTTAGTTCAATTTAGCTCAACTACAACTGCTCCTCTAGTGTATATTGGGAAACTAAAAAACAAAAATAGATTTTCACTCAACAGCCCCCTTGCTTTTCTTTTGAGAGTACTCAACTCAAGTGCTAGTAATGTCATGCTCGACATACTTTTGTCCTTCCCAAGTGGGGAGACAGATGAGTAATTACTCTTTTTTTTTATAAGGCCCCACAGTCCTTCCCACCTTTTCTTTCTAAAATACTTGGGTGAGGTGCTTGGGGTTTTATTGAAGAAAAACAAAATCATTTCCCAATATATAAGAGACGAGAGGTGCAAAAATAGAAATCAGATTAGTTTATTGATATTTACACTATGACGGTTCCAAATTTCAGAATTAACTTAGCTGAAAACAAATGTAGGATCCTAGGCAAAGATATGTAGATAATTATCCAACATCTAGTATATGATTTGGTCTCGGATCAGGATTATATTATAAAATTTTCATCTTTCTAGTTCAGGATGTTTAGGAGGGCTGAGCTTAGGACTAGAGTTTCAACATTGTCATCAATAATGTTCTTTAACTAGAGGGTGAATATAAGCAAAGTGCTTAATAGGGTTCTCAATATTTTTCAAAATTAATAGCAGTTGGAATCAATTTCAAGGTTCTAGAAAACTATTGGACATATTGCTCACAATGGTATGTTTATATGGAATATATGGTTAAGTTTAGGGATCATATCGTTGTGGTACTCCAGACTTAAATATATATTGTCCTCAATGTGGGTTAAGTCCAAGAGAAACCTGACTAGTTAGGGGCAGGCCAGTGGATGAGGGCTCCATTGGTGTCCCCTAGGTGGGCTTCAATTCTTGCTAGAGCCTCAGTCTCAGCTTGAAGCTGCTTTCGGATCATCTTATTGTTGCACCATAGCTTGCGAATCTGCGGAGAAAGATCAGTAAAAAGTGGGTGCAGCTCTGGGTTTGGCATCTCAGACCGAGGTGGGGCAAGTTTGTTTGTAGGGGTGTCTGAAGTTTTTTGTTTACGTTGGGTGCTATCTGCAGGTGCAGTTTGAGAATGGTCCGAGGCATGACTTGCTAACACATCTTTAGAATTTGCATCTTCATATCCTTAGGGCATGATGATCCAATTTGCCTGATTGTCACTGTGGTGCGGTCAAGATTTGGCAGCTGGATCTTTGCCTCCTAGCTCTTAAGGAGTTGGAAGTGTTTTTCGTCCTTGATAGAAGTTAGAAGCCATCATTGTAGGGTGCAGAAATTGATAGTCATTGCTCTCACTTCAAGCTCTAGAGTGGAGAGGTCAAAGTCAATTCCTAATAGCTAATTAAAATATATCTTATTTATTTTTGAAAAATTTGGATCGTTACAGTGCTCTATGACAAATAAAGGTTTCTGGCGACATGACCGCTCCTGGAAGCGAACGCCGACAATGACAAGGCCGAAAGCGTCGAGGTGACGACTGGCAACAGCGTACGCCTATACGCGCAACTATTGTGCAGTGTCACGCGGTCGTCAGCTCCGGTGTCACGTGGTCGTGCATCCGTCGGATCCGTGGCCATGTGACGCTAGTGAGGCCGCCAGACATTTGCCCCTTTTTAAATAGATTAACATAATTCATATAAAATCATATTTAATATCTTATTGTGAAAGAACATAATGTACCCTAGTTCGGGTCGAACGGTAAAAAATCATCCTAAAAATATTTTGGTAAAAAAATAATAAAATATTTTTAAAAATGTTTAGAAATTTAAATTTAAGTCCAAGTTCAAGTTTCTAATGTAAATAAACTAAACTAATTTATTATCACATTATAATTCAAAATATTCTAATTAATTTAGCTATATCATAATAAGTTAACAATATACCATTATTGGAAAGTTAATGTAATATTTTAAAATATATTGGTTGGTGTTGGAGGGTTAGGAGTCCTAATTTAAAGGGGTGACTTAATTGGAAGTCTGAATTTATGATTTTTTCCGGTCTTTAGGTTTCATTAGTTTTCTTGGGTTGATAGAGTTTTTGACTTATTTGACTTTAGGCCTTCCACTATTATTATATGAGAAAAAGCAATGAAGAATTTATAACTCACTTATTATATAATAATGTAATTAATGTAAAATTATCTCATATTATCTAATCGATTCGATTGAATCATTCAGCCAGATATCGTCTAATTAATTTAGGGCACACATTTTGTGCACATGAAAAGAATTCGCCTTGTCAGTTTGATTTCTTATATTTATTCATAAAACTATTATTAGGTTTGACACTTTGAAATTGTGTGCTCGTCATAAAATTGCATCCCATTCGCCATCCAAAGGATTTGTATCAATGAATCAAAATTCGTGTAACCAATACTTGTTCTCCAACAAAAGGAGGCCCATAATACAAAATGAAATAAATAATCGAAGTTGTGCTACTATGAATATTTAGAATACATGTTCACGCATTCTTTGTCCCATAAAAGATGACAATTTTAAAAAAAAAATATTTCAATTACATAGACCAGAGAGGTTTAAGAATTGGAAACGAACTCGAAATCTCATTATTTATTACTTATTAGTCTACATAATTATAATTCCTGAATGGAGGAATGCCCGTAGTTAGAAATATAATTTGTGTTACAACAAACATGAAAGGTCAGAAGAATGATAAGAGTGACGTTAACTTGGGCATTTCCAGTGTGACTTTAATCGTAGAACTAGCCCATACATATCAAATGCCCATAACAAGTTTCTCCCGGGTTAATATAATGACTATATGTCATTGACTTAATTGATGAGTTGACGTTTGATTAGTTTATCTCATTTTTCGTGATCTAACCGTGTTTTGCCACTTCGATCCATCCATTGACTGGTTATACCAGTTGACCAGATTATCAAACAATGTTGACACAATCAAACAAAAAAGAAACAATTAATTGCTATTAGTTTTCTTATTATTAAACTAATTATTTTGGTACCATGTGATTTAAGTGCGTATCGGATAATTTAATTCGCAATGAATTAAGTCGTAGTTGTTGAATCTAGTGTATATATCGAATCCTAGACACTGAAATTTTAATTCTTCAACACAGATTAATTACTTAAATTGTTTGTTTAAAATACTTTCCTTCTGAGTTACTTATTGCAGGAACTAATTATCTGTCGTTACGTTTTTTACCATATAAATACTTATTTAATCATCATTATTCTAAGTATTATTTCTTGGATTTAATGGGGGTCATACGCCCTCTGCCCACAGTCCGATCTAATCGGACGGTGGGCGGCGAGCACGAGCGGCGAGACGCGGCGAGGTGACGGCAGCGAGATGCGACGTAATCCGGTCTCTTCCCCCTTTCTCCCCGATCCGGCAACCGTGGCGAGGCAACGATGGCGGGACGCGAGCGGCGAGGTGATGGCGGCGAGACGCGAGCGACGAGCAGCGAGGCGATCCGATCTCTCCCCCTTTCTCTCCGATCCGATGATGGCGAAGCCGGCCAATTGCGAGGGATCCGACGAGGTGAGGGTTGCAATCGACTATCTCCTTTCTCTCCGATCGACGGCGAGGGCAACAATCACAGGGGATGGAGACAATCACAGGCTGCAACTTGATCGTGCACGCAGAGGTCATCATCGTCGTCGACTTCGCCGACGATCGCAGGGCACCCTCGCGGGTGGCAGGCTCGAAGGAGGTTGGAGCGCCGGTGGCGATGAGGAGAGATGGGGACGGCAGCAACAGCGATGGCGGCAAGTGCTTGGAGGAGAGGTCGGGAGATGCATCGCCCACCGTCCAATCTAATCGGACGGTGGGCAGAGGGCGTATGGGGGTCATACGCCATACAAGGCGTATTACCCCCATTAAATCTTTATTTCTTATTCATAATTAATTTCATCATTCAAAGTTAATATAAAAATACATTTCTTTATTTTAAATATTTTAATTCTTTTGTGTATTTTAAAACAATTTTTTTATTTTTAAAATTTAAAATATTGTAAAATCCTTAAATTTAGTAAAAATTATTTTTTAAAAAATCAAGTGTAGATTTGGATCGGGTCATAATTTAGTTGAATAGGAGCAAGTCTGATTTTTGAATTCACCTGGATCGACCGGAGTCTCGAACACCCAGCACCTACATTAAGGATCAAATGATCTTGTGGACAAAAAAACTTTCTCCACGGTCTTTGAATTCTTTTTCTCTAAAAAAAGTGTAAGGGCCCTTTTGAGTTTCTCCTAAAAACCTGCTTTCATTTTCTACCCTCATTCCACCATTTGAGAGGTGCTAATTTTTAAACACGTTTTTTATTTAAGAATACTCTATATATTTAATATATCATATAACAACTCTTTTTTTTTATTTTCTCCTTTTCTTTCTGTCGTCTGTGAAGAAAGAGAAGAGACGTCCTCAAGGGACTCAAAGGTCATAACCCTTCCATCGGCTTCAATCGGATTTTATACACCATCCTATTCATGTTCCGTCATCCAATCCTTTGCTATCAACACCCGAATTACAATATTTTTATCTTTGTTAACTTTATTTTTCTTCTTTTCTATCCTCTAATCATCGTCGCGTAATTGAGGTCATTAACGTGAAGAAATTGATATAATAATCTCTCTCTCTCTTTATATATATATATAGAGCTGATGCATTGAAAAGACTCCCAATGCAGGATTCCATTTTATCTTTTTTCTAATTTCTATGCATTTTTTAATAATTTAACATGATTAAACTTCTCATTATCATTTTATATGTTGTGTAACTTCCATCCTTCAATTATTTTTATCTTTTTCGTGTAACTCCCATTACATCCAATTAATGCATCCATTTACTTAAAATGTATAATCTGCCATATGAGAAATTCACTCTCCCTAATGGTAACCGAATAGCTATTGATGACTTTCAGGTTGATAATATTTATAAGCTAATGGACGTTGGTGGGGGGCAATCCAATTAAATGTATTTAAAGATCAAGTCTCTCTTTAAGTCACTAAGTCCTCTATATAAGTATCCATAACTAAGCACAACACAAGACCACACCAAAAAAATATTATTGAGTCCACAGACATATTCATAAGTCTCTCCTCCTTTATTTTATCAATGCTACGATATAGCATCATCAAATTTTACCTTCTCTTTCTTTATTTATTTTTTCCTATCTTTTTAGTTCCCTTACATCACTTTTTATTTATTTTGTTATATTATCAACTATTGATGATTCCTTCTATTTCTTTCTTTTTCCTAATTTCTTAGTTTAAGAAATTTCAATTTACTTTATATTATGAAGTAATCATTTCATATAGTCATTGCAAAGTTTAGCCCTCCTTATAAATTTTCACCTCTTTCCTAATTTCTTTTGTAAACTGGTGTAATTATTTTCTTTCATAATGCTATTGACTTTTTTGGTATAAATTTATTGTGTTGCTTTTGATGGAATGATAAATTATTATTGACTTTTTTTCACTTTCAAATTATGTTAGTGAAATGGCAAGTTGAAATCATCTCTTACAACTTGGTAAGTTTAATTACTTTATTTTGAATGTTTTTCTCTTGGATGAAGGTAATTCTCATTTGTTATCTAATAGTTACATGAGTGGACATTCACGAAAAATCATTCAGCACATCATGAGGAGAAGGATAGAAGGATCATAGGCTCAAGAGAAAAACAAGGTCCCCTTGTATAACTTCATTTTATTTCTTGTTTTTTATGTTCTCATCTTACTTCTTTTTATTGATCTAAGATGTTTTTTCTCCCTTGAAATTTTATTTCGATTCTTGTATTTAAAGCTTTATTATGTACTTTGTTTTCTTCATTGTAATTTTCCATCATATTTTTTACCCTATATTTGAATTATTCAATTTCAATTTCTTTTATTATTTATGGCATTACTCCTCTTTCAATTAATTTTTTTACTTATTTTCGTTCCCTTTTATCCAAAAGTATGGGTGCTTCTACTTTCTTTTTTTTTATCATTCCATTTATATTACATATGCATCATCCATATAATGAATTTTGTTTAATTATTCTCTTTACTTTCTCATCTTTTATCTTTACATTTATTATGTACAATCATTTTTGCATTATGCTATTATTATCTATTGTGTTATGTCATAATAAAAAAACCCTGACCAAATAAATATTTTTCTATCAATTTTTTTTATAAATGCAAATATTTTATTTTCTTTCATTTTAAAAAAATAAAGTTGACCTTCATCAAACATTATACCTCAGAATAAATTTATTGTAAACGTATTTGTGAAAATTAAATTGGACACATGCTTAAATCAAATTTTAGTTAATATATCACATGCAATCTATTGATAATTTATTTAATATAAAAAAAATAAAGGACATATATAAAAAATTTCATGTAAAACATTAGAAGACGTATAAAAAATTCTCATATTTCTTATAATTATTTAGTAATAAATATTATAATAAATTTAAAATTGCAAGGGCTTTCACTAGTTAAAATAATATTTCGGAGTATCTCGCAATGAAAGACATATTATCTAATTTTTCTGCATTATATTTGAACTCGTTATTGAGACTCCATCATGAGAAAGAGGATACTTTTTCACAATCCAAAGTACCTGGATTATATCAAAACTACGGAACACTCTGACGCTTCGCGCAATTTTAATTAATTTACAAACATTTTATAAAAAATAATTTATAATTGTTTTATTTTAAGAACGTTAAATTATTTTAAAACATATTATTTTAATTCTTTTATAATAAAATAGTTTTGATATTTTTATGTGCCAACTCCTCCTCCACCTTCTTTATTGGAGCTTCGCTTCCGATCCTGGCCTGAGCGCAAGGCCACCCTCCTCCATGCCACCGGATGATCAATGATGATCTCACCACCACCTTCTCTATCTGTGCCCCCGCATCCGACATCAACTCCAAGTTCAAGGTTGTCATCCATCTCACCTTCTCCACTCCTTGAGAACCTTCACGATTTGATCTCTCGAGTCCACCCCTTGATGCCACAATACCAACTCTTCCCTCACGACTCCTTTGTCGAAGCTTTGCGTCTGGCATGGGCCCTAAACACAAGGTCACCATTTCGGCACCGCTAGAGTCATTGTGTAACGACTTGGATTTTCAGGAAATAATAAATGATATTTATTTTAATTTAATAGATCAAAAAATCCCTATTATAATATTCTGGAATTAATTAATTCTGAAATTGATAGAAATTAAGAGATAAGTTGGAAAGATAAGATGAAATTTTAATAGAGATAGAATTGTTATGGAGATATTAATGGGACGGCCAGATCCGGCCGCCAGGCGTCGGATTTGGCAGTTATCGACCGATCCGGCCGCCAGGCGCCGGACCGCCTGGCGGTCGGATCCGGCCGTCAGGCGTCGGATCTGACAGCTGTTGCGGCCGGATCGACCACTCGCACAGCCGGATCGGCCACTCGCGCAGCCGGATCGGCCACTCGCGCAGCCGGATCGGCCACTCGCATAGCCGGATCGGCCACTGGCGGCCAGATCCGATCGCCGGATCCATCAGGCGACCGGATCTGGCCGCGCCAGTGGACGATCTAGCCGCATCAGCCACTGGCGGCCAACAGGCGCCGGATCTGGCAGTTGTCAACCAATCTGGCCGCTGGCGGACTGATCAACCCTAGGCGCACTGTTCATTCTCGGTCGCAAATCCGGTGATTATCCCGGATTGTCGGGTCTGACTCAGAATCGAATCCGGCCGGGTCCGGGTCCGGTACTGGGTCAAAAATTTTTTAGCCCAGCATAGTTCGGGTCGGGATCGGGTCCGCCGAGATCCGGACCGGTCTCGGGTTTGCTCAGCCCTAAAGTTGGTTTACTATGTTTGAATTTTGGTTAATTTCCTCAATTTTGATGACTATTTCAAATGAAGAATCATTCAAAAAAAAAAAAGAATCAAGAAGGTTTTTCTGTGTTATTATAGAACACTTATTAAGTAAATTTTGATTTAAATAAATCTGAATAATTATGAGGTGATTAATCAATGATGGATGGTCAAGATTTATTCTAAAAGAGTCGAAGGCCAAATAGAACTGAAAACTCAAGCCTACATCTATAAATAGGCATTAAAGGGTGGCTGGAAACCCCTTTCACCAAATAAAATTTCTACACCACGAGCCTTTTTTTCCTCTCGTTTGCATGCGAACCGAGGTGTTCTAGAGAGAAAGTGGCGGCTAGTTTTGAAGCTGGCATATAGGAGAAGATCATCCAAGTGGTGGCCATGGGTTTCGGGACTTGAACAAAGAGATATCGTTGATCAAAGTTCGACGTTCGTATAATTTTTTAGAGAAAGGATTGCAGTTAGTTTTCCAGCCAACTTTAGGTACGTAGGGGGAATCCATATGTTATCGGTTTTCCGCAACATGGAACAATATTCCCTTCTTCTTTGTACCGAGAATCCATGATATATTGTATGCATAGATTGGACATCATATGGCATGATTATGGTGGTCGGAAAGTCGCTCGGAAGGCACTTCTCCATCGACGGCAGAACCCGGCCCAAATTTCGTAGAATTCGGATCGAGTTGGACTCAGAATCGGATCGGGTTGACAAACCCGGCCCGGGTTCTGGTTTTGGCTCAACTCGGGTTGCGGCACGATTGCGATTGATAGTGAACCGGCTGACCCGGCCCGAGTTCACTATACACCCGGCCCGGGTTTGCCCTAGCCGAGGGGATTTTGATTATTTCCAAACACGGCTCGGGTTCTACCCGACGCGGGCCGGGTTCTTGCGATGGGAAACCTATTTTTGGATAATTTATTATGGATAATTGAATAGTTATTATTGTTAATTGTTCCTAATCATCCATGATCATCTTGTTAATAGATCTGACCTGATCATGCTCTTTAGATCTAACTTTGAGATTATTGATATTATTGTTCAATCTGATCATGTGATTCATCATAGTCTTGATCTAGTGGTTTTCCCCGATTGAGTCCTTGTTTAACCTAAATTAAATTATTAAAGATATGTCCATTAGGTAAACAAGATAAAAAATGGAAACTATTGTGCTCTCTGATTGTCTCTAAACCCCTTGGGTCACATTGTTATTGATATGAATATTTTATGGGACACATAGCGTACCTAGAGGTCAAAGACGTCATCATTTAGGGAAGCTATGGCTGTTCTGTGATGGCCACGGTCTCCCGCCATCACAAAGCTATTGTTAGCGTTATTATTAGAGGGTGACTTACCTTGACTTGATCCCTCACTGGCATACATGAAAGAGACGTAGAGTTTCTCTTAATTGACCGAGCACTCCCTATTGAATAGAATAACTCCAAAGATTGAATTGAAATTGAATTGACTGGAATCAAATTGAATTGAATTGAATCATGGTCATTCGAATTTTGGCGTGGACCGGCTTTGCCTCCCCCCATTCAATCGAATGGAATATTGTTATTGGCTGATGACCATTGATATTGATATGGAATTGAAATTGTTAAATCGAATAGTGGCATAGTGATAAGGCATAATTGATAATTGTTAATTGTTAATTATTAGTTGATATTAATTAGTCCTTTGACCTCTTACCAGATCCTCTTTATAATTCATGGCTTTATTGATTTATTAATATATTGATCTATTTATGATTGAGCTCCTACCATATTGATCTCTCCAGTGTTCTATTGTTTATTTTTTGATATCGTTATTGATTTATTAAGCACTTTTGATTTATTGTATATTGTTATGGTTAGACCTACGTACTGAGTATTTTTATACTCATGAGTTTTCCCCTGCATCTGAATTCATGTAGGTGAGATGATAGAAGATGATGATGCAGGTGCAGAGTTGTTGCATTTGGTGTAGGATTATATCCTACTAGATTATCGATTAGCTTTTATTTTTTCGCATATTTAGTATGGTGGAGACATGGACATTTCCAACTCCTTAATATTATGAATTTTTAGATATTGTTATTATTAATTCTGTATTTTATAGTTTATATTTCTGCAAAAAATATTTCATATAGAATAGTGTAGTGCCTTCGTGATGACTTTGAGCACGTGAAAGTCACGTGGGTCTTGGGGCATTACACATTGGCCAGCAACTTGTCCTCTTCAGAAAGAAACTCAGAATTGATATTAAATAATAAAAAAGGAATATGCGCATAAATTAGTTAATATAATTTTTGAAACAATTGCAAATATCTAAATTCAAATGTGCTAATTAATTTGTCAGAAATAATAAGATATAATGCTATTTTTTTCATGTGCCTTTTAAATGTGCTAATCAAATTTAATTAAATATATTAATCTAGTAAATTTAAATGTGCTAAAAAGAATTGATATTAAATGATAAAACAAACTTATAAAAAAATAATAAAGGGGAGAGGATAGTTTTATCAAAATAGAGATGCATGCCTCTTCGCCCTCCACGTCCTCTTCCTCACCATCCTCTTCACCTCCTCCATCGTCGGCGGCCCGACCGGCACCTCGTCGTGTAGGAACTGGCTGCTGCTACTTGTGTGTGTTGTGAAGACTACTGGAAGGTCTCACGGAGGTTGCAACACGAGAGTGAATACTACAACGCAAGCAACACTTGCAGGAGTTGCGGGTGAAGGGTACTTCGAAGCAGTTCAAGAGTTCTTGCTTGGAGTGATGGTGGCTGCTCCGCTGGTGCTCCCGGAGTCTGCCCAATCGTGATGGGGACCACGATCCGCAATCGAACTTCTTGTGGGATGCCGCCTTCGATGCGATGCTGAACTTGCCATTGTATATCGACTCCCTCTCGTGCGGGCTTGTCCACTGCTTCACCGAGCTCGAATGCGTGGTTCTTAGTTGGTCATCGGCGTGCAGCTGGGCCTTCTTAAGCAGCGACAACATCTTTTGCACTGGTTGAAGCATCATTTGCTTCTTCTTGTGAGACCAACTAGGAAGAAACATGCAGCCGCACTTGAAGCTATCTCTCAAAGTGGCCCGCAACTATGGGGATTCTTTCATGCTTTCCATCACGCTTCTTTGTTCATCGCTGGAATAGTAGGCCATGTATTCGTTGTCGTCGTCATCACTGCCGAATCAGCTTCACGACGGATGCTCTGCCTTCTTGAGAGAATGTCGACGAACTTGTCAGAGGGTGCGGAAGACCCTCCTTCACCATAGGATTTGCTCCGGAGGAGTGATGGCTTTTACTCGAGGGTGAAGCAAGAGAGGGCCGCCGAGTGCCGGCAAGCCAAGGAGTTGAGGGCGGTGAGATGAACCATCGGTGCGGGATTGTTCCACTTCTCGAAGCTCTTGATCACGCCGGAGCCGAACTCCACGATGGGCTGATGACAGCACCTGCTTCTACGTCGAAACCACTTGAAGGTGAGGAGGCAGCCGCCGAACATCCTCTACAATGTGCGAGTGCTGGATATTGATGTCGGACTGACAAAAGAACTCTGTGCAGCATACACAGGAATGTCAAAGATTTTAAATGGAATCAGACTCTTTAAATGCAGAGTTTTGGAATGCAGGCAGTATGTCCTATGGTTTCAACAAAAAAGAGGAGAAAAAAGGTCGGACGCTTCACGCAATCACTTAAAAGACCCTCAATTCAGCAGAAAAAGGAGAAAAAAGGTAAAAAAAGAGAGAACGGGGAGGGCATTTGAAACGGATGGGTAGGTCATGGGAAATATCGGTTGAGAAGAAAGAGAATAATTCTAATGCATTAAATTGAAGCCGTGTCTGCAGAAGGTTTTATATATATATATTTGTGATATATACAAAATATAAATAATTTTTGTTATATTTTCATTCGTAAATGATCCATAAAACTAATTATGAAAGATCTTGTATGGTATAAAATTACAACATATTTTAAATTAAAGTGTTAAATAGGTTAAAATGCATTAATATATATATATATATATATATATATGTATAATTGTCATAGTTTTAAATAAAATGGCCATTAATGATTTTCTACAACATAATAATAATCTAAGATAAACAATTATATAATATACAAAATAGTTAGGGTATTCACGAAAATGAAAAATAAAATCAGAAAAAATCAATATGATTTTAATTTTCAATTGGTGAATGGTCCACAAAAGATTTGTGATATATAAAAAATATACATAAATTTTTATTATATTTTAATTGGTAAATGATCCATAAAACTAATTGCTAAAGATCTTATATGATATAAAATTACAACAATTTTTTAATTAAAGTGTTAAATAGGTTAAAATGCATTAATATATATGTATATAATTGTCATAGTATTAAATGAAATGGCCATTAATGATTTTCTATAACATAATAATAATCAAAGATAAACAATTATATAGTATACAAAATAATTAGGGTATTCATGAAAATGAAAAACAAAATCATAAAAATTCAATATCTTTTTAATTTTCAATTGGTGAATGGTCCACAAAAGATAAATTTAGGTATAAAATAGCTTAAAATGTATTTTAATTGATGTACATTTAAATATATATACATTTTAATTGGTGTAGTTTTAAAAAATAACTTAAAATAAAAAATATTAAATAATTGTAATATCTTAATTAAACTTAATAATAATTTAAATAGGATGTCATTAATGATAACATTGTGAAATTAATGTCTTGATGATACCATTAAAACAAATTAAGGTGGGAATTACATCACAAATAATGAAGTAAAAATTTTGATAATTCAAAAAAATGAGAAAAATGCCATGATAAATTGCTTTATATTATATATAGATATAGAATATATATATATATATATATATATATATATATATATAATTGTCATAGTTTTAAATGAAGTGGCCATTAATGATTTTCCATAACATAATAATATTCAAAGATAAACAACTATATAATATACAAAATAGTTAGGTTATTCATGAAAAATAAAATCATAAAAATTCAATATCTTTTAAATTTTCAATTGGTGAATGGTCCACACAAGATAAATTGAGGTATTAAATAGCTTAAAATGTATTTTAATTGGTGTACTATTATATATATATACACATTTTAATTGGTGTAGTTTAAAAAAATAACTTAAATAAAAATATTAAATAATTATAATATCTTAATTAAACTTAATAATAATTTAAATAGGATGTCATTAGTGTTGACATTGTGAAATTTAAGGATTTGTTTGATTGGGAGTGAAAAGATGATAAAGAGGGGGAAGTGAAATGAGGAGAATATGTTCCCTTTGTTTAGTTGAGTTTAAGTTGAGAGGAATTTCTCCTCCATTCTCCTCCAATATTACATTTCTCTTTCCCCTCCAAATCGGAGTGGAAAAGAGGGGAAAGGTATAATTAAAACAAAATTTCATATTTAGTCATATAAACTTAACATATAAATACACATAAGAGGGATAAAATAGTCTAAATAAATTTATTATAAATTTTCATTCCCTTCCCTTCCCATTACTCATGTCATCCAAATAAGGTTAACTATTCTTCTTCATTTCTTCCTTTTCCTTCCCCCTCATCCAAATAAGGTTAATTGTTCTTCTTCATTTTCTTCCTTTCCCTTCCCTCTTTTTCCCTTTCCTTCCCTTTAATGACTTTTGAACCAAACAAGCTCTTAATGACTTCATGATGCCACTAAAATAAATTAAGGTGGGATTTACACCACAAATATTGAATTAAAAATTTTGATAATTCAAAAAAATGAGAAGAAAGATAGAAAGAATGGTGGAAGGAGAGAGCTCCAAAATTAATTACAAAAATACCATGATGCATGGTTTTATATTATATATAGATATAGATTATGACTAGAGTGTGGCAGCCTCTCGGCCTTTGTTGGATTGCTCTATCAAAAAAAGAGTCATATCCAATGTTTTCATAACCGAATCGGAGACCGATTGGAAACCTAATTGGTTTATGATCTGATTGGTTCAATTCGGTTGCATCATATTTTATTAAAAATAATATTATTTTCTAATAATCTTAAATAAATATCTCACAAGTAATACAATATAATATATAAATAATAAAGTAATGCAAAATATCATTTATTATATATATTAAAAATTAAGACATATTCAAGATCACAATAAAAAATATATTATCATTATATTTTTATTAATTATATAATACTAGTGATGCATATTAATTTATTATATTATAATTCACTCTTGAATTTCTCTTAGTCTACTTTTAATTCTCCTCTCATTAATTATTTCTTAAAGTTTTCTATTGCTATAAATATAACTTTTGCATTTTGTATAATTTTTTAATCTTAATTCCTTATTTGTATTTTAATTTAGAGATGACTGATTTTATTTTTTTTAAATTTCTCTTGTGCTTAAAAAATTTAGTGCTACCCAAAATTAAGGTAGATTGTCATTATATTATAATTAGAGCTAACTTCCTTATATTTAAGCTTTACTTTCCTTTTTTCCTATTAGTTTTTAAATCTTCTATGATTTGGGCTTCATTAATTGTTTTTTGTTTCCTTTAATTTTAAATCTATTTCAATAATTTCCATTTTATATCATTTTGTTTCTTTTTATATAAAAAACTTGGGTTCAACCCGATTTTCTAGGTTTTTTTCAAGTTCATATTGGGGTTTTTTTTGTCAAAACCAATTTTGATTATAAAGCCGAATCGAACCGACAAGTTTTGTAGTTGAACCAATCCAACAAGTTTTTCAAGTTTTGACTATAAGTCCGGTCATATCTCCTTTTATAGAGATATTTGATTATCTCTTAACTGCATACAAGTGCAGTTAATATAACTACACTATGTACACATAGATGCACATGATGGCCAACTTAGTTTTCCAACAATCTTTCACTCGCACGTAATGAGCTCTTACCCATATTTAATTCGAGTAAATATCCATTATGGTAAATGCATCATACAACTCACGAAGGAGAATTCGGACTTCTTAGGGATACGTAGTCACTCAACCACTTGAGAGCATATACTATAACTTGTTAGGAATATATAGTTACTCTTGATCAATTTGGTAGTCAAAAGTTATAACCACATAACTGCTTGCGAGCTCAGGCTATAACCCATTAATATTGTATAGTTCAACTATCATGTAAGCCAACACTATGACTTATCAATAAAATATAGTTGCTCAAACATTCATATTACTCATTTTTTCCTAGAAACACCTTGCATGTATACATACATCTTACCGTGCACGATTTCGATTTCTTCGTATTTATATGCTTATGTATTTCACCAATTACATTACAAATATGATGGGGTGAATTTCACTAAAATGCCTTCCAACATTGACCACTTTCCAACTCTATCCTCCATCTTACTTTGTACTTAGATTGCACTCCAATTATGGACTTATTGCATCAGCTATCCCTTTTACTTGTGATTGGGTGTTTCCCAATTGCCAATTCTACATGGCAGCCCTACGCGTCATATTTCTCTCTCTCCTCCACGTGTGCCTCTATCTGACATGGCTCAATAACAATTAATACAAATGTAAAAACAATACAATAATACAAAGAAGGGGTGCCTCATGTCGCCGGCTAGCAAAGGAGGAGTGACATCCCCCATTTCCACCAAGGACGTTGTAGAGGTGGCGACAACCTCAATTTTTTGCACGTCACTAATGATGCACAAAAGGGGGATTGTCACACCCCACTCCATAATTTCGATTGAATGCATACCTCATTAGAATGCTCTATAGTTCTTTTAATCGTATATGTGTTATACAATAAGGAGTCTTAAAAGTAGGAATAGTTCTATTGACTAGATCCATAAAGAATTCCCTCTATCTCCTTAGTACATAATCTAATAAGATCTTAATATTTTAACAAATTCAGATATGATTGTAATATCTTCCAATCGTGACCCTTTTTACCTTTATCTCAATGAGAGAAGCAAAGTATGTTTCTCATTCCTTTCTAGAAAAGTAACTTTTGATTTTCTTGATAACTCAAAATAAATTTCTTTCTTAAAACAATATGGAGCGGTACAATGATGAACTAGTCAATCCACTTTAGGTAAGACACTATAGTCTTAGATATTTAAAGAAATGAACTCTGTCATCATTTCATACTCAGCTACTTTCACTCCATATTCATTTATATCTTTTTGCAAGAAATTAATCAATAGTTTGATCCTTAACATTGTCATCATGAAACATTATTGATGGACCCAATATGATCACATCATCATAGAGGGAGGATCATTATTGGCATCAAATGCCACACCTTGTACTGATGCATGATGCATGAGATGAAAATAAACTCCAAATAGGTCGACCGTAAGGTTGAGCAAATTTACAAATGCCAATAATATCAAATTGGCCCTCACCACATTACTCATGTGGTGATATGTTTACCCCTTCAAAATATAAAATAAGAAAATCAATCAAAAGCATGCATTATCAATCTAAAGCAAATAATTGCACATAACCTTAAACTTAAGTCATACTATCTACAAAATCTTATAACCTAAGCTCTGATACCCAACTCTGTCGCACCCCACTCCGTGACTAAGTTCTAATCTCAACTATTAACTTTCTTAATTATGTTTAGCAATTCTATAAATAAAATCAGCAAAATCTCCTCCTTTAGTTATCTTGTGTTATTTGCCAATACATACAAAAGATGCAAATATATTCATCAAAGTTAAATAAATAGTTATAAGACATATCATTCACATATTACCATTATAATTTTTTTTCACTGACCACCTCACATATAACACCCCATAGGATCAAGTTTTATATAACCTTACAAAAAGTTTCTCACAAACTTCATTACAACATCTAAGATTATCTATTACATGCATGTTTCAAAAACAAAAGTGAAGGGGGAAAATAAAAGTACTCCAACGGCTCGACCTTTTTTATATGCATCAAAGCAAGCTTCAAGTCGAATCAACTCAAGAACTTAGAATTATCTAAAAATTTCAACAAGGGTAATGTGAGCAACAATCGTATGCTCAGTGAGTGTAATAAAAGTACAACATAGGGGAACGATATGAGTGCATATAACATTTAAATAATCACAAAGAAAACATTTAAAGCATAACTCATATCACATAAGTTTCCAAATCATATGAACTTTTACATAAATAAAAAATTATTCAAGATATCATCATATTCACAGTTAAACTCCACACATGTGTCATTGCTTATACTCATCATGGGTCAATACATATCCTTCCATGATTGCGTGTGATACAGTTAATCAGAGTTTCACAATCAAGTGTCTCAGATACGCAAAGCAAATCATGGGTCAATATGTATCCCTCCATGATTGTGTGTCATACAATTAAGCAGAGCTTCACAATCAAGAGTCTCAGATACGCAGAGCAAATCATGGGTCAATGATGCACAGAAAATCAAGCATTTGATTAGCATTTTAGAATGTTTTTATGTTTAGAAATGGGAAGTTTTGATTTATTTTTATATAATTTCCTTTAGATTTGATTTTTATCTAAGTCTGGAAATTATTCACGATAGGATATGAGAAAATGTCAAAATCAAGGTAAGAAAAGACACTAAAATAGCTCAGGAGATTGTCACAGTCGTGAAAATTCTTTTCATGGCCATGGCAGAGAGATGTTGAAATCAGAAATTTGTCTAAGTTACTGTCACGGCCGTGACAGAAAGATTGTCCAGCAGAAAAGTTTCTAAGTACTTTCAGCCTTGACAGCCTACTGTCACAGTTGTGACAAAGCCTTTCACGACCGTGACAGCGGACGGTTAGGCAGCTTTAAAGCCATTGTTATCCATTTTTTGATAGAATTTTGGTTTCTTTCCTTTGGGAATGACAAAATCTCTAAAAGGAGGTCGAAAAGGGCCTGGAAGAGCATCCTGGAGTATAGATTTGAAGCCTACAAAGAGAAGAAGAACGAGAACAATAGCGAAGCTCTGCCACAAACTTGCGAGAGAGCACGTGCACAGCGACTGCCAGAGTTCTTTATTTTCTTTTTCCAATCTTTTTTATTAGATTTGATGTTGTTATTCTCAGATTTATTTCTTTATTAGGGTCATTCCAATTGAACCCTATTTATGTTTTGAAGTCTTTCTTAATATTAGTTTAATTTGAATCTTTAGTAGCATTGCAATTTCATGTTTAATGCTTTCCTTTGATTCCATGATTTATGATTTGATTGCTATATGAGAAGAAGTGATTATTTTCGTAATAGTTTTTAAATTGATCTTATTTATTGCATGCCACAATTAGGAAAATCGAAAGACACCTAATTTGTGTAGTTATTAAGGTGACTTGAGAAACTCTTAATATTAATTCCAATTTAATGCATCTTATGATTAATTATGTAAATTAAAAACCAAAAGGATTGATTTATTCTAATTATTCATAAGATAGTAGTTAAAGCTTGAAACATTTGTTAACTAATTTTGGGAATTCACTTTGTTATTGATTCAACTAATTCTAAATTGAGAAGATCTATTACATTTTAGTTGTGATAATTAGGTGCCTTAATCATCAAACCATTATTTCTCCAAGTGATCATTTCCTTTATTTTTATTATTTTCTTTTTATTCACATATGAAATCATATATTTTCTTAATCTCTCAATTAACAAAGTTAAAATAAAATCTAAATGATTAACCGTCCTCATGGGAATGATAACTCTACTCATTCACTTTATTACTTGAGCGACTAGTGCACTTGCTAGCGTTTGCTATCAATTTTATACGCATCAGTCAATATGTGCATGCAGAGCAGCCCCAAAGGGCAAAGACACTCGATATACGTCCTAAAGGCTTCATGTATATCGAATGCGGTCCCAAAAACCTTTTTCAAACATCATGACCAATGAACACATGAAGTTTAACAATATCAAAATACGCATGTCATAATCACATATCGTAAAACTTATTTGAACTTCACAAGCATTGTTCCCTGAAAACATTATCATGTAAAAAGTTACTCCATCTCATATAAAATCATTGAAACATATCATAAATACTTTTCACAGTTCAATATATGTTTCAATAATAATAATAGTAATAATATTTGCTTGAGATAATATCATAAATAAAAGAACTAACATATAACATTTTGCTATGTTGTAAATTTAATCACTCACCTTGTACTTTATGTTTTCAAAGAGGTTTACTATTTTCCTCCTTTCCTTAGTAGCTTGTTGGTTTCCTACAAGCAATGATGTTATTTCACTTTCAAATTACTAATAAGAATAATATGCAATGCATTCTCATGATGCATGAACACTTGTTTACCTTAAAATGCATATAATCCCTTCTAATACTAATGTGTAATTTCAGGTGTTTATATTCATATGCTACTTCACACTCCCAACTATTTAATCTTTCAAAGTTTAACTAGATGCTGTCTCAGAATTTCAGACTGAGTGACTCTCAGTAAATTCATAATTTCTTATCCACATGAGCGAATCTTATGATTCTGGATACATTAGAAACTACTAAGGTTTCCAACCCCCAAATGTCATTCACTAATTCCAAATGATCAAGTCATAAAATCTAAGGCAATCTGACCTAGGGTTTGTATTTTGTCAGACTGTTATCATTGAATGATTAATTTACATATTTAACAATACTTATCCATTTGACAAGACCCTAATTTTCTTAGAAACTAGACTTACTTAGTATTTAGTCATAACAATTGTGCATTTAATTCCCTGCAGGATTAGCTGCAATTCATGAAGAATGGACCACCCTAAGCCCCTAATTGAGATGCAAGAACCATTGGAATGGATCAAATGCACAAATTCTATCAATTCCATACCCTCCCAATTCTCTCCCTTAACTTAATTTTCATCACTGTGGACAGTGCTGAGAATAAGCTTGGGGAAAAAAACCTGGTGCTTTTCTAACCTTTACACCATGTTTTCAATATATTTTTAATGCTTATATCATCATTTACCACCAGGTTATCATTGTTTGAACAAGTTATCACTCATATTAACAAGTTATCATTGGTTATCATTTTTTGGGCTCTACACTCATTGTAACTCTAAAATGGGTAGAATACTTCATTATGACAATTGGTACACTCCAAAACCAAATGGCCAACTTGGCCATTAGTCTTGTTGCTTTAATTTACATTATTAATTCAGATGCATTTGAATTAATTTTTAGCTGAAAATTTTCTTTTTGTGGGTAACACTAGCTGACATTCATGGATTAAGTTAATAGTATAAGATGTCTAGAATGGAGTCAAAGTTCCTACTGCCATGTTAAATAGGAAAACTTAACTTTTTGGATCAAGAAAACTAAACCTTACTTGAGTTTGAACTATTGCTCACTTCATGAACAGAATAGAAAAAGAAAAATGGAGAAAAGAAAAAGTGAAAGTTGCATTTTGCATTGCATGCATGCATAAATAAAAAGAGTGAAATTCCAAAAAGGAACCTCTCTTGAGTAAAGTCAAGATTTTTATCCTCTGACCAGCATGAATAAAAATTAGGTCTTGACCTGTTTACTTGCATTTCATGAATAAAAGTCAGGTGTTAAACCTGTTTAAGCAGTGAAAAATCTGTTCATGAAGAGATTTGTAGTTCAACTCTTTGTAAAGTTGACAATTTCTGAAATTCAAATTTGTTACTACTAGTACTTCTTCCATGGTTTAAATTTGTTTTAGCCTCTGTGATTCCTTAGCTAGAAACTCAAGTTTTTGGAAAGAATGAAGTGTTGGCAAAGTGGGAAACTCATTTGGACTTAATTCAGCTGGTTTTTAATTCATTCGTGGACTGTTAATTCAAGTTTGTCCTTAATTTCTGAATGTTTTGCTTGAGGACAAGCAAAAGGATAAGCTTGGGGGAGTTTGATCACTAGCTGATCACAATAGGTTTTTATCCCATTTTAAATGCATTTCACCCATATCGAGCCCTCAAATTGCCTAACTTTTGGCCAATTATGCTTGGAATGCATGGATTGTGATAACTAGTTGATCTTTCTCATTTTATACTTAATTCCATGTGCATAGAGGTTCTGAATTGCTAAAATCCATAAAAATGATAATTCTATGCCAAGTTATCATTTTGTAGGGTAAGTTATCACTCTAAGTGCACAAGTTATCATTATTTTAATTGAGCTGATTTCCAGTTATTATTTTGCTCTAAATCCCTTGCCATCATGAACTATTCGTATTTGGATGACCATATTTCAATTTGTGCAAGGTTATCAATCCATTTGAACAAGTTATCATTTTTTCAATGCCAAGTTATCGTTTAAGGGCAAAACTATCATTTCGATATGAAAAAACTATCAAATCTGCATAAAAGTATTAGGCAATCATTATATTACTGTCTTAACACATTGCTGTTCAAATTTCATCACATTTGGACAACCACAACCAAAGTTATGACAAGTTATCATTTTTATGGCATCAAGTTATCATTTTTGGCACCCAAGTTATCATTCTTATGCAATCTTATCCACATTTGATTTCTGACCTCATTCACTTGCCATCGTAATCCCTTTGATGCCTTCAATGCTCTGAACCATCCATATTTGAACATTTTTCAAGATATATGCAAGGTTATCATTCCGGATCTTCAAAATTATCATTTTCATTTACTGATTTCACCCCTGCATAACATCATATTTTATTTGATGTTGGAGCTGATCCTAGTAGTTGTCATCATCCTTATTTGTTTATTTCCCATTCAAGGACTTTGATGTTTGCTGTTTTGACCTTGTAGCAGGGAATATAAATCTGATTTCAGCTGAAAAAGGTGGGGGGGACCACTGATTTGCTGTCCAAAAGCTGCTGATTTCTGCTGGAAAATGAGGACCACTGGACAGGTGGCTTGAATCAAAGGAAGGAAACATTCTAATCTACATCCAAGGGTGTACAAGAGTCATATATAAGCTGAAGAAACCATGGAATGAAGGGGAGGCCGGCCATTGCAAGATTGGAGCTGGAAGGAAGGTGCAAGGAGCAAAAAAAGGAGCTGCATTCCAGATTTCTGTGGACCGCCTCTGATCATAGGATGTATTAATTCTTCCTACTATTGTGTACCAATCTTTGTAATTATGAGGAGCTAAACTCCATGTCTCTTAGGATAGGTTAGTAGTCTAGATTAATTTGGATGGATTAGGGACAAATCTGATTTCCTGCACTGAAATCTGATTTCTGGTTTTACAATTCTGATTTCTGAACTCATATGAATCTGTTCTTGTCATTGCAAGATCCTACTTGTATTCACAACTGAGAAGTTGTCCTTTGATCCATTCTTGTTCAGAAATGAATCAAGAATCAATGCCAAGTTTCTAGATTCAATTCCAATTAGAATCTGATTTTCCTGATTTCTGATTCCTGAATTGTTGAAATCTGTTTTCATCATTGTGGAACCCTAATTGAATTAATAACTGAGAGGTTGCTTATGGTTCTATTATTGTTCAGAAATGAATCAAGAGATAATGAAGTTTCTAAAGTTTCAATCCATGAATTATTGCAAACATTTCAACTTGTCATTGCTGATTTCTGATTTCAAATTTGATTTCCTGCAATCTGAATTGCATTTCTGATTTCTGATTCTCAAAATCTGATATCATTGTAAGATCTTTAATTTCTTAGCAACTAAGTAGCTAATCCTATGGTTTCCTCCTTGTTCAGAAATGAATCAAGGGACAATGGTACTTCCAAGGTTTAATTCCCTGAATTGTTGCAACTCTTAATGTTGAATTCTGAAATTCCTTTGCTGATTTCTTGAAAATTCTGTAGGACTCTTCTTTGTTATTGTAACCTCTGATTTCATTTGATCATTGAGAGGTGAATTAAGGTTTCCTTGTTGTTTAGAGATGAATCAAGGAGCAATTGCATGTGTTGAGTTCCCATATATGAATTAAGTGCTGATTTCATCCAACCCTTTAGTGAAAATGTGGATTTCATTTGAATTTGCAGCTGAGATGCTGATTTAAAATCCTCTTGTAGTTTAGAGATAAACTAAGGAGCATTTGCACTAATATTGGATGAATTTCATCCCTGTTTAGTTGATTGAAGCATTTCCCTCATTTTCAAAGTGCAATTGAAAGTTATCATTTCAGATTTCATTACATTACTAAAATTCAGCAAAGGACCAAATTTTGAGCTTAATGCTGACTTGATTTCAATCAGGACCTTTTCTAATTCAACTTAGCTAATCAATCATATAAGAATATGATAATTAGTCCTGGATTAATTAAGCTGTGAAAACATATTATTTCAAGTTGAGTTAAAATTGACATTTAATGACAACTTGTCCATTCCATCCATAATTAAATTAGATGAACCCCAACTCCTAGGAGAACCTTCCTCATTGATAGATAAACCCTTTGAGCCTCTAGTTTAGCATTTACAATTCAGTTTAGATAACTTTTCAAAAATCCCAAAACAATTATCATTTTAGCCCTTTTTAGAAATCGGTTTTAACTTTCTTTCAAATTCTTGGATTTTTAACTTTAGTTAAGACTAATCTAGATTGTTTAGAGAGTCTTAGGCTTCAAATCACTGTGGATACGGCATTTGGGTAGACTATAATTGACATATATACTTGCAGTTAAAAGTGAATTAGGGAGTTAAATCAAAAATTGAAAAAATTTGAAATTTGACCTTAAAATCAACAAGTTATCACTACACCCATCAATTTCACTACCACTTACTTAGCATATTCCTGGTTGTCATAGTTACAATAGCTAAACTACAAATAGTTATTGTAGTTTAGAGACTTATATAAGAAAAAGAAAAGATCTTGATCGAGGTGACTAGAGATGGACACAGACAAAAATTTGTGTTGATGATTTGTTGATTGATGACCTTATCTGCAAAGAATTTGATCAATATCATCGAAGAAACATTGAAGATATCGTGAATATACAATATATCTAGTGTTAGAACTTAACAAATAAATAACTGAGTTAGTACATTCTGAAATCTCATATAGACTTGTGTATCGTGGACATAACTTTCTCTCATTGTTTTGTTTTTTGTAGGTGTTGTTATCCTTGTGAATTCACTATTATAAACTCTTTTTATTTTTCTTGATATTTCACAATAATCCTGCATTTATTTATTTTTTGGCGTCTTTAGTTTACTAAAATTGTTTTGTTGATAATATTCTTTTGAATGTTTGTCTTTAGCATTCCATAAAAGGATTAATTCTTTCATCTAGTTTTGCTGCCCATGACTAATTTTTATGCAAGGTTCCAATAAAGATAAATACCATGGTTGTGAGTGAAAAACTAATTGCAAGGAAATCTTCAAATATTTGACAAGATTTATGCATAATAAGGATTATGGTTGAATTTCAACAATTATAAAATCTATCATAATAAGCGAAATAAGATGACACATTAGATAAAGGGAATGATGGAACAACCACTGATTATCACTTATCCACAGGTTAAAGACTATCACTATCATTTGATAGTCAGAGCATGAGAATCAATGAGATTTGTAAATAAGACTTCACTGTCTAATTGATTTATAATGGTGAAATGTCGATTTGAGTTTGTAATCGAGGATCAGAAAGGTGTCCCCCTCCAATCGCTCATTCGCTAAACATTCAACCAACATTTCTTGATTGAAGAGCACCTAGTTAAAGCTCTCGATAGATGATGAGAGGATGCATCACCCCAATAATCTTTCGAGAAGCTTTCTCACAACTCTTTAAACTTTCAAAATTGATGGACGTACTAATGTCCGAAATGACAAATCATTTATCACCCATAGAGGAGTGACAATGGTGAGTTAATCAATCACGCTAGGATTGCAAAGTCTATAATGATGAATATTGTTTGAAAACGATGGGTTGGAAGTTGACAATAATTCTAATATCAATAATAGCAATTCAAGGTTTCATAGTGATTTCAAGATCACTAATAATAACTCACATTAGATGATGATAATTTAATGATAATCATATAATTTAAATTCTATCAAATAGGTATCAGTTCCCAACACTAAACTGATTTCATGATTGGTTCTCCAACTCTTATGCATAGTCTAATATTATTATCTATTTCTATAAAATGTTTACCATTTCTTATTAATATACACATCTCATAATGTCTTCATAGGATTACTGATTGTCCTTACAAAATCTTCAATATCCCGTATAATCTTGTTAAGATTTGATGTTCTCAAATCCAAAGAAGAAAACTTATACTCTACTATCTACACATCCAATACAAGTAATTTGTAATTTCATATTAAGGATCATTCATATATATATCTATAAAGTTTTCATGATCATATTCATATTTCACTTATGTTATTTATAGCACATTTTGCAAATTGATTTGTAAAGGCTATTCGAAACAACATAACTATATTTTATTCCGATTTTTCCTATCTTCTTATCCACATATTTTATTTGGATAAATCTCAATCTTGTAGAATTAAGCTTCAAAGTCAATTTATACACAGGTTATTCAAAATTTTGGATAACCACAATCACTTGAAAAAGACGAACAATTATAGTGTTCAAATTCAAAGAGTTTTTTCTTTGAATATCCATGATGTAATACATAACTATTATCTGATTCTCATACATATAAGTAATCCAATGTATGTTACATTCAAAATCATGAATGGTGGCTTGTAAATATCCTCTCATCACACCTTCATAAGGTTCAAATGTATGTATTCCAAAACACAATGCCTAATTGCAAAACTTTTGTAACACAGTATCTTAGGATGTGACTTTTCTTATCTTTTTCATTTTCTTTTTGATATAAGATGCAAACTAGTTGTTCTTTACGTGACAAGTTCTTGTTTCAATTAACAAGCTTATTCGTACTCAATCATAAAATGATTACTTCATATTTTCTTAGATTGAAGACAAGGGAATACATCATACTTCCTTTCTATATTAGGAAGAAAGGTAATCAGATATATCATATAATCATATATACCAAGGACATGATTTTTTTTTCTTAGATTTGACATGATCTAATATCATGAGGTCAACCCAAAACTCACGCATAATTTGGCTCTTAGTTTTATTTTTCACATAATAATTTTGTGAAATAATGTTTAAATATCACTCATGATGTGCACGACTTTAAGAATTATGGGATCATAAGTTTATGAGTGGTTTAAAGGCCATGAATTCTTAATAAGCATATCGAATTCAATGTATATAACTTTTGAGATATCACATTCTTTATCTTTAGCCAATGGTATTCCTATCTTAAATTCATTTTTGAGAATCTGCTAATACTTGTAACTGATCAAGAAAGTTACCCCTTCTTAATAAGTTATTCTTCATAATTACTTAAAATGTATATAATTCATGCCCAACTAAGGAACTTATCTTTCTTCTTGAAGAATAAATTCGAAGCCCATAATTTCGATTGAATGCATACCTCATTAGAATGCTCCTATAGTTCTTTTAATCGTATATGTGTTATACAATAAGGAGTCTTAAAAGTATGAATAGTTCTATTGACTAGATCCATAAAGAATTCCCTCTATCTCCTTAGTACATAATCTAATAAGATCTTAATATTTTAACAAATTCAGATATGATTGGAATATCTTCCAATCGTGACCCTTTTTACCTTTATCTCAATGAGAGAAGCAAAGTATGTTTCTCATTCCTTCCTAGAAAAGTAACTTTTGATTTTCTTGATAACTCAAAATAAATTTCTTTCTTAAAACAATGTGGAGCGGTACGATGATGAACTAGTCAATCCACTTCAGGTAAGACACTATAGTCTTGGATATTTAAAGAAATAAACTCTGTCATCATTTCGTACTCAGCTACTTTCACTCCATATTCATTTATATCTTTTTGCAAGAAATTAATCAATAGTTTGATCCTTAACATTGTCATCATGAAACATTATTGATGGACCCAATATGATCACATCATCATAGAGGGAGGATCATTATTGGCATCAAATGCCACACCATGTACTGATGCATGATGCATGAGATGAAAATAAACTCCAAATAGGTCGACCGTAAGGCTGAGCAAATTTACAAATGCCAATAATATCAAATTGGCCCTCACCACATTACTCATGTGGTGATATGTTTACCCCTTCAAAATATAAAATAAGAAAATCAATCAAAAGCATGCATTATCAATCTAAAGCAAATAATTGCACCTAACCTTAAACTTAAGTCATACTATCTACAAAATCTTATAACCTAAGCTCTGATACCCAACTCTGTCGCACCCCACTCCGTGACTAAGTTCTAATCTCAACTATTAACTTTCTTAATTATGTTTAGCAATTCTATAAATAAAATCAGCAAAATCTCCTCCTTTAGTTATCTTGTGTTATTTGCCAATACATACAAAAGATGCAAATATATTCATCAAAGTTAAATAAATAGTTATAAGACATATCATTCACATATTACCATTATAATTTTTTTTCACTGACCGCCTCACATATAACACCCCATAGGATCAAGTTTTATATAATCTTATAAAAAGTTTCTCACAAACTTCATTACAACATCTAGGATTATCTATTACATGCATGTTTCAAAAACAAAAGTGAAGGAGGAAAATAAAAGTACTCCAACGGCTCGACCTCTTTTATATGCATCAAAGCAAGCTTCGAGTCGAATCAACTGAAGAACTTAGAATTATCTAAAAAATTCAACAAGGATAATGTGAGCAACAATCGTATGCTCAGTGAGTGGAATAAAAGTACATCATAGGGGAACGATACGAGTGCATATAACATTTAAATAATCACATTTCTTTCGTATGAGAAAATATTTAAAGCATAAATCATATCACATAAGATTTCAAATCATATGAACTTTTACATAAATAAAAAATTATTCAAGATATCATCATATTCACAATTAAACTCCACACATGTGTCATCACTCATACTCATCATGGGTCAATACGTATCCCTCTATGATTACATGTGATATAGTTAATCAGAGCTTCACAATCAAGAGTCTCAGATACGCAGAGCTAATCATGAGTATCTCTCCATGATTGTGTGTCATACAGTTAAGCAGAGCTTGACAACCAAGAGTCTCAGATACGCATAACAAATAATGGGCCAATACGTGCACGTAGATCAGCCCCCAAAGGGCAAAGACATCCGATATATGCCCCAAAGGCTTCATATATATCGAATGTGGTCCCTAAGATCTTTTTCAAATAGAATAGCCAATGAACACATGGAGTTTAACCATATCAAAATACACATGTCATAATCACATATCATTATTAAGTAAAACTTATTTTAACTTCACAAGCATTGTTCCCTAAAAATATTTTCATCTAAAAGGTTACTCCATCTCATATAAAATCATTGAAACATATCATAAATACTTTTCATAGATTAAGATATATTTCAATAATAATAATAGTAATAATCTTTTCTTGAGATAATATCTTAAATAAAAGAACTAACATACAACATTTTTCTATGTTATAAATTTACCCACTCACCTTGTACCTTATGTTTTCATAGAGGTTTACTAGATTTTCCTCCTCTCCCTCGTAGCTTGTTGGTTTCCTACAAGCAATGATGCTATTTCACTTTCCAATTACTAATAAGAATAATATGCAATGCATGCTCATGATGCATGAACACTTGTTCACCTTAAAATGCATATAATATCTTCTAATACTAATGTAATTTCAGGTATTTATATTCATATGTTACTTCACACTCCCAACTATTCAATCTTCCAAAGCTTAACTAGTGCTATCTCAGAATTTCAAACTGGGCAACTCTCAATAAATAATTCATAATTTCTTAAGCACATGAGCAAATGTTATGATTCTGGATAAATTAGAAACTAGACTTACTAAGGTTTCCAACCCAAATGTCACTAATTCCAAACTATCAAATCATAAAATCCAAGGCAATCTAACTTAGGATTTGTGTTCTGGAGGACAGTGTATCACTGAATGGTTAATTTATATATTTAACATTACTTATTCATTTGATGAGATCCTAATTTTCATAGAAACTAGACTTCCTTAGTATTTAGTCATAAAAATTAGAGAATTTAACTCCTTGTATAACGCTATAACAAAAATAGTCAATTCGGGTCATGATCTATCAATGTCCTAGAACCTGACAAAAGAATTACTATGAAATGAAAAATTCTTTTCTCACATCTACACATACAAATTGGATGATTTTACTTCTCACTGAACCCTTGTGAAGTATACTTAAATATATTTAAGTTTCAAATCATATTTCAAGTTATCCTAATCATGCCCTAATTAACAATGCGAACCTATCTCTGCCTCAGGATAAATTGAGTGACCCATGAACATTTGGTACAGAACTTTCTCTATAAAAATACTTTTTAGGTTATTCTTGAGACCATGAAAAGCTAATTTCGAAAGGACGAGCCATGCAAAATTTCAGAATTTATGGAGAACTACCCACGAAGAGATGACATGTGAAAACGAAGGTCAATTTCGGATCAGGAACTCTACCTTAGCCGAATGACCTTGGCGAATTTCCTCAGGCCGTTCTACTGGGGATTTTCTTCTGCCAATTTTGCGGCTCTCCGAGGATAATATTATTTAATATATATATATATATTTCAGGGTTTTAACACGTCATATGGTGATTCAAAAAAATGCATTACAAAGCAGCTGTTGAGCTGTACTAAGCAGTTGTTGAGCTGCCTGCTTCAGCTTCTTGAAGTCCCATTGGTTGAAATAAAGGTCCAATCGTATTATTGTGTTAAGAATTGGTGTTAACCCTCTAATTAACCTTAGTTAATCATAGTTAAATATGTTTGTTATAATATTTACAAATATTAAAATTTATTCTTAATAATATTATATAATTTATTTATAACGCTTATCGATAATTTAATTATCATTATGCTTTAATTTAAAAGTTAATTGCTACATGCAACCATGTTTATATGAGCATCTAGACTAACTTAATATGCTAATTAGATGCATAATTACATAAAAATGATTTTTGTGGAGCACGTCCGTGATAGGAATGGTGCCCCCTCTCGTATCACCGTTGATGCGAAATGGGGGGCATCACTCCCCCTCTGTTCGTTAGCGATGTGACCCCCTTTTTCATTGTGTGTCACCAACGAATAGACGGGGAGCAATGCTCCTCATTTTGCATCGTCGGCAAGCTTGCGTGCATTGTCAGAATGCTCACGTGTCGCACCCCCTCAATGTTGACAACACACGCCGTTGCGAGCTCATGTGCAGTCCCAGTAGAGATGAGCTTGCCATTCACGTGATGTGTCTCCTGTGGTCGACGAGCTCGTCGGGGATGCTGACAGGGGGGCATCGTCTCCCCACTAGTTGTTGGCAACAGGTTGGAAGGCTCGGACTTGATGGCTTTACCCTCCATCTCCGGCAATTGGCGGAAGCACCTTGCTTCCTCCCTTTTTATTTCATTATTTTTATTTATTTTGTATTATTATATGGTTTTTTTATATTTTTTATGATTCCATGTCAGATAGAGACACATGTGGAGGGGAGAGAAACACGAGATGTGGCCGCTACGTAGAACGCCGATAACTGGAAAATGAGCGATCGCAGGTAGAAAGGGCAGCTGATGAAATAAGTTTATAGTGGGAAGACAATTTAATTACATTGGATGATAGAGTCAAGAAAGTGCCCAAAATTGGAGGGCATTTAGTGAAAATTACCAAATATCATACAACACCATTGAATTTTTTCTTTTGTCACCATATTTATTATTTCTAAGTCAGCTGCTTTCCTAGTCGTGGCTCGACAGGTCGATACACTTTTAGCCTTCGAGTAACTTGTTAAAGTAGTAACACTAATTGATTACCTTGATAGTCAAAAGTCTAAGGGCAATCTTGGAACTTGTTCAATCTCTAAAGTCTCACACTCTGACAAAAATTATAAATTATTTGTTATGCCTTAGGGTTGACTTAGCCTATTAGTACTATGACGGAGACTCCCATTGAAGAAGCATATGTCATAAACTTATAACACCACTCTAACTGGAGTCCAGACGTCTAACCATGACGCCTGACCTATCCTCCCACTACAGCCAAAAAATTAGTGCCACAAGGTATCACATATGACTTCTCTTATGAAGCTACATAAAGTTATGTATAAACTCATGCCCCATATATCTGGATCTAAATCATTTCATTTCCACTTGCGATACACTAAGTGTCGGAGGCAAATATCCATATGACAATAATCTCGTGCCTGATTGACATACTTTACATCCATTATCAAAACTATTAACTAACTCCAGAACAAAACTAACATATTTTTATTCATCGCAAGAAGATTAAAATACATTAATGTATATGTGTTGTGCATAAATGCGTCAATTGAACATTGCTTAGTAAGTATCTCAAACTTACATATATTCATCAACATTATCTTCTTCACATCCTTATGTCATACTAGACATTAATGTGCTTTCCCTTATAATGGTTCATCCTTTAAACAAGCAATAGTGACATACTTGTTGTGATAAAGGGCATACTTGAGCATTGTCAATACATAAACTAAATGAATTTACTTGTGAGAGGGCTTCTTATCATTATTGAGTATAATACAAACACAATTTTCATAGTCGATAACTTCATACAATTTTGGTTTAGCTAATCTTAGCAACGAATGTCATTCTATAACATGAAGACATAATTGGAGGCAAACTTCTTATTAATATCATCATTCTAATAGGCATCTATTTATTAAGCAAGTCTATAACTAATCTTTATCACAGTGGAAAATAAAAGTCAACGATTCCTATAAGATTTCTCATTATTCTCTTCATCACCATTTAACATAGAAGCCCAATTTTAATATGTAAAATATATTATTTGACCAATGACACAAAAGCAAATATCATATTGCTCAATTTATTATGTATGTTTGATCACTAACCATGCTCATAAAAGGACATTTCCTTTTATTACTATAAACTCTTATGGAATTTCATGAGATTTAAATGGATCACTTATAACAAGGGTCCCATACCATAGAACGTTAAATTTGTCTTCATTAGTGACAACTCTTGTTGTAAAACAATAATTTTAATTGCTTGAAACATTCTTATGTAAATTTCACACTTGGGATGAATAACTGTCTAACCAATGCCATTTCTATAAAAGACATTAAATACTCCATTAATGGAAGAATCCCATATTACTTCTAGCTATCCACAATATTACTTCACATGTAATGTCATGATGACATATTGTCCATAACAAAATGGATACACATAATGATATTTATACCATTATTTAGATGAATATTAAATCCATAAATGAACTGCCACAATCCACATATTGTGCTCAATACTTTTATATTAAAGCTCTATATAATTTTCATCTAATACATCTAATACTCAGGGATCGAGATGCCTCCACTTGTGGACATGCTCCCACTTGGTAGAAAACTTTGAATATGCTTTAAAATTTATAAAATTCCTAGCACATACGATGAGGTTGCAAGTATACAATAGTGTAGTACTTAAGAGTTAATTCACAGGGACAAAGCTAAAAAGTTCACACTCATTAAAACCATTTACAAGAAAAACCTAAGTCTAAAATACTCGTTTGAAACGAGAAAGTGAAATACTACTAAATTAAAACTTGTAGAAACTACACTAATTTTTAGGGATTGTTAATGTAAGAGTGACAAAGATCATAGTAAATAAACAGGCTTAGGGATATAGTTTCAGGACTTCTGTTTCTTGGAACAATGTAAAACACATAAAGTAGCAATAGATGCTCCCATGCACAGACATTCTCACTCTCGTGATGGATGTTATTCGGCGACCAGATCACTCCCGTGTTCACTGATTGTTAGACTTACGCACATGGTTTCATCACTCAGAACATAATCGCCATGTTTTCGTGAGGATGAGGAATCTAAGACATAAATCAAGACTCGGATAACCTTGCGATTTGTATTGAGTACCAACAAGCGATAATCCCTCTCGGATGGATTCCTTTAAGTCCAGTTCAAGAGAGAAAATAAAGAAATCTCTTGGCAAACCTCTCACCCTTAACTGGCACTAGTCATTGATGGCTCCTTAGAATCAACTCAAAGGATGCTCCACTTCTCAGCATGCATGCCAGAATTGAGGAATAAATTATCCTCTCGAGCAGGAGCCAATGACACTATGAGACCACAAAAAATTTGGAGGAAGGAAGAACATTGACAAAATAGTACATCCATAAAATTGTTCATAAACAAGGCTCAAGGCTTCCCTCTCGAACTTGCTCGTCACTGACCAACAACATCTTATTGTAACCCATAGGCAACCCCGCCTCTCGTTGTGAGTGCAACCAGTGGAGAATGAAATATCCTCTTAACTAATGTTCATCTGAAGATTGATGCATATCACAATCATTGTATGCTGTATTACAAGGAGAACAACTCACTTATGAGTTTTTTCTATTTGTGGCGAGCCCAGATACAAGCCGAGAAAGAATTCTAAAAGTTCGAAAAAAATGTGACAAATGTAGTGTTCATTCCAAGACTGCAATGATTATTTCTTTCTAAAAAAACCTGTATCATTTATGAGGTGGCACAAAGAAGGGGCACGTGATGATATGATGGAGCACTTAATTAACATAAATGTGGCAAGGCTGAGAAGACATTTCCACCTTCTTTCTTTGATATGATGGAGCACTTAATTGTACATCTTCCATATGAAACATAAGTAGCAGGCCCAATTCAATATCGGTGGATGTATCATTTCAAAAGGTGCATGTTATATTTGAAAAAAGGCGAAGATCAAAGGCTCTATATGTGAAACATATTTCATTGAGAAGGTGTCAAACTTCACTTCAATGTACTTTGAGCTATACATACAATCACGACATACGCAACTTCCAAGAAATGATGATGGGGGTGAAGGAGAAATTAACATAAATACTTTATCCATCTTCAAGAAATGACAGAGATCTCACTGTTGTTGAGAATTATGTTCTTGCAAATTGTAGTGAAGTAAAGTTATATCTCGAGTAAGACTATTTATTTCAATATGTTATAAATTTTTAAATTAATTATTGCTACGTGATTTCATTATTTGACAATGATGAATTCAAGAAATTTGAAAAATTACAACGAAAAATTAATCCGTTAGTTTCAGACGATGAATTATTGAAACTACGAAATGAACATTTTGACGATTGGTTGAGATGTGAAGTGAGAATTATTGGATCTAAGTTTTAGTCATATATAAAATTATATTTTGATGATACAAACCTCGAAAGATTAAAGTTAAAATGCTAAAAAAGTTTAAAGAAAAAGGGACAACTTTATGCACTACACTTTGATTAAATAATTAACTATGATCCCATTAGATTTTGGATTAATCATAAATTTCAAAGTTGTAGAGAATTATGTTGGCTTTCCATAGAAACAAAATCATCTCATTTGGATAACTGTGCAAAATGTTATGCTTAAAATAGTGCAGGGCGGTCGAGCTACCGGCTGGAAAATAGGTCGATCGATCAAGAACACAGGTCGACCGGTCTAGAATATCGATTGACTGGTCCAGAACACAGGTCGACCGATCAGTGCAGAAAATATCCAATTTCAACCAGCAAAATGTCGAGCCTGTACCGGTCGAGGTACCGGTCGACCGGTCCAAAACACAGGTCGACCGGACAATGCAGAATTCGCCAACGGTCACATTTTTCATAAAAAAAATGTACCAGTCGACCGGCCCATATGTGCGGTCGACCAGTCTCTTAGTCAAATGAACAGTAATGGTCAAATTTGAAGGAGAAAATTGTGGAATCATTTTTAGATAATTTTCTCACTTGCAGAAGCCTATAAAAGGAGTGGCAAAGCCAAAAGGAAGTGCACTCATCCAAGCATTGAAGCAAAACTTCAAGAAATCAAAAGAAGATCATTTCTCTTGAAGTTATCATTTAAAGTTTTCTTTCTTTCTCTCTTCCACTCTTGTGAGCATAGAATTGTAAAAGAGAAGCATTTTTGTTCAGAAAAAATAGAGAGAGCTCATATGTAAAAGATGTTCTAATTCTTATCTCTTGAGCGAGAGAAAAAGATTAGCTTCCTAGGAGGAGAGGTTGTCTTGCCTCTCGAAGTGGAGAAAAGGTGGTTGATGTAAATGACTTTCTTCCTTGCCCCATTTGGAACAAAGGAAGGGATTAGTGGAATCTCCGACAGTCTCGAGATCGAGAAGTCAAAGCGGAGACGTAGGCCAAGGTGTGGCTGAACCTCGTCAATAACCACCGTGTGTTTGCGTTTGATTTTCTCTCTTACCCTCCCTCTAATATTGAATTTATGATATGAATGGTAAAGGTTTAAGAATCGATTTTAAGCTTCCGCGACGGTTTTTGTGAAATCGACATTTTCGAATTGAACACCAATTCACCCCCTCTTGGTGCCCTTTGGGATCCTACAATTGGTATCAGAGCAGATTTCTCTTATTTTAAGGTCTAATCATTTTTAGATCTAATCGTTTTAAGTTTTGATCGTCTTGTTTTAAGATTTAACAATCTTTAAGAGCCATGGAATCAAGTGAAATTGGTTTTGCCGAAGGGCAATCAATTAGTTATCCTCCTCTTTTAAATGCATCAAATTTTGCATATTGAAAAATTAGAATTCAAGCATATATTTGTTCTATTGATATCGACATGTGGGACATAGTTGAAAAAGGTTATTACGCTCATGAAAAGTTCTAAAGAAAAAGAAAAGATTTTTTCAAAACTTGATTGGAAAGCCAAAAATATATTTTATTGTGCTTTGAATTCAACGGAGTTTAATCAGATTTCAAGTTGTGAAACTGCAATCAAGATTTGGTAAAATCTCATCACTATTTATGAAGGAACCGACAAAATTAAAGAATCTAGATTGAATATTTTAAACCATCAATATGATTCTTTCAAAATGCATGATAATGAATCCATAAATGATATGGTAGCTCGTTTTAATGATATTTTGAATGGCTTAGCATCATTGGGCGAGCCAAGAACTAATCCTCAAAAAGTGAAAAAGATTCTCAGGTCTCTCTCCTCCAAATGGCATATGAAGAGGACCGTGATTGAAGAAAAAGATCTAAACAAATTAGATTTTGATGATCTTATTGGTTCACTTTTAACATATGAGATCTCAATCCAAGAAGATCAAGAAGAAAACGCCTCCAAGAAGAAAACATTGGCATTAAAGACAAATGCAAATGAAGAAGACTCAAGTGAAGAAGAAGTGGATGAAAAGAGACTCGCCCGCTACACAAGAAAACTAGATAAGTATCTCAAGTTGGTGAAGAAGATAAAAACGAATGAGAAGCCTACCCAAAGATCATACAAAAATCACAAAGAAGAGACATCTCAAAAAGGTAAAAAGAAAAAGTATGAAGAGTCAAGTGAAACAAGTGACTCATCAAGCTCTTCTAGTAATTAAGCATACATATGCTTAATGGCACACGACGATGAGGTAACTTATAATCCTTTAAATGACTCATCGAGCTCTTCCAAAGAAAATCTTTCTTTAGATGTAAATAAAGACCTTTCCTCCCTTATAAAATGATATTACTCACTTAAAGAGGAAAAATGAGAAATTACGACGAGACTGAAAATTTAAAAGAAGAAAAGAATACATGTTTCATGGAGAATGAAAACCTAAAAAATGAAATTGAAACTCTGAAAATTACATATGAATGTGAAATTATAAAACTAGCATGTTCTTTAGAAAAAGCAAAGAAGGAAAATGATCTTTTGAAAAATTCACAAAATAATGATAAAACTAGTTCTTATGTAAAGAAAGATAATTCCACGAAATACTTTGGACATGAAAACTCTTATTGGAAGTCTAATCATTCCTACGATAGAAAATCACATATTACATGTTTTGCATCTGGATTTTATGACCATTATGCTTATCAATGCAAAGTAAGAAAATCATCAAAACATAGGATGATATGAGTTCCAAAAGGAACTTTGACTAACAAAATTGGACCCAAAGAAGTTTGGGTACCAAAGTTTAAATGATTGTTTTTCAGGTGTGCCTCACATGTAAAGCAAAGGAGGAATTGGAAATGTGAAGGCACAAAGGTTATGATAAAAGTATCATCTATCTTTGATTTCACTCAAAAATTGAAAATTACTATTTCTTTGAAAAGAGAGAACATATAAAATTGGTAATATTGATAGGGGTGCATACTAAACTTTATTTTGACATATCATGAATATCATTGTTGTATCAAAGTTTTATGCTATATTTTGATTATTAATATATATATATATATATATTTGGCCTTCATCAAATTGTTTACATTTCGCCATTATAAAATAGTCATAAATTTAGGGGGAGTTATTTCTTACATACTAACTCTTTATGATGCAATATTTTACATATTCTAATATGAAAAAAGGGGGAAATATTTTTTTTCAAAGATGGCATGATTAAGGGGGAGTTACATATGATTTCCTATATGCTCCATATACAAATTATTCTTTTTGATGAAACAAAAGGGGGAGAAATATGATCTGAATATCACTTTATATGAATAGTTCCTTACAATTTATACTTATGTGAATATCTATCACTGTAAGGAAAGTTGAGTGTTAGGGGGAGTAAAATTGATTTTACAACTTATTTTATAACTTTTTCGCAACTTATACATTTTTCATATTTCTTGATTTGCCTTCATCAAAAAGGGGGAGATTGTTGGATCTAAGTTTTAGTGATATATAAAATTATATTTTGATGATACAAACCTCGAAAGATTAAAGTTAAAATGCTAAAAAAGTTTAAAGAATTCTGTTAGATTAATCATAAATATCAAATTGTAGAAAATTCTGTTAGCTTTCCATGAAATAAAAAATTATCTCATTTGGATAACTGTGCAGAAAGTTATGCTTAAAATAATACAGGGCGATCAAGTTGCCGGCTGAAAAATAGGTCGACCGGTCCAGAATATCGGTTGACCAGTCCAGAACATAGGTCGACTGGTCAGTGCAGAAAACACCCAACTTCAACCAGCAGAATGTCGAGACTGTACCGGTCGAGGTACCGGTCGAGATACCGATCAAGGTACCGATCGACCGGTCCAAAACATAGGTCGACCGAACAATGCAGAATTTGCCAACGGTCATATTTTTCATAAAAGAAAGTGTACCGGTCAACCGGTCCATATGTGCGGTCGATCGGCCTCTAAGTCAAATGAACAGTAATGGTCAAATTTGAAGGAGAAAATTGTGGAATGATTTTTGGACGACTTTCTCACTTGCAAAAGCCTATAAAAGAAGTGTCAAAGCCAGAAGGAAGTGCACCCATCCAAGCATTGAAGCAAAACTTCAAGAAATCAAAAGAAGATCATTTCTCTTGAAGTTATCATTTAAAGCTTCTTTCTTTCTCTCTTCAACTCTTGTGAGCATAGAATTGTAAAAGAGAGAAACATTTTTGTTCAGAAAAAATAGAGAGAGCTCTTGTGCAAAAAAGGTTCTAAATCTTACCTCTTGAGCAAGAGAAAAAGATTAGCTTCCTAGAAGGAGAGGTTGCCTTGTCTCTCAAAGTGGAGAAATGGTAGTTGATGTAAAGGGCTTTCTTCCTTGCCCCATTTGGAACAAAGGAAGGGATTAGTGAAATCTCCGGCGATCTCAAGATCGAGAAGTCGGAGCGGGGACGAACCTCGTTAACAACCACTGTGTGTTTGCATTTGATTTTCTCTCTCTCTCTCTCCCTAATATTGGATTTATGATATGAATTGTAAAGGATTTAAGAATCGATTTTAAGCTTCTACGATGGTTTTTGTGACATCGACATTTTCAAATTGAACATCAATTCACCCCCTCTTGGTGCCCTTTGGGATCCTACAAGAATTCTTTCCCATTGTTCGTAATTATTACTATTATTTATAACTTTAATTAACTTTTAGTTAATTTCTTGTAGGTTATTAATGGCTCAAGCACTTATTTAAAATTTTGAGATTTAGGTCATGGACCGAAGAAACAAGTTTTTAACTACTGTGGCATCATAGTTAATGGATATAGATTTCATACAGAAGAATATAGCCGACAATGTGCAACTGTTAATAGGAATCATGTACGGGGACAACAAGTTTGATTATTACAGCATTATAGAAGACATCATAAAATTATCTTATTTGGGAAAATCAAACAAAGTCGTGGAGCTAAAATGCCATTGGTTCGATCCAGAGAAAGGAGTTCGAATTGATAAAAAATTTAAATTGATGGATATTAACCCTCGATCGAGACTCCAGTCATACGATCCATTCATATTGGCAGAACAAGCGCAACAAGTGTACTACACTAAGTATCCATCGAAAAGAACCATGAATGAATGGTAGGCGTCATGCAAAGTGAGAAGTAGACTATTCTTAGTAGAAACAGTGGTAGATGATCATGAAACATCATCCATATACAATGATGTGCACTAGATGATTACTATCAAGAAGATCGAGTGAATGAGATGATTGATGTAGTCGATGAAGTTGAGAACATTCGATGATGACACTGAGCCAATGGAAGAATTAAATTCAAATGACCTTTTAGAAGTGAACGTTGACAATTTCATTGATGATGACTCTAACCAAGATTATAACGACGACGACGAAGATGATAAAAATGAAAATGAATCAGAATACGAAATAAGAGAATGAGACGTACTTTTAATAATTTATAAAATTATGTGTTTCTAACTTTATAAATTAAGTATAATAATAACACAAATTTGTTATTATTTTCAATTATGATTACTAGAGGATGAGCTTCTGGGTCATCTCGCTCTACTAGGCATTTACTCCATATGCGTGAGTCATCACGACCACCAAGTGATATATTTATTATCAGTTGCTTATTTATAGTGACCTATAATAATTAAATTAATATTTTTTAATAATGTCAGTTGCTCTGCCATTGACGGGGCATCATCACATAGTAGGCGATCCATTGGTGGGTTGTCTTCACGTATCACTCTAGGTTATTTCTTGTGCTTTTAATATATCTTATACATGTTCTAATTATTTGTTATTGTGACAGTTGCTCCACTGTCGATAGGGCACATAGTCGGGATGTCTCGATCACACGATGATGATCGGCATGTCACACCAAGTTATTTTTTTATAATCCATAAATTTAAATATATTCAAGTATTTTAAGTATTTTTTATGATGACAGTTGTTACGCCACTGCTGAAATTACCGGATGCTTCACCATAATCCAACATTGGCGAGTGGCATCTTACCCTAAGTGGTATATTTATTATTATTAAATTTATATTTCTATTTAATTACATTAATCATTTTTTTAATAGCACAAGCACCCAGATTGTCACATTCTGACAAGCGGATTGCCACGGATCAGGCAGCGATAGACATCACTCAAGGTAAGAACTTTACTGTACATATATCAATTATCATTAGTTTAATTTGGTATTGCATTAATGATCTATTTTGTACCACTCAACCTATCCTAGCTGTAGCGGGTGATGATTCCTTTTCGACTAATGAAGAAAGATTACACAATAATGGGGTAGTCATCATCAACAACATTGCTCGGCTATAAGTTAAATAAGTTCTAGAAATTTTATTATTATTTTTCTTATAATTGAAAATTAATTCTTCTTTGTAATTGCAGGACCACTTTCATACCTACTAGTACCGTGCAGAATGTTAGTGCTCTTGTTCTTTTCCACTTGCTAGATGGGGCAGGATCGTGAAAAGATGTCCTAGTTTCTGTGCAGGATGACATCTTTCGAACGTTTACGGTATGATCTTCTTTTTGGCTTCTAATTTGTTTATATTATTTTTAAATTACTAACTTTTATAACGCTGTTTAGAAGGCAAATTAGTTTCATCCAGATCTTAGATTGGTTAAGATCTGGAGAACTTTTGAGGAGGTGATTGTGAAACGCCTTAGAAATCGACTGTATAAGTTTCACAAGATTGTCACGTATGCCGGCCTCAGTTTGGAGCAGGGCATACAAAGATGCCCAATGCATATTAGACGCATGGTGTGGGAGTCATTATGTAGGAAGTGGTAAGTAAGTTCACATTTGAATTATTTTTATTAAATTTATAATTTTTCAAATTCTAAGTATTTGATGTTCATATAGGATGGATAAACAATGACAAAGAAAGTAAAAAAAGGCAAGAGTTAACTGATGTTCGAAGCCCGAGGCCACATCCACACAGGCGGATCGATGTGATTTGAAGAGTATAGACGACGCATGGTACTGTAGATACAAAATCTAATAACCAAACTTTTACCTTATACTTATTTTATAAAATTTGAAATTTTATTGTAGGAGGAGAAATAAGGTGGCCTGTGGACTTTCGCATGGTCTACGAGGCCACACATAAGAGCCGAAAGACAAATGAGTTGGTCATGCCCACTGCTTGTAGGCTTCTGGTGACGTTAGTGCAAATGATTTTTTATGACGTTACCTGATGTTTAAATTTTTTATGATGCAAAAATAAGAAGATGACTGAGAAGTATAGAGATGTTTCGAGTACTCATCCATCAGGTAACGTATCTCGAAAATGATTCATATTTTAAATTTAAATAACACCTTCACGCGTATATGTGTTTATTGATGTTATATAATTTATATAATTTGTGATGTTCATATGATTGTATAATTTTCTATCTTGTAGAGGACGCTACTGTTTGGTAGGAGGTGGTCACCACGGCACGAGGAGGATACATGCATGGCCTAGGCACAGCCGCTTAGATACCTAGTAGGCAGCCGATCTGCTCCGGGCTCATCCGCTGTACCTGATGTGACGCAACTATTGCAGTAGCCATCGTAGCAGATATCGCAGCAACTGTTGCAGCAGTTATCACAGCATTTGGCTCCTTTCTTGCAGGCGATTCAGACGATGAATCCTACCGCACAATCAATCCCCACGAGGCCAAGGACCGAGCACGTCGGGATCGAATGTCCGAAATGACAATAACAACTCCCAAACTTAATATAGAAACTTTTGCATGATATTAGATGTAATTTTGTTAGTTATACATTTGTTATTAGATATATGTGCAATTTATTACTTTTCATATTGTTATCTTTGATATGATGCCTGTGATGAATGATTAATGCATTTATATGCATTGTATAATTGTATGTTATGAGAAGGAAGGAAAATATGCTGTAATGGGACAAAATTATCTGAAATTATTGCCTTTGTAGCATCTCAATTGCATGGCACACATAGTCGATGCTATTTTAAATATATCATCTTTAGCTTCAACTTAGCGTCGACTACCATAGTGTCACCTAAGCATCACCATCAAGACCGCATTAAGACATCACATTAGCGCCACAGTAGCGCCGGACTAGTGTCAACTTACGTATAACCTTAGCGTCACTTGAGCATCGGCATACATCTTGGGTATTTGCGCCACTTTAGCGTCGCATTAGCGATGCAGCTCAACTGCTTGCAACGGCACTTTTTGCATCATCTTAGCGTCGAGTTATCGTCAATTGTTGACACTAGTTGCATCGCCTTCAGCTTTGGCGCTATTGTAATGTTAATAGCTACCGATTTCAGGCGTCTCATATTTTTGGCGCTATGTCGATGCTACTGTTTCCAGCTACGCATTAGCGCCGCAATAGCATCTTGGTTGATGTATCACTATTCGCTAGTTTTCTTGTAGTGAGCAATGTATTAAAGGATATATAAGCGACCCAGTGCAACTTTGGATAATGAATGTCACCATCGAAATCTACACTAGAATATCTTGTAAGAACTAAAGAATCTGCTTGTGAATCTCGGGTTTACTATGCCTGTCAAATATTTAAGAACTTTTTATAGGTTTCCCAATATGTCTTCCCATTATTACTTTGATATCTACTCTTACATGGTAATCCAAATTTGTCCTCGTATAGAGTATTAGCATATATCAAACTGCTTAATGCTTATGCTTATGCATAACACTTATCTAAGGGTTATCTGCATTAGGACATTGACTTTTACTAAATTTACTCAGACGCAAGTGATGTCAAAGTGATAGTGCAAATTTGCATTTTGAACCTTCTCAATGTTTTGTTGATATATTATTGTTGACTTAAACTCAATGTTCTTAAACTTCTTTTCCAAAATAATTGAATTCCCGGAATATAGGATGCATCTTTCATGTATTTCATTTAAATTTCCTTACTCTAACTTATCTTTAATATTATTTAGCATTGTGGAGCAGGATATTATTAACATATAGTGATAATATCGTAAAATTTCTCTCTCTATTTACTTGGACACAATGGTTGAATTTATTTGTTCTAAAGTTAAATTGAACTATCATCGTATAGAATTTATGGTACTAGTATTGTGATGATTGCTTCATGTCATCTAAAGAAATTTCCATACAAAAAAGTTATCTCAACGTCCATTTGGAATTCCCAAATCTACATATACTACTATTTCCAAGATTATCCTTATTAATGCAAACTAATTAGTCATATGAGAATACTTTTTCTTAAAATCTATTATGTCTTATTAAGTATAACATTTAGCAACGAGTCTTATTTTGTACCCATCAAGAGAATCATCAACCCAATATTTTATTTAAAAGGAAGTTGTCATCATCATGAAAGATAATACAAGGAAGTTGTCAATGCCATTTCATCATTTGCTAGCATTTTAGTTTAAAATCACAAAAAAAAAATATTTGTCTTCATATAAAACAAATAACTAGTTTTTAATGTATGCAAAGAAATCATGAATGCTTACAAAATAGAAGACATGGATGTACTCTACAACAATTTTAGGGGTCTTCAAATGAGGTGAAGCAGCATAGAGCGCAGTGGCAGTGTTGGGTGAAGGCAGAGAGGTGCAACAATGGTACAGGGGGAGAGGCAAGCAAGCAGGCCAGGCGATTGGGAGATGTCGCAGAAAGATATGAAAGGGGAGGAGTGAATTCCTTTTATTTTTTGATTGGGAGGAGGCACTGTTGAATGCTAAGGCCAAGTGAGGGCGGTCGGGCATAGAGATGGAGAGATGAAGTGAGCGCTTGAAAGCGGTAAGGTGTCACCCGCAAACACCGATGATTGGGAGATAAGAGACACGAGCGGAAGAAAATTTTTATCCATTCTAAGTCAGCTGAAGAATGATGGTTGTTGTCTTGTTGAACCATGCTATTGACTCATTGAAAACAAAAAAAAAAAAAGTTGTTGAACTGTGCATCATTTAGAACTCTCGAATCATTATCTGACGGTAGCCCATATATGTTGGGTGAAATTCTCCCCACACCATCCTTCTTCCCGAATCCATAACACTAACGCTAATAACTAAAAATTGAGGATAAAGTTAGAAATGTAGTTCTAATTTGTAGTCATTTGCGACTTTTATCCTTGTTACCTTAAAGAGTTGAAAAGAGGTTCCAAATGACACTTTATTTTCATCTTACCTCTGATGTAATGCTTGAGGCATTGTCCCTCCACTTTGAAAGAATTACCTTGGTTTTCTTGCGGAACATGATTCTTTAGCTTCCATTGCATAAATGTTCATGATGCCTGAGATGATGTAGGTGTGTTCTCTTTCGTCAAGGAACACTTTAGAGGTGATGTTGGGACAATGGTAGGACTTTTTGAAATAAAGTTTCTCCTTCGTACTTATCCATTCTCCATGATATGTTTATTTGTCTCCTTGATCCTCCATTGATTTGTCCATGTCTTCTGATAATATTTCTTCCTCATTCACCGTCGTCCTAAATTAAAGCATTATAAGTGGCATGGACATATAATGTAGAGGTGTCCATTGTATTGTCCCTCGTGACATAACCAATTTGAGAAGCTAGTTCATCAAATTTCTTCTCTAATGCTTGAAATTTTGCCTACTTAACATTATAAATTGGGGACCAAGGAGGAGGGAAAATGGTAGTTGTTAGTTGAGTTTTCAAGTGTGTCAATTGTGACTCCAAATTGTTGATCAATTAATCTTGGAGTGTGAATCTTTTATCTATAGCTTCAATCAATTGACACTTCTTTTCGATGTTGGGATTTGACTATGTTTGAGTAGGTGAAGAAACATGATTCTTCATTTGGATCTTAATTAGCCTCCAATTGCTTTACTTGTCTCAATAACTTCATAAAGGCGGTTTCTTGAAGTTGAATTTTTTCCTCGACCGTGGTGATAACAATCTCTCATGGTATTTATTTTTGTTGTCATTCTAACTTTTATCTTTTGAAATTATCTTTTGCACTGCTCACACAAAAAAATGAAAAGAATATGCTGCGTCATATCAGGTGCAACAGATAAGCTCGGAGCAGATGGGCCGCCTATATATCCTCCACTCCTCCTAGGTACCTGAGCGGCTGTACCGAGGCCATGCAAGTATCCTTCTCGTGTCGTGTCGACCACTTTCTCCCAAAACAGCAGGGTCCTCTACGAAATAGAAAAATTATACAATCATATAATATATAAATCATATATAAAAAGCACATAAATTAAAAACATGAATTCCTTCAAAGAAACATTATCTGGTGACTGAGTACTCGGATTATCTCTGTAATTTTTAACCATTTTCGCATTATACCCATTCTAAAAAATTTAACATTGTGCATTTCAAAAATAGTGCACTAACATCAACAACCAAATGAACATGTGATGAGACTAATCAGAAGCATACGAGCCGTGGGCGTGACCAAGTCGGTCTTCCGACTCTTATGCGTGGCCTCGTAGACCATGCGAAAGTTCATGGGACCGCCTTTTTTCTTCTCCTACGATAAAGTTTCAAATTTTATAAAATAAGTATAAGTTAAAAGTTTGATTAATTGAATTGTGCCGTCGACGCTTGTCAAATCGCATCGACAAAGAATGCACGTGGAATTTAACGAAAAAAATAAAAACTCTTAAATAATAATTAAAATAAAAAATAAAAGTTATAATTAAATAATGTCCGTAATAGTACCAAAAATTTTATGCACTCAAAATGATTGCAAATGCTAGCAAGTACACTAGTCCTTGAAGTAATAAAGTAATGGGTAAAAATATCATTTTCACAAGGACATTTAATAACTAAGATTATATTTTTAACCTTGTTAATTGAGAAATTCATAAAATGATTTGTTTCAAATGCAAATAAAATAAAAACATAAAAAATGATCACCTCGACAAATAATGATTACATCATTAGAGCACCTAATTATCATTTGAATTAATTGGATCATAATAAAGTTGAATTCTCAAAATTAGTTATCCAACATTTCAAGTTTTTATATAATTACTATCTTAAAAATAAATAGAATAAATTAATCCTACCAATTTTTAACTTATCTAATTAATCAAAAGGTGCATTCAATCGAAATTATGATTAAGATTTTTTTCAAATCACATTATAATAACTATACTAATTAAGTCTTTTTCGATTTCTCTAATTGTAGTATGCATGCATTAAAAATCATTCCTAGAACATATTATAAAAATAATTACTTCTGCCAAGATAGTAATTAACTTATGAATCATGGAATTAGATGAAAGCATTAAACACAATCACACAAACATTCAAATTAAACTAATATCAAGAAACACTTCAATGTATAAATAGGGTTCAACTAAGATGTCCACTGAAATAGAAATGAATAAATATGGTAAAAATAACATCAAATTTAAAATTAAAATTTAGAAAAAAGCGGGGAACTCTTGCATAGACTAAGCACCTACTCTCACAAATTTTCCCAGAACTTTGCAATCATTCCTGATCTCAACTATTATTGGCCTTCCAAATAATGATTTTCCAAATCTTTTTAGTCCTTTTATAGATTTTTCATTCAACAAAGGAAGGAATAAAAATTTTATGTGAAAAATGGATAAAAATTATTCTATAAATGCTTGCTAGACCACTATCACGGCATTGAAAAGCTCTGTCATGACCGTGATAGAACATAAGAAAATCTGCACTAGGAATCTTTTTGTGACGATCATGGCAGTTGGTTTCTTCTATGACGGTTTGCTCCTTTTTTTGGCTTTGGATTACGTCATCTTTTTTATATACCACCGTAAAATGATTCAACTTAAATATAGATATCATTTAAAAGAAATTTTATAAAAGTAAATCAATTCTTCCATGCATTGCAATTAAATGGTCTGCATATTTTTTTGTGCATCAGTGGTGTGGCGTGGAGATGAAGTGAGTAAAGACATAAAAAAATGGGGTCAGATTTTTATTATTGTTTTGTTGAGAAAAGATTTCATCTGAACCATGAAAAGTTGAATGGATGAATAAGATGACTTTGACATTTCTTTCTGAATAAAAGATTAAACATATGTAATATATTATTTTTGGTGAGGTTTATCATATGTAGCTAATATTTCTTCGAGCTGGGGACTTCTGCAATATTACAAACGTCACTAAATCCAAATTTTCATCTAGTGGTCTGATTCAAAATTTTCCTTGTAAGGCTCTAAATACTTGCCTCGAGAGATTCTTAGGTAGAGTTTCTGGCACGTGTTTTAGGGTTTGTTTATAAGATTTTACAACTATCAAAATTATACAATCTAGGTCACTCGATATTTCAAGCTAGTGCCTTCACGATTTGAGTCTGCTCAATTGGCGTCTCAATTGAGATTCTTGGATCTCTTTTCTTTTATCTTTCTTTCTAGTAACATGGTTAGGGCCCTAGTTTTTTTTGGTACATAAGGAGGTCTGGCACAAGAAAATTAAAGATTAAAAATAAAAGAATACATATGCATCACTTATAAAATTCGAACTCGTAACTATCACTTATAAAATTCGAACTCGTAACTTCTGAGTGATGGTACCCACCATTATCTACATGCAAAATTATCAGCATCTAACTCAGCGAAATAGAAAAAAAATGATATTTCAAAAGCTAAGTTGATGACCGAGCTAAAGACTACTCAATATACTGAACCATGTAAATCAAATATGTGAAAAAAAATTTAAGTATCTTTTAGTGTAGTTTTGCTTTATAAACTTTAAAGAGTTAAGCCATTTATTAGATGTGAGCTATCAGCAAACTATAAAGTAGTTGATCAGCTTTCCAATTACATTTCTTCCTGCCTTACGCAATCCAAAGTTCATGCAGTCTCCTGCTTGTATATTTTTAATTTACAATTTTGAGCTCCCTCAAAGATCATGAAGTCGATCACAGTTCTTGTATGAGAAATATGAACCCTATCTACTACCAAAGCGTAAAAATCCATGATATATATGCAATTAATATGCTCCTGGGACAGACGCCCCATTTCTCTTCTGCTGTTACAGACATCCTCAAGACATGGAGAACAACCTCCACCTGCTCTCTGCAGTACTGCTCGTAGGCGCTGCGGTCCTCCTTCTCCCAAAGAGCTTCGGAATGGCGGAGGCCCAGTCTCTATGCTTCTCCCAGTTCGTCCTCGCCACTGAAGGCTGCCGGATCTTTCAGACCGTCGATGCATCAGAGCCGCAGGACAGCACGCCTGGTTCAGCAGGAAACTATACCGCTCAGAAACCTCCTGTTGTCGCCGGGCATGACCAGCGCCAGGGAGACGACCCCAGGGACTCCGTGTGCTGCCGCCGGCTTTCCAGCGTCAACAATGCGTGCGTCTGCCAGACGCTGTCTCGTCTGCCCAGATTCATCTCCGGGCCTAGGCACATCATCACTATCACCCCCGTCCATGGTTGCGACGTGACGTTCATATGCAACGGCACCAACATATAATCACAGTACCTCTCGACCACTTCTCAGGATCAATAAATTATCTGTTTATCTAGTTAGGATCGACGACTTTGTGTCAGTCTGCGAAGCAGGGTTATTGTCTCCTAATAATACGTGCATGAAACATTTTCATCATATTTAAGTTTCAGGTATTGGTTATGGCACGGGTACTCCTATTTTCTGCACGCACCCCTACCATGTGGTAGGTACTCGGTATCGCTACTCTTTGAATACTCATGAGTACTCATATCCCTACGTACTTAATAAAAAATTAATTTTCAAAAAATGAGTATTCAGCATGTATGATTTTGAGTGCACCATGTCAAAAATTTATCAAATAAAAATTAAAAAAAAAAAGATAAAGATGATCGATGATGAATTTTAAAATTTATAAAATTCTAACCACACATGATAAGGCTGCAAGCGCATAACATCAATACTTAAGGTTCAAACCCAAGGGACAAGGTTGAAATCCATACTTGGTTGAAACTATTTTAAATGAAAAATAAGTCTTAGAGAGTACTAAAATATAGTGTTACTAAATTACAACAAATAAAACTACACTAAATTTTAGCGATTTTTATAAACAGAAAACAATATAGAAAGACAATGATAACACTACAAGAAAAATGCTTAATTAGCCCAAAAACCGTCGGTAATACGATTACCGACTATTTTTCAGACGGAATCGATCCGTCCGAAAAATGGTCATCGCAAATCGATTTGCGACGGTCGTAAAAAATTTGTCGGAAATATCGACGGTTACAACCGTCCGAAAAGTCTCGGCCGACGGTTCCAACCGTCCGAAATGTTCCAGCGGTTCCGACCGTCGAAAGTTTTCGACGGCCGCAACTGTCGAAACTTTCGACGATCATCGCAATTCGCTGAAACTTTCGACGGTCACAATCCGTTGAAACTTTCGACGGTCGTTGTAACCGTCGATCTTTCGGCGGTCGCAACCGTCACAAAGAAATTTTTAAAAATAAAAAAAATTAGCGGCCGGTTCTGACCACGGGGAGGCCGATCCGACCGCCCGCGGCAAGATCCCGGCCGCAGGCGGCTGATCCGGCAACCCGCGGAAGGATCCCGGCCGCAGGGAGGCCGATCCGGCCGCCCGCGGTCAGATCCCGGCCGCAGGCAGCCAATCCAGACCGCCCGCGGCCAGATCCCGGCCGCAGGCAGCCGATCCAGGCCGCCCGCAGCCAGATCCCGGCCGCGGGGCGGTCGATCCGACCGCCCGCGGCCAGATCCCAGCCGTGGGGTGGTCGATCTGGTCGCCCGCGGCCAGATCCCTGCCGCGGGGAGGCCGACCCGACTACCCGAGGCCAGATCACGGCCGCGGGGCGGTCGATCTGGCCGCCCGCGGCCAGATCTCGGACGCGGCGAGGCTGATTCGGCCAGCCACGGTCAGATCCCGGCCGTAGGCGACCGATCCGGCCGTGGTTAGAGAGAGAGGGGGGGGGAGAGGTCGCCAGCGGGTCGTCGTCCGATAGGGAGAAGGTCGCCAGTGGGTCGATCGGCAAAATAGGAGATGGAGAGAGAGAGAGGAGAGAGGGAAAGAAGTGGAGAATGGAGAGTGAGAAAGTAGGACAGCACATATATATGGGAGAGAGTTGGGAAGCGGGAAAACGAAAAAAAGCGGGGGAGAGTAATTTTAAAGTTACCGACGGTCGAAACCGTCGTAATATGTTATATTATTATATAACGTTTATTTTTTAATTTACCGACGGTCAGAACCGTCGGGAATATGTTATATTATTATTTTTATTTATATTATATTATTTTTAAAGTTATCGATGATCAAAACCGTCGGTATATGTTATATTATTATATAATGTTTACTTACATATATATAATGTTTATTTTTTAGTTTACCGACGGTCTGAACCGTCGGTAATTTGTTATATTATTATTTTTACTTATACTATATTATTTTTAAAGTTACCGACGATCGAAATCATAAAAAATTATTTAATTATAAAAATAAAATATTTATATAATATTTATTTTTTATTTCACCCACGGTTTGAACTGTCGTTAATTATTACCAACAGATTTTCCGACGGTTATGACCATCGGAAATATCGACGTTCCTAATCGTCAAAACATAAAATAATAATATGTCTTTACATAATTTATTATTTTCATTTCCGACGATTGTAACCGTCGGAAATTATGGCGAAATTTGTGACGGATGCATATCCGTAGGAAATATCGATGTTCCTAATCATCGAAAAATAAAATAATAATATAACAAATAAAATAATTTATTATTTTCTTTTCCGACGGTCGTAACCGTCGAAAATCCGTCAGAAATTGCGACGGATGGATATCCGTCGGAAATATCAACGTTCCTAATCGTCGAAAAAATAAAATAATAATATAACAAATAAAATAATTTATTATTTTTATTTCCGACGATCGTAACCGTCGGAAAATCCGTCGAAAATTACGACGGATAGATATCCGTCAGAAATATCGATGTTTCTAATCATCAAAAAATAAAATAATAATATAACAAATTACATAATTTATTATTTTCATTTCCGACGGTTACAACCGTCGGAAAAGCCGTCGGAAACATTTCCGTCATAAAATCCGTCGCAAATTGCGTCAGATTTCTATCCGTCGAAAAATGGCAATTTTCTTGTACTGTAAGATGGGGATGAAAAATGGTAGATATGAGCACTAGGTCTGATGTTGTAGTTTATGAACTTCTGTCTTTTAGACCAATGAAAAGTAGATAGAATAGCAGCATATGCTTCCACTTATGGACATTTCCAGTCCCGTGGTAAACATCATTCAATAGTCAAGTCGCTTGCGTGCTTGCGAGCTATTGGACTTACACAAATGGTGCCATCATCCAGAATGTATCCATCGCGTTCTCAAGATATTAAAAGTTCTAAACACAGAGTACCTAAATGGAGTCATGTCACGACATGACCCACTTTCGGACTTAAGGGATTCCTGAATTATACTCTACAAGAGAAATTACATCTAAGGACGTAAATTTATATTCTTATAGACACATTTTTTGCGTCTTTAAATAGGTCACCGGCGCTTTTAAAAGAGACCTTATTCTTGGTGTCGAAAATAATAATAGGGACATAACATTTTTTGTTGCTAACATGTGTCTCAAATATTAAGACACTTATTGCTCTATCTCTAATCAGTTGACGTTGTCAAGTTAAAGACATTTTAGCTTATGTTGCCAGCTTGCGTCATTAAAAAATTCACCTGCAATTTTCAAAGTGTCCTTATTTTTTGTGACAAATATTTTGAAATGCTAATATTTGCATCATTATCATATGACACAAATGTGAAGACATTATCGTTTACGTTGTTAATTTGTGTTGCTAAATTGGAGACGCTATTTGATATTGTATCACTAGTGCCTCTAATGTAAGGACGTTGCTATATGCATCATCGTCAAACGTTGCCAATTAAGAACATTATAACAGGCGTCATAAATCAATGTTATAAATCTAAGGACACTTTTATTTTGCGTCTTCAATTATTTTTATTTATTTATTTTAAATTGTCACATTTGAAAATTGGCACATGCTAAAAAATGCCTTTAATTATTATTTAAAGATGCATAATTAGTGTCTTAAATTATATTATTATTTTATAAATATTAATTTGTTATATCATTTAACATGTATATGGCACATGATGGTTTTGCAGATCAGACAAATAGAATATAAGTAAGAAGTCAATCTACATATCAAATTAAAAATTCTGAATAATTTGTGACACATCATTTTTTAATCACACACATCTCTAGTGGAAAAAGAAAAAAATATGATAGATCTAAAAATCTCTAACAAAAGACATTTGAAGCCTTATCATTCCTTACAATCTTCAAGTTCTTTGATCGTGTCCCTGTAAAAATCAAAATAATAAATTTATAAGTATCAAAATGTACATCATCAATATACAAATTGGAAAAAGAAGAAAGAGTGCTTACTTGTGAATGTGATAATTCATCTTCATTTCCTCAGTTAAAATGCCTACTAATGATGTTATGGTATCAATTTGAGCTTGCATAGCTGATATTTATTGTCGATTATTATTTTCGTTTCCTGCATTTTATTTTAAAATTGAGATTCCATTTCATCACGTTCACGTCGCACAATTTTCTCTGCACGAGCTTCCATAGGTTGCTCAATATTAACACTTTCAGTATTCATTCTTGCACATCTCTGAGATCCTTGTATTTGTCTAGCATTAACACCAAGTCCATAACTTACTGCTCGATCATATTGATCAGGCCTAATCACTTCAGTATATACTTGATCTTTTTATATTGGCATGTTCAGTTTCTTGAGAGTTTGCAATTCGTTCTGTCATTAATGTAGTATCTCTTTCCTGCAGTGCAAAGATAAATGTTTCAATGTATTTAATAAATATTTTTCAATAAAAAATAACTTATGAAGTTAAAAAGATACATAAAATATTTATGCAATTGAAAAAATAAATTGAATTCATACCACATTATTTTTCCTTTCTGGCATAAAGAAAAAAAGTATAATTAAAATGCAAAGTTAAATTAATAGATAAACTTATTTATACCACAATCTGCTTAGAAGCTTGATTCACGAATCCTCTATCTTTGTTTGTGAATTATAGAATATCATTCCACTAGAGTAGGATCTCTATTATGCTTCTTTTCTATGAAAAAACTTATATAAGATCAATCAATTATGGAAATTCATATTATTCAAATTTATTTATGTAGAATAAAAATACATACAAATAATTGCTTCTTTCGAGCAAAATTTTGGGACCCTGTTATGTGAGGAGCAACTTGATGTGCATGAGCTCTTTTACCTATTGCAGAAATATTCTAACAAATAACAAAAAATTAACATCACAAGCACCATATTTACTTAATATTAGATAAAAATGAAATTATTACCTTCCCTTTTTCCGAGAACCAATATGGACTAGATCAATAAAATTAATGTCTTAAAATTTTAAAAGCAGGATGCTAAATTTATTTTGTGTCCTTATTACTTTATAATAATGCCAACGCTATATAAAACGTCCTTATAAATGAACACTTTGTGTGAAATAAGGACGCTTCAATTTGTGTCTTTAATTATGTGTCCTTAAATGACTATTTTGTTGTAGTGTAGGCCGAGACTCAGCCAACCTCTCGATCCGAGTATTGAATCCCGACCAGGTGATACTCTCTTTCTCGGATGGATACCCTTAGGTCCTTTGCAATCCCCGTTTTGACATAACTTAGTCATAACCCGACCTCGCGACTCGTGAGGAATAATAGATTACCCTCGCGGAAAAGTCTGAAAACACTCAAACATTAGAGATTACTGTTCAGATGGGTGCATGCCATAGGATGCACCCACTTTCATACTTAGGATATTCTTGAGTCGTAAGCAGAGGCTCAGCCAACCTCTTGTCCTATACTGGGTCTCGTTAGGTGATACTCATTCTCATGTGGATTCAATCTAAAAGATTCATAATTAGATAATTTGATATTTTTATCTATAAAATAATAATTTTATTATACATATTTATAATTTAATATATTATGGTACCTGTACCCCATACTAGTTCGGTACCCATACTCTTGCAACATATATTGCGTCTGTTATTGCTCCAAAGTGTGGGTAATGATCATGCTCTTCTGTTGCCCAGCCTGTATGCCCAAGTTGCTCAGGAAAGGTTTCATTACTGACTCTGCACTCAAATATTTCATATCATTTCAGATTGATCAGTTTAACAGTTTCAAGTTTAAAGAAAAATATAACTGGTCACTGTAGAGAGCAATGTTTGATTCCATGAGGAGTCCTATTGATGTGTCTCTACATTTTGATATACATATCAAGCTAGATAATCAGCATGCCCATTGTTAAACAGCTGAAGATTAATGCTTGACTCGATCCAAGAATTGCCATTAATTTTCTACTAATTGTATTTCTTCTTAGTAGTCTTATGTACACTTGCCCCAATCACAGTTTCATTTTGACTGACTTGCATGATTGCTGATGTACAATTCAGCTGGCAGATTGAAAATTTCTTACCTGCAAATGACTATCATGATAGCCTGTTATCTGCCATAATTCATAATGAATATCTGTTGTGATAACAAATTCACGCTGGATGTCAAGAATATAGTAGTTCTTTTTTTTTAAGGAAAGGATTATTCGTGGTGGCATTGGATGCTTAGGGCCATATATTTCTGATATACGGCAAGTTCATTAATTTATTTTCTTAGCCGGATAAGCTAAGTCTACTTCAAGATTGTGATATACGGAAAGACAAAATTGCAAGATTGTGACAGTTTGTGCATGAAGAGTGGAAGGGATCTCAAAGGATTGTCTGCATTGGACTATTTGCATCTCACTCTGTTTTTTTTTTTCGGTTTCCTGATACGTATTGCATTGCTCTAGAGATAATACAAAAAGTTTCATCACAAACGCATATTTCTTGGCCTTGGCATTATAATAAGAGAAATTGCAACTGTGATCTGTAATATTAATCTATTACCAGTCGAGACTAAATAATGTGATAAATTCTGTCACATTCTGATGAGCCTGAGGATTTGGATATTAGAATATATTAGTTAATGCAGCTTCTACTACTAAATGCAAACTGCAAAAATAAATGAACACGTCTGTGAGAACTTCTTAAAGGACAATATTATTTCTTCCTGTGTTTATATAATTTTAACCCAGCGTTTTAAGATTGAAGTATAAAAGATACGCAGAGTTGGAGACAGTTAGGTTGATCATAGAGATGTCAATATCAGTAGTGGAGGCACCATGTTCTTGTTGCATGTCTATGCCTAATCATGTTGCATATGGTCACTATCTGTTTGAAGTTCAAGGGGAAAGCTCAAAGAAAAAGAATTCTTAAACCACTTTCTCTCAGCTGTTGTACTAGATGATGAGAAAACATAAAACAAAAACCCAAGCTTCAGAAAACGATCCAGTAATCTTAAACCGAAAAGAAGCCAATCCACTGCGGGGGAGGCCCATCAATGATTTCACTGAAAATAACTTCGGACGTGCACCTAAAACCTGATTGTGACAAGAAAAAAGTGAGCTCCGTGCATGTGTCACAGGTCATTTTTCTCTTGATGATCCGTGCGGCGTCTAGACGTGCCCAACGTTTAGACAAGCTCTTTTGAATATTTTGCGGAAGCTTGCTTATTCCATTTTTCGAATGTCACAGTTTTTGGGACGCTCGGTCCCGAGCGGCCGTTTCTTCAGTGGAGGCGTTCATAAACGAACGGGCACCTCGGCGGGACGCTCGATCTCATTGGAATGCTTTAGGACGCTCTTGTGGGTTGTCACCCCACTCTCGAGGCACGGTGATAGATTTAGGAAAGCTTGAAATCTTTGTTGAATAAATAAGAATGATTATAAGGCTTCGAGGGAGGACTAGCGGGTCTCCCCTAATATACCGTAGGCCCGGGAGGTCTATATGCGACGTGTGATGTGGAGAACAAGCTAGGGGGTGCACTTTTGAAGGGTGCAAAAATTATAAAACTGCCACTATCACACTTGGAAATAAAACTAAGTACAAAAGTGAGTTGAAAAGGGAAAATTACATAAAGTAAGATAACTCGACATGCCCCAGGGAAAGCCCCCGGATATTCTCCCCCATTCAAATCAGCGACGTTCCTGGAGCTGTAGCTTGGAATTCTTCAATCTTCTGCTTGAATTGCCACAGGTCTTCGGCTGTCTCCCAACTTGTGTCGGCGTCCGGTCTTCCGCTCCATCGAACAAGATACTCCTTCTTTCGATTCTTCATGCGGACGGCGAGTACTTCTTCAACTTGATCAGTAAACTACTGACGGATGGCCGGCGAGGCGCGGTCTGAAATCCCACGTCCGGGATCTTCAGTGTCTTCTACGAAAGGCTTGAGCAGGCTGACATGGAAGACGGGGTGTTGCTGCATCTGAGACGGGAGCTCCAACTTGTAGGTCACCTTGCCTACTTTCTTCAAGATGTTGAAGGGGCCCTCGTAACGCATAACGAGGCCCTTGTGCAGATTCTTCCCACTTAGTCGAAGATGTTGGATCAGCTTCACAAGGACCAAGTCTCCGACTTCAAAGTTGACGTCCCGTCGGGCGGTGTCCACCCACTTCTTCATGCGCTTCGATGCCTTGTGCAAACATGCTCTCGACATGTCGTTCTGCTCATGCCGTCCCTCGTCATGCGGTGAGCGGCGGGGACTTTGCCACCATAGGATGTGGCGATGGCCTGGGGCGTCAGAGGTTGTTGCCCCGTCACTATCTTGAAGGGACTCCGATTGGTCGACTCGCTCCGCTGCAAGTTGTAGGAAAATTGTGCGATGTCGAGTAGCTTCGCCCAGTCCTTCTGATTGGCACTCACATAGTGTTGCAAGTAGATCTTCAAGATACAATTCACCCTCTCAGTTTGGCCGTCGGTTTGAGGATGAAGTGATGTCGAGAAATGCAGATTGGAACCCATCATCTTGAATAGTTCCTTCTAAAAGTTGCCAATGAATCGACCATCCCGATCGCTGACGATGCTTTATGGTAGGCCTCAATACTTCACTACGTGCTTCATGAATAACTCCGCAGCTTCAGTAGCAGGACAATTTGCGGAGTCGACGGCGAAGCTGGCATACTTGGAGAACCGATCGACGACCACCATGATGGTACCCCGCCCCTTCAGACTTGGGCAGGCCCGTGATGAAGTCCATGAAGACATCTTTCCATGGACGCTCTGGGATAGGCAGGGGTTCCAGAAGTCCGTCGGGCGCTTGATTAAGGTTCTTGTCTTGCTAGCAAATAAGGCATGTCTTCACGAAAGTTTTAATGTCGTCCTCCATCCTTGGCCAGAAGTAGTTGTCTTCGATGAGTGCCAAAGTGCGGCGGATGCCCGAATGTTCCACCCACTTTGAGTCATGGCACTCTTGCATGATAGTGCGTCGCAAATTGTCAAAGAGAGGAACGTAGATGCGACGTTCCTTGGTGAAGATCAGCCCATCTTCCATCCAAAAGCGACGTGTCTTACCCTCCTTCGCTTGTTCGAACAAGTTCTTCACCATGGGATCCGATTCCAATCCCTTATTGACCCTCTCGATGAGGTCGGCCAGAGAGGAGCTCATGGTCGCTAGTTTCGCGCGTCGGCTGAGGGCATCAGCAACGACATTCGTCTTGTCGGGCTTGTACTTCAGGACAGTCGAATTCCGCCATAAAATCTTGTCATCTTGCTTGCTTCGGCGAGTGCTTCTTCTGTGTCTCGAAGTAACTTGTCGCGACATTGTCCGTCTTGATGTGAAATCACGACCCGAGAACGTAGTGCCGCCATGTTCTAAGGCAGTGAATCACCACGGTCATCTCCTTCTCCTGAACGGCGTAGCGCCGCTCCGTGTCGTTGAGTTTACGACTCTCGAACGCCACGGGATGTCCCTCCTGCATAAGAACTCGTCCAATGGCATAGTCAAAAGCATCTGTCTGTATCTCGTAGGGCTTGGTGTGGTCTGGTAGGATGAGCACCGATTCCTCCGTCATGGCCTTCTTGAGGGTGTCGAACGCTTCCTGGCATGTCGGCGTCCACTCCCACTTCACATTCTTCCGGAGGAGATTTGTCAAAGAGGTCGTCACATGTGAATACCCCTTGACGAACCGCCTATAGTAGTTCGTCAGGCCAAGGAACGAACGCATGTCGGGAACCCGCTTGGGAGGCTCCCACTCCACGATGGTCCTAATTTTCGCATCATCCATCTTCAGCTTTCTACTTCCGACGATATGTCTCAAGAAGTGCACTTCCGGTTGAGCCAAGGCACACTTCTTTCGCTTGACATAGAGCTCGTTCTACCGCAACACCTCGAACACTTGCCGAATGTGCTCGATATGCTCTTCAAGGTGTGGTTGTAGATCATGATGTCGTCGAGGTACACAACCACGAACCTGTCAAGGAATGGTTGCAATACCTTGTTCATGAGAGTGCAGAAGGTCGTCGGGGCATTGGTGAGACCGAAAGGCATCACGAGGAACTCGTATGAGACGTATCTTGTGACACACATCGTCTTCTGCACATCATCCTCCGCGATCCGGACTTGCCAATAGCCCGAACGAAGATCCAACTTGGTAAACCATCTTGCACCGCCAAGTTGGTCGAATAAGTCCGCCACCAAGGGGATGGGGTACTTGTTCTTCATCGTAAGCTTGTTGAGCGCCCGGTAGTTGATGCACATCCGGAGGAAACTGTCATGCTTCTTCTGGAAGAGAACCGGGGTGCCATATGGAAACTTTGAGGGCCGAACATATCCTGCATCCAATAGTTCGGTAAGTTGCTTACGGAGTTCTGCGAGTTCTGAAGGGGCGAGTCGATAGGGGACTCCATGTGGGGCTTTTGATCCTGGGACCAAGTCGATGACATGATCCACTTCACGCTTCGGAGGCAACCGCTTTGGGAGTTCCGGGGGCATGACGTCCGCAAAGTCCTCAAGGGTTTCAAGGACTTTGGGAGGTGTTGGAGTGAAGGGCCCCGGATCTTCCAAGATGGCGGTCGCCAAGAAGGTGTGCTCCTGTTTGCGCAACCCCTTCGCCACTTGCATAGCGAAGAGGGTCTTCTGCTTGAGATCTCCGCCTGACCTCACAGGGACGTTGTAAGGTCCCTTGGGTCGAAGATGATCATCGAGTTGGTGAACGGGATAACACATGCAACTATGTGCCGCAGGAAAGAGATGCCCGCCATCACTTCGTAGTAATCCACCGGTGCCACCGTCATGTCGAAGCTTCCCGACCACTTGCCGATGCGAACCTTCACTCCAGAAGAAATTCCTGTGGTCGAGATAGACTTCGCGTCCATCGTCTTGAACGTGGCGTTGGTCTTCTATAGTGACAGCTTCAGCTTCTTGGCGGCCAGTTTTGATACGAACAACTCTGATGCTCCCGTGTCAATGAGGGCGTTAAAAACTTGCCCGTTCAACTCGATGTCCGTATAAAGTCGAGCGGCCGATGAAGGGCCCTTCGAGGCGTTGATGGCGCTGAGGACGTGCATCGAACTGAGACACGCCTCCTCCTTCTCCTTCTCGTCGGGGTAATACATGGTGTTGACCTCGCCTTTTGTGGACAATCGCTCGTCCAATGTGGACCCTTGCAAATGTAGCATGGCTTTGGCAGCTTTCCGTCCCTCTTGAATCTATCATTGTTGGGCCTCCTATCTTGGTGTCCCTTTCCTTTGTCCTGACAGTGCGGCTTGCCTCATTGCGACTTTGGCTTATCTCCCCCACCATAGCCCTTGCCCGAGGGCAGGTGGAGTGCTCGTTTTGGCATATTCCACGAGCGACTCAGCAGCAGCGACTAGCGAGCGGAGGTTGGGGCAATCCCGTCGCTCCAACTCCATCATAACCTATGGCTTCAAATCCTTTACGAAGACCGCCAACAATGTGTCTTCATCCACCTAGGAGTTCTGTAGGCAGAGCTCGATGAACTCTTTCACGTACTCCTTCAACGTACCCTTCTGGCAAATGTTGAACAACACAATCTTGGCATCCAGTCCCGACTTGGCAGGGCAGAAGTAGTTGGTAAGCTGCCTCTTGAAGTCGTCCCACTTCTTAATGGGATCCACAATGTCACACTCACGTCGTCGCAATGGTACAGCCACCATAGACTCGCCGCATCTTGCAAGTAGAAGGATGCGGTCTTCACCATCCTTGCTTCGGACGTCACGTCCAAGGCCTCTATGTACCTTCGAACGTTCCACAGGAAGTCACTGATCTCCTTTGCCGATCGCTCGCCTTTGTAGGGCCGTGGCTTCGACACATCAATTCTTGCCTCATGCGGGGCGGGCGTCTCGGGACGTCGCCCATCTCTATAGCGTCGCTTGAGTTCTTCCCGCATGATTTTGAATTCTTGCTCCATCTCGAATCGCATGTTTGAGAGATCATTGTCCAAGGTCTCCCGCATATCCATGATCGTCGCCTCCATGGACTCCAGCCGCGTATACAACGGTGTCATCTCGTCCCGCACAATTGCGAGATCCACGGTGTTATTCAACTCCCGCTCGTGCGTTGCGAGTTGGTCTTGCATCTCGCCCACGTCCAATTGGAATTGGCCGAGGCGTTGCTCGAAGGCGGACAAGGCGTCCTTCGAGCGGGCGCGCCCTCGCTCGGGGCGGCCCTTCTCCGGTGCGATGGTTTCATTCGTCATTTCCGAATTCAACGTCATTTCTCCTTGATCGTCGAACGCCAACTTGAGCGGTTCCAGAAACACTGCTCTGTTACCAACTTATCACGGGGTGGGGTCATTTTTCGCTTGATGACCCGTGCGGCGCCTAGACGTGCCCAACGTCTAGACAAGCTCTTTTGAATGCTTATGCCACTTTTCGAATGCCACAGTTTTTGGGACGCTCGTTCCCGAGCGGCTGCTTCTTCGGTGGAGGCATTCATGAACGAACGGACACATCGGCAGGACGCTCGATCTCGTTGGGACGCTCTTGTGGGTTGCCACCCCACGCTCGAGGCACGGTGCTAGATTTAGGGAAGCTTGAAATCTTTGTTGAATAAATAAGAATGATTACAAGGCTTCGGGGGAGGACTAGCTGGTCTCCCCTAATATACCGCAGGCTCGGGAGACCTATATGCGACGTGTGATGTGGAGAACAAGTTAGGGGGGTGCACCTTTGAAGGGTGCAGAAATTACAAAACTGCTACTATCACACTTGAAAATAAAACTAAATACAAAAGTGGGTTGAAAAGAAAAAATTACATGAAATAAGATAACTCGACGTGCCCCGGGGAAAACCCCCGGGACACATGCACTTCCGAAAAGGAGATGCAAGGATAAAAAAAAAAGTTATCAGATGTTTGATCACTAGCTCTGATTGCAATGGGTGCTGAGGCCTGGCCTTGGATTGGTCTTTGGTTCAGCGCACGATTAGAAAAAGTCCCAGCAGCAGCGCTCAGTGCTTCCAGCTGAACCCAACCCTGCTAAATCAGTTTAAGAATTCTGATCACCCACCTGGAAATGTGTCCGGCAGGAAATCGTACCCCCATATTCTGAATGCAGTGGTTCCAGCTGAACACCCAATTTTACAAGTTGATTTCAGTTCCCCATTCATGCATGCACTTGAGAATTGATTCTGCACCAACAGCTAACATGGAATTTCACTAAAACTAATTTGAGCGGTAGTGGAAAAATAGCTTGAATGCGTTCACATTGCTTTCTCTGTTTTGTTGAAAAAGGACTTGTTTGTTTGTTTAGGACACAAAAATGAGCCCTATGAAAGCTGCGGCCAGACGGATCATCACTTCCTGTCATATGCTTCCACTGGTAGTGTGCAAGGAAGATCAGGTGGCCCGGGCCTATCCAATGGTCCGTGCCCCAGTGGCGGTAATAGTAATTGGCTCGGGGGCATATGCATCCGGTCCGCAGAGAGAAGAGAGAGAAAGAAAAAGATATGTCTTCATTGCAATCAATGTCAGGTCCCATCAGAACTTATCATATGAGAGGAAGGGAATTCTTATTGATTGGACTTCATGAAACTCCTCATTTGATGGGACAACCCTCCATATCTCGCACTCTCTCCTCCTTAGTCATCTCCCACGACTTTCTCTCTCTCCTCCTCTGTGCTGTACCTCGTAATCAGGTACGAGGCATTGCTCTCTTCACCTATGGCCTGTAGCTCCCTCTCCTCATCATGAGATGCCAGAGGAGGGATAAAGGGCCAACAAACAACAAATTGGAGTTATTATTCTGCAACCTTCTTTACAAATATTCCACTATGGAACCTCAAAGCTTCTCCCCAGTCCCCACCACCCACCATTGCTATGCCCTGTTATTATGCTGCACTCCCCCCTTTATATTCCTTCGCTCCTTGCTCCAATCCCATATTATTGTGCTTTAGAAACAAGTACTTGAATGTTTCATTAACTCTTTTCTTTCAAAACAAAAAAAAGAGAGAAAGCTCTCTAGTAGAGTAAAAAAGGATCCGGAATATATATTATTAATTTCTTGAAAGATTCACTGTTCTGAAAGGTAGAGTTGTGTTTGTGCTTGTTGTTCAGTTATATATAGCTGGCATTTGTTCAGGCCACGCAGGAGAGATGACATGTAGCATCCAGCTAGCGAACAGGACACCAGTCACACTTGTTTAGCGCCCGGCATCTGTCATGCATGTATTTTCTATTACTCACACACAAAACATGATTAAGTGAGCAGCCCCTCCCTCCCTCCTTAAGCACAACACAACAACCACAACAAACACATCATCCAGGGGCAATCAAATATTGTGATGACAAGGTTTTCTTTTATTTTCTTTTTCTTTATTTCAGACAAAAAAAAGGCATCTAAACTTTGTGGAGTAGGAATTAGAGTAGAATAATTTGTGGGCATGAGCAAAAACGAAACTAAATTAGCAATAAGTCTATTTCAGCTCTATCAACAAAACTCCCCCAGAAAATTACAGTGATAACTTGGTTTCAAAATTCTCATTTTTTTCCCTCCATGCAGCGTTCTCGTTCACAGTTCACTGCTCTGTCTGTACCGCCCACAACCTTTGTGATTTCTGTCCCCACGCCTCTTCCAATTGTCAGACTCGGAGGGTTCCAAAATCCCATACATACACTTTGAATCTCTCTCTCTCTCACACACACACATACACATTCTCGTGCTACAAAATTTGAAAATTTCTCGAACTACATAACAAGAAAATTCACACCGTTTTCTATTTTCTTTTTTTCAGCTATTCTGTTCTCAAACTACATAGCATTTTTTCTTCATTTTTTATATAAATTTCTCTCTCAAAAAACAAAGGAAAAACGGGAGATATTGTTGTGGGTGGAAGAGGCCTCATCTCCGGTCAGTCGCGGGGGAGAGAGAGAGGGTGACAAAAGAACTCAATTAACTTTTAGCGCAGCTGCCACCATGCTGCTTGAGATGCTGCTCGTGCTGCGCCGGCGGATGTGGCGCACTTGTTTCGGTGTTTGGTGCTGCAACTGTTGTACGTGGGGGTGGTGGCGGACGGCGGTTTCTTCGCCTCCCACTCGGCCTCCTTGCATGAATCTCTCCACCGCCGCAAGGCTGGGCTTTAGGACGTCCCTCTCCCACGCCTCGTTCATTGCCTGCTTGCCGTCCTCGCCTCCGGCCATCCTCGCCACTACGGCCGCCGTGGCGTCGACCTTCTGAAGCCCCCACCCCATCTCGGCCAGGCGGCGGATCTTTCCCACCTGGACCTCCGCGAGCCGCCGGGTGTTCTCCTTTATTGCCGCCACAGCCCGCTCGTACTCCGCCGGGGTCCTCATCCCGTCTTTGGTGAAATAGTCCTTGAACTCCGGCACGCCGATCGCCTTCCCCAGCCCCGGGTGTCTCTCCATTGCTCCCGGCCCCTCGATGGCGAAGTACCTCTCCAGCTCATCTACCATCCCCTCCGCCACCATCTCGTCCACCCTCCTGTCAAGGTGCTCCGCCAGCACCCCGGGTTCCACGTCCACCCATAAGAAGCAGCACCGGTACTTGAACATATCCGGCCCCTCCTCCATTGGACGCCAGGAACGGCATCGGTATTCGCCGGAGAATGGGTCGAACCCCGGGTCGTAGAAACCGGTCAGCGCGGCGTGGACGTAGGAGTTCGACCCGCCAGCCATGACCGGAAGCCGACGACGTGCAGCGATGCCGGCCACCTCACGATCGGCCATCGTCCGGAACCTGCCCCGCGGCACCTCCCCGTCAGCCACGGGGTCGAGAGCACCAAGGAGGTGGTGCTGTACTCCCCGCCGGTCCGCGAGGGGAACCTTGTTTGTGGTGATGTCCAAGCCGCTGTAGAGCTGGATCTTGTCCATGTTCACCACCTCCCCATTGAAGCGCACGGCGAGGTCGATGGACAGCTTGGTTTTGCCAGTCCCTGTGGCGCCCATGATCACCACGACATTCTCCTTCGCCGCCGGGGCCTTCCTGAAGACCTCTCCGGCGGCGGCGGCTTCTTCGCCCTCCAAGGAATAGAGGCACCTTAGGCCGCTCAGGCGTTGCCGGTCGACCTGGGCCTGGAGGTGCTTCTCGGCGGTACTTATGGACTCCATGGAGATGGTGTTGCAACCGAGAGAAGAGGAGGAAGCAGAAGAGAAGATGGTGGAGGTTCCCGTGGCTCCTCTGAGAATCGTGCTACTAGTCCTGTTCAATACTGCTTTCATAAAGAGTGATGCGCAGCGTGATCTCCTCTTTGCATTTCGGTGCTGGAGGACTGCTGGTGTATTATGCTCGGGAGCCTTGCTGCTGTTTTTATAGTATTTGCCACATGGTGGCTTAATAAAAAAAATTAATTCTCCGTTTCTCCTCTAGCATTTTTTTTTCTTTGCACAAAAAAATAAGGGTTATTTCCTCTTACCTCCTTTAAACTATCGTGAATTATTACATCTAATCCCAAATTACGAATTTTATTTTTTGAGTACTTACACTGTCACGATTTTTCCAATTTGATCCTTTCGTCGATTTGTCCGTTATTTTTCATTTGTTCGCATTTGTGAAAAATCCAAAAACACGACGAGGGGTGGGGGGTTCGCCCCCCTCCCTACGACTTCGCCAGAGGTCGCAAGGAGGGGAGCGACCACCCCACCCCACCCCACTCCCCCCCACCCCCGCGCCGCGCCGACGAGCGTAGGGGAACGAGGGGGGGGGGGGGGGGGGTTCCGCCCCTCCCTGCGATCTCCGACGAGGTCGCAGGGAGGGTGGTTGTGGCGACCCCCTCCCCCCCAATTACCTCTTTCTTGGCATTGGGAAAGAGAGGGGCGGCGGCGGCGACCCACCCTCTCTTGGGCGCCGGGAAAGAAGGGAGGAGGTGGGGTCCCCCCCTCGTCGTGTTTTTTTCTTTTTTTTAATTATTATATTTTTTTGTAAATGTGTATTCACAGAGGTATAATGGACTTTTTACAAATGCGAAAAATAAAAAATAATGGACAAATCGACGAAATTGGACGAAATGATCAAACTGAAAAAATCGTGATAGTTTAATGTTCCGTCTTTAAATGATATTTACTGAAAGCTCGTGTTATGTGCGCATCCACCGTTGCATCTTCTGATTCAAATTATTTTTTTGATTCTCTCATTTATTTCCATTTACCCATTTCCCTTTTTTTAAATTTTTTTTTATCATCTTACACCCTCGAGTCTTTTCCCTCAACATCCCCTCAACATCTCGCTTAGGGGTGAGCATCGGTCGGTTCGGTTAATTAACCGATTGGATAAGTCGGTTAATTAACCGAATCGGTCCAAAAAAATTTAACTATTATCCGGACTAAAAAAAATCGGTTAACCGATTTCGGTTAACCGAAAATTTTGGTTCGGTTCGGTTAATTAACCATTTTAACCGAAATCGAATATATTATAAAAATTTGTTATTAAATTCATAAAATTTGAAATATATTATAGTAGAAATTAAATATGTATTCAAAAGATAAGGTAAATATTATATTTGAACTTGGTAATAAGGTAAAAATTATTAGATAATTAGAATACCAAATTAAGTTAAACAAAAAAATTATAGAACTATAATAAGTTTTTACCAAAAATTAATATATTAATATAAAATTATTAATTTTTGGTTAATTCGGTTATTAACCAAAATTTTAGTTAATTATTCATAACCGTCCAAATTATTTCGGTTAACACATTTTTTATCCATTAACCGAACTGAATTTGAATTGGATAATTCGATTCGGTTAATCGGTCAAAAAATGAGTCGGTTAACCGTCGGATATGGTGAAACCATTAACCGTGCTCACCCCTAATCTCGCTCCATTTCCTTCTCCAGACTTATTACTTTTTTCATATCCCCAGTACATTTCACTACCACCAATTTCTCTCATCCTTCATTTATTTCTCTTATCTCTTGATTCAAATTAAAAAAAACTGTTGTTTTCTCTTTCTGCTTTTATATCGAAAACAAAAAAAAAAACTAATTGCTACCCACCCTCATTAATCCCTTTTTTTCAAATTCGGTCCGGTTTTTAAAATAGTGCTGACTTGATATGAAATCCCCAAAAGGACAAAAGGGAAAAAAAAGAAAGAAAAATGCGTAGTGAGGTGCCATCAAGGGTTTTTATGCCGGGACTCAAAATGAGAAGGAGAACAAGGCCAGGGTCAGGGCCTGAGTGTGGTGGGGGGTGGACTGTCACTACTTGCTGCTGGCCACATCCTGCTGCCTGCACATTTGGGAAGGGAAGGGAAGGGAGGGGTCAAACTGCTCCTCCCCCTCCTCCATTTGTGGCTTATGGGCATATGAGTTGCTGCATTCATGGGGAGGCAATGCTCAACACTTGTTTAATTGAGGCGCCGAGTGGGGCACTCATGGTCTGCCCTAACCGAGGGAGGGAAGCCCCTCCATGCCTCTCTTTGCAGCAACACATGGGGAAGAGGAAGACACACACCTCTCTCTCTCTCTCTCCCTCCTTCCCCATTGTAGGTAAGCCCCAAGCCATAATAATTGCTAGCTCTCGGGGACAGGCCTCGTTCGAGCGCACATCACTGAGTCTGCAGCAGAGGATTGAGGGGATTGGGGAAGGGCATTCATTGGGGCTTGGGACGGCCATGGGGGCATGCCCGTTTTTCGGCGCTCTGCCGTTCCGGAGGGCTCACATCGGGCTATTAAATCGAATAAAAAATTTAAGAAATGGTATTATTATTCATTTCCTCAGGCTCTGCGCATGTTGGCGACGGTTGGCCGTTAGCTTTACTAAAATGCCGGGGGGGGGGGGGGGGGGGGGGGGGGGGGGTCTCCCTCCCCCCCAATTCAACCCCACACCTCTTGCAAATTAAGACATCAGGTAGGCCTATCACGGTGTGGTTTAGATATGCTATTATTGCACCACTACAGACTTTGCCCTATGAATCAATGAGTGATATAAAAATGTCACATATCTCAGCTCAAGGGAGGAAGGATATGTTACAAAAAAAAAATGAAAAGAAAAGGCTTTGCATAATTCTTGACTTACAAAATGCAGTTGTGTGATGACACAAAAAACTATTGCCATGATGAAAATAAAGAGATTCCCACAAAAAAATTAGCGCTTTTGTTTCTAAAGATGGAAGTCAACAAAAGCATTCTTAATTATAAGGAGGGGGAATATGATTTAATTGAGATGAAATGATTAAAACACCTCATGTGCATGTGCTCATAGTGCAGTGTGTTGGTTGACCAATAGCCTAATGCAAGTGGCATCGGATTAAGAGCAAAAAAAAAAAAAAAAACAAAAAACAAAGGAATTGGATTCCCTAATCCCACGACCGAAAGGACAAAATTGTTTCCATTACCTCCTCAAATCTCTGCAAGCGCACATAAAAAGGGAAATGGAGATATTTCCTACCGAGTACTTTGTTCCTTTGTCCGCTTCGCGTGCGGTGATAACACGCATGCAGCTTGCATTACAATTAATCCCATGAGGGATGCAATTTGTGGCGAGTAATTAATCTATATATATACTCGTAGATAACTTTCCAACTTCTGTACTTTATTTTTAATAACTCGTTTTTAATTCGAGAATTAACTCCGAGACATAAAAAGATGCAACGTGAAATTAAAATATGAACGATGATGAGAGAGAATACGATAAACAATTTGATGTTCGCACCTTTGTGCTCCAACATGTATAATAGTAGTACTACCACTGATAACGAAAGGGGTATCAACAAAATTTATCTAGTCCCAATTTCATCTGATGCGTTGTGCAAAATGTTTCTTGGTTGAGTCAAATTCTTCTTCTCTATTCTCAAGAATTTTTGTTCCACGGCTACCAAAAATATAAAAAACTCTTGAAAATTTGATGTACTGTCTAATTTTTCTAAAAGCTTAAGTCATTAGGAAGAGTAACATCTTTAATTTTATATTCTTAACACTTACTTTCACGTGTGAACTACTGACAATTTTGGTTTAGCCCAAGCTCAACACGTAGATAACTAAGGGAGAAAATTACTTCTTTTAATAAGAGCTTAACGATGTTCGAATCCTTGACTTCTGGCTCTGATATCATGTTAAATTTGATGTGCTATCCAATTTTTCTAAAAATTTAAGCCATTAAGAAGAACAATATTTTTAATTTTATATTCTTAACAAGAATAAGATTAGACTAAGCATATATGGATAGTAAATGGGGTAGCAAACTACCTAAATTTCACCCTGTAATGAAATCAATCTATAGAATAATTAGGTATAGGTTTTAATGAGATGTAGCGACTAGCAAAAGACCTATTTTTATATCTTTATTCAACCTTTTTCTTTCAAACCAGCAAAGGCCAAAGTTTTCAATGATTGCTTTCTTTCTCTCTCTCCCCCTCCCTCCCTCCCCATTTCAGAAGAATGCGCACATGATCGATAGATGGAGGATGCTTCAACTTTGAAGAGTGGCTATTAAATGGCCTCCTCTTATTTCCTATACATATATATTCTTCATCAAATCATGTCATATATTTCTTTACTGTCTGAGCAAGCTGCAAGACCCAAGTGCTGCAATTATGACCAACTTCCTGCAGGTCCCACTTTGAATCCACAGTTAAATGCAACTCAGTGCCATGTTCGTGGGTCATCCGCTAATTATGTTATATATATATGTTGTCAAACTGTGTTCACCAATATGAATATACAAATACATATATTCTCGTGCATTAATTCCGTGGAGGCCCTGCAATTTCTTTTTTTACCTGCAAAGATCAGAGTTCTCAGGGAAAGTAACATGCCAAGGGCTACAAAAAAAGAATTCGAAATTAGAATGCCTATGTTCAACGCAACATAAAAATGCCAAAGTTGGATGTCTTTTGTCCATCAATACACATATGATCTACATATATAGTTGATGTCGACTCCTTTTATTTATTTCACTTACATGATTATGATGTGCAGAACTTATCACTATTATCCTATATTTTTTAATGAGCTCACTGAAGAGAATTCTGAAGATCGATCACCATGTAAAATAAAAATATTTAGGAACATATATATGAGTGCTAATATGATAGCTAGCACAAAAGCGTTTTCAGTTGACGAGAAATATCATAAAAAAGTAAAAATATTCAGGAACTCTAGCAGTCTCACGTATAGGAAATACATGAGAGAAGAGTAGACTTAAACTTATTCTTTCTATTTTAATCGTTCAATTTGATCTATTGTTTAACTCTTTCCTAACTTCAAATTTGATGCATGCTCCCTCTTATGCTCATTAAATAACTTGAAAATTAATTAATTTGAATTATTTTGGAGAGACAGGTCTGCAATCATTTATTTGTTTTGAGTTTTCTTAATCTCTTTTTATGGAAGAACGAGTTCAATGTGCCTTCCTTACAATCTAAATATCAAAAGATTTTAACAAAAAATATGTAAAAAGACGATAAACAAGTGCATATGCAGAAACAAGTCATTCGAAGTGAATTTCGCCTGAATGAATAGATGTGTTGCCTTATAATTTTTTATAATAAATTACTTTTATTGCCTTTTTTTTAAAAACACAAATCTGTATCTACCAGGGATTTTTCAAAAACTTTTTCGTAAATATGTGGTCATCATATAGAATGCTCGTAAACTTGTAATATAATAGTATCTTACTATATAAAGGGAGACATTTGATGAGAAATATAACATGTCTCTGTCTCATAATTAATATGAGATCAATATCCAAATAAATGCTGTTGTGATCTTTATATATATATCAAAGAAATCAAGAGATCAGCTCATCGATTGTTTATTTTGTGATGCTTATGTTGATGTATGCATCAAATGGCGACCGCCTTTTGATCTAGTCTCCATATATGCATGTGTATGTGTGTGTCAGCATGAACTGATCATTATATTATTTATACGTATAGATTATCTCTATCTGATGACCCATAATTTTTGTGACCTATGATTATGTTTTAAAAGCCTGCTTTCGCTATTAGCTCCGTGTGATAGAAGAAGATAACAATGTTTTATCTTTTTATATCTAAATAAAATATACATCTTTCTGAGCCACACAATACATTACGTCTCTTCAGTCTGACTCTACATTAATATTTAGTGATGGATCCTGCGTTAATCACTGTCCTGGTGGTAGGTTGGCAACTAATCCCATTGCAAACTAATTAAGATGGCGTCAAGATAATACATACAAACAGGTTAGTAGATAAGCTGCCTTAATTTAATTAGGGTTTGAAACGAAGGCGACCTTTATGTTAGAGTACGCATGAGTGAGCCCACGACGCAAAAACAACAACTCAAAGCTTGCATCTTTTGTCCCATTTACTGGTTTATTTGCTCTCTCTCTCTCTCTCTCTCTCTCTCTCTCTGTTCTTTTAACTCTAGATTACAATAATGATATAACAGCAAACTAAAGCTAGTTGCATGTACTTTGCATGAGAGAGAAACTGGTGTAGTTGTTATTGTACAAGTTGTCTAAGAAAATGGACGAATCAACCAAAGGAGACGACATGGGCTATAGATCATAATGCATGCAAGAGTGCTGGGTCACTCTCTTGTTTTGTATCAAATATAGAGAATCATTGCTCAGGAAGAGTAAGTGAAGAATGGAGGTCTTCAAAAGGCATTTTGCATTCGAGAGCAACACAGATTAGAATTGGCTGCCAAAACCTGTACTAGAACGTCAAAGTTGGAAATATCTCGAACCTTTTAGGAACCAGAACTTAATGGCGTTGATGTACTGGCCGGATTTCCCGCTATTTAAGTAATTAAACACAGTCGGCCTTTCTTCATTTATAATGTTCATGTGTTAGACCTCTGTCGCGAATGATGTGAATAATTAAAGTGTACATATATATACAGCAAGGGATGCAAGTACAATTGAGCATGCATGGACAGCAATCGACTAAATAAACCATAGCAAGCTTGCGCCATGTATGTCTTGACCCTTGTACCTAAACCCACTCTAGACAAGAAGCATCTCACCATTAGAAATTTCATGCTCAGAAGTTTTAAAACTTGTTTATAAAACATAACAACTGGGAATGTAGGGTGGAACGAAGGCATACTTCTAACCATTTTTAGTTGGATTTGAACCGTTTCTTATATCAACATCTAAGTGTTGCTTTCAGCTTACAAATCATGCATTCTTGTTTATTATACTCTCTCTCTCTCTCTCTCTCTATATATATATATATATATATTGGATTTGAACCGTTTCTTATATCAACATCTAAGTGTTGCTTTCAGCTTACAAATCATGCATTCTTGTTTATTATACTCTCTCTCTCTCTCTCTCTCTCTCTCTCTCTCTATATATATATATATATATATATATATATATATATATATTGCATGTTGTATCACAGTTCCTTCCTCTCGATAACTGTTGAGAAGACTCGTAAGTCTTTCCTCTCGATAACCTTTGTTAGCTGGTATAAAAATAACCTACGTACTTCCCAAGTTTCATAGTGATCATATATTTGTAAGATTACCATTGACATCAGCGGTTAGAGCATGTTTATATATTAATTTATCATATCTGGCTAGCTGGAGTATGCCCTTCACATACGTACAATATACTTGGAACATGTAGGTTTGCGTAGTGGAAATAATTGGCACTTACATTTGGCAATGGATTAATGCAGCACTACTCAAAATATATGCTTCACATGTTACCTACTTATTTTGCTTTGCAAGTTCTATTTTCCTTATTTTCCACGTCTTCTCACATGGCAAACAACGCGGCAACCAAAGGCAAGTAAGAATAATTTCCATTTGTGTACATTGGCTTGAACAATTTGGATCTATTATTGACCAGACATCCAACATGTACCTTCATTTACGAGCCATAAGCATCATTTATAAAAATTAAAAAAAGTACCTTCATTAGTTTACTCCAAAAGGACACCTAGCTAGCAAATTCACCACATCTTATATTGTTTCCTATAACAAGTTGTATAAAAACAAAACATATTATTGTAACCTCCAAATTACTTAATAATCATGAGACCTTGTGTTGTGAATTGTGATAATTTGCTAACATATAAATGCTTGGGTTCATGTGGCACCATGAATTTAGTAATACTCATCAATGTAACAGTGACCAAAGACTTCTTTTGTAATTAGATTTTGGAATTGGTTTCACGCATGTTTCAACCGAGCGTCGTGGTTAAGTTCGAGCTCTCCATATGAGCGTAAAAAGAAACGGGCGTCAACCTTAATGTAGTCATTTTTTCCCATTTGATATGTTCCTTTGTTTTAAGAGAACAGGGGGTCAATTCTTAGGGAAGTTTGGCATCATTGTTTTCTCATCCCCCTATGATCATTTACTCGTTCCTGTCTATAAGACTTTCAAGTTAAAACATTTTTCTTATTATGGTTGAAGACCGCATTTTCTTAACCAATATTAATTATCTACAATATAATATTTGTACTCAAGCTATTTTTGAGTATTTACGTTTTTTATGAAATGCTGATTTTCTCTTCATTGTTATTAGGTTTGGAGTTTTATCCGTTTTTTCCAATTGTAAGAAGGGCTTGATCTAAAAATAAGATCGCAGGCACTAAATTTTATTAGGAAACTAGTAAAAGTAAGGATAATTTAAACTTGTGAAAGAGAAAGTTTTGGAGGTGTTTTGGCCGCTAAGGGATTTTATGATCCCCACATATTGAACACGAAAAGTTTATATCAACGTTCGAAATATAATTTAATTATGATATGATGTAGCTTCTTGCATTACATCGCAACCATTCTTGATATCAATGCTGCTCCACGTATGTGAAAATATGGTTTTGCATAATTCTTACTTCCTTTTTGAAGTGACAAGAGAGTTACTTGTTTTTTAAAAAGTTAGTCGTCATAGCGAGTGCTAGAATTGAGATTACACAGATTCCTAGTGAAGAAATAACATGGTTTTTAACTTTTTAAACTTATTTAATGAGCGTTTCCAGTTTCCTCAATAGGACTTGGTGTTGATTTCCTTGGGCAATGATGTATGACAGTTTGCTTAGAATGACTACATAAACAAAGTGCTGTTGAGTAGGACACTGGAGTAAGTTATTACATTAAATGAACTTATAAATTTAGAAGTGGACTTCATATGAAATATTTATAAATTAAGTTTATGTTTCTGTTAAAATTTGAAAGAAAGGTTCTGCCTTCTATGTATAAGTATGTATTTATTAGACTACCCTGAGGATATTACACATGTAGGAGTTACTATACACCTCTTTAGTGAAATACGGAAAGCATCTTTCTTTTTCTAACAGCCCTAATTTTAATAAAAGGGAATTATGGTCTTTTGCTTAGAAATCATTATGTTCCTCCTATATAAATGTAACGCCCAAGAAATCTGCCGAATAAAAGAAGAGAAATAAAAGGTAAAAGAGAGGGGATAAAATTCGAATAGGCAAATAAATCAAAAGGGGAAGATAAAATTAGACTTATTTGAATCTTCAAATACCACACGAATTAGTTTTCTCCCCTATAAATAAGATGCCAAGTCCATAAATCAGCCCCTTTCTCCCTGCGAAGCCGGCCCTAGTTTTTCCTCTCTTGTTTGTGCGCCTTTCGCCCCTGATCTGCCGCCGTCAACAGGAGACGCGTAGGAGGACGTGGACATCGACGAACGCGCACCTAAACTGAGGCGAGCGGGTAGAGGAAGAGGATAGGAGGAAGAGGAAGAAGAAGAAGACTGCACGAATAGTTTCTTGGACAGAAACTAAAAGGTATGGAATTAGAATAGATTCGTAGTAGAATCCTGATTTTAGACTTTAAGCATGTTCTAGGTAGTTTCTGGTTATTGCATGATGTTCTATGATGTTGATTAGTGCCGGTCATCGCCGGAAAAGATGAACGAATCGCGAACTGCTCATCTGCGCAGTTTCTACGTAAGAAAAACCCGGCCCGGGTTCACCAGAATCCGGCCCGGGCAGGTCCTTCGCCGGACCGAGTTCATGGTAACTCAACTTGGATCCGCCATTGCCGCACTCTCCGAGCTCTGCAACCGGACGAGCCCCGCCCGGGTTGAAGACAACTCGGACCGAGTTCCACGCACGACGAACAGTCGGGCAAGACGACAGTCCCGATAGGAAGACGACCCGACCCGACCCGGGTGTAACCCGAACCCGGCCTGGGTACTTCCCTGATTTTACCGAGGATGACCATGTATGAACCCGACCCAGGTTTTTCCCCACTCGGCCCGGGTTCCGACATTGATTAAGTCGATTTTATGATGTTTAAATCTTTGATTTATGTTCCTATTCCAGATCCTAATGATGCCTATGATTGTGTCAATAATGCCCTTGATTACTCTCCATGATCTTGTCTTTTATACTGATTTAAAGTTCTTATTAAGATGTGATTTGTTTAATTAAAAGATGCAAGATAAAAGACATAAAACGTTAAATGGAGAGCTCTTTTATCACTACAAGAAAACACATCATTAGAGAAGGGAAATCTGGTCGTTAATATTTAAATTCCGGTCATTATTGGTCATTAGCGATCAGCATTTCCCATCATCACCCGTCGTTATAGATGCTGCTGTTAAAAGTCAATAACGACGGCTTAAAGGTATCGGCTGTTAAAAGTCATCAACGATCAGAAATAATCTGGTCGTTAAAACTATATAAGGATAATTTAGTTGGTCATTGAATACATTAATGACTAGAAATATCTTTATCGTTGATAATCTTCAATGACTAGTAACCCCGTCGTTAAAAGTCATCAACGACAACAATTATTCCGGTCGTTAAAACTATACAAGGACCATTTAGTTGGTCGTCGAATACATGAATGGCTAGAAATATCTTTGTCATTGATAATCTTCAATGACTAGTAATCTCGTCATTATTAGTCATCAACGACCATAAATAATCCAATCATTAAAACCATGTCACGACCGGACCAGACGGACTGATCGGACCATCAACCAGTCACTAAAACGGTCCTAAATCACCCTAAAACTAGAGTGAAGATTGGACCATTTTGAACCATTTCAAATCGGTCAAAACCAGATAGAACCGGACAAAATCGAATAGAACCGACCAAAATCGGTATGAGTGAACCGGTTATGTTAAAAATTTTATTTTAAATCAAAATTTGTGTTGGACCATTGTCTACTTCTGAGGCCCATTTTATAGAGGATGTGTTCTTTTCACTTTCTCAGTATCTTCAATGTGGGACTATTTACTTGTACATAGGTTTCTTTTGTTCTAATTATTTAATAACGTTCTATTGTAATTTTTGTTAATAATTCATTTTTCCTACTATTTTCCCCCTCATTTTATGACATTTAAATTTATAAAATACTAATAATTTGGTTTTTATATTCAATTTTATAAAAATTTTGGGAGAAATTCTATTAGATTTGTAACGATTTTTTTCTTTCTATTGGATTTTATCACGTGTAATTAAATTAAAATGCATAAACTAATTTATTTTTTAAATTGATGTTGCCTGAGAAATTAGTGGAGGAAAATGTTTAGCTCCCGCCAAATAAAATATTAATTGCATGTGTACTTGATCTTAATTTATAAATAATTAATGATGGCAAAATTTAATGGTCATTAATAATCACTTTTAACGACCGGAATTTACTTTTTTGAGATGAGCATTTTTCTCTTTCGCTAATAATGTGTTTATTAATGTTTATATTTTTTTTGCCACTATTAACTATTTTTAATGACCATTTTTTGTCTCGACATTAATAGTTGGTCGTTAAAGACCCATTTTCTTGTAGTGTATGATGGACTAGTGACGACCAGGTTATGGACTGACTTCGTTAGTTATGGGCAGAATACGATCAGTTATGGGCTGGCTCTGCCAGTTATGATGATGATGATAGACGGGTTGAGGCATGCCTCCCCGTGGGTTGAAATATATCCCAAACAAGTCAAAGATGATAATAAGATGATGAAGAAGATGTACACATATGAATAAAGAATTTCTCTTATAATAATCAGCTTTTGCCAAGTTTATGACGATTTAATTATGTTATTTTATTCACATGTCCCTTACATGATTCTTTACTATTATGATGATCATGATTCTCTTTCCTTTTATATGGTGACATTCTTTATGATTCTCGTTTACTATCATGATCCTATTATGATGTTTATCTTACTTCCATACTGAGTTGTAAAACTCATAGAGAGGTTCTCCCCTGCATGTTCTTAAATGCAAGTCAAGGTTAGAATGATGAAGGTGACCAACGGTGACACATCGAGCTCGTAGGTGGCTACACATGGTTATCGAGTCCTTTAGATGATGGATAGCTTTTTTTTATTACTTGATGTATTAGCTTTCTTTTGGACTCCTATGAAGTCATTTATCAGTCTTCCACATCTTATGATGTTACTCTCTTTTATTCTTAATGATGATTAGGTCTTCCGCTTTTATATGATGTAAGTTGACCAGTCCAAGTTTTTATTTTGGTCAATATGATGTACATGTAAGGATGACACGTAGCGTTCTTAAAGCGTATTCTGCCACGTGGTGGGATGCGATTTGGGGGCGTTACAATAAAGCCCTAACCTCTCCTCTTCATCTATTTTCTCCATCTAAAATTGACGATTAGAGATTGAGGAAGGAGAAAAAGAAGAACAAGGAGGAACAAAAGGAAGAGAAAATAAAGGAAGAAAAAGAAGAAGAGCCGCATAAGATTAAGATTAAAGTATGTAAAGTGGATTCAAATCTTCTCTCCCCTTTTAATGAATTTCTTGTATTAGATTGAGAGTCAATAACTGTAACAACCATGAAAAAAAGAAAAAAAAACATAGGAATAGAAACGGCCAACTAGAGGAAATAATGCCCCTGAAAACATGGAAATGCAAATCTGATAGTAATGAGAGGACAAGGAATAATTATGGGAGAATAAAAATCGGATCATATCAGATATGAGGGAAGGAAATGGCCAAAACCCTCAAAATAGCAGAAATCGTAGCCATAAGAAGCATCTACAGTAGGCTGTCCATCTCACGTATCCTTGACAGAAAGCAATTCCTGGTTTGCATCTAGTAAGCAACAGTCAGATGTTACTCTCCCTCATGCATTTCTCTTTCCGATGACATCCTCTCACACCTTGTTATGGCCTCGGCCATCCTACAAGAGAAGGGCGTCCAGAGGAGGAGGCATTGGTGCAGGAGAGCGTAGAGGTGCACATCAGCGTCGTTGATGCAGACGAATTAATAAGAACAAACAAGTAAAGAGGTGGGTGAATTCTATAATCACTATGTATAACTCTTTTTAGAATAAATCCGAATAGATCTATTAATTCAGCACCCAGATCCGTTATACGGGATAATAACTGCCCTCAATGATGAATGTCAAGACGTATAGAAATCATTTTGCTTACTTTAGAAATCTATGAGTGTTTGTTTGGTAAAGTTCTGTTTCATGTCGTGTTCTGGTTATTCATTGAATGATATCTTCCTATGTTTACATTGAAATGCAAATTTTAGCTTCGTGAAATGTCTGCAATTAGGATCTGATTGATTGTGGAATATTAGTTGTTGTACTCTTGATATGTGTATACAATGTAGGATAGCATTTACTCTGATTTAAGCCTTAGGACAAACTCTCGACATTTTGGAAAACATAAGAACCTGGCCCGGATCGCGATGAACCCAATTTGGGTTCATACTCAATCCGATCAGGTAAGTTATCTACTCAGCCCGTGTTCATCGAACCCGGCCTAGTTCACCTTGAACCCGGCCCGAGTTAGCGAGCGATGGATCAGCCAACCTCTCGACATTTTGCTACCCGACCCGGGTTCCACTGAACCCGGTTTGGGTTCATCCTCCGTCTACCCCGACGAGTGCACGACGAGTTTCCCGAACTCGGCCTGAGTGCGATTTACATTCGGCCCGGACTCACATCATGAACTAGGCCCGGGCTATTAGGCACCCGGGTCGAGTTATGCATCAGAGGCTATTCTTCATGTTCTCTGCGGATTCTTGATCCTGATTTTGATATTATCCATTCTTGTTCTGAACAATCATGATTATTACTAGATTAGTGACATACGATCTCACCATGATTTATTTCGGATTTAAGACATGAACTCTAATGTGATTTGTCATATTATCGACCTACGGACTCCCACTCTATGAGAACGATGAAATACAAGATTTTAAAGTGATTAATAAGTTAAGATGGAAGATGAACACTGGGTTGTCAGCCTATGCCAAGTGCCTCATGAAAAGGGTCACTCCCTTGGTCAGGTTTGATCACCCACCCGCACATGACTGTATTGTTTCTCTCGGCATACCCCATGAAGAAGTTAAAGGCACCTAAAGTCATATGATTTCTATGCAAGATTCATGATTAAGAAGCATGTTTAAGTAAAGAAACATGTGTGTCAAATCAAGTTATTGTTATTACTTATGGTCATGATTATCAAGCATGCTATTGATTCCAAGTCTACCATTTATCATCTGATTTCATTGATTATTGATATCAATTGATCTCCCTTATTTATGACTTATGATGATCTCATGCTCCCTCTTCTAGTCAAGATAAGTATACATCCTTATTTCTGATTTACTTTAATTAGAGTTTTGCATTGTATATTATTATTGGATCTCCACTCGGCTGTAAAGCTTATGGGATGAATGCCTCCCCTGTATTTAATTTTCACAGGGTTAGGTCAGTGATGGTGTTGAGTTGGTGTGCCATGAACCAAAGGGCCTATTATCTATTTCTTTTTTTCGCGTTTGTAGCATCCTCAGATTGGTCTTCGCCACGTGGTATTGGTCGATTTGGGGGCATTACATTTATGATATCACAGCCCAAAGTTAGAACTCTCTCGACGTCCCATTGTATAGTATCATAATGGTTAATGTATTGCTTTTCATGATTAAAGGATAAGCATGTCAAGACATTCAAAGTGGATTAAGGAGCGGGAGGCTAGAACCTCCCAAGTAGCTTCTAAGACACAAGGGGCCTATGAAGGCCCACTTACTGAACTAAGACGCTGGTCCAACAGGGCCGCTGACGTGGTTGAGGTCGAGGCCATGACCTAAACCGTGGATGATGAGGCCAGCGTATGAGGACCCAACCTCAGAAAGAAACCAACATTGATTTTTCATTTTGAACATTCAAGAGATGTATAAGAAATATGTGGATGATGACTATCCACATAGCCTTAGAGACACTTCAATATAATCTTGTCTCATAACTCATATTTTTTAACTCTTTCACAATTATCCTACTCACGGACTTCTTCTGTTGACTGCAACAACAAGAAGAGGGAAATGAATAGACATATCGATTATAAAGAGATGCAGATTCAAAAAGGAAATGAGGGAAACATAAGAGTAATTAGAGATGTAAAGATCTGACTCACACCACAATTAGGTCTGAGATGGATTTAAATAGTATAGGTGAACTTATATCATATCAACCATGTCTAAGAATCACAAAGGTTAATTATGTTTATCATTATTACAAGGAAATGATAATGTGATTCCATTGATTTAATAAGCTAAGGACTAATGAATTATTTTATATGTTTATATTGATAAGTATGGACCTATAATCCTCGTTGTGCCTTAGACTTCATAAGGCCTCTACATTATGTTGATAAAGGACCTAAGCAAATCCCAAAACTAGTTATATGAAGTTTAAGTATCATCGAGCTTACCAAGAAACATATATAATATTGGGATGGACAAATATAAAGTTTAAAAGAATTAGAAGCCATATTGAGTCGAATAATGTTAAAAAAATTATGATCAAATAAGTAACTGTCTATCTTGTTTATAAAAAAAGAAGATTTTTAAATTTGGATACCAAATTGTATTAGTACATATAACATATTTACTTAAAAAATAGTATAGTATATAGTACACTTGAAATTACCTTAATATGGAACATATATATAGCTATTATTAGAGGTAATGGTTTCTCTATCATCACAGTATAAAATATATTTCCAAAATAGATTAATATGGTCGGTAAAAGAAAATAAAGAATTAGATAAGAGCATGCAATGCAAGTAATGGTTAAATGATTGGAAGAAATTTTAGAATGATTTAAAGTCACTTAATTGATGTATACTAAGGAAGATATGAGCCCCCTTCCATCAGTTGTTAAAAGATCAAATCATCGTGTGAGAAAAATAAAAAATTCTAAGGTCAAGATAAAATGTGAGGATTTTATAAGTTCCTCCACAAGGTTACTTGAGAAGCAAGTTAATCATCTAAGATAGTTTTTTAATTGATTTATCTTCTCTATTGATATATTTATAGTTTTCATAATAATGTCCAATCGTATAGGGTAATTAATTATATAATCATAATTGATAGCTCAAGAGGGAAAATAAAACTCATAGCATTTAGATAATGGATTAAGCAAGCCATCAGATGATACATGTGATGTTCGTACATTAAAAGATTAAAAAAAACTATAGTTCATTGAAATCCTATTTTAGTTAGAATGTTCTCTAAGACGCCACTGTTAATATGATGAATTTTTTCAAGATTTTGTGTTGATCAAATGGACCATTCATGATCTGATCATATGTCTTATATATGGATTGGTTTCCATTTCAAATTTAAGGTCATCTTGAACCTCTCCTATGTGCTAAAGGACATCGTTAATTCAAAGCACAATGGAATAATGTGCAAAGGATAAAGATGATTGTTTATCTTTTTATTTTGATGATTGCTTTGTCTTCCTATCTTATTGCTTGAATTCAGTCCATGTGTTCACCTTCATTCATGATGTTTTACTAAGGACTTATGTTATGTAGTGTGCATAAATTATTTTTTTCATTATGAATTGAATTTTATCATGTGTTTTATCGACTGATCAACCCCTCATCGTAGATACCGTTCGATCTTAATATCGATTCGGAGTGCTTTTCACTCCTTTATGACTATTATACTGATTCCTTTCCCTATACATGGAGTTGAAAGATACTCCACTAAAAAAAAAGAACTTGACATGGTAATATGTAACCATTGGCCTTCTATAAAATTATATGACATGACATTGCAACGAAAAGATCAATCGAAGACAATGCAAGGTAAACCAAGAAGTTAAAGTTGAAAGCAACTCCAATGATCAAATTATCGAGCCAAGTATTCTTACTTTCCAAAGGCTTATAAAACGATGTATGATGTTTTGTGATTGTTATTTTCCAAAGTCCGTAGAGATAGCTACCACCATAGGGCCATCAACTTTCTCAAAATGAAGGCAATTGCAATTAGTGTGGTCTAACCCATACCAAAGAATGTTGAAGAAAGATTGGTGCTTTCATCCACTATGCAAGATTCGAACATTACCTTCGTGGTTGTTCAAGCTGACTGATCAGGAGTGTTCAAGATCAGAGGATCACAAAAGATCAATGCTCTTGTATAGGTCAGGTCTACAACATGCAGGCTGGTACAGACTACAATGACACGCACATCATCAGATTCCCTCACTATCACTCGACTACTGCTCACGGACTTGAGTTCTACGCACTTGTTTATTTCTACTAGCTATGTTATAATACAAGAAAAATAGAACTACTGTGACAAAAAATTCTATCACAAAAGAGCAAAAATATGTCACTGATAATAATATGTGATAGATTTGTGATAAAAATAGTTGGACACAATTTATTAAGCCAAAAAAACTTTTATGATAAAATTCTAATAGATGGAACCCATCACAAAGTCGACATAAAAGTTTTTTAGAAAAATTTAAAAGATTGACCCTCATATTTTCTGTGACTATTCTATCATATTTTGAGATGGTTTTTTTTGTAGTGTTAATACATTGAACCTTCCGTTGAGTAAGATTACAATGATATCATTCTATGAAGTACATTCTTGATGCTTCTATTGACAGTTGAAGGCAAAAGAATATACTTCAGATCTAATAGTCATAGCTATGCATAGGGTAGCTCATGAGTTATAGTCAAAGGTACTCCTCCAAGCAAACACAAAGTATATATATATATATATCAGCAATACAAGCTCAAAGATGCTTAGAAAATGATGCAAAGGATATCTAACCCATATGGTCAGTACAAAATCCATTAAAATTTAACCTAATTAATCAGCTGGATGTCATCCGAAATTTTCTAGATGTCTTCCTAGAGGATATCTTCGAATTACCATTGTAGAGAGAGATCGATTTGAGGATCGAACTAATGGCAAGGAGATCCCCTATTTGCAATGCACTGTATCGAATATCAACGACAAGTTAGATGCATGAGCTCAAAAAGCAGATACAAGAATTACCTGACAAAGGCTTTATTCAATCGAGTGTTTTGCCTTGGGTGTGCTTATTTATAAAGAAGAAGAATGATTCACTAAGATTGTGCATCGACTATACACTACTAAACAAATCCACAATGAAAAATAAATATATGCTCTCGTACATCGATAATATTTTTTACTATCTCTCGAAAGAATTTAACTTCTAAAAGATAGACTTACGAAGCGGATATCATCAATTTAGGATAGCTGAAATATTGAAAACTGCCTTTCGATCCACACCATTGTAAATTCCTTGGGTGCCTTTTGGATTAACAAATGCCCCAGTGACATTTATGGATCTCACGAACGGGATACTCAAGCCTTATCTCGATTGAAGATGGCACCAATACTTATCATTCCACATGTTAGTGGTGGGTATGTGATGTACAACGATGCATGTGATGACTCGACTGTGTACTTATGTTGCATGGTAAAGTGGTAGTTTATGCTTCTATACAACTTAATAAGCATGAAGTTAACTACCCTACATATCAAATGGATTTAGCTACAGTAGTATTCACACTAAAGTTATGGCATCACTCAATAGCGAAGCCAGATGGGTGACTATTGGTTCACCTACACCCACTGACTAAGTTGATTAATAGCAGCCACTCATCACATCCACTTGTGTGTTCTTGTGGCTAGAGGTGATGAAATGGATTCAGTAGGTTTCAAGTTTTAATCTCTTAATACCAACATTTAGTAAAATTTTCTTTTTTTATATAATAAGTACAATTATCTCAATAAATTTAAAATTTATAATTTCATGAAAATGCCATTTATTTATATCATCATAGTAGAAAATATAAATTATATTTTACTCGTTACAATAAATATCTCTTTTAAATTTTATGTTTGTTAAATATAAGCTCTCTTATTTCTATAGATAAGTATATTTATCTGAATTAATTTAAATTTTATAATTCATGGAAATACCATTTATCTCTAATAGAAAATATGGTTTACATTTTATTAATTAATAATTATTACTTATTTAATTTAAAGTATACATTTCTACTTATATTTGATAATGAACATATTTATCTTAATTTACTAAAAAGTTTATAATTTCATATAAATACTATTTAATTTTATTATCATAATATAAATAAATATCTTCATTAGGAGAATATACTTCATGAACATTTTTATCTTAATTAATTTAAATTATGTAATTCAAATAAATATCATTTAATTTCATTATTTTATACTTCATAATTTATTCTTTCTAATACCATTTTATAAATAAAATATTTAAACATATTTTTTTATATTTTATGATATATATTTAATTTTTTTATTAATGATAATATTTCATAGTTGTGTGTGAAACCCACTAAATATATTGGTTGTCTCCTCCACTGGCATCACTATCTGAATTGGGAGACATTTGAGATCTGTACTAAGCATAAGAGATGAATCACTTCTTTAATTAGTGAGATCTAAACATGAGGTAACGCAAGTGGCTTAAGTTTCTAATGGACTATGAGCTTGTGATTAATTACCATCCAAGTAAAGCAAACTATATAGAATATGCACTAAGCCATAAGTGGGGAACGATCATTAGTCTACATAAGCGGGGAACACATGTAACCTCTTCGACCACGCTGGAGGGAGCGTGCAATTCTTCCTCAACTAGCAAAGCATGCACCCGGCTTGTGGCGAGGCGAGCAGCCCGTGCTCGCCACTGTCGAGCTGGGGACCGAGGAGCTCAGGCAGTACCTTGATGCAGACATGCAACCTGAGATTCCTGGTGGAGGACAGCAGCGGCTAACTGCTGCTGGTGTTCGCGAACCTCGACATGAGCATCCAGAGGGTCTTTTGTAGGACCGACGTCGGGAGGGCGGAGTGGGTGGAGGTGGCCGACTTGGGGAGACGTGAGCTCTTCCTCAGGAAGACCGGATCATTCATGATGATGTCCGACGGAGGAAGGACCAGAGACGGAAAGACGACATGCCGAGAGAAGGACCCATCCCTCTTTTTGGTAAAGGTCCTTGCTTTTTTTTCTTTTTTAATTTGATGTTGAAGGGATAATTTTGACTTTTCATAAATGGAAAAAAATGAAGTTAACAGAAAAGTTGACATAAGTCGACGGAAGGATTAAATTAGAAAAATCACGATAGTTTAGAAATCCAAAAAAATAAGTTCATAGCTTAGGATTAGATGTGGAAAATCGTGATAGTTTAGGATGGTTTATGGAAATAACTCATTAATTAAAAATAAAAACTTAGGTGCCCATGTTACACATTGAGGGGAGATTAATTATTGCATGCATAGCATTTTTGGAGCATTAGTTTAGACATGTCACCATTGAAAAAATAAAAAAAATCAAGCATTTTGGAGCATTTTTGGGTCCTAGGGTGTTCATCATTATTGTCACTAATTGTTTCTTTCCTTTGATATATGGAGTTGTTCCAGTCTTATCATAATTCCTCTAGAGTTTTTCTACTTTTATCATAATTCCTCTCTAATTCGTTATGATATTGCCATTATACTTTGTTATATTAAGTCTGTCGTATTAGTTTATATTATGGTTAATGAACCAATCAAAGATAATATTCTATCATATAATTGGTAGCGTCCCTTAAATTAGATCTTGCCACATGGGGACAAGGACGATTTGAGAACGTTAGGGTTAATGCATCAATATTTGAATCAACAATTAATCATGATCCTCCATAAATATATTAATTGATATTTAAAGAGGCACATATACACACAGTATTATAAGTTATACAAATGAGAGCATCAGATCTTGATATAGGCGTGCATGCACAGGCATGCTTCTGCAGATGCTTATTGTCATGCTTCTAACACTTGCCATGCATGTATATGTGTGAGAGAGAGAGAGAGAGAGAGAGAGAGAGAGAGAGAGAGAGAGAGAGAGAGAGAGAGAGAGAGAGAGAGAGAGAGAGAGAGAGAGAGAGAGAGAGAGAGAGAGAGAGAGAGAGAGAGGCGCATGGACTTGTCATGCATGTATAGGTTGGAGAGAAAGAAGGAGAGGATCAAATCAAAAGGGTTGAGATGAAGAGGTTAGGAGTTCAAATTCTTATTCAAAGTGAAACATTTATTTACTTTTTGTTTCCTCTTGTTGTTCTTATCATTAAGGCTTTAGCGCATGTTGGAGTGCGATTGAAGGGGGGTCGAAGGAGAAGGAGAAGCTAATAAAAAAAAAACCACCAATAGGAAATGGTTGCTTAAACTTGCATGCAGGCCCTTGACAACAATAACGGAAAATAGAATGTGTGCTACTGGGACATAGTGTGGAGATCGAGGTGCCGTGTGCTCTTAATCTCTCCTTTCATACTTAAATTAATCATATCCAACACGAACAATTAATTTACTAGCTAGCTTTATACATGCTTGACTTCCATTCGATGAGGTACATATTCCTCTCTCTCCTTTTATCTCATCCACCATTGATTCTTTTAATAGTCCACCCGCAGCGTGCATAGTGTTGCTGATAGTGAAAGCCTTATCTCAGTATGTCCATTAAAAAAATTTTGTATTATGACAGTGATAGATCACTTGTCTGCTCAGTTAGGATATTTATACTGATATATACATAAAATAAGTTAGCGACCGCTAACAACTGCAAGGTATTCCCAGGCGTTGCCAATTGATCTAGTTTTTTCTTGGACTGTATGGGAATAGCATATGTGGAGTTGCATGTAAGTAATTAAGTAGTAGGGGCTTGAATTTCAATCCAAGGTCTGGATGGCTGAATGTATTGTTAAAATTATCCTCTGTATAGTTTCAATATGGTGTGGAGAAGTATGTTTAGGATAACTGCCAGCAGTTGCTGCATGCAGTCGGTTATAAGTTCAGAGCCATAATAATGCATGGACTTGTACTGGGCATCATCACATGCATGGCAATCACCTGACCTAATCCTCTTCAAGTAAAGCCCACATGAAATTTTCCTCTGCAGATGGCACGTTAACGAGAGAGAGAGAGTGAGAGGTTTGACTTCATCTCCCAAACCCAAATGGGTCGTAAAGTCGGATCGATAACATGTGAAGAGATAGTAGCAAATAATGCATCGGAGACGTCCACTTCAGAGAAGAGAATGTTGGTAAAGCGGAAATGCTGCTTGGTGCAATCGGAAGGAAGGGAACCACATTCGTTATGTATAAATTAACCAGATATTGGACATGCACCCATAAGAATTTGTTTACTCCATTAAATTAATTGATTAGTTGATGCCTCATGGAAAGAAAGCCAATATCAATATATGGTGTAACACCCGCTTAGCTCTGTCAAAATATTATTCGCTTTGGGTCGTAGGCTCCCACGAACTTAAAACGTGTCTTGATAGGTAAAAAAAGATGTCACTTATAAGCTCATGATCACCTCCATATTTTGTTCACGTGGTACTATCTATTTTCACCTTTTGGTTCTTTCACTTTGGGGCCTTACAATCACCCCTAAGGGACTCAACGTCCTCGTTGAGTGGCCCGTGGGCCGGGTTCGTTCTCACATGGTTCAAGTGAGCACACGAGGATGACTCTGATACCTTTTGTAACACCCCCTTTGCTCCGTTAAGATATTGTTCGTTTTGAGCCGTAGGCTCGCATGAATTTAAAACACTTCTTGATATTTAAAGAAGAATATCGCCCATGATCATCTCTGTGTTTTTTCCATGCGGTACTATATCCTTTCACCTTGGGGCTTACATGTGGCCACCACAAAACCAAAGAAAAAAGAAAATTAAACACCTGATGAAGTTGCAAAATGATCCCAGTGTTTCAATAAAACCAAACCACTGATCTGAACAACTCAATTTCTTAACTCGACCTGATCAACCAATTATAATCGAATTAAATAAAAAAATTATGGATTTTTTTCTTAGATTTCGTCTAGTTGGATAATAAGGCTTATCTACTTTTTTATAACAGCAAAAATATGAGAATAACTAATTAAACTAAAATAATAGAGCAATGAAGTCTGATAAATAAATATTAAAATATATAACATATATGTAAAAAAAAATAATGAAAGAGGATAATTCCTCCTTGGTTAAAAAGTTGATGTACGTAAAAATGAAAAGGTAATACAAAATCTTGAAAAATGATTAATTGTTTATAATTCTAAGATCTAATATTTTTTCTTATATTATGGTCTTTTTCCTATTAGGAAATCAATAATGCATTAATTGAAGAAAGAAGGGAAGGAGGGATGAAGAAAATAAAATTACAAAAGGTGTGCTGGGGAAGACAAGAAAATAAAATTACCTCTTGGATTGTTCACACCTTGAGAAGTTGGGATAAAGAAGAAGAAGTGGCAAATTAACATTGGTTTGCGGTTCTACTTTGAAATTAGAAATTATAAATTAGCAATCTAAAAATCAAAACTTAATGCGGTGCAACCATATTTCAGTATAACAGTAGTACTTCTCCGTGCTCTGTTTTTTTCTTTTTTTTTTTTTACTATTTTTCTTCATCATGAAGCATCACATTTCAGTAACTTGTACATATATTGGACTTCAGACTATCACGAAAAAGAAAAGGACCGGGTCCAATAATTCATACACAGTCCCCTTTTAAAAATTTGATGTCTCAATAAATAAATTCAATATTAAATCCTATCTATCTCTTGATTTATTCTATTTTCCCCTTTTAATTATACCATAATTTTATTTTAATCCGTAAATAGTATTCCTTATCTTTTCTCAACTTTTCAAACACTTTCACCAAACCCCATATCACTAGAACCTTTTTCAATTATACATCTACATTTTTATGCTTCTTTACTTTTATTTATTTATTTTGTGAAAGTAAAAAAATAAAATCTATGAACTATGATGAAGATGAAGTGAGGGCTGAATCCAATTTGTTTCTTTATTTCTAATTAAGTAGATAAAATTAAATAAGGGTAAATATATATAACTAAAAGGAAATAAAACTTGAGTGCTTTCGAAGGCCATGGGAGATAGGTGGATAATATTGATGTGAACATATTGGTGCATTTGACTCAAAATGTTTATGTGTGATGAATGTATGTAATAAAGCACAACGTAAAATATAAAAAATCTGGAGTGCAAATTGTGCAAATCAGAGATTGAGTTAAGCTGATATGCGAAGTGATCCAACTTGAGAAAAGTGATCTCACACAAACAAAAACTCCAAATAAATTTCAAATTTATAATTCCTCATCACGATCAAAGCTACAAATGCACAACAATCTCTCAAGTACTTAAGGTTCACTATATAGAGACAAAGTCGAATATTCACACTTAATCTAATCCATTTTGAGTAAAAATAACTAAATCTAAGGACGTTAAATGAAGTAACAAAATAAGATACCACTAAAACTAGAATTTCAGTAAATGAAAGCTAAGCTAATTTTAAAGATTCAAACTATGAATCAATAGTGATCAACACTAGGGGTTTGGGAATGTCTATGGCACTTTTCTCTCAAAGCGATGAAGCTTAGAAAAGATAGCAGCATGTGATTTCAATCAAGAGTGATTATGTTCTCATGGTAATCATTATACAAAGTAATCTGATAAGTGCAAATGAAGCGAAAATATACTAACAAGTATATTAGACCGTATCAAGTAATAAAGAGTGAATAAGAGTGTCAAACTCACATGGACTAATCTAGATTCATATCTTTCTAACTTAAGTTCATTAATTGAGAGAATAAAAAGAATTAATTTCAGATAAAAATTATTCAAATTGATAACAATCAGGGATAATAATGCCTTTAATTAATGTGAGAAGAAGTTAAAACTCAGACTATGTATCCCTATCGGATTATCTTAGGTGTCAATAATCAAATATAGATTTCTTGTAGAAAATAAACGGATAAAAGGTATATGACTCAAAAACTTGAGAACCTAACTACCCTAGTAAAGAATATAATCAAAACACGTTGAAAACAAAATTCACTTTAATATACTCTAAACTAACATGGAATAATATTAAAGGCTGCTGAAAGTAAAGGACTCAAAACCTTGAGAACTAATTATCTTAAATAGAAGTAAAACTAAAGATGCCAAAAACTCGATCAACTCTAATCTACTTTATTTAAGATGCCTTAAGTTGCAAGCATCCGTTTAATGACACAATTGTTAGTAATTAAAACTAATTTACTAACAAAAATATCAAAAAGATTGAACTCGGCCCGGGTCTGATACAACTCGACCTGTGTCAACTCAAAGTTTCTCTTCGGCAAAAACAATGAAAGAACCCAGCCCGGGTTAGTATTGACTCGGCCCGGGTTCTTCATAGAGAAGAATACATGTTTAATTGATCAAATGTTTCTTGCGATTATCATGCAAAATAATATAAAATTAATGCAAGAAACTATGCAAGTCAGATAAAGCGTGAAATGAACATCATAACCATGTGTTCATAAGTCTAAATAAAAAAATATATTAAGAGAAATCCGAGGTCGACGTAGTCTTCCTCTAATAACTAAACTAATCCATAATCCAGAGAATTACCATCAAATTCTAAGGAGAAAATACAAAATAAAGATTATAAATTATAAATCAAACTCCCAAGTGGTTATGGACGTCTTTGGAACAAGTATTGGCCTAAACTATGCTCCAAACGATCGCCCGAAACCTCGAAATCTCTAGTTCTTCCATTGATTTGCAGTGGTGCGGAGTATCATCTCTCATTTCTAGTGCGGCTAGGGTTTCAAACTTCGTGATTGCATCTCTTTGGGTTAGTGGTACATCTATATTTATAGGGGTGGTGGCCTTCTAGAATTACGAGTTGAAATCGCGAGTCAAATCCAAGTTAAAGTCAGCCGAAAAATCACGCGATCTGCCAGTTTGACTGATTGTACTAAACCAGGCCAAGTTTGTTCCAACTCGGGCCGAATTCTGTATAAAATTTAGTTTCGGGTAGAAATTGACTCGAAATCAGTTTTTACTCCGGGTATGATGTCAGCCCAGCTTGGGTTCTTCTTGAACTCAATTATACATGCTCTCCGTGCTCTGTTTTGCGTGTTTTTCTGATCCAATCGCTTTGCACTTCCAAAATGATGATCCTGAGAATAAAATAAACCACAAATGGGTAGCTTCTGACTTAAAATAATTTAGAAAATAAAGAAGAAAATAGATCCATGCAATGATAAAAACTACGAAAAATATCCTAAATGATGTATGTAAAATATGTATAAAAATGCATGCATCATAATCTCACTCTCGTGATTATAGACAGCCTAAGTGATACCTATACAGGTCAGATTACCTTTCAATTTTACCTAGTGTCATCCTCGACCAAGTTAGCCTCTTAGCTCTAATGACCGCACTCACTATCTCTTTTGATGAATACTAGATTTGGCTAACCTCTTGGCTTGAGCTGAAATCCTAGTAGCATGAATTATCTCTCTCAGACAGAGATAGACCAAAGGAGAACAAACACATTCGATCAAATCCCAAGTTCATCTCTCTGTTTTCTCTTAGGTATAATTACCAATCTCTCTTTGATGTGACTTGGCAATAACATGACTTCTTAGTATCTTGGACTATTACCAAGGACTAAGAATACCCTCTCAAACAGAGGTGATTGATATTAATAAAGCAACATTACAATTGCATCATTAAAAAGTTTGAAACACATGAAAATAGGGATTGTGCAATACAACAAAGCAACAACCATACTGAAGGTAAAGATATTGCAGGGCATTACATGTGAAAATAAGATTGTTCAAAAACAAAGTTCCTATCATGATGTAGTGAAAGCTCACATCATATAGTTGTATATAAAGGCTAAAATCAATGACATTAATTTACAATAAGATCAATAAATCATATCATAATTTATTAATTATGCTTAACCAGTAATATCAACAAAAAATATTTATTAACAATATCAATATCAATCGATGACTAGTAACAACAATTACTTTAAATATTTAATGTCTAATATATGATGAGTTCAATATGTTCTAACCACCCTTCTATTTTGATTGTAGACATCTTTGAATTTTCCCATTTAAGTATTCCAATCATTAAACAATAAATATTTAGTGAATGATTTGATACGTTTTTGCATTTGGTAGTCATTGACATTGATGATGGTTGGAGAAGCTAAATTGCACTAGCACCAATTGAGAAATTATCTTCTAGTGGTATTCATGCTCTACTTGTCTCTTGGAATAGATCAAAATTTCATCCTTAAAAATAGTCACAAACTGATCTAAGATTAGTGTAAAGATCCAATTAATCCTATCCATAAAGATGATAGATTCATTAGTTAATTCGAATGGAATTACCAATAACTCATAATGGTCATATTGTGCTTTGAATGCAATTTTTGGAATATCACATTGTTTGATTTAACTTAATGGTATAGTAGAATCAACTCCCAATTGTTCAAACAAATCATCTATTCTTGGCAAAAGGTATTTATTCTTTATAATCTCTAGGTTTAGGTGACTAAAATTAATACTCAACCTACGATAAAACTTGAGTTCCCAATGTGATACACTTGGTCAAACAAAATCCTTACCAAACATTTTGTAGTTACCCTTTTAATTTTTTTAGTTTTATATGTGCAATGTGATAATGAGCATTGAAAAGAGGAGTAATTGTATAGAAAAGATAAATAGAGAACTTGCCTCTCACGACAAGCCTGGAAATTCCTCTAGAAATACATATGAAAGCTCCTTCATTGCACCAATTCCACATGTTGTCGAGCTTGTTTCTTCAATCCACAACTTGCTTGCGCGAGGGTGGAACATTATCATTTTCTACGTTAGTCATGAATAGAATAGAGCTGTTGACTAGTTGGCAACACATGTGCTTGGCCTTAGCCCATGACTACACACTTGGCCAACACCCCCAATCAACCTCGGCAACATCTTCTTTCGGGATGTCATTGTGATCTCTTTATATCGCACCTCTTAATTTTTCCATTTAGTTAGATAACATGTATCCCAAGCTTTGGCCTTCTTTACTCACCAGAAAAAAAATATTTCTTCCTTTTTGTTCTCTACCAAAAGAAATTAAGAATGCCTCATATCCTCTCCTAAGTGATTTGAACGTGTGCCTAAATTCGTTATCTCCCAACCAAGTATAATTGTGGTTCATTTAAAATTGTTATGTTCCTCGATAATCTAAACAAGAATGATATAAGGACAATTAGTCCATACACAAAATCATATCAAATGCATGCATATATAGAAAAATAGATCAGCAATAAAGGGCTTATCACCAACTTTAACAACACACAATTTTGTATACTATACCTAAAGACAATGTATTAGTAGTAACACTCTAATAATAATCTAGTAATTCCACTTTGTCTTCAAATTTCATGCAAAATTTATATATACAAATAGGAATATTACCTATGATAACTACATTTGAAACATCAATGCCTTCTTCGCATAAAGCATACACTTCTCTTTATGCAACTACTTGTTTCCCCTGTCCTACTATTCCCCTGTCCCTACCTCCCTATGTCAAGGAGAATTACTATGATAGTTTTGATATAGTTTCATTGTTGTGAGTGATATCGATGTGGCTATTGTAGTTTAGGAGGAAGTTCATTTTTTTCTTATTTGAGTCATAATTTCTTAGTTTTGATTGCTATTCAACATTTCTTTCCTTCTTTATTATGTCCTTGATATGTTTGGCTCATGAGTAAATCATTCTCCACTAGCTATTTCATTGCATAAACATCTTCAATCATTTGTAATCGAAGTTTTGAGACTATCCTTTATGGTAGACTTTAGTCCCATCTCAAAATTATTAATTATTTTTAGCTTCATTGATAATTAGATCTTGTGCAAGTTGGCTTCAAATATCATACTATGTTGCTCAAGTTTCAGTAAATCAATCATCTTTACTTTACTTCAATTGTTAGAAGAGATTCTAGGCTTAATAACTTTTTACAATTGTTCAATATTACCCTCAAACATGAATTCATAGAAAACTATCATGTTCCTCTTATCACAACAAAAATTAGTAAATATCCTTTTCAAATTATTTATCCAATCTTCAACTTCTATTGGATCATCAAGGAGGACCAAATTTCTTGAACAGTTACTGTACATTTTTTGCTGCTTTTAGGTTGCTCAACCTTGATTTGATTGTTTCTACTATTTTGGAGCTTCACTGTTGTTTTCTTGAAGAGCTTGCAAGGCACCATCAAGTTGAGAATCTTGATCAAACCTTTTCAGTTTGGGTCAACCAATCCTCCTTATCCTAAATACAATCAAATTAATCATATCAAATTAATAATATGAATGATCATATCTTAGTACCTATAGAAACCCATGAAAATGTCCTAAAATTTTGCATACCTAAATAATAGAGAACCAATTTGAAAACTATCATGAGCACAATTTAAACCCTGATTTTTATCAAATAGAACTATGAAAACATGATATGTATATTTTTAGATAACATAAGAGAATGAGAGCATTAATTTTTAGATAATCATGTTTTCATATTTTTATCAAATAAAACTATGAAAACATGATATGTAATTTACAAGAAGGAAATCAATCATACATACATGGCATAACCAACTCAATTGATGTCTCAATAGAGGTACAAGTCTTCTATGTATATCAAGCATTGGTGCACAAGTTTTCTCAATATTTTACCACCAAAAGGAATCCACAACCTTACTAAGGACATCAACTTACATGATCTCAAAAAATTTAATGATATTAACTATATTTAAATAAAAATGTAAAAAGACAATAACTTAGCAAATTAATAACTCATCTCTTATGTGTTACCAACTAATACTTTAGGGAGCCATTGAACATGAAAAACATAATATTATCATCTATTGATGTTGTGGATGATCGCATGAAAAATGCATTTGGATAGATGATGGATTGTTATTATCAATGGCTAGATCTGGCCATAAGGCGGCCAGATCAGCCGCAAGCAGTTACATTTGGCCTCTAGCCGTCGACAACCGAAGTCGAAAGAGAGGGACAGGGAGTCTGGTGCCACTCGGCCAGATCGGCCGCAAGCAGCTACATTTGGCCTCTAGCCGTCGACAACCGGAGTCGAAAGAGAGGGATAGGGGAGTCTGGTGCCGCTTGCACCTTCATCGGAGCTGAGAGACCGAGAAAGGGAGAGAGTGCGGCCGGAGTCGAGAGAGCGAGAAAGGGAGAGAGTGCGGCCGGAGTCGAGAGAGAGGGAGGTCGGAACCGTTCCGCCTTCAACGGAGAGAGAGGTGGTCGTCGGAGCAGAGAGAGTGTGTGACGAGAGAGAGAGGGGAAGGGAGAGAGTGATGGGAGTGAGAGATGAAAGAGATACATGAGAGGGGAGGGTAACGAAGATATATTATTATAATACATTTTATTATATTCCAGTTATCGACGGGTTTATGTATTACCAACCATAGAAAATTCGTTAGTAATTCTGAAGGGCAAGATCATCAGAAACTTTATTATTGGAATTTTTAACGCACGATTTTTCCTCTCTCGCTCTCTCTTGCTTCTCTTGCCCCCTCTCTCGTTCTAATTACCGACGGTATTCATCGGTAATAAGAAGGATAAGCCTATCGAAAATGTTAATATTAAAATATTAATCATAAGCTTATATTATATTATATAAATATTATTATAAATTTAATTACTGATTATTTCAACCTTCAAAATTATCGGCCAATTTCAGCCTTCAGAATTATCGACGGATATATATGTTGGTAATTTCGAAGGTTAAACTCGTTAAAAATATTAATCATAAGTTCATATTATATTATATATTTTTATTATAAATTTACTTATGGGTGTAGTCTTCGGTATTACCGACGGCTAGAAGGATAAACCCATCGGAAACATTAATATAAAAATATTAATCATGAATATATATTATATTAATTTTATTATAATATAATTACTAACAGATCTATATTTCAAAATTATCAACGAAGTTGAAATTTGTCGATAATTTCGAAGGCGACAACTGTCGATAAATTATAGAAGGGTTTTTCTATTAGTACTAGCGTTGAAAATTCTGCCCGTTGATATTTCATAAGGATTTTTCTTTTCATCGCAAATGCTACTAAAAAATGCGAAGGATCGTTGTCCGTAAAAAATCTGTAATTTTCTTGTAGTGGTCCAACAACCCTCATATTTCCCCAAAGTCCTAGCTGCCAAGTCTCCTTTCTTTTCTTATCCACTAAGGAAACCCTATGGTTAGCGGATCTAGAGATCTATTCTTCATAGTGATTACTTTTGAGATCTACATGAAGGAGGAGATCAATGCTTCAGGGAAAGTACAAGAAGACTTAGAAGCTTCTAGATGATGAAGAACATAAAATGATTAAGAAAAGAGGATTTTAGATCTAAAACCTAAAGGTATATAAATGGGATTTAAAACCCTCTTTCCTCTCTCAATGATTTGCATGCAATGGATTGAGAGTTAGATGACACATTGTCCTCATGATTGAGGGTTGTATGAACCTAATGATTATATTCATATGTTCTAGGTGTAATCTATTATTTAATAATGTTCCATGCCCTAATTTAGAGATGTATAAGATTTTAGAGGAAAACCCTAAAATAAATTATTGTCATGATTCATGTTTTCAAAATATGATGCAAACATGTTCTTATGTCTATTAGTCGTACCCTCAATACGTTTTTTTATTATGTATATATTTTACCTTGATTTCATTTCAAAAATTAATATTTTTGAGTTAGAAATTATAATTCTAGGACGTTGGCACAACTGTGCCATGTCTTGAAATGGTCGTGACTGAGTAGGCAAAGTTCGGACGAAAATGGGCTGAATATTGGACTTTGTCACATCTGTGACGAAACTATCATGGTCATGATGAACTTGGGAATGATCATGACATAATGTATGTAGCATAAATACTTTCTGTCGCAGCCGTAATGGATGTTTCATGATGGTGACAAATTCTGTCATGATGGTGTGTCATGGCCGTGATCACTGGAAAATGCCCTTTAAATTGTATTAAACCTATTTTCAAAGGTATATAGTCTATGTATGTGTGTATGTTGATTCTATATCGCACTGATAGTGAAATTTAGGAGTGTAATGACAACTTGTTGATTTTTGAGTCAAAAGTGAGATTTTTCAATTTTTGATTTAACTCCCTAATTCACTCTCTACTGCAGTGCACATGTCAATTGTAGTAAACCCTAAATGTCATATCCACAGTGATTTGAAGTCAAAGACTCCCTAAAACAATCTAGACTAGCCTAAACTAAAGTTACAATTTCAAGAATTTGAAGGAAATAGAAAACAAATTTTTTTTATTAATGGCTAAATGATAACTACTTTTGGACTTTTGAAACTTTATCAAAACTGAATTATAATTGCTAAACTAAGGGCTAAAAAGGCTTATCTATCAATGAGGAAGGTTCTCCTAGGAGTTGGGGGTTCATCTAATTTAATTATAGCAATTTTTAGTCAAATCTGATTCAACCTTAAACATGGCTGCTCTCACAGCTTAATTAATCCCAAACTAATCATTATATTATCATATGAATGTTAGCCAGGTTGAAATGGATAAGTATCCTCACTGTTATCAAGTTATCAATAGGCACATTTCTAGAATTTTGCTAAATTTACCATTTCCTTTCAGATTTTAGCAAATTCAGTTTGGCATTACAATCAAACTCGCATTCATACATCAACTAATCAGAAAAGTAATGATCCAATCCTAATGATAATGTTTCTTGGTTTATCTCTAAACAACAAGAGGATTTTAAATTAGCCTCTCAGTTGTAAATAAAATGAAATCCACATTATCATTAATGAATTAGAAGCATTAAGCACATGATTACATATGGGAATTCAACAAGTGTCATTGCTCCTTGGTTCATCTCTGAACAGCAAGAAGACCCTAAGTTCACTTCTCAGTGATTTAATGAAATCAGAGGGCTACAATAACAAAGAAGAATCCCTCAAAAATTCAGGAAACAGAATTCTGAAATAACCAAATCAGGAAGAAAATCAGCACCAATTACAAGTTGAAATCTCAGAATTATCATTGCCTCTTAATACATTTCTGAATAAGAAGAAACCCACTCAATCTATTTCTCAGCAACTAATGGCATAAGGGGTTCCACAATAATAGACAGATCCATTAAACATCAGAAATCAGACATGCATAATCAGAATTCAGATTTCAAAAAAATAGATTTCAGAAAACAATAAATCAGATTTCTAATTGGGATTGAATCTAGAAACTTGGCATTAGTTCTTGATTCATTTCTGAACAAAGAGTAGATCAAAGGACAACCTCTCAATTGTAGTTACAAGTAGGATCTTACAATGACAAGAATAGATTCATATGAGTTCATAATCCACAGAATCAAAAAATCAGTGCAGGAAATCAGAATTGTCCATAATTCATCCACAATTAAACTAGACTACTACCCTATCCTAGGAGAAATGAGATTTAGCTCTTCATAATTACAAAGATTGATACACAATAGTAGGAAGGATTGATACAAAACATCCTGTAATTAATAGAAAAGTATGTTGTCGACAGGATCCTGGATTGCAGCTCCACTTCCTCCAAACCCTTGCTTCCTTCTTGCTCAAAACCCTGCAATGGCCAGCCCCCCATGTTCCTTCTGGTTTCTCAGCTTTTATATGTATTCTCCTCACCTTTGGATGTGGATAGGAAGCTTCCATCATTCCCTGATTGTGCCATGTGTCCCATCCAGAAAATATCTGTAGGTGACAACTTTTTGGACAGCCAAAAAGCAAGTGGTCCCTCCTCCATTTTTCTCCTTGTGCAACCTTCTTTTCCCTGCTAGAAAGGCCAAAGCATTAAGCATCAAAGTCCTTGAATAGGATTTTAATAGATAAGGATTAGGACAATGACAATTATCAACTCAGTTATTGATAGTGATATTGAGGGGTGTAGTGATAACTTGCTCAGATTTTTCAATTTTTGATCTAACTCCCTAACTCACTCTCTACTGCAAGTATACAGATCAATTGTAGTCTACCCAAATGTTGTATCCTCAGTGATTTAAAGCCAAAGACTCCCTAAAACAATCTAGACTAGTTCTACTTTAAGTGGCAAAAACATGAAAGTAAAGAATTCAGAAAATAGAATTTTAATTGAGGGAAAATGATAACTATTTTTGGACTTTTAGAAATTTATCAAAACAGAATTATAAATTCTAAACTAGAGTCTCAAAGGGTTTAACTATCAATGAGGAAAGTTCTCCTAGGAGATGTGGTTCATCTAACTTAATTATGGATGGAATGGAACAAGTTATCAATATGTGTCAATTTTAACTCAACTTGAAATAACCTGTATTCACAGCACAATTGAATCGAAACTAATTATCATATTTTCACATGATTGATTAGCCAAGTTGAATTAGAAAAGACCCTTGCTGAAATCAAGTTAACATTAAGCTCAAAATCAAATTCCTTGCTGATTTTTGGCAATTTAGTGAAATCTGAAATGATAACAATCAAATTCACTTTAAAAATGAGGGAATTGTTTCAATTGATTAAACAGGAATGAAATTAATCCAATATTAGTGCAAATGCTTCTTGGTTTATCTCTAAACTACAAGACGATTTTAAATCAGCCTCTCAGTTGTAAATTGAAATGAAATCCACATTTTCACTAATGGATTGGATGAAATCATCACCTAATTACATATGGGAACTCAGCAATGTCATTGCATCTTGGTCCATCTCTGAACATCAAGATAACCATGAATTCACCTCTCAGTGATTAAATGGAATTAGAGGTTTACAATAACAAAGAAGAATCTCACAGATTCATGAAATCAGATTTGAAAATCAGGATTAAAAATAAGAAATCAGCATTGAAAGGTTTGCAATAATTCAGGGATTAACACCTTGGAAATACCATTGCGTCTTGATTCATTTCTGAGCAAGAATGAAACCATAAGTAACCTCTCAGTTATCAATTCAATCAGGGCTCAACAATGATGAAAAACAGGTTTAACAGAATTCAGAAATAAAAAATGGGGGAAAAACAGATTTCAGAATTCAGGAAATCAGATTCTTAATTGGGTTAGAACCTAGAAACTTGCATTGGTTCTTGATTCATTTCTGAACAAAGATTAGATCAAATGACAACTTTTCAGTTGTAAATACGAATAGGATATTACAATGACAAGAACAGATTCATAGCAATACAGAATTCAGAAATCAAAAATTGATTCAGTTCAGGAAATCAGACTTGTCCCTAATCCATCCATAATTAATCTAGACTACTACCCTATCCTAGGAGACATAAGATCTAGCTCCTCATAATTACAATGTCTAATACATAATAGAAGGGAAAACATATGCAATTCATCTTGGATAATGATCTATCGACCGGAATCAACAGCATTCAGCTCCTTTTAGCTCCACTTCCAGCTCCAAACCCATACAATGCCCCCCCCCTCTTAGGGTTTTGATAGTGATGTTGAGGAGTGTAGTGATAACTTGCAGATTTTGGGGTCAAATTTCAAATTTTTTAATTTTTGATTTAACTCCCTAACTCACTCTCTACTGCAGTGCACAGGTCAATTGTAATAACCCTAAATGTCGTATCCACAGTGATTTGAGTCCTAGCTCCCTAAAAATAATTTAGACTAATCCTATTTAAAGTGGTAAAAATAGAAATTTAAGTGGAAGTGAAAATAGATTTTTATGGAAGGCAAAATGATAACTATTTTTGGATTTCTGAAAAGTTAACTAAACTGAATTTAAATGCTAATCTAGAGGCTAAAAGAGTTTATCTATCAATGAGGAAGGTTCTCCTAGGAGTTGGGGTTCAGCTAATTTAATTATGGATGGAATGGGACAAGTTATCATTAAAAATTCAAATCTGCTCCAACCTGAAAATTTACTGCTTCCACAGCTCATTTAGTCTAGAACTAATCTATATATTATCATATACATATTAGCCAAGTTGAATTGGATAAGTAACCCCACTGAATATCAAGTTATCATTAACAAATTCATGAGCCCCTCACTGATTTTGCAAATACTTTTCAGATTTTGGCAATTTCAGAAAGATAATGAATCCAATCTCAATACTAATGCTTCTTGGTTTATCTCTAAACTACAAAATGATTTTAAATCAGCCTCTCAGCTGTAATTTGAAATGAAATCCACATTAGCACCAATCAATTGGAACATTTCAGCACATGTTACTTATTGTAATTTAGATTTGCCATTGCTCCTTGCTTCGGGAATTAACCTTTCAGTTGCATATAAGATTGGGATTCCACAATGACAAGCAAATTCCATAAAAGTTAGAACTCAAAATTCAAATCAGAATTCACCACAGCATGCTTTCACAGAATTAATTTAGGGGAGTTATCATTGCCTCTTATTACATTTCTGAATAAGAAGAACCCATTTAATCTACTTCTCAGTAGCCAATGGAATGAAGGGTTTACAATGACATCAGATTTCATAAATCAGAAATCAGAATTGCAGTTCAGAAACTAAATTAGATAAAAAAATCAGATTCCTAAATAAGACTTGGACCTAGAACTTGTCATTGGTTCTTGTTTCATTTTTGAATAAAGAACAGATCATAAAATAACCTCTCAGTTGTATATATAAGCAAGATCATACAATGCCATGAATATGACAGAAATAGATGAGTTCTGAATACAGAATCAGGAATCAGAAAATCAAAAAATAAGAAATCAGTGCAGGAAATCAGAAATGTTCATATCCATCCATAATTAATCTAGACTACTACCCTATCCTAGGAGACATGGAGTTTAGCTCCTCGTAATTATAAAGTTTGATACAAAATGGAATGAAGAACTGATGTAAATCATCATGGATTGAGAAACTATCGACAGGAGTTGCAGCAGCACTTTTGCTCCAGCTCCAAAACCCTTGCTTCCTTCTCCAAACCCTGCAATGGCCAGCCCCCCTTCCTCCAGAATTTCCCTAGCATATATATGTATCATGTGCACCCTTTGATCAGCATCAAAATGTCCCATGGTGATGTGATTGTGCCATGTGTCCTGGTCCTGGAAGCAACTGCAGAAGACAACTTTTTGGACAGCAAAAGTAGGTGGTCCCCCCACCTTTTTCAGCTTTTTTGTAATTTGTTTTTCCCTGCTAGAAGAGATAGAACACCAATCATCAAAGTTCTCAAATAGGAAATAAGCAAATAAGGATGAGGATATCTACTAGGATCAGCTCCAACATCAAATAAAATCTGATGTTATGCAGAGGTGAAATCAGTAAATGAAAATGATAAGTTTGAAGACCCAGAATGATAACTTTGCATATATCTTGGAAAATGTTCAAATATGGATGGTTCAGAGCATTGACGGCATAAAAGGATTAGGATGGCAAGTGAATGAGGTTAGAAATCAAATGTGGATAAGATTTCATAAGAATGACAACTTGGGTGCCAAAACGATAACTTAATGCCTTAAAAATGATAGCTTGTCATAACTTTGGTTGTGGTTATCCAAATGTGATCAAATTTGAACATCAATGAGTTAGGACAATAATATAATGATTGTTTAATGCCTTTGTGCAGATTTGATAGTTTTGCATATCAAAATGACAGTTTTGCCCTTAAACCATAACTTGACATTGGAAAATGATAACTTGTTCAAATGGATTGATAATTTTGCACAAGTTGAAATATGATCATCCAAATATGATTCATTCATGATAGTAATGGATTTAGGGCAAGAAAATCATTGGAAATCAGCTAAATCAATAACTTGGCACATTGGAATGATAACTTGTCCTAAAAATGATAACTTGGCATATAATTGAAATATTTATTGATTTTAGCAATTCAGAACCTCTATGCACATGGAATTAAGTATAAAATGAGGAAGATCAACTAGTTATCACAATCCATGCATTCCAAACATAATTGTCCAAAAGTTGGGCAATTTAAGGGCTCGATATGGGTGAAATGCATCTAAAATGGAATAAAAACTATAGTGATCAGCTAGTGATCAGGTTTTCAGCTTATATATGATCTTCTTAAACCCTTAGATCAGCATCAGAATGTTCCCTTGTGTCTTTATTATGCCACCTGTCCAATGGCCCTGAAATTCCAGTTGCTGCAGCAGCTTTTGGACAGCAAAAGCAAGTGATCCCCCTTCTTTTCCAACATTTTTCAGCTTTATAATACCTGCTAGGAGATCCAAAACAGCAAGCATCAAAGTCCACAAATAAAATTTTAGGAATTGTCAACTTTACTACAAGGTTGAACTACAAATCCCTTGATGAACAGATTTTCATTGCTTAAATAGGTTTAACACCTGACTTTTATTCATGAAATACAAGTAAACAGGTCAGAACCTGATTTTTATTCATGTTAGTCACAGGATAAAAATCCTAGCTTTATTCAGGAGAGGTTCCTTTTTAGAATTTCACTCCCTTTATTTATTGATAGTGATATTTGGGTTTTCTAGTGATAACTTGCTGAAATTTAAGAAAATGTCAATTTTTTATTTTTAATTTTGGTCTCCCAACTCACTAGCTGCAAGTGCACAGGTAAGTTGTAGGAGACTCAGGTTGTCGTATCCACAAGAATTTGAAGTCTAAGACACCCTAAAACAATCTAGATTAGTTCTACTTAAGTGGCTAAAAACAGATTTTTAAAGGGAAGTGAAAACAGATTTTTTTATGGAAAGTGAAATGATAACAGATTTTTGGGTTTTGAAAATTTATCAAAACTGAATTATAAATGCTAGAATGAAGTCTAAAAAGGTTTAACTATCTATGAGGAAGGTTCTTCTAGGATTTGGGGTTCATCTAAATTAATTAAGGATGGAATGGAACAAGTTATCATTAAATGTCCAACTTTTGATTCAACTTGAAAATGGCTGTTCCCACAGCTCAATTGGCCTCTAACTAAGCAATATATGATTATATAATTGTTAGCTAGGTTGAATCAAAAGAGGGTCCTCACTGAAAATCAAGTTATCATTGGGCTCAAAAGAAAGATTCAATGCTGATTTTTGCAATTCAAGGAAGTTTGGAATGATAACTTGCATTTGCAATCATAAAAAGATGGAATCATTCCAATCAACCAAACCAGGATAAAATATACTCAATAATGGTGCTTGTGTTCCATGATTCATCTCTGAATTCAAGGGAGATTCAAAATCAACCTCTCGGTTGCAAAGTAAATTGAAATCCACACAAACACACTCAATTGGAAATGCAAAATATATGGCCACATGAGTTCACAATTTCCATTGCTCCTTGGCCCATCTCTGGATCTCAAGGAAGCCCTTAAGACTACCTCTCAGTAGTGGATTAATATGAGGATTGACAATGGAAATCAGAATTTAATTAAAATAAGAAAATAGGAATCAGCATTTCAGAAAAATTAGCAATGTGGATTGATGGAATTCAAGTTTGCCAAATGCCCCTTGACCCATCTCTGGACTGCAAGGGATTCCTAGAGTACACCTCTCAGTGATTTGAATAAAATAGGGATTAACAATTGGCAAATCAGATTCCAAACAATCAGAAAATAGAATTTAGAATCAAACTAAGAAATCAGATTTTGGAAAAAATCAGATTTGAATTCTGAATTGTCAAAAGATCTTGATTCATTTCTGAATAAGATCAGGGCATATATTAGCCTTTCAGCTGTTCAATTAATCTAATCTTTGATGACAATCAGATCCAAAAGCCCAAGAAATCAGATTTTGGAATTCATGAAACCAAAAACCATGAAATCAGTATTTTAGAAATCAAAATTTTAAACCAATGGAAATCTGACTTACCAATTGATTCTTGACCCATCTCTGGACTACAAGACATCCCTAAAGTTCACTTATCAGTGAATGGAATAATTCAGGGGACTCAATTGATAAAAATAGATTCCAATGAGGAATCAGAAAAATCAGAATTCTGATTTCTATTCAGGAACTAGTGGAAAAATTCTGGTTTGAGTCAAATGATTGTCCAAACAATCTTGATTCATTCCTGAACAAGATAGGGACAATAACAACATTCCAATGACTCAATTAACCAAATTAGAAATGAAGAACAGATTCTGATATTTATAGGAATCAGATTCAGAAATCAAAAAACTGAAATTCAGAAATCAGGAAACCAAATCAGAAATCAGATTTGCAATTGAATGAAATCAGAAAACTGACATTAACTCTTAATTCACTTCTGTAGAATGATTAGATCAAGTAATACTTCTTAGTCATTGGTTACAATTAGATCTAATAGTAGCATAGCATAAATCAGTACAGAATGTTTCTGAAATCTGAAAATCAGCAATAATTCAGTGCAGGAATAATAAAACAGTCCATATCCATCCAAAACTAATCTAAACTACTACCCTATCCTATAAGAAATGGAGCTTAGCTCCTCATATTTACAAGATTTGACATCAAATGGGATAAGAAACAGATACAATTCATGGATGCTTGAAGCTTCTCGGCCAGCAGCAGCAGTCCAGCAGCAGCCACCTCCTTCCTTGCTCAAACTCTTGAATGACCAGCCTGCTTTCTCCTCCAGAAAAATCCAGCTTTTATATCACTTCTCCCCACCTTTGGATCAGCATCTGAACATTCTTTGTGCTTTGATTGCAGCAATGTGTCCCCTGGTCCTGAAATTTCAGCACTGACAGCTTTTTGGACAGCCAAAAAGCTAGTGGTCCCCCCTCCTTTTTCCACCTTTTGACCACATTTTCTTCTTGCTACAAAAACCCAAACAGCAAGCATCAAAGCTCTTGAGTAGTATTTTGACAAATAAGGATTAGAATAATGCTGGTAACTAGTTCAAATATCAGATGGGGTTATGTGTTGTGCAAGAATGAAAACTTATATCGATATGAATGAATTCAAGGGCCCGGAATGATAACTTTATGGAAATCTTGGAAAATGTCCTAATATGGGTGGTTCAAAGCATTTCAAGCATCAAATTGATTAGAGAGACAAGTGAGTGAGGTCAGAAATCAAATATGAATGAGATTCCTAAGGAGTGATAACTTGAGTGCCCCAAAAACGATAACTTATATGACTTAAAAACGATAACTTGTGATAACTTGAGTTTTGATTATCCAAATGTGATGAAATTTGACCAGCAATGAGTTAGAACAATAATAAGATGATTGCTTAAGGTCCTTATGCAGAATTAATGGTTTTGCATGTCGAAATGACAGAATTGCCCTTTAACGATAACTTGGCACTTGAAAAATGATAACTTGTTCAAATGGAATTAAAACTTTGCACAAGTTGAGATGTGACTATCCAAATATGATTTATACATGATAATGATGGATTTAGGGCAAGAAAACCATTGAAAATCAGTTCATTCAAAATAATGATAACTTGTCCTCAAAATGATAACTTGGCATAGAATTTAAATATTAATGGATTTTGGCATTTCAGAACCTCTATGCACATGGAATTAAGTATGAAATGAGGAATATCAACTAGTTATCACAATGTTTGGATTCCAAGTATAATTGGCCCAAAAATAGGCAAAAGTGGGACTCCATATGTATGAATTTCATCTAAAATGAGTTAGAACCATATAGTAATCAGCAAGTGATCATTTATGCATGCATGCAATGAAAAATGCAAGTTTTCACTTTTTCTTTTCTCGATTTTTTTTTCTATTTTGTTCATGAAGAGAGCAATAGTTCAAACTCAAGTATAGTTTAGATCCTTTTGTCCAAAAAGTCAACTTTTCCTATTTAACATGGCAGCAAAAGCCTTGACTCCCTTCTAGACATCTGATATTATCAATTTAATCCATGAATGTCAGCTAGTATTACCCATAAAAAGAAATTTTTTTTCAACTGAATATTAATTCAAATGCATCTGAATTGATAAGCCAATTAAAGCAACAAGACTAATGGCCAAGTTGGCCACTTGATATTGGAGTGTACCAACTGTCATAATGAAGTATTTTACCCATTTAAGAGTTAGAATGAGTGAAGGAATTGAATTGAACTCGAATAATGATAACCAATGATAACTTGTGATAACCGGGTTAAATTAATGATAACTTGTAAAACCTACTGATAACCTGGTGATAAATGATATATGGACATTAAAATAAATTGAAAATATGGTGTGAAGGTTAGAAAAGCATCAGGTTTCCTCCCCCAAGCTTATTCTCAGCACTGTCCACAGTGGTGAAAGCATAGGCTAGGGAGAGGGTAGGGAGGGTATGAAATGCATGGAATTGGGCATTTGAATCTATCCAATGGTTCTTGCATTTCAATCCAAGTCTTCAGGTGTTCCATACTTCATGATTTGCAACAATTTCTACAGAGAAACAAGAGATATCAGTGAAATATGCAATATTAGAATTTTAGGATGCACAATTCAACAATGTATTGAGATTCACTAAAATGCACTGAAATTCAGCTAAGATTGATTGGGACAACTGATATGCATGATGATTCAGATATTAATATGATGATTTCAGCATGAATGAAAAGATAATATCAGCTATCAATAGGGTTTCAGTGAGAAAAATTAAAATCAAGGGTAGGGGTACTCCCTTATTGTCGATTTGTGGATTGATCTGATTCCTCCCTTCTTTATTCCTACAGAACAGAAAGGTTAAGTGTAAGATGTCTTGGGTTACCTCCTAAGAAATGCCCTACTTTAATATCTTAGGCTAGAATTGTTCCACTTGAATTCAGCTAGGCAAACTTGGCAAATCTTGCAATTTCAGCACCTCCTTAGCTGAATCTTGGGCTGTGGGGTTATATAACTTTAACCTCTGTCCATTGACCTTGAATATATCATCCTTATCATTCAGAAGGGCCACAACTCCATAAGGATAAACTTTGTGGACTTTAAAAGGTCCACTCCACCTTGATTTCAATTTTCCAGGGAATAATTTCAACCTTGAATTAAACAACAATACAAAGTCTCCAATTTTGAAATCCTTCTTCAAAATTTTGCTATCATGCCACCTCTTGATCCTTTCCTTGTGGAATTATGAATTATGGTAGGCATTAAGCCTAATTTCATCCAGTTCATCAATTTGTAGGAGCCTTTTCTGTCCACAAGCATGCATATCAAAATTTAATGCTTTGACAGCCCAATATGCCTTGTGTTTGAGTTCAATTGGTAAGTGGCATGTTTTTCCATAAACCAATTTGTATGGGGAAACACCAATTGGAGATTTATATGCTGTCCTATAGGCCCAAAGTGCCTCATTCAACTTCAAACTCCAATCCTTCCTAATCAAGAAAACTGTTTTCTCCAATATGGTCTTGATTTCCCTATTTGAAATTTTTGCTTGCCTATTTGTTTGAGGGTGATATGATGTTGAGACCTTGTGCTTAAGTCCATACTTGTTTAGGAGGTTCTCAAAACACTTTTCAATGAAGTGGCTGCCTCCATCACTGATAACCACCCTTGGAATTCCAAATCTTGGGAAAATTGTATCTTTGAACAACTTAATAACAGCCCTGGAATCAGCAACTGTTGTGGGAATGGCTTCTATCCACTTGGACACATAATCAACAACCAACAATATGAATTTATATCCAAAGGAGTTAGGGAAGGGTCCCATGTAATCAATGCCCCAAACATCAAAAATTTTAACTTTTAGGATTCCATTTTGTGGCATTTCATTCCTCCTAGAAATTGAACCTGGCCTTTGACATTCATCACAACTCTTCACATACAAATAAGCATCTTTAAACAAAGAAGGCCAATAGAAATCAAATTGTAGAACCTTGGCAGCAGTCTTTTGAGTGGCTCCATGTCCACCATATGGAGATGAGTGACATGCATGCAAAATGGATTGGAATTCAGCTTCTGGCACACACCTTCTGAAAATGCCATCAGAGGACTTCTTGAACAAGAGGGGATCATCCCAATAGAAGTCCTTCAAGTCATGAAAAAAATTCTTCTTCTGTTGGTAGGTGTAATAAGAAGGAATGACTCCACATGCCAAGTAATTGACAATATCAGCATACCAAGGGGTAGGGGCAGCTGATATGGCCATTAGGAAATCATCAGGGAAGGAATCATTGATAGGGATTGATGGAGAATCCTGAATTCCTTCCATTCTTGACAAGTGGTCAGCAACCAAGTTTTCTGTCCCTCTTTTGTCCCTGATTTCTACATCAAACTCTTGCAGCAGCAAGATCCATCTGATGAGCCTTGGCTTGGATTCCTTCTTGTTAATTAGGTGCCTTACTGCTTGGTGATCAGTGAAGACAATTACGTTGGATCCAATTAAATAAGATCTGAACTTGTGAAAGGCAAACACTACAGCCAACAATTCCTTTTCAGTGGTGGCATAGTTGACTTGGGCTTCATCCAATGTCTTGCTAGCATAACATATGACATAGTGTTTCTTCTCCTTGGTTTGCCCTAGCACAGCCCCTACTGCCTGGTCAGAGGCATCACACATGATTTCAAAGGGCAATGTCTAATCTGGTGGCTGCACTATAGGAGCTGAAATGAGGGCTTCCTTTAATTGGTTAAAGGCCTTCATGCAGTCTTCATCAAAATTGAACTCCACATCCTTTGATAGCAACCTTGTGAGGGGCCTGGTTATCAATGAAAAGTTTTTAATGAATCTTCTGTAGAACCCAGCATGACCCAAGAAACTCCTTATAGCCTTCACATTCTTTGGAGGTGGCAACTTCTCAATGACTTCAATCTTTGCTTTGTCCATTTCAATCCCTCTACTGGATACAATGTGGCCCAATACCACTCCTTCTTGAACCATGAAGTGGCACTTTTCCCAATTCAGAATTAGATTGGATTCCCTGCACCTTTGTAACACTTTTGTCAAATTTTCCAAACAAGCCTCAAAAGAATCCCCATAAACTGAAAAGTTATCCATAAACACCTCTATAATGTCCTCAATGAAGTCTGAAAATATGGACATCATACACCTCTGAAATGTGGCAGGAGCATTGCATAATCCAAATGGCATCCTCCTATATGCAAATGTCCCATATGGACAAATGAAGGTAGTCTTGTGCTGGTCTTGTGGATGGATAGGGATCTGTAGAAAACCTGAATAGCCATCCAAATAATAAAAGTGAGAGTGTTTTGCCAATCTCTCCAACATTTGGTCAATGAAGGGAAGTGGGAAGTGATCCTTCCTGGTTGCCTTGTTCAATTTCATGAAATCAATGCACATCCTCTAACATGTGACTGTCCTGGTGGATATCAATTCTTTTGAATATGATTTGACTACTGTAATCCCTCCTTTCTTTGGCACAACTTGGACAGGGCTGACCCATTCACTATCTGAAATGGAATATATGATCCAGCATTCAACAATTTCATAACTTCCTTTTTGACAACCTCCTTCATCACTGGATTCAATCTTCTTTGACATTCAATGGAGGGCTTGTAGTTGTCCTCCATGGGGATCCTGTGCATGCAAATTGAGGGATTAATACCCTTGATATCTTCAATGGAATAGCCTATTACTTCCTTGTACAACTTTAATCTTTTCAGCAGCTCATGTACTTGTTCCTTTGGCAAAAATTGGCATTGATAATTACTGGAAATGTTGAGTTCTTCCCCAAGAATTCATACTTCAGGTTGCTAGGGAGAGGCTTGAGCTCCAATTTGGAAGGATTGGCTTGAGCTGAATTGCCTTGGAGTTCAGCAGTGATAACTTGCTGCACTTTCACACTGATTTTCTGAATTTCCACTGATTTGAATAAATTCAATGCTGATTGGTAAGCTTCAGCCTCTGGATCCTCCAATTCCCTCAAATGATCAAACATGAGGTATCTTTGCAATGGATCTTCAATGGGTATTATTGCTGAGGCTTGCTCCACAACTTGATCAATTTGTCCATCTCCAAAGTCATCCTGTTGACAAGCTGGCCTGTTGATAACTTGTGCAAGGTTAAACTCTATCTTGTCTTCACCAATTTGGAAGGTCAATCTCCCCTCTTTGACATCAATAACAGCTCCAATAGTAGCAAGAAAAGGGTCTCCTAAGCAAAATAGGTGTATTCAGATGTTCATCCATATCCAACACTACAAAGTCCACAGGTATATAAAATTTTCCAACCTTTAAGGGTATGTCTTCAATGATTCCATGAGGGTACTTAATGGATCTGTCAGCCAATTGTAGAGACATATTGGTGGGTTTCATGTCTCCAACCTCAAGTTTCCTGCATAAAGATAAGGATATAACACTCACAGAAGCACCCAAGTCACACATGGCTCTTTGGATTTTTCTATTTTCTATCTCACATGGAATGGAGAAACTTCCTGGATCTTTTAGTTTAGGAGGTAGCTTATTTTGGATTATTGCAGAAGTCTCTTCAGTTAATGCAATAGTTTCACATTCCACAATTCTCCTCTTCTTGGTCAAGATTTCCTTAAGAAATTTTGCATATGAAGGCATCTCTTGAATGGCTTCAACAAATGGTACATTAATGTACAACATCTTCAAGATTTCTAAAAACCTTCCATATTGCTGATCCTGCTTGGCCTTCACCAACCTTTGAGGGAAAGGCACTTTGTCAAAGATCCTTCCATTGACCTCATTTTGAAAATTCTTTTTGACTTCTCACAGCAGCCTCTTCAATTGCTTTTTCAACAGGTTCTGAACAGGAGTTTTCCTGAGCTGAATTGCCTTCCACATTCTGAGAATTTGGATTCTTCTGAGCTGGATTGGCCTCAACATTTTTCATTGGCTCTTCAACCATCCTTCCACTCCTGAGTTGAATGGCTTTGGCCTATTCTTTAGGGTTCACCTCTGGTTAACATGGGGAGTCTAGCTGAGGTGCTAGCCTGCTGAGCAAATTGATTTTCAAGCATCTTCTGATTGGCACTCATGGTTTCAAGTCTAGAATTGATTTTTAATATTTTTTCTCCTTGATTGTCCTGCTTCTTCAAAATTTGTTGCAACGTTTCCTCCATTTTTGAGAATTGAGAAGGTTGAGTTTGTGGTGGTTGCTCATAAGGGGTTCTTTGCATTGGAGCATTTGAGGGCTGAGTTGCATATGGAGGTGGCTGATTTCTTGGCAAAATCTTAGGTTGCCAACTAGAATTCTGCATTGATGGCCCTTGGTAATGATTAGCCTTGTAGGAAAAGTAGGGATGGTTCCTATTTTCTGGAGTATAGAATTCAGCAGGGGGTTTCAATCTATAATTCCCCACAGCATTCACTGAATCAATGAATTGCTCATATTGTTGCATGATTAGATTGCAACTTTCTGTGGCATGGCCTTGATTACCACATACATCACGCCTAGATTCAGGGCTGGAAGCCTTGCTGACATTAGAAGTTAAGTTCAGCTTCTCTAGGGTTTTGTACAACACTTCTTCAAATTGGGATGACAAGTTGTAACTGACTTCTCAACAGGTGGTCTCCTTGTCCTGTCATGGGTAAGAAAGTGATGATTCTTGGTAATATTTTATATCAATTGGTAGGCTTCATCAATATTCTTTGATGCAAAGATCCCTCCTGCAGCTGTATCTAGTGCCACCTTGGATGGATAATTAAGGTCCTTATGAAAGTAATTGACTAGCTGCCACTTCTCAAAACCATGATGTGGACATGCCCTCAACAGCCCTTGGAGTCTCTTCTATGCATCACAAATATTCTCCTGGTCCAATTGGTAAAACTTGACTATTTGATCCCTATAATTATCAGACTTGGAAGGAGGGAAAAATTCTGATAGAAACAATTGCATAATAGATTTCCAAGTGGTCACTTCTTCAGGTTTGAGAGTCTTATACCGGATTTTGGCCTTGTCTTTGAGTGAAAAAGGGAATAGTCTCGTGTAAACAACATTCATAGGAGTATTATTGAAGTGTACTGTGCTGCATATCTCATTAAAGTTGTCCAAATGTGAGGCTAGATCTTCTGTCCCTAATCCAGAAAATTGATACTGTCTTATCATAGTAATTAGTGCTGGAATCACTTCAAAATTTGTCACAGGTGCTAGACCTCCATCTCCAAGTTGATTTCTGACATTGCTAGGTGAGTAGCAATCTTTCAATGTCCTTGGTGCAGCTATATTGTCTTGCTCGTCTTCCTCTTCTTTAAAAATTCTTCTTTTTGCCTCTAACCTTTGCAATCTTCTTCTTCTAAAAAACCTTCTTTCAGGCTCAGGATCTTATTGATAATGGTCCTCTTGATTGTCCAAATCCTGCATAAATGAATTCAGAAGTATCAAATTGACAAAAGAAAGAAAACTAGACAAAAATGGAAAATTGAGAATGATAACTTGCAAAAAACTGAAAATTGGCCTAATAAATGGACTAAAAACTAGCCTAAAACTAATCTAAACTATCTAAGTCTAATTGACCTCAAATCTCGGGCAATGGTGCCAAAAACTTGATAGTGATGTTGAGGAGTGTAGTGATAACTTGCTGATTTTGTGGTCAAATTTCAGATTTTTCAATTTTTAATTTAACTCCCTAACTCACTCTCTACTGCAGTGCACAGGTCAATTGTAGTAACCCTAAATGTCGTATCTATAGTGATTTGAAGTCCTAGAATCCCTAAAAATAATTTAAACTAATCCTATTTAAAGTGGTAAAAATAAGAATTTAAGTGGAAGTGAAAACAAATTTTTAAGGAAGGCAAAATGATAACTATTTTTGGATTTATGAAAAATTAACTAAACTGAATTGTAAATGCTAATCTAGAGGCTAAAAGGGTTTATCTATCAATGAGAAAGGTTCTCCTAGGAGTTGGGATTCATCTAATTTAATTATGGATGTTATGAGACAAGTTATCATTAAAAATTCAAATCTGCTCCAACCTGAAAATTTACTGCTTCCACAGCTCATTTAGTCCAGAACTAATCTATATATTATCATATACATATTAGCCAGGTTGAATTGGATAAGTATCCCCACTGAATATCAAGTTATCATTAACAAATTCATAAGCCCCTCACTGATTTTGCAAATACTTTTCAGATTTTGGCAATTTCAGTTTGGTAATAGAATTCAGCTCATTTTCATGCATCAACTAATCACAAAGATAATAATCCAATCTCAATACTAATGCTTCTTGGTTTATCTCTAAAGTATAAGAGGATTTTAAATCAGTCTCTCAGCTGTAATTTGAAATGAAATTCACATTTGCACCAATCAATTGGAACATTTCAGCACATGTTACTTATTGAAATTCAGATTTGCCATTGCTCCTTGGTCCATTTCTGAACAAAGTGGAAATCAGGAATTAACCTTTCAGTTGCATATAAGATTGGGATTCCACAATGACAAGAAAATTCCATAAAAATCAGAACTCAAAATTCAAATCAGAATTCACCACAGCATGCTTTCACAGAATTAATTCAGGGGAGTTATCATTGCCTCTTATAACATTTCTGAATAAGAAGAACCCATTTATTCTCAGTAGAAAATGGAATGAAGGGTTTACAATGACATCAGATTTCATAAATCAGGAATAAAAAATGCAATTCAGAATCTAAATTAGATAAAAAAAGATCAGATTCCTAAATAAGATTTGGACCTAGAACTTGTCATTGGTTCTTGTTTCATTTCTGAATAAAGAACATATCATAAAACAACCTCTCAGTTGTAGATATAAGCAAGATCATACAATGCCATGAATAGGACAAAAATAGATGAGTTCTGAATGCAGAATCAGGAATCAAAAAATAAGAAATCAGTGCAGGAAATCAGAAAAATAGGTGGTCCCCCCACCTTTTTTAGCTTTTTTGTAATTTGTTTTTCCCTACTAGAAGAGATAGAACACCAATCATCAAAGTCCTCAAATAGGAAATAAGCAAATAAGGATGAGGATATCTACTAGGATCAGCTCCAACATCAAATAAAATTTGATGTTATGAAGAGGTGAAATTAGTAAATGAAAATGATAAGTTTGAAGACCCGGAATGATAACTTTGCATATATCTTAGAAAATGTTCAAATATGGATGGTTCAGAGCATTGAAGACATAAAAAGGATTAGGATGGCAAGTGAATGAGGTCAGAAATCAAATGTGGATAAGATTTCATAGGAATGATAACTTGGGTGCCAAAACGATAACTTAATGCCTTAAAAATGATAACTTGTCATAACTTTGGTTGTGGTTATCCAAATGTGATCAAATTTGAACAGCAATGAGTTAGGACAATAATATAATGATTGTTTAATGCCTTTGTGCAGATTTGATAGTTTTGCATATCGAAATGATAGTTTTGCCCTTAAACGATAACTTGGCATTGAAAAATGATAACTTGTTCAAATAGATTGATAATTTTGCACAAGTTGAAATATGATCTTCCAAATATGATTCATTCATGATAGTAATGGATTTAGGGCAAGAAAATCGTTGGAAATCAGCGAAATCAAAATAATGATAACTTGGCACATTGGAATGATAACTTGTCCTAAAAATGATAACTTGGCATAGAATTGAAATATTTATGAATTTTAGCAATTCAGAACCTCTATGCACATGGAATTAAGTATAAAATGAGGAAGATCAACTAGTTATCACAATCCATGCATTCCAAACATAATTAGCCAAAAGTTGGGCAATTTAGGGGCTCGATATGGGTGAAATGCATCTAAAATGGAATAAAAACTATAGTGATCAGTTAATGATCAGGTTTCCAGCTTATATATGATCTTCTTAAACCCTTAGATCAGCATGAGAATATTTCCTTGTGTCTTGATTATGCCACCTGTCCAATGGCCCTGAAATTCCAACTGCTGCAGCAGCTTTTGGACAGCAAAAGCAAGTGGTCCCCCTTCTTTTCCAACCTTTTTCAGCTTTATAATACCTACTAGGAGATCCAAAACAGCAAGCATCAAAGTTCACAAATAAAATTTGGACAATTAAGGATTTAGAAAGCTACTAGGATCAGCTCCATTATCAAATAAAATCTGATGTTATGCAGAGGTGAAATCAGTAAATAAAAATTGATAATTTTGAAGACCCGGACTGATAACCTTGCATATATCATGGAAAATGTCCAAATATGGGTGGTTTAGAGCATTGAAGGCATCAAAGGGATTAGGATGACAAGTGAATGAGGTGAGAAATCAAATGTGGATAAGATTTCATAGGAATGATAACTTGGGTGCCAAAAATGATAACTTGATGCCATAAAAGTTATAACTTGTCATAGATTTGGTTATGGTTATCCAAATGTGATCAAATCAGAGCATCAAGGAGTTAGGATAATAATATAATGATTGCTTAATGCTTTTATACAGAATTGATAGCCTTGCACATCAAAATGATAGTTTTGCCCTAAAACGATAACTTAACACTAAAAAATGATAACTTGTGAAATGGAGTGATAACCTTGCACATGTTGAAATATGATTAATTCATAATGTCAAGAGATTTAGAGCAAAATAATCACTGGAAATTAGCTCAATTAAAATAATGATAACTTTGTACGTTGGAATGATAACTTGCCCTAAAAATGATAACTTGGCATAGAATTGAGAAATTTATGGATTTTGACAATTTAGAACCTCTATGCACATGGAATTAAGTATAAAATGAGAAAGATCAACTAGTTATCTGATAGTGATATTTGAGTTTTCTAGTGATAACTTGCTGAAATTAAAGAAAATGTCAATTTTTCATTTTTTTTGGTCTCCCAACTCACTAGCTGCAAGTGCACAGGTAAGTTGTAGTAGACTCAGGTTGTCGTATCCACAAGAATTTGAAGTCTAAGGCACCCTAAAACAATCTAAATTAGTTCTACTTTAATGGCTAAAAATAGATTTTCAAAGGGAAGTGAAAACAGATTTTTTTTAATGGAAAGTGAAATGATAACAGATTTTTGGGTTTTGGAAATTTATCAAAACTGAATTATAAATGCTAGAATGAAGTCTAAAAAGGTTTAACTATCTACGAGGAAGGTTCTTCTAGGATTTGGGGTTCATCTAAATTAATTAAGGATGGAATGGAACAAGTTATCATTAAATGTCCAACTTTTGATTCAACTTGAAAATGGCTGTTCCCACAGCTCAATTGGCATCTAACTAAGCAATATATGATTATATAATTGTTAGCTAGGTTGAATCAAAAGAGGGTCCTCACTGAAAATCAAGTTATCATTGGGCTCAAAAGAAAGATTCAATGCTGATTTTTTGCAATTCTAGGAAGTTTGGAATGATAACTTGCATTTGCAATCATAAAAAGATGGAATCATTCCAATCAACCAAACCAGGATAAAATATACTCAATAATGGTGCTTGTGTTCCATGTTTCATCTCTGAATTCAAGGGAGATTCAAAATCAACCTCTCGGTTGCAAAATAAATTGAAATCCACACAAATACACTCAATTGGAAATGCAAAACATATGGCCACATGAGTTCATAATTCCCATTGCTCCTTGGCCCATCTCTGGATCTCAAAGAAGCCCTTAAGACTACCTCTCAGTAGTGGATTAATATGAGGGTTGACAATGGAAATCAGAAGTTAGAAAAATGAGAAAACAGAAATCAACATTTCTGAAAAAAAAATCAACAATGTGGATTGATGGAATTCAAGTTTGCCAAATGCCCCTTGACCCATCTCTGGACTGCAAGGGATTCCTAAAGTACACCTCTCAGTGATTTGAATAAAATAGGGATTAACAATTGACAAATCAGATTCCAAACAATCAGAAAATAGAATTAGAATCAAACTAAGAAATCAAATTTTGGAAAAAATCAGATTTGAATTTTGAATTATCAAAGATCTTGATTCATTTCTGAATAAGATCAGGGCATATATTAGCCTCTCAACTATTCAATTAATCCAATCCTTGATGACAATCAGATCCAAAGCCCAGGAAATCAGATTTTGGAATTCAGGAAACCAAAAAATCAGCAACTCATTCAATTCATTCAAATCAGGAAAAACCAAATCAGATTTGAATCATAGGAATGTCAAAGCTTCTCAATTCATTTCTGAACAAGATTGGGATAGATGTTAACCTCTCAGTTGTTCAATTAGTTCAATCCCCAATGACAATCAGATTCAAACAGCCCAAGAAAATCAGAATTCAAATTTTAGAAAAATCAGATTTCAGAAAATAGAAATCAGAATTCTAATTGGGTTTGTATCTAGAACTTGGCATTGATTCTTGATTCATTTCTGAACAAGGGTTAGACCAAATGATAACTTCTCAGTTATAAATACAAATAGGGTCTTCAAATGACAAGATCAGATTTATAACAAATCAGATTTCAGAAATGTAAAACCAGAAAAATCAGATTTCTGATTTCTATCAGGAATTAATGGAAAATCTGGTTTGAGTCAAATGATTGCCCAAACAATTTTGATTCATTTCTGAACAAGATAGAGACAATACCAACATCCCAAAGACTCAATTAATCAGGTTGAGAATGACAAACAAATTCTGCAATTCAGGAAATCAGATTCAGAAAAAATAGGAAATCAGATTTTCAGGAAACCAAATTCAGAAATCAGATTTGCAACTAAATGGAATCCAGAAATCTGACTTTATCTCTTAATGCATTCTGAAGGGTGGTTAGATCAAATAACACATCTCAATCATGGTTTACAATGGATCTAATGATAACATGAATCAGTGCAGAAAAGTTCTAAAATCTGAAAACCAGAATTGATTTCAGTGCAGGATTACAAATCAGTCCATATCCATCCAAAACTAATCTAAACTACTACCCTATCCTAGAAGAAATGGAGTTTAGCTCCTCATAATTACAAGATTTGTCATGAAATGGGATAAGAAACAGATACAATTCATGGCTGCTTCAAGCTCTCGGCAGTAGCTCCCAAAAATCCAGCAGCCCCCTTCCTTGCCTTGCTCCAAACCCTTGAATGACCAGCCTCCTTTCTCCTCCAGAAAAATCCAGCTTATATATCACTCCTTTCCACCCTTTGATCAGCATCTAAATGTTCTAATCCTCTTGATTAAGCCACCTGTCCATCTGCAGAAATTCCAGCAGTGACAACTTCCCTTTTGTGCAGGAAAAAGTAGTGGTCCCCCCTACTTTTTCCACCTTTTTGGCCACCTTTCTCCCTGCTACAAATTTCCAAACAGCAAGCATCAAAGCCCTTGAATGGTGTTTTGACAAATAAGGATTAGGATAATGCTAGTAACTAGTTCAATTATCAGATGGGTTTATGTGTTGTGCAAGAATGAAAACTTATATCGATATGAATGAATTCAAGGGCCCGAAATGATAACTTTATGGAAATCTTGGAAAATGTCCTAATATGGGTGGTTCAAAGCATTTCAGGCATCAAATTGATTAGAGTGACAAGTGAGCGAGGTCATAAATCAAATATGAATGAGATTCCTAAAAGTGATAACTTGAGTGCCCCAAAAATGATAACTTATATGACTTAAAAATGATAACTTGTCATAACTTGAGTTTTGATTATCCAAATGTGATGAAATTTGACCAGCAATGAGTTAGAACAATAATAAGATGATTGCTTAAGGTCCTTATGCAGAATTAATGGTTTTGCATGTCGAAATGACAGAATTGCCCTTTAATGATAACTTGGCACTTGAAAAATGATAACTTGTTCAAATGGACTTAAAACTTTGCACAAGTTGAGATGTGACTATCCAAATATGATTTATACATGATAATGATGGATTTAGGGCAAGAAAACCATTGAAAATAAGTTCATTCAAAATAATGATAACTTGACACTTAGGAATGATAACTTGTCCTCAAAATGATAACTTGGCATAGAATTTAAATATTAATGGATTTTGGCATTTCAGAACCTCTATGCACATGGAATTAAGTATGAAATGAGGAATATCAACTAGTTATCATAATGTTTGCATTCCAAGTATAATTGGCCCAAAAATAGGTAAAAGTGGGACTCCATATCTTTGAATTGCATCTAAAATGGGTTAAAATCATATAGTGATCAGCAAGTGATCATTATCACAATCCATGCATTCCAAGCATATTTGGCCAAAAGTTAGGCAAAATAAGAGCTCGATATGGGTGATCTGAATAGAAAATGGGATAAAAACCTATTGTGATCAGCTAGTGATCAGTTATCAAATGGAATTTGGTGTTGTGCAGGGATGAAAACCATAAATAAAAAATGATAACTTTGAAACCCGGAATGATAACTTTGCATATATCCATGCATTCATAGCATTGAAGGCATCAAAGGGATTAGGATGGCAAGTGAATGAGGTCAGAAATCAAATGTGGATAAGATTTCATAGTAATGATAACTTTGGTGACCCGGAGTGATAACTTGTTGCCATAAAATGATAACTTGTCATAACTTTTGTTGTGGTTGTCCAAATGTAATCAAATTAGAGCAGCAAGGAGTTAGGACAGTAATTTAATGATTGCCTGATGCTTTTATGCAGAATTGATAGCCTTGCACATTGAAATGACAGTTTTGCCCTAAAATGATAACTTGACACTAAAAAATGATAACTTGTGAAATGGAATGATAACTTTGCACAAGTGATAGTGATATTTGGGATTGAGTAGTGATAACTTGCTGAAATTAAAGAAAATGTCAATTTTTCATTTTTTTTTTGTCTCCCAACTCACTAGCTGCAAGTGCACAGGTAAGTTGTAGTAGACTCAGGTTGTCGTATCCACAAGAATTTGAAGTTTAAGGCACCCTAAAACAATCTAAATTAGTTCTACTTTAATGGCTAAAAACAAATTTTCAAAGGGAAGTGAAAACAGATTTTTTTTATGGAAAGTGAAATGATAACAGATTTTTGGGTTTTGGAAATTTATCAAAACTGAATTATAAATGCTAGAATGAAGTCTAAAAAGGTTTAACTATCTACGAGGAAGGTTCTTCTAGGATTTGGGGTTCATCTAAATTAATTAAGGATGGAATGGAACAAGTTATCATTAAATGTCCAACTTTTGATTCAACTTGAAAATGGTTGTTCCCACAGCTCAATTGGCATCTAACTAAGCAATATATGATTATATAATTGTTAGCTAGGTTGAATCAAAAGAGGGTCCTCACTGAAAATCAAGTAATCATTGGGCTCAAAAGAAAGATTCAATGCTGATTTTTTGCAATTCTAGGAAGTTTGAAATGATAACTTGCATTTGCAATCATAAAAAGATGGAATCATTCCAATCAACCAAACCAGGATAAAATATACTCAATAATGGTGCTTGTGTTTCATGATTCATCTCTGAATTCAAGGGAGATTCAAAATCAACCTCTCGGTTGCAAAATAAATTGAAATCCACACAAACACACTCAATTGGAAATGCAAAACATATGGCCACATGAGTTCCTAATTTCCATTGCTCCTTGGCCCATCTCTGGATCTCAAGGAATCCCTTAAGACTACCTCTCAGTAGTGGATTAATATGAGGGTTGACAATGGAAATCAGAAGTTAATTAAATGAGAAAACAAAAATCAGCATTTCAGGAAAATCAGCAATGTGGATTGATGGAATTCAAGTTTGCCAAATGCCTCTTGACCCATCTCTGGACTGCAAGGGATTCCTAGAGTACACCTCTCAGTGATTTGAATAAAATAGGGATTGACAATTGGCAATCAGATTCCAAACAATCAGAAAATAGAATTAGAATCAAACTAAGAAATCAGATTTTGGAAAAATCAGATTTGAATTCTGAATTGTCAATGATCTTGATTCATTTCTGAATAAGATCATGGCATATATTAGCCTCTCAACTATTCAATTATCCAATCCTTGATGACAATCAGATTCAAAAGCCCAAGAAATCAGATTTTTAAATTCAGGAAACCAGATTTTGAAATTCAGGAATTTTAGGTTCCAAATCAAACTTAAGGTAATGTTGAGAATAGATTTGAATCATGGAATGCCCAAATATTCATAACTCAATTATGAACAAGATTAGGATGAAGACCAACCTTCCAATTGCTCAATTAATCAAGTTCAGAATGTCAAATAGGTTCAAACAGTTCAGAAATCAGATAACCAGAAAATCAGAATTAGAAATCAGTGGAAAAAAATCTGATTTGAGTCAAATGATTGTCCAAATAATCTTGATTCATTTCTGAACAAGATAGGGACAATAGCAACATCCCAAGGACTCAATTAATCAGGTTAGAAATGAAGAACAGAATCTGATATCCACAAAAATTAGAAAATTCAGAAATCAGGAAATCAGAATTCAATTTTTAAAAATTAGATTATGAACAATGAACAGATTTGAATCATAAAGAATGCCAAACAATCTTGATTCATTTCTGATCAAGATTTGGGACAATATCCACCTTCTAGTTGCTCTATTAATCAGATCCACAATGACAAACAGATTCAAAGGTCCAGGAATTCTGGTTCAGGAAATTCAGAAAAACAAAAACCAGAAATCTAAATTTCAGAAATCAGAACTTCAATTAAATTGGAATTCAGAACTTGACATTGATTTCTAATCCATTTCTGAACTAGGGATAGATCAAATGATAACTTCTCAGCTATAGATTACAATAGGATCCAACAATGGCAAGAACTAACATTAGAAAATTCTGAAATCTGAAAATTAGCAAATGATTCAGTGTAGGAGTTATAAAACAGTCCATATCCATCCAAAACTAATCTAAACTACTACCATATCCTAGAAGAAATGGAATTTAGCTCCTCATATTTACAAGATTTGACATCAAATGGGATAAGAAACAGATACAATTCATGGTTCTTTGAAGCTTCTCGGCCAGCAGCTCCAAAATCCAGCAGCAGCCCTTGCCTTGCCTTGCTCCAAACCCTTGAATGACCAGCCTCCCCTCTCCTCCAGAAAAATCCAGCTTATATATCACTCATTTCCACCCTTTGATCAGCATCTAAATGTTCTAATCCTCCTGATTGCAGCCACCTGTCCACCCCTCTGAAATTCCAGCTGCAGATTCCTTTTTGTGCAGGAAAAAGTAGACGGTCCCCCCCTACTTTTTCCACTTTTTGCCACCTTTCTCCCTGCTACAAATCCCCAAACAGAAAGCATCAAAGCCCTTGAATGGTGTTTTGACAAATAAGGATTAGGATAATGATAGTTGCTAGCTCAGATATCAAATGGTATTAGGTGTTGTGTAGGAATGGAAACTTGTATCAAAATTAATGAATTAAGGGGCCCGGAATGATAACTTGTCACAAATTATGGAAATTATCCAAATGCAAGTGATTCAAAACATTAGAAGCATCAAATGGACTAGAGTAACAAGTGAGTGCATTCAGAAATCAAATATGAATGAGATTTCTAAGAAGTGATGACTTGTGTGCCCAAAAACGATAACTTATATGACTTAATAATGATAACTTGTGATAACTTGAGTTGTGATTATCCAAATGTGATGAAATTTGACCAGCAATGAGTTAGAACAATAACAAGATGATTGCTTAAGGTCCTTGTGCAGAATTAATGGTTTTGCATGTCAAAATGATAGAATTGCCCTTTAACGATAACTTGGCACTTGAAAAATGATAACTTGTTCAAATGGAATTAAAACTTTGCACAAGTTGAGATGTGACTATCCAAATATGGTTTATACATGATAATGATGGATTTAGGGCAAGAAAACCATTGAAAATAAGTTCATTCAAAATAATGATAACTTGACACTTAGGAATGATAACTTGTCCTCAAAATGATAACTTGGCATGGAATTTAAATATTAATGGATTTTGGCATTTCAGAACCTCTATGCACATGGAATTAAGTATGAAATGAGGAATATCAACTAGTTATCACAATGTTTGCATTCCAAGTATAATTGGCCCAAAAATAGACAAAAGTGGGACTCCATATGTATGAATTTCATCTAAAATGGGTTAGAATCATATAGTGATCAGCAAGTGATCAAAAAGTTGAAATATGATTATCCAAATATGATTAATTCATGATGGCAGGGGATTTAGGGCAAGATAATCACTAGAAATCAGCTAAACTAGAAAAATGATAACTTGCATTTTGGAATGATAACTTGCCCAAAAAATGATAACTTGTCATAAAATTATTATTTTTATGGATTTTAGCAATTCAGAACCTCTATGCACATGAAATTAAGTATAAAATGAGAAAGATCAGCTTGTTATCACAATCCATGCATTCCAAGCATAATTGGCCAAAAGTTAGGCAAAATGAGGCTCGATATGGATGAATTGAATAGAAAATGGGATAAAAACCTATTGTGATCAGCTAGTGATCAAACTCCCTCAAGCTTAGCCTTTTGCTTGTCCTCAAGCAAAACATTCAGAAATCAAGGACAAACTTGAATTAACAGTCCACAAATGAATTCAAAACTAGCTGATTTAAGTCCAATGAGTTTCCCACTTTGCCAACACTTCATTCTTTCCAAAAACTCAATTTCTAGCTAGGGAATCACAGAGGCTAAAGCAAATTTAAGCCATGGAAGAAGTACTAGCAGTAATAATTTTTAATTTCAGGGATTTTCAACTTTACAAAGGGGTTGAATGTTAGTGAAATTGGGGGGTTTAATGATAACTTGCTGATTTTTGGGTCAAAAGTCAATTTTTTCAATTTTTGTTTCAACTCCCTAACCCACTCTCTATTGCAGTGCACAAGTAAATTGTATTAACCCTAAATGTCGTATCCACAGTGATTTGAAGTCCTAGACTACCTAAAAATAATTTAGACTAATCCTATTTAAAGTGGCAAAAACAGATTTTTTTAAGCAAGTGAAAACATATTTTTTTTCTTTTTATTTTAAGAATGCAGAATGATAACTTGTTGTAGATTGCTGAAAAGTTAATTAAACTGAATTGTAAATGCTAATCTAGTGTCTAAAGGGGTTTATCTATCAATGAGGAAGGTTCTCCTAGGAGTTGGGGTTCATCTAATTTAATTATGGATGGAAATGGACAAGTTATCATTTTTTAGTCAAATCCAATTCAACCTTTAATATGGCTATTTTCACAGCTCAATTAGACCAGAACTAAATAATATATTGTCATATAATTGTTAGCCAATTTGAAATAGAAGAGGATCCCCACTGAAAATTAAGTTATCATTATGTTCAATCCAAGTCACTTTGCTGATGTTTTGGCAATTCAATAAAATTCTGAAATGATAACTTCTACATTGCATTTTGAAATGAAGGTAATGCTTCAAGCAACTAAACATGGATGAAATCAATCCAATATTAATGCTAGTGTTCCTTGGTTTATCTCTAAACTACAAAAGGACTTTGATTCAACCTCTCAGCTGCAATTAAAAATGAAGTCCACACTTAACATCAGATAATTGGAACCAATATGCATAGAATCTCAAGTTTGGAAAATCAGAAATTATCATTGCTCTTTGGCTCATCTCTGAATCTCTAGGAATGCCTTAAAACCATCTCTCAATGGTGGATTAAAGTGGGACTTAACAATGGCAATCAGATTTCAGGAATTTCAGGAAACCAGAAATCAGCAACATTGAAATCAGTGAGTAGCCAATGGAAATCACAAATTTGAACCATAGAAATGTCAAGCATCTTAATCCATTTCTGAACAAGATTGGGACCAATATTCAACCTTTCAATTTCACAATAAATCAAGTTCCCCAATGACATTCAGATTCAAATAACTCAAAAATCTGAAATCAAGAAGTTCAAGAATTCAGGAATTAGAAAATCAGCATCAATTACAAATTAGAACCCTAGGAATGTCATTGCATCTTGATCATTTCTGAACTAGAATGGAGCCATAAGATAACCTCTCAATTGTCAACACAATTGGGGCTCCACAATGACAAAATAGATTCTAATAATTCAGAAATCAGAAAGATATTCAGAATTCAAATTTTAGAAAAATCAAATTTCAGATTATCAATTAATTTGGAATTCAGAACTTGGCATTGGTTCTTAATTCATTCCTGAACAAATATTAGACCAAATGACAACTTCTCAGTTGCAAATACAAATAGGGTCTTCCAATGACAAGATCAAATTCAGAACAATTCAGATTTCAGAAAATTAAATGATTCAGTGCAGGAAATTGGATTTGTCCCTAATCCATCCACAATATATATTAGACTACTACCCTATCCTAAGAGGCATGGGATTTAGCTCCTCATGTTTACAAAATCAGATACAAAATGTAGTAAAGAACAGAAGCAAGTCATCTGGATTGAAGCTTGCTGAGAGATCTCCTTGCAGCACTTCAGCTCCAACTCCAAAACCCTTCTCCAAATCCTTTTGCTCTCCCCTCCAATGGCCGGCCTCCCCGTTCTCCCTTAGGGTTTCCAGCTTATATATGGCCTATCATCACCCTTAGATCAGCATCCAAATGTTCCATAGCCTTGATGTAAGCCACCTGTCCAGATGACCCTGAAAATTCCAGCTGCTGTAGCTTTTTGGACCACCAAATCAGTGGTCCCCCCAACTTTTTTCACCTTTTTGCAACTTGTTTTTCCATGCTAGAAGAGATAGAACACCAAGAATCAAAGTCCTCAAATAGGAAATGAAAAAATAAGGATAAAGGAAACCACTGTGATCAGCAAAAACATCAAGTATGATTAAGTGTTGTGCAAAATTGCAAATCAAGGTTAAAATGACAACTTATTAATGTCCGGAATGATAACTTTGCATAAATCTTGAAAAATGATCAAATATGGATGGTTCAGAGCATTGAAGGCATCAAATGGATTAGGGTGGCAAGTGAGTGAAGTCAGAAATCAAATATGAATAAGATTTCATAGGAATGATAACTTGGGTGCCAAAACGATAACTTAAATGCCTTAAAAATGATAACTTGTCATAACTTTGGTTGTGGTTATCCAAATGTGATCAAATTTGGACAGCGATGAGTTAGGACAATAATATAATGAATGCCTAAGGCCTTTGTGCAGAATTAATAGTTTTGCATGTCAAAATGACAGTTTTGCCCTTTAACGATAACTTGGCATTGGAAAAATGATAACTTGTTCAAATGGACTTATAATTTTGCACAAGTTGAGATATGATCATCTAAATATGATTCATTCATGATAGTAATGGATTTAGGGCCAGAAATTCATTAAAAATAAGTTCACTCAAAATAATGATAACTTGACATATATGAGTGATAACTTGTCCCAAAAATGATAACTTGGCATAGAATTAAAATATTTATGGATTTTGGCATTTCAGAACCTCTATGCACATGGAATTAAGTATAAAATGAGAAAGATCAACTAGTTGTCACAATTCATGCATTCCAAATATAATTGGCCAAAAGTTCGGCAATTAAGGGGCTCGATATGGGTGAAATGCATCCAAAATGGGATAAAAACCTATATTGATCAGCTAGTGATCATTGAACTACAAATCTCTTCATGAACAGATTTTTCACTGCTTAAACATGTTTAACACCTGACTTTTATTCATGAAATACAAGTAAATAAGTCAAGACCTGATTTTTATTCATGTTGGTCACAGGATAAAAATCCTGGCTTTATTCAGGAGAGGTTCCTTTTTGAAATTTCACTCTCTTTATTTATGCATGCATGCAATGCAAGATGCAACTTTTCACTTTTTCTTTTCTCCCTTTTTCTTTTTCTATTCTGTTCATGAAGTGAGCAATAGTTCAAACTCAAGTAAGGTTTAGATCCCTTAGTCCAAAAAGTCAAGTTTTCCTATTTAACATGGCAGCAAGAACCTTGACTCCCTTCTAGACATCATATATTACTAATTCAATCCATGAATGTCAGCTAGTGTTACCCACAAAAAAGAAAATTTTTCAGCTGAAATTTAATTCAAATGCATCTGAAAAAAAAGTCAATTAAAGCAAGAAGACTAATGACCAAATTGGCCACTTGGTATTGGAGTGTACTAACTGTCATAATGAAGGATTTCACCCATTTTAGAGTTAGAATGAAGGTAGGAATTGAATTGAGCCCAAAAAATGAAAACTAGTGATAACTTGTCAAAACTAGTGATAACCGAGTGAAATCAATGATAACTTGTTCAAACAGTGATAACCTTGTGGTAAATGATGATATGAGCATTACAATAGTTTAAAAACATGGGTAAAGTTTAGAAAAGCACCAGGTTTCCTCCCCCAAGCCTATTCTCAGCATTGTCCACAATGGTGAAAATATAGGCAAGGGAGAGGTTTGGGAGGGTATCAAATTCATGGAATTGGGCACTTGAATCATTCTGTATCTCATCCAGAGGCTTTGGGTGATCCATACTTCATGAATTGCAACTAATCATGCAGAGAAATAAAGGATATCAATGAAATATGCACTATCAAATTTTTTGGGGTGCACAATTCAATGAAATGCATTGAAATTCAACAATGATAGATTTGGATAACTGATATGAATGATAAATCAGATGTCAATATGATAATTGCAGCATGAAGGAAAAGATAATATCAGTTATCATTGGGATTTCAGTGAGAAAATAAAAAATGAGGATAGGGGTACTCCCTAAATGAAAATTTATGGATTGATCTGATTCCTCCTTGACTTATTCCTGCAAAACAGAAAGATTAGGTATAAAATGTCTTGGGTTACCTCCCAAGAAGTGCCCTACTTTAGTGTCTTAGGCTAGACATTGTTGCAATGGAGTTCAACTAGGCAATTGTAGGGGATCTTGCAAAATTAGCACCTCCTTAGTTGAATCCATGGTTGTGGGGTTGTATAATTTCAATCTTTGTCCATTAACCTTGAATATGTTAGCATTGTCATTGACAAGGTCCATAGCCCCAAAAGGATAAACCTTCTGGACTTTGAAGGGTCCACTCCATCTAGACTTCAACTTTCCAGGAAATAACTTGAGCCTTGAATTAAATAGTAACACAAGGTCTCCAACTTTGAAATCCTTCTTCAAAATCCTGCTATCATGCCACCTCTTTGTCCTTTCCTTGTAGAATTCTGAATTATGGTAGGCATTAAGCCTAATCTCATCAAATTCATCAATTTGTAGGAGCCTTTTCTGTCCACAAGCATGCATGTCAAAATTTAGTGCCTTGACAGCCCAATATGTCTTGTGTTTGAGTTCAATTGGCAAGTGGCATGCTTTTCCATAAATCAACTTGTATGGGGAGACACTAATTGGGGATTTATATGTTGTCTTGTAGGCCCAAAGTGCATCATTCAACTTGGTGCTCCAATCCTTTCTAGTCAAGGAGACTGTTTTCTCCAAAATGGCTTTGATCTCTCTATTTGAAATTTCAGCTTAGCCATTTGTTTGAGGGTGATAGGCTGTTGAAACCTTATGCCTTACCCCATACTTGCTTAGGAGGTTCTCAAAACATTTTTCAATGAAGTGGCTGCCTCCATCACTGATAATCACCCTTGGAATTCCAAATCTTGGGAAAATTGTATCCTTGAACAATTTGATAATAGCCCTGGAATCAGCAGCTGTTGTGGGGATGGATTCTATCCACTTGGACACATAATCAACAACCAACAATATGAATTTGTATCCAAAGGAGCTAGGGAAGGGTCCCATGTAATCAATGCCCCAAACATCAAAAATTTCAACTTCTAGGATCCCATTTGTGACATTTCATTCCTCCTGGAAATTGACCCTGCTCTTTGGCACACATCACAACTTTTGACATACATGTGAGCATCTTTGAATAAGGAAGACTAATAGAAACAAGATTGTAGAACCTTTGCTGCTGTCTTTTGAGTAGCCCCATGTCCACCATATGGAGATGAGTGGCATTCATGTAGAATGGATTGGAATTCAGCTTCTGGCACACACCTTCTGAAAATGCCATCAGGGGACTTCTTGAACAAGAGTGGATCATCCCAATAGAAGTCCTTCAAGTCATGGAAAAATTTCTTTTTCTGCTGGTAGGTGTAATCAGAAGGAACAATCCCACAAGCCAGGTAATTGACAATATTAGCATACCAAGGGGTCGGGGTAGCTGATATGGCCATCAAGAAATCATCAGGGAAGGAATCATTGATAGGAAGCATTGAGGATTCTTGAATTCCTTCCATCATTGACAAATGGTCAGCAACAAGATTTTCAGTCCCTCTTTTGTCCCTGATCTCTACATCAAATTCCTGCAGCAATAGGATCCATCTGATAAGCCTTGGTTTGGATTCTTTCTTGCTGATCAGGTGCCTCACTGCTTGGTGATCAGTGTACACAACTACCTTGGCTCCAATTAGATAAGATCTGAACTTATCAAATGCAAACACTACAACCAATAGTTCCTTTTCAGTAGTGGCATAATTAACTTGAGCCTCATCTAATGTCTTACTACCATAGCAAATGACATAATGTTTCTTATCCTTGGTTTGTCCCAGCACTGCCCCTACTGCCTGATTAGAGGCATCACACATGATTTCAAAGGGTAGAGACCAATCTGGTGGTTGCACTATATGAGCTGAAATGAGGGCTGCCTTCAATTGGTTAAAAGCCTTCATGCAATTTTCATCAAAATTGAACTCAACATCCTTTGCTAGCAACCTTGTGAGGGGCCTGGTTATCATTGAAAATTTTTTAATGAACCTCCTGTAGAATCCAGCATGACCCAAGAAACTCCTTATAGCCTTCACATTCTTTGGAGGTGGTAACTTCTCAATGACCTCAATCTTTGCTTTGTCCATTTCAATCCCTCTACTGGATACAATGTGGCACAATACCACTCCTTCTTGAACCATGAAGTGGCACTTTTCCCAATTCAGAATTAGATTGGATTCCCTACACCTTTGTCAAATTTTCCAAACAAGCCTCAAAGGAATCCCCATAAACTAAAAAGTCATCCATACCTCCATAATGTGCTCAATGAAATATGAAAAGATGGACATCATGCATTTCTGAAATGTGGCAGGAGCATTGCACAATCCAAATGGCATCCTCCTATATGCAAATGTCCCATATGGACAAGTGAAGGTAGTCTTGTCCTGGTTTTGTGGATGGATTGGGATCTGAAGAAACCCTGAGTAGCCATCTAGATAGCAGAAATGAGAGTGCTTGGCCAATCTTTCTAACATTTGGTCAATAAAAGAAAGAGGGAAGTGGTCTTTTCTTGTTGCCTTATTCAATGTCCTAAAATCAATGCACATTCTCCACCCTGTCACTGTCCTAGTAGAGATCAGCTCATTGAAATCTGATTTGACTACTATAATTCCTCCTTTCTTTGGCACAACTTGGACAGGGCTGACCCATTCACTATCTGAAATAGAATATATGATTCCAGCATTCAACAACTTCAGCACCTCTTTCTTTACAACTTCCTTCATCACTGGATTCAATCTTCTTTGGCATTCAATTGAGAGTTTGTAGTTGTCCTCCATAGAGAACTTGTGCATGCAAATTGAGGGATTAATACATTTAATATCTTCAATTGAATATCCTATTACCTCCCTGTACATCTTCAATCTCTTTAACAGCTCCTGGACTTTCTCTTTTGGCAAATTGGCATTGATAATTACTAGAAATGTTGAATTCTCTCCCAAGAATTCATACTTCATGTTGCTAGGAAGAGGCTTGAGCTCCAATTTAGAAGAGTTGTCTTGAGTTGAATTGGGTTGGAGTTCAGCAGTGATAACCTCCTGCACCTCATTCTGAATTTCTGATTGTCCACTGATTTGAGGGAATTCAGTTCAGATTGCCATGCCTTAGCCTCTGGATCTTCTAATTCCTTCAAGTGATCAAACATTAGGCACCTTTGCAATGGGTCTTCAATGGGAATTATTGCAAAAACTTGCTCCACAATCTGATCTAGCTGCCCATCTTCAATTTCACTTTCCTGAAAATTTGGCCTACTGATAACTTGTGCCAAATTGAATTTTATCTTGTCTTCCCCAATTTGGAATGTCAATCTTCCCTCCTTGACATCTAAGATAGCTCCTGCAGTGGCTAAGAAGGGCCTCCCTAGTAGAATTGGGGTGTTCAGGTCCTCATCCATGTCAAGCACCACAAAATTCACAGGAATATAAAATTTTCCAACTTTGAGGGGTATGTCTTCAATAATTCCATGTGGATACTTGATGGATCTATCAACAAGTTGCAAGGACATGTTGGTAGGCTTCATATCTCCAAGTTCTAACTTCCTACAAAGTGAAAGAGGGATTACACTCACTGATGCACCCAAATCATGCATTGCCCTCTGAATTTTTCTATTTTCAATCTCACAGGGGATTGAGAAGCTTCCTGGATCCTTAACTTGGGTGGCAAGTTATTTTGGATGATTGCAGAAGCCTCCTCAGTCAAGGCAATGGTTTCATGCTCCATAATCCTCCTTTTCTTGGTCAAGATATCCTTTAAAAACTTGGCATAGGAGGGCATTTCCTGAATTGCCTCCACAAATGGCACACTGATATATAATTTTTTCAAGATTTCAAGGAACCTCCCATATTGCTGATTCTGCCTTGCTTTGATTAGTCTTTGAGGGAAAGACACTTTATCAAAAACTCTATTCTTGGCTTCATTTTGAGGGCCCTGATTTCTGATTTCCACCACATGTTCTTCATTTGGCTCTTCAGCAGCCTTGGAGTTTGGATTTATTTGAGCTGAATTGTCTTCAACATTCTTCATTGGCTCCTCCACAGTCCTTCCACTCCTAAGTTAGATAGTTTTGGCTTGTTCCTTTGGGTTCAATTCTGCTTGTCTAGGGATGAACATAGATTGTCTAGTGGAGGTGCTTGCTTGTTGAGCAATTTGGCTTTCAAGCAACTTTTGATTGGCACTTAAGGCTTCATATTCATTGGTTAGCTTCTGCATTGCCTCCTCTTGCTTCTCTTATTTCTTCAGAATTTGTTGCAGCAATTCTTCCATCTTTGAGAATTGAGTGGGTTGAGTTTGTGGTGGCTGCTCATAAGGTCTTTGCATTGGAGCATTTGAATGTTGATACCCATATGGAGGTGGCTGTTTCCTTGGCAAAATCTTTGGTTTACAATTAGAATTCTGCATTGATGGCCCTTGATAATGATTGGCCTTATAGGAGAAGTAATGATGGTTCCTATTTTCTGGAGTATAGAATTCAGCAGGGGGCTTCACTCCATAATTTCCTACTACATTCACTTGATCTATAGATTGCTCATATTGCTGCATTATTAAGTTGCAACCCTCAGTGACATGGCCTTGGTTTCCACATACATCACACCTTGATTCAGAATTGGAAGGCTTTCTCACATTGGTTGACAAATTCAGCTTCTCCAATGCCTTTTGCAACCCTTCTTCAATCTGGACAGCAATGTTGTTGACTTGATTATCATTGGATGGCCTCCTTGTCCTATCATGTGTAAGGAAATGGTGGTTCTTGGCAATATTCTCAATCAATTGGTAGGCTTCATCAATGTTTCTGGATGCAAAAATCCCTCCTGCAGTAGTATCCAATGTCACTTTGGAAGGATATTCAATCCCTTGTGGAAGTAGTTAACCAATTGCCATTTTTCAAACTCATGGTGTGGACATGCCCTCAACAAGCTCTGGAGTCTTTGCCATGCATCACATATGTTTTCTTAATCCAATTGATAAAACCTCATAATCTGATCCCTATAGTTATCAATTTTGCTAGGTGGGAATAATTCAGCTAGAAATAATTGAATTATGGACTCCCAAGTGGCAATCTCAGGTTTGAGGGTCTTGTACCAAGTCTTTGCCTTGTCCTTGAGTGAGAAAGGGAATAGCCTCATGAAGACAGCATCCATAGGGGTGTTATTGAAGTGGACAATGCTGCATATTTTCTTGAAATTTTCCAAGTGTGAAGCTGGATCTTCATTCCCCAATCCAGCAAATTGGTATTGCCTTATCATTGTGACTAGTGCTGGATTCACTTCAAAGTTGGCAGCAGGTGCTAAGACTCCATTCCCTTGTTGATTTCTGACATTGCTAGGTGAATAGCAATCCTTGTGTAGCCATATTAACCTCCTCTTCTTCTTCTTCTTCAAATTCTTCTTCTTGCCTCTATCCTTTGCAATCTCCTCCTTCTCAAGAATCTTCTTTTAGGTTCAGGATCTGATTGATAATGGTCCTCTTGATTGTCCAAATCCTGCATAAATTAATTCAGAAGTATCAAATTCAGAAAATAAAGAAAACTAGACAAAATTGAAAAATTGAGAATGATAACTTGCAAAAACTGAAAATTGGGCTAATAAATGAACTGAAAATTAGTCTAAAACTAATCTAAACTATCTAAGTTAATCTAATTGTCAAATCCCCGGCAACAGCACCAAAAACTTGATAGTGAAATTTAGGAGTGTAGTGATAACTTGCTGATTTTTTAGTCAAAAGTGAGATTTTTTAATTTTTGATTTAACTTCCTAATTCACTTTCTACTGCAGTGCATAGGTAAATTGTAGTAAACCCTAAATGTCATATCCACAGTGATTTGAAGCTAAAGACTCCCTAAAACAATCTAGACTAGCCTAAACTAAAGTACAATTTCAAGAATTTGAAGGAAATAGAAAATAGATTTTTTTATGAATGGCTAAATGATAACTGTTTTTGGACTTTTGAAATTTTATCAACTGAATTATAATTGCTAAACTAAGGTCTAAAAGGCTTATCTATTAATGAGGAAGGTTCTCCTAGGAGTTGGGGGTTCATCTAATTTAATTATGGATGAAATGGAACAAGTTATCAATTTTTAGTCAAATCTGATTCAACCTTAAACATGGCTGCTCTCACAGCTTAATTAATCACAAACTAATCATTATATTATCATATGAATGTTAACCAGGTTAAATTGGATTAGTATCCTCACTGTTATCAAGTTATCAATAGACACAATTCTAGAATTTTGCTGAATTTACCATTTCCTTCCAGATTTTAACAAATTTAGTTTGGCATTACAATCAAACTCACATTCATACATCAACTAATCAGAAAAGTAATGGATCCAATCCTAATGCTAATATTTCTTGGTTTATCTCTAAACAACAAGAGGATTTTTAATCAGCCTCTCAGCTGTAAATAAAATGAAATCCACATTATCATTAGTGAATTAGAAGCATTAAGCACACGATTACATATGAGAATTCAGCAAGTGTCATTGCTCCTTGGTTCATCTCTGAACAGCAAGAAGACCTAAGTTCACTTCTCAATGATTTAATGAAATCAGAGGGCTATAATAACAAAGAAGAATCCCTCAAAAATTCAGGAAATAGAAATCTGAAATAACCAAATCAGGAAGAAAATCAGCACTAATTACAAGTTGAAATCTCAGAATTATCATTGCCTCTTAATACATTTCTGAATAAGAAGAAACCCACTCAATCTACTTCTCAGCAACTAATAGCATAAGGGGTTCCACAATGATAGACAGATCCATTAAACATCAGAAATCAGACATGCATAATCAGAATTCAGATTTCAAAAAAACATATTTCAGAAAACAATAAATTAGATTTCTAATTGGGAATGAATCTAGAAACTTGGCATTAGTTCTTGATTCATTTCTGAACAAAGAGTAGATCAAAGGACAACCTCTCAATTGTAGTTACAAGTAGGATCTTACAATGACAAGAACAGATTCATATGAGTTCAGAATCCATAGAATCAGAAAATCAGAAAATCAGAAAATCAGTGCAAGAAATTAGAATTGTCCATAATCCATCCACAATTAAACTAGACTACTACCCTATCCTAGGAGAAATGAGATTTAGCTCCTCATAATTACAAAGATTGATACACAATAGTAGGAAGGATTGATACAAAACATCCTGTAATTAATAGAAAAGTATGCTGTCGACAGGATCCTGGATTACAGCTCCACTTTCTCCAAACCCTTGCTTCATTCCTGCTCAAAACCCTGCAATGGCCAGCCCCCCATGTTCCTTCTGGTTTCTCAGCTTTTATATGCCTTCTCCTCACCCTTGGATGTGGATAGGAAGCTTCCATCATTCCCTGATTGTGCCATGTGTCCCATCCAGAAAATATCTGCAGGTGACAGCTTTTTGGACAGCCAAAAAGCAAGTGGTCCCCCCTCCTTTTTCCTCCTTGTGCAACCTTCTTTTCCCTGCTAGAAAGGCCAAAATAGCAAACATCAAAGTCCTTGAATAGGATTTTAACAAATAAGGATTAGGACAATGACAATTATCAGCTCAGTTATCAAATGGGATTTGGTGTTGTGCGAGAATGAAAACCATAAATAAAAAATGATAACTTTGAAACCCGGAATGATAACTTTGCACATATCATGAAAATTATCCAAATATGAGTGGTTCAAATCATTGAAGGCATCAAAGGGATTAGGATGGCAAGTGAATAAGGTCAGAAATCAAATGTGGATAAGATTTCAAAGTAATGATAATTTTGGTGACCCGGAGTGATAACTTGTTTCCATAAAATGATAACTTGTCATAACTTTTGTTGTAGTTGTCAAAATGTGATCAAATCAGAGCAGCAAGGAGTTAGGACAGTAATTTAATGATTGCCTAATGCTTTTATGCAGAATTGATAGCCTTGCACATCAAAATGACAGTTTTGCCCTAAAATGATAACTTGACACTCAAAACGATAACTTGTGAAATGGAATGATAACTTTGCACAAGTTGAAATATGATTAATTCATGATGGCAGGGGATTTAGGGCAAAATAATCACTAGAAATCAGCTAAACTAGAAAAATGATAAGTTGCACTTTGGAATGATAACTTGCCCAAAAAATGATAACTTGGCATAGAATTACTATTTTTATGGATTTTAGCAATTTAGAACCTCTATGCACATGGAATTAAGTATAAAATGAGAAAGATCAGCTAGTTATCACAATACATGCACTCCAAGCATAATTGGCCAAAAGTTATGCAAAATGAGGGCTCGATATGGATGAATTGAATAGAAAATGGGATAAAAACTTATTGTGATCAGCTAGTGATCACGCACCTAAATATATGTAATGCATGCTCAGTCGTAATTATGCTAAATGATGAAGAATGACATGAATGTTTGATGTATTTATATAATAATGTATGAAATTGAAGAAAATGCTCGACATTCATTAAAATTTAAAAGTAAATGTCTTTCACCTTATGGTGATTGAGTTTTTTCAAAAAAAAATGCCATCACCAAAAGGTGTTTGGGATTTGTAGGAGCCCATGACTTGATTAATATTGTCTTAGTTCTTCAATTAAGTAAAGATGAAAGATGATATGAAAAGTTAATAAATGTACTTATTAAAGATTACAAGTTAATGTAACACCGCCCTTGCCAACTGGCAAAACCCGACTTGAGGGTCGCTACTAACTATCCTCCGACTAAACTATTAACCTTGACTGGTTCTTTGACCATAACGTTATATAAGCGGAAGAGTTAATAAGACATCAATGACAAATGACAATAATGTGGAAGTCTAATGGAATCTCTATTACAAGTCTTAGTATCAATAATAGTCACTAGTTGAAGCGAAAGTCTAAAGTAAAGAAACATTTATGACATAATAGTTTAAGTGAAATGAGGACAATATCCTAAGACAACTCTATGTGCACATCACCATCACGAACATCGTCAGTCGCTTGAGCGGATCAATGCAGGGAACAATAACCTATGATCTTCGCAATCCAATAGATGAATAATAAACCAATGGATAAATAGTAACAAAAAAGAAGCATGGAGTTAGTGTAAGCATAATCATAATCATCAGTGGGATAATCAATGAGCAGGAAACAATCCCATGCTTAATAAGAATCAATAGAACAAATCAATAATATACTCTAAATAAGATCAATAGAATAAATCAATTAAAGAGAATATTCTGATTGTAATCAATAGAGTAAATCAAATACTATGCCTTGAATAAAATCAATAGGATAATCAAGGCTATGCTCTGGGTGAATCAATGCAACATGTGATATGATACAATGCTCTAGATATTTCATCAATATCATGTCTATGAGTAAAATCAGCACTACAAGAAATCTGTGAAATATCGACGACAATAAGCGTCTCAATCGATGCAACGCTAAAATGATGCCCTTAGGGATGCAACTGCATTGCATTAGTGTTGCAAAACATGTGATGCAACTAGCCTCGCCTTTGCATCATTTAGCGTTGCATTAACGTTTAAAAATGTGACGCCCCGTTGACGCATTTGCAACGCTAGAGAGACACTATAACGCGCACGTGGACACGTAAACACGCAGCAAATCAACACTGCTTTAGCGCTGCCCCTTGGCGACGCTAAGTTCCATAAGTTAGCAGCTCATCCTTGTCAACGCCAAGGTGGCACTAATGTGAGAGGTTATACTCAGCGTCGCCTTGACGCCTATAGGACTGTGACTCTAATAGAGTTGCCTTGCATTTGCACTAAGAAGATATTTTTGGGTTGCATTGCTTTCGATGCTATTGTGGTATTAATGTGGTGCGCAAACATTGGGGTCGCTAACGGGACGCTATGTGATCACTTGCTGATCACTATATGATTTTAACCCATTTTAGATGCAATTCATACATATCGAGTCCCACTTTTGCCTATTTTTGGGCCAATTATACTTGGAATGCAAATATTGTGATAACTAGTTGATATTCCTCATTTCATACTTAATTCCATGTGCATAGAGGTTCTGAAATGTCAAAATCCATTAATATTTAAATTCTATGCCAAGTTATCATTTTGAGGACAAGTTATCATTCCTAAGTGTCAAGTTATCATTATTTTGAATGAACTTATTTTCAATGGTTTTCTTGCCCTAAATCCATCATTATCATGTATAAATCATATTTGGATAGTCACATCTCAACTTGTGCAAAGTTTTAAGTCCATTTGAACAAGTTATCATTTTTCAAGTGCCAAGTTACCGTTAAAGGGCAATTCTGTCATTTCGACATGCAAAACCATTAATTCTGCACAAGGACCTTAAGCAATCATCTTATTATTGTTCTAACTCATTGCTGGTCAAATTTCATCACATTTGGATAATCAAAACTCAAGTTATGACAAGTTATCGTTTTTAAGTCATATAAGTTATTGTTTTTGGGGCACTCAAGTTATCACTTTTAGGAATCTCATTCATATTTGATTTCTGACCTCACTCACTTGTCACTCTAATAAATTTGATGCCTGAAATGCTTTGAACCACCCATATTAGGACATTTTCCAAGATGTTCATAAAGTTATCATTCCGGGCCCCTTAATTCATTAATTTTGATACAAGTTTTCATTCCTGCACAACACCTAATACCATTTGATATCTGAGCTAGCAACTATCTTTATCCTAATCCTTATTTGTCAAAATACCATTCAAGGGCTTTGATGCTTGCTGTTTGGGGATTTGTAGCAGGGAGAAAGGTGGCCAAAAAGTGGAAAAAGTAGGGGGGACCATCTACTTTTTCCTGCACCAAAAAGGAATCTGCAGCTGGAATTTCAGAGGGGTGGACATGTGGCTGCAATCAGGAGGATTAGAACATTTAGATGTTGATCAAAGGGTGGAAAGGAGTGATATATAAGCTGGATTTTTCTGGAGGAGAAAGGGGGCTGGTCATTCAAGGGTTTGGAGCAAGGCAAGGCAAGGTTGCTGCTGGATTTTGGGAGCTGCTGGCCAGGAAGCTTCAAAGAACCATGAATTGTATCTATTTCTTATCCCATTTGATGTCAAATCTTGTAAATATGAGGAGCTAAACTCCATTTCTTCTAGGATAGGGTAGTAGTTTAGATTAGTTTTGGATGGATATGGACTGTTTTATAATTCCTGCACTGAATCATTTGCTGATTTTCAGATTTCAGAATTTTCTAATGTTAGTTCTTGCCATTGTTGGATCCTATTGTAATCTATAGCTGAGAAGTTATCATTTGATCTATCCCTAGTTCAGAAATGGATTAGAAATCAATGTCAAGTTCTTTATTCCAATTTAATTGAAGTGCTGATTTCTGAAATTTAGATTTCTGGTTTCTGTTTTTCTGAATTTCCTGAACCAGAATTCCTGGACCTTTGAATCTGTTTGCCATTGTGGATTTGATTAATAGAGCAACTAGAAGGTTGATATTGTCCCAAATCTTGATCAGAAATGAATCAAGATTGTTTGGCATTCTTTATGATTCAAATCTGTTTATTGTTCATAATCTGATTTTTAAAAATTGAATTCTGATTTCCTGATTCCTGAATTTTCTGATTTCTGTGGATATCAGAATCTGTTCTTCATTTCTAACTTGGTTAATTGAGTCCTTGGGATGTTGGTATTGTCCCTATCTTATTCAGAAATGAATCAAGTTTGTTTGGACAATCATTTGACTCAAAACCAGAATTTTCCATTGATTTTGAATAGAAATCAGAATTCTAATTTTTCTGATTCCTAATTGGAATCTGATTTTATCAATTGAGTCCCCTGAATCATTCCCTTCACTGATAAGTGAACTTTAGGGATGTCTTGTAATCCAGAGATGGGTCAAGAATCAATTGGTAAGTCAGGTTTCCATTGGTTTAAAATTCTGATTTCTAAATTACTGAGTTGCTGATTTTTTTGGTTTCCTAAATTCCTGAAGTCTGAAAATCTGATTTCTTGGGCTTTGGATCTGATTGTCATCAAGGATTGGATTAATTGAATAGTTAAGAGGCTAATATATGCCCTGATCTTATTCAGAAATGAATCAAGATCATTGACAATTCATAATTCAAATCTGATTTTTCCAAAATCTGATTTCTTAGTTTGATTCTAATTCTATTTTCTGATTGCTTGGAATCTGATTGCCAATTGTTAATCCCTATTTTATTCAAATCACTGAGAGGTGTACTCTAGGAATCCCTTGCAGTCCAGAGATGGGTCAAGGGGCATTTGGCAAACTTGAATTCCATCAATCCACATTGCTGATTTTTTAGAAATGCTGATTTCTATTTTCTCATTTAATTAACTTCTGATTTCCATTGTCAACCCTCATATTAATCCACTACTGAGAGGTAGTCTTAAGGGCTTCTTTGAGATCCAGAGATGGGCCAAGGAGCAATGGGAATTATGAACTCATGTGGCCATATGGTTTGCATTTCCAATTGAGTGTGTTTGTGTGGATTCCAATTTATTTTGCAACCGAGAGGTTGACTTTGAATCCCCCTTGAATTCAGAGATGAATCATGGAACACAAGCACCATTATTGAGTATATTTTATCCTGGTTTGGTTGATTGGAATGATTCCATCTTTTTATGATTGCAAATGCAAGTTATCATTCCAAACTTCCTTGGATTGCAAAAAATCAGCATTGAATCTTCCTTTTGAGCCCAATGATAACTTGATTTTCAGTGAGGACCCTCTTTTGATTCAACCTAGCTAATAATTATATAATCATATATTGCTTAGTTAGAGGCCAATTGAGCTGTGGGAACAACCATTTTCAAGTTGAATCAAAAGTTGGATATTTAATGATAACTTGTTCCATTCCATCCTTAATTAATTTAGATGAACCCCAAATCCTAGAAGAACCTTCCTCATAGATAGTTAAACCTTTTTAGACTTCATTCTAGCATTTATAATTCAGTTTTGATAAATTTCCAAAACCCAAAAATCTGTTATCATTTCACTTTCTATAAAAAAAATCTGTTTTCACTATTCATTAAAAATCTATTTTTAGCCACTTAAGTAGAACTAATCTAAATTGTTTTAGGGTGTCTTAGACTTCAAATTCTTGTGGATACGACAACCTGAGTCTACTACAACTTACCTGTGCACTTGCAGCTAGTGAGTTGGGAGACCAAAAAAATGAAAAATTGACATTTTCTTTAATTTCAGCAAGTTATCACTAGAAAACCCAAATATCACTATCAAGTTTTTGGCGCCGTTGCCGGGGATTTGAGGTCAATTAGGCTAACTTAGATAGTTTAGATTAGTTTTAGATTAGTTTTTAGTTTTTTTGTTAGGCCAATTTTCAGTTTTTGCAAGTTATCATTCTGAATTTTTTTTTTCTTTTCAATTATGTACATATTTCTTTCTTTTTTTTTTTGAATTTGATACTTCTGAATTGAATTTATGCAGATTTGGAACTTCAAGGAGACCTCTACCTATCTGACCATGAACTGGAAGAATATTCAATAGGAGAAAGAGATTGCAAAGAGAAGAGGCTAGGAGAAGAACTTTTGAGAAAGAGGCTACCAATCAAAACAAGGCTGCTCCTAGGACATTTAAGGATTGTTATCCACCCAGCAATTGCAGAAAATTATGAATTTGACTTCTGAGAGAGAAAGAAGAAAAGATGGATATGAGTTGGCAAACTTGGTCCTATGACTATTATCAATCAAGTGAAACACCCTTGAGCCAGGAGGAATTGGATTCTATAGCTGAAGATGTCATGTCCAAAACTCTTCAAAAATATGACTTTCATGTTGGAGAACCATCACAAGTTTATTACAATCAAGGATCACCACAATTTCAGCAGCCCTCTAATGCTTACATGTATGCCTCACATGGTCATGAAAGTGCAAATTTCTGGAATCCTGAGGAAGACTTCTCAAGTAGTAATCCTTATGTCCATGACTCACAAAATCATTTGTATTACCATCACAATCAAGGTCAAGTGTCAGAATTTCAAGTTGCAACCATGGATATTTCAGAAGATCAGCAATCACTTAATGAAATGGAGATTATGTTGAAGGACTTCATGAAGCGGCAGGACGAGCAACTTGCAAACTTGAAAAAAATATGTATGAAAGTAGATGTTCTTGGAGCTGGATATCAAGCCTTGGAGGCCAAGCTTTGTTTGCAGTCCAGTCAAGAAGCCCCACAAATCCAATCTGCCCTTCTGAAAGAAGAAATTCAGGAAATGAAGATGGGAATTGAAAAAGAGATGAATGAAGAAAAAGTAGTCATGGAGGCTGAAATTGAAAAGGAGTCTATCACACTTATAGAACAGGCCAAGAAACAAGATGAAGTTGCTGAAGTTATTGAAAAAACTACTCCAATGATACCAGCAATGAATCACATTGAAGACCCACTCATAAGGTTCCCATCCAATGAAGAATTAATTCTAGAAGACTCTGATTTTGATTCTTGGGAGAAACTATCAGATACACACCTTTATGATGAGGGCTGCAACTCAATTCATTTATTGTCTATCCCTAAAGATGAGTCACCTCCTGCATCCAACTGTCCAAAAATTCTACTTGAAGCAATTTGCTCCACAAACCATCATGGATCAGTTTCAACATCTTAGAGTTAAAGATGAAGAAACATCAAAAGAGAAGAAGTGGCCTGAACTTGAATCAAGCACTAATTCATTTGAAGTCATTCAAAGTTCCAAAGTCTCACCCATCTCATTTTCCATTGGGCAACAGGTTATGACAGCAAAGCCACATGATGAAACTGAAATGGCCAAGGAGGATACAAAAGCAGAAGAAATTTCTTTCCAAATAGAGGCTATAACAGAATTTAGATTTGTAGAAGGAATTGAAAATTCAATGAAGGAAGATCATTGCTTGCCTACTGAAAGATGGAACCAAGAGCTCAAAGATCTTCCAACAATGCTGCATTTAAAGAGGCCATTGAAGAAATGGTTGCTTAAACAAGATGGTGATCCAGGAGATTCAGATGTCATAGATGAGAAGTTATGGAATGAGAAGTTAGTATATTTCTGGTACAATGAAGGAGGGATACATCCAACTGAAAAACGAAGGTCAAATATTGGGAAACTAAGAGATCCATACTTGATTAGTAAAGCTGTCCACAGATTGAGATCTCTACTTGATCATATCACACTATTTAAACCTCCTTGACATCAAGAGTTGTAACAATGTCTAGCCAAAGACATTAAAGAAAGGCACTTCTTGGGAGGTAACCCAAGCCATTATCAACCTAATCTTTCTGTTTTTGCAGGAATAAGAGATGAGGAACAGGTTCAATTCACAAGTCTCAAATTCAGGGAGTACCCATACCCCTTATTTTTGATTTTCTACTGAAAACTTAATGATAACTGATAATATTTTTCTCATTAAGCTACATTGATCATATTATCATCTGAATTAACATTCATTTCAGTTATCCCAATCTATTATAGCCTAATTTCAGTGAATTTCAGAAATTCCCAATGCAATGTTGAAATTTGCACTCAAAAATCTGATTAGTTGCAAATCTACCATTCCACTGATATCCTTTGTTTCTATGCAGGATTAGTTGCAACTAATGAAGGTTAGACCACCCAAAGATGCTGGATGAAATGCCAAGGGGATCCAAATTCCAAATTTAATGCATTTCAATCCCACCCACCCCTCTCCCTTGCCTTTATTTTTCAACCCTGAGGACAGTGTTGAGAATAAGCTTGGGGGAGGAAACCTGGTGCTTTTCTAACCTTTACACCATGTTTTCAATTGATTTTAATGTTCATATCATAATTCATACCAGGTTATCATTGGTTTTCACAAGTTATCACTAGTTATCACTCGGTTATCAATTTTTGGACCCAACTCAATTCTGAATTCATTTTGACTCTGAAATGGGTAGAATACTTTATTTTGACAGTGGGTGCACTCCAATACCAAGTGGCCAACTTGGCCATTAGCCTTCTTGCTTTAATTGGCATTATGAATTCAGATGCATTTGAATGAAGTTTTTAGCTGAAAATTTTTCCTTTTTGTGGGTCACACTAGTTGATACTTATGGATTGAATTTGCAATATCAGATGTCTAGAAGGGAGTCAAGGCTCTTGCTGCCATGCTAAATAGGAAAACTTGACTTTTTGGATAAAGGGATCTAAACTATACTTGAGTTTGAACTATTGCTCACTTCATGAACAAGATAGAAAAATGAAAAAAGGAAAAGTAAAAAGTCATATGCATGCATAGAAAAAAGGAAGAGAGCAAAATTTCCAAAGGAATCTCTCTTCAATGCAAAAAGAAAAAAAAATTTAGGAGAGCAAAACTTCCCAAGGAATCTCTCCTAAAGAAAGCATGAATAAAAATCAGGTGCTAAACCTGTTTATATGCATTTCATGAATAAAAGTCAGGTGTTAAACCTGTTTAATCAATTGAAAACCTGTTCATGAAGAGATTTGTAGTTCAAACCCTTTGTAAAGTTGACAATTCCTACAATTCAAACATGTTATTGCTAGTACTTCTTCCATGGCTTAAATTTGCTTTAGCCTTTGTGATTCCCTAGCTAGAAATTGAGTTTTTGGAAAGAATGAAGTGTTGGCAAAGTGGGAAACTCATTGGATTCAATTCAGCTAGACTTTACTTCATTTGTGGACTTTTAATTCAAGTTTGTCCTTAATTTCTGAATGTTTTGCTTGAGGACAAGCAAAAGGCTAAGCTTGGGGGAGTTTGCTCACTTGCTGATCACTATATGATTTTAACCCATTTTAGATGCAATTCATACATATCGAGTCCCACTTTTGCCTATTTTTGGGCCAATTATACTTGGAATGCAAACATTGTGATAACTAGTTGATATTCCTCATTTCATACTTAATTCCATGTGCATAGAGGTTCTGAAATGTCAAAATCCATTAATATTTAAATTCTATGCCAAGTTATCATTTTGAGGACAAGTTATCATTCCTAAGTGTCAAGTTATCATTATTTTGAATGAACTTATTTTCAATGGTTTTCTTGCCCTAAATCCATCATTATCATGTATAAATCATATTTGGATAGTCACATCTCAACTTGTGCAAAGTTTTAAGTCCATTTGAACAAGTTATCATTTTTCAAGTGCCAAGTTACCGTTAAAGGGCAATTCTGTCATTTCGACATGCAAAACCATTAATTCTGCACAAGGACCTTAAGCAATCATCTTATTATTGTTCTAACTCATTGCTGGTCAAATTTCATCACATTTGGATAATCAAAACTCAAGTTATGACAAGTTATCGTTTTTAAGTCATATAAGTTATCGTTTTTGGGGCACTCAAGTTATCACTTTTAGGAATCTCATTCATATTTGATTTCTGACCTCACTCACTTGTCACTCTAATAAATTTGATGCCTGAAATGCTTTGAACCACCCATATTAGGACATTTTCCAAGATGTTCATAAAGTTATCATTCCGGGCCCCTTAATTCATTAATTTTGATACAAGTTTTCATTCCTGCACAACACCTAATACCATTTGATATCTGAGCTAGCAACTATCATTATCCTAATCCTTATTTGTCAAAATACCATTCAAGGGCTTTGATGCTTGCTGTTTGGGGATTTGTAGCAGGGAGAAAGGTGGCCAAAAAGTGGAAAAAGTAGGGGGGGACCATCTACTTTTTCCTGCACCAAAAAGGAATCTGCAGCTGGAATTTCAGAGGGGTGGACAGGTGGCTGCAATCAGGAGGATTAGAACATTTAGATGCTGATCAAAGGGTGGAAAGGAGTGATATATAAGCTGGATTTTTCTGGAGGAGAAAGGGGGCTGGTCATTCAAGGGTTTGGAGCAAGGCAAGGCAAGGTTGCTGCTGGATTTTGGGAGCTGCTGGCCAGGAAGCTTCAAAGAACCATGAATTGTATCTGTTTCTTATCCCATTTGATGTCAAATCTTGTAAATATGAGGAGCTAAACTCCATTTCTTCTAGGATAGGGTAGTAGTTTAGATTAGTTTTGGATGGATATGGACTGTTTTATAATTCCTGCACTGAATCATTTGCTGATTTTCAGATTTCAGAATTTTCTAATGTTAGTTCTTGCCATTGTTGGATCCTATTGTAATCTATAGCTGAGAAGTTATCATTTGATCTATCCCTAGTTCAGAAATGGATTAGAAATCAATGTCAAGTTCTTTATTCCAATTTAATTGAAGTGCTGATTTCTGAAATTTAGATTTCTGGTTTCTGTTTTTCTGAATTTCCTGAACCAGAATTCCTGGACCTTTGAATCTGTTTGCCATTGTGGATTTGATTAATAGAGCAACTAGAAGGTTGATATTGTCCCAAATCTTGATCAGAAATGAATCAAGATTGTTTGGCATTCTTTATGATTCAAATCTGTTTATTGTTCATAATCTGATTTTTAAAAATTAAATTCTGATTTCCTGATTCCTGAATTTTCTGATTTCTGTGGATATCAGAATCTGTTCTTCATTTCTAACTTGGTTAATTGAGTCCTTGGGATGTTGGTATTGTCCCTATCTTATTCAGAAATGAATCAAGATTGTTTGGACAATCATTTGACTCAAAACCAGAATTTTCCATTGATTTTGAATAGAAATCAGAATTCTAATTTTTCTGATTCCCAATTGGAATCTGATTTTATCAATTGAGTCCCCTGAATCATTCCCTTCACTGATAAGTGAACTTTAGGGATGTCTTGTAATCCAGAGATGGGTCAAGAATCAATTGGTAAGTCAGGTTTCCATTGGTTTAAAATTTTGATTTCTAAATTACTGAGTTGCTGATTTTTTTGGTTTCCTGAATTCCTGAAGTCTGAAAATCTGATTTCTTGGGCTTTGGATCTGATTGTCATCAAAGATTGGATTAATTGAATAGTTGAGAGGCTAATATATGCCCTGATCTTATTCAGAAATGAATCAAGATCATTGACAATTCAGAATTCAAATCTGATTTTTCCAAAATCTGATTTCTTAGTTTGATTCTAATTCTATTTTCTGATTGCTTGGAATCTGATTGCCAATTGTTAATCCCTATTTTATTCAAATCACTGAGAGGTGTACTCTAGGAATCCCTTGCAGTCCAGAGATGGTGTTACGAAAAAGGGGAGAGAGGGATCGCACGAAATACAGAAGAACACGAAGAGGAAAAATGGCGGCGGCTCTTTGTTATGGAATAATGATGATTACAAGGATAGGTCTCGGTCTAGACCCCTAGGGAGTTTATATAGGCACTCCCTTTGACAAATGATAGGAATTACATACGGACTGGGACTCTAAATAAATCCTCTGAAAATAGGACACCTATCTCGTGATAAGGAAACAAATCAAATCCGAATCACAAACAGAATATGTAGGGGGACCAATTGGGTTCAGATTCAAGGCATTATTAACAGATGGGTCAAGGGGCATTTGGCAAACTTGAATTCCATCAATCCACATTGCTGATTTTTCAGAAATGCTGATTTCTATTTTCTCATTTAATTAACTTCTGATTTCCATTGTCAACCCTCATATTAATCCACTACTGAGAGGTAGTCTTAAGGGCTTCTTTGAGATCCAGAGATGGGCCAAGGAGCAATGGGAATTATGAACTCATGTGGCCATATGGTTTGCATTTCCAATTGAGTGTGTTTGTGTGGATTCCAATTTATTTTGCAACCGAGAGGTTGACTTTGAATCCCCCTTGAATTCAGAGATGAATCATGGAACACAAGCACCATTATTGAGTATATTTTATCCTAGTTTGGTTGATTGGAATGATTCCATCTTTTTATGATTGCAAATGCAAGTTATCATTCCAAACTTCCTTGGATTGCAAAAAATCAGCATTGAATCTTCCTTTTGAGCCCAATGATAACTTGATTTTCAGTGAGGACCCTCTTTTGATTCAACCTAGCTAATAATTATATAATCATATATTGCTTAGTTAGAGGCCAATTGAGCTGTGGGAACAACCATTTTCAAGTTGAATCAAAAGTTGGATATTTAATGATAACTTGTTCCATTCCATCCTTAATTAATTTAGATGAACCCCAAATCCTAGAAGAACCTTCCTCATAGATAGTTAAACATTTTTAGACTTCATTCTAGCATTTATAATTCAGTTTTGATAAATTTCCAAAACCCAAAAATCTGTTATCATTTCACTTTCTATAAAAAAAATCTGTTTTCACTATTCATTAAAAATCTGTTTTTAGCCACTTAAGTAGAACTAATCTAAATTGTTTTAGGGTGTCTTAGACTTCAAATTCTTGTGGATACGACAACCTGAGTCTATTACAACTTACCTATGCACTTGCAGCTAGTGAGTTGGGAGACCAAAAAAATGAAAAATTGACATTTTCTTTAATTTCAGCAAGTTATCACTAGAAAACCCAAATATCACTATCACTATGTCGACGCAATTTTAATGACTAAACTTTAATTCATAAATTAAATATACACACAAGTATATATATCCATATATACATACATACATATATATATATATATATATACATAGATACATATACATACATATATACATACATACATAACAATCTAAGATATATATATATACCTACATGTGAATATATTATACAAACAACATATTGATTTGCTATTGGGATGCTAAGTTGGTGCAATTTTAATGACAATTTTAATTCATATATTAAATATATATATAATACATATAGATATATACATACATATATAAATAACAATCTACTATATATATGTATATATATGTGTGTGTATATATATAACATGGCAAATTTAATGTATATACCTACATGTGAATATATTATACATACAATATATATACACATATACAATATATTAGTGCCGCAATGAATGTCAACGCTATATTGGAGCCCCAATAGTGTCGCTTTAGCATCGCAACCTTCGGACGCTAACTCGACGTATCAAAAAGTTGTCGTCATTGCCACTATTTGTTACCCATTATTTTAGCCACTATTTTAGACACTAATGCATCACAAATTTGAGTCCGTATTTGTAGAACTTTATTTGATCACTTAAGATTTTGTATAATAGCCCTATGGTTGTTATTTTACTTGATTATGACGTATTTGAATTGACTAGTCTACGAAAAAGCTTGTCACCTATCCATTGAGTTACTGAGATTCTTGAACTTCGATCTTGGGGAAGTAGGAGAAAGGAGAAAGCTACAGTTAGCAAAATTGGCACAATTAAGGAATGAAGCCTTCGAGAACTCTATTATCTTCAAGGACAAGAGGAAGAACTGGCATGACCAACTGATCAAACAGAAGCAGATAAATGAAGGAGATCAAGTCCTTTTATTCAATTCAAGACAAGCTTTTCCCGGGAAAACTACGATCCCGCTTGGCCCCTTCAAAGTTCTAAAAGTATTTCTATTTGGTGTAATAGAACTTGAAAATTCCAGGGGAGAAGCATTCAAAGTCAATGCCCAAAGGGTAAAGCTCTACTTAGAACCAGCCTCGAAAGACGTTGGAGAAACCATAAGGCTGCACACACCCGCCATCGACTAGAGTAAGCATCAGCAATGTGACATAAACCAGAGGCGCTTCTTGGGAGGCAACCCAAGTTTTAATCATTTTTAGTTTCTAAAAATTTTGCAGAAATAAAATAGAACACCTACAAAATGCACCCGAGTTGGGGAAACATAAGATGTTTGAAGAATCACAGGGTGAAGGAAATTATAGACGCAAATATGACATTCCAACACTTAAAGTAACTTTGGGCCCACCTACTAAAGATGATGAAATAAAAACTCTTTGGACCCAAGAAAAGTGGCGCGAGGCATAAAGGAGGGACTAAATATCCCTTTTGGGATCATTAGTTGGTTTTTAAAATTTGAATGAGACATCTCTGGGCCCTCCTTCGTAACTCCCCTCGTTCAAAAATGATTAAGGGTACCATGTGGCATCACCCCTTCTTGCAACAAATCACACCATATCTTTTCACCACATACAATGCGATTTTGATTTTCATACACTCCACCTGCATACCCCACTACGTTAGTCCGTTTACTCCACCAAACTCTCGCTGCCTCTTCCTGAAACCCTCAAATCAGCCACCATGGTACTCATGAGAAATCGCTCCAAGGGAATATGATGGAGGACCAAAATCTCAAGACAACATGAGATTATGGAATTAGAAGATGAATCATGGAAACCCATGCTCAGGCAAAAACAAGTGAAAGGGGGAAAAGAAGAAACAAAAATCAAAGACCCCTGCCTCGACCCACTAGCGAAGAGGTCCTCAAGGTACCTCCCTCGTAGACAAAAAATAACTCTGATGTCACCAGCATCCCATCTGCGTTAAGCAGCGCTCCTCAGAACACGTCAAAGGAAAAGGAAGAGGTCTCTCAACCTCCCAAGCCAACAACAACGACACAACCACCTCCACTAGAGCTGAAGGAGAGGGCAGCATCCACCACCAAGACGCAGATTGAAAGCAAGACTCCGGCACAGGTACCAACAAGAAGATTCAAGACAATAGCAAAATGCCCACCAAGAATTAAACCCCTGATACCAATGACTACGTCGGGGAAGAGTTATCAAAGGCCTCGTGAGAGACAGGAAGCCAAAAAAAAAGACGAAGAAGCGACAGCAAGCTTGCCCGAGCCTATACCAGGAGTCACACAAGCATCACCTCGTCATCGACAAATCCCCATGAAGCGCATGGGACCACCCCGCCATCCTACCAACAAACGATGAAGTAAAGCAAAGGCAGACTCTCGAGAGTTGGGTCCTTCAGAGCAACCCCAAACGAAGCCCCAAGAGAAAATGTCTACACCAGTTTCCTCAACAGGCATGTTTCCTTTCAACCCCCTGAACAAAACATATTTCCAGAAAAATCATTGCCAGATTTGAACTTTACCCCCTTGACTTCCCACAAAACATCCTCGGTCCGAAACTCACCTCCTTCCAGTCCCACGAAGTCTCCTTCACCTACCCACAAGGCCTAGGGTGAACAATCGTGTTCCCCTTATCCACCATTAAAGCACACACCTAGCCCACCATCTTCCCCTCCATATGGCAACCCTTCCCAAAATGAACAGATACACTCTCCATCTCCCGTGAAACCCTCCACCGATCTGGCCCCTTCTACTTACGATGGCCCCAACTTGATCCGCCCTCCTCCTGAAATCATTTTTCTTCGGCCAAACAACATCACCATTATCACTCCCTGACGGCACGTCCAATTCTGCCAACCAAGTTTGCCAATCATGAAGTCCTCTCTTCACTTGGCTTCTTAATGGATTTTGAACTCCTGACCTTCAAAATGGGGATTCGAGATTTCTTCATGTCTATATACCCTACATGCCTAGCCGCCTCAGTCCACCCAGATTCAACATGCAACGCATGCTGGAAAAGATCACCAACGATCAGGTCGAATATCTCAAATCCTATCATCAGAATCTCATAGACTAGTCTCCTCAACAATCTTGGGCCGTGCAAATGCAGAATCTCACATCATTGTCTCCGACCTCTTTACCATACACGCTTTTCTCTAGGGCCAACGAGTTAACCTTCTCGGACATCTTCAGTTCAAATCAGGAGGGATAGCCTTTGGTGGTAATATCACCACCATTGCAATTTACTGCAATCTACATCTAGGGTCCCTCGACACAGCATAAGGAAACATGACGTTGTTGGATATTAAAACTCATCAAAGATGGAAACTCATTGAAGTCCATGCGCACCGCAAATTCCTAGTAATCAAAGGCACAAAAAGAAAACTCTCTCTTCCCAACATGGCTAAGATTTCAGTGTGCTTTGAGTCCAATTGGAAAATCACCCCGCACATTTGGACCAAGATGATAGACTCCCCGATGAACCGGCACCCCGCTCCAACCAAACTCCATCGCCCAATCTTAACGATATCGATAATCTAATCTGGTACAAAAGTTGAGGTGCAGCAACATAAGAGTAAATAAAATGCTACGTAGCCAGTCTACTGCCATTGCACGAATCAAAGCAAGTTTAGGAACCTGCTGGTTCGTCCACATACCCGTCTACCTCTTTCTTGAGAGTGGCTCCCGCCCCGGCTTGGCTATCATTTAAGTCTGGGGGAGCACAATGGCATGTTCTCCTATTCTAAAACTTCACGATCATCTATTGTAACACAGTATTATAAACATAACTGTAGATTTTTTTTATTACCACACTCTGCCATGCGTCGAAATCTTTTCAAATTTCTAAAAGTGCGCATAATTTTAAAATCCTCAGTCGTAAAAATCATGTTGGTCCTCTAGTCTTAGCTGAGGAACATTATATCTTGTATTGTCTACCCCCTACTTCATATGTTTGACCTTGTTGGATGTACTATACTAAAATTTTAAAACATTTTTAACACAGCTCTGACTTGGTATCAAAGTCCACCACTAGATGTTGGATAACTCTACACGTTGTCACTTAGGATCATGCATACATTCATATGCTTTTTCCATTACCGAAACTTGTTGACTGACATTGTCAAATTTTAAAATCACTTGCATTGTTCTTATTTTATATGATGCAAACCTTTGTTTTATATTTTCTTTAATAAAAACCCAAGCATCCCATCCTAGTAAATCGATCTTAAAATCACTTGCATTGTTCTTCTTTTGTATGATGCGAACCTTTGTTTTATATTTTCTTTAATAAAAACACAAGCGTCCCATTCTAGTATTATAGAAAGAACAGGTGGCAATGTCTGTGGGACCCATTTCACTAAATAAGCTTTTTGAATGACTACTCCTATGTCTTTCCAGTTTGGGGGAAGACAAGAGTATGCCCCAGGCACCACTAGCGCCCTATGCCTAGTATTCCAGGAAGAAAAATTAGGGAATGTTGGGTGGAATCTGCTATCTTTTCCATTTTTCTTGTCTTCCCAGCATACAACTCTAGAACAATTGCAATCAAACATAACTCGATATACGATCAACAAAGAGGAGGTAGTGAGCCTTAGGGATATGGTAAACCCTAGTAAATGTCAGTTCGTAGTAGGCTATTCAGCATAGGACACTCTGGTCCTATTAGTACCCGAGGCCTCAAGGTTAAAGCAAAAGGTGAGGATTATGATGTAGGCTTATAAGGTGGATTGATGCTAAGTTCTCAGCTATTGCTTGAGGACAAGCAAAGTTTTAAATTTGGGAGAAGTTGAGTAGATAAAACTTGTATATATTTTTGCTATCAATATGCATACATTTCATCTTCTTATGACTCGGAATTCAACTCTAAATGCTTGCACGACACTAGAATATGACAGAATTATATATTCTCTACATCAGCATTAGTTTGCCCATTTGGCGCCTCATTTTTTATCATTTTCTCTCTGAAATCTCCATTCTTGCAGGAAGATGACATTGCCAATGGGTGGGAGGATTAAGCCGACCCCACATGCTATCTCTGCACTAGGAACGGGCATATGCTTTTGGCGAGTAAGGCCAAGACAACTAACAGCATACACTCATTCATTGTTGCGGACAGACCAATCCAAATCAGGCTTGTGGCATAGGAAGCTTCCTACAAGAGAGGGGGACCATAGGAGCTTGGGGAGACAAAAGTTGCGTACCGGACAACTGCAAAAGGATAGGCAGCCAGATGATTGTTATATAAGGAGAAGTAGATACAACCTCAAGGAGAAGACCACACAATTGAGAAAGATAGGGGGTGAAAAGGAATCTAGACAAAAGGCACTTTACTTGGGGCTAAAGGCCACCCCAAGGAGGAGACGACAATGAAGAAAGGGGAAGAGATAGAGTGGTCTTTTGGGGAAGATGTTCTATATTCAAAACAATGTTCCATTGATGGGGAGAGATCACCCATGGACTATAACTAACCAGCCCGATGGGGCTGGGAGGTGTTGATGCATGACTCGTGAGTTCCGTTCGTAGTTTTTTCTTGCTGTTCTCACTGATTCCCAATTTTCAAACTTTACTCTTTTCCTTAGTGAAAACCATCTTATGATTTGGTTTCATTTTATGGTTTTATTACAGGTATTGAGTTAGGAAATAGGTTTCTCCTATGAATCCGAGAGGGATGTCTTCATAACCTTCCTAGTCGAACATTAAGAGGGATTAAAACTGGTCATCATACTACAGGCGAATCGACTTCCTTCTGATTCCTCTTCTTTGTATTTGTAATGGCATTTGTTGTATTACATGTTTAGGCATTGTATGCTCGTTGAGTTCTAGCCCGAGAGAAATATTAGAAAGTCAATGTCCTGTGTGCACTCCGAGAGGAGTGACAGGGGTTTTCATCATCATAAAAGAACTCGTGAGCTATACTCATTCCTGTTGCTTATCTCATCTTACCATTGCTTTGCTTTCATAATCCAAACTTTATATATTCCACGAACTCCTACCCTAGAGGGAAATCTACTCCTCTTACTATAGAAGACTGAGAGGGCATGCAGTAGAGTTATTCCTACGGAGTTCGTAGCGATCTCAAAGCTAAACTGAATCTTGAAATCACCTAACAAGTTATCTAGTCTGACAACACGAGCCTGCGAACTCCTACCCAAGTGGGCTATTCTTATCATCTAGAAATTGATTAAGGATGAGAGGTCATTTCACGTTCCTAGATTTTGTTCTTAGGACACAACTGAGCTAGAATGATCCAGAGCTTAACTCGATCTCGATAGTAAATTTCAATTCATTTACCCATTTAATGAAGACAGAGTGATGCTTGAATCGCCTAAACGAACCTAGCAATAGGCCAAGATGTTTATGGGCACAGGAATGCCGCTAACAAGCCAAGTGGTCGTTACCATGATGTTATCCAAACACGCATATTGGGAGGCAATTGGATGTCTTTACTATAGTATTAAAAGAATAGGAAAATACAAGTTGCACGCAATGAAACCTCCTGTTAGCCCCTAGCACGCGTTCTCTTGGATAATTTAAACCCTCTAATCACATTTTTATTTATCCGTTGTTTCATTTATTTGAAAAAACCCAAAAAAAATAGTGTAATAACTTTACTTTTGATAACGTCTCTACTTTACATAATTTCTATTCCAGCTTTCAGCCACCTAATTTCGAGTCTGGTTTGAAGTTCTTCGAGGGCACATCAAAGAATTTTCTTGTGGATCGACCCTCAAGCACTACAATGATATGTCATATATTTGCAGTTCTCGTAGTGATAGTGTAGAGGTTTTATAAATGTTAAAGCTTAATTCGTTATTTTTCTGTGAATTAGGGGCATTCTCTTGTGCACGGGATAAACAAATTGTAGGATCGAAAGCACCAAGAGGGGGGTGAATTGGTGTTTAAAAATATTTTTATAAAATCACTTTCGAAAAATCACTAAAAATGGTCACAAGCAAATAACAATAAGAAAATGAGTAAGAGAGCAAACATAGTGAGACATGATATGTTGACGAGGTTTGGCCTCAACTCTTTGGCCTACGTCTTTCCACAAGTTTCGATACTTGAATTCTTTCAAAATTATTTAATTTCTCATGCATTGTATTTATCCAATTTGGATCTTTAAGTGCTTCATCTATATTGCTAGGTTCAAAGTTATTAAGAAAAGCCGAAAAACCACATAGATTTTTTAAAAAGTTTCTAGTTTTTATACCTTCATTCATATTACCTATAACTTGTTCAAGTGGATGTGATGAGGCATTCTCCAGTTTCTTGGAATGATTTGGCTCTTCTCAATTCGAGGTTTTCCATTTCTCCCACATTTGGAGTATTAACTTTAGCTTCTTCTAAGTCCACATCATTAAGTTGTCTTTGCACTTCAACCATTTCTTCCTCATCATCGTATGCTTGCCTGCTCATCAAAAATTCATTAGTCTCATTGAATTTAACATTAATAGACTTTTCAATAACGAATGTTCTTTTGTTATACACTCTATAGGCTTTACTTGTAGTTGAATAACCAAGAAAAATGCCATCATCACATTTGGCATAAAATTTTCCTAGTTTATCTTTGATATTCAAAATATAGCATTTGCAACCAAAAACTTTGAAATAAGAAATATTTGGTTCCTTTCCACTTCAAAATAAGTTTTCTTTTCAAGAGGCCTAAGTAGAATCCTATTAAGAACATAGCATGATATATTTACAGTCTCAGCCCAAAAATACTTTGGCAATTTGCTTTCATTTAAAATTGTTCTAGCCATTTCTTGTATAGTCCTATTTTTCCTTTCTACTATTCCATTTTGTTGAGGTGTCCTAGGAGTGGAAAAGTTATGAGTAATTCCATTTTCTTCACAAAACAATTCAAATTTATGATTTTCAAATTCTCATCCATGATCACTTATAATTTTTTAAATATTTTGTTCAAATTCATTTTGAATTATTTTTGCAAATTTTGAAAACATGTTTATTGTTTCATTTTTACTAGTAAGAAAGATAGTTCAAGTGAAACGAGAGAAATCATCAACAATCACAAACACATATCTTTTTCCTCCTAAACTTACTATATCAATTGGTCCAAATAAGTCAAGATGTAAAAATTCTAAAGATCTATGTGTACTAATGACTCCCTTTAATTTAAATAAGCTTTGGTTTGTTTACCTTTAAGGCATGAATCACAAACATATTTTTCTTAAATTTAACCTTAGGCAAACCTCTAACCAATTTATGATTTGAAAGTTTATTTAGTAATTTATAGTTTGCATGTCCTAATCTTCTATGCCATAAGTTTATATCATCATGCATAGCACTAAGACATTTTTCTTTTTTCAAATTATCAAAGTCAATTTTGTATACATTTTGCATCTAAAGCTCATGTGTAAACCTTCATTATTTTCATCTAATATCAAACATTTGTCTTTTTCAAATTTGACTAAATAGTTTTTATCACATAGTTAACTTATGCTAATTAGATTATGTTTTAGGTTTTCAACTAGCCATACATTTTCCAAATATACTTTATCATTCTTACCAACATTACTCATACCTATTACTCTTCCTTTGCTATTGTCTCCAAAAGTGACTTTTCCTCCATTTTTCTTTTCCAAGGTGACGAAGTTTGATGCATCGCCGGTCATGTGTCTTGAGCACCCACTATCCAAATACCATTTACCATCATTATGCTTTGGTTCTAGCTCGTGGCTATTAACCATTAGACTAAGCTTATTCATCATCACTTGAGGAGGTGTTGGAATTATCTTTTTTATCTTCGCTTTCATCCCAAGTTGCTTGAAGAGCTTTTTTCTTCCTTCTTGAATTTTCTCCATCTTTTTCCTTTTTCATCAAATTGGGTATTCATTTTTATAATGTCCAACCTTTTTGCATTCAAAGCATGTTCTTTGATTATTGCTTGATGATGATCTTTTCTTGATGAAGCCATTCTTCTTCTTTTGCTTAGCAAACTTGAGATATTTGTCAAGCTTCTTTTCATATGGGGCAAGCTTCTTTTCATCAAGATCTTCATCTTCTTCACTTGTGTCTTCATCATCTTTATTTGCTTTCAATACTAGAGTTTTTCTCTTTGGAGCATTTGCTTCTTCATCCTCCTTGATTCCGATCTCATATGTCAAGAGTGAATCTATAAGATCATCAAAATCTAACTTATTCAAATCCTTCTCTTCGATCACGGTCCTCTTTGTATGTCATCCGGAGGAGAGGGACCTGAGAAACTTTTTTACCTTTTGAGAGTTAGTTCTTGGCTCGTCCAAAGAGGCTAAGCAATTTACAATATCATTAAAACAAATAACCATATCATTTATAGATTCATTTTCATGCATTTTGAAAGAATCATATTGGTGATTTAGAATATTCAATCTAGATTCCTTAACTTTGTCGGTTCCATCATGAGTGATAATAAGTTTCTTCGAAATTTCATTAGCACTTGAACAACTAGAAATCCGATTAAACTCCGTTGTATCCAAAGCACAATAAAAAATGTTTTTAACCTTCGAATCAAGTTTTATCAAAAGCCTTTCTCCTTCAGTATATTCCAAAGGAAATTTTCCACGTAGATCAAAACATTTTTGAATGATATCCCACATATCAATATCAATGGAACATACATATGCTTGCATCCTAATTTTCCAATATGCAAAATTAAGGACGATTAATCGATTGACCTTCAGAAAAACTGAATTCACTTGATGTCATAGCTCTAAAAGATTTTTAAATCTCAAAAATAAGAGGAACCTGCTATGATATCAATTGTAGGATCGAAAGCACCAAGAGGGGGGAGGTGAATTGGTGTTTAAAAATCTTTTTATAAAATCACTTTCGAAAAATCACTAAAAACGATCACAAGCAAATAACAATAAGAAAATGCGTAAGAGAGCAAACACAGTGAGACACGATATGTTGATGAGGTTCGGTCTCAACTCTTTGGCCTATGTCCTCGCTCCGACTTCTCGACCTCGAGATTGCCGGAGATCCACTATCTTTCTCTTTTCTTGTAGGGAGAGAACAATCCTCTTTACACCACATGCCTTCTTCTCCGCTCAAGAGGTAAGGCACTCCTCTTTTACAATAAGCTCTCAATCTCACTAGATGAGAGAATAAAAATTCCCTCTAACTCTCTTCTTTTAAAAAATTTTCTCACACTCAAATATTTAGAAGAGAAAAGGGAAGAACTTGCAAATTTGGGCTCAAGAACTTGAAAGATGCTTTTGAATAATCTTGCTTGCTTGGATAATTTTTCTTCAAGCTTTGACACTCCTTTTATAGCCTTCTACATATGAGATCTCATCCAGAAATTTTTTCCATAATTTTCTCCTTGAAAAATAGCCGTTATCGTTCATCTGGCACTGTGACCGGTCGACCGCATTAATGGGCCGATCGACCGGTCAATATGACCGTTGCGGCATATTTGTTGCCTTTGTGAGCTGTCCGTTCGACCGGTCCTTCGTCAAAAACGTCGATCGGTATAGTGATGTGTAATTAGTGGAGTAATGATAACTTGCTGAATTTATGGGTCAGAATTGAGATTTTCCAAAATTTGATCAAACTCCCTAATTTACTCTACTGCAAGTGCCCAGGTCAATTGTAATAGACTCAAGTGTCATATCCACAGTGATTTGAAGGCTAAGAACTCACTAATATAACATAGATTAATCCTAGACTAAGTGACAAAAATAGTGTAATTAAGGAAAGTGAAAATATATTTAAATTATGGTAAAAAAAGTGATTGTTTTTTGTGTTTTAGTAATTGACAAGAACTGAATTCTGATTACTAAGATAAGAACTAAAAGGGATTATCAATCAATGAAAGATTCTCCTAGGAATGGGGTTCATCTAATTCAATTATGGATAGAATGGAACAATTCAATAATTTAGAGTCAAATCTGATTCAACTAATAAAGGGCTGCTCTCACAGCATGATTAAACCAAGACTAATCATCATATTCTCATATAGAAGATTAGTTAAGTTGAATGAGAAAGAAATCCCCACTGATATTAGGTTGTCATTAAGCATATGCATGAGTACCTCACTGATTTTCCCAAATCTTTTCAGATTTTGGCAATTTCAGTGGTCTGAAATTAACACCACAACTAGATTTACATTCATAATAATAACACAATGGATTAAACTATCTAATCAGAGATATAATTGGTCCAATTCTAATGCCAATGCTTCTTGGTTTATCTCTAAACATCAAGGGAATTTAAATCAGTCTCTCGACTGCATAATTAAATTAAAATCCACATCAACATCAATTAATTGGATACAATAAGCATATAATCACAAATTGGAATACAACAATTGTCATTGCATCTTGATTCATATATGAACATCAAGAAAACCATAAATCCACTTCTCAGTGGCTAATGAAATCAGGGTTTGACAATAACAAAATAGATTCCATAGAAATCAGAAAATCAGAAATCAGAACCAAAGATTGGGACCTAAGAACTTGTCATTGCTTCTTGATTCATTTCTGAACAAAGATGAAATCATAAATCAACCTCTCAGTTGCAAATACAATTAAGATTTCACAATGTCAAGAACAGATCCCAAGATTTCAGAAATCAGAAATCAGAACAGTGTCAATATCAGAGAGGGAAATCAGTATTGTCCATACTCCATTCATAACTAAACTAGATTACTACCTATCCTATGAGAGCTGGAATTTAGCTCATTATAGTTACAAGAATTAACACAAAATAGATGAGGAAGTTAATGGAATTCATTCTGAAAATAGATAACAAAATTCTGTCAATAGGAAATCAGTGTGCAGCCTTCTTCTCCAGCTCTTCCTCAGCTCCTTCGTCTAGAAACCCTGCAATGGAGGCTCCCCCCTCTCATCTGGATTCCTCTCAGCTTTTATATGGTCCTTCTTCACCCTAGGATGCTAATCACAATAGGTTTTTATCCCATTTTCTATTCAATTCACCCATATCGAGCCCTCATTTTGCTTAACTTTTGGCCAATTATGCTTGGAATGCAAAGGATTGTGATAACCAGCTGATCATTCTCATTTTACACTTAATTCCATGTGCATAGAGGTTCTGAATTGCTAAAATCCATAAATATCTTAATTCTATGCCAAGTTATCATTTTTTTTGGGCAAGTTATCATTCCAAAGTGAAAGTTATCATTTTTCCAATTGAGCTGATTTCTAGTGATTATATTGCCCTAAATCCCCTGCCATCATGAATTAATCATATTTGGATGATCATATTTTAACTTGTGCAAAGTTATCATTCCATTTCACAAGTTATCATTTTCGATGTCAAGTTATCGTTTTTAGGACAAAATTGTCATTTCGATATACAAGGTTATCAATTTTGCATAAAAGCATTAGGCAATCATTAAATTATTGTCCTAACTCCTTGCAGCTCTCATTTGATCACATTTGGATAACCACAACAAAATTTACAACAAGTTATCATTTTATGGCCAAAGTTATCATTCCGGGGCACCAAAGTTATCATTCCTATGAAATCCTATCCACATTTTATTTCTGACCTCATTTACTTGTCATCCTAATTCCTTTGATGCCTTCACTACTCTGAACCACTCATATTTGGATAATTATAATGATATGGTGCAAGTTATCATTCTGGACTTTAAAGTTATCATTTTTAACTAAGAATTTCATTTCTGCACAACACCAAACCCCATTTGATATTTGAGCTAATAATTATTATTGTCCTAATTCTTATTTGTTTAAATATTATTGAAGGACTTTGATGCTTGCTATTTTGGCCTTTCTAGCAGGAAAAACAAGGCTGAAAAAGGTTGGAAAAGGAGGGGGGACCACTTGCTTTTTTGCTGTCCAAAAAGCTGGCACTGCTGATGTTTTCAGGACCAAGACACTTGGCATAATCACAGAGGAATGGAACTTTCTCATCTGCATCCAAAGGTGAGGAGAGTGCATATATAAGCTAGAAAAGCTGGAGAAGAAAGGGGGCTGGCCATTGCAAGGATTTGAGCAGGAAGGAAGCAAGGAGAGGAGCTGAAGTTTCTGCAATCCTGATTCCTGTCGACAGTCTTCAATTCAGGATGATTTGTATCATTTTCTCCTTCTTTTGTGTATCAAACTTTGTAATTATGAGGAGCTAAATCCCATTTCTCCTAGGATATGGTAGTAATATAGTTTAGTTGTGGATGGATTATGGACATTTCTGATTTCCTGCACTGATTTCTGATTTTCTGATTCCTGATTCTGCATTCTGAATTCATTTGATCATGTCCTATTCTTGACATTGTAAGATCTTACTTGCATTTACAACTGAGAGGTTGTTTTATGATATGTTCTTTATTCAGAAATGAATCAAGAACCAATGACAAGTTCTAGGTCCAAATCTTTATTAGGAATCTGATTTTTATCTATTCTGGTTTTTGAATTGCATTTCTGATTTCTGATTCATGAAATCTGATATCATTGTAAAACCCCTCATTCCATTGGCTGCTGAGAAGTAGATTATGTGGGTTCTTCTTATTCAGAAATGTATTAAGAGATAATGATAACTTCCTTGAGTTAAATTTGTGAAAACATGTTGTTGGTGAAATCTGTTTTGAATTTTGAGTTCTGATTTTTATGGAATCTGCTTGTCATTGTGGAATCCCAATCTTATAGGTAACTGAAAGGTTAATTCCTGATTTCCTTCTTGTTCAGAGATGGATCAAGAAGCAATGGCATGTGATGAATTCCAATGTGTAATATGTGCTGATTTTATCCAATTGATTAAGACTAATGTGGATTCATTTCAATTTTCAGCTGAGAGGCTGATTTAAAATCCCCTTGTTGTTTAGAGATAAACCAAGAAACATTGGTATTAGGATTGGATTCATTACTTTTCTGATTAGTTGATGCATGAATGTGAGTTGAATTGTAATGCCAAACTGAAATTGCCAAAATCTGAAAAGAAAGGGCAATATCAGTGAGGTTCTAAAATTTGTGCTTAATGTTAACTTGATATAAGTAGGGATTCTCTTCTCATTCAACTTAGCTAATTAATCATGTGGGAATATGATAATTGGTTCTGGTTTATTATGCTGTGATAACAGTCCATTTCCAAGTTGAGTTAGAAGTAACATGTATTGATAACTTGTTCCATTCCATCCATAATTGAACTAGATGAACCCCAATTCCTAGGAGAATCTTCCTCGTTGATAGATAATCTCATTTAGCCCTTAGTTCAGATAACTTTCCAAAAGTCCAAAACAGTTATCCTTTTTGCCACAATTAAAAATATGTTTTCTATTCTTTTTAATTTCCTGTTTTTGCCACTTAAAATAGGGTGGAGTCTTTGGCTTCAAATCACTGTGGATACGACATTTGGGTCCATACAATTGACCTGTACACTTGCAGTAGAGAGTGAGTTAGGGAGTTAAATCAAAAATTAAAAAAAATCTCAAATTTGACCACAAAATCAGCAAGTTATCACTACACTCCTTAATTTCACTATCAGATGCAGATAAGAAGCTTCTAATATCACCTGATTATGCTATGTGTCCTCTCCAACATATTCTAGCTGAGGCAGCAGCTTTTTGGATAGCAGTGTAGTGGTCCCCCCCCCCCCACCTTTTCCAGCTTGTTGCAGCTTCATATTACCTGCTAGAGGAGCCAAAACAACAAGCATCAAAGTCCTTAAATAGAAATTAAACAAGTATGGATTAGGACAGCATACATATATCAACTCAATTGTTAAATGCAACTTGGTGTTATGCAGAAATGAAATCATTATACAAAAATGATAACTTTATGCCCGGAATGATAACTTCTAAATATGAGTGGTTCAAAATAGTAAGACAATAGGTATCCAAGTTTTCAAATAAGAATTGAATAAGTAAGGATTTGGACAGCAATTAAATGAGTTCAGTTATCAGATATGGATAATGTTTCATAAGAGTGATAACTTGAGCCCCGGAATGATAACTTTGTGCAAAGAAATGAATACTTGTGCAGATTTGATTATAATTATCCAAATGTGACCAATTCAGAGCAACAAGGAGTTAGGACAGCAATTAAACAATTGCCTAATGCTGTTATGAAGAAATAATGACCTTGTACATTGAAATGACAACTTTGCCTCAAAAATGATAACTTGGCACCAAGAATGATAACTTGTGCATTGAAATGATAACTTTGCACAAATCAAATCATGATTATCCAAATATGATTAATTCATAGTAGCAAGGGATTTAAGGCAAGATAACTAATCACTAGCTGATCACAATAGGTTTTTATCCCATTTTCTATTCAATTCATCCATATCGAGCCCTCATTTTGCCTAACTTTTGGCCAATTATGCTTGGAATGATGGATTATGATAACTAGCTGATCTTTCTCATTTTATACTTAATTTCATGTGCATAGAGGTTCTGAATTGCTAAAATCCATAAATATCTCAATTCTATACCAAGTTATCATTCCAAAGTGCAAGTTATCATTTTTCTAGTTTAGCTGATTTCTAGTGATTATCTTGTCCTAAATCCCCTGCCATCATGAATTAATCATATTTGGATAATCATATTTCAACTTGTGCAAAGTTATCATTCCATTTCACAAGTTATCATTTTTTAGTGTCAAGTTATCGTTTTAGGGAAAAACTGTCATTTCGATGTGCAAGGCTATCAATTATGCATAAAATCATTAGACAATCATTAAATTACTGTTCTAACTCCTTGCTGCTCTGATTTGATCACATTTGGACAACCACAATAAAAGTTATAACAAGTTATCATTTTATGGCAACAAGTTATCATTCCGGGTTACCAAAGTTATCATTACTATGAAATCTTATCCACATTTGATTTTTGACCTCATTCACTTGCCATCCTAATCCCTTTGATGCCTTCAGTGCTCTGAATCACTCATATTTGGACAATTTTCATGATATATTCAAAGTTATCATTCCGGGCTTCAAAGTTATCAATTTTTATTTATGGTTTTCATTCCTGCACAACACCAAATCCCATTTGATAATTGAGCTAATAATTGTCATTGTCCTAATCCTTATTTGTTAAAATTCTATTCAAGGACTTTGATGCTTGCTGTTTTGGCCTTTCTAGCAGGGAAAAGAGGGCTGCACAAAGTGGAAAAAGGAGGGGGGACCACTTACTTTTTGGCTGTCCAAAAAGCTAGCACTGCAGATATTTTCTGGACAGGACACATGGCACAATCAGGGAGTGATGGAACCTTCTCATTTGCATCCAAGGGTGATTAGAGGACATATATAAGCTGAGAAACTAGGAGGAAAAAAGGGGACTGGCCATTGCAAGGGTTGGAGCAGGAAGGGAAGAAGGAGGAGCTGAAGTGGAGCTGCAATCCAGATTCCTGTCGACAGCCTCTGATTACAGGATGTTTTGTATCAATCCTTCCTACTATTGTGTATCAAACTTTATAATTATGAGGAGCTAAATCTCATTTCTCCTAGGATAGGGTAGTAGTCTAGTTTAATTGTGGATGGATATGGAGAAATCTGATTTCCTGCATTGATATCTGATTTTTGATTTCTGAATCTGTTGCATATGAATCTATTCTTAACATTGTGAGGTCCTACTTGTATTTACAACTGAGAGGTTGTCCTTTGATCTACTCCTTGTTCAGAAATGAATCAAGAACCAATGCCAAGTTTCTAGATTCAATCCTAATTAGGAATCTGATTTTCTGATTTCTGAATTCTGATTTTTCTTATTTCTAATTCCTGAATTATTGAAATTTGTTTATCATTGAGGGGCACTGATTTCTTAGCAGCTGAGAAGCTAATCTTTAGGTTCCTTCTTGTTCAGAAACGAATCAAGAGACAATGGTATTTCCAAGGTTTCAGTCCTTGAAGTGTTGTAAACTTTTCATTGCTGATTTCTGATTTTCAATCCTGATTTCCAAATCTGAATTCCTGAATTTGTGGAAACTGCCTTGTTATTGTTAAACCCTTGATTTCATTAATCACTGAGAGGTGAACTTAAAGTTTTCTTGCTATTCAGAGATGGACCAAGAAGCAATAACACTTGTTGAGTTCCCATATGTAATCAAGTGCTTAATGCTTCCAATTCATTAGTACTAATATGGATTTCATTTTAATTTACAGCTGAGAGGCTGATTTAAAATCCTCTTGTTATTTAGAGATAAACTAAGAATCATTAACACTAATATTGGATTGATTTCATTCCTGTTTAGTTAATTGAAGTAATTTCCTCATATTTAAAGTGCAATTGATTGTTATCATTTCAGATTTCACTAAATTGCCAAAAATCAGCAAGGAACTTGAGTTTGAGCTTAATGTTAACTTGATTTCAGTAAGGACCTCTTCTAATTCAACTTAGCTAATCAATCATATGAAAATATGATAATTAGTCCTGGTTCAATTGTGCTGTGATAACAGGATATTTCAAGTTGAGTTAAAATTGACACATATTGATAATTTATTCCATTCCATCCATAATTAAATTAGATGAAGCCCAATTCTTAGGAGAACCTTCCTCATTGATAGATAAACCCTTTTAGCCCTTAGTTTAGCATTTATAATTCAGTTTAGATAAATTTCCAAAAGTCCAAAAATAGTTATCTTTTTAGCCATTTTTAAAAATTTGTTTTCTGAAATCCTTAATTTCCTATTTTTTCCACTAGAAGTAGGATTAGTCTAGATTGTCTTAGGGAGTCTTTGGCTTCAAATCACTGTGGATACGACATTCAGGGTTTACTACAACTGACCTGTGCACTACAGTAGAGAGTGAGTTAGGGAGTTAAATCAAAAATTGAAAAATCTCAAATTTGACCCCAAAATCAGCAAGTTATCATTATACTCCTTTATTTCACTATCAATAACAACTAGAAATCAGCTCAATTAGCAAATGCACATTGGAATGATAACTTTGCATAAGTTAGTGATAACTTGCCCAAAAAATGATAACTTGGTACAGAAATGATAACTTTGCAAATATTGGCAATTCAGAACCTCTATGCACATGGTATTGAATATAAAATGAGGATAGTCAGCTGGTAATCACAATTTATTGCATTCTATGCATAATTGACCAAATGTAGGGCAAAATGAGGGCTCGATAGATGTGAAATGGATAGAAAATGGAGTAAAAACATAATATCATCAGCTAGTGTTCATATAGTCTCGACATTTTCTGGAATTCGTCCCTTGCTGTTCGGTCGACCGGTGCAGTGACCGGATCATCAACTGGTACAGTCTCAACATTTCTTGAATTCGTCCCTATGTTATTCGGTCGACCGGTGTAGCGATCGGATCATCGACAGGAATAGTCTCGACATTTCTCCCGCTTGGTATCAATCGACCGGTCTTCATAGTCAGTCGACCGATCAGTCGATCGGTCGTATGCTGAATTTTTATTTTTATCGTTTTGATTGACGATTTCTTCTACAACTGAGATCATATCAATTCTACACTTGCATATCATCACTTGAGCATATATTAGTACCTTTTATGTCCAATTTGATTTGTTATCATCAAAACATGGGATTCAACACAAATATCTTTTACGTATCCCTATGCATAGAACACATTGATTTTTTTGACCTTTTGTGCTCCTCATGTTATACACACTTTATACGAGTCACTTCCAACTTGATCAACATCATGATTTGAAAAATAGATGAACAAACAAATTTTATTGTTCTTAATTATGCTTCCAATTAGTTAAATTTTGTGACTTGAAAAATAGATGAAAAAATAAACTATATTGTTTCTTAATTATGCCTCCAACTAGATGAATATTGTGACTTGAAAAATAAATCAACAAACTAGCTATATTGTTCTTTATTATGCCCCAAATCCATATTCGATCATATTCAACATGAATCAAATACGATTAATTTTATTATCAAATTTTGATCTCTTCAGTCATGTTCTCATTTTAGTTAATAAAAATATGGATCAACATTCTTAGTAAATAAAATGACACTACAAGAAAATTGGCGATTAGCGACGCAACCCTATATATTATCTATATTATACGTTAATCAATAAATAAAATAAATATTATATATGTATCTTCAACATATATATGTATTCCTACATGATTACTTATAATGTCTACATCATAGGAGTGTTCCTAAATATATAATTTGTTACCTATATTATATATGTTATTTATCCATACAATATATATCATATCTTAATTATACATATATTATTTTTATATTCTTAATCATGAAATTATGATGGTTGAACTAAGAGACGTGATTTGCTACAAATTATCCCATTTTAGCATCTATATGGAGGCTCAATAGCATCTACCTAGCGCCACACGAACCGCCGACGTGGTCGGCGCTAGGGAGACACTATTGGCGTCTCTCTAGCGTCTCCTTTTGGAGACGCTAATAAACATTAGACGCTACTTCGACGCTATTGTGTCGCTAAACACTTTAGTGACTCAATAGTGTCTGTATTGCGCCGCTATAGTCGACCTTTTTATCATACTCGCTTAATCGGGCACATATAGACATATAAATACGCGTATATACTTATACTTATATATAATAAGTACACATATGATATCACTTAATCTCACATATATAAACATATACATACATATATACACTTGGAATACGTATACATATACACGTTATCTATATATGTCTCGCACATATATAGACATATACATACACGTATATACTTATAATACATATAGATAAACACACTGTTGTGACTTAATCTCTCACACGTAGACACATACGTACGCATATATATATATATATATACACACATAATTTTGTTATATACACATATACATATAGACTTATAATTTTATATACATACATGAATAATTATATATGCATTCCATAATTTTTAGATTGTGGGAAGGAAATAAAACAACTCGAACGGGGCACAATGTGATGAGACGCTATATTGATAAATAAAATTACATACATAATAGAAAATTAGAAATAGAAAAACTGCTATTTTAGCCTCTCTACAGCGCCACATTAGCCAATTTTTATTACCCTCACTTAATTGGGCAAATATTGACTCATAACTCGTGCACATATACATATTATTATCACTTATTCTCGCACATATAATGTTAAATCAGGAAGAAAATTCGATATAGCATCTCGACAGCCATGTAATAGCATCTCAATTTTGGCGCCTATGTAGCATCTAAGTAGCATCGCGTCTAGATGAGGCACTAAACACTTGACTTAAATCCCTAACCCCTCTTCTTCGTTTTCACTACTTACTATTACCGCTCTGTTTTCACCACGCCGATGACACTGATAGTCGACGCCCTCCGCTCCGATGCCCGACGTCCGACGTCCGACGTCCGACGCTCGCTGCTCCGACGTCCTCCACTTCCTCCGGCCGTCGTTCGATGCTCGACGCCCGCCGCTTCCTTCGCCCGTCGTTCGACACCCAACGCCCGACGCCCAACGCCGACCTCCGCCCTGCGCCGACCTCCGCCTCCTCCGCCGCCCCCCACCTCCTCCCACCTCCACCACCGCCCTACGCCGACCTCCGTCTCCTCCGCTGCCCTCTGCCTCCTCTGCCGTATTTGCCTCCTCTTCCTCCGCCGCCTCCGCCTCCTCCATCGCCCTGTGCCAACCTCCGCCTTCTGCCTCCTCCACTGCCCTGCGCTGACCTCCGCCTCCTCCGACGCCCTCCGCCTCCTCTGCCTCCTCCTCTTCCATCGCCCTGCGCCGACCTCCGCCACCCTCTGCCTCCTCCACCGCCCTGCGCTGACCTCCACTGCCCTCCGCCTCCTCCGCTGCCTCTTCCTCCGCCTCCCCCGCCGCCTCTTCCTCCGCCTCCCCCGCCCTCCGTCTTTCGCCCTCCGCCCGTCGATTGTGCTCCTCTGTCCGGTGTCTGCCGTCGCCTGCCGCCTTCCTCCACCGTCACCCGCCGCCATCCTTCTCCGGTTAAGAAGGTACGAGCCCGCCACCATGTTAAGTTAATAACTAATGCATCTTAAGTTAATTACTAATGCATCTTAAGTTAATTATTAATGCATGTTAAGTTAAATACTACTTAATTACTTGAAACTAATGCTGTTAAGTTAGTCACTATTGCATGTTAAGTTAAATACTACTTAATTACTTGAAAGTAGTGATGTTAAGTTAGTTATTAGTAAATTACTAGTGCAAGTTAACTTAATTACTAGTTAAGTTAATCTAATGCATGTTAAGTGAATTACTAGTTAAGTAGTTGAAACTAAACTAAGGACTAGTTATTGCTAATTTTTAATCTAATATCATGTTAACTTAGGGTAAATGCATGAGCAGAGCAAATTTGTTCCATGATTAGGAGTTATTAGAAATCAAATACTGATAGATTTTTTTCATAATTCTAGAACCTTTTTTTGATCATGTTTTCATAAATTTTACTAAGGATGTACTTCTACATTCTTGGTAATAAAATGAGATTATGATTCGACGATGAAGTACTTGAAACATGTGATTTTGGACTTCGTAACTTCAAAATCACATGTTTCAAGTACACGAATTTATTGACATATGGCTTAATATTGTCCGTTACAGAAATGATAAAGCCATATTGTAGTTGGATTCATCGTTGGAAGGATAAACATGGCGTTATAACTGAAGAATATAAGGATGGTGTTGATGAATTCATTAATGTGGCATATCAAAATGAAGGTGTTGCTTCTTCATATGGCGAAATCTTATGCCCATGCTGGAAGTGCAAATGTTATCAGTGGAAAGTAAGATATGATATGCATAAGGTTCTATATTACAACGATTTCATGGCAAAAAAAGATGGGCTAAAGAAACAACTAATGTGGATACCGTTGTGGGCGACTCGTACAATCCGTACAGGGACATGATACGAGATGCAATACTAGGAGAAAATGCTGGCAAAACATTGATTGAAGAAGACCCAATCCTTCGGCTTCTAAGTTTTATAATCTTCTCGAAGAAGCAAATGAACCTTTATGGGATGGATGCAAGAAGAAAACTACACTTTCTCTAGTGGCACAACTAATGAACTTGAAATCAAAATTTAATACGAGAGAAAGTTGTTTTGACTAGATGCTTGCCATTATTAAGAGTATGCTTCCAGCTTTAGAGAAATTATCGGAACATTTTTAAAAGTGAAAACGATTGATGAGAGATTTAGGGTTGGAATATCAAAAGATTGATGCATGTCGCAATCATTGTATGTTGTACTACAAGGAAAATCTCTCACTTATGAGTTATTCTATTTGTGGCGAGCCTAAATACAAGTCGAAAAAGAATTCCCAAAGTTCAAAAAAAAATGTGGCAAATGCAATATTTAGATACTTTCCCATTGTTCCAAGATTACAACAACTATTTCTTTCTGAAAAAAATGCATCATTTATGATGTGGCACAAAGAAAGGGCACGTAATGATCAAAATTCAATTACACATCCTTCGATGCGGAGGCATGGAAACGATTTGATTCACTTATCCGGCTTTTTCTGCAAAATCACGCAATGTTAGATTAGGACTTTGCACCGATGGCTTCAACCCATTTGGCTCATCAAGTACTGCTTATTCATGTTGGCCAGTTTTTGTGACACCTTATAATTTGCCTCTAAGCATGTGTATGAGAAAGATAACATATTACTTACCTATATGATCCCGGGTCCTCGATCTCCTAGTAAAAGTTTAGATGTTTACTTAAGACGTTTGATTGAAGAACTCAAGATGTTGTGGGAGGATGGCGTGGTTACAACAACAAAGCCTTATCCCACTAGGTGGGGTCAGCTACATGGATCATACGATGCCATTCCGCTCTATTAGTAACAAAACATTTCGGTATATTATTCACCAATAGATCTTGCTCTATTAGTTCGCCAAGTGTCCGCCTTGGCCTCCCTCTCCCTCTTTTAATCGGACTCCAGATTATTTGATCTACTCTTCTTACTAGCGCATCTAATGGTCTTCTCTGAACATGACCAAACCATCTCAAACGATTCTCTACCATTTTCTCACTAATAGGAGCCACTCCGACTCGTTCACGTATATGGTCATTCCTAATCTTATCTAATATTGTATGATCACACATCCATCTCAACATCCTCATTTCGGTTACCCCCACTTTACGTTCATGTTGTCCCTTCATAGCCCAACATTCACTACCATACTGGCCTTATAGCAGTACGATAAAATTTTCCTTTAACTTTATTGGGTACTTTTCTATCACAAAGAACTCCAGTGGCTTTCCTCCACTTACACCAACCAGCTTGAATTCTATGATTAACATCGTCATCAATCTCACCATCTTGTCTTACAATTGATCCTAAATATTTAAACTTTGTCACTTGAGGAATTATATCCTCCCCTAACCTAACTTTCAAATCGTCTCTAAGTTGTTTATTTGTGAAATTGCTATGCATATATTCTGTTTTATTCCTACTTAAACGAAAACCCTTTGACTCCAACGTATTTCTCCATATTTCCAATTTTGTATTAATCTCTTCTCTTGAATCCGCTAAAAGTACTATATCATCCGCAAATAGCATGCACTTAGGTACCTCCTCTGTGATACTCTCGGTTATAGCATCGATAACTAAGTTAAATAGATACGGACTTAAAGCTGATCCTTGATGTAGGCCAATTCCTATAGGAAATTCATTTGTCTCACCTCCGGGTGTCCTAACCCTAGTCAATGCCCCATCGTACATATCTTGTATTACCTTAATGTAGGCAACATTCACCCTCTTCTTTTGCAAGGCTTTCCAAAGTACATCCCTTGGTACCCGATCATACGCCTTCTCTAAGTCAATGAAAGCCATATGTAAGTCTCTTCTCCTACTTCGATACTTCTCCATCATCCCCCTTAGTAAATAAATCGCCTCTGTAGTGGATCTTCCTGGCATGAACCCAAATTATCTCTCAGAAATACTAGTCTCCATTCTCAATCTATGCTCAATCACTTTTTCCCATAATTTCATTGTGTGACTCATAAGTTTAATCCCTCTATAATTTGCACAATTCTGAATATCCCCTTTATTTTTGTAGATAGGAACTAATGTACTTAATCTCCAATCATCAGGCATCTTTTTCGACCGTAAAATCTCATTAAATAGTTTACATAATCACAACACACATTTTTCTCCTAAACATTTCCAAACTTCAATCAGTATACCATCCGGTCCAACGGCTTTACCATTCTCCATTTTCTTAAGAGCTTCGCTAACCTCCGAGACTTTAATTCTACGATAAAATGACCTATTAAGCTCACATTCGCTAACTGTCAAGTCCTCCAAATCACAATGGGAACCTTCACATCCATCATTAAATAGCTTATAAAAATACTCTTCCCATCTGTTCTTAATATCTCCTTCAGTAATTAAAACCTTGCCAACTTCATTTTTTATGCATCTTACTTGATGCAAATCTCTCGACTCCTTCTCTTTATTTCTTGCAATCTTGTAAATCCTTTGTTCACCAGCCTTTGTCCCTAACTCCCTATAAAACCCCTCATATGCTTTAGCACGAGCATCACTAACTGCCTTCTTAGCCTCCCTTTTTGCCAAACGATACTTTTCTCAATTGTCAGAACTATTGTCCAAGTGTATCGCCTTGAAACAATTTTTCTTATTACGCACCTTTTCTTGGACCTCCTCATTTCACTACAAGTCTCCTTATCTTGTGGTCCAAAACCTTTTGATTCTCCTAAAATAGCTTTAGCAACCATTTCAACCTTTTTTGCCACATTCTCCCACATAATACTAGCATCTCCTTCTAACTCCCACACACTTTCCTCTAATAACTTACTTCTAAAAGTCTCTCGCTTCTCCCCCTTTAACTGCCACCACTTGATCTTTCGATCAAAAACTGTTCGAGATTTTGGTTTTATACGTTTCATTTGCATATCAAGAACTAACAATCTATGTTGTGTAGTCACCCCATGCCCAGAAATTACTTTGCAATTAGTACAACGTCTTTTATCAGTATTTCTTGTCAAGAAAAAATCAATTTGAGACCTATGAGTTCCACTTTTGTATGTGATTAAATGTTCCTCTCTCTTCCGAAAACAAGTGTTGATTAAACTCCGCCTATATTTTATAGCCAGTCCCAAGCCCGGATAAAGGAGGAGGGTTGTGTTAGGCCCCGACAGCCAGCATAAAATCCTGTCGAATCTTATGAACATGGATCAATGAATATATTGTGATGGCGTGGTTACCTATGACAAATTTAAAATGCAAAATTTCATTATGAGAGCCGCATTAATGTAAACCATAAGTGATTTTTTGGCATATGGAATGTTGAGTGGTTGAAGCACAAAAGGTAAACTTGCTTTGTCTGCAGAATCATTTTATTTGAAAAATTGTAGGAAAGTTTATTGGTTTAATTGTCATAGGATGTTTTTGCCATTGGAGAATTCGATGCGTCGCGATCGAAACTCATTTAAAAAAAAATACATCCTAGAACACTTTGTCTCGAACTCATTTGACGGGACAAAAATTTCTAGAGCAAGTAAACAAGTTTAATGAAGTCTCATTCAGATTGAAGGCCGGTAGTTACAAGCAATTGGGTTTGAAAGTGAACATAATTGGAAGAAAAGAAGTATTTTTTGGGTGTTGCCTTATTGGTCTTCAAATTTGGTACGTCATAACTTGGACATCATGCATGTGGAGAAGAACGTATTTGACAACATCTTCAACACTATTATGGATGTTAATGGAAGAAAAAAAGATAGCATACAGGCTCATGGAGACATGAAATTAATATGTAAAAGACCAGAGTTAGATATCATTCATCTTCAAAATGGTAAATGCAAAAAGATAAAAGCTACTTATGTCTTGAGCAATGATCAAAGAAAAGTGGTTTTCGAATGGGTAAAGCAATTGAAATTCCCTGACGGATATGTATCAAATATATCTCGTTGTTTTAACTTGGACAATGGGAGGATACATGGGATGAAGAGTTATGATTGCCATATTTTTATGCAAAGGCTGCTTCCAATTGCCTTTAAAGAACTTTTGCCAAAGGCCATCTGGGAGGTTTTAACAGAATTATCTATGTTCTTTAAAGAGCTTTGTGCATCTATCGTTTGGAAAGAAGACATCTCTCGGTTAGAGGCTTCTATTGTGATTATGGAAGACTGAGAAGATATTTCCACCTTCTTTCTTTGATGTGATGGAGCACTTGATTGTACATCTACCATATGAAACAAAAGTTGCGAGTCCGATTCAGTATCGATGGATGCATGTTATATTTGAAAAGGAAGGCGAAGAATAAGACAAAAATTGAAGGCTCCATATGTGAAGCATATTTCATTGAGGAGGTGTTAAACTTCACTTCAAAGTACTTTAAGCCACACATACAATCACGACACACCCAAGTTCCACGAAACGATGATGGTGGTGAAAGAGAAGTAGACATGAATATTCTATTCATCTTCAAGTACCATGTCAGCTTCTTGGTACAGGACGCAAAGTTATCTTAAATGACTGAGATCTCACCGCCGTTGAGAATTATATCCTTACAAATTGTAGCGAAGTGACGCCATATCTCAAGTAAGACAATTTGTTTTAATATGTTATATAATTTAAAGTTAATTGTTGCTATATGATTTCGTTAATTGGCAACTATGAATTCAGGAAATTCGAAGAATTACAGCAAGAAATTAATCTGTTAGTTTCAAACGATGAGTTATTGAAATTACGATACAAATATTTTGCCGATTGATTGAGATGTGAAGTGAGAATTCTTTCTGCTTGCTCTTAATTGTTACTTAAGTTTGTAACTTTTAATAAAGTTTTTAGTTATTTTTCTTATAGGTTATTAATGTCTTAGTCATAGATTTAAAAATATGAGATCTGGGTCATGGCCCGAAGAAACAAGTTCTTAGCTACTGCGGCGTCATAGTCATGGATATCGGTTCCATACAGAAGAATATAGTCGACAGCGTTCAACTATTAATAGTGGCATATGTGTTCTAGGAAGCATGTACGGGGACAACGACTTTGATTACTACGGTGTTATAGAAGACGTCATAGAATTGTTCTATTTGGAAAAATTTAACAAAGTCGTGGTGCTAAAATGTCATTGGTTCGATCCAGAGAAAGGAGTTCGGATCGATCAAAAATTTAAATTGGTGGATATTAATCCTCGGTCGAGACTTCAGTCATACAATCCATTCGTATTGGCGGAACAAGCGCAACAAGTGTACTACACTAGAAGTAGACTATTCTTAGCAGAAACAATGGTACATGATAATGAAACATCATCCGTCCACAACGATGTGCCCATGGATTATTACTATCAAGAAGATAAAGTGAATGAGATGATTGATGTGGCCGATGGAGTTGAGAATTTTCAATTGGTCGATGACCCTGAGCCAATGGAAGAGTTCAATTCAAATGATCTCTTGGAAGTGAACTTTGATAATTCGTTAACGATGACTCGAACCAAGATTATAGCGACGATGATGAAGATGATGAAAATGAATCAGAATACGAAACAAACGAATGAATGCCATAGTTCTTCTAATGACACAAGCTTCTTAGTTTTTTGTTTAGTTATATATGGTTACCGATAATAAGAGAAGATTATTACTTTTTTTTCGGTCATGGTTACTAGAGGTCAAGCATTTGGGTCATCTCGCTCTTCTAGATGTTCACTCCAGATGAGTCAGCCATCACAACCACTAGGTAACATATTTATTGTCAGTTGTTATCTATAGTTGATTATAATAGTTAAATTCATTTTTTAATAATATCAGATCCTCCGTCGTCGATGGGGCACATAGCCAGATCATCACATAGTAGGCAATCCTTTGATGGGTCTGCTCCACGTATCACTCTAGGTACGTGCGATACACTGTACGAGATAGAGCTTTCTAAATATTTTGCTTTTGTGACAGTTGCTCCACCGTTGACGGGGCACATAGTCGGGACATCTCGATCGCACGACAACGATCGGCATGTCACACCAGGTTATTTTTTGTATATTCCATAATTTTAAATAGAAGCCAAATTTTATGTATTTTCTTATGATGACAGTTGCTACGCCACCGCCAAGATTACCGAAAGCTTCACTACATTCTAGCATTGGTGAGCGACATCTTACCCCAGGTGATATATTTATTATTATTGACATTATATTTCTCAATTAATTATATTAATTATTTTTTAATAATATCAATTGCTACGTCGCCGATAGCACAAGCATCTGGCTCATCACAATCTGACGAGCGGACTACCACGGATCATGTTGCGGTAGACATCAATCGAGGTGAGAACATTACTGTACATATAACAATTATCACAACTTTAATATGGTATGACACTAATGATTTATTTTGTATTAGGGCCCGTAGATGATGTCGGACCTTCTCAGCCTACCCCAGTTGTACCGGATGATGATTCCTATCACACCCAACTCCGTGACTAAATTCAAATCTCAATTATTGCATTCCTAAATTATATTTAGTAGTTCTAAAAATAAAATTGACAAAACCTCCTCCCTTACTTATCTTATGGTACTTGCCAACACATACAAATGACACATATATATATTCATCAGAGTTTAATAACAATCTATAAGACAAGACATTCACATATCGTCATTATATTTTTTTCACAAACCATCTCACATATAACTCCACAGGATCAAGTCTTATACAACCGTACAAAAAGTTGCTCACAAATTTAATTACAATATCTAAGACTATCTATTACATGCATGCTCCCAAAAACAAAAGTGAAGGGGAAAGTAAACATGATCCAATGGCTCGACCTCTTCTATATGCACCAAAATAAGTTCTGAGACGACTCAACTCGAGAACCTACGGGTATCAAAAAAATTTAAAAGGGTATTATGAGCAACAATCATTTTCTCAGTGAGTGGAATAAATGTATAACATAGGGGAGCAATACGGGTGTATATAACATTTAAATAACTACATTTCTTTCATATGAGAAAACATTTAAAGCATAGCACATATAACATATCTTGTCAAATCATATGAACTTTCACATAAGTAAAAGTAACTCAAGATATCATCATTTTCATAATTAAACTCCACACATGTGTGTACATACTCATCATGGGTCAATGCGTATCCTTCTATGATTATGTGTTATACAGTTAAGCAAAGCTTCATAATCAAAAGTCATGGATACGCAGAGCAAATCAATGGGTCAATACGTATCCCTCTATGATTGTGCGTCATACAGTTAAGTAGAGCTTCACAATCAAGAGTCTCAAATACGCAGAGCAAATCATGGGTCAATACGTATCCCAATCATGATTGTGTGTCATCCAATCATGATTCTTAGATACGCAAAGCATATCATAGGTCAATACGTATCCCAATCATAATTGTGTGTCACTAAATCATGATTATCAGATACGCAGAGCATATCATGGGTCAATACGTGCACGCAAAATAGTCTCCAAAGGACAAAGACACCCGATATACGTCCCAAAGGTTTCATGTATATCAAATACAGTCTCAAAGACCTTTTTCATTCAGCATGGTCAATGTACACATGGAGTTTTATAATAGCAAAATAATATATCACCATCATATATCAATATCAAGTAAACTTATTTTAAGTTCACAAGCATTGTTCCTTGAAAATATTTTTGTGTAAAAGGTTACTCCATCTCATATGATATTCTTGAAACATATCATAAATATCTTTCATAACTCAAGATATGTTTCAATAATAATAATAATCTTTGCTTGAGATAATATCATAAATAAAAGAACTAACATATAACATTTTGCGATATTGTAAATTTACTCACTCACCTTATACTTTATCCGTTCAAAGAGGTTTATTAGATTTCCTCACTTTCACTTGCAACTTGATGTTTTCCTACAAGCAATAATGCATGTTTACTTTCCAATCACTAATAAGGTAATATGCAATGCATGCTCATGATGCATGAATGATTATGCACCCTAAAATGCATATAATCTCCTCTAATATTAATTTTTAATTTCAGGTATTTATATTCATAAGCTATTTCACAATTGGAACTTCTCAATCCCCCTTAGTTTGACTAAGTGTTGTCTCAAGATTCCAGACTAAGTGTCTGTCCATAACTTCTTAACCACATGGAAAAATCTTATCATTCTAGATTAATTAGAAACTAAACATACTAAGGTTTCTGATCACTAGCTGATTATATTATGTTTTTACCCCATTTTCAATTAGGTTCATATGTATTGAGCCCTCATTTTGCCCCACATTTGGTCAATTATGCACGAAATGCAATAGATTGTGATAACTAGCTGGTCATCCTCATTTTGTATTCAATTCCATGTGCATAGAGGTTATGAATGATTAAAATCTGTAAAGTTATCATTTCTATGCCAAGTTATCATTTTTGGGGCAAGTTATTACTCATATGTGCAAAGTTATCATTTCTGCATGATTGCAGTGTGCAAGTGCCAATTGAGCTGATTTTTAGTTATTGTGTTGTCCCAATTCCTTGCTGTCCTGAATTGATCATGTTTGAATAACTATGGCTTAATATACACAAGTTATTATTTTGGTGTCAAGTTATCGTTTTTGGGGCAAAATTGTCATTTCAATGTGCAAGGTTATCATTTCTCCATAACAACATTGAGCAATTGTCTAATTGTTGTCCTAACTCCTTGCTATTGTGAATTAAACATATCTAGATAATCATAATTTAATTTGTGCAAAGTTATCGTTCTAATCAGCAAGTTATCATTCTCAATGCACAAGTTATCATTCCTATGAAATATTATCCACACTTGATAATTGGCCTTGTCTAATTACTGTCCTATTCCCTTGGTGTTCTTGCTGCCCTGAATTACCCATGTTTAGAACAATTATGATAAAATGGTGCAAAGTTATCATTCCGGGCATAAAGTTATCATTTCTGTATAATGGTTTCATTTCTGCATAACACCAGATTTCATTTAACAATGGAGTTGAATATATGTGCTGTCCTAATCTATACTTGCTTAATTTCTATTTAAGGACTTTGATGCTTGCTGTTTTGACTCCTCTAGCAGGTAATATGAAGCTACAAAAGCTTGAAAAAGCAGGGGGGACCACTCATTAGCTGTCCAAAAAGGTGAAGAATCTGCTGGAAGTTTTCAGGACCACAGGACAGGTGGCCTAAATCAGATCCTATGGAACATTCTAATCTGCATCCAAGGGTGTAAAAGCCACATATAAAAGCTGAGAAACCTGGAAAGAAAGGGGAGGGCCTCCATTTGGAGGGTTTCTGGACCAAGGAGCTGAGGAAGAGCTGGAGAAGAGGACTGCACACTGATTTCCTGGGGACAGATTCTTTGTTTCTGATTTCAGAATGCTTTGCATATTTTCCCCTTCTATTTTGTATTAATCCTTGTAATTATGATGAGCTAAATTCCATCTCTCCTAGGATAGGTAGTAATCTAGTTCTAGTCATGGATGGAGTATGAACACACTAATTTCCTTTTCTGATATCTGATATTCTGATTTTTGTTTCCTGATTTCTGAAATCTTGGGATCTGTTCTTGACATTGTGAAATCCTAATTGTATTTGCAATTGAGAGGTTGATTTATGATTTCATCTTATTCAGAAATGAATCAAGAACCAATGACAAGTTCTTAGGTCCCAATCTCTAGTTCTGATTTTCTAAATGATTTCTGATTTTCTAAAATCTGATTTCCTGAATTCTGATTTCTACTGAAATCTGTTTATCATTGTGAAACCCTGATTTCTAAGCAACCGAGAGGTTGATTCTAGGTCTCATTCTTGTTCAGAAATGAAACAAGATGCAATGATAACTTGCTTGAGTTCAATCTGTGATTACATACTTATTATGGAATCTGTTCTGATTTCTGATTTCTAATTCCTATGGAATCTATTTTGTCATTGTGGAATCCCAATTTAAGGGCAACTGAGAGGTTGATTCATGGGTTCCTTCTTGTTCAGAGATGAACCAAGAAGCAATGATAATTTGCTAGATTTCATTTTGAGATAATGTGCCTAATGAACCCAATTAACTAGTATGGATGTGGACCTCATTTGTATGTGCAGTCGAGAGACTGATTTCAGGTCTCCTTGATGTTTAAAGATAAACCAAGAAGCATCTGCATTAACATTGGATTAATTATATTTCTGTTTAGCTAATTGAGCCAATTGTTCCATCATTATATGTGTTGATCAATATTGGTGCCAAATTAAGTTTTACTGAATTGCTAATTCTGATGAGACATTGTCAAAATCAATAGGATATCAGAACTTGTGCTCAATGATAACTTGATATCAGGAAGGATTCTTTTCTTATTCAACTTAGCTAATCAACCATATGAAAATATAACAATTAGTTTGGTTTAACTATGCTGTGATAACAGTCCCTTTTCAAGTTGAGTTAGAATTGACTTATATTGATAATTTGTTCCAATCCATCCATAGTTGAATTAGATGAACTCCATTCCTAGGAGAATCTTCTCATGATTTAACATTACCCTTTTAGTCGTTAGCCTAGCATCTAGATTTCAGTTCATATAAATTCTTAAAACACCAAAAACAGTTACCCTTCTTTTTGCCACATTTAAAAATTTGTTTTCACTTTCCTTAATTTCCTATTTTTGCCACTTAGTCTAGGGTTAGTCTAGATTGTTTTAGTGAGTAATTGGCCTTCAAATCACTGTGGATATGACACTTGAGTCTATTACAATTGACCTGTGCACTTGTAGTAGAGAGGAAGTGAGGAGTGTGAACACATTTCATAATATTCAATTCTGAACCATAAAATCAGCAAATTTTCACTACTCCACTCATTTCACATCAGTTTCCAATCCCCAAATATCATTATCTAATTCCAAGTGAATAAATCATATTATCTAAGACAATCAGACCTAGGGTTTGTGTCCTGGCAAACTGTGTGTCACTGAAATATTAATTTGTATGTTTCTTCATACTTGTCCACTTGACTAGATCATAATTATCCTGAAAACTATACTTCCTTAGTATTTTGTCATAAAATTTATATAATTTAACTCATTGTAAAGACTTATAACAAAAATAGTTAATTTGGGTCATCATCTGTTCATGTCTTGGAATCTGACAGAAGAATCACTATGAAATGAAATATTCATTTCTCCCAAGATACATGTCAAAATAAGATGATTCCACCTCTCACCGAACCTTTGGAATGTCTAGTTAAGCATATCCAAATCTCAAACCCTAATTCACCTTATTTTGACTGTGCTCTAATTTACAAATTGAACATGTACCAGACTCGGGACAGGATGAGTGACCAACGAAGCTAAGTTCATAACTTCCTCTATAAACACTACAAGAAAATTGTCATTTTTCGACGGGCAATTTCCGACGGATAGAAATCCGTCGCAATTTGCGACAGATTTTTCGATGGTTACGACCGTCGGAAATGAAAATAATAAACTATGTAATTTATTATATTATTATTTTATTTTTCGACGATTAGGATCATCGATATTTCCGACGGATATTGATCCGTCGCATTTTCCGACGGATTTTTCGACGATCGCGACCGTCGGAAATGAAAAAATAAATTATGTAATTTGTTATATTATTATTTAATTTTTTCGACGGATTTTCTAACGGTTACGACCGTCGGAAATGAAAAAATTAAATTATGTAATTTTTATATTATTATTTAATTTTTCGACGATTAGGAACGTCGATATTTCTGACGGATATCCATCCGTCGCAAAATTCGCCTCAATTTTCGACGTAACCGTAGGTAAATATATAATAATATCATATGAGGGATATTTTATTAATATAATTAGCGATGGTCCAAACCGTCGCAATTACCGATAATTTCGATTGTCAGTAATAATTATCGATTGTTTAAACCATCGGTAAAATAAAAAATATTATATATAACTAAATATTTTTTCGACGGTCACAACCGTTGGTAACTTTAAAAATAATTAATATTTACTTTTTCGACGGCTAGAGCCGTCGGTAATTAAAATTTCGTTATCCCACTTTTTTTCCTTTTCCCGCTTTCTCCCTCTCCCGGTCGGCGAGCTTCTGGCCGGACGTGAAGCGTCGATCGCAGGCGACCCTCTCCTGCCGGCGTCTCTCTCTCTTCGCCGACGTCTTTCTCTCTTTGTCGGCGTCTCTCTCTCTCTCTTTCTGTCGCTGGTAGCCGGATCGGCCGCCTGGAGGCCGGATACGACCGCGGGCGTTTGGATCGGCCATTGGCGGCCTGATGAAGCCGCTGGCGGTCGAATCGGCCGCCTGGCGGCCGAATCCAGTAGCTTGCGGTCGGATCCAGCGGCGGCCGGATCCAGCAGCTTGCGGTCTGATCCAGCCGCTGGCGGCCGGATCAGCCGCTACGGCCGGATCGGCCGCCTGGCAGGCGTTCGGATCCGACCCCCATCGGATCCTGTCGCGGGCGGCCGGATTTGGCCGTGGCCGGAGCTAGCCGCGGCCCGATCTGTCCGCTATTTTTTTATTTTTAAAAAATTCTTTGCGACGGTTGCGACCGTCGAAAGATCGACGGTTGCGATGATCGTCGAAAGTTTTGACAGTTGCGACCGTCAAAAACTTTTGACGGTTGGAACCGCCGGCCTTTTTCGGCGGTTGCAACCGTAAAAAACTTTCGACGGTTGGAACCGTCGGATTTTTTTCGACGATTAGAACCGTCGATCGGGATTTTTTGGACGGTCAGAACCATCGATATTTCCGACGGATGTTTTTCGACCGTCGCAAATTGATTTGCGAGGAGCATTTTTTTGACGGATCGATTCCAACTGAAAAACCGTCAGTTTTTGGGCTGATTACCGACGGTTTTGACCGTCGATAATCAGCGTTTTTCTAGTAGTGAAACTCCTTTTTAGGTGATTCCAAAGGCCATGAACATCTAATGTCTAATCTATTAACCATATAAAATTTCATATTTATGATTTGGTAATCACGAAGGAATGATCCTCTCAATTAGAAGAACAATTTTCGGATTAAAATTCACCTTGAACAGCCTATGTTCCCGAATTTTCCCAGTCCAATTCGCTCAGGTTTCGCTTCTGGTAATTTTTCTACGGTGAAAGGATAATGTTAAGTAGCATATATATGTTTTTCAGAATTTTCTCACGACATAAGATGGTTTGGAAAAATATTCCTTTAAGCAGCTATCCACCTGTCTGCTTCAGCTACTTGGAACTTAAGTGATGGACAATCACATTTTTTTCTCATAACTAAGTGTTTCAACCCTAATTAAGGCTTACTTAATCCTATTTAAACATATATATTATAATATTTATAAATTTTATAACTTATTCCTAATAACCTTATGTAATTATTTTATAAAGTTTATCGATAATTAAGTAATCATTATGCTTTAATCGAAATATTAATTACGATATACAAATATCACTAAATGAACATCCAAATTAACTTAATATGTTAATTAAATGCATGATTATGCACAAATGATATTTGTAGGGCACGTCCGTGACAATTCCTCTTCGAGTGATGAAGAGGGATTACACGATAATGGGGTGGCCACCGTGAATAATATTGTTCGACCGTAAGTTAAATAAGTTGTACAAATTTTGTTATAGTTTTGGTTATCATTGAAAATTAATTCTTCTTTGTAATTGGCAGGACCACTTTCATACCCACTAGTATCGTGTGGGATGTCAGTACTCTCGTTCTTTCCCACTTGTCAGAAGGGGCAGGATCCTAGAAAGATGTCCCAATTCAAGTGCGGGATGTTATCTTTCGAGCCTTTATGGTACGATCTTCTATTTGGGTTACATAACTTATTTTATATTATTTTAAAATTACTAAGTTTTAACGTATTTTGTAGGAGGCAAATCAGTTTCATCTGGATCTTAGTTTAGGGACGATCCGGAGAGCTTTTGAGGAGGTCGCTGCAAAACACTTTCGAAATCGGTTATACAAGTTTCACAAGGTCGTCACGTCCGCCGGCCTCACTTTGGAGCAGGGCATACAAAGATGCCCAAGGCATATTAGGCACTCGGTTTGGGAGTCCTTATGTAGGGAGTGGTAAGTATGTTTACTTTTAAATTATTTTTAAAATTTAGAGTTTTTAAAAGTCTAAGTATTTGATGTTCATAAAGGACGGATGAACGATGGCAAAGGAAGTCGGAAAAGGCAAGAGAACCATCTTTCGAAGCCCAAGGCCCACATCCACACAGGGGGTCGATGCGATTAGACGAGCATTAACGGCGCATGATAATTTACATACAAATTCAATTTATCAAACTTTTGACTTATACTTTTGTTATCAAATTTGAAACTTTATCGTAGGAGGAGAAAGAAGGCGGTCCCATAGACTTTCGCGTGATCTATGAGGCTACACATAAGAGCCAGAAGACAAATGACTTGGTTACGCCCACTGCTCGTAGGCTTCTAATAAGTCTCACGAGATGTTCATTTGGTTGTTGGCGTTAGTGCACTATTTTTGAAATGCACAATGTTTAAATTTTTTAGGTTGAGTATAATGCGAAAATGGCTGAAAGGTAAGGAGATGATCCGAGTACTCAGTAGTAATGTTTCTTGGTTGGTTTTGCCATGTTTTTAATTTATGTATTTTTTATCTATAATTTTTCTATTTCGTAGAGGCCCTTGCTGTTTGGGAGGAGGTGGCCGGCACGACACGAGGGGATACTTGCATGGCCTCGGCACAGCCGCTCATATATCTAGGAGGATATGCAGGTGGTCCATCTGCTCTGAGCTCATCTGTTGCACCTAATATAACGCAGCTATCACAACAGCTATCACAACAGCTATCGGAGCAGATGTCACGGTAGGTGTCGCAGTAGTTGTCGCAACAGTTGGCTCCACTATTGTAGGTGATTCAGGGATTGATCCCGACGCAGAATCCATTCCCGTGAGGTCATGGACCGAGCACATCTGGGTCGAACGTCCGGAACGATAATAATAACTCCCAAACCTAGGATAAAAACAAACCATGGATACAAACTATGCTTTTGTCACTTATAGACTTAGATATACGTATAGTTTGTTAGTTCAGTTTATTACATTTCGTATTCTTATCTTAAATATTATGCCTGTGATGCTTTCATATTATGCCTGTGATGAATATCAATATATCAATGCATTTATATGCATTAGATAATTATATGTTGTGGGAAGGGAAAAAAATGTGGCTGGTATGGGTTAAAAAAATCTGCAATTAGCGCCTCCATAGCGTCACATTAGCGTCGCGAACATAGTCGACGCTAAGTTAAATATATAGTCCTTAGCGCCATATTAGCGTCTCATTTGATGATGTAAATACCATCATGTTTGGTCACTACAGCATTGAAATAGCGTCCATGAACAGTTAAAGTTAGCGTCTCTTGGGCGCCGGAATAGCGCCTCAGCTTTAGCGCCACGTGAGCGTCGACATAGCGACGCATTTCTACTGCTCCCAACCGGACACCACGCATCTTAATAATATCGAGATAGCATCAACAACTGGCGCTAGTAGCATCTCCATTTTTGTTGGATCTATTGCAACGCCATTAGCCACCGATTTCCAGCGTCCCATGATTGCGACGCTAGTTGGACGCTAATGTGACAATCTTTGTCACGGAGACGCAATAGCGCCTCCCTCGCATCTCGATTTTCTTGTAGTGTAAGAATATTGAATAAAAGAGACAAGAATATAATAATTCATTGATCAGTAAGAATTTATTGACATATGCCTTAATGTTAGATTCATCGTTGAAAGGATAATGTGGCATTATAACATAAGAATATAAGGATGGTGTTGATGAATTTATTAAGGTGGTATATGAAAATGAAGGTGTTGCTTCTTCATGTGGCGAAATCTTATGCTCATGCTTGAAATGCAAATGTTATTGGTGGAAACTAAAATATGATGTGGAAAAGAATTTATATTACAATGGTTTCTTATTAAAATACATAAATTGGTCTTTCATGGAGCAGAAAGATTGAATAAAGAGACATTAGTTATAGTAACATAGATACTAATGTGGGCGAGTCGAGATGTTATCCGTATAGGGATATGATCCGAGATGCAATGGAAGCAAAAAATATTGGCAAAACATTTACTGTAGAAGATCTGAATCTCTCAACTTCTAAGTTTTATAACATGTATTGATATGATATAATGTTATTTCATTAATACCATGTGTATGAGTAAAATCAAAATCCATGATAAACACTATTGGATCCAATGAAAGTAATCAATATTTTGATTATCAATGGGTAGCGATCAATGTGATGTCGATACGTATAATCAAGTTGAGTAGGAACAATGCAATAAATCATTAGGTGAAAACAATCATAACATAAGATGGAGATTATGATCGTTAGAATGAATCAGTTCAATGCTCTGGATTACTTTACCATGTATTTCAATGTCAAAAACATGGTCTAAATCAATGTGCATATTTCAATGCTTTGTACTATACTCTGAGTGTATTTTCAATGCTATGATTCAAAGTTATTTATCTCTGATATATCTATCCAATGTCACTAGTTAACGTATTAGTTGCAATGAGGTGCCATGTACTTCATGAGTGACTAGTGATTTTGCACATCATGGCGATCATCTTCTCTAAAGGGGAGGGTATCCTCTTTCGTTACATGATAGGGAGAAATCGTGCAATGGGGATAAATTATGCCCCAACACTGACTGCAATGTTAGTATGCTCCCGTCAATCCATAACATGAGCACACTAACTTTTATCTTTAATTAGTTAGGTTCTCATTTTCGTTCAGATTGGGACTTAGTCATAAAATGATAATATTCAAGATCAAAGGATCATATAATCGATGAAATCCAATAGTGGTTAAACCTCACACATACCGTGCAATGAGATAATGAGATCATATTAAAGTTCTAGATCTAATGACATTGTATGATAACAATGAATTTCAAATCATGACCCATAATTAGTAATTAACAATAGAATATGATCAATCATTCTCTACTATGACAGTACTTAGGTCATTATTAGTAGGGTCATATATCAATATAAACTATGTTTCCATGGAATCAGAACAATCATGGATCAACAATAATAAATCACAATATAATACACTCTATCAAGATGTTAATGTACTCAGATGGATCATAATTCACAAATAAATAATAAATAATAATAAATTAAAAATATAAACCTAACATAACTTTAATAGAACTCGGGCCAGGTTGGGTCAAACTTGGGCTGAGTTCTATGACAGGTGTCTCGACCTAGCTCGGGCCGAGTGTGACCCGAGCTCGGTCTGGGCTGATCATTGGTTGCTTTTGGTACAAGGAGCCCAGGTTGGTTCCAATGTTTGTGCACGTCAATGATGGGCGCGGGTTGGGTAGCGCTAAATTTGGGCCAGGTTCAGCGCCTGTTTTGCCCAATGATACATATACTCGAGCCAAGTTCTTCAAACCAAGGCCGGGTTATGGGATTCCGGCAATAATGGTGACGCTGGCTGCTTAGTTTTCTATGTAGTTTTATCAGGATAAATCTCTTAGACCCAAGTAGATTATATGGGATGAATCACAGGTAATAGGAGATGATGCTATGACTCTAACTGTACTCTAACATATACAAATCTATTGAGTGATCCAAAGTTAATCCAATGATCCGCCTACCACTATGCAAAATCTCTATTGTTCGGTTCTCTTGCTCTGGTTCGTTTTCCATGTTGGCCATCCCCAAAGGTTCCCCAACTTTGATCACGCCTCGTTCTTGGTGCCCTATTCTTGTTGGTCGTGCTGGATGGGGAAAAGCCGAGGGGAAAAGTTAAGAAAATTCTAGCATGGCTACTACATCACCTTGGTCGGTGCCCTAATATCTGGAGAGATTTCGCATCATCTCTGGCGGTGAACAGCATGCTCAGGTTTCTGCTTCTCTAAAAATTTGTGCAGGTGGAGGAAAAAAAGGAGTGACACGACGACTAAGGTTAAAGGAGGTTTTGATTGAGAGAATATAGGAGTCAAAAGATAAGGTTGGTTATAACTTTTTCCATATGGTCTCCTTTAATTCAATTGTCAATATAAATTTGATTTCATCCGTTTAATTAAATTTAATAATAACTTTTTCCCTAATATTGGCCCGGGAATTACATTATAAACCTCTTAAAATAAAATACGTCCTCGAATTTAGAGATGACTCTAATGACTCTAAGTCGATGTCATCAATGCATAACTTGATTGTCTATTCTGATGGCTTTATCACTACTCTGCACTAAGTCCTCTACTATTCTAATTCAGGGAACTACTTGGTCTTCTCTACTTTGGGACACTATCTAGATGTCTTATAGAATCATAGGGTTTGATATCTATTAGTCAAATAAAACAGTGGCAATGATTCAGTTAGGTATGAGTACCTTCCATAGTATCTTCATCATTATCTTGTTCTGCATAGGCCTCCATATTATATACTCTACCCTTGCACTGAATTTCCCATGTCTTTTGCTCCTTCATTGTTGGTCACATCTAATCAGTACCGAACAATTTCTTGCGATGTGTCCGAACTCCCCGCAATGGATGCAGGCCCTTGTCCTAAGTCGACACTCTTCAACATGTGTGCATCCACAATGTGTACATAAAACTCTATTTAATAGTTGTGGTCGCATATTCTCACGTATCTCATAAGGTCTAGAGCGATAGTAATACTAGTTGTCATGTCTCTTTGGTTCCCTGGTTGGATGACGATATTTTTTTCTTGAGTTGGCGTTGCTCATTGGATTGCATTAGTGCCCTTTCTTTTTTTTCTTTTTGTTCTTCTTGTTCTCGTGCATAGTCCCTTTCCATCTTTGTTGCCAGTTCCACTGTATCCTTGAGACTCTTGCAATGGCTCAATAGGGTATTTTTCTTGATTGTAGAGTTGAGGGATCTGCTCTCTGACTTTCACTCATGCGCAGGGTGTTGTATCGTTCCAGCTAAACAAACCTGATATGGTAGTCCTCGAGCTAGGAATTCCTATTGCTTTTGTATGCGTTGGTACTTAGGGACATAACGACCCTCAAATTCTTCATAGAAGCTCTGTCAAGGATCCAAATTATGTCGCTCTAATGGTTCTCCACCAATCTAATACATGATATGTCAAGAAGCTTGCAGCATACAAGAACTTTTGGTTTTCTCCACATCACATGAGTAACAACTCTTTCATGCTGAAATCCAAGGCTCTATTTTTTCAACCTCTCCTTTGCCGTCAAATTATGAAGGTTGGAGCTTCAAAACGCCTGAATGGTATCCTCGGAGCACACTGGTTGTCATAGGGTTTACTGACAAGGCAATCATAGTGGCGATGGTGGTAATGGAGATGGCTGGTTGTCGTCAGCATAGCTATTCTCATAGTGTACCTCTGGTTGTTGCATTCTCTATCCATAGCCACGACCTCTGCCTCGGCCTCATCGTTCCGCCATCTGGCCCCTTTGGCCCTCTGTGTTTCCAATGGTAATGTTCCCTTAGGCATTGGCTCCATGACCATGCCAAATAACACTAGTTCTAGTCATCATTTATACACATAGTACATTATCAAGAATAAAATCAATGAGTTCGATGCAATGATTCTTACTTGATTCGATCGGATTGCGCAAAGACTTGTTCGTGATGTGTGCATGGGACTCTAGATGCTTTAAATACTTTAGAGACGTCGAGAGAATTCATATGTTTGGCTTTGATACCATAAATGTAACGCCTCAAATCGCCCTTGCCATATGGAAAGACCAGTCTTGAGGGTTGCTACCAATAATGCTATGCTCTACCTAAATTATTGATTTTGGCTGGTTCTTTGACCCAAACATTATATAAGTGGAAGACTTAATAAGTCATCAATGACAAAAGCCAATAATGTAGAAGTCTAATGGAATCTCTAATATAAGTCGTCGTACCAATAATAGTCACTAGTTGAAGCGAAATTGTAAAGTAAAGAAACATTTATGACATGATAGCTTAATTGAAATAAGGACATTATGCTAAGACAACTCCATGTGCACATCACCATTACGAACATCCTCAGTCAGTTGAGCTCTCCTTCGTTACTCTAGTTACCTACATGATCAATATAGAGGAAATAATAATCATGAGCTTCGCAATCCAATAGGTGGATAATAAAACAATGGATGATTCTAGCAACAATAAAGAAGCATGGAGTTAGTGTAAGGATAATCATAATCATCACTGGAATAATCAATGCGCAGGAATCAATGCCATGCTTAATAAGAATCAATGGAATAAATCAATATTATGCTTTGAATAAAATCAATGGAATAAATCAATGGAAGAGAATACTCTAAGTATAATCAAATACTATGCTTTGAATAAAATTAATAGGAGAATCAAGGTTATGCTATGAGTGAATCAAGCCAACATTTGATATAATGCAATGCTCTGAATAGTTCATCAGTACCATGTGTATGAGTAAAATCAGAATCCATAATAAATACTATTAGGATCCAATGGAAGAAATCAATACTCTTATTATCAATGGGTAGAGATCGATGTGATGTCTATAGGTAGAATCAAGTTGAGTAGGAATAATGCAATAAATCATTGGGTGAGAACAATCATAATATAATATAAGATGGAGATTATGATCGTCGACAGTTCAATGCTTTAAATTACTTTATCTTGTATTTCAATGTCATATAATATGCTCTGAATCAATGTGCATATGTCATTGCTTTGTACTATGCTCTGAGTGTATTTTCAATGTTCTGACAAGAACTTACACGATGGAGAGAAATCGTGCAATATGGACAAATTATGCCCCAATGCTAACTGCAATGTTATACCATGAGCTTCCATCAATCCGTAACATGAGCACCATAACTTTTATCTTTAATTCGTTAGGTTCTCATCGTCGCTTAGATTGAGACTTAATCATAACCATGCAATGATGATAATCGAGATCAAAGTATATATAATCGATTGAATCCAAGAGAGGTTAAACCTCACACATACCATGCAATGAGACAATGAGATCATATTAAAGTCTAGATCTAATGATAGTGTAGGATAACAATGAATTTAATATCATGAATTATAAATTAGTAATTAACAATAGAATATGATTAATCATTCTCTACTATGACAGTACACTCTAGGTTATGATATCAGTAGCGTCTATTTTGTCCGATGATACATATACTCGGGTCAAGTTCTTAAAACCTGGCCGGGTTATGGAATTTCAACGAGAACGGTGACTCGATTTTCGATGTAATTTCGTCAGAATAAACCTCTTAGGATCGAAGTAATCTTTTGGGAGGAATCATGAGCAATAGGAGACAATGCCATGACTCTAATTGTATCCTAACAACATACAAATCTATGATTAAAATTTATCCAAAAGTTAATCTATCGATCCACCTTACTTTGCAAATTTGTCTATTGTTCGGTCCTCTTTCTTTAGTTCGTTTTCGTGCTAGCCGTCCCTGAAGGTTCCCAAACTTTGATCACGCCTTATCCTAGGTGCCTTGTTCCTATTGGTCACATGAGATAGGGAAAAGTAAAAAAGTCAAGAAAAAAGTCCTACAATGACTACTACATCACCTTGGTTAGTTCCCTATACTCGAGCGAGATTCTGATATCGTCTCTTGCCATTAACAACATGCTCATCTAGAAATTCGTGCAAGTGAAGGAGAAAGAGAAAAGACAGACGATTAAGGTTAAATGAGGATGGTTGAGAGGAAAGTTTATATAGATAAGTGTCAAGACAATGATGGTTATAGCTTCTTCCACGTGAACTCTTTCTTTTTAATTTCCAATATAAATCTGATTTCATCCTCTAATTAACTTTAATAATAATTTTTTTCCTAATATTGGACCGGGCGTTTCAATAAATGTCTATTGAGTTCAGAAAATAATTTGATCATGGCCTAGTTAATTAATGTAATAATATTGTTACTTGCTTTATGAAAAATGAGGATATATTTATTCAAGATGAGAAATAAATGACCCCATTAAAACTTTTTCGATAAATAATATTATTATCTAATTTAAAATTTTTTAGGGAGCCTCATGGCGTAATTTTGAATTATAAAATTAAAACCCTAACCTGTGCGTTGGCCTGCTGCGAAGAAAAAAAATCTTACGTCTGACCCGCGTGAAATCTTTCGCGGTTTTGTTTTATTTTGTTCCTTTTTTCCTCCAAGAGTCGAACTGAAAGTGTCAGCTGACCAGCCGCCGCCTCTTCCCCTTCTTTCGCTTCCTCCTCTCTCATGGCGTCGATTTCCATTTCCCTCGGAGCGCGCAACGGCCTAAACCGACGGCCGGAATCGCATCGGTTCTCCGCCGCGCAGCCGATCAGGACGAGGTCAATGACCATGGTCGCCGCCGCGAAGAAGCCGATCGAGGGCGCCGGCGACGATTTGAACGCGCTCCTCAAGTCGGAAAACATCGACTTCGGCCCCGGCCGCCGTCGCCTACGCAACGCCTTTGCCAGCACCCAACTCCAACTCGACCACTACCTATTCAAGGTCAGAATGTGTGTGTGTGTGTCGGGCGGGGGGGGGGGGGGGGGGGGTGGGGGGCGGGGGTGGGGGGTGAGAGAGAGATCCGATCCAGTGGCTCTCGCCGGCGGCGAGCTCTCTCACGTCTTCCTAACTTGACTTCAAAACTGGATCTCGGATTTCCTTAATTTGGCTCAGAGCCATTTCTTTTGCTCATTTATTTATTTTTTTTAAAGAATTAAATGATACGTCTTGGCTTTTATCGTTTGAAGTAAATATATTATTTTTTCTCTCCTGCAGATGGCGCCGACCGAGATAAGAACCGAGGAGGTAAGTCATCGTTGGCTTTCCTTTTTGACCGCGTCTTAAGTAACTTTTAATAATCCTCTATTTCGTCTTTTTGGCCCTTTAAAATAAATAAAAAATATGGAAATAAAATCATATTTACATTTTACATATTTCGTGTATCCTTAAAGTAACACTATGCTTGGATGGATGAACACTTGGAAAGGAAGAAAATATGAGGAAAAGGAAAAGAACTTTTACACTTCAATTTAAAGTCGAAATAAAATAACATAAACATAGTGTAAATGAAATTATTGGAGGGTCAACTCCTACTCCTCCTTCCCTGCCCAAATTTCACTTTGCTAACAAAAGGAACGTCCAACTTTTATATATTTTCACTAACGATTCTCTTTACCGCTGTAACAAATTAAATTTTAATTTTGTAATTATTTTTTATTACAAGTAAAGAGAATGTGTCCACGGATTCGCTGTCACTGTTAAAGAGAGCCATCAAGTGAAAATATTTAAAAGTTAGAGCATGATTTTGTTATAAAGTAAAATTTGATGCTCGAGTTGAAGGATATTTATCTAGTTAAGTCAAGTTATAGTTTTATTTTGGGATGATATTTAGTATTCCGTAGGGTAAAGTTTAACTAGTAATGATTGATATCTTCAGGGACAAACGTGCCTAAAATGAGGTCCATTTATTGATTTTTTTTATTAGGAAGAAGGAGTTCTTCATACAAAGAAATTGTTGCGATTATTTATCAGTAATTGATATGATTAATTACAGCATACTAATAATTTTGGTTGATAGATAATGAAAAGCACAAATGACGCATAGTACAGCATTTTTTTCATATTAAACATGTGTGTGTGTGTGTGTTCACTTTGTTTGTTTGCTTACATATATGATAATTTTAAAAAGGGGAAAGGTTTGCTGCGGTCAGTACGGATGGCCTTAGCGAACGGCCAACTGTGGTGGATCGTTCATCAAAAGATCTACGTCTGGATCTACGTACCACCCAATCTTTGACCAGCTGACTTTTAGAAAGTTAAGTAGTTTCATTTTCACTCGTTAGATCAACTATCGAAGGTCGGAATCTAAACAGTCACGAGAAAACACCACATTTTCTCTCTCCAACCCAAAAAATCTCTCAAACCTATCTCCCATCCCCTTCGCATGCTGAAGGAATGGGATCCCTTCCCTCTTCCTCCTCATGCAGGGGCAGCAACAGTCCAAACTTTTACCGTTTCAAAAAAAACAGTCCAAACTTTTATCTCTTTGATCCACTTCAATCTCCTCCGATCCAGGCTTCGGTAAGAAGATCTAATATGGGGATATCATCCTCTAATATCATCTTTCATGACAGTCACAAAAATCTTCTTTTCGTTGCTTGAAGATCTCCTTCTTCCTAGCAGAGGCCACAGTATTCTCCTAGGCGGCAATGACGATGGGCATAATTTGGTTTAAGAGTTTTAAGGTTTTTGTCGACTTCCTAACTTAATTATGGTTATGATTAAAGTGTATGCATTTTCTTCTTTGAATTATGATATCGTGCCACAACTCCATTTCTTTTCATTGTATATTATTTCCAATGATAATCCATTTAAGTTAACCTCCTAAAATGCAACATTTTAAACTGTAAATTATAAGAAATCGATCAATGGCACCTTCTCTAACCATAAAAGGGGCAAAAAATAAAATAAAAAGTTGAAAACATTTTCCATATAAAATGCGTAGAACTCCTTCTGTTTGAGAAAAATGGAAACCACAAAGCATTGAATCAAAATCAACAAAAGCAAATGAACTCAATATTAAAGTTGAATATTTCGAGTTCGTAAAATAAACAAAAACACAACAAATTGCAGCTGCCAATTAGCAGATTCGTAAGCTGAGGCATGATGCTTGCTGATCTATTTGACGATGGAGATCTCACAATGGGGCTACTCGAAGTGTCCGAGAGGGGAGAATGATCCGAAGATCAGATCGGAGGAGATAGAGAAATAAAATGAGAGGACAATGGCTACTTGGGACTTTTATTATCATTATATTGAATCTAGTCTCTTGAATGGTGACTAGACGACCCAGATGAGAACAGTTTGCCTACAGCACAGCTGAATGTATTCGCGCCGTTCATCACAAAGTAAATGGTTGAGATCCAGTGGCCGTTCGCTGAGGCCATCCGCACTGACAGCAGCAAACCTTTCCCCTTTTAAAAAATAAGAAAATATTTGTTGTGTCCATTTGCTATTTCTCGACATTTTTTTTTCATATTACCGATACGTGTGTGTGTCAATGTGTTTATGTGCGTAGAAATATGATAATTTTAAAAAGTAAGAATTGTTTTGTCTATTTCTTATTTCTCAGGAAATACCAAATGAAAAAGTATATGCAAAAATATTTCTTTGTCCTACCTAATCTTTTCTTTCTGCCCTACTTTCCGCCTCTTATTTCTCTATAGTCATCAATGAACAGAATAATTACTATTTAAATATTTTTCACATTTTAATCACATTATGTTTTAATTATTCATTGTTTATATTTCTTTTATATCTTCATATCTTCACCATATCATACAAAGAGATATGTTAGACTTAAATTAAATTTCGTCATGTCCATTTAACTAACAAAAAATCCTTTTTTATTATCAAAAAATTATTTTATCAACAATGGATTTTCCTTAAATGTTGTCATATTACTTTTTCCTTTTTCATGATATCAATTGGCAATTGGTATCACAACACAATGAAACTTGTGAGCATGTAATGCATTTACAACTCTTTATAGAGCACACACATGTCTATATACCGTTATAATTTTTTATTATTTAAATTTCTTCTTAAATACTTATCTATTTAGTCTCATCCAATTGCATGTAATCATTAATTCAAATAACTATTTTATTAGACTCAATATAAAAATATAATGTTATAATTTATAGCTAAATAAATAATTATATTGTGTAAACTCCGTCTATGTTTTATAGCCGGTCCCAAGCCCGGATAAAGGAGGAGGGTTGTGTTAGGCCCCGACAGCCAGCGTAAAATTCTGTCGAATCTCATGAACATGGATCAACGAATATGGCGTCGTATGATCCATGTAGCCGACCCCACCTAGTGGGATAAGGCTTTGTTGTTGTTGTTGTTGTAAATAATTATATTTTGTTACATATACTAATGACAACCTACATGATGTATGAATAGTACCAATAGAAACTAATTATATAATTAAAAACTAAAGATTTTCACCAAAGAAAAACTACAAAGTTATTCAGTTGTCCAAGTTTTTCTATTTTAAATAAAATTATAATCGAAAATAACTATATATTTTATAAAATCTAAGGATAAATTGTACTTTTGGTTAACTTTCTACTCTTTCTTTTCTTTATGTACCTTTCTCTGCATAGACATCGACATATTCCTTTTTGCTCTTTTACGTAATTTGTCACAGTCCAAAAGTTTCTTCATGACCCATGATTTAGGCATTTGCATTGTGTGGATACCATGGCATAAAAAATTCGACTATATAGGCTCTACTTGTGACTTGATAATTTTTCACAATCCTGAAATTCAACTGTTCGTATATTTTATTCTGGTCATGATATCTTTCATAATCATGGCAGCCTTCACAACCCATGATAACTTTCAGATGAGAGTAATATTCACATTGTTCCTTCTGTGTTTTGAGCTGAAGCCTTCTTACATTTAAGAAAAACAATAAGAAAAAAAACTAGTGAACTTGTCTTGAAAGTAAATATAACTAAAATAAACTAAAAGAGTTACATTGCTATTAAATAAGTAAGATTATAGATGAAATACCATTAAGTAAAGATAAAATTCTGTTAGATATGTGAGATTATGGATGAAACACAAGATCAAATGCCATTAAATATATGAGATTATAGATGAAACACAATAGCATCATCGAGATAACATTTTTCTTACATTCCATCCTAATTCTAAACCACTTTATTGTGAAAGATCTTTGCAACAATGACCATCCATCCTAGGGAGCCATCGTAGTGGTCCTGTGACTTTTGTCATCTACAATATGTTCACACACCCTCTCCCTCTACAATACCATTCTTTGCATTTACATCTATTGGCACTCAGGACTTTGATCATAGCAATTGGGTTTGAGGGATGATGGGTTTAAATTTAAGAGAGATGTAGGAAACCAATGAGGTTTCGAAAAGAGTGTTAATAAAAGAAGGATATGAGTCAAAGAGGAGGGTAAAGTTAATAAGGAGTGACAATAAGTGCTTGGAGAGTGGCAATGAGGGCAGCCAAAAAGAATATGCAAATCCTTTATTTTCCTTTATGCAAACCCCAAAAGTTAAAGTATAGACCTCTTTTTTCATTATCCTCTTTAAATTTTCCAATTGAAGATTTAACCTTCTTAAACTATTCAAACTTATTTCTTATACCCAAAATTAGGAACTCGACAACCCGAATCGACTATTGTGTTGGTGGTCAGGATAGACCCAACCTCAAACGAGTGAAATTCGAGTTTGTATAAAGCCTACATCTAATATAACATAATTTGATTGCAATTTTCCTATTGTACAGTTTTAATATTTTATTTTATTTATTTTAATATTTTAGTATTATAGTTTTTCCATTATTTTTCAAAGTATTAAACTTTCTTACTTTTTGTGAAAGTGTGAGGGATGAGAGCCAAATGCCCCCATCCGTGTTTATTTATTGATTAAGTCATATATTACAATAGTGATTACAATGATAGCAACAAAGTGATGCCCACTCCTTCAACAATTTGTAAGAATGCGTTGTAATGTTATCCACATAACTACGTTCGCCCCAAAAGATACAATTTTGGAATTGGCACCAGATGAACCACATGAAGTCTAGTGGCGCAGTGCACTGACGTTGCGAGATAGCAGTTGTAGACTTTTCCCTCTCAAGATCGAAAGAACGCAAGAATTCATTGCTTGAATGCACATTCACCCAATTTTTTGTTAAAACAATAAAAATTATGATCGAGTAGGTCCAATTACTTTACTAGTCCTAAAATTGGTTGGAGTTCCCTTTTCATACAACATGATCAGTGTTATCCCATTTGGCCATTATCTTTACCCAAAATCTTAATGTCAACTTTTCCATCAGAGTTCCTATTCTTTTGGTTCATTTACTATGTTCACATTTGCATTTTGATAGAAATACAAAAAAAATAATGTTACTATTGGATTTGTAGGAAAAAAGCATTTTCTATATTCTTTTATAATTTTAGATGGAGTAAGTGAGAGATATAAAATGAATATGTTGAATTAGATGAGCTATTGAAAATCCGAAGAAACATAAACCATTGGGGAAAGGGTCATCTTTATATTTATGTTTTTGGGGCTCCTCATGGGTTACTGAGAACTTTAGTGTAGTCCAATCCATTGCATGGACACTAAAAGAAAAAAATATTTTCTTTTAAGAAGAGCTCTGTCAAGGTTTGAGCTCAAGACCTCTCGATCATACTGTAATACCATGTTAAATTAGATGAACTATCAATAACCTCAAAACTTTAAATTTCTAGGATGACCTCATCTGTTTATTTATGTTCTTTATATAATAAATATAAAATAAAATTAAGATAACATTTTGTAGTGTCAGGACATTGGGTAAATGTGAATGAGTTGGAATGGTTCAGGATTTAAATGACTAATTCAATAATTTAGAGGAAAAGAGAATAAGAGGATTATACTTCAAAAAATGCAAATCAATGTGACACCACTTTTCTTGTATATTCCAGATGTTATGGCATGGTATAAAATGTTGATATTGTTCTGTAGTAAACGAAGACGATTTTAGTTTTCCCATCCCAACATGTAGGGAGCTGAAATCCAGCATCCATTTACAAAGAATATAAACAGCTTATACCCCTTTAAACTGGTTCAATATGACGACTACTTTCCTAATGCAGAGGTATGAGACGAACTCAAAGGGAGTGGAAATATTCTGGAAGAGCTGGCTGCCAAAGCCTGGTGTAGAACCCAAGGCTGCTTTGTTCTTTTGCCATGGCTATGGTGATACTTGTACCTTTTTCTTTGAAGGTTAGCTAGTTAGCCGAAAACCGTTTCTAAGTGAAGCTCACAATCACAGGATGTACTTCAAGCTAACAGAATTGCTGTGAGCAAACTTCCAGGAATAGCAAAGAGAATCGCTGCCGCAGGTTATGCTGTCTATGCAATGGACTATCCTGGTTTTGGCTTATCACAAGGTTTACATGGCTATATCCCAAGCTTTGATGGCATGGTGGATCATGTTATTGAACAATATGCAGCAATAAAAGGTGTGCTTAAGGGAACATGAGCGCCATGTGAAACATATCTGTACAAATGTTGCTTTTTATATTTAAAAGGAGTGGCTCAGGGTTAACTTGTCCTTATTATTGTATAGCCACTACAGGCATGAAAGAATTGAAGCACTTTTTGATGGGGCAGTCTATGGGGGGTGCAGTTGCTCTTAAAGTTCACTTGAAACAGCCCAAGGAGTGGGACGGAGTGCTACTTGTAGCTCCAATGTGTAAAGTAAGACATCTTCACCATATTCACTACATATGAATTCAATCTCCTATATTTGAAACAATTATCATTATGGATTCCATCAATTTTCTTCCAATTTGTCATTACAAATAATTGTTGGCCTAACAAGCTTTTGGAGTCTACATATCTGAATATGATCTATCATATACGGTCATATAAAATTTACTGAATAAAGATTGTGCAACCTATATAAGTGGTTCTACCTACAGCTTTGATCCATTATATATAATTCAGCTGTAAATTGGAAAGATGTGAATACTAATATTTTCAATTACAATTGCTGGAATTGAATCTAGGAGATGGTCAAGATGGTTGCACAGTGCAACAACTTAACTAGTTGCACAGTCCTTAGATCCTTTTCTGGGTGAAGGTTAACAATGCGATAGACTGAATTTGGTAAAACAAAGTATTGTAGTTACCTTGATTTTTCACATCTAGGTTTGGATAAGATAACTGAGCATACTTTTCAAGTCTTCTGGAAGGATCTTTCTAACTTTTGTTAGGAGAAAATGCCTCGTCAAGGCGGTTATCCACGTGACTTCAACATAAACGTTCTTCAAATTTGATATTTTGTCTAAAGGTTTTTTGAGTTGTTGGATGGACAAAAGTATAGCCTGATTCAGGTTTTGCTACAGTCATATCATGCATCATATTCTGCAAGTTATTTTCCGTACAGTTTTCTTTAAGACTTATTGAATAACATGCCAAAGATTAGTTGATGTAGAACAAGAGTAGGATTATGGATCTTGATAGTTTTTAGTTGTTGACCTTTAGTATAGCCCGTTAATTATAGTTTTCCTACTATGTTAGTTGAGTTTGTCTTTTATTTGCTTTCCTAATTATTTGACATAGGATGTTTAGAATTATATAAATATTCTTGGGAACCTAGAATTGGATGAATAAATATTTGAATAAGTTTTTCTAAGCTTCAAACTTAAATAGGAGTAGTTTAACTTAATAGATCTCTATCATTAGTGGTCGGCAAACATACAAAGACATAGATATTCGAAAAGGGTAGCCAAATGCCAAAAGGCTATTCAGGAAAGACATCAAGTTCCTGACTGATGCATAAGCTTAGATTATCTTACAAGTACCACATTTGCACAACCTTATACAAGGATTAAACTGTTATAACTTATAATTAAATCATATAAAACTTATCTCATATTTAATATTTTTTCCATAGATGAGCTCGAATCATGGTGTGTCCTTGTTAAATTTCAGTTATTTTATACTCTTTCTTTATGTCCTAAGCAATTTGGGGGAAAGATCTTGAACCCATATAAATATTTTCTGTACATTGTTGAGCCAAGAGTAACTGAATGCAGCTTCACTTGTGACTCCTTTTTTATCCATATTATCATCTGATTACTATTAATAAAATGGCACAAGGGAAAATGTGGTATGCGCTCCCAGGATAAATAGGGTAGGGGAAAGCTATCTCCAACTTGCCTTCCCCAAAATTTTATCCAAACAAGGGCAAAATTTTTTTTGCCTTCCCCTCCCCCTCTTTACCCTCCTTTCACCTCAATCCAAACAGTGTAAGCAAAGAGGCTGTTCAGGGCTGAATCCATGGCTTCACAAACAATTTTATACCTTTTTTTAAGACAATATTTGCTAAGATTATGTATCTCATTTTTGTTTCTTGATCTGTATTTGTTAAAAATATCAGGTTGAACATGTTAACTTGTTTGAAGTTGTAAGATTGCAGAGGAGGTAACGCCACCAGCATCCGTTCTGACTGCATTGCATCTTGCATCATATGTTCTACCAGAGGCAAAGCTGTTTCCTCAGAAGGATATAGGAGATTTAGCATTCAGAGATCCCATAAAACGAAAACTGGTTATTATCTGCTATTACTCTTACCAGAGATTTGTAACATAGTTTTTTTTTATTTTATATCCATTTTATTTTTTCTCCACATCATATTTATCTACAGTAGGCTTTAGCAGTTTGTTTTATCACCTTATTAGTTAATCTTTATGCAGCAAGAATTTATGCTTTGTTCTCAGTTCTTTTTATTGGGCTGGAATATTGCTGATAATATTTGATCCATATTTTTGCTTACTCTTTTATTCATTAATGTGCTCTAAGATGTGCCTAGGCAAATAATTTGATGAAAAGAGATATACATAACAAAAGACGTGTATATATCTTAATGCAAAAATAGATATTGTAGCACAACGCACATCCAAATAATAGTATTCCTATCCAATATCTGGACTGTGGCATGTACTTGCTTTCTTTGATTGCGTATTACATGTTCTAATAGCATTCTAGCCCTGTAATGACACAAATAGAGCTAAAATCAACATTTTTGCTCAGTAACAACAAAATGATGTTCTCAACTACATTATTAAGTAGCTATAACAATGTTGGTAATTCCATATGTATATGATCACTGTTTGGCTTCTTGCTACTGTTGATGGAATAAAATTAATTTATTCCAATGAATTGTTAATTTTTTGAAAGTGGAACCAGGAATAAAACAATTCTTGCTTAGAATTGTTTATCTCTGAAATTTACTGTTGACAGAAAATGTCATTTTATTTTAATTTCAACTTTACCCTTAATAATTATTTGAGGTTAAGGCTACTGTTTGGTAGAATATAACAGAATAAAGCCTAATTCTAACTTTTATTCTGCTACCAACAACACCTAAGAGAATCCTGGGGAAAGAAGAAAAAGTCTTGCAGTATTTGTATATCAATCACTTTCATGCGCTAATCTCCTTTTTATTTCTTGATATGATAATAAATTTCATAGCATGATATAAACAAATACATGATGTGCAAATTTGCAGGCTGACTTTAATGTAATTTCATACTCGGATCAAATGCGACTGAGGACAGCTGTTGAACTTATAAAGGCGACACGCGATCTTGAATCACAGCTGGAGAAGGTTGACCTTTTACTCATTCCTTTGAGATTTGCTTTATATGCTTATTTATATTCCATAAAAACATCAAACACTTATTTATGCGCTTTCATTGAGATTTGAACTCAAGACCTTGGGCGTACTAAATGGATGTTCTAACCAACTGAGCTATGAAAGTTGATCAAATTAGAAATACAAGACATGATATTACTATTCTCATAAATGACTTTGCAACACATTTGATTGATCCTATTATGTAGTTAGTATTGAGAAAATGTTAACAAAGATAATGGTAATATGTTATTTAGGATGCCTTAAAGGGCACGTCATTCGTGTAATTGACAATCCTCATCGTCGAGCTCGATTACTAATAACACACATACACACATAGCTAGTTATACTTCTATCCTTCTTACAGAATATATCTAAATTGTGCATCCACACGACCATTAAATTCGGGAGCTTGAGTTCTCTGTACTTTGTAAATTTGAGATAGTAGATCCACTCATCTAGACATTCACCTGTTTTGTTTCCTATGTAACTAAGTGTTCTAATTGTCTGTTATTTCACTAGGTCTTCTAATGATTTTTTTTTCCTTTCTAGGTTTGTTCTCCGATGCTCATTCTTCATGGAGCTGCCGACAAGGTGACAGACCCTAAAGTGAGCAAGTTCCTTTATGAAAAATCAAGCACTAGAGATAAGTCACTCAAGCTCTATGAAGAAGGCTACCATTGCATTCTAGAAGGAGAACCCGACGATAGGATCGCTAATGTCATCAAAGATATCATATCCTGGTTGGACTCTCACATTCTATGATTCTTTTCAAACCATCATGTTTATTATCATTACCATCCAGCAAGTCATCTACATGTGGTATTATTTTTTGTGATTTTTTTTATAATAAAGTCCAAGTATATGCTGCGTATTCTATGAACGTATGATGCTTTTAAATTTACTATGAACACTTGGATCATTATATGTTCACCGAATACACAAGGCCAGCAGATATGTACTATACCGTGTGTATAGTATCTTTATTTTAATTTGGGCTTGGGGAAAGCATTTTTCGGCAGTGCTTGTTCATCATTTATATTTATATGTTTAATAACGAAAGCTAACGAAGAATGAGAAGTCAGTACTCATGCAAAATGAATAACTAAATTAATAGGATTTTGATACGATATTCAAGAACATCGATATTATAAATTGATGGATTTAATTATAAAATTACCGGCAGTAGAAGTTACGAAGAATCAATTGCAAATCTCACATAGCAAAAATAATTAAGATAAAATTCAATAGATTCAAAAGATGTTTAAAATAATTATAAATATTAGTATTTATAAGTCCTATATATCATAATTTGGAGGTGGAAGAAAATGTCATATCTTAGTCTATAATAAGGTAATTGGTTTCTTAAAATAATCAAATCATTTTCTTCGTAGTAGAGCTTTCCATATATAATTATTGTTAAATTTTTAAATAAATATGATTAAAATCGTAATTTAATTGGCCCAAATTATGTTGATTTTCATAAGGTTCAATTTGTAACACATTAAGAAGTTGGATCGATCATGTAATTGGATTAATTATAAATCACAAATATTCTTTACTATCTTCAATTTTTTTTACATCAGAGGTTCATGATATTACCTTAATCATCCAAATTTTCTATAACATTATTCTATCATCAGTTATAATTATGAACATTTCTAGATTCATATCATTCCTCTCCTCTTCAAAATGATTCGTCCTCGAATTTGCATTCATAATAAGAAAAATATCAATCTAACACAAATATGAATTTATTTAAATAATTTTGGACACATAATATTGATATTTATTTAAATAATGCTTTGAGTGACCGGAACAATATAAGATAATCAACATTTCTATATTCATATCATTCCTCTCCTCTTCAAAAGGATTCGTCCTCGAATATGCATTTATAATAAGGAAAATATCAATCTAATACAAATTTGAATTTATTTAAATAATTTAGGACACACATAATATTGATATTTATTTAAATAATGCTTTGAGTGACCGGAACAATATATGATAATCAAGAGAAAACGAAAATCAAATGAATTTCAAGCAGTGAAATATCAACATCAAAATTATCAATGAACCAAACAATCAATACTATAAATTGATGAAGTTAATCACATGATTATCAACCTTGTAATTAACAGCGGAGTTCACGAAAAATATATTGCAGGAGTTCCCTCCCAACAAAAGCCATTAAGTCAAAATTCAATAAATTCAAAAGTGTCTAAAATAATTACAAATGTCAATATTTATAAGTCCTACATATTAAAATTTGGGGTGAAAAAAAAAGCCCTAACTTAGTCTATAAATAAGTTAACTAGTTTATTGAAATAACCAAATCAATTCCTTTTACAAATCTCAACAATTTTTTTATATATAATTATTTCTAAAATTTTAAATAAATATGGTTAAACCATGATTTATTTGGTCCAAATTATGTTGACTCTTCATGCGGCCTAATTTGTAATGCATTAAGAAGTTAGATCTGATTCAACTTGATCTTGTAATTGGATCAATTGTAAATTGCAAATATTTTTTATTATCTCAATTTCTTTATGTTTGAGATCCACAATATTATCTTCAATTGAAATTCTTGGGAGTTATATATTTGTGTATTGATAAGACCATTCACTATTTCTTGAAGCTCGATCCTCATATGAACTATATAGCCAAGAGAAACCATAAACCAGAATAGAAGAGCTTGCCCCACCCATGAGTAAATATTTCGTAGTAACCTCATTAGACCGTACGTCTCTCTTGGTATATCCAGATAATAGGTAGGAACATAAATGAAATATTCTGGAGCTACAAAAATAGTTATTAAATTGTTAGCACCACATAAAAACATTCCTCCTAGAGTAGCTGTTAATATGAATAAAGAAACTTTGTTATAGCCATTTTTGTACATTCAATGTACTCTACGGATAGAGGAATACATAGAGTTGAACATAGTAAAATAAGAAATTGAAAGATTTCATTGAATTTTTTTGTTTGAAAATTTTTCGAAAAGCTAATTAGAGGTTCTTCTATCCATCGGAACAATAGGGTTGTTATGCTTATTACTAAACTTGTTGAAGAGATGAAATAGAACCAAGGTCTATCTTTTTTATCAAAAGTTGAATCGATCATCAGAAGAAGAATTAGGCCAAAAATTAGGATACATTATAGGAAAATGAAACTTCCATGGAAGAGAAGCAAATGAAACGTTTTCATAAAAATTTTTCATTCTGTATATTGTCAGATAATGAATTAGTAACTTTATCCAATCTTCGAAAAAGTCCCAAACTTTCTATTTTTGGAATGGGATATTTACGAAATTACCATTTCTTATGTCGTCAACTATATTATGGTCATTTCCATGTTCATATTATTCTCCTCCTCTTCATAAGGATTCAAGGACAAATCTAATTCACAATAAGGAAAATATCAATCTATCACATATCTGAATTTATTTAAATAATTTAGGACACATAATATTGGAACTTCCCTTTCATGTGTCAAGATGACCTGCACAATGTATCTACAAGTACGATTTCTCATTTATAACATCTTGATTAACTTCTACAAATGTAGAGAATGAAAAAGACACACTTGGATGAAATATCTTATGCCCATGTGATAATGATATTTTAAGAAATAAATTACGAAACTTTGAGCACCTTATTTTGCGTATAAGAATCTTGTCAAATAAGATGTGCAATGTATCCCACGAAACTAAAGATCTAACAAGAGAATTGTCAAGTTGTTACAAGATAAGAAGATCATTTTTCTCAAAATAAAATGGATCTTTAAGATCTACAAGTAAAATATTCTATAACGTAGAAAATAACTTGTCTCATCAAGGGAATCATGCAAGTCCTTGCAACAACCCAAAACATCACCAAAATTTCCATGCAAATGACCGCTATTAATCAAAATATCTCCAAAAAAATTAATCTCAAATATTCGATGAAAAATGCATACAAGTCCAACTAATGCAAATGTTACAAATTTTCTGATTATGATGTGAAAATTATATGAAAGAGCGCAACAATCATCATAAGAAATTATCTTAGGAAAGCACAAGGATTGATTTAAAGACATGAATAAGATTTAGGCTTATCATAAAATTTAGAAATCAAAATAAACCAATCAAAAATTTTCATGACTAGAAAATATTCACTCCAAAATGTCAACATATGACTCACATAAAGAGTTTCAGCACTCAATGAATAAGAAAGTGGAATAGAAAATTGACATCTAATGTTTGCATGACATCCGAGACCAATGTCAATTAAACCTTGCAAATTAGTCACGTCAAACAAATATAAATTTTCAAATCTAAGAGATGAACTTTTAAAACATGATATCATAAACTCAGCAAAATATCTTGTAAATTCTTGCAAGATAGAATATGTAGCTTCATAAACATTACTCTTACATCACAAGAAAATCAAAATCACAAGACAAAAGATTATTAGTGTTTGGAGAATAATTCTTGAATTCTCTTTTTTTTAACAATCAAGTCTTTTTGCTCAAATATCTCTGAAGGTGGCATTTTTAAACACTCAAGATCTAATCTTCTTTCATTCTCACAACATTCAGTACAAAAATGTTTTCTCTCAATGTTTTCAAGAAGTGGCCTTTCTAAATACTCAAAATTTTGTGGCTCTCATTTTCAATACTCATGTTCTGGCACTCATTTTTTTCATCTTTCTCTTCTCAAAACCCTCAAAATTATTTTGAATTGCAGTATAATAATCAACTTTATTTTTCTTCAATTCATGTTGTGCAACCAAGATTTTTCTCTCGATGTTATAAGCTGCTACACGATCTTTAAGTTGCAATTGCAGTATGATAATCAACTTTATCTTTCGTTAATTTATATTGTTTGCAATTGCTCTTCAAATTCTTCTTGAGGTGACAATGGTGTTGAAGTATAATTGCTCCCATCTTTGCGACATTTATAATGATTGATAGCGCCACCATGTGTCGATCATGTTGCCATGATCTCCTCAAAAGGATATGACAGATATGCATTGATAGCACATCATATAATACTTCATCGGTCAATCTTTCAATTTTAAATGACACAAGCACTCGTTTGGTCACTTTGACATCTCCTTCATTTTTGTCCACTATAGCTTATATGGGTTGGGGTGCTTGAAGGTTGGTAGTCCCAACTTCTTTACCATTAATAGTGTCACTATTCTAAAAAACAAACGTCATTTTAGCATCGTACTCATTTTAGCATCGTACGTGGTGTCCGATCACTTTAGCATCCAATGGTAACGTCGTTTTAACACCACATTAGTGTCACAAATGGCCCACGTGACAATTGTTTTTGCATCTCCGTAGCATCAACATGGTGTCGCAATCAATAGCGTTCGTGTTGGCATGGTTTTCTCGTGACGCTAAATGTGTTTCCCCGAGCCTAGAAACGTCGTAGAACCGTCGATTGACGATAACATCATCGCTTGTCATTGGGCGTGACTGCGATGCTAATGATGTCAAAATAATTTCGTCACATAGTTTGTGGTTGTCATTAGAGTCTAATGTCTACTTAGCGATGCATTAGAGTCGCTATGTATGTATTGTTAATCGACCCATTTCTTGTAGTGTGTACACGTAACGGATGCACTTGATTGCCATGTGAAAATGACCATTATTCATTATAGGATCATTATAATCATAATGATCATAAATAGTATAACAGACGTATTTGACCGTTATATAAGGCATGATAGAAGACGGATTGATTGGATATACACACCAATATAACTCTTAGTTGAGCATGGATGATATAATCTCTAATGCCATATTGATTTTTATAAATATTTAGCGAGAAGGATTTCAGTGGTCATCGATCGTCGTTAATAGTGGCATATGTGGTCATTATTCACAAATTTTGGTGACAAACTTTTTTCTCATTGTTAGTTATATGTAATTTTTTCTTTGTTACTGATCTTTAACAAAGGAGTCTATAACAACTTATTACCCGAATTTCACATCGTTAATGATAAATAACTATCAACTTTGTTAAAGTCACTTTTCTCAAAATATCATGTGATGCTTAAAATATCTTTTTGCAAAACGTAGAAGATCATGTTGCGACAATATAAAATTCTTGTGTAAAAATATTTTGCTTTCTGTTAGTTGACATTTCACACGTATTATAAAAAAGTATGAAACGTCCTTTTTATAGTCTCTAAAATATCTGTGATCAACTTATCCCACCTTATCTGAAGGTTGATGACAAAAATAGGTAATGAAAAGAGAAGAATTTGTTGACCTTGAGGAGGATGAGGGGGTGGGGTGGCCAATTGTACGTCCAAAATTAAGTACGCGACTGCCATGGATATATATTTGCAAACAACTTATATATATTTTGACTCCTCGAAAACGACGAGCTATATATATATATAGGAAAATTAACTATCTATGCAATTAAGATACTTTTGACTAATTACAAAAAATAAGGAACGAGATTTTTCATTATTTTATATTCATTTTGGATGATCGATATTTAGAACTATATATCATAATAAAAATAGTGAGTTCAAAAATTAAACGTCACCGAAATGAGATGTTTCGCTTTTGGCAACTTGAGAGTAGGAATTTTGACAACAACCAGCTATAGGTGCCCTGGAGTTGATTATTTGTCGTCGACATGGATTTCAACTTCGCATCTATTTTTTTCGTACATGGATTTCAATAAGGAATTTATGTGTTCGGAATCTATAGATTCGCCTCCAAACAAGTTGGGTTGCAGCAACACAGCAACGATATGCATGCTCACGTCAGAAACAACTAAATCCCTATCTATAGCGATTGGTTATGACCAAGATTCAGGATATATATAAAATATTCCATTACTTTATTCTCTGTGGATTAGGCCACTATGAACACTTGCTTAATCACAAAGAGATCAAATAACACGTGGTTGACTATATTGGATGTGATTTTTTAGGATTATTTCCTCTAACCACCTCTAAATTATTACGATTTTTTAGATCTAACACTATATTTGTGAAAAGTCCATTGTACCATGTTCCAAGTGTTAGTATGTTTTTTTTAAAATAATATATAATAAAAAATAATTTTAAAAAATGAATTGGGGGCATCCCCCCTCTGTGTCGCCGGAGAGAAAGGAGACACGGAGACAAGGAGGGGGGACGCCCCCCCCCCCACACACACACACACACACACCAAGCCATTTTCTTTTTTTTTATTTTTTATTATTTTCACAAATGTGAAAAATATTGATGAAATTGGACGGAAGGATCAAATTGAAAAAATCGTGATAGTTTAAAGATCCATAAAATGAAGTTAGTAGTTTAGGGTTAGATCTCAAAAATCGTGATAGTTTAGGGGTGGTTAGAGGAAATAACCATTTTTTATCGTCCTCATATCATAATTTTTTTTAGGGAGACTCAAGGCTTAGTACAAAAAAGAAAAGATAAATTTAAAAATAAAATGTAACATCCCACGATTTCATCAAGGGTAATATAATAATTTTATAATTCAATTAGAGTATTTGATGGAATAAAAAAATAAAAATTAAATCCTATTGGGAGTAGGAATTATAATTAGATTGAGATTGAGAATTTTAATTTGATTTGAGATCCAAAAGAATGTTATATGGATATAGGACTCCCAAATATGATAGGATTGGGAGTATTATGTGTTATAAATATTTCATCCTTTAAAATAATATCTAATGATAGTATTGATATTGATCATGGTTTATATTGTTTATTATTATATGTGACCCTACGTATTGAGTTATCTCATTGGGCTTTGTCCCTGTATTTGGATCCGTACAAGTGATGGTGATGGTGAAGGTGATGACGACGGTGAGACGGTTGGTGGCTCCTCGGAAGGGTGAGATGCGCATGGATATAGAGTTCATTATCGTATAGACATGGGCCTTAACCCACAGGTTATTGGATATGGTATAAATAGCTTTCGCATATTGTAATAGAATATTATAAATTAGTCTTCCACTTATGTAAGTCTGTTTACTGGTCAAAGTCAAAGTATAGAATTAAGTGGTATCGCCGAGATAGCTTTCTGGGCAGACAAAAGAAAAAAATCTCATGGTATTACAAAGGTATCAGAGCCTAATGAGAGACACTTCTTAGTTATCTCTAATAGAATCGAGTCCATGTGCACACGCTATGAGCAACCACCACGCCATCAACAAAGGGTCAAATAAGTTTTCTAAACCATGATTATCTTATGTAGCTAAATTGCAATATAGAATACAGTGCCTTCAAGGCCATGGATAAACGAGGGATGACATAGATCCTTAGAGGATGGAAATAGAATGTCTTTAAGGCAATGCCTAAGGCGGTTATTTCAAAAGAAATAACCAAAATCCAAGGAGGTTATTTCAAATAGAATGACCCAATTCCTAAGGAGATTATCCCCACATAGTATAAGAATAGAAGAATTTGTACATTGAGGGATGTTATCCTTAAGGCGTCATAGATTGAGATACAAGTGAGGTCAACACAACAAGTAAAGCATGACATTTATTATCAAATAGTTAATTAAAGATGGATTCCTAATCATAAGGTTAGGAAAGATGATTGATACAAATTGAAAAATTGATCTCTAGATTGGTTGGGAATGCTACCTATGGAAATAGTAAAGATGTATAATATTATGCATCAATGATCATGATATAGAAGTGATCCAAAAGTCATGTTGTACTCGTGACTCATAAAGAATTTATTGAATAGGAAAGATTATTGTCATGGGATAAATGACAAATAGTTATGTTAGAAATTGGGATGAAAAAGATTTATTGTACGAATAAGTATGAATAGTCCTTCTAAGAATGATATTCATGAGATTGGCCAAATTCTCCTCCGTAAATTTGAGGATGAATTTATTTTTAAGAAGGTTATTATGTAACATCTCACGATTTTATTAAGGATAATATAGTAATTTTATAATTCAATTAGAATATTTGATAGAATAAAAAAAGAAAGATTAAATCATATTGAAAGTAGGAATTATAATTAGATTGAGATTGGGGATTTCAATTTGATTTGAGATCTAAAAGAATGTTTAATGGATATAGGACTCTCAAATATAATGGGATTGAGAGTTTTATGGCTTACAAATATTTCAGCCATTAAAATAATATTTATTATTATTTTAATCCAAAAATTAAGTGATAAAATATTGTGGAATTAAATAATTCCGAAAATTAGATGATAAAATCTTATCGTATTAGATAATTACAAAAATTAGAGAAAAGAAAGAAATATAAGGATAAAAAAAGTAGAGCTTGATTGAAAGAAGTTATGAAAGAGATTAAAAGGAATTTGCGTAGAGATGGGTTTTTCAGAAGTGATCATAAGGTTAGGAAAGATGATTGATACAAATTGAAAAGTTGACCTCTAGATTGGTTGGGAATGCTACCTATGGAAATAGTAAAGATGTATAATATTATGCATCAATGATCATGATATAGAAGTGATCCAAAAGTCATGTTGTACTCGTGGCTCATAAAGAATTTATTGAATAGAAAAGATTATTGTCATGGGATAAATGACAAATAGTTATGTTAGAAATTGGGATGAAAAAGATTTATTGTACGAATAAGTATGAATAGTCCTTCTAAGAATGATATTGATGAGATTGGCCAAATTCTCCTCCCTAAATTCGAGGATGAATTTATTTTTAAGAAGGTTATTATGTAACATCTCACGATTTTATCAAGGATAATATAGTAATTTTATAATTCAATTAGAATATTTGATAGAATAAAAAAAGAAAGATTAAATCATATTGAAAGTAGGAATTATAATTAGATTGAGATTGGGGATTTCAATTTGATTTGAGATCTAAAAGAATGTTTAATGGATATAGGACTCTCAAATATAATGGGATTGAGAGTTTTATGGCTTACAAATATTTCAGCCATTAAAATAATATTTATTATTATTTTAATCCAAAAATTAAGTGATAAAATATTGTGGAATTAAATAATTCCGAAAATTAGATGATAAAATCTTATCGTATTAGATAATTACAAAAATTAGAGAAAAGAAAGAAATATAAGGATAAAAAAGTAGAGCTTGATTGAAAGAAGTTATGAAAGAGATTAAAAGGAATTTGCGTAGAGATGGGTTTTTCAGAAGTGATCATAAGGTTAGGAAAGATGATTGATACAAATTGAAAAGTTGACCTCTAGATTGGTTGGGAATGCTACCTATGGAAATAGTAAAGATGTATAATATTATGCATCAATGATCATGATATAGAAGTGATCCAAAAGTCATGTTGTACTCGTGGCTCATAAAGAATTTATTGAATAGAAAAGATTATTGTCATGGGATAAATGACAAATAGTTATGTTAGAAATTGGGATGAAAAAGATTTATTGTACGAATAAGTATGAATAGTCCTTCTAAGAATGATATTGATGAGATTGGCCAAATTCTCCTCCCTAAATTCGAGGATGAATTTATTTTTAAGAAGGTTATTATGTAACATCTCACGATTTTATCAAGGATAATATAGTAATTTTATAATTCAATTAGAATATTTGATAGAATAAAAAAAGAAAGATTAAATCATATTGAAAGTAGGAATTATAATTAGATTGAGATTGGGGATTTCAATTTGATTTGAGATCTAAAAGAATGTTTAATGGATATAGGACTCTCAAATATAATGGGATTGAGAGTTTTATGGCTTACAAATATTTCAGCCATTAAAATAATATTTATTATTATTTTAATCCAAAAATTAAGTGATAAAATATTGTGGAATTAAATAATTCCGAAAATTAGATGATAAAATCTTATCGTATTAGATAATTACAAAAATTAGAGAAAAGAAAGAAATATAAGGATAAAAAAGTAGAGCTTGATTGAAAGAAGTTATGAAAGAGATTAAAAGGAATTTGCGTAGAGATGGGTTTTTCAGAAGTGATCATAAGGTTAGGAAAGATGATTGATACAAATTGAAAAGTTGACCTCTAGATTGGTTGGGAATGCTACCTATGGAAATAGTAAAGATGTATAATATTATGCATCAATGATCATGATATAGAAGTGATCCAAAAGTCATGTTGTACTCGTGGCTCATAAAGAATTTATTGAATAGAAAAGATTATTGTCATGGGATAAATGACAAATAGTTATGTTAGAAATTGGGATGAAAAAGATTTATTGTACGAATAAGTATGAATAGTCCTTCTAAGAATGATATTGATGAGATTGGCCAAATTCTCCTCCCTAAATTCGAGGATGAATTTATTTTTAAGAAGGTTATTATGTAACATCTCACGATTTTATCAAGGATAATATAGTAATTTTATAATTCAATTAGAATATTTGATAGAATAAAAAAAGAAAGATTAAATCATATTGAAAGTAGGAATTATAATTAGATTGAGATTGGGGATTTCAATTTGATTTGAGATCTAAAAGAATGTTTAATGGATATAGGACTCTCAAATATAATGGGATTGAGAGTTTTATGGCTTACAAATATTTCAGCCATTAAAATAATATTTATTATTATTTTAATCCAAAAATTAAGTGATAAAATATTATGGAATTAAATAATTCCGAAAATTAGATGATAAAATCTTATCGTATTAGATAATTACAAAAATTAGAGAAAAGAAGGAAATATTAGGATAAAATAAAAGTAGAGTTTGATTGAAAGAAGTTATGAAAGAGATTAAAGGGAATTTGTGTAGAGATGGGTTTTTTTATAAGTATGGTAATGAAATAATTAGTGAAATTTGAATTTAATTAAATCTGAATATTTAAGAGATGATAATTAATGATGGAGGGTCAACATTGATGGAAAAATGGCTCATGGCCCAATAGGAGTCTACAACTCTAGTTGGCTATAAATAGGGCTTAAAGGGTGACTAGAAAGTATTATTTGCCTCCATAGAATTTCTGCACGAAAGCCCCTCTTTTCTTTCATTTTCTCAGAAACTGAGGCACCTGAGAGCGCGGACGATATACCATTTCGAAGCCCCGACAGAGGAGAACAAGATCCAAATGGTAACCGAAGATTTTTAAACGTCAATAAGGAGAAGTTGTTTGCCAAAGTCACGACGTCCGTGCAGTCCAAAGACAACAAGAATATAGTTGATTTTTCAACCAACTTAAGGTACGTAGGGGGATCTCAATGGCATCAATTTTTCCCAAATTGACCCCTAGGCTCTTCTTCATTATATAGAGATTACATTGATATATTGTTTGCATTATTAGATATCCTATGATATAGATAGGATGACCGAAAGTTGTCGGAAACACAATTTTCTTATGGTGATAGAACTCGGCTCGGGATCTCTTCTGTCTAGCCTGAGTTCAATAGAATTCGGACTGAATCACAGTAGGAACCGGACCGAGTTCAATAGAATTCGGACCGAATCATAGCAGGATCCGGACCGAGTTCAATAGAATTCAGACCGAATTCCATGAACCCAGCCCGAGTTCCCATAGGCATAGCCCGAGTTTCCTTACCCGAGTGCGACACAAGATTTGATCAATAGAACCGGATCGGATTCCGATTTATCCAGCCTGGTTTCGAAGACTAATGACAATGGATTGAAACCGAGCCGATCCGGCCCGGGTTCTTCATGACCTGGCCCGGATTTGGATGACTGATATGAAATTGGATAAAGACAGACCCGACCCGGGTTCTACTAGACCCGGCTTGGATTTTGATATAGAAATTGGAGAAAATGAAATAGATGAATCGGTTCGGAATTGTCCTAGTGCGACCCGGATTCCCAAGGGTTTAAAATATATTTTTAAATAGTTATAAGGTTAATTGCATTGTTTAATAGCATTGATTGTTCATGACCATGCATTGATATGTATTGGTCTAGTGATTGTGATTGTTATGTTGATTGATGTACTCAATTATAATTGTAATATGATAATTGATAATAGTTGATTATGCATTTATGACCTATTGTTCAATTGGCATAAATTGACAAATAATGGGTTTATCGATATTGATTGTGCATCGTCCAAGTGACGATATGAAAAATTCCTACAATTAAATTGTTGAATTGATAAATGGGACTTTCATGATCGTTGGAGACCGTTATGGTCGATGGAGACCCTCATGGTCAATAGAGATCCTTGTGATCGATTGAGGTCCATTGGGTTGATGGAGGTTCATGGAGTCGATTGTTAAATGCATAATTGTTAATGGAGACCCTTGTGGTTGATTGAGACCATTATGGTCGATGGAGGTCCTTGTGGTTAATATCATTTATGATGGCCCATTGGGTCGATGGAGACTCTATTGTATTTCATTTCTATGTGATTTGATTTTCGAACACGTGTATGAGTGCAATCCACAACTCGTTCATGGAGAAGTTGCGTAGATCATCCACTTCTACATTTGAGATATTGCGTTTATTAAGTTCTACACTTTGAAGACACACAAAGTAGTGAGTGGATCAAACCAAAATTAATTTAGAAAGCCAAGTACTCTATATTTGTCATATTTAAAATTTTCTTAATTAATATACATGTAATTACTTAAAGATAAAAAATGGGAGGAGACAAGGCTTCTCCCAAACCACATCGATCCAGGTCGTCAATGTCGAGTTTTTAATTAAACTCATTTTTTTCTCTCACGAGCTGCTAACTTGTATTGCTAACTTGTTGAGTTTACGCTTCGATTATAAAATAATTAATATGATGGCAAACATCGTTTGGAGATTCAATTTACAGACTTCTAATATATTATCATAAAATGGGCAGTTCACTCACTCAAAGAATAAAAATAGGTCAACTAGAATTTAGTATAATCACACACACACACACATACACACACAGATATATATATATACTTCAAGATATAATGAATACACAAGGTTGTATGCATGTGTTAGAAAAGTAAAATTGTAAACCATAAAGCGTAAGACATGAAACAATGAGGTCCTAATGAAGATTCGACACAACATGTGCATCACCTTCCAGACCAACCTCGACACTTTAGATAATTGTTGAACCAAGGCTATTGAGTGGTCACGAAGGATGAGTTTAGGATTTTTTTTTACTGAGATATTATTGTTAGATCACAAGGCCATAAGGGGCAGGGTTGTTGAATTGATGTTTAAACTAATAAAATCATATTTTCAAAATTTAAGTGTAGAAGAATATTGAAACTGATTTGGTGAAACTTAAACCACAATACAATAATAATAAAAAGAAGGGAAAACATAATGTAGGCACAAAAGCAAAATATTTGTTTACGAGGTTCGATCATAGTTTGACTTATTCCACTCTAATTTCTCAACTTAAGACCATCAAAGATTCAATTATACAAGATAGAAATCTCTTGCATTACATTCTTCTCCGCTTCTGCTTCGAGATCTAACAACCTTCATGAAGTTTTCTTGTAAAGATTAAAAATCTCTATTATAGAATTAATTAGGCAAAAAAGATGGATAAAGAGCATCCAAACAATTATTAGAAGGCTATATTCTTACTCAAACGATGAGTTGTCTTACAATATGAAAAAATCCTCTTCAAGCCTGAAATTCGTCCTCATTAGTAATGCACGACTCCCAAGTCTCAAGCACCTATCTCAAGTTTCAACCACCTAAGCACACATTTTCTGTCTCCTAGAGCCTTTATTTATAGTCTCTAGGTGTCCCAAGGGTTTTGGTAAAGTTTTAATTTGATTGTGAGTCTTCTTATGTCAAAATAATAAAAATTTAGAATAGACTTTGATTGGACTTCAAAACTTTTTTCGAATTTGAGTAAATATTTTTCAAAGGATCCATGGGACTTAGGATAAAGTTTGGAATTAATATGCAATTGAAATCCCTAAGAAAAGTTAAAGAAATCTCAAAATCCAACTTCATAACAGCCTAAATATGTCTTTTCATGACCCATAACGGTGATTTTACGACCCTCGTAGTCTCTAAATCAGAGTAAAAGTGTGATTCTAATAGTTTGTAACATTTTGATTACAACCCGTAACTTGGGCAAGCTTTCTGCACAAAATTGGGCATTTAACGGGACGTTATGACAACTTCATGGCCCTTGTCATGGCCCATGAGAGAACCCCATCGTGAAAAAATGTTCACGGCCTCGTGACAACAAAATTCTCCAACTTTACTATTTTTCACTTTTTGGCTCCGTTTTAACTTTGATTTGAGCGTGATTTTCTTCAATGGATTTGTAATTCAATTTTCTTGCTTTTTCTGCAATAAAACATAGAATTTGGGTAGATTTATATTTTATAAAATTAAAGCAAATAAGGTCATAAATTGATGCATGTTATATGAAAATGAATCGCAATGTGATTAAATATATGGTTAATTATATGTTGTATTTTACATGCATGAGTGTTATTCCCTCATCCTCTTTAATTATTTCAAAAATATATGGACCAAAATATTGTCATTTGCAACTTTTCGGAGAAAGTTCAGAATTCAGCTTTTGTACTTCGGAATGTGTGGAATATATAGACATTGAGCCGATTAAAGAAGGTTCAGACATCAAAAAGTGTGGACCAGACATTCAAACCTTATTTTTTAGCGAAGTGATCTCTATGCAATAGACTCAAATGTTCGATCTTCAAAACCATATGCTCGATCTTTTTTTTGGACGTCTAAATTTTTGTTATCAGTTTGATAGGCCTGCACTCTTTTAAACATAACTTTTTATATAGTTATCCAAATGAGATATTTCTTTTTATTCTTTATAAAGCTAGAAAAATCAACTACAATTTTCCTACTTTTTTCAATCAAAATCTAATGATAACATTTATACCTTCCCCCCCCCCCCCCCCCCCTTCTTTTTTTTAGTTATTTGTACTAATGATTATATGAGTACAAGAAATAGGATGATTAGAGACACAACATTGCGTCTCTAAAGTGACGTTAATTCAATGCTAAAAGACAACCACACATTAGCATCACCTTCGCGCCACAAGAAAGGTGATGATGACTTTCCGACGCTAATAGCATCGATGCAATGCCAACAAGTAATTGACACTATTAGCGATAATTGCTAACTTTGAAGACGTTGTTTTGATGCCACGATGATGCTGCTTGTTGGTATTATTGTGATGCTATTATGGTGTGCACACCATTGTGCCAACAATGGTGCATATTTGACTCCAAAGAGGCGCTAAGTGGCGATGCTCTCTCGACGTTGTGGTGGCGCGGCGCTAATGCGACGTTACCATGAGGCAAATATCATACTAAATATCATTGCTAATGTGACGCTAAATGCGATAGAACACGGCGATGTCAATGTGTCACTAATGTGATGCAAATTATGATACATTTTGCTCCCTACTGCCCTCTATTCTTCACTTTCCTCCCCGTACATTTTACAATGCATTTGTAATGCATTCTACAAATCCAAAACAATATAAACTAAACCAATTATAATGCATCAAACTAAATCCAATAACATCACAAAAAAAGTTAGTAATATAAAAAAGTTTTATCATTACAAAATGATCTATGTTATATAATTTTAATCGCATCTAAATTACAAAAGTTTCTACCCTCCTAAATCATTATTGTCGTTGATGTCATTTCTAACATTCGACAACGTACTCGGTCCTTGAGCTCATCATGTCTGGGTCTGAGGTTGGATGAATAGTCTACAAGAATGGAGCCAACTTCTAAGAAAACTGCTCAACAATCAATCCCCTAATATTATTCAGTGTCAACTCGGGTGTCGTAGATGAACTCAGAGTAGACGAGCCGCCAACATATCCTCAAGTCTTCTTAAAAACCTAAGTGGCTATTCCTAAGTCCCTTAGGTATTCGGCTCATGTAGTGTTAGCCACCTCCTCTCAAACAGCAACATCCCCTACAAAATAGATAAGTTTTGTAATCATACAACGTGGTATATCATTACAAGAAAATTATAGATTTCTGACGGATACTTCGACGGACAACGATCCTTCGCATTTTTTCGATGGCATTTGCGATGGAAAAAAAATCCTTCTAAAATATCGATGGACAAAATGTCTCTCGATAGTACCGATGGAAAAATTCATCTATAATTTATCAATGGTCATCGCCTTCGAAATTATCGATGGGAAATGTTCATAATACCAAATGCTAGACTCGTTGGTAATTATATTTATAATAAAATATATGTAATAAAATATATGCTTATGATTAACATTATAATATTAATTTTTTTTACGAGCTCAACCTTCGATATTACTGAGGGAAATAAATTCTCAGTAACACTTGTGCAGCTAAGAGAAAAAAGAAAATAAAATAGAAAATAAAAAGAGAGGTATTTGACACTTGGCAGAACCCATTCCACCCCAAAACCCACTATCTCTCTCAGCTCACTTAATATATAACCCTCAGCCAGTTTCTCTCTCTTCTTTTTCCCATTTCCTACAAAAATCCAGCAGCTATTGTGCCCAAAGAGCTCCATTCCAGGATTGAGCTGAGCAACAGATCAGCAACAAGGCTCAAAAGGATTTGGAGCAAGAAGAAGGGGCTGCTGGACCAAGTTGGGAGAGGAGAAGGAGAAGAAGCACAAGAGGAAGACCAAGAGGACAACATTGAAAGAGAGTTTTCAAAGCCAAGAAATCTGGTGTGTAAGGTGGATTCCTACCTTGGTTGTAGACCAAGGTAGATCTAAGCCTAATGAACCCAAAAGATTGATTTACATATTCGGACCTAGGTGTTCTATTTCTTGGAAATCAGTTTTGAAGCAAAAATTTAGTTGCATGATTATCTTCACAAAGAAAACCTAGGCATTGCATGCTAGAAATTGGGTATGAAACTTTGATTGTGCCATGTTTGAATGTCCATCATGTTATGTGATTGAGTGGCATCATGTTTGATGAATTGGAATGAAAAACATAGTGAAAACCCTTAGTTTTTCACTCTGCCAAAATAGACCGATCGACCACTCCTCATGATCGGTCGACCGGTGTAGTAGCGGAAATACAACGATTTCGTTATACACATTGACCGATCGATCAGAAATTAATCGGTCGACTGGAACTAATGTCAAGACCATGATGGTCGATCCATCGATCGGCCGACTGGTGATCAACACAAATGTGGAGACCATGACGGTCGACCGATCGGTTGATCGAGCGATCGACCACTGGCTGGGTTTCGGTCGACCGCTCATGGAGACCGGTCAACCGATCATGCACAAAAATAGAATATTTATTGTTCCTATTGGATTTGATTGATAACATAGTTGATATCGAAATACATGCTAAGTCGTAAATAGAAATCAATTAATGTACTGATTTATTTATTGACTGAATGAACCCCATCGGAGGAATTAACTAATGAGTCTATCATATTGGGAGGTAGATGCCTCTACATTGATTTATTAGCCATTCGTGGCACTCATTGTTTGGGGAACGAACAGATTCCTCATGGCCTAGCTAGCCACACCATTGACACTAAGGCAAGATTTAGTCTTCCATAAAGGCTCACATATTGATTGTTAATTGATTGAATAAAAAATGAGAGTTGTCATTTGATGAGAAATAGAGATGGCTAACACTTCCACTCGTCAAATGATAACGAACAAGATAAAAACTAAAATTGATTAAGTATGAGCACTATTGGACCTTGGGTCATATTGGGCATGATAGTGCCATATTGATTTCATTATTCATGCTTAACATTGGTGAGGTTAAAGATTGAATTATTGAAAATAAATATAGGTTAAAGAAATACCTAGTTATTGGATTGGATTGGATCATTACTGAATCATGCTTATTGCTGCCCATTTTATTGCTTCACGTCATATTATGAAATTTACTCATATTATGGCTTGGGCCTTACATACTCTAACGGAATATATTTTCCATGCACCGAATCCTGCAAGAAATCAAGGCTAATGGTGGTGCTGCTCATGACAAAAGAATGTTGCACATGGCATGTCATGTTTAGGATTATGTCTCTTTTGCCTATGGCCAATTAGTAGGCCTTATGTATTTTCTTAGAATTTTGTTTAGGATGTTGTATCATGTGGGATTTATGACATGCAAATGGAGGATGTAACTTGTATGTTTAAGTTAACATTTTTCTTAAGTATGTTGCTGTCCAAGCACAAATTATGGATTGTTTTGGATATTATGTTTATCATTAAGTGATTGTTGTCCATCATATTATTGTTCATGATTTTTCGCTGCGTTATTTTTTATTAACCATTGTATGGATTGGAAGCGCCGTGACACCGCCGTCAGTCTGGCCTCGCCGCGCATCGAATTGTGATTCCACGGCAAGGGAGGTGCTGTCCGGGGGCGTTACAGTGCAGGCTGTAGATCAGCCGTCCGCACCATATCTGGCCGCCTAGCGCCAGATCCACCTGCGCCAACGGCTGGATTCTGACTGTCACATGACGGATCCAGCCTCCTAGTGTCTGCAACCAAATTCTGGTTGGCAAGTGTTGGATTTGCAAACCGTAGGTGCCGCCTCGGTTAGATCCTATCCGCTAGGCACCGGATCTGGCCGCTGTGGCGCCCGATCCAATTCCGACGACCAACTATTCTGACTTGTCCACACCTCTAATGATAATGATCCCTCTCCCTCTCTCTCGGAAAGATCGACCGTCGATGGCTGGGTCCAGCCACTTGGCATTCGATTTTTTTTATATTTTAAATAAGGTTTCCGATGGGAAAATCCGTCAGAAGTACGTCAGAAAATTCTACAGGAGTTCTCTCGTCGAGACGTTCGACAGGGCTTACTCGTCAGAAGTTTCAAAGGGAGTTCTCCCTTCGAAACTTCCGATAGTTTGACATGTCAGAAAACCATCAAAAATACCGATGATGCTTAAATGCCATCAACAACTCGTTACCAACGAGCAATTTTTCAACGATCACATAACCATAGGAAAATTCATCGAAAACTAGATTTTCCAACATATATAGTGAGTTTTCTGATGGATAAATCCGTTGGTGATTCCCAAAAATTTTGTAGTGTATAACACTGATCTATATTTTGAGCTAACAATAGCATGAGACTACAGTTTGTTTCTTGTTGTGCCATGTAACAAGGTACTCACCAAAGTATGTATAATAACAAGTGATCTATCTATTATTCATGAGCTCCATCGTCTAAATATACTCATACTTTCCAATGTCCATGATTATTTAAGTGAGACCTCTCTATAGTGAGGAACTTGAGTTATCTTAAGATTTATGCATGCAAAAGAGAGCGGAGTGCTAGAAAGAACATTAGGCTGAATCAAGGAATAAAGTATAAATAAGTTGTCAATCCATCGAAGACTTATATATTTTATATTTAATTAGTTAAATGAGAATAATGTGATAACATTTTTTATAAGAAAAGAAAAGAAAAATAAGAATAAATCAATCCAATCAAAATCCAAAGAAAATAGATGTAGATCTAAATTAAAGTCTAAGGTGTAGCTAAATACATCCTTTCCATCATTTTTAAGTTGTTTAGTTAAAAAAACAGAAAATTATGAGGACAAGGAAAAAATGGATGGTATTATTTCAAGTAAAAGGTAACAAGTTGCTACAAATATATTTTGAAAAAATCATTCGGTCAAGGCTCAAAGCAAATAAAATGATATATGGATCGTTGAAATGAGCACAAGAGAAAAGTATATAATATCATGCTGAGTATAAATGGCCTAAAGGGTAATAAGCTACTTGATATCGGATGATGCATTAAAAAAATCATGAGTCCAAGGACAAAGTGTAATGATGTATAGAAATCTCATACCTATTTTGGCTGGGTTAAACATGTATTTTATATCAATTTATGTATTTTGGCACATGGTTATTATCTTAATTGTTGATTTCTAGTTTTATAAATTTATGTACATCAGTTTTAATGGAAATCTAAAATTTTTGGGACAAATTACTATTATTTCTCTTTACTTCTTATGATTTGCAGTATTCTAGACTCTAGAGAACTTTTGAAAGGCAAAAGTGCTTCCGGAGAAGAAAAAATGGCTCTAAGTTGACAAGCAGTCATTAAGTGATGGCACGCGAGCGAGTGGCACCACTTTCCCTCCTCTGTCGCTAGAAGACAAAAACAAACTATCATTTTTTTCTTTTTGGCAACTGTAGGAAGATTCTATTTGCATAAAAGGAGGCAGAAAATGTTGGATCCCAAAGGGCATCGAGAGAGGGGGTGAATTGCTGTTAAAAAATGAAATCTATCGATTTAACAAAACACGTCTCAGAAGCTTAAAATCGATTCTTTAAACCTTTTAAATCAATGCAATTTAGATCATATCACAAACACAATACGAGAGGGAGAGAGAGAATAAAACACGACGAACACGGTGATTGTTGACGAGGTTCGGCCACACCTTGACCTACGTCCTTGCTCCGACTTTTCAACCTCGAGACCATCAAAGATTTCACTAAAATTTCTTCCTTTGTTCCAAATGGGACAAAAAAGGAAAGCCCTTTACATCAACTACATTTTCTCCGCTTCGAGAGGCAAGGCAACCTCTCCTCCTAGGAAGCTAATCTTTTTTCTCGCTCAAGAGGTAAGATATGAAAGCTCTTTCACACACGAGCTCTCTCAATCTTTCTAAAAACGGTTTCTCTCTTTTTACGATATAATGCTCACAAGAAGAGAAGAGAGAAAGAAAAGAAAACTTTAAAAGAAAACTTGAAAATTTTCTTCAATGCTTGGATGTGTGCATTTGCTTCTGACTTTGGCACTCCTTTTATAGGCTTCAGCATGTGAAAAATTTGTCCACAATTTATTTCACATTTTACATTCAAAATTAGTCGTTACTGTTCATTTGACCCGGAGGCCGATCGACCACATGTCTAGATCGGTTGACCAGTTTATGTGATCGTTGGGCGATTTCTTCAGCTTTTGTGCTTGATCGATCGACCGGACCATCAATCGGTCAGTCGACCGGTATAGTCTTGAATTGAATCTGGGCAACTCACGTATTTATCGGTCGACCGACATCTTCGATTGGTCAACCGGTATTGTCTCGATCGGCCTTCTTTGTTTTGATCGGTAGGTTGACTGACTTGCACTATTTTGAACATAACTTTTTGCACAGTTATCTAAATTAGATAATCTTGAATTCTATGATAGCTAACATGGTTCTCTACAACTTTGATATTCATTATTCATCCAGAATCTAACAAGATCATAGTCAATTATTAACTCAAAGTTTAGTGCATAAAGTTGTCCATTTTTATTTAAACATTTTCAGCATTTAACTTTAATCTTTCGAGATTTATGTCATCAAAATATAATTTTATATGGTATTAAAACTTTGCTCCGACAGAAAAGGGCAAGGGAGTATGTGAAAGGAGAATGAAAGACCTAGAACAATAAGAGAAGAAGGAAGGTCGCAAAAAGATAGGATTCATCCATTCTACACCTAATTAAGAATCATCCATGGGAAGGATAATCACGCTGTAGCTATTTCTATCTTTTTCTTTTCCTCTTCCTTGTATTTCGTAATCATGAACATGGATGAAGTTCGGTTCTTTGTTTGATGATCATGAGCAGCTAACAATTAGGTTTGGAAATGTCAAAGGAATGTTGTTTTTGAATTATTTTAATGTCTTAATGTTCTGCAATTTCTTTCCCTATCTGGTCTTTCGTGGTTACTGTTTCATTGTTGCATTCTTTGTTTTGTTGTATTACGTTACTTACTAGTGCAATTGGAATGTTTTTTATTGTGACATTGATCACCTTTGTCCAAGAATGTGTTCTTACTCCTTGGCAATAGTATAAGAACTAAGAGGTTAGGTTATTGCAAGAAGAATTGATAATCATACCCAAGGAAACCGAGAGGTGAACTTAGAATCAGTTTAGTGTTGTATTGTTCCATTTTTCTCTAACCTTGAATCCTCTTTGCCCAAGAAGCGTAATATCTGCTACTAGGATTTTTGCTCAAATCGAGAGGTTAAATTGAAAGGTGCCACTTGGATAAGTATCACCTAGGTTGTCTGAATTCACGAGAGTGTAATAAATACACTTATTAGGTGATTTCAATCTTGCAGATTCAAGGTTGTTCTCTATGAGTGAGATTGCTTTAGAAAGGGGTTGTCACGAGAGCGGAATCACTCTTGAGTGAAATCGCCTATTGCAATCTTTTCTGAACTTCATTGATTTGAGAAACAACTTCTAGAAACATTCCCAAATTCCTAGTGTTCATCACTATTAATTTCTAGGTTGTCCTCTTAGAATTAAATAAAAAAAAAACTCTAAAAATCAGCTTAGCTTTTATTTACTACATTTTAGTATTTTTATTTCATTACTTCATTTAGCAATTTTATATTTAGATTTTTACTCAAAATGGTCTTGGTCAAGTGTGATTACTCAATTTTGTTCCTATGGATCGAACATTAAGTACTAAAGAGATTGTTGTGCACTTGCAGCTTCGACTTGTGTGTCGAGAAATTGTAAAATTTAAAACTAATTTGGAGTTTCTCTTCATATGCAGGCACTTCCTTAATTACGTGAAGTTACTTCACATTTCAACTTAATTTAATTCCTAATTTGCAGGATTTCCACCCCAATTTTTTTTACATTTTGCATTATATTGCATTATATGTACATCTCATTATGTGTATTTTGAGTTGATTTTTTTAACGCCGCTACTGAAGACGATAATATTTGATTTGCTAAACTTGATTTTCTATTTTGGAATTAGTTGACTCATGTTAATATTTAGCTGTTTATATTCTACGTTGCTTTTTGTTTATGTGATTAAGTTTCTTCTTTTTGTCTTTCTTTCGCGTTGGTTTCTTTTTCTATCCTAACATTTCTTTCTCCTTTATGTGTTAATATTCAAGTTCTTGTTTTTGCATTGCTTATAATGCACATTTCTGTTTTTCTTGAAAGCTTTTCCTTTGTTGAAATGTACTAACCTTGCTGACTTTGCATGTCAAGAAACTCTGATATTAACAATAGCATAGAGGAAATAGTCTTACCAGAAAACTATTCAGATTTGGATCATGATTTAGAGAGGAAGAAGAAGAAGAGCTCAAAGGCATCTGAGCCAGCATGGAAGGGAAGCTCAAATGGATATCAAAATGAATAATCTAGTTGCACTAAGATCACTTCAAAAGTTTTTGCACACTCAAATCACTTCAAGAATTTTGCACTCCAAAAATTTTATGCTTAACATGGTTGTGCAAGTGTTACAAGGTAAATTTTGGAAAATTAAATTTATGATAAAAATGACATAATTATATAAAAATAATGAAGTTTTTACCTCGTCTTAAGAGCATTGATGAGTTATGACAATAGAAATCAAAATGATCCAATCTAATTTTTTTTATGAAACTATGATACAAATGAAAATAGTTATAATAAAAAATAAGCAAATAATAAGACAAAAAAAGCTAAATAGTACCTGAAGGTCCTGAATCGAGTGAAATTTTTTTTATGAGAGTTGTGTGGGAAAAAGACTTTAATAGGTGGAGGGTGTTCGAAAAAAATTAAAGTATGAAAAAGACAAATATTATCTTTTTATTTTTCTATTATATAAAATTAAATAATATACATCGTAACATATTTAAATATTAAAGTATAATTTTTATTTGGTATTTTCTATGCAACTGTTAAACAAAAATATTGAATTTTAATAATATGAAACTTATTTCAAACCTTTTTGAAACTTACTCTTACAAGTTCACAAGTTTAGTCAATGAAATCGAGTCAGCTCGAAGTGAAATCAAACTTGGTGCTAAACTTTGATAGATTCGGATAAACTTAGTGAAACTCGAACAAGCCTACGTGTAGAATCTAACATGCAAAAATTAGACATTTAATCAGATTTGAGGTCAAAATTTAAAATTAAAATTGCATTGCATTTTCATAATTTAATAACTAAGAATACTTTACCTTTTAATTTGCCTGACTCATAAACTACTTTGATAATTTAATGCATAAACTTTATGACTTATATAATGCATTTGTAGAGAGTGATGAATTGTTAAAAACAATAAATGGTTATGTAATTCGTATGAGTGAATTAAAATATAATCAATGAACCTATTATGTTTGAAACTAACATATAAAAATTATTTTTCATAATATAATATTAACTATTAAATATATATATAATCACATACATAAATTTTACGAATTTACACGACATAAAACAAGTCAATGTAAACTCTCTTGTGCTCAGAGGGCGAGTTAAGTTTACTCTTGTGCCCAGAGAGCGAGTTACGCACCGTAAAAATAATTAAGTTTAGGAAACCCAAAGACAGTTTCCCTCAATGGCCCAATCTTTATAACGTCAAGCAGAAACAACCCGAGAACGTCAGCTATAATTCTTCCACCTTCATATTTGAAAGAAGATAAAAAAAACAAAACTTTCGCTTTTTATAGCTAAGGCCAAATCCTATCTTGGAATTAAAGGTGGAGACGCTTTCTAATTAGCCATGCAAAATCAAGATGTATGACGGTATATCCACGATAATTTATTTTTTACAAACACTTAAACTCTCACTGTCCTTTTGGAGCGAGTGATAAAAGACAGCTAACAGGAAACATAAACGGGCCACGAATACATTCGTAATTGAAGGCAAACAAAACATCAATTGTACAAACAGACTACTTGAGCGCTAGGATCATACATCCGTCTCCAGAGGAAACATTTGGATCACGTCTGTGGATCCACAACCTACTAAAAGGATGCCAAAATGCCGAATCACTTGGCATTCTCAAGGGGAGGGAAAATTGTCGCGTTAACTGGCACTGGCCACATAAATTAGCTATCCAAAGAAACCAATTCTGCAAAAAAAAACAGGTAAATCAACAACATTAGCTCATCTAAATTTGACAATAAAAGAATCCATAATAATGGAGAAACAATTGATACATTTTTGTCGGTAAACAAAAGTAAGCAGTTAATGCATGAAAATGAATAGTTCAGAACTGTCCAATATATACATAATCTTTTCAGGTGAAAGTTTTTTTTAAAAAATAAAAGGATTATCTATGGGTCCCTGTTCATGAGTCTGACGCATCCCAAAACCAACTCGGTCCAGTCTAGCTGTAGCAAAGCCTCAAGTTTTTCAATTATAAAAAAAGAAAGAAAATACCAAGACAAATGATTCAAATATATTGAAAAAGAAAACAGTGCAACGTGTAATCAGGTCCAGATGAGTTAGGTTAGGTTTTCTTCTTTTTTTTTTTTAAGAAGAGTTAGGTTAGGTTTGAAAGAAATAAATATTAAGACAACCTGAATGAAGTATGTTTTGACCAAACCATTGACCTGACCTGGCGGATATTCATAATGTACGTTTCCATATTTTTAGCAGAAAATACTTCTCGATTCGATCAATAAATTAATTGGGTTGAGATAGATTGTCCGATTCAATAAAACTTCGATCCTCACTAGAAGAACACCCTACTTTTAAGTATGTTAATTTCTTCAGCAAAATACAATTCTACTTGATTAATTGCACAACTTAATTAATTTAATTTGATTGTGCTAGTTCAAATGGTTGCAGATCAGATGATCAGTCGAGGAGGAGGGTTTTGTTTTATGTTTTATAGTCGGTCCCAAGCCCGGATAAAGGAGGAGGGTTGTGTTAGGCCCCGACAGCCAGCGTAAAACCCTGTCGAATCTCATGAACATGGATCAGCCGACCCCACCTAGTGGGATAAGGCTTTGTTGTTGTTGTTGTTGATTGTGCTAGTTCAGATATTGGATGGGAACTGGGAATCTTGACTTCACACAGGCAGTCAAATGGTTGGCCATCTTTAGTAATGGGTGCAATCAACCATTCAATGTAGATTTTCAAATGTGCCAGCGAACCTGTAGAACCGAGTATTGTCGGACTAGAATTTGGCTCACAACCTGTGTCAGAAGAGATTGAGTTGACCTCTTTAATCAACTTGGGAACAAGTAACTTTATTAATTTATATCCCTTGTGGCTAGCACATACCCCCACCCATTTCTTCCCTCAAAAAAAAAATAAAATAAAAGAAAGAAAAGAAAAAAACACCCCCACCCCAAGGGAGGGCATGCAGCCCCTTTAATTAATATTTCTAGTTTCAATATACAACAACAACAACAACAACAAAGCCTTATCCCACTAGGTGGGGTCGGCTACATGGATCATACGACGCCATTCCGCTCTATTAGTAACCAAACCTTTCGGTATATTATTCACCAATAGATCTTGCTCTATTAGTTCGCCAAGTGTCCGCCTTGGCCTCCCTCTCCCTCTTTTAATCGGACTCCAGATTATTTGATCTACTCTTCTTACTGGCGCATCTAATGGTCTTCTCTGAACATGACCAAACCATCTCAAACGATTCTCTACCATTTTCTCACTAATAGGAGCCACTCCGACTCATTCACGTATATGGTCATTCCTTTTGATATATTAGTATTTTACTAGAGGTTTCTATATTATTCCATTATACTAGTTTAATTTTTGCACTATTCATGGCATGATTTTTATTGTTCACGTGGCATGGATGAAAATGAAGACCGATGAACCCAAGAAAATTTGTCGTAACTTGATCATATGGATTACACGACAAACTGACTAAAGTTGAGGGACAATAGATATAAAAGGTTGAGAAACTACATAGATATGATGTGTATAAATAATAACTGGGGTCCATATATTTATGAAGTTAATGATGACTTGCATAAACATCTTTAGTTAGCCACCCCCCATTTGGAACTAAACTTGGGTTACAAGACTTACAAATATATGAAAACCTGCATTATCCATAATGAGAAGAAGTCAAAGTACTGGAAAAATGCATTAAATTATGTAGATTTAATATCTGAAATTGCTACAAACTGACTTTATTGTAAGAATAACAGGAATTGCCCTCCTGAATCACATGCAAGTTAGGAGGTTGACATAATGTAAATGACACTTTCTACTACCTATCCATGTTTTTTATACTTTCACAAGGATATCTAATTTTAAGATTGCTTTAGTGTACATTATAGCATATCAAATTCCTTGTTATGAGAAAGGAGGGCAACCAATCTTAGAAAATAACTGGGAAGAAACATTATGTCCAAAATTATCAAAACCAAGATAAAGAAGATTTCAGAGATCCCTAAATTAACTCTTCAGGAGATGAAAAATCTTCGCTCAACAATTTATTGATGCAGACATGGATTCAGGTAACACGAAAGATAGATTGACTGCAAATGTTACCTCGAAAATGTTGATGGAATGCCCTCATAAAATAGAAGCTGTTCTTCTAGAAATTCCAGCATATGAAGCACTTTTTACAATTTACACCTTTTAAAATCTTGAAGTACCATCACCATCAGAATCATAATTATCGCTATCCTCATTGTCTTCAGAATCGAGAAAGGAATCTTCATCTTCAGTCTGGCATGATTAATTTATTAACAAATGAATGAATGAAGGAAACGAGTACTGATAATTAAACTGCAGTAGTTCTTTTAATAATGTTACCTCATTGGAGCAAGGAAATTGATCAGAATTGATATGTTGGTGATCGTTCATAACTCTCTCCTCATCTTCAGAAATACCCTGTACATCAAATTCATGATACAAATCACCATAAATCAACCAGAATCGGATATAAACTAGGAATGCCTTCTCAAACTGTGGGTATTAAACAAAACTATAGACCTGAAGATATCAGGCTTTTGGTGGATTTAGAACAATTCAATTTGGAAGCTTACAAAAATTCTGAGATTATTAGGCAATATAAAGAATGAAGAGCACAAGATCACAAGAATAAGAAGGATAGTCACAATTTCAAATGATCCTAAAAGCCCTAATAAATGTAAATCTTATTCCGAAGATCTAAACTGTTGGATCTTAAGATCTTATAATCTTATATGGCTTTACAAGACTCAAGAGTTTGTGTTCATGATAATGATAATTTAGAAGATATAGAGTTTTTTTTTTAGCAGTTTAGAAGTTGTTACATGTAATTTTGACTTTTGTCTTTTAACTTGTGAACTTGACAATGTTGAATTATAATTTTTGTAGTTGTACGAATTTCTTTCTCACTTATATGGGATATTAAGATTCTTCATCACCCCAGTTCCCTTACAATCTTAGTAGCATCTCGTTATTGACAACATGGAGCATAAGATTTTTTACTGACACTCTAAAAACTATACTCTTTTCACCAAACATTTTGGATAGGATTAAGTAAGAGAAACTCAAACCATTCTATTAAGAATATAAAGTCATTAATGTTGCTCTTCCTAACGGCTTAAACTTTTAAGAAATTGATTAGTAAATCAATTTCAACATGATATCACAGACAGAGGTCAAGTGTTCAAACCTCGTTAATTACTTACTAAAAATATATTTCCTCCCTTAGTTGTCCACGTAGTGGACTACAACAACAACAACAAAGCCTTATCCCACTAGGTGGGGTCGGCTACATGGATCATACGACGCCTTCGTTGATCCATGTTCATAAGATTCGACAGGATTTTATGCTGGCTGTCGGGGCCTAACACAACCCTCCTCTTTTATACGGGCTTGGGACTGGCTATAAAATATAGGCGGAGTTCCACGTAGTGGACTAGATTAAATCAAAATTGTCACCTGCCCACACATGAGGGGGAGTGTTAAAAATATAAAATCATTAATGTTGCTCTTCTTAACGGCTTAAGATTTTTAGAAAAAAAATAGTTAGCACATCATTTCAACACGTATTATTACAAATTGCCAACTACCACAAAAAGCTCAGAAAAACTTACTTTTTCGAGGAAACTCAGAATAACTTCCTATCTGAGCATGACTGTAATTTGGAACTGTTTGCAATTACTGCCATGCTTCTAAGAAGGTGAGTGGAAGTTCCTAATCCTCACAGTTTATGTAGCTATTTAAGGTAGAACCAGACAAGTTGAGTGAGAGCAGAATAGGATTTGAGATACGAAGGCAATAGGAAAAGCTAGCCCATCAGATGCTTTTTTTAAAAAAAATTTAAATCAACTAACAAGTCCCTGGAACTTAAAAAAAAAAACGATGCCATCATAAGTTGTGTTAAACCGCATTTTAGCATGTGACCTTGTGCAATATACATCTGATGGCCAGTCAACAGAAGCAAGCCGAGACCACCTCTCAAGCTGGACCTCCACTGAACATAGAAACCACCTCTCAGTGTTTGGCCCCCCATGTGCCCTAAACTGCAGGTTCTGAGAGAGGGCTGGGTGAGGTACTCGCGACCGCACACGTCCCCCCAACAAAGACGAACTGATTGAAACTCGATTGCGATTTGCATATCGCTGTTTCAAAAGACTGGGAGAGAGCCATCTCACTCGGATGTGCTCTGGCCCTGTTCCCTGTTTCCGGTTCCGGGGGGAAGGTCACCATTGAGGTGCCTGCCTGCAATCTCTCAGCAAGACTCACAGAAGGATCCTCCTGGCTGCCTCCCCCATGGCGGTAGGCACCACGAGCAGGCCAACCATCAGCATCCCTTGGTCACCGGAACTGCAGCGGAGTCTAGATTTTCTCCTAGGATTCCTGTTGGGGAATCAACTGTGATAGCGCTGGACTTGGCCAAGCTACGGATGACGATCATCGCTGACGTCAGAGTGACCGCCCCTTCCGCCTAAGACGCATCTTGTCATCACTGTGGCTTGTCATCCCCGGCTCCCCTCAACAATGTTTGACGCTGCTGGTCACTCCCTCCTTCCCCCCTAACGGCTGTGTTGTGGCGCACATGGAAAATGACCAATGGCACGCTGGCGTTGCCGTCAGTGATCAAGCACACCGTCAAACTCCGAGGGCTCCCTGTACTCCTATTGCGGCCGGAATTGTCAAGGCCATCATTCACAGCCTCAGCGCCCCCACCTCCATCGCTATCCCCATCACAGGTTCGACGGATCTGTCTGCCATGTCGACTGAGGTTGCAGGCAAACTGCCGGCCACCTTCATCAGTGGTACTGCAGGCAGGCGACGTGAGCTTTCTGGTCAGCCTGCAGATCCAAACGCCTGCTGCATCCTGGGCGAATGTTGCCGCCGAACGTCCTTTGCCATCCCCGCGTACACCAAGTAGCATACCAGGGAGACATGTGACAATCTCTCGCTGGACGCCCTCCCTGCATTTCAAATTCCCATCCAAAATTACCGCCTTCTCACATCCCTTGACCACGTTCTGATCTCATCGCATGCAGCCCCAACCCACCAACCATCCAAGCTCACATCACACCTGACTCTCATGCCCGGCAAACCAATCCCACCCTCCATCTGCACCGAAACCTCACCCACACCAATCCCTACCCAACCAGAGCAGCCCGGGCCTTGAGCCAGACCCTCCCCAACCAGTCTCCTACCAGCCGGACATGAACCAACAAACAGCTGAACCTCATTTGCTACTACAGGAGTCGCCACGCCAAGGATACCACACTTGAGGCGCCTCCCCGGGCTGCGCCTTTGGGACAGGCACTGGAGGCCTCTCGCCAATCCAGAGATGCCATGCTCATGGCTCCACTGCCAGCCATCCCATGAATCAGACACCAGAGGTTTTTCCCACACCCAACCCTGCCGCTGGATGATGGGCACAACACCGAGGACCTCTCAGCCAGAGGTTCCAGCCTCCTAACTGGGAGAACAGAAATCAGGGAGATATCTAAGAGGGCAGGCTTTCAATGTACTCGCCACTGGCCCCGGCCTCGTTCTGACACCGCCACGAGGCTAACACTGCACTGGCCCCTCCACATGCTGCTCACTGTTTCCCAAGTCAGCTCTAGGAGGAGAGTGATCAGTGGGCTCATGCCCACCCAGATAGGGGGGTGGCATGGTTTCCCTATTAAAGTCCTAACACGGAATGTCGCAGCCTTGGCGACACGAGCTTATATGCCGAACTCTTGGCCGCTATCTACGGAAGTGGGATGCCGATGTGGTTCTCTTTCAAGAACAGCTTTCGGAGTGCAGCTCATCGTTGTGGGGTCAGAGTGGGGTTCTCGCATCTCGGAGAGGCTCAGTTGGCCACTCTGGAGGCTACATCATTGGACGGAAGGTGACCTTTATGACCTGGAAGACTCTTGGACGGACAAATTCTCGTTGTCGGCATACCTTCGATGCTGCGCGGATGGCAGCTCATGCCTCCTTTCATGTGTTTACAGACTCTGCTCAGCGTCTAGTCAAGCCACATTATGGGAGGACCTCCAGGCAGTATGATCCCATTGAGACACATTGGCTATTCGAGGGCGTCTTCAATGTCACTCTTGACATGAAGGACCACCCATCAACTGGCGAGGAGGGATTCTGGAGCAAAGAAGTTCAGAGATTCCATTCATTGGCAGTTGCTGCTAGACTTCCCAGCATCAAACTATAAATTTACATGGAGTACACCGATTTCATCCAATCAAGGATTGAAAGAATTTTTGGATATGATGGGACTGGCCCAGATGGCGGATGTTCAAGCATTGGACAGAGCAGAGCATTTTTTACCACGCCCCCTCTTGTGGCAGTCCAATGACAGTATGGCTCCACACTCTTCCCTTTCGAGCGCTCCTAGTTCCTAGAAGATGGATTTCGACAGTTTGTGGCAGAGCAGTGGCAGATCATTGCACCTTTTGACCCCACGTCCAGGACGATAGCCATTCGACTGGACAGACTACAGTCTTTCCTTCAGGTTCACCGAGATAGATCCAGGAGGACCGGTAATAGCGGAGGTCTATGGCCCTTGGGGTCATCTACCAGAGCACTCGTCACCTCACTGAGTTAGCAAAGTGTAGGTGGGCCCAGGAGATCATCCGGTTAGAGGATAGAAGGCAAAGATCCAGCAGAGGCAGCACTCTCAACAGACTTGGCTCCTTAAGGGCGACACAAACACTCATTTATTCCACCTTTATGCGAGTTCCTGCAGGTGAGCAAACCTGATTGATCAGCTTGAGGTTCAGAGGCAACGGATAATCGACCAGCAGTGCATTGAGATGCTATTGCATCATACTACTAAGAGAACTATAGGCAACAGCCTCCAGGTTTGGAGGTGGTCCCCTGGGGGGATCCCCCTCTGTGAGGACGAGGTCACCCAAGTGCTACGAGCTTGACAATGAGGCTTCTCCGGACCCCTATGGCTTCGTGGTCTTTTTCTACACTGAGTTCTAGTCCATGGCCCATGAGGATGTCATGGCAGTTATTCTAGAGTTCGCTAGTTAGAAATCGAGACCTTGAATGCCTCAACCGGTTCCTTCTCTTCATGATACCAAAGCGCACCCTGACATGCTAATCTACCTCTTGGTGGCTAGAGTACGAGTTAATAAACTCCTAGAGGCACTTAGATCTCATTCATCCAGAGAGGTCAGATTTTATCTAGGCTAGGGTGCAGGCTAATCAACTCATGGAGGCACTTAGATCTCATTCATCTAGAGCGGTCAGCTTTTATCCGCAGCCGAACCATCACTGACAGTTATAGCACGACCTCTGAGATCATCGCCGACTGGAGGAGCATTAGCCACCGAGCCTTTCTATGGAAGGTTGAGCTTTTCAAAACTTACCCAATCTCAAGGTCTTTTCTTTGGCACCCTTTGAAGGCCAGAAGTTCCCAACGACCTAGATTGATTGGAGGAAGTGATGCATCACCATTGCTTCTTTCTTAGTCCTAGTACGAGAAGATGTTGGCCGGCTGGGTTCACGAGCAAAGGGGGTGGGGGGGTAACAGCCTCACTCCCATGCTCTTTGTGTTGGAAGCATATGCCGTTGCCAGATGCACCTAGGCCTCCTGTGAGGCCGACCTCTTTAGCGGATTCTCAAGTAGCCTAGTGCCCCTCTTCCAGTAGAGGGATGGCATATTGTTCTTCATCGAGGGTGCGACTTAGGAGGTCAGGCAGGTCGCCATCTTGGTGGAGTTTTCTGGGGGATGTCTGGCCTGCAGATCAACCATGCTAAACCCTCCTTCATCACTTTGGCATGCTGTTTGAAAATGCAGCACAATGCGCGGCGGAGTTTCATGCTCCAATCGAGGCCTTGCCGAGCACCTACCTAAGGCTATCCCTCTTTGGCCGTCACACGAGCTCTTGTTGGGTGAACCCGGTTACTGAGAGGCTAAAGCATAAACTACAAGGCTGGAGCTCGAGATCGCTATCACGCATCAACTTGTCCTACTTTAGTTCGTCCTCTCAGTGTTTTCGATCTAGTCGGTCCTCCAGCTGCCAACTTAGGTTCAGAGGCGACAAGATTCGTTGCAGGGCAGGTTCTTCTGGTAGGGCTATATTCTGGGCTGGGCAGCCACCTTGTATCATGACAGATCATATGCTGCCCCACATCCCAAAGGGACTGCGCATCCTTGATCTCCACTACACCAACTAGGCACTCCTGGCTCGATGGCTCGGGTGGAGACCTGTAGCGCATAGTTTTCTTCACCTACTATAGGCGAGATTTGTCCTGGGGACTTTCATTCTATCCTACCACAGGGGGCCTCATCCTTCTATGTGGAGTTTGTTTTCTTACTTCCACTAGTGCGGTCTGTCATGGTACCCTCACTCGGCTCAAGCGTGGCCTTCTCATTCTAGCGGCATGACTAACTACCTGGCAGCATCATTCCCCTAGTATGGGCCTTAGTGACATGCCCCGATGCATCGGTCACTGAGCTTATGACACCTCATCTATGGATTCCCCCTTTCGGCCAGACCCATCCAGGACTGACAGATGGATATGGCTGTCAGAGACCTTCACTGTTTGCAGCTTATACCTCCATCCCTCCATACCACCATGACTCCGAATAGATTCAGAGCTGACTGTAGGTTCATTTGGTGTTTTTAGGTACTGTTTAAAGTCAAAATCTTTGCTTGGCTTATGCGGCGGGACAAGATCCTTGACAGAGTATATAGGGCAAGATGGACAGCCAACAAACGTAAATCCTGCGTTTTGTTGAATGAGGCAGAGGGCGTAGCATATCTGTTCTTTTTTTTGTGTGTGTGTGCTCAATGGCCCAGGAACACCTGGCTACAGGTGGGCATCATGGCCACTACTCTTTCAGCGCCAGATATTTTTTGGCAGTCACTCAGGACTCATGGTGATCAGAGTCCGACCTGGCAACTGAGCCATATGGCTCTGGTGCAACCAAGTCATTTCTTGTGGCGAGTGGTGTCATGTTGAGAACATCATACATCAAACTTCTTTTCTTCTTAGAGAGGGGTTTTGATTAGAGGTGATACATTTCCCCGCTTCTTTTGATGCTGTTTTCTTAAGAGCTTACACTTTTACATGTCTTTTGCTATTAATACATGTGCCGATGAGAACCACAAATCTTGGTGATCATCCTTGCTCTCAGAAAAACAAAAACACAGAAGCAAGCCATGGAACGGCTGCAAGGTTGCTCCATCAAGTTCAGTATCTCATGAATTTAAGTAATTGGAATAGCCACTTTACTTACTGCATCTAGGAAGTTTTCTTGCTACATTTAATTGACCTTTCTGTTTAATTGTTTCTGATACTAATTCCTGTTTCCACTTCAGTTTATGTCATTAAAAGTCTAGGTTCTTTTTCAACTCCAGGATATGCCATTTAACTTGATTCAGAAATGAAATCATGGTAGTAACATGCAACACAAGATTGGATATCAATATCTTGGAAACCAAATGCATTTTTCCTTATTGTTTCTCAGTGACAAATCGCCATGTCATTTTTATCACTGAGCATCATAATCTTGATTACATACCAGCTCCAATTTCATTTGATTGATTGTACCCTCTAACTCCAAAATATGTTGGCTAAGGGCCTGCATGGGAGATATCAAATTGTGTGAGTCATGAGGTAAAAACTTAAAGTTTAGAACTTAATACGCAAACAAACCTCATGACGTTGCATTGCTACTGCACGCTTGAGAGCTTTTGCTTTTGTTAGAAGGTTTCTTGGTCTCAAATTTATTGGGCGTTTGTAATTCTTCCCACGGTAATAAATAAGTGCATATCCTTTTGGGACTCTTTCAATAGCAACCAATATCCCACCACTCTCATATTCTAAAAGCCTTGCTGTGTCCTCGACAAATGAAAGTGTTTTCTGCTTTGAGATCAACTTAACCAGTTCTCTGTGTTTCCAGTGCAAGTGCATGTTCTCAATGACACCATCAAAAACACCACGAATACCTGAATATTGATTGTATATGATTAATCAACTTACAGTCGGCAGTTACAGTGCATTAGAAGTAATGGAAACTAACCAAGAGGAAGATATGCTTTCATTCGCAAGCCAATCCTGCGGAAGACAGATCGTTCTTCATCAGTTATGGTTTCCTGGTCATCAGATGGGTTAACAGGCACCATGGATACTTCGATCTTAGCTAGTAGTTTCTCCGCTCTTAGCTTCTTAGCTTGGGCCTAATGCAAATAATGGTGAAAATACAGTTGAAAGTGTTAAAAGTCTAAATGTTGCCATGTGGGAAAACAAACTTTTGAAAATATAAATGTTTTACAGGGACATAACGGATAGACTCAAACATTAAACAAGTACAACAACAACAAAGCCTTATCCCACTAGGTGGGGTCGGCTACATGGATCATACGACGCCGTTCCGCATTCGTTGATCCATGTTCATGAGATTCGACAGGGTTTTACGCTGGCTGTCGGAGCCTAACACAACCCTCCTCCTTTATCCGGGCTTGGGACCGGCTATAAAACATAGGCGGAGTTCTGCAAATATTAAAGTGGAAGCTAGATACTGCAAATATATAAAGTGGAAGCTAGAACACCCATGATTATAAAATAAAAAATGTTCGGACATCTGCACCAAGGTTCGGACCTCTGGCCCGTTGGGTTACACCGATGGACAGGATTATTTTCAAATTATGAATAAATCCCAAACTCCAAGATTTTAGAGATATTATCCCCTTTACATTATAGCAGATCAGAGAGCATTAAAATAATATTGAATGAATTAATTAGTGTTACTTTTCCTTTATTTTCTTTTCCCCAAGACGACTCCCTATTTATTCTCCCTCTATGCAATTCCCTTTTTCATTCTTTTATCCACACGATCGCACGAGAGGCAGGATGGATGCAGGCAGAGATCTGAATCTAGTGCACGCGGGCGTGGAAGAGGTGACCAGGGTGAGGAGGAAGATCCAACGACGATCTTCTTCATAGCCTTTTCTTTTCTTTTCCTTACATCCAGTTTCCCAGGACTATGTTAGGTTAGGATTAGATCTGATCTCATGCCTACTGCCTTGTTGCCATGTTTCGAATTATTTGATGTGCTTAAGATGGATTCGGTTATGTTAATTAGTTTCATGTTATCAGTAAGAAAGCATGCTGATATCTGATACTAAGAGGTTTATTATAGGGATTATAAGCTGTCCATGGGTTTTATGTATGATGCATGTGTTGTATGATATGGATTGAGTTGACTTTAGGCCTGTTACATGATAATGATATAATGGGTTAAAAGCCTGATTTACTTTTAAGTTCCCTTCCCCAATTATGTGTTCAAATCATACCTCCAAAAGATTAAGTAGGCCCTGGTTGCTTGCTTGTGAGTTAATATGTTTATGTGATAAGATTTGTGTAACATCTATGAATTAATCTAGGGATTAATATGTTTAGGTTTCCTGCTATTTCCTTGCTTATAATCCGCGTATTTGGTGTCTTGTATGGATGTGGGTGTGTGGTTGTTAAAGTTATGGATTAAATGATAAAGGTTGTTTATATTTGTTGGTCCGCTAAAGGATGGATCGACCAGTCACCCAGATCAGAAATCCAGTCCACTTGTCCTGGGGACAGGCGCATAAAATCAGACGCCCGGATCATCATTCCGGACATCCAAAATTCATTGTCCAGAATTCTGAACAGATCAATTAACATCTGAACCCCACCACTGGACGTCCAAAAAGTCAGAGAATTATTAGGTCATAAGTTGAGACGATTAGATCCATGTCCGATCGTCTGAATCTCCCATCCAAAAAAAAAATCCCAAGTCTGGACGCCCGATTTATGTTGTCTTCCATTCGAGCGACAAGGATTATTTTTGAAGGTCCAACCTAGCCTGATAAAGGAGGAGGGTTGTGTTAGGCCCCGACAGCCAGCATAAAATCCTGTCGAATCTTATGAACATGGATCAACGAATATGGCATCGTATGATCCATGTAGCCGACCCCACCTAGTGGGATAAGGCTTTGTTGTTGTTGTTGTTGTTGTTGTTGTTGTTGTCCAACCTAGCCTGATACCTTTTTGCTCCATCATACTGATTTATGGTTAGTCTACCAAATTATACCAATTGTTCTCCCCATTGCATGGATTAAATCAGTTTTTACTGATTTCCCCTATTTTCGTGAACTAATGAAGTATTGTATCATGATTAACATTGTATGGCTACGATCAAGGAAAGAACTAAATAAATTTAAAGACATTCATGTTGTCCATTAGACTGGTTGATGGGAGTTCATTGCACAGCATTGTTCATATTATTGTTAACAGCATAGGCCCAGTGTGGTTAAAACAGTAGGGTCTCTATTCCTGTTGTACCCAGGATGGTGCAGCCTCCCCCAAGAGGGCATTTGCTGTGTTGTGAACAATTACTGGTCATACATGAAAGTATGGCACCCCATTGCAACTAAAATGTTAAATAATGACATTGTATTGAAATATCCAAATTCTAGAAGTTCAATACAAGTTCCTTACCTTTGTATTGGATTAAAGTATTGACTAAGAGCACTGAAATGTAAAGTAAAAAAAATCAGTGCAATGTATTGGTTTCTCTCAATGATCTTTATAAAGATTTTCCTTTAGACTAGTATTCTTCAACAGTGTTATTTAGCTAATTATCACCATAAAGATTTTCCTTTAGACTAGTATTCTTCAACAGTGTTATTTAGCTAATTATCACCTGATGTATTATCCCGATTCATTATTACTTGATCGAATACCAACGTTCTCTCTTCATTATCGAATTTAATGGTTAAGACTTGAGACATTGATGTACATTGCCCTCATGCTTACATATTGTTGAATATTATTCTTTTCATTTATTTTTCACCTATTGAAATTCGAAGCTCACAAAAAATTACTTCTCCTGCATTGATCCTATAGGTAATTAATAACCTACAACATGTGCAACAATGATTGCTCATGATGATGATGATGATGCACACGAATGATCCTATGGTGTTTCCTTTTTGTTATCATTCATCATTCCAGACTTCATTGGCTTGTAATAAATTTATCAGACCTTTATTTTTGTTCTTCTTTATGTTGGACTGAGTTCTACTCTACGTAACGTGTTAAACTTTCACATTTAATAGTTTCCTCATTTTGTTTCCAAAGCCTTTCCACGTATTATATATTTGGTCAAAACACCAATTGAAGTAAATATTTTAGTCAAAATATTTTTTTGGGGGAGAAAAAGGAATGACTACGGAGTTCTGGTGGCCATATATATATATATATATATATATCAATAATAGAGGTCAACAATGTACAAGCATGTTCTCCTAGTAGAACGTCAATGGTGGTGGTACAGTGGAAAGCTACTACCAGAAACCCCACTCTCGGATCACAAAGAGACATGGTGGACAATGTTGGCTACATAACACCACTTCGTATAAAAGACAACGTGGTTATGCTGAAGCCAAATGGTCCAAGTGACCACAAAAAATATCGCCAGTGGCGCTCTCCAGTGCTGGATGCTCTGACCATCAAGTGCTCTAGGTGAATGCCAAAGTCCAACATGCGGAGGGAGACACAAATAATGGGCGTCCAGCTCCAAATCTCCTGAGCCACTATGCAATCCAAGAAAGATGGGTGGCCACATAGAACTTAGGATGTGTCCTCATCTTTCCTGATAGACTTTGGTGAGAATCCAACTACGCCGGACAAGCCAAGCGAAGATCTTGACCTTGAGCAGCACACCAGATCTCTAGATGAGCCTGCAGTCAATCTTAAAGGCACTAGAGGCCAAAGTTGTGAAGATCTCGATCTAGATCTTAAGATAATATAATTTTACGATCTTACTACCCCTTACCAATATCGATCTTATCTTGAGGATCTTATATGTAAAATCTTATACAATCTTAATTTTGGTTACATGATCTTATCCGATCCTATGCGATCTCATATGATTAACATAATCATTCAAATATTAATTAAAAAATATATTTATGATAATAAAATTAATTTACATGAAGTTCAATATATTTTCTTCATTTTTAATATGTTTTGATGTATTGTGGCTTAAGAATCAATAAAAAAAATGACAGCGAGGTGTAATTTAAGATTTAAGCATGGTCAACTTATTAAAAAATTTATTTTTGAAATATATGTATTTTTATGTTAGAAGCTTGAAGATGATATTGAATTGGATAGGAAAACAACGCTTTAATTGCCAATGACACTGCCACCTTTCACAAAAATTAGCAAAAAGGATATTTTACTTACTAAAAAGAGTTTGTGCTCTATCTTCTTAAACAGCTTTGCATTTTTAGATCTTGAAGCTTCTTCTTTCATTGCATCACGTTCTTCAGCAGATATCTCTCTTCCCCATTGTGCTTGAGCTTCTCGAAATTCTTCTAAAGTACCAGCAAGTGCATATCCTTTATGTTCTTCAAGGCTAGATTCTTGAACCATACTGTTCCGTGACTTCTCCTCAGCATCTTGAATATCCTTTGCTAATTCCTCCCTTTCAGCGAGGGCAGTGGCTACAGAAGTTGGGATGAAATCTTTCCCTCGATAAATAACAATGTAATATTTGTTGCGAAGAAGTAAGATCCCTCCAGTAAGTGCCTGAGAAACATAGGACTTTAATTCATGCACCAGGAACTAACACAGGTAAATAGAGCATCTGCCCTTGTATGGCTTTTGGCTTTTCAATATAAGTGTAGAATGTTGTTGTAGTTTAAATATCAAAGATTTAGTCAACACTATTTATTGGAAAATATCAATCATTAATTAACAAAATAGAACAAATTGTAAATATTTGATTAACAACAGCAAAACAGAAGAATATAGAGTTCCTACTTCTGAGCAGCATCAGCTGGGAATGAGATGAGGAACCATTCAAAATATGCATGACGCATGCCTTGGATTAATCCCACATGCATAAGTCACGGGAGAGATGCTGGGTATATATGGGAGCATGACCTTGATTTGGTAGGACGCGTTTTGAGAAAAACCGTGCGGACTTAGGCCCAAAGCGGACAATATCCCACGCAAAGTACAAGGGTGTTACATATGGTATCAGAGCCACTCCGCATGAGCCTATGTACATGGTTGGATGCGATCACTCAACGAAGACGTTGAGTCCCCTGAAGGGGGAAGAGTGCATGAGGCATGCCTTGGATTAGTCCCACATGCATAAGTCATAGGAGAGATGCTAGGTATATATAAGAGCATGGTCTTGATTTGGTAGAACGCGTTTTGGTAAAACCGTGCGGACTTAGGCCCAAAGCGGACTATCCCACGCAAATGCAAGGGTGTTACATAAGTCACGGGAGGGATGCCGAGTATATATGGGAGCATGGCCTTGATTTGGTAGGACGCGTTTTGAGAAAAACCGTGCGGACTTAGGCCCAAAGCAGACAATATCCCACGCAAGTAAAACAGGCATTCAGAAAATATTATCAGTTCAGAGTGATAAACAATTGTTCTACTGAGGTGTATGTGCTTTAATATTCCTTGCACAAGTTTCTGCTCGCTATTATTAGTTGAGATCTATAATTAAGCTCTAGAAAAAGTACGGGATATTATACTGTACATGTCAAGAGAATCCTTAAGCTATAAGGGATTAAGGAATACGTGTACACTTTAAGAATCCACATATGAGGATCCATCATTGGATCAATTTTTTTTTTGGAGAGAATCATTGGATCAAAATACAATGGTGAGTACTGATCTGTGATATGATTAAAATAAAGTCGGTTACATATATCGAATCAACATCAACCATTGAATCAAAAAATGTCTGTGATGTCATTAAGATAAAGCTGGTTACATATTTCAAATCAACATCCAACATTGACAAAAAATTAACAATAAAGTGGACCCTTTATAAGACATGTTCATTTTCTCTAAGTTTAGAAGAAAGTCATAGATATAATGTGAATGGACTGTTTGGATTTAGTAAACATTTAAGTTTCAAATTCTATTTTCATTTCATGAAATATATTTTTGTTTTCAAAATTTCATTTTTTTAGAAAAAATATCTTTGTTTGCTTTTGAAACTATGTTTTTTTTATGTTTCTCAAAATAAAAGACAAACACTAAATGTCAATAGATCAAACACCGGGCCACATGCTCAGCAGCCATCCTCGCACAAGCAAACACACCTTGTCTTGGACCACACAAGTTTGTGATTCTGCTGCTAAGGACACACAAGCAATGGTGGTTGTTCTATTTAGACCCCAAAGATTAAAATACCTTCAAATAGAACAAATAAATACAACTTTTTATCATTTTTTGAAACAAAAATGGAAACCATTTTTTCTGTTTTCTAACAATTTTAGAAATGTCTGCTAGATTTATTTTTTTATAAAATTAAAATAAACATACTTTGATTTTTCTAAGAAAACGAGAAATGGACACTTTTGACACAAATTCTTATTTCCACACGGCATTTCTGTACAACCATACCAACTTCTGACACAAATTTATAAAATATAAATGGCTCCATATTTATGCATAATTGTATAACGCATAGATATACAAAAAGTTTTTTTTCTTGGAAGAGATACACAAAAAGTTTGTGCTTTTGTAAAATTTAAAGATGCATAATGTGGTTAATAGACATTGCAGCTATGTAAAAGACTAATCTTAATAGGATCAATTCAGGCCTTCATATGCCGATTTTGTAATTAATGTACCACATGATAATGCTACTCAAACTACTATGAATAAAAAACTATCAACAACAACAACAAAGCCTTATCCCACTAGAAGCAATGTTAATTAGAAATTTCTATCATCACAGAAATTTCTATCTAGACTCTAGTAATCTGTAACTTATATGCACATAGAAGCAATGTTAATTAGAACAACAGAACCATGATTATCATAGCTTCTCAAGTTGATACTAATGAGGAACATGGAGAGAGAAAAGTAGTTAAGGCCCAATGCAAAGATACAAACCTTCAGCTCTTCAGCCATCAGTTCATTGTTCGTATTCTGAATTCCTCTTTTGACAGCAATTTTTACAACTAAACTTTTTTCCCAAAGCTTCAGAATAGCAGATGCTAGACCCTGATGATGTCTATTTCTACCTTCACCGATGAAATTCTAGGTTAATGCCAGAAGCACAAGTAAAAATAATTTAAAAATGACTGAGAACAAAGCCATGTGCAATTCAAATAAGACATACCAAGGGCAAAATGACAAGGCATAGACTTCGCCAGCTTTCTCAAATTGGTCATTTCTGCATTGGTAAGCCGTGATCTCATTCCTGTAGGAAGAAGCCTAAATGGTGTTTTATAGCCAGGAATAGCTTGGGGCAGCAAGTCTGCATCAACAGGCAAAACTCCTGTTCCCCACCAATCAACAAATCGAGGACCTAACCCATCAAGCAAGCTATTATATTCTGCTTCTTCAGGTGTCATGACATCGTCACCATCAAGTCTATTCTCAGATGTTTCAGGCTGATCTAGCCTTGAGGATATGAGAAGATCGTTGTCCTCTATTATGCCAGATTTTGTTGTACTTGAAACATCAGGAACAAATAAAGTATCAATCTCCTGTGATACTTTCATTGATTTGGCATTAGTATCTATTTGAGACTTAGAAGGACGTTTGTAGTTACTTCCCCTATAAACAACCATGACACTTCCAGATCTCCAGATAACAAGACCTCCTGTTCGACGCTGATTCACAAGAATGGAATAGTAAGCCAACTTTGCTTTAAACATAGTAGTACTATGATAGTACATTACCAGGTCTAGGAGTGCACGTAGATTAAAACCTTATTAAACCAAAAAAATGAAATGAAAACAAACAATTTCTTTCCAACTAAAAGACAGTAGCACAGATAAACAAAAAACAATAAATTACTGTCAGTAAACTTTTGCTTAAATGATCCTAAGAATCTCCCTCAGAAAGGACCTAGAAAGATTTCTAGGCTGCCAAAAAATTTTAGCAGCATGTTTAATGTAATAGAATTGCCAGAATTTTTTAGGTTCCTAAAGCAGTAAATAAGAAAAGATTTATATAAAACACACCGAAAGAATTTATTGACCTCAAGAATAGTATTTGTACCTAAAGCCATCAGATTCTCTTCATGAAAAGAGACAGTGCTCAAGCATTATTTAGACATACAAACTTTCGGAGAAAATTCGTCCCGTTGAAGGTTATGGCCTTTCAGATTTGCATTTTACTAGTGCTGTTCCATGTACCAAATATTTGTTATTTGCCATTCCAAATATGGATTTTTTTTTTTGAGAGAGAGAGAAATCCCAAATATGATTATGACCTCATTCAAATGTTCTCCCTTCCAAAGCATCACCCACAAGCCAGATGGGGTAATGGGAATGATCATTAATGAAGCATACATGCTATACAAAAATGGATTTATACAGCCTCTTATACACATTGTGTCAATTTATGAGAGCCCACATTCAAATCTAGAACAAAAAAATGCATGTTATGATGCAGAAGATAATAATTGCAAAAAAGTGGTTTATCTAAACTATGTAAGGAAAAAGCACAAGTTCATGCATGTAGGATAATAACCACATGTGAGGTTCAGACTGGAGCAAGCTGTGTTACATTCTTCAGGGATTTTAGCTAATCATCCATAGGTTGTTTCGTGTTTATGTGGTGTATAGCCTAATTAGGTTATGATCTCATGTCATGGCTGATTACGTATCATTGGGTGATCACCAGAGCATACAAAACCAGATAAACCCTTGACTCCTACACGTCATGTATCTTGTGTGGGGTAGGGTGGAGGATACCACCTACCTTTTCTCCAGGAATACAGTTGCACAGGAGGCATGGTGGCACATGGAACATGCAGGGAATATTCTCAAGTCCTTCGGCGTACAACATGTGGCGTCCTTCGGGTGTACCTTAGTGGTTTTTTGGGCCATTCGACTACAAGGCAACAACATTGTTTTTTTCATGGAGAGAGATTGTCACTTGAGAATATGAGTGGGGGGTTTTCTAATTTTCTATCAACCACTTCAATATTTTTATTTATTAGACTTGCACATTTTCCATAGTTTAACACAGACGGATGGATAGACCATGCTGACCATCTTTCTGTCCTTCCGAAAAAAAAAACTAAACTAAACTTGCAAGTCCAGCATGCTTTGCTATGAAATTCAACAGGCACCAAAGCATCAGTTCTTAGTTTCCACAACGCTTTAGTAAAGCAATTCTACAGAAAGTAATATATTGCACGCATGATTGATAACTAGCTTTTATATAAGAGTTTTCATATGTAATGTTCCCATTTCATGTGCATTTCCTGTTAAAGCCACCTGATATCCTCTACTCTATTTTTTATCTTTCTATTGTTCTACAACAACAACAACAACAAAGCCTTATCCCACTAGGTGGGGTCGGCTACATGGATCATACGACTATTCGTTGATCCATGTTCATGAGATTCGACAGGATTTTACGCTGGCTGTCGGGGCCTAACACAACCCTCCTCCTTTATCCGGGCTTGGGACCGGCTATAAAATATAGGCGGAGTTTTTCTATTGTTCTACAATGGTGCTTTTTTTTATAAGGTTGTTCTGCAATAGTTAATGGCACAAGTCTGATATTCCAATTGTTATCAGAATACCGATGAAACATTTGAAAACTACATTTGGGATTTCACACCTTGTGGTCATGACAAGTGTTTGGATAATGAGAAGAATTTTGTCTATTTTTCTAAACTTTTTGTCGGCATTAATTGCTCCCATCAAAGAGTACATTCATGGGACAGCTGGCAGTGCCTAAGGGAGAAGACCTATAGTAGAAGATATTTTGTAAAAAAAAAAGGAGGGAGGGGACGAAAGAGAGCAGCGGGGAGGGGAAAAGAGAGAGAAAGTCTTTGAGAGGTCAAAGGATTGCTACCAACTTGTGCAGCTATCCGAAGTGTATTAATACTTCAGGGATGGAAATTTAAATGTGTAAAGCAAACTAAGAAAAAACAAAAGAGAGCAAGCCAGTGGGAATGTATCAACAAGTAGAAACTACCCATTTCTTCATTCTCTCATAAAAAATTGTGTTGTAAATTGTTCTCCGTGTAGCACCATTCTCTTCCAAAAAGAGTGACTAAGTTGTAGCCAAATAACCATGTGACCACCATGACTGTCAACCACAATCGCCTCCATTTGTGGTCCCCTTGAGTGCACACGACCCACAAAGATTGTCAAAGTGTGACTAGCGTTGAGGTATCAATGTCAGATCGTCGCACCTGCCGCCTCACCTCGGATGTGATGAAATAGCCACAAAAGAGATGGTTGATATCCTCCAACCTATTGCATAAAACGCAGGTGGTGCCTGTGTTGGACACCAATCTCGACCAGTAGACTTGTGTGAGAATTCAGTCATGCCTTGAACCAAGCAAAAATCTTGACTTTAAGAGGCGAACAAGGTTGCCAAATGCACCATTAGTCTGCTCTAAGCTCGTCTGTTATCATGCACACTGGCAATAGGCACCAATAAAGCAATCGCACCAAGAAGTGGCCCGCAGGCCATATGCAGTTGTCATCCCCGGTACCATTTAGGTGGTACTCTGCGATTCTCGCTAATAGTGCAACTAGTTCATAGAACCAAATGTAAAAGACACCTGCTCTTCCAAGAGCCTCTTGTCCAACAGTCAGAGACTGATAAGAGAAGTGCATCAATAGCGCTGCCAATCTGTTGAAGGCGCTTCAGCGAAAATTTTTAGAGGTATTCTGTATGTAATTCGGAATTGATTTATTTCCTTATCACGAGATAGGTGTCCTATTTCCGATAGGGGCAGTTGACATTAATTCAAAGTCTCAGTCGGTCTGTAATTCCTATCATCTGTAAAAGGAAGTGCCTATATAAACTCCCTAGGAGTCCAAACAGAGATCCAGCCTTACAATCATTATTATTCCATAACAAAGAGTCGCCGCTTCCCGAGGACGTAACGCGATTTAGGGTGAACCTCGTAAATCCCCGTGTTCTTCTGTGTTCGTGCGATCTCTCTCCCTCTTTTCGTAACAACTTACTTTGTGGATATGATTTACCTAAAATCCCAAAAAGAAAGAGTCTATTTCTTCGCTGCAGGTTCTGTTAGGTTGGTTCGTATTCCTATATAGTGTTTCCATTGAACTGCGAGATCTTGATAGCTTAATGTTTTATCAGAAAATGATATGATACCCTAGTCATATTACAATAACCTGTATACTTGCAGGATCGTGAGAGCTTTGCACGATCATGAGTGCTGAGGGTTAAAATTTGTTGAATGCATTCATCTGTTAAATCCATTTCATCTATGGTGTGCCAACTGGATCTTCACACCCTGACTGCGACCTCTGTTCAATACACTCATATGACAAGTCAACAGTGATCAAATTAGGGATTTGTATTTAGGAATAATAAGGCCTGATGTTCATGGAGAGAAGATGTTGCTCTCTAACCATTGGAACGCTAAGTAACAACATATTTGACAGAGGAAGATCTATGAGCGTGTATAGGAAAGGCAATTCCTCTTGTCATGGACATCCATAGACAATTTCTCAGAGGTTAACAAAAACTTCGGGAAGTTATATTTATCATTTTTGGCTGTGAATGAAAGTTTGATCATTAAGAAAAGTCACTAATGTGGAACATCTTTTAGTTGATATCCAAACAAACAGGATACATTAGCACATGAAACCTCCAGTTGTCATCCCAAGAAACTACAAGAAGTTTCAAGTTCGTCTACAACTTGTAACTAGAATATATTCCAGAGATGGAAAAGTGAAAGACAATCATTAAGATTGTTTTAATAACTTATTTAAGTTTTGTCAAAAACATCGTGAAAGAGAGCCAATTTTTACCCTATTTTCTTACGTGGTAACTTAATGAAATGATAAGGTGCTGCAAACCTCAACGAGTTCATGTGCGGTTTTCATGTCGTGCGCAAGATCCTCATGAAACTTGAGCCGAACCAGCTCGGACTTCCTCCAGGCATCGTGAATCTTCTCAGTGATGGCCTGTGTGACCCCAGCCTTGGGTACCGTTATTCTTTCCCTAAGCGTCATTCCCATACGCCGCAGGCGGCGCAGCTCCTCGTCCTCAATCGTCAACTCGGCCAACGTCGGCGCCTTCACCCTCCTCCTCTTAATTCCCTTTCCTTCGTCCTCTTCCACGAAACCCACAGTGCCTTCCCTCTCCCACGGGAGGAGAGGGCGGTCCAGAACGCCAGGCGCATCCGGCCGGTTCCAGCTACGCTCCAGGAGCTGCCCCAGCCGCTCGTTCCCGCTCGGTGGTGCGTCCTCGACCTCTGCGTCGTCGTCGTAATCGACGCCGAGGCCCAAGTTCCGCAGCCGGTGCACAATTCTCTCGATGGCGCCTCCGCCAGTGTCGGCCGGCTGGGTCGGCTTCTTCCCAGGCGACGCCGTGGTGGCAGGTTCGGGTGGGGCCCACTGCTGGAGCCAAGGGGCGGAGGGAGCGGATGAGGGGAATTTGGCACGGGAGTTGGTCGGACGGGACGAGTCTCTGGAGTTGCCTACGCCTCGACGACGGCCATCATCGCGCTCGGCGACGCGTAACGGAGAGGAGGAAGCGGAGACGGAGAAAGAGAAGCAGCGGAAGCGGCGGCGGAGGAGGGACAGAGGAAGAGGATTGTGGAACGGGAGCTCGGAAAACTTTGCGGTGGAGAGCGCCATTGGAGAGCTACCCGCCGGCGCTCGGGATCGCTCGGAAGATGTTCGAAGTTTTATGCGCGAGATAAAAGAGCGCGATATGGAAGGAAAGAGTGAGGGGTTTCACAGTACGCCGAAATGGATAAGGACCCGGTCGGGGTGCCCAGGATATTTTCTTTGTTTAGAAATTTTTTAACTCTTTTTTTTATTTGAAACATTTCAAACTATTGAAATAATAATTAAAGTATACAAAATGTGAGAAATATTTCGAAAAGAAACATGCATGAACATAACACCTCAAACTACCTCTTAAAAATTAAAAGCAATTAAGAAATTTTCAATGGGCTAATTCATTTGTCCTTATATAATCCTAATAAAATAACTTACATACATTATAACCGAAGACTTTCAATATCATAAAAATAAAACATTCAACGAAAATTTTTAAATAATAAAATTAATTTCATTTCAAGATCAGATGACATAAGACATAGATTAAGGTTAAAACTTTAAACTTCTAAGAACAATAGTTCAAAAATCATCTCTAACATTATTAGTCTAATGACATTATGTTAACACATTACTCTTATTCAGTCTTAATTATTGTGCAAACATTCATCATCCAGGGTGCAAAATTTTTCATTTAGAATATGTAAAAATCATGCAATATTATTATCTTAAATAGGATACTATATAACTTGCATATACATTCTCATATACAAAAAAAAAAAGTAAAGTGCAGGTAGCTTTACATGAATGAACTCCTACATATCACTTATCATATAAAAATTTATTTCATCATGTATATAAACATTCTTATATTAAATTCCATGCCCACAATAAAGGAATTTACATCATTATCATCATAACATACGCCATACATAGGCACATACTAGTTAGGCATATTTAGATGCATATTTGACATATATCTCATTGTCAAACTGTTAATACAACTCTCTAATCACTTTTATGAATTTTGAACCTATTGCATCTTTTATAAAAACCCCTAAAATAAAGTTAGACATGCCAAGATCACATGCAATTCTTTTATAAATTTTCTCATTTATAGTTGAAGCATGTATTTAAAAAAATTAATTAATTATCCAAACACCTAAACAAATTTATTTATTTAGTATTTAAAAGGGATGCTCTTTTAAAAAAAAAGTGCAAATTCATGAATTTTGAAAACTATGAAAATGAATTAAAGTAGTCAAACATGCTCTAGAAGTTTGCAAAGTAGTATGAGGTTAGGTCCAAATGAAGAATTAATAATATGGGTAGATTTTGTGTTTTCTAGGTGAAATATTTTGGTATTACATCGTTAAAGAGTAACGATGATGAAGATGACATTTAAGATAATTATATAAACAATGTAATGTGTTCTATGTGGGATGATCATATAATTAATTAAAAATTTAGTTCTAAAACTCTAGTTAACCAAAGAAATATAATATATATTTTTAGCATAATCAAGTATCTAAGTTTTGTTTTATAAATGGGATAGTATCTTTTTTATATTATGAAAGTTCATTGAAAATTATCGTTTGATGTACCAAGGCATCTAGCATTTTGAAAATCAATAAAAAAAATAAGTTTTGATATATGTGTGTGTGTTACATTTTGGAAGTTTATTTTTAAGTCTATAGACAATTATGTGTTGATTCAACAATGATGCTAACTTTGAAAACTAAAAGTACAATGATTATTTGTGATCCTTATATGAAATATATGATAGTTTGTGTTGAATTGCATTAGTGAAATGTTGCAAAGCTTAGGTAAAAGTCTATTTGTGAATGATTGTGCTTACTCTTTTCACTCATATTGTAACGCCCGAGAAATTTTAGTTAAAACAAGAAAAGAAAATAAAAGGAAAAGATAAAAAGGGAAATAAAAGAAAGGATAAAATCGGAGTCAGATTTAATTTGATCAGAGAGGAGTTGATCTCTGATTTAAACTCGAATCCTTCCCCTATAAATAAGATGCCAAGTCCACGAAATCAACCCTTTTATCTCCCTCTTCAAGCCGGCCCTAGTTTCTCCCCGTTCGTGTGCCTTTTTGTTTCCTGCTCATCCCTGACCGTCGCTGCCAACAAGAGGTCAACCAGAGGACGTGGACGACACTGGATGTGCACCTGAACTGAGAGGAGCGGACAGAGGAAGAGGAAGAAGAGGACTGTAGTAACAGTTTCTTGGACAGAAACTAAAAGGTATGGAATTAGGATAGATTCGTGATAGAATCTTGATTTTAGACTTGAAGCATGTTTTAGGTAGTTCCTGGTTATCGCATGAGGTTCTTTAATGTTGATTTTGTTCCGGCCATCGACGGAAAAGATGAGCGGAACGTGAACTGCGCGTCTACGCAATTTCTGCGCAAGAAGAACCCGGCCCGAGTTCACTCGAACCCGGCCCGAGCAGGTCCTTCGCCGGACCGAGTTCGTAGGAACTCGGCCCAGATTCCACCATTGCCGCACTCCCTGAGCTCTACAATCGGATAACTCGGACCGGGTTGAAGATGACCCGGACCGAGTTCCATGCACGACGAACAGTCGGACAAGACGGCTGTCCCAACAAGAAGACGATCCGACCCGGTCCGAGTGTAACATGAACCCAGCTCGAGTATTTTCCTGATTTTACCGAGGATGACCATGTATGAACCCGATCCAGGTTTCTTCCTACTCGGCCCTGGTTCCAACCAAATTAGGCATATGTTTATGATCTTTTAATCCCTGTTCCACGTGATTAATCCTAATATAAGTATGGGATGATCATGTCAATTTTATCCCTGATTTACTCCACATGATCTTGTCTTTTATCTTGATTTAAAGTTTTTTTCAAGATTCGATTTGATTAATTAAAAGATGCAAGATAAAAGACGTAAATCGTTAAATACAGAGCTCTTTTATGAGGGACTGGTGACGATCAGATTATGGTCCGAATTCGGTCAGTTATGGGCTGGCTCTGCTAGTTATGATGATGATGAACAAGTTGAGGCAGGGCTCCCCCTGAATTGAAACATACCCCAAATAAGTCAATGATGAAAATATAAGATGATGAAGAAGATGAACACATATGAATAAAGAATCTTTCTTATGATGTCCAACTTTTACCATTCTTATGACTCCTTATGATCTCTTATTCATGTCCCTTTACATACTTTTACTTTCATATTATGATCATGATTCGCTTTCCTCTTTATGTCAATGCTCTCTTTATGATTCTTGTCCAGTATCATGATCTTATGATGACATTTATCTTACTTCCATACTGAGTTGTAAAACTCATAGGAAAGTTCTCACATGCATGTTCTTAAATGCAGGTCAATGTCAAAATGATGAAGGTGGCCAACGGTGATAGATCGAGCTCGTAAGTGGTTGCACATAGTTATCGAGTCCTTTAGATGATGGATAGCTTTTTTATTATTTTATTAATTGATGTATTAGTTTTCGTTTGGACTTCTATGAAGTCATTTATCAGTCTTCCGCATATTATGATGTTACTCTCTATTATTCTTAATGACGATTAAGTCTTTCGCCTTTATTGATGAAAGTCATATTTTTTGTCAATAAGATGTACACGTAAGGATGATATGTAACATTCCCGAAGCGTATTCTGCCACATGGCGGGGTGCGATTTGGGGGTGTTATAGTTAGGTATTAGAGTCTAAAGTTAGAGCATTCTCATGTCCTAATATATGATGTCATGTTCCATGTGCAAGTGCCACGAGTAGTTACCACGCCACCTGGATTCAAGTAAGTCTATCTAATCTCCTAAGATATATGATGTTTCTAAATATGATGATGTAGATGCCTCCACGCCGCGCACCTACTGGTTGAGGTTGGGGTCAGAGACGACCTCGAAGTAGCGGTGGGATTGGAAATCCGCTACAAAAGGGGACGGATCAGAATGAGGTCCAAATGAGTCAGGCTCGTGCTGTGGAGCCGATGGTTCAATCCCCACTAGTGTAGCCCCCACCATCACGGGCACCAATAATTCCACCCGTACTGACACCATCCGTTCAAGTTGCACCAGTCATGACGCCATCGGTTTAGCTTCCTTTTGTACATCCTACGCCATCAGTGTCATTTAAAGACACTATTCAGGCATTCATGAAGTTGCGCCCTTCAGAGTACGATGGCTTGGACGAGTTTGACAAGGCTGAGAGATGGTTGAGAACCATTAAGGAGAATCTGCAACAAATGAACTGTGGTGAAGATAAAAAGGTCCTATTCGCCACCAGTGTTTTAACTGAGAATGCATTAGACTGGTGGAGGACCGTGGTGGATACCCAGTATGAAGGATAGAATGACGTTCCTTGGGAATGCTTCTGTGAGGCATTCGAGGCACGCTATTTCCCGGCATACCAGCGTGCGCTGAAGCAGAGGGAATTCTTGCAACTGAGCTAGGATCAGATGACGGTAGCTCAGTACCATGTCAAATTCATTCGTCTGGAGAGGTACAACACTCTCAAGATGAGTGATAGATAGAAGACATATCAGTTTTACCAGGGCTTAAACCCCACCATCAGGACCACCACCTTAGCTGGTCAATGTGCTAATGTGAGTCTGGCGGTGGAGTTAACAACAACGAAGGAAAGAAACTATGCCAGAGAACCACAAGAACTGAAAGATGTGAAAGGAAAGGCTCCCATGCAATCCTCTGCTCAGAACCAACCTTGATGGAATGATCGTCGTTAGAATCGAGGAGGACCCGATCATAAGAATCAACGTCGGGATAACCGGGCAAGGCCATATGATCCTCGTGATGCTAACTGCTAGCAACAGCCTCAACGTCAAGTAAAAATGATGAACATGAAGTTAGGATGCTTATGATGAAGTAAATTGAGTCATGACCCTTTTTGCAGCCCCAACGTCAACAGCCCCAGCAGCAAGCACATGGTACTGGTGCATGTCCCCAGTAGGAGGTTCCACATTGGGGAATGTAGGATGAAGGCTGGGATATGCTTGCACTATGGTCAACAAGGACATTTCATTCGTGATTGTTCTACTAAGAAGAATGATCCTGCACCAGCTCTGCGTGATGCAAGAGGCGGGAACAACATGGTTCGTGGAAGAGTCTTCCACCTAGAAGAAGATACAATACCGACAGACGCCGAAGTCATTAGAGGTACACTATTCATAGCTAGTCTCCCTACTACAGGCCTATTCGATTCGGGTGCATCACACTCCTTTATATCTAGAGACTGTGCTATTACATTAAGTTTACCTCTACATGATACAAGTCAAGTCACCCTATGGAGATCATTACAACTATGGGAATGCTTCATGCTACAAAGTACCTTCTCGAGGTACCGGTGGAGATACAAGGCAAGAACTTTTATGCAAATTTGATAATAATTCCGATGACGGACTACGATGTGATTCTTGGTATGGATTGGATATCCTACCATGATGTAGTCGTTATATGTAAACAAAAGAAGATAATCATTGGTACCTAAGGCGGACGCAAGGCTACTGTTAGAGGTACCACATGCAAGGAAGGGAAGGTTATCATATCTGCAATAGAAGCACAGAAGATAATACAGAAATGATGCAGAGGTTTCCTAGCAAATGGCACCGGTCGTCTTGGTTCTGGAGTCAAACTACAACAACTGGATGTAGTTCTGGAGTTTCCGGACGTCTTTCCCGAAGATATCTCTGGATTAGTACCACAAGGAGAGATCGATTTTCAAATCGACCTCCTTCCAGGCACTGCCCCAATCTCTAAGGCCCCTACAGAATGGCACCGGTCGAGATGCATGAACTGAAGAAGCAAATTCAGGAACTTTTAGACAAGGGTTTATCAGGCCGAGTGTATCTCCTTGGGGTGCTCTAGTGCTATTTGTCAAGAAGAAGGACACTTTCTAAGGCTGTGTATTGATTACCGGATGCTGAACGAGGCCACGGTAAAAAATAAGTACTCTCTACCACGGATCGACGACATCTTCGATCAACTTTCAAATGTCGCAGTATTTTCTAAGATCGACTTACGAAGTGGGTACCACCAGCTTAGAGTGGTCTATGAAGATGTACAGAAGACGGCTTTCCGATTAAGGTATGGTCACTATGAATTTCTAGTGATGCCTTTTGGATTAACGAATACCCCTGCAACTTTCATGGATCTCATGAACCGGGTGTTTAGACTGTACCTGGATTAGTTTGTCATTGTCTTTATGGATGACATCCTGATTTATTCGAAAAATGAAGAACAACACAAAGAACACTTGAAGATAATTTTGGAAAAGTTAAGGCAACACAAGTTATACGACAAACTATTCAAGTGCGAGTTTTGGTTTGATCGGATTATGTTTATTAGACACATAATCTCGAAGAAGGACATTTCCGTGGATCCTTCCAAGGTAGAAGCGGTATCCCACTGGCCAAGGTCAAAACATGCCATTGAAATCCGCAGCTTTTTCGGATTGGCAGGTTATTACCGCAAGTTCATCAAGGATTTTTCAAAGATTGCATCTCCCTTTACAAACCTAACGAAGAAAGGAGTGAAGTACATATGGACACAGAAATGCGAAGACAGTTTTCAAGAACTGAAGGTCAGACTGACCACTGCACCCATACTCACCATTTCGAAAGGTACGGATAGGTACGTGATGTACAGTGATGCTTGCGGCACAGGACTGGAATGCGTACTCATGCAACATTGAAAAGTGGTTGCATATGCATCTAGGCGACTGAAGAAGTATGAGGTGAACTATCCAACTCATGACCTTGAATTGGCAACAGTAGTCTTCGCATTAAAGATTTGACGACACTACCTTTATGGGGTACGATTTGAGGTGTTCATCGACCACAAGAGCCTCAAGTACGTCTTCTCTCAGCGAGACCTCAATATGCGACAACGAAGATAGATGAAATACTTGAAGGATTAAGAGTTCTCCATTAATTACCACCCTGGTAAGGCGAACTCAGCTGCAAATGCACTCAGCCACAAGTGGTAAAGCTCATTAGCTCACATGATGATGGGTATGTATAAAATGATGAATGATCTAAGCCTGTGGAAGCCAAGGCCTGGAAGGAATGGAGTAGTGTTGATGATGCACCAGATACAACTAAATCTGGTAGATAAAATTATTAAGGCTCAGGCTCAAAATCTTGAGTATACAAAGATGTTAAAAAGATGTCAGAAAGAAGAAGAAGATTTTAAGCTCTCAACAGATGGTGTGATCTGATACATAGATCGTCTATGGGTCCTAAGTGATGAAGCTCTCAAAAGAGAAGTGATGGACGAATGCCATAAGTCTGAGTTTGCGATCCCTCTGGATGTACAAGGATGTACAAAGAACCTTCTGGTAGAATGACATGAAGCGAGATATTTTTGAATATGTTTCTAAGTGTCTGGTCAGCCAATAGATAAAAGTGGAACATCAGAAGCCTTACGAGAAGATCACGTCTCTTGCCATTCCACAATGGAAGTGAGAAGATATTTTCATGGATTTTATAACATACTTACCCCGCACCCAGAAGGGACATGATGTCATATGGGTGATCGTGGATCGGTTAATGAAGTATGCACGCTTCCTACCCATAAAGTTCAAACAATCAGTGCGGAGTCTCATGGATTTATATGTTCATGAGATCATCAGACTTCATGGGATCTCCACCTCCATTGTATCAGATAGGGATCCAAGGTTTTACAGCCAGATTCTGGAGAGGCCTATAAGACTCTTTTGGAATGAGACTGAATTACAGTACGTCATTCCATCCACAAACGGACTAACGGACGGTCAGACTGAAAGGACCATCCAAACAGTTGAAGATATGTTAAGAGCTTGCGCCCTTGATTGGAAGGGCAACTAGAATGATCACCTACCGCTTATTGAGTTTGCGTATAATAACAGTTATCATTCCAGCATTCGTATGGCTCACTTTGCAGCTTTGTATAGGAGACCATGTCGTTCACCTGCATGCTGGAATGAGGTAGGTGAAAGAAAGATTTTGCATGCTAAAGAACTAAAACAGATAGAGGAATATTCAGCAAGGATCGAGTTGATACAAGAAAGGATGAAGGCAGCTCAAGTTCGATAAAAGTTTTATGCTGATAGAGGACGACGTGAACAAAATTTTCAGACAGGTGACCAAGTACTCCTGAAGGTTTCTCCAACTAAGGGAGTGATGAGGTTCAATAAAAGAGGAAAGCTCGGCCCAAGATATGTTGGTCCTTTTGAGGTACTCGAGTTGGGGAGGTGCTTGTAGACTAGCATTACCTCCATCCTATGGGCGAGTTCACAATGTGTTCCACGTCTCTATGCTTCGGAAGTACAAACATGATGATGCGAATGTTATACGGTATGAAGAACCTAATCTCAAAGATGATATGACCTATGAGGAGCAACCCATTCAGATTTTAGAGACAAAGATTCAACGTCACAACAACAAAGATGTACCATTGGTCAAGATGGCTTGGAGCCATCACCGAAGTGACGAAGCAACCTGAGAACTCGAGTCTGAAATGCGAAGGGAATTTTCCACACTATTTGGTAAGTCTTGACTTTTGACTGAATTCGAGGACGAATTTTATTTTAAGAGGTTTATGATGTAACGCCTTGAGAAATTTAAGTTAAAACAAGAAAATAAAATAAAAGGAAAAGATAAAAAGGGAAACAAAAGAAAGGATAAAATATGAGTCAGATTTGATTTGATCAGGGAGGAGTTGATCTCTGATTTAAACTCGGATCCTTCCCCTATAAATTAGATGCCAAGTCCACGAAGTCAACCATTTTCTCTCCCTGTGCAAGCCATCCCTAGTTTCTCCTCGTTCGTGCGCCTTTTGTTTCCTGCTCGTCCCTGACCGTCGCTGCCAACAGGAGGTCAACCAGAGGACGTGGACGATGTCGGACGTGCACCTGAACCGAGAGGAGCAGGCAGAGGAAGAGGAAGAAAAGGAAGATGAAGAGGAAGAAGAGGACTGCAGTAACAAAAACTAAAAGGTATGGAATTAGGATAGATTCGTGATAGAATCCTGATTTTAGACTTGAAGCATGTTCTAGGTAGTTCCCGGTTATCGCATGAGGTTCTATGATGTTGATTTGTGCCGGTCATCACCGGAAAAGATGAACGAAATGCAAACTACGCGTCTGCGCAGTTTCTATGTAAGAAGAACTCGGCCCGAGTTCACTCGAACCTGACCCGGACAGGTCCTTCGCCCCCTGAGTTCTGCAATCGGACAACCCAGCCCGGGTTGAAGATGACTCGGACCGAGATCGGGCAAGACGGCTGTCCCGAAAAGAAGACGACCCGACCCGGCCCGGGTGTAACTTGAACCCGGCCCGGGTATTTTGCTGATTTTACCGAGGATGACCATGTATGAACCCGATCCGGGTTTCTTCCTACTCGGCCCGGGTTCCGACCAGATTAGGCTGATGTTTATGATTTTTTAATCCTTGTTCCACGTGATTAATCCTAATATAAGTATGATGATTATGTCAATTTTATCCTTGATTTACTCTCAATGATCTTGTCTTTTATCTTGATTTAAAGTTCTTTTAAAGATTCGATTTGATTAATTAAAAGATGCAAGATAAAAGACGTAAATCGTTAAATGGAGAGCTCTTTTATGATGGACTGGTGATGATCAAGTTATGAGCTGACTTCGGTCAGTTATGAGTTGGCTCTGTCAGTTATGATGATGATGATGGACGGGTTGAGACATGCCTTCCCGTGAGTTGGAACATACTCCAAATAAGTCAAAGATGAAAATATAAGATGATGAAGAAGATGAACATTTATGATGTCTGGCTTTTGTCATTCTTGTGATGACTCCTTATGATTTTTTATTCATATGTCTCTTTACATGCTTTTACTTTCATATTATGATCATGATTCGCTTTTCTCTTTATGATGATGCTCTCTTTATGATTCTTGTCCAACATCATGATGACATTTATCTTACTTCTATACTGAGTTGTAAAACTCATAGGGAGGTTCTCACCTGCATGTTCTTAAATGTAGGCCAAGGTCAAAATTATGAAGGTGGCCAACAGTGATAGATCGAGCTTGTAAGTGGTTGCACATGGTTATCGAGTCATTTAGATGATGGATAGCTTTTTTCTTCTTTTTATTAATTGATGTATTAGTTTTCCTTTGGACTTCTATGAAGTCATTTATCAGTCTTCCGCATATTATGATGTTACTCTCTGTTATTCTTAATGATGATTAAGTCTTCTGCCTTTATTGATGTTGAGTTGACCAGTCGAAGTCATATTTTTTGTCAATAAGATGTACACGTAAGGATGACCCGTAGCGTTCTCGAAGCGTATTCTGCCACGTGGCGGGGTGCGATTGGAGGCGTTACACATATTCATTCAAAAAACAATCCATCAAAATTTATGTTTCACTTTGTTATGGTAATTTTTATAGTACTATAGGCGCTGAGTTGATTTGCAACTAAAAGAAATTATTTTTTTCGTTAAATGCCACAATATGTATGGTTCAAACTTCAAATCATCAATTAATTATCTAAGGACCTTAAAATTACTGTAATAGTTAAAGGTCTAGTCTTTCAAATCGTAAATTAATTTATTAAGGACCTTTTTAATATTTTTTAATCCAAATAAGAAGCAAGTATCCAAACATAGATTTCATTATTCTTTCACATTTTTGTGTGTCTTCTTTCTCCTCTGACCTTGCATTTTTGTAGCCAAAGGATGGTTCAAGTATGGGTTGAGAATTTAATAAAGATAAAAAAGTACTTTTGAGATAATTAAAATATTGATTGATTGGCAAAGAATAGAGGATTATAAATATCTTTTTCATGTAACAATTTGACTCAAACCAACATACTAAAAAATAATAAAATGAAATAACTCTAAGTTATATGTTATAACCAATGTGATATAAAGTTTATATATCACAAAAGGAGTTGAATGAGTTACAAGTATATATTGATGTATATATTAGTAAGTGATACAATAATTATACGTGATATAACTCTAAATATAACTATAAATTTGTTCTGATGATATGATTGCTAACTTTTATATGTTAACAATTGTATATATAGAGAGTTTATGTATACAAATTAATGTCACATAACAAAATATGTATTATATATAGTTTTGGTAATATAATTATATATCATATATTATAGTTATTTATGACTTACACACACACTCATATATATATATATATATATATATGAGGTATATTAGGGGTGCACCCTACGATCACATGTTGGTTGTTGGATCTGTGTGCTGCTACTTCGATGGATGGGATGATTGCCCACTAAACCAGTGCATCAGTGGCAGTTTCACACATGAAAGAGTTGCTAGAACCACGCTGAAAGAGGATGTGATTCATATGATGAGATCTTAGGGCATCATCTGTGCTATCTTCTCAAGCAACACAGTCGGATCCCACTTTCTATGCCTAGGTGATCACTAATTGATCACAATAGGTTTTTATCCCATTTTCTATTCGATTCACCCATATCGAGCCCTTATTTTGCCTAACTTTTGGCCAAATATGCTTGGATTGTGATAACTAGTTGATCTTTCTCATTTTATATTTAATTCCATGTGCATAGAGGTTCTAAAATGCTAAAATCCATAAATATATCAATTCTATGCCAAGTTATTATTTTTTGGGCAAGTTATCATTCCAAAGTGCAAAGTTATCATTTTTCTAGTTTAGCTGATTTCTAGTGATTATTTTGCCCTAAATCTCATGTCATCATAAATTAATCATATTTGGATGATCATATTTCAACTTGTGCAAAGTTATCATTCCATTTCACAAGTTATCATTTTTTAGTGTTAAGTTATTATTTTAGGGCAAAACTGTCATTTCGATGTGCAAGGCTATCAAATCCGCATAAAAGCATTAGGAAATCACTATATTATTGTCCTAACTCTTTGTTGCTCTGATTTGATCACATTTGGACAACCACAACAAAAGTTATGACAAGTTATCATTTTTATGACATCAAGTTATCGTTTTTGGCACCAAAGTTATCATTCCTATGAAATCTTATCCACATTTGATTTCTGACCTCATTCACTTACCATCCTAATCCCTTTGATGCCTTCAATACTATGAATCACTCATATTTGGACATTTTTTATGAAATATGCAAAGTTATCATTCTGGGTTCAAAAGTTATCATTTTCAACTATGGATTTCATTCTTGCACAACACACCAAATCCCATTTGATGATAGGGCTAATAATTATTGCTGTTCTAATCCTTATTTGTTAGAATCCTATTCAAGGACTTTGATGCTTGCTATTTTGGCCTTCCTAGCAGGGAAAAGAGGGCTGCACAAAGAGGAAAAAGGAGGGGGGACCACTTGTTTTTTTACTGTCCAAAAAGCTATCACTGCAGATATTTTCTGGTCCAGGATACTTGGCATGATCAAGGCACAAGGGAACCTTCTTATCTGCATCCAAGGGTGTAGGAAGGTCATATATAAGTGGATAAACTAAAAGGAACAAAAGGGGGCTGGCCATTGCAAGGGTTTGAGCAGGAAGGAAGCAAGGAGAGGAGCTGAAGTGCTGGCAATTCTGATTTCTCCTGTCGACAGACCAGATTCAAGGATGTTTTGTATCTGCTTCCTCCTTTATTTTGTATCAAACTTTGTAACAATGAGGAGCTAAATCACATTTCTCCTAGGATAGGGTAGTAGTCTAGTTTAATTGTGGATGGATATGGACAAATCTGAATTCCTGCACTGATTTACTGATTTCTAATTTTCTGATTTTGTGGATTCTGAACTCATATGAATTTTTTCTTGTCATTGTAAGATCCTACTTGTATTTACAACTGAGAGGTTGTCCTTTGATCTACTCTTTATTCAGAAATGAATTAAGAACCAATGCCAAGTTTCTAGATTCAATTCAAATTAGGAATCTGATTTTCTGATTTCTTAAATCTATTTTTCCATTTCTGATTTCTGAATTATCAAATCTGTTTTCATCATTGTGGAGCCCTGATTTCTTAGTAGCTGAGAAGCTAATCTTTAGGTTCCTTCTTGTTCAGAAATGAATTAAGAGACAATGGTAATTCCAAGGTTTCAATCCTTGAAATGTTGCAAATTATCCATTGCTTATTTCTGAATTTCAAATCTGATTTCCAAATCTATTTCCTGAATTTGTGGAATCTGCCTTGTTATTGTTAAACCCCTGATTTCATTTAAACACTGAGGTGAACTTAAGATTTTCTTGCTGTTCAGAGATGGACCAAGAAGCAATTGCATGTGCTGAGTTTCCATATGTAATTATGTGCTGATTTTATCTAATTCATTAGTGATAATGTGGATTTTATTTCAATTTGCAGCTGAGAGGCTGATTTAAAATCCTCTTATAGTTTAGAGATAAACCAAGAAGCATTAGTACTAATATTGGGTTGATTTCATCCATGTTTAGTCAATTGAAGTAATTCCATCATATTTAAAGTGCAATTGATTGTTATCATTTCAGATTTCACTAAATTGCCAAAAATCAATAAGGAACTTGAATTTGAGTTTAATGTTAACTTGATTTCAGTAAGGACCTCTTCTAATTCAACTTGGCTAATCAATCATATGAAAATATGATGATTAGTCCTGGTTTAAGTGTGCTGTGATAACAGGGCATTTCAAGTTGAGTTAAAATTGACACATATTGATAACTTATTTCATTCCATCCATAATTAAGTTAGATGAATCCCAACTCCTACGAGAACCTTCCTCATTGATAAATAAACCCTTTTAGCCCTTAGTTCAGCATTTATAATTCAGTTTAGATAAATTTCAAAAAGTCCAAAATCAGTTATCATTTTGCCATAGTCAAAAATATGTTTTTACTTTCCTTCAACTTCTTGAAATTATAACTTTAATTAGGGCTAGTCTAGATTATTTTAGTGAGTCTTTGGCTTCAAATCACTATGGATACGACATTTAGGTATATTACAATTGACCTATATACTTGTAGTAGAGAGTGAATTAGGGAGTTAGATCAAAAATTGAAAAATCTCACTTTTGACCCAAAAATCAGCAAGTTATCACTACACTTCTCAATTTCACTATCACTAGGGCACAAAGGTTCCTCTCTCTGCAATGTTCGTCAGGTGCCCTCAATCCTTGTGCAGTTCTCGTTATCTATGCCTAGGACATGAAGGTTCCTCTCTACGATCTCATCTCTCTCAACAACGTTAGCCGAACATCCTCAACCCCTCGGACAAAAGCAATTCTATTTTCGTACTCGTTCTCTGTGCCTAGGGCACGAAGGTTCCTCCGTCACGATCTCAACTCCTCACCCTCTCAAGTTTGCTTGCACTAAACCTCCCTCTCACTTTCTCGACATCTCTTCTGTTGATGGAGCTACACCTTATGGACTGAAGCAAATCTGCTATCAGCTCCTCACCCTCTCATGTTTGTCGAGTGTTCTCAACCTCAAGTTTGTCGTAGCTATTCTTCTCACCTCTCGCGTTGGCTGGGCAATCTCAACCACCTGCTTCTACTGGAGCTACACCTCTCTCACGTTCATCGGAGATATGCCTCTCCTTTGCCGCCGCCTCTCTCTCTCTCACTAATTCACACAAAAGTTGTCCTATACTATATGGTTTATTGAGTTGCCTATTTGATCCATTATTATGTGTTTTGTTACCACTTTAATTGAGCTATCAAGAAATTTATAAGAACCACATCCAGCATCTCGCCAGTCCGACCTTGGAGCGAGCCCCCCCCCACCCATCCTTGTCATCGGTAGCTCTGTCGGAGGCGCACCTCCAGCTCCAACCATGAGACCCCCGACAGGACCACTTCCCCCTACCCTAGATCCTTCCCCCCATTACCTAGCCAACCGTCTTCCACCACGCCTCTTGTTACACCCCCTCCCTCCCTGCCAGTTCCTTCCCCCTCTCCACCTCTCCTCACTCCCAACCTCCTAGTCGGAAGCGGTACGAGGCGCTAGAGTATGGCCTCATACTCATACTTTATCTCCCCCCCCCATCAGCTCCGCCACTTGAAGGAATCCATCAATAAAGAGGTCATCATCTCGGAGGAGGAGATCATGGACTACTCATTCATTCTCTAGTTTGTCTCATTGGACGCTACGTTGGTGACATTAGGGCCCTGCAAATTGAGCTTCCCAAGCTCTGGACTATATCATCCCCATTCCGCATATATACGGTAATCATTTTTTTCTTTTCTTCTTTGCTAATGTCTCTGCTCGGTTGCAAATTCTTATCGGCGGTCCATGGGGTTTTGGCGGTCATCTGCTCTCCGTCATCCAAGTTCCATCTTTCTTATGCCCGGATGGTGACCATTCGATTGCTACCCCAACATGGATCTGGTTCCTAGGTTTTCTACTTGAACTTATGAACCCACATTCTCTTGACGCATTGCTATGCTTCGGGTTGAAGAGGATACCTTGTGCACTGAGCACCTTCCCCTCGCCCATATTTGCGCTGAAATCGATATGTCCAAGCCCCTACGCCAGGGGATCTGGCTTCACCTTCCTTCAGGTGACCATCTCTTTTAATAAGTCATGTATGAAAACTTTCCTCTTCTTTATTTCAGTTCCAATTGTATTTGCCATTGCCTGGAGGTCTGCCCCAACCGTCCCTCCTCGACCGATCATTAGCAGACAACATACGGCTCCCGGATACGAGGTCTTCGACAAGCTTGTGTGAACCCACCAGCTCCCCATGTGTTGCTATCGACGGCTGCACCGACAATAATGTTGACAATGACGTTGTCTAGCCTGTCATCAGTGACTGATCTGATTCCATCCTCGGCCCATGCGACGTCTGCTACTAGCCATTATGTCGTCAACGGTTCTCTCACGACTTCTGGTAGCAATCTGTATGCCACATCATCTATCCATGTGCTTCACCCACCCCACACCATCCGATCAGCAGCCATTGATGAGGTTTTTCCTTCAACTAACACATCGTCTCTAGATCTCCATTTCCCTCCCCTGGCCTCCAACCTTAGGTGGCACCATCCAAGCCATCTGTTTCCCCACTATCAATCCCCACACCATCCACATGTCTCCCCAAGTCCTCATCCGAGTGTCGACGAGGTTTTTCCTTCAACTAACACATCGTCACTAGATCTCCATTTCCCTCCCATGGCCTCCAACCTTCACCAGGTGGCACCATCCAAGCCATCGGTTTCCCCACTATCAATCCCCACCATCCACATATCTCCCCAAGTCCTTCTCATCCGAGTGTCTACTCTCTTCTATCATCGCCTACCATCGGACGCGTGGCAGTATCTCATGCGGTTGTCTCCCCAACCGTCCACCTGTCTCTCTACAGCCACAAAAACCCTTCCCCACTCTGCTAATGATCATATCTCCCTTTGCCTCCCACCTAATGACACCGTCGGCCGCCCTTTCCTCCCTAATGCTCCCTCATACTTCCCCCTCATTATCTGGTCACTCTCCTACACCCACCCCCCCCCACCCCCCACCCCCACTCCATGGCCTCCTCACCCTCCATCTCTGAGCCACATTGAGTTAGTATCGCTCACCAAGAGCTTACTCGTAGCCCCCCCTCTCCCCTCTATCCCACTTGATTCAGATCATATATTGCTGACACCTCAGAGGAAGAGCAGCCTCATATGATCTCTTCCCCCACCCCTGTGCTTTGACAAGAAGAAATCCAAGGTCCTTTGGCCCCGTGCTGGCTCCTCCACGATTCCACTGCTGTCCAAGATGCTCCATGCGTGGCCGACCAAAGGGTAAGCCTTTCCCTCCTAAATCTTAAAGTTCCTCACTACTCTCCTCATCCATGCAGGTTCCACCCGTGCTTGGGCTAGAGGATGTTCTCACCCCTTCGCCTTAAATGCGTCTTCTCGCTTGGAATTGTCGGGGCACCTTTAGGGCAAAAATTCATGATAGATTAATCACCTAGTTAGAAACCACCACCTTGACTTTGTAATTTTGCTATAGTCTCATTCGGATTCTGTAAAATCTAAACAGGTTATCCATCATCTTTGTCCTGCTTGGCAAGGCAACTTCTGCATTGTAAATGGCTCCTCCGACGGCATTGTCCTGGCCTGGCATGGCCAGAACACTCAGGTGACTTCGCTCTATGCTTCTTCACAAATTTGACATGTCGTGATTACTTTTAATGGCTTTACGTTCCTACTTTCTTACATTTATGCTAATGCAATTCTATCTTTATGCAATATCCTATGGAACTCCCTCCGCAATCTTGACACTTCTACTTTTCACTGAGCTTTGATCGATGACTTTAATTGTCTCAATCATTTTTCGAACCTCCACCTTGCCACCCTTACCCATTGTGCATTGGATCATGCACCATTATTCTTTCACACTAACACATCATGACCTCACCCTCGCTCCTTCAAGTATGATCCTTTTTAGCTCCCTTATCCTGCTCCGAGATATTGTCCTTTGAGGACATTTGACTCCCCTAGTTCCACCGTTGATACTGCCCTAGATGCTATTAAAGCTAACATCCTCTACCGGAATAGTCACACCCTTGATCGGCTGGAGATTTCCTCCACACTATCTCTGAGTTAGAGGTCATCGATGGCCGATGAAACCTTTTCGATGTTGAATTTGCTTCCCTTAGATCTGCTTATCATCTCCATGCTGCATTACTTAGACAAATTAGCTTAAATTATGGAGTAAATCTAAGACAAATTGGCTTAGACAGGGTGACCGTAATACTAAATATTTTCACCTCACAACTCTTATCAGACCGGAATATCAATGGCTCCCGAATCACTCAGGAAATTCTTTTTGTTTTTCAACACAGCACCTTCCCACATTCCTAGGCTTTGTCCTCTCTCGTTTCTACCCCTAAGACAAAAAAAACTCGCTCTGTAAAATATTTCTAGCCGATCTCCTTATGCAATGTTCTTTACAGGCTTCTATCTTCTATCCAAAATCATAGCAAACCGACTCCGCCCAACCTTACATGAAATCACTGACCATGCTCAAACTACTTTTCTTCATGGTATATGCATCCATACTCATGAACTCGTTCATTCATTAAACTTCAGCCAACAAAAGTTCATGCTCATTAAGGCTAACATGGAGAAAGCTTTTGATAGAATCTCCTGAGAGTTTGTTACCACCATCCTTAAACGTATGAATTTTCCTCCACAATTCATCTCCTGGATCACGTGTTGCATTAAATCTCCACACTTCTCTTATTTTGTCAATGACACTGCCTCCCCCTACTTTAGGGATTGTTTGGCAAATAACTAATAGAGGAATGTGGTGGGGCGGCGTGGTGAGTGATGGGGTGGTGTATGAAGTTCATGTTTGGATAATAAATTATATAAGATGTGGGGTGGGATAATGAAGGTTTTATTTATATAAAAGTTATTTTTATCCTTCATGATATATATTTAAAGTATTTATAATAGTTAATTAGGGTTGAGCACGAGTCGGGATGACCCAGTTGCCCTGACCTACATCAACTCAAATTTTTTGAATTTTTCCCGACCCAATGGACAACTGGGTCAGGATTGGGTCTCATTTCCTTAAGACCCGACCAGGTCGGGTTAGGACCGAATCCAAATTTTACGTCCCGATTCAGTTGTATATATTATATCAGTATTAAATTGTTTTTAAATAGTATATATTTTAAATAAAATTTTATTTTATTTGATATATAATGAGCAATAAATAATTACTTTACCACTTAATTTATTTTTCTCTTTTATTTTTTTGAACTATTTTATTCATCGATCTTAAAAAATAAAAAAAAATGATAGATTGGGAGAGAGAGAACTAGTTTAATTTGGTAACAAGAGAAATAATTTCATTTGGTAATAAAAGAGGGGTTGATTTGATCTAAAATTATCTATTCCTCCTCATTCCACCAATTTGGTGGAATGAAAAATGTGATGTTTTGAGGGCTTAACTATTTCACCACACCTCTCATAACTTAAATAAAAAAATGTAACTAAACAATGTATATTTAATTTTATTCCTCCATATCCCACTCCACCCCTTCAAATTCTTCAATCCACACAAACCCTTAAGGCATACCGTGGTATCCGATAGGGGGACCCTTTATCGCCTTACATCTTCATCATAGTTTCCCAAGTTTTTTCCTCTATCATGCACCTCCACTTGGACCTTGGTCATATTTCGGCATAAACTCCTTTACTCTTTCCCACCTCCTATACGAGCTACCAAAAAAACTATGTTCACCTCAAGAGGATACTGGACATATACAACTTTTTGACTGATCAAAACATTAACCCAAATAAATCAGAAGTATATCTTCCTACGTCCTTTCCCAACGTCGAAAAAACTTTATTCGTACCTGCCTTGGGTCTTAGCTCAGGAACATTCCCTTTTGTCTATCTTGGAACTCCCATCTCACCATGTGCAATTATGGTTCGTGCTCAACAATTTACTATTGATAAGATATCTACCCGGCTGACTGGATAGCATCATGGCGTCCTCCATCAGGCCGACAGAGCCACTCTTATCAAATCTATCATGACCTCCATGTCAGTCTATACACTTGGCTCAACACTCTTAGCCTTTAGCACATGCATACGTTAGAAAGGTTGTCCCACTCCTTCCTTTGGGACCCTGGAACAAGTTGCCATTCCGCCCATCTCATTAGCTAGCCAGTGGTTCAACTTCCTCAGGACCTTGGAGACCTCGACATTCGTAAGCTCTGGGCCATCCGTTTGTCGCTCCTTGTTAAACATATCATTGACTTTCTGAATAATGTTCCCTTCCCATGCGTTCAGCTAATCCATGCCAAATATGACCCCTTACAGCTATGGAATACACCACATATCCAACTCCTAGCGCTCGATCCTCGACCATTGCTCGATTTATGGGACGACTTCATGAAATCTATTAGTTCTAGCATATTCACGTTCATTCTCCTCGATCCCTGAGTTTTTGACACAACACTATCTAGAAGCCTACTTTTATCAGTATTGATCCCAACTTGTCAAACATTAATGTTAATCATCTTATTTCTGACGACTCTTGGAATATATCCCTTTTATATACTATGCAGTCCTTCCCTTATCTTGGTTGTTACTCATCTTCATATCTCGATCTTTGCAAATGATGTTGTGTGGGTTTGGGTGACGGATATCCATGGACGTGCCAACACTAGCTCAGTTTATAATTATGTTTTTCGCCACCCTTTACCGCCTTGTCCATCTGGCGAACAATTATGGAAGTTGTTATGGAAAATTCCAATACCCCCAACATACAACTTTTTTTATGGAAACTCACCAAAGACATGTGCGGATTTATTTTTTGAATGCTCAGTTTCCCACCAACTTTGGGCAACTTTCCAGCATAGCCTAGGGTGACCTTCCAATTCACCTCCTCATGGCACCTAAGTTCCTGGGTACATGAGGGAGCGAACTTGGATAAACAATCTTGCCCCCACTACCTATCTATTTTTGCCTTTCGCCTATGGGAGATAGGGAATCTGCGTAATAACTGTTGGAGCAAAGTTTTAATGAAATATACAATTATATTTCGATGATATAAACCTCGAAAGATTAAAGTTAAATGTTGAAAAAGTTTAAAGAAAAATGGACAACTTTATGCACTACAATTTGACTAAATAATTGACTATGGTCTTATTAAATTCTGCATGAATAATGAATATCAAAATTGTAGAGAATCCTGTTATCTATCCATAGAATTCAAGATTATCTAATTTGGATAACTATGCAAAAATTTAAGTTCAAAAGAGTGCAGGTCAATCAACCTATCGACGAAGCAAAGAAGACCGGTTGAGACAATACCGGTCGACCAAATGGAGATGTCGGTCAATCGATCAATATTGAACCTGTCCCGGTTGATGTCGAGATGATACCGGTCGACGGACCGATCGATGGATCGGTCGACCGATCAAGCGCAGAAGCTAAAGAAATCGCGCAATAGTCACGTAGACCGCTAGACCGATCCAGATGTGCGGTCGACCGGTCTCCAGGTCAAATGAACAATAACGGCTATATTTGAAGGAGAAAATTATGGAAGAAATTCTGGATGAATTTTCCACACGCTGAAGCTTATAAAAGGAGTGTCAAAGCCGGAAGCAAATGTATCAATTCAAGCAAAGCAAAACTTCAAGTTATTAAAAAGGAGATTCTTTTCTTAAAGTTATCATTTTAGTTTTCTCATCTTTCTCTCTTCTATCTTTGCGAGCTTCCTATTGTAAAAGAGAGAAACCATTTTCAGAAAGATTGTGAGAGTTCCTGTGTGAAAGAAGTTCCAAATATTATCTCTTGAGCGAGAGAAAAGATTAACTTCATAGGATGAGAGGTTTGCCTTGCCTGTCGAAGTGAAAAAAAAAGTGGTTGATGTAAAGGGCTTTTCTTCCTTGCCTCATTTGGAACAAAATAAGAGATTCTAGTGAAATCTCCGATGGTTTCGAGGTCGAGAAGTCGGAGCGGGGACGTAGGCTAAGGTATGACCAAACCTCGTCAACAACCATCCGTGTTCATTGTGTTTGAATTCTCTCTCTCCCTCTCATATTGTGTTTATATGATCTGAATTGCATTGATTTAAAAGGTTTAAAGAATCGATTTTAAGCTTCTGCGACGTGTTTTCTTAAATCGATAACTTTGGTTTTGAACACCAATTCACCCCCCCCCCCCCCCCTCCTCCTCCTCCTCCTCCTCTTGGTGCCCCTTGGGATCCAACAATTGGTACTAGAACAGGTTGCTCTTGTTTTGATTTTTAATCATGTTGTTTCAAGATTTAATTATCATATTATTAAGATTTGGCATCAAGTGGATTTAGTTTTGCCAAAGGATAATCAATTAGACATCCTCCTCTTTTAAATGCATCAAATTTTGCATATTGGAAAAGTAGGTTTCAAGCATACATATGTTCCATTGACATTAACATTTGGGACATTGTTGAAAAATGTTATTACTTACATGAAAAATTACCTACAGATTCTAACGAAAGAAAAATAAATTGCAAAACTTGATTGGAAAGCTAAAAATATTTTTATGTGCTTTGAATTCAATGGAGTTTAATCGGATTTCAAGTTGTGAAAGTGCAACTGAGATTTGGGAGAATCTCATTGTTACTTATGAAGGAAATGATAAAGTTAATGAATATAAACTAAATATTTTAAATCACTAATATATTCTTTCAAAATGTATGATAATGAATCCATAAATGATATGGTTGCATGATTTAATGATATTTTGAATGGTTTAGCCTCCTTAGACGAGCCAAGTATTCCCAAAAAGTGAAAAAGTTTACCAGGTCTCTCTCCTCCAAATTGCATACGAAGAGGACCGCGATTGAATAAAAAAATTGGAACAAATTGGATTTTGATGATCTTATTGGTTCACTTCTAACTTATGAGATCTCAATTCAAGAAGAAAAAGCCCTCAAGAAGAAAACATTGGCATTAAAAGCAAATGCAAAAGAAGAAAACTCAAGTGAAGAGGAACTGCACGGAAAAAAACTCAACTCGCTACACAAGAAATCTAAACAAATACCTCGACTTGGTAAAAAAGAAAGAGAAGAATGAGAAGCCAACCAAAATAGCATACAAACAACACAAAGAAGAGACATTTCAGAAAGGAAAAAAAGAAAAAAATATGAAGAGTCAAATGAAACATGTAACTCATCAAGCTCTTCTAGTGACAAGCGTACCTATGCTTAATGACTCACAACGATGAGGTAATTTCTAGCCCTTCAACTTCAAATAATGACTCATCGAGCTTTTTCGAGGAAATTATTTCTTTAGATGTGAATAAAGAACTTTTCTCTCTTTTAAAAAATATTTTTCAATTGAAGATGAAAATGAAAAATTATTACATGAGCTTGAAAAATTAAAAGAAGAAAAGAATGCATATTTTGTGAAAAATGAAAATCTAAAACATGAAATTGATTCTTTGGAAGTTACACATGCGTGTGAAATTGTAAAACTAGCATGTTCTTTAGAAAAAATAAAAAAGGAAAATACTCTTTTGAAAAATTCACAAAATAAGATTATTTTTCATGTAACGAAAAATAATCTTAAAAAATACTTTGGAAATGAAAATTCTTATTGGGAATGTAATTATTCCTTTAATAGAAAATCACATTTCAAATATTTTACATGTGGCTTTTATGATCATTACACATATCAATGCAAAATAAAAAAAATCAACACAGACATGATTTGGATTCCAAAAGGAACATTATTTAACAAAATAGGACCTAAAGAAATTTGGGTACCAAAAGTTACATAATTATTTTTCAGGTGTGTCTCACATGTAAAGCAAAGGGCAAATGGAATTGAAAATGTGAAAGCATGAAGGTTATGGTAAAATATTATTTATTTTTTACTTCACTTAAAATTTCAAAATTACTATCTTTGAAAGAAAAGAGGAACATATAAAACAGAAAAAGAAAATTGGTCATAGTGATAAAGGGAGCGTGTTAAAATCTTCCAAGTTTATTTTGACATCATTGTTGTATCAAAATTTTATGCAATATTTTCTTAATGCATTTTTTTTAAACATGCGGCTTTCATAACCTATAAATCAATTTGATTTTATTTTTAAAATAGACATAAATTTAGGGGGAGCTATGTTTTTATTTTATAACTCTTTATGATGTAATGTTTTACATATTTATGAAAAAAATGGGAGAATAAATTTTTCTAAAAGACAAAGAGGGAATTACATATGGTTTCTTATGTCATGTGCAAACCAATTTTTGATGAAACAAAAGGTGAGAAATCTAGGAGAAATATGATATGAATATAACTATATATGAAGAGTGTCTTACAATTGGTATTTACGTAAATATCTATCATTGTAAGAAAGCTAAGTTTTAGGGGGAGTAAAATTGATTTTACAAGATTTTATAAATTTTTCGCAACTTATATATTTTTTATATTTCTCGATTTGTCTTCATAAAAAAGGAGGAGATTGTTGGAGCAAAATTTTAATGACAAATATATTATATTTTGATGATATAAACCACGAAAGATCACGAAAGATTAAAATTAAATCTTGAAATTTTTTTTTAAAAAATGGACAACTTTATGCACTACACTTTAATTAAATAATTGACTATGGTTTTATTATATTTTGGATAAATAATGAATATAAAAGTTGTATAGAATCTTGTTAGCTATTCATAGAATTCAAAATTATCTAATTTGGATAACTGTGTAAACAATTATGCTCAAAATAGTACAAGTCTATCAACCTACCAATCGAAACAAAGAAGATCGATCGAGACAATACCAGTCGATCGATCAATGCTGAGCCTGCCCCGGTTGATGTCGAGACGATACCGATCAATGTACCGATTGACGGACGCGTCGATCGATCAAGCGCAGAAGTTGAAGAAATCGTGTAATGATCACGTAGACCGCTCGACCAGTCCAGATGTGCGGTTGACCGATTTTCGGATCAAATGAACAGTAACGATTATATTTGAAGGAGAAAATTGTGGATCAAATTCTAGACAAAATTTTCACATGATGAAGCCTATAAAATGAGTGTCAAAGATAGAAGCAAAAGCATCAATATTCCAAGTATTGAAGCAAAACTTCAAGTTATTAAAAAGGAGATTCTTTTCTTGAAGTTATCACTTTAGTTTTCTCTTCTTTCTCTCTTCTATCTTTATGAGCTTCCTATTGTAAAAGAGAGAAACAATTTTCAGAAAGATTGTGAGAGCTCATTTGTAAAAGGGGTTTCAAATCTTACCTCTTGAGCGAGAGAAAAGATTAGCTTCCTAGGATGAGGGGTTTGCCTTGCCTCTCGAAGCGGAGAAATGGTGGTTGATGTAAAGGGCTTTTCTTTCTTGGCCCATTTGGAACAAAGGAAGAGATTCTAGCGAAATCTCCGACGGTCTCGAGGTCAAGAAGTCAGTGCAGGGATGTAGGCCAAGGTGTGACCGAACCTCGTCAATAACCACCCAAGTTCATTGTGTTTGAATTATCTCCCTCCCTCCCTCCCTCTCATATTGTGTTTATAATATGATGTGAATTGCATTGATTTAAAAGATTTAAAGAATCGATATTAAGCTTCCGCGATGTGTTTTGTTAAATCGATAACTTTGGTTTTGAACATCAATTCACCCCCCCCCCCCCCTCTTGATGTCCCTTGGGATCCAACAATAACATCCATTTCTGTTCTCGACATGTTACCATGGAAGTCACTTGGCAGAGGGTTCAAGCTGGATTTCATGATTATTCTAAGGCTCAAGCTCGTGAGGGAATCATTACTACCATCACTACCTTCTTCTTTTGTGCACCCCAAAGCTCCGAGCTGGTCCGGTGGGAGGCTCCAATCTAGCATTGGGTGACTCTTCACTCCGATGGTTCCCTTTTAAGGACTTCTGTGGCGGGTGAAAACAGCTACATCCTACGCACTAACAATGGTTGTTTCATCTTTGCAGACACCTCCTTCCATGTTGCTAGCTCCGCCATCGAAATTGAGGCTCATGCTCTTTTCTTGGACTTTGCCACTATCACGATCATAATCTCTGCTGCGACTCTGCTGAACTAATTGGCTTCCTCAAACATCGCCAACCCTCGTGGAATCTCAGCAACATCTTCGAAGACATTTCACTCCTTTTAATGCAATAATTATGCCTACGATTGTATAATTGCGTCTCCTCAACCGGTCGACTGATTATCTTGCAACTTTTGGTCGCATTAACAAATGTGAATCCTTTTGGTATGGGCAGCCACCTCCGGGTCTTTTCGGTAAGCCTCTACTTAGTGCAAAATATGATGACGAATTCTTTTTAAGGGGGTAAGAATGTAACAACCAACAAAATAAGAATATAACAAATCAAATTAATTTAAACTTGATCGGCCAACCATAAAGATAAAAACTAAAAACTTATCCTATTAGAAGTTAAAAACCAAAGCAAAGAGGGAAAGTTTTATCAAGATTAATTAGATTAATTGGGAGAGGAGTCCTATAAGATAGAAACAAATCCTGCACTAATTTTCCTTTCCCTGAACTCACGAACTCCCCTCTCTGCCCTGTTGTTCGGCCTCTGGTGCGTGAACAGGGAAATAAAATTCTTCCTCGGTCGTCTCTGGTAAGAACGGCCCGGACAACGAACACTCCCCTCCAATCATTGTTGTGTTTCCACGAAGAATTTCTCACGGCTTTCCTCCCTCTAATTGGTTTATAGGTGAAAGACACCTGGAGGGGGAAGCCGCTGATTCGGGTCAATGCAGAGGGTAGATTACATAAATTCGATGGATCGGAGCAAGGAAACAAACGTGAATTGAGGTGGGTGAACTGAAATCACCTTGCATGACCTCTGAATTATTCTAACCCATGCCCTAATCATTTACGAAATGAAGAAAAGAAGAAGAAGGCTCCAAGTTATCATTTTGATTGTTGATTCTTGATTTTCTCTAATTGTTTGGATTATTGTTTGATTTGCACTGTTAATATTGTTGTTTGATTGATTGCTAGGAGTTAGGAACTAGTTAGGTTGAGATTGTACTAAGGATTCTAAGAAAGTGCGTGATTTGGAGTTTCTGCAGGACGCCTACCGATCGACCGATTTTGGTGCATTGTTAAACACCGGTCGACCGATATAATGACCCACAGTCGATTCCTGATGTATCAACGGGTCGACCGATCTTCTTGTATTGTGACCTGATCGGTCGACCGATCCAATTTGCCTAGAGTCAACCGACCGGTTGACCGATCTTAACAAACCGATCGACCGACTCGAATCCAACCGGTCGACCGTTCTGGGGGATTTTCAGTAAATATTTTTATTTGATTTATTAATTAATCCACTTCCTAATCTGAATATTGCATGTGTACAACTGATCCTATTTTTTTGTTTTCACTGAGATCCATCCCTGATTTTCAAGATCGATTCTTTTAATGATTTATTTATTATTGATCATATCGTCTCTATTGAATAAAGAACAAAGAGTCACAAGTTATTAAAAAGTGATTAATAAGTTCAGATGAAAGATTAACAATGGGATGCTAGTCCAAGTCAAGTGCATCAAGATAAGGGTAGCTCCATTTGTCATAGTTTGATCACCCACTGATTTGCATAAGGCTGTATCGTTTGCTCGACATACCCCAAGAATTAAAGGCACCTAAAGTCATCCTGAGCATGATTAAGTCAAGTCATGTTATCATCATGATTTACAAGTATGCCAAGATTTCAAGTTACTATGCATCATTTGATTCTCATGATTTATGATATCCTCTTATTCTTATTATGATTTATGATCCTGACATATTATCCTTTTCACGTTCAAGTTAAACATGATTATTTACTGTTGATTATTATATTCATGTTATGCATTGTATATCATGTGGTTCTCCACTAGGCTGTATAGCTTACGGGAGGACCTCCTCTCCTGTGTCTGATTTCCATAGAACTAGGTCAGTGAAGAGGTAGAGTAGTTGTGTGGTGATGAAGCTCTAGCGGTAAGAAAGCACATGAACTACAAGGCTTATTACATTCTTTATTAGTTTTCCTTTCCTTCCGCATTTTTAGATTCATGATGTAGAACCTTATTATATTTCATAGAACTGATGGAAACCTTTACCAGACTTCCACTTAATTATATCATCTCCTTTTTATTTTATTATTCTTCCGCTGACGTGTTTCGATTCTTGATTGAGATATGATCAATATTATGGTCAAAGTCATAGCATGTCATAGCGTCTTCAGGTTGGTCTTCGTCACATGAAGGGGGTCGATTTGGGGGCGTTATAAAGGCATACAAAATAGCTAGGGATAAGATATAACATATGTAGAAATCCATTACCTTTAACTTTCTTCATACCCATCATAATTACTTGCAAAGTAGAGAGCAAAGAGTTTCCGGCACCAATTCTGACTATTTGGAGTATGCTTAGTTCAAGGATGGAGATTCACATACTTATTAATAACTAGGTTTACCCATGGACATGGGCGGACCTACACTATCATTTATGGGGTCAATTGACCCCATAATGTTTCATATATATATCTAATTTAACTAATAAAACAACTTATCATAATAATTAATGCCCTAGCATAACTATGAAAAGAAAAAATTTTCTTTCTTTCATCCTATTGCTTCACCTTGCCCGTTTATGCTCTAATTGTCTTTTAAAATTTTTTATCCTTTTTTTTAACTCATTTCTTTTATATCTTTCTTCATGTAACTATCATCCATTAATAAATTCTTTTAAGTCTGTTTTTTGTTTGATAGTAATTTTTATTGGATACCTCCTATTACTCTTTTATTTATATTTGTATATGTTTATAATTATTATTATTAATTTATGCAATAAAATAATTAATACAAATCTAATAAATTTTCATAAGCATTTATTTCTAAAATTTTTCATTGTTATCATATTAATCATAGACAAGGTAATCAATGAATAAAATTATAATAACTTATTACATAACATAAGTTTATTTAAAATTACTTTTGTGAATTATTTTATTTACAAATAAAAAAAATTAAAATTTTAATTTGCACCCATTATGCTAAGGGTCCTAGGTCCGCCCCTGCCCATGGACAATGTTTGGCTCCCAAAACTTGGGTCTCGCCCAAGTTCTAGAAACTTTTGCCAAACGGTCAATGTAATGACAACATGAAAAGTTTATGTCACGTGATCAAAGTTCTCCATTCTGAAGAACTAAAACTTCTCGCTTCCAATGAGAACTTTTTTCTTACAATTCTTTATTATATTTTAATTAGTAAAATATTATTAATTACTATTTAATGTTAATATTATTAATTAAACTATTTTTATGTTATCTTAAATAATAATGAATTATAATATTTTATTTATAATATATTATCATTTCACTTATAAAATAAATTCTTTAACTTAATATAAATATTTTTCGTAAATGTAATATTAATAACCTATGAAAATATTAATCAAAATTAATATTAATATACTACAACACAACTTATATTTTTAATAAATTTTAAATCAATAATTACACATAATATTTTAATTTACTATAATTTTATGACTTATAAAATAATAAATCATATCCTTAACTCTTACTTTTTATCCAAACACAAACTTATATATCAAATTAACTTTTTAAATCTTCATCGGTATATTTTTCATCTAAACACTAAACCTAAACCTTTTCATCCAATTGATTAGTTCTCGAGTTCAATTAGCAATTCCATTCACTCGCATTGATCAATTAAGAGTTTTTCTGCCACTACTTAAGGTTACATGGGCAATTAGAATATTAGTTTGAATAGCTCCATTAGCTACAAAGGCAGATTAAGAGTTGTTAATAAGCCGGGTAGGTATAAGTCTTTGTGCCAGAATTGTTGCTATTAGTTATAAATCACATTATATAGAGAGATTGATATCATCCTTGGGTGATTCTTCTTGGGGATGAAAATTAGAGAAGTCTAGTCCAGGCTAGGGCATAATTTGGTTTTGGAAAAAGGAAATGATCAGAAATGACATTACCATTTGGGTCTTTTATAATGGAGGGTTGCTTTTTTGTCTAATTCTAGTTGTTAGATGAAAGAACTTAGTGTTCTTATCACCTTGCTTGAGCCAATTAATTTTGGCCTTACTCCATCATTTTGTGGAGATTTGCCTCAGGATAGGTTGACCTAAGTAGCCCAAGCTAATAATCCAAAAGACCATGATGGTGTGTCATGTTCTGTAGGGCCTAAACCGACTTTGTAAACTTAAATGATCTACCACCCTTCCTATCCAGAAAGGAGATTAAAATCCCCTATAATTGTCCAAGGTATGTCATTGAGGTTATATTTAGTTAAATCTGACCATAAGTTATATCGTTCAAGAGGTATGGTACTCACATAAATGCATTGAGGTTATATTTAGTTTGACAGACGGTTGGGTTAGAGAATGGATTAAGTATATGGACATAGGATACCAAGTAGAGACAAAATAACTCATATAGCGTAATAAGAAGATCAACACAAATGCTACGCTGAAGTACCATGGCAGAGTACATCATTTAGTGCCTTTAATTGCACTTATGACGTGATGTCTCCACCTTGCTAAGTGCATAATCACTGTAGCAATTATTTGGTGATGGTGCACAGTACGTTAGTACATATACCAAGCGATGCATTTAGTGTACTAATTACTCTAATTGAATAATTAACAATAAAATAAAATGTCAAATGTCATAGGTGCTAGTTCCAAGATACAATAGGCATGAACAATATGCACAAATTAATATAAGACAAATATGATCAATATTGTCATAAGATCTTAAAAACTATATTTAAATTCAAAAGAACAAAATGTCAGATGAACTTGACGTGATCATTAAAAGTCTCGATTATCTAAAATAAATACCACTGACACCAATATAATCATGAAGAAGGCTTCGGTGTGTACATTAGATCTATAATTCTTTTAATAAGAGTGCACCGATTGTCCACGAGTTCGTTCAATAAATGGAAAATATTACATCAAATACCCTTCAACTTTTGACATTTGCTCAACAATATCCTCCAACTTTAATTTGTAACAAGAATATTCTCTATCTTTTAACTCATTACACTGAATGTCCTTGTCATCGATTAAAGGTCATTTCCAGGTCGCACTATTGATGTGGCGCAGACGTGGCATCTTCTCTCTCCTCATTGCAAGATGTGACAACATAAAAATAAAATAATAATTAAAAAATGAAGTATTGTCAGTGGTTGAGGCTCCTCCCGTGCACCGGCGATCAGTGATCCATCTATCGCTCCGATGACCCAGCTCTAGATTCGGCCTCTCATCAACGATGGCTTGCTACGTTCGTTGGCGACGGCGACCCGACTCTCGCTCCGGCCTCCCATCATCGATGGCTTGCTACCCAGCTGTGTTCGCCGACGAAGAAAAATGAAGGGGGAGGAGGGGGGTTCTGCGACCGCTCGTCCCTACAGCCGATCACTTTCTCTGCTCTGGTGCACGCAAGAAGGGGGGCCTTGCCCCCCACCCCCCTTTCTTTGCGCCACGCACATAGAGAAGGGTGGAGGGGAGAGAAGGATGTCGCGTGGCCGTCACATCAATGACGCGATCAGGAAATGATCAATAGTGGGTAAAAAGAACATCCGATAAAAGAAGTTACAATTTTGTTATAAAATGAAGTTGGGGGATATAGTTGGAAAAGTTTCCAAAATTATAAGATATTTAATGTAATTTACCCTAAGGAATGGCATTGGAGGTTTCCATTCACTCTCAAATTGGACAATCTCGTGCTTGACACAATTGCTTAAGGGAGTTATATCTCAAATTACATCCTTACCATTATAATTATTCACTCTCAGAAATTGCATGTCTTAATTAGCTCTTTGACATGTGGCAAACTATTGAATAAAATTATAACTCAAACTCAATCATAAGTTTGTAATACTAATATATAAAATATTATTAAACATACATTTCCTGTGTGTCAGTGTGCATCTCTTCATTATCAACTCCTTTGATAATGAAATATATTTTGTAAACTATTGTAAGGACATCGAAATATATATTTAATAACGACTTTGAATAGCACAAATAAAATTTAATTTGAAACATACCTTTGTTGAGTGTCCTTTAGTTGTATTTCTTCATTGTCCCTCTCTTTCATATTTTCCAAGCTGTTTCAATAAGTTATAAAATATGTTTAACATGTATTTTTAAATGACAAAAAGGAAACACTATGAAACATACCATTGTTGTGTCTCTTCATTATCCACTTTGATAATTTGAACACTACCAGTAATGGTTCATAAAATAAATTAAAACATATATTTCAACTAATAATAACAAAACACTATGATACATACTTATCTTGTATGTCCCATAATTCTTCTATAGAATGTTCTTCACAATTTGAATTATTTGCATTTTCATCCACATCAACCTAGAAGCATTATTAGAGAGGCAAAAATAAAGACAAAAACTCATGTATTCAATGCAGAGACTTTTGTTTAGAAAAAAATAATTTAAATTTATCGATCAATAATCAAATATGACTTGAAGCTTAGAGCAACTGAGACCACTTGTGGTGGTGACATCATTCAACGAGAAAAACTAAGGAAGATTGATGTAGGGATTTATTGCAGAGCTGCTTGATCAACATTATTGCTAGTACAGAGAATTATTCGGCAAGAGGAGCTTCGAGAAATTTGTGCACATCGGTGGTTTGTTTTTTTGAAAAAAAAAGTGATTTTGGTTGTCTAAATGGTATAATCAAATCTAAGCATCCATCTTGAGATACAACCATCACATGTAAATCCATTATGGGATTACACACCCATTTTACTCTTTTTTTTTCTTTGTTACAATTAGGAGTGTTAAGAAAAACTCGACCTAATCCAAAAATTTACCCGACCCGAGAAAACCGATCTTAAAAAATAAAAAATTAGGGGATCGAATATGATTTAAAGTGATTTTTAAATAGAGCAAAATCGACTCGTTTAAACTAGGGCCCCACCCAAAAAAATCATAGGGGCCTAGAGCCTATTTTTATTTATTAATTTTTATTTATATAATTAATTTAGATGTAATCAATTATTTTATAACTGCTCTAATATTTTTTTTATATAGTTTAATATATTTACATCACATTATGAAACTCTAATTTAATAGTTCGAATAATATATCTTATATTTAGTTACAAAATTAAATAAGCTAATATTAATGTTAATTTATTACATATTATTTGTAAATATTATTTACTAAAATAGAGGCCTAAAACTATCAGAAAGAATCGATCCATTAAAGAGTGGTTTTTCTTTTTTTTCTAAATGATTTTAGGATGATTTTTATTATTTAAAAAAATTGACTCAAAAAATAATGGATGATTTTTCCTAGATCGAAAAAAATAATCAATCCGAATCACTTTCACCTCTAGTTACAATGTCTATATAATAATATATACATGTTAATTAGACATCTATTGATTTTTATTATTGTTATTCGCTAAAACAACAAAAATCAACACTTCTTTTTCATTAGCAAAATAGAACGATCCAATATCTAAACATTACTATAGTTGAAATGTTAAATTAATGGATTAATCATACAAAGTCCTCCCTACCATAGGTCAGGTAAGATATATTTTAAAAATTATATACGTTTTTATTGTACCATTTTATTATTACTAATTTGATTTTCATTTTGCTGAAGATAATAGGATACTCATGGATCTAATAAAAAAAATAATACCATACCTAGGGATGTATCCTGCACAATTAAGAATATTTAAGAGTGCCCATGCTTTTCATATAAATATAATACATGATGCTAAATTATAGATTTAGTATATATTACATCATATAAAAATAAGCCATAGATCAGCTTACTGGAATTTCAAATAATAATTTTAAACATTACTATCACCTGGGACATGAGGAAAATGTCAAGTGGACATTGAATTATATATTCATTTTTTTCATAAGAATAATTTGAGAAAGAAGAAAAATAATTTTATTGTGACTAAATGTATGATAGTTCTTGAGATATTTTGTGTTGTTCATTAAATGGCACATGCTAACTTGGGTATTTGGTGTCTAAGATCGTGGCTCACGGTTAGAAAGTATAATTCTATTTTTGTAGTAACTAAACAAAAGTTTATATATTTTAGATTTTTAGTGAAAACTTTATAATTTTTAAATGATTGTAACATTTTTTTAATCAAGCATTACATCTTCCAATGAATTAATTATCTTTTTTATTGGAAAGCATAATATTAAAATAAGAAAATTCTCCGTCATGGAAACACAACATAAAAAAATGTTCTCTGATGCTTGCATTTATGTTTTCTTAAAGACACAAAATAAGATTTTGATATTGGTGATGTAGTTCTTCTGTTTTGATATAAATAATTTTAAAATGGTTAAGCTTTTCTTAATTATGTACCAACGCTTTTATCATTATTATTCAATAAAACTTGATGATTCAATATATGTATCCAACTTTAAAAAATATTCACCAAATTTACTTTTTTTGCATTATTTGACATGCTAAATTAATAGTTACGTCAAACTAGAAATAATATCTATTATTTCCCTAACAATGAAAATATTTTTTATTTGATTTTTTAAACTGATGCTGACGATATTCAGAATTAAAATATTTTGGTCAAACATTAAAATTTATAAAACCACTTAGAAAAATGTAAAACCACCATATTTATCCTCGAGAATATAGATATTCTTCTAAAATATTGTATGATCGCATAATGTAGTGGGGTAAACATGAAAGTAAGATCTCTCAAAAAGACCTGAAAGTAAGATCAGTTATATGAGAATAACATTTTAAAAAATTGCAACAAAAAAAGATCAGAAGTAATGAAGACAAAATAACATAGCTAGGATTACAACGTCTTCCTCTCTACAATATTTTTTATATTTAAGCTAATAGTGGCACACGATCATCTTTTTCAGTAATAAATTGCTAATAATATCGTGAAAAAATAGAAACTACTGTAAAAGAATAAACATTTAACCAAGAAGTGGACATAATAATGAAAGATCTCATATATGGCTGCCAAATTCCTGCCACTTAAACACGTCCTCGGTCCGAAATACTTAGCATGGAATGAGGACTGGTAGGAGACCAATTCCAGCGCTGTTCAACCTCCACGTTAACCCCCAGTCCAGGTATATATTCTAGGCATGACAGCTGAACGGCGACCACGGTAATGAGCCCCAACAGGATCAGGTTGAGGAAAATAGGGAAACAACCATGCCCCACTTCTCCAAACCAGGCGGGTGAGGCACCGACAGCAGCCTGAGGGAGCAGTCGGGAGCGGAGCCGGCGGCAGGGAAGAAAGGCCGCCTCAGGTGGTATTTGTCAAGAGGGGGTTTGTAACGTCCGCCAACTTTGTAAAAAAAAAAACAGTTATGACTAAGTCTATTAACCGCCCCCTAACTCCACGAAGCCCACGATGTCGGCCTAATAAAAAAAAAGATAATTAGAGAAACCTAAAGGTCGGCTGATGACTTCATGCTACTCATTGGTGCATCACGGCAGGAGAAGAGGAAGGAGAACGTGATCGCACGGGGAGAGGTCGTCGAAGGAAGGGACGCCGCGGACACAAAACGTGAGCAGATCAATTTTTCAAAGTCTAAGAGGTACTATTTTTAAGATGTATAAAGATATGTCGTCTGCACTCTTTTGACCGATCACAGATTTATATGATTAGATAGCTGTATCATCTGCTATAGCTATATCGATAGTATAAAATTATCTTGGATCTGCCGCATGTAGGATCCCACCCTTGGAATCACGTTTCCATGGATTTCTTATTATGCGATCCCATCTGGGCAGTCTTTCGCATTATTCCAAAAAGTTTAAAGAATTGGATACCATTTTATCTAAGGCGTGAATTGTCAAAATGTATCACAAGAGGGATGACATCTTCTACTTCTATACGCTCATTTCTAATATGATATTAAGGACTGATATGTCCTGTTGTACGCAGATGGAGATGCCATCTGTGTTAAAGATTGACATATTTTTCTCTGTGTGTTTCCTGAGAAGACATTTGGCCATTCTGCATGTCTATTACATTAGTATTAGACATTAAATGCACTTATATAAAAATACTTATTATGCTATCATATCTGATATAGTAACCCACGTGTACACAACTACAGATTTGTTCATTGTAGCAATCTGACACTTGCCTGCAATACCATGCGCATGGTAACACTTGCCTACAATAGAAAATGAGTGCGGAAGTCTTAATAACTTAACATAATGAGTCCCAAATAACATAAGCATGAGAGTTTGGATATGATAAATACAACTCGATGACAATAGAAGGAAAATTGAAGAGACTCGACATCATATGCAAATATCACCACGAGCTCAATCTGTCGCCTGCGCCATCATTTTTTTACTGTGACAGGTGATTACCTGTGACATTGAATACACAGGGGAGGTGAACCTCTTTGACGCCCAGTACATAATAATTATATGACATATAAACAGCAATGACATCATAAATATAATCAAATAAACATAATCACAAATGATAGAGCCATGTAGACATAATTGGTATGTTAATATCATGATCAAGATGCATAAAATGGAGTAGCAAGACTGATGATAATATGATAAGTGTAACGAGAATAACATGATCATCATTAAAAGATCATAATATCATTGGGCATTGCCCATCATCATAATCATTGTCATCTTTACATTTTCATTATGTTACACTTATTTTGGAGTGTCTTTCAACTCCCTTTAATAAGGCCGGTGGAGTATCTTTCGACTCCCTTTTGGCCAGGGCGGAGCAACTCAACGCCAAATATAGGCCGTGGAGTATCTTTCGACTCCCTTTTGGCCAAGTTGACCGTCGTCAACATAACATAAGAAGAGCTCTTCCATTTATATTTTTCATCTTTTATCTTTTTATACTATAATTAGGTTTGGAGGTTTAAGGATCAGGATCATGGATAATAAGGTTGGAGAACTTTCGAAATTAAGAAACAAGTCCATAAGGTTGATGAATTTAAATATAATATAAAAGAATGTGCGTACCATTATGTCTCAACGTAATAGTGTAATAGATAACTTATTAGTGTACAACTAATCAAAATTGTTTCAGATAAATAAAAAAGGACATAAATCATGAGGTGGAATTCACCATGGCATACTACCTTATCATGCTCTGTATCTCTTTTCAATCAAATAATTACTATTTTTCTTTCTGCAATTATGCCTCTATTATGTTGACCAGTCAAAGTTATATTTCGGTCAAAATATTTTACACGTAAGCATGTCTCGTAACGTTCTCGAAGTGTATTCGACCACGTGGCATGGTGCATTTCGGGGGCGTTATAGTTAGGTATCAGAGCCTAAAGGCAGGACATTCTTATGTTCTGAAATGTCAAGTATGTAATCCATGTGAAAAGAGCCACGAGCATGTCGCCGCGCCAACCGATGCTAAACCAAGTAAGAAAGTTATGTTTTTATGATTTAAATGTTTCCATGATGTAATATTGTAGATGCCTCCATGACGTACTACCACTAGTAAAGGTCGTGGTCGACCTCGTCGTGATAGAGTAACCAATGTTGAACCAGAAGGGATGAATCAGAATGAAGTTGAGTTTGGATAGCCCCCACCAGTTGAGCCTCCATTGGTACAAGAGCCTCCACTGGTACAGCCTCCATCGGTGCAGATGCCACCATCTGAGCCTCCACCAGTGCAGACACAGTCAGTTGAGCCTCCATTGGTACAGGAGCCTCCACAGGTGCAGGAGCCTCCACCGACGCAGACACCACCAGTCCAGCCTCCACTGGTGCAAACACTGCCGGTCCAGCCTCCACCGGTGCAGCCTCCACCAGTCTATCCTCCACAGATGCAATTCTTGCCTGTGTAGCCTCCACAAGGGCAGCCATGGCTGATGCAGCCTTGGCCGATGCAGCCCTGGCCGACGCAGTCTTGGCCGATGCAGCCTCCGATTGTGCAGCTCATGACAGCGCCACCACAGGACACCTTATAAGAATTCTTGAGGTTGCATCCGCCACAATTCGACGGCACAGGCGATTTCGATAAGGCAGAGAGGTGGATCATAAATATGACGAAAACCTTCCTCGCGATGCGTTGTGCTGAGGACAGAAAGGTCTTGTATGCCACTAATCGTCTGACTGGTGAAGCCCTTGATTGGTGGAGAAGTACCAAAGCAACTCAGTTTGAAAACCAGAACGTGATTCCCTGGAATAGCTTTTATGAAGTGTTTGAGGCACACTATTTCCCAGAGCATGATCACATTAAAAAACAATAGGAATTTCTACAATTTAATCATGGGAAGATGACTTTTGCTGAGTACCATTTCCAGTTCATAAAACTGGAAAAATATAATACCATGCGGATGAGTGAGAAGCAGAGGGCAGATCAATTTGCTCAGGGTTTAAACACCACTATTAGGTCCAAAACTTTATCTGGAAAATTACAGAATTTGAAAGAGGCGATTGAGCAAGCGACTACTATGGAGCGAGACTACTTAAGAGAATTAGAAGAACAAAAAGGGAAGGCCCCTATACAAACTCTTGAGCATGGTCGATACAGGTGGAATGACAGGCGTTCAAACCAGAGGGACCACCGACGTGATAATCGTGTGAGGCCATATGAGTCTCGAAATACTCCACGCCAGCCACCACAATAGCAACGACCTTATCATCAGGTGAGAAGTAAAATAAATAAATAAATATAAGTATGCAATGATGATGACTAATGAATAAATGATTTCAGTCTCAACAGCGACAGGCACTGCAGTAGCCCCAGCAAAGTAATAAAGTCTGCCAACATTGTGGGAAATTTCACCCAGGAGAATGTCGACGAAGAACAAGTGCATGTATCCACTGTGGTCAACATGTCCACTTTATTCGTGACTGTCCTAAGAAAGCAAGGGAGGAACAAGCTCAGCGTAGCATTGGAGGTGCTAATACCTTGGTGCAAGGCAGAGTTTATAATATGCAGACAGATACTACACCAGCTGACGCCGACGTCATCAAAGGTACTTTACCTATAGCAAGCATGCCTACTACAGTATTATTTGATTCGGGTGCATCACATTCATTTATCTCTCAAGATTGTACTATTGCTTTAAGTTTGCCTATGCATGATATGACATGTTCCATGAGTGTGGCAATCCCTATGGGTACTCTCTGCACTACGAAGTACATCCCAGAGGTACCAGTGACGATCGATGGCAAGAATTCCTCTGCGGATTTGATCGTGATTCCCATGACAGATTATCTGGCTGTCATACCATGATGCTGTAGTAGTATGCAGACAAAAGAAGATTATTATTGGTACTCAAGGCAAGCCGAAGGTTACTGTGAAGGGCACTACCGGCAAGGAAGGCAAGGTGATCATTTCTGCGATGAAGGCACAAAAGATGTTGCATAAACGCTGTAGAGGCTATCTAGCTAGTGTTGTGAAAACAGATACCCCAGTTTTGGACCCACGACAGATGGACATAGTTAGAGACTTTCTGGACGTCTTTCCAGAAGACGTCATTGGATTGCCACCACGACGGAAGATAGATTTCCGCATCGACCTCCATCCGGGCACTACTCCTATCTCCAAAGCGCCATATCGAATGGCTCCAGTTGAAATGCAAGAACTCAAGAAGCAAATCCAGGAGCTTTCAGATAAGGGGTTTATCCGACCCAGTGTGTCACCATGGGGTGCACCAGTGCTCTTCGTGAAGAAGAATGATGGCTCCCTCAGATTATGTATAGATTACAGAATGCTAAACAAGGTCACAGTGAAGAATAAGTACCCCTTGCCATGTATTGATGATTTGTTTGATCAATTGTCCAAGGCTTCTGTGTTCTCCAAGATAGACTTGCGGAGTGGTTATCACCAACTACGAGTTGCAGAAGAAGATATTCCGAAGACTACTTTCCGGTCGAGGTATGGGCATTACGAGTTCTTGGTTATGCCTTTTGAATTGACGAATGCACCTGCAACATTCATGGACCTGATGAACATGGTGTTCAAGTCTTATTTGGATCAATTTGTCATCATCTTCGTTGATGACATATTGATCTATTCAGAGAACTCCAGCAACACAGGGAGCATCTGAGGATCGTATTGGAGACACTTAGGCAGCACAAACTCTATGCAAAGCTGTCGAAGTGTGAATTCTGGCTGGAAGAAATTATGTTCCTTGGACACATGGTCTCTAAGAAGGGTATTTCTGTTGATCCAGCAAAGGTAGAGGCAGTGACAAATTGGGCTCAACCGAAGAATGTGACCGAGATACGTAGTTTTCTCGGATTGGCCGGATACTATAGACGATTCGTAAAGGACTTCTCAAAGATAGCCTCTCCAATGACGAAGCTGACAAAAAAGGGTGAGAAGTTTATCTGGTCACGACAGTGTGAAGATAGCTTTCAGGAGCTAAAGACGAGATTGACTACAGCACGATACTCACTATCCCTTTTGGCAACGGTGGGTATGTGATGTATAGTGATGCCTGCGGTACAGGATTGGGATGCGTACTAATGCAGCATGGTAATGTGATTGCATATGCATCAAGATAGCTGAAGAAGCACGAGGTGAACTACCCGACACATGATTTGAAGTTAGCGGCAGTGGTCTTTGCTCTAAAAATCTAGAGACACTATTTGTACAGAGAGGAGTTTGAGGTGTTCACCGATCACAAAAGTCTAAAGTATGTCTTCTCTCAGCGAGATCTAAACATGAGGCAACGCAGGTGGATGGAGTTTTTGAAAGACTATGAGTTCGCTATTAACTACCATCCAGGTAAGGCGAACACAGTTGCTGACGCATTGAGTCGTAAGTGGAAAGGCTCATTAGCATTTATGAGGCTCTGAGTATTTGAGATGACTGAAGAACTCAATATGTGGAATCCAAGGCCGGGCAAAAATGGAGCTATATTAATGATGCATCAGCTTCAACTGAACTTGGTTGACAGAATCACCAAGGCACAACCAGAGGATGCAGAATATGTCAAGATGGTTAATAGGTGTGAGAAAGAAATAGAGGACTTCAAGATATCAACTGATGGCGGAATCAGATATAGGGACCGTTTGTGGGTCCCGAATGATGCTGAGCTAAGGAGAGAGGTGGAAATGGGAAGACATTTCCATGGATTTCATATCATGTCTACCCCGCACACAGAAAGGACATGATGCTATTTGGGTAGTGGTCGATCGATTGACAAAATCTGCACACTTCATACTGATCAAATGGAGACAGTCAATCGAGAGGTTGATGGATATATATGTGTAGGAGGTTATCAGATGGATATATATGTGCAGGAGGTTATCAGATTGCATGTTATTCCAGTTTCCATAGTGTCAGATCGAGATCCTCACTTTACAGTTAGATTTTGGAGGAGTTTATAGAATGCTTTTGGGACAAGACTGAATTACAGTACAGCCTTTCATCCTCAGACAGATGGTCAGTCAGAGAGAACCATCCAGACTGTAGAAGATATGCTGAGGGCATGTACTTTGGATTGCAATGGCAGCTGGGATGATCACTTGCCCCTTGATCGAGTTCGCCTATAATAATAGCTATCATTCCAGCATAGGCATGGCTCTATTCGAGGCCTTGTATGGGAGACCATGTCGATCACCAGCTTATTGGAATGAGGTTGGCGAACGAAAGTTCTTAAGTGCTAAAGAATTAAAGGAGACTGAGGAATATGCCAAGAAGGTGGAGTTAATACAACAAAGAATGAAAGCAGCACAAACTCGCCAGAAGACCTACGCAGATAAAGGCCAACGTGAGCAAATCTTTCGTGCAGGTGATCATGTACTGCTAAAAGTCTCCCTGACGAAAGGAGTCATGAGATTTAGCAAGAAGGGCAAGCTCAGTCTGAGATATGTGGATCCGTTCGAAGTACTGGAATTAGTCAGAGAGGCAGCATGCAGATTAGCACTATCCCCATCATATGGACGAGTGCATAATGTTTTTCATGTATCTATGCTCCGAAGTATAAGCATGATGAGGCAAACATCATCAGATATGAGGAACGAAACCTTAAAGAAGATCTCACATATGAAGAGCAGCCACTCAGGATCCTTGAATGTAAAGTTCAGCGTCATAAGAATAGAGATGTGCCACTGGTTAAAGTCGCATGGAGTCATCATCAGGGTGATGAAGCGACTTGGGAACTCGAGTCAGAAATACGTCAACAATTTCCCGGATTATTCGGTAAGCCCCTACATCATAATTCGAGGACGAATTTTATTTTAAGGGGTTTATAATGTAACGTTCGTCAACTTTGTAAAAAAAATGGTTATGACTAAGTCTACTAACCGCCCCTTAACTCCACGAAGCCCACGATGTCGGCCTAATAAAAAAAAGATAATTAGAGAAACCTAAAGGTCGGCTAATGACTTCATGCTACTCATTGGTGCATCACGGCAGGAGAGGAGGAAGGAGAACATGATCGCACGGGGAGAGGTCGTCGAAGGAAGGGACTCCGTGGACACAAAATGTGAGCAGATCAATTTTTCAAAGTCTAAGAGGTACTATTTTTATGATGTATAAAGATATGTCATTTCACCCTTTTGACCGATCACAGATTTATATGATTAGATAGTTGTATCATCTGCTATAGCTATATCGATAGTATAAAATTATCTTGGATCTGCCGCATGTAGGATCCCACCCTTGGAATCACGTTTCCATGGATCTCTTATTATGCGATCCCATATGGGCGGTCTTTCGCATTATTCCAAAAAGTTTAAAGAATTGGATACCATTTTATCTAAGGCGTGAATTGTCAAAAAGTATCACAAGAGGGATGACATCTTCTACTTCTATACGGTCATTTCTAATATGATATTAAGGACTGATACGCCCTGTTTTACGCAGATGGAGATGCCATCTGTGTTAAAGATTGACATATTTTTCTCTGTGTGTTTCCTGAGAAGACATTTGGCCATTCTGCATGTCTATTACATTAGTATTAGCCATTAAATGCACTTATATAAAAATACTTATTATGCTATCATATCTGATATAGTAACCCACGTGTACACAACTACATATTTGATCATTGTAGCAATCTGACACTTGCCTGCAATACCATGCGCATGGTAACACTTGCCTACAATTCCATGAGCATGATAAGGTAGTATGCCATGGTGAATTCCACCTAATGATTTATGTCCTCTTTTATTTATCTGAAACAATTTTGATTAGCTGTACACTAATAAGTTATCTATTACACTATTACGTCGAGACATAATGGTACGCACATTCTTTTATATTATATTTAAATTCATCAACCTTATGGACTTGTTTCTTAATTTCGAAAGTTCTCCAACCTTATTATCCATGATCCTGATCCTTAAACCTCCAAACTAATTATAGTATAAAAAGATAAAAGACGAAAAATATAAATGGAAGAGCTCTTCTTATGTTATGTTGACGACGGTTAACTTGGCCAAAAGGGAGTCGAAAGATACTCCACCGGCCCATATTTGGCGTTGAATTGCTCCGCCCTGGCCAAAAGGGAGTCGAAAGATACTCCACCGGCCCTATTAAAGGGAGTTGAAAGACACTCCAAAATAAGTGTAACATAGTGAAAATGTAAAGATGGCAATGATTATGATGATGAGAAATACCCAATGATATTATGATCTTTTAATGATGATCATGTTATTATCGTTACACTTATCATATTATCATCAGTCTTGCTACTCTATTTTATGCATCTTGATCATGATATTAACATACCAATTATGTCTACATGGCTCTATCATTTATGATTATGTTTATTTGATTATATTTATAATGTCATTGTTGTTTATATGTCATATAATTATTATGTACTGGGCGTCAAAGAGGTTCACCTCCCCTGTGTATTCAATGTCACAGGTAATCACCTGTCCCAGTAAAAAGATGATGGCACAGGCGACAGATCGAGCTCGTGGTGATATTTGCACATGATGTCGAGTCTCTTCAGTTTTCCTTCTATTGTCATCGAGTTGTATTTATCATATCCAAACTCTCATGCTTATGTTATTTGGGACTCATTATGTTAAGTTATTAAGACTTCCGCACTCATTTTCTATTGTATCTCTTTTCAATCAAATAATTACTATTTTTCCTTCCGCAATTATGCCTCTATTATGTTGACCAGTCAAAGTCATATTTCGGTCAAAATATTGTACGCGTAAGCATGTCCCGAACGTTCCCGGAGTGTATTCGACCACGTGGCAGGGTGCATTTCGGGGGTGTTACAAGGTTGATCGCCAAGTGCCTAACGTGCCCCCCTTTGCCGCAAGCTCTTCAGTGACGCCACCACCATCTGCGAGTGCCTCCGTACGTGTGAGTTACCATCCTTAATTTCTTTCGTTCCTGTTGCTGTGGTGGTCGACGAAAGTCGCTATTGCTTGATGTCATTGCTCTGGGAGGTGGATAGACGTCGATGTTGCTCAATTGCTCTGGAGGTCGACGATCCTCTATTTAATCCTCTTTCTTAAAAGCCTGATGTCTTCTCGAGAGTGGAAGGTTAACTAATGTATTTATTGTAACACCACTTCATATGTAGGTCTTTTGAATGAAAATAACTGATACATGTATTATGACACCAATTCATATTTCAACAAAAAAAAATGAAAAGATGGCATTAGGTGAATGGCTTTCAAGAAAATTGCAGATCTATTAAACAGATTCGCAATTTGCATATATTTTTTTGTGCAGATGTTGATTTGATTAGGTTTCCAAAATGTTTTCGCGTAAGCTCTGAACAAGTGGAGAGCGATGCAGATATTGCCGATGTTCGTAGAATCCGAATCCATTGAGGAAGTTATCGGATGCAAAGTTCCTTAATGGAGCATAGCCTAAGACACCACATAGCATGTAGAAGAATGTTGTGACAGAGACACCTATGAATGATGCCTTCTTGACACTTTGTTCTCCAGTAGATGCAATGGAAAATTATATGATACAATTATTTACTTCAATTGTTATATAATAACTTGTCCAATTTTAGGGAGAGGAAACATCTGAGTGAAAAAAAATGGGCATGGGTTAGATGGGAGTTTCACAAAGACAAAAAATAATGGAGGGGTGGAAGTTACATAAAATGTCTAAACTCATGTCATGAGTTAAATGGGAGTTATGCGAAAGAGAAAACATTAAATGTGAGAAGGAAGTTACCAAAAAAATAGAGATAAAAGCTAATAAAAAAAGATAAAGTCATATGTTGCAATGTGAGGCTCTCCAATGCACCAACTATATATATATGGATTAATGGAGTGTAATCCCTCTTAGGTGAAACCTTGTGTAGCGCATGCATATGATCAACATTTTAGATCTTGTGCGTGCTCCCTCTTCTCTCTCTCCTCCGTTCGCTCTCTGCTCTCTCTCTCCCGATGATCTCTCTCCCCTCCGATCTGCGCCACCGGCTGCCTCCCCTCCGATCTGCGCCACCGGCCGCCTCCCCTCCGCTCTCTCTTCTCTCCTCCGACCGTCGATTGCAGTCTCGTCCTTCTTTGGTCTTCAGATCTGTTGACAATTGAAGACCATGAGCCGCCGGTGACAATTAAATCCCGCGAATACCAGCACCCCCATGTTGTCCCCGACCCTATCGAGCGTCGACAATCGACGAACCTCTGCGAGTGTTGACACCTGCTTGGTGACTTATCGTGGTCCTAGAGCGTCGATCAATCGTCGATCCGATCAGCGGCCCACTGCACTGCCACTCTCTCTCCCCCTCTTTCTCCCCTTCCTCCGCCTTGCCTCCCCGATCCGTCCATCCGCGCACCGCCCGTTGCACCACCTTTCTCTATCTCCCTCTTTCACCCCTTCCTCCGCCCTGTGTCCCCGATCCATCGCCGACCCACGTCCTCTATGTCCCCAATTCACTGCCCGTTGTGCCGCCGTCCCGCCGCTCGCCACTGCCGCTGATCAGGGGAAGAGCTAGAGAGGCAAAGTGGAGGAGATCCGATCTTAACTGTTGATCAGATCCAACGGCTCATACGCATGTGCTACACAAGGTTTCACCTAAGAGGGGTTACACCTTCATTAATCCCACATATATATATATATATATATATATATATTTGGGGGTTTGGATTCCCATGAAGATCAAGGGTCTATCCTTGATATTTGATAAATGTGATGAGGCTTGATTTTTGGGAACATTTAAACTCCCTTTAAACTAATCTTTTTCTTGATATTTTTTTTAAAAAAATTCTTAATCCTTCATCTTCCTAAAATATTTAAAATATATATAGTTAATTCATGTATTTTTTTAGTATTTTCTTTTAGTTATATATATTTTTTTAAACATACAATAACCAATATGTTTTAATTTTGATTCAACATCATTAATGATTTAAATCGGGGCATCCTCATCCCTAATCTCAATTAATTCGAGACATATATTCGAACAAATTCTTGAATGAGTTAGATATTAGAATGAAAAAATATATCAATCATTCGTAATAAATATAGATTCAATCAATGTTATAAAAAATTATAAAATTTTGAAAAATATATCCTAAAGAATATATGAGCCACTACTTTTATAATACTACGGGCGCTTAAATTTGATTTGCAACTCAAAGAAATTAGATTTTCATTAAATGCCATAATATCTAGGGTCCAAATCATAAATTAATCATCTAAGAATATTTAAAATACTATACTAATTAAAGATGTTGTCTTTCTAGTAAAATTATCCTTCCCCATTTCACCATTTTAATATTCTTCTATCCAAATAAGAAGCAAAATATCTTATCACATTATTTCTATCCAAACATAGATTTCATTATTGTTTCACATTGATTACTTTCTGTCTCTTCTTTTCCTTCTGACTTACCCTTTTTATAGCCAAAGAATGGTTCAAGTATGGATTGAGAATTCAACAAAAATAAACATGCAATTTTTTAGTTAAAATATTGATTGTTTGGAAAAGAATGGAGGCTTATAAACCAATCTTTCATCTAATAATTTGACTCAAACTAGCAGCCTAAAAAATAATAAAATGAAATAACTCTAAATTATATATTATAACCAATGTGATATAAAGTTGATATATTACAAAAGGAGTTGAATGAGATACAATAAAGTGATGTATATATATGTTGAATGATATATATATTATAAAGTGATACAATAATTATATGTGATATAACTCTAAATATTATTTTTTAGAGAGTTATATTTAGAGTTATATGTTAACATTTATATATAGAGAGAGTATATTATAAAGTGATACAATAACTCTTCTATATGTTAACAATTGTTGTATATAGAAAGAGTTATATATACAAATCAATTTATCCTATAAGCAAATATATGATATATAAAGTTCAGGTAATATAATTATATTAATATGTTATATTTATATAAATAGCTCTGATATTATGGTATAAATAATAATTATACAAATATTTAACGTAATATATACAGTTATATTTTAAATTATTAATTAACAATATTATCATACACAGTTATTAATATATATATATATATATATTAATTGTTTTCTTTTTTGTAGACATTTTAAACATTTGTGATGGGATAAAATGGTACGGGCTGTTGTCACAAGAGCTGAACCTCATGTTCAGATAAAATTTTCATTTTTTCAAAACATTTATGTGGTGCCTTGCTATATCTGTTTGTGAGGTTGAGCTCTCGTGAGGTTTGAAGACATGAACATTTAAAAAAATGAAAATTTTATCTAATTGTGAAGTTCAGTTCTTGCGACAACAATCAGTGTTGTTTCATTTCATCACTAATGCCCAAAAGGTCTAATTAAAAAATTATTAATATAAATAAACCAAATAACATATGAAAAAGATAAAACAATGCCTACTTCGCTTAACGAAAGTTACTGCATAAGGAGAAACCTGTAGCAGAAGTATTTTTCATGAAACAAAGTCAAATATCAAATCATTTTAAGATATCAAGAAAACTTCAACTTACCAAAGGCTTCCTTGAAGGCAGCATGACCGCCTCAACATTTAGGTCCAAAAATATTATCAAGACCGACCATAACCCAGGCAGGCAAGTCCCTGAATTTTATTTGATAGTTATATGAGACTTTATTGACATTCATTTGCATATATTAGTGCAGCATGTTGAGTTCATTATAACTCCTTGATAATTTGTAAATATCATTAATATTTCTTGCCAACTTTACATTTGAATGAATTTTTTTTTGTCTATAATTATTGATGAATTATATGCAAATACTCATAAATATTTGTGATTATGGTATATATAACTCTAATTAATAATTATGGTATATATATTAATCAATAAATAATTGTATATGATAATATTGTTAATTAATAATTAAAAAACTATTATATACGTTAATTTAAAATTTTATATAATTAATATTTTTACCATAATATTAGAGCTGTTTATATAAATGTTCCATATTAATAACATATAATAATTTTACACTCTGTATTATACAATTGTTAACATATAAAAGTTTAACAATTATATCATCAGAAAAAATATCATCAGAACACGATAGGAAGCTTCGCCATTATGCTATTATTATATTTTTTAAATGCTCTAGATGATTAATATATATATATATATATATATGCAGCCTTAAGAAAAATAATGTATTAATGGGTACAAATAAACTGAATTTGAAATTTTGTAAAGGAAAGTTCAATATTCAATGGCCTAAATTAATTGCTGTCCATCTTCCTTAAAAATATGCGTGCATACTTTTCACCGAAGCAGAGGATCGAGGGGAAGGGTTGGCCACCGGCGGGAGTTCGTCGGAGGCGAAATTGAGGGTCGGAGAAGGTTGGCAGCAGGCGTGGAAGAGATCCAGCGGCGTCGATTTCAGATATCGGGCAGTCGGGAACGGGGAAAGAGGAGCAGTTCGCCGGAAGGGAGAGAGGAGCAGTAAAATTGCGAGTGCGTTTTGGGGTTCCCAACACCTGATGATGTCGTGCTCTACACCGACGCATTCCATCACATAGTTCGCCCCGATTTGTCCGCGCCGTTCCGTCGACGTCGTCACGTCGACTTGCCACTTCTTCCATATCACCCCGAAAGAATCGGACTTATTGTGGAGCGATTCTAAGTCCACTAAAGATGTTCGAACTTTTATGCGAGAGAAAAAAAGAGCGCGATATGGGAGGCGAAAGGGAGTGGTTTTACAGCCGAAATGGACTCGGTCGGGGTGCGCAGGATAGTTTTGTTTAGCAATTTTTTAACTCATTATTTTGAAGCATTTCAAATTATGGAAACAATAATTAAGTATAAAAAATGACAGATATATTTCAAAAAAAAAAACATGGTGAATGACCATAAACATAGTTAGCCTACCGAAAAGCCTTCTATTTCAGTCAAGTCTACCGGACTTTTATATAAAAATATTATTTATAATTATGTAAGAGCAATATAATAATCAGTTACTAAAAATGATTAAATTAATTTGATAATTATTAATATATTATGAGATGTTAGATTAAATAGCAATTTTTATTAGATATATTATTACTAATAAAATAATTTAAATTTATTTTTAATCTAAAATCATAATTATATTTTATTCCTTTTTATTTGTATTTCTCTTTTAATTTAGTTTTATTTATTTTCTTCACTAACATTTTTCCTTTTATTTCTTATTTTAAATTATTTCTTTTTTCCCTCTCGTCTCTTCATATCATATCTTTTTAAAGAAAAAATAGTTAAAAAATTATTTGAACTAAATTTACCGGTTGAACCCAATGTTCTAAGACCCGACCATCGACCCGGATGATCGGACCGATTGGACCGGATTGAATCAAATGATCAAAACGAGTAATACAAATTAATAAAAAAATAAAAAAAGTTAGTGACTATTGTAATATTATTAATATATAATATATTATTTAGCAAAAATATAATGTAATATAATAAAATAATTAAGATCAAATAATATAATAAAGTAAGCATAAATTGAATCATCAATTGAATATTTTCTAAATAAAAAATCTTTTGAGTAATTATAAAAAAATAAATATATCATTGAAATTTTACATATGTGACAAAGAAGAATGTTGAATAATGGTTCATTTTGAAATCCATATCATTCCATGTTATGATGATTTTCTTATTTTTCATTGATATGCATAATGATCATGAGCTCTACATGTAAAACATTTAAAATGTGATTTTCTATCATATGAATGATTAGATTTTTAATAAGAGTTTTTATGTCCAAAATGATTTCTAAGATTATCTTTCGTTATATGAGAAATAGCTTTTTCTTTATTTTGTGTATTTTTCAAAAAAAATATTTTCCTGTTTTAGTTTTTCTAACAGACACGTTGGTTTTATGATTTCACATGTATGTATAATTTTCAAAGTTTCGGTTTTATTTTTCAGATTTTCATTTCTCATAAAACATGTATCATTTTCTTCTTTTAATTTATCAATCTCATGTAGTATTTTTTTTATTTTTCTCTTTAAGTGAAAAATAACTTTTTATAAGGGATGAAAATTCTTTATTTATATCTAAAGAAATGTTTTTTTCGGAGGAGCTCGATGAGTCATAATTTTAATTTGAAGAGTTAGAAATTACCTCATCGTTGTGTGTCATTAAGCATATGTATGCTTCGTCACTAGAAGAGCTTGACGAGTCACTTGTTTCATTTGATTCTTCATATTTTTTCCTCTTTCCCTTTTCGAGATGTCTCTTTGTATGATTTTCTTGTTGGTTTCTCATTCTTCTCTTTCTTCTTTACCAACTTGAGATACTTATCTAATTTTTTTGTGTAGCGTGTGAGTTTTTTTGTCCATTTTCTCTTCACTTGAGTCTTCTTCTTTTGGATTTGCTTTCAATATTAATGTTTTTTTTTTGGAGGATTTTTCTTCTTGATCTTCTTGGATTGATATTTCATAGGTTAGAAGTGAACTAATTAGATCATCAAAATTCATATTGTTCAAGTTATTTTCTTCAATCACGGTTCCTTTTGTATGCCAATTGGAGAAAATAGACTTGAGAAATTTTTTCACTTTTTGGGATTAGTGCTTGACTCGTTCAAGGAGGCTAAGCCATTCAAAATATCGTTAAATACGTGTAATCATATCATTTATGAATTCATTATCATGCATTTTGAAATAATCATATTGGTGATTTAGAATATTTAATCTAAATTCCTTAACTTTATCTGTCCATTCATATGTTTCCAAATCTCAGTTGCACTTTCACAACTTGAAATCCAATTAAATTTTGTTGAACCAAAGCGCAATAAAAAAATATTTTTGGCTTTCCAATCAAGTTTTGAAAAAAATTCTCTTTCGGTAGAATTTATAGATAATTTTTCATGTAAATAATAATCATTTTCAACAATGTCCCACATGTTAATATCAATAGAACAAATGTATGCTTGAATTCTAATTTTCCAATATGCAGAATTTGATGCATTTAAAAGGGGAAGACAACTAATTGATTGTCCTTTGGCAAAACTAAATCTGCTTGATGTCATAGCTCTAAAGACGATTAAATCTTAAAACAAGATGATTAGATGTTAAAATAAGAGCAACCTACTCTGATACCAATTGTTGGAGCAAAATTTTAATGATAAATAAAATTATATTTTGATGATACAAATTTCGAAAGATTAAAGCTAAATGTTGAAAAAGTTTAAAAAAAGGGGACAAGTTTATGCATTACAATTTGATTAAATAATTGACTATGATCTTATTAGATTCTGGATGAATGATGAATATCAAAGTTGTAGAGAATTCTATTAGTTATTCATAGAATTCAATATCATCTAATTTGAATAACTGTGCAAAATGTTGAGTCCGCCTCGGTCAACGTTAATCGACCGAATGGAGATGCCGATCGAATGATCAATGCTGAGCCTGCCTCGGTCAACGTTAAGATGATACCGATCGACGGACCGATCGATGAATCAAGCGTAAAAGCTAAAGAAATCACGCACATAAATTGCTCGATCGGTCCATATGTGCGGTCGACCGGCCTACGGGTCAAATGAACATGGTAACGGTTAGTTTTGAATGAGAAAAGTGTGGAAAAAATTTTGAATGATTTTTTCACACATTGAAGCCTATAAAAGGAGTACGAAAGCGATATAAATTTACTTAAGGCATGGAATTGTGATTTTCAAAAAAGTGGAAATTTGGAAAATTAAAGTCCTAGTAATTGTTCCTATATGTCAAAGAATTTTAAAAGTATTTTTAACAATTTTTAGGAGGCCTTTTACTTAGGTAAAATGTAGACACAAAATTGAAAAATCTATTAAATCACAATTTTTCAAACAAAAATTTAGATTTTGATTCCTTGGTTATTTATTTTTCTAAATATTTTATTTGAATCCAAATGGGGGTAATTTCTTATTCACATGTAATGTCTTAAGTAAATGAACACTAGCTGAAGTTGGCTACCCCCTCCTTTCTAATACTTATCCTTTTACATATTACCACATCTTCCTGCCCTTTTCACCTCCTTTGGTCAAACCTCTAACAAAAGAGCAAAAATCACTACTACTTGAAGAAATTTAGAGAAAGAGAAGGGGGATTAGAATTCTAGCTTATGGTATGTTGATACTTCATTCTCTTTTGATTTTAACTATCTAATTCCTAAGCGCAAATATACTAGCAAGTATACTAGATCGAATTACGTAATAAAGAGTGAATAGAGTGTTGAACCCATGATGACTAATCTAGATTCTTATCTTTATGACTTAAGTTTATTAATTGAGAAGTAACAATAATTGATTTGAGATAAAAGTAATTCAGATGATGACAATCAAAGATAATGATGCCCTTAATAATGTGAGAGAAAGTTAGAACTCAGACTTCATATCCCTATCGTATTTTTTTTGATTATCAATAATTAAATATAGACTTCTTGTCAAAAATAAATGGATAAAAGATATAGGACTAAAAAACTTGAGAACCTAACTACCCTAGTAAAGAATATAATCAAAGCACGTTGAAAACTCAATCCACTTTAATATACTATGAACTAAGATGCATTAATATGAAAGGTTGCTTAAAGTAAATGACTAAAAAACTTGAGAACATAACTATCTTAAATAGAAGTAAAATTAAAGACGTCGAAAGCTCGATCAACTCCAATCTACTTTATCTAAGATACCTTAAGTTGCAAACCTCCGTATGATGATACAATTGTTAGCAATTAAAACTAATTTACTATCAAAAATATTAAAAAGATAGAACTCGGCCAGGATCATAAGGAACTCGGCCCAGGCTAACACAAAAGTTTCTCTTCGACGAAAACAATGAAGGAACCCAGCCCGGGTTGTATTCGACTCGGCCCGGGTTCTTCACATAGAAGAATCCGATCAATATTTTCTTGCGATTATTATGCAAAATTATATAAAAGTAATGCAAGAAACTATTCAACTAAGATAAAGCATGAAAGACATATCACAACCATATTCTCAAAAGTCTAAAGAAATAGATATATTAAGAGAATACTGAAGTTCAATGTAGTCTTCCTTTAATAACTAAACTAATCCATAATCAGAAGAATTAACATCAAATTCGAGGGAGAAAATATAAAATAAAGATTAGAAATTGTAAATCAAACTCCCAAGAAGTGGTGGACATCTCTGGAACAAGCTTTGGCCGAAACTATGCTCCAAACGATCGCCCGAAATCACGAAATCTCTACTTCTTCGATTGATTCGCAGTGGCGCGCAGTAGAACTTCGTCTCTCATTTCTGGTGTGGCTAGGGCTTCAAACTCCGAGATTGCACGCTCCTTGGCTTTTTGGTACATCCATATTTATAGGGGTGGCGGCCTCCTAGGGTTTCGAGTTGAAATCACGATTTAAATTTGTTAAAGTCGGCCGAAAAACCACGCGATCTGCTAGTTTGGTTGATTTGTACTAACCCGGGCCGGGTCTGATCCAACTCAGGCCGGGTTCTGTTCAGATTTTATTTTCGAGTAGAGATCAATCCGGATTCGGTTTCTAACGTCAACCCAGTTCAGGTATGAAGTCAGCCCGGCCCAGATTTCTCTTGAACTCAATCATATGTGCTCTTTGTGCTCCGTTTTGCGTTCTTTTCCGATCTGATCGCTTTGCACCTTCAAAATGATGATCCTGAGAATAAAATCAAACAGAAGTGGGTAGCTTTGGACTAAAAAGAAATTAAGAAATAAATAAGAAAATAGATGCATGTAATGGTAAAAACTACGAAAAATAACCTAAATGATGCATGTAAAACATGTATGAAAATGCATGCATCAAATTCTCCCAAGCTTGAATTCTTGCTTGTCCTCAAGCAAGGTTCAAGGCAAGACTCAAGAATCATAAATGAACCATCATAGTCTCCACCCCATGACTAATACTTTTCTACTACCATCGTTTTACAAGTCCATCGCCAAAGTATCTATCCACAATCCATAACCCAGCCTCATAAAATTTTTGGAACTTAAACAAATTAAACTTATTCTAGTTTAGCTCTGTGCAAGAAAAAACATATAGCCTATCAAGTAATAGCATTAATGTTGAACGCAAAAAGTAAAGAGTGAGCTTAATTTTACTTTATTCACCCTTTTATTTCCATACAAAATTAATTACTCATGTGCTTCTCCATATTGCTCAAGGTGGTCAATGTAACAAGCTTTCTGTCGACGGATCCCAGACCAGTTGGCCTTAGGTCGCCAGGCAAGAATCTCCTATGGATCTAATCACCCGAACACACCAAGGTTCCGGATAACGCATTTATGCATCGTTTAAAACTTTTCCCTTTTACTGATTTGGTACTCTTGTGTTTCTCCATATTGCGGAAGGTGATTCATGTAACAGGCTTTCGATCGACGGATCCCAGAGCAATTGTCCTTAGGTCATCAGGCAAGAATCCCCTACGGATCTAATCACCCGAACACACCCAGGTTTCGGATAATACAATTATACCTTACTATAACTTTTGGCGTTCGACTACCCCTCTTTCATACTTGATTATTTATTTTAAGCTCACAAAATACTTTATGCGTTCAATAAAAAGGCTACTATTATCAAGACATAAAATAAGAATATGAAATGAAATGCGAGCATGAACAAGAATAAGTGGTCTAAGTATCCATAACTTTACTTGGTAACATACACTTTCCAAATTACCCAATGCTAAGGTGATGGAATAGGTAAAAATATGGCAAGAGAATTTCATAAGTGCACAGGGTGTCCTTGAATTTCACTTAAGTGCAAATAAGAAGAACAAACAATAAGACAAAATGATGGTGAATGGTATTTTTGTGATTTTTGAATTTTTTTAAATTTTTATGGATTTTCATAAGATGCAAAAGATAAGCAAACGTGCAACTGAAATAAAATAAAAGAAAGCAAATATGATGATGCAGTATAATAAGCAAATATGATGCATGAAATGCAATCTCCCCCAAATTTGAATTAAATACTGTCCTCAATGTTAGCCAGACAAGGTAAGGAGTACAAGATGAAAGACTCTAAAAGATAGAAAAGAAGAAAGTAAAAGACACGACCAGCTAGACATCTCTGGAGGCAGTTAGGTGGCGGATACTGCCCAAAGTAGTCCTGAACCAGCTGCTCAAGGTGATCGCGGCGGTCGCTAAGCTGTCGAAACTGAGCCTGAGTCTCCTGATGGTGCTACTGCATAAGCTTGTAATGTCGCTCCTGGCCCGTAAGAAGTGCGGCTAATGTATCCTGCAGAGCAGAGACATCAAAACTAGCAGGGGTAGAAGCATAAGTCAGCTGAGATGTAGACCCGTGCTGAAGTGGTGAACTCGGGGCCATAAAGGATGGCTGCGGGTGCTGTGAAGGCCCCTCATCCTGCAGAGGTACTGGATCCTCATCATCTAGATCTGGATGTACATGAGGGTCTGCGATGTGGCGAGGCTCCACTTGTCTCAAAGAAGGAAAGTATGTCCAGTTCGCACGATCAAAGACAGTGAAGCAATCAGCATCAGTGCATGGCAATGTCTCAACCCTATTGTGAAACTTGAAGGTCAGACCACCTGAAGTCCTCTTAACAAGGTTCATCTGAAGAACCGTGGTCATCCCAATAAATGTGGGCTCGATGGGGTCAAAAGAGGACAGGTCAAGGCCCAAATAGAGGGCTATAGGAGTGATCATGCCACAATTGATAACTTTGCATGAAGTCCTGATAGCTTGTCTATGAAAATTGTCGGCTAAGATGGCGCCTAAGTTGATTTTCCGTCCTTCCACCATAGCCCATAATATCTCCAGTTCTGTAGTATTAATGACTCCCTCGCTTTCTACTCTACCACGGATGGTATAAGAGATGATCCTATGGACATATCGAAATACTGGATTCTGAATAAGACTCGTCTTTGCTCGGGAAGGAAGGAAGGGCTCATCATTTGTTATGGCTTTCCATAAGGTAGCTCCCTGAAACTCAGGAGAAGTAGCAAAAGACTCCAGTATGGGAAATCCATAAATAGAGTTAAACTCCGGCATAGAAAAACTATATTCAATATTAAAAATCCAGAAGCTAACTCGATAACACCGAGCAGAGCACTCATAAGTATATGAACTGAGAAACTCATGGCACATTTTCTCGTATGTCGGCCACCGTTGATCCAAAAAGGTCCTCATCCCCACCATCTCAAAGAGTAGCATAATAACATCATCAATATTTAAATCCGCCATTGTTTTGAAGCACGCGTACCGAGTGGGGGTAACAGTAAAGAAGAACGTCTGTCGGTAGCATTTCCATTGGGTGGAGTCACGAAACTCGAGACTAGTAGATCGCGGTGGTCAGTCTTCCTGTTGCGTAGCTTCATTATCAGCCATCGAAGAAGCATGGGAGCGACGGGCTACGACTTTCCGACGAGGCTGCATTGTAGAAAATGTGATCTTAAGCACACTGTGCAAGGAACCCGACCCGGGTTAGGAGATGACGCAGCCCAAGTAGGAGTTGTCGTAGAAGATGTTGTCGAAAGAAGGACCTGGCCCGAGTATACAGTCGATGCGGCCCGGCTGAAGAAAGGCGCAATGCAGGCCGGATTTCATGAAGAGTGGTCTGGGTCTAGATGTTCGGCCTTCATCAATTCTGGGAAGAAATCCGAGCCGTGTATGTAGAGGCACGGCCCGGGCTGTCACGATGATGACATGAGGTAGACTGTTATGGCTGCTGGTCGTCAGCTGCCAAGATCTCGATGGCGGAGGCCGTAGCGTCGGTAGATGAAGGCGACACAGCGACAAGGTGCGACGTCGGGGATTAGAAGATCGCAGCGGCGGCAGCGTGGAGCAAAGGTGGCGGTGCGATGTCGGCGACATCGCTGGGTGGCAGATCAGGGATGCGGACGAGGGCGAGTCAAAGAAGAGCACGGTGGCGGTGTGGACTCTTGACAATTGGGGCCGGTTGAGGGCTCTTGGCATGAAGAACTACCGGTGTCGGAAAAGGAGGATGGAGATTTGGCGATGTGGACCTGCAATGGCCGTTGCTCCAGGTTTTGTAGACAAATCCGACCCGAGTAGGTGGCCGTTCAGCTCCGAAAATCATGGAAAATCAATGCCACGTCATAATGACGGGTGGTTGGAAGTTCAACAGCAAGATTCACCATCATTAAAGTGGCCAAATTTTGCATGCAGTCAACCGGCGAACACGATGTCGAAGAAGCCCGACCCGGGTTACTCGGAGCTCGGGCCGGGTTTCGGATGTGATCGGGTCGAGCGCCTTCATGTGCAATCTCTTATACCCGGCCCGGGTCTCCAGCAGCCCGGCCCGGGTTTTATGTAACTGTCATGAAGTAAAAAGAATAGTGCGGCCCGGGTTCAAGGGAGCTCGGGCCGGGTTGATCAGCAGAAGAGGTATAGCTCAGGAAATTATGAAGTTAAGATCATTCGATTATGGGCTAACGATGAGACTTTAAGACAAGGTAATTAATGAACTAAAAACTTACTAAACTATGACTAGAACTTGATATAAAGAAACCAAATCTAATAAGGCAATTAAAAAAAAAGTAACTACTAATCTATGACTAAATAACCTAGACTAACAAAAAGGGTAGTATTAAAATAAAATTGTGCAATAAAGAACAGTCTCACTGTGATTAGTTGATGTGCTCGTGACACCCAATATGATGAGCTCACTAGATGCGAGTGAATATGCACCCGACTGACTCCAACTTGCGGTGAACTTCATCAGAGATTTTGGCTTTACCTTTTAAGTCAATTTGTGATTTTTCCATGTTTTGAATTACCTTTGGACTCCTTGGGCGGCATTGTTGGGATGTGGTTAGTGCTTTTGATGTTGATGCTATGAATGTTGTGGTTCCCTCCTTTGTTCAGGCAAAATTGGAGGTTGATTCGTAGTTGGGGTTAGGACTTCCGAAGGCCAGCTCCTCCTTCGAACTATTTCATCTTCAATTACATACTCACTTGTCTCATTTATCCTCCACTCTGTAGTCCATGTTCTTTTTTGAGAATTTCTTCGTGGTCTCCATCTTTGATATGCATTTTGATGGTGACATGGGCATACAATAATTGGGGGATAAATTTCCAAGCAATTCTTTTGAGATGAGTCAAATTGAGAAGAAAAATCTGCAACATGCTTCTCTAATGCTTGGATCTTTGCCTCCATCTCCTCGAATTTACTCTGAATCTCGAATGTTTGTGGAGGAGGAGGAATATCATTTTTGTCTTTAACTTGAGCCTTCAATTGAATCAAGTGTGCTAAGGATTGAATGAGTTTGTCTTGAAGGTTTAAATTGTTCTCAATGCTTGAAATAAATTGGCAAAGCATCCCCTCCAAGTTAGTCATTGATTCAGTTGAGGAGTTATCTTCTCACAGAGATGAGAGAGCACCATCAATTTCATGGCTATGTTGCTTCATATTTGAAATTTGAATCTCCATATTTTGTATGAATTCTTCTTGCGTGGAGATCTTCGTCAGCAACGTTCCCACCATGTGCATAAGCAGGACTAATGGGTCTTGCGATCTTTCGCTTTCGTCTACACATGCTCGGGGTGGCGTGATTGTATTTTGTCTTGGAAAGTTTATATCAACTTGTATAATTTTAGGTGCAGAAGTGCCTTCTTGTTAGGGACTCTGTAAAGCTTAAAGTTGTTCTTCTCCAGGAGCTTTGATAATCTTGCTACTTTCAATTGGCTTGGGTTGTTTTTTAGATTTATTCTTCTTCGCCATAGAAGATTGATCAACTTGTCTTTAAAATAATTTCCTGAAACACACAAATAGAAACTCGTGAAAGTATATGAAGTGATGAATACCAAATAAAAGATACGCAATAAAATCTTCAAAAGTGCAAGAAAGAGAAAAAAATAAGTTAACAAACAGAAGTAGGAAAAATAGAACTAGAAATTAGTCCCCGGCAACGGCGCCAAAACTTTGATGCATGCAAATGAAGCGTAAATATACTAGCAAGTATACTAGATCGAATCAAGTAATAAATAGTGAATAGAGTGTCGAACCACCCATGAGGACTAATCTAGATTCTTATCTTTCTGACATAAGTTTATTAATTGAGAAGTAACAAAAATTGATTTGACATAAAAGTAATTCAGATGATGACAATCAAAGATAATGACGCCCTTAATAATGTGAGAGAAAGTTAGAACTCAGACTTCGTATCCCTATCGCATTTTCTTAATTATTAATAATTAAATATAGACTTCTTGTCGAAAATAAACGGATAAAAGGTATAGGACTCAAAAACTTGAGAACCTAACTATCCTAGTAAAGAATATAATCAAACCACGTTGAAAACTCAATCCACTTTAATATACTCTGAACTAAGATGCATCAATATGAAAGGTTGCTTAAAGTAAATGACTCAAAAACTTGAGAACATAATTATCTTAAATAGAAGTAAAATTAAAGACGTCGAAAACTCGATCAACTCCAAACTACTTTATCTAAGATGCCTTGAGTTGCAAACCTCTGTATGATGGTATAATTGTTAGCAATTAAAACTAATTTACTAACAAAAATATCAAAAAGGTAGAACTCGGCCCGTATCAGAAGGAACTCGGCCCGGGCTAACACAAAAGTTTCTCTTCGACGAAAACAATGAAGGAACTCGGCCGGGGTTGTATCCGACTCGGCCCGAGTTCTTCATAGAGAAGAATCTGATCAATATTTTCTTGCGATTATTATGTAAAATTATATAAAAGTAATGCAAGAAACTATTCAACTAAGATAAATCATGAAAGACATATCACAACCATGTTCTCAAAAGTCTAAACAAATAGATATATTAAGAGAAAACTAAAGTTCAACGTAGTCTTCCTTTAACAACTAAACTAATCCATAATCGGAAGAATTAACATCAAATTCGAGGGAGAAAATATAAAATAAAGATTAGAAATTGTAAATCAAACTCCCAAGAAGTGGTGGACGTCTCTAGAAAAGCTTTGGCCGAAACTATGCTCCAAACGATCTCCCGAAACCACGAAATATCTACTTCTTTGATTGATTTGCAGTGGCACGCAGTAGAACTTCGTCTCTCGTTTCTGATGTGGTTAGGGCTTCAAACTCTGAGATTGCATGCTCCTTGGCTTCGTGGTACATCCATATTTATAGGGGTGGCGGCCTCCTAGGGTTCCGAGTTGAAATCACGATTTAAATCTAAGTTAAAGTCGGCCGAAAAACTACGCGATCTGCCAGTTTGGCTGATTTGTACTAACCCGGGCCGGGTCTAATCCAACTCGGGCTGGGTTCTGTTCAGATTTTATTTTCGAGTAGAGATAAATTTGGTTTCAATTTTTAATGTCAACCCAGTTCGGGTATGAAGCCAACCCGGCCCGAGTTTCTCTTGAACTCAATCATATGTGCTATTTGTGCTCCGTTTTGTGTCCTTTTCCGATCTGATCGCTTTGCACCTTCAAAATGATGATCATGAGAATAAAATCAAACAGAAGTGGGTAGCTTTGGACTAAAAAAAAATTAAGAAATTAAATAAGAAAATAGATGCATGCAATGGTAAAAACTACGAAAAATAACCTAAATGATGCATGTAAAACATGTATGAAAATGGATGCATCAATGAGTTATCAACTTACTGAGTTATTATTTGCTGAAGAACTCTTGAGATCATGAGAGACCAACCTTAACAGGATGTGGATCTTTTTTGTTGCTAAGGTATTGAGAAGTCATGTGCCCCACTGCACGTGCTAGATAGATGACTTGTAACTCTCATATCCCGTAGTTGGGGTATTAAGAGAGTTTGATATGTGATGTCTTATGAAAGTACTAATGTATCTTGTAAAACAAAAATCTTTTATGACTTTGTGGTTGTGTGTATCCTAGGATTTGTTACATGCTCTGAATGAGGTTTATATGGTTTGATCATGTGTGTTATTACTTTCTTGTATTATCTAGAGGAGTTATGCATAATTTTTTTTTTAATTATTTGATCATCTGCAATCAGTCGCGAGATTTGATTTAAATCACCATTTAAATCGGAGTTGTGACAACGTAGGTCCCACATACAACACGATAATATAAAATAGTAAAGATGACTATTATATCCATGTGCACACGCCATCTGAGCATAAGTCACCGCAGAAACATCAATCGAGCCACATAAGATGGATCAAGTACCTACGAAGATCAACACAGGGAGGAAACCCTCCCGTTCCCTCCCGTTAACATTAGGCTAGATGTGATAACAAAAAAATCATAAGGATGATCCATAAAGTATAAGCATGATAGAAATAATAAACATTATCGTATAGGGTTCATGTGGATCATCATGTGAGGAACACTGTATATTGTTCATTTCATGTAGCATCTTTAACATTTTGATCATTCCCTGGACCATGATGGAAAGAGTCAACATCTATAGTAAGTTCTATGACTCATAAGAGCATTCTTCTTTCTCTTGGGAAGACATTCATTTAATCATTATTCTATTTCTTTTCACTTCATTTCATGCTCATGTTCATAAGGGCAAAGTCATTCCATTCATCTTTAGCCATTTATTTAATTTCATCTTATCCATTGATTGAAAGAACTTTCCACTAGGTATGTCATACAAATACACAAATGTGTAACTACTAGACCATAAAGGGCCAACAAAGAATGAGTGTCCCAGAAAATGATCACAATAGGGGAGGATGGCCTCACACAAGGTTGTAGCATTCTAGAGAGGGAAAGTGACATACATAAGCCTGAATACGATAGGAGGAGAGGAGTACAACACACAAGGTTAAAACTCCTCAAGGGGAAGCGTTTCACACAAGTTTGTGGACTTTCCATCTAGGTAGGCATGACAACTCTCCATTTCATCTTTTATCTTTATTAACCTATTAACCTATCTTTCTATCTCAATGATCAATGAAGACTTTAGCAAGAAAACGTTCACTCCAAGTTAACTTGAATAAATATAAGGTATAAGGTCAATCATGAGAAGAGAGATGAATCAAGACACAAGTATTTATTGAAATCATATTAGTGTCTCTGTCCAAATTTTCGGACACCTGCTAGGTCGAGCAGTCGCCTGTTTGTAGGGTCATTGGATGCCTAAAACTGCTCACATAATGTCATTTGGTCATACGCCCAGTAGGTCGGGCGGATACCCCAATCTTCCTTGGACAGAAACTACGAGCACTCGGCATGAATTTTCATTCGCCAAAAAAGTATAGCCTATTTTGTCTAAGTTGCATAATTCAACAAATCACATTGGTAGCATTGGTCGACTGGTGGGTTGGTCGATCGATCATGTCAACATAGTTTAGCCTCAAAATATTAGAACAGACGCCTAATTGGCAGATTGGTCATCTAGTCTAATATTTGTTGTCCTTTGCCGAGATGAAAATGGGTGCCTGATTTAGGGACCGATTATCCATAGGTCATTGTGGAAATCCATATGTTCTTAATCAAATATTGTACCATAACATTTCTCACACGCATACAAACTTAATTCTAACCTAAATCAAAATCCAGAGATCATATGAGCATGTTCTTATATCCATTTTATCTCATAGTAACACGAACGTCTTAATATCATTCATATTCATTTCCTAAATCACTAGTTCATTAATAAGGTCAGAATAATAACTTTCAAGTGACTATGATAAGCATTACAACAATCATCTAGCTAGGCATGGCAACTCTCCATTTTATCTTTTATCTTTATTAACCTATTAACCTATCTTTAGATCTCAATGATCAATCAAGACTTTAGCGAGCAAAGGTTGACTCCATGTTAACTTGCATAAATATAAGGCATAAGGTCAATCATGGGAACACGGATGAATCAAGATGCAAATATTTATTGAAGTCATATTAGTGTCTTTGTCCAATTTTTTAGACACTCGCTAGATCGAGCAGTAGCCTATTTGTAGGATCATTGGATGCCTAAAATTGCTCACATAATGTCATTCAGTCATTCGAAGGCCAGGTGCGACTCAGACGTCCAGTAGGTCAGGTGGACACCCAATCTTCCTTGGATAGAAACTACGAGCGCTTGGCATGAAGTTTTGGTCACCAAAAAAGTCATCGCTCATTTTGTCTAAGTCACATAATTCAACAAATCACATTGGTCGTTCGATCGTGTCAACATAGCTTAGCCTCGAAATATTTGAACGGACGCCTAATTGGAAGGTTATTGGTCATCCGGTTTGATATTTGTCGTCCTTTGCCGAGATGAAAATGGGCGCCTCATCTAGGGGTCGGTCGACCGCTTCATTGGCAAATCCATAGTTCATTGTGGAAATCCATATGTTCTTAATCAATTTTTATACCATAACATTTCTCACATGCATACAAACTTAATTCTAACCCAAATCAAAGTACAAAGATCAGTTCTTATATCCATTTTATCTCGTAGCATCACAAACGTCTTAATATCATTCATATTCGTTTCCTAAATCACTAGTTCATTAATAAGGTCAGACTAATAACTTTCAAGTGACTATGATAAGCATTCCAACAATCATCTAAAAACATGAACAACATAAAGTCCATTTCACACTTAACAACATAATACCTTAGGAAAACATACAAATAAAAACCTTCATGTCATGGTCTTCTAAGCATCTTCATAAAATGCAAACTATAACCTAAATTTTTAAGACCTCAAGCATGCATAATCTCGTGCACCAAACATCATATAAGGTTCATAATCAAGGCATCCATCGACAGTAATTTCAGCATGTTACACATTCAATTTCATGCACATATGAAGTAGCAAATAATCATGCATATCAAGATTATAATCCGAGGCATCAACCTACCCATTCTCTTGGCATGAACCTAAGTCTAATAGTCATTAGAACAACATGCCAAGTACACATTTTAGCCTTGTTTTTTTATTCTCCTTCCAAAGGATCAATCTCTAGCCCCTCCTTCTCCTTCCTCCTTGGTCTTCTCTGCGAGTTGCACCTGTGTTGTCCTCTCCTAGGTCCTCTGGCCGAGCCAAAGTAATGGAACAACAAGACAACAATGGTGGAAAGGAAAAGATGAGAAGATGAAAAGAAAAAGAAGGAATGAGAGGATCTTGGGGTTAAGTAGAAGTGAAAAATGAAACTTTGTGCCCCTCTCATATGAAGTAGAAGGGTTGCACAAGGTTCCAAAGGTTGGAGTGTGAAAAGAGGAGTAAAAAATGAATTTGACTTCTCTTTTCATGTGCTGGCGACTACACACTGGGCGCCTGCATGGTGCCGGTGACGCGCAAAGGGCGCCACCCCTCTCCGGTGTTGACGAGGCTACCAGAGGAGGCGACACTACCTCTTTTTTTATTTTTTGAATATTTTAATGTTATTTAATTTTGTAATGGATGCCACATCGACAATGCAATCTAGAAACCACCAATCACAGATAAAAAGGACATTTAATAAATAAGTTAATAGTTTGAATGCAGCACAAAATAAAGTTGAAGGATAAAATTGAGGAAAAAAATGGGTAAAATTGGAAGGCATTTAGTGATATCCATTTGATAAGGAGATGGCGTGGATGGTAAAAAAATCTCATGGTTGGTGGTGGCGGGACCAATACAAACGATTTAACTTAACAGGAAAAAGAGGGAAGGGCGCCATTTTACCCTGCAGGTATGGTCTATACTTTTTTGGTTAAATTACGGTGAAAACCCAGAAGGAGAAAAATGCATTTATTTATCTATTTTTTTATTGTTGTTCTTTCTTTTCGGCAAAGGGAAAAAAATCATAATAGAAAAAAGACAGGAGACCTTGCTGCTTGTGAAGATGTTGATGAAGATAACATAATGTGAAGAACGTCAATAATTGGGGGACTTGAAAATTGACATTTTAAGCAAGTCATAACTCAAAATTGTACTTCCCAAGATGATGTTTTAGTTAACAAAATTTATAAGCAAGGACTTTTACTTAGGAAGATGGGGTAGTTTTTCCATAAAAAAATTAACATTAAAATTTTTGAAATTTTAAAATATAATTATTGTAATTTTTAAGGAGAAAAAAATTTGCATAGGAGGTCTCAATTTTTTTCGAATCTGAGCTCCTTGTTAAATAATAATATTCTTAAAAAGTTAGAAGTACTAAATTGATTATATTAGATATTTTAAAAAAAATAAAATGCAACTTTAAATTTTCAATCTAACTATAATTGAAAATATTCTAATTAATTTTATATTCAAATTCATTAAGATAAGTTAATAACTTAGTACTGCTCAAAATTCAACTACATGACAATATTTTAAGTCCATAGATATCGAATACAATGACTAAGAGAAAAAGTAAAACTATAAAATATTACTTGAAAGCAGGGATGGAGCCAAAAATATTTAAAAATAGATATTAAAAATATATCATAAATAATAAATGTTTATAAATATATGTCTTAAGTTGCATTTAACTTAATTTGGGGTGGGGGTGTCAAAATTGAATTTTACCCTATAATTATGTAATATATTATAATATTTTTTAAAATATCTATTTGGTTCGGCCTCTCTAATTTTCTTTTCGTTGAGGACCTAAGGGGTAAGTTTATATGTTTCAAAATATTAATTTAATTATTAATCGGGATTCTTCTTTGGCTGGTTGTTTAGGGTTTTCGTGGATCAGTTTTTATTCCCCTCTCCTCCCCACCCACCATTTTTACTTTAAAATGACATTTAAAGTTAAAAGATATATTATTATAGGGAGGAGGAGCCGACTTCCCTCGTAGATGGGACCTATTAAATAATTCTTTATTTTACTAAATATTAAGAAAAAAATATAAAGAACTAATTGTTTATATATATATATATATATATATTAATGGAAAATACAAATGATTACAGACAAAAAAGTTGTAAATGACAAGTATATAGAGTACATGTAGTGATTGGTGCTTTTTTAAATTTCTATATTACATAAAGAGTACATGTAGCCATAATAAAGTGTATAAGATAGATTTGGCCTCCCAAGTAAAATTATAAATTATGAAAATTGCTTATATGCGAAATAAGTAGTCAAGAGTTCTCGATAACTTAACTTATTCATAATATATAACTCAGAATATCTAAAGAGAAAAGTGAACTTGAATTACACACTGAAAGCATCGTCTTGGTCGTCTACTTAGATCGTTCATCAACTTTCAAATGATACAAAACGTAAACCTTAATTATGTTCCTTATAAATCTTTCCTCATATAATAAATTTCTGCACAAGTGTATATCTAGTTTCCACGTCCAACACCGGATTAGTGTTGATTTGTTTTGAATTTAACAAGATCAGCAGCAGCACGTGCTGCAGCAGACGCACGGTCTGCCATGGCAATTGCAGCTCTAGCTTTCTCCAAGACATCAGATGCAATTGTACCTGCAATTGCCCTGTCAACACTTGTTTGACCTTCGAATCCACCGGGTGTATCTAATTTACTGGGTGCAGCAGCGGATATTTCGCTTCGTAAAGAGGGATCATTACTCGATTTATGCCCTGAAGGTTGATGCAATTGTTCGTTTTTGTACTCCTTTATGGAGTTCTGAGGAGCTCCATCCTTTCGTGAAGAAACAGTTTCTGATTTATCAAATGCAGGTGCTATTGAAGCCACAGACTTTGATCCATCCTGCATTCATAACAATTAAGTAAAGAATTATGCTTTTTTAGATTTTAAAAATTAAATAACAGGGATCACTTCACTAAGCATATACAATTAGAAGTCATGAGAGAAAATGATGTAAGAGAATTAGTTCCATAACCTGAAACTTAAAATTCCTTTTCACTAATAGGATTAGTTAAAAAATTGGTCTGTTTGGTTAGATATAAAGGAATTTTGAGATGTAACTAAATGTAAGTGAAGTGGATGATTACTTTCGGTAACCATCCCTTTTTTACTAAAAAAAGTGTAGTGAAAATCTGACAAGTTGAAAAATATAACTATGAAAAATGAAACTAAGATATATAGTATTATTAAAGACCAGACCTTTGTTGGGCACTAAACATGATCCTCAAGGCTTTTTCTACTTAAGTCCGAGAAAGAAATCTTTTCAAGATGGAGTATGATGTATGACAAGGATCCTAGTTTCCTTATCAAGTGTCTTTGGAATCTTAATTTGTTTGGAGTTATATTTTTAGTTTTCTTTTATTGTTTGTTTTAAGTTTCTTAGTTTGAGTAAAATTTGTTGTATAGCTCTAATGTGAGAAAATGCATATGTTGTGTTTGTGTTATATCAATCTCTCACATGTAGTAGGATAGAATCGAGTTATATTGGGTAGTTAGTTCTATTAGTAGTTTTGTTATGGTTAGAGTAATTACCTCTACATGTTATTAATACATGCATGGTTCCTTTTTTTTAAGGCAATACATGTATGGTTTTTTTCTTAAAGCATTACATGTATGGATTTTCAATTTAGATCAGCCTTTGAAAAGTGTTTCTATCAATTTTGTAATTGATGTTTGATCCACTTTATACAAACTATTTAATATGAACATTTGTTATACAAGTTATTAGCAGTAATTGTGTTTTAGATTTTTTTTTCTCTTGAGGAGGTTGTGTTTTAGATTCTTGTACTTTACTACAAATAACTCCGCCTATGTTTTATAGCCGGTCCCAAGCCCGGATAAAGGAGGAGGGTTGTGTTAGGCCTCGACAGCCAGCGTAAAACCCTGTCGAATCGCATGAACATGGATCAACGAATAGCGTCGTATGATCCATGTAGCCGACCCCACCTAGTGGGATAAGGCTTTGTTGTTATTATTTTATTATACTTTACTACAAATAATTTATCTTATTTTCATTAAGATAGACATATAATCGCACATAATTATATGTATCTATCATTTTGACATAGGAGCCACAAAGATCCTAACACCATTGAAGCGCAAAGAAGTAACATTGATACAGGAGAAATAATATGTTGCTTAAGAAAATAATGGGTAGTTCTACAAGTAGTTTTGCTATGGATATAGTAACTATGTCTCCACGTTATAAATCCATGTATAGGTTTTAAATTTAGGGCAGCCTTTATCAACTTTGTTATTGGAGTTTGATCCACTCCAAACGGTCTATTTAATATGGAGATTTATTCTTTCTAATGGACAAGTTAATTGTATTTAAGAATATTGTACTTTTATTTTTTTTGAAATGAGAAAGGATGACTAGCAAGCTGGTAGTCATTCAAAAGTTTCATTAATAATAATAGTACAGGTTACAAAGTTTGATAGGAAGGCCAACAGAAACTTCAAGGCCATGAAACCAAAATGACAGCATCACACTACACCATATCAAAGATGACCTCTTTCTTCCACACAATATTGTACTTTTATTACTAATAATATTTATCATACTTTCATTCCCATATCACTTGCAGTTTTCAGCAATTAACACTTTATATCGGTCTCTAACATGTAAGATGATTGGATTACGTTATGTTGTTAAGATTCCAAGTAATTCAACAGAAATTCTCAAATGACACTGAAAATTGGTACAATTTGTTCACTAGAGATTCTAAATATACGGCTTCTTTGGTAAAGTCGTGGGTTGGGCATTCGAAACCTCTGGTACACCAATTGGGTACTCGCTCGGTGGGTGGGTAGGATTATGGGGGCCCACCACAGCCTCTGGCATGAGGTATTTTTCACTTGCTATGGTAGTGATATTTGGGATTTCGGGACCATTCTGCTACTAGGGGCCTCCTCATGTTCACGGGGTGTCTTAGCTGCGTTTTCGATGGTACGCCCCCTCATGACATCCTCCCTGGTGTCACGCCCCACTGTTGCGCCCTGTCCCAGGACGAGGCTCGGACGCGCGCATGCATGGCACCTTGAAGACCAAGACACATGCGAGCCGGCAAGTGTCAGGGCAAGCACACTGACGTGAAGGTCAGAGGCAGAGGTCCATCCCCAAGAGTTTGGGACGAGTGGAATGGTCTTGGGACATGCCCGGGATGGCGGGGCGCGCAGGTGGCGCGAACAGACGACCGGTGGGGCATGAAGGTCGCATACCGTCCCAAGACGAATCCTGCTGTCCCAAACGAGTGCATGGGATGGGGGATAGCGAGCAGGCTATCAGGCCAAAGGATTCTTGAGGAGAAGAAGACTTTGGGACGTGAAGATTTGGCTGGGATGCGATGGGACGCTCTGGGGCGCAGAGCGGCTGTCAGGCGCACTGCACCAGGGCAGGAGGCTCTGGGGCAGTCTGCAGGGCCAAGCAAGCACCAGTACACTGCATATGACGAGGAGATCATCAAGTCGTCAAACTCTTGCGAAGAGGACTGGAGGCGGTTATGGCGGCAAGGTAGTTACTAGCAACAGTTATGGCGGCAAGGTAGTTATCGGAGGCAGTTACAGACTTACAGGCGGCGGTTACAGGCGGCGATTACCGACGACGGCCGTCATGCGCATCCTCCATGCTATGGCCACGGGGTGTCCAGATGTCAAGGACGAAGGGCAACTGCAATTCTGACGTTCAGGGGTCTGAGGATGCCTTGGCAAGAGTTCGGGACAGTCGGTTATGTCCGTGACGTACCTGGGACGTAGAGTGCACAGGTGGTGCGCCCCGACGCCCAGTTTGGCGGTTACATGCAGTGACTGTCCCGGGGCATAACTGTCTGCCCCGGACTGATTCTCTTGAGGCAGGATGGCGTGGAGGCTACCTGATCAGGGAGATTTCGTGCAGGAAGATCTCGGGACAAAGCCTTGAGCAGTTGGAATGCAGCGGCGGTTACCAGCGACTTTGCATCCTCGCGGGAAAGCTTGGACGCATTCAAGAGTGTCCCAGATTGTTGTGATGGCAGGAAGGTCATCCAGGGGTTTTGCTAACATGGTACACCAGAGGGTGGGGTGCTTTGGGAGGGAGCATTTGAATTCAAATGGGGTGGTAGTTACCACATCCCTCTTGTATAAATACCCATGTGCTGTATCTCATTTGAATGCAAGTGTACTGAAGTGTAGTGCAAGAGTAGGTAAGTGGACAGCAAGTCCTCTGCAGTGCAGAGCAGTGGGGCAGTGGGTGTTCGAGTGTATGGGACGGCCAGGAAGGACAGCACTTGATAGGCCATTGAGGGCCATTTTGTAAATAATGGGGACTGTCATCTGGGCGGCCAAACAGAGAGTTAATAAAAGGCTTTTCCCCTTTCATTCTTGTGTGTCTTATGCGTGTTCTCTTGTGTGCATAAATCTGTGGAGTCTGGACGAGTGCCCTCTGCAGCGTGTTCTTGGAGGCTGACTGGACGGCTCGTTGAGGAGAAGTTCAATGCCGCACACCCTTACTTCTTGGCAGAAAATAAGATGCCTGGGCCATTTGGCTCCAACGTAACCGAGTTATGTCTGGTGGATGACGTTGTACATCACATTTCTTTTATTCCTTGTGAGTGGGTTTTTTGGATAGTGCTCACACCTTTTTCTCCTTTTGCGCTCTTCACTGGAGAGCGTTTGTACTTATACATGTTGACCATCTTCATTGATATATATATATATATATATATATATATATATATATATATATATGGATGACAACCACAAATCCTAGCAGTCATCCTTTTTCATCTAAAAAAAAGTGTTCCCAAATTTCATAGATAGGCACATGCATACCAACATTTCATACTTCAACAAAGAAGGTGTTTTATGCCACAACCCCCAAATTTTGGGCCAATGTAGGAACTTATGTTGCACTAAGGTTCAACTTCATTTATCAATTTGATCAACTAGTTATAATGTATATGAAATGAAAAAAACGAGAGAATAAAAGATACCAACAAATCTTCATGTGTTTTGCTAAGTTCTGCTTCAGTGGTTGATGAATCCCATTCTACATTATACTCTTGAGCAATTGCTTTCAGAACCTTAACCTTTACTTCTGCTGCAGGAGCTCTCACTGTAAGTTTCTCGATAATCTGTAAAACTTAATTTTTGAAATCCAACTCCATTATTGTCTTCCCAATGACATTAAGAGAAATTTCCTTACAGTGCGATTGACATTGCTACCCGGTCGTAACTCGGAAGCTGCTGCAACAAAATCCTTTCCATACTTTGTAGTGAATAAGTTCCGTATGTTCATCAATTCTGGCAAATCAGAGCATCTTGGTGAGGCAAAAATGACACTTGCAACAGCCTCCTGCAATTCTACAGGGCAATCCCTGCAGCATTTAGATAGCATAACATAAATTGAATTATATAACAACTATGCACACCAAAACAAATAACTATGAATTTGGTTATTACTGTCTATTGGGCATATGATCATAAGTTTTGCGGACAAAAGAGAAAGCAACTATAGAATAAAGGCGATGTTATCACTTGAAAGTCTATAGCTCTATAAATCATTGTTAATCCATTCCATCAGCCAGCAAAAAAGCATTGTACTGCATGTACATTATAAAATATGCCTGGATCGTGAAGACGATATAAACATGTATTATTATAGGTATTGATCAAAGGAATCTTGCAGAACATAATATGAACGAAAGCAAATAAATTGCTGATTCAAAAGAAATGACATAGCAAATAAATCGCTGATTCAAAAGAAATGACATACCTCTGGGTATCAAGAATGGGAACACGTGCAAGAATAAATTCACAGAACAACTCAATGATCTCATAAGCTGCTAGTGTATTCTGTTCTCGTATGACATGTTCAACCTACAAAGTTCACAAAGCAATCAGAAAGCTAGACCAGTCTGTTTTCTTATTAACAATTAATAACTATTTTTGAGGAACCATTAATAAATATAACTATTTCAATCTCTAATGCTAAAAGGCTACTCTAATTTTCTTATCAGAAGAAAAAATGAGCGTACTTACCCTAATTCGAGAAATGGCTTCCTGACCCGTCTCAAGATATTGAGCTATTTCTTTGCACATAAGTTTCAGCTGTGCCTCTCTTTTATTCCGCAGCAATTTGATTCTTGAAATGGCCAGATTCAAGCAAGTCTTGCTACAAAAATTGTCAGCTAAGTCAATACATGATTTTTTTTTAAAGAAAAGTCAATACATTGGCAGTTATATCCTCATGATGAAACAAAATCAAGCTTATAAAATAAAGAGAAATGACAGTGAAAAATAAAGTTCCTTCATTAGATAATTTACTTTAATATCTGAAAAAACCATATCGTTGTGAAGAGACAAAATTAAACTTATAATGGAAGATGTAAAAAATACTTTATTAATGCACAACGGGATATTCCAGTATTATCAAGATTAGAAATACAGCCTAAGAATTGTAAGTTTCTTCATAAGAGAATTTACTTCAATATTATGAAAAAGTCAAGTATCTGGAAAGCACGGAAGCATGTGAAATATGCAAACCTAAAAGTAGAATACATAATTTTCTTGTAGAGAATCACCAACAACAACAACAACAAAGCCTTATCCCACTTGTAGAGAATCACCAACGAAAAATAAAATCTTGAGGAACTTATAACTACAAATTTATACTCCATCGTGGTTATCACCCTTTTATTGTTTGAAACAAACACTACATACAAAGCTCAGTTAATCATAGTGAAAAAAACCAATGTGATGAAAAAATCTCGAATGTAAGATATGTAAATATCACGTGGAGGGTTCATTGCCTCATATGGATCTAAAGAAACGAACAGAACAAAGCCTCCAGGCAATTTCACAGAAACCATAGAATATGTAATTACAACCTGTCATTACTTGAATTTGACATATATGCACAATCAGTTGTTACATGAACTTTTATTTTTGAGGGTATGTTACATGAACTATTGTTCGACAATGCTTGAAAAACTGGATTGACTGAAGTTTGAATCAACTTTGCATAGTCCTATTACCTCCAAATGTCCTAGATAGAGCTTGCCCTGACTTGAGAAATTGCCAAACCTCTCTGATCTCCTTTCTTTGGAAGGAATAAAGGATGACTATTCGAGGTCAAAAGTCATCCAAACTAGAACAAGATAATATATCCAAGGATGTTTTTGAAACGAGAAAGGACGACTAGCAAGCTGGTAGTCATCCAAAAGTTTCATTGATGAAAGGAGAGTTACAACATATTATAGGATAAAGGCGAAAACATAGAGCTAATTTCCACGCCAGTACACCATTGTTGCTACGTTACAGATGTTTTTTTCCACTCCCCAAATATTGCCTTTGCATGGCAGCCCACATTCTCAGCATAAAATCAATATTCTGAAAGATGGTGTCATTCCGAAAGATGGCCCAAATGTCTGCCAACAGAACACCTTGACCATGAGAGGGGCCTTCGATCTCAACATCAGTCTACATGCCAATAATAACTCATCATTCTGAATGCATGCCCCCCCCCCCCCCCCCCCCGTCAAGCAGAGAGTATGCCTCGCACACGGCAGTAGTAGGGGACAGGTGAGCAGTCCGCCGTAGCATTGAGAAATCTTCAAACCTTTGACCAGAGAGATGTGCAGAGAAGGTTGGAACCCAAATGCCACCTCCATCATTGTTTGCAGTAGATCAGCAGTCCGCCACCATCACATGTCTATTATCTGCCAACTGAAGCAGTCAAGGGAATTCCAAAGCAAGGGCGTTCAGCCCTGACCAGTTGTCCCGCCAGAAATTATTCCAGTTGTCACCAGTTGCTTTGGAATCCCAGTTGTCACCACCAATCTGGAATCCCAGTTGAAAACAGAAGACCACAAAAATCACACTTCTGCCCCATAATTCGAACTACCCACTTCATGAGAAGGGTGGTATCATCAAGGTCGTCCGCCGCAGTTGGGCGACAAACAATCTCATAAGACACCAAATGCAGATTGTGCTGTCCAACCGAACTAGTCTGTGCACGCTGAACGAGTCGATTGAGTGCTCAACCTGCTTTGGAATTCTCTAAACTGACATGAAATAGATTGGCGATGTCGATAGGACCTGGCAGAGCAATATGAAACGCCCGCCGCAGGATAACAGCCTAGAGCTCCACCAGTCAACCACTGGTCCACCATCGCCCAATCACATGAGGGTATGCATCTGTCGGTCAGCGACAGGCCCAAGAAGCAAAGCGAGAGAGTTCCAATAGGTGAACGAAGCACCGTAGCGCAGTCCTGGCTGGTTGGTGCGGGCATATTGAAACCAATAAAGTTGCACTTGGCATAATTGATGCTAAGGCCCGAGAAGTCTCCAAACATTCCAACAAGAAATTGCCAATCTCTGTGCCGCCTGCCAGGAGCCTTCAATAAAAAAGAGAGCATCTGCATACTGGAGAATAGGAATGGAGGTCTCGACAGCACCAGGAACTTGGAAACCAGTGAGAACGTCAGAACTACAGGCAGCGAGAGTAATCCGAGCCAGAGCATCTGCCAGAATAACAAAGAGCGTCAGTGCAAGCGGGAAGCCCTGCCTGACGCCCCTCTGTGGCTGCACCCAGTCCTCCAATAGAGGTCCATTGATGAAACCAAAAAGGGTGTCATCGTTGTACATCTTCGCATCCAAGAGATCCACTTCTCAAAGAATCCACGTCGTCAGAGAGAGAACCACAAGAATGGCCATGAAATGGAGTTATATGCCTTGGCGAAGTCTACCTTCCACAAGAAGCCAGTTGTATTGGATCAAGGCCACGATGAAAGAATCTCCAAAGCCATGATGTATCCATCCGCAATGGACCTGCCAACCACAAAGGCCGACTGGACATTATGAATAATGTTGGGAAGGACCAAACAAAGCCTGTTGGCCGGAACCTAGGTAATGATCAAGTAAGTGCCATTTGACAAAGCGATTAGCCTGAAATCGACAATGCTCGATGCCAGGTTTATTAGGAATGAAGAATAGATAGAACCTGTTGAGGCGCTCAAAACCAGCATTCCCAACTGCGAACTCTTTCTTTTGAAAGTGAAAAGGATGATTGCCATGTTTGCAATCATCCAACTTTATTGCTGTAGGCAACTGCGAACTCTTGTATGGCCACAATCAGATCCGTCTTCACTATCTACCAAAAAGCACGATAGAAAAAGATGGCAAAACCGTCCGGGCCTGGCGCGCCTTCTGGGTTCAGATCCTGAATAGCCAACCATATCTCTGCTTCAGAAAAATCTGCAGTCAGCAGCTCCCATTGGCCATCATCGATAGTAGGAACATCCACGCCCGACAACTCCCAAGTGCCCCTGTCTCGCCTCCTAGTAAACTCTTTAAAATGGCCGGTGACAGCCTCCCCAATCAGTTGCACACCAGAAACCTCCACACCCTGAACGGTAATCTTGTTGATCTGATTGAACCTCCTTCTACCACTTGCCCAGACATGAAAGAAACGGGTATTATTATCCCCTTCCTTCAACCAGGTATGGCACGACCACTGTCGCCATGCAATATCTTCCTTCTTATCCTCCTCCCCAACAATTTCGAACTGCTCCCTCCTCAGCCTCACCTCCTCAGTAATCAAGGCACGAAGCTCCTCTGCCTCATCTAGCTCTCTGATCTTCCGAAGAGCCATTAGATGCCGCTGTTCACTGTCCTCTCAGATTTTCCTCCCAAAGCCGCGGAGGAAAGATCTAAGTAAGTCCAGGTGGCCATCCAACTAGCACTAGCGGAGCCAAAAGAAGGAAAAATCTGCGACCGCTCCTGGTCCTCACTCCTGAAACCTGGCTCCAGCAGCCACGCCTGTTCAAACTTGAAATATTTTTGGCCACTTCTCCGTGGAACAACACAAAATTGACATGTGGTCAGAGAAGGGGCAATCCAGTGCCCGCACCTCAGCCAGCTGGAACTTCTCCGCAACCTCAACCGAAGCCAGAAATCTGTCCAGCCGTGAATCACACCAATGCGCCCCACCAGGTATAGTTGCAGTTGAGAATCGGGTAGTCCTCCCAGATCATGCCACTCCACAAAGTCTCTAAATTCCACTGAACTGGTGTCTCTATTCAGACCATCTCCGGACTGATCCTCCTCGCAGAGGTGGCATTGAAATCACCGCCAAGAAGACATGCCCCCTCCATGAAATCAGCTCAGATTGCTCAGTTCCTCCCAAAGCATTAGTTGTCCCTCTCTCTTCCTCTTTAGCAGAACAGACAACACATGTAGTCCCTGTCTAGTTTCCATCATCTCCAGCATATCCTCGCCCCATCCCACTAGACAGCCCCCAGACCTGCTCTTGGATTCCAAGGCCACAGCGGGAGAGCCATGAGCCGCCGATCTGTTCCCAAATATGCGGCTCACAGCTAGTGAGCTTGGATTCCCGTAATAAAGCCACATCAACGCCCCAGTGCGGAACATATCTGCCAAGTGACCTGCGGCGTTCAGCGTCCCCAAAGCCCCGAACATTCTAGGAGAGAATATGCATTAGGAGGTTGTCCTGTCCCCCACAGATCGTACCAACGCCGATGCCGCATGATCACATTTTTGTCTGATTCCACACGCCTGTGACACTATAGCCACGACCTCCGGATCCCACACCGCACCATTTATGTTTTCCCCTTCCGACGCAATAGCAGGTTGCGCCAAAGCGGAGGTGGTGTGACCCTGCCTGACAGCCACCTCGGCTGTTGGCCTCCACGTTCTCAAGGTGCCAGAAGAAACTGTCGCAGATGCAGCCAGATCGATCAGAAATGTCCTGCCACCGTCCAAGTTCTATCTTGAGCTGGTCCCCCTCGTTACCCGTGGGGCCTGCTGTTACGTGTGGGGTGGCCACATCAGTAGCATCTGGCCCCATTGATCCTTGGCTTCCACGTGATAGCTCAGCCAGGTCTGCCAGGGAGCCACGTGGCATATCACATCCCTGTCAGGTGTGGGCATGTTCCCAGTAGCCCTGGCGTGCAACCCAATAGGCAGCGCATCTGTAGAGTAAAAAATTCCTTCCCCACCTCCCTTCCTCGTACAGATAGACATGTCAATCACACGAGCCACCTTCTCACCAACCGTTGCCTCGGGAAAATGTGTAGCCAGAGGAGTCGCCTTCGTCATCCGAAGTTTGGCGAGCTCCACTGGTGTCTTTTTTGGCCGGTTCCTGGGCCATTTGGCTTCAGCGAAATCGTGTGATTTTTTGCGGGGAGCAATGTCAGACAGAGCGCATTATACACATTTCCTTTTTGCTTCGGGAATGGGGTTTTGGCTAGCTGATATACTTTTTCAGTTTTTGCTTCTCTCTCCGAAAAAAATATGGTAGTCAGCGCATTGTACACAATCTGGTAGACATCCTTTTTCTCCTAAAAAAAAGGAACCTATCAAATGTTTCATGAATCATTATTCTACCTCACAGCTGTCAATCCAATATCATTGAAGTTGCATCATTGTGATTGATATCACGATTATCTATTGATCTTCAACAAGAGCTTTCTATAGATTCATACATGTTACATTTATGCTTACTGGATTATTGCATGGATTACTATTTTGTTTATTTATATTTGACAAAGGGGCCGTTTGGTGCATTGCCGATCTAATTAACCGGTAATTTAGATCACCACTTAAATAGATTATCACTATTTAATTACCGATAATATAACATTATAGTGTTTGGCAAGCATTGGTAATATAAATAATGGCTAAAATAGTTAGAGAGCATATTACCAAAATGCCCCTAAAAATTATTTTACATATTCATCATATAGTATCGTAAATAAACAAAATAAAAAAATAGAAATGTGAATATAAATAAAATAAGATGAGGTAAAATTAAGAGGTGTTGACCTGTCCTTTTTCAGAGGAGGGAGTATTACAAGCAATAAAGAATATGAAGAATGAAGCCTCTCCTGGACCCGATGGATTCCCTCTTATTTTACCAAGAATTATGGTCATTGGTGGGACCCGATGTTATGGCAACATTTTTGGCAATAGTGGCTTTGAAAGACTCAATAGATTCTGTCTATTTTTATCCCAAAAAACCTGCCGCGTGACAGATTTTAGACCAATTGCATTCTCTAACTCGATATATCTTATCATTGCTCGTGTTTTGGCTAAAAGGTTACGACCAGTGCTAGATTTCTTTAGACTAATTGCACTCTCTAACTCGATATATCTTATCATTCCTCGTGTTTTGGCTAACAGGTTACGGCCAGTGCTAGATTTCTTCGTGCATCTGGTGCAGTTGGCATTTACTATAGGCCGTTCAATTTTAGATAGCTTCACTATGGCGTCAGAGATTATTTCTTATTGGAAATGCACCGACAAGATAGGATTTTTGTGGAAGGTTGATTTTGCTAAAGCGTACAACTCTCTGGATTGGCACTTTTTCTGGGACTCTTTATCTAAAAGAGGTTTTCCATCACAACGGATTTCTTGGATGAATCGATGTATTTGTACAGCTTCTTTCTCAGCACTTAGTAATGGCAACTCGGAAGGAGGGTGGATTCAACCTCAACGTGGGATTCGCCAAGGCTGTCCTCTTGCTCCAATGTTATTTGTGATAGCGGTTGATGCACTTGCACGCTGCACTTTCTCTTCATGTAATGCAGGGCTTATCTCTGGATTCTCTGGAAACATGACCACTGGATTACATCTATGCAGATGATATGTTCTTTTTTATCAAGGGATTGATGGGTGCGGCAAGAAGAATTTCCACTTTGATTGAGATATTTGGGGACCTTTCTAGTTTGATCATCAATCGTGCAAAGTCTTCTTTCATTCCATTTGGTATGGATGATCAATCAGCTCCTGATTGCTCAACAATACTTCGGAAAGCAATTTGCAGCTCCCTATTCAGTATTTGGGTATGCCTTTATCAACAAAAAGTTTTTGGTTCGGGAATGGACACCTGTAATTGAAAGAATGGAGCGACGATTTAGGGGATGGAGCACGAGATTACTATCTCGTGGGGGTCGACGTACTCTAATTAACTCAGTGCATTCAGGCATACCTATCTATTATATGTCCGAACTTCCATTCCTTCAATCGGTGGAGGCTCATATCAACTTTCTCAGGAGCAATTTCTTTTGGCGACACTCTAGTAGCACGAACTGGGCAGTTCATCTTATTTGCCTGGAAGGAGGTTTGTTGATGTAGGAGATGGAGTTGGAGATTACAAGACATGAAATTACTTAGAGTCCAAGTTTGAGTTATTTTAGGAATTGAGCCAGAGTTATTTTAGATATTTAGTTGCTGATTAATATTTAGTTTTGGTATTTAGTTGCTGTTAGTAATTAATTTCTGTTGAGTCAATATTTCCTTATCTAGTCTATTAAGAGTCCTACTCAGGATAAAATTTGTATTGCTGAACCCTATAAAAGGGAACAGCTGAGTTATTTGGTGGGATGATTGTTATTCAGATTTTTCAGAAATAATTGTTTCTTCCTCTTGGTGTTCTCCAAGTTGCAGTGCAGATTCGTCTCGTGCTGTGTTTTCTTGACACTTTTGTGTCTCGCTGTTTTCTTTACGTGCCAGTTTTGATACGCTAGTCGTATCAGGTTGCTACGGTGACCCGCATGAATTAATTCTGCTGCTGTACCGCTGCTGCCCCCTCATCATTTGTTGACCAAAGGCCGATGGAGGTTTAGGTGTCCGACAGCTTCACCAAACCAACATTGCCCTATTCTCTAAATGGGTGTGTCGGGTCATGGGTGCATCCAATGATCTATGGTCATCCATCACCTTTGAATGCCATGGCAAAATTTTATCTTGGGAATGACAATTAGTACGCCTGAGAGGGTGCTCATCCTTTTGGTCTGGGATGTTGGCTGCCCTACAGCTGCTAAGACCTTTTCTATCATTATAATTGGGGAATGGTCATACTCTGCGATTTTGGGATGATCCTTGGGCATCTACGAAAGCTTTAAGCAGCTTATTCCCTAGGCTCTATGCGATCGATGCAACAGTTGCTGATTGCTAGTTACACTTTGGTGTGAGTGCTGGGATATGGCTCTCTTATTTTCCAGCTAATCTTTCTGCCCAAAGAATTAATGACTTTGTTACACTTCTCGGACAACTTGAGAATTTTGCAACTGATGTATCAAAGCAAGATCACTGGCTCTGGACATCCAGCCAATTCTCTACAAAGAAGGTATACATGAAATTGATCAAAGATGGGGGCTTGCAACTCGACACTGAATTACTTACATATTGTTGGCTTATATGGCGATCAATTGCACCTCTACGCATTAAAATATTTGTATGGCTCCTCCGGCATGGACGATTACTTACAAAAGCATTTCGAGTGCGGTGGCAGCCCTCTACTGATGTTTTATGCATCTTTTGCAGGGATGAGGCTAAGGATATCAATCACCTCTTCTTTGGTTGTGTGGTTGCCAAGTTTGGAGAGTTTCAGGATGTCAATGGTTTTTTTTTTTTGAGAAGGATGTCAATGGTTAGATGTCACTTCTGACATCTCATTCTGGCAGTTGTATCGATTTGGAGGAAGACAACAGACCACAAGACTATATGGCACATGACATCAATGGGGGTTAGCTCTTGTTGTTCTATGGTCGATCTGGCACCAAAGAAATGCTTGTCTTTTCAGAAGGGAGTGTTGGTATTTGGAAAACATCGTGACACATGCTGTAAACCGGCTACGTTGTGATTTGCAAATATATCTATTTTTTGATGTAATGGCATAATCTCTCCTTAACAAAGTTGGATGCCTACACAATTGGTAGACATCCTTATTCCTCTCAAAAAAAATTAAGAGTTATTTGTAAAATATTTCAAATAATAAAAATGCAGTTAAATAATATTTATCTACTAATAAAATATTAAAATTAGAAAATTTGATGGAATGGATATTTTTGTCAAATGCATATCAACCAATTGTTGGACGTGCTGCATTGGATCCGCCAGGGCCTCGGCCTCGCCTTCGGCTTGCTTTGGGGCGCTGTCCCTCTCGTCGGCGGGATTTGGATCCTTGCGTTAGTCCCTCGCTCTCTCGCATTCCACTCTTTTGGTTCAAACTGTAATCTTGATCCAGTGGATTGATAGCAGACAGAATCTAGAGAAAAGAAATCTCTTTTTTCTGTTGTGGAAACTCTTTGTTCAAGCTTCTGATGTAAAAAGTGTCATCCTTTGGATGCTTAACAACTTGGTTAATCATCATTTTCCCCTTTAAAAACGTAGTAATATTCAAAGTTAGTATTACTTGTTCAAAGGTTTTGTGACTTGATCGACGTGGTTTTAACTTTTCAATAATGCAATAAAAGAAAAAGAAAGTTACATTAGTGAGCACAAAAAAAAAGAATTTCTTTTGTTTTCATATATAAGAATTTCTATGTGAATTTCAATAAACAAGTAGATAAATCAAACTGCACTTTTCTTTTTGTTTTGAGAAGGGTTTTTACGTGAAAAAGGATAACATGTTATTTTGAGTAGTCCTCATTGTGCATATTTCAATTCGCACTTGAGGGAAAAATACATGCGGAAGATTGGAGATTTGGAAGATTATTCCAAGATTCCAACAATAAACTCCGCCTATGTTTTATAGCCGGTCCCAAGCCCGGATAAAGGAGGAGGGTTGTGTTAGGCCCCGACAGCCAGCGTAAAACTCTGTCGAATCTCATGAATATGGATCAACGAATTGGCGTCGTATGATCCATGTAGCCGACCCCACCTAGTGGGATAAGGCTTTGTTGTTGTTGTTGTTGTTGTTGCATATCAACCAATTGGTAATGGCTGCTGTCTGGATTACTAGTGAGGTGGTAATCTGGGCAATTAAATTACCGGTAATCAGTCACAACCAAACGAGGTAATGTGGTGAGTCCTAAGAATTTTAAATAAAATAACTGGTAATCTATCTAGATTACCTCATGCCAAACGGCCCCTAAATGTTTCCAATCTCCTTTTTATGGATGATCTATTGTCTCAAAGATTGATTTCTATCTTGATCTCATACGTTTTTTATTGTTGATTACTCATCCACTGATTCATTATTCACCTATAAGGTTGCAAAACTTGCAAATTATGATTTCCCTGCATTGATCCTGCAGGTAAACAAAATATTATAAGATGGACTAAAGTGACGGTTGTTGCTCATGATGTGCACATAAGGTGATCTTGAGATGTTTCTTGTCCTTTGTTGTTAGGTATTTAACTTCCTAAACTTTTGGAGTTGTAACGACATTATTTGACTTCTACTTTAGTTCTTTATAATATTGACGTTAGGCTTGTTTCGAAAGTTAGGATGAACTTCCACTTTTAATGATATTTTTATTATCTTTTATTTTAAATCTTTCGCAAATTGGTGTTTTGGACAAAGGAACAATCAAATTCAATATCTCAGTGAGAGTATTGCATTGTTGGTAGTGACCCCTTCATTGGATCTTAATGAAAGGCAGACTAAATAAGAGGACATCTAAGGGGTCACTAAAAATATCCTCATGCATGCATCACATTGGCAGGCTTTCCCCACCTTTTCATCTTAATGAAAATAAGTTTTTCTTTCTGTTTTCTTAAAGTATCAAATTGTTTTATAAAAAACTTTCGAGAAATGATTTACCAAAAAGAAATCAAATGTATTTCTATTTATGTTCATGAAAAAGAACATAATATTGATACATGGAAAGGGCAAACCAAGTGGCACTTAAGTTTTCCACGTTTAGCAGCACCTTTATCCATTGTATTCTGTGCTATATAATCATTTTCCTTTGCTTTTACCTCTACAAATGCACTCATAATGAAAATTGCAAATGTGACTTAACATCCCTGGAATATAAGTACTTTCGTTTTCTCATAGATCTTCGAAAGATAAATAGGTTTGTAAAATATAAGTATAGGTTACCAAACACATTGATTTCCTTTATAATACTTCCATGCTTTCTTCCTAAAAGAGGTGTCATGAAACCATCCAGTATTTTTTTTTTTTTGAAGGAAACCATCCAGTGACACCTACATGCTTGCATGTTGCAGATAGTAAAATATTTTTGCTATCATGTATAACTCAGCATTTAGCACACAATTGTGCAAAATTAAGCATTGGAAACATAGATCTGGAATTTTCTAGGAACCAACAACCCAATAACTAGCTACCCCAAAATTAGCTAACAAAAGATTGGTCAAACACTCATATCAATCAAGTTTCTAACTAGAAACTCCATATTTGTCCAATTATATATACAGATGCAGTCAGAAACCTATATCAAGCCCAACATGGATATGAACTCAATGAGCTGAATAAGCTTATGGAACTTCTGCCTTTGGATTACTGATGTTTCTTTACGACATTTCTACCTATAATTTAGTTATGAGCCCTTTAGAAGTTTTTCTCATATTAGATGTCCTCTTATTTAGTCTGCCTTTCATTTAGGTTCCCTTATTATTTGGAACATAAGTTATTTAGAATCCTATAAAAACTCTTGTATAGTTAGTTCCTTTGGAATGTAGGTTCCATTAATCAAAATTATTCCCTCTAAAAAATTAATCAAAATTATTTTATAGTTATTGCTTAAGTAGATAACTTAATTATGACTTAGGAGTAGATTAATTTAGTAGAACTCCATAAATTGACTTCACATTTTTAGGAATCGAAGATTAGTCCTGCCCAAAGATACAATTGTATAGCAGTCCATAAACATGAACATAACACAACATTGGAAAATATTCTCATTTGTTTTGTTTCTCTCCTTTTGTGATTGGATCTTTTTTCTCCAACAAAAGACATTTAAACGAAAAAGAAAAAGAAAAAGGTCAGCAACAGAATAAAAGCAGTGACACACCAACTATTCATCGTTCATGTTCCCGAAACCTCTCATATGAATCATCACGAATCAGAATCAATTCCAGTTACACCGTGAACCATACCGCGGTCGCCAAATTAACAGGAGAAAAAGCAGGAAACGAAGATTACTAACCATCTGGTGCCAAGAGTGGCTCGATTGAAGAGGGAGTTGAGAGCAGACATTTTCTCGTCGTAGATCAGATCAGAAGGCACGAAAATCGCATCTGAAAGCACACGGCGGTCATCGAGCTCTAAAAATAATAAATTTGATTGACGGTAATCTTCATCCTGAAATCTGAATGCAAGAAAACTGCTAAATTAAAAAAAATAAAATAAAAGTAGCGGCTGCCGCTGCGCCTAATCGTAAGGCCTGCATATGCTGATTTGTCCGCGCCGGGTTGCAGGACGCAACTGCAGACCGCTTCGAAAGGAGGAAGGAAGAAGAGAAGAGCAGAAGATACCTAAGTTTCGATCTTCGACGGCGTCGACGATCGAAGAGCTCGGTGACTCCCGCAAGGAAAAGCTCTTTTTTTCTTTTTTTTTTTTCCTTTTTTTTTTAGCAGAGAAGAAAAGACAGTGATGATGAGAGAGTACGCCCGTGGGCTGTGTGCTCCCGTTTTGGGCCTTGTTTTGTAGACAACACGCGGATAAGTTGGCCCATCCCACTTCCCCGCACATGACCCATTGTCAATCTCTCTCTCGTAAGATATCTGTAATATCCCAAAACAGTAATCCAACTTAACTCATCAATATCAATTTAAAATGTTGTTGAAAGTCGTCTGGTTGAAGAATTATTATTCACGGAATATAGGGATTATTTTCTATAAGATTTGTTATTACATGTATATTAGAGATGGAATTTCGGACGGACCGCACGGTCCGGCACGACGGCGGCCTGCCCAAAAGTCGTATCGATCCAACCCGACACGGACACAACCTGCGCATGAGAAAACGGGCTGTGTCGGGTCATTCCTGTGAGTACGATACGAGCATGGTGAACACGAATTCGGCACGACATGGTTCGTTTTGGCACAATTTTTTTTCGACATGGATCGTGCATGATGCATAAACACAGTCCATGCTGAAATCATATAGCTCGTGTTGGTTCGATTTGACAATATGAACACGGATCGACGGTTCATGGACGCGTTAAGAGTACAACACAGGTCGTGTTTAAAATAACGTGGGCCGTGTCGAACCCCCTCCATCACCTATAAAATGTGACCGAACTCCCACCCCCTTCTTCATACTTGCTCACTCTCACTATTTGTCCCCTCATATCTCACATTCTCTCTCTCTCTCCTCTCTCTCTCTCTCTCAATCTCCTCTCTCTCTCTCTCCTCTCCTCTCCTTCAAGTCTTCCCGAAATGGCCACATCCACATCCCTCACTTTCTCTCTCAATCTTCTCTCCTCTCACGTTCTCTTTCTCAATCTCATCTTCTCTCATTGAATAATTAAGATATCCATTTTTTAGTGATGTTGTCTTTTCTCTTGAAATTAGTCTAAATAGCGGATGTTATGAGTGTGATATCATGATTACTTAATGAGAGTTTGAAAAGTTTAACTATATAATTATTATATAATAATAATTAAAGTAGTCACTAAACTAAAGTCATATATTACATATTATAGAATAATACAAATTATATTATATAAAAAGTAAATTGAAAATTAGAAAGTTTGAACTTTAAAAGACACCTTTGATTTTAACTTTAGTACGCATTTAAAGTTGAACTTTAAAGGATACTTTTGATTTAATTGTAACTTTAGTACTAATTAATTGGTTATAACTTAGTATATAGTAAATTACTATATAAGTTATAATTAAGTTATAAGATAGTTAAGTACTAATTTACTTAGTATAACTTCATTTAGTTATAAAATAATATATACTATATAGTAACTTGGTTATAAGATAGTTAAATACTTACTTAGTATAACCTAGTTATAACTTAGTATATAGTAAATTAGTACTTAGCTATCTATACTAGTATACTACTAATATATATTTATTAAATACTTACCAATTAATTTTATGTATAAGGTTATAAGTTATAACTTATAACCTATTAGTTATTACTCAATTATTCATTTTACAAATTTATTTAATTAATAATTATGAATTAATGACTTAATATATTTGAAAATTTAACTATATAATTATTTGTATAATAATTAAAGTAGTCACTGCTCACTAAGTCATATATTATAGAATAATTAATAATACTAATTATATTATATAATAATTTAATAAGTAGATTAAAATTATAAAAGTTCAAATTGAAAGGCAAATATTAAAAAAAAATGGGTCATCCGATCCGGCAAGACTCGGCTAGGACGACCCGATCAGGCCGGGCCTAGACCGTGCCGGGGTCCAAAACGAACCGTGTGGTATGACAAGGCATGTGGCACGGTCAAACACAGGTTGACCGGCCCAAGCACGGCACGACACGGCCCGTTTGTCCATCTATGATGTATATATAGACTTATTCTTATTTTGTATTTTGTTAAAAAGTTAGTGTAACGCCCTCAAAATTTGGTCTCAATTTAGAGATCGAAGTCTAAGTGGCGTTACATTTACATGATAATTCTTCTTAACCTAATTACATATAACATCGCAGCGGAAACATAATAATAATAAGCATAATAATAACATAAAACAACGGAAGACTTCTAAACATATAAATTTCAAGATAATATATCTAGCCCATGGGCCACATAAGCTCTAACATAAGATCTAACATAGGGTTCATACTATATAAGTGAGTTCATATAAAAGTTCATGACTCAAAGGCCCATAGACTATACATATTTGACTCACTAAAGAGTTCATCATCATAACAAAAGATAATATAAGATAACTTAGATCGTAACCCGACCACTAGTGTGCAATATCGTCGTCATGAGGCCCTCGCCGCCGAGCCTATGTCTCGTCCATATCTACACGGATCCATAGGATACATGTGTTGCTTATGTATGCTATGATACTATAGCATGCTTTTTACATGTCATGACATATGCATTACATTATAATACAACATAAATCATATGCATGCTATAAATAACATATGCACACAATATGGCATGTGGACAATCATCATGGCAAGATAGAATAAGCATGTAACATCATTAAGTATTATGCTAAAGTATTTCATGAGCTTATCTTCCTAGACTTTAACATCTTCATTCATAACATGATATGACAAGAGGACATTCAATAGCATCCTTTTAGGTGCGTACATTATCATCATCTTCATCTTTATGTCCGAAGTCATTCATCTCAGCAACTTTATATGACTTTCATCTTTTCATCTTTCTTATCTTGGTGATTGAGAAGAGCATGTTGATTCGCAGAACCTTGACTAGCTAGATCGGGATCTTTTTGTCCCAATTAAGACGCCACCACTAGGGGGTGGACTCGTCTCAACTTGAAAACACAAACACTAAGGGGTGGAACTCGTTTCTTGGGAAATGCCACCACTAGGGGGTGAAACTCGTTTCCTCTCAACGATTGCAACAAGACACCTTCAACCAATCTGCCTTTTAATTACATACATTAATACATATAATTATTCAATATATATTGCATATTTCAATCCTATTTAAGGTTGTCCATACATCAAATCATTCTAAGTTTAAACAATCATCATACATAGGCATTAGAGACGGAGTGGAGGTCCATTTTTGGATAACTGTTGGGTCAGGGATCGGACGATCGAACATATTTTGGTTGACCGCTATGGGTCGTGCGGACGTCCGAATTGGATGACACAACGTCCGCAAATGTTCGAGAATTTGAATCTTTTAAATTGGACGTCCGAAATCAATTCAGACGATAGCTGGATGGGGCTCGAACGATCGAAATAATTGATTTGACATCCTCAATGTTCGAGAATTCAGACCTTTTAAAATGGACATCCAAAATGTGTTTAGACGACCGCTGGATGGGGTTTGGATGATTGAAATGGTCGATTTGACATCCATTGATGTCCGAGAATTCAAACTTTTTTAAAATGGACATCTGAAATGTGTTCGGATGACTGCTAGATTGGGTTCGAATGATCGAAATTGTCGATTCAATGCCCGTCGATGTTCGAGAATTTGGACCTTTTAAAACGGACATTCGAAATGTGTTTGGATGACTACCGGAGGAGGGTCGGACGACCGAAATGGACAATTTGATGTCCCAAATCTCTGAGACTTTCGAACTTCCCAAAATGGGCGATTGAAAGGGTTTCGGTCGATCGTTCTAAAGCGATGGATCAGAACTCACACTACATTTTCATTCTTCAAAATATACATTCATTTATACATGGAGCACACATTTTCTCTAAATCATTATATGGATCATACACGAGCATTTTTAGCACACTAATCATGAAGTAAGTAGAGGTTTTGCATAAAGAACATTAAACCTACTAATCACACTCAAATATAATAAATGAGCAACTTCATCATAACTAAATATAGATGGCAAGAATCATTCTAGTTCTGAGCATGTTCATCAATATAACAGTAATCATAAGGAGAAAATGACACAAATATATGTCCTGAAGGAATTGGTAATAAATAAACAAGGGGTATTATGGAATACCTCGCAGCGGAAGTCGGATCGCCAATACTTTTCTACGTTATTTCGAACTCGTTGTCGGGACTTCGATCACGTACGGAAAGAAGCCACATGTTCACAATCCAAAGTATGAACTATGACGATCATGCGACCCACGAGTATATCCACAACTTACGGAGAACTATGACCTGTTAAGGATACATAGTTGCTTGATCAATTTGAGAGCCAAAAGTTATGACCTCATAACTGCTCAATCAACATATGAGCGCATACTATATCTTCTCGATGATATATAGCTGCCCAACTATCATATGAGCCAATACTATGATTTATTAATAATGCATAGTCGCTCAAACATCCATGTTACTCGCTTTGCCTTAGAAACACCTTGCTTGCACACTCCAGACGACACACGTCTTATCATGCATGATTTCAATTTATTCGTATTTGTATGCTTACGTATTTGGCCAATTGCATCACAAATACCATGCAGCACCAGTGAATCTTCCTCTCGTCCTCATATTTCTCAGTTCTAAGTCAGCTGTTTTTCTAGTCGTGACTGCTTTCCTAGTCGTGGCTCGATGGATCGCATACAATTTTAGCCATTGAGTACCTCGCTAAAGTAGCAACACTAACACATTACTTTGAAATATAGTCAAGAGTCTAAGGGCAATCTCCGGACTTATTCAGTCCTTAAAGACTCACACTCTGACGAAAAATTATAAAATATTCATCAAGTCTTAAGGTCGACTTAGCATATGAGGTTCATAATCAAGTACTGCGGTGGAGACTCCCACTGAAGGGGCGTATGTCATAAACTCGTAACACCGCACAAATTAGAGTCCAAACGTCTACCCATGACGTCTGACCTGAGTCCTCCCACTAGTCGCCCAAAAATTGGCGCCACGAGGTCTCACATCTGGCTTCTCTTATCAGGCTACACAGAGTTATATATAAACTCGTGTCATCCTTCCGAACATATCAAGGCGATCTTAGATCATATACGATCTAAATCATTTCATTTCTGCTCACTATACACTAAGCGCCGAGGTGATTATCCGTGTGACTGATAATCTTGTGCCTGATTTGACATACTCTACATGCATTATTGAAAATATTAACTAACTCTAAAATAAAATTTTAACATAATTTTATTCATCACAAGAAGATATAGAATACATCATCGCGTAAGCTTTGCGCATGGTAATGCGTCAGTCAAACATACTTACACGTGTATTCATCAATTGTATCTTCTTAACACTATCAAGACATACTAGACATTAATGTATTTTTCCTTATAATGGTCCATCCTTTTATCAAGCAATAGTGACATACATATTGCAACAAAGGGTATACTTGACCATTGTCAATACAAGAGTAAAAGAAATTTACTTAATCAAATGGCTTCCATACCATCATTGAGTATAACACAAACTCAATTTTCATAGTTGACTACTTTATATAGTTTTGCTTTAGCTAAACTTTGCAATATGCCATTTTATAACATGAAGACATAATTGGAAATAGATTTTTGCTTATTAATATCGCCATCCTATGAGGTGTCTATTTGATAAGATAATCTATAGCTTGATCTCCATTATAGTGCAAAACGAGAGTCAACATGCCCATAAGGTATCATATTATTCTTTTAATCCCCATCCAACATAGGCGCCCTGCATTAATATATAATTTTTCATTTGACCAATGACACAAATATCAGACTGCTCAATTTATTGTGCATGTCTGATCACTGACCATGTTTACAAAAGAACGTTTCTTTACTTATAGAATCATAGAGAAAATCATGAGATTCAAAATTATCTCTTTTAATAAGGGTACCGATGAGTGTATAGTCTTTCGTAGAATGTTCGATTCGTCTTTATAACAGACGACTATTACTACAAAGCAATAAATTTACATGAACAATTCTTACGCAAATTTCACACCCAGTGTGAATAACTCTAACACCCATGTCATTTCTATAGAAAGACATTAAAGTCTTCATTAATAGAATAAATCCCTTATTACTTCTAGCTATACATAATATTGTTTCATATATAATGCCGTGATGACATATTTATCCATAAAAATGGACATACACATAATGACATTTATATCATTATTTAGATGAATACTAAATACATAAATGGATCGTCGCAAACTACATATTGCGCTCAATACTTTTTACATTCATCTAATAGTGAAACAATAGCTAGATTTTTGACGATCGAGCAAAGCATAATAATTTCTCTATGGTCAGCACTCCTGTAGCGACTATTGTTTCTCGTCATTTTTAAATCTCTTATCATTCATATCAACTTATTTCGAACACTTGCCTTACGACAAGCCGGATGATTTAACAAGTCATTGACTTGATTTTCTTCTTTAGACTCTAATTCTTTGCATTAATCCATTTTCTTCTCTAGGCCGAGAGAGCCTCCATAACTTATTTTAGGCTCATGTTCAACTTGAAACATAACTCATATGTTTCAATAAATGAACATTAATCATGAGTTGACTGTGAATTACTCCCACTCGGAGTGAAGTGTGGGAAGAGAATATGGACAAACCACAAATCAATCCGCATACATTGTCAACTCTAAATCCTCAACTTCTAAAGTGAAGATGTTACGTAATCTCGTTCAGCCAAGAAAATATATATGAATGTCAGATCTCTACTTGATATTTCAGTAACATTTATGCAGCATTAATAATAACATTCCAAATATAACATTGGAATTTTATTTGCGCCACATACATCAAGTAGATTATGGTTTCATTGTATCTGCAATACTTATAATTGCGAAATATAGTTAGTTGCATAACTATATTAGTTTCATCACTAGACTATTTGAATAAGTCTCAACCATTTCGCATTATCAATTTAGTCAGCAAGACATTAATCTTGCGATCATATTTAAATCTCCATCTAAGTTCATGAATTTGTATAAAATAATTCATGCTAGCAACTTAGATAAATTGTGTGTATGATTTACAATGCGAAAATGTGATGAAAGAAACCATATTGAATCTTAGACATTCAATACAAATGGATTATTGTAATTTTTTGTTCATAAATGATTTTCGTATACTAAGTCAATTAGACATTGTCACAAAATAGGCAAAATAATTTTAACGAGAATATTTCTCGAACTAGTATATATTTATATTGTCTAAAAAATGTCACAAATTGATTAGCCAAAACTTTTGGCATACTTATTTACGTCACATATGACGTAATATTCAACTTGAATACTTAAAATAATCAAGACATAGAAAATCATTTTCAAAAAATTCTCGTAAAGAAATTTCATTAAATACGAAATTTAATGATAAAACGTGAATACACAACTACGTTTGTCCAAATAACAAATGTAGATACTATACACATATCCACTTTAAAAAGTAGTATAGTAGGACAATGAGATAAAATGATTCATCTATTGCAAAAAAAAATATTTTCCAAGTCATAATCTTTTTAACTCCTACTTTCATGTTGTTTTCAACTTTGTCCTTGGGCTTGTAGGCTAAGTCATATAAAGAATTCATTATTCTTTAATTGCATGATACGTTGTTCCAATAATCTCAGTCCACGAAAAGGACGAGGGTTAACAACGAATCAACATTATCATTTAAACAAAACTACTATACGATTATATCAACATTTTTCAACTCAATGCAATCACGAGCGAAAAAATTATCGTATTTGCCACAAGCGTAGCACTTTGTTTTGTTTATATCAACTTTGTCATCATGCTTCCCACATCGATGCGAGTAGCTTTAGCCCTTCTTAGTATATTTAGATTATTCACTGGACTATGATTTTTGTCAAAAACTCGCTGCAATTTTCTTATTTTGACATGGACAATATATGTCGTAGTTGAAGATGACAAAAGTTCTTCAAAGAAATGTCAAAATATTTGATATTTTCACTAAACATCAATTATGTGCGCAAGCTTACTGTACTTGTTAAAAATAAGTAACTATCACGTGGTCAAAAAATATGACCAAGATTCTCTAACTCAATCGTCAAGTTTATCATCACATACAGATATAGAATATATCTGTTGAAGAAAAACTTGTGTAAGAGTTATTATTTCCTTGATGATTTTGTTACATCAAGATCGTGAGAACCGTGTTAGATCATGCTCGTCAGAGATCATATTTTGTCATGTGTCACTTTTTACATATTCCTTTTAACTTTGTCATATTGCAAAGATTCATTTTTGTGTCATTTATCTTTGGTCAAATATGCATATGGGAAATGAGTTAATTTTTGCATGTCTTCTTGTTGCATATATTTATAAATAATGACATAATAATATTTTTAAGGTAATGACATCGAGATGGTCGCTATGCTCCCACTCATCTTCCACTATTCAAAAAAATAATTATTATTCATTAAAAATAATATCTTGCGCCAAGGTATACTATTCTAATCATTTTGGAAAATAAACATCCAAAATCATCTAAAAAATATATGATATGATTAACATGCCATTTTAAAAAATGTGGCCATGACAAGGGTTCTGTGATGGGAGCTGTTTCTTGCGTTTGCAATGTGCCAATTAGAAAACCATCACCCCTTCGCCTTGTCACCACAATAATTAGAAAAATGTCATCACGCCATGTAAACATAATAATATTTGGAGACTGCGTTAACAGTACACCAGGTAAGTCCATAGAGAAAGAGGTACTGAATTTCTCACTAATAATATTTTTTCAGTACTTTCCTAGACATGCACATGTCACGCACCACTCAATAAAAATTATTACCATGACCACCATACAAATTAGATGCCTTAGTCCTATTTGTACTACCTATGTTTCGTAATGTCAAATTTATTTCACACTAAGTTTTATGAAACATGTGACATTCATAATTCACGAATATTTATGCAGTCAAAGTAAACATTGCATAAATCACATATATGAATGTATATTATGCACGCAAATAATCATACAATTCATTTACATATAAATGAATATTATTTGTCACACTCATATAATTAACATAAGCATGATAGTAGACATACAAATAATCACACAAATATTATTACTTGTCTAAATCTACATTTATGTCACATAAGTCTCAATCATGTACATAAATTCATATCAAGCATGTCTCATAATTAAAAATTATTGCATAAATTTTCATCACATAAAATCATGCAATTCATTTCATGTGTAATAAAAAAACATATATGCACATATTTTTATTCATAAAGAAATATAATTTGTCATAATTAATGTGCATATTTCACATGAAAAATGTGACAAAAATAATTTGTGCATTACTTAATATAACTATGTGAATTAATGACTCACAAATTCATATAACACATATTATGCCTAATATGTAAATAATTTCATATTATGCCGAATTTGTCATATATGCACATGTTCTTTCATAAACAAAATAAATTCCTTATTACATAATTCAAATCACATAATGAACTAAGAATGTGCATATTTCAATTATCATGTCAATTTACATAAGTGTCACACTTAAATACACTTTAAGTAAATATAACATAATTATGTGCATGAATATCTAATTCATATGGAAATTTAATTTAAGTGTAACATACTACACTTAAAACATATCATGTAATAACACATATGAAAGAATTTTACTTAAATTCATAATCATATGTAAAGCATGACAAAATAACATGACTATTTCATTTACTAATAATATGCATAATATAACTAATATGCACAAAACAAATGTCATACAATTTTCAGAAAATTTATTCTAAAAATTTTCTTATTAACATTACATGATCACTTTTTTTTATATATATAAAAACAATTTTCATTTTCACACAATTATTCAAAAATACAAAATTTCTTAATCAATCATAATCTTATTATTTGTATTAAAACTAACTAAGTACATATCACTCGTACTTAAAATTAATTGTGACATGATAATTTATAAGAATTTTAGTTACTATTAATTACACATAGTAACATGGCATAATATGCAAAATTCATATGCACAAGTACAAAATATGCATATTAAACATTCTGAAATTTTCAGAAAATTATTCACAATTTTCTAACTAAATAATGTGCATAAATGATAAATATTCTAATTTATGATAATATGTTCAACATGACATAAAATAACCATAAAATGCATAATAACATACAATGCATACATTTATGTCCAAAAGTAAATCACACATTATTAAGAAATTTTTTTCGATTGTTTGTGTGTCCAAAAACATACTTTCTCAATACTCAACCATTTCTCCGAGTTTACTAAAATTCTGTTTTGTTTTTTAAAAAAAAAACGGTTGCGCAACGGGCCGGCCTGCACTCCTGCGTGCGTCCGCGGCATCTCGCGTCGCGCACAGGCGCAGCGCAGCGGTTGCCGACCCGCGCGCCTGCGCCGGGCGTGTGCGCCGTCTCGCGCAGCGCACTGCTGCAGATCAGTGGGCCGTGGCCCACGTAAGTTTCGCCTGCACTGGCACGTGCAGCGGGCCATGGGCCCGGACACCACTGTTGCGCTACAGTTACTTGCATTGTTTCGTTTTTTTTTAAACGTTGGTCGGTTCTTCAGCAACTCAATGAAGCACAGATAAATTACAGTACAGAAAAAATATAAACAAATAGATTACATGGAATAAAGATTTCATTCACATGCTTGTGCAACATCTGGTAACACTGCATGCATCTTTTGCAAAGAACAAGTGTCAGCACCGTCACACACTATGGCAGTCAACATGTTGCACTTACGTGAGTTTCAGTCCAACACATTTTGCAAGTGAACAGCCATGCACGTCTCTTGCTTGGAACATTTGCATGCATGGAGACATGAAGTCGTCGTTGCACTGAGAACGCGCCTCCACGTAAACCGAAACAATAGTGCTGTGTGATCTCAAAATTTCAGATGTAAAACAAACATCTACTAACAGTGAAAACATGCGAAAATTTATCAACCCATTTCGCAAGTCAGCGAATAACATAAAGGCCAAACAATATTTTTTTCACTGTTCAATTCTTACAGTAAATCATAACGAGAAAAGATTATTCGGCTCTGATACCAATTGAAGAAATTTGTAATAAATAAACAAGGGGTATTACGGAATACCTCACAACGGAAGTTGGATCGTCAATATTTTTTTACGTTTTTTCGAACTCATTGTCGGGACTTCGATCACGTACGGAAAGAAGTCACATATTCACAATCCAAAGTACCATGAACATCATCACGTCGGAATCATGGCCGAAGGAGTCTGCCGAAGGAATTCATTGGAACATGTCCAACATCCATGGCTCCTACATATTTATAGAGAGCCTAATAACTGCACTAACATGTAGTTACCTCAACTGCCTACATATGCGGTTAATGCACTTGTGTCAATGAGCCCAATATGGGCGCAAGTCCAACTTGTCCTAATGCACATTCACTAAACTTTCATTCCAAGAACAAATTGCTTGTTCTTTCGTATTCTAATCCAAATATTCAATTATCATTAGGAAAAGATTAGGAGGATTTGGTTCCCCTCAACTTACCTTTAAAGTTTAAGTTAAAACCCTATTAATTCTAATCCCCTATATTTCTTCTTTCTTCTGCCTTTTCTTCTTCTTCCTTCTTTTTCTTCTCCTCTTTTCCCAGCACTTGGCCCCAAGTCCTTGGTGCTAATTTTGCTGCTGTCAGCTGCTTCTACGAGAGGGACGAGAGGAGAGAGAGAGAGAGTGGAGAGAGGGAATGAGTGAGCGAGGCCACTTGCTTAGTTGCTGGTTGGTGATGTTTGGAAAGGAATGAGAGAGAGTTGTCGGGTGGAGGGCCTTGTTCCTTGATGTTGTGCTGCCATGAGTTGATAGGAGAGAGAGTGATGTAGTTGGTTCTTGGTGTGGGGGTTTTGAAGCTGGCCGAAAGCAAGGTTGTAAGATCCGACTCGGCGTCTGACCCGGATTGCTCAATGGGTCAGGTCGGACCGGATGATCGGACCGGATTATAATAAGTTAATATTATAAATTCAGCATAACAACACAATACAATCAATAATTTGAATCTAACACTAATCCATAAAATTACATAACAACACTAAAGAATTAATTCATAAAATTTACATATTAATTGTCCATGCCCTGGTCGGCCAGGGCGCGACCAGGGTGCGCCCTTGCCGGCCAAGACACCGCCAGACGGCCAAGGCGTCGCCAGGGAGTGCCCTAGCTGGCCAAGCGCGGCTAGGGCACCCCTTGGTCGGCCAAGGCGCCGCCAAGGCGTGCCCTAGCCGGCCAAGCGCATGGCCGCCTGGCGCCCTGGCCGGCCAAGTGTGGCTAGGAAGGGTACGCCCTATTGCCCTAGCCGTGCTTGGCCGGCCAGGGCATGCTCTGGCCGCCTGGCAGCGCCCGCCAGGGCAAGGATGGAATCGAGGAACTAACTCGACAAAATAAGAATCGAGAAAGGGAGAAACTCATCAGATCGAAGGTAGTAGTCACCGGATCGTGCGCACGTCGCCGGATCGAAGGTAATTGTCGCCGCCTCATTGGTTGCCAGATTGAACCTGCGCGTCGCCGAACGGAATGCCGAATGTCGAACGCGCCGAATGCCGATCGCGGTCGCTAGCTGCTAGTCGCCGAACGTCGATCGCGGTCATCGAATGCCGATCGCGGTCGCCAGCTGCCAGTCGCCGAACGTCGATTGTGGTCGCCGACTGCTGGTCGCCGAACGCCGATCGCGGTCGCCGGCTGCTAGTCGTCGAATGCCGATCGTGGTCGTCGACTGCTAGTCGCCGAACGCGGCGTGCCCTGGCCAACGAAAGTGATGAAATGAAGATAAAGAAGCCAACCCTAGATTTTTTTTTACACATGGACCAGCCGGGTCACACAAAATCGACGGATCTACCAGTCTAACCTGGGTTTTGACCGGGTTTGACCGGTTCAACATGGGTCAAAGGGTGATCTGGGTCCAGACCGACTCGAGACCCCTTTTGATGGCCGGACACCGGTCCGACCGGTCCAACCGGCCGGGCCGGGCCGAGTTTTAAATCACTGGCCGAAAGGTGAGTGAGAGGGGAGTAGGTGAGAGGGGAGTAGGTGAGAGGAGGTGGTTGATGGGGTTTATGGCATATTGAGTGGTCTTTATTCTTTGGGTTTGGGGTTTATTAAGGTAGTGGGCTTTCTAATTGGACCTTAACTAGATGTAGGTTTGTTTTATTTATTTGTTATTATTTTTTAAGATATTACAGTATATCCCTTTAAAATAAAATTCCTCCTCAAATTTTGTAAATCCTTAAACAATGAATCTTTCCATCCTTGTCTCTACATTTATCTTTCACTCCTTGTGTGAGTCTGCATGATTTCTTCATTTGTGATTTTCAATGTGCATTCCTTGGTTGTCTTATCTCGTAACGGCCTTTGAGATATCTTCACTAAGTGATTCACTGTAACTTTTTGTTCCAAGATTCCAACGTGAGTCTTAAATTTCTAATCAATTCCATGAAATTGAGATCGTTCTTTGAGCCACGTTTCGATTGCACAACTCTAATATTCAACTTAATCTATTCAAATATCATCAAGTGTCAATTTATCTACCTTAACACTTGATCATTTTATTCCATCATTTAGGTTGGATACACTCAAATTGAACAATTGTAATTTCCTTCATAATTTTACCAACACAATTATGATCTTGGTCATATTTCTTAACCTTCTAAATTTCTAAAAAAATTACAGTTTAAACGTAATCATCTACATGAAAAGTTATAACTAAAATGTATATTTTTATGATATTCAGTATCGTGCGCATATCATGCCGATTACATACTAGTATTTCTATAATGTCTCAAAAAATAAAAAAAATTAATCCATTTATAACTCCACAGCCCAACTTAACTTATCTATAGAAATTTAAAATATTATCCTAAATCTTTATTTCCTATCGTTCCAACTCAAGCTATCAAAAACTTCTTCCTCTATAGTCTTGTGCACCCATGGTAAGAAAAATTATGTCCATTCTCTGTAACAAAAAAAATTAACTAAAGTTATCCGAAGATAAAATCTGAACTCAATTAAGGGAATAAAAATCAAATCAAATGAGGATCAAATGGAAATTTATAATCAATCTTATCTTTTGTCTCCTATTTATATAAACTTCCCTCTCAACAAAAACCTCCTTAAACCCTAGTCGTGATGCCTCTTCTCATTTTCCCTCCACCTGAATGAAATCCTAGGAAACTAGAAGCTCGAATACATTGTTGGCCATCGGAGACGATGCTAGAATCCTACCAAAGAACAAGGAATCAACCGAGGTGGGGTGATAGCCATATTATGACTTTTATGTCATTCTTGGAGCTATTTTCCTTAACCTTTTCATCCTATTTTCTTCACTCGGCGTGACCAGTAGGCACAAGATGACAAGGATGAGTGGTAGTCGAGGTCGGAGAGACTTCTGTGGGATCCCAAAGGGCACCAAGAGTGGGGGTGAATTGGTGTTCTATCGAAAGTATCGATTTCACAAAAATCGTCACGGAAGTACAAAACCGATTCGTTAATTCTTTTAAATCAAAGCAATTCAAATAATGAACATAATATGAGAGTGAGTGAGAGACAGAGAAAATCAAACACAAACATACTTTTCTCCTTCAAATTTCATAGGCTTTGACACTCCTTTTATAGGCTTCAGCAAGTGAGAAAGTCATCCAAAAATCATTCAACACTTTTCTCCTTCAAATTCATTGTTACTGTTCATTTGGCTCGGAGGTCGATCGACTGCACATATGGACCGGTCGACCGGTATAATTTCTTTTATGAAAAATATGACTGTTGGCAAATTCTGCACTGTCCGGTCGACTAGTGTTCTACACCGATCGACTGGTATAGTCTCGACATTCTGCTTGTTAAAATTGAGTGTTTTATGCACTAACCGTTCTATGTTCTGAACCAGTCGACCAATATTCTGGATCAGTCAACCAATATTCTGAATCGGTCGACCTGTGTTCCTGATCGGTCGACCTGTTTTCCAGCCGATAGCTCGACCGCCCTGCACTATTTTAAGCATAACTTTTTGCACAGTTATCCAAATGAGATAATTTTTTATTCTATAGAAATCTAACAGAATTATCTACAATTATGATTAATCCAAAATCTAATAGGATCATAGTTAATTATTTAATCAAAGTATAGTGCATAAAGTTATCCCTTTTTCTTTAAACTTTTTCAGCATTTTAACTTTAATCTTTCGAGGTTTGTATAATTAAAATATAATTTTATATATCACTAAAACTTAGATCCAAAATCTCTCCATTTTTATGAAGATAAATCGAGAAATATGAAAAATGTATAAATTGCAAAAAAGTTATAAAATAAGTTGTAAAATCAATTTTACTCCCCCTAACACTCAACTTTCCTTACAATGATATATATTCACATAAGTATAAATTGTAAGGAACTCTTCATATAAAGTGATATTTATATCATATTTCTCCCTCTTTTGTTTCATCAAAAAGAATAATTTGTATATGAAGCATATAGGAAATCATATGTATCTCCCCTTTAATCATGCCATCTTTGAAAAAAAATTATTTTCCCCTTTTTTCATATTAGAAATATGTAAAATATTGCTTCATAAAGAGTTAGTATGTAAGAAATAACTCCCCCTAAATTTATGACTATTTTATAATGGCGAAATGGAAATAATTTGATGAAGGCCAAATATATACATATATATATTAATAATCAAAATATGGCATAAAACTTTGATACAACAATGATATCCATGATATGTCAAAATAAAGTTTTTGATGAAGACAAACCAGAAATTTCAAATAAATATGATTAAATCATGATTTATTTGGCCCATACGCTGACTCTTCGTGCGGCCCAATTTGTAACACATTGAGAATTTGGATTTGACGCAATTTGATCTTGTAATTTGATCAATTGTAAATCGCAGATATTCTTGGTTATCTTCGCTTTATGTCTGAGATCCATAACATTATTTTGATCATTCAATTTTGCTAGAAGATTCTTCTATGACTGAGTGCAATTGTAAGCATTTCTTGGTTTATATCATTCCCCTCCTCTTCAAAAGAATTTGTCCTCGAATCTGCATTCACAATAAGAAGAGTATATCCAGGTTCATATCATTTCCCTCCTCTTCAAAAGGATTCATCCTCGAATCTACATTCACAATAAGAAGAATATAACCTATCATGAATTTATTAAATAATTTAGGCACGCATAATGAAGATATTTATACTTCCCTTTCATGTGTCAGATGACCTGCACGATGTATCTCTATCAGGATTGCAACTATGATTCCACAATCATACCATCATGTTATGATCCTGCAAGTATAAAGCAAGAACAAGATAAGTAATATGAAAAGTAGTGTAACTCTCATAATCACCTGGATAAAATATTTTATGCCCATGAGACAATGGTGTTTGAAGAAACAAATCACGAAACTTTGGGAACCTTTCTTTCCGCATAAGAGTTCTGTCAAATAAAGTGTGCAGTACATTCCAAAGAACTAGGAATTCTATGTGGAATTTGTCAAGTGGTTCCAAGATAAAAATGTCAGTTCCCATGAAATAAAATGAATCCTCAATATCTAATAGTGATATATTGTAAAAAGATTCATAACCAAGTAAATAACTCGGCTCATGAAATAAATAATGCAACTCCATGCAACTAATCAAAACATCACCAAAATGATCATGCAAATCATTGTTATAAATCAAAATATCTCCAAAAAAATTAATCTCAAATCTTCGATAAAAATGTAAAGAAGTCTTACTAATGCAAATGCAATGAATTTTTCAATCATGATGTGAAAATTATATGCAATATTGCAATCATCATCTGTAGAAATGATTTTAGAAAAGCACAAAGGTGAATTTAAAGAAATGAATAAGATTCTAGGCTCATTAGAAAATTTTAAAATCATAATCAACCAATCAAAAGTACTCAGGACTAGAAAATATTTATTCCAAAATTTTAATATATGGCTGAAATAAAGTTTTTCAGCACTCAATGAATAAGAAAGTGGAATACAAAATTGAGATCTAATGTTTGCATGCCATTCAACACTTCTTCCAATTAAATCCTACAAGTTAGCCACATCAAATAAATATAAAGTTTCAAAGGTAAGAGATGAACTTTTCAAACTAGTCATCATAAGTTCAATACAATCTCTTTCAATTCCTTGCATGATAGAATTTGTATCTTCATATACTCCACTCCTACATATTTGCATGGACAAATCAGAATTAAAGACAAAAGATGGTTAGTATTAGCAGAAAAATTACTGAATTCTCTTTCTTTTGCCTCAACACTCAAGTTTTTTTTCTCATATCTATCTGGAGGTGGACTTTCTAAATACTCAAGATCTAATCTTCTCTCATTCTCACAACTCTCATAATACTCAGCATCTAAATGTTGTATAGAAGGTGACCTTTCTAAGCACTCAAAAGTTGTGTGGTTATCATTTTTATCACTCAAGTTGTGATACTCATATTTTTCATCTTTATCTTTCTCACAACTCTCAAAATTATTTTGAATTGCTATACAATCAGCTTCATTTATGTTGACACGGATGAGGGTCATTTTCATCTCTTTATAGTACTCCTCAGATCCATGTCCATAGTCTGTAATTTCATACGTAAGTCACGATAATATGATGGAGGAACAAATCTTCTCCTCAATATAGTTTTCATCTCATTCCAATTTTCAATTTGAAGTTCTCAATTTCTGCGCCTATTAATGGTTAATTGATTCCACCAAGTAATAGCATAATCAACAAAAGATATAATAGCAAGTTTAACCTTTTTCTCAGCAAAATAATTATGACGATGAAATATATTTTCTACTCTTTGTTCTCATTCAATATAGGCATCATGATCAATTTTACCTTGAAAGGTAAGGAGAGATAGTTTAATTGAACCAGTGTTTCAATCAGTGACATTTCTATCTTGTTCCCTTTCTCGTTTATTTCTTCTACCTCCAATTTGAACACGTCTCTGCCTTCTCCAATTTATAACAGACGATTCATCAACTTCCTCTTCCATCTCTTCATCATTAACAACACGATGTCTTTGGCGATCTCTTCTTTGATTTGTTTGTATAACTTGTTGAAGTTGTACAATTTGATCATTCTGCACATCTACCTCATCATGAAGTTCAGAAATCATATTGCCGATATGTTGAAAATGTTGTGTCACCTCCATCATTCTTCTCTGATCAATTGCTTTTTTTAGAATTATGTTCTTTGTCCTTTCCTGTTGACATTGTGAGAAATTTTTGCAGCAAATGTTAATGATAAAAACAATCTCAATACCTCACGTGGTGACCATCGTATTTTACCTCAACCCTATTAGCTTTTTCCTAAATTGTATTCATCACTCAATCTTTTTTCTCTCTCTTGAACCCTCTAACAAGTTCTAAGAGAATTAATGCAAGTCAACACAAGACAATGAGCAATTGAATCAATCTAATTTATCAATATGATTGCAAGATCAAAAGAATATTTGAAGTTGATTTGGAATAGAAATCAGGAAAAGGTTGTCAAAAAAAGGGCAAATATAAAAAAATTCAGAATTAAAATGAAATTAAAGATCACCTTTCCTTGAGTCAAATTACCCTATTATCAAAATTTTCTTTGCATTGTGCTCTAGAAATAATCTTTCCTTTTTTTTTCTTCTTTCCTCTTTCTTTTGAATCCTTTCTTTCACTCTTTTTTTTCTAGGTTTTTTCGATTTTTTTCTTTCCAAAATTTTCTTTTTCCTTGTTGTTCTCTTTCCTCCTTTCTTGCACTTTCCTTTTCAACCTTTTTTTTTCTATTTTTGGATTTTTTTTCTATTTTTTTAACTGTAGTAAACTTGAGAACAAATAAGGATAAGGGCTAAGGTTTCAACAACAAATAAGCAGTTTTTTTTGTTTTCTTTTGTTTTCAAAACTACAGCAAATTTTGAAGAATACATGACGCCTAGGGTTCGAAGAACAAATGAAAGCAAATAAGAAAGACGATTAGGATTTGAAGAACAAATAAACCAGTTTTTTTGTATTGTTTTTTTTTCAAAAACTAAAATAGAGGAGAACTAGAATAATGGAAGTCAATTAGAAAATCGAATCGAAAATGTGGCTCTAATACCAACTGATACGATGCTCAAGAACAATGCCTTGAGTGACCAAAATAATATATGATAATCAAAAGAAACGAGACCAAATGAATTTTCAAGGCAACGGAATATCAACTTCAAGATTATAATGAACCAAGTAATCGATATTATAAATAGATGGACTTAATCACAAGATAGTCAACCTTGTAATTAACGGCGAAAGTTCCTGAAGAATGAGTTGCAAGAGTTCCCTCACAGCAAAAGCAATTAAGTCAAATTTTCATAAATTCAAAGATGTCTAAAATAATTACAAATAGCAGTATTTATAAACCCTAGATAGTAGAATTTGAGGTGAAAGAAAAAGGACTAACTTAGCCTATAAGCATGGTAACTAGTTTCCTAAAATAACTAAAGGAATTTCTATTGCAACTCTCAGCAGAATGTTCATATATAATTAATTCTAAAAATTTCAAATAAATATGGTTAAACCATGATTTATTTGGCCCATATGCTTCATGTGGCCCAATTTGTAATACATTGAGAATTTGGATTTGATGCAACTTGATCTTGTAATTTGATCAATTGTAAATCATAGATATTCTTGATTATCTTCAATTGTTTTATGTCTGAGATCCGCAACATTATCTTGATCATTCAACTTTGTTAGAAGATTCTTCTATCGCTGAATGCAATTGTAAGCATTTCCTGGTTTATATCTCTCTAGATAAGTAGCACATGGCATTAGAGTTGATTGGAATTCTCTTAACATGAAGTTTGTTCATGATCTTTTTTATGGTATTGGGTGGTTACCACTCTTTGATGTCCAAGAGCCCATATATCCTAGGTTGGTTTGATTTTTTATGCCAACCTAAAATTTCCCAAATCCCGATCTTAAGTGACTTCTAAAATTCTTAGTCATAATATTAAAGTCACCTCATCCTTGATTTGTGAGACCTTCGACATTCCCAAAGGAGGGCTTACAAACATTGTGACTCATAAGTGGCCCTCTGACATCTCTATCACCGAGCTCTTGAAGTTGTCTTTTGTGGTGGAGTAGAAAACTTTCCAATGAAATAGATTCTAAAGAAGTTGATTCCTTCACTTGTTGCTCATCATGTTGTCAGTCAGATTCTATTCTCTCGATTCGATCATTACATCGAAATCACCTTTTATGACCTACGCCTTCTCTATTGTCTTCTTCGGAATGACCTTCCTCCGGTTAACTTTAAAGCATACATGATTCACAATTTCATATCTACCAAAGAAAAAATAGATTCAAAGCACTCTCCCATCTTATTCTTCACTTCGGTTCTTTTCTTACTCGGATCTTTCGCCGGAGAGATATCGAGCCACATTATTTTGAGAAACCCACTAATATCATTGGGAAGGTCACCTTGAAGCGAAAGGGACTTGTCCTTGATGGCAACGAATGGATCTTTGCCAAGAAAGAGCAAGAGGCACCACGAGACTCGGATTCTGATGATGCTATCGGTACAACGATTCCCGTAGGTGATCCTATGGAGGATACATGACCTTCATGGGAGCCATATCTACGTCCCCCATCTACGTCGACTAGTGCATGGCATTTTTCTATAGTTCGTACACGTGATGAGTGGGATGGGATAATCACACGCATGGACGACGTCAATAGGTGTATGGATGAGATTACTACACATATGGAGCGTTTGGAGATTGATCATTGTCACACTTAGGATTGCTTATTTGCATATTTTTGCTCTCAGGGATTCGACACCTCACCTTATGAGCAAGTTGAACCACCCAACGATGCGTTGGATGCTTAGTTTTCTTCATTTGTTTCTATTTTTTTGATGTTTTCTTTTGTTCCCCCACTTTGATAATGTCAAAAAGGGGAGAAGATGTGTATTGTGACAAAGACAATGTGATGTATGGATGGATGTTATCTTATCTATTTGTTATGAGATGTGACTATGTGATGTATGGATGGATGTTATCTTCTCTATTTGTTATCTTGACTATGATGTGATCTATGGATTAATGTTGTTATCTTCAATGTCTTTGTGTATGAATGCTATAATCTTATTTTTGCCTTTGTTTATGTATATAAGGGTGGATGATTCGATGGTTTGATATGGATGATCTTTTGTTAATTTTTTCTCTTGATACATTATAAGAGAAAATAGGCATTTATTGAGGGGGAGTGAATCATATTTATTTGTTATCATATTAGAAGATAAGCATTGATTAAAGGGGAGAAATTTATATTTCATCTTTTATTTATCTCCTCGTTACTTTGTTTGCGCCATCAAAAATTAGGGATTGTTGGTCCAAAGATCATATTCTAAATATTTCGATGATAGCAAACAAGGAAGATGATGTATAATGGTGCTTGAAGTGTTAATGTGAACATGTAAAATATTTTTCAAAAGAAAAGTTCGTCGTAAGATTTCTGCAGCTAAAATGGAAGACTGAAATCATCTCGGGTGTCCGTTTTAACATATAATGGACGATCAAAACAGAGTTGGAACGATCACTAATTATAGAGAGAACAAATATTTTTAAATCGGACGACCGAATTACTTACAATCGACTATTATAAGTGTCAAATGAAAGATCAAGTACAAATCAGACGATCGAAGTCATTGTATGAACGACCGCCAATTATAAAGAACTCAAACATTTTTAAATCAGTTGATCGAATCCTTTTCGGTCAATCGTTCTGGGCGACAAAGAAGAAATTATAGAAATCGGACGACCGAAGTTACTACTTGAACGACTGCTAATTACAAAGAGCTCGGATGTTTTTAAATCAGACGATCGAAACCCTTTTAGTCGATCGTTCTAGGTGACAAAGGAATGAACATGTTCAGAACGAACGATTGAAGCTGTTGTCGGAACGATCGTTAGTTACAGAGAGTCCGGACATTTCTAAAATGGATGATCGAATCACTTTTGGTCGATCATTATGGGAGCAAAGGCAACGACAATGGCTAAATCCCTCTACGGACTACCATCAACAGACAACTGCGCAAAAAAGACAAATGCAATAACTATTATTCTATACAAAACGGACGCCCGATACTATAAAGGACGACTGTTGAGCATATGACAAAAAGGCAACGGACGCCCGAAACTAAAATAGGCGACCGTGTCAGAAGTGATAGCATAACTCTTTCAAAATATTTTACAACTTTCATATTTTCAAGAGAAGTCTATAAAAGGAATTCAAAAGACTAAAGTAAGGCTATCAAAGCAAGGAAAATCACTCTAAAACTTCTTTCAAGTCCAAAGCAATTTTTTGAGCTCAATCTTGCAAATCATCTCTTCCCTCTTCTAGTTCCTAAGTGTGAGCATTCTTTGTAAGAGAGAATTGGAGGGAATTCTTGTGTTCTTGATTAGAGAGTTTGAGAGCTCCTTGTAATAAGAAGTGTTCACTAAGCGAAGAAGAAAGCATTGCGGTATAGAAAGGATTATTCTCTCCCTACGAGAAAAGAGAAAGCCAATAATCTCTGACGGTCTCGAGGTCGAGAAGTCGGAGCGGGGACGTGGGCCAAAGAGTTGGGCGAAATCTCGTCAACATATTGTGCCTTCTTGAGTTTTTTTATTCTTCTTACTAGTCTTTTACTTGCTTCTGACCGTATTTTCTAAAAACATGCTTTTACGGCTTTTCGGTTATAATTTTTGTACACCAATTCACCCTCCCCCCTCTTGGTCTTTCGATCATACATACATATATACATGCATACATACATACATACATATGTTTATATATATGATGTAAACGTACACATATTAGTATAATTAGGTAATGTAAACTTAGTTACACATTTGATAACATAAATAGTATATATATACATATATATATGTATATGTATATGTATATATATATAGACATATTTCAATAGATAACTTGTATATACAATATATATATCATATCTTAATCTATAAATCATATTGTTATTTCCTTAATCATACAATCATGAGCATGAATTAAAGAAATATAATTTATTTAGCGCCACAATAGAGATACAATGGAGTCAATAACAAAATGTGTCTGTTTGGCTTCATATTAGTGTCATTATGATGTTATTTTTTTCGATGCCAAGTTAGAGTCACAAAAGAGCCTCTTTAGCGTCATATTTTTATGTTGCTACTTTGTGTGTTTTTATTGTCCCATGGTAGCCTTTGTCACTAGCGTTGCAAGCTTGGGTGACGCTAAAAAGGTTACCTTAAATCCCTACCCCCGTCTTTTGTTTTAACCGTCCCCGCTCGCCATCATCATCGACCTGCTCCACTATCGTCGCTCTGCCATTGTCGTCATCGCACCATGGGGTTTTTTTGTCGTTAGTTTGCAGCCTACACCACCCTCACTATGCCGATCTATCCTGCCATCATCCTCCATCCAGCGACCCCAACCCCAACGTCTTCCTTTGTCCGCCATCACCCTCGCCCTTGGCGCCCGACGTGTTCACCATCGTTGTTGCCATTGTCGAGCTGAGCCATCACCCTCTTCCATTACCACTGTCATCTTGTCGTCCGTCTGCCGACCCTGACCCCGCCTTCGACTGTCAACAGTAAGTCCCGATTGATGTCATCACCACCTTTTTATCTTTTCACTTGTCAAAATAAAAAGAAAACTTTTTCAACAAAAAAGATGCAACATAGAATATTCAATGGACTTGGTTTTGTCAACAAAATGTATTGCCTTCTCTCTATTATTTTCCTGTTAAAATGAATTTTCAAATCTTGTGATTCAAAGCTCAGGTTGATGAATTCGTAGGGGCGGAGCGTCCTAGCGCCCACAGAGCACTTGGTGCCGCTGATAAAGGAGGTAGGGGTTCATAGACAGCTAGGAGGTCCACCGATCCACATGTGATGTGTAAACAACGAATTTGAATCTTATGCTCCTTAGATTTCGATGTTCAACTCCATGTTATTAGGCTACCAAAATTTGATCTGTGAAGAAGTTGCAAAAACTACTAAATTCACGATGATGACATAGAGATTAGGCACATAATTATAGGAGACAGATGATCCATTAGTTTTGTCCAAAACAAAATGTTCCTTGTGCCCTTTAAAATGCACAAGCAAAAACATCCCTCTTGAATAAACTCAAATGTCACCATGCCACATTTTTTACTTTCTTGGGATGAGCTAAAGTATATAACCGTACAACTTGCTCAAGCATTTTCTTGACGTAAGATTGGGGTTTGATTTCCTTATTTTTCTCGATGTGGTTCAATTGTAAGAACTCTTAAGACTTATTGATATCTTTCATCTTTATATTATGACAGTTCAAAAAATCATTTATTAGTCAGGATTTAGACTTTGTGTTGACATGAACTCTAGCTATATCCATTATCATATATGTTGGCATATTTAAGTGATGTCATTAGCCTATGATTTCTTCTGCCACTTTCATTTCTTTTTGGCCTCACTGAGAAGGTTGATGATTTTGCCTAAGTTAGGCATAGGGGGTGTTCATCGGGTTCGGACGACCTAATGACCCCGACTCAGCTCGACCTAGTTTGGGTTGGAGCATGTCGTTGGTCAAGTCGGACTCGACCATTGGCTATGGGTTGAATTTTTCTAACTTGAGTCGGCTCAAGCTGACTCGACCCATTATTTTATGTTTTATATTCTCCTTTTTTATTTAAACTTAAGCCTATATTTGATTTAATTTTTTAAATAATTGAAATAAAATAAGTACAGATATAATATTTAAATAGTTATAAAACTTATTTTATGATTTAAAATAAATATTAAATAATATTTTGTATATTAAATAAGTGTAAAATAGTAAGAAAAAATAAAAAATTGCATGGTCAAGTAACTCGACCACCCAACCTGACAGGTCGGATTTGACCCCCAAAAGGTCCTTGACCGACCTGATCCGATTTGAACGGGCCAAGTCGGGTTTGTTCACGAGTTGGGTCTAACCCAACCCGTGAACACTCCTAGTTAGGCATCATCCAATGTGAAACTACAGCTACATATCATTCATTGCTTCCACTTTGTCTATATCCACTTTTTATTCTTGACCCATCTATTCGAAGAATCATCTCCCTTATAGATCTCTTTTGAAGCGTTTCTTTAGAAAATAAAGGTATCTTGTTGCATGACCTTATTCATTTATTTCAATTACAATAGAAGCATATCACCTTATAGTCCGAGGACAATGAAAATTGAACTATACATTTTGTGTCTCATTTAAAGGAAGCTTCTCATGATCAAAGCACTATACGTTGGCTTAATATATGTTAATCGACTCGAATCGTGATGTGAAGTGTATAAAATAATAGAAAACACTGCGCCTTGTATGAAAAGATTATGTCTCAAGAGCTATTATCCCTAGACGTGTGGACATCCTTGCACAAATAAATACCCCTACTTCACAAGAGAACATCAAATAAGCTTTAAAATTTATAGTTCCTCAACACAATCATGATGAGAACCGAAAGTATACAACAATCATTGTTGTGCTTGAGGTTCGTCCCAAGGGAAAGATCGTTCACAAATCAAATCAAAATACTAATTGTTGAAAAGGAGGATTAGATTTAAGTGAAGAAAGCGAACTAAAACTCTTAAAGCAAAAGTCTACACTATTTTGTTATGTTTTTTTTATTTCGGTGAAAAGAACCAAGAGTGAGAGTAAAGGATCTAACTTGCAGTATGATTGGACACTAAGAGCTTACGAGGGATGCTTTCACTTTAGGATTAATATTCTTCAAGCATTAATTATGGATAAAATAGCAAATAACATTTCAACACATGCTCAATATATTTTCTTGATGTATAACACTCAGTTCATCAAGTGGTGCTCTCACACACTTTAGTTAACGGGTCTGCATTTGCCGAAAGGATCGATTATTCAACTCTGATAACACTCTCATGAACTCCGAGTGAATCGGTTTCTCTCAATGAAGATTTAGTCGACACCTCGTGCGTTCTCTATCCCAGGAGATCTCAAAATGAAGATGGGGACTCCGACCAGTCTCTTGGCTTGTGTTGGATTCCCATCAATTAAGATGACCTTCTCAGGTGAGACATCCTTGTGACAAGACTCGTGAAGCTTGTTGCATTCAGGCAAAAAAAGTTTCGGATAGAATTAATGAATGTGACTCTCGATGACATCCCTATATGTAATCGTGTCCCCACATGTCCTCTTGGCTCCTCCACGGGAATGAGAAAATGCTAGTCCCTCTCGGGTGGGATGTCAATGGGTCAATACGACCAGAACAAAAATCAAACGAACAATAGATGGCACGATAAAACCAAGGAGCAGGTCAAGTTCAACTCCTATGTATGCAGCTCGCGATTCCTCTACAGGAGATTAGATTCTTGTCCCACCTCTCGGTGTGTATACAGAAGCCAAAGTAATAACTTCCCTCTCAGATGAAGAATCAAATAAGTGTGCATTTCCTGAACAAAGAAATCAACCATCCCCATCATGGAAATGAATGCATCAAATTAAAGGAATTCGTCAAAATGTCGAATGAAGACTCTATTCAGCTCAATGCCTCTTGGCACTTAGTTGAACAAAGGATGGAATCACCCTCTCGGGTTGCATTAGATCGAGTTCCTTAACTCGATCAATATCACAAGGCTCATTGCAATAACTCAATCATGAAGAATGAGCAATGTAGCATAAGTAATACATAGAAACCGAACAATTCATCTAGCATGAAAATCAAAGATAAAACGAAGAACATTAACATGGATGGTTAGTTACTGGAAATGTTCATGAGTGGCACAACACTCCAAATCATACATAAAGCCATTGTTCAAAAAGTTGTTCTCAAACTGAAGATTCCTGCCTCTTTTCCATCTACCTCCTCCTCTTTTATGAAGAAGATGATCTCCTCTTTTTTCTCAAAAATTGACCCCCCTTTCTCTTTTGCCTTATTGCCCTTTTTATAGTTATGCTCCACCTCCTGCCAGCTGTCTTGTTTGCTTCTTGTCTTCTAGTGCCTCCAAAATGATTAGAGGAAACTTTCTACTTGTCATGAGTAAAGCAATTGTCGGTTGATCCCCTTTTTCTCTTGTTGTTGGTTGGACAAGCTTACGCTTCTTTTTCTTCAAAACTTGCCTAGTGATTGGTTCGGGTAGGCATGAATATCTTAAGCTGTTGGAAAATGAGCTCCTACAGTGGCTGGATTGGAGCTCCTACAGAAAGATAAGGCGCCTAAAAGGATACAAATAAAACTCTTTTTTTAGCAAATAAAAGAAGTTGGATGTGGAGAACTATAAGTTTCAATATTCTATTATAAAACATGCATCAAAAGTAAAAAATCATAACCATTTGTAGATCAAAAGTATGCTGAAACACAATGAAAATATATGCAAAGTTTCTCCACATCATTTACTCTTGCACTTCATAGATGATTATTATTTATACTTCAAAACATTACATCATTTACTATTGCACTTCGTAGATGATTATTATTTATAGTTCAAAACATTACATAATTTTCTGACCGATTATCCCTAGTATTGAGGTTTCCATTAGTATCATGACATCTATTTGGAAATCTATTATTAGAACTTTCTTTTCAAGTTTTCTCCAACTCTTTAGATACTACTCGGAGGCATGCACCTAAAGTTAAGTATACAATTCCTCCTCAAATTTAAGAATTGTAAATTCCCTATCAAGTGTTGAAGTTCTTGCTAAATTATCTCAATGGAATATGTGTTCTAACAATGCCCTTAAGAGGACTTGGCTTCTTGATTATGATTAATCTTGTGTTGGTTTGTCAATTTTTTGTTGTTCTCTCTCTCTCTCTCTCTCTCTCTCTCTCTCTCTCTCTCTCTCTCTCTCTCTCTCTCTCTCTCTCTCTCTCTCTCTCTCTCTCTCTCTCTCTCTCTCTCTCTCTCTCTCAGAACACCTCCTATTTTGGAGGGATGCTAAATGCATTTGATCATTGATCCACTGATCAATGGTTCATATTACGAATGATTAAATATTATTATTTAACATCATATAAATGTGTTATTTATCTGAATCGTTAATCAGGGGATTATGATTAACAATCCAAAATGGAAGATGCTTAGAAGGTACATTAACCATATATATATATATATATATATATATATATATGTGTGTGTGTGTGTATGTTCATGCAGTAAGGCACATGTAAGTTGCAAGATCTATCAGATAATTAACATTAATTTCTTGTCTAAAATTTAGTCATGATCAGCGTGCTTTTAATCATACCAACTACTCTTGTTTACATAATCCCAATTTAATTTCTTAATTTTAATTCATACATGCCTTAATTTAGTAGAGACTAGGGGTGATGTGAACCTTTCCATCATTGACGATGTTGGCAAACATGTGATCCATGGTATTTTGCTGCCACAATTTGTTGAAGGCATGCTAGTTGGATTCATCTTATTTTTTAAGGACGCCTTCACATTTTTTGCTTTCATTTATGTTGTCTTGAAGCTCGTAGCTACTATATCTAGACGCAATAATGCTTCCACACCACGTAGGCATCAACTTATTGGTTGATGTTATAAAAACTTCCAAGTTAACGAACACCAACTTAGGCCTAGTCAATTGTTAAACATATCCTGGTGTCACCTTTTTTTTATCATATTCTTATAAGATTTACTAAGAATGTAGATCCACATTCTTGACAAAAAAAAAGATGAGAATGTGACAAAAAAAGAGACATCAAAATATAATTAAAAATTTATCAGTATTTGTATTCAAGTTGAGTTTGACCCCTGTTGAATCCTATGTTTCGATGATAACAAATTAAACTGGACATAAAAGTTACTAATCTATGCTCAAGTGATGATAATGCAGGTGTAGGATTGATATGACCTCATTCGCAGAAGAAATCGTCAAATTAAAATCGAAAGAAAAAATTACAGCACATGATTGGTCGACCCATGATATTCAGCGGAACAAAAGACGAGACTATATCGGTCGACAACAAAATGTACCGATCGACGTTGGGGCATTACCAGTCGATGTATCGGTCGAAGTACCGGTCGATCGGACAACGTCAAAATGCAGGAAGTGCAACAATTGTCACATTGACCGGTCGATCAGCCCATCGCAGATATACAACAATTCATCCCCCCTCTTGGTGCTTTTGATCCTATAATTAGTATCAGAGTAGGTTGTTCTTATTTTTAAGATTTATAACATCTTTAGAACTATGGCATTAAGTGGCTTTAGTTTCTTCGAATGTCAATATATTAATTGTCCTCCACTTTTTAATGTATCAAATTTTGCATATTGAAAAATTAGGATGCAAGCTTATGTTTGTTCTATTGATATTGGTATGTGGGATATTGTTAAAAAATGTTTTGATTTACGTGGAAAAACTCATTTAGAATATACCAAAGGAGAAAGACTTTTGGTAAAACTAAATTGGAAAGCTAAAAATATTTTTTATTGTGCTTTAGATCCAACAGATAGTCAGATTTCTAGTTGTCAAAGTGCTAATAAGATTTGGAAGAAACTTATTATTACTCATGAAGGAACGGATAAAGTTAAGGAGTCTAGATTAAATATTTTAAATCATCAATATAATTATTTCAAAATGCTTTAAAATGAATCCATAAATGAGATGGTCATTCGTTTTAATGATATTATAAATGACAGCTTTTTTTGGACGAGCTAATGACTAATCCTAAAAAAGTGAACAAGTTTCTCAGGTCTCTCTTCTCCAAATGGCATACAAAGAGGACGGTGATCGAAGAAAATGACTTGAACAACTTAGACTTTGATGATATTATAAGTTCACTCTTAACATATGAGATCGGAATCAAGGAGGATAAAAAAGCAAATACTTCAAAAAGGAAATTGGTATTGAAGGCAAATAAAGATGAAGAAGATACAAGTGAAGAGGATAATGATCTTGATGAAAAGAAGCTTTCCCTATATGCAAAGAATCTTGACAAATATCTTAAATTTGCTAAGCAAAATGAGAAGAAAGGCTTCACCAAGAGAAGATCGTCATTAAGCAAAAGTCAAATAACTTGCTTTGAATGTAAAAAGATTGGACACTACAAAAATAAATGTCCAAATTTAGTCAAAAAGGAGAAAGATGAAAAAAACTCAAGAAGGAAGAAAAATGCTCTTCAAGCCATTTGGAATGAAAGCGAAGATGAAGAGAATGATTCCAACACCTCCTCTAGTGATGACGAAGAAGCCTACATATATCTAATGACCAATAGCCATGAAGTATCACTCTAGTGATAATGAATCCTTTAATGTGCATAAAGAGTTTAGAATTCTTATTAATAAATATGGATACCTAAAAAAGAAATATCTATACTATATTAAAAGCAAAGAAGTTTGCGAGGAGAAGTTGACACTTGGCATGATGAGGTGTTGACAAGTGTTCTTAAAATATTAATTATAAAAAATTAAAATAGTGAACACTTATGATTATAAGATATGATAATTATATATGCAGTTATAATAACTATATAATTTTTATATGTATACAGTTATATATAGTAACTATAATTTATAATAATATAATATAAAATCTATTCAAAAAATATATAACAAAACTTTTGCATGAACCTACGTGCTGGATAAATACAATTATTAAAAAAATTAATAAAATATTATTAAATATTTCACAAGTGTGATAATCATATTAAAATTTTCTTTTCTTTTACAAGTGTCCTGAGGTATTATTACAAATTGAAAATGTTAAACAATTATGATTATAAAATTTGATAATTATATAATAACTATATTATTTTATTATATATATAGTAACTACATTTTATAATTATTGAAGGCAAAATAATTTAGAATGGGAAATTATGATATAAAATTATGACATAAACTTCTTTCATCGTAATATAAGATAATATAATGTCTACTTTAATCACAAATTCATATATTTATAATATAATTACTCAATCATAAATTTATGCTATGTCAAAAAGTTACAGTATATAATATAATATATTTGCAAAATTTATTTTGTTCCATGCACACATAAACGTCTTTGCAACTTCATAGTATAACACCACATGGAGTATGGACAGCTATTGAAGTAGTGGATGATAATAGTTTAATTAAAATTTATCATCCTTCTAAATAATTAGAATTAAAATTAATTAATATGATATAACTAATTAAAATGTCAATATATCATAATTTTTTAGTGGGAAGTTAGTGATTGCAAAATATGGTTGTTATTTTGTTTAATAACTGACTACATATAGTCTTGCATTATAAATATATCCTCACAAAATTTTAGACGAGTCATCCACCTCCCCCTATCCCTCTCTCTCACAATTTTCGCTGGCACACCCACCCATTTCCCTCTGGCTCTCATAATTTTCTCTACAGTGAGACATCTCTCTCTCTCATTGTTGTTATAATTATTTTATTTTTACCATTTTATGTTCAATGATATTTGGACTTGTAGAAATTAGTCGTCGGATGTTTGCTATTTGAATTTTGTTTCTCCTTTAAATTAATTGTCATTATTATATTCTATGCATACATACAAGTTTATTAATGCATATATATATTATACATGGGTCGTCCCTAATTATATCAATCATTTATTATATGTCATGAAAATCTAATTTATACCTTTTTAAGATTGTATAAATTCTTGAAATTGATAGAAGTTTTTATGCTACATCTATTAAAATGAAATTATAATTGTATAATAGCTAATACAATATTTTTGTCATCTATATACTAATGTAAAAAATATATATACATATTTTATATTGATAGTTTTATCACGTATCTTCATACTGAATTGTTACTCTTCTAATTTTAATAACTTTTTGTTATTGATCAAACATTTTCATATCCGTATGTCGCAATTGGTTTATGATTTTTTTATTATTTTGTCCCCACTATTTAGCGTTACACCAAGATTATTTATGTAATGATTATATGAAGTTAACAATGTATCATCTATATCTTTTAATCATGAATTCATTATCTTATTGAGATTAATAATTCATTTTAGTGATAAAAGATCATATTTAACATTATTTACAAAACTAAGAATTATTAAAATTAAAATATAGTTATAACATAATTAACTTTGCTTACTTTTGTGTTATTTGTGATAACACCGCTAATAAATTATGTTTATTGTCTATTAATAATTTTTTTATTTTTCTAATATAGCATTTAATATAGTATAGAGTCATTATAAAAATAGAACATTAATCTTGCCAACGGTGAGATCAAGCATCTTTATCACAAATTCAATAAATATGAATATTTCAACTATTCCATCTTCATCACTTTAAAAAATCATATATAAGTTTGTAATATTGTTTTAATAGATTAAACGTCAAATTTATAGCATCAATTTAGGATTTTGGAAATTATGTAACAAAAAAGACATTAGTGAATTAAATATTAAAGAAAATTTGATAATATATTTTGACATTTTGTATATAATAAAATATCTATTTAATTAATTCATTATTTATTAACAATAGTTGTGTAGATGTGTTTATGAGATGTCTTTTATTTTTAACTTTAAGTAAGAGTGAAATCTTTTTATCTTTGTGATGAAGAAATTAATAATCCAAATAATAGATGTGTTTTGTGTATTGCTGTGATGATTGTGATTTGATCATGCAACATGAATAATAGTTGGATTCTATCTCTACATTAATAGCATGATTGACTTGGATATTTTTTCATACAAAAGACATAATTGCATGCATGACTTGATTTTTTATAAATAAATAAAGATGATTCAACATTTGCATCAATCACCAAGTGTTCATCATGTATTTAAAATATAACATATTTTTAAATAATTAGAATAGTGATCAAAATAAATATAAAATATGATTATATATATATATGACATAGATTAATAAATTAATACCTCAAACTTAAATGACAATATTATTTTTTAAGAAAAGAGAAAAATAAATGGGACACTGCGAGAATTAAATAGACTAATAAATTATTTCTCTAATTATAATTAATCATATTCTTTAGGAAATATTAAAATATATCTAATGCTTACTTGTTTTATAAAATGCAATTTTTATAACTTCACATCATATGCGCATCGCGGGGGCAATCACACTAGTGATGATATAAAAATAGAGCTTGAAAATTTGCAAAAGAAAATAAGAATGTTAAAGCATGTGAAAAGTGTGATATATTGAATGAAGAAAATTTTGGTTTGGAATTCTCAATTGATGAATTGAAATGGAAAATAGTGCCCTAAAATCATTATGCGAAAAACAAAATGTAGAAAGTGCATGTTTGAACAAAGAAATTAATAACTTGAAAGTTGAACTTGAAAAATTCTCAAATGGAAGTAAAATGTTAAATGACATGCTTAGTGGATCTAGAATATCTTCAAACAAAAAGGGACTTGGTTTCAATTCTTTTAAAAAGAAGAATGACAAAATAATTTTATTTGTTAAAGCATCGCATGATTACACAAGATCACATATTATTTATTTTCATTATGAATATGAAAGACATTATTCTTATGATTGCAGAATTAAGAAAGAAATAAGTAAAGGGATGAAGAAAATTTGGGTTCTGAAAAGGACCTTTACCAACCAAGATGGACCCAAGCAAGTTTGGGTATAAAAAAGATGAAACTCTTAATTTCTTTCTTATAAGAAGCTTCTAAGTACAATGAAGGCAAATAATATTTGGATAGTGGATACTCAAGACATATGCTCGGTAATGCATCAAATTTTATCAATTTGAAAAGGAAAAATAGAGGAAAAGTCACCTTTGAAAACAATAACCAAGGAAGAGTAATTGGTATAGGTAATATTGGTAAGAATAACAAAGTGTATTTGGAAAATGTTTGGCTAGTTGAAAATTTAAAACATAATCTAATTAGCATAAATCAATTATGCGATAAAAACTATCTAGTCAAATTAGAAAAGGACAAATGTTTGATATTAGATGAAAACAACAAAGTTTTACGCATGGGTTTTAGGTACAATAATGTATACAAAATTGATTTTGATAACTTGAAAAATGAAAAATGTCTTAGTGCTATGCAGATATAAACTTGTGGCAAGAAGATTAGGACATGCAAATTATAAATTACTAAATAAACTTTCAAATCATGAATTGGTTAGAGATTTGCCTAAGATCAAATTTAAGAAAAACAATGTTTGTGATTCATATCTAAAATGTAAATAAATCAAAAGTTCTTTTAAATTAAAAGGAGTTATTAGTACGCATAGGGCTTTGAAACTTTTACATCTTGATTTGTTTGGACCTATTGATGTGACAAGTTTAAAAGAAAAAAGATATGTATTTGTGATTGTTGATGATTTTTTTCATTTCACTTGGACTATTTTTCTCGATAGTAAAGATGAAACGCTAAACATGTTTTCTAAATTTACAAAAAAGAATTCAAAACGAATTTGAACAAGAGCTTTCAAAAATTATAAGTGACCATGGAGGAGAATTTAAAAATCATAAATTTGAATTGTTTTACGAAGAAAATGGAATTACTCATAAATTTTCTACTCATAGAACACCTCAACGAAATGTAGTAGTAGAAAGAAAAAATAGGACTATATAAGAAATGGCTAGAACAATTTTAAATGAAAGAAATTTACCAAAATATTTTTGGATGGAAGTCGTACACACGTCATGCTATGTTCTCAATAGGATTCTACTTAAACCACTTGAGAAGAAAACTTATTTTGAAGTGTTATTTGGTAAGAAACCAAATATCTCTTATTTGAAAATTTTTTAGTGTAAATGTTATATTCTGAATGTCAAAGATAGACTAGGAAAGTTTGATGATAAATGTGATGATGGTATTTTACTTGGATATTCTACTACAAGTAAAGCTTATAGAGTGTATAACAAAAGAATATTAATTGTTGAAGAGTCTATTAATGTTGAATTCAATGAAACTAATGATTTTTTGAGCAAGCAAGTACATGACGATGAAGAAGAAATAGCTGAAGTACAAAGACAACTTGTAGTTGTGGACATAGAGGAAGCAAAAGTTTACACTCCAAAAGTGGAAGAAATGGAAGAACATCAAATAGATGAGAATCAAATCATTTCAAGAAATTGGAGACATGCCTCATCACATCCACTTGATCAAGTTATAGATAATATAAATGAAGGTATAAAATAGAAACTCTTTAAAAAATCTATGTGCTTTTTCGACTTTCCTTGCAAATTTTGAGCCAAACAATATAGATGAAGCACTTGAAGATTCAAATTGGATAAATGCAATATATGAGGAATTAATAATTTTGAAAGAAATCAAGTGTGAAAACTTGTGGAAAGACTCAATGACCATCCTATCATTGGAACAAAATGGGTCTTTCGAAACAACTTAGATGAAAATGGTGTCATTGTGAGGAACAAGGGTAGATTAGTGATCAAGGGTTACTCACAAATTAAAGTGATTGATTTTGATAAAACTTTTTCTCCCATTGCTAGACTTGAGGCAATTCGAATGCTTTTAGCTTTTGCATGTTATAAAGGTTTTAAACTTTTTCAAATGGATGTTAAATCAGCCTTTTCGAATGGTTTTATAAATAAGGAAGTTTATTTTGAACAACTCAATGTTTTGAAAATTCAGATTTTTTCCATCATATTTTTAAACTTTTAAAAGCTCTTTATGAATTGAAACAAATTCCTCGAACTTGGTATAAAAGATTGAGTTCATTTTTAATTAAAAATGATTTTCAAAAAGGGAAAGTTGACACCACATTATTCTTAAAACATGTTAAAAATGAAATTTTAATAGTTCACATTTATGTTGACGATATTGTTTATGGTGCTACTAATGAAAGTCTCTACAAAGAGTTTGAAACTCTTATGGAAAAAGAATTTGAGATGAGTTTTGTAAGAGAGCTCACATTCTTTTTAGGTATACAAGTGAAAAAATCCAAGGAAGATATTTTTCTCAATCAAGAAAAATATACTTATTCGGGATGAACGAATGCAAGCCGAGCACAACTCCTATGAGCACTACTACAAAATTGAATAAAGATGAAAAAGACAAGTCTATTGATAAAAAAGGTACAGAGGTATAATTGGTAACTTGCTCTTTGTAATGGCATCTAGGCTAGATATAATGTTTAATGTGTGTTTGTGTGCTAGGTTTCAACCCGCTCCCAAATAATTACATTTAATCGGTGTAAAAAGGATAATGCACTATTTAAAGCATACTGTGAATTAGGCATTTGGTATGATAGAAATTCCCCATTTGAATTGCATGCCTATACCGATGCAGATTTTTCCGGGTGTAAAGTTGATAGAAAGAGCACTATTGGGATGTGTTGCTTTCTTGGTAGCTCTCTCATTTCATGGGCTAGCAAGAAACAAAACTCTATCGCACTTTCTACCGTCGAGGTCGAATATATAGCCGTTGGTAGTTGTTGTGCACAAATACTATGGGTAAAATAATAATTGCTTGATTATGGTGTAAATTGTTCCAATGTATCCTAGAAGTGCGATAACACAAGTTCTACAAAAATGACCAAAAATCTAATTCAACACTCTAGGACTAAAAACATTGACTTGCGATATCATTCAATTAGAGAATATATGACCATTAAGGACATTGTCATTGAACATGTGTCCACTGAAGTCCAACTTGCAGACATATTTACAAAACCCTTGAGTGAAGAACGATTTTGTATGCTTAGAAGGGAATTAGGAATGATCGAATCTTGATTGCATATCACTTCTAAGTAAAAGTGACTTGGTTATGCAATATCACTTTTGATATGAATTGAACATTAAAAATGTTGCACAACACTTACATTTGTATGAAATAAATCCTTGGAACTAAATTTCAATGATTAAAATTTTGAAAATGAATGAAAAATGACGGTCATACTAGGATCGGTCGATTGATATGATATACCGGTCGATCGGTATATGAATGCGTTCGGCTAATATCCATCGATCGATGGATTATTTATTGTAAACAAACTATCTGATCGACCGTTGTACATGACCGGTCGACCGGTATATGTCAAAATCGTGACATATAAGAAATCGACTGCTCGATCGGTCGACCCATTTTTTTCCTCCACTCGACCGCTGCCCTAGCCACCGTTGTGACTTCACCGTCGAACTCCGATAACCGACCAAGCCCTACAGTCAACCAAACCCTCTCGTCGTCCACTGTCCGTCGTCCGACGTCCGCCTATTCGCTAGCCGCCTCGACTGCCATCTCCGTCAGTCTCCCTCTCTTCCTCTTCTTTCTTCATCGCACCGCCATTTCATCGATTGTTCCTCTTCGACCGTTCGATCCTTCTCTGCCGGCGAACCCTGCAGCCGTCATCAACTCTAGCAACCGTCGTCATCATGCTCTCTGTTGGCCACCCTCTCTCTCTTCTTCCTTCGTCGCACCACCGTCGACTTGCTTTTCGTCGGCTGCCCTCTTCTCTTTCCTTCCTTCATCATTCACTGATGATTCCCTCCCTCTTTTCACTCCATCACCGTCTCCTGTCACCGTCGCTACTGCCAATGATTGTTGCCGTGGCCGGCATTCCGGCTGCCCTCTCATCACCTACTTATTTTTCCTGTCATTGTCATCGTCGTGCTCTCCCTGTCACCCCTCTCGCAGCCATCGTGAGTTTCTGTTCTGGCGCCCTTTTGAACACACCGTCTGATCAGACCCTTTTCAATTTCTTCCGGCTACCATTCACCATTGTTGAATTCATGGCCGACGACGAAGGGATTCTACCTCTTCGGTTAGTCTTTCAGCGTCGTTGTCGTTTCTATGGCTCAGGTGGTCACGTTACTATAATCCCAAATGAGCCTGACTCGGAACTAGAATCGGAACCCACACCTGTCCAACATGGACGAGGCCGTGGATGAGGACGATCCCGTGGACGTGCTCATCAGCCACCTTCCACCAAGCCCACTGATTTTGATAGTCATCTTTTGTCGGCAGGGCCATCTCTACTTCTTTTGATGCTTTGTATGCCTCTCGCGATGTCTAGCGAGCTTACACCATTGATTGGGACGCTCTGAACATTCCAGATGTTCAAAAGATATTCAAAAATATCGATTGGCTACCACTTCTCTCTCACACAGATCGTGTATATCCTCGTCTTGTTCGTCATTTCTACATGAACATGATGATCATTCGAGAGGCCATCATCACCTATGTCCTTGGCGTATCCATTCGCTTCGATCCTAACTAACTATGTAATATCTTTGGTGTCTCGTGCGCCTTATCCGGTTTCTACTCATTTGTCACTCATGTTGGCCCTCCGACTATCTACTTATGACAGATGGCATTAATACGGTGTTTGGTGGACAAGATATCCACTACACCGTCGAATCATCCTATAAGCATCTTCATCCATCCATAAAGATGGCTCACCACATTCTGAGTTGTATGATCACCCCCACACTATACAGAGGTTACCCACTTTGATTTGTTCTTTCTTTATTGTCTCTGTATCCGAAATGTCTCCTTTCTCCATTTTGGTCATTTCGTATTTCTATCACATGAACTCCACCTTCTAAAAGATTTCCGTTGGTACTCGTGGCTGACACCCTCTCTATTTTGAAGTCTAAATCATCAGGATTTTACTTCATTTTGGTGTCGACATTCCTATGGATGAGGAGTACATCCGCCCCCACCCCACTGATGTCATTGGTTCAGTGACATTGCACCGAAAACATCTTAGGATTGGTGAGCCGGCACGGATAGACTTTGACGATGGAGATGATGCCACATATGGAGAGCCAGGACACTCAGGACGCATCGGAGGCTGGTACTAGTGTTCCTCCGCCCTCGGCAGCCTCGGCTTCCTGAAGCACATATGATTTTACGACCATTTCACAGCAGGTGAACGTCATAGATCGTCGTGTGAGCCAGATGGATTGTTGTGTTCGACGGATGGAGCATGACTCCCGATACTTTGTTGGCTCGCTACAGGCCTACTATGCATCACAGGGATTTATTCTGCCCGTAACTCGTGAGGATGATAGTCCCGATGAGGAGTAGTTGAGTTGTCTCCCTCTTTGATTATGTCAAAAGGGGGAGAAGTTTAAGACGATATTATGATGTTATGTCAGACGATGTTATGATTCTATGTTATGATGTTATGTGTCTTTTGATGTTATGCGTTTACATTTGTACTAGTGTCGTGCACCTTTTGTAATGACTACAGTCACATTTGTTAGTGTATGAACACATGATGTATTATTAACTATGAATGTAATGTGGTGACTTTTTCTTCAGGATGAAGTGCCTTATTTGATTTCATATCTATTTTGCGTCATATGTTCATATTGTCCCAAATTATTATGAGAATATAAATGCCACCTATTTAGGAGGAGAAAATGTGAAATATGCATGAATGTAGGAGGAGCTTGCTCACTACTTACTATCTAAACTAACATTTTATTTTCTTTCTTTCTCTTTCTTTTTATCATCCAATTAATTTGCCATCGTCAAAAGAGGGAGATTGTTGAATCCTATGTTTTGATGATAACAAATTAAATTATACATGAAAGTAATAATCTATGTTCGAGTGATTATAATGCAGATGTAGGATTGATATGACCTCATTCGCAAAAGAAATCGTCAAATTAAAATCGAAAGAAAAAATTTCAGCACAGGATCGGACGACCCACAGTCGACTGGCCAAGGCAATCGGTCGATTGATATTCAACGAAATAAAAGATGAGAATATATCGATCGACTTCGAGACTATACCAGTCGATGCATTGGTCGACAACAAAATGTACCGATTGACGTCGGGTATTATCGGTCGATGTATCAGTCGAAGGACCGGTCAACCAGACAATGTCAAAATGCAGGAAATACAACAATGGTCACATTGACCGTCTCATCGCAGCGGTCGATTGGCCACACAGTCAAATGAATAGTAACGGCTATTATTTTGAGGAGAAAATTGTGGAAGCCTTTTTGAACGAATTCTCACCTGTAGGAGCTTATAAAAGGAGTGCCAAAGACTAAAGAAAAACCATTCAAGCAAACAAGAACATGCTAGAGCTCCTTTTAAGTTCTTGAGTCCAAAATTACAATTTCTTCCTTTTTCTTTTCTTAGCTTTGAATGTGAGAAAAACTTTGGAAAAGAAAAGAGTTAGATGAAACATTTCTTTCTGATCTAGTGATATTGAGAGTTCATTGTAAAATAGGTGTGCCTTGCCTCTTGAGCGGAGAAGAAGACTTATTGTGTAAAGAGGATTGTTCTCTCCTATAAGAAAAGAAAAAGATAGTGGATTTCCGATGATCTCGAGATTGAGAAATCGGAGCGAGGACATAGGCCAAAGAGTTGAGGCCGAACATCGTCATCATATTGTGTCTCCTTGTGTTTGTTCCTTATCTTTCACTTACGCTTTATTTTTATTTGCTTGTGATCGATTTTATTGATTTTTTCAAAAGTGACTTTGCGAAAAAAAATTTATACACCAATTCACCCCCTCCCCTTTTGGTGCTTTCCCTAAATTTATTTAAAAAAGGTGAAAGTTTCATCTTTTTTGCTAGGAAAAAATTCTTATACTAAATAATATGATCCATATGGCATATGCTTTAATGCCATCTATATGCACGAAGATTAACTAACTGTCTATTACAGAAATCAACAAGGCCTAATTGTAGTTGGATTCGTGAAAGGACAAACATGACATTATAACAGAAGAATATAAGGATGATAGTAATGAATTTATTAAGGTAGCAATGAAAAGAAAAGCGTTATTACTACATATGGCAAAATCGTATACTCAAGTCAGAAATGTAAATGTTATCAGTGGAAAGTTAGATATAACGTGGAGAGTGATTTATATTCCAATGGTTTCCTAACAAATTACACAAATTGGTTCTTTCATGACGAAAAAAGAAAAAAACAACAATTGATTATCAATGTGGGCGAGTCGAGCAATTTGTACATGGACATAATACAAGATGCAATACTAGTAGAAAATGTTGAAGAAGACCCAAGTCCTTTCACTTCTAAGTTTTATAATCTTCTCAAAGAAGTCGACGAATCTTATGTGGGATGGATGCATGAAGCAAAGTACTCTTTCCATAATACAACTGATGAAGTTGAAATCAAAATTTAATATAAGCGAACGTTGTTTTGATCGGATGATTGCCACTATCAAGAGTATGCTTTTGATATCATAAAATTTATTAACAAATTTTTACAAGTACAAAAGATTGATGAGAGATTTAAGTTCAAAATATTACAAATCATAATATAATTAGTAAATATCAAGAGTATGCCACATTAGCGACGAAATTGAACCATATTATGATGTGACATTGGCGCCATGATAGCATCACATTGGTCATAATGTCGTCGACATTGTGTCTCATACTAGCACTACTTTGGAGTCAAAATATCACTACCTTTTACAACACAAAATGCGGTAGTGACGATGACATTAGCATCTCAGTAGCGTCAATATAGTGCCACATATAAGCGCCATGTTAGCATCACGATGTCCTCGCATCGTTTAGCGCCGCTTCGGCACTGTACGTGTCAACGCTAAATGTGTTTACTCCACGTAACATACAGTTTCACTTACACCAACAATTGACACTAAAAACATCATCTTTCTTGTTGGCACCAAGCGACGGTATTGACACCAGAACGTTTGTGTTGTAGTGCTTGTGGCGCAGAGTCGACGCTAATGTGACGCTATGTTGATTAACGTCTATTTAGCATAGCTTCAAAGATACCATCTTATGCTATGTTGTAGTGCAATGGCCATTCGAAGGATTTAGGCTATGAAATAGGTTGAAGACATGCCAATATGTGTGTGGCTTGAAAGGAAAATTATTCCACCAAAGTTAAATACATTCATAGTATCAATTTAAGCATTCATAGTCGTGCATTTCATCCAAAGAAATTTAAGCATTCATACTATCAATTCATAGTGAAACATCATACTATCAATTTAAGCATACTATCAAAGAAATGCAAGATAGTGAAACAATGAATGTATTAATTTAAGACACACACATATTGGCATGTCTTCGACCTATTTCATAGCCTAAATCCTTCGAATGTCCATTGCACTACAACATAGCATAAGATGGTATCTTTGAAGCTACGCCAAATAGATACTTATACATTCATACTATCAATTTAAGCATTCATAGTATCAATTTAAGCATTCATAGTGTCAATTTAAGAATAATATTCATAGTATCAACATAGCATAGTAACAATGATACTTATACGTTCATACTATCAATTTAAATATTCATAGTATCAATTTAAGCATTCATAGTACCAATGACTAATTTGAAAGTTAAAAATAGTATCAATTTAAGCAATGGTTCGGTCGACTGACCTAGAGAATCAACCAAGTTTATGTTGTCGAGCATTTTGAGTACACAAGTGACTTTCTAAAGTATAATCAAGTATCATGTCGATAGAAAACTTAATCCTTTAGAATGTTCCATGATAGTACATGCGACCATGAGCGATTATATTATTGAAGCATAATCATGTAAGGATTGTAGAGTCAAAGTTGTTGAGGAAGACATGTTGGCGGATCTTATTCCTCTAAATATCCAAGACTTTGATGTCATTCTTGGAATGAATTAGTTAGGTCAGAATCATGCCACTATAAATTATTTTAAAAAAGAAGTTTACTTTGAGTTATCAAAAAAAGAGAGGTTCACCTTTTGTGGTAAATGCCAAATTCTTCCCTCTTGCATTATTTCTGCGATGGTGGAACAGAAATTAATCAAGAAGGGTTGTCAAGTTTACCTTGCTTCTGTGATTGACAGTAAGGTAGAATTGGAAGATATTCTAGTCGTATCTAAATTTGTAGATGTATTTTCGAATAATCTTCCTAGACTACCATCGGAACGAGAAATTGAGTTCAGTATTGACCTTGTTCCCAGAACGACTCCTATATCTATTGCTCCTTATCGAATGGCACCAACAGAATTGAAAGAATTAAAGCTACAATTACAAGAATTATTGGACAAAGGTTTTATCCGCCCGAGTGTTTCTCCTTGAGGTGCACCAGTACTATTTGTTAAAAAGAAAGTGAAATATTACGATTGTGCATTGATTACAACAATTAAATAGAGTTACTATAAAAGAATAAATATTATTTACCACGAATCGATGATCTTTTTTATCAACTGCAAGGAGCAAAGATATTTTCAAAAATAGATTTGAGATTAGGATATCATCAGTTGAGAATTAAATATGTCGATATTATTAAAATTGCCTTCAGAACTCGATATGGACACTATGAATTTTTTATGATACCATTTGATTTAACAAGTGCTATGTAGTCTGTGCAAAATAAGTGGTAATATTTTTTTTTTTGGATTCAAACGCACGCATATTTTATAATGGAATATCCAGAATAATGTTTTAGTGACATTAGGTTATGCATGCATGATTTCAGAATGTGGGCGCAACTCCTTAATTCGTTAATCAAAAGGTCTCGAATTTAGATCTTTTTTATTTCTTCTTTATATTAGACTATTGAACCTCCCTTTGCAACCAAGAAAAAAAGAGAGAGAGAAAAAAAGAATGAATGCGTCTTAGAAAAAGAAACAGAATTTTATCTGTGATTAAAAAAAGGGGGACTTCTTGGAGGTACTAGAGAAACCTGCCATTGGTACTATTCAAATTAGCCAAGGGCGGTTTGTAATTAAATTTGTTAATTCATTAAATCGTGTTAGATTTCATCCAAATATGTACAAGAATTTACGTTAGTGGGTGAGATGTTTGTCCCAAACTGAAAAGAAATGGTTCGAGTAGTCATGGGCCTTGGCCCCTTAGTTTAATTTTTGGTCCATCTATTATAATCCAAAAGTCCAATGAGAAAGAAAGAAAGAAAGTAGAATAAGTTTTTAAAATTGATGAATAATAATAATAATAATAATAATAATAATAATAATAATAATAATAATAATAATAATAATAATCTTGAAGTATCAGAGGTAAAAGTGGAATTTGGATCGCGTCATTGTGTTTTGACAGTACTAAGACACACATAATATTCACATAATATTATTCTCGTGCTCATAGTATTGTGTTCCGGCTGGTCATACACTTTTCTAATATTATTTTTCAGAAGAAGAATTATTTTTTTTTAAAAAAACAAAGGAGCAAAATGACTCATATTAGAAAGGGTTTGTTTTGAGCGTAAAATGATCTATTTCGTGATAAAATGATTTCCTAAACTTTTTTTATAAATCAAAATGTCATACATTCTCTCTCATACCCTCTCACCTCTTTCATCGTCTCCCGGGGCGAGGGGGAGGAGGCCACTCCTCCACTCCTCTTTTTTTTTTAAAAAAAAATATTATTGGTAATGATTTTCTTTAATATATATATATATATATAGCTATGGAGAAAAGAACGTGTTGATGCAATGGAAATATTTTAACCTACAAACTTGTTATCCCCACTAAAGAAGTAAAGACCGTCATTAAAAATGTTTAGAAATTGAAAAATCGTCATTCCTAGTATAATAATAAATTTGATGATCAAACTAAAGTGAAAGATCAGTTTTGGAATTTATTCCTAAAACTTTAATATCCCAGCATGATAAAAAATATATCTCCTTTTTGGAGCTAAGGCTGCACAATCGTTAAATTTGTTTGTGTGATTTCTCATTCTCAGAAGCTTCATACAAACAAGGAAGTTCACTAACTCAAATTGAGTAGAGCTAACTTCATCAATAGCAATTGTGTCTTCAATTGCATAAAACTTGTAAGGATAGGGATTTTGAGGCGATAGAATTTGTTGGCGCACACAGCTTTCTTTTCTCTATCTCTATCTCTATCTCTATCTATTTCTCTCTCCTGTTTGAAATGTACAGGACACGAGTCGATTTCATATGTTACGTCACGAACTCCAATTTGTATGATTAAGTGACGCAATTTAGTTTTGGCGTTTCACTCGACGTTACAGTTACTTAAAACGGGGGGGGGGGGGGGGGGGGGGGGGGGGGGGGGGGGCAAGGAATGGATTTGCTTCGCTCTCATTGGTGCAAATAGATATTTGATGTTGCCGCATTGCCACATTCCTCACCATACAATTTCAGCTCTCATCTGGATCGATCGAGCTCACGTACCTACGATTTACACATCAATTATTAAAAATATATATATAGTTTTTAATTTTCAAAAGAAAAAACATCAGATGGTAATAATGCATGATGACCATACCACATATATAAACCGAGCGTGCTATCTAACATCATCTCGTTGTTTAAATTAAACAACATTAACTTTGTTGTAGGTATGACAATATTCTGATCATTACCATCTACCAATTACTAGTTTATATATATATATATATATATATATATATATATATATATGTATGTATAGCAGAAAAGGTTAAATCAATCTCACATCCAATGAGGAGGACATGCTTAGGACAATAACATGCATGCATGGTGACTCATCCATCATCCTAGCTGACAATTTGTTCTTGCAACTATCCCACCACGTCTCCTTCAAATAATGTAAAGAAGAAGAAAGATGAAAAGACTGCATATATATATTTTTTCACTGGATTCGCCAAAAACAGCTAGATGTTTATGGTAATGCACCAATTCACATGAGTGCATGCATATGCATGGTCCTGAAACCAATGGGCTATCCACATTGGCATCCAACAAGTGGCTCCTATGGCCACTGCAATCTCCCCCCATCAAATTGAAAAGAAGACTTATACATATGCCTAGTGCTCTTGGACCTAATTAATTCCTTTATTAAACTATGTACATGCAAATGCACCATTTGGACATGTAATTCCTTCAACTGGGAAAATGTTCTTTTGACTTTTTAGATTTTTCTTTCTCCTTTCTTTTGTTTAATTGCACGCATCCTAGCTAGCTAGCTACACTATGTTTGCATTCATGACATGATTTTTAGTTTATGTATATATATGATAGTCAATTAGTCATGCATGTACCATTAATTCACTTTGTTAATCAAGATTCTAGTAATAATTAATAATATATATATACACACTAATCTTGGATAATATATATATATATATATATATATATGAATTTAACGGAGGCGTAGATCTACATGGTGTAAATCATCCTTTTTAGGTAAGTTGTTACTTTTTATAAATAAAGTGTATATACTAAAAATGAAAAAGGTTATAAATTTGTACTTGCAATTTGTCTAAAAAAATTGATTAACACATGTAGATCTACACCAACATTAAACCATATATACATATATATATTGCTAGGGTGGGATTGGAAAAGGAGATTTTGCAGAACAGAGTTATCCAACATATATAGTAGCTAGTACAAATTGTCATCCTCTGATAGGTAATAGCTAGTGGTTCAATTCAATGTTTTCCTCTGATGAGACTGGTAGCTCATGTTGCTTGCTCTCCTCTGCCCACTTGGATGAATTTTCTAGGGCTACAATTATGGCCACTTGGTTTGGAATGGGGAGCAATAAAATACAAAGCTCCAAGAAACCAGCAATGGAAGAGGGGGGATGCATGTAGTAGCCATCCATCCACAGTCCGCCCTTTGCCTAGTTTTAGGGACCCAACCTGCTTTAAATAAATAAATAATATTCTATAAACATATACAAATGTCATGGATTGCAACTTGAGAGCAACAAGGAAATTCTAATCATTCTCATTGTTTTAGGCAGAAATCTTGGGTGGAGAGGGGTCACTTTCTTGCTTCCAACTTGTATGGAATCACAATCAAGTGGAAACTGGTTGGCTCCCAAAAAGATCTCAGCCCCCCCTACCTTTTTTTCAACAAAGAGAAAATAAAAGGAAAAAAATAGAAGAAACAGTTTTTGCTTTATCATGTTGGTAAGTCTTTCTTTTATGTTATATATATTATTATTAATTTGCACAAACATAACATTTGATTTTGTTAACAATGTTAATAATAAAAGCTTAAATTAAGTAGTGGGATCATTCTTATATATATTGGAAACTAACTTGTGGGTACAGTAACTTTTGAAAAAGGAAAAAGAAAGAACATAGTCATAAGGCCATCTTTGGAAATTGAAACACTAAGGAAATTAATGGTGAAGCAGTTTTGAACTTTGAGAAATTGTACATTCATGTGGGGGACTTCCCTTCCTCATCATGGTGGAAAATTAATGATGTTGGGGGCGGTAAACTATGGAGTGCCACTTCTGTGGGACCTAGAAATTTTTCTTTCATTTGTACGTCAAGATTACATGTACTGTTCGGCTAGATTTGGTTAACTTTTTTTTTATCTTCTATCCTCTTCTTCTTTTTTTATTGAGATTGCTCGGCAACACAAAAGTTCTTTCATTGTCATAATAGATTTTATTTTTCTTGGTATATAAAATTAGAGGGAAAATGTTCACACAATATAAGCAAAAAAGAAATTGGAATGAGAAATGTGATTTTTTTTCTTTTTTGAAGTATCATTTGACAAGTGAAATTGTTAATGTTTGATAAGATACTGAAGTCGTCAATGAATAACTAGTGTTTGAATAAAATTAAATGTAATGAGAAAACTAAAAGAATTTGATTTGATAGATTAATTTTAGTGACTTCGATAAAATAAGAGAAACATAATATATATATATATATATATATATTTATATATATCTTAAAGTAGATTAAAAAATAAGTTGAATATAAAATTATGGGAATTATTTTTCTTTTAACATTCAAGAAATATTATTATTCTCAAATTTCCGAAAATATTAAATTGTAGCATCTTATTTAAGATGCTTTATAAAATATTTTAATTAATTGCTATTTTATCTAGCAAGTAAGAATTTAATTTAATAACTATATGTGATTAAGTTAATAGATTAATAAAAATTCAAGTATAGTTTTAGTATCGTTTTCATGTAAAAAGGATTTCAAACTTGTAATTAAGGTCTCGTACCCATAGGAAAAGCATTTTAGTCTCTCGTCACCAAAATTCGTTAAATCTTATAGATTTTGACAACCCAACAAATTAAGAGAAATTCTAATTAATGTTGAAACCCGCAAAGTTTTTCCTAGAAAAAAAAACAATGAAACAACGTATATAGTTCATTTGCTATGGTTGTCAATTTTGAAATCATATTACATAAATTTTAAAATTGGTAATAATACTCATTAGCTTATAGCATAGTATGAGCTTATAATGTATAATATCGTGAAAAAAAAATTGAACATGGAATTATTTGGATGCTAATACTTTTGGACATCCATTAGTATCTATTGAAAAAAAAATGGAAATTATAGTTTGTTTACAAGTATAATTCATAGCCTATAATTTTGAAATATATGTTATCTTTTTTTCAGTTTGAGCCAATAATTTCTAGTGTTTGCTATTAAATGTGAATCAGTATTAGAACACAATATTAAAAAAATAAATCAGAATCTACTTGATATTTGGATCGAACTGGACGGTTTTAAACAGAATAGCTTGTTTATTACTTGGTTCTTCCATATCACGAGAGCATGAAAAAACAACTGAGCAAAAACTCAATATTTTAATACTTTTAATGGACGATAATAAAAAAAACAAATTTGTGATCGGTGATAAAAAAAAAATTGGGATGGCAACTTTTTCATGATATCATTTCTGACACGCTCGACCTTATCTAAGGGCATTTGAGCACACAGCCTTTTGTTTATTAATGCCGTCCATGCATGCAACCTGATCACATAACTCAATCCATTGTTTCTTCTCTATTTTTTTATTTACAAGGAATGAATTCATTGTTTTTTCTTTAATCACAGTGTATAGGAACAAATTATTGTGGAGTAAAGATGGGATGTCATATGCAATTATTTTTTCTATGACAAAAGAAACTAACAGTTGAGAGATCAAGATAAAGATTGAATTTTGATGATGGATATTAATATGGTGAAAGCTAATTTCCTCTCCATTTTAATTACATTAACATAATTGATGGACTACTATGAGCAGAAATTTTATATTCTGTTCATTCTTTAACACAAATATCTTATAGTTAACTTAATTTCCTCAATAAATTTAAGTTATTCCAAGACTAAGAGCATATATATGTCAACAAGGAGTAATTTCGCCCAAAATCCCCTACTTACCACTATCACATTTTAATTACTTCTCAAATTTTTTTACTTTGTAATAAAACTATCCAATAACTTAGTAAATGTAGCACGCAATTACCTACTTATATTCCTTACGTAGATACTACGTAATATCTCTCGGAAGGAGAGTCATATTTTCTGAAACATTATAATATGATTGCGACATTCATGCAAGTAATTGGACCAACCTGTTGCATGTTTATAAATTATGCTACAAAGAAAATAAATGGAGAATTTAAATGGGATTGAGGTAGAATTGAAGGACTTTGGATGGAATACTCCACCATCAGTGAAAAGTGTTTGAGTTATTCAACTTTTCAAGAAATATCTGTATATCTAGTCAGATTAATTCTAGTGGAAAGTCGACATATTAATATTATGCTTGATCAATTGCGTATTTTAAACTGAAATTAATTTGAACTAATTTTTAATATTAGAATTCACCAGATGTTTATATAAATTTTAAATATATGTGCGGATTAATTATTTATTGCGAAGAGTAGTTTTAACTACTATCCTTTATCTTTATATAGAATTATAACTCATGATTACAATTATATAATTAATTCATATATGAATAAGTCTAATCATAAATCGCAATTATATATCTAAAATTAATTGTTCACATAAATATTGAGATCATACTGTTATAAACCACTATGTCCACTGTGCATGCAACTAAATCAATCGTTTTAAAGTTTACCATGAATGAGACACCCACAACTTGGACATGTTGAAATATTAAGATTATACATTTCACTTGCTTTCATTAATTTTAAGCTGAGTTAATTAATTCATACTGTTGGACATATATGAGAATTCAGAATTAGATTTTTTTTCCCCCTCCAACTTGTGCTCCTCTCCTCTCTTACAGAGGTGTGTAACTTGTTTACTCCTAAAATTCCAAGTAGCATATGTATGCATGCATACATGTATATGCAACTGTGGCAATTGATACAAACAACTACATGGGGCATTATTTGAGGATTGCCATGAGACACATGCACAACTTGAGCATGTTGAGGTGCTTAAAACCATGGATATGTAGCCAATCTGGCATTTTGATTTTTTTTTTTTGACAAGATATATATGTTCTATGCCTTGAACCCGAAGCCCAAACAAAATACCACCCCTCACCAACTTGACCATGCATCATCAGATATATTAGAGTGGAATTCAGTTTGCCATTTCAGGAAGGTCAGAAAAAAAAAAGAGAAGAAGAAGCACAAATGTGCAAACTACAAACAAGAACAAGCAGCTCAAGCCACGTTATATTTGCATTGTATGTGTGCAATAAATCGGTGGAAATGATGAAACATTTATAATAGTATAAACTATATAATGTATATATAAAACAAGGTACTGAGTGCATGATGGAAAAGGACAGCACTACAAGGAGACCAATTAAGGGCATGAGAGGACCACAGTATATATGGTGGGGGAGTTGTAGATTGAATGCGTTTGTCTGCCTACGTAGAATACTTTGATCTTTTATTCTCTCATCCATTCATTCATACCACGCTCTTGCAACATATTTTGTATTCTTACATCCTTTTTTTTCTTTTTTTTTTTCCGCTCACGTGTAGCTTCAATGATGTTGTTGTTGTTTCTCAAAGTTAATTAGTCATGCACGTAAAATTATTTCCTTCTATAAGATTGGGGCTTGGACGGTTCAAAGAGTATATATAAATACTCGACTAGGAAAGTTTGATAGAAGCGAAAAACTAGGTGTCACCAAAATGGAAATCTTGGGATATAAATATTTAGGATAATTTCTTATGTTGCAACATCATTTTAAAAGAACTCATATGTTATAACTAAATCAAAGATGACAAAAAAAATTAATACGTAACTTTGATATATTATAGGAGACAGGAAATTAAAGTTATATTACTACATCTTTTTATTATCAATTGCTATAAAGTCTGATTATATTAAATTTAAAAGAAATTTAAGGTTCCTTTCTTCAACATAAGATTACTATGTCAACATATTGTTTTATTATCTTTATCATATTGATTAAAAAAATTAGTTACCTATTGCTCTTTTTAGACTCTAACTAAAAGTATAAAAAATTATACATATATATATATATATATATATATATCGATCGAGTAATATTCATGTACATCTTTGATTATTAGTTTAGTGGTAATGATGCTGATGAATTATATATCTTGCAAAGTAAAGAAGATTCTGAGACACGATTAGACATAGTTTTTACCTTATAAAGTATTTTCGAAACTCCTTCCTTCCTTGTGATATCACCATCAAGTTCACTGTTCCTCTTGCAACTTGACCAACGCACAGTGAAAACATTATTTAATGTTATTATTCCAATATCCTCTCAAGGACATTTTAACTGTGTTTGAATAATATATTTGTTTGGCGTTTATATACATATTATATTGAGAAAAATTAGCGTGAGATCAAAGACTCTCAAATCAATAAATCTCAGTCGTTATAATTATGCATCAACGATCCATATCGATATCTTTGTTTAACTTGGTTCAAATGAAATAAAAAATCAGATTCAACATTTTATTTAGTTTTATGAGATTTAGATTGTTGATGTATGATTATAACGATTGAGATTTACTGATTTGAGGATAAAATCAAAATATCTGCCTCTATTATATTATGTAAGTTTTTCAAATCTAAATGCCAATCTTTTGTTCTAACTTAAGGCACTACTACATTTGATAGGGGGCCGGTCATGTTTTTACAAAACTTAGAAGGTTATTTACTTCATTCATATGCTTTTACACTACATTTCTTTAATATAATTTCATGGGTCCACCCACCAGGTCAAAACTGCATTACTATTAATCATTTCTTTTTTATATAAAAATAAATAAATATATGTGCTTATTTAATGTAATCGGCGTAAATGTGCAAATTACTTATCATGTGAAGAAAAAGTTGGTGGAGGAGGAGAAGACGCATTGGAGTTCCTCTGCCTGCTGCTTTACATATAGATCCATTTAATTTAATTTGTACTTTAATTGTAATTTCTTTTCAGCTCTTTATGAAAATTTAGAAAACCTTCTTTAGGTAAAATATCGATTAAATAAAAGGAAAAAAAGACACTCAAGTATTTTAACTTTTAATAAGAAAATTTAATTACAATATATATATAGTTGAAATAAACATGACGAAAACCGTTGTAAAATAATTACTATGCGCTGTGGAAACAAATGGCGAACGGGATGATGCATTGAACTGAACCATCAAACATAGTCCATGGATTGTGAGGGAGAGAGAAGGAAAAAAAAAAGGAAAGTGGAGAGAGAAATCCCACGGTATGGGACTTGGTTGAAGATAAGCATGAATGTGATGCAGAGAGAGAGAGAGGGGGAGGGGCGAGGTGTAACTTGCACGGAGGGATAGAGAGAAAGAGAAAGAGTGGTGGAGGTGGTGGAGGTAGCAGTAGTGTGGGGGAGAGAGAAACTGGAAGCAGAGAGAGAGAGAGAGGGAGCAGATGTTTTGGTGTGGGGGAGAGAGAAGAAAACTAGAAACCGCTGGCAGCACAAAAGTTAGGCGCCCATAGTTCATGGCCAAGTCTCCCAGAATACCACTGTACTAATTCCACAAAACCGGGAGTGTGCACGAAAACGAGTAGGTTCGGCTCCTTTGTTTACGCAATTACCCTCTCTCTCTCTCTCCCTCCTTTCTCTCTCCTCTCGACCTTGGCTTTCGCCATAAACTTTTTCTTTTTTTCCTACTTTTGTCTCTCGGTTTTCATGTGAGGGTACGATTCTTTGTTCTCGCGGGGGCAGGCGTCTGGGTCTTCGTTCGCTCTCTCTCTCCCCTCTCTCCTCTCTCCTCTAATACTGGGGGTTTGCTTGCTTTCCAGGATATGTGGCGGTGTAGCCGCGCGCGGCCTTATGATTCGGACGTGGATGCCACGCGCTCCTCTCCCACTCATGCCACCGTTTTGGCCCCTTATGCATGCTGCCCTGCCCCTGCCCCTGCCCCTGCCCCTGCCCTACTCTCTCCTCCCTCGCTAGCTCTTAATTCATTCCCACGTCTCATTAATTCTCTCCTTCTCTCATCACCAATTAATTAACTAATGTGCAGTGAATTGGGAGAGAGAAAGCGAGAAGCTAATTAAGGGAAGGGAAAAAAAAAGGATCATCAACGTCATCTTATTACTTAGCAAGTCGAATTTCCCAAAATATTAAGTCATTTAATATTGTCCGATGGATGTGGAGCTGGAGGCGAAGGTACGTGACAACAAAAATAAGGTGGTGGGGGATATATAATATAATATTGCATAGTTGTGTGTGTGAGAGAGAGAGAGTACGGGGTACTGGGCTGGGGATCGAGTTTAACAGTTAATTATGGAGTGGAGAGAGAGAGAGTGTGTGAGAGAGAGGGGTCCTTTCTTATTTTATTTTATTTTTAAGTTAAAAGTTTAGTGTTAGTTGAGTCCTAATTTTTTTTTTCAAAAAAAGAAAAGAAAAAGAAGGAAATAAAATAATATTAAAATAAGGGCAAGTGTTTGGAAGATGCATTGCATACAGCAACCATGGTTTCCCCCAGCAGACCCCTAACAAAACCACTGGCTTCTTAAAACCAGCGGTCTTCTTCTCCTTCCTCCTCCTCCTCGCCGACCCACATATATACACCCCTCCGTCCTTCTCCTCCCACCATTCTTGCCCATCACATCCACCCTTCTTCCTCTTCTCCTTCCATTACCATCGCTGCCGCCACCCACTACTACTGCTTCTTCTTCTTCCAGTGCCAGAATTTTCGGAGCCTGCGCAAAGAAAGATGAGGATGAGTTGCAACGGCTGCCGGGTCCTGCGGAAGGGATGCAGTGAGAACTGCAGCATAAGGCCCTGCCTGCAGTGGATCAAGAACCCGGAGTCGCAGGCCAATGCCACCGTCTTCCTTGCCAAGTTCTACGGCCGCGCCGGCCTCATGAACCTCATCAACGCCGGTCCCGACCACCTGCGCCCTGGTTAGTCTCTCTCTCTCTATATATATATACATATATACACACTCCATGCACCTGCTCCTGCGCATCCGTTCATATATATGTATGTACACTTCCTCGTTGCGAGGTTTTGACGTGCCTGTTTCTTCTTTGTTGACAGCCATCTTCCGTTCCCTGCTGTACGAGGCTTGCGGACGCATCGTCAACCCAATCTACGGATCCGTCGGGTTGCTCTGGTCCGGCAGCTGGCAGCTGTGCCAGGCGGCCGTGGAGGCCGTCCTCAAGGGCGCCCCCATCGTGCAGATCCCCTCCGAGGCCGCGGCCGCAACGCCCGTGCCGCCCCTCAAGGCCTACGACATCCGCCACGTCTCCAAGGAGAAGGATCACGACGCCGGCAGCAAGACCCCCGCCGCGGACCTCCACAAGGTCAACAAGAGCCGCTCCACAAAGTTCAAGCGCTCCGGAGCCACCAAGCCACGGCCGGGCGCCGCCGCCACCGCAGCCCCGTCCGACCACGATGGCGCGGAGCACGACTCCGCGGGGGCAGGCAACCTCAGCTGGCCCCGGTGCTACCGGTGGACTTCCAGCGCGCCCGGAGCCACGAGTCCGCCGCGAGCCACGAGGTCTCGGAGCACGCCCTCACAGAGGACGGCGCCGCCCACGCCGGCGCTGCTGACAGCCGGTGAGAACGAGAGCACGTTCTCGGCGGAGGCAGACGGGTCACACGTGAGCCAGGGCGAGCCCGGTCATCAGCCGGCGGCGGCCGCGACGCCTGAGAGAACGAGGAGGTCGAGCTCGAGCTGACGCTCGGGTTCGAGCCGGTCCACAAGACGAGCGCAACTGGCCGACCCAGCAGGGATCAGGTCAGGTGCCAGGCCAGGGCTTCGGATTTGGACACGTGTAATATGGGATCTTGGCCTCGACCTCTCGGTGGCTTAAGTGACAGACCGTTTGCAAAGTTTTCACTCACTAGTGTAGGAAATTTGTCTGTTCTTTTTCTCTCTCTCTTTTTTTTTTTGTGGGTTATATGGAGATGATGAGGTGAGATAAAAAGTTCCATGTGAAGAAAAAGCTTTCTATCATGTTTGTACTATAGAAAGTTTCAAGGGGGGATTAAAGTTAATTATGTCATTTTTCCATGTAATGTGTAGAATGCTTAAGGTAATCTATACATTATACCCAAAAAAATGAAGGCGGGTCCGGCCATTTCAAGGTCTTCTTTGGTTGAAAGGAACTTGTTCTATTATTTACTCATTTTTATTGTGTCAAAATGATGTCATCACTTCATTTGTCATGTCCCACAATTTGCAAACTTTTTTTTTCTGATACATGTTTGTTTCTCTTTCTTCTTGTTCTTTTTTTTTTCTTGTGCTATTTGCTAAAACAAGTTAGATTTATTCCTTCAATATTTATTGCATGCGATTCAACAATTAGTTCGTCATTGTTTTAATTTTGTATGTTGTAGAAAAGTGGATTTGGCACTCGGTAGTTCTTGCCCGGTCACACGAGTGTTTTGATTTTAACTTTATGACGTCAAGGTTTTGTTCGTTCGAGTAATTAATTAATTTCTCAAACATCTTCACATGAAAGAAAATGGTGGATTATTTTAGTTTTGAAGCAAATAATGAAGGGGGATAATTTTAGTTTTATAATTGTAGATATTCCAAGCATTGACCTTAATTGTTGGTTTTGCAAGCCAATTGAATTCTTCCTCAAAAGAAAATAATATATATGTATATGTATATAATAATATAATATATAATAGATTATAACAACCGAACGAAAAGGGAGGGATGGATTAATGGAGGGGGGGGGGGGGGGGGGGGGGGGGCATGGCGAGGAGGGCGGATGGTATACTAGACAGTCCGATGCGGGATAATTAAATAATATATACTAAAACCAGCAACTTGGTATTTTTCCAGATAGGGAGGGGGGAGGAGGGGCTTTGTGTTCAGAGGCACCTGCAAAGATGCATGGAACTGACTAAGAGAGAGAAAGATGGAGGCCAGACCACAACAAAAGAGCTGCCGACTTCCACACAGAATATCCAGCAGCAGCGAAAGTGGTTTTTTCTAAGGCATCTCTGTCTTTCTCTCTCTCTCTGTGTCCCAGCTAGTGCAGTCCAAAGGTGATTCACCCCATTAAAAGTTTCACAATATGTAGAGTTCTGCAGATGAGATAAGATGCAATAATGGTCTGATGGATAAGGGGGTCGATCACTGGTACAGCTGGTGTGCGAGAGAGAGAAAGCAGCGCAGCGTTCTTTGGAACTTGCAGCTGATCAATTGAATTCTGGAAGAAGTGAAACAATTAAGGACTTTTTTTTTCTTTTCCTTCCTCTCCTCCTGTTTTGTTCTTAGCTAAAGAAATGAATCCCTCTCTCATTATCTCAGATCAATTTTTTTTTTGCATTCCAGGTTTCGGTGTTCCGAAATCAGTGGGAGCGGGTGGTATGCATGCACTGATCTGATGACGGCGATGATTTCTTCGTCACGAGTGAAAAATTTATGATTAAAAAAAGATAATATATACCATCATGATAATTAAGAAGACTGTTTTAAAAAGAAAAAAGAGACTAGTATAATGTTTTAATATAATTACCTAAGAACTTTAAGAAGCTCCTTAAACTTTAATTAATTATTTATGAAGTTGTAATTGTCATTATGCACGCCCACAAATTAATTAGGGGATCTATCCTACCAATCTAATGGATAAAACTGTGGCATTATATAACAAACACACTGGAAAATTACTGTGTGCAAACAAGATATGCAATTTATATCCTGATGAAGATGAAGGTGATTCTTCCTTTTTCTGATATATGTGCCTCGAATGAGCCTTCTCCCTAAATAGTGGGCAAATAATTTGTTCCTAATAAAAGTTACTTACACCCATAGATTGGTTTAATCCTTGAAAGTTGAAACCTATATATATAAAAAGAAGGAAAAATTAACTTATTTGTTTGTTTAAATATGATGTTTCAAGAATTACAAAATCACTATGTTTGCCACATATATATTTAGACCTCAATTTTTAGATCTGATTTTGTATCCGTTCTTAGTTAATTTGGTTTATAACTAATACAAGTCCTATATATATAGTTTATTTGGAATAGAAAATAAAAATTTTGACTCCATTTTGGGAACTCCGACCACGGAAGACTTCACCATTAATTTCAATTATTTTGAGTAAAGAAAGAAAGATTACAATTCGTATTATCAACATAGTGTACAGCATAATTAAGTTAGTTTATAATTCATGTTACTTAATTTTATTATGCAATTCACGTGAAAAATTGAATCAGGAAATGATATATTTACCGAACTATATGCATGTTATTATTATACTTGACAAGCTAAAAAATTGCATCTCTACGTATACATCAACATCAAATTAACCATTGCAATCTTTGTTTTTTTTGTGAAACGCATGAGTTTTTTCTTTGTGTCTATATTCCTGTTGACTGAGACCCATCATCTACTACTATGAGAGAGAAAGATATCTAGTATACATGAGAGTGAGAGGGGGGAGAGAGAGAGACCACCCTCGTGAATGATTGAACTTGTAATTGGTTTTGTAGCTGCGGGGGAAATTAAGAAAGGTTTAAGTGTAGCTAATTAATTAAGAAAAGAGCGCGTGGTCGCCACATTAGTCGGTAAATATATATATATTTAATTTAAAGTAAGCAAGTAAGTAATTAAATATGCATGCACCTTGGTTAGGCCAGGTGCTGTACGACCTACTCACATGGGCGGCCCTACATAGAGACTAATGGGTCAATTGACCCCATTAATCTCTAATTATTAGCCTTATTAGGTATTAATATATTATGGATATTTTGAATATTTTCAAAATTAGATGTTATTTCTTTGAATGTTTTTTTAAATATTGTTTCCTCCCTTATATTCCTACATTTTATAATATTTGTTTCTTTTCTTAATTCATTTTCCCTCTTATTCTAAGTGATATTGGACAATTATTATTTGTCAAACTTATAATATTTTTTCAATTCTACATTTCCTTATACAACAAGAAAACATTAATAAAAAAATAAGAAATTCAAAGTTACATATATAGAACTTAAGGTTAAGTTTTGTATGATTATCAACATGTTTTCTAACCATATGTACGTATACTTTTATTAAATATTTTTAATCTCACTCATTAATTAACAAATAAATATAATGTGAATAAAATATATGATATAAAAGATAAAGATAATATGGTGCATAGTACACATTTTTAATTACTTTATTTATTATTATAAATATAAATTTGCACCCATTAAGCTCAGGTCCTAGGTCCGCCCCTGCCTACTCAATTTAATTTACTAAACAAACAAACAAGCAAAGCAAAGCAAATGGGGGAGAAAGATTAATCTCAATTCTACACAATTTGTTAATAGAAAACCGCAAATGCTTCGTCATAATTAATTGTGCCCTGGTCCTCTCCTAATTAATTAATTAATTATTAAGACATTTGTTTGAGGACCTAACTTTAATTATGAAAATAAAATTGACTTGCAGACAAAGCTACTGAACAACGCTGGTGGAGTTTAGGTAAAATTAATTTTCCCTTTATAGAATCGTAAAGTCGAAAAGACTGCGTACCAAATAAATATAGCTATAAACTGATTAATATGCTACTAAATCAAATAACTGATAAATAATTTAATGATTGAAGTTGATTTTAAAAATAAGTAATTACGTATTTCATAATAAAAAAATATAAATTATTATGACAAAAAAATTTAATATTATAATAGAGAAAATATATATATAAATTATATATATTTTAAGAGAAAAATAATATATTTATTGATCGAACTGTAGGCAAACTAAGTTGAGGTTTTCTATTTTTTTTATAAGTAAATAAAATAACTACTTATCATGAAAAAAATCTTAATATAAGGAAAAATAAATTAAGAATAAATGTTTGATCAACTTAATAATGCTAGAAAGGTAATTTCTTTTAGAATAATTGGATTACCTAGAAAGGAATTGCTATATATATATATATATATATATATATATATATATATATATATATATATATATATATGGCCGTGCAAATTTGCGTCGAAGACCCCTACTTTGAACAAGTTTAAGTCGCATAAAATTTTATCCAGATCGATTCGATACCATTGAGTTGACTTGGAATTTGAGCAAGTTTGTTCACGAATCAATTAATATGAAGTAATCAAACATTATTATATATTATAACACAGTAATTATATGACCCAAAAAGTAGGATCCATTAAGTTTGAACTAATATTAATATATATATGAGGAATAAACTGTTCACATATGAGAGTGTGAAGGGAAGGCAAAGTTTGAATGAATTATGAAACCTCATGCCTTATAGGGCAAATACTATGTCATTCTTTAATACATGGTACTCAAATCAAGCAGGTCATTGGCCGATTAATTAAGTAATCACAACTTGCAACTAGTGGGGACTTAACAAGATATGAATGCACACATCGCTAAGAATTCTTAAACAATCTCTAATTTCCAAAGCACCCCACTCCTTTCTATATATATATATATATATATATATATATATATATATATATATATATATATATATATATAATATTAGTTAACCTTTTAAAAAGCACCATTTGCTTCCGAAATATGCGTTTGGATTGTCCATCGCATCCATCATGCATGGAATAAATAAATAATTATAAGGAGAAGTTGAGGGGGGGGGGGGGGGGGGGGGGGGGGGTGGGGGGGTTAAACAGATCATGTTAGATTCTTTCTTCCTTTGTTTTATATTTATAATTATTTCCAAATAAAAAAGGTAAAGAGCTGGTTAAATAATCACATTGAATTAGAACCGATAATGCATTTTTTCTATCCATAAGAATAGGACATTATTCTCATTTTTACTAGGGTTATTTCTTCAAACCAACCCTAAACTATCGGACTTAGGCTGCCAGGGAGGGGGCAGCGGCTATGTCGGAACGGGACTAGGCTTGTGATTGGGGCCGAGTAAGTGGTTCGAAGAACGACCAACTGGAGGTGCCGGAAGCAGAGATCTTGTTTCTTTTCGATCTTGTACATCTTCTTGAGGGTGTCGATGGAGTTCTTGCATTCGACGTTCGTCGTCGGCGGTTTGGTGTAGCCGTCGCGGCTGGTTAAGAAGTCTGGGATTCTGACGAGCTCTGGGACCGGAGTGGGCGTCGTGGTCGTCCTCCATGGCCGGTTAAGAGGTCAAGATCTAGCCGGAGGGAGGAGGTCGACGATGGAAGGAGATCGAAATGAGAGGGATTGAGAAGCGCCGGCGGCGGCAGTGGGGGAGGAGAGGGAAAGGGTGGGATTTTTGTGAGGAGCGATGACTTTTGTCGACCGGCGAGGCTTTTTGTCGGCGTGTGAGCTCCTCGCTCAGGGGGCGTCGGCCCCCCTTTTCTCCCCTCTCCCCCCCCACCCACCCACCCCCCCACCCCACAAGCCATCATTATTTTAAGCAAAAACATACTAACACTTAAAGAGGAGTATAATGAATTTTTCACAAATGTAAAAAAAATAAAGATAATCGAGAAGTTGACGAAATTGGACGAAAAAATTAAATTAAAAAAATTATGATAGTTTAGGGATCCAAAAAATAAAATTCATAATTTAAAATTAGATTTAAAAAACCGTGATAGTTTAGAAGTGATTTGGAGAAATAACCCATTTTATTATCATCACTACTTTTATAGACATGCGGATCTCATATTAATAATTGTAAAATAAAAAATAAAAATAAAATTATTCGTTGTCTCGCCCTAAAAAATTTCTGCTCTACTAAGGAGAACAAAGTGATAAGAAATGCATATTGTTTTAAAATTTATTAATTCTTTAGCAAAGAGGGCCTTTATGTGCCCACTAATTAAATTTGGACGCGGTCCATGATGATAAAAAGGAAAGAAAATGATACTAGTCATATTTTAATAAATTAGACCCAAACGACTAATTAATTAACAAACAGGGTACCGTCTTCCCTTAATTATCCATGGAGATTTATATATGTGTGTGTGTTAGAAATGATATACATTATGCATATATTAATTATATGACTCAGACAGCTAATTGGTGTTCCCAGGTTCATTGAACCTGGAGGGGCATTTTAATTAATTAATTGAGGGAGGGAGAGAGAGAGGGAGAGGGAGAGATGGGCAACGTCCTCGAGGTGGTGCACATGGACCCATTCGTATCCTCATGGTCGTGGTGGTGCATGCATGCCGTGACGTGGAAGCATCCATGCTCTGTTTTGGATACACATCTCTTTTTTTTTTTAAAAACGATGCCTAGATATTTTTCGAACGTAACTTTGATGTTTATAGCATGATTATATGATGATTAGATCAAATTCACACACACATATATAAAAGAGATTTTTTCAACAGTTAATGATCTTTCTAAACTTTGATTTTCGAACAGCAAAAGTTTTGACATTTTAATAAAAATCATAATAAATATAATTTTCTAATATTTCATGCGACATTAAAATTCTAAAACTTTTATTACATCATTAGTCTCACTATTCATCTGAAACTATAAAATTTATTTAATCTTAAGCATGTGTAACATTTCATCATAAGATTAAGCTACCATCTTTTATTCCTAATCATCTATATGAATTCAAAGTGCAGAATTTTCTTAATTAGAGTATGTATTATGATACCATGTGATGCATTTATCATCATCACAATAATATAAATATGCATGCCATGAACTGTATAACATTACATCGTACATATCATTATTGGCATTACATTGGTCGGGCCATTAAAACTTAATATGCCTTCTTAACTTGAGAGTTATCATCTTCTTTAACATCATATATTTGCTTGCATATCTTACGAGAGAATTCTCTCCTGTGTTTGTATATGAAAGTAAATACATGAAATGCATATTCCCCCATAACTAGATTAAAATTTGAAGACTAAGAGACGTAATAATTGATTGTTGTTTGAAAAACATAATGAGTCCAACTGTGGAAGATCATTACATGTCGTCCCTCAATGGCTCTTATTGGATTGTTAGGAAATATTCGTTCTTACACCTTGGTGTATGTAATTCCTTTAGGAATAATCGTTCTCACATTGACAACAGTGTGCGTATTCCTAGTCGCCTTTTGGCGAAGGGAGCATTGTCTTCAAGGCTTGGATAGCCTATTGTGAGGGTAACAACATAAGATCCAACTATCGAAAGATACAAGATTGTGAGGGCCAAAGAAGGAATTCATAGATTGATTATGAAGTTCGAAAGGGTTATGAAGAAACTTTGAGGAAGTTAATGAGGCAATTTCTAAGTTATGTGAAAGTTACTTATATGCCTATGGAATTGATTAATGATTGTAAATGAATGTTCCCATATCATATATATGATGATGGTTGATACGTCTTACCATGCTATATGTATGATAATAGATTATTATAGTTGATTGACATGTAGAATCATATGTTAAGCAATACATATTCCTCTTTTCTTATATATGTGTGTGTGTGAAAATGAATATTCAAAACATGTAGTATCCTATTTAGGATCATGGCATTGCATTGTATGACCTTTACATATAGTTTAATTGGAATCCTTGCACTTTGGATCCGTGCAGGTAATTAATGTATGAATGGATAGCAGCTCAACTCATGATGAGATGGTTGCATAATGGTCTAAGCTTTAAGAGTCATGATTTCATAGATCTTGTCAGACTATTAGTTTTAAAAATGTGAAGAATCAACAATCATCGTTACATAGTATAAATAGTTTGAAAATGACTTTTAAAATAACATATCAGACATCATCGGTTAGTCACGCCTAGGACCGTAGTCCTGTGACCTTATTTTTCTCCAAGTTTGATCATAGTTGTGACTAGTGTGTCATGGTCATGACGGGTCAACTTCACACTGCGCTTGCATGAAATATGGCCGTGTGCGAGTCCTAATTAGGACTCGTCTAATAGCCTCTCGCTCACGGCCATGTGCGAGACCTAATATGTTCTTATGATCATAACCAGATGGTCACGGTCGTTCCTGACATGTCACGGTCATGCTCATTATGGTCAAGACCGTTCCCATGCCTTAGATGTTTGGTCGGCTTTGCCGCTCGCACATGATCAATTCCAGAACTCGGCACGGCCGTGGTGGCATGTAGAAATTCGTCGTCCAACCCGGTTTTCACTAGTTTTTTATGTGGTTCATATGTGGTTCATCCTTCATCATCAAGAGTCATTTTGGAAGTTCAATGATTTCATATGTGGTTCATCCTTCATCATCAAATGAATTTGCCAAATAAATCAATGATATATAATCAAGAAGAAACACGTCCAATCAATAATAGAATTCATGAGGTGGAGTACGAGATCAGATAGGAAAGGATTGAGTCAATTTAGATTCATAAAGAAAACATGAGTATCATTTTTGTCCGAGTTTCGCATGTTCAATTTGATGTTTGGACATCAGTCTTGATGGTTGGTCGAAGTGGACATCATTCGACGGTTTGGCTTTTGGTTGTCGAAAGTGGACATCTGACACTCAATTGTGTGAGATTATGGTTTGGCCATATGGGAGTTTCAAATGCCTTGTCTGCGCTGACTAGTTCAAATACCGCACATCCTATATGAAAATCACTTGAAGATTCGATATGACGATTGTAATGTTGTTAAACTTTAGAGTCAAACTCTTTAACTCTTACGAGTTCAAGAGTTTAAGTAAAACAAATCAAACGACATAAAATCTTAAGTAACTTAGACTCTTAGAATTTACATAAATATTAATTTTAAAAGTTTCGTAGAATTTTATAAACTTTTATAGAGTTTATACTACATGAGTTTATACGATTCTATAAGACTACACACAATTATTTATTTTGTACAATAAAAAATTTATAAAATTTTTAATATTTCATTTCATCAATGTATTTGTGATTGAAAGTGAAATTAGTATCATGATTGGAAATTTTAGTGCGACCACTTTAGTTATTTTTATTTTATATAAGTTTTCTATGTTAATAAATATAATCATTGATAGATAGTTAACATTTATTTGTTGTAAGTGATAATACTTATTTTGATTGCTCTTATATTTATTTCATATTAGTAAAATATATTAGTTCTATGTGATTTTTTTATCATATATGTATTTGTAAGTGTATAATTACTTAAATAATTAAACTTATTTGTTACATAAACTTCATGAGTTTATGATTCAATTATACAATACGAGTTTATGGAACAAAAAATGAGTTTACTTAAACTCTCGAACTTGACAACATTGGGTGGTTGTGATGTTTCGTCAAGCGGCCGATCAATTCATAGAATATCGAACATTCTCTCCAAGTTTTGAATGTCCGGTCTTATTGCATACTACTATTCTTTGGATGTCTGCTAGAATTATCGGTCGCCTAAAATTCTCGACAAAAGTGCAAGTCATTGTGGTTCTTAAATTTTCAAACAAAATTTTAACCCCAAATAACTTCCTAACATAAATCAAAATTCATCTAACATATAGATCATGATAAAGGGACATTCTAACATCATTCGAATCATCCTATCACTTCATCCATTCATAAATTCATACATAAGTCCATTCCACGTTTCTTATCTATAATGATCAAAATAATAACCCATAATTTCATCCTAATAATAGCAAGTTCATCATGATCTCACTAAGGATTTAAGACATAAAGTCAAGGCTTCACATATATCATTCCATAGGAATCATCATAAGAATCATTTTAAAACTCAATTTGGGGACAAATTATTCATTTCAAATCATAAATCATGTACAACCTAGTTACAACAACTTAGGGATGTAGAAACATGCTTAAAGATCATAAAATCATATCAAGAGGCATCCGTAATAATCGAGCATCATAATTAGGAGTTCTATGCATGAAACAAAATCAAACCTAGCCATTAGAAGCTTAGTTTCATCCTTCTCATCATGGATAATAATTATCAGTCATAACTTAAATTTAAATGAGATCAAAATGAATTCTAATTATGCCTCTGCTTCCATGACAAACATTTTGTTATACACACAGTTTTATCAAAAGTCCTTTCTTTTGATTGTTCTACCATTCCACTAGTTTCTTCTTATTTTTATTCCTTCTCTTTGACTTTGTGCATGTTCAAACCGCCTTTTTGTCCTCTAGAGCGTCCCATAGAAAGGGAGCACCAACACAAAAGGGGAGGAAAAGGAAAAAATGAGTACAATTGCCAAAGAGAGGAAAAGGGAAATTGAGGATGCGATTTCATAAGGTTGAAGGGATGGAAATAGTGCCCTTTCACCCTAGAACATTCATAAGCATCCATTCCTAGCTTTCACGTTACATTTGAATTTGGGAGAGAAAAGAATTGAGTTCGTGCCCTTTTACGAAAATCTACAAAAATTTTGAATGTTCACTTCGTCCAATGGCCGTTCATTTTTATGACGTCATCATGTCTCATTATTTTTTTAAAAAAAATTTGGAGTGTTACAGTTAGCAACGTCACCTATATAGTGACAGGTGTAATCGATATAGTCATGGGCATGAGACAAGCACGTGATGAACGTGCAATGACTACTCATACGATTAATGGAATCACATTGATCAAGAGCTCATTAATGACAATTGCTGATCGATTGGAATTGGAAATCAATATGCTAACCATTGATGAATTTTTTAATATGATTAATGGACGTGATTGATGGTGTTAAGGACAGACCAACGTGATGGCAACACCTAAAAATTTGATCGAATCAAATGAAAAGGCCACACTATCGGGAGTCCTCAAATCCATATCGTCTCTCTCTATTCCCTACATTAGTATTAGAGAAGCAAGGAATGATGAATCATTTTCTTCGACGAACTCCATTTTTCTCGAATGATACACCAACTAATTATTATTTTGCAATTGGGAGATAAACATATTAATGAATTGAGAGGAGATAAAAAAAATGTTCAAAATTAGTACATAAACGCAAAAAAAGAAGAAAAAACATGTTCCCCTTCAAAAGCAAAACTCTTGACCCCCCTTTTCGGCTCTTAAAATTCTCTTTTATATTATCCACAAATTAGGTTAAAGAAATTCTGAAAATAATATATGAAATAAGACATTACGGGAACTCGAAAGCCACACTCATCTAAATCAGACGAGCCATAATGAGGTGAAAATTTTGCTACAAATAGAAAGGTATCGCTATGATTTGGCCGCAACACGACGTGAGCTAGATACATATTTGTTACGATATGAAGTGGTGACACTCGTTACGACCTAGCCATAATGTGTTCTACAGGCGAGAGAGCTTCATTACGGCCAGTATGAAGATTTCAATTATAGTCTGTCTCACCGTAATATATTCACTTCAGGGCATATGCATTTCCACCGTAATTGTGCCAAATTTTCGTGAATACTAAAATATATAAAATAATAATAATTATCAGAAAAATATATTTGATGATGATATAATAATAATCACTTCGAAATAATTGGAGAATGACGCAATTAGACACCATTACAATCCAGTTGATCAATAAAATCGCGTTGATCAGTGGTGTTTTTCAAAATTGAATATATATATATATCTTCCCTCTCAAAATTGAATTAATTTTTCAAAAGTTCATCAACTACTCAAAAACATTCAATCATTTGGATGAAGCTCTCGCAAATTCATCCAACCAGAAATCAGTGGTGTTTTTCACATGATGCAAAAATGCACTTCCGAGATGGATCCATTCTCTTCTCAATTATTTTATGGAAATAATAAATTAAATGAAAGGCAGCAAGTGACCGTTCGTCGGTGACACCGATGGCGAACATATATATAAAATAAATGGACCGCAAACGTATTTTCTCATCACGCCAAGCTGCTACATTTATTTAACACATAAAAGAAGTCAACTTGCCATTTAAAAAAAAAGTCGCTACCGGGTTAATTTGAAGGAAGAGGAGATCATAATTGATAAGAAAAAATGGATGAGGATTATATGTATATTGACACCGTTGGTAATTGTTACTTACATTGCTTTTAAGGTCCTTTGAATTATTATCAATCAATAATTTAGTTCATCATTTAAACAGATTACCACCATTTAAATTAGTATTTGATAAGTATTAATAATATAAATAATAGTCAAAATGATTAAGAAAAAAATACTAAAATATCTCTGAATTTTTAAATTTTAATCACATATCATTATAAATAATCAAAGTAAAAAAAATAGAAAAATGAATATACATAAAAAATGAGGCAAAAAGAAGAGTTGTTTATTGTGGAAAATTCTAAATAAAAAAGAATGAAGTTGAATGATATTATTCATAAGTAAGATATTTAAAATTTAAAAATTAATTAATTAAATATTTTTATCAAAATGCATTCTAACTAACTAGTAATCTAACTAATTGATAATTTGAAAAGTCATATCTTATGCATATTATATGAATTATTAATGAGGTGATAATCAAGATTATCAGAGTAATTTAAATTATCGATGATCAGTCGTAATCAAACGAGATAATGTGATAGATCATGAAAATCTTAAATAAACTCATTCGAATTACCTCTAAACGATCCTTACAATGAGCAGGTTAATATTAAGCTACATTCATAATAATAAAGGTGGACTTGCATTATGTATTTTCCAGCTACATCGGATTATTAAGAAATTGAGATAAAAATATGTACCGCAAGGACACAAAGATGCCAGGCGTATATTAACGAGTCCAATTTTCAAAATTTCTTAATAATTACCTTTTCTTGCTACTGGAAAAAATATATTTTTTTGTAATTGATAAAATAATTACCTTTAACTCCGTCTATGTTTTATCGCCGGTCACAAGTCCGGATAAAGGAGGAGGGTTGTGTTAGGTCCCGACAGTCAGCGTAAAACCCTGTCGAATCTCATGAACATGGATCAACGAAGCGTCGTATGATCCATGTAGCCGACCCCACCGAGTGGGATAAGATTTTGTTGTTGTTGTTGATAAAAAAAGTTTTAATGTCGTCGTTACTTTTTAATATTTCAATGGAAGGGAATCGATGTTTGGGGTGAAATCCCAAAATGTAATAGTAAACACTGAGGAAAAAGAAATAGAGCCGGTTTCAAAGATACAAAATGTGGTCTACAATTACAAGCAAGTACCATGAATTATGACAGTTCCGGAGAACTAGCGAAATAATACAAACAACTAGTGATGCCAAAAATGCATAATCTAATATCTACACGATCCCTTTTACAAATGATCAAATATTACCTCAACAACTTGTCATTCGATTAAAAGTTTTATATTCTGAGGGAAAATATATGTTATAGGTAATTATTCTTTTTTTTTTTTCAACTTGTGCACTGTGGCCGGCGCGTACCCGAGTACCCCTTTGAATAATTTAAGCTCATTTCATAATACAATGTGATTGTGCAGATGCTTTGCCATTTGGGTGGGTGATTAATAATTAGGTAATTCCATTTAGTTAATTTGTGTAATGTGGCGTGTGAGGGCCACGTTATACACATAAATCTATGACACGCACCACAACATATATAATCTCATGGATACACAACCACCGAGAAAAGATGGGATGCAAGTTATCTTTCTTAATTCTAATGGTGCACATTAAAAGTTGACGAGGACTTGGATTAAAGAGACTTACTCCCAGAAGACTTTTGTTTCACCACTAAACTTTGACAGACACCACGTATTGCCCACAGATTTTATCTATAGTACGACATAAAGATGCCCATTCTGATAACATAATGTCGACGTTTCTTAATTTTCGCATTGTTTTCGAGTATAACGTGTTACTTAGGTTCATCAAATTGAACCCTTCCTTATGTATGTGTATAGTATACATCCAATTAAAACTTACTATTTAACTAAAGTACTAGTGAAAATGGTTGGAATAAACATTGACTGTGAAAGGACATGAATGTGCGTGATACACGTTTTTGCCTTGTTGCTTGTCCTCGGTGAGAAACAAAAAATGTGTTGAGAGGCATGCCATGAACATGGGTGAGGTAAGAGGTTCGTCGCACACCACAAAGCATCTGATTCATATAGACCACCAAATTAGTTGACATCGAATTATCAATTGGTACTGTTCATGTTTCCTTTTTTTTTTTCTTTCTTTTATTTTTTCCATCTTGGTTCTTTCCTTTCCCTTTCATCACAAATCACAACTGTAGAGCATTCGTCTGTAACTATGATTATTTGCTTTGATACAGGACATACAGTGCATTGAATATATTTTTTGGTCATGCAAGTGGTGTGATTTTAATATTATATATATATATATATATATATATATATATATATATATATATTTGTGTGTACTGAATTGATCTGGGAGTTCCATGGATTGCTTCAGATATGGTCAAAAATAAGATGCATGCAGACATATAAAGATAGATCTGGGCGGGATCTGCCGAGTCCATAGGAAGGCCAAGTTGCTTCCATTGCACATTTTTGGTTGCTGTGTGTCGGCCATGTCAAATTGATGCACATGATACCATCATATACAAATACATTATATAATATTCTGGAGAAGGAAGAGATATGAGAAAATAAAGAGCAGGAAATGTGGGAATGAGTAATAATCTGACTAGATAGTAAACTGAAATAAGAGGCAGCAACTAAAGTTAAAATCTATAGGCCTCGCATTGTTAACATTAATTTTACAGGAAAGAATTGAAAGGTAAAGAGAACTTGTTCTTGCCTCATTTCACAGTAATAATTGAAAGGTAAATAGAATTTATTCTTGCCTCATTCTAAAATATATTGTTCTCGTCACATGAACAAAGTAAGAATAAGTACATATTCTTTTAAAAATTATTACTCTTTTACCAAATAGGCCATAAGGATTTTGCTGGTCATAAGAAGGGCTAAAATTAAGGATGGCGCATTCTAATTGGAAACAAAGGTCTCTATGTACAAAAAAAAAACACGTGTATCTAGCAATATAAGTCTGGTTAGAAAGGCTAATTTTTATTTATAAATATAATTTCAGAAATTAAGTTCGCAATAATTTGGTATTTTAAAATTTTACCTTAACCTATTGAGTGGAATTTACTTGTCTGCGTGTCCATAAGAATCGCTTATATATATGTATATGTGTAAGATGAGGATTCATAAATTGTGTGATCCCTATATTGGCTATTAGATAATACTGTAAAAATTGCTGAACCATAAAAGATGTGGGAGATATGCTTGCTGACAAGTAGTATAAATCAGAACTACGGGGAAGAAAAATCCAGTGACCATCTTTTCTAATCACAACATCAGTTTCACATACCAACAATTTGAACTTAGTGTGTAATGTAAATAAAAAGAGGCCATACAAAGACATCTCAAAATTTTGTTTAAGGCTTCGATCTTTTATTTCCGAAGATAAATGATGAATTTCGATATTGCTTGTTGAGATTTAAATAAAATAAGTATAATATTCCATAAACAAATTTGATTTGCTAATGGGTTCAACATCTAATGCATCGTCCTCCCTTCTTGGTCTTTAACTTCACAAACTTTCCAGCCTTTTCTGCTTTAATTTTACACGTTCTAAGACATAAATAAAAGAAATCAATTAGTGGGAACCAAATCAACACAAAGTAGAGCCAAGAACAAGAATGATAAATCTCAACAAGATATGCAAAGACGAATATCAGATCCTGTAATAGTTCTGAATCCACATGAGGATAACATTGCAGAAGTTCCAGACTAAACAACAGCGTATCAACCAAAATAAAGGAGCCAGCAAAATACACAGTGATCTGCCTGGTTGATATAATGGATGCTCATATAGAGTTTCTTCTTTCAACCAAAATCTCGGACAAATCAATTCCCAAAATGTGAAGCTCGAGTCTCTTACCATTGCCAAACTTCTAATGTCATACGACTAGAGTTCAATAAGGCAACAGCCTCCTTACCATTGACCATATCGACATCGTCTTCTATAGATGTGCTGGCAGCCGTGGAATCTAGCAATAGTCCCAATATAGATTCACTGCACAATAAGCACACAAGAAAACCATTTCATATATATATATATATATATATATATATATATTCTTCAGAGTCAAATATGGTCTATATAATTTCCGCATACAAGTATCCAAAATTAGGTACTACCAGTTTCCTAAATCGGGAAGAGATCAGGGATTCACAATATGGCAGAGCACAGAATCAATACCCAGAAGTTGCAACATCTCCGACAAGTCCCAAGAAGAGGTTGATTCAAATGCAAAGAGAAATATGATAGAAAATAATCTGAATCTCATTCCTATTGTTTGTACCAATAAGGCTCTGTTTTAAAACTTTTCAACCAATTTTATTCCTATTGTTTAAATCAAATAACAAACTCCGCCTATATTTTATAGCCGGTCCCAAGCCCGGATAAAGGAGGAGGGTTGTGTTAGGCCCCGACAGCCAACATAAAATCATGTCGAATCTTATGAACATGGATCAACGAATATGGCGTCGTATGATCCATGTAGCCGACCCCACCTAGTGGGATAAGGCTTTGTTGTTGTTTAAATCAAATAACAAAAGGAGAACTAAAGATCATATCCCCAAAAAACTAAATCTTTATAAGGACTTTAGGACTCCTGTCCTAACACGCCCTCTTCGAAGGAATTCGTCCCAAACTTGAATAAAAACAGTGCATGGAGGATGGGGGGATGAAGAAAAAAGATTGTTCACTTGATGTTAAAGCTGCAAATTAAAATATAGCATATATTATTTGACTACATCACTTACTAATTTTGAAACCATATGCCATCACCTCTTTAGGAAACTTGTAGATTGCCTATGGGTCCTTGGAGTCCCAAAAGCAACATGACACATTTATCTGAATGCAAAAAGATAAGATTTAGTCAATGCATTTTCTTGCTGACTGATCATGCAAGCAATCCCAAAATTATTTAATATTAAATATGATCGTATCATACTTTATCATGTTCGTTCTTATATTTCTCTATCATCTTTATTTCTTTTTTTGAAAGATATCATTTGATCCTTATATTTTTAGGATTTAAAACTTTATTTTCCATTTTGAGTTAGATTTTGTTTTTCTTCTAGTTTTTATTGTTTTTGGCTTAATATGTTACAGATAAGAAGTTTTAAGGCTCAAAATATAAATGTCAACAATATTGGACAAGGTCACAAATCACAAGTCTATCACGAGCTCAAACATCAAACTCGATAAAACTCCAAGGTACACACAAGTCATGCACAAACATTGTAAGAGAGGATTCAAATCACAATACTTGTGTGAGATCACAGAGATTGTGTACTTTGCATACACCATGAACTGAAACTCATTCAGATTGAAACCAAAATCAAATGATGTCATGCAATGTAATCCAACAGACCATACATGGACCAGCAGACTTTGGCTTAGAATGAAATTTTTCCTTTTTTTTTTTTTTTTTTTTGAGGGGCTTAGAATGAAATTATCTCCACAATTGTGTTACCTAGAGTGCAAGTCATGCATTACCGGTGGCACTTTTGGATTCGGATCGTAGTTTAGGTTTGAAAACCTTGGTTTAAGGAGAGGCTTCAAAGAAATGTGGCTGCTCAATGGTGCAGAGTTTCAGCAACTAGAACACTATATATTAGGATTAACAGACTTAGTGTAGGCCTTGAGACAGGAGGAGGGCTGCGGCTCTAGTTGGCATCCCAGATGCTGACTAGATAGAGGATGTCCAGCTCATTTCTATGGTTAACAAATTTAGCATATGCCTTGAGACAGGAAGAGGGCTGCAGCTCTAGTTGGCATCGCAGATCTTGACCGGACAGAGGATGCCCAGCTCACTTATACAGATGCTAATAATGGGAGAAGATTCCAAGAGGATAATGCCTTGGAGGATCATAAAACGGAAGTCCAATGGTGGCAAAGCTCTTGACAGCTGGCTTTGGGGTAGGGAATTCAAGTGCATGACTCTTCCATTTGATCAAAGATCCAATATATTGACCAAAATTAGAGTCAGACGAAATGAAGTCTCAAGAAGAGACAATGTGGGTCCAGACACTGCAAAGTATTTTCAGGATTTTCATGGGGGTGGGAATAGGATACCTCAACTCTCGACCTGTCAGGTCATCCACTTTGTGCAACCTTCTTCTGAGGAGATAACCCAATCTCTGGGAGACCTCAAGAGTGATGGATCTTAAACCTGATGGATTCCCAGTCTTGTTCCATGATTTTCGGACGGTGGTGGGTCCTGACGTCATGGCAACACTACATGAATTTGCCTCTAATCTAGGATTTGGAAGACCGAACAAATACTTCCTCTTCCCCATAGAATTGTCTGGTGGAAAGAGTGGAGGATTTCAAATCTATTGCCTCATAAAATGCTATCTATCTATTGGAGACAAGAGTTCTAGCAAATTATCTGCGTCCAGTCCTGGAACACTACCGATTTAGACAAACTTTTCATCCGGTTGATCCATCACAGATGATTTCATGATAGCTCTGCAATCTCTTGTTGAAGATGTTCAACCAGTCATGATTTTCTTTAGAAGGTCAAATTTTCAAGGCATATGACCCCTTAGAGTAGTCTTTCCATAAACATGAGTTTCCTCCCTATGTATACCTAGATGAAATGGTGTGTTTGCACTGTCTCTTTCTCAGTGTTGATTAACAATCATCTATCTGCTCCTCAAAAAAGAAAAATCATTTATCTGGGAATGAGTTCAACTTCAACTGGGTGCTCGCGAAGAGAGTCTATTGGTCCCTATGTTTTCTATCATAGAAAAATATATGCCCTTTCTATATCTACCTTCCCAACTTGTGATGCAAGAATTATCTCCGGTTTTTTGCGTACCTGATCAAGGTACTCTGATCACTCTATTACAGTAGGTTGAGTGAGGACACTTTACTTTTTAGTGGGGTTGCATATGGCGGCAAGAAAGATAGCTATACTTACTGACATTTTCAGAGAGTTCTTTGGGTTTCACATCAAGCACTCAAAGTTATCATTCATCCCTTTTGGAGGTACTCTGATCACTCTATTACAGTAGGTTGATGACAGTTTATTTTTTAGAGGGGTTGCCTATGGCGGCAAGGAAGATACCTATACTATTGACATTTTCAGAGAATTCTTTGGGCTTCACATCAAGCACTCAAAGTTATCGTTCATCCCTTTTGACATGGTGTGACTCAGTGCTATCCTTATTTATTTTTTAGTGGGGTTGCATATGGCGGCAAGAAAGATAGCTATACTTACTGACATTTTCAGAGAGTTCTTTGGGTTTCACATCAAGCACTCAAAGTTATCATTCATCCCTTTTGGAGGTACTCTGATCACTCTATTACAGTAGGTTGATGACAGTTTATTTTTTAGAGGGGTTGCCTATGGCGCAAGGAAGATACCTATACTATTGACATTTTCAGAGAATTCTTTGGGCTTCACATCAAGCACTCAAAGTTATCGTTCATGCCTTTTGACATGGTGTGACTCAGTGCTATCCCTATTTATTATGTCTGTTTTTCTGATGCTCATTGGTGTGACTCATCGCATGATCCATTCTGTCAGAACTTTTGGAGGCAGTAGTGCAATACAAGTAGGGGGCACATCTAGTCAAATGTTGGATTAGGGGTTGGGATCTCGGGACTATGAATGATGTGCTACTATCAAAATGGGTTGTCCAAATAAAGGGACAGTTTACCGATGACAGGATTGAAGTAAAATACTTGCTATTGCTGCTCTCCTAGAAAGAGTGGTTCCACAAGGGGCTTCATCTTTTTGGAGAGGTATCATATTGGTCATGCGATGAATAAGAGGATTTTTTATGACATCGTGGAAGCCCGACAGAGACTTCCATTTCTGGTAGAATCCAAGGGCTACAAGGGAGAATTTTTTTCCCGAGAGCATATGCTCTCACGAAGACTGGCAACCTCTGGTTGCTAACCACTAGTCTCAACCTCGTACTGCCGAAGTATGGTCCCCACACTTGGCAGCTCTGCTTTTAGACAGTTGGCTGGAGGACTTTCTTCTACTTTTGGGCAATTTCATTGATGACTCTTGACAGGACAATGTCAAGACAGTCAGCTGGAGGACTTTCTTCTACTTTTGGAGCGTCTATAGAGCAATTTAATTGATGACTCTTGACAGGATTCATTGACATGGTTGATTGGACAATTAATCAATATGAGCTGTATACAAAGTGCTGGACATTGACAATTGAACTTACGATGCTGAGCTATGTACAAAGGGGGTGGTTTGACAGACATGGTTACTTATAGTCACGGATGGAATGAGCAAGCTGCAAGGGTCTTCCTTGTTCTCTATATGGCTTCAACATAATGACAAAATCTTCAAAAACAGGCAATGCTATGTTGAAAATATCTGTGCTCACATCGTGGGTTAGGAATGGAACCTGTAAACTGCTGGGCTACCTTTTATTTTTGCTGCCTCCCTGTCAATTGTACCTTTCTGTCATGATTCTCCATCTTGTAACCTGCACCTTTAATGGATGAGGTTTTGGTTAATCATCCTTTTAAATTTTTTTTAAAAAAAAAATCCATCATTAGTATTCATGGCTCAGCTCAGGATTGCTACTTTACCAATATTAATCAGGCCACTCACATATGAGCATCATATAAACCCCTATTAATCCAATTAATGATCAATTACATTACTATCCAAGTCTTTAGCTTCGAGTAATATCTTTAAGTCAATTGATTCCTAGGATCGAAACAAAACTTAACAAACATAAAAACACATAGGTGTAAGTTCTAATCAGAATATGCCCCAACAGACTGAAACCAATGGCCCAGGGCACCTCTCTACTCCCCCATCTTTCCAGGTTACCCGAGCATTCGAAGCTCGAAGCTGCTCGCCTAGGGCAACAACAGCATCTACTCTAATGCACTTGAAACAAGGACAATATATATCAAAGAAAGAAAGAAATTTTTTTAATCAAATTCTAAATTACTTAATAAATGGTAGAAAAGTTTTAATCACCTGAGGAAGAACGAAATGAATCAATGTCAGAGATGTCACCGGAGCCATATCCCTCTACTTTTTTCCTCCAATGGTCTCACCACAGGTTGATAGATTTTATTTTATAAAAATATATAGCCCTGCAACTTATTGCACATGGATTGGCCAGAAATTTGTGCTACTTTTTACAGCCAGCCGACCTGTAGAGAAGTGCCCCAAATACTCATGATTTTTAAGAAAAAGTAAATTACATTAAAAAAGTTTCAAATTCTGTTTTGATTCCAAATTCAGCTTAAATTTTTATTTTTGCATAAAAAATCATGTTTTCTAAATTAATTCAAATGTAACATATACTTATAGTTTTATTGGAAAAATATGAAATATTAATTCAACAATAGCCATGCAGATTTTTGAATGGCATATCACAAACTTTTAAACTTAAAAAAGGACTAAAAATTAGTATTTATATTTTATTTTACACAACCATCAATCAAAGTTTAGCCTATATAACTTTAAAGCAATATTATATTCATATATAACGAAGTAAAAAATATTAAGTTGGTGGCTATATATTTAATTATATGCATTAAAGTCATTGAATCGGTATTTACAACAACAACAACAACAACAACAAAGCCTTATCCCACTAGGTGGGGTCGGCTACATGGATCATACGACGCTATTCGTTGATCCATGTTCATAAGATTCGACAGGATTTTATGCTGGCTGTCGGGGCCTAACACAACCCTCCTCCTTTATCCGGGCTTGGGACCGGCTATAAAATATAGGCGGAGTTTGAATCGGTATTTAATGATCTTATTTTATCTAATAATAACATAGGCTAGAATTCAAACTAATTTAAAAGTTCATGACATTTAATACAGCAATAAAAGTTAGGCTGAATTTGAGATGAAAACAAAAGTTGAGACTTTTTATATAATTTACCCTAAAAAAATTTCAACAGTTATTATAATTTTATTTTATTTAAAATCAGGGTGTTAAATCAGTTGTCTTGCAGCTTACCGTGTTTTACTTCTCACGCGGGCTCCTTGACCATCATTGGAGCTCCCTCTCATGAGCTCATCATAATTCTAGTGAGTTATCAATGTAGGTTTCATGGCTTGGATGTGATTGAAATTTGTATGGAGGCTAATTGCCTTTGTCCTTACTTTTAGTATTTAGTCCTTATTGTGGTCATCTGACTACAAGGTATCATGAAAGTCCCGGCAACATGCTGGATGAATCCTTATGGAGTGTACTCTAGAATTTTTCTTATGTTAATGTTGTCATTGCTTGGACGAATTGCAATTTGTGTCATGGAGTTGCTAACCTAATTACTTGTGAATTTAGGATAATGTTGAATCCTGATTTGATTGCATAAGAACTGTTAATGTTGTGCTTCATGTGACTTGGTTAAATCTATCGATGCTAGTTGATATTGATGACTAGATGCATGCTCAAAATATGAAGTTTGAATTTTTTTTCTCATGGATTAACCAATGGAAGCAATTAACTACATCACTAACGTTCGTTTTCTTTTCTGTTATCTTCATAAATATTTTGTTTTTATAATCTAAGTGTAGCATGATACATTAAATTACTTTCCCCACCAAAATCAATTATATGTAATATCAAGTTTATATTATTTTTACCTCGGTATAAATGTATAATTGTGATATTGTTAAAATGAATTATTATAAATGGTAATCATCCTTTGTTCTCTCAAAAAAGAATTATTATGTTGTCTTTAAATGTATTTTTATAAATATATAATATTTTCAATTGTAATAAAACAACAACAACAAAGCCTTATCCCACTAGGTGGGGTCGGCTACATGGATCATACGACTCGTTGATCCATGTTCATGAGATTCGACAGGGTTTTACGCTGGCTGTCGGGGCCTAACACAACCCTCCTCCTTTATCCGGGCTTGGGACCGGCTATAAAACATAGGCGGAGTTAATATTTTATAAAAATATTTCATTAAAACTTGTTGAAGATTTTCGAAATCACATAGGCAAACTATTAGAAACAATTAAGATCAATAAATGTTTGAATCTGTTAGAGAAATTGCTGGAATAATTTAGGTAAATAAATATTTGAATCAGTCAGAAAAAATGTTGGAGATAATTTAGGTCAACAATTTTTTCATATCAGCAGCAATTTATGTACACTAGCCAACCATTATTTCCATTTGTAGTGAATTTATATTTCTAGCATTTCAATGTAGTCTTATATCAATAAAGATATGAAAAATGATATTTTTTCTACATGGTATCAGAACCAAAGATTCTGAGTTTAAACCTTGTCTATTGCTTATATTAGAAAAAAAACATATGTTCCTTCCTTGTCCACATGATGAACTGGACTAAATAAAAGTTATCAACAGTCCACATGTGAAGAGTGCTAATATTATAAATATAAAGATGTTCTTTCCATTGGCGAAGGAAAGGTTTTTCTTTTTTTTTCTGAGGGTAAAGAGGATAGCAGAAATTTTGTCAGCCATCCATTTTAATGACATCCAACCACCCAACTTCAGAAAGAAAAAAAAAACCCATAAGAGGTTAAGTCGGAGCCCTGTTTCCCTTCATGGCTCAATTTGCACTGTAATGGTTTTTTAACAGGCATAGGAGGGTTAGAAGAGTAGGTTATATTGCCGGTTCTAATCTCAGGTGTTTCTTACTTGCAGGAGCTACCAGGACGGTCATCCATTCTATTCTACGGATGAAAGCGTGGAGCTATCAATATTGTTTTTAAAAGATAAAGGATGTGAGGCAGGTGCTCACATCCAGTTTCATTCATTGTAAAAGCTTGTAACTATTACAAAATATCTTATAAAAGCTTGTATCAATATTATTTTATAGTTATTGATTAAGCAGATAACTCAAGCCTCAATAGACCACTTCGAGGGGATCAAGCCTCCATAGGTTTGAGCAAAACCGGGTTCGGGTCCGGTTCCGACATGACCTGGTCCTCACCCGGTTTTTTATGGGTCTAAATTTTTTAGACCCGGTAACGGTAAGCTGGAAACCCGCAATAAAACCAAGTCGAAAAAATATTTAAAAAAAATAAAAAAATAAATACAATTAGCAAAATCTAACTATGATTTGATTAAATAAACATCAAATTAGAAAAGCATTGCATTAATTTATTATATAATAAGTCAACAAACTTTTTTTAACATTTCAAAATGAAGAAATAACCATAAAATTAATACTTAATTAGAATTAAGTGGGTATTATCATTATTTTATTATTATACAATAGGGTTGGGTTTTTATATATTGGACCCGGTCCCGACCTGATTTATAATCAGGCAGAGAATATTTCCTGGATAACTGGGTCGACCCGACCGTGCTCAGTCCTAAGCCTCCAAGATCTTGCTCTAAGGTTCCAAGGGTCCCTATTTATAGGGTAAATCCATCCAAGTCCTAGTCGAAGAAGAAATAAAAGAAAAGAAGTTATAACCAAACTAGAAATAAGAATCTAATCCTAATTAAAGAAAATATGCTATTCCTATTAATATTAGGAAGTCGGTTCCCATCAATAACTTACAACTTAGAAGTAGATCAATTTAGTAGAACCCCGTCAATTGGCCTCACATTTTTGGGAATCAAACATTAGTCCTGCCCCAAGATGGTCCTTGGGCATTTTCTCAGCCAAAAGTGCATATTTAGCTCTACACATAGTGACAGGTCAGGTGGACAATGAGCTGAGGACCCATTGTAGGCATATAAGTTCTATTGTTTGTAATTTCTAAATTATCTTCTTAATAAAATCGGATGCCTACATCTTGGTAGGGATCCCCAATATTTCAAAAAAAAAAAAAAAATGGCAAGATCATAGAATTACATAACACAACATTGCATTATTCTCATTTTTTTCGTTTCTTTTTTATTTTCTACTTTCCTTTTGTGATTGGGTCTTTGTTCTCTAACAAAAGACATTGAAACAAAAAAAAAAGGAGGGGAAAGGTCATCAACAGAGTATTACAGGACCAATGAGGCCAAGTAACACACCAACTATCAATCGCTCATGTTCCCGAAACCTCTCATATTAATCGTCACGAAGCGGATCTTTGAGAAGTCCAAAATGTTCTCCACCCAAACGAAACAAAATGGAAGAGAAAAAGAAACTGACTGCATACAGTTTAAATCCATTCTTTTTCTTTTCTATTGTCAGATACACCGTGAACTACACCGCGGTCGCCAAAATTAACAGGAGAAAAAGCAGGAAGCAAAGAGAATACTAACCATCTGGCGCCGAGAGTGGCGCGATTGAAGGGCGAGCTGAGAGCGGGCATTTTCTCGTCGTAAATCAGATCAGGAGGCGCGAAAATCGCATCGGAAAGCACACGGCGGACATCGAGTTCTAAAAATAATAAATATAACTGATGGTTATCCTCATTCTGAAATCTGAATGCAAGAAAAGTGCTAAATTCAGAAAAAAAAAGAGCAGCAGCGGCCGCTGCGCCTAATCGTAAGGCCTGCAGAGGCTGATTTGACCGCGCGGGGCTGCACGCCGCTTCGCCGTTCCGATCTTCGACGGCGGCGACTCCCCGAAGGAAAAAGTTTGCTAAACAATATGTTTATAATTTGGTTTAAGTTATATTTCTTACTCTCTTTTTTTTTAAAAAAAGTTTTAGAAGAAAAGAAAATAAAATAAAATAAACAGCAGGGAATCTGGGCCGTGTGCACGCTTTTGGGGCTTCGTTTGCAGGACACACGAACGAGTTGGCCCAACAAGCAGTGCGCTTTAACCTCCCGGACGGCAACCGCCGCTATTCGGGGCGGGGGACACCACACCCGCCCCGACCCCGACGATTCGCCCCGGGGTCCGTCTCGAATTCTCAGTTTGGGAGAAATTTTATCACCCGTCCCGGACCTCGCGGGCCCCGAATTCTCGCAGGAAATTCGATTCCCCGAATTTTTTATTAAAAAATATGAAAAAATTATAAAAAATCACAAAAAAATAGTGCTCACCTCTGCGCGAAATCCCGCCGCCGCTGCACGCGATGGAGATTTCGTACAGAGGCGAAATCGCCTCTGCGCGCGATGGCGATTTCACGCAGAGGCGAAATCACCGCCGCACGGCGGCGATTTCGCGTAGAGGCAAAATCGCCGCTGCGTGCGGCGACGATTTCGCGCAGTGGCGAAATCGCCGCTGCCACCGCGCGTAGCGGCGATTTCGTGGACTGCGATTGAGAAGGACTGAGTCAGAGAAGGACTGCCCTCGCCCCGACTGCCTCCGCGTCAGAGATCGTCGTCGCCGGAGCCGCTTTTAGAAAGATGTCGCCCGCCCCGGCTGCCTCCGCATCGAAGATTGTCGTCGCCGGCGCCGCCTTGAGAAGGATGTCGCCGGCGCCAAAAGGGAAAAGGAGATTAGGGTTGGAGGTGAGAGAAAAAGAGAGGAGATTGAAAGGAGTTAAGGTTTTTTATTTTATATATGATGAATGGATGGCTAAGATTTAATCTGATAATTGATAATTAAAATAATTAAATATTATGACGAAAAGATGGGATCCGATGGGGCGGGGGCAGCCCACCCCGCCCCGATCCTCGAATGAGGGGTGGGGGCAATTTGCCCCCCATCCTAGCCCCCGCGGAGAAAAAAATTTCCGAATGCGGGGCCCCAAATGGGGATTCCCCACGGGGCCCGTTTGAGGGCCGGGATGTTGCCACCCCTACTCGTTACTATGCACATTGCACAAGTGAATGCGAGATATGTCACTAGATATCTCAATTATTATTTTATTTTTTCTAAAAATAGTGTGGAGCCCGCGATGTGCGTAAAAAATATCTCCATCTTTTATTATAACTAGTAAACCCCGTTGCGCTTCGCGCAATTATACTTTTTTTCATAATAAAAAATTATAAATATAACATAAGAGATGAATAAAATTAAATATATAAAAATTTAAATATTAATAAAAACATATTATTATAATAACAATTAAATATAGTTATATATCAAGTAAAGAATTTTTAGAAATAAATATGATTAGATATAGAACCATGAATAATATTAAATAATAACAATCACATTCTATCATTTATTTGTTTTTAATGTATGAAGTCAAGAAGCTAAAGAAGTGGGAGACTTTATGTTATTTGATGTGGAGATAGTGGATAAGAAGAGTAGATTTAGAAAAAAAAATTAGAAATTTATGAGAAAAATCAAATTTTTGGTGAAAAATATAATATGAATGATGAAATGAAAAGTGATTATCATATTTACCATTAGGACACTTGAAATTTATATATGTAGATTTTGCTATTAAATAAAGAAACCTCACAAACTCAACAAATATATAGAAGAAAATCTACACATATGTGATGATTTCGAATCCTTATATCTGAAAGTCCAATGCACTCTAACTAATTCAAATAAAGAATTAATAGAATCTCAACCTAACAAAATAGCTTCCTAATCATCGACATGCCATGATAGCACCTTAGAAAGTAAAGTTATACCTCAAAACAATTTTCCTTCATTTGAAGTTCCAAGCAGTGAAGTAGGAATTAGACCAGTGAGTTTAAGCATATTGAATTGGCTTAAAATTTTCTTAGAAGCAAACAATGGTACAAAGAAATCTCTTTTTACATCCAAGAAAGGAAAATAAAATAGTGATACAAAATGGATAAGGTCATGGGACAAAGATTAAAAGAAAACAAACTTAGAAATCACCAAGAAAAACTTTTCAATGACAACTCTTTTCAACGCGAAACACTCCATCTTGCCGAGGATAATAACGATTCAATCCCAAGATCTTTATGTTCACTTCAATGAGACTATATTACTCTTACCTTTCTCCTTTCAAGATAAAATAACAAAAACCTCAGCACATACAAAAAGGTAACAACCTAAAAAATGAAGAGATAGTGGAAGGAGGTAAAGAATAAAGACTTCAAAATATGTGGTCCTGCGGGGTGGAAGTTGTAACGCTGACTTATGTGGGAGAGTAATGCCAATGGAGTTGCCAAGATGAAATTAAAGGATGAGGCATGGGTTGGCTAATCGGGTCAGGATCAGACAATCGATACGGAATCGAATGCGCCCCGATCCAGTAGTATATTATATTAATATTAAATTATTTTAAGATATTATATTTATGTTTATTTAATTTTAATTTTATATTTTATTATATATATCTTAAATATACATTATAGTATATATGTAATTTAATAGATAATTATCGTATTTATATAATACTAAATATTTTTATATTTATATTTTTACTATTTTATGCTTAAATCAGGATAATTGAAAATTTCTTAATTATTGCACCGATTTGATCCAGGGTTGATCGAGATCATTTTCCAAATATCTCGAGTAAATCCGGTCGAGTTTGTGATGGTAGGTGGATGCCAGTGTTCAGTGGGTCGAGTTGACCCATGAACTCGACGATCCGACCCGAGTCAACCCAACCCAACCCGTAGATTCGATGTTTTTTATTTTTTTTATTTTCAGCTTATATTTTGTATAAAAAATATATTAAAATAAAATGTTTTAAATATGTAAAATAATATTTAAATACTTTAAAAATATTTTATGCTCTTTAAATAAATATTATATATGTTTTAATATTAAATAATAGAAAAAAATAAAAAAAATTATCGGATAACCCAACCACCCGATCCAAATCGGGTCGAGTCGGGTCAGGTCCAACCCTCAAAAGAGGCTTGTTTCTCAAACCTTACTGGATCCACTAGTGGGTGTAGTCCGGTTTGAACAAAACCCATTTTGAAAATAAATCAGTTCAAATCATTTTTTCAAATAAAAAATATAATATAATATGTAAAAATATAATAATAAAATATATGTGAAAGAATAGAAAGCATAAGAAATTCAGAAATAAAATAAATTATGGAGTGTCAATTAAAGGAAAATTATATTTGGACTTTTCAGGGAAAAATAATGGTGGTAGAATAGAAAGTATAAGAAATTGCAAAATTAGATTTGACATTTGTGGCAAAAAAAAAAAATAATGGTGAAAGAGTAGAAGGTATAAAAAATTAACAAACTAATAATAAGGAAACTAAAATAAAAATTTGTGGGAAAAATAATGTGGAAGAATAGAAAGTATAAGAAATTAGGAAACTAATAATAAGAAAATTCGATTTGAAATTTGTGGAGAAAAATTGAGAAAAGAGATTCAAAAATTTCTAACAGAAAAGTATTCACAAAAATTGTAAAATGAATATTTAAAAATAAGAAAAATAATTTATTAAAATTATTCCAATAAATATATGTTGAAAAATATTTTATTAGTGTTTAATTATTTTATGATGAGGATGAATATGTAATTACTTAATTATTTTCTACTATTTTACAGTTCGTTTATACTATATTTTTTTAAAGAAATATAATAATAATTATTTTAATAAAATCCATCGAATTCGATGGGGTTAGAATATTAATATTGTAAGGAAGAAATTGGACCCTGCTACACATTTCATCTTCTCATAGGAGCTTTTGATGAAAAAAAAAGCACAGACAAATTTAAGAAGAAAATAGGAAGAGAAGAAATATGAAATCAAACGGCAAATTAGATCAAATTAGCAAGAAATAGTAAATCTTGACTAAAAAAAGATATATATGTGTTGCTAAAGTGGGCATCAAATTAAAAATATATTAAATATGTAACTTGAGTAAAAAAAAGTGAGCTCCCTCATGGCAACGAATAAACAAAAAAGGAAAGACAAATAAAAGTGAGCTTTCTCTCAATATGGGCCTATATTTTGCTTATTTTATAACATTGGAAAGAAAAGGAGAATACAAAACATTTCCTTCATCATACATCCTTGTTATTATTGTAGGATAGTCAATGTTATGGTGACCGACGAGTTGAAATGCCTCGAACATTTTCTCCAGATTTATCGTTAAGCGGGTTGATTAATGGCATTGATGGTCATTATTAGACCACAAGGTTAATCGCCAATTGAACACGACGTTTTCGGACAGGAGCGGGTCACGGACGCCGTTGCGGTATCGGCCTTATAAGCTCGGCGAATCGAGTGGAGGGAGACACACAGTGACGAGAGTGCAGAACATTCGGTTCGGTTCGCAGCGCCACACTGATCAATGTCTGCGCCGCACGATTCTACGAGGAATTGCACGAAAGACGCCGATGGGACCTCAGGCGAACTCCACGTAATCCTCCACTTCGCTCCTCAGTTCAGTTGAGCACTTTCGAGGTCGGTGATTGTTCGCGGGGCAAAACGCCAAATTGAAGGTTCAATTCGAGGAGTCACCTACACCACTGATTCCTCTTGTCGTTGACTCCTCTCGGCTAATCCAACGTCCCATGGTTGCAACCCATCGCCGGTGCAGGCAAGCACTTCCGGAAAGAAGAACCGTAGTCTTCTTCCATAGCTCGGCGCCCGGCTACGAAGAAGAATCTGGGAGAGCTTGAAAGGCCACTGCTGATGACTTCGTATCAATTGTCACGATGTTGGTTGGGCAGGGGCACATGTGGGGATGCTTATGCGCTTCAGACCGGAGATGATGCTGCTCCGCTGCCCCAAGACACAAGATGAGTGCTGTGGAGGATGGGAGAGTCGAATTCACTCATCCTCCTTTTAAATCTAACAACTAACGTCCTTTGCAGCGTCTACTTTTGAAAGGTCAACTAAATTAGAAGAGAAAATAACTGATCTATCTATATGATATCAAGGGAGACGTAGAGAATGATAATAATCATGAACAGGAAGCTATGAATAAGAGAGAGAAAATAGAAGGAAGGAAGGCACATAAAATGAAAAAAAAAACAGCAAAAATGAGAAATAAGAATGCTGGAAGGATAGCACTTTGAAACCGTCCATGGATGTTTAGCTTTATATAAATATAAGATATAAGATAAATATTAATATTTATAAGTTTAGAAAATAATGAAAAAAATACTTGCATTTATATAATTACTTATTTTGATTTTATTTGTGACTATTTGATTAAAACAATGGCACAAAGAATAAAGTATTAAATGTCCAATAAATGACTAAATATAAAATGAGAAGAAATACTTTTTATGTAGAAAATAACAAATATCTATATTCTAAAATGATAATATCTTAGAGTATTTTCTTTAAGGGTCCTTTATTATTATTTATCATCATTATTATTATTAAGCCAATTCAGATAGGTGATGAACAAAAAGATAAAAATTTTAACATAAAGATATAATGAATCATTAATTTTCAAAATAAACAAAAAATGTTATTAAAGTTTATTAACTTAATTTTAACTTTCACATTTATTATTTAAGAAAATAAATAATATCACAATGAAAATTTTGGGACCTTTTAATACAAAGGAGTATATTAACATTAAATTCCAAACATGTCCCCATGCTATGCATAGAATTTTTTTCTTATAAAAATATATAGACCGTGTTTCTAATATTTGAAAGAACAATATTCTAAAAATAATGTATAGTTCTAACTTATTCATAATACAAACAATTTTGTATCGTTTTAATATTAATTTATTAACACCCTGACCTAGTCAAGATATTATTGACTTTGGATTTTCGACAGACACGAATATAAAATATCTCTTGACTTTGGGGCTTCACGAAGGAGGTAATTATCTCTATATTTTTGCACAAAATTATGTATTTAAAGGGTTTGGATTTAGAAAACTAAAAATAATCTTGTTCATCTTTCTCCTTTTCTATAATTATTGATATTCCTATTTTAAAATTAATTTATGAATTAAGTTTCATGTCATAAATAAAAAATATTTAGTTGTAGATTTTTTTTAGGCCGCAGAATTTGTTGTATGTTTGTTGCTATAGTATTAGGAATTTTTTAAAGATATAATGATTAGACCCTTCTTTTATATATTTATAGGGTAAACTACATCAATTGTCCCTAAACTTTGGGTGTTGTAACTATTCGGTCCACAACCTTTAATTTGTAACTAGATTATCCTTCAATTTTTGATTTTCTTGCATGCTTCAACTGGTAATAGTTGATTTTCCGATTAGGTTATTGACGTCTCACAATAAAAATAATAAATTATTATAAAAGTCATAAAACAATTATAAAAATAATAAAAAATGATGGCCGCCTCCTGTGTGAGCTCGGTAAGCTCCCGAGGGGGCTGTCACGCCCCTGTGCGAGTTTGCCAGTGTGCACAAGGGGTTCCGACTCCCATTTTCTTCCTCGTCACCAGCGAGCTCACGAGGGGGGGGGGGGGGGGCTGTGTGAGCTTGCTTGTCGGCGAGCTCGCACGCTGATGCCCTTTTCTTCCTCATTGCGCACGAAGAATAAAAGGGGGGCCAGCGCCTCCCACTTTGCAAGCTCGCCCGCGCACAGGGGCACCGACGCTCACGAGGAAGAAAAAGAAGGGGAGGGGGTCCCACTTTTCTTCCTCGCCGTCGGCTCCACCCGTGCGAGCTCGCATGTCAATGACCCTTTTCTTCCTCGCCGCGCGTGATGAAGAAAAGGGGGCCGTGCCCCCTCTCGCGAGCTCGCCGACACTAACCTTGCTTTTTTTATTTTTTTTATAATATTTTTATTATTTTTATTATGCCACATCAGCAATATAATTGAGAAATCGATTATTACCGGTCAGGGGATGACGCATGCAAGAAAATAAAATTCGAGGATAATATAGTTACAAATTGAAGTTAGGAGGACGATCCATGTAATTTATCTTATATTTATATGAACAATAAATATGTAGGTTTTTAATCCTTTATTATTCTAAAGGATATTACTTTTATTATAAAAGAAAGATTTTTTCAGTTTTAGAATTTAAATATCAAAATGATTTTTTAACTTCTCCAAAATAATTTTATATTATTTTAGTATGACATGATTATTTAAAGATAAATAAAATTATGATAACATGGATATAATTTTTATGTTATACAATTCAGAAATAACATAAATTAATATCTTATTTTTTTTTGTGGAGTACAATACTTCTTAAGACTTATTTTAAATATTCACCAAAGGCATTATTTTTAACATTTGCATCACAAACATATCCATCTCCCAACACACACATTATATATATTTATATATTGCATGGATACAACTGAACACATCACGTGAAACATTGGCATAACGAAAAAAAGATAACGAAGAAAATGTATATAGATTTTATTATATATGTGTGTGTTACCTAAATACATAAAGATAAGTTTTATGAATATAAAAATAATAATTAATGTATTCATCAAAGACACTATTTTAACATTTGCATCATAATTATAATAATCTCCTTGTACTATTTACGAAAGATTTTATGAAGTAAATAATATATGATAAAAACTATTGAACTCGTACACTTATAATAATTTGTACAACAAAAAAATTAATACATGCAGAAGGCAAAACTAAAAGGATACGAAAAAAAAAAAAACTATGCTGGGGAGCCCATGCTCGACAAATAATTGTACTTTTGAATAATAAATTTTCTATCTCATTGCCATTACATGCATGTCATCTGTCAAAACACATGTCCTTATCCGACACTCAAATCACCTACATATGCATGCATCTATTCTATACTCACGAAATCAGCAACCAAGAAAATATGCATGAAGAATGACATGACCCTTTTGGGCGCATAATAAAGCATTTCCTCCATGCATTATTCAAGGTATGGTGCACGTCCCTTTAAGAGTATATATAAGTTGTTATGCATCCCTGGAAGAAATTTTAGTTATATGGTTGGTTATGAATTATTATAACCCACTACTCCAATAACCGCATGTTTTTTTTTTCTTTTTAGCTTATTACTGACTTACGAAGTTCATTGCATACATATAATATAGATAGATTAATATATATATATATATATATATATATATATAAATTATATATATTAATATATGTAATAGAGATAGATTAATATTAATATATATATATATATATATATATATATATATATATTTGTGTGTGTATTAATGCTATAGGGATATTTGTCAACACGTCAATTTCTAATTTAAATATTGATATAGATTTGTTTATAACAATCAATTTTTGAATAAATATCACAATCTATAAATCGTAGTTGCAATATAACCATATAGATTGAATTAATTATTATATAACTATATAGATAATAAAATTATAAAGTTATTAAATAATTGTGATATTATAATAATCATAACTATTCAATATATTTTTACTTAATATTTATTACATTTAAATTTATTTAATTTCACGGATAATATAATTTCTTGGATGGTTATTGATAATTGTATCCACTACTTTATTTAAATTATATAATTGCAAATATCTGTAACTAACTCATTATTTTTTAAAAGACTCAAATTAGTATCTCATGATCTATGTAAACTAATACTCTAATTAATTATAATATTGTAATCATAAGACATGTGACACCTCACAAATGTGTCAAATGTCATCTTCTCATAAAAAGTATTCTCCTTTTAATATAGTGTAGATTAGTTACTTATACGGTAATCACATTTAATTATTATACATATATGCTTTGAAATTTTATTTATAAAAAAGTTTATGGACACATGACAACATATTATGACGCCAAATATCAATTTCTTATGCAAAGTACTCTCTTTTTCATATAGTATGTAAATAGATTATCATCATGAGAGGTCAAAATAGGATTCTATTATGTCCAAATTCTATGACATATTTTCTAATAGAAGATTGCTTAAATTTTCGCTTGTTAAAATTTATGAAATTAATTAATCTGGTAGGATCTTTTACAAGTATAGCTTTCAACAAATTCAAAATTATGCGAAACAAATATTTCTAGACAAAATTATTAGCCAATAAGTGAGTACATCTCTTTTACTATCGTGGATAACTTTCAGTTTTTTTTAGATAATTATACCATAATTCATAAGGGATAGACAAAATTATGACATTATATGAATATGCTATGCAATATGTTAAACTAAATTGAAATCACTTTATTTGGTATGGTGTGTATCAACATGTAATGGTCAACATAGAACATAGATACCTCTCAAAGTGTATCGAATTGAAGTTGGATGTAAGTGACTTGATGATTTGTTAGAATCAATGTATAAAAACATAAATTATGAAATAAATATATTTTATCAGAGTACTTTTAAATAAATTCAAAATCACTGTAATATGATATGTATATTGAAACATATCATTTTTACATGTAGCATCACTCATTTGTTCCATTTTTTCATAATTAGCATTGCACTTAATTTTGATCATGAAAAAAATATAATTTCAAATAATAATGGAGTTATATTTCCATAATCTAATTAAGAAACAAAATAATACTTGGATTGCATATTAAAAGTATTTTCAAATTGGAAAAATTAAGAGAAATGAAGGTAGAATAGAATATTGTATAATTATGTCGAATAACCTATTTGATATGATACTACTTGCTAATAAATGATCATTGATTATGTAATATCCTAGATTTTTAATCAAAGGCATATTGGACTTTTGGCCAAACCCTGATGACTCCCATGATGACTTTTGGCCGGACATGGTTATTGAGGAGCCTGAAACCGACCGGGAGTCTGAAGCTGATCGGAGCGGTGTCGTGGCGGAGGAGAGGATGCGGATAACTGACCTAGCCATAGGAGGAGAGCTCGAGGGCAAGGGGGACGCGCTGCTGAGTGTTGTGGAATTATGTATACTTTTCATCTATGTTCAATATACATCTATTCCATGTTTTACTATATTCTCATGCTTGAACACATGCTTAATTATTATTGAAATGCAACTTTTATCATTTATCCATATCCATCTTTTAAATAATATATTTCTGGGATATTATTATTTGTGTTGATTGCTTTCCATGCAGAAATCCCAATCGACAATTCATAAGGGTATTCAGGTGTGGTTCCTCCACACGCACGCATAAGGAGAACGTGAGCGTATTTCTCCAACCTATACACTTAGACAAATTTCAGGATAGACGATGCAAATTCACAGCACAGATGTCCAAAGCAGCAAACAACAAAAGAAAACGTGTCTTTCCATGTCAACGTGGTAGATTCCATTGCACAAAAGAGAGGAGACTTCCTCTACATCTTTATGGGTAGATGTCGACAACAAAAAGGCTGCAGGACAGTGGACAGATGCAAACTAAGGAAATGACAGCAAAGATGGACCACAATAAATATTCCTTTTTGCTGGGACAAATGGACAGGTGTCAAGCTAAGAAAAAGACAGCTATGCAGGACCACAAAAGTACCTTCTGTTGGTTGGAAAAAGGTGGACATGTGGCGAGCTGGAGGCAACCATGCAGGACCACAATAAGTATGAAGGACCACAATAGAACCACAGGAGGAAGGAAGCTTCCTATAACGCAACTGGAGGTACCAAATATAAAAAATGCCACTGAAATCAGCAGTAGGAGTGAGGCTATAAAAGGGGGCTGAAGGCAACCTTGAAGGGGGTTCGAATTTGATCTGAATTTGGGGCTGAGTTTTGAATCCCTGTTGAAGGAGGTTGGAGAGGAGGCTGCACCAGTAGCTTCCCTTCTCCCTTGTTTTCGTCTCTTTTTTTCGTAATGTGTAATTAACCACCCAACTAGTGGCTAGGGAATGTTGATTATGATTTTCATACTTTGTTCTTATCTTCTTTGATATTTTGATGACTCACTAAATGTTGAGCTTTCCTGCATTTTGATGATATCTATTTGGTCCCTGTTTTCACTGTTCAGTCCTCTATCTTTTGGATTTTTACATGAATTTGAGTTTATGAACTATCTTCACCCCGCACCCCGACCATAGGGATGTTATAGGCTCCATCGTGACCGAACGTGGAGAAATCAAGTTTGGGTGAAGATAGGTCCATGCGTGGTTCCCATGTTTTCCACGTAACTGCATGTTAGGAGAAGTTTTTCGAATCACTTGCTACCTTGCAACTCCGACCGTAGGAACATTATACGCTTTATCGCGATTGAACGTGGAAAGCAGTGATTCATGACATTAGTTTTCGTAAGATTAGTGATGGGGTATATTTACTAGTTTGGTTTAGACATCGTTCATCATTTGGTCTGCAGCCTAAAAAGGTTACGCACCCTCCGGATTTCTGGCAATAAATGATTGAATTGAGTCAGAAGTTTGGGATTAACTTAAGCAGTTCCAAAGGATGATCGTGTGCTTCTGCTTCACCATCGTTGTGTTTAATTTCTTTATCTTCTCCTTCGAAAATGTCTAAGCCGTCTTGAAGAAACCGAGATCCTGCATTCTGCCCGAGAGGGTGATCCACATTTTTCCAAAGCAAGTGTGAGCCGACCGTAGCCTTCTTGTCTTGGGCATATCTTTTGGAATGTTCGATACTCGGTGGACACAAGGCTTAAGCTCAAATCCCTAGAAAAGCTTAATTCGTACTATAATGATAACATGTACTCCTTTTTACGAATCCCTTTCACGTGTGTAACACATGTCTTTCGCCAACACGAGATTGTGGAGTATAGTGTCTTTCCCATCAGGTTAACCATGTACACACGTGAAAGGAGCATTCAATCATTTTTATCCTAAATGAAGTTCAGAGGACGCAAGTTCCAAGTAAAAACATTCTCCTAGTCGTAGTAAACTCTTCTCTGTCTACTTTGGCATTTATAACCCATAAAAATTAGTTTATAGCATTTCACTTTCTCACCTTGAACAACAAATATAAACTTATGCTTTTCCTTCAAACAGTTTAATTAAGTGTGAACATTTCAACTTTGTCTCTGTGGATTGACCCTCAAGCACTACAATGATTCGCCGTATACTTTCGATTCTCGTAGTAATAGTGTAGATGATTTATAAATTTAAAACTTAATTCGATATTCTTCTGTGTTTAACGATATACATATTTTATGCGAGATAATATTTTTGGCGCCATTGCCGGGGACTAAATCATGAATTGTCACATTTGATCCTCTGTTTTGGTTTGGCTAAGTCTTATTTATAATCACTGTTTATATTTCATTATCCTATCAATATCCTGCTTGCTAGTTGTTTAGCTGATTTTTTTCTTTCTTTCTTTCCTACTTAAAGTAGATGTTAGCTTTCTGCATTTTTCTTTTCTTTACCTATTTATAGTAGTTTTCACTTAGATCCTATAGTTGTCATCTTCAATATTCTATTCCTGCATTTCTTGTTATCAATTCTCAAAGTTCATATTCTGCACATGCTACAAAGTGTCTACTGAATTTTTTATAATGCAGAACCATTGCTGAATTCTGATTTTATATTCCAGATTTTGATTTTCATATTATGCACCTATGCCACAAGGTGTCTACTCTATTTTCATAGTGTAGAATCTTGATGTACGTCTATATTCTGAAATTGCTGATTTTTTATTACTGGGATAAATTACACCAAATGCCCTCCAACTTTCAAGTTTGCTCAGCGATGCCCTCCAACTTCACTTTGTAATAGCGATGCCCTCCATTTTCAAACTTGTTGCATGGAATGCCCTCCCTACCGGGAATAGCCAGTTTCCTGATCGGTCTGTTGACGTGGCGATGCACTCTCTCCGCCACGCAAGAGAGCATTTGACGTGGCACCGCTATGTCAGCAAATTAATAATAATAAAATATTAAAATAATAATAATAAAATATTAAAATAATAATAATAAAATATTAAAATAATAATAATAAAATATTAAAATAATCATTTCCTCTCTCTCCCGTCCTCGCCTCCGACGAGCCCGCGCTGGTGAAGAACAAAGGGGGGAGGGGGGGCGAGGCCCCCCTTTGCTATTCGTCAGCGAACAGCAAAGGGCGGGAGGGGCTCTGCGACGTCGTCGTCGCAGAGAAGGGCGAGGCCCCCCTTTTGCTATTCGCCGACGAGGTCACAAGGGGGGAGGGGCGAGGCCCCCCCTTTGCCGGCGCCGACGAACAACAAAAAGGGGAGGGGGGGGGGGCAAGGCCCCCCCTTTGCCCGCACCGACGAAAAACGAACGGGGGGCCTTGCCCTCCTCTGCGACATCCGGCGAGGTCGCAGAGGGGGGCGAGGCCCGGGGGGGGGGGGAGAGGGAAGGGGGGCCTCGTCGGAGGTCGCAGAGGGGGGCGAGGCCCCCTCCCCCCGCCCTTTTGCTGTTCACCGGCGCTGGCAAAGGGGGGGGGGGGGGGCGAGGCCCCCCCGCCCCCTCGCTCTTCGCCTGTGCGGGCTCGTCGAAGCCGAGGACGGAAGAGAGAGGAAATAAATTTTTTAATATTTTATTATTATTAATTATTAATTTGTTGATGTGGCAGTGCCATGTCAAATGCTCTCCTACGTGGCGGAGAGAGTGCATCCCCATATCAGCAGACCGATCGAGAAACTGGCTATTCCCGATCGGGAGGACATTTCATGCAACAAGTTTGAAGATGGAGGGCATCGCTGTTACAAAGTGAAGTTGGAGGGCATTTGATGTAATTTACCCTTTATTACTGTAATTGCCGAACATCAATATTCTGAAATTGCTATTGCTGAAATCGCTGAACAAATGCATCCTAAAATTGCTGACATTGATTCTTATACACATTGCTGAATTTGACAGTTTCTTATTTCCTCAACACTGCTGAACATATCAGTTTTCTGATCCTTGGATGTTATCATTAGCCTGCTGATTTATAGTTTTAGACCTCTTATTTCTGATTTTTTATCTCAAATTTAATATTCCTGAACTTGCATTCCTATCTCTTGAACATTGCTAAATCCGACAATTTCTTGATCCTTGTATGCTATGATCACATTTCTGATTTCAGTTTTTAGATTTCTGAATTTAGTTTATAAGTTACATTCTAGCTCTCTATTGAGTTGAGACATATAAAATTTCAGATTTAAGATATTTGATTTTAGATTTCAGGATTTACTTTTCATATTTCAATTGTGCATAAGCATTGCTGAATATATTAGCTTCGTTATCCTTGAACATTCACATCAGACTCCTAAGTTGCAGTTTAAAAGTTCTCATTCTTGATTGTTGATTTCAAATTTCAATTTTTTACACTCATCATATGATCCTAAGCTCCTATTGTGCTGAAACATATTTGAACATGTTTTCTTTTGATCTCTAAATGCTCACATCAGATTTGATATTTCAGAATTCAGAATTCAGATTTCAAGCTTTAGAATTCAGGTTTCAAATTCTAGATTTCAAATTTCAACATTTCAAATTTCAGATTTCTAATTTGATCTCATATTTCAAAATTCAATTTTTAAATTTCAGATTGTGAATTTCTGCACCTCTCTATCAACTTTCTCTTGAGTTTCAATTATGCAGAAAACATTTCATATTTCAGAGATGGATGGGAATGTCCAAAGCTGGTTATTAGATGAGCAAAGTTCTTATCATTCAACTAAAATGCCAAAGTCTAAAAGTTGGGACAGTCAAGTGCACTCCTACATTCAGCATGAACCACATGAGCAGTTTCATATGAAAAATCACAACCAATGGAGTGACCAGATTTCTAGTTCATATGCCCAAAATTCAAGTTCATGGAGTTATCAAGACTATCTCTATTTCTCTGGACAACACTATTATCCTGCATACTGCGAGCAAAACCAAATGCCAGCAAAATCTTTGGAAGTTCTAAAACTGAAGATTATGATGCAAAATATGATGGACCAGCAAAAGAAGTTGTGTGCCAAATTAGAAGGTCTCCACACACAAAGAAGACTGCTAGAGGTTCAGCTTCAACAAGTTACATATCAAAATCTGCCAAAACTATCAGAGGAGCTTCTGCATTATAAACACATGAAGAGAAATCAAACATCGAGCTGATAATGGAAAATCTTAGTAAGCAACAGGAAGTGCAGAATGCATCATTGATGAAGAAAGTTGAAGGTCTAGAGGCTGAAAGAAGAATCTTAGAAGAATTTTTTTTTCAACAATCACTTGATACTTATTCTGAACAATTTGAAGCTAGGCCTGAGGAGCAAACTCAAGTCATTTCATCTGAAAGTGAAAGACAAACTGAAGAACAAGAGCTCTCTGTAGCTGAACATTTTCTTGGAATCCAGAATGAAGAAGCTGAAGAGTTCAAAATTCATGCTGATCAAGTGAAGAAGGCTGAAAGGGAGGCAACAACTCTACACATAGAAGGCATTCCAAATGAGAAGTGTGTAGCTAAATCTACAATAATCAATCGGGAAAAATCAGCACCTAAAGCTGATTTCAAAGTTGACCCCATCTGTCCAAATGCTGAAAACACTTTCTGCACAAGCCAAGACAAGGCTCCACCACCTTAAGAATGCCAGCCTATGAAAATACAAGACAAAGATTGCCTAGAAAAAAATGTAGAAATCAGAAGTTGAAGAAACTAATCTTGTCATTGAAGACATTGCATGATCTAGTACCGTGACGTGAACTAATCGTAGTTGCAGAATTACGAATTTCGCACAAGAAATAATTCCAGTCAAATTTTAAATTTTACTCAAGAGTTCACGTAGCCGTAAGTGCATAGGTCGAGTAGAAACCCTGAGTGTCGTAACCCCATTGATTTAGATTAATTACTTGGTCCACTTATATCCAAAAGCTGTCATGAAATTATAAAAGAATAAAGCATAAAGATAAATGAGTATGGATTAAGAATAATAAAGGAATGCAAGAAAGGATTTTAGCAATTGAAGGAAGAGATTCCCTGGGAATGAACTAGTCGATGCTATGACAATGACCATATCTGATTTACTAGGTTCTGGATTCCCTTCTATTCTACTGATATATATATATATATATAGATCAAGAATAGCAGGGGTCCTAACCGTTGAATTAAGACTTTCGATTAATAAGACTCTCGTCTTTAATCAGGACGAATTCAATCTCTCGATCTTTTGTAATTAATGCTCTTAATCTTAATCAAACGATCAAAAATACAGAATTTGCTCCTCGCACGATTATAAGGATTCTCATCTCATAACAATCGGTATCTCTCGATCCTTTGATAAATACAAATCAGCAGTTTACGAAAAGCACAGCAATTCATGTAATCAAATTCCCCTCTCGGGTGAAATTAGCTTAAACCAAAACAACCGACAATCCGATTAAAATCAATTAGAAATTCTTACGGCCATGCATCACATAAACAAGAAGCGAGGAATAAAAGTAATAGTATCAGGAAATCAGAATAATAGTGAGCATCAACAAAGTTTCATTCTGAGGGAATCAAAAGATCTCCATAGTTCTCCATCTTCTTCCAGAACAAAGCTCCTTTCTTCTCTTCCATGCTTTCTTCCCTTCCTCCTCCCCCCTCTCTCGGCTTCTTTTCCCTCTTTTACTCATTCAACTTCTCTACTGGAAAATGATAAAAAAAACATTTAAATATATTTAATTTTTACATAAAACTCGTGGAAATTGTAGTGATTAAAGGTACAATAAAGAGATGATCAAATTCCTCCAAGCTTAGCTTTTTGCTTGTCCTCAAGCAATGTTCAAGATAAAGGGTTCATCTTGCTTTTCCACCAAACTTTAATATATATCAACCTGATATCCTTTGCTTAAGTGCTTTCTCGGTTCCTGCAACCCCTGACTTAGATGAGGATATTAACAACAAGACATTTTTAACTTCCTCTTTTTAGCTCAAACCAATGAATTCAAATAAGAAAGGCAAAAACATGCTAATACTAATTCCACCAGTACAATATAGGCTTTATTTTGAACACTCATTTCTTTTTAATGATCCAGTACTCATGTGATTATCCATAATGCCTCAAGTGAATTCATGTAGCAGGATTTCGATCGGCGCAACCCTGGACAGTTGCCCTTGGGGTACCAAGCATGAACCCCTACGGATCTACTCACTCAAATTCATCTTGGCTCAGGAATGCACCCTTTTTGTACCTTCTGGGGCTCTATTGACCCTCTTTTATTTTTATTTTTATTTTGCTTTTTGCCTTCTTTCATTTGTTTCATACTGCACTGGTAAAAATTAGTATTGACAGTCTTATTAGCAATCATTTGAAATCAGAGGCAAGCTTAAATAAGATTGGTCGTCAAGTTCTTAATATCTCAAATTAGTCACTTTCCACCACCATTTACCCTTCCACTTTGAGCATTGAATTCGGTTGCAAGATCTGTTAAAAAGTTTGGGGCTAGCAAGATGCTCTTGAACAAAGTTTCAGGGGGTTGCAACAGTGGCTATAGCTACAAGATGAACATGAAGTCTCTTATTGTATGAACAGGAAGTTAACAAGATGCAGTACCAATTTAAATTATGAGAAATTGATTGAAAAAAATTGAATGTAAAGACTGCAGAATTATGCAAGATGGGAGTTAAAATTGAGAGTAGTAAAGAGTAGAAATGTACCATGTGCCTTCTCCCCCAAGCTTAAAATCGACTATGTCCTCAGTGTCGATTATGCCAGGAAGAGGGACCCGGAGTTGGTTGGAGTTGGAGGATTCGGTCAGTGACTTATTGTATGTCATTGAGGGTGGTCAAGGCAGAATTCTAAACTTCTTCCACTCCTGTACTTGTTGTTGATGCACCAAGTTCTGTTGCTCCAGCCTATGCAGTTGGTCTTTAAGAGCTTGTATGTCCTGGTGATTGCGGACTGTGGCGTCTGCCAGTTGTGTCACTTGTTGCAAAATGAGGTCTAATTTTTGATTGGTGGTGAGTGGCACATATGGGGAAACATCCAGAATTGATGAGGAAGAAGACAAAATAATTTTTCGTCGAGGGGTTCTTGGACCAGAGGGGTGTTGAGGGGCTGTTCGATAGTCTAGAAGTAGCGGGGGTAATGTAGAAATAGGTCTTGTGACATGGATGAAATCAGTCATCCACCAATTTCGACCTTCTAGAATTGAGGTCCGTCTGGGGTTAGGTAGTTGGAGGAGGGCTGATGAATTTGATTGCCTCCAAAATTGTTGGCCATTGACCGTTAGAAGAACCCGCTCCTTAATCAAAAAGTCCGAGTCGATGAGTGTGGCGGGAGTGGAAGTGGTGTTGGCTAAGAAGACATAATGTTTTGCTAGAGGGTGATGGGGTTGCCACAAAGGATTGGACTAAATTCACGGGTAGACTCCGTGATTAGACTTTGCAGAAAGAATGAAGCAAGGTTAATCTCTGTGTTAGCCAGCAAACACCAGAGAATAAAAAGCTCATCAGTAGAAATAAGGTCCCGCTCATACTCATTAGGCCAGATCAAGATAGTGTTGGTAAGAAGAATGTGAAGATATCAGAGGACAGGGTTCTTCAGGTGGTGGCCGACGAGGTGGAGCATGTTATCAACTTGTTGGCCAGTGAGTTGATACCAAACTTCATATGTAGGGAAAGAAGGTGGAGGAGTTCGATGGCCACTATTAGGCAGATTCATTAAGCTGGCGAAGGTGTCCAGACTCATAGGAGTTCATGATTACATAACCGGAACTCAATATGATCAGGGACTCCGTCTTCATCGAACCGGGTAGGGTACATAGTCCCTAAAAACTCCATTGATACCTCTTCATTGAGGTTCCAACGTTTCATGAAGAAAAGAAGTAGACGGGATCGATGAAGTAGAGTCCGAATATCATTAAATAAGCCAAGGGATTCGAGAGTCAAAAAGTCTAGAAATCGTGTGGAAGTAAAATTTCTAACCCGTGTGTTAAGAAGACGTTGGGCTTCATCGCTATTTTTAGGTCATCGCAAGTTGGACATTGGTTGTAACAAGCCATCTGAACGAAGCCGTCGCCTGATGGATTCAGATGAATTATTGGCCGAGGAGTCGGATGATGTGCATGTTTGCTTCATATTGCTGGCGTGAAAGTCTCTGTATCGTAAGGTAGGCGGCGGCTGAGGTTTCATGGAGGACAATGGGAACTGCTAGGGATTTCGAGAGGTGGATGAGAGGCGATGAGTATTTCGGTGATCGGGTGGAAAACTAAGCGATGCGGGGGAGTTTATGTGAGACTTGGAAAAGTGGATATTTGGATAGATATGGTGTTAGATTCTGTTGGGATTCTCAACTAAATCTGGGAATATACTTTCAGGTGATTTTCTGACGTTCCTGTCCTTGCCAATGCTGACGTGGCTGTTGACCATTTATTTGGTTGGGTTGCCTCCTAGTAGCGCCTTTTTTTATGTCGTTGGCTCGACCTTATTTCTTATAATAATCTGATTGCAGATAGAGCACCTCTTCGAACTTTACTTCACCTGGATTGTAACGTTTCAATCTTTGCCCGTTGACCTTGAAAGTTTCTGAATTACTGTTTTTGATATCCACTGCACCATGAGGGTAAATTTTTTCAATGGTGAACGATCCAGACCATCGCGTTAACTTCTCGAAAAAAAATCATAGTCGGGAGTTAAATAACAGAACCTGGTCGCCTTCTTTAAAATTCTTTCTCAATATGTGCATATCATGCTATTTCTTCGTTCTTTCTTTATAGATGCGAGAGTTGTTATAGGCATCTAATCTCAATTCATCAAGCTCGTTGAGCTGCAAAAAACGTTTTTCAGAGGCTGCTTGGAAATCATAATTCAGTGCTTTGATTGCCCAAAAAACCTTATGTTCTAATTCAACCGGTAGGTGACAGTGTCTGCCATAGATCAGCCTGAATGGTGTTGTCCCAATTAGCGTTTTGTAAGCAGTCCGATATGCCCACAATGCTTCATTTAGTTTCAGGCTCCAATCCTTTCTGGTTATTGACACGGTTTTCTCTAAGATTAGTTTGATATCTCTATTTGAGACTTCTGCTTGTCCATTGGTTTGAGGGTGATAGGCGGTAGATATCCTATGCTTGACCCCGTATTTGAACAACAGCTTTTCAAAACTTCGTTCGATAAAGTGTGATCCCCCATCGGTAATAATTAATCTTGGCATACCAAACCTTGGAAATATTATGTCTTTAAAAAGTTTGACCACTGACTTCGAGTCTGCTGAGATTGTGGGAATAGCTTCAATTCATTTTGAGACATAATCAACAGCTAGAAGTATGAATTTGTACCCGCATGAAGGAGGGAAAGGTCCCATGTAGTCCACTCCCCACACATCAAATATTTCTACCTCGAGTATAGGTTGCTGAGGTGCCTCATTTCTTCTACCTATGTTTTCAGTTCTTTGGCAGGCATCACAAGATTTAACAATATTGATTGCATCCTTGAATAGGGTTGGCCAATAAAATCTTGTTTGAAGAACTTTAGCGGCTATTTTCTGATATCCTCCGTGACCACCATAAGGAGATGCATGACATTCCTGTAATATAGCAAATTGTTCTTCATCTGGTACACATCTACGAAATATCCCATCTGCACATTTTTGGAACAATAATGGCTCATTCCAAAAGTAGTATTTGATATCGGAGAAAAATTTCTTCTTTTATTAGTAAGAGAGATCCGATCGTAAGACTCCAAAGGCTAAGTAGTTGGCATAATCAGCAAACCAAGGAAGTTGTGTTTTCTGAATTAAAAACAATTGTTCATCTGGAAAAGAGTCGTTGATTTCACTACAGCCTTCAGAGTTAACGTCTCCTTTTGATAGTTGAAGTCGGGAGAGATGGTCAGCTACCAAGTTTTGTCCCCCTTCGATCCTTGATTTCTAAATCTAATTCCTGTAACAGAAGGATCCATCTGATCAGTCTAGGTTTGGCATCTTTTTTAGTAATCAAGTATCGCACGACTTGATGATCAGTATACACAATGACTTTGGAGCCCACTAGGTAAGATCTGAATTTATCTATTGCAAAAACTACTGCTAGAAACTCTATTTCAGTTGTGGCATAATTGATTTGTGAGTCATCCAAAGTTTTGCTAGCGTAGTAGATTGCATGTTGCCTTTTATCTTTCCTTTGTCTCAACACTGCTCCCACAGCTTGATCACTAGCATCACACATAGTTTCGAATGGCAAGGACCAATCGGGTGGTTGGATGATTGGAGCTGTTGTAAGAGTTTTTTTCAGTGTCTCAAAAGCCTTTAAACAATGTTCATCAAATATAAACTCTACCTCCTTAGATAGGAGTTTTGTCAAAGGTCTCGCAATTAGAGAAAAGTTCTTGATGAAATACCGATAAAACCCGGCATGTCCAAGAAAGCTTCTGATTCCTTTGATATTAGTAGGCGGAGGTAATTTTTCAATTACTTTTGTCTTAACCTTGTCAACTTCAATACCTCAACCTGAAACAATATGCCCAAGGACTACACCTTCTTGTACCATGAAGTGACATTTCTCCCAGTTCAACACCAGATTAGTTTCGGCACATCTTTATAACACTTTTCCTAAATTCTGAAGACAAACTTCAAAGGAAGTGCCATACACTGAAAATTCGTCCATGAATACCTCCATTATTTCTTCAATATAATCAGAGAAGATTGACATCATGCACCTTTGAAAACTGGCTGGGGCATTACATAATCCGAAAGGCATCCTTTTGTATGCAAAGGTTCCATAGGGACAAGTAAAGGTAATCTTTTCTTGATCTTCTGGATGAATGGGGATTTGATGAAATCCAAAAAGTCCATCCAAGTAACAAAAATAGGAATGGTTTGCCAGCCTTTCTAACATCTGGTCAATAAAAGGTAATGGAAAATGATCCTTCCTTGTGGCCTTATTAAGTTTCCTGAAGTCGATACACATCCTCCATCCGGTGATCGTTCGCGTGGAGATGAATTTGTCCGACTCTGTCTTTACTACGGTCATTCCACCCTTTTTTGGTACGACCTGCATGGGACTTACCCACTGACTGTCTGATATGGGGTAGATAATTCCTGCATCCAATAGTTTAATCACTTCTTTTTTCACTACCTCCTTCATTGCTGGATTGAGCATTCTTTGTCCCTCTATAGAGGGTTTATGATCTTTTTCCATATGGATACGGTGCATGCATATAGCAGGATTAATTCCCTTGAGATCATCCAATGTGTATCCGATGACATGCTTGTAAGCTTTTAGCTTATCCAATAGCTGCTGAAGCTGAGTTGTCTTTAAATCTGCATTCACAATCACTAGATAAGTGGAGTCTTCTTCTAGAAATTCGTACTTGAGATTTTGAGAAAGCTTCTTTAATTTTGGCTTTGTTGGCTTCCTTGAGCAAGGTTGTTGCATAAATTCTGCAGATTGGTCTTCCAGTGGAGCTTAGGGTGTTGTGTTTCAGTTGAGAGCATGTGGTTCGTAAGAATGCCTGCTTCTTCTTCTGTCCACAAAGATGATTCTTGAGCTTCAAGAGATACTTCAAGAGGGTCTGATATGTGAATAATTGATGCCACATTCTGTACAAGGGAATCCAATTGCTCAGGTTGAAGACAGTGGTCTTCCATGTCTGGGCAATTAATAAGGTGATTTAGTCGAAATTCAACCATGTCATTACCTATTTGAAAAGTAAGGCGACCTTGTTTAACATCTATTACTGCTCCGGCAGTAGCTAAAAAGGGTCTCCCTAACAGAATGAGAGTTTGATTATCTTCATCTATGTCCAGAACCACAAAGTCGGTTGGTATGTAGAAATTGCCTACTTTGATGGGTACGTCCTCCAAAATTCCCTATGGGATTTTTATAGATCTGTCTGCCAATTGGAGGGACATATTCGTGGGCTTAATATCACCCATTTCAAGTTTCATACACAATGACAGAGGTATAACACTTACTGAAGCACCAAGATCACATAAGGCTCTTCGTATCTTTCGGTTTCCAATTTCGTAGGGTATGGAGAAACTCCTCGGATCTTTTAGCTTCGGAGGTAATCTATTTTGAATCACCGCACTTGCCTCAGCAGTTAGCGCGGCCGTTTCATTTTCTTGTATCCTCCTTTTCTTCGATATAATGTCTTTCAAGAATTTGGCATATGCTGGCATCTCTTGAATAGCTTCACAAAAGGTACATTGATATAGAATTTCTTTAGGATCTCTACAAACTTGCCGAATTGTTGGTCCTGTCAAGATTTCTCCAGGGCTTTAGGAAATGGTATCCGCGAAGAATAGCTAGGCTGTCCTTCAGCAAGCTGTTGTTTGGATTTATTCGATCTATTCATTGTGTCCTTTGGTTGAACTATCTGATTTTGGTCACCAACTTCCTCTGTTGCTTCTGTTGAGACCTCCACTCTTGTTCTTTTAGTATTATCAGTTGTCTTTCCACTTCTTAAAGTCACAGCTTGGATCTGCTCTTTTGGATTCTTCTCTGGCTGTCCAGGTAAGATCCCTAGTAGTCTTGAAGATGACGCAGCTTGTTGAGCTATCTGAGTTTCCAACATTTTGTTATGAATGGAGAGGCTTTCAATTTTCTCAAACATTTTCTGCATCAGAGTGTCCTGTTTTGACATATATTTCTCCATCATTACTTCTAACTTGTTGGTAGAAGATGACCCTTGTTCTATAGAGGAATTTTGAGGTTGTGCTCTCTGATTGAATCTGTTTTGCCAAATGGGAGCCTGGTTTTGTTGAGGATTATCTCTGTAAGAAAACTTTGGATTGTTTCTCCATCCTGGATTGAAAGTGTTAGAGTGTGGATCATTATTCGATGGATAAGGGCTTATAGCATTAGCTTGCTGTTTGTGTCCTTGCTGTTTTAACAGCTCATAGTGCACAGAAATGTGATCAGATGAACCACATATTTCACAACATCTTGCTATCATATTGACAGTTGGTGTAGCTTCATTAAGCCCCAGTCGACAAATTGCTTTTTGAACTATATACTCCACCTTGGAAGTAAAATCCTCACCGTCAAGTCGAGTTTGAGTTAATGCTGCGGACTCATTAGACCTTGAATGAGCCAAGAAATGTTGATTCCTAGCTATTTCTTCTATAAGTTGGTAAGCTTCATCTACATTTTTCTTTATAAACACACCATCTGCAGCGTTGTCAAGCGCCATTTTTGAGGTGTAATTGAGTCCATTGTGAAAGGACTGAACCAAAATCCATTTGCTTAAGCCGTGATGAGGGCACGACCTCAGCAATGTCTTAAACCTTTGCCAAGCTTCATACAACGTCTCCTGGTCTTTTTGCACGAAACTAATGACTTGATTTCTGATTCTTATAGTTTTGCTGGGAGGGAAATATTCCGACAGAAATGCTTTTACTAGTTGCTCCCATGTAGTTAATTCCCGCGGTTCCAATGATTGTAACAATTGTTTGGCTTTACCCCTTAGCGAGAAAGAGAAGACCCTCAGTCTCAATGCTTCTGGCGACACCCCATTCATCTTAGTTGTCTCGCATATTTCTAGAAAATCTTTAAGGTGTTGATTTGGGTCTTCATCTGGGGTTCCTCCAAATTGATTTTGTTGGATCGTAGATATTAGAGATGATTTTAACTCAAAATTGGCTTGAATGGCAAGCTTTAGAATTGCAGACTCTAGTCCATCTGCGGTAGGAGTATAGAGTTCTTCTAATGATGGGACCGGTGGTCGCGGTTGAATTGGCTCTTCTTGTTCAGCCATCATTTCGATCTCAGGATTAGAATTCTCCTTGAGCTCTATAGATTGAGTGCTACATGTACCTTCAAAATGTGATGTTCTACACTTGTATTCTCGCACCCTTCTCTTAAAAGTTCGATCTGTTTCAGGGTCTAATTCAAGTAGTTGACTACGAATACTTCTGGGCTTATACTATTCCTTGAAATCAAATGAGAAAATATAGTCAGCCGTGAATAACGCTTTAACAAACTAAGTAAGGATATAAATGAAAGGTAAATAATTAATCTGAATTCCCGGCAACGGCGCCAAAAACTTGACGTGAACTAATCGTAGTTGCAGAATTACGGATTTTGCACAAAGAAATAATTCCAGTCACATTTTAAATTTTACTCAAGAGTTCACGTAGCTGCAAGTGCACAGGTCGAGTAGAAATCCTGAGTGTCGTAACCCCGTTGATTTAGATTAATTACTTGGTCCACTTATATCCAAAATCTATCACAAAATTATAAAAGAATAAAGCATAAAGATAAATGAGTATGGATTAAGAATAATAAAGGAATGCAAGAAAGGATTTTAGCAATTGAAGGAAGAGATTCCCTGGGAATGAACTAGTCGATGCTATGACAATGACCGTATTTGATTTACTAGGTTCTGGATTCCCTTCTATTCTACCGATATATATATATATATATATATATATATATATACAGAGAGAGAGAGAGAGATAAAGAATAGCAAGGGTCCTAATCGTTGAATTACGACTTCCGATTAGTAAGACTCTCGTCTTTAATCAGGACAAATTCAATCTCTTGATCTTTTGTAATTAACGCTCTTAATCTTAATCAAATGATAAAAAATACAGAATTTGCTCCTCGCACGATTGTAAGGATTCTCATCTCATAACAATCGATATAATAGATCTCTCGATCCTTTGATAAATACAAATCATCAGTTTACGAAAAGCACAACAATTCATGTAACCAAATTCCCCTCTCGGGTGAAATTAGCTTAAACCAAAACAACCGACAATCCGATTAAAATCAGTTAGAAATTCTTACGGCCATGCATCACATAAACAAGAAGCGAGGAATCAAAGTAATAATATCAGGAAATCAGAATAATAGTGAGCATCAACAAAGTTTCATTCCGAGGGAATCAAAAGATCTCCTTAGTTCTCCATCTTCTTCCAGAACAAAGCTCCTTTCTTCTCTTCCATGCTTTCTTCCCGTCCTCCTCCCCCCCTCTCTCGGCTTCTTTTCCCCCTTTTTGTTTCATTCCCTATCCAGAATTTGAATTTTGAAAAGTTGTTAGTCCCTCTTTTACTCATTCAACTTCTATACTGGAAAATGATAAAAAAACATTTAAATATATTTAATTTTTACATAAAACTCGTGGAAATTGTAGTGATTAAAGGTACAATAAAGAGATGATCATACTGCAAGAGATGATAACAACCATACTCCTAAACAGACCAATCAAGAAGTGGTTGCTGAAATAAGATGGAGATTCTGGAGAATCTGAAAGCTTAGATCAAGAGGAAAAATTTCTGAAGGAGCACAAAATCTTGAAGCAAGAGAGTCATGCTGAAAATAAAATTTAACTACTCAACACAAGGCTCGAGTTGTTTTTGAAGAAGCTAAATTCTGTCTGGTCCAAACTATTTAGGGTCAAACAAGGATCAAGGACTTTTGTTTTCGATAGAGGAAAGATGTCCAAATCTGCTAGACATCAACTGAAGACCCACCAAGCTGAAGACATGGGTTTGAAGTCACTAAGTCTAGCCTAGGACTATAAACAATGACGCTTGTTGGGGGGCAACCCAACCTAATAAGTTTATTTTTATTTTTCTTTGTTTTGCAGGAAACAAGTAGCCCCAACTGATAGGAAGTCCCACCATTTTTGTTGAAGCCACAATTACTAAATCTGCCTCCAACTATAAAGATGCCACTGATCTTACACTCTCCTCCTTGTCAATTTTAATGACTGTTATTTATAAATCTTGACAATGATCAATTATCTTTCTATGTAGGCAACCCGGTACACCACGAAACAGGCTCGGTTTAGCGGATGATGATATGCCCAACCTCTCAACATTTTGATACCTTTTGAACATGCGATCACTCGTCCCCGGTCGCTCTGCCGACGTGGCGCAGAGGTGGGGCGCCCCCTCCTTTTCAAATGCTGAGGTGCTGGTGAAAAGGGAGAGGGGAGACCCCCTCTCCTCTGTGCATTGCCGGCGACGCAAACAATGGGGCACCGCCCCTCCTCAGCAAGGGCGGGTGACCCTTTTTACTTTTTTAATTTTTACCATGTCGATAAATTACTTGCATGTATGTAATTCACTGATCCACATTTCAAGGAGTGCTGAAACCATGAAAGAACAACTGAAGAAATAGATGTCTGCCCCTAACCCACTCGCCTTCCCCATCTGATCAGTCTCTCCCAGCTTAATCAACATTAAGGATAGTGTTGAGCTTAAGTTTGGGGGGAGCTTAACGGCATTGTTTCTATTAACATAACTGTCATTGTTTGGGGGAGCCTAATGGCATTGTTTCTATTAACCTAACTATCATTATTTTTCATAGAACATACCTTTGTGATTTAATATAATTTTTTTCTGATCTTTTTGAAATTATGAAATTTATCATTGTTGCCGAAGTTTTAAAATCTGCCATTATTACTAAAGTTCTGAAACTTTTTCCATTTTTTTAAAAATCCATTTATGATAGCTTTCAAAACCCCACTTAGACTTTTGCATGTGATCAAGCACATATTAGGAAACATGTGCATGACATTATTGATCTTTTAACTTTCATGGCTAATCCGTCTTGAACATTCCTAAAGTAAAACATAATTATATAAATGACCCTGATTTGAAATCAAAGCATATGACATGTTGATTGACCCTCCACATAACCCCATCTAAGATCTTGCACTCAACTTTTTGTATGATACTAAACTATGATATGCTACAGTATAATAAAAGTAAATTGTATAGTTGTAAGCCCTCATTTATGCACTTCTCTTCTTTTGTATATTGAGAAATATTTTTGCTCTTTCTTTAATAAAATTTCGAAGCACATCACCCGAGTATTCTAGGAATAAAAGGTGTGGAAAGCTGTGGACAATTTCTCCTCATCTTAAATAACTACTCATCTGTCCTCCCACTTGAGAGAGACAAGAGTATGCTATGCATGCCATTGCTAGCACCCAAGCTGAGCATTCTTGGAAGAAAGGTGAGGACTATGCTAAGTGAAAATTCTCTTTTTTATTTTTAGTTTCTCAATATAAAATTGAAGAGAAGATCTAAGCAGCAAGAAAAAAATAAAAAAGAAGAAAAAAAGGGCAAATGAAAAATAAAGTTTGTTTAATAAAGGGATAGGTAAGTGTCCCTACATGTTATGTGGATGTGTAAGTTCTTGGATGAGCTTATGTGCATGTTCAGCCTGTAGTGTTGTTTCATTTGACACTCAGACATTTGCTTCAGTGATTACTAAGCCAAGGGTTAAAGGGCCTTAAATGTGTAAATGATGTTCAGATAGGTGAAGTGTGAAGCCTAGAGAGATATACTGTTATGCATAACGTGATCATGAAAACCTGAAAACTTTAAACCCTAAGTTCCTAATTTTGCTTGAGGACAAGCAAATCTTTAAGTTTGGGGGGAGTGAGTTGATGTGGAGAATTTATCTATACTTTCATATATGTTCAACATGCATTTATCTTATGTTTTGATATGTTTTCATGCTCAAACACATGCTTTATTGTTAAAATACAACATTTATAACTTCTCCACATCTATGATTCTTGGGATATAGTTTTATACATAATGTGTTCATGAACCTGAAAACTTTTTTCCTAATTTTGCTTGAGGACAAGCAAAGCTTTAAGTTTGGGGGAAATTGATGTGGAGAAATTATGTAAAATTTTCATCTATGTTCAATATGCATCTATTCCATATTTTACTATATTCTCATGCGTGAACACATGCTTTATTATTGTTGAAATGCAAGTTTTATCATTTCTCCACATCCATCTTCTAACTAATATATTTCTGGGATATTATTACTTGTGTTGATTGCTTTCCATGCAGAAATCCCAATCGACAATTCATAGGGGTATTGAAGTGTATGCTTCCTCCACACGCACGCATAAGGAGAACACGAACATATTTCTCCAACCCAGACACTTAGACAAATTTCAGGATAGACGATGCAGATTCACAGTCCAGCTGTCCAAAGCAGCAAACAGTAAAAGAAAACATGCTTTTCTACATCAACATTGTAGATTCCATTACACAAAAGAGAGGAAGCTTCCTCTGCACCTTTATGGGCCGATGTGGACAACAAAAAGGCTGCAGGACAGTGGACAGTGGACAGATGGCAAACTAAGAAAATGACAGCAATGAAGGACCATTCCTTTTTGCTGGGACAAATGGACAGGTGTCAAGTTAAGGAAAAGACAGCCATGTAGGACCACAAAGGCACCTTTTGTTGTTTGGAAAAAGGTGGACAGGTGGCGAGCTGGAGGCAACCATGTAGGACCACAGCAACAACTATGAAGGACCACAGTAGAACCACAAGCGGAAGGAAGCTTCCTATAAAGCATCTGGAGGCACCAAATGCCGAAAATGCCACTGGAATCAGCAGTATGAGTGAGGCTATAAAAGGGGGTTGAAGGCAACCTTGAAGGGGATTCAAATTTGGTCTGAATTTGGGGCTGAGTTTTGGATCCTATTGAAGGAGGTTGGAGAGGAGGTTGCACTAGCAGCCTCCCTTCTCCCTTCTCCCTTCTCTCTTGTATTTTCTTTTCTTTTTTTTTTCTTCTCTTGTTTTTGTAATGTACTAACCAGCCAATTAGTGACTGGGAGATGTTGATCATGACTTTCGTACTCTGTTCTTATTTTTTTTGATATTTTGATGACTACTGAATGTTAAGCTTTCCTACATTTTGATGATATCGATTTGGTCCTTGTTTTCACTATTCAGTCCTCTATCTTTTGAATCTTTACATGAAATTGAGTTCATGAACTATCTTCACCCTGCACCCTTGACCATAGGGATGTTATAGGTTCCATCATGATCGAACGTGGAGAAATCAAGCCTGGGTAATGATATTTCATGCGTGGTTCCCGTGTTTTCAATGTAATTGTATTAGGAGAATTTTTTCGAATCACTTGCTACCATGCACCCCCGACCGTAGGGACATTATATGCTCCATCACGATCGAACATAGAGAAATCTAGCCTAAGGCATGCAGTGATTCATGACATTAGTTTTCGTAAGATCAGTGATGGGGTTCTTTACTGTTTTGGTTTAGACGTCATTCATCCTTTGGTCCGCAGCCTGAAAAGGTTACGCACCATCCAAATTTCTAGCAATAAACGTCCGAATTGAATCAACGGTTTGGGATTAACTTAAACGGTTCCAAAGAATGATCGTGTGCTTCTGCTTCACCATTGCTGTGTCTAATTTCTTTATCTTCTCCTTCGAAAACATCTAAGCTGTCTTGAAGAAACCGAAATCTTGCATTCTGCTCGAGAGGGTGATCCACATTTTCCCAAGGCAAGTGTGAGCCGACCGTAGCCTCCTTACCTTAGGCATATTTTTGGAATGTTCGATACTCGGTGGACACAAGGCTTAAGCTCAAATCCCTAGAAAAGATCAATTCGTACTATAATGATAACATGTACTCTTTCTTTTTACGAATCCCTTTCACGTGTGCAACACAAGACTTTCGCCAACACGAGAGTGTGGTAGTAGAGTCTAGTGTCTTTCCCATCAGGTTAACCATGTACACGTGTGAAAGGGTCATTCAGTCATTTTTATCCTAAATGAAGTTCAGAGGACGTAAGTTCCAAGTGAAAATATTTCCCCAGCGCTAGTTAACTCTTCTCTGTCTACTTTGGCATTAAAAACCCATAAAAATTAGTGTAATATTATTTGCTGTGATTTCTAGTTTATAGAATTTCACTTTCTCATCTTGAACAACAAATATAGACTTATGCTTTTCCTTCAAACAGTTTAATTAAGTGTGACTTTTCAACTTTATCTCTGTGGATCGTCCCTCAAGCACTACAATGATACGTTGTATACTTTCGGTTCTCATAATAATAGTGTAGAGGATTTATAAATTTAAAACTTAATTCGATATTCTTATGTGTTTAACGATATACACACTTTATGCTACTTCAAGCTCGACTTCGTGTGCTGCGGGACGACTCCTCAAAAGTAGCTGTCCATGAAGGAGGGCGATGAACCGGCCGCCCACAAGTGGTGAGGGAGAGGGAGTACAGAGCCATGCCAGTGTCGCGATGGGCACAGGCGCCCTCGGCGGCATTGCACCGTCCTGATCATCCTATCCCCTCATCGTCCTCAGCATCTTCCTTGCCATCTCCCATTGGACCTCGCCACTGGCGCCCTTCGCCACCCTCATTAGTACTCGCTCCATGCCCGCGCGACCATGTCCTTTGGGTCGCCAGGAGCCCGATGGAAAGAGCAATGCTCTCTTGTCCTTCGATGCAGTCTTCCTTGAGCAGCCACAGAAGAGGAGGAGCCCCCTCCTCTTCTCCCTCCGCCCGTCGATGCTCAGGCGACCCCACCCCCTCCGCTGGCCACCCCCCGATGTCGACACCTCCCCTTGCCGACGAGGATGCCGGTGATCAAAGAGAGCCCTCCTATCTCTCTCTCTTTTAGATTTTTTTATTATTATATTCTTATCTTAATCTTATTTTATTATTTTGTATTTATCTATTTTTTAATAATTTGCTAGCGTGGAGGGCAGTCTGGGTGGTGGTGCCACAACAGATGATCTCCTGCGTGGTGGAGAGAGAAAATTGTCACGTGAGCAATTGGGAATGGGTGAATCAACGGTGAAAAGAAAATTCCATGAAATGTGTTAAAAGATAAAGGGCAGGTTACGAAGTAAAGTTGGAAGGTAGCATTGAGAAAATGTCAAAGTTGGAGGGTATTTGGTGAAAATTTTCCATATTTCACTTGTTTACCTCTTTTCTCCATTTAAACTCTTGATGGCTAGGGTTTGAGGAGGGAAAACCTGAGGAGCAAGGAAGAAGAGGAAGAGGAAGAGGAAAAGGAAGAGGAAGAGGAAGAAAAATGATAAAGATTTGTAAAGGGGATCCAATCCCTCTCTCCTCTCTCAATGGTCTTCTTGCAATGGATTGAGAGGGTTGACTCCTTGTCCTCATATTGGATTGCGATTCAGGGATGCATGTGTGGGAATTAGATCTAAGGATTCTTGTATCATTCATACTGAGATCTATCCTACTTAAATTTAATTGTTAGGGTTTCATATGTTTATGATTATGCTCTTCATGTTCTATGGATGAGCCATAGATCTTAGGGTTGGAATAGCATTGTGTGTTTTCATATGTTTTTATAATTCCTAAATACTTAGGAAATATGTCTGCATTGTTTTAAATGATTTGTATTAATTTTCCCAAAATTTTGAGTAAAAAACTTGTAAAATTCGAACTGGACAAGGAATTTTGGACCACCGGCATGGACGTGACAACCCCTGGAATAGTCGTGGCCGAGTGGCTAGAATCCAACAAATCATGAGGGCATGGGAACAACCGTGACATATCCTATCATTATCATGGTCGAGTGGTCGGAATCCAACAAATCATGAGGTCTGCAAGAATGAGTCCAAAACTGGACTCGCACATGGCCGTATTCTATGATGGCACGACCATGAAGGTGGTCCGGTACAGCCATGACACCCCAACCTATTTTCATGGTATTTGTACTATGTAAAAATGATTGATGATTGTATATGAACCTAGATACACAAAATGTATGTCCCCTGTAATTAGGTTAAAATTTGAAAATTGAGCGACGTAATAATTGATTATTGTTTGAAGAACATAATGAACCTAGTTGTGGATGATCATTACATGTCTTCCCTCAATGGTCCTTATTGGATTGTCAGAAAATAATCATTCTTACACAGCGGTGTATGTATTTCTTTCGGCAATATCGTTCTCACATCAGTAACGGTGTGTGTATTCTTAGTCTCCTTCGAGCAAAGGAAACATTGTCTCCAATGCTTAGTTATCTTATTATGGGGGCAACAACATAAGTCCCAACTATCGGAAGATATAAGATCGTAAGGGACAAATATGAAATTGATAGATCCATGTCCACATAAGTGGAGTCCGAAAAGATTATGAAGCAACCCTGAGAAAGTTAATGAGGCAATTGCTAAGGTAACTAACTGCAAGTTACTTATATGCCTATGAAATTGATTGATGATTGTAAATGAATGTTTTCGTACCATATGTATAATGACGGTTGATACATGTCTTACCATGCTATATGTATGATGATAGATTATTATGATTGATTGACATGCAGAAATAAGTACATGACATGCATATTAAATTGAATATGCAAAACATGTAGTATCCTGTTAGGATCATGGCATCACATTGCATGTCTTTACGCACTCTAACTTGATACTCTCTGGATCTATGCAGATAACTAAAGTTTGGATGTATGGTGACTCAGCTCATGGCGAGATGGTTGCAAAATGGCCAAGTCTTAATAAGTGTCTTGATGTTATGGAGTCTAGTTGATTATTGGCTTTAAGGATGTTTTTAAAATAATGGATGATATCTTTGTTTCACATTCTATAACACTACTTTTAGATGTTTTCATTAAGTTTTTCGCTGAATTTGAAATTTTAATGAGTTAAGTTTCTATTGCATTAGCAGTAAATCATTTTATTAGTGATTATATGATCGGACTAACAACCCAATGCCCTAATTGCACTCGACTTTTAGGATGAATTTTTTGGGTGTTACAATTTGGTATCAGAGCATGCTTAGGACCTATGCTAAGGATGTTATAGAACTATTAAGTGGCTCAGTCCATGTGCAACTCTCATGAGCAGTCATTCAAAGTTGAGTATGTAAGTTTTTGAGCCATATGATTGTATGTTTTAAATTAACCAACTAATTTGGTTGATTACTATTATGTGAAGGATGGAGCATTGGGTCCTTCAAACACTTCAGGAGACCAAAGGGAACTAATCAAAAGCATGACCTGCATGACTCATGGTACGAAAAGGAATGCAGGTTCGAGTCACCCCAGTCGTTTGAATTCAAGAATTGAAAGATTCATGAATCTACACCCCCTACCTTTAATGGGGCTAAATACCCAAATAAGGAGACGTGATCATTGAGAAGTTCAGGGTGATGGTTTATTCTGACAGGCATAGGGTCAACTTAGCTACTCACCGGCTAGTTGATCAAGCTCGTCACTAGTGGAAATGAATGAACAAGACTCAGTTTGAGTACGAAAACAAGATCACCTGGAGGGACTTCAAGAAAGCCTTCATGAATTATTACCTCCCTCTGCACGTTAAGGAAAAGAAGTAGACTGAGTTTATGAACCTGCAACAAGGTGGCCTAACAATGGAGGAATACCTTAACGAATACTTGAAATTTGAGAGGTATAGTCCTATGAAGGAGGACGAAAGTGTGAGAGTCAAACATTTCATCAAAGGACCAAATCCTCATCTTAGAATGAATGTCATGAATGGGGATCCAGAGACCATGGCCAAAGAAATATCTCTATCCTTGAAGTTAGCTAGGGAAATGGACAACCAAAGAAAAGAGTTCAGAAAAGAAGAACAAGGACTCAAAATCATACTCTATAGGTGAAGGTGGATAGGGACGCAAAGCCCACTCTTATTGTCACAAGTTACATCTTGGTGAATATAGGAGGAGCATGTCTGAATTGTGACAAGATGCGCCACTATGCAAGGAATTGTCTTGAGAAGAAGCTAGAGTACGAAAATAAAGGCAAAGTTAAGCAAATTGAGAATCAACATAGGGCACCATTTTCGTGTTCCAATTGAACACTTTCCGTTCGACATTATTAGTGTTATTAGCGTTGATATCTTACGTTGTATTGGTGTCGACACATGCGACACTATATTAGCGACGGAGGATTGCGACGCTAAGTAGACGCTAGTTTATGCTCTTTTAGCAATATATGTTATATATTATTATATTATATATCTTACTATACTATATTATTCTATTATATAATATACAAAAATTGATATACCATGCTATACATACATTATACTCTAATTCCCAAAGTCCAAAATTGGAGGAATAGTGCTTCTTCATTTTCCATGGAATTCTAATGATGATTTCCAGAGATCCGACCGTCGGATCATCACGAAATTTGTATGTCCCATAGACAACTTTAGGAAAGTTTTTTCAGTATTTTTTGGTGATTTTAAGAGGCTGGACAACAGAGTTAAGAACTTAGGAAAAAAAAAGGCTTCCGACAGTCGCCGACATGAGTCCGGCGGGAATCGTCGAAACAAAAATTACAAACTCGTAGAGATCGATGCGAGCTGTCCACTCGCATAGGAATCATGATGATCAGAGGTCAGAGGACATTCAATAAAATGGGCAAAGTTTCAAAATAGAAATGGTTGATTCTCCGTAGTCCTAGCTCGGATTGACACGAAAAAATAGGCATTTCGAAAGACTCGGGAAAGTGGGGTGGACAAACATTTCATGTTTCACGTGTTTTTTGTTTCCTCCGATTACCAAAATACCTGTATTTTGTATTTATTAAAAATTCCTCAAAGCTTTCACCCCACCTAAGAAATCTGAATGTGCGCGTTCTAAAAAATCGGACTTTCGAAAGCGCTCGGGATGGTCCCGTTTAGTTGACATAGAGTTTTCAATTTTTTCTCAGAAATGCTGATTTTGTTACAATTTTTTTGTATCCAAACTTACACATACATATGCATATACATATACATACATATATACACATACACATATACATACACATTTGTACATATATACATGGATATGTACATATACATATACATATACATGCATGTATATATATATATATATATATACACATACATATATACATATACATACACATATACATTTAATCAATTTATAGTTAATAAATATCTTAAAATTTGGTGCCACATCAGTGTCGCAATAGCGACGATTTCATTTTAGCGTCACAGTGGCACCACAATAGCGTCGCTAAGTTGTGACGTTAAATTAGCGTCTCGATTGCATGGTCGCTAACTTGCGGCACTATTTGGCATACAACATGGCGCCATAGTAGTGACACAATAGTGTCGCATCATTGGCGTCGCTAACTGGCGATCTGTGTGCTCTTCAAGAAACAAATCTTGATCGTCCTTTCTTTTAATCTGACGATTCATAAAACCTCTTTGGATATCTGTCTCCCTCTTTTAAATGGCAGCAACATCTGCCCCTGCCTTTTCCCCTCCGACTCCTTCTCCCCTGCCTCCAATGCATCCGCTACCGCCGCCAGCCTCCTCGTTGTCATCTGCCAATGCATCCGCTACCGCCGCTTGCCTCCTCGACGTTGTCTGCCGATGCATCCGCTGCCGCCGCCTGCCTCCCCGAAGTCTTTCGCCGACGCATCTGTTGCCGCCGCCTACCTCCCCGAAGTCGTGCGCCGACGCGTCCGCTACTGCCTCTTGCCTCCCCGTCGACACCTCCGTTGTTGCCGCCTGCCTCCCTGACATCATCCGCCGATGCATCCAGTGTCGCAGCCTGCTCCCCGACGCCGTCCGTGGACACGTCCGCTATCACGATTGCCTCCCTGACGTCGTCCGCTACCACCGCGTGCCTCCCTGATGAAGCGGCTGCACATGCGACTGAGGCACTGCATGGGAATGATCTGCTTCTTGATGCCGCAGATGAACTCGGTGGCGGCACCGATGCGGTTGATTGTGTAATCTATAATGTGTAATGTGATTAAAATGTGTAATTTGAAATGTATATGTAAACTTAATTTATAATGTTTAATGTGTAATTTGATGAATCTGATTAGAACGTGCACATGATCGAGTATCGTAGTTAAATTTGTGTAAAGAAATGTGAAATGTAAATTAAATTGTACAAAGGATGAAGATGTCATAATTGGCGTCTCCTTAGCATCACATTAAACGTCGCATATTTAGCGCCCCATTATCATCTACTTATTGTCGCATAACTGCGTCGCCATTTAGCGTCGTGCTGGCATCTACATAGCACCACCAGTCAACGACGATGATAAACTTAAGCATTATTTTAGCGCCATACTAGTGTCAAAACAACGTCATATTACATCATGTTAGCGCCAACTAGGCGTCACGTTAGCATCGAGCACTCCAGCGCCTCTTTAGCGCTGAAAAGATAACGATGACGCAAATAGCGTCGGACCTTTGGTGTCACCATGATTGTGACACGTAGGCCGCGCTAATTTGATGCTACATTGTTCAACGACAAATTAGAGACGCATTAGAGTCAACATACGTGTGTCTCTAATTGACTAATTTCTTGTAGTGTCAAGAGCATGTTTGAACTGTGACAAGATGCGCCACTATGCAAGGAATTATCTTGAGAAAAAGCTTGAGTACGAAAATAATGCAAAGTTAAGCAAACTGACAATCAACAGAGGGCACCATTTTCGTGTTCAAATTGAACATTTTCCGTTCGACATTATCCTTTTCCCATAAGAGGTCCAAGGTAATCTCCTTGTAGCTAATTTGTGTTGTTCAATTCTGGTGTCACCCATTCCTTCATATCGTATGCGTTTGCTAATATGATGAATGTTAAGTCTAAAAGTATGAAGTGACAACTTGATGTTGCAACTCCATTAGGGAGGGTCTTGACTAGGCAATAACTCCTCGAGACACCTATGATTGTTGATGCCACCTATGGTAGACTATGATATTATATTAGGCATGGACTAGTTGTCATACTATGATTCCTATATAATGTGCCAAGAAAGGAAAGTTGGATAGTACTTTTGCGGAATACCATGACAGGGAAAAATGATCTCCTTAACAAAGACAATTAAGATGCTGAACAGAGGTTGCCGAGAATTTCTTGTCAGTGTCGTCAAAAGTGATTTTCAACCCAAGCCACTACAAAGACATGAAGTGATTAAGGACTTTTGCTGATATATTTCCCAATGAGCTCCCGAGATTACCTCTGAAAAGGAAAATTGACTTGCATATTAAGTTGCTGCCAGGAACGGCTCCAATTTCAAAATAACCTTACAAGATGGCACGATAGAGATGAAGGAGTTAAAAGACCAACTATAGGAATTACTAGACAGAGGGCTTATCAGGCCAAGTGTGTCTCCATAGGGTCATGTCCTATTTGTGAAAAAAAGATGGGTCACTGAGGCTATATATCGACTATAGGATGTTAAAGAAAGTGACCATCAAGAACAAGTATCATCTACCCAAAATTGATGATTTGTTTGATTAACTGTCCACGACATTAGTCTTCTCGAAGATTGACTTGAGAAGTGGATATCATAATTTCAGAGTAGCTGATGAAGACATTGCTAAGATATTTCAAATCAAGGTATGACCATTATGAATTTTTGGTTATATCTTTTGGACTAACAAAAGCTCTGCAGTATTTATGGATTTGACGAACAGGATATTCAAACATCATTTGGACATATTTGTGATTGTATTTGTGGATGATATCATAATTTTTTTATCAAATCCTGAAGAACACCATAAGCATCTACAGTTGAGGCAATATCAGTTGTATGCAAAATTCTCCGTGTGTGTTTTGATTGGAGCAAGTCATGTTTTTGAGTCACATAATATCAAAGGAAGGGATATCAGTGGAACCAACCAAAGTTGAAATTGTCATCAATTGGAAAGGCCAAAGACAATGACAGAGATAAGAAGTTTTCTTGAGTTAGTCGGCTACTAAGGTTTATCCAAGACTTCTCCTATGACAGCTGACCAAGAAAGGAGAGAACTTCAATAGGACATAGAAATGTGAAGAGAGTTTCTTAGAAATGAAGAAGAGGCTTACAATTGCATATGTGTTAACAATGTTCACAGGAGTTAGAGGCTATATAGTGTATAGTGACGCAAGTGGAATATGATCGAATTGTGTATTGATGCAGCATGAAAGAATTGTAGCCTATGCCTCCAAAGAGCTCAAGCCTCTTGAGAGGAATTATCATACTCATGACTTAGAAATGATTGCAGTGGTGTTTGCCTTGAAATATGACAACACTACTTATATGGAAAAGATGAAGTTTACACTGACCGCAAGAGTCTCAAGTACGTATTCTCGCAAAAGGAACTCAACACGAGACAAAGGAGATGATTAGAGTTTCTGAAGGATTATGAGTGTTTCTAAAGGATTATGAGTTTGATATTCTCTATCATCCAAGAAGGCCAATTCAGAAGCAGATGCTCTAAGTAGAAAATAGAAAGGGTCAGTGGCATATTTGAGTGTATCCAAATGGACTCTCACTGGAAAAAAATACTTATAGAAAACTGATGATGCACTGTATCATCCAATTTGATTCGGTAACAAGAATAGTATAGACATAAAAGAAAAACTCAGAGTACAAGGATATGAAAGCTCTACATGAGAAAGGGAAGCCATCATGATCATGGAGCTAATTGGTTCCATGGCAATAGAGGGCTTAAGGAAGAAATTCAAATTGATTGCAAGTCAAAGTTTCTATTCATCCTGGAACTATTAAAATGTTCCTAGCAAAGAACATTTTTTTATGGAGGGACATGGGAAGAAAAGTGGCAAAATTTGTGTCTAAGTACTTGGTTTGTCAACAAAACAATATTGAGCAATAGAAGCCACCAGAGTTACTAAATCCATTACTCATACCTCAATGGAAATGAGAGGAGGTCATAATGAATTTTATTGTGGGTCTCCCTAAAACATAGATGGGTCACAATGTCATTTGGGTCATTATGGACAGATTGACCATGTTAACTCACTTCATACCCTATAACATGAGACAGTCAACTACAAGCATGGTGAAGTTGTATGTGGATGAGATTATCCGATTACATGAGATTTTTGTTTCCATTGTATCGGATAGGGATCTCAAATTCACAGCGAGATTTTGGAGAGGGTTGCAGTATGCATTTGGTACAAAGCTTCATTATAGTATTGTTTTCCATCCTCAGAGTGAAAGGAGTATCCAAATATTGGAGGACATATTGAGAGCATGTGTCATTGATTGGCAAGGCGACTGGGATGATCACCTCGCCCTAATTGAGCATGTGTCTAGGGAAAGTCAGACATCTTTATCCTAATTCAAAATTCAGAGAACATTTATCCTAAGCTAAAGCATCCCGTTAAGTCCTTAGCCCGCAAATCTTATTGAATAGTCCTCTTTACTTATCCTCATTGTTTTTCACTCATTATCATTAAACATTGACTAAAAATAATTAGCGTAACTATTTATATTTATCGGTGTTTTGTTTATTTCATTTATTCGAACATACCTCCTGCTTTCAATAAAGATTCACGTTTTAATTTTGGTTACGAATTCTGCAAAAGCTCTTTCCCTATGGATCGAACCCCAAGCATCATTATGTTGGTTACTTGTGACTTTCATATCTATAGTATAGAGGATTTATAAATTTGAAAACTTAATTCTACATTTTCCCTTGTGAATAGGGGTAATCACTCATGTAGAAGCATACAGACTTCTCGAGGCAACCGCTCCTTATACATGGCCTTTTTAGACAAATCACAACATTTTCTGCCATTTTTATGCTCCTCATATCATGATATTTGTCATGCAAATTAATGACTGACTGATGGAGAATCTTATGCTATTAAAAACATATTTTCATGGTATTTATAGTATGTAAAAATGATTGGTGATCGTATACGAACCTAGATACACGAAATGTATAACCCCCATAATTAGGTTAAATTATGAAAATTGAGTGACATAATAATTAATTATTGTTTGAAGAACATAATGAACACAATTGTGTATGATCGTTACATGTCACCCCTCAATGACTCTTATTTGATTGTCAGGAAATAATCGTTCTTACACATTGTAAGAATAATCGTTCTCACATTGACAATAGTGTGTGTATTCCTAGTCGCCTTCGGACGAAGGGAGTATTGTCTCCTGATCACTTGCTGATCACTATATGATTCTAACCCATTTTAGATGAAATTCATACATATGGAGTCCCACTTTTACCTATTTTTGGGCCAATTATACTTGGAATGCAAACATTATGATAACTAGTTGATATTCCTCATTTCATACTTAATTCCATGTGCATAGAGGTTCTGAAATGCCAAAATCCATTAATATTTAAATTTTATGCCAAGTTATCATTTTGAGGACAAGTTATCATTCCTAAGTGTCAAGTTATCATTATTTTGAATGAACTAATTTTCAATGGTTTTCTTGCCCTAAATCCATCATTATCATGTATAAATCATATTTGGATAGTCACATCTCAACTTGTGCAAAGTTTTAAGTCCATTTGAACAAGTTATCATTTTTCAAGTGCCAAGTTATCGTTAAAGGGAAATTTTGTCATTTCGACATGCAAAACCATTAATTCTGCACAAGGACCTTAAGCAATCATCTTATTATTGTTCTAACTCATTGCTGGTCAAATTTCATCACATTTGGATAATCAAAACTCAAGTTATGACAAGTTATCGTTTTTAAGTCATATAAGTTATTGTTTTTGGGGCACTCAAGTTATCACTTTTAGGAATCTCATTCATATTTGATTTTTGACCTCACTCACTTGTCACTCTAATCAATTTGATGCCTGAAATGCTTTGAACCACCCATATTAGGACATTTTCTAAGATTTCCATAAAGTTATCATTCCGGGCCCTTGAATTCATTCATATCGATATAAGTTTTCATTCTTGCACAACACATAAACCCATCTGATAATTGAACTAGTTACCAATATTATCCTAATCCTTATTTGACAAAATACTACTCAAGAGCTTTGATGCTTGCTGTTTGGGTTTTTGTAGCAAGAAGAAAAGGTGGCCAAAAGGTGGAAAAAGTAGGGGGGACCACTACTTTTTCCTGCACAAAAGGGAAGCTATCACTGCTGGAATTTCTGCAGATGGACAGGTGGCTTAATCAGGAGGATTAGAACATTTAGATGCTGATCAAAGGGTAGAAAGGAGTGATATATAAGCTGGATTTTTCTGGAGGAGAAAGGAGGCTGGTCATTCAAGGGTTTGGAGCAAGGCAAGGAAGGGGGCTGCTGGATTTTTGGGAGCTACTGCCGAGAGCTTGAAGCAGCCATGAATTGTATCTATTTCTTATCCCATTTCATGACAAATCTTATAATTATGAGGAGCTAAACTCCATTTCTTCGAGGATAGGGTAGTAGTTTAGATTAGTTTTGGATGGATATGGACTGATTTGTAATCTTGCACTGAAATCAATTCTGGTTTTCAGATTTTAGAACTTTTCTGCACTGATTCATGTTATCATTAGATCCATTGTAAACCATGATTGAGATGTGTTATTTGATCTAATCACCCTTCAGAATGCATTAAGAGATAAAGTCAGATTTCTGGATTCCATTTAGTTGCAAATCTGATTTCTGAATTTGGTTTCCTGAAAATCTGATTTCCTGTTTTTTCTGAATCTGATTTCCTGAATTGCAGAATTTGTTTGTCATTCTCAACCTGATTAATTGAGTCTTTGGGATGTTGGTATTGTCTCTATCTTGTTCAGAAATGAATCAAGATTGTTTGGGCAATCATTTGACTCAAACCAGATTTTCCATTAATTCCTGAACAGAAATCAGAAATCTGATTTTTCTGGTTTTACATTTCTAAAATCTGATTTGTTATAAATCTGATCTTGTCATTTGAAGACCCTATTTGTATTTATAACTAAGAAGTTATCATTTGGTCTAACCCTTGTTCAGAAATGAATCAAGAATCAATGCCAAGTTCTAGATACAAACCCAATTAGAATTCTGATTTCTATTTTCTGAAATCTGATTTTTCTGAAATATGAATTCTGATTTTCTTGGGCTGTTTGAATTTGATTGTCATTGGGGATTGAACTAATTGAACAACTGAGAGGTTAACATCTATCCCAATCTTGTTCAAAAATGAATTGAGAAGCTTTGACATTCCTATGATTCAAATCTGATTTGGTTTTTCCTGATTTGAATGAATTGAATGAGTTGCTGATTTTTTGGTTTCCTGAATTCCAAAATCTGATTTCCTGGGCTTTGGATCTGATTGTCATCAAGGATTGGATTAATTGAATAGTTGAGAGGCTAATATATGCCCTGATCTTATTCAGAAATAAATCAAGATCATTGACAATTCAGAATTCAAATCTGATTTTTCCAAAATCTGATTTCTTAGTTTGATTCTAATTCTATTTTCTGATTGCTTGGAATCTGATTGCCAATTGTTAATCCCTATTTTATTTAAATCACTGAGAGGTGTACTTTAGGAATCCCTTGCAGTCCAGAGATGGGTCAAGGGGCATTTGGCAAACTTGAATTCCATCAATCCACATTGCTGATTTTTTTTCAGAAATGTTGATTTCTGTTTTCTCATTTTTCTAACTTCTGATTTCCATTGTCAACCCTCATATTAATCCATTACTGAGAGGTAGTCTTAAGGGCTTCTTTGAGATCCAGAGATGGGCCAAGGAGCAATGGGAATTATGAACTCATGTGGCCATATGTTTTGCATTTCCAATTGAGTGTGTTTGTGTGGATTTCAATTTATTTTGCAACCGAGAGGTTGATTTTGAATCTCCCTTGAATTCAAAGATGAAACATGGAACACAAGCACCATTATTGAGTATATTTTATCCTGGTTTGGTTGATTGGAATGATTCCATCTTTTTATGATTGGAAATGCAAGTTATCATTCCAAACTTCCTAGAATTGCAAAAAATCAGCATTGAATCTTTCTTTTGAGCCCAATGATAACTTGAATTTCAGTGAGGACCCTCTTTTGATTCAACCTAGCTAACAATTATATAATCATATATTGCTTAGTTAGAGGCCAATTGAGCTGTGGGAACAGCCATTTTCAAGTTGAATCAAAGGTTGGACATTTAATGATAACTTGTTCCATTCCATCCTTAATTAATTTAGATGAACCCCAAATCCTAGAAGAACCTTCCTCGTAGATAGTTAAATCTTTTTAGACTTCATTCTAGCATTTATAATTCAGTTTTGATAAATTTCCAAAACCCAAAAATCTGTTATCATTTCACTTTTCATAAAAAAAATCTGTTTTCACTTCCCTTTGAAAATCTATTTTTAGCCATTAAAGTAGAACTAATTTAGATTGTTTTAGGGTGCCTTAGACTTCAAATTCTTGTGGATACGACAACATGAGTTTACTACAACTTACCTGTGCACTTGCAGCTAGTGAGTTGGGAGACCAAAAAAATGAAAAATTGACATTTTCTTTAATTTCAGCAAGTTATCACTAGAAAACCCAAATATCACTATCAAGTTTTTGGCGCCGTTGCCGAGGATTTGAGATGAATTAGGCTAACTTAGATAGTTTAGATTAGTTTTAGATTAGTTTTTAGTTTATTTGTTAGGCCAATTTTTAGTTTTTGCAAGTTATCATTCTGAATTTTTTTTTTCTTTTCAATTCTGTACAGATTTCTTTCTTTTTATGAAATTGATACTTCTGAATTGATTTTATGCAGATTTGGAGCTTCAAGGAGACCTCTACCTATCTGATCCTCAACTGAAAGAAGATTCAATAGGAGAAGGAGATTGCAAAGAGAAGAGGCTAGGAGAAGAACTTTTGAGAAGGAGGCTACCAATCAAAACAAGGCTGCTCCTAGGACATTTAGGGATCGTTATTCACCCAGCAATTGCAGAAAATTATGAATTTGACTTCTGAGAGAGAAAGAAGAAAAGATGGATATGAGTTGGCAAACTTGGTCCTATGACTATTATCAATCAAGTGAAACACCCTTTAGCCAGGAGGAATTGGATTCTATAGTTGAAGAACCATCACAAGTTCATTGCAATCAAGGATCACCACAATTCCAACAGCCCTCTAATGCTTACATGTATGCCTCATATGGTCATGAAAGTTCTAATTACTGGAATCAAGAGGAAGGTTTCTCAACTAGTAGTCATTATGTTTCAAATTATTGGAATCCTGAGCAAGACTTCTCAAGCAGCAATCCTTATGTTTATGACTCACAAAATCATTTGTATTACCATCACAATCAAGGTCAAGAGTCAAATTTTCAGGTTGCTACCATGGATATTTCAGAAAATCAGCAATCACTTAATCAATCCATAGAGTCAGAAATGAAGATTATGTTGGAGAACTTCATGAGGCGGCAGGACGAGCAACTTGCAAACTTGAAAACAATATGTATGAAAGTAGATGTTCTTGGAGCTGGATTGGAGGCCAAGCTTTGTTTGCAGTCTAGTCAAGAAGCCCTACAAATCCAATCTGCCATTCTGAAAGAAGAAATTCAGGAAATGAAGATGGGAATTGAGAAAGAGATGAATGAAGAAAAAGAAGTAGTCATGGAGGCTGAAATTGAAAAGGAGTCTATCACACTTATAGAACAAGCCAAGAAACAAGATGATGTTGCTGAAGTTATTGAAAAAGCTACTCCAATGATACCAGCAATAAATCACATTGAAGATCCACTCATAAGGTTCCCACCCAATGAAGAATTAATTATAGAAGACCCTGATTTTGATTCTTTGGAGAAACTATCAGATACACTCCATTGTGATGAGGGCTGCAACTCAATTCACTTATTGTCTATCCCTAAAGATGAGTTACTTCCTGCACTCAACTGTCCAAAAGTTCTACTTGAAGCAATTTGCTCCACAAACCATCATGGATCAGTTGAAGAATGTCAACATCTTAGGGTCAAAGATGAAGAAACATCAAAAGAGAAGAAGTGGCATGAACTTGAATCAAGCACTAATTCATTTGAAGTCATTCAAAGTTCCAAAGTCGCACCCATCTCATTTTTCATTGGGCAACTGGTTATGACAGCAAAGCCACATGATGAAACTGAAATGACCAAGGAGGATACAAAAGCAGAAGAAATTTCTTTCCAAATAGAGGCTATAGCAGAATTCAGATTTGTAGAAGGAATTGAACATTCAATGAAGGAAGATCATTGCTTGCCTACTGAAAGATGGAACCAAGAGCTCAAAGATCTTCCAACAATACTGCATTTAAAGAGGCCATTGAAGAAATGGTTGCTTAAACAAGATGGTGATCCAGGAGATTCAGATGTCATAGATGAGAAGTTATGGAATGAGAAGTTAGTATATTTCTGGTACAATGAAGGAGGGATACATCCAACTGAAAAGCGAAGGTCAAATATTGTGAAACTAAGAGATCCATACTTGATTAGTGAAGCTGTCCACAGATTGAGATCTCTACTTGATCATATCACACTATTTAAACCTCCTTGACATCAAGAGTTGTAACAATGTCTAGCCAATGACATTAAAGAAAGGCACTTCTTGGGAGGTAACCCAAGCCATTATCAACCTAATCTTTCTATTTTTGCAGGAATAAGAGATGAGGAACAGGTTCAATTCACAAGTCTCAAATTCAGGGAGTACCCTTCCCCCTATTTATGATTTTTACACTGAAAACTTAATGATAACTGATATTATCTTTCTCATTATGCTTCATTGATCATATCATCATTTGAATTTACACCCATTTCAGTTATCCCAATCTATTATAGCCTAATTTCAGTGAATTTCAGAAATTTCCAATGCAATGTTGAAATTTGCACTCAAAAATCTGATTAGTTGCAAATCTGCCATTCCACTGATATCCTTTGTTTCTCTGTGGGATCAGTTGCAACTAATGAAGGTTAGACCACCCAAAGTTTCTGGATGAAGTGCCAAGAGAATTCAAATGCTCAATTTAATGCATTTCAATCCCACCCACCCCTCTCCCTTGCCTTTACTTCAACCCTGAGGACAGTGTTGAGAATAAGCTTGGGGGAGGAAACCTGGTGCTTTTCTAACCTTTACACCATGTTTTCAATTGATTTTAATGTTCATAACATAATTCATACCAGGTTATTATTGGTTTTCACAAGTTATCACTAGTTATCACTCGGTTATCAATTTTTGGACCCAACTCAATTCTGAATTCATTTTGACTCTGAAATGGGTAGAATACTTTATTTTGACAGTGGGTGCACTCCAATACCAAGTGGCCAACTTGGCCATTAGCCTTCTTGTTTTAATTGGCATTATGAATTCAGATGTATTTGAATGAAGTTTTTAGCTGAAAATTTTTCCTTTTTGTGGGTCACACTAGTTGATACTTATGGATTGAATTAGCAATATCAGATGTCTAGAAGGGAGTCAAGGCTCTTGCTGCCATGCTAAATAGGAAAACTTGACTTTTTGGATAAAAGGATCTAAACTATACTTGAGTTTGAACTATTGCTCACTTCATGAACATGATAGAAAAATGAAAAAAGGAAAAGTAAAAAGCCATATGCATGCATAGAAAAAAGGAAGAGAGCAAAACTTCCAAAGGAATCTCTCTTCAATGCAAAAAGAAAAAAAAATTTAGGAGAGCAAAACTTCCCAAGGAATCTCTCCTAAAGAAAGCATGAATAAAAATCAGGTGCTAAACCTGTTTATATGCATTTCATGAATAAAAGTCAGGTGTTAAACCTGTTTAATCAATTGAAAACCTGTTCATGAAGAGATTTGTAGTTCAACCCCTTTGTAAAGTTGACAATTCCTACAATTCAAACATGTTATTGCTAGTACTTCTTCCAAGGCTTAAATTTGCCTTAGCCTCTGTGATTCCCTAGCTAGAAATTGAGTTTTTGGAAAGAATGAAGTGTTGGCAAAGTGGGAAACTCATTGGATTCAATTCAGCTAGACTTTACTTCATTTGTGGACTTTTAATTCAAGTTTGTCTTTAATTTCTGAATGTTTTTCTTGAGGACAAGCAAAATGCTAAGCTTGGGGGAGTTTGATCACTTGCTGATCACTATATAATTCTAACCCATTTTAGATGAAATTCATACATATGGAGTCCCACTTTTACCTATTTTTGGGCCAATTATACTTGGAATGCAAACATTGTGATAACTAGTTGATATTCCTCATTTCATACTTAATTCCATGCGCATAGAGGTTCTGAAATGCCAAAATCCATTAATATTTAAATTCTATGCCAAGTTATCATTTTGAGGACAAGTTATCATTCCTTAGTGTCAAGTTATCATTATTTTGAATGAACTAATTTTCAATGGTTTTCTTGCCCTAAATCCATCATTATCATGTATAAATCATATTTGGATAGTCACATCTCAACTTGTGCAAAGTTTTAAGTCCATTTGAACAAGTTATCATTTTTCAAGTGCCAAGTTATCGTTAAAGGGCAATTTTGTCATTTCGACATGCAAAACCATTAATTCTGCACAAGGACCTTAAGCAATCATCTTATTATTGTTCTAACTCATTGCTGGTCAAATTTCATCACATTTGGATAATCAAAACTCAAGTTATGACAAGTTATCGTTTTTAAGTCATATAAGTTATTGTTTTTGGGGCACTCAAGTTATCACTTTTAGGAATCTCATTCATATTTGATTTTTGACCTCACTCACTTGTCACTCTAATCAATTTGATGCCTGAAATGCTTTGAACCACCCATATTAGGACATTTTCTAAGATTTCCATAAAGTTATCATTCCGGGCCCTTGAATTCATTCATATCGATATAAGTTTTCATTCTTGCACAACACATAAACCCATCTGATAATTGAACTAGTTACCAACATTATCCTAATCCTTATTTGACAAAATACTACTCAAGAGCTTTGATGCTTGCTGTTTGGGTTTTTGTAGCAAGAAGAAAAGGTGGCCAAAAGGTGGAAAAAGTAGGGGGGACCACTACTTTTTCCTGCACAAAAGGGAAGCTATCACTGCTGGAATTTCTGCAGATGGACAGGTGGCTTAATCAGGAGGATTAGAACATTTAGATGCTGATCAAAGGGTAGAAAAGAGTGATATATAAGCTGGATTTTTCTGGAGGAGAAAAGAGGCTGGTCATTCAAGGGTTTGGAGCAAGGCAAGGAAGGGGGCTGCTGGATTTTTGGGAGCTACTGCCGAGAGCTTGAAGCAGCCATGAATTGTATCTATTTCTTATCCCATTTCATGACAAATCTTATAATTATGAGGAGCTAAACTCCATTTCTTCGAGGATAGGGTAGTAGTTTAGATTAGTTTTGGATGGATATGGACTGATTTGTAATCCTGCACTGAAATCAATTCTGGTTTTCAGATTTTAGAACTTTTCTGCACTGATTCATGTTATCATTAGATCCATTGTAAACCATGATTGAGATGTGTTATTTGATCTAATCACCCTTCAGAATGCATTAAGAGATAAAGTCAGATTTCTGGATTCCATTTAGTTGCAAATCTGATTTCTGAATTTGGTTTCCTGAAAATCTGATTTCCTGTTTTTTCTGAATCTGATTTCCTGAATTGCAGAATTTGTTTGTCATTCTCAACCTGATTAATTGAGTCTTTGGGATGTTGGTATTGTCTCTATCTTGTTCAGAAATGAATCAAGATTGTTTGGGCAATCATTTGACTCAAACCAGATTTTCCATTAATTCCTGAACAGAAATCAGAAATCTGATTTTTCTGGTTTTACATTTCTAAAATCTGATTTGTTATAAATCTGATCTTGTCATTTGAAGACCCTATTTGTATTTATAACTAAGAAGTTATCATTTGGTCTAACCCTTGTTCAGAAATGAATCAAGAATCAATGCCAAGTTCTAGATACAAACCCAATTAGAATTCTGATTTCTATTTTCTGAAATCTGATTTTTCTGAAATATGAATTCAGATTTTCTTGGGCTGTTTGAATCTGATTGTCATTGGGGATTGAACTAATTGAACAACTGAGAGGTTAACATCTATCCCAATCTTGTTCAAAAATGAATTGAGAAGCTTTGACATTCCTATGATTCAAATCTGATTTGGTTTTTCCTGATTTGAATGAATTGAATGAGTTGCTGATTTTTTGGTTTCCTGAATTCCAAAATCTGATTTCCTGGGCTTTGGATCTGATTGTCATCAAGGATTGGATTAATTGAATAGTTGAGAGGCTAATATATGCCCTGATCTTATTCAGAAATGAATCAAGATCATTGACAATTCAGAATTCAAATCTGATTTTTCCAAAATCTGATTTCTTAGTTTGATTCTAATTCTATTTTCTGATTGCTTGGAATCTGATTGCCAATTGTTAATCCCTATTTTATTCAAATCACTGAGAGGTGTACTTTAGGAATCCCTTGCAGTCCAGAGATGGGTCAAGGGGCATTTGGCAAACTTGAATTCCATCAATCCACATTGCTGATTTTTTTTTCAGAAATGTTGATTTCTGTTTTCTCATTTTTCTAACTTCTGATTTCCATTGTCAACCCTCATATTAATCCATTACTGAGAGGTAGTCTTAAGGGCTTCTTTGAGATCCAGAGATGGGCCAAGGAGCAATGGGAATTATGAACTCATGTGGCCATATGTTTTGCATTTCCAATTGAGTGTGTTTGTGTGGATTTCAATTTATTTTGCAACCGAGAGGTTGATTTTGAATCTCCCTTGAATTCAGAGATGAAACATGGAACACAAGCACCATTATTGAGTATTTTTATCCTGGTTTGGTTGATTGGAATGATTCCATCTTTTTATGATTGCAAATGCAAGTTATCATTTCAAACTTCCTAGAATTGCAAAAAATCAGCATTGAATCTTTCTTTTGAGCCCAATGATAACTTGAGTTTCAGTGAGGACCCTCTTTTGATTCAACCTAGCTAACAATTATATAATCATATATTGCTTAGTTAGAGGCCAATTGAGCTGTGTGAACAACCATTTTCAAGTTGAATCAAAAGTTGGACATTTAATGATAACTTGTTCCATTCCATCCTTAATTAATTTAGATGAACCCCAAATCCTAGAAGAACCTTCCTCGTAGATAGTTAAACCTTTTTAGACTTCATTCTAACATTTATAATTCAGTTTTGATAAATTTCCAAAATCCAAAAATCTGTTATCATTTCACTTTCCATAAAAAAAATCTGTTTTCACTTCCCTTTGAAAATCTATTTTTAGCCATTAAAGTAGAACTAATTTAGATTGTTTTAGGGTGCCTTAGACTTCAAATTCTTGTGGATACGACAACCTGAGTTTACTACAACTTACCTGTGCACTTGCAGCTAGTGAGTTGGGAGACCAAAAAAATGAAAAATTGACATTTTCTTTAATTTCAGCAAGTTATCACTAGAAAACCCAAATATCACTATCATCTCCAAGGCTTAGCTAGTCCATTATGAGGGCAACGACATAGATTCTAACTATCGAGAGATATAAGATCATAAGGACCAAAGATGAAATTGATAGATTGATTCCCACGTATGTGGAGTTCGATAAAATTATGAAGCAACCCTAAGAAAGTAAATGAGGAAATTGTTAAGATAAGTGCAAGTTACTTATATGCATATGGAATTGATTGATGACTGTAAATGAATGTTTCCATACCATATGTATGATGATGGTTGATACAAGTCTTACCATGCTATATATATGATGATAGATTATTGTGATTGATTGACATTTAAATCATATGATAAATACATGGCATGCATATTTTTATTTTCTTATATATATGAAATTGAATATGCAAAACATGTAGTATCATGTTTAGGATCATACATCGCATTACATGATCATATATATTTTAACTGAAAAATTCTGCACTCTGAATCCGTGCAAGTAGCTAAAGTTTGGATGGATGGTGACTGAGCTTATGGCAAGGAGGTTGCACATCGGTCTAGGCTTAATAAATGTCATGATGTTATAGAGTCTAGTTGACTATTGTCTTTAAGGAAGTTTTTAAAATAATAGATGATAGCTTTGTTTCACCCCCTCTACAACACTATTTTTATATGTTTTCATAAAGTTTTCTGCTGAATTCAAAAATATTATTTTATCTTATTTTATTGAGTTAAGTTTTTATTTCATTAATAGTAAATCATTTTATTATGATTATGTAATCACGAATGGACTAACAAAGCCGAATGTCCTATTGTCCTTCACTTTTAGGATAGATTTTTGGGAAGTTACCAATTATGTTCCAGTGGTATTCCATAAGATGACATAAGTACATAGTCTTGGGTAGTTACAGATATGCTTTTCTCTAATTGCATACATTTGATATATGCCCAATATGCTTGTGCATTTAGATAACATTTTGCATATTATGAGAAAAAGTACTTGACGTGAACTTATCGTAGTTGTGAAGTTGCAGATTTTCACATAAAAAAGGAAATTCTAGCCACGTTTTAAATTTTACTCGAGAGTTCACGCAACTGCAAGTGCACAAGTCGAGTAGAAATCTTGAGTGTCATAACCCCATTGATTTAGATTAATTAATTACTCTATTTATACATCAGAAGTCGTTACAGAATTATAAAAGAATAAACTAGATGCGTGAATAAATTTAGATAAAAAGAAATAAGAAAATAAGGTAAGAAAAGATTAATGAGTGAAGGGAAGGATTCTCTCGTGCTTAACTCATTAATGCTATTGCAATTGATGTATCCGTTCGTCATGAAGGGGAATTACTACTGATCACTAATTTAAGATCACCGATTAAGGAAACTCTCATCTCTAATCAGTAGAAGGGTGCGATCTCTCGATTCTTACAACCCAACCTATTAATCTTACATGAATGATCAGAACGCGAATTGACTCTTCACTCGACTGTCAGGATTCTCATCTCATAACAGTCACTTTCGTAGATCTCTCGATCTTTCTAACAAAATATAGATTAACAATTACTAGAAGCATAGCAATCAGGATGGTTGATTTCTCCTCTCGGATGAAATAAACTAATAGCAGAAAAATCAATTGATCTCTCGATCTAATTGAAATCAGATGTAAATTCTAAAAAGCCATGCATCATATAAATGAAATCAAAAGTCAACTTCAAAATATCAAAATGTCGGAATAAAAAGCAGCATCAACAAAGTTTGTTTCATGAGAGAATCCTAAAGTTCTTCTTTAGTTCTTCATTCTTCTTCTTTGCCTTCGTCCTCTTTCTTTTTTCTTTTCCTCCGGCTCCACCCTTTCTCCCTTGTCTTTGGTTTCCCTTCCTTCCTTTATGTTTCTTTCCTGTTCAAAATTCAAATTTCGAAAAGTGGTTAGTCCCTTCTTTTACTCGTTCAACTCTTTCACTAAAAATTGATCAAAACATTTAAAATACGTTCGACTTTTATGTGAAATTGTGGATTTAATTGTAAGATTATAAGTACAAAAAAGAGGTGATCAAATTCCCCCAAGCTTAGCTTTTTGGTTGTCCTCAAGCAATGTTCAAAGTAGGGATGATTTTCACCTTGCTTTCCCGCCAGCATTTTAAGATACCAACCTGAACTCTTTGCCCAAGTGCATCCCTGACTGTTCCTTCATTCCCTAACTTTGATGAAGATACTAAGAGCAAGACATTTTTAACTTCCTCTTTTTAGCTCAAGCCAGAGAATTCAAATAAGGAAGGCAGGTAATAAAAAGGTTAATACTAACTCTACCAGTGGAGTAATAAGTTTTTGTTGAATTCTTATTTCTTTTCATTCATCCAGTGCTCATGTGATTATCCATAATGCGCAGGAGAATTTATGTAGCAGGTTTTCGATCGGCACGACCCAGGGCAGTTGCTCTTAGGGTACCAGGCATGAACCCCTACGGATCTACTCACCCAAATTCAGCCCGGTTTAGGAATGTACCCTTTTTGTACCTTCTAGGGCTCTCTTGGCCCTCTTTTCTTTTGCTTTCAACTTTTGTTTTGCTATTTACTTTTTCTTTCTTTTGGTTTCATGCTGCACTGGAAAATGTTAGCATTAACAACTTTATTAGCTGTTATTTTGAATTCAGAGGCAAGCTTAAATAAGATTAGTCATCAAGCTCTTAATATATCAAAATAGTCACATTCCACTACCTTTGCCCTATCACTTTTGGCATTGAATTTGGTTGCAACATATATTAAAATGTTAGGGGCTAGCAAGGTGTCCTTGAACAAAATTTCAGGAGGTTGCAACAAAGACTATAGCTACTGGATGGAATTAGAATTTCTTTTTGTACTATGTGAAGTTAACATAGTGCAATGCCAATCTACAATGTAATAGTTCGAATGTAAAATTTTTATAAAAAATTGAGGCTAAGTAAAGAATAGTGAAGAGTAGAAATGTACCATGTTGCCCTCTCCCCCAAGCTTAAAATCGACTTTGTCCTCAGTGTCGATTATGCCAGGAAGAGGGACCCGGAGTTGGTTGGAGTTCAAGGATGCCAGTGACCTGTTGGATGTCACTGAGGGTCATTAGGACGGAATTCTGAACCTCCTCTACTCCTTGGATTCTCTGCTGGTGCACCAGGTTCTGCTGCTCCAGTCGGTGGAGATGATCCTTCAATGCTTGTATGTCCTGGTGATTACGAGTAGTTGTTTCTGCGAGTTTGGTTATTTGTTCCAGGATGAGGTCTATTTTGTTGGTTGTGGTGAGTGGTAGAGACGGGGTGGCATCCGAAACTAATGAGGAGGAGGAAGAGACAATGCACCTTAGAGGGGTTCTGCGGCCAGGGGGAAGGTGTGAAGTTTCCTTGAAGTCCAAAAATAGTTGGGGTAATGTGGGAATAGGTTTTGTGACCTGGATGAAATCGTTCATCCACCAGTTCCGGCCTTCTAGAATTGAAGTATGTCGAGGATCAGGTAGTTGAACGAGAGCAGATGGATTGGATTGGCGCCAAAATTTTTGGCCGTTTACTAGGAGAAGGACTCCTTCCTTGATCAAAAAATCTAAATCTATTAGTGTTGTTGGTGTAGGTGTGGTGTCTGCTAAGTAAACATAGTGTTCTACCAGATGTGTAAGGAGGTTGCTACAAAGAATTGGACTGAATTCACGAGTCGACTCCTTGATCAAACTTTGAAGGAAGAACGATGCAAGGTTAATCTCTGTGTTTGACAGCAGACACTAGAGAATGAAGAATTCATCTGTAGAGACGAGGTCCCGCTCATAATCATTGGGACGGATTAGAACTGTGTTGGTGAGAAGGATATGGAGGTATCGAAGAAGCATATTGTCACTTCATGGCCAACTAGATGTAACATATTGTCAATTCGTCAGCCGGTAAATAGATACCAAACTTCAAATGTGGGAAAAGAGGATGGATGAGTTTGATGGTCAACATTGGGAAGATTTAGAAGACGAGTTAAGGTGTCTAGTCCCATAGCGAGTTCGCGATTGCACAGCCGAAACTCGATATGATCAGGGACTCCATCTTCGTCAAAGCCGGTGGGATACAGAGTTCCTAAGAACTCTATTGATACCTCTTTGTAGAGCTCCCAACGTTTCATGAAGAAAGGGAGGAGGCGGGAGCGATGGAGTATGGTCCTAACATCCTCAAATAACCCGAGAGATTCAAGAGCAGAAAAATCTAGGAATCGGGTAGATGAAAAGTTTCTGAACCTTGTATTCAGAAAATGCTGAGCTTCATTATCGTCTGTAGGCAGTCGTAGGTTGATTGTAGGATGCAGAAGGCCGTCCGGACGGAGCCGTCGCCTGATAGACTCACGAGCTGTTAGTTTGGGACCCGGACAATGTACGAGTTCTTTTCATGTTGCAGGTTGATCGGAAGGGGTTCTCGGATGGCTGGGGGTTTCTCGGAGGGTGATGAATTGTGTTTAGAGAGTTTGAGGAAGGGATTTAGTTGGTGGGGTAGAAAAGGAAGCGACGTGAGAGAGAGTTTGAGTGGGACTCGGAAAAGTGGATATTTGGGTAGATATGGTGTTAGATTATGTTGGGATTCTCAACTAGATCTCAAAAGTGTACTTTCGATGTTTTTTCTTCTGATATTTCTGACCGTGCGGATGCTGCCGTGGCTATTGACCATTTATTTGGTTGGGTTGCCTCCCTGTAGCGCCTTTTTTTAACATCGTTGGCTCGACCTTATTTCTTCTAATAATCAGATTGCAGATAGAGCACCTCTTCGAACTTTACTACACCTGGATTGTAATATTTCAATATTTGCCCGTTGACCTTGAAAGTTTCTAAATTACTATTTTTTATATCCACTGCACCATGAGGGTAAATTTTTTCAATGGTGAACGGTCCAGACCATCGCGTTCTTAACTTCCCGGAAAAAAGTCGTAGTCGGGAGTTAAATAACAGAACCTGATCGCCTTCTTTAAAATTCTTTCTCAATATGTGCATATCATGCCATTTCTTCGTTCTTTCTTTATCGTTGCGGGAGTTGTTATAGGCATCTAATCTCAATTCATCTAGCTCGTTGAGCTGCAAAAGACGTTTTCTAGAAGCTGCTTGGAAATCATAATTCAGTGTTTTGATTGCCCAAAAAGCCTTATGTTCTAATTCAACCGGTAGGTGACAGTGTTTGTCATAGATCAACCTAAATGGTGTTGTTCCAATTGGTGTCTTGTACGCAGACCGATATGCCCACAATGCTTCATTAAGTTTCAAACTTCAATCCTTCCTGGTTATTGAAACGGTTTTCTCGAGAATTTGTTTGATTTCTCTGTTCGAGACTTCTGCTTGTCCATTGGTCTGAGGGTGATAGGCAGTAGATATCCTATGCTTCACCCCGTATTTAAATAGCAATTTTTCAAAACTCCATTCGATAAAGTGTGATCCTCCATCACTAATAATCAATCTTGGCATACCAAACCTTGGAAATATTATGTCTTTAAAAAGTTTGACCACTGACTTCGAGTCTGCTGAGATTGTGGGAATAGTTTCAATCCATTTTGAGACATAATCAATAGCTAGAAGTATGAATTTGTACTCGCACGAAGGAGGGAAAGGTCCCATGTAGTCTACTCCCCACGCATCAAATATTTCTACTTCGAGTATAGGTTGCTGAGGTGACTCATTTCTTTGACCTATATTTCCAGTTCTATGGCAGGCATCGCAAGATTTAACAATATTGATTGTATCCTTGAATAGAGTTGGCCAATAAAAACCTGTTTGAAGAACTTTAGCAGCTGTTTTCTGATATCCTCCGTGACCACCATAAGGAGATGCATGACATTCTTGTAATATAACAGATTGTTCTTCATCTGGTACACAACTACGAAATATCCCATCTGCACATTTTTTGAACAGAAATGGCTCATTCCAAAAGTAGTATTTGATATCGGAGAAAAATTTCTTCTTTTGTTGGTAAGAGAGATCCGGTCGTAGACTACGGAAGCTAAGTAGTTGGCATAATCACCAAACCGAGGAAGTTGTGTTTTCTGAACTAAAAATAATTGTTCATCTGAAAAAGAGTCGTTGATTTCACTGCAGCCTTCAGAGTTAACGTCTCCTTTTGATAATTGAAGTCGGGAGAGATGATCAGCTACCAAGTTTTCTGTTCCCCTTCGATCTTTGATTTCTAAATCAAATTCCTGTAACAGAAGGATCCATCTGATCAGTCTAGGTTTGGCATCTTTTTTAGCAATCAAGTATCGCACAACTTGATGATCAGTATATACAATGACTTTGGAGCCAACTAGGTAGGATCTGAATTTATCTATTGCAAAAACTACTGCTAGAAACTCTTTTATAGTTGTGGCATAATTGATTTGTGAGTCATCCAGAGTTTTGCTGGCGTAGTAGATTGCATGTTGCTTTTTTTCTTTCCTTTGTCCCAACATTGCTCCCACAGCTTGATCACTAGCATCACACATAATTTCGAATGGTAAGGACCAATCGGGTGGTTGGATGATTGGAGCTGTTGTAAGAGCTATTTTCAGAGTCTCAAAAGCCTTTAAACAATGTTCATCAAATATAAACTCCGCTTCCTTAGATAGGAGTTTTGTCAAAGGTCTTGCAATTAGAGAAAAGTTCTTGATGAAACGGCGATAAAACCCGGCATGTCCAAGAAAGCTTCTGATTCCTTTGATATTAGTAGGCGGAAGTAATTTTTCAATTACTTCTATCTTAGCGTTGTCAACTTCAATACCTCGACCTGAAACAATATGCCCAAGGACTACACCTTCTCGTACCATAAAGTGGCATTTCTCCCAGTTCAAAACCAGATTAGATTCGGCACATTTTTGTAACACATTTCCTAAATTCTGAAGACAAACTTCAAAGGAAATGTCATACACTGAAAAGTCGTCCATGAATACCTCCATTATTTCTTCAATGTAATCAGAGAAGATTGACATCATGCACCTTTAAAATCTGGCTGGGGCATTACATAATCCGAAGGGCATCCTTCTGTATGCAAAGGTTCCATAGGGACAAGTAAAGGTAGTGTTTTCTTGATCTTCTGGATGAATGAGAATTTGATGAAATTCAGAAAATAGGAATGGTTTGCCTGTAACACCCCGAATTTCACCCCCAAATTGTCGAGGACAATTGGGTCATTCGACTGTGTTAGCCCGTTCGCCATCACATAATCATAATAAAATTTTATTATGATTTTTTATAAACTCAGCGGAATCATAAATCCATTAAATAAGATAAAATAATTTCTTTGAAAACATAGCGGAAGACTTCGATAAAACATCAAAAGTAATGTTATAGAATTTAAACCGTTATCAATAACCAATAAAAGATCTTAAAACCATAGTCCAAAATATCTCTTTAAAACGTAGTCAAAAGACTCTAAGACAATTGACTAATAACATCCTAGACCATTGTGCAATCTTATTCGTCATGAGCTGAGCCGCCACCATCCATAACTTTATGCACCTGCACGGATCCAGGATGCAGGGGTTTCCCCGGTTAGAGTATGTAAAGGCCATGCATGCGATGGTATAATCCTATACAGGATACTACATGATATGCATCATCATCTTCATATAAAGGAAATAAATAATATGCATGCCATGTATTAACATATGATCTACATATCAAACATCAACATCATTCTATTATCATGCACATAAGTAATTGCATGGAAGACATGTAATCACATCATCATACATAAAGTATGGACATTCATATTAATCATTCATTCAATTCATAGGCATATAAGTGGGATGCACTTACCATAACCATTGCCTTCATAACTCTCCTCAGGGTTGCTTTATAACCCATTGGACTTCCACTTTCGTGGGACATCATTTCATAACTTTCCTCAGGGTTGCTTTATAACCCTTTGGACTTCCACTTTCGTGGGACTTCATTCCATTCGATCGATCATTGTCCCTTTCCTATTAATGTTATATCTTCCGATAGTTGGGAGTTATGTCGTTGCCCTCTCAATAGGCTAGCTAGGCCTAGGAGACAATGCTTTCCTATCACCCGAAGGTGACCTCAGAATGCACACACCGTTGCCGATGCATGTAAGGATCATTCTGGACTCTCGCCCGAGGGCGACATCGGAATGCACACACCGTCGTCGATGTGTATTTCGGACTATCGCCCGAGGGCGACATCGGAATGCACACACCGTTGCCGATGTGTGTATTCCGGACTATCGCCCGAGGGCGACATCGGAATGCACACACCGTTGCCGATGTGTGTATTCCGGACTATCGCCCAAGGGCGACATCAGAATGCACACACCGTTACCGATGTGTGTAACGATCATTCCAGACAATTATCCGATAAAGGTCCATAGATGGGCGATATATAATATCATCCACAACTGGGTTCATTATGCTTTTCAAACAACAATTATTTACGTCGCTCGATCTTCATATTTTAACCTAGTTAAGGCTGTCCATGCAATTCGTGTATCTAGGTTCATATACAATCATCAATCAGTAATACATATTAGTAAATATCTTTGAAATAACATAAATCAGTCTTTTGGTCTATCAAGATCGTTCCAAGACTGGCACGGCCGTACCAATGTCCTGGGGTCCGATCTTCCACCCGAAAGTCACGATTTTTGAGATTTTGATTCCAATAAACATAGTTTAAAACATTATGAATATTACAGATATGATCTCTTAGCATCTATGCATTATAAAACACATTAAGACATGCAATTTTCATTCATTAACAAGAGTTGAGACGTTTTCTTAAAAATTCATACGACTACTAAAATTTATTCTCTGCACAGTATTATGGCAGCAGTCACTAAAATTTATAACTTAACCTATACTTATTCTTTTCAGATGATTCAGAAAGATAACACGAGCATTTAACTTGGGAATAAATTTCGAAACCTACTTTAGTATTTCCAATTTACTACATGGTTTACAATTTGATCTCGCTATTACCCGAGACAGAATGATACTAGTACGATATTTTTGGATAATAACTATTTGTATACAACTCCAAATCATATGAAACCACTTTCTGTGAAAACTAGACTTCAAGGGCTTTCCATCAATATATGATTTATAATTTTTGGATAGGAAAAACCTATCCGAACAATTATTATAAAATAGTCACGAATTCTCATGACAGTACGACACTAGTTCGGTATTTTGATCATAACTATTCGTACTTATATTCAAATGATACGAAACCAATTTATGTGGAAACTAGATTTCGAGAGATTTCTAACATATATTATTTGCAATTTTTGGATAAGAAAAACCTATCCGAATAATTGTTGCCAATGCAGTCACGAATTTAGGCAGATTATGCAACTTAAATCGTGCAATTCTAACATCTAGATCTAATCACGAATCCATAAAAATGATCTCAGATCTGATAAAACTCATAAATTTCTCAAACAAATCCCGAATAGGAGCCGGGTGCCCTATTACTCTCAATCCAATCAATAAAACTTTGAGAGGAGAGAGATGGGTTGGATCTCCTTTACATACCTTGATCCTAAATCTTCCTCCTCTCTCTTCCTTTTCTTCTTCCTCTGTTTCTTTCTCCCTGATCTCCTCTTTCTTCTTCCTCAAGCCCTTGCTGTCAAAGTGTGGATTCAAGAGAGAAAGAGAGAGAAAAGAGGCTTATATAGGGGGAAATAATGAGGGTTTGGATAAAAGTCCAAATTACCCTTAATGAAAATCAGTGGTATTACATCCTCCCTCCCTTAAAAGAAAATTCATCCTCGAATTTTTAAACTATAATAAAGACCACTTATCAAATAGTTTTGGAAATTATTCTTTCAGTACTTTTTCTAATTCTCATGTCACTTCGATTCCATTGTGGTGTTCCATGCAATCTTCATCATCTTTACCCTTTTGTTTCTTAAATGACACTCTTCATATTCTAGTATCTCTGTAGGATACTCTTCATATGTAAGGTTTTCCTTGATGGTTGGCTCTTCAATTACCGCCACATGAAAGCTGTCATATGTGTACTTGCGAATCATTGACACATGAAATACATTGTGGATTCTGACATATGAAGAAGGCAATGCCAACTTATATGCTCCTTCTCCCACCTTTTTCAGAATCTCAAAGGAGCATATGTACTTGGGAGTTAGCTTGTCCTTTCTATTGAACTTCATGACTCCTTTAGTAGGAAATATCTTCAGTAATACATGATCTTTAACTTGGTTGATTTGTCCTCTTCTTTTTTTATCGGTATGGTTTTTCTAGCGGTTTTGAACTGCCATCGTTCTTTCCTTTATCAAATCTAACTTCTCTGCATATTTTTCTATTAGTTCTGGTCCTAGTAATCTTCCTTGAGCTCTTTACTTCAGGTACCCACAATTTGTCTTGAAATCTGATGATTTCATCTTCATCAATCGTGTAATCTAGATACCCTTTCTCACATAGAGCTTTCATGTCCTTGTACTCGGAATCTTGTTTTTGTACCCATACTATTCTTTTTATCAAGTCAGACTGAATGACACAATGCATCATCAGCCTCCCCTGAGTACTTTCTTTAAGAAGAGTCCATTTGTAAATTCTTACGCATGTCAATGATCCTTTCCATTTCCTACTCAAGACATCTGCTATAGAGTTGGCGTTCCTTGAATGGTAGGGAATACTAAACTCATAGTCTTTGAAAAATTTCAACCACCTTCTTTGTCTAATGTTCAGTTCCTTCTGAGTGAACACATATTTGAGACTTTTGTTGTCAGTAAAGACTTCAAATTCCTCTCTATATAAGTAGTGTCTCCATATCTTCAGAGCAACACTACCGCTGCCAACTCCAAGTCATGAGTAGAATAGTTCCTCTCATGTAGCTTGAGTTGTCTTGAAGCATGAGCTACCACTCTTTCATGTTACATCAATACACAGCCCAATCTAATCCCACTGACATCACTGTACACTGTGTAGTCTCCAACTCTTATGGGAATTGTTAGCACTGGTGCAGTGGTTAATCTTTTCTTCAGCTCCAGTAATTTATCTTCACACTTTCTTTGTCCAATTGAACTTCTCACCTTTCCTAATCAGCATTGTCATTGGGGAAGCAACCTTTGAGAAGTCTTGGATGAACCTTCTATAATAGTCGGCCAATCCAAGAAAACCTCTAACATCTGTCACCGTCTTTGGTCTTTCTCAGTTGATGACAGCTTCTACTTTGCTTGGGTCCATTGAGATCCTTTCTCTTGAGATCGTGTCCCAAAAACAAGATTTTCTTTAATTGAAATTCATATTTGGAGAACTTTGCATACAACTGGTGTTGCCTCAAAGTCTCCAGAACTATTTGCAAATGCTTCTGATGTTCTTGAGGACTTGATGAATAAATCAATATATCATCTATGAATGCAATTACAAATGTGTCGAGATGAAGCTCGAAAATCATGTTCATTAAGTCCATAAATGCTGCAGGAGCATTTGTTAGTCCTAAAGGCATAACCAAAAACTCATAGTGGCTATACCTGGACCTAAAGGTTGTCATTGTGATGTCTTCATCAGCTACTCTGAGCTGATGGTATCCATTTCTTAAATCAATCTTTGAGAAGACTCATGCTGTGGACAATTGATTAAAAAGATTGTCAACTATGACAGAGGATACTTATTCTTGATAGTCACTTGGTTCAGTATTCTGTAGTCTATACACAATCTTAGTGACACATCTTTCTTCTTCACAAATAGGACATGTGCACTCCATGGGGACACACTTGGCCTGATGAATCCTCTGTGCAGCAGTTTCTGCAGTTGGGTCTTCTACTCTTTCATCTCTGCTGGTGCCATTCTATAAGGAGGTTTTGACATGGGAGTCATCCTTAGCATGAGGTCACTGTGGAAGTCGATCTCTCTTTCCGGAGGTAATTCCTAGAGCTCATCGAGAAATACATTAGGAAAGTCCCTCACCACTCCAGGTTCTTATAGTGATTTGGGTTGGAAATCACTCTTGACGATGTTTACTAGAAATCCTTGACAACCCTTCTCCAACATCTTGGTTGTCTTCATTGACGAGATCATCAACTTCCTCTCCTTTGATGGAATTCCGCAAAAAATCACAGAATTGTCATTTTTCTTTTCTATTTGGACCTTCTTCTCTTGACATCTCAAATAGGCATTATAATAGGATAATCAATCCATGCCTAATATTACATCATAATCTACCATAGGTAGCACTATGGGATCAGTTGAGTAGTTTACTCTTTCTATCATCACTGGGTCTCTAGGAGATACCTGCCTAGTGGAGGTTCTCCCTAGTGGTGTTGCCACCTCAAGCTATCACTTCACACTTTCTATCTTGTGATTCAATTAACTTTTTATGTCCCTGTGAAAATTAAATCTTCACTACAATCTTTTTAGTCATTTCATAGTTTTGGACTATGAAGATTTATTCAATTATCATGAACAATTATGTATACAATTTTGGGCAAATTTTTTTTTAATACGTCCATCATTCTTACAATTCATAATGAGATTCACATCTCTCTTATTACACTTTGCTCATAGTCAATTTGACAATACTATCAATCATGAATGCAATAATTAGCATTCCAATTGGAAGACTATTTTCCTTCCATCATTAACATAACAATAATCAACCACACATTAGTGGGTTAATTTAATAATACAATCAATGGCACAATACTTATATACTCAACTTTGGATGGCTACTCATGACGATTGCACATGGACTTAGACACTTATCAATTCAATAACATACTTAGCATAAGTCCTAAGGATGCTCTGATACCAAACTATAACACCTCGAATTTCATCCCCAAATTGTCGAGTACAATTGGGTCATTCGACTGTGTTAGCCCGTTCGCTATCACATAATCATAATAAATTTTTATTATGATTTTTTATAAACTCAGCGGAAGCATAAATCCATTAAATAAGATAAAATAATTTCTTTGAAAACATAGCTGAAGACTTCGATAAAACATCAAAAGTAATGTTATAGAATTTAAACCGTTATCAATAACCAATAAAAGATCTTAAAACCATAGTCCAAAATATCTCTTTAAAACGTAGTCAAAAGACTCTAAGACAATTGACTAATAACATCCTAGACCATTGTGCAATCTTATTCGTCATGAGCTGAGCCGCCACCATCCATAACTTTATGCACCTGCACGGATCCAGGATGCAGGGGTTTCCCCGGTTAGAGTATGTAAAGGCCATGCATGTGATGGTATAATCCTATACAGGATACTACATGATATGCATCATCATCTTCATATAAAGGAAATAAATAATATGCATGCCATGTATTAACATATGATCTACATATCAAACATCAACATCATTCTATTATCATGCACATAAGTAATTGCATGGAAGACATGTAATCACATCATCATACATAAAGTATGGACATTCATATCAATCATTCATTCAATTCATAGGCATATAAGTGGGATGCACTTACCATAACCATTGCCTTCATAACTCTCCTCAGGGTTACTTTATAACCCATTGGACTTCCACTTTCGTGGGACATCATTCCATAACTTTCCTCAGGGTTGCTTTATAACCCTTTGGACTTCCACTTTCGTGGGACTTCATTCCATTCGATCGATCATTGTCCCTTTCCTATTAATGTTATATCTTCCGATAGTTGGGAGTTATGTCGTTGCCCTCTCAATAGGCTAGCTAGGCCTAGGAGACAATGCTTTCCTATCACCCGAAGGTGACCTCAGAATGCACACACCGTTGCCGATGCATGTAAGGTTCATTCTGGACTCTCGCCCGAGGGCGACATCGGAATGCACACGCCGTCGCCGATGTGTATTCCAGACTCTCGCGCGAGGGCGACATCGGAATGCACACATCGTTGCTGATGTGTGTATTCCGGACTCTCGCCCGAGGGCGACATCAGAATGCACACACCGTTACCGATGTGTGTAACGAGCATTCCAGACAATTATCCGATAAAGGTCCATAGATGGGCGACATATAATATCATCCACAACTGGGTTCATTATGCTTTTCAAACAACAATCATTTACGTCGCTCGATCTTCATATTTTAACCTAGTTACGGCTGTCCATGCAATTCGTGTATCTAGGTTCATATACAATCATCAATCAGTAATACATATTAGTAAATATCTTTAAATAACATAAATATAACATAAATTAGTCTTTCGGTCTATCAAGATCATTCCGGGACTGGCACGGCCGTACCAATGTCCTGGGGGTCCGATCTTCCACACGAAAGTCACGATTTTTGAGATTTCGATTCCAATAAACATAGTTTAAAACATCATGAATATTCCAGATATGATCTCTTACCATCTATGCATTATAAAACACATTAAGACATGCAATTTTCATTCATTAACAATAGTTGAGACTTTTTCTTAAAAATTCATACAACTACTAAAATTTATTCTCTGCACAGTATTCTGGCAGCAGTCACTAAAATATTTATAACTTAACCTATACTTATTCTTTTCAGATGATTCAATTTTTCATACAATAATTACACGAGCATTTAACTTGGGAATAAATTTCGAAACCTACTTTAGTATTTCCAATTTACTACATGTTTTACAATTTGATCTCGCTGTTACTCGAGATAGAATGATACTAGTCCGATATTTTTGGATCATAACTATTTGTATTTTCCAAATCATATGAAACCACTTTCTGTGAAAACTAGACTTCAAGGGCTTTCCATCAATATATGATTTATAATTTTTGGATAAGAAAAACCTATCCGAACAATTATTATAAAACAGTCACGAATTCTCATGACAGTACGACACCAGTTCGGTGTTTTGATCATAACTATTCATACATATATTCAAATGATAGAAACTAATTTATGTGGAAACTAGATTTCGAGAGATTTCTAACCATATATTATTTGCAATTTTTGGATAAGAAAAACCTATCCGAATAATTGTTGCAAATACAGTCACGAATCTAGGCAGATTATGCAACTTAAATCGTGCAATCCTAACATCTAGATCTAATCATGAATCCATAAAAAATGATCTCAGATCTGATAAAACTCATAAATTTCTAAAAAAAAATCCCTAATAGGAGAAGAGTGCCCTTTTACTCTCAATCCAATCAATAAAACTTTGAGAGGAGAGAGAGGGGTTGGATCCCTGATAGCGATATTTGGGTGTTTGAGTGATAACTTGCTGAAATTAAGTAAAAGTTCAATTTTTTCAATTTTTGGTATCCCAACTCACTAGCTGCAAGTGCACAGGTAAGTTGTAGTAGACTCAGGTTATCGTATCCACAAGAATTTGAAGTCTAAGACACCCTAAAATAATCTATATTAGTTCTACTTAAGTGGCTAAAAATAGATTTTTAATGGAAAGTGAAAACAGATTTTTAATGGAATGTAGAATGATAACTGATTTTTGGGTTTTTGAAATTTATCAAAACTGAGTTATAAATGCTAGATTGAAGTCTAAAAATGTTTAACTATCTATGAGGAAGGTTCTTCTAGGAGTTGGGGTTCATCTAAATTAATTAAGGATGGATTGGATCAAGTTATCATTAAATGTCCAATTTTGATTCAAGCTGAAATGTAGCTGCTCTCACAGCTCAATTGGCCTTTAACTAAGCAACATATTGTCGTATAGTTGTTAGCTAGGTTGAATCAAAAGAGGATCCTCACTGAAAATCAAGTTATCATTGAGCTCAAATGAAAGGTTCATTGCTGATTTTCACAATTGAAGGAAATCTGAAGTGATAACTTGTAATTGCAATCATAAAATGATGAAATCACTTCAATTAATTAAACTAGGATGAAATCTATCCAATAATAGTGCTTGTGCTCCTTGGTTCATCTTTGAATTCCAGGGGGATTTGAAATCAACCTCTCGGTTGCAAAGGAAAATGAAATCCACACAAACTCCAATCAATTGGGTTTAAGAAACATCCTATCTAAATGGGGAATTCAGTGATTATCCAATGCTCCTTGGTTCATCTCTGAATCACAAGAAAGACCTGAAGACTACCTCTCAGTAGTGGATTGAAATGAGGCTTGACATTGAAAATCAGAAATCAAATAGAAACCAGTAAATAGAAATCAGCAATTCAGGAAATCAGAATTATTAATCAATGGAATTAGGCTTGCCAATTGCTTCTTGATCCATCTCTGGACTGCAAGAGATCCATAAGGTTTACCTCTCAGTGATTGAATAAAATCAGGGGATTCAATTGGTAAAGCAGATTCCAGCAGGAAATCAGAAAACATATTTCAGAAATTAAGTTCAGGAATCAAAAGAGCAAACTGATTTGAGCCAAAAATATTCCAAACATCTTGATTCATTTCTGAACAATATGAAGGCAATAGCAACCTCTCAGTTACTCTATTAATCAGATTTAGAATGACTCACAGATTCAATCAATTTTGGAAATCAGATTCAGGAATTCAGAAAACCAGGAAATCAGGAAACTAGAAATCGGAAGTCAGATTTTAAAATATAATGGAATCCAGGAACCTTATATTGACTATTAGTCCATTTCTGAAAGAAGATTAGATCAAATGATACTTCTTAGATATAGATTACAATGGGATCTAATAACTTCAACAGTGCTGAAATCTGAAAATCAGAAATGATTTCAGTGCAGGATTATAATTCAGTCCACATCCATCCAAAATTAACCTAAACTACTACCCTATCCTAGAAGAAATGAAGTTTAGCTCCTCATATTTACAAAGCTTGACATCAAATGGAATGAAGAACAGTTACAAATCATCTTTGCTTGAAGTATCTCGGCAGTAGCTCCAGCTCCAGCAGCCCGCAGCTTGATGCAGAAACCCTTGTTCCAAACCCTGAATGTCCAGCCCCCCTCTCCTTCAGAAATTCCAGCTTTTATATCACTTATGTCCATCCTTTGATCAGCATCAGAATGTTCTTCCAAGCCCTGATAATGCCACTTGTCCCTGCTCTGAATTTCCAGCTGCTGCAGACACCTTTTAGTGCAGGAAAAAGTAGATGGTCCCCCCTACTTTTTCCACTTTTTGGCCACCTTTTCTCCTTTCTACAAAGCCCAAAACAGCAAGCATTAAAGCCCTTGAATGGTATTTTGACAAATAATGATTAGGATAATGATAGTTGCTAGCTCAAATATCAAATGAGATTAGGTGTTGTGCAGGAATGAAAACTTATATCAAAATTAATAATTTTAGGGGCCCGGAATGATAACTTTAAATATATCTTAGAAAATGTCCAAATATGGGTGGTTCAAAGCATTTCAGGCATTAAATGGATTAGAGTGGCAAGTGAATGATGTCAGAAATCAAATATGAATAAGATTTCAAAGGAGTGATAACTTGGGTGCCAAAAATGATAACTTATATGCCTTAAAAATGATAACTTGAGTTGTGGTTATCCAAATGTGATGAAATTTGAACAACAATGAGTTAAAACATTAACAAAATGATTTCTTAAGGCTTTTGTGCAAAATTAATGGTTTTGCATGTTGAAATGACAGAATTTCCCTTTAACGATAACTTGGCAAAGAAAAAACGATAACTTATTCAAATGGACTTAAAACTTTGCACAAGCTGAGATATGACCATCCAAATGTGATTCATACATGATAATAGTGGATTTGGGACAAGAAAACCATTGAAAATCAGCTCACTCAAAATAATGATAACTTGACATATATGAATGATAACTTGTCCTAAAAATGATAACTTAGCATAGAATTTAAATATTTATGGATTTTGGCATTTCAGAACCTCTATGCACATGGAATTAAGTATGAAATGAGGAATATCAACTAGTTATCACAATCTATGCATTCCAAGCACAATTGACCAAAAGATAGGCAAAAGTGGGGCTCGATATGAATGAAATGCATCTAAAATGGGCTAGAAACTTATAGTGATCAGCTAGTGATCAAACTCCCCCAAGCTTAGCCTTTTGCTTGTCCTCAAGCAAAACATTCAGAAATTAAGGGTGAATTTGAATTTACCATCCATGAATGAATAGAAAAATCAGCTGAATAAGATCTAAATGAGTTTCCCACTTGGCTAGCATTTCATCCCATTCTTTCCAATCCCAATTTCTAGCCGAGGAGTCACAAAGGTTAGAGCAAGTTTAAGCCTTGATAGAAGTACTAACATTAACTGATTTGGATTATAAGTATTGTCAACTTTACTAAAAAGTTTGAAACATCAATCTCTTCATGAACAGATTTTTTTTCTTTGCTTAAACAGGTTTGAAAACCTAACTTTTATTCATGAGGATGCAATAAATAGGTTTGAACCTGATTTTTATTCATGCTGGTCACAGGATAAAAATCCTAGCTTTATTCAGGAGAGGTTCCTTTTTGGAATTTTCACTCTCTTTATTCATGTATGCATGCAATGCAAGATGCAACTTTTCATTTTCCTTTTTCTTTCTTTTTCATTCTGTTCATGAAGTGTGCAATGGTTCAAACTCAAGTATAGATTAGATCCTTAATTGCAAATAGTCAAGATTTCCTATTTAACATGGCAGCAAGATCCTTGACTCCTTTCTAGACATCTTCTACTTTCCAATTATTCCATTAATGTAGCTAGTGTTACCCACAAAAAGAAAAAGTTTCAGCTGAAAATTCATTCAAATGCATCTGAATTTATAATGTCAATTGAAGCAAGAAGGCTAATGGCCAAATTGGCCACTTGGTATTGGAGTGTACTAACTGTCATAATGACGTATTCTACCCATTTCAGAGTTAAAATAAATCCATAATTGAGTTGAGCCCAAAAAATGATAATCGAGTGATAACTAGTGATAACTTATGATAACTTGCAAAACCTACTAATAACCTGGTGATAACTGATATATGGACATTGAAATTAATTGAAAACATGGTGTAAATGTTAGAAAAGCACCAGGTTTCCTCCACCAAGCTTATTCTCAACATTGTCCCTGGTGTTGGAAATTAAAGGCAAGGGAGAGGGGTGGGTGGGTGGGTGTGAAATGTATGGAATTGGGCATTTGAATCCTCTTGACATTTCAACCAGAAGCTTTGGGTGATCCAATCTTCATTAGTTGCAACTAATCCTGCAGAGAACCCAAAGGATATCAGTGGAATAGTAAAATTAGATTTTTGAGTGCACAATTCAACAATGCATTGGAAGTTTCTGAAATTCACTGAAATTAAGCTATAGCAGATTTGGATAACTGATATGAATGTTAATTCGGATGATGGTATGACAAATGTAGCATAATGAAAAAGATACTATCAGTTATCATTGAGTTTTCAGTGGAAAAATCAAAACTAAAGGGTAAGGGTACTCCCTGAATTTGAGAAATGTGGATTGACCTGGTTCCTCATCACTTATTCCTGCAAAAACAAAATGATTAGGTAGAGAATGGCTTGGGTTACCTCCCAAGAAGTGCCTTTCTTTAATGTCTTTGGCTAGACATTGTTACAATGAGAAATCAGCTAGGTGGTTGTGGCAAATCTTGTAGAATCAGCTCCTCCTTAACAGAATCCATGGCTGTGGGGTTGTAAAGCTTTAACCTCTATCCATTCACCTTAAATATATCATCATTGTCATTCAGAAGGTCCACAGCACCATATGGATAGACTTTGTGAATTTTAAAGGGTCCACTCCACCTTGACTTTAACTTTCCTGGAAAAATCTTTAGCCTTGAATTGAAAAGTAGCACAAGGTCTCCAACTGTGAAATCCTTTTTCAGAATCCTGCCATCATGCCATCTTTTAGTTCTCTCCTTGTAGAATTCTGAATTGTGGTAGGCATTTAGCCTAATTTCATCAAGTTCATCAAGTTGCAAGAGCCTCTTTTGTCCACATGCATGCATATCATAATTGAGTGCCTTGACTGTCCAATAGGCCTTATGTTTCAACTCAATTGGTAAATGGCATATTTTTCCATAAACAAGTTTGTAGGGAGAGATACCTATTGGGGTCTTATATGCTGTCCTATATGCCCAAAGAGCTTTATTCAACTTCAAACTCCAATACTTTCTTGTTAATGAAACTATTTTCTCCAATATGGCCTTTATCTCCCTATTGATATTTCTGCCTGGCCATTGGTTTGAGGGTGGTAGGCAGTGGAAACTTTGTACCTCACTCCATACTTAATTAGGAGGTTCTCAAAACACTTTTCAATAAAATGGCTCCCTCCATTACTTATGACTACCATAGGAATTTCAAACCTTGGGAAGATAACCTCCTTGAACAACTTGATCACTGCCCTGGAATCAGCTCCAATGGTGGGAATTGCCTCAATCCACTTGGATACATAGTCCACAGCTAGAAGGATAAACTTGTAACCACATGAACTAGGAAATGGGCCCATGTAATCAATGCCCCAGACATCAAATATTTCCACTTCCAGAATTCCTTGTTGTGGCATTTCATTTCTTCTTGAGATGAAACCTGCTCTTTGGCATTGATCACAGCTCTTCACAAAAATGTGTGCATCCCTGAATAAACTAGGCCAATAGAAGCCAGATTGGAGGACTTTGGCAGCAGTCTTCTGTGTGGCTCCATGCCCTCCATAAGGTGATGAGTGGCATGCCTCCAAGATTTCCTTGAATTCAGATTGGGGTACACATCTCCTATAAATGCCATCAGGGGATTTTCTAAATAAAAGGGGTCATCCCAATAGTAATCCTTCAGGTCATGAAAGAATTTTTTCTTTGCTGATATGTGTAATCATGAGGAACAATTCCACATGCTAAGTAGTTTACAAAGTCAGCATATCAGGGGATTTGATTAATTGACACTGCCATCAAATTGTCATCAGGGAAGGCATCATTGATATGAAGTGTAGAGGACTCTTGAACTCCTTCCATTCTTGATAGGTGGTCAGCAACTAGATTTTCACTACCCCTTTTGTCCCTAATTTCAACATCAAATTCCTGCAGTAATAAGATCCATGGCTTGGATTCCTTCTTGTTGATTAGGTGCCTCAATGCTTGGTGATATGTGAATACAATAACTTTGGATCCCACCAAGTAAGGCCTGAATTTGTCAAATGCATACACCACAGCTAGTAGCTCCTTCTCAGTAGTTGCATATTTAATATGGACTTCATCTAGAGTCTTGCTGGCATAACATATGACATGGTGCTTCCTCTCCCTGGTTTGTCCCAAGACTGCCCCTACAACCTAATCTGAGGCATCACACATGATTTCAAAAGGTAAGGTCCAATCAGGTGGCTGCACTATAGGGGCTGAGGTGAGGGCTTCTTTCAATTTCTTGAATGCCTTCATACACTCTTCATCAAAATGGAACTCAGCATCTTTGGCCAGCAACTTGGTAAGGGGCCTAGTTATCATTGGGAAGTCTTTAATAAATCTCCTGTAGAAGTCTGCATGCCCCCAAAAGCTCCTAATTGCCTTGACATTTGTAGGTGGTCGTAGCCTCTCAATCACCTCAATTTTTGCCTTGTCCACTTCAATCCCTTTGCTTGAGACAACATGTCCTAAGACAACCCCTTCTTGGACCATAAAATGACACTTCTCCCAATTGAGGATCAAGTTGGACTCTCTACATCTTTGTAGCACCTTGGTCAAGTTTTCTAGGCAAGCATCAAATGAATCTCCATATACTGAAAAATCATCCATGAAGACCTCCATAATTTCTTCAATAAAGTCTGAAAAGGTAGACATCATACACCATTGGAAGGTGGCAGGTGCATTGCATAAGCCAAAGAGCATTCTCCTATAAGCAAAAGTCTCATATGGACAAGTAAATGTAGTCTTGTGTTGATCTTGAGGGTGAATTGGGATTTGCAAGAAGCCTGAGTACCCATCTAGATAACAGAAGTGAGAGTGCCTAGCCAACCTCTCTAACATCTGATCAATGAATGGCAATGGAAAATGGTCCTTTCTTGTAGCCTTGTTCAACTTCCTGAAGTCAATACACATCCTCCAACCTGTAATTGTCCTTGTGGATATCAATTCATCTGAATTTGACTTCACCATTGTGATTCCTCCCTTCTTTGGCACCACTTGCACAGGGCTGACCCATTCACTATCTGAAATGGAGTATATGATCCCAGCATTCAGCAACTTCAATACTTCCTTCTTGACCACTTCCTTCATGACAGGATTGAGTCTCCTTTGACATTCAATGGAGGGTTTTTAGCTGTCCTCCATAGGGATCCTATGCATGCCAATTGAGGGATTAATACCCTTGATGTCTTCAATTGAGTAGCCTATCACTTCCCTGTACAACTTCAACCTTTTTAGCAGCTCTTCAACTTGATCCTTGGGTAAATTAGCGTTGATGATAACAGGAAAAGTTGAGTTCTCTCTCAAGAATTCATACTTCAGGTTGCTAGGGAGAGGCTTGAGTTCCAACTTGAAATTGGCTTGAGCTGAATTGCCTTGGAGTTCAGCAGTGATAACTTGTTGCACCTCACCCTGAAATTATGAATTTTCCACTGATTTTAAAGAATTCAGCACTGATTTGTATGCCTTAGCCTCTGGATCCTCCAATTCTTTCAAATGATCAAACATTAGACACCTTTGCAATGGATCTTCAATAGGAATTATAGCTGAAACTTGCTCCACCACTTGATCTAATTGCCCATCTTCAAAGTCATTTTCCTGAAAACTTGGCCTATTGATAACTTGTGCCAAATTGAATTCAATCTTCTCCTCTCCAATTTGGAAGGTCAGTCTACCTTCCTTTACATTTATCACAGCCCCTGCAATGGCTAGAAAGGGCCTCCCAAGGAGAATGGGGGTATTCACATCTTCATCCATATCCAATACTATAAAATCCACTGGTATATAGAATTTACCAACTTTGACGGGTATGTCCTCAATAATCCCATGTGGGTATTTGATGGATCTGTCTGCTAGCTAAAGGGACATATTTGTAGGCTTCAAATCTCCAACTTCAAATTTCCTGCACAAGGATAATGGTATGACACTCACAGAGGCACCCAAGTCACACATGGCTCTTTGAATTTTCCTATTTCCTATCTCACATGGAATTGAGAAGCTCCCTGGATCCTTTAGCTTAAGAGGCAACTTATTTTGGATAATTGCAGAAGTCTCTTCAGTCAATGCTATTGTCTCATGCTCTAATACTCTTCTCTTCTTGGTTAGAATTTCCATGAGGAACTTGGCATATGAAGGCATCTCCTGAATGGCTTCAACAAAAGGCACATTAATGTATAGCTTCTTCAGGATTTCCAAAAACTTTCCTTATTGCTGGTCCTGCCTTGCCTTTTTAGCCTTTGAGGGAAGGGTACTTTGTCAAAAACCCTGGCTTTTGCTTCAATCTGAGGGCCTGAATTCCTGATTTCCACCTCAGGTTCTTCACTTGGCTCTTCAGCAACTTTTGAATCTGAATTGACTTGATTATCCTCAACTTTCTTCATTGGTTCCTCCACCATTTTTCCACTTCTGAGCTGGATGGCCTTTGCTTGCTCCTTTGGGTTCACTTCTGGCTATCCAGGGAAGAACATGGGAGGTCTTGATGATGTACTAGCTTGCTGAGCAATTTGGTTTTCCAACATTTTCTGATTTGCATTCATGGCATCCAATCTAGAATTTATTTTCAATATCTCCTCTCCTTGACTGTCCTGCTTCTTCAGAATCTGCTGGAGCATCTCCTTCATTTCAGTTTGGAATTGAGGTGCTTGGACTTGAGGTGGTGGCTCGTATGGAGTTCTCTGAATTGGGGCATTTTGACCCTGATTTTCATAGGGAGGTGGCTGATTCCTTGGCAGGATTTTGGGTTGCCAATTTGAATTCTGCATAGGGGCCCCTTGATAGTTATTAGCCTTGTAAGAAAAGTAGGGATGGTTCCTATTCTCTAGAGTATAGAACTCAGCAGGAGGTTTGATTCCATAGTTGCCCACAGCATTGATTTGATCAACAGATTGCTCCACTTGCTACATAATTAAATTGCAATTCTCTGACACATGGCCTTGATTACCACATACACAGCATCTGGTTTCAGGAGTAGAGGCTCTATTGACATTGGGAAAAAATTCAACCTCTCCAAAGTTTTGTACAGCACCTCTTCAAGTTGAGTTGATAAGTGATTCACTGAATTGTCCATTGGTGGCCTCCTGGTCCTGTCATGGGTAAGAAAGTGACGATTCTTGGCTATGTTCTCAATGAGTTGATAGGCTTCATCAATAATTTTAGATGCAAAGATGCCTCCTGCAGCAGTGTCTAGTGCCACCTTGTTAGGGTAATTCAATCCCTTATGAAAATAATTGACTAGCTGCCACTTTTCAAAACCATGGTGGGGACATGCCCTCAACAGCCCTTGGAGCCTTTGCCATGCCTCACAAATATTCTCTTGGTCCAATTGATAGAATCTGACTATTTGATCCCTGAAGTTATCAGTCTTGGAAGGAGGAAAGAATTTTGAAAGAAACAATTGGACAATTGATTCCCAAGTGGCCACCTCTTTAGGATTTAAACCTTTGTACGATGTCTTGGCCTTGTCTTTGAGTGAGAAGGGAAATAATCTCATGTAGACTGCATTCATGGGAATGTTATTGAAGTTTACTGTGCTGCAAATCTCCTTGAAATGGTCCAAATGAGAAACTGGATCCTCAGTCCCAAGTCCCGAAAATTGACTTTGCCTTATCATTGAAATCAAGGCTGGATTGACTTCAAAATTTGCCACAGGTGTTAAAGCTCCTACCCCTGGTTGATTCCTGGCATCACTTGGTGAGTAGCAGTCCCTAAGAGTCCTAGGAGCTGCCATATTCTGATTTACAACTTCTTCAAATTCAGGGTTGTATGCCTCTTCTTCAAAAATCCTCCTTCTGGTCTCAAGCCTTTACAATCTCCTTCTTCTTAGAAATCTTCTTTCAGGCTCAGGATCTGATTGGTAATGTTCCTCTTGATGGTCAAAGTCCTGCATAAAGAGATTCAGAAGTATCAAATTCAAGAAAGAAATGAAAACTAGACAAAAGTGAAAAATTGAAAATGATAACTTGCAAAAACTGAAAATTGGCCTAACAAATAAACTAAAAACTAATCTAAACTATCAAAGTTAGCCTAATTGACCTCAAATCCCCGGCAACAGCGCCAAAAACTTGATAGTGATATTTTGGTGTTTGAGTGATAACTTGCTGAAATTAAGTAAAAGTTCAATTTTTTCAATTTTTGGTCTCCCAACTCACTAGCTGCAAGTGCACAGGTAAGTTGTAGTAGACTCAGGTTATCGTATCCACAAGAATTTGAAGTCTAAGACACCCTAAAATAATCTATATTAGTTCTACTTAAGTGGCTAAAAATAGATTTTTAATGGAAAGTGAAAACAGATTTTTAACGGAATGTAGAATGATAACTGATTTTTGGGTTTTTGAAATTTATCAAAACTGAGTTATAAATGCTAGATTGATTCTAAAAAGGTTTAACTATCAATGAGGAAGGTTCTTCTAGGAGTTGGGGTTCATCTAAATTAATTAAGGATGGATTGGATCAAGTTATCATTAAATGTCCAATTTTGATTCAACCTGAAATGTAGCTGCTCTCACAGCTCAATTGGCCTTTCACTAAGCAACATATTTTCATATAGTTGTTAGCTAGGTTGAATCAAAAGAGGATCCTCACTGAAAATCAAGTTATCATTGAGCTCAAATGGAAGGTTCATTGCTGATTTTCACAATTGAAGGAAATCTAAAGTGATAATTTGTAATTGCAATCATAAAATGATGAAATCACTTCAATTAATTAAACTAGGATGAAATCTATCCAATAATAGTGCTTGTGCTCCTTGGTTCATCTCTGAATTCTAGGAGGATTTGAAATCAACCTTTCGGTTGCAAAGGAAAATGAAATCCACACAAACTCCAATCAATTGGGTTTAAGAAACATCCTATTTAAAATGGGGAATTCAGTGATTATCCAATGTTCCTTGGTTCATCTCTGAATCACAAGAAAGACCTGAAGACTACCTCTCAGTAGTGGATTGAAATGAGGCTTGACATTGGAAATCAGAAATCAAATAGAAACTAGTAAATAGAAATCAACAATTTAGGAAATTAGAATTATTAATCGATGGAATTAGGCTTGTCAATTGCTTCTTGATCCATCTCTGGACTGCAAGAGATCCCTAAGGTTCACCTCTCAGTGATTGAATAAAATCAGGGGATTCAATTGGTAAAATAGATTCCAGTAGGAAATCAGAAAATAGATTTCAGAAATTAAGTTCAGGAATCAAAAGAGCAAACTGATTTGAGCCAAAAATATGCCAAACATCTTGATTCATTTCTGAACAAGATGATGGCAATAGAAACCTCTCAGTTACTCTATTAATCAGATTTAGAATGACTCACAGATTCAATCAGTTTTGGAAATCAAATTCAGGAATTCAGAAAACCAGGAAATTAGGAAACTAGAAATCAGAAATCCAGGAACCTGATATTGACTATTAGTCCATTTTTGAAAGAAGATTAGATCAAATGATACTTCTCAAATATAGATTACAATGGGATCTAATAACTTCAACAGTGCTGAAATCTGAAAACCAGAAATGATTTCAGTACAGGATTATAATTCAGTCCACATCCATCCAAAATTAACCTAAACTACTACCCTATCCTAGAAGAAATGAAGTTTAGCTTCTCATATTTACAAAACTTGACATCAAATGGAATGAAGAATAGTTACAAATCATCTTTGCTTGAAGTATCTCGGCAGTAGCTCCATCTCCAGCAGCAGCAGCTCTAGCAGCTCGTAGCTTGATGCATAAACCCTTGCTCCAAACCCTGAATGTCCAGCCCCCCTCTCCTGCAAAAATTTCAGCTTTTATATCACTTATGTCCACCCTTTGATCAGCATCAGAATGTTCTTCTAAGCCCTGATTATGCCACTTGTCCCTGCTCTGAATTTCCAGCTGCTGCAGACACCTTTTAGTGCAGGAAAAAGTAGATGGCCCCCCTACTTTTTCCACTTTTTGGCCACCTTTTCTCCCTGCTACAAAGCCCAAAATAGCAAGCATCAAAGCCCTTGAATGGTATTTTGAAAAATAATGATAGTTTCTAGCTCAAATATCAAATGGGAATAGGTGTTGTGCAGGAATAAAAACTTATATCAAAATTAATAATTTTAGGGGCCCGGAATGATAACTTTAAATATATCCTGGAAAATGTCAAAATATGGGTGGTTCAAAATATTTCAGGCATCAAATGGATTAGAGTGGCAAGTGAATGAGGTCAGAAATCAAATATGAATAAGATTTCAAAGGAGTGATAACTTGGGTGCCAAAAATGATAACTTATATGCCTTAAAAATGATAACTTGAGTTGTGGTTATCCAAATGTGATGAAATTTGAACAGCAATGAGTTAAAACAATAACAAGATGATTTCTTAAGGCTTTTGTGCAGAATTAATGGTTTTGCATGTTGAAATGACAGAATTTCCCTTTAACGATAACTTGGCAAAGAAAAAATGATAACTTATTCAAATGGACTTAAAACTTTGCACAAGCTGAGATATGACCATCCAAATATGATTCATACATGATAATAGTGGATTTGGGACAAGAAAACCATTGAAAATCAGTTCACTCAAAATAATGATAACTTGACATATATGAATGATAACTTGTCCAAAAAATGATAAATTGGCATAGAATTTAAATATTTATGGATTTTAGCATTTCAGAACCTCTATGCACATGGAATTAAGTATGAAATGAGGAATATCAACTAGTTATCACAATCTATGCATTCCAAGCACAATTGACCAAAAGATAGGCAAAAGTGGGGCTCGATATGAATGAAATGTATCTAAAATGGGCTAGAAACTTATAGTGATCAGCTAGTGATCAATCCCCTTTACATACCTTGATTCTAAATCTTCCTCCTCTTTCTTCCTTTTCTTCTTCCTCTTTTTCTTTCTCCCTGATCTCCTCTTTCTTCTTCCTCAAGCCCTTGCCGTCAAAGTGTGGATTCAAGAGAGAAAGAGAGAGAAAAGAGGCCTTATATAGGGGGAAATAATGAGGGTTTGGATAAAAGTCCAAATTACCCTTAATGAAAATCAGGGGTATTACATTGCCAGCCTTTCTAACATCTGGTCAATAAAAGGTAATGGAAAATGATCCTTCCTTGTGGCCTTATTATGTTTCCTGAAGTCGATACACATCCTCCATCCGGTGACCGTTCGCGTGGAAATGAATTTGTTCGACTCTGTCTTTACTACGATCATTCCACCCTTTTTTGACACGAACTGCATGGGACTTACCCACTGACTGTCTGATATGGGGTAGATAATTCCTGCATCCAATAGTTTAATCACTTCTTTTTTCACTACCTCCTTCATTGTTGGATTGAGCCTTCTTTGTCCCTCTATGGAGGGTTTATGGTCTTTTTCCATATGGATACGGTGCATGCATATAGCATGATTAATTCCCTTGAGATCATCCAATGTGTATCCGATGACAGGCTTGTAAGCTTTTAACTTATCCAATAGCTGCTGAAGCTGAGTTGTCTTTAAATTTGCATTCACAATCACTGGATAAGTGGAGTCTTCTCCTAGAAATTCATACTTGAGATTTTGAGGAAGCTTCTTTAATTCTGGCTTTGTTGGCTTTTTTGAGCTAGGTTGTTGCATAAAATCTGCAGATTGGTCTTCCAGTGGAGCGTTAGGGTGTTGTGTTTCAGTTGAGAGCATGTGGCTCGTAAGAATGCCTGCTTCTTCTTCTATCCACAAAGATGATTCTTAGGCTTCAAGAGATACTTCCAGAGGGTTTGATATGTGAATAACTGATGCCACCTTCTGTACAAGGGAATCCAATTGCTCAGGTTGAAAATGGTGGTCTTCCATGTCTGGGCAATTAATAAGGTGATTGAGTCGAAATTCGACCGTATCATCACCTATTTGAAAAGTAAGGCAATCTTGTTTAACATCTATCACTACTCTGGCAGTAACTAAAAAGGGTCTCCCCAACAAAATGGGAGTTTGATTATCTTCATCCATGTCCAAAACTACAAAGTCGGCTGGTATGTAGAAATTGCCTACTTTGATGGGTATGTCCTCCAAGATTCCCTGCGGGATTTTTATAGATTTATCTGCCAATTGGAGGGACATATTCGTGAGCTTAATATCTCCCATTTCAAGTTTCTTACACAATGACAGAGATATAACTTACTGAAGCACCAAGATCACACAAGGCTCTTCGTATCTTTCGATTTCCAATTTCACAGGGTATGGAGAAGCTCCCCGGATCTTTTAGCTTCGGAGGTAATCTCTTTTGAATTACCGCACTTGCCTCAGTAGTTAGCGCGACAGTTTCATTTTCTTCTATCCTCCTCTTCTTCGATAAAATGTCCTTCAAGTGTTTGGCATATGCTGGCATCTCTCGAATAGCTTCCACAACAGGTACATTGATATAGAGTTTCTTTAGGATCTCTACAAACTTGCCGAATTGTTGGTCCTGTCGAGATTTCTCGAGGGCTTTAGGAAATGGTATCCGCGAAGAATAACTAGGCTGTCCTTCAGCAAGCTGTTGTTTGGATTTACTTGATCTATTCATTGTGTCATCTGGTTGAACTATCTCATTTTGGTCACTAACTTCCTCTGTTGCCTCTGTCGAGACCTCCGCTCTTGTTCTTTTAGTATTATCAGTTGTCTTTCCACTTCTTAAAGTCACTGCTTGGACTTGCTCTTTTGGATTCTTCTCTGGCTGTCCAGGTAAGATCCCTGGTTGTCTTAAAGATGACGCAGCTTGTTGAGCTATATTTTGTTATGAATGGAGAGGCTTTCAATTTTCTCAAACATTTTCTGCATCAGAGTGTCCTGTTTTGACATATATTTTTCCATCATTACTTCTAACTTGTTAGTAGAAGATGACCCTTGTTCTGTCGAGGAATTTTGAGGTTGTGCTCTCTGATTGAATCTATTTTGCCAAATGGAAGCCTGATTTTGTTGAAAATTATCTCTGTAGGAAAACTTTGGATTGTTTCTCCATCCTGAATTGAAAGTGTTAGAGTATAGATCATTATTCGATGGATAAGGGCCTATAGCATTAGCTTGTTGTTGGTGTCCTTGCTGTTTTAACAGCTCACAGTGCACAGAAATGTGATCAGATGAACCACATATTTCACAACATCTTGCTATCATATTGACAGTTGGAGTGGCTTCATTGAGTCCAAGTTGACTAATTGCTTTTTGAACTATATACTCCACCTTGGAAGTAAAATCCTCACCGTCAAGTCGAGTTTGAGTTAATGCTGCGGACTCATTAGACCTTGAATGAGCCAACAAATGTTGATTCCTAGCTATTTCTTCTATAAGTTGGTAAGCTTCATCTACATTTTTTTTATAAACACACCATCTGTAGCGTTGTCAAGCGCCATTTTTGAGGTGTAATTGAGTCCATTATGGAAGGACTGGACCAAAATCCATTTGCTTAAACCATGATGAGGGCACGACCTCAACAATGTCTTAAACCTTTGCCAAGCTTCATACAACGTCTCCTGATCTTTTTGCACAAAACCAATGACTTGATTTCTGATTCTTATAGTTTTGCTAGGAGGGAAATATTCCGATAGAAATGCTTTTACTAGTTGCTCCCAGGTAGTTAATTTCCGCGGTTCCAATGATTGTAACCATTGTTTGGCTTTACCCCTTAGCGAGAAAGAGAAGACCCTCAGTCTCAATGCTTCTGGCGACACCCCATTCAGCTTAGTTGTTTCGCATATTTCCAGAAAATCTTTAAGGTGTTGATTTGGGTCTTCATCTGGGATTTCTCCAAATTGATTTTGTTGGATCATAGAGATTAGAGATGATTTTAACTCGAAATTGGCTTGAATGGCAGGCTTCAGAATTGCAGACTCCAGTCCATCTGCGGTAGGAGTATAGAGTTTTTCTAATGATGGGACCGGTGGTCGCGGTTGAATTGGCTCTTCTTTTGCAGCCATCATTTCGATCTCAGGATCATAATTCTCCTCGAATTCTATAGATTGAGTGCTGCTTGTACCTTCAAAAAGGGATGTTCTACGCTTGTATTCTCGCACCCTTCTCTTAAAAGTTCGATCTATTTCAGGGTCTAATTCAAGTAGTTGACTACGAATGTTTCTGGGCATATACTGATCCCTGAAATCAAAGATAAAGATTCAGCCGTGAATAGCACTTTAATTAAACTAAATGAAGATAAAAAGAAAGTAATTAATTAAACAAAATCCCCGACAACGGCGCCAAAAACTTGATGTGAACTTATCGTAGTTGTGAAGTGCGAATTTTCACATAAAAAAGGAAATTCTAGCCACGTTTTAAATTTTACTCGAGAGTTCACGCAACTACAAGTGCACAAGTCGAGTAGAAACCCTGAGTGTCATAACTCCGTTAATTTAGATTAATTAATTACTCTATTTATACCTTAGAAGTCGTTACAGAATTATAAAAGAATAAACTAGATGCGTGAATGAATTTAGATAAAAAGAAATAAGAAAATAAGGTAAGAAAAGATTAAGGAGTGAAGGGAAGGATTCTCTCGTGCTTAACTCGTTAATGCTATTGCAATTGATGTATCCGTTCATCAAGAAGGGGAATTACTACTGATCACTAATTTAAGATCACCGATTAAGGAAACTCTCATCTCTAATTAGTAGAAGGGTGCGATCTCTCGATTCTTGCAACCCAACCTATTAATCTTACATGAATGATCAGAACGCGAATTGACTCTTCACTAGATTGTCAGGATTCTCATCTCATAACAATCACTTTCGTAGATCTCTCGATCTTTCTAACAAAATATAGATTAATAATTACTAGAAGCATAGCAATCAGGATGGTTGATTTCTCCTCTCGGATGAAATCAACTAATAGCAGAAAAATCAATTGATCTCTCGATCTAATTAAAATTAGATGTAAATTCTAAAAAGCCATGCATCATGTAAATGAAATGAAAAGTCAACTTCAAAATATCAAAATGTCGGAATAAAAAGCAGCATCAACAAAGTTTGTTTCACGAGAGAATCCTAAAGTTCTTCTTTAGTTCTTCATTCTTCTTCTTTGCCTTCGTCCTCTTTCTTTTTTCTTTTCCTCCGGCTCCACCCTTTCTCCCTTGTCTTTGGTTTCCCTTCCTTCCTTTATGTTTCTTCCCTGTTCAAAATTCAAATTTCGAAAAGTGGTTAGTCCCTTCTTTTACTCGTTCAACTCTTTCACTAAAAATTGATCAAAACATTTAAAATACGTCCGACTTTTATGTAAAATTGTGGATTTAATTGTAGGGATTATTAGTACAAAAAAGAGGTGATCACTTCCTTGTGGTGAGAGTTCGGATTATTACCACATATTTCATCCAATTTTCCAAAATTGAAATTATTTAGTTGCTTAACTATAATCTAATATTTGTATTAAAACTATATATGTATAACATTAGTAAATCATGTCCTTGTCATTATGCGAATTTTAATTTCGAACTAACTAAATTTAAATAACCATAATATAACAACCCAAATCCTCAAGCCAGAAGAAGCTATGACTAAATGGATTGCAAAATAATGATACCATAGATGAATTGCAAAAAAAATAAAAAAAAATAAAAAATAAAAAAATAACTCGAGCAAGAAGGCTGTTGCAATAACTGCAGTTTGTGTTGTGTGCATGCTAAGGCCCAATCATGGGGCTCAGCCCATGAGGGCGTCAGTCCAACATTTGCAGAAGGAATACTTTTAAATAATTATGTGTATCAGCTATCATGAAAAACAAATTTGCATATATGCATACCATGTAGCTTAGTGAAAGTGTAAATAATTAAATTATAATATTATAATAAAATTAAACATATATAAAAATATAGTAGTTAGTTTGACTAATTCTTAATTAAGTAAATCAATTAAGAAAATAAACTAAAGAAATTATAGTTGGATTAGTTCTAGATTAAGGAGAGTGATTAAAACTCTCATTGGTGAATATTAGGATATTATAATGACCATAGAAATTAAAATTTTATTATTTAATAAAATTTCTAAGATAAACATTGTCATTTTCGCATTCTTTCTTTGAAATATGCATATATTGTAAGACGTATAACATGTCTACTCTTGAGATAAATGGTTTTGAGTATAACATCATTTTGTCATTTATAATAAATTATTTTAATTAATCATGTAATCATATTTTAAGAAACTTTTTTACTAATAATTTGATTTGTCACCAATATCGAGCAACTTAATTATTTCATATGCTAAAATGTATTATTGTAGTTTGTGTCTCTTTGGCATCGATAAACCAAGCATCACTACAGGATTTTTTTTTTTTTTTTTGCTTTGATGACATCTAATAAGTATCACTAAAACTTGACCAAAATCACAAAAACTTTTTGGTTACATTTATTTTATGTTGACTTTAAATGTCCTGTAACTGAGTCAAAGAGTATTTACAACAAGGCATTCACCAAATTTAAATGATCTTTATGTTTTTACACTTACAGGTGAAATTTTCACTACTAGCCAATCATAACCTTTTAAAGTTATTAAACATCAAAGATAACTATTAAATCTTTATGACATATAATAAATATTGCTAGAATTAGTGATTTAATAAAATCTTATAATTAAAAAATTGAATAAATTATTGACAGTATTCAAATTTCACTAATGACACGATTGAATATATTTGTGATGACATTCATACATCACTACAAACACTAATACACTAGTATATCACTTCACGTAGTATATTAAAGAAAACATATCAATAGTTGAACTAGAAGACGATAATTATATAACTCATGTAGGTAAAAATGATTTCATCCATGGTAATCAAAATATTCTCAAATTTTAATGCTATATACTGGTTTTCCATGTACATGGAAGTTAGGCTCCTTTGGAGCAATGCTTCTTATAAATGCTACATAATCTAGGGTTGATCAATCAACCTAGAAACATAAAAAAACAAATAATAATGTATGATTTTATTAAATAAAATGTGATAAGCCAAATGATCATCTTTCAAATATGTCTCCCAATGTCTGACAAATAACTAATAATATAATTCAAATATCTGATACAAAAGGTAATTAGAAAATAACTAAGGACTCCTAATGACTTTATCATATGTGTAAATCCGCATCATCATAAATATTGCCATTGCATACACCTTTTCAAACCTAATAGGATCAATTGCCTGTCTATATTCAAATGAAAGTGAATGGATTTTCTATGAGTTATAGCGCCCAGTACGTAAGATAATACAAATGAATGTTATTTATTAATAGAGTTCAATCAGATTTATCAAATAATGATTGTCAAGTAATAAGTGGAAAATGGTTAAATAATCAATTTGCAAGTGATCATTTGAGTCAAATAAATCTATTGCAAGCGGGAAATGTCTCTATCAAATGCAAATAAACTTTTCTTCTTTATCGAGTGTTATCATCTTTTTCTTAGATGTGGTGTACAATATCTTTTACTTTAAATGTAATTATAATTGTATTAATTATGTGTGTTGTGCTAAGCGAGCTCTTCATTTTTTTTTATTATGAATTGTCATAGTACTTTTATGCATAGGGTCAATGGTGGATCAAACCACGACTGGAGAAGTTCTTTGATTCAAACAAATAAGAAGAATCAACCACTCCAAGGGGAGTTTTCTTTAACTAGTGAATAAATAAGAAGTATCCACCACTTTCAAGTAGGATATAGTTAAATTCATAAATAAGTAAGGAGTATCCGTCACTCACAAACGGGACTATCTTTAATCTATGAAAAAATGGCAAGTAATAAGCGATACAATTGATAGAAATGGCAAACCTGCATTTTATCACTTTTAGTTGATAAAGCTATTTATTCATCTTTATAGTATTTTTAGCTTTACATGATAAAGTATAGTGGAAACAATACTATTTAAACATAAATCAATCAATATGGTCAAAGCCCTATTAGAAATTAGGAGAACTTAGGCCAACTTCTTACAACTTGAGTTGGGTCTCTTAAAAAATTGAGCAAGGTTTCAAGTGGACACGGATCGGGTTCTAGTTGAAAATCTTTTACAAAACTTTTGAACAACTCGAGGCATATCTAGAGGTGGCTCGCACTAAGTATGTCAGGACAATCCTATGTTCTTTTGTTACTAATGAATCCCGGACTCGTTGTTTGGCATGCGGATCAAATTGTAGTAATGAGTCTATGGCCCTATATAATGTACTACCTAATTTAGTCTAAACTTGAGACACTGTGTTGCAACCTAGGATAGATGCTATAACACTGATCAATGTATGGATATAATTTAGATAAAACCCAAGGCAGGTACACGCAATTCTATCCATATTTTGGTCATCCAAAACTTTGGTGACAATTCTCCTTATTTTGTCCATGACTTAAATATCTAAAACAATGCACTAGAACCTAAGAATATTTATTTAGAAATGATAAGATATCATTATGACCATAATTAGACTTCATTAATGTGATTAAACTATTAAAATATATATTCAAAAGTGAATTCAAAATTTATGTACCTCATTTATTGGACCAAATTCTTTTTTAAACCTCTATTCACAAGCAAGGCTCTCCAAAAATTTGAACTTTGTTTCTCATTGCTACTCCAACATCTCTTGCCAAAAGATGATAACCATAGTCGACAGGATAGAATAGGAAATCACAATCACCAAGAAGGAGAAACATGTGTAGAAAGAGAGAACTCAAGTGTGGATGAGGATAGAGAATAATGGAGAGAGATATTTGTTAGGTAGGGAATTAGTTTTGATTAGATTAAATTTTAATCTAACAAAAACTTTGATTCTAAGTTTAATTAACTTGGTTCTCGTATCATAAGTCAACTTATTAAACTTATCTTCTTTTCTTTTCATTTTCTTTTCTACAATATTTTATTTACTTCCAAGCTCTATTTATCCTTTAAATCCTTTAAAATTATTATTTATTAAATATAATAAATAAACATTTATTTTCTTTTAATTTTCAAGTAAATATGGATTGTTATACTAAAGATAAAAAGGTTATTAGAAAGTTAAGTGTCACTCTCATTTTAAAAGTTAAAAATATTAGATATTCTATCCAACGAGCATGAAGAGGATGAAACAAATTCATGCACACAAAAGTTCTATTACATAATTAGTTTGGCACACACTAATACATCTTCATTAATATCATTGGGCATGGTAGTTTTCAAGAGTTAATCCTTAATTTTGGAGTCCTTGTGTAACAAAAAAGTTTGCATTAATGAGATTAAAATATAGTTTATTTGAAAGTAAAATACAATGCCACTACTATAAACATATCATTACTTCCAAAGGAGATTTATGTATACTATACAATATCTACTTGTTCAAGACTATCCCATTTATTTCATAAACATGATCTTTACGAACATTGTCATCCTCTTACAATAGACCATCATAATCCAATAGTATGAGAGAAGATAATTTGTGCTGTAGGATCGAAAGCACCAAGAAGGGGGGAGGGGGGGTCAATTGGTGTATAAAAAATCTTTTCGCAAACTCACTTTTGGAAAATCAATAAAAATGATCACAAGCAAATAACAATAAAAAGTAAGTAAAAGAGCAAACACAGAGAGACACGATATGTTGACGAGGTTCGGTCTCAACTCTTTAGTCTATGTTCCCGCTCCGACTTCTCGATCTCGAGAACGCTAGAGATCCACTATCTTTCTCTTTTTTTAGGGAGAGAACAACTCTCTTTACACCTCACACCTTCTTCTTCGCTCAAGAGGTAAGGCGCACCTCTTATACAATGAGCTTTCAATCCGACTAGATCAGAGAACAATGATTCCCTCCAACTCTCTTCTTTTACAAAATATTCTCACACTCAAAATTTAGAAGAGAAAAGGGAAGAGTTTGCAACTTTGGGCTCAAGAACTTGAAAGGTACATTAGAATGATCTTGCTTGCTTGAATGATTTTTCTTTAGACTTTGGCACTGCTTTTATGGGCTTTTACATGTGAAAATTTTGTCCAAAAATTCTTGCACAATTTTCTCCTTCAAAAATAGTCGTTACTGTTCATCTGGCACTGTGACCGGTCGATCGCAGGTCAATATGACCGTTGCAGCATATCTACGATTTTATGCGTTGTCTGATCGACCGATCCTTCGATCGATACATCGATCGCTAACGTCTCGACGTCAATCAGTACATCTTGAAGTCGACCGGTACATCGATCGATATAGTCTCGGCATCAACCGGTATAACGTCGTCATTTCTGAATTCACTACTATACTAACCGGTCGACTAGTGCAATGACCGGACCGTCAACTGGTACAGTCTCGACATTTCTTCCGTTTGATATCAATCGACCTATCTTCATGGCCGGTTGACCGATGGGTCGATCGATCATGTGCTGAATCTTTATTTTTTAATGTTCAATTTGATGATTTCTTTTGCGAATGAGATCATATCAATCTTACACCTGCATTATCATTACTTGCGTATTGATTAGTAACTTTTATGTCCAATTAAATTTGTTATCGTCAAAAAATGGGATTCAACAATCTCCCCCTTTTTTATGATGACAAATTAATTGGATGATAAAGAGAGAAAAGAAATGAAATGTAGGTTAAGATAGTAAGTAATGAGCAAGCTCCCCCTACATTCATGCATATTTCATATTTTCTACCCCTAAATAGGTGACCTTTATATTTTCATAATAATATGGAACAACATGAACATTATGACGTCAAATGAGGAACAAAATAGACATGAAATCAAATAAGCCATCACATTACATCCATAGTCGATAATACATCATGTGTTCATGCACTAACAAATGTGACTGTAATCACTACAAAATGGTGCTCGACACTAACATATAGCTACTAACTAAGGTACATCAATCTTAAAAACACAAAAACATCGTCCCATCCTACCCAAATTTCTCCCCCTTTTGACATCATCAAAAAGGGAGATAAGTCATCTACATCTCATCGGGACTATCATCATCACGAGCTATGGGCGGAATAAACCCCTGCGATGCTTAGTAGGCCTGTAGCGAGCTAACAAGGTATCAGGAGTCACACTCCATCCGTCGAATACGACGATCCATCTAGGTCATGCGATGGTCTATAGCACCCACCTGCTGTGACAAGGTCGTGAAATCATAGGCGCTATAGGAAGCCGAATGGGAAGATCCAATATGCTCAGAGGGTGCCGAAGGTGGAGGGACATTGGGGCCAGCCTTTGGGGCAGCCTAAGTGTCCATCGATGGCAGCATCTCCATCGTCAGAATCTATTGGTGCCGGCTCGCCAATCCTAAGATGTTTTCGATGCAAGGTCGTTGAACCGATGACATCAATGGGGCGGAGTGGCATCGCGTATACAGAGACAATGAAGAAAGAATAGGTCAAAGTGTGTGACCTCTATATAGTTTCCGACTCTAGGAATAATCATACGACTCAAGATGTGATGTGTCATTTTCATTGTCGGATGAAGATGTCTATAAGTTGTTTTGACGGTATAGTGGATATCTTGTCCACGAAAAATCGTACGAATGTCGTCCGCGATCGGAAGATAATCGGAAGGCCAACCATGGGTGACAAACAAATAGAAACCATGTAATGGACATGAAATGCCAAAGATGTGACAAAGATGGTTAGGATCAACGCGAATGGGTACTCCAAGGACATAGGTGATGATGGCCTCCCTAGTGATCATCACGTTCGCATAGAAATGACAAACAAGACGAGGATACACATGCTCTGAGAGAGATAAGTGGCAGCCAACCGATGGCTGCGAACATTTCCTGAACATCTAGAATGTTCAGAGCATCCTAATTAATGGCGTAGGCTCGCCAAACTTCGCGAGAGGCGTACAAGGCATCTAAATTAGCAGAGATGTCCCTGGTGACAAAGAGATGACTATCAAAATTAGTGGGGTCAGTGGTAGGTCACTGATGAGTATGTCCATGGGATCGTCCTCATCCACGGCCTCATCCATGTTGGACAAGCGCGGGTTCGGGTTCAGGTCAAGTTCAGGCTCATTTGGGATGACATAAATGCTAGTGCCTGAGCCATAAAAATAATGACGACACTCAAAGACTAGCCGAATACGTGAATACCCTTCGTCGTCGGTGGCCATGGATTCAACAATGGTGGCCGGAAGAAATGGAACGGGTCTGATCAGCCGGTGGTCGGAAGGGGTGTCGAAAGAAAAGTGACCGAGGGAAGGCGTCAGTGTAACATTCCCCACCAGCGTGTGATATTGTCCGCTCTGGGCCTCGGCCCGCACGGTTTTTCCAAAACGCGTCACACCTGATGAAGGACATGTTCTCATATATACTCAGCATCGATATTGTCCGCTTTGGGCCTAAGCCCGCACGGTTTTACCAAAACGCGTCACACCTGATGAAGGACATGTTTCCATATATACCCAGCATCTCTCCCGTGACTTATGCATGTGGGACTAATCCAAGGCATGCCCCATGCATCCTTAACCGTGCGGGCCGAGGCCCAGAGCGAATAATATCACGCTGGTGAGGAATGTTATATATGGTATCAGAGCCACTTCGCGTGAGCCTCTGTGCATGGTGGGGTGCGATCACTCAACGAGGGCGTTGAGTCCCCTATGGGGGGAAGGATGCATGGGGCATGCCTTGGATTAGTCCCACATGCATAAGTCACGGGAGAGATGCTGGGTATATATGGGAACATGCCATTCATCAGGTGTGACGCATTTTGGGAAAACCGTGCGGGCCGAGGCCCAGAGCGGACAATATCACACGCTGGTGGAGAATGTTACAGTCAGGGCGATGACAACTGTGACTGAGCGATGGAGACCGCGGCGATTATCGGAGGGAAGAGGATGTGACGATAGAGCCAGAAGAGGGCGGCCAAAAGAAGGATGTGACAGCGACTAGAGAGGCCTGAAGAGGAGGATAAGAGGGCAGCTGGCGGTTGTCGGAGGATGGTTGACAGCGGCTGCCTAGTTCACCGACGGAGAGGGAGAATACTACGGTTGGTTGAAAGAGGGATAGATGTTGAGAGAGAGAGAGAGAGAGAGATCAAGAGAGAGAATGGCAGTGACGATCGAGAGGGAGGTCAACGGCGACCGGAAGGTCGGCAGAGAGGGAAGGTCGCCCGGAAGGTCGAGAGGCGACCGTGGGAGAACAGGGCGGAGGTAGGTATGGCGGTCGATGGAGGAGGAAACGTGAGAGATGAGGGAGGTCGGCGGCGACAAGGGTTACTGGTGGACGGCGAGAGGGTTGGCCGGCCGGTGAGATGGGGCGACGGCCGGAGTTCAGCAGCGATGTCAAGGTTGGACAGCGGTGGCTAGGGCAGCGGTTGAGTGAGAAAAAAAGTCGACCGATCGAGCGATTGATTTCTTATACGTGTGCGATTTTAACACATATCGGTCGATCAGTCATGCCTAGCGGTCGATCAGATAGTTGTCTTTGCAATAAAACAATCCACCGGTCGATGGATGTCAACCGGATGGCCATGTACCGATCCACCAACGGAGAATATCGATCAACCGATCCTAGTCTGACAGCCCCTTTTTCACTAATTTTCGAAATTTTAACCATTAAGATTTTATTCTAGAGATTATAAATGTAAGTATTGTGCAATACTTTTAATGTTCAATTCATGTCAAAAGTGATATTGCATAACCAAATCACTTTTACTTAGAATTGATATGCAATTAAAATTCAATCATTCCTAATTCCCTTCTAAGCATGCAAAATCGTTCTTCACTCAAGGGTTTTGTAAATATATCTGGAAGTTGAACTTCAGTGGACACATGTGCAATGGCAATGTTTTTAAGGGTCACATGCTCTCTAATGAAATGATATCACAAGTCAATATGTTTGGTCCTAGAGTGTTGAATTGGTTTTTTAGTCATTTCTATAGCGTTTGTGTTATCGCACTTCATGTGTACATTAGAATAACTCACACCATAATAAAATTTGTGTATAACAACTACTGGCGGGTATATATTCGGCCTCGGCGGTAGAAAGTGCGATAGAGTTTTGTTTGTTACTAGCCATGAAATGAGAGAGCTATCAAGAAAGCAACACATCCCACTAGTGATTTTCCTATCAACTTTACACCCGACAAAATCCGCATTGGTGTAGGCATGTAATTCAAATGAGGAATTTCTATCATATTAAATGCCTAATTTGCATGTATGCTTTAAATAGTGCATTCTCCTTTTAACAGCAATTAAATGTGATTCTTTGGGAGCAAATTGAAACCTAGTACACAAGCATACACTAAACATTATATCTGACCTAGATGTCGTTAGATAGAGCAAGCTACCAATCATACCTCTGTACCTTTTTTTATCAATGCACTTGTCTTTTTCATCTTTATCCAATTTTGTAGTAGTGCTCATAGGGGTTGTGCTCGGCTTGCATTCGTTCATCCCGAATTTTTTAAGCAACTCTCTTGTATACTTTTATTGATTAAGAAAGATGTCTTCCTTGGATTGTTTCACTTACAGGCCTAGAAAGAATGTGAGCTCTCCTACAAGACTCATCTCAAATTCTTTTTGCATAAGAATTTCTAACTCTTTGCATAGGCTTTCATTAGTAGCACCATAAACAATATCATCAACATAAATATGAACTATTAAAATATCATTTTTAACATGTTTTAAAAATAATGTGGTGTCAAATTTTCCTTTTTGAAAATAATTTTCAACTAAAAATGAACTCAATCTTTCATACTAAGCTCGAGGAGCTTGTTTCAATCCATAAAGAGCTTTTGAAAGTTTAAAAACATGATGGGGCAAATCTGGATTTTCAAAACCTTGAGGTTGTTCAACATAAACTTCCTCATTTATAAAATCATTTAAAAAAATTGATTTTACATTCATTTGAGAAAGTTTAAAACCTTTATAACATACAAAATCAAAATAGCATTCGAATTGCCTCAAGTCCAGCAACGGGAGCAAAAGTTTTATCAAAATCAATTTCTTCAATTTGTGAGTAATCTTTGGCCACTGATCTAGCCTTGTTCCTCATGATGACATCATTTTCATCTAACTTGTTTCAAAAAACCCATTTGGTTCCAATAACGGGATGATCCTTGGGTCTTTTCACAAGTTTTCACACTTGATTTCTTTCAAAATTATTTAATTCCTCATACATTGCATTTATCCAATTTGTATCTTCAAGTGCTTCATCTATATTGCTGAGTTCAAAGTTAGCAAGAAATACTGAAAAAGCACATATAGATTTTTCAAAGAGTTTTTAGTTTTTATACCTTCATTTATATTACCTATAAATTGTTCGAGTTGATGTGATGAGGAATATCTCTAATTTCTTGGAATGATTTGGTTCTCCTCAATTTGAGGTTCTTCTGTTTCTTCCACATTTGGAGTGTCAACTTTAGCTTCTACTACGTCCTTATTCTGCACATCATCAAGTTGTCTTTGCACTTCAACTATTTCTTCCTCATTATCATGTGTTTGCTTGCTCATAAAAAAATCATTAGTCTCATTGAATTTAACATTAATAGACTCTTCAACAATTAATATTCTTTTATTATACACTCTATAAGTTTTACATGTATTTGAATAACCAAGAAAAGATACCATCGTCACATTTGGCATCAAATTTTTCTAGTTAATATTTGATATTCATAATATAACATTTACAACTAAAAACTTTGAAATAAGAAATATTTGGTTTCTTTTCATACAAAACTTCAAAACAAGTTTTCTTCTCAAGAGGCATATGTAGAATCCTATTAAGAACATAGCATGATGTGTTTACGGTCTCGGCCCAAAAATACTTTGACAATTTGCTTTCATTTAAAATTATTCTAGCCATTTCTTGTATAGTTCTATTTTTTCTTTCTACTACTCCGTTTTGTTGAGGTGTCCTAGGAGTGGAAAACTTGTGAGAAATTCCATTTTCTTCATAAAACAATTTAAATTTATGATTTTCAAATTCTCCTCCATGATCACTTCTAATTTTTGAAATTTTTTGTTCAAGTTCATTTTGAATTCTTTTTGCAAATTTGGAAAACATGTTTATTGTTTCATCTTTACTAGTAAGAAAAATAGTCCTAGTGAAACCAGAAATTATCAACAATCACAAAAATATATTTTTCCTCCTAAACTTACGACATCAATTGGTCCAAATAAATCAAGATGTAAAAGTTCCAAAGACCTATGTGTACTAATGGCTCCCTTTAACATTGTTTTTTTCAAATTTAATCTTAGGCAAACCTCTAACCAATTCATGATTTGAAAGTTTATTTAGTAATTTATACTTTGCATGTTCTAGTCTTCTATGCCATAAATTTATATCATCATACATAGTACTAAAACATTTTTTATTTTTCAAATTATCAAAGTCAATTTTGTTCACATTATTGTATCTAAAACCCATGTGTAAAACTTCATTGTTTTCATCTAATATCAAACACTCGTCTTTTTCAAATTTGACTAAATAATTTTTATCACATAGTTGACTTATGCTAATTAGGTTATGTTTTAAGTTTTCAACTAACCATACATTTTCCAAATACACTTTGTCATTCTTATCAACATTACACATATCAATTACTCTTCCTTTTCTATTGTCTCCAAAAATGACTTTTTCTCCATTTTTCCTTTCCAAGGTGATGATGTTTGATGCATCGCCGATCATGTGTCTGGAGCATCCACTATCCAAATATCATTTACTATCATTATACTTTGGAGCTCTCTACAAGAAAGAAATTAAGTCTCATTTTTTTGGTACCCAACCTTGCTTGGGTCCATCTTGATTAGAAATGATTCTTTTCGGGACCCATATTTTTTTCATCTCTTTATTTATTCCTTTTCTAATTCTGCAATCATAAGAATAATTTCCTTCATATTCACAATGAAAACATGTAATATGTGATCTTGTGTAACTATGCGATGCTTCAACAAATATAATTCTTTTGTCATTTTTTCTTTTCAAAAGAGTTAAAATTAAGTCCATTTTTTATTTGAAGACATTTTAAATCCACTAAGCATGACATCTAACATTTTACTTCCATTAGAAAAATTTTCAAGTTCATATTTTAAATTCTTGATTGATTTGTTCAAGCACGCACATTCTACATTTTGTTTTTCACATGATGATCTTAGTGTACAATTTTTCATTTTAAGCTAGAGTTTTCTTCGTTCAATATATCACATTTGTCACATGCTTTAACATCCTTATTTTTCTTTTGCATGCTTTCAAGCTCTATTTTTATATTATCATATTTCTTTTTTAGGCATCCATATTTATTAATAAGAATTATGAACTCATTATGCACATTAAAGGATTCACTATCACTATAATCAAATGAATTAGATGATACCTCGTGAATATTAGTCATTAAACATATGTAGGCTTCTTCATCATCACTTAATGAGTTGTTGGAGTCATTTTCTTCATTTTCGCTTTCATCCCAAGTGGCATGAAGAGCCTTTTTCTTCCTTCTTGAGTTTTCTCCATCTTTTTTCTTTTTGACCAAATTTGGACACTTATTTTTATAATGTCCAATCTTTTTACATTCAAAATAAGTTATTTGATTCTTGCTTGATGATGATCTTTTCTTGGTAAAGCCATTTTTCTTCTTTTGCTTGGCAAACTTGAGATACTTGTCAAGCTTCTTTGCATATAAAGCAATCTTTTTGTCATCAAGATCCTCGTCTTTTTCACTTGTGTCTTCCTCATCTTTATTTGCTTTCAATACCAAAGTTTTTCTCTTTGGAGCATTTTCAATAATTCCATCTCATATGTTAAGAGTGAATTTATAAGATCGTCAAAATCTAACTTGTTCAAATCCTTCTCTTCGATCACATGTATGCCATCTGGAGGAGAAAGACCTGAGAAACTTTTTTATCTTTTGAGAGTTAGTTCTTGGCTCGCCCAAAGGGGCTAAGCCATTTACAATATCATTAAAGTAAACGATCATCTCATTTATAGATTCATTTTTATGCATTTTGAAAGAATTAGTGATTTAGAACATTCAATTTAGATTCCTTAGCTTTATCTATTCCTTCATGAGTAATAATAAGTTTCTTCCAAATCTCATTAGTACTTTGACAACTAAAAATCCAAAGCACAATAAAAAATAATTTTTGCTTTCCAATCAAGTTTTACCAAAACTTTTTCTCCTTCGGTATATTCTAAAGAAGATTTTCCACGTAAATCAAAACAATTTTGAATGACATCTCACATGTCAATATCAATGGAGCAAACATATGCTTGCATCCTAATTTTTCGATATGCAAAATTTGATGCATTAAAAAGTGAGGGCGATTAATGGATTGATCTTTGAAAAGATTGAATCCACTTAATGTCATAGCTCTAAAGATTTTTAAATCTAAAAAATAAGAGCAATCCTCTCTGATACCAATTATAGGATCGAAAGCACTAAGAGGGGAGGGGTGAATTGGTGTATAAAAAATCTTTTCACAAAATCACTTTCAGAAAATCAATAAAAATGATCATAAGCAAATAACAATAAAAAGTGAGCAAGAGAACAAACACAGAGAGACACAATATGTTGACGAGATTCAGACTCAACTCTTTAGCCTACGTCCTCACTCCGACTTCTCGACCTCGAGATCGTCGGAGATCCACTATCTTTCTCCTTTCTTGTAAGGAGAGAATAACTCTCTTTACACCTCACACCTTCTTCTTCGTTCAAGATGCTAGGCACACCTCTTATACAACGAGCTTTCAATCTGATTATATTAGAGAATAATGATTCCCTCCAACTCTCTTCTTTTACAAAATATTCTCACACTCAAAGTTTAGTAGAGAAAAGAGAAGAATTTACAACTTTGGGCTCAAAAACTTGAAAGGGACTTTAGAATGATCTTGCTTGTTTGGATGATTTTTCTTTAGTCTTTGACAATTATAGGCTTCTACAGGTGAAAATTTAGTCCAAAAATTCTTCCACAATTTTCTCCTTGAAAAATAACCATTACTATTCATCTGGCACTGTGACCAGTCGACCGCATTAATGGACTAGTCGATCGATCAATATGACTGTTGCGGCATATTTGCGATTTTATGCGCTATTCGATCGATCGGTCCTTTGAACGATACATCAACCGGTAATGTCTCGACGTCGACCAGTACATCTCGAAGTCAACCGCTACATCGGTCGATATAGTCTCAGCGTCGACGATATAGTGTCATCATTTCTGAATTCACTGCTGTACTGACCGGTCGACTAGTGCAACGACCGGATCGTCAACTGGTACAGTCTCGACATTTCTTCCATTTTATATCAATCGGTCGGTCTTCATGGCCGGTCGGCCGATGGGTCGACTGGTCATGTGCTGAATCTTTATTTTTTAATGTTTAATTTGATGATTTCTTTTGCGAATGAGATCATATCAATTTACATTATCATTACTTGAGCATTGATTAGTAACTTTTATGTCCAATTTAATTTATTATCGTCAAAACATGTGATTCAACATGTGCATTATTAAGATTAGTGTAACACGAACACAACATAGGGAACAATCCATTCTTTTCATGTCCCATCATTTTGAATAAAGTTCTAGTAAACCAACAAACACATAACCCAAAAAATAGAGACCCACTTTTACCATCCTTTCTCAAAGAAGTAATTGAATAATAATACAAAAACTAGCTAGATTATCTCAATCATTTATGAATTTCTTTTGTTTTAATCATTGCATGATGAAATTGTAGGAGAACATTCGGCTCTCCTCATTGCCTTGAAGAATTAGGATTCTTTTCTATAATTTTTTTCTCTATTTTTATGAGCTAAAAAGGTTGCACAATGTAAAACATTTGATATAAAAATATAAGTTACAGTGATGAAATATTAAATACTTTATGTCATTTCCTTGCTCCATATTTATTTGCTTTAAAGCAAAAATCTACATGTCATAGCAAAAGTCTACATGCCAATATATGTACAAATTATGCTTCCATTATTTAAATAATTTTTTAATGGATAGTGCTATCATTCTCATCTTGATAGAGACCACTTGGCTCTTGGTGTGTTGGTGTTTATTCATTTTGATTCCTATAGTAATGTAGGCTTGTCCATTATTTTATTGTTGACCTATTTTTTGACTCATTATTGATTCAGCGGCTTCCCACGAAGCTTCCAATATCTTTCATGGGCATGACAAATGTTTTTTGCAATAAGTACAAATCCATCTCAATTTGAAAATTTTTGTTGTCCATTATTTTCTCCTTCAAACAAATGTTGTTCCTTTATCCAAGTTTATGATTTATTTATTACTAACATGAGCCATCATAGATGCGCTATCAAAAAAATTATGGTTGAAGTATCAAACTTTTTCTATTTTCTTCACTTCATATTAAAATCGTTACTTCATTTAAGCATGGAACCTTATAGATCTCTAATATTAAAGTAAAGAGAAATTATTTTCCTAGAATTTGTATCCTCACTTCATCAAGTTTTTTTATGAAGTCCATTTTGAAAGTCATAAACCGGATCATGATCAATCAATTCCTTAATTGTTGCTACATCATCTATTAATTTTGTTTGTATTACTCAATAGTGATCCAACACTTACCATACGGACTTCAATTTATTTGCATATTAAATAATTGACATATTTTCTTTTTTTGCGGTCATAGTTTTCATCTTCACATATACTTGATCTGCATGCTTAGCTTTAGAATTAGTTTGCTGCATTGCATGTGAACCTAGGACAAAATGTTAAGAGGACACAAGTTAAAAAAATATGAGTGCAAGGGAAATTGAGCCCTCAATCTCTTCATTTTCTTTTATTGTTGTTATGGTAATAACTTTACCCTCTTTCTTAACTCGATTCGCAAAACTTTATTCTGTAAAGATATTATCTTCCAATTATTAGCTTATTTCATCAATCTTTTTTACTAGGTATAACATTCTTACTTACTTGACACATCATTAAAATTAATACAAGACAATAAAATAACATAATAAAAATAAACATAATAATATAAAAAATAATAAAAATACTAAAAAGCAACCCCTTAAGTGTCACCAACAGAAAGGGGGGACACGTTGGCAAAGAGGAGGCATGCGGCCTAAGCAGGAGACACCAGTGGCATAGGGGATAGGCTTCGAGAAGTCACCGTCAGTGTCGTCGACTTAGCCTACTCGAAAATCAGGTATTGGCCCTACTGTGATGTCCACCTGCGCAAATTTGACTGTGTGCCCACTAGAACCTCACGTCGAAGTGTTTGCTAAATAGGGTCACAAGGCTCTTTACTCTGATGTTCTCCTCTTATAATGGGCTCTTTGTGTACTGTTCTCGAATAGTATGATGTCACATCCGTCTGGCACATTCATGATCTTATTCATCGTGTTGGAGATGCCAGACAGGTCTATGCTGGCCTTGATTGCCTTGGAAACAACCTAAGGTTATAATTCATCTCCCTATAGTACTTTTCACATCTCTTTATGTTATAGCTCTTTGATGGACGATATGATCTTGGAGATGTTGTCATGGGTCAAGTTAGCAGCAATGATGAGACTTAGTCAAGAGAATAGGTGGGGAAATTGTGGACACCATCATGGCGCAGTTGTGGCTCCTCGCGTCGCACCATGACACCTTCCTTCCAAACCCTATATTCCAAGCACTTTTGGCTTCCTTGAGAACAAGCTCATACAAATCTTGTTGTGTTCAATGAGGATCTGCTTGATCACAAATCCATGTCAACAATGTGAACACAACATCGTTGACATGGATCTAGTGATAGCAAAATCTGAGGATCTCGAGCATTAGATCTGGAGACACGTAGGAGGAGCTGCTCCTTGCTTGCGCCGTTGGCCACCATTTCGAATCCTCTTCCCTCACCTTGTCACAAAAGGTAATGACATGCAATGCTGGTTCTCAGTTGTTGACATCGACGTCGGAGAAGACGATGACAAGGAAATAGATTCCTTGTCGGAGGTCCCATGGCTTGAGGAGTTATATATGGAAGATTCGCATCGCAAAGTTCCACGTGGAGGTCAAGAGGGTAGACGAGGCCTCACTCCACCCTTTTTTATTAGTATTGTGTTATTTCGTCTTAAGTTTGTTTTTTTTTTAATTTGGTGCCAACCATGTCACACGGGTTGTAGGTGAAATAAGTTAAGAGTTGGAAGACAATCTCTTTATAGGCTAAAGTTTAAGGACCAAGTTAGGAAAGAGTAAAATTCAAGAGCAAAATTGCTGAAATTTACCCTTTGTCATTATCACCATGAGAAATTGTCATTTGTAATTTAGAAACATATATATATATATATATATATATATATATATATATATATATATACACATATACTTTGTTGTAGTAAAAAAATATGCATGGACTATTTATTTATGGAATCATAGTACTCCACATCCATGTCAAAATAATAGAATATTCTTCATTCCATACTTCAAGGTGAGGATCCTCTTGCTTAGGACCTATACCCATGAGATGACTAATCTTTCCCTTTTGTTTTAGAATCGTACAAATAAGTTCAAATCAGTTGAGATAGTTTTTTCCATCTAACTTAAATATTTTGTTGAGTGCATATTGCCCTTTTGATTGGATTGTTGTAACACTAAATCTAAGACATCTTGAATGACAATGAGTAAATAAACGATCATTTCAAGAATGCAAAGATTATTGCTTGACAATGAAAGCTACAAGTTTCACAAGGCTATAAATAAAGAACTTATAAGAGTCTAGAGCTCCGATACCATATAAAATATCATTATATTGATAATATTAACAAGTGTTAAGTTAGATGTACTAATCAATTTTTGTAAAACTTAAGTCATTATGAAAAGTAATGTCATTATTATAAATCTTAATACTTTTCCTCACTTATGGACTACCGATAATTTTGATCTATCCCATTCTGTCACATGAACAATCAAGAGAGGAAAATACTTTTCAAAATTAGCTCCATTAGAGTTTATACCCAAGACCTCTAACTTGAGATGTCAAGTAAAAAATTATAGGAGACTATTCTTATTCTCTATATATACAACTACTTATATGCAAGATTTAACTATTAGACATATTAAGAAAGATGAAATTTGAAAGGCAAAAATTAAATCCCATTCAAAAATAGAAAACCTATTTGTATGCATCTATTTCTAATAAATACAGTATATTATAGTAATGGAAGCTTTCTAAATAACTAATCAGTCATGCAAAGACCTCTCACAAATAAGAGCATCGGATTCACCACGAGCCGAGCAGACATGCATTCAATTGGAGGTAATACCAAAGGGAGGAAGGAGAAATAAGCTCTCACGTAATAAATAATATTTAGAATCTCTCTGAACTCTTTCACCAAACAAATCAAACCCTCAAGATGTCTAGGAACTCTCGTAGCTCCTCAATGCCTCCGTGGTAACTCACTGAGGTTTGAAGGCTTAAGCTTCTTAACTTTATGCCTCAATAAGAAAATCACACCAGGTCATGCACTGTAGCCCCTTGAAATGATGCCTCCATTTCAAGCAAATAGGGCATTAGCAATTCAAATGAAGAATGAACTTCTCAGCACATTCCTTGCACTAATCTCAATGCTTACATTGAGGGGGGGGGGACACAAATGTAATTAACAATATAGAGAAAACAAATTCTCTACCTATCCAGACATCAAATTAGAAATTAGTCACTAAACTTTTTAGGAGCAAATGACACTCAAGATATCATACATATATTACAAAATATCTCTACTGCAGGACAAAAATATTAGAAAAAATAGTAATGGTCTAAAGTAGAAAAGCGATGGCTTGGCTTTTGTGTCAAAAAAAAATTGCCTGCCTTCATCTTAGGTTGTGTTTAGACGTGACGTGATGATTTAGTCTAGAACTTAACTACTCGCAATTTTTTGTGTGACCCAACGGAACTTAAATTTCGGTCAACTCAAAAGTTTCATCAATTTAGTACAAATGCCACCCAAGAACTTGGCAATTCTTATTGCAACGACTGAACTCGTGTCTTTTTTTTACCTTCAATTTTGTGGTGGATCCCACGCATTGATGAGGTATTTTTAGAGTAGAAAGTGCTAGAGTGGGTCCCACGCAACTGATGTAAACAAGAAAAAAGATGAGCGAGAATAGAGAGTATATAGTGATGTGCAATCTAATAAAATATTTTAAGTTAATTAAAATATTATCAGTAATTTTTTTAAATATTTATTTAGGAAATTTATTTTATTTATTAAATTACTTTGTTCCAGTGGAATATATATATATATTAAATTAGCTATTAATTAATTTAATATTGATTAATATTTATTTAATTCAAAAATTACTCAAAGTTGTTAATTTGTCAATAAAAGTCTATTACATAATTTTACATGGAATAATGTTATTATTCTATTACAAATAATGCAAATTATATTGCATTTTCATATTATTTATATATAATAAAATAATATATCAAAATCTCATTTTCATCTAAACACTCATCTCAACAAAACTATCAAATCATCTTTTAGTTCTCTATCATTATATTTTTTTTATCCAAACACCAAATCATACCTAAACTACTAACCACTTAGTTCTCGACTAATAAAAATTTAAAGCACTACCCTAAGGTTTCTTTCTTTCCCTTTTTTTTTTCTTCATCCAACATGGGTCCACTTTCATTAGGCGCCACTTTGAAAATAAGTATAGAATGAATTTTCAAAATATCATAAGAATTTTCAAAATGCCACAAAACGTGGAGGCGTGAATTTCCTTCCTTATATTTTATATTCGTATAATATAATGATCCTACCACGTTAATTTGTAATGCCATGTTAATTTTTTTTCAAAAAAAAATTGTCAAATCGATATTTTAAATGGGCTTGGCCTACGTGGGCCTTTACCTCAGGCCCTAAGAAAACAAAAGAAGAAATCTGAATACGACCGAACAATTTCCTGCCTTTTATTTTTCTCAATTCAATTTTCTCTGCCTACGTCTCTTTTCAGCCAGATAAATTAGTATCCCCCCGGAATATAAATTTCAAATATTTCGTGGGTATAAGTCATATTTAATTTCAATCATAGAAACTGGGAAAGTTTTTTTTTTCATTTAAGGTATCTATGTTTTTTGTTATGTTGTAAAAGCATTCAAACAAGTAACAGTAAATTAATTATCAAAAGCTCAATTGCTCCTCAGCCAGCCCGGGTCAGAACCAACTCGGCAGACAGAGATGGAACAAACATAAGTCCAGGATCCCTCCTGCCATGCTCTCTGAACTGCTTTTGAATGTTTAGGCAATGAATGAGATGAAGCCCCCATTTTCCAGTGCCATCCTGAAACAACCCATTGAAACATTCATTGTTGTCCTCCACAAAGAAAAATGCAGTTGATGAGCATTGATTGACTCCAATCACAGTGGAGAGGGGAGGTGCAGATGAGTAAAGGAAAAAAGAAAAGAAGAAGAAGGGTGGCAGATATTTGGAATGGAATTATTCCATCCATCCACACCCTCCTCATTAGATATTATTGTGGCCCATAAAACATTGAGACAGGAGCATGAATGCACACACATGCTACTCTGCTGCTGCATGGACTATTGGCGATGGAATCTTCTTGTAAAGAAACAAAATATGATACCAGTAATATTAATAAATACTTAACTACTATTGTTGTTGTTTAGAAGAGCTCATAATTCCTTCTTCCACGGTCGCCTCTGTGGCTGAGTTTAAGCTCCCTCCCTCGGACCAGGTGAGAGCTGCAGACAGAGTCCAGGGTGGTTGCATGCATGTAAAGAGCTCTCATGCGCAGGGCCATTAATGGGAATGACAGTGGCAATAGCAGGGATCCAATTCAAATGGAAAACCTTAAATTTTTGTGCCATGGCTCAGTAGTACACCCCCATGTCCTGCCAGCGTCTGAGGACTCTGCTAGTCCTTTTGGACTGCATCAGAAATATATATTCATATTTTATTAAGCCAAGAGTTTATATGATTAACAACAGGTACTTGATCAGAAATAGATATTCTGTCCTATTTATACAGCAAGTGACAAAAAAAGATACAAGTATAGGTAACTGGTAATGTCAAAATATGTTTGGATAACATGAATGAAGGAGAGAAGAAAATGGGGGAAATCTTTTTAACCTTATTTGGATGGAATTAAATGAAGGTAAATGAGAGGGAAAATTTTTAGTATTAATTTTTAGGATAATTATGCCCTTTAAATAATAATAATAATAAAGGATTATTTATTTTAGGGCATCGAGGACATTTTATTTAATAAAATTTTTAATATTTCCCCCTCTCCTACCTTCCAAATCATGGGTGAATTTTTTGCTCCATGTAGGAAATTTTCTCCATTTCCTTCTCTTATCCAAATTAGGTAACAAGAAAAAATAATTACTTATCAAGAATAATTAAAATAAAGTTTGAAAAGCAATAAAAATATAGTTAGATAAGAAATAAAGAAAGAACAAATTATAAGTCCTAACTGAAATAAAAATTAGATATATTTGAATCTATTCAGAAGATTAGACTCTAAAGAATTAACTCATTTGTATGAACGTGTTCATATGTTTTTACCGTGTTAAAACATAAGTACATCCGGTTCTAATCTATTTTACATTTTTAACCCGACTCAACTTGTTTTATAACCTTAGAAACGTAAATTTGTAAGTTTTTAAATATTAAAACTAGTTTTTAACAAGCAAAGCCTCCTGTAGGGGTCATTACTACCATTCAATACATCTTGACTTTTATGTTGATCAAGATGGTCAATAAGGATGTCACGTCAATAAAAGACTTAAAATAATAAAATATTACGTACTTGAAACATAATTATGGAAGCTCGATGTAAAGTGTAATACATAATGTAGAATCTCGGTAACAATACATCACAAACATCGTAAGAGGCACCCAATGTCTACGCCATAATACAACAAATAGTTCCACATACAAATTGAACATAATAATAAAGACAACAAGACAATAATGCTATTCATGTGCACATGCTACGGGAGCAATATCGTTGCACATGTCTCAGACACCTTGCAATGCGACTCGTGACGCCCAACTTATCTTACTTTTCTTTATAATTTTTCTTTGTTTTCGTCCACTTCTTTAAGTTAAGCATAGCATGTATAGTCATAGCAATCTTATAATATGCACTTAAAAAGTGCACCCCTGAAAGTTATCTTTCACATCATATGTCACTAAACTATCATCCAAATATGCGATACATAAAGGAGGCATTTGTCAATTGGAAATAGGTGAAACAAGGGCTTGATTCCACCTAGTTTCGCCAAACACCCCATTGCAACTTGGTTCCGAGGTGGAACCAAGCTGTTAATGCTCTAGAACTTAGCTGACCCTAGTTCTATGGTGTTGGTTTTGGAATGATGCGTTGAATTTGTAACAAATAAATTTGCTAGCAAAGTGCATTAGTCGTATCAAGTAATAAAGTAGATAGTAGAGTGTCGAACCCACGAGGAACTAGTTAAATATAATCTATCTCAATAATGTACTAAGAAGGAGAGGGTGTTGTGATATGAAAACAAAAAACAAATGTACAAAAAATTAAATAACAAAAAATAAAATGAATGGGTGTTGAGCCTTATGATTATGGATGATTAATAATGATGATTAACTAATATGAATCATGATAATAATTGAATTATAACAATGATAAATAGATTCAGTTTTTGAGACGATTTAGGAATACCTAAATTAATGACATCTATGCTGAGTAAATCAAACTATCTTAAATCTCACAAAACTTAGGATCACAAACGCTGAGTTAATCTTCAGTTAAGAAAGATATTAAGATGTATTAAGTTTAATTTCTAAATTAACAGTCATCTACGCTGGGTAAAACTAATAGACCGCACAAAATCTAGCACAAACGATGAGTTACAAGATTTGTGTTATGATTGCTTCAACTTTAAGTAAAAAATTGATTCGCTAAGAATTATCAAATCCTAAAACTAACCTTCCCACACCTGATTTGTAGACTTATTTTAGAATATAATAATATCACTGAAAAGCATTAAGCACAATAATCATAATCAAAAGAAACTGAAATAACTATATTAATTCAGATCTAACAATCGAGTTCATGTAGTTTTCTCGATATCATAAAAATCTCTATCACAAACTAAAGGATTAGAATAAAAAGGACGAAGTACCAAAGCATCCAGTAATAAGGAAAGAACAAAAATTCTTGCTTTAGACGATCTCTGGAATGATCTCGAAGCCCTAATGCTGAGTTGCTTCTCCTTCTTCTCTAGCAATCTTCTTCAACTTGAATATGTTTCCTTTGCAGTAAGCACGATTCCCAAGGTCTCAAGCACCTCAAGCATCACATAACACATTTTTTTCTATCTCTTAGGGCCTCTCCTCTAAGTGTCCCAAGGTTTTTAGTAAAGCTTCGGTTTGAGTGGGAAGTATGTCAAAATAATAAAAATTCGAAATAGACCTTATTGGCCTTTAAAACCATTCAAAACTTTTTTTAAATCTGAGTAAATATATTTCCTAATGATCCCTAGGACTTATGATAAAGTTTGGAGTCGATATGCAATTGAAATTCCTAAGAAAAGTCAAAGAAATATCAAATTCAGCTTTGTAACGATCCATAAAAGCTTTGTAATGGTGATTTCACGGTCCTTACAGTGTTCAAATAGAAGTAAAAGTTTTGACGTCCCATAACATCCTAATCATGGCCCGTAACTCGGGCAAATTTTTGACGTGAAAAATGCATTTTAACGACCTGATCAAGTGGTTTCATGGTTCTGTTTCATGACTGTTGGAATTTATAACAGATATAAATTTTAGAGGTTGCAGAATACCTCTTGCAGCGGAAGCGGATCGTCGGAGCTTTCCCACGAACTCTTGACGAATGCACTTGCACCTCGGGATCGGGAACCGAATCTCTGGGAAACGGAACTCTTTGCCACAGCACAAGTACTCTGGACGAACCTCTGCGAAAGTGTGTTTGCGACCTATGCTATGGGTCCCCTTTTATAAGGTGGGGAGACTTGGGCGACAAGTTAGGCAGAACGCATCACGCGTATGATGATGTGTCTGCGCAGGCATGCGTCTCGCCCTAATGGGCCGTGCGTATGTGCGGCCCATGTGCCCAAAAGGGCACTATTCCAACAATCTCCCACTTTCCCGCATTGGGCATTGTACTTTCATTTATCCAGAATTTATAAATGTGTCGTGCGACCCACGAGTACAAGAACGCTTCTTTATAGGAGCTAGAAATATACATGTTTAGGTTCAATCGTTCAACTATCTTAAGAGCGTATGTCATGCCCGTTAGAGATTCATGATAGCTCACATATGAGCCCACAAATGCTCAAATAATATAACTCGTTATGCCCTAGATCTGTCTTGCAGCATAGCTAAGACAACGCATGTCTTGCTCTGCGGTAACTATCTTTCACATACACTATTTTCAAAAAAATAGTTGGCCAATTGTATGCCAAAGCTTTATGCAGCTCATAACAGTTCTTTCTCTCGCCCTCGTGTCTTTTAGTAGTGAACTAGCTGCTTTCCTAGACATGGCTCGTCAGGCTACTTTACTTATATGCTAAAGTAGCAAGCACTAATTCCTTTCCTTAAGACATAGTCAAGAGTCTAAGGGCACATGCAGATGAAACATCTGTCAGAGACTCACACTATGATGACCATTGAACTAATCAATTCATCATGTCTCTCTAGGTCGACTTTGCATACTTGGTACTAAACACAAGTACTGCGATGGAGACTCTCACTGAAAGAGCGTATGTCTAGCTCTGTTTAATTACACACCGCACAGACTTAAGTCCAGTCGCTAACTCTTAGCGCCTGACCCGAGTTTTCAAATTGCTCGCTAATCAATAGCGTCAAATTTGAATCTCGCATCTGGCCTCTCTATCTCTAAATCAGGCGACATTGAGTTACTAAAACCCATGTTAAATCACACTATGACTCACATAGTTCATTCCGCTCACTATTTTCGTGAGCGCCGGAAACATTTGTTCGTGTGAGTGAATAAATCTAGACCTGATCGACATACTTTTCACATGCAAACTTCACAACAATGAATTTATCAAGAAAAATAATCTTTTATTCATTGAAAATTTTAAGTACATCATTACATTTATAATCTACGCAGCCCTAAAGCATTTACATGTCTTAAGAATGCCTCTCTTGGCAATGGCTTGGTGAACGGATCAGCAATCATTTTGTGCATTGATATGTACTCAACTGAAATCTCCTTTTTGACTTCTTGATTTCGTACAAATTTGTACTTTGTGTCGATATGCTTTCCTTTGCAATGGTATTTCTCGTCCTTCACATAAGCTATGGCTGCTTGATTGTCACAGTGGAGAATCATTTTCTTCATTGCATTCTCAGAAATCCTCAGGTTTTGAAGGAATCTCTTAAGTCATAAGACCTCTTGTACTGCCACTGAACAAGTTATGAATTCAGCCTCCATAGTTGACAGTGCCACACAGTCTTGTTTCTTGCTACTCCAAGTAATAGCGCCATTGCAGAGCAAGAAAGTGTATCCGGAGGTGGATTTACGTTCATCAACGTCACTAGCCCAATCGGCATCGATGAATCCAACAAGTTGTAGACTTCCTCCATGATAGCACAGTGCAAGATGTGCAGTACCCTTGAGGTATCTCATGATTCTCTTCACCGCCTTTCAGTGTTGGCATCCCGGATTAGCCTGATATCGACTAACTAGACCCACGATAAAACATATGTCCGCCCGAGTACACATCATAGCGTACATCAGGCTGCCGACCACACTCGTATAAAGAATATTGAACATTTTCTTTTGTTCCTCTGGAGTTTTTGGGCACATGTCCAAGCTTAAAACCTTGCCTTTCATAATAGGAGTGTCAATGGGTTTATAGCCATCCATGCGAAATCGTTCCAAAACTTTTTTTATATATGATTCCTACGACAAGGCAAGGAGTCGTTTGGAATGGTCGCGTTGGATTTTCACACCCAGTATGTATGTTGCTTCACCCATGTCCTTCATCTCAAACATAGAGGACAACCATTGCTTAATGGTAATGACATAGTCTCTATTATTTCCAGTTATTAGAATGTCGTCGACATATAACATCAGGATAGCAAAATTATTCTCGGACTTATGAACATACACACAATGATCTTCATCAATCATATTAAAACCGTACGAAACGATTGACTGATAGTGATATTTGGGTTTTCTAGTGATAACTTGCTAAATTAAAGAAAATGTCAATTTTTCATTTTTTTTTTGTCCCCCAACTCACTAGCTGCAAGTGCACAGGTAAGTTGTAGTAGACTCAGGTTGTCGTATCCACAAGAATTTGAAGTCTAAGACACTCTAAAACAATCTAGATTAGTTCTGCTTAAGTGGCTAAAAATAGATTTTTAATGAATAGTGAAAACAGATTTTTTTATGGAAAGTGAAATGATAACAGATTTTTGGGTTTTGGAAATTTATCAAAACTGAATTATAAATGCTAGAATGAAGTCTAAAAAGGTTTAACTATCTATGAGGAAGGTTCTTCTAGGATTTGGGGTTCATCTAAATTAATTAAGGATTGAATGGAACAAGTTATCACTAAATGTCCAACTTTTGATTCAACTTGAAAATGGTTGTTCCCACAGCTCAATTGGCTTCTAACTAAGCAATATATGATTATATAATTGTTAGCTAGGTTCAATCAAAAGAGGGTCCTCACTGAAAATCAAGTTATCATTGGGCTCAAAAGAAAGATTCAATGCTGATTTTTTGCAATTCAAGGAAGTTTGGAATGATAACTTGCATTTGCAATCGTAAAAAGATGGAATCATTCCAATCAACCAAACTAGGATAAAATATACTCAATAATGGTGCTTGTGTTCCATGATTCATCTCTGAATTCAAGGGGGATTCAAAGTCAACCTCTCGGTTGCAAAATAAATTGGAATCCACACAAACACACTCAATTGGAAATGCAAACATATGGCCACATGAGTTCATAATTCCCATTGCTCCTTGGCCCATCTCTGGATCTCAAAAAAGCCCTTAAGACTACCTTTCAGTAGTGGATTAAAATGAGGGTTGACAATGAAAATCAGAAGTTAGAAAAATGAGAAAACAGAAATCAGCATTTCAGGAAAATCAGCAATGTGGATTGATGGGATTCAAGTTTGCCAAATGCCCCTTGACCCAACTCTGGACTGCAAGGGATTCCTAGAGTACACCTCTCAGTGATTTGAATAAAATAGGGATTAACAATTGGCAATTCAGATTCCAAATAATCAAAAAATAGAATTTAGAATCAAACTAAGAAATCAGATTTTGGAAAAATCAGATTTGAATTCTGAATTGTCAATGATCTTGATTCATTTCTGAATAAGATCATGGCATATATTAGCCTCTCAACTATTCAATTATCCAATCCTTGATGACAATCAGATCCCAAGCCCAGGAAATCAAATTTCAGGAATTTTAGGAAACCAGAAATCAGCAATTCATTCAACTCATTCAAATCAGGAAAAACCAAATCAGATTTGAATCATAGGAATGTCAAAGCTTCTCAATTCATTTCTGAACAAGATTGGGATAGATGTTAACCTCTCAGTTGTTCAATTAATTCAATCCCCAATGACAATCAGATTCAAACAACCCAAGAAAATCAGAATTCAGATTTCAGAAAAAAATCAGATTTCAGAAAGTAGAAATCAGAATTCTAATTGGGTTTGTATCTAGAACTTGGCATTGATTCTTGATTCATTTCTGAACAAGGGTTAGACCAAATGATAACTTCTCAGTTATAAATACAAATAGGGTCTTCAAATGACAAGATCGGATTTATAACAAATCAGATTTCATAAATGTAAAACCAGAAAAATCAGATTTCTGATTTCTGTTCAGGAATCAGTGGAAAATCTGGTTTGAGTCAAATGATTGCCCAAACAATCTTGATTCATTTCTGAACAAGATAGAGACAATACCAACATCCCAAAGACTCAATTAATTAGGTTAGAAATGAAGAACAGATTCAGAAAAAATAGGAAATCAGATTTTCAGGAAACCAAATTCAGAAATCAGATTTGCAACTAAATGGAATCCAGAAATCTGACTTTATCTCTTAATGCATTCTGAAGGGTGATTAGATCAAATAACACATCTCAATCATGGTTTACAATGGATCTAATGATAACATGAATCAGTGCAGAAAAGTTCTAGAGTCTGAAAACCAGAATTGATTTCAGTGCAGGATTACAAATCAGTCCATATCCATCCAAAATTAATCTAAACTACTACCCTATCCTATAAGAAATGGAGTTTAGCTCCTCATAATTACAAGATTTGACATGAAATGGGATAAGAAACAGATACAATTCATGGTTCCTTCAAGCTCTCGGCAGTAGCTCCCAAAATCTAGCAGCCCCCTTCCTTGCCTTGCTCCAAACCCTTGAATGACCAGCCTCCCTTCTCCTCCAGAAAAATCCAGCTTATATATCACTCCTTTCCACCCTTTGATCAGCATCTAAATGTCCTAATCCTCCTGATTAAGTCACCTGTCCATCTGCAGAAATTTCAGCAGTGACAGCTTCCCTTTTGTGCAGGAAAAGTAGTGGTCCCCCCTACTTTTTCCACCTTTTGGCCACATTTTCTTCTTGCTACAAAAAACCCAAACAGCAAGCATCAAAGCTCTTGAGTAGTATTTTGACAAATAAGGATTAGGATAATGCTGGTAACTAGTTCAATTATCAGATGGGTTTATGTGTTGTGCAAGAATGAAAACTTATATCGATATGAATGAATTCAAGGGCCCGGAATGATAACTTTATGGAAATCTTAGAAAATGTCCTAATATGGGTGGTTCAAAGCATTTCAGGCATCAAATTGATTAGAGTGACAAGTGAGTGAGGTCAGAAATTAAATATGAATGAGATTCCTAAAAGTGATAACTTGAGTGCCCCAAAAATGATAACTTATATGACTTAAAAACGATAACTTGTCATAACTTGAGTTTTGATTATCCAAATGTGATGAAATTTGACCAGCAATGAGTTAGAACAATAATAAGATGATTGCTTAAGGTCCTTGTGCAGAATTAATGGTTTTGCATGTCGAAATGACAGAATTGCCCTTTAACGATAACTTGGCACTTGAAAAATGATAACTTGTTCAAATGGACTTAAAACTTTGCACAAGTTGAGATGTGACTATCCAAATATGATTTATACATGATAATAATGGATTTAGGGCAAGAAAACCATTGAAAATAAGTTCATTCAAAATAATGATAACTTGGCACTTAGGAATGATAACTTGTCATCAAAATGATAACTTGGCATAGAATTTAAATATTAATGGATTTTGGCATTTCAGAACCTCTATGCACATGGAATTAAGTATGAAATGAGGAATATCAACTAGTTATCACAATGTTTGCATTCCAAGTATAATTGGCCCAAAAATAGGTAAAAGTGGGACTCCATATGTATGAATTTCATCTAAAATGGGTTAGAATCATATAGTGATCAGCAAGTGATCATTGACTGATGAAATTTCAGATACTACTGTCTAGATGATTATTTGAGTCCATAAATGGACCGGCGCAGCTTGAAAACTTTGCGCTCTTCTCCTTTTACGATGAAGCCTTGAGGTTGCTCCATGTAAATTTTCTCATCTAGTTCTCCATTGAGAAATGCGGTTTTTACACCATTTGATGTAATTCTAAGTCCATATGTGCGACTATAGCTAATATTAGGCGAATTGAAGCAAACCTTACAACTGGTGCAAAAGTTTCTTCATAGTCAACACCCGCAGATTTGGTGAAACCTTTCGCCACTAGGCGGGTTTTATATCTCTCAATTGATACATCCACACCACGTTTAATTTTGAGAACCCATTTGTTTCCAATTGCCTTACGGCCTGGTGGGAGATCAACCAAGTCCCAGACTTGATTTTTCTGCATGGACCCTAACTCTTCCTCCATTGCCTTAATCCATTCTTCCTTAGCAGAGGACGAGAGAGCCTTTTTGATAGATTTTGGCTCAAGTTCATCTTCCAGACTTACTATGTTGACCTCATGTGGTCCATGTTCATGCAGCCCTTTGATTTCAAAACGTTGGCGCGGAACATGTTTTCTATTACTCCATCGAAGAGAACCTTCAGGTTAATCATCAGTTGATGGTTGTGAATCTCTCCCACTCGGATCAAGCTGTGGGATAGAGGGGACTAACTCCTCAACTGGTTGATCCGCTTGAGCCGTCAACTCAGGATTTTCCTCTACATCTATGAGAAATCCCTTGTCTATCTCGCCTTGCTTAGGAAATTCATTCTCTATGAATGTCACATCTCTACTTTCGATTTCCGTTACCGTACCATCTTCTCTTTCTCCTATGAGTACATAGCACTTAGATGTTTCACAATATCTTATAACAATACATTTCTGCCCTCTAGGACCCAACTTCCCATACTTATGAGAGTTGTTTAGAACATAGGCTGCGCAACCCCAAGGGCGCAAATAACTAAGGTTAGGCTTTCGACCTGTCCAAAGTTCATAAGGTGTGGTAGAAATGGATTTCGATGGTACACGGTTTAAAATGTAGGCTGCAGTCAATAACGCATCTTTCCAATACAAAATTGGGAGATTAGCTTGCGTCATCATGGATCGGACCATATCAAATAATGTACGATTCAGTCTTTCCGCAACACCATTTTGTTGTGGAGTTCTCAGTACTGTTAGTTGCCTAACTATACCTTTTTCATCACATAACTTTTTGAATAAGTCAGAGAGATATTCACGTCCATGGTCAATTCGCAAGGCTTTAATCTTGCAATCCACTTGATTCTCTGCCATGTTCATGAATCGTACAAAACAATCCAATGCTTCAAATTTATGAGAAATCAAATATACAACACCGTAACGTGAATAATCATCAATAAACGTGATGAAATAAGAGAAACCGTGTCTTGCATGAACATTCATCGGACCACATATGTCCGAATGGATTAATTGTAATGGGTACTCGACGTGTTTTTCCATCCCAAATGGTGTTCTTGTTTTCTTACCAGCTAGACATTCCTCACATGTTGGAAGATCAGCTTTTGCGAGAGACCCCAAGAGGCCTTCTCTAGCAAGTCTATTCATTCGATCTTGACCAACATGTCCTAGTCTGGCATGCCAAATGTTGGCACTATCATTCACATCAACAGATGATATAAAAGAATAACTATTAGCAACAGATGCTATATTTAAAACATAGAAACCATTATTGAGAAAACAATTGCATAGAAGAACATTGTCATAAGATATTGTCATTTGTTTCCTCTGGAAACTTATTACATAACCAAGTTTGTCTAATGATGACACAGAAAGTAAATTTCGTTTAAAAGTTGGAGCATATAGAACGTCGTGAAGGTAAAGTATTTGGCCGTTGCGAAGTTTTAACTTGCACGATCCAATGCCTTTAACTTCAACTCTTTCGTTGTTTCCAACGTAAATCCATTTGCTCCCCGCACTTATTCGACGAAATTTCACGAAGACTCCGCGATCTCTCGCTACATGGTCGGTGGCTCCTGAATCTGCAATCCACGAAGGACGAGTTTCAGCAATTAAGGCACAACTTGAAACATAAGAAAAAGAATTGTGGTCAGGACAAACCTTCTTTGGCTCAGTGCAATCACGAGCAAAGTGACCACGTTTGCTACAATTGTAGCACTTTACTTTATTCATGTCTACTTTGCCGCCACGTTTTCCACGTTTGTGCTGGTGGCCTTGGGCTTTCTTCTGTCCAGCATTTCCGCTCTTATTATTTGGTTGCGACTTATGCGACCTTTTTCTCTTGGATTGGGAAACAGCTCTTTGTCCACCATTGTCAACAACTAATGTTTCAGAGGTTTGATTCATGTCTTGTAGGGCCTCATCCTCCATTTCAATGTGGTAAGCAGCTTGGTCAAAAGTTTTGACACCTTCGTTGTGCATCAAATTACAACGCATATGTTCCTAACTTTTTGGAAGAGAGCGGATCAGAGCTTGCACCTGTTGCTTGTCATCGAGCACTTGTCCCGCACTTTTGAGTTCACGGATCATGTTAGACATCTCCTGGATATGCTCCCTCATCGTATGATTTGGTCGCTTCCGATAAGAGTCAAACCTGACCGTGAGCATCCGGCGCTTGGTGGTCGTAGTGACCCCATACTTATTTTGGAGCGCCGTCCACATTTCGAATGCTGTCTTATAGACTTCGAATTCGCACAGCAGGGAGTTATTCATCGTGCTCAGCAACGTAATGCGAGCAATACAATTCTTTTTGGTCCAGGCCTGATAAGCCTTCATGTCCCTCTGGCGTTGGGCATTGTGTCCGGGTGCAGGTTTAGTGACAACATGATTAATGGTCTCCAAGACCTCTTGTTCTTCTAGAAGATATTGGACCTTACGGTGCCAAATATCATAATTGTCGCCATTGAGCTTCTCATTCTTGTTCAGGTCAGCAATTATTGTTTTGGAACCCATGGTCTAATTTGGTCACAAAAAATTAGGAGAAATCAGTGTTATGCATGTTTTAATTTTGTCCGCAAACAACATAAAAAATGAAATAACAATATTAATGAAGTAGTGACATCGAGAGGTTGTTGGACTCTCACTCATCTCCCACTATCTCCAAGAAATATTATTATTCATTATTTTAACAATGCGACAAAATTTATCTAAATGATTGAATTTTGAATCAACACATAATTCAAAATTTTCTACTTTATCCATTTTGAATCAACTTATAATTCAAAATCACCGAAATTCATTTTGTGTGATGCACCAAATTATTTCTAATATGACCAGGACAAATAGGACTAGTGCAACGGGAGCTCTTCCCCGAGGGGTGCCAATTAAATAACCATGCACTATCCTTCGCCTCGACATCACATTGGAAAAAATTGTGCTCCCACTGTCACACATCAACCCTATTTCTGGAGACTGCGTTGACCATGCACCAAGCCAGTTCCTCGGAACATTTCTAGACATGCATTTCGGGTCACGCACCACTTAACAGAAAGACGTTGGTTATTGTGACAATATTTGAATTTCAAAGTGCCTTAGTCCTACAAAAGAATTACCTATGTTTCATGTATTCTTTAATTACCTATAGTTTGTATAATTAGACCAACTAATTATTTTATCATAGGCTTTGCATGAAACATGTATTTCAGCACATGGCCAAAATTAATATCGCCATCTTAATTAATTCTCACAAAAGGAATTAATTTTAATTTAAGCAATTTCAAATCAATTTGAAATTCAAGGCAAATTATCATGCTTAACAAGATTGGACATACAAATTTGATTTTAACACATAATCAAAATCTTAATCACAATAATAAATATCATTATAACATACATAAACGAAGATATTTATTTCATGCATAACACATTTATTGACATGCAAATCTAATCATTTAATTTAATGCTTTAAATCAACAAATGATTTTCTTTTGATAACATTAAATTGCATGCAATATTACAGAAAAAATTCTGAGGAAATAACAAAATTTTCCTGATTTTTCAAAATTTTATAATAGATATTTTCTATTTTCGGATTATTTTAAAAACCTGGCGAAAATCAAAAAAGAAAAAAAAAACTGTTTATTGGGCCTCTCAGCCAGCCCAATTGCCACTTCTCATATGTGCAACTCTTTTACACCCAAATTATGCCTTCCAGTGGGTCGTGTGCCTACTGGAACAGTTTTCTTTTTTTTTCTTTTTTTCCTGCAACATATGCAAAAAAAAATTCGAAATTTCACCAAAAATATTAAAATAAATCCGAAAAATATATTATGGTCTAGGTTCATCCATAATATATTTGTGATGATAAATTCTATTTTGTCCCTTGGTTGTTGTCATACAACTGAGGTGCGCAGATCCCAAATAATAATAAATATTATTTTTTCGGCGCAATCACGAGTTCGAGAAAAAACTAAAAAAAAAGCTCTGATACCAATGTTAAAATTTATAACAGATATAAATTCTAGAGGTTGTGGAATACCTCTTGCAGCGGAAGCGGATCGTCGGGGCTTTTCCACGAACTTTTGATGAACGCACTTGCACCTCGGGATCGGGAACCGAACATCTGGGGAACGGAACTCTTTGCAACAGCACAAGTACTCTGGACGAACCTCTGCGAAAATGTGTTTGGGACCTATGCTATGGGTCCCCTTTTATAGGGTGGGAAGACTTGGGCGACAAGTTAGGCAGAACGCATCACGCGTGTCCATCACGCATATGATGATGTGTCTGCGCAGGCATGCGCCTCGCCCTAATGGGCCATGCATATGTGCGGCCCATGTGCCCAAAAGGGCAGTATTCCAACAATGACCGTTATGGTCCCATCACGACCTGTTATGTTCATTTTAGTATGGATTTTCTCTGGTGACTTCGTAATTTCAATTTTTTTCCTTTTCTGCAATAAGCATAGAATTTGGGAAGATTTCTATTTTGATAAAACTAAAGCAAATGAAGCCATAAATTGATGCATGCTATATGAAAATGATTCGAAATAAGTTTAGATGCACGTCTAAATATATGTTGTATTTTGCATGCATCATGAAACTAACTCTTCTATTTTTTCACTTTTATCTTTAGTTGAAGTTTTTCTTTTTCTTACATTTTTTTGTGATATCATTTTATTTTTTTATCTTTTTTATATAAAATAATGAGGATGATGGATGTACTGCGCGCATATAGAGCTGCAAAATACAACTATCCTATTTTCACCGTCAAATTTAAATCGACGACTCAACCTTCATGAAGGAGAAAGAGAAACTTGTTAGTCCTGAGATGTTAGAGTTCACATGTTGAGATCCATGAGTTGATGGCAAACTTGTTGAAAACTTCTCATGATATCAGCTTTGCATGCTTCACTCGAAGCCGCCATGATGAGTTCAAGCACTACCAACCTCGAGCTTGCTTGGCTGCCATTGTGAACTCATCTCACATGCAACCATCTTCCTATAACTACTTGTTGCTGGAGTGATACATGTAAAATACAACATATAATTAGGCATGCATTTAATCTTATTTCGATTCACCTTCTTATTGCATGCATCATTTTATAAGCTTATTTACATTAATTGTACAAAATTGAAAACCTACCCAAATGTTGTATTTTATTCTCTAGGAAGCAAGAAAAATGAATTATGAAGCCAACGGAGAAAATCGCGCTCAAATCGAAGTTAAAATGGAGCCGAAAAGTGAGAAACAGTGAAGTTGTTGGAATGTGTGTTGTCACGTGCCGTAAAGGACATTTCACGGGCCGTGTGTGCTGTCACGGACCGTGAAGAAGCTGTGAAATCTCCATCCCAGGCCGTTAAAATGCATCTTTTCAAGGGCAGAAAGTTGCCCAAGATACGGCTGTGAACAAACTTTCACGAATCATAAAATCCGTTGTTTTACTTCAAATTGGACACTATAAGGGCCGTTAAATCACCATCATAGGCCTTAAAAACTCATTTTTAGTCCGATTTGAACACTGATCAGGTCGTTAAATCCCTATGATAGGCTGTGATGAAGCCTAGTTTTGATATTTGGATGGATTTTTGGATGAATTTGAAGTGCACAAGGATTCCTACTCATATTATATATTCCTAGGATGATTTGAAAACATATTATGACACAAATTTCGGAGTTTGACAAGGCCAAAATTTTACAACTAATTCATATCCGATTTTTCCTTTTTTCACATAGAAAAGGTTTTCGTTTCTTCTCTAATCACATGGAAACCTGAAGCCCTATAAATAAAGCCTTTCTACCACCTCGAGAGAGCATGCTAGGGCCCTGCAACCTATACTTTGAAGATAAAAATGTGGGAACAACTTGAAGAACAACCGAGATTTCTGCGTGGTAGACTCGTGCGAGAATCGTGCAACGATTGATCATTCGTTCTAGAGAGTTCTTCCAGTTTTAATTCATGTTGGGATGCATCGTTATGCTTTAAAGTTTTATCTTTTTAATCTCTGTAATCTGGATAATTTAGTTTAGTTTTATTTCTGCAAGAGAATTATTGTTAGGAAAAACTTGTGAACATTTTTTTAGAATCGATTATAATTTGCTTAACTTTTAAGAACATGATTGCTCTATTTAATCATTATTTTTAATTGAATTATTAGTTGATTATTGACTGTGCAGTGTGATCAGTCTCTTAATTCATAATTTCTGTTATGCAATTCATTTCGTAATCTAATAGAGCAGTGCGGAGTATTAGATTGCGTGGTATGCCAAGTTGACTTGTGCAAGCGGTTTGGTAGTGTAGGAATCACAACTCATAGCATTCTAATATGAGTAGGATTGAGAGTAGAGCCGTGTAGAGTATTCTAATCTTATTAGGATTAAGAATAGTCAGTTTACCCAATTAGGGAGATCATACTTTAGGTGTTCCTAACCCATCTAAAAGTTGAACCTGATTATCTTTGATTATATCAATCTCTACAGAAGTTAAACAAGTTTGTTCTTAATCATTTTAACTCATCCTAAGACACTAAGCATTAGTGAATTAATTTAGTTTGTTTTTACTTTTTTGCAATTGTATTTTTTGCATTTTCGTTTACCCAAATCATGTTGTCTCCTATTAGCCTCTGAGATTTGTTTAGTTAAGTAAGTTAATTCCTTGTGGGTTCGACACTCTGCTCTTACACTTTATTACTTGAGTGACTAGTGCATTTACTACCATTTAATTATTATCAATTCTCGCATCATGGAGCTCGAGGATGTGTGGTCTCATGTGCTGATAATTTGGATCATGCGTTGCAAGCGATTTAGACACATATATCTCGTCATTAAAGCTCAAGCACTACTTTTGAATTAGCAATTTGAAGCTCTTGCTAGAGCTTTGACAGGATCAGAGCTTGCACATGAGACCACACGTCTTCGCTGGTGGGTGCCATGGTGACACGCAAGGAGGAGACTACCGTCTCAAGTGTTGGTATGACTTCCATGACTTCAATGTTACCATTTCCTTATCTTTTTCGTATAAGCTTTCATCCTATCACTCAACTAATCATCTTGGCATTTATCGCCTAATTGTCTCACCACTTTTTCATAATAATCCAACTTTGTAAAATTTCTAAATGAAAGACATTTTTAAACTCCTCCAAATTTAGCTATGAATAATAAGAAAATAATTCTTGAAAATAAAAATATCAATGTTGAATATACAAGTGTAACATGAGTTTTTATTCATTTATTACTTTTATATTTCTTCATTTTGACACGTTTCATCATCATATTTTTTCACTTATATATATATATATATATATATATATATATATATATTCTTTTCACCTTTTTTTCATTGATTCGGTACTCATGTGCTTCTTCATATTGCGCAAGGTGGTTCATATAAGCTTTTGACTGACGAATTCTAGAGCAATTGCCCCTAGCTCATCATGCATTAATTCCCTATGGATCTAATTACCCGAATGCACCAAGGTTCGGATAACACTTTTTTATACCTCGTCATATTTTTTGGGGCTCCATTAACCCTCTTTTATATATGATGATAATTTTTTCATGTATTTATTTATCAGTGGGCTCAGCTACACTTGAATGTTCAAAAGGGATATATCATTATCAAGCTAATATACATAATATAAAAAATAAGAGCAATAATAGAAGTTGTCTTCAAGCATCCATAGTTTCACTAAGCAACTTTCTTCAAACCAATTACCCAACATGAAGGTGATAAATGATAAAATAATAATGCTTCAAATTTTGTTAATTAATAGGATCTCCTTGAATAATACTTGAAAATAAGTAAATACTAAGACATAAGAAAATAAGATGTAATTTTTAATTATGCAAAACAAAAAATTTCTAAAATTGCAAACTCCCCCAAGCTTGAACTCAACGTTGTCCTACTGTTGGAAATCAAATCTCCAACATCATATATATGATAATGAAAAATATAAACATAGAAAAGGAAATGAAACAACCTGATTTGCCTCAAATCGATGGATGTTGAAGCTATAAGAAGAAGCCACAGAGAATCTGTAGTGTCCTTGGCAGATATAAGTTTGGGCATCTGTGTTTGTTTCTTCTTTCATCAATTCCGATGGATTAAATTTTTTTTCTCTCTTTCTTCCCTCCTTTTCTTCTTTTTTTAGTTCTATTATGGGCTGTGACATACGTGCTTGTAACAGGTCATGAAGAATATATAACATCCCATCATCCAAGCTCACGGGTCGTGAGGATCAAGTTACGACTCGGTATGAGTTGTGTTCTTCCTTGTTCACTCTATGTTTGTCAGAGTTTTTTGAAGGAGTTGATCCATTGAAGGTCGTCAGCGATTCTCGGGGTGCCGAAGGGAGTTGCCAAAAGTTGATGACATCGCTATTGATAATTGGGATGGTGAGCGATGGTCGTCTTGGAAGGCATTCAGAGATTTGTCAACGCTTTTAGTGTTGCATCTCCTCGGAGATGAAGAAGACACGGTGGATGTGTAGTTCACCACAACAAACAACAATTGTCAGAGTTTTGCTTGAGTACGACGATGGAGCATCGTTGGTACAACTTCTACTTGAGCTATATATTCTTGTTTGCCTAAAATAATTTATTTATTATATATAAAATATTTATAGTAAACGATTAATGTAATATTATTTATTACTTATTATTTCATTACAAAATTTAATATTTAATTAATTATAATTTATGTTAAAAATGAATTTTATATTTTAAATAATATATTTTTAACATTTTAATTTATACATTCATGTTTGTTTTTTTAACAAAAATTATATTTAAATATACCTATTATTCAAACACCCACTAAAATTAATCCATCATCGACTTTATTATCACATCAATTTTCTAATTTCTCATCATTACGTTTCACTCTATCGAAACACACCCTGAACTAATACGTCAATTCAACTATTTACGTAAAACTTGGAAGAACCACGGTTTCAGTACCCAAACACATCCTAGGGAGAGCAGCTAATCTTCCGAAGTCTTTGTAATCGAGCATTATATTCTCAACAAAGATTCAACCTTCCCAAAATCTAGCATCCAACCTTAAGCATGTCGTGACAATCCATACAAAAAGAGCGTCCCAATCACGCGTTCTGCCTAGACGTTCATTTGCTCACAAATGCCTTTCTTCATTTTCTCACAAGCATCCTAGAAATCATGACATTTGGCAAGCCACAAAGTAAGCTTTCGCAAGACGTAAACAAAAGAACTTGTCTAGACGTGAGCACGTCTAGATGCTGCATTGGTCAGTCGCAAGTAAAAAAATGATCTCATGACAAGTTGTATTAGTGTAGTTTTTTGGGACTGCTCATTTGGCACGTTTGACAATGATGCGAGATTTGTATGCGGAATTATATTAGCAAGTATACAAGGTCGAATAAAAAAAATAAAGAGTAAATAAGAGTCGTTGATCCTACAAGGACTAGCTACTTAATTATCTTCTAACCTTAGTTAATTAATTAGAAACCGTAGATTTGTGATCATAAATAATAAAATAAAGATGATGTCAATCTCAAGAGCTTCGGCCTTCTATTAACAAGAGAGAAAACGATGTCAATCTCAAGAGTAAGTTCAGACTATGGTTTCAACCTTTATCTCTTAATTAAAATAAAATGTTATAGAATTCAAATGATGGAAAGATCGCTAGAAATATAGGTTTCGACTATGTCAACTTAACTACCCTAAATTAAGAATAGATAAAAGTAGTTAAACAAGTCAACTTTGATCTATTTTAATTAGGATGCTTTTAAATGTAAATCCACATTATTAATTACTAAACAAGATAATTAATAATCCATAATTGATGTCAACAAACAGATGACCGAAAATCAACTGCAACAAGCCCGACTCGAGTTCTGCCTTGTTATTCCTCTACTGGACCAACTTAGCTCGGGTCTCCAAGGCGTGGCCCGAGTTGTCAGGGTACCTGGCCCGAGTTGATCAAATTTTGTCTGAGTTCATTGTTAAATTATTTTGACGAATTTGACGAATTTTTAATCAATTATTGTGCACAAGATTCACACATAATTACTGCTAAACAGCTAATAATAAACACATAAATCTATTTAACTATGATAAAAGTATTAAGAAAAGGCTATACTTCAGTTCACATAATTATAATTCATAAAATAAATTAAGAGAAATTCGGGTTAAGATTGATTTTTCTGAAACAACGAAATTGCTCCATAAATAATTGATTTGACGCTAATTTCGAGAATAAAAAACAAAATAAATGATTGGAAATATTAAATAAAACTCACACATACTTGATGAGGCGTCTGGAATGAGCCTTGGCTGAGACTACGTGAAAACGATTGCCCAAAATCTTCGATTCTTCAATTCTTGATTGATTTATAGTGGTGTGCAATAGAAACTTTTTCCTTGTTTCTCATGTGATTAGGGCTTCAAACTTCAACATTACATCCTCTTCTGGTTCATGGTACATTCATATTTAGAAGTATGGCAGCCACCTAGGATTCCGAGTTGATGTTGGGGCTCAAATCGACGCCAAAGTCTTTCAAAAAATCACGATCGTCCATCAGAATTTGTCCAGTTATGTTAACCCAGCCCAGGTTTAGTCCAACCGGGCACGAGCTTGGGTTGTTGCGGGTCGAACTCGGTCTATGTAGGTAGCCCAGCCTAGGTATGAAACTAACTCGGCTCGGGTTCTTGTAGAAACAAACTTTTAGCATTGTTTCGGCTTTAATTTTTGTGTTTTTTCAATTCAATTATTCTATACCTCCAAATTGATAATTTTGAAAATAAAATAAGCCAAAAATGAGTAGCTTCTAACATGAAAGAATTTAAGAAAATAGATGCATGCAATCATCAAAACTATGAAAAATAACCTAAATAATGTATGTAAAATATGTTTAAAAATGCATGCATCATATGAAGAGGAGGAAATGACATCGAATTTGGCGATGACCCAAGATCATGCTGCACCACAGAAGGCTTGTTCAGAGCTAGAGCATGCTAAATCGAAGGACATTATGATCATATTCGAACAACACCTCACACAGTTCCAACTCAACATTGGTGAGATGCAAGACTAGCTCTCGATGCATGAGCAAGAGTTGCGGAAGTCGGTGGACATCATGGTTTGTGGGATAAGATCGCGTTGGTGTATGCGTGACTCGAATCGATGGAGGGAACGATCTTGGACATGAGGCACCCATGGCCAACAACTATATAATGAACATGAGGCATGTTCTGGACTAAGATTTCAAAGCCTTTCTAAGAAAATATCAAATGGGCCTACGGGCAACATCAAGAAACATTGCCTCACATGAATCAAGAATCAACGTGTTGAAGTCGAGACCATACAAGGGCAAGAGATTATCAAGTGAAATAAGCGACTTCTATGAAATGCCCGATGGTATATGGAAGCTTTAGATGTGACTCAAAAGTAAGTATGGTGAAGAGTGTGTCTTTCTACCTGCAAAAATGATGCCACTATAACAACGTGGAACGTGGCAATGTGGATCCCATTGTGACATGACAAGCATTCAGATGACAACTTATCAACTATTTGTAGCCTGCCAAGTCAAGACTGGAGGTCAAAATTGTATTGTTCAACATTAGCCATACGTTGAAGGAGTATGTAAAAAAGTTCACCGAGCACCCACTGACAAAACTCTCAAGTGGATGAAAACACACTATTGGCGATCTTTGTTAAGGGTTTAAAGTCTTGAGCTAATACAAAGTTGGAGCAACAAGATTGCCCCAATCTTCGATTGTTAGTCGTCGCTGCTGAATCGCTTATGGAGTGCGCCAAGATGAGTATCATACCACTAAAGCCCTCGGGGAAGGGCCATGGTGGGGGAAAGAAGTCCAAGTCGCAAGAGACATACTAAGCTATCAACACCAAGATAAGGGTGTCATCAAGATAGTGACAAATTCAAGAGGGATGGAAAGCCACCAAACTCTTGGTACATTTGCAAGGGTCCTCATTGGACAAATGATTTCCCACAAAATGTGACGGTCAATGCCACATATTGCCTCGATAAGACGAAATTGTGCTCATCCTATTAGACTACACCAAGTCTTATGAGATATAGACATATACTTCTAACTATGCTATTAGATGAGTTCTTAAGAAGGAGGGGCATCCCTTAACATTTGAGAGTCGCAAACTCAATGCAGAATGACGCTATGTCATTCAAGAGAAGGAGATGACCACGGTGATTCACTACCTACGAGCATGACAACACTACCTTCTCAATCCGCAGTTGCACATGAAGACCAACTACTTTGAGAAGAAGAAGAAATTCTCGCCAATGCAGACATGCTGACAAGATTTTATGGTAGAGTTTGACTATGTTCTAAAGTACAAGCCTAACAAGAAGAATCTCATTGTCAATTCCATCAACCATTGCATAGAATTGGTGTCCATGAGCTCCTCTCAGGCCGACCTGATGGAGAGAATCAAGAAGGAACTAGAGTCAAGCTCAACGACAAAGAATTTGTTGGAGCAAGCAAAGGAGGAGAAGACACGTTGATTTTGGATGGAGATGTGTTGATCTTCACCAAGGAACATCACTTTTACATTCTGATGTTCGACAACTTGCAAGCGCCATCATGCAAGAGTTCTATGACTCCAAGTAGGCGGAACATCTGAGCATCTGCCGCACTTTGGCACTCATTAAGGACAATTATTTCTGGCCAATAATGGAGTATGATGTTGAAACATTTGTGAAGATATGTAGTATTTGTCAGCAAGATAAAGGTATTCAACAAGCGCTCGATGGACTCTTAAAACTTTGCCTATTCCAGAGCGACCATATAAAGATGTTTTTATTGACTTCATCATGGGCCTACCCGAGTCTAAAGGGAAAAGTACTATTATGGTGGTTGTGTATCGATTATCCAAGTAGCCATCTTAATCGTTGGCTACGTAAGTTGCTCTACCACTAAAGTTGTAGAGTTATTCATGAAGCATGTGGTGAAGTATTGAGACCTTCCACAAAACATAGTCAACTATCGTGATGGATGATTCATCAACAACTTTTGGAAGGAGCTGTTTAAAATGATGAGCTCCAACCTGCATTTCTCCATGGTACTTCATCCCCAAATTGACGGCTAGATAGAATGGTGAATTATATCTTGAAGATCTAGTTTTGACACTATGTTGGTGCCAATAAGAAGGACTACGCAATTCCATTCGACATCGCCCAATTTTTTTTACAATATGAAAAGGAGCAAGTCAATCAATTAGAGTCCATTCGAGATAATAACGAGTTAGCAGTCCCTCACTACACAGGTCCTCTCTACTTCTTATAGTAGCAAAGACTCTATCGCTCACCGCATGACGAGAGAATGGGATAAGCAGAATGATATGGCTTGAGCATGCTTGCACATGGAAATGAAGCAAGAAGTGGGCCGACACTGCTTGATGAGATGTCAACTTTGATGTCGGAGACATTGTCCTTGCAAAAATCAGCATCGAGCATGAAGAATCTACACAAGGGCTTCATTGAGCGTTACGATGACTTGTTCAAGATACCGAAGAAGGTATGCAATGTGGCCTACAAGCTAGAGCTCTCGCTTTAGATGCAACAACATTCCATGTTCAGCTTGCTCAAGTCATATATTAAAGACCCTGATCCTGAACGTGGAATTGCAAACCATGCTCTGTTGGACATTCGTCAACAATTCACTTACCAAGTCGAAAAAGTGTTTGTCATCCAAGGATCAAAGAGGAAGAATGAGTGACTTGTTCGATGGAGCGAAAGATCGAATGTCGACACAAGTTGGGATGGCGATATTCCCCGCCCCCTACGGGGCCCCGTGGGGAATCCCCGATCGGGGCCCCGAACTCGGGGAATTTTTTCCCCGCGGGATCAGGGATTGGGGAAAATTGTCCCCGAATCCTCTTTCGGGGATCGGGGCGGGGGGAATTGTCCCTGTCCCGCCACCCCGCGGGGTCCCAAATCCCCACACCCCAAAGAAAAAGTGAGTGTACAACAATAGTCCCACATTGATAGTAGTAGGAAAGTGAGAGTAAATAGACAAGTATAAATGAATGAGGAGACTAATGGGTCAATATTGAATGTTTATGGAGAAAGTCCACCTTGGATATTTTTCAAATTTATAATAATATTTTTTATCAAATTATCTCTAAGATAAAATTTTTTTACTGAACCAAAAAATACGATTCAACCCGATTTTTTCCGGTTTTGACCGATTTTTTATCGGTTCGATTCGGTTTAATCCAGTCCAAACTAAGATCGGGCCGCGGGGTTTGGGGTCCCCACGGGGATTCGGGGTCTCGGGGGATCGGGGCGGGGGATAAAATTCCCTCGGACAGGGGATTCGGGGCGGAGTCGGGGGCGGGGTCGGGGGCGGGTCATCGGGGTCGGGGCGGGGGTGGTGTTCCCCGCCCCGAACAGGGCCGGGTGCCATCCCTAATGACAGTTCAAGCAGAATATTGAAGAATTTGAATTTTCAATGCTGACGACATCGCTAACTTAAGTAGGATAGAATGTCACTGGCGCCTTGGAACCCGCCTTGTGACTGCCAAGTTATTTTACTTTTCTTGTAATTTTTCTTTATTTTAACCCATTTTTATAAGTTAGGCTTAACATGGCATAGTGATGGAAATCTTGTAATTCTTCACTAAAAAAGGTTCACCTCAGAGCTTATCCTCTACATAACATGTCGCCAAATTACCACTCAAATTTGTGATACATTAGGGGAGAGTAGCTAGTCCTCTCCCGAAACCTTTGTAATCAACTATTATATACTAAAAAAATATTCAAAGCTTCCCTAAACTTAGCATCGCATCCATTTGCTCACAAACACTTCTGTTGAACTGTTCGCTCCGGACAAGTTCCCTAGAAATCATGGCATTCGGAAAGTCACAAAGCAAGATTCCACGACACGTTTAGACGTCGTACATGTTGATCACGAGTAAAAAAAAGATCATGAGTAAAAAAATAACCCCATGACACACACATATCAATTGACCATGCAAGAGATCAAGTACATGCATGGAAATTAACACATTGGAGGAAAGCCTCCCATTAACACAAAGCTAAATATAATAACAACATGAGTAAGTAATAAGGAAGATCCTTTAAGCATAAGCATGAATAAGATAGCATTTTATCTTTCAAATTAAGAATTAACATATAAAGGAACAATGAAAATATAATTCATGTCATATGATATAAGCTTTTAAATCCAATTGGGATATCAAATAATATGTAATGAAACTGATATGATGATCAATATTCGACTATGATGGAAAGAGTCACATTTTAGGTCATTCATCTTTCATTTGGAAAGGAATCAATTCTTCATAGAGAGTTCATCTTTCATTTAGAAAGAAAATATGAGTTCACATTTGTTCATATTAATCATCTTTAGAACATAGTAATTTTTTCATCACCATTTAACATTTCATTTCATTTTTTCCGTTCAATAAGAAATGTATGCTATCTATGACATCATAACCAATGGGGGACTAGTGTCACGATGGGCGCTCTGTAACAAGGAAAGGATGTATCGCTTATTTAGCAAAATCTTTTTTCATTATTTAGGATGGAGCAATCTTGTATGATAGGAATAGTTATCACAAAGTTTTGCCTTCATCAGACCACATAGCTTCATTGTTCACCCTTCAAGTCCACTACATGTCCTATCATCATCATCATCATCATCATCATCATCATCATCATCATGTAGTTCTCTTATCATAGATAGACAATTGCAACTCTCCTTTTTTATCTTTTATCTTTTTTAGTCTATCACTTTATCTTTTATTCACAAAGACCCAATCAAGGCTTATGGGATCAAAGTCAGCTCCTAATAATCAATAATTGTATATAGAGATCATGGATTCAAAAGGATATATTTGGTTTGAATTAAAATTATGAAATTGAATAATTCATATTCTCTATTCAACTTTTTGGATGCATGTAAGGTCAAGTGGTCATCTAGTCATTAAGGACCTTCGGACGTCTAAAGGACTAGGTGGACATTCAGTCTCAATAGCATCATTAGCCATTCCAAGGCTAGGCATGATTCGAACATCCAATTAGTTAAGCAGACATCCAATCTTACTTGAACAAAAATGTTGAACACTTGCTCATAAATTTTGAACGCACGAGAAATGACTAGCCGTCTAAACCATCGGTTCACCTATAGGATAAATACAATTTCTCGAGAGATTATAGCATACATTTGCTTCAAGAACTGGACATCTAGTATGATAACAACTAAATTTTCTGCACGTTTGCTACTAATACGTTCATTCCTCATTAGCAAAATAGTGAGTTTTTACGGAATTCTTAAATTTTCAATCAGATTTTCATATACAAGATATTTCTAGGCATATATTAACATCTACTTAACATATGGCATAGTTCAACAATCATTTACAATCAAATTCATGTACATTTCAAAATCAAGCATCATATATATATATATATATATATGTGTGTGTGTGTGTGTGTATATCACACGAGTCCTTTCTCAATCATCATTTTCATATCCATATCTCCATCCATCGTAAGATTCATCTCTTCAATCAAATTTACAACATACATAATCCATTATAGAGATAAAATAAGAATGAAACATGGTCATTCTTATTGGTCATCATATGAATGTCATTTGGGTCATCATATTTCTAAGTCTAATCTCTTGAATCTAATGTCCTCAACGATGCTTGAAATCCACCAAAACATATCATAAAATGTAGATAATAATAATCAAGATAATCACAAGCATGAATTTAACATATAACTCATTCAAAATCATCACTTTAAAGCCTAGAACATAAAGTTTCATAATAAACACTAATAGTTAATGGTGCTACATAGATTCTAGCATGAATCTTAGATAAAAATAGTCCTTAAGACACATTTTATGTTATTTTCGATTGTTTTTCGAGTTCCTTAGTAGCCATTTTATTCTCCTTCCTCCTTAGTTCCTTATGTGCTCAGCAACTCCAAGTCCCTCTCAAATGAAGAAGAAATTGTAAGTAATATCGGTACAAAATAGATTAAGTTCTATGTAGTAGAAGGAAAAAATTTTAGAACGTTAGGGTTATTATTTGAACTTTTTCTTTATAAACGAAGAGAGCTCACGCGTAAAAATATATTACTAAGGAGAATTTTCATATAAAATATTATAACATGTTAAAATCTGCATACTTAATTTAAGATTTGAGACAAAGAAGTTCGCTCTAAAATATAGTAAATTATAATTATTCAAAATGTTGGAAAGTTCATTAATTATTCCAATATGGCAGCCAAACAAATTTCGAAGAATATTTTTTTTTTACAAAATAAGAGAGGTAAACCATCACTGATCGGTTCATGTGACAAATATTTGTTTTTGGTGTATGTTGAGTTTGATTCCACGTACTAATTCTTCCACTGGGTGTTTCATTAATATATTCAACGTAATTAGACACGTTACTTAATATAATCTAAATGAGTCGCAAGCAAAACTTTGAAATATTGAAGTCACAATAATAAAATAAATTAAAAGAAAGTATGAACCTCTAATAATAATAATAATAATAATAATAGATTAAGTACCGTGTAATCACAAAAAGTGATTACAACTTGTAAATATCTGATCTCAATTGTAGATCAATGGTTTAAATTTGGACGCTGATAAATAAGTAAAAAAATCAAAATAATAATTAATTTACAACGTCTAAATTTAAATCGTTGATCATCAATCAAATGATTGAGATTGAATGGTTACAAGTTGCCATCATTCTTTTTGTTACAAATTGCTTAAATTAATAATAATAATAATAATAATAATAATAAAATAAAAAAATCCATTTCAGTCACAGGTAGCCATAATTTAAATGTGCGTCTGCAATATATTTCTTTTCACCCGCACGTCTCTATTCCACATAAATTTCAGATCCAAAATATTTAAGTGCACCATTTAATTTTATACGCGTTCAGCTTTTAATGGTGAAATTAAATAACGTGCATATATATATATATATATATATATATATATATATTATATAAATATATATAAATTCATGTCGACAGATTAAAAACCCACAACTACCAAGCAATTACGACGCCCATAATGTTAATATTGACATCACATATCGAGGTTGTTGGCCATTTATTTATTATATACCCTCTCATCCTGAGCTGGAGACAGATGCCCGTGGATAATAAATTAAAATTCAACTCCCTACTTAATTACTTGTATTAATGCAAATACAAGATACATTTAAGAGCCCCCAAAAAATAAAATTAAAAAAATAAATGACCTTTTAAAACAAATAGCTGAAATGATAAGTTTTCCTGAGAATAAACTAATAATTAATTTGGATGAGAACTCATCTGATTCTTCGGTTCAATTTGTAGAAACGAATTTAATGGCGTTTTAATAACAATAAATGAACATAAACCAAAGGGAAAGAAAATATGAAATTGATATTATGAAATGATAAAGAATAATATAGATAGACCACAGGCAGAAATTTTTTTAGAAATAATAAAATTAGATATTAATTAATTTGATAATATTCATTAAGTTGGAGAACATGCTCACATTAAATTCTTGGTATGTATATATGCTGAAATTCTTATTAGGAAAAAAATTCTAGAAAAAAAAAGGAGGGGTGAAGGATGGGATATGTAGTATCAACCCAACTTGGACGTCCCCTAATATAAATAATAATATTATGCATAATCAAGCAAAATAAATAATATTATAATATTAGTGGAGGCATGGATGACAATCTTCTCAGTGGAAAACAAAAATACACTATTATTATTTTATTTTATTTCACAAGAATAAAATACCTGGTAATAATAATTTTTATTCTGAAAAAAATGTTACTATAAGTAGTAGATATTTTTATTCTTGCCTTATAAAATATAGTGATAATAATATTTTTGAAGTGGAGATTAACATATCAGGCTAGTAATTTTTTTATAAACATTACTTATAATAAGTGGATGGTATTGATAGACAAATTCGACAAAAGCCAATTTCAACTGTGGATTAAAGTGTGCTCATAGAAATATGTTTTAATTTGTGACAAATAATCACAGAATAAACTGTCAGCTATGGCCAGGTCCTTTTCTGGGTAAAGATGCAATTTGTGGATGTTTTGTGGGTGTGGATATATTAATAAAATAATTGAGGGAGGGAGGGAGAGAGAGAGAGTCTAGTAGACATTGAAAATAAGCCAAGAGGGGGTTACAAAAGCCAAGAAGAAGCACAAAGATTTTTACCTTTTTGCAAGGACAAAATCCGCTTTTTGTGCTTTGAAAAGGCTTGGCTTCTTTTAGGTTTTAGGTTCCTCTTCACTTTTAAAAAATATTTTTTAAGCAACAAAAAACAAGTGACAGAAATGGTAAACTTCATTTGAAGTTTTCACTAAAATATAAGAGCTAGTGATTTTAAGTTCAAATCTTAATTAAAAAAATTATTTAGTTTGTAATCTAATTAGTTTGACATTAAAATAATTGATAGTTGGCATGGTATTATTACTAGTTTAATATCGGTCTCCTTGAGATGTTGGGTAAAAGACACATGAAAAGACTGATATCTGCAAACAACTTTGGACGTTTCCGAGGACACTGATTTTAATATCACATTTTATCTGTTTGCATCTCCTCCTCCTCCTCCTCCTCTAATGGCAAATGTTAATTGGTGCCACAAATCACGCAATTAACAACTTGTGCGACGTTTATTAAATCCCATAAAATGTCACATTTTATATTTGAACAATGGTCAACAAGACAGCCAAAAGTCAAAATCCAAGTAATCTTTTGGATAAATTATCTGATCAACTGATTTCCTTACGGTGACAAAAGGGATATTATATAAATGGAGGAATTTCAAATTGTTTCATCTCCTATTAAATTAATTAATTAATTAATTTTTTATTAATATATTTCTGAATATTTTTATTAGTATTGGATAATATTTCTTTGTTATTCAATGCCATTTATTTTTCTTGCAAAGTGAATTTTTTTTTTAAAAAAAACGTTTAACAAATTTCGAACGTAAAAAATTATTCTCGAAAATTATTTTCGCCTAAACAAATGCATGGAGTCTTGTCCTCTTAACCATATACATAACATGATTAGGTCTCCACGGTTATTTCTCAAGTCCTTCAATATCAAAATGAGATGTGGTAAATAATTTAGGCAAGGTATCATTTTAACAAACACACAAAAGCACACAGTACAAAACATAATTTAGGCACTGCACTTTAGAAACACAAATTAAACTGCATGTAAATATTTGTAATGTGGCAAAATTTCAACATTAATGTTATCGAAAAAAAATTTAACATTAATGACATGACGTCATCCTCTTAAAGTTCGACCTTTATTTTAGGTGGGAAAACTTTTCACTTTATTGTGCATATACGTTGCACACGCCAATAATTAGTTCGGGCATTCAAAATAATTACTTAGAACAAACGAAGTGACTATGAGCTCCTTCTTATTTAAATAAAATATCAAATTGAAACATTTATATAAAACAATATAGAATATCATTCATGATATTGTTCGGAACCATATAAAATTAGTGGATATGAGTAATTAAAGATGTCACCGACAAAAAAGTTAGAGTGGATTGATTAGCAAGTCATCTCACTTAAGTAAGATTTTACATTAGAATCTTTTAAACGTAAAGAATTTTCTCTTATAGTCTCACCTATCGCCGTTGCTAAACATACGACCGGAAATAAATTCTAAATTAGTTAGACTTAACTCTTCATCATATTAATTGTGTGTTTTATAATGAGAAATTGATTGAACAATTGACATAGCGATGTTTAAAAAAAAACTGTTAAAAACATTACATAGACAAGATTTTTTTTTTTTATAGGTACACGAATCCTTCTCCATGATTCAGAACAAGAGTAATTTTCCTTCTTTTTTTTTTCTCGTAAAAAGACAGCCCGCCAGGTCCCCCAAACTCTGCTCGTTTTATCGTACATGAAAGTATAGGACAAATTATAATGATAACATGTGGGTCGAAAGAAATAAATATTGAATACGAATAAAAGAAGGAAATGAAATGGCGATGAGGACGCCGGGTGGTGTTAGAAGTTAGAAGTAGGGGCAAGTCACATCAGACGGCGGGGGTGTGCAGCTGGGAAAGGGCCAACCCTCTACGAATTAGATAGTATACATGAAACAGGCTTTCATTATCAGATGATCTTACGGGTCCCATTGCATCAAATGATCATCGGACGGTCTGCATTCCCCTTGCCCAAATACTGTAGTTTAGTATAAAGCCGCAAGGTGATACCGTATATGTACTACCATGCATGTACTCCAAATTGGCACCCTAAATCATATATGTAGGCATGGTAATGGATATCTATGATTGCATATATCTACCTCCAATGGCATGAACAATATCGATTATTTAATCAATTTTGATAGTACCTCTAGTAGTGTCGGCGATGACGACAGCAGCTGCAGGAGATGAAGCTCCGACGACGATGAAGCTCTGGTGGTGATAGGGCTCAGGCAGCAGCGTCGATGGGACTCTGACGATGATGTTGGTTGCAGAAGGAGATGACAAAGTTAGGGCAAAATAACAGACGGTGAATAGTTTGTGAAATGAAATTCCTTCACGGCGATGACCATTCGGCAGGGATAAAGCCCCGACGATGACGACAACGGCAATGGTTGCAGCAGGAGATGACAACAGATCTAGGGCAGAGTGATGGGTGAGGAGCACCGCAAATTGCACCTTCGTCCATCACGCCCCATTCTACATATGGATGCGAGTGGGAGGACCATTCTAGCATAAATATGGCATTATATCCTTAATATATATGTGACTATATAATTTAAGTGAAGTCGAAAATTTTCTTCCCAGTAATTACATTGGCATTATTTAATGTACAGGTTTTGGTAGTAAAAACCTTTTTATGCAGGAGCTTTAACTTAATTCCAATTGGATGAAGTACTGTTTTCTTGGACTAAAAATGTGATAGGGATTCAAAATGTGTTAGGGATTCATGCCAGGACATGTACATGCCATTAGGCGTGATCCTATTAGTTCGTAGCGTGTAACTACGTGAACGCATGTCATGTGATACGTGATTATTTACCAAGGAAAGGATGCATTCGCAACACTTGTACTGTTTTTCTCATGCATATGCGTATGCATATGAATCTAACACATTCGCTATGTTAAAAGGCACATGAAGGCAGCTAATATTGATTTATTTATTTTAAGTTGGTACCCATTGATGATGTGTGTTTATGTGATCCAGTTGAATGTCTCCTTCATCTTGACACTCAATTATTTGAGCTCTTCTTTTTTTCACCGGACCATTATTATCTTAATTAGTTTGCTACTTGTTGTTTTCAAAAAGCATAAATTACAATGGACATCCCCTCATTTATTGTCGCTATTAATCGGAGGACAAATGAACATGTATTAAATTCGGCCCGCCGGAAACCAGAAAGAAAATAAAATTCGAAAACATATCCTGAGAATAGTTCCATTTCAAGATAAGGGATATTGTCTATTTCACAAATTAGAATATTGGCTCTCCCACAAATATATATGTATCAGTAAAAAAAACCTTCTCCATTTGCTTTTTTTTTAAAAAAAAACAAATCTTATTATATGACTAAAGAGTTAAATTCTACGACAAAAGATTAAATGAAAAAGAGATATTTTGACATATTTTGAGATTAAGTAAAATTGATAAGATACATTTCATAAAAAAAATTGAATTTAGTACGCCTCTGACTCTGAAGTAAAAAAATAATAATTTAAGCTAAATTTTGACGGTGCACAGTGAGGTGTGGTATTATCGTAATAAGAACGACAAATAAGTGGCAATAACTGAAGATGCGCCAGATCTCTTTAAACAACGCAGACCAAACTTCCACTGCGCTCACCTCCTGTCATCACGTGGTGGTATCTGCGAACCAAAAAGCATCAACTCTCTCTCTCTCTCTCTCTCGCTTCTCTTCTCTTCTTCTTCTTCTCCTCTCTCTCCATCCCTCCCTTCCTCGCCGGTGGTGGTGGTGGTAGAGAAGGTCGAGCTTCAGGGGCCGATGACCGCTCCATCCAGGTAGCTTCGAGTCTCCGCCGATGTCGGGCGATGCCGGGAGCAGTAGCTGTAGCAACAGTACTAGGAGCAGCAGGTGCTCAGCGAGTCCTGGAGCGCTTTGGATTCTTCATGTCGCTTTAATCCTGATGGCCGTCTGGCTCAGCTCGAGCTTCCAACCCGCAGTGGCAATTCGGATGCTCCCCGCTGGTAGCCGCCATGGTTTTGTCAACAAATATGAGACGACGACGACCTACATCGGCCGGAGACCTGTTCCCTCCGGCAGCGCCTCGCCGGCGCCGCCCGATGCTTCTGGCTTCGTCGACAGCAAGCGGCGCGTGCCGAGCTGCCCGGACCCTCTCCACAACCGGTAACCAAATTCACCTCCACTTCAGTATGCGAGTGAGGGCGGGTGTGCGTGTGGAAGATATATACATAGAGGGCATTTCCTTAGGTTCATTAATATCTGTCTCGTATGTGGTTTTTGTTCTTATTTCTTCCTTTTTAAGTTTTCATTAAGTTGGTCCTTTTGGCTCGATCGGGCTGTGTATAGAGTGAGCACGTACGTACTGTGTGGAAGGAAAAATATTAAGAGGTAAAAAAAAAAAAAAGTGGAGCACCGGAAGGCTTTGTATTAGTAGAATCTCCTACTGAGAGATGGATGATTCCAATAGCTAGTTTTCCTTGTTACAAAAGCATTTGATTTGTTGTTGTTAAAAAATCCTGTGGTACTTGCATGGTATCGCCATGGGGATGTGTAATTTCGGGGAGATTCTTGGCATACAGAGCCTTTGCCTCATGTTGAAATATTTGAAAGAGAAGAAGAAATAAATGTAATGATTGGAGTATGGATACACTCTTTAGAGCTTTGTAGTTTGCAGTCTATATATCTCATGTCTAGTCTACATGTGTTTCAACTTAATTTTGCTCTTCCTTCTTTTCTTGCTCTTTTGCATATATCTATATATATTTCTTCTAGCGAAGATTTTGTGATGATCGAGCGCTCGATGCGCACTCATCCTAATTAATTAATTAAATAAGTAAGAGACCTGTTGTGTAGTTTCGTATGGATATGTGGATGTACATGAAAAGTGGATGGAGGAGGAGACAAAGATCCCATTCGTCATGCTAAAACTTTTTGCATATTTATGATTTGATTATATGCCACTTTTTCTTTGCTTTTTGATTCACACGCCGCAAGAACTGCGTTGCTCTGAGAAGCAATTACGTCAGTACAAACTGGACAAGCAAAAAAGGGTTAGAGGATTTCATATGTCCTGCCAAGGTGTTCCGCCTCGAAGAAGACATGTCAAATTCAAATTGAAGAATCCAAGGTTTCGTATTCTTCTTTTTCCTTTTTTTTTTCTCTCTTGCACATTACTTTTGAGCGAACAGGAGAAAATGTATTCGAAGTTCGAACTTAATTCGCTAGTTGAATCCAAGCTTAAGTTACAAGCGAACCTACTCGCTCTCCCTCCTACTAAAGTACATAAATTTGAAGCCAGGGGGGCAAGTTGCCTCTCTATCTAGAACCCATGATGACATGACATGCATATTTGAGATACACGTTTGAAATTAGAGACCAACCATACTGTTGATAAAAAAAATAAAATATAATAGCTGCGTCCATTAGGCTAGATTACGTGATAATGTGTACAAGTCCAGGACTAATCACGAGGCTTGTAGTATGTACGTCTCTCCAATTAAGCAATTGTTGTTTGTATCACATTGAAGCATGCATCATTATGGATATAGGTAGGTCCCTACTGGGCACTCATAGTTTGTTCTGCTTGCATGTTAGCATTGTTAGGCATGCAGCATCCATCAAATTAAGGCCCTCCAGCTTTGGTGGCTCAATCTTCCTATCTCCATTGCTTGTGTTGTGTTGTGGGTTGTGGCCCCTTCAGCAACTGGTAGTTCGTGGTAGCTCTTTCTGATGGCATCATATATGTGCCTGCCTTTGGATTCGACAGCATTCATGATACATTATATGCATATATATATAGAGCCTGAACAAAGAAGCAGTCAAAGAGGCAGCCAAAACCCCCTGACCGTAATGTAACACTAACACACAGGTCCAGGAGAGAGAGAGAGGAAGAAAATGGGAAATATGAAAACCAAACGCCATTAGGAGGAAACCAGAGGGGTACTTCCGTCCTCTCAGAGCATCGTTTTCTGGAGCTAGATTTTAGGGCAGAAGACGAGTCGACGCCATAATTCTACGGACGTGTTTTTTCCTGTGCAGTCTTCCGGCCGGGGTACGTACGTGTCTGAGGTTGGGGGAAGGGGAAGCAGATATGGAGAGGAGAGAAGCGTCCGCACGGATAACGCCCTCTGCGGACGAACGACGCTGCTCTATCCGAGGGCGGATGATCCGGTCGCATAAGGTCGCGGCCATGAGGACGGCCGGACGGTCGCGAGGGATGCGACGGGAATGTGAGGAGGGAGAGAGGGAGAGAGGGAGAAGGGGGGAAAGGGCGCGGTGTCGTTTAGTTGTTGGATTGGAATCTTATTGACCTTGGTGCATTTGGCAGCACAGGGGGCCATCTTTTTTGTTGCCATTGCATTTAATTAGGGTTACTGGCAGTGGTGCGGCAGCTGCTGCATGAGCTCTAGGGTGCGTATAGTTTTATCTCCAATGGAGGTGTGTTTTATGAGGACACAGTATTCAAGATGTGGCCCCTGACCTGAGGATGGATGGACGCACGCCATGCACTGTGTCTGTGTGTTACATATGAGGTATATGATGGTGGTGAACATGGCCATTGTCTATTTGTATTTATGAACGTCTTTTTTTAGAATATAATTGACCTCAAAATTGTCACTTTTTAAATTTGTATATGCCAATTAACATATCTAAGTGGTCAAGATTAAGCCTACTATCAGTAGATAATTTTATATCTTCAAACTTGTTTCGACTTTTTTTTTCTTCTTAATTTCCTTGTAATTAAGTTGTAAGACTGCATATACTTGTGGGCGGTATACATTGTATTAGGGGCTAGATGTGACAGTATAATGCTACAATGCTCCTATCCTAAGGTGTTTATTGGATTAGATAATCTAGTCTGTCCAAATTTGATTCGAGCAATGGGTTGAATAATCTAGTCTCTCCGAAGTCATCCGATATCACTAATAGAAAAATAATGCAATTTTGCCACCTAGCATATCCGTCACAAACAAAGAAAAATTTACCACAAAAATAATATTTGTGACGGATGAACTATTGTCACAAAAAAACTTGATTGCAAATTTTTTGAGACAAAAAGAACTCATCCCTAAATTTTAGCAACAAATGAGACATCACAAAATATGTCCTAAATTTTTATAGACACTAGTAAAATTTGTTACAAATTAGTGACAAATATGTCTATTTGATGAATGCATGTTTGTCACTAAGTAGTGATAAATAATCTTATCACTATTGCTCTGTCACTAAATAATGATGAATGATTTATCATTATTTTCTATTAAATGGTCATTTTCATAAATAAATAACATTCACAGTAAAAATATAACGCCCGAGAAGTCTGCATGATAAAAGAAAATAAAATAAAAAGATAAAAGGAAAGATAAAACCAAATAGGAGGAGATAAATAGGAAATAAAGTCGAGTTGGATTTGTTTTCCAACAGAACTCGGATCAAATTTCCTCTCATATATATATATGGGGTTAAAACGAAACAATTAGACCCTTTTTCTTGTGCAAGCCGGCCCTAGTTTTTCCTCTATTGTTCGTACGTTTTTCATTGTTCGGCTTGTTTGTCCCTGACTCGCCGCCGACAGGAGACGTGCCGGAGGACGTGAACACCGACGAACGTGCACCTGAACCAAGAGGGACCGACAGAGGAAGAAGAAGAAGAGGAAGAGGAAGAAGAAGACAGCAGTAACGGTTTCTTAGTCAGAAACTTCGAGGTATGAAACTAGGATAGATTCGTAATAGAATCTTGATTTTAAACTTGAAGCATATTCTAGGTAGTTTCTGATTATTTTATTATGTTTTATGATGTTAATTTATGCCGGCCATCATCGAAAAAGATGAACGGAACGCGAACTCCGCGTTTGCACAATTTTTGCATAAGAAGAACTCGGCCCGGGTTGAAGACAACCCGGACCGAGTCCCACGCACGACGAACAGTCGGGAAAGACGACAGTCCTGACAGGAAGACGACCCGACCCGATCCGGTGTAACCCGAACCCGACCCGGGTACTTCCTTGATTTTACCGAGGATGACCACGTGTGAACCCGACCCGGGTTTTTCCCCACTCGGCCCGGGTTCTGACATTGATTAAGTCGAATTTTATGATGTTTAAATCATTGATTTATGTTCCTATTTCAGATCCTAATGATGCTCATGATTACGTCAATAATGCCCCTGATTTACTCTCCATAATCTTGTCTTTTATCCTGATTTAAAGTTTTTATGAAGATGTGATTTATTTAATTAAAATATGCAAGATAAAAGACATAAATCGTTAAATGGAGAGCTCTTTTTATGATGGACTAATGACAACCAGGTATGGGCTGACTCCGGTCAGTTATGGACTGACTTCGGTCAGTTATGGGCTGACTACTGTTAGTTATGGACTGGCTCTGTCAGTTATGATGATGATGATGGACGGGTTGAGGCAGGCCTCCCTATGGGTTGAAACATACCCCAAATAAGTCAAAGATGATAATAAGATGATAAAGAAGATGAATACATATGAATAAAGAATTTCTCTTATGATTATCGGTTTTTACCATTTTATGATGACTCTTTATGACATTTTATTCATATGTCTCTTTACATGTTTCTATCATTTTGTTTATGATCATGATCTATTCTCCTCTTATATGATGATGTTATCTTTATGATTCATGTCTAGTATCATAATCTTATGATGATATTTATCTTACTTCCATACTGAGTTGTAAAATTCATAGGGAGGTTCTCCACTGCATGTTCTTAAATGTAGGCTAAGGTCAGAATGATGAAGGTGACCAATAGTGACAGATCAAGCTCGTAGGTGGCTGCACATGATTATCGAGTCCTTTAGATGATGGGTAGCTTTTTCTTTCTTTTTATTACTTGATGTATTAATTTTCCTTTGGACTCCTATGAAGTCATTTATCAAGTCTTCCGCATATTATGATATTACTCTCTTTTATCCTTAATGATGATTTAGTTTTTTTCGCTTTTATCGTTATTGAGTTGACCAGTTAAAGTCTCCTTTTGGTCAATAAGATGTAAACGTAAAGATGACCTGTAGTGTTTCCGAAGTGTATTCTGCCGCGTGACGGGGTGCGATTTGGGAGCGTTACAAAAAATATTATAAATTTCATTGTCTGAAAATGTATATAAGTAATAGTGTCTCATACACATTAAATATAAGAAATGCAATGCATCAAATATAAGAAAACATATATGCTTAAACAATAACCATGACAAAGAGACAATAGCGATAAAATGTATCAAATACAAGAAAACAAATTAGTTCACCATCCAATGTAATTGATGTTTAATGCAAACCTAATGGTCATTGTACCAATTTTTTCCCAAGAAAAATTGTCTCCCTTTTACAATAGCAATATTTTTCATAGCATAACAAAGCTATAACTATTATATGTGAACTAATTTCAACAATAGACAACAAATAGTCACAGAATGGGAGATGAATATTATGCCTTCACAAAGAAAGAGTAATTCTATGAGATAATCAATAATAAAAAATGAAATAAAGCAAAACAAAATTAAATTGATTCTACATACCACATTTTAATGCCTCAAGAAACTGACATATATGAAAACTTCTATTATTACTTCAAGAAACTTTTGTTGTTGCATGTAGAACTTGAAATGAAGATTAAAAGTGATTTTTTTAAATGTAAGCTTTCACTTGTAAAAAAAATTTATATTTTTAGTCTAAACTATCATGCAGTGTATAAAATATTAAACATGAGCATGATGCATATCTTTAGTACCACAAATTCAAGAAAAAAGATCACATGCATGAACATTTTGGCTTGTCCTAGTTTTAGAATTGTTGCTAAACTATTTGCTTGCTTTGAAGTTTTAATTTGCACAATTTTTTGTCATATAAATAGTCTTCTGAATTATGCTTCCTTAGAAGTTAAAAAAAATATAACTTGTTCCGTCGTTTAACAAGCAACAAAGCATTGTATGACACAACAACTCGAAAGGATTCACTACAAGAAATCGGATCATTTAAGAAGAGTTATGTAGTCCTTAAAAATTGTCATCCGGACAATAATATTCATTAACGACATGAAAAAATTGGTCGTGACTCTTCGCTATAGATTTTGCCGCTAAAAGGTTTCAAAATCCAATGTTTTTTATTTGTTTTAAGGATCATCTAATAATCTTCATTAAAAGTTCAACAGTGACTAGTGTGCTAGTCTCCTATACAACTTATAGAGATCACTCAACTGATCAATATATGATCTTTAGTTGCCTAAAAGTTATGAATATTTATCTGCTAGAAAAAATTTTTAGGCCCAATTTTCTTATCGCTATATACATTATTCTTATTATTTGGGGGACAAATATTCGGTTATTAATACATTTTCAAAATAATAAAATTTTATATATTTGCCATTCAAACCACAAACGTTTTCAAAATTTTAAAATTCTATTTTATAACATTCAAATTCATTCGAAAACATCAAATATCAAATCAACTATCCATACATGATACAATATTCAATTCAAATATTCATATGCAACATCCATCATTTTCATTCAAATCTTTTAAAAATTCCAAATAACTCTTCTAAAAGAACATGTTAAAAAAATATAGTAAGACTTTTCTTCCATCTTCCTTTCTAATCTAATGAACATTCATAAAAATCTTGTAAAATTAAATTGAGAATTACCACTACAAGAAATATGCCAATTCACGATGTAGGTAGGCATCGCTAAAGAGACGCTAAATAGTGGCTAAAAGACATAGTCACATGTTAGTGTCGACATGACATCTCACAATGTTGGAAGGCCGACCTTCGATAGTTGTTAGAATTGCCATGGAGCCAAGGACCCGAACGAGGCTACCCGTGTCACATGTCGATGTTATTTTGACATTATCATGACACAAAAAGTCGCATTGCAAAATAGTAATATGGTTCTCTACGTCGGCCCTAACGCGACGCTTGGTTTGTCGACACTATTCAGACGCTAATATGGCGCTAAGGCAATCCCCAACGTGATTTTTTTTGTGGCAAAATGTGGTGCTACTTAGATGCCAACGCGTCGCTAATCTCAGCTTGAGGACGCTAAAGTTAGCGACGCTAACTCAACACTAAGGTGATATTATGTACAATGTTTTCATATGGCTCCCAACCCTAGTGTGTCGCTATTGATATGCTAAGGAGACGCTATTTACCAATTATTTTGCTCTCATTTCACCCTTATTCTTCCCTTCCCTCCCCATACAATTTACAATGCATATATATAACGGATTCTTGACATTCATCACAATGATATAAGCATTCATAACAATAAGTAATAAAGAGTAATACGTATAGAAAACTAATAAACATCACAAAAGTGTTAATAACATAAATTCATATCAAACATCACAATAGGTATCAAAATGTTACAAAAGTTTTTATCCTAAATTATTATCGTCATCAATGTCATTCGATGTCGATGTATTCAGTATGTGTCTGTGGCTAGAGCATGCTCTGAATAGTCTTCAAAATTAGAAGCCGCTAAGAAAGTTGCTCCGAGATAAGTCCCTTAATTAATGCTTTCCGATGTCAACTCAGGTGCGGCAGATGAACTCAAAGTAGATGGACCACCTGCATATTCTCCGATCCTCCTAAGAATCTGAGCAGTTGTTCCTAAGCCCCACAGATATCCTCCTCATATCGTGTCGACCACCTCCTCCCAAACAATAGCGTTCTCTACAAAATAAAAAAAATTATATAACAGTATAAACATTAAAAATAATAAAAAATATATAACATTAAAATCCATATAACCATATAAAGTACTATATAACATTAAAAACATGAATCATTTACGAGATACTCTACCTGGCTGAGTACTAAGATCATCTTCGTATTTCTCGGTCATCTTCTCATTGTACGCATCCTAAAAAATTTAAAAATTGCACATTTGAAAGGATTTAATGGGGGTCATATGCCTTGTATAGCGTATGACCCCCATACGGCCTATGCCCACCGTCCGATAGTGGGCGATGCATCAGGTCCCCACCTCCCCTCCAAGCACCGCCACCGTCATTGCTGCTGTCGCCACCGTCCCCATCTCTGAGCGTCGTCATCGCTTCCGGCGCCCCAACCTCCTCTGAGCCTGCCACCCACGAGCGCCCTCGCGATCGTCGGCCAAGTCGATGACGATGACGACCTCTGCGTGCACGATAGGGTTGCAGCCTGCGATTGTCGCCCTCGCCATCGATCAAAGAAAGGGGGATAGTCGATTGCAGCCCTCCCCTCGTCGGATCTCTCGCAATCGGCCACCCTCGCCTCATCACCGTCGACGTCGCCGGATCGGGAGAAAGGGGCAAATAACAAAACCATACAGAATTTAGTTTCCATTGTAGCTCTAGACCTTGCTGACGCACATATTTCATTTGGTAGAACCGAAGTTAGATGAAATATGAAAAAGTTGATTATCTAAGGAAAGTTGTCATCATGAAGAAGCATATAAGCACAACTGTAATGCCCGGACTGAATAAAAAAAATCAAAATTTAATTCTAGTTGAAGTTGGAAACTTATCCAACTTAAAACAAATAACCTACTTTCCCCTCCCTATATAAACTACCCCCCACCTACATTAAACAATTTTTTGCCCTAGCCGTCATCTCCTCAGGTGTCCCTCTCGTACACCCACGTCCAGGACCCCAAGAGCCCATCGCCGGATGCCAGAGAGACCGCCGGAGATGAGCCAAAGCACCAGGTAATGAGCAACAGCCGCCCAAGTCCCCTAGTGCATTATTTTCGGTTGTGACTCTTCGTTATTGACATCCAGGCGGTTTTTCCTTCTTCCCCTATGGACGACAGACACCCAGGTACATGGAGGACATGCTCTCGAGGTCAAAGAACCTTCAGGAACGGCCGAAGAGGGAGAAGAATGAGAGGAAATAGATAGAGGAAAGCGAAAGTGGATCGTTGGATCAACCTTTGGATCGACTTTAATAATATATTTGCATGTTTAAGAGCCCACTTAGAGCCATAGCATCTTCTACTATCTACCTTATGTCGTTTCATGTATTTATGTTGATTTTTAAGAGGTTTATTCTGGCGAAATCGCACGGAAAATCGTGAAGCCGCGATCACGATTTTGCCAGAATCATAGAACCCGGCCCGGGTTTCATAGAACTCGACCCGGGTATGAAACTATCAGGCAGACCCGACGTCGAGCCCGACCCGGGCTCCCCATCGCCCGACTTGGCCTCCCCATCGTCCGACCCATGCCGTCATCGGCGCGTACACAGACACTAGAACTCGGCCCGGGCTCCACTGAACCCAGCTCGAGTTCCGTCATGGGCGTGCCCAGCATTCAACCCGGACGGAGTCCAGTTTATACTCGGGCCGGATTGGGCCGAGTCACCAACCACTGAAGAACCCGACCCGAGTTCTATCGAGATGTGACAACGTGCTGTGATTCACTTTTGTTATTATTTAATTGCCGATTCATGATATCTGTTATGCCCATTTATTTGAGATATTGATTCATAGCATAGTAGAGATCGGATCTCCTCGCTGCTCGTAGCTCGCGTCTTGCTACCGTCACCTCGCCGTTCGTGTCTCGCCACCATTGCTGCTCGCGTCTCGCTACCGTCGCCTCGCCGTTGCCGCAGATTGGGGAGAAAGGGGGAGAGATCAAATCGCCTCACCGCCATTGCCGCTTGTGCCTCGTCGCCGTCGCCTCATCGCCCACAATCCAATTAGATCGGACGGTGGGTAGGGGGCGTATGGGGGGTCATACGCCATACAAGGCGTATGACCTCCATTAAATCCCATTTAAAAAACCATTTACACCAACGCAAATAACCAAATGAACATGTGAGGAGACTTACCAAAACTCTACGGACAGTGTGACCAAGTCATTGGTTTTTCTGCTCTAATGTGTCACATCATAGATCATGCTAAAATTGGCAGGACCACCTTTTTTTTCCTCCTGCAACAAAATTTCAAATGTTAAAAAATAAGTATAAGATAAAAGTTTGATTATTCAATTTTGTATCTACATTACCATGCGTTGCCAGTGCTCTTCAAATCGAATCGACCCACCCGTGTGGATGTGGGGTTCGGACTTCAAAAGTCTATTAACTTTTGCCTTTTCAAACTTTCTCTACCAATCTTCATTCATCCTAGATAAACATGAAATACATGAATTTTGTAAATTTATAAAATAAGTAAAAATGATTCTAAAGCAACTTACTTACCACTAATTACATAAGGACTTCCAAACTGGGCACGTAATATGCCTTGGGCATCTTTGTATCCCTTGCTCCAAACTGAGGCCGATAAACGTGACTGTCTTGTGAAACTTATATAGGCAATTTTGGAGGTGTTCACAGTCACCTCCTTGAAGCATCTCCAAATCGTCCCCAAACTGAGCTTAGGATGAAGCTGATTTGCTTCCTAAAAAATATTATAAAGGTTAGTAATTTAAAAATAACATAAAACAAATTATCTAATGCAAAAAATATTATATGGTAAACATCCGAAAGATGTGATCCTGCGCTTGAATTGAATCCTCTTTTCACGATCCTGCCCCTTCTGGCAAGTTAGCAAGGACAAGAGCACTGACATTCCACACAGTAGAAATGAGTATAAAAATGGTCCTGCAATTTATAAAGAAGAATTAATTTTGTAATTATAAGCAAAATTATAATAAAATTTGTAGAACTTATTTAACTTATGACCGAGCAACATTGTTGACAATGACCATCCCATTATCGTGGAATCCCTCTTCTTCTGCCGAAGAGGAATCATCATCCCTGTAGCTGGGATAGGTTGAGGAGGTCTGACATGATTGACGGGCCCTAGTGCAGAATAAATCATTAATGTAGTATCAAATTAAACTAATGATAATTGATATATATATATATATACAATAAAGTTTTCACCTCCTGTGAGAACTACCATTGCTAATTCGTGGTAGTCCGCTTGCTAGAATGTGACGATCCGACCGCTTGTCTAATCGACGACGTGCAACTGACACCATAAAAACTAAGAAATAATTAGTTTAATTGCATGACAAATATAAAATTAAATAATAATAAATATATGACCGGGCGTAATATGTCGATAGCCACCGTGTGGTCGTGTGGAGTGAACGCTGAATGTGAAGAAGCGTCCATCACTCTCGGCGACGACGTAGCAATTGTCATCATAAAAAAAGGTTAAAACAATTATATGTATTTAAATTAAATACACAGAAAATAACATGGGGTGATACATCGATCATCGCTGTGCGATCAAGACAAACTACCAATGGACCGCCCGCTATGTGACGATTCGACTATGTGCCCCATCGTTGGTGGAGCAACTCTCACCATAAAAAAAATAGTTACAATAATTACATATAGAAGATATATTAAATACACAAGAAATAATACGTCAATCGTCGTCCTACACGAAAGACCAATGGGTCGCCTACTAGTGTTACCGCAAAAAAAAATTAAACTAATTATTAAATGTCGAATATAAATAAGCTACACGATAAATATATCACCTGATCAAGGTGGCTTACTCATACGGTGTGAGCGACTAGAAGAGCGGGACGATGCAGAGGCTCAACCTCTTATAACCATACATGAAAAAAAATTATCAACCTCGTGTTGTCTTTAATTTATAAAGTTAGAAACACCTAATTTATAATTTGTTAAAAAACTACTTAATTCAATCGATTGTTTCATATGCTGATTCATTTTCATCATCACTACAACAAAATTGGGGAATAGTGATGACCTTTAGCATCGCAAAAGCTGGTGACGCTAAGTCGACACCAAGAGCGTCACTATAGCGATGAAAGTAAGTCAGTGGGAGTCGACGCTAACTACCTCTCAATAGCATCACATTAGCATCGCATTAGCATTACAAATGGTTGACGCTAAATGTGATGCCATGGAGACACTACTTCGCCGTTATTATTACGCACGAGGAAAGGGAAATGCACAGCAAACTGTACCGTAGTATTAAGAGTCGACAAAAGCCGATGCTAAATTAGCGTCACAGAAGAGGCGAAGCTATGTCAACGCTAACAATAGAGTCGATATGGGTATAAAAAATTTGCATTGTTTTAGTGCCGATGATGGCGACGCTAAGTAGGCGCCTTACGGATTAAATATTCCTATATATATATATATATATATATATATATATGTTACCTACATATGTATTCTTACACTTACTTACATCATTCCTATATTATATGTTACACATCTTATATGTGTTATGTAAGAATATATTTGTATACTATATGTTAGTTACATTATATATATTACCTACACGTGATCCTATACCATATTTTTAAATATATGTATTACTATTTTTTTTATATTGTTAATCTTAGAATTATGAGGGTTGAGATAAGTGACATGATTTACAATAGCGTCACATTAGCGATGCAACTGTGTTGTCACAAATTTAGAGCCACAACCGCATCGGTTTAGTGCCGCAAATAGTCGACGTTACATTGGTGTCTCGAGACCGCGATGCCAATTCGACACTAACGAGTTGCTATGTATTTTTGCCTCGAGATAGTGCCGAAATAGCGACGCATATGTGCGTCACTAGCTTCCTTTGTTTGTTCCTTTGGTTGCATCGCTAACTATATAATTTCATATAGATATATACATGTATGCATATGTACATATACATATAGAGTTATAATATATATATATATATACATACATACATAGATACATACATACATACATAATATATACATACATATAATATAATCTTATAATATAATATGAACTTATAATATAAACCTATTTGAATATAAGTTTATAACAAAAAAATCAACACAGCGTCACGGTAGCATGGATATAGAGACAACCCTTCTGTGACGCCAATTTAGAGTCACGTCAGCATCAACTTAGCGTCGCCAATAAAGTGATCTTTTAATTTATTTGTTTGTACTGCGTTAGCGTGTAATTAGCGTCACTATGCTTGGCGACGCTAAAACGTTACCTTAAATCCCTAATTTCTTCCCAGTTTCTTACTATTTACTATTGACTGTGACCGACGATCATGCTACCGTATGACTATGCGACCGACGATCAATTGCGACCATGGGCCTCGTCCTTCACTTCCCTCCTCCGACCCCGTCGCCCTCCGCCGGTGTCTTTCTCTGACGCCACTGCAGGATGCCGTCCTCCTCAGCTGCCCTCCTGTGACCCCACCGGCCTTCTCCTGCCCCGTCGGCCTCCTCTGATCCCCTCGCCCTCCTCCACTGCCCTCATCCGACCCTACCGGCCTCCTCCAACCCCATTGCCCTTCTCTAGTGCTCTCCTCCGACCCCGGCTAACTCCTCCTACCACAGCGGCCTCCTTCAACCCCGCCGCCCTTCTCTAGTGCTCTCCTCCGACCCCGGCTGACTCCTCCTACCGCAGCGGCCTCCTCCGACCTCGTCGCCCTCCTCCGCTGCTCTCATCCGACCCCGCCGGCCTGCTCCTTTGTCTCCTCCTTCCTTGCGCTCCTCCGTTGCCCTCCTTCGACCTCCGCCGCCCTCCTTCGACACCACCTCCTTGGATGCCACCGTCGAATGTCATTGTCGTCCTCCTCCGCCCACCTCGGATGCCACCGCCCGACGTCTCCGCTGTCCTCTGCCGCGCTCCTCCCACGCCATCGCTGCAGCCCCAAACATCCTCCGCTGCCCTCCCCGTCCATCTCCGACGCCACCACCGTGCAGTACCCTTTTTGTTAATTGAACAATGATATTTGACTTATATTGTTCTTAATTATATTTGTAATTATATTGTTCTCAATTATGTTTCCAACTATATTGTTCTTGATTATGCTTCCAAATAGATTAGCATTAGAACAGTACTATTTGAATTATATTGTTCTTAATTATATTTACAATTATATTATTCTTAATTATGTGTTCTGAGAAGCATGTACGGAGATAATGAGTTAGATTACTATGACATTATAGAAGAAATCATAGAATTGTCATATTTGGATAAATTTAACAAAGTTGTAGCACTAAAATGTCATTGGTTTGATCCAGAAAAGGGAGTTAGAGTCAATCAAAAGTTTAAATTTGTATATATTAAACCTCGATCAAGACTACAATCATATGATCCATTCGTATTTGTTGAACAAGTACAACAAGTTTACTACAATAAGTATCCACATGAATGTTGGGCATCATGCAAAGTGAGAAGTAGATTATTCTTAGCAGAAACAATGGTAGATGATCGTGAAACATCAATCATTTACAATGATGTGCCCGTAGATGATTACTATGAAGAAGATCACATGAACGAGATGATTGATATAGTCGATGAAGTTGAGAATATTCAATTAGCCGATGACGCTGAGCTAATGGAACAGTTCATTTCAAATGACTTTTTAGAATCGAATGTTGATGATTTTATTGACGATGACTTGATTCAAGATTATAGCGACAACGATGAAGACGATGAATCAGAATATGAGATAAGCGATTGAATTACGTAGTTGTTTTTAAAAAATTAATTTTTTCACTAAGTATCTAAATTTATTTAATTTTTCCCACTAATTTTCTAAATTTATTTAATTTTTTTCTCTAAGTATCTAAATTTATCTACTTTTTCAAGCATGGTTACACGAGGTCGAGCTTCAGGTGGATCTCACTCTTCCAGGCGCTCACTCCCTATGAGTGATTCCCCTTGACCACCAGGTGATATATTTATTATGTAGCTTATTTGTATTCGACTAATTGGTACTGGTTAGACACATATTTTTTATTGTGTCAGTTGCTCCACTGTCGACGAGTCACATAGCTGAATCGTCACATAATAGGTAGTCTGTTGGATTGTCTCGATTGCATGACGATGATCGACATGTCATCACAAGTTATTTACTGTGTATTTAATAAATTTAAATACATGCAAATGTTTTAACTATTTTTTAATAGTGGCAGTTGCTCCACCGTCGATGGGCCACATAGTCGGACCGTCATAGCGTAGGCAGTCCAATGGTAGATCACGATCGCATGACGTCGATCGAAATGTCACCCCAGGTTATCTTTTGTGTATTTAATAAATTTAAGTACATGAAAATATTTTAACTAATTTTTTATGGTGACAGTTGCTACGCCTCCGCCGAGACTGATGGATGCTTTTCCACATTCCAGCGTCCATTCCACATGACCACGCGGTGCCGACCGACATATTAAGCTAGGTGATATGATTATTAGTATTTTATTTATAATTGTCATGTATTTATGTTAATCATTTTTTTATTTTAATGATTGTCAGTTGCGACGTCGCTGCCGATGGGACACATAGTTGGATCCAAATATTTTGACGAGCGAACTGCCATGGATGAGGCAGCGCTAGATATCGCACAGGGTGCGAACTTTACTGTGATATTTGAACTATTATTACTTTAGTTTTGTATTACGCTAATGATTTCTTCTATAGTAATGTATTTGGACCATCTTAGCCCAATCCAGCTATAGCGGTGATGATTCCTCTTCGACAAAAGAAGAGGGATTTCACGATAATGGGGTGGTCACCATGAACAACATTGCTCGGCCAAAAATTAAGTAAGTTCTTTCATGCCCATTGTATAGTTTTGTTTATAAACGCAAAATTAATTCTTTTTGGTAAATTGTTGTACCACTTTCATGCCTGCTTCTACCTGTGGGATGTTAGTGCTCTTGTCCTTTCCCACTTTCCGCAAGGGGCATGATCGTAGAAAGATGTCCCAATTCAAGTGTGGAATGACATCTTTTTGGCGTTTGCTGTATGATATTTTTTTGCATTAGATATTTTGTTTTATATTATTTTTGAATTACTAACATCTAATATTTTTAGGAAGCAAATAAGTTTCATCTGGATCTAAATTTGGGGATGATCTGGAGAGCATTTGAGGAGGTGGCTGCGAAACTCCTAAGAAATTGGCAATATAAGTTTCGCAGAGCCGTCGCGTCCACCGGCCTCAGTTTGGAGTAGGGCATACAAAGATGCCCGAGACATATTAGGCACCCAGTTTGAGAGTCGTAAGAAGTGGTAAGTTTACATTTGAATGGTTTTTATTAAATTTATAATTTTACAAAGTCTAAGTATTTGATGTTGTTACAGGATGGATGAAGAATGACAAAGAAAGTTTGCAAAGGCCAAAGTTAACAGACTTTTGAAGCTCGAGGCGCACATCCACGCAAGCGGCTCCATTCGATTTGACGAGCATCGAAGATGCATGATAATGTTGATATAAAATGGAATAATCAAACTTTTATCTTATAATTATTTTATAAAATTTAAAACTTTATTGTAGGAGGAAAAATAAGGTCGTAATGTAGACTTTCGCGCGGTCTAGGAGGCGACACATAAGAGCAGGCAGACCAATGACTTTGTCACACCCACTGCTCGTAGAGTTCTGGTAAGTACCATCACATGTTGACTTAGTTCTTCACATTAGCGTAAAATGATTTTTCAAATATACAATGTTTAAATTTTTTAAGACGCATATAATCAAAAGATGGACGAGAAGTATGGAGATGATTAGACTTGGTCACGTCCACTGCTCATAGAGTTCTGATAAGTATCATCACATGTTCACTTGGTTCTTCACATTCGCGTAAATGATTTTTCAAATATGCAATGTTTAAATTTTTTAAGATGCATATAATCAAAAGATGGACAAGAAGTATGAAGGTGATCCTAGTACTCAGCCACCAGGTAACGTATCTCCAAAACGATTCACGTTTTGAACGTTATAACACTTTGTATGTTTATATGTTTTCTAAAGTTATATAATTTATATGATTTATAATGTTATATATAATTTGTCTATTTTGTAAAGGACGCTACAATTTGGGAGGAGGTGGCTGGTACGACACGAGGAGGATACCTGTGTGGCTTAGGGACAGCCGCTTAGGTTCCTAGGAGGAGCGGAGGATATGCAGGCGGCTCATTTGCTCTGAGTTCATCCACCGCACCTGAGTTCACGTTAGACAACATCACGAGAATCAACTCGAAGCAGCTAGCTGATCACTATATGTTTCTAACCCATTTTAGATGCATTTCATACATATCGAGTCCCATTTTTGCCTATTTTTGGGCCAATTATACTTGAAATGCATACATTGTGATAACTAGTTGATATTCCTCATTTCATACTTAATTCCATGTGCATAGAGGTTCTGAAATGCCAAAATCCATTAATAATTAAATTCTATGCCAAGTTATCATTTTGAGGACAAGTTATCATTCCTAAGTGTCAAGTTATCATTATTCTGAGTGAACTGATTTTCAATGGTTTTCTTTCCCTAAATCCACCATTATAATATATAAATCATATTTGGATAGTCACATCTCAACTTGTGCAAAGTTTTAAGCCCATTTGAACAAGTTATCATTTTTCCTTTGCCAAGTTATCGTTAAAGGGCAATTCTATCATTTCGACATGCAAAACCATTAATTCTGCACAGGGGCCTTAAGCAATCATCTTGTTATTGTTCTAACTCATTGCTGGTCAAATTTCATCACATTTGGATAATCACAACTCAAGTTATCACAAGTTATCGTTTTTAAGTCATATAAGTTATCGTTTTTGGGCACCCAAGTTATCACTTCTTAGAAATCTTATTCATATTTGATTTCTGAATGCACTCACTTGTTACTCTAGTCCATTTGATGCTTCTAATGCTTTGAATCACTTGCATTTGGATAATTTCCATGATTTGTGACAAGTTATCATTCCGGGCCCCTTAATTCATTAATTTTGATACAAGTTTTCATTCCTGCACAACACCTAATACCATTTGATATCTGAGCTAGCAACTATCATCATCTTAATCTTTATTTATCAAAACACCATTCAAGAGCTTTGATGCTTGTTGTTTGGGTATTTGTACCAGGGAGAAAGGTGGCCAAAAAGTGGAAAAAGTAGGGGGGGACCATCTACTTTTTCCTGCACAAAAAGGTGCTGCAGAGGCAGATTCTTCCAGGACTGGATAGGTGGCTCAAATCAAAGGATAAAGAACATTCTGATGCTGATCCAAGGGTGAAGAGGAGTCATATAAAAGGTGGAATTTCTGCTGGAGCATTGAGGGTTTGGAGCAGGGAAGGGGGCTGGACATTGAGGGGGGCTGGACATTGAGGGTTTGGAGCAGGGAAGGGTTTCTGCTGGAGCTGCTGCTACTGTTGAGACACTTCAATCAATGATTTATATCTGTTTCTCAATCCATTTGATGTTAATCTTTGTAAATATGAGGAGTTAAACTCCATTTTTTCTAGGATAGGGTAGTAGTTTAGATTAGTTTTGGATGGATATGGACAAAATTGTAATCCTACACTTTAATCAAATCTGTTTTCAGATTTAAGAACCATTTTGCATTGATTCATACCATTGATAGGTCTTATTTGTAATGTATAACTGAGAAGTTATCTTTAGATCTAACTCTTGTTCAGATATGAATTAGGAATCAATGGCATGTTACTGGATTTCATTTTATTGCAATCTGATTTCTGATTTCTAGTTTTCTGATTTTCTGAATTTCTGAATCTGATTTCTCAAGCTGGTTGAATCTGTTAATCATTCTAAATCTGATTTATTGGGCAACTGAAAGATTGCTAATGCCTCAATCTTATTTAGAGATTAATTAGGAAGTTTGGCATACCTTTGGCCCAAATCAAATTGTTCTTTTCTGATTTCTGAATCTGATTCTGATTTTTGTGGCTGTTTGAACCTGCTCTTCGCTCTAAATATGATTAATTGAGTCATTGGGATGTTACTATTGTTCATATCTAGTTCAGAAATGAATCAAGATGTTTGGACAATCATTTTGACTCAAATAAGATTGTTTCTTTGATTTCTGAACTAAGAACCTGAATTCTGATTTTTCAAATTTCCTGCTGGAACCTGATTTACCAATTGAGTCCCCTGATTTCTTCCAATCACTGAGAGATGAACTTTAGAGATGTCTTGCAGTCCAGAGATGGGTCAAGAATCAGTTGGTAAACCAGATTTTCATTGATCTATAGTTCTGAATTTCTGAATTGCAAAATTCTACTTCATGTTTTCTAATTTCTATTTAAATTCTGATTTCCATTGTCAAGTCTCAACTTAATCCACTGTTGAGAAGTAGTCATTATGTCATCCTTGAGATCTAGAGATAGGCCAAGGAGCAATGGCAATTGTGAATTCTTGCGGTCATATGCTTTGCACTTCCAATTGAGTTGTGTTTGTGTGGATTTCATTTGATTTTGCAACCGAGAGGTTGAATTTAAATCCCCCTGGAATTCAGAGATGAATCAAGGAGCACAAGCACCATATTTGAGTAGATTTCATTCTGGTTTGACCAATTGAAGTGATTCTATCTTTTTAAGATTGCAATTACAAGTTATCATTGCAGAATTTCTTTGAATTATAAAAAATCAGCAATGAACTCCCAATTGAGCTGAATGATAACTTGATTTTTAGTGAGGACCCTCTATTGATTCAATCTAACTAACAACTATATGACAATATATTACTTATTTAGATGCCAATTGAGCTGTGGGAACATCCATTTTCATTATTGAATAAAAGTTGGACATTTAATGATAACTTGATCCATTCCATCCTTAATTAATTTAGATGAACCCCAAATCCTAGAAGAACCTTCCTCATTGATAGTTAAACCTTTCTAGTCATTAATTTAGCATTTATAATTCATTTTTACAGAAGTTTTCAAAACCCCAAAACCTGTTATCATTCTGCACTAGTTAAAAATTTATTTTCACTTTCAACTTAAAAATCTGTTTTTAGCCATCAGAGTAGAACTAATCTAGATTGTTTTAGGGTGTCTTAGACTTCAAATTCTTTTAGATATGACAACCTGAGTCTACTACAACTTACCTGTGCACTTGCAGCTAGTGAGTTGGGAGACCAAAAATTTAAAAATTTGACCCTTTCTTTAATTTCAGCAAGTTATCACTACTCAATTCCAAATACCACTATCAAGTTTTTGACACCGTTGCCGGAGATTTGAGGTCAATTAGGCTAATTTAGATAGTTTAGATTAGTTTTTGATTCATTTTTAGTTTATTTGTTAAGCCAATTTTCAGTTTTTGCAAGTTATCATTTCTAACTTTTCATTTTTGTCTAGTTTTCATTTCTTTCTTGAATTTGATACTTCTGAATCTCTTTATGCAGGACTTGGACCATCAAGAGGATCTATACCTATCAGAACCTGAACCAGAGAGAGCCTTTAACAGAAGAAGCAGAATCCAAAGAGAAGAGGCTAGAAGAAGGATTTTTGGGGAAGAGGCACACAACCCTGAAATGGAAAGAGGTGTGAATCAGAATATGGTAGCTCCTAGAACTCTTAGGGACTGTTATTCACCAAGCAATGCAAAGAATCAACCAGGGGGAGGAGCCTTAGCACCTGTGGCAAACTTTGAAGTTAATCCAGCCTTGATTTCTATGATTAGGCAAAGTCAGTTTTCTGGACTTGGGATTGAAGATTCAACTTGTCATTTGGACAATTTCAAGGAGATATGTAGCACTGTGAACTTCAACAATATCCCCATGAATGCAGTATATATGAGATTGTTTCCCTTTTCACTCAAGGACAAGGCCAAGACATGGTATAAAGGATTGAATCCTGAAGAGGTAGCCACTTGGGAATCAATTGTTCAATTGTTCCTTTCAGAATTCTTTCCTCCTTCAAAAACTGATAACTTCAGGGATCAAATAGTGAGGTTCTATCAGTTGGACCAAGAAAACATTTATGAGGCATGGCAAAGACTTCAAGGGTTGTTAAGGGCATGTCCCCACCATGGATTTGAAAAGTGGCAATTAGTCAACTATTTTCATAAGGGATTGAACTACCTTAGCAAGGTGGCTTTGGACACTGCAGCAGGAGGTATCTTTGCATCCAAGAATATAGATGAGGCCTACCAAGTGATAGAGAACATTGCAAAGAACCATCACTTCCTCACACATGATAGGACCAGGAGGCTACCTATGGACAATTCAGTGAACCAATTGTCAAGCCAATTTGAAGAGGTGCTGTACAAGACTTTGGAGAGGTTGAACTTGACTCCCAATGGCAATAGGGCTTCTAATCCTGAAACAAGATGCTGTGTATGTGAGAATCAAGGCCATATGTCATAAAATTGCAATTTGATTATGCAACAAGTGGAGCAAACAGTGGATCAAATCAATGTTGTGGGCAATTATGGAATCAAACCTCCTGCTGAGTTCTATACTCCAGAAAATAGGAATCATCTATACTTTTCTTACAAGGGCAATAACTATCAAGGGACTCCTATGCAGAATTCAAATTGGCAGTCCAAAATCTTGCCAAGAAATCAGCCACCACCTTATGGAAATCAAGGCCAAAGTGCACCAATTCAAAGAAATCTGTATGAGCCACCACCACAAGTCCAAGCACCTCAATTTCAAAATGAAATGAAGGAGATGCTTCAACAGATTCTGAAGAAGCAGGATAAGATGCTTGAAAGTCAACTTGCTTAGCAGGCTAGCACTTCAGCAAGACCCCTTATATTCTTTCCTGGACAACCAGAATTGAACCCCAGGGAATAAGTCCATGTTGTCCAGCTCAGAAGTGGGAAGATTATTGAAGAACCAATGAAGAAAGTATAGGACAATCCAGCCCAAGTGAATCCAAAGTCCAAAGCTGCTGAAGAACCAGCTGAACTTGTGGGAGAATATCAGAACAAAGGCCCTCAAAATGAAGTCAGTACCAGGGTCTTTGATAGGGTACCTTTTCCTCAAAGATTAATCAAGGCAAGACAGGATCAGCAGTATGGAAGGTTCATTGAAATCCTGAAGAAGTTAAATATCAATGTGCCATTTGTGGAGGTAATTCAGGAGATGCCCTCCTATGCAAAGTTTTTGAAGGAAATCTTAACCAAGAAAAGGAGGATTATAGAGCATGAAACTATTACCTTGACTGAGGAAGCCTCTGCAATCATCCAAAACAAATTGCCACCCAAGTTGAAAGATCCAGGAAACTTCTCCATACCTTGTGAAATTGGAAATAGGAAGATTCAAGGGCAATATGTGATTCAGTGAGTGTTATACCTCTTTCACTTTGTAGGAAGCTTGAAGTTGGAGATTTGAAGCCTACAAATTTGTCTCTACAACTGGCAGACAAATCCATCAAGTACCCACATGGAATCATTGAGGACATACCCCTCAAAGTTGGCAAATTCTACATACCAGTAGATTTTGTGGTACTTGACATGGATGAGGACTTGAATACCCCCATTCTTCTTGGGAGACCCTTCTTAGTCACTGCTGGGGCTGTCATTGATGTCAAGGAGGGCAGATTGACCTTCCAAATTGGGGAGGAGAAGATAGAATTTAATTTGGCACAAGTTATCAGTAGACCAAATTTTTAGGAAAATGATTTTGAGGAGGAACAGCTAGATCAAGTTGTTCAGCAAGTTTCTGCCATAATTCCCATTGAAGATCCAGTGCAAAGGTGTCTAATGTTTGATCATTTGAATGAATTAGAGGATCCAGAGGCTGAAGCATACAAATCAGCATTGAATTTATCCAAACCAGTGGAAAATTCAGAAAACCAGCACCAAGTGCAGGAAGTTATCACTGCTGAAACTCAATTCAACTCAACTCAAGCCAATTCTTCCAAATTGGAACTCAAGCCTCTCCCCAACAACCTGAAGTATGAATTCTTGGGAGAGAATTCAACATTCCCTGTTATCATTAATGCAAATTTGCCAAAGGATCAAGTTGAAGAGTTGTTGAAAAAATTAAGGTTGTACAAGGAGGTAATAGGCTATTCTATTGATGATATCAAGGGTATTAATCCCTCAACTTACATGCATAGGATCCCTACAGAGGACAGCTACAAGTCCTCCATTGAATGTCAAAGGAGGCTCATTCCAACCATGAAGGAAGTGGTCAAGAAGGAAATATTAAAGTTGCTGAATGCTGGGATCATACATTCCATTTCAGATAGTGAATGGGTCAGCCCTGTTGAGCTGAAACATCTTCCTAGTCCAGGGGATTCATATATCATACATGAGGATTTTTGGGATGAGAAGTTAGGGAATTTTTTGTACAATGGAGGAGAAAATCAAGCTGAGAAGCAAAGGTCAATCATTGGCAAATAAAGAGATCCATACTTGATTAGTGAAGCTGTCCACAAATTGATATCTCTACTTGATCATATCATACTATTCAAACTTCCTTGACATGAATAAGTGAAAAATGTCTAGCCAAAGATATTAAAGAAAGGCACTTCTTGGGAGGTAACCCAAGCCATTATCTACTTAACTTTTCTGTTTTGCAGGAATAAAGAAGAGAGGAATCAGATTCATCCATAATTCCAAATTTAGGGAGTACCCTTACCCCTATTTCTGATTTTTGCATTGAAAACTTAATGATAACTGATATTATCTTTCTCATTATGCTTCATTGATCATATCATCATCTGAATTTACACCCATATCAGTTATCCAAATCTGCTATAGCCCAATTTCAGTGAATTTCAAAAATTTCTAATGCATTGCTGAATTCTGCACTAAAAAATCTGATTAGTTACAAATCTGCCATACCAACTGATATCCTTTGTTTCTCTGTAGGATTAGTTGCAACTAATGAAGATTGGATCACCCAAAGCTTCTGAATGAAATGCCAAGAGGATTCGAAGGCCCAATTCCATGCATTTCACTCCCACCCACCCCTCTCCCTTGCTTTTGATTTTCAACACTAGGGACAGTGTTGAGAATAAGCTTAGGGGAGGAAACCTGGTGCTTTTCTAACCTTTACACCATGTTTTCAATTAATTTTAATGTTCATATATCAATTATCACCAGGTTATTAATAGATTTTGCAAGTTATCATTGGTTTTCACAAGTTATCACTAGTTATCACTCGGTTATCAATTTTTGGACCCAACTCAATTTTGAATTCATTTTAACTCTGAAATGGGTAGAATACTTCATTTTGACAGTGGGTGCACTCCAATACAAGTGGCCAACTTGGCCATTAGCCTTCTTGCTTTAATTGGCATTATGAATTCAGATGCATTTGAATGAAATTTTCAGCTGAAAAGTTTTCCTTTTTGTGGGTCACACTAGCTGATACTTATGGATTGAATTAGTAATATCAGATGTCTAGAAGGGAGTCAAGGCTCTTGCTGCCATGCTAAATAGGAAAACTTGACTTTTTGGATAAAGGGATCTAAACTATACTTGAGTTTGAACTATTGCTCACTTCATGAACAGAATAGAAAAATGAGAAAAAGGAAAAGTAAAAAGTTGCATGCATGCATAGAAAAAAGGAAGAGAGCAAAACTTCCAAAGGAATCTCTCTTCAATGCAAAAAGAAAAAAAATTAGGAAAGCAAAACTTCCAAAGGAATCTCTCCTAAAGAAAGCATGAATACAAATTAGGTGCTAAACCTATTTATATGCATTTCATGAATAAAATTCAGGTGTTAAACCTGTTTAATCAATTGAAAATCTGTTCATGAAGAGATTTGTAGTTCAACCCCTTTGTAAAGTTGACAATTCCTACAATTCAAACATGTTATTGCTAGTACTTCTTTCATGGCTTAAATTTGCTTTAGCCTCTGTGATTCCCTAGCTAGAAATTGAGTTTTTGGAAAGAATGAAGTGTTGGCAAAGTGGGAAACTCATTGGATTCAATTCAGCTAATCTTTGCTTCATTTGTGAACTTTGAATTCAAGTTTGTCCTTAATTTCTTAATGTTTTGCTTGAGGACAAGCAAAAGGCTAAGCTTGGGGGCCTACTTTATCCACTTTTTGGCCACCTTTCTCCCTGCTACAAATCCCCAAACAGCAAGCATCAAAGCCCTTGAATGGTGTTTTGACAAATAAAGATTAAGATGATGATAGTTGCTAGCTCAGATATCAAATGGTATTAGGTGTTGTGCAGGAATGAAAACTTGTATCAAAATTAATGAATTAAGGGGTCTGGAATGATAACTTATCACAAATCATGAAAATTATCCAAATGCAAGTGATTCAAAGCATTAGAAGTATCAAATGGACTAGAGTAACAAGTGAGTGCATTCATAAATCAAATATGAATGAGATTTCTAAGAAGTGATAACTTGGGTGCCCAAAAACGATAACTTATATGACTTAAAAATGATACTTGTGATAACTTGAGTTGTGATTATCCAAATGTGATGAAATTTGACCAGCAATGAGTTAGAACAATAACAAGATGATTGCTTAAGGTCCCTGTGCAGAATTAACGGTTTTGCATGTCGAAATGACAGAATTGCCCTTTAACGATAACTTGGCAAAAGAAAAATGATAACTTGTTCAAATGGGCTTAAAATTTTGCACAAGTTGAGATGTGACTATCCAAATATGATTTATATATAATAATGTTGGATTTAGGGAAAGAAAACCATTGAAAATTAGTTCACTCAGAATAATGATAACTTGACACTTAGGAATGATAGCTTGTCCTCAAAATGATAACTTGGCGTAGAATTTAAATATTAATGAATTTTGGCATTTCAGAACCTCTATGCACATGGAATTAAGTATGAAATGAGTAATATCAACTAGTTATCACAATGTATGCATTCCAAGTATAATTGGCCCAAAAATAGGCAAAAATGGGACTCGATATGTATGAATTGCATCTAAAATTGGTTAGAAACATATAGTAATCAGCAAGTGATCACTAGCTCAGCAACTTCCTCAACATTTAGCTCCCATTTTGCAGGCAATGTAGAATGTGCTTCAGCGACAGACTTAATCCTCACGAGGCAAAGGACCAAGTACGTCGGTGTTGAATGTCAGGAATAACAACGACGACGATAACGATTTAGGATAGAAACTTTTCTATCATATATCTTTTATATGATTTTGTTTATGATGTGTGAAATCATTTTGTTATCTTATTAGTACCTTTGTGATGGTTATTAGTGTTTTTGTGATAGTTATTAGTAGCATCGCATTTGTCATCGGCGCCGTTGTGACACTAATAGCTATCGAACGCCAGTGTCCCCATTTGGAGATGCCATTTAGACTCTAAAGTTTGGCTATTCCTTTTAGCCACACGTTAGCGTCACCTTAGTGCAGACTTACCTGCGTCGCCAATAAAAAAATTTCTTATAGTGCATCTTCATCATCGTCACTGTAATCTTGATTTGAGTCAGGGTTCAAGGATGACAATCAGGGTACGAGGTCGATAGTCGGGGTATGAGGATGACAATGATAGAATCGGCGGCAAGGAGAGGTCGGAGGATGTCGACTTGTGGCAGGAGAGCGGCAATGATGGCAATGGCGAACGCTGATGGTAGGGAGAGATCGGAGAGGGAAGCTTGGGCTGGGAGCTTAATGATGGTTGATGCATGCAAAATACAACATATTTTAGATTATTATTTTAGTTAGTTTTTCTATAATTTAATCATGGCATGCATCATTTTAGATCACTTTTAATCGTAATTCCGGATTTATTAATTTTATTTATTAATTCTCTGAATATTTTAATTGTTGGTGGATTTACTTAATTTTTATAATTATTTTACAGGCAAGTCGAATTAACGGATGGATCGATTGTCAACCACAATATTTGGCCGAGATGATCACAGCCAATCAGGGCGTAATGGCAAAAGGATTCAACGTTTTGGCCGAGAATTGAAGGGGGTAAAGATAAGAAGATTTATCATTTTGGGCGTAATGATGACAAGAACCCATCGTTTTGGCCAAAGTAATAAGTAAAGGAATCTTCGTTTTGGCCGAAATTCGAAGGGAGTAAAGATAAAAGAGTCTTCCTTACAGCCGAGATTTGGAGGGGGTAAAGATAAAAGAATTTCATTTTGGCCGAGATTCAAAGGGGGTAAAGATAAAAGGATTTATCTTTTGGGCGTAAGGATAAAAGAATTTCGTTTTGGCCGAGATTCAAAGGGGGTAAAGATAAAAGGATTTATCTTTTGGGTGTAATAGTTAGAAGAATTATCATTTTTGGCGAATCCATCGTTTCAAGGTGTGCCTTGAAGTTTGGTTTTCTTCCACAGCAAGTCGTGAGCTTCGCGGGCTTCGACGAGAGAGAGATTTTCGATCGGATGGCTGTTCCAGACGCTCCGACGACATCCAAGGACCCTGATTTTATTTCTTAGTGTAATTCTTCCAATTATTATTGTTATTTTGTTATTATCTCTCTACAATTCTAGGATGAACTCTATGTTTTAGTGATTATTATTGAAGGGAAATTCTGTGAACCCTTACTTTATTATCATTGAATTTTTTTGATCAATTTTTAATTATGTTTAGTGATTTTGATTTAATTATTTAAATTTCTGAGTTAAGTAATTACTAGTTTTTGGACTACATAATTTCAGATTTTATTTAGTTAAATTAAATGATTTATTGAGAAATTAAAAATTGACATAGGTCTAATAACTAGTGTGTGGAGAATTAGATCTGTGTGGTCTTTTGATTTATACCAGTTTGTGGAGTGATTAATAGTCTAGGATTTTCATATTAATGCATCTTAATTTTAATCTCATCTGACGAATACCAGTTTGTGGGACTTCAGTTTTGATTAAATTTAAGATAGTTTGATTTGCCGGATTAAATAGCAAAATTACCAGTTTGTGAACTCTGTGATGTTAATCTTGTAAATTAATAACTTCGAAAAATTCTTAATCCATCTTAAGATTTTTAATTTATCTTTTTTGGTTCACATGTTTATCCTTAATTTATTATCATCCTAAGACCAACTTCAGCACCATTATCTTATCTTTATCTTATTTTATTTTATTTTACAAAACCTATTTCCAAAATCCATATTTTTTCTCTCTTATTAATTTATAAATTCAGATATTGAATTAATAGTATTTCTCGTGGGTTCGACACTCTTACTCCTTTTTACTATATTACTTGAGCGACTAGTGCACTTACTAGCGATTTTATTTTGCTACATCATTTTACGCATCAAGTTTTTGGCGCCGTTGTCGGGGAATATTTTATTAATTAATTTCTGATTTTTATGAATTATTAGGAGATATAAATAAATTGTAAATAATTCTTTGTAAATATGTACTATTTGTTTTAATTATTTTTATTTTTTGAGTATAAGCTAACATTTTTCTTTTGCAGATAAAGGTCACGACAACTTTATATTTGTTGACTTTCAGCTTAAATTCTGACGCCGACTGGATTTTTCAGATTACGTGAACTTATGATTTTATGACCGAGATCTAGTTTGTCGGCTTTATTGGTTTTACGGCTTCGTTTCTGACCTCTAAACTTTCAATTTTGCGGCTGCAAGATTGATTTCAGTGGCTTTACATTTTATATTGTTTGTTACGGCCGAGAATTTATCTCATTTTTTTTACGGCCGAGAATGAATCTTGTTTTTGCGACCGTAGAACTCTTTTTAATATTGATTTGATCTTTTCAGCTTTAATGATTACGATTTTTTTTACGCCCGTAAGCTTTTATCTGACAAACTCTTATCCAAATTTTACGACCGGTATTTCATTTCATCCGGATCAAATTAAATCTCTCTCATGCGATTGATTAAGCTTGCGACCGATAATTTAATCTCTGGTAATCCATTAGCGCATGATTTTGCAGCCGATAATTTTTTAAAATTTTCTTTGTGAACGTTGGTTAAATCTCTTTCATGTTATTCTTCCTTTTACGGCTTGAATTTTCATCTCGACCAAGAATTGATCTCTTAATCTTCTATTTTTTGGCTGTAATGTTTATTTGTCGCTTTGGATTCGTATTTCAATTTTTTGATACAAATTGTGTTACGAGCGAGACGTGGATAGCTTTCTGTTTTACCGGCTGATCTCTTCTGAACATTCATTTTTACGCCACCATACTGATTTGATTACCCCTTATTTGGCGCACATTTTGACTTAATCTTCATTGATTAATGTCCGATTTGTGCCCCGTACGAATGTATTCTTTGCCGGCCGTAATGATTCATTTGGCGACGTTTCGTTCAATTTTTATTTCGGCCGAAACCATGTTCTGTTTTACGGCCAAAAGGCTGTCGACTTCGGTTCTTTATGCCAGGAGTCAATTTAATTCTCTTTCGGCCGAGATAATTCATCGTCGTGCTAATTTTTATGCCATCTTACGGCCATAATCCAACAAGTTTTACGCCTTCACGTTGATTAATCCCTTTTGACATTGTTTCATAATTTTTACGGCCGAACGAGCCTCGAATTACTAATTTAATTTCGGCCGTAAATCTATTTCTGTATTACGGCCGATCAATCTTATTTCATCTCTGAAAATTATTATTGGCTTTGCGGCCGCAAATTTAGTTATTGTTTTTGTGCTGCAAGCTTTACGGCCGAACGAGTGCTTGATTTTTATGACCATCTAAGTGATTTACTTTCGGTCGATATTAATGTTTGGCATTTGAATTGGTTTTTTAGTTTTGATTTTTCGTCGTATTTGATAATTTTTCTGTGAATTTTGGTGGCCATAATTAGGTTAATTTCTCTCGGACATTAATTTTGATGACCTAATGAATTTTCGATAATGACCGAAAGATTTTTTATGTTTATTGATTTAAATCTTATTTCTTCGTGACCTATTATCTATATTTCTTTCTTCTTGGATATATTTTTATTTTATTTTTTATCTTACTAAAAATTGGTTGTTGCAGGTACTACTGAATATTTAATCACAATCAATCCTGGAATCTTCTGATAAGCGCACAAGGAGTTCAAATCTCATTTTGGAATTTGATCCTGAAATTGAAAGAACTTCTTGTCGATTAAGAAGAAATATCAAAAAAATGGCTGAACAAGCACACACCATTCAGAGACTGGAGCAACAAAATGAACTAGTTCCGCCACATAATAATCGGCAAGAAGATGAACCAGAGCTTTCAATGAGAGAGTATGTCTCGGCCAGATACAGTGACCGAGAATCATGCATCGTGCTGCCGGATATTAACGCAAATAATTTTGAGATAAATCCTGCAATCGTGAGGATGATACAAGCATCTCAATTTGGAGGAGGATTTCATAAAGACCCTCACGATCACCTTGACAAATTTTTTGCTACTCTGAGCACCTTTAGAAATAATAATGTTTCTACTGAAGTTATTTGTCTTTTATTATTTCCACAATCTTTACGTGACAAAGCTTCCTCTTGGTTTAAAACTTTGCCTGCAGGATCGATTCACTCATGATTGGAGCTGGTAGAAAAATTTGTTGGAAAATATTGCCCACCACAAAAAGCAGGCAAATATCGAAGGGAGCTGAGGGCATTTGTTCAAGACGATAATGAGACCTTATATGAAGCTTGGGAACGAGATAAGGAACTGCTGGTCAGAGTTCCTGACAATAGAATTCCAAAGTGGCAAGTGATGAAAGATTTTTACCATTGATTGCGAGCTACAGATCAAGATAAGCTCGACCAATCAGCAGGAGGGACCGTGCTGGGATCTAAACGTCCTAGTGAGATACAAGATATAATTGAAGCTGTAGCCCTCAAGTCAAGCCAAGAAAAGAGACCATCTCGTCGAACTCATGATGTGCATGCTACAGAAAGTAGAAATTCATCTGAAGTAGTGACTCAGTTGGAGTCACTTAATAATAAATTTGTGCAAATGATGTCATTAATGGTGTGCAACAACTGTGGAGGAGGACATGCGAGCAATTATTGCCCTCAAGGTAACATTTCTAATCCTGATCAAATTGAAAATGCTAACTTTATTTCCAACCCACTTTTCAGGAGCAAAGATTATGGTTGGAGACACAATCCGAAGTTTGCCTATAATCAGAATCAAGGCCAACCTTCTGGTCCATCAAAAGATTATATATTGAAAAGGCAACCTGATGCTCCTCAATATCAATCATCAAATCACATGCAGGAGATGATGGCACAGATCATAGACACTATGCAAGCGTTGCAAAAGAATGTGGAATCTAGAGCCACGAGTCAGGATGCATCAATTCGAAATTTGGAAAGACAACTAGGCCAGATGGCGGCACAACTGACTGGACGTACATCGGGCTCTCTCCCAAGCAACACAGAGAAAAATCCAAGGGGAGAAGAGCAAAATAGGCCTTGATCTTCATCAGGACTAAGACAAGCTGACGACTATAAATCAGAACTATTTCTACCTTTTTCTTTAAATTTTAATTACTTGGTGATTAATATTTTAGTTACGTAGAATTCATTTAGTTTTAGTGATAGTTTTATTTTAGCATTTTATTTTATTTTATGGAGTCATCTAATTAATTTATGTGCGAGGGGAGAACTTCGGAACGGACATGACAAGGCGAGACGACCTCGTCACTGCAACATTTACCACCTGTCCCTCCTTACGGTAGAGACTCTCAACTATCGGCCGAGATCTTCAGAGACTGCAGCCAAAGCTTCTCCTTGAATACCGATCGAGAGCCATCAATTATCGGCCGAGAAACCATCAACCACTCCAATCTCGGCCGAGATAGTCATCCACATCACCTTGTGGCCGAAGTTTCCCGCTGCCTCCGCTGTCTTTACGCCCAAGGTTCCACGCCCCTGTTCTTTACCGATCGGAGTTCCTCACAGCTCTCATCCTTACGGCCGAGACTTCAGCTGATCACCGATTTCGAGATCTTTATCGAATTACGGCCGACACTCTAACATATATATTGCGGCCGAGACCTTACAACTATTGAGGCCGAGTACTTCACCACCCATCGACAATAAATCCGGTTGTATCTTTTCCCTCTTACTTATTTCTTTAGTTTTTCCATTTTATTTGTATCTCTCTACCTTGCTGGGCTAACACTGAGGACAGTGTCTGGTTCAAGCTTGGGGGAGTTTGCATTTCATGCATTGCATGTTTCTTTCATTTTATCTACTTATATTTGCATGTATATTAAAAAAAAGTGAAAAATTGAAAATTTTCCCAAAAATACCATTGCATGCATTTATTTTTGCTGCCATCTTACAAACTCTTGTCTTACTGTCTTGATTATCTTTAAGTAAAAGTTCAAAGACATATCGTTAATTGATAAAATTTGAATGCTTTTCTTTTTTATCACTTGCTATTTTAGTATCAAACTTATGGAATATGTGCCTATGCTAAATAGAATTATGAATGACTAGACGACAAAATTATTTTCATGCCTTTTTATTTATTTATTTCAAGTCTTGATAGTAGTAGCCTTTGTATTGACCATATTAAGTACTCCTTGAGCTTAAAAAATGTGAAAAATTAGTGAAAAAAGGGAATAAAGTTAGGTGTAAGTACAAAAGTGTTATCCGGAATCAAGGTGTGTTCGGGTAATTAGATCCGTAGGGGTTCATGCCTGACGACCTAAGGGCAACTACTCTGGGATCCGTCGATCGAAAACCTGCTACAAGGACCATCTTGTGGAATATGGAGAAGCACAAAGTACTGAATCATGGCTAAGTTCGTACTCTTCATTCAGAACCTTGGTTGTTCGGGCAAGTAAACTCGAGGGGTGCCTTATCACCTGTTGCCCTAAGGACATCTGGTCTAGGAGTCATCAGTCCAAAGCCCGCTACATGGACTTGCTTGTGCAATCCTGCTTGAAGATTAGAACTTTTAAAATGATTGAAAATAAAAGTGAGAAAAAAAAGAAAAAGAAAAAGTTTTAAGCTCAATTAGTACTTATGTGTTCAATATTAATGCTACTATTTGACAGACTATTTATTTTTCTACAAGGCTAAATTTGATATTATTTAAATTTGTGTAGCATTCAGAACTTCTACGAAGCTAAGTGCATGAAAAATGGTGAGATGCTGAGTAGTAAGTGTACAGAGGAATTGTGTGAGAAAATTAGTCAATTGATAATATGGAAGCGATGATGGAACCCTTGTTCTTGAGCTTTGCTTTGAATTTTGCTTGAGGACAAGCAAGACTTTAAGCTTGGAGGAGTTTGATGCATGCAAAATACAATATATTTTAAATTATTATTTTAGTTAGTTTTTCTGTAATTTAATCATGACATGCATCATTTTAGATCACTTTTAGTCATAATTCCGAATGTATCAATTTTATTTATTAATTCTCTGAATATTTTAATTGTGGGTGGATTTACTTAATTTTTATAAATATTTTACAGGCAAGTCGAATTAACGGATGGATCGGTCGTCAACCACAATATTTGGCCGAGATGATCACAGCCAGCCAGGGCGTAATGGCAAAAGTATTCAATGTTTTGGCCGAGAATTGAAGGGGGTAAAGATAAGAAGATTTATCGTTTTGGGCATAATGACGACAAGAACCCATCGTTTTGGCCAAAGTAACAAGTAAAGGAATCTTCGTTTTGGCTGAAATTCGAAGGGAGTAAAGATAAAAGAGTCTTCCTTACGGCCGAGATTTGGAGGGGGTAATGATAAGGACTCTTCTTGTTACGGCCGAGATTCGAAGGGAGTAAAAGGATTTATCTCAAAGGGGGTAAAGATAAAAGAATTTCGTTTTGGCCGAGATTCAAAGGGGGTAAAGATAAAAGGATTTATATTTTGGGTGTGTAATAGTTAGAAGAATTATCATTTTTGGCCGAGATTTATCCCGTGAATTTAAATTTGATGGTACATCATGATCAAATTGAAGGCCATTCACACCCTATAAATACGTGAAGAATCCGTCGTTTCCAGATGTGCCTTGAAGTTTGGTTTTCTTCCACAGCAAGTCATAAGCTTCGCGGGCTTCGACGAGAGAGAGATTTTCGATCGGACGACTATTCCAGACGCTCCGACGACATCCAAGGATCCTGATTTTATTTCTTGGTGTAATTCTTCCAATTATTATTGTTATTTTGTTATTATCTCTCTACAATTCTAGGATGAACTCCATGTTTTAGTGATTTATTTTTAGGAGATTATTATTGAAGGGAAATTCTGTGAACCCTTACTTTATTGTTATTGAATTTCTTTTGATCAATTTTTAAGTATGTTTAGTGCTTTTGATTTAATTATTTAAATTTCTGAGTTAAGTAATTACCAGTTTGTGGAGTACTTAATTTTAGATTTTATTTAGTTAAATTAAATGATTTATTGAGAAATTAAAAATTGACATAGGTCTAATAACTAGTGTGTAGAGAATTAGATTTGTGTGGTCTGTTGATCTATACCAGTTTGTGGAGTGATTAATAGTTTAGGATTTTCATATTAATGCATCTTAATTTTAATCTCATCTGACGAATACTAGTTTGTGGGACTTCAGTTTTGATTAAATTTAAGATAGTTTGATTTGCCGGATTAAATAGCAGAATTATCAGTTTGTGGACTCTATGATGTTAATCTTGTAAATTAATAACTTGGGAAAATTCTTAATCTATCTTAAGATATTTAATTTATCTTTTCTGGTTCACATGTTTATCCTTAATTTATTATCATCCTAAGACCAACTTCAACACCATTATCTTATCTTTATCTTATTTTATTTTATTTTACAAAACCTATTTCCAAAATCCATGTTTTTTCTCTTTTATTAATTTATAAATTCAGATATTGAATTAATAGTATTTCTCGTGGGTTCGACACTCTTACTCCTTTTTACTATATTACTTGAGCGACTAATGCACTTGCTAGCGATTTTATTTTGTTATATCATTTTACGCATCAATGGTGATGGTGGACACTGGCGCAGTGAGGATGTCAATGTTGGGAGAGGTCGAAGGAGGGCGGTTTGGGTCGGGAGAGCAGAAACAACGGCGATGGTAGACGCCCATGGTAGGAAGAGGTCAAAGGCAGAGACTTGGGCCGGGATAGCAGCAACGACGGTGGAGGGAACAGGGGGCCCTACGCCTAGGCCAGTCCCGACCTTCGTTGGCTATATGCTGATGGAGGACATGAACATGGTGAGACCGTCAAAGAACTGCATGAGAGTTTAGAGGAGGGCAGCGGCGGCGGCGGCAGCGTCGGGGTCCGATGCTTGGGCCGGGATCATTAGAGCTGCAGGGCAGCGGCATTGTCAGAGCTGCAGGGCGGCGGTGATGTCGGTCGAGCGGCAACGACAGAGCAAGGCGATGACACACAATAAAACTATACAGAGGGGAGATCTTAGGGATTTAAGGTAAACTTTTAATGCCGCAAAAAAATGCGACACTACTTCATTGTTAAAGAGGCGTTGAAAAATAAATCAACAGAATTTGGCTAGAGAGGCGACGCTAAGGTAGCGTTGTCATGGCTCTAAATTAGCATCGCATACATGCGATGTGAAGTTGAGGCTGGGATGATGCCATAATGTTAATTTTTTTCTAATTAAAATATGAAGAAACTTATATCCCTTAATTCAAGTCTCATAGTAAATGAACTACTTTATACATATATATTGTTTATATTAACAAATGTACATATAACTTTATATTGACTAATTATATCAACATATATGTACATCTAATTATATGTACATATATGTGATTTGTGTTTATGTATAGTTAGGAATACATATAGATTAATATTTAATCTATTTATTTATTAAACTATAATATACATATAGCTAAGATATTAGTTATTACCTACCTAAATACAAATCAATATAGGTATATATGAGAATTTCTATTTAAATATATATGTGTTCTATTTAAATATATAGAAATCATGTTTGCGCCACATCTGTGACGCAACAACGATGCAACAAAGTAGCACCACTTGGGCCTCACAATATCATCGCCGGAAGCCGATGCCAACATCATGTCGTACGTTAGCGTCAATTTAGCGTTGCGAAACTGTGTCGCTAAATTAGTGTCGTGCACTGTCAATGGCAATTCATAATCTTTCGCGCATTTCCTGATTTTGGGACGTGATATTAGTGTCACAGTAGCGTTGAGACGGTGCCACTTTTAGCACCGATAGTTGGTAATGCTAAGACGATGCTAAATAGAGGTACCGAGAGGTAATTGGTATCTCCTTTTGTCAGTCCAACAGAGTTGCTATGGGGACACTATTGGCGTCGAATTAGCGTCGCACAGTTTGAGTCACTAATAGGCATTGCTATTTGGAAGATTTCTTATAGTGTACTATTGACAATAACCAAAAATAAATTTACTTAAAATAAGCAATTGAGATTACATGTGTACTCACGAAGAAGAGTTCCAATCCACCAAATATAGTCATTGTTGCTTCGAAAGAGCACTACAAATAGATTAAAAATTTAGCAAAATAAAAAATTTATAATACAATAGCACATAAAACATGAATCACATTTTTTTATTATTACTAACCTTATGCTTCATGTGCTTGTTGAATTTTGAGCATTAGATTGTTGACTATAGAAGCTACACGTTCTTTTAGCAATTTGTTTTCCTCAATAGTTGTACATAAGTTATCCAATAATTCATTTTTTGAAGAACTATTTCCTTTAATTTCTTTTTCCATAATCTCATCACCAAATCAAATCGCATGACTACATTTTTAGGACCAAAATATCATTCTACTACATCTATTGCAAAAAAATAAACTCATATTAATTTACACATTTCATGAAGATCAAATGAACACCTATTATGAAACATACATAACTTTCAATAGTCTCTAGTTCAACAAACTTGTTATATCTTTCTTGCGTGACTCAAGAAAAATAATTGCAACATCCGGTGGGTGACCATCTTTACCTCCATTTCTATAAAAGACAATGAGATATCAAGTAAAAAAAAGAAGAAAGAATAAAATATTATCATTTTAATGTTAATACATGTTCATAAATGAGTTCTCTAAAAGCTTGCTGCCAATGAGGTGTAAAAATTAAGAGTTATCATAATATAAGAGTTATCATATACAAGGAAAAGTTAATAAAAAATTCCTATTTTTTTATCAAGAATAAACCTCTAAAATGATTTGAAACCATTATAAATCAAGTTATCTAATAGTGGATGTAAGCAACTTTAGGTAGCGATTAAGCATCTGTCCACGCTAATAGATTCATCATTATCATCACACATAAATCTTACAACATGGACAATCTCTAGGAGCATAACACAACTGACCCATCTCTTTATTGGAGTAATTATATTCTTTACTTTATCAAGAGACATCAATTTTGATATCCTATGTTGTACTTAAGCTTAGGAAAATACAAGGAGCATACCTCGGTAGACAAGGGTAAACAAGAGCAATTTTCCTATGGAGACACAACAATCACTTGTGGAGACCAAAACTACAATAAAAAAAAACCAGCTGATCCCTCAAACAAAAACATAGGGTTGCTCCACTCTGACGACTGCCTAAAGCACAGAGGTTTCCCTTACCGCTACCCCAACGTGAGAGGTGGTCTGCCCACTAGTAGAAGTGCCGGTGGCTGGCTCACACATGGAGGTGGTAGTCAAATCTGCCTCATGTGTGGAGGCGGCCCTCGACAGCCCCTCTATGCTGCCTCAGGCATAGAGGAGACCCTCGGTGGCACTAAAGCTGCCTCATGCATAGAGGTGGCCCTCGATGACCACCCTAGTGTAAGAGAAGGCCACGGAGGACCTCCTCTGCGTGTGAGCCAGTTTCCGCGGCTGCCTCATGTTCAGAGGGATCTCCGAGGAGTGTGAGATGGATTCAATGGCTGCCTCTCATGTTGTGCAGCCTTTAGGGCTGCCTCTGCGCATGAGGCGGCAGTTGAAGTTGTTTCACTCGTAGAGGTGACCCTGACGGCCACCTCAGCGACCGAGTGCCGTCTCCACATATGAGGTGGCCACCGAAGCTGCCTCTCACTGCTCAAGTGATCACCTCTTATTATGCTCATAATTATTATAGTTAAACCTACGAAATTACATAAAATCTGATCATATTTAAGCACTTTTCAATTATTATTAGGAGAAAATTTGAATGAGTAAAAGGAGGACTAATTATTTTTCAAAATTTGAATGTTGAACAGGGAGGAAACAAAAAAGGGGGAGGAGAACCCGAAAAAAGGGAGACGACGACGACGGGGGAAGAGGAAGGAAGAAGGTGGAGGAGAAGAAGATTGATGTTGTCAAGATTCATGATGAACTAAAAAGGATTTTTGGTTCCCTTGTGATGATACTTTGTTGATGCTACTCTTTTGATTCTATGATGTCGTGCATTTGACTTCTCGTTTCTAATTACTTGATACACTGCAGTCTTATTATTTATAATTAGTTCCAATTGAATCGAGAGATCGATTGTTTCTTCTTTAGACTGGTTTCATATGAGAGGAGAAACTAGTTACATTACTTGCTGTGTTTCTAGTGATAATTGATTTACTGTTCATATATATATATAGAGCTCTACCATATTAGATGTTGCGAGGTGAAAGCCCTCGAAAGTTGCAAGAGGTGTCAAATGTATTTCAATTGCTCTAATTAGGATAAAAGAATGAGTTATCAAAAATCGAGAGATCATCCTCTTCTTCTGATTAAAGATGAGAATATGATTAATCAGTAGTCCTAATCTAGTATTTAACGGCCACTCTCCTTTCGGCTCAAAGAGAGGTCGGCGAGCTTGAAGATAGAGTGATTGACTTGCGCTTCAAAGACAAAAGATCATTCGATTCATACTCATGGATTCATAAGCTAAAGATTAAACACAATAGCATCAACGGGTTCATTATAAGGGAATCTCTTCTGTCACATTCTGATCCCTTCTCATTTTCTTTTGTTATCCTTTCTCTAAGTTCTATTATTATCCGATTTACTCTTAATTAATTCGTGACAACTTCCGGGATATAAGTAGATTAGTAGTGACAACTTCTTCAAGACAACCAGAGATTTTACGTGGATAACCAGAGAAGAATCCAAAAGAACAAGTTCAAGATGTAACCTTGAGAAGTGGGAAAACATTTGAAAATACCAAGAGAATAAGATTAAAGGTCTCGATAGAGGGAAATGAGGAAATTTCTGAACAAGATAAAGTAGTTCAACTAGAGGTTAAATTGAATGAACAGAATGGATCCAAGCAACAGACTATGGAAGGACATTCTAGCTACTCTGCTCGGATACCATTCCCTAAAACCCTCGAGAAATCTAGACAAGATCAGCAGTTCGGCAAGTTTGTAGAAATTTTGAAGAAACTCTATATTGATGTACCCTTTGTTGAAGCCATACAAGAGATGCCTTCATATGCAAAGTTTCTCAAGATGTTCTATCGAAGAAAAGAAGGATACAAGAAAATAAAACAGTTGCGTTAACTGCTGAAGCTAGTGCTGTAATTCAAAACAAACTCCCCCCAAAACTAAAAGATCATGGGAGATTTTCTATACCATATGAAATTGGAAACAGAAGGATACAAAGAGCTTTATGTGATCTTGGTGCCTCTATGAATGTTATTCCCCTTTCATTATGCAGGAAACTCGAAATGGGTGACATTAAGCCCACGAATATGTCTCTCCAATTAGCAGACCAATCTATAAAAATTCCACAAAAAATTCTGGAAGATATATCAATCAAAATAGGGAATTTCTACATACCAGCTGACTTCATGGTCCTAGATATGGATGAACACAATCAAACTCCCATTCTATTGGGAAGACCTTTTCTAGCTACTGCGAGAGTAGTAATAGATGTTAAACAAGGTCGCCTTACTTTTCAAATAGGAGATGACATAGTTGAATTTCGATTGAATCATATTATCAACTATCCAGACATGGAAGACTACCACCTTCAACCTAAGCAAGTGAATCCACTAATACTGAAGGTAGCATCGGTTATCCATATATCTGATTATTTAGAAATATCCCTAGAGGCCCAAGAATCATCTTTGTGGACAAAAAAAAGCCAACATTCTTACAAGTCATATGCTCTCGGAAAAACACTCAGACAATTCACTAGAGGATCAATCTACCGATCTCTTGCAACAATCTAGCTCAAAGAAGCCATTGAAACCTGAGTTGAAGAAGCTTCCTCAAAATCTCAGATATGAATTCTTAGAAGAAGATTTCACTTACCCAGTGATTGTCAGCGCAAATTTAAAGACGAATCAGCTTCAACAACTATTTGACAAGTTAAAATCCTATAAGCATGTTATCGGCTATACTCTGGACGTTCTTAAAGGTATCAAACCCTTCTATCTGTATGCATCGCATTCATATGGAAAAATATTATAAACCTTCCATAGAAGGACAAAGAAAGCTCAATCCAGCAATGAAAGAAGTAGTAAAAAAAGTGATTAAACTCTTGGATGCGGGAATTATCTAACCCATATCAGACAGCCAATGGGTAAGCCCTGTGCAGGTCGTGCCAAAAAAGGGAGGAACGATTGTAGTAAAGACAGAGTCAAACAAACTTATTTCCACACGAACTAAAGCTGAATAAAGCCACTCGAAAGGACCACTTTCCCTTACCTTTCATCGATCAGATGTTAGAAAGGCTGCCGAACCACTCTTACTTCTGCTACTTTGATGGATTTTTTGGATTCCATCAAATTCGTATTCATCCGGATGATCAGGAAAAGACCACATTTACATGTCCTTATGGAACCTTTGCATATAGGAGAATGCCCTTTAGATTGTGCAATGCTCCAGCAAGCTTTCAATGATGCATGATGTCAATCTTTTTTTATTATATTGAAGAAATAATGGAAGTATTCATGGACGACTTCTCGGTGTATGGCACTACCTTTGAAATTTGCTTGCAGAATCTTGGAAAAGTATTATAGAGATGTGCCGAAGCTAACCCACTGTTGAACTGGGAGAAATGTCATTTTATGATACAAGAAAGGATAGTCCTAGGACATATTGTTTCAGGCAGGGGAATTCAAGTTGATAAAGCCAAGACAGAAGTAATCGAAAAATTGCCTCTCCCTACTAATATTAAGGGAATTAAAAGTTTCTTTGGACATGCAGGATTTTATCGACATTTCATCAATGACTTTTCTCTTATTGCAAGACCCTTAACAAAACTCTTATCCCCAAAAGCAGAGTTTATATTTGTTGAAGACTTTTAAAGGCTTTTGAAACTATGAAAAGAGCCCTCACATCAGCCCCAATCATTCAACCGCTTGATTGGTCTTTACCCTTTGAAATCATGTGTCATGCTAGTGATCAAGTCGTGGGAGCAGTATTAGGACAAAGGAAGGATAAGAAGCAACATGCAATCTATTATGCCAGTAGAACCTTAGATGAGGCACAGATTAATTATGCCACAACCGAATAAGAATTCCTAGCAGTCATTTTTGCAATGGACAAATTCAGATCCTACCTAGTTGGTTCCAAAGTCATTGTGTATATTGACCACCAGGCCATCTGATATTTGATTGCTAAAAAGGATGCCAAACCCAGACTAATTAGGTGGATCCTTCTATTACAAGAGTTCGATTTAGAAATCAAAGATCGAAAAGGAACAGAAAATCAAGTAGTTGATCACCTCTCTCGACTCCAACTAGTAGAACATGACATTAATCCTAGCAATTATAGAGCTATTAATGATTCCTTCACTGATGATCAACTGTTTTCAATCTAGAAAGCACAACTTCCATGGTTCGCTGATTATGCCAACTATTTAGCCTCGGGAGTTCTACGACCCGACTTATCCTATCAACAAAAGAAGAATTTTTTTAGACATTAAATACTATTTCTGGAATGAATAATTTCTCTTTAAAAAATATGCTGATGGAATATATCGAAGGTGTGTACCAGAAGAGGAACAATTTGCCATACTACATGAGTGCCATTCATCTCCTTATGATGGTCATGGAGGATATCAAAAGACGGCTTCTAAAGTTCTCCAAACAGGTTTTTATTGGCCTACTATGTTCAAGAATACAATCAATCTTGTCAAATCTTGCGATGCTTGTCAAAGAACTGGAAATATAGGCAGAAGAAATGAAGCACCCCAGCAGCCTATACTTGAGATAGAAATATTTGATGTATGGGGAGTTGACTACATGGGACCCTTTCCTCCCTCATATGGGTACAAATTTATACTTCTAGCAATTGATTATGTCTCAAAATGGAATGAAGCAATTCCTACAATCTCAGCGGACTCAAAGGCAGTAATCAAGCTCTTTAAAGATACAATCTTCCCAAGGTTTGGGGTTTTCAAATTGATTATCAGCGATGGAGGATCACATTTCATCGAATGAAGTTTTGAAAAATTGCTACTTAAATATGGAGTCAAACATCGGATTTCTACCGCGTATCACCCTCAAATCAATGGGCAAGCAGAAGTTTCGAATAGAGAAATTAAAATGATTATCGAGAAGACTGTCTCAATAACTAGGAAATACTAGAGCATGAAGCTCAATGAAGCATTATGGGCATACTGAACTGCATACAAAATACCAATCGGAACAACACCATTCAAGTTGATTTATGGCAAGCATTGTCACCTACATGTGAAATTGGAACACAAGGCTTTCTGGGCAATCAAAACGCTAAATTATGATTTTCAAGCGGCCTCTGGAAATTGATTACTGCAGCTCAACGAATTAGATGAATTGAGACTAGAAGCTTACAACAACTCTCGCCTTTATAAAGAAAGAACAAAGAAATGGCATGACATGCATATACTGAAAAAGAATTTTAAGGAAGGCGACCGAGTTCTGCTATTTAACTCCTGATTATGACTTTTTCAAGGGAAACTAAGAACGAGATGGTCCGGACGATTCACCATTGAAAGAATATATCCTCATGGCGCAGTGGATATAAAAAATAGCAACTCAGAAATTTTTAAGGACAACAGGCAGAGATTAAAACAATACAACTCATGTGCAGCAAGGTTCAAAGAAGTTTTACACCTGGAACCAGGCCACTAAAAGAAATAAGGTCAGCCAACGACGCTAAAAAAAGGTGCTACAGAGACGCAACCCAACCAAATAAACAACTATCAGTCACGTCAGCACTCACACAAGGCCAAAACTATTAGAATGCCACCTGAAAATACACCTTATAGATTTAGTTGAGAATCCCAATAGAATCTAGTACCTTATCTACCCAAGTACCCACTTTTCCAAATCCCATACGAACACCTCCACGTCGCCTCGTTTCTCCACCCGACCTCTACTTCTTTTCTAACACTTACTGCATATCGGCCACTCGAATCCCTAACAGCTTTTCATCCTCCTCTGAGCACTCCCCTAAGCCCGTAGACATCCTTGACAACCGGCTGGCAATATGAAGAGGATGTGCACATCATCAGATTCTGAGACCAACAGCTCCTCCGAATCCATCAAACATCGGCTACGTCCGGACGGACTCATGCACCCAACATCTGATATACGACAACTGGAAAATATCGAGGAAGCCCAACGCCTCCTAAACACCAAGTGCAAAAGCTTCTCCTCTACTAGATTTCTGGATTTTCCTACTCTCGAGCCTCTTGGGTTGTTTGACGATATCAGAACCATACTCCATCGGTCTCCTCTCTTAACTTTCTTCATGAAAGGATGGGACCTCTACAAGGAGGTATTGACCGAGATTTTAGGGACTCTATATCGAATTTTGTCTGTGTAACCATGACCTCGCCATGAGACTTGACACTTTTGCTCATTTTCTAAACCTTCCTAACACCAACCACAAAACCCCTCCACCTGCTTTTCCGATATTTGAAGTCTGGTATCAACTTAACGTCCGACTTACTGACAACATTCTTCATTTAGTCGGTCAACATCTTAAAAACCCTATCTTCCGATACCTCCATATCCTCCACACTAACACTGTACTAATCCATCCAAATGACTACGAGATGGATTTTGTCTCTGCTAATGAACTTTTTATCATCTTGTGTCTCCTCTCTAACACAAAGATTAACTTTGCATCATTCTTCATGCAAAGTTTGCTCAAGGAATCAACTCACGAGTGTAATCAGATTCTTTGCGGCAATGCCATCACACCTCTAGCCGAACATTATGTGTTCTTAGGAGACACCAACCCAACAACTGCAACCTTGATTGATCTAGACTTTTTGACTCAAGAAGGAGTTCTCCTTACGGGCAATGGCCAACACTTCTGGCGACAGTCTAACCCGTTCGTTCTATTCCAGTTGCCCAATCCTCGACAATCTTCTATCCTGGAAGGCCGAAATTGGTGGATGAATGATTTCATCTAGGTTACAAGATCTATCCCAACACTCCCCCATTGCTCCTGGATTACACTACAGCTCCACGAATTCCCTCTGGCCCAAGAACCCCCAGAAGGAACATTGTCTCCTCTTCCTCTTTATCGGCCCAGATGCCTCACAATATCTACCCCTTACCTCCTCCAATAAATTCAACCTCATCTTGGAATAAGTGTCCAAACTTGCTGAGGCTACAGTTCGTCAACACCAAGATATACAGACACTCAAGGACCAACTGCACACTTTGGAGCAACAAGGCTTGGTGCATCAACAACAAATTCAAAGAATAGAGGTTGTCAAAAACTCTATTTTAACGACCCTCAGTGACATACAACAAGTCACTGATCGTTTACTAGTGCTGCAACCACCTCCTGGTCCCTCTTCCTGGCATGATCGACACTGAGGATAGGGTCAATACTAAGCTTGGAGGAGAGGGCAACATGATACATTTCTACTCTCTCCTCGATACATTCTTATTTACATTTTTCACAATCTCATTACCATTTGTCAATGAATACTATTTTGTGAAACCATATCACATTAACACATTGCAACATATTATTTCCAAGTAGTAAAGTAAGAGATGTTGATTCTGCCCAGTAGCCATAGTTTGTTTTGCAACCTTCTGAAACCATGTTCAAGAACACCTTGCTAATCCTGTCAAAATTTTAACACACTTCACGATCTAATTCAATGCTTTAAGTTAAGGGTTATGGTTAGCAGAAAGTGGCTATTTTGAAACATTAAAAGCTTGACGACCAATCCTACTCATGCTCACCTCTCAATCATAAGACTGTTAATAATTATGTTAATGCTAACATCTTCAGTGCAGTATTGGTGAAAATGAATAAAACAAAAGTTAAAAGCAAAAGAAAAGAGGGCCATTGCAGCTCCAGAAGGTACAAAAAGGTGCATTCCTGAACCTGGATGAATCTGGGTGAGTAGATCCGTAGGGGTTCATGCCTGGTACTTTAAGAGCAATTGCCCTAGGATGTGCCAATAAAAAACCCGCTACATAGACCACCCAGAGTGCTATGGATAATCACATGAGTACTGGATCAATAAAAAGAAATAAGAATCAAAAGGAAGTCCATACTGCACTAGTATATGCAGAATTAACATTCTTATTTTTTGTTCATCTCACTTAATTTCTCTGGTTTTGAGCTGAGTACGAGGAAGTTAAAAATATCTTGCTTTTAATAATTTCATTAAAGTCAGGGTATGTAGGAAAAGAGAAGGCACTTGAGCAAAGAATACAAGGTCTAAATATTAAAAGAATGGCTTGAAAGTAAGGTGGACACTTGACTTTCTTATCTTGAACATTGCTTGAGGACAAGCAAAACGCTAAGCTTAGGGGAATTTGATCACCTCTTATTATGCTCATAATTATTATAGTTAAACCTACGAAATTACATAAAATCTGATCGTATTTAAGCACTTTTCAATTATTATAGGAGAAAATTTGAATGAGTAAAAGGAAGACTAACTACTTTTCAAAATTTGAATGCTGAACAGGGAGGAAACAAAAAAGGAGGAGGAGAACCCAGAAAAAGGGAGACGGCAACAGGGGAAGAGGAAGAAAGAAGGTGGAGGAGAAGAAGATTGATGTTGTCAAGATTCATGATGAACTAAAAAGGATTTTTGGTTCCCTTGTGATGATACTTTGTTGATGCTACTCTTTTGATTCTATGATGCCACGCATTTGACTTCTCATTTCTAGTTACTTGATACACTGCAGTCTTATTATTTATAATTAGTTCCAATTGGATCGAGAGATCGATTGTTTCTTCTTTAGACTGGTTTCATCTGAGAGGAGAAACTAGTTACATTACTTGCTATGTTTCTAGTGATAATTGATTTAGTGTTCATATATAGATCGAGAGATCTACCATATTATTTGTTGTCCTCGATAGTTGCAAGAGGTGTCAAATGTATTTCAATTGCTCTAATTAGGATAAAAGAATGAGTTATCAGAGATTGAGATATCATCCTCTTTTTCTGATTAAAGATGAGAATCTAATTAATCAATAGTCCTAATCTAGTATTTAACGGCCACTCTCCTTTCGGCTCAAAGAGAGGTCGACGAGCCGGAAGATAGAGTGATTGACTCGCGCTTCAAAGACAAAAGGTCATTCAATTCATACTCTTGGATTCATAAGATGAAGATTAAAACGCAATAGCATCAACGGGTTCATTATAAGGGAATCTCTTCTGTCACATTCTGATCCCTTCTAATTTTCTTTCATTATCCTTTCTCTAAGTTTCGTTCCTTTATAATCTGATTTACTCTTAATTATTTCATGACAACTTCCGGGATATAAGTAGATTAGTAGTTGGTCTAAATCAACGGAGTTACAACACTCAAGGTTTCTACTCGACCTGTGCACTTGCAGTTGTGTGAACTCTAGAGTAAAATTTAAACATGACTATAATTACTTTTAGTGAGAGAAATCCACATCCACATAAAGTTCACGTCATCAAGCCACCAAAGAAGAGATTCACCCTCTGCTGGCATGTGCGGGGGAAGACAACACAAGGAAGATGGGGGATCGACCGACGTACCTTGAAGAAAAACCGCATTGTGCACTACAAAAGAAAAAAAGATTAGGTGCCTCATGCACAGAGGCAACCCTGATGGCTAGCCCAACGCGTGAGGCTCTCTATGCGTGATGTGGCTACTGATGCTGCCTCTACCTATCGAAGCCGCCAAAGTCGAGGTCCGTTCGCTTCCAGCGTGTGCGAGGGACGATGACACAAGGATGATGAGGGGTCGATGGATGTACCTTGAAGAAGAACATGATTGTGCACAACAAAAGAAAAGAGGATTAGGTTAAATGTGGATTATTTATACCCTAATTTTTATTAAAAGAATTATGGAAGTAAAAGGAAAAGGTTTTTTTAGCTGTGATATTAAAATATAAATGATTAGTAAATAAAAAATAACGTAATATGTATATATATTAAATCCTAATCAAAGTTGAATAAATGGAAAATTTTAAGCATACATAAAAAAATAATAATTAAAAATTATTAATTATTATAAGTAAAGATACATCGACATTCTTAATTAGGCTACATTATTCATAAAATTTATCATATAAGAATTAACAAAAATAAATAATAAAAAATAAAAGTAAGATATTTGTTTATCTTTTATTAATGATATTAAAACTTTAAAGTTATATTAAAACATAAAGTATAATTCAAATTTTCATTTTTATTTTGAATCTTAAAATATTAAATAATAATACTATTGGAGAAGAAGGAGTATAAAATGAGAGAAGAAACTAAACTAAAAAATAAAAAAGAAGTATATGTTTAAATATTAAAAATAATATTTCAAGGGATATTTTTTATTTGACCCATCAATATCTTTGACGACGAGATGGTAATCATTAATTTAAATATTTTAGCGTCTAATCTAATGTTGTTCTTATTGTAACTTTTAACAACTAGTAATAAAATATTGAGGAGTTTTTTTGCTCTTTATTATTGGTGACAATAATTTTTTTGGGTTGTTAGTAACAATATCTAACGACTAGATTCAAACTCCTTCGTTAATTATGATCGCTAAAAGTCATTTTCTTGTAGTGATTAATCTACTTTTAGATCTATGATCTTCCTAGATTTAGTAGAAATTCTGAAGCATTTATTAAACCAATGGAGGCTAACAAAATCAAAACTACACCCAAAATATAATAATATATTCATAAAAATATGCAATGCTGAAGCTTTTGAAACTATTTCATATATATGAAGAAACACCGTAACAAAATTCATTAGGAGTAATTTGATCTTTTGGCTAAACCCTAATGACTTCCCTATATAAAACCTAAATCTCTCATGTTCACCTCTTTTCTCCACATGAACTCTTGGCAGTTAGGGCTGGAAGAATTTTAGGAGCAAGGAAGAGGAAGAAGAAAGAGAAGAAGAAAGAAGATGAGGTTGAACTAAAAATTGATCACGGTATGTAAAAGGGATCCAAGCCCCTCCCTCCTCTCTCAATCATTGTCATGTATTGGATTGACTCCTTGTCCTCAAATTGGATTGTGATTGAAGGCTTCATGTGTGGGCCTTAGATCTAAAAGGATTGATTTAATGGCTAGGGTTCATATGCTTATGATCATGCATGTTTTGGGGATGAACCCTAGATCGTATAAATTTAATAGTATTGCATGTTTTGTATGTTCTTACGATGCCTAAATGCATAGAAATTGTACTTGCATTGTTTTGTATCATTGGCATTGTTTCCTCAAAATTTTGAATAAAAAACTAGTGAAAATCAGGCTGGACGACGGATTTCTACATGCCGCCACTGTCATGCCGAGTTCTGGAATGGCCATGTGCTAGCGACTGGAAGCCGACCAAACATCTAAGGCATGGGAACATCTTGACCATAATGAGCACGACCGTGACATGCAAGGACGCCGTGACCACTTGGTTATGATCATGAGTGAGAGGCTATTAGACGAGTCCAAATTAGGACTCGCACACAACCATATTTCATGCAAGCGCAGCGTGAAGTTGACCCGACACGACCGTGACACACTAATCACGACTGTGACCAACACTTGGAGTAAAGTAAGGTCACAGGACCACGTTCATGGGCATGACCATCTTGTAACGCCATGACCAATTGATGATGTCTGATATGTTATTTTAAAAGTTATTTTCAAACTATTAATAATATGTAATGATGATTGTTGATTGTATATCAACCTAAATACATGAAATGCATATTCTCCCATAACTAGGTTAAAATATGAAGACTGAGAAATATAATAATTGATTATTGTTTGAAAAACATAATGAGCCCAGATGTGGATGATCATTACATGTGTCCCTCAATGACTCTTAACGGATTGTTAGGAAATAATCATTCTTACACCTTCGTATATGTAATTCCTTTAGGGATAATCATTCTCACATGGACAATGGTGTCCGTATTCCTAGTCTCCTTCTGGTGAAAGGAGCATTGTTTTCAAGGCTTAGCTAGCCTATTGTGAGGGCAACAACATAAGTTCCAACAATCGGAAGATATAAGATTGTGAGGGCCAAAGAAGGAATTCATAGATTGGTACCCATGTAGTGGAGTCCGAAAGGGTTATGAAGCAACCTTAAGGAAGTTAATGAGGCAATTTTCAAGGTATGTGCAAGTCATTTATATGCCTATGGAATTGATTAATGATTGTAAATGAATGTTCCCATATCATATGTATGATGATGGTTGATACATGTCTTAGCATGCTATATGTATGATGATAGATTATTATAGTTGATTGACATGTAGAATCATATGTTAAGTACATGATATACATATTCCTCTTTTCTTATATATATATATATATATATATGACATTGAATATGCAAAACATGTCGTATCCTATTTAGGATCATGGCTACATATAGTCTAACTAGAATCCCTGCACCTTGGATCCGTGCAGGTAACTAATGTGTGAATGGATGGCAACTCAATTCATGACAAGATGGTTGCACAATGGTCTAAGATTCAAGAGTCATGATGTCATAGCAACCTATTAGTTTTAAAGATGTCTTCAATAATGTCTATTATCTACGTTTTCCTTTTTTGTAACATTACTTTAGATGTTTTATGAAGTTTCTGCATGATTTAAAAGGGTTATTCTATCTTGTTTTATTGTATTAATTTTTCGCTACATTAATAGTAAATCATTTTTATAATTACTATGTGATGGTAAAAGGGCTAACACAGCCGAATGTCCTAATTGCCCTTGGCTTTTAGGATGATTTTTTTTTCAGTGTTATAGTTTGGTATCAGAGCATGCTTAGGTCCTATGTTAAATATGTTATAAAATTATTAGGTGCTTAAGCCCATGTGCAATCGTCATGAGCAACCATTCAAAGTTGTAAGTTTTTGTGTCATATGATAATATGTTTTAAATTAGCTAACTAATATCTGATTGATTATTGTTATGTGAAAGATGGAGCCAGGGGGTCCTTCAAATACTTCAGGAGGGCAGAGGAAGTTGATTGAAAGTATGACCCGCATGGCTCGTGCTATGGAAAGGAGTGCGGACTCGAGGCACTCAGGTCACTCGAGTTTCATATTCGAGAAGTTCTTGAAACTGCATCCCCATACCTTCAATGGGGACAAAGATCTAGATAAGGCAGATACTCGGTTGGATGTGATCATTGAGAAGTTCGGGGTGATAGACTGCTCTAAAAGGCATCAGGTCAACTTAGCCATTCACCAACTAGTTGACCAAGCTTGTCATTGGTGGAAGCCCGTCACCGAACAAGCTCGTCACTGCATGCATCAAATTTTCCCAAGTTTAAACTCTTGGTTGTCCTCAAACAAGTTTCAAGGAAAGACTCAGGAATCATAAATAAATCATCACAATCTCCAACGTGGGTCTAATAATTTTCTAATACCATCGTTTTACAAGTCCATTGCCAAAGTATCTATCCTCAATTCATATTTTTAGCTTCATAGGATTTTTGGATCTTAGACGATTTAAATTTATTCTAACTTAGCTCCGAGCATGAAGACATATAGTCTACCAAGTAAAAGCATTAATGCTAAAGGCAAAGTAGAAAGCAAACTTATATTTTTTCAACAAACAAGTAACAATATTTTTTTATTACTTCTGCGAAATGTAGTTATTTGACTTCACATATGCTTCTCCATATTTCTCAAGGTGATCAATGTAATAGGTTTTCAACCAACGGATTCTAGACTAGTTGGTCTTATGTCACTAGGCAAGAATTCCCAATGGGTCTGATTGCCCAAACACCAAGGTGTCAGATAACACATTTATCATCACCTAAATTTTATTCTTTCCATTTTTTCCTCAACATCATTTTTCACTTTTTTCATAAGCTCACAAAATAATTTATACTTTCAATAAAAAGTCACAAGATGATCACTAGCTGATCACTATATGTTTCTAACCCATTTTAGATGCAATTCATACATATCGAGTCCCACTTTTGCCTATATTTGGGCCAATTATACTTGGAATGTATACATTGTGATAACTAGTTGATATTCCTCATTTTATACTTAATTCCATGTGCATAGAGGTTCTGAAATGCCAAAATCCATTAATATCTAAATTCTATGCCAAGTTATCATTTTGAGGACAAGTTATCATTCCCATATGTCAAGTTATCATTATTTTGAATGAACTGATTTTCAATGGTTTTCTTGCCCTAAATCCATCATTATCATGTATAAATCATATTTGGATAGTCACATCTCAACTTGGGCAGAGTTTTAAGTCCATTTTGAGCAAGTTATCATTTTTCCTTTGCCAAGTTATCATTAAAGGGCAATTTTGTCATTTCGACATGCAAAACCATTAATTCTGCACAGGCGCCTTCAGAAATCATCTTGTTATTGTTTTAACTCATTGTTGGTAAAATTTCATCACATTTGGATAACCACAACTCAAGTTATCAAAAGTTATCGTTTTTAAGTCATATAAGTTATCATTTTTGGGCACCCAAGTTATCACTCCTTTGAAATCTCATTCATATTTGATTTCTGACTTCACTTACTTGCCACTCTAATTCATTTGATGCCTGAAATGCTTTGAACCACCCATATTTGGACATTTTCTAGGATTTATTAAAAGTTATCATTCCGGGCCCCTAAAACCATTAATTTTGATACAAGTTTTCATTCCTGCACAACACCTAATACCATTTGATATCCGAGCTAGCAACTATCATCATCTTGATCTTTATTTGTCAAAACACCATTCAAGGGCTTTGATGCTTGCTGTTTTGGGATTTGTAGCAGAAAGAAAGGTGACCAAAAAGTGGAAAAAGTAGGGAGGACCACCTACTTTTTCCTGCACAAAAGGGAATCTGCAACTGTGAATTCAGTCCAGGGATAGGTGGCTGCAATCAGAAGGAGAAGAATATACTGATGCTGATCTAAGGGTGGACATGAGCGATATAAAAGGTGGAATTTCTGGAGGAGGAAGAGGGGCTAGTCATTTAGGGTTTGAGCAAGGGTTTCTGCTGAACCTGGAGCTGCTGCTGTTGCTGGAGGAGCTGCTGGCCGAGAGCTTCAATCAACCAATGATTTGTATTTGTTTCTCAATTCATTTGATGTCAAGTTCTGTAAATATGAGGAGCTAAACTCCATTTCTTCTAGGATAGGGATGGATTGAATTAATTATGGATGGAAATGGATGTCAAGTTTATAATTATGAATTAATTATTGAGCTAAACTCCATTTATAATTATGGATGTCAAGTTCTGTAGTTTTGATTAGTTATGGATGGAAATGGATTGAATTAATTTTTGCACTGAATCATTGCTGATTTTCAGATTTCAGAATTGTTTAGAATTAGTTCTTGCCATTGTTAGATCCCATTGTAATCTATAATTGAGAAGTTATCATTTGATCTATCCCTAGTTCAGAAATGGATTAGAAATCAATGTCAAGTTCTGAATTCCAATTTAATTGAAAATTCTGATTTCTGAAATGCTGATTTTCTGATTTTTCTGAATCTGAATTCCTGAACTTTTGAATCTGTTTGTCATTGTGGACCTGATTAATAGAGTAGCTGAGAGGTTAATATTGTCCCCAATCTTGATAAAAAATGAATCAAGATGTTTGACATTCTTCATGATTCAAATATGTTCACTGTTCCTAATCTGATTTTGAAAACCTGAATTCTGATTTCCTGATTCCTGAATTTTCTGATTTCTGTGGCTATTTGAACATGTTCTTCACTCTCAATCTGATTAATTGAGTCATTGGGATGTTGCTATTGTTCCTATCTTGTTCAGAAATGAATCAAGATGTTTGGACAAACATTTTGACCCAAATCAGATTGTTCCTCTGATTTCTGAATTAAAAGCCTGAATTCTGATTTTTTTTTATTTCCGGCTGGAACTATTTTATCAATTGAATCCCCTGATTTTATTTAATCATTGAGAGATGAACCTTAGGGAGCTCTTGCAGTCCAGAGATGGGTCAAGAAGCAATTGATAAACTTGATTCCATGGATTAATATTTCAGATTTCTGAATTGCAGAATTCTATTTTCTGATTTTCAATTGAATTCTGATTTCCATTGTCAAGCCTCAACTTAATCCACTGCTGAGAGGTAGTCATTAGGTCATCCTTGAGATCCAGAGATGGGCCAAGGAGCAATGGCAATTGTGAATTCTTGTGGTCATATGCTTTGCACTTCCAATTGAATTGTGTTTGTGTGGATTTCATTTTATTTTGCAACCGAGAGGTTGATTTTAAATCCCCCTTGAATTCAGAGATGAATCATGGAGCACAAGCACCATATTTGAGTAGATTTCATCCTAGTTTGATTGATTGGAATGACTCCATTTTTTATGATTGCAATTACAAGTTATCATTCCAAAATTTCTTTGAATTATAAAAATCAGCAATGAACTCCCAATTGAGCTGAATGATAACTTGATTTTCAGTGATGACCCTCTATTGATTCAATCTAGCTAACAACTATATGGCAATATGTTGCTTAGTTAGAGGCCAATTGAGTTGTGGGAACAACCATTTTCAAGTTGAATAAAAAATTGGACATTTAATGATAACTTGATACATTCCATCCTTACTTAATTTAGATGAACCCCAAATCCTAGAAGAACCTTCTTCATTGATAGTTAAACCTTTCTAGCCATTAATCTAGCATTTATAATTCAGTTTTGCAAAGATTTCCAAAACCCCAAAATCTGTTATCATTCTGCACTTGTTAAAAAACTGTTTTCACTTCCAATTAAAAATATGTTTTTGCTACCTTAATTAGGATTAATCTAAACTATTTTTAGGTAGTTTAGAACTTCAAATCTTTGTGGATACGACAACCTGAGTCTACTACAACTTACCTGTGAACTTGCAGCTAGTGAGTTAGGAGAAAAAAAATGAAAAATTGACCATTTCTTTAATTTCAGCAAGTTATCACTAGAAAATCCAAATATCACTATCACAAGACAGAAAATAATAATAAAAATTATAAGAATGAAATAGAATTATCCATACCTCTACTTGGCAACAAATATTTTCCAAATACTCAATATTAAGGCGATAGAATAGATAAATTATTGAAATAAAATTTTATAAGACATAATGCCCTTGAATATTACTTAAGTGCAATTTAGAAGACAATTAATAAAGAAATATGATGGTGAACAATATTTTGTAATTTTTGAATTTTTAAAATTTTAATGGCTTTTTCATAAGATGAAATACATAAAATATATATGTGATACTAAATAAACTAATGAAAGCAATTATGATGTCACAATATGAAAAAATTATGCATGAACTGCATCCTCCACCAAGCTTGAACTAAATACTATCCTCAATGTTAGTCAAACAAGGTAAGGAGTACAAAATATGAAATTGCTAAGACATAACAAGATAAACAAAAAGGAAACAACCAGTTAATCCCACTCTAGACGTATCGGGAGCAGAGGTAGGTAGAATTCATAATGTTCATGCACCAAATGATCATGGTGGTAAAGTTGTAGTAGGCCCTTAGTTGGATGAAGGAGGGACTCAACCCGATATTTCTGATATGCAAATGACTAGTTATGCAAACGAGGAACCTGATCTAGTTGCATAGTAGCTTAGCATGAGTTTGTTGGTTGTGAGATTGCAAATGGTATTTTGTCAAGCCCGACCTGGGTACCAAAAACTAGGTCTCTAAAAAAAGCGGACGAAGAGGATGAAGTCAAGCTGATCCTAATAGGTAAGAAGCACAACTTTGGCGATGTTGCAAAGTTTGTTTGGACAGACTAGGTGATGCGGTCGGGGTAACTCCCACCTGGCCTGGCTCGTGTGGCACCCGGTGTTGGTGTGACTACATGAGAAGTGTCGTGGTGCTAGAGGTGGAGATGTAGGTAGACGAAGGCACAAATCTTTGTAACTCTGGTTGTTGGAGAAGATGACAATTGCCAATGATGTGGTCCTCCGAAATGAATAACTTGATTAAATAGAAAAGAGATAGACCCGGGTTATGGCCATTCGGCCTTAAAATTTGCACCACATCAATGTCGATATAATTGTCAATCGTTGGGTATTCAACATTTGACAGGTGAATTGAATTTCATTCTTTTTCACTTAATCATGTGCGGAAGGCTGTCTGGAAATCAGGTTCTAGGACACGGTCCGGGTTATAATGAACTCAAGCCGGGTTCAGTCATTACCCGACTCAATTTGGTGGAGACGCGAAGCGAGTTATTTTGTCATGATTCTTTGTATGTTGCCACTAGTAGCCACCATGGGTTAATCTTAACAAGGGTCGGCTTCTTCGTCAAATGATCTATAGAAGTAATAACAAAAGACACCTAGCTCGGGTTTGTTGTCAATACAGGTTGGGCTCAGTGTTGTAGACATCCCTTAGTGGGATGTGATATTTAATGTAAAATGTTTAAGTAGTGAAAATGAAGGAATGGAGTAAATAATATACCTCAACTAAGAAATAAAGATGACTAATTTATCTACACTCAATCTAAATAGGAAAATAAATCAACCTAAAAAAACACCTAAGGCTTGATAACCTAAAATAACAAAAAGGGTATTATTGAATAAGATGTTCAATAAAGAACAATCTCACTACGGATAATTGATGTGCTCATGAATGTCCAACATGGTGAGCTCAGTAGTTGTGAGTGAATACACATCCAACCTTTCTCCAACTTCTGATAGCCTTCTTAAGCGATTTTAGTTGTGCCATTGACTTCATGGTAATTTCCTTACGTGTTGATTTGACATTTGTGCTTTGGTCACCATTGCTTGAATGTGGTTGGTGCAATAACTGTGCTCTCCTCCTTCTCTTGCTATAGGATTGAAAGCAAGTTCGTACCTTGGAACTTTCGAAGGCCAACTCCTTCTTCGAACATTTCCATCTTTGATTATGTACTCACTTGTTTCCTTTATCGTCCACTCTGTAGTCCATGTTCGTTGATAATATTTTCGTGGTCTCGACCTTTGATAATAATATTGATAATTTTATAAATACATGATGTGCGAAGAATTGTCTTCCTTGCAAGCATTTTGAGATGTGACAATTTGAGATAAGTCTGTTCTCCATCGCATCAAATTTATATTGAAGTTCTAGTGGTTATGGAGGACGAATTTCAACGTTCATTATGATGCGATCCTTCAATTAGATCACGAGAGGTTGTAAATATTGAATTAGTTGACCTTGAGTGTTGAGTTTGATTTCAATTGTTGATTTGAGCGGATCAAGTATAATTGGCTCGTGACTCAGTAAATGATTTATCTTCAAGTGGAGATGACATAACACCATCTTATTAATTGCCATATTGCTTCAGATTTGAAATTTGATTCTCCATATGTTGAATCAATTTTTCATGTGCGGAGAATTTCTTCTGCAACATCCCTAGAAATTTTATGAGGTTCAATGGATACCCAGACAAATCTTCAACTACATAATAATGGAGTAGCTAAGAGATGCTTCATCCAAGTAATTTAATGCCGACTTGGATGATTTGATATGTTGACACCTCTTCATGTTGATAGCTACTTGAGGCTTCAACTTGTGCATCTCCTTGAACATTTGTGTGTGCCGATATTCTCAAGTGATTTGGATCATTCATTGAAAATTTTGTTCTTCTTTGTCATTAGGGATAATTTGAGTTATGGTCTCAAAAATCATTTTCCTAAAAAAATAGAAAAAAGAAAAGCATGAAAGCATTTAATGAACACAAGGAAGAGTAATAAAATTTCAAATAATAATAAGAAAATAAAGATAAAATAAATCATACTAGTCTATGACAATGACACCAAAAATTTGATACAAAAATTGTTATCACAATTATTCTAGCAAGTATAATAGGTTGAATCTTGTAACAAAGAGTACGTAAGAGTTGTCGATCCCATGAATATTAGTGACTTATATATCTTCTATCCTTAGTTCATTAATTGAAAAGATAGATTTGTGATTCGAAATAATATAAGGTTGATGTGAATCTCAAGTGCTTGGTTCATTTATTAATGAGAGAGAAATTTAGATTTTGACATTTATTAGTGTTGGAGCAAAGTTTTTATGACTTATAAAATTAAATTTTGATGATGCAAACCTCGAAAGATTAGAGTATATATTTAAAATGACGAAAAAGTTTAAATAGAAATGAGTTACTTCATGCATTAAACTTTAGGTTAATATTTTTTTTATGTTCCCACGAGATTTACATTAATGGGTGAATATAAAAGTTATAGATAATTCTCTTATCTTTGTAGAGAACCAATAATCGCCTCATTTAGACAACCACATAAAAAGTTATGTTTAAATAAAGTTCAAAAAGTAAAATTTGAAGTTTATTTTATGTGCTAAATTTGCACTTAATAGTCGAGTATTCTATCATGAGATTTGAATCAAGAGAGTGATATAAAAGTTATAGATCATATTGTTAGATTTTCGTACAATTAAATATCATCTCATTTGAATACTCGTATGAAAAGTTATGTATAAGAGAGTAAAGGTCTAAAAAATTGTTTTACTTGAAATGGACAATTTTGTATACTGAACTTTGAATCAATATTTGAATAGATTTTGGAAGAAAGATGAATATCAAAGTTGTAGATAACTGTGAAAAAAGTTATACTTAAAATAGTGCAGGATGGTCAACTTGGCGACTAGAATACCGGTCGACCAGTTAGGCACACCGGTCGACCGATTAGTGCAGAAAAATATCGAGACCATGCGGATCGACCAGCCAATACAAAAATGAAGAAAACACACCAAGGGTCAAAATTTTCAAATGGTCATGTGGACCGGTCGATCGGTGGTGCAGAACGGCCGACCAATTAGTGTACTATAACAGTCATATTTTGGTCCCAAAATTAGGAAACAAGTCCGAACAGTTAAATAGAGTTAAGAAGGCTATAAAAGAGGACCCAAATGTATAGGAATCATCAAGACTTCCATGGAAAAGTGGGAAGAACATTATGAAGTCCATTTAAGCTCCAAGTTAAAAATCTTTCATTTCTTCTTTCTCTCTTATCTTCTTGTGAGTTTGATATTGTAAAAGAGAGAAATATTTTCTTAGAGATTTGGGTGTGAGTTTATATGTAGAAGAGGTTTTATCTTAACTCTCAAAGATAAGCTTCCTAGGAGGAGATGTGCACCTTACATTTCGAAGCAGAGAAAAGGTGGTCTGATGTAAAGGGTTTCTTCCTTGTTTGAAATGAAGAAAGAGTGCTTAGTGGAATCTCTGACAGTCTCGAGGTCGAGAAGTCAGAGCGGGAACGTAGGCCAAGGTGTAGCCGAACCTCGTCAACAAATCGCCTTGCGTTCTTGTGTTTGTCTTTTTCTCACCTTCTCCTTCCTACTTTAATATGCATGTGATATGATTACTAGTGTGTTGGTTTAAACATTAACGAATCAATTTTAAGCTTCCGTGATGATTTTCATGAAATCGATATTTTCGATTTAAACATCAATTCACCCCTCTTGGTGCCTTGTGATTCTACAATTGGTATTAGAGCAAGGTTGCTCTCATTTGTTTTTTTTAATATTTAACCATCTTTTTCATGACACCATTTTTTGGAGAAGAATTTTCCATTTTCCACCCACCGAGTTTTCAAGACTATTCTTTTGCTTCTTGAAAAATGAGAATGAAGGCATATTTATGTTCCATTGATTTTGATACGTGGGAAGTTATAGAAATTGTTTTGAAAAGCCAAAGAAGATTTTAAATGGTGTTTCCATTTATCTTTCTTTCTTTGTGACTACAATGCCAAAAATATTTTTTACTCCTCTTTAGATTCTTATGGCATGAATCTTATTTCTAAATGCTCCACTTCTTAAGAGATTTGGCAAGTTTTTTTAAATAATTATGAAGGGAGTGACTTTGGTAAAAAGAGCACATTAGATGTGGATAAAAAATGATAGTTCTACATCCATGACATCCAGAGATGATGTGTTATGCTTAATGGCAAAAAGTGAGGATGATGAAGTAACATCAACTTCATCTTATTCCTCTAGTGATAATGATGGTGATGTTGATATCGCTTTGATATTCATAAAGAATTTGCTTATCTTATTAAAAAACATCTTTCTCTTAAAAAGAAAAATGAAACTTTAATAAATGATTTTCATATCATGAAAGATAACTATGATTCTCTCAACAATGAAAATGATGCATTCTTAGTTCAAATAGATACCTTAATTCTTTTTCATTATCTTGTGCATCTTATGAATCTTTAATAGTTGAGAATTTAAAATTGATTGTATTGCATGATCAGTTACAAAAGAAAAATATTTCTTTATAAAAATTCTTAGATAACAAAAATTACTAGTTCTTGGAAAAACATTAAGAATATTAAGAATCCTATACATGTAGTCAAAACTCCTATAAAAAATATTTCACATGCACCACAAAAGAAAAATGATTCAAACAAAAAATTTAAAAACACAAATGGATATTATTTAAAATATTCATATTCTTTGAAACCTAAGCATTCTCATGATTATCATTTGAAAAATAAACCCTCTTATGATAGTTCTCTTAGTGCTAAAAATTATCATGTCTCCCATAATGATACTTTGAAGTTTGGATATTATAATAATCATTCTATTAGACCATCTACTATTTATCATTATTGTAATGCTCATGATCATCATTCATTTGAATGTCAAATTAAAAAATCTATCAATATGAGCATGAAATTGATGTGGGTTCCTAAAGGAACCAAAATTAATCATGGTGGATCCAAACAAGTTTGGGTATCCGAATGCAAATGATTTTTTCTTGTAGGTGTGATTCACAAGGAATGAAAAAGAATACTTCAAGTAAAGTGAAGGCACACACTTTTTGGTTGTGTGACATAAAAAGAAAAACAACAATGAAGTTGAAATGAGTTGGAGGGACAAAAGTTTACGGTAAAAGTATTTTGGTATATGAAAATGAAAATTTGAACTTATTTTGATAGCATGCATACTTATGTTTTGAATTTTCAATTTATTATCATGATATATGCATAAAGATAATATTTGACAAAAGATTATGATTCTTGTGCATACTAGAATTATGTTGCTCATCTCATTTTGAAAGTACCTATATTACTCATTTTGCCTAACTATGTTTGATGGAAATATGTTACATGCATAATGGTTAATAAATTGACACTTTTGGACTATCTTACTAATTTAATGTGAAAATCATATTTATGAAAATAAGGACACTAATATCAATACTAAAGTTTTCATGCATGATTCTTCACACCAAAATATGTTGATTTTAGCATTAAGTATGCATAAGTAATTTATGTGACTCTTGTGTTATGAGCAGTGTATGAACTTATTATGAATTCTGACTTATTACACTATATCATTTGGACACATATGCACATTATGATTTGGAATAAGATGATTGATCATATTTATATTGCATAATACATCTAATTGCTAAATTCTATGTTTATGCACATGTTTGAAATAAAGCATATCACTAAAGAGATGATTTTCAACTTTCTATAAACATCTTCTATCAAAGTTGATTTGTATATTTATCTTTGTGAAATACTTTGACATGAATCTTATTCTTTCATATTTCAAGCTATCATGTCATGTAATGAAAATTATTTTCCTCATTCATAATTTGAATTAAGAAAGAGGGACGCATCTAAAAGATTAAACTTTGAATATCCTTTTAGTTTAATTTCTTGTCACCATTTTTTTTATTATCTTGTGACAAAGGAAGAAAAAGAAAAATGGATTTGAAGGAGTGCAAACAAAAATTTTAGGGTAAAAGTATTATGTTGAATATAGAAATGAAAAATTGGATATACTTGTGTGTCACAATTATTTGTGCTTTATACTTGTCTATTAGTTATCATAATTTGTGTATAAATTATGATTGTTGAAAAATAAACTTTTGGGCATATTTTGATATGTTAAACTTTGGAAATGCCTATGCTATTTATGATGCTTATTTATTTGTCTTAGCATATGGACTCTTATGATATGAGATTAATGTGCGTAAACTTATATGGTCATAACTTGATATCATTTGAGTATTCCTATACCGTATGACATTTGACCATCAAATTTGGAATGATGCTTAAATGATATCTCTCTTGAACCAATGAAAATATATATAAGATCTTTTGACTTGTGTAAGAATATATTTACATTTGAGATATTTATGGCATACCATGAAATCTATCAATTATATGACTTATATGAGCATGGATTTACATTTTCACGATTTGCAAAATTATTTTATTATCACATCTTAGTACAAATCTTTTAAGCTTAAAATCTTCGAGTTATGAAAAATAAGCTATGACCCATCATTCATAATGTTATCATTTTTTTGGAAGAAAAGGGAAACAAGTAAAGGACTAAAGGAAAAGAAAAAGAGAAAGAAAACTAGTCATAGTGATAGGGGGAGCTTGTTAAAGAATTTGAAATATTATTTCGTCCATCTACTTTGAATATGACTTTGTTATCCTTATTGTCAAATTCTTGATTATTTTCATAATTCAATTTAAATTTGATATATCATTGTTGTCTCAAAATTGTATGCAATATTTGAATTTCTTGTAATTTTTTTAGACTTGTGTTATTGATAACCCCGAGATCAATTTGATTTCATGTTTGGCTCTTATGAATCAGTCATGAATTTAGGGGGAGTTATTTTTGCTTATCGCATATAATATACATGAAACAATACTTATGATGTGATATTTTACATGTTGCTTCTTACATGACAAAAGGCGAGACAAAAAAAAATTTAAGAAGATGACATGATTAAGGGTAAGTTATATATTGTTTCTTATATGCTTCATCTGAAAATTACTTTGTGATGAAATATAGGAGAAATATGATAATAACATAAGAGAAATTTATATAGGAAAAAAAAATATATATATAACCCCTAATTTATTATGTGGACTTCATGAATATAAATCTACATGAAAAGTTCCTTACAATTAAGACTTATGCATATCTATTATTGTAAGTGAAACTTAGTTTTATGAGGAGTAAAATTGATTTTAATCTTTTCCTTCCCAACTTATATATTTTTCATATTTCTCAATTTGTCTTCATAAAAAAGTGGGAGATTGTTGGAGCAAAGTTTTTATGCCGTATAAAATTATATTTTGATGATGCAAACCTCGAAAGATTAGAGTAACATTTAAAATGCCAAAAAAGTTTAGATAGAAATGAGTTGCTTCATGCATTAAACTTTCGATTAATATTTGTTTGTGTTCCCAATATATTTACATTAATGGTGAATATAAAAGTCATAGATAATTCTCTTATCTTTATAGAGAATCAAGAATCACCTCATTTGGACACTCACATAAAAAGTTATATTTAAGTAAAGCTCGAAAAGTTAAATTTAAAGTTTATTTTATCTGCTGAACTTGCACTTAATAGTTGAGTATTCTATCATAAGATTTGGATCCAAATAGTGATATAAAAAGTTATAGATAATGTTGTTAGCTTTTCATAGAATCAAATATCATCTCATTTGTTATGTATAAAAGAGTAAACGTCTACAATGTTTTATTTGAAATGGACAATTTTATATACTAAATGTTGAATCAATCCCATTAGATTTTGGATGAATTATGATATCAAAGTTGTAGACAATTCTGTTAGCTTTTCATAGAATAAAAAATCATCTCATTTGAATAGTTGTGCAAAAAGTTATACTCAAAATAGTGCAGGGTGATCGACCTAGTGGCTAGAATACTGGTCGATCGGTCAAGCACACCGGTCGACTGGTTAGTTCAGAAAATGCCCAGTTTGAGAAGTAGAATGTCGAGACCATGTCGATGTACCGGTCGATCGGACAACACAAAAAATGCAGAAAACATACCAACGGTCAAAATTTTCAAACGGTCATGTGGACCGATCGATCGGTGGTGTAGAATGGTCGACCGGTCAGCGTGCGGAATGCACTATAACGGACATATTTCGGCCCCAAAATTAGGAAGCAAGTCCGAACGGTTAAATGGAGTTAAGAGGGCTATAAAAGAGGACCCAAAGGTGTAAGAATCATCAAGATTTCCTAGGAAAAGTGGGAAGAACATTGTGAAGTCCATTTGAACTCCTATGTATAAGAGATTTCTTCTTTCTAGGAAAAGTTGAACTCCTAGGAAAAGTTGCAAATCTTTCATTTCTTCTTTCTCTCTTCTCTTCTTGTGAGTTTGATATTGTAAAAGAGAGAAACATTTTCTTAAAGATTTGGGTGTGAGCTCCTATGTATAAGAGATTTATCTTAACTCTTGTTCTAGAGAAAAGATAAGCTTCCTAGGAGGAGATGTGCGCCTTACCTCTCGAAGCGGAGAAAATGTGGTGTGGTGTAAAGGGTTTCTTCCTTGCCCCATTTGGAACGAAGGAAGGGTGCTTAGTGGAATCTCCTACGGTCTCCGGGTCCAGAAGTCGGAGCGGAACGTAGGTTAAGGTATGGCCGAATCTCATCAACAAATCGCCTTGCATTCTTTTGTTTGTCTTTTTCTCTCCTTCTCCTTCCTACTTTAATATGTGGTATGATTGCTATTGTGTTGGTTTAAACATTAACGAATTGATTTTAAACTTTCGTGATGATTTTCGTGAAATCGATATTTTTAGTTTAAACACCAATTCACCCGCCCCTTCTTGATGCCTTGTGATCCTACAATCAGCACAATTATATCTTAATTAACAATAAAATATTATTTATAATTTATTTGATGGAAATATCACCAAAAGTATATATTTTGATTAGAACAACCTAACTACAAAATTATGAATAGATAAAAGTAGCTAAACAAGTGAACTTCGATTTATCTTAATTAGGATACTTTCATATGCAAATCTATATTATTAATTACTAAAAAAATAATTAATAATCCACAATTAGTGGCATCAAAATAAATTACCACTAATAGACTTGTGAATGGGATACCCAAGTTGGGTGTGAGCGAGTCGAGATTTAGTTCTCCATACCTCAGTTCAGACTCAACGCGAGTGGTAAAAGTTCACCCGAGATGACTTATGAACTCGGCCTAGGTTCTGCGTTAATCAATGCTGACGTGTGTTCGAACACTTATCATGCAAAAAATAAATGCGTAACTACTATGAATCTACTAATAATTAACACACAAATTTATCCAACTATCATAATAGCATTAGGTAAGGACCATACACACAAAATTCTATATCATAATATAAACCAAGAGAAATCGATGTTCAAGTTCATCTTTTCTGAAATAACAAAACTACTCCGTAAGAAACTAATTTGATATTAAATTCGAAAAATATAATAAAATGATTGGAAATAGTAGCTCAAACTCCCAAGTCGTGGATGAGATTATCTGTAACAAGCCTTGTCCAAGACTACGTCGAAAATGATCATCGGAAAACTTGGATTCTTCAATTCTTGGTTGATTCCAATGGTACATAATAAAAATTATTTTCTCATTTTTCATGTGGTTAGGGCTCCAAACTCCAATATTGCATGTCCCTTGGGTTTGTGGTACATTAGTATTGATAGGTACGATAGCCTCCTAGGATTCCAATTGATTATGTGGCTCAAATCCATTTGAAAGTCATCCAAAAAATCATAGACATCCATCAGTTAGTAGATTGTATTAAACTCGAGTGGGTTTGTTCAAATTGGTCTGGGTTCTAACTAGATTTTATTTTCAAATAGAATTTGACTCGAAATAAGTTTCTAATGGAAACTTGATCCGAGTATGATGCCAACCCGGCCCAAATTCTACTATAGCTTGTCCATATGTATTTTTTGGGTTCTTTTTTCGTGCTTTTTCGATCTAATCGCTCCACACCTCCAAAATAATAATGGTCCTATCAATAAAGTAAACCATAGGTGGATAGTTTCTAACTCAAAAGAATTTTAAAAAAATAAGTAAAATAAATGCATGCAATGATCAAAACTATGAAAAATAATTTAAATGACATGTAAAAATGCAAGCATAATTTCCACACACACTATTTCGGTAACACTAGGGACATCTACGCATGCATTCTTGTTCCTTTGTAACATCACCCAGCATATCTTGTACTGAAATTTAAGAACACTACAAGCTCTATTTTGGGATCAAAGTTCTAGTAATGAGTTTATCTCTATCACAGTCAATCCATAAGTTTTAGAATTTGACAATCTAAGCAATGGTGCCGAAAATCTTGTTTACTTGAAGGGAGAGTAGAGAGTCAAATTCAAAGTGAAAACCTCAATATTTTAGAAATTAAAGAAAATTTTGATAACAATTTCCATCATAACCAAGCATCACAAACCATGTCACACTTTGCTCGTGACACTAGTGTGTGGCAACATTTGGGCTTAAAGTTCATAAAGAGGGTTACTCAAACCCCACAAGAAAGAAAGAGTATTTGTTGAAGCACATAAAAGCAACCAAAGTAAAATCAGCTCTAGTGTTCATGTTGTGGTGCAAAGTTAAAATCCTTTCACACCCTTTCCTTACCTGTTGTGACAACCATGCATCATTTCTACTCTTAATTTTTCATATGTAAAATGGATGAGAGAAATAAAATAGTTCTATTGTAAGGAAATGAGAATCTTGACCTATGTGTGTAATGAAAATTTCTCTATTGATGGAGATGGTTGTTGTTGGATCACTTGACAACAAGAGGTGGGGTGATTTTGTGTGTAAAAGTTCTCTTGGAAACACAAACTTAGATTTTGATGGTTAACGCGTGAAATCAAAACAATTAGGTTGAACATGAGCAAAAAAGCAAATATAATTTGTTAATGAGATTCGACTATACTTACATTCTAATTTCTTGACCTCTATTATCTTTCCTCGATATCACTTTTTATGTAATATCACTTTTTTGCTTCGAGAGGTAAGACACGTCTTTTCACTTTGGTAGCTCATGTCATCCTTGTTTTCGCTCGAGGTAAGGTTCAAATATCTCATACAATCAGCTAAGCTCTATTGATAAGAAATTCAACTATATGGTCTCACTATATCTTTTTCACAAACTAAATCATTCAAGAACAAGTGATAAGTCTATTACATGTGCTTCAAGATTTTCCTTTCTTATCAAGATCGATGTTACTCTTCATTTAACTTGTTTTTAAATCATTGGAACTTCTTTTATAGTATCCTTTACTTTATTTGTATGTTGGTAGGACTTTTCAAAAGATTCATCCAAAAATGAGTAGTTAGAATGCAGACTGTGCATAATCCAATTAACCTTTCATAGTTGATCTTCATGGGGTAAGTTTGATAGACTTGCATTGTTTTGATCATAACTTTTTACATAGATATCCACCTGACATGATTTTCGATTTTGTGAAAATTAACAACCCAATATATAATTTTTGTATGTGTGTCTTGATAAAATATGATGGGATCATCTTCAAATATTCTATTGAATCTCAGATTGCCCCATGCTTGATTAAACTTTGAATTTCAAGTCAATTGACTAAGGCATATGACCCTTAGTGCATGGATTAGTCAAACCTCCTCAACTGATGCCTCACACCAATGTCTCAACTGATATATTCCATAGTGTAACTGAAATTTCCATCACTTGGTTGACCCATCCTCAATCGATCAATTTGTCGTACTTACTACTGTACATGATGCCCATAATTGGCTCTTCAAATTCAATGGCTGATCAAATAGTTTTAGGGCTTGGCTGAATCGATCGACACTGTAGAAAATCATTTTTTATCCTTGAGTCAATCAATGGTGCTCGGGGAACAGATAGATTGATCAACTGACCTATGTTTGAAATGGTCACTTTGCCTTCTAATCTCTCTAAGTGTTCATATCCACACCATTCCATACAAATACAATATTATATCATAATTATGTAACATAGGTTAATATAATTCTCAATTCATATAACTATATCTAACACATTTAGAATTTTTTGTCACTCGTAATAATATAATTATCATCAAAACATAAAAATGAGACATGAATTTTCAATAGCTGCGACTAAGTTTCCTTGGGCTCTCCTAAGTACGATCATGCATTGACTTGTTCTTTAGTGGTCCCTAAAATACAAATAAGTCAGTAAGATTACACCAACTTGAAGATTCAAGCTTGGGGGAGTTTAATAAGTAGTTAAATGCCATATCTCTACTCCTCATATTCATCATTTTATCCTAATCATATGCATTTTGATCCAATTATGTTTTTCCCATAATTGCCTTTCTAATTTTATATATTATTACAACCTCGTTAAATTGTCTAGATATTATGTACGTTTATGTTGATTATAGAAAGTAGACAAAGGAATATTCGACTATCCTCTTTTCATCTGGGAAGACAAGACCACACCTTCTTGGCAATTGTCATCTTAGAAGATCTAGAGCCCTCCACTCCAACGCCTCCCAAAATTCTCGAGACTCTTGAGAGTTTTGCGGATGTCATGCCCCGGAGCTGCCAAAGCGGGTGTCTCCCAAGTCATCTACATGGTCCAAGATCGAAGCCACCACATGATATTCCTTATTGACTGGCCCCTCCAGAACTTGCTGAACTCTATAAGAGACTAATTGAGAAGAACCGAGTTCAAAGGAAATGATAGGAGATGCGGAAATAGAAATGCTACTATGCTAAAGATATGCAATACGTAAAGCTATACTAAGTTTTATGCGATTCTAATGTAGAATGGAAAATGAAATAAGGAATAAAAAATTAGCATGGATAAAGTCAAAGTTATGGGGATAGCTCAAGACTTATGTTTCGTGAACCTATGAACAACAAATAAGGTAACAAATGCACCCATTTACGAACATTCCCACTCTCGTGGCAGATGTCATCCAATGGTCAGGTCACTCTCATACCCACCAGCTATTGGACTTACATAAATAGGGTTGTCACCCAGAACATATCTGTCACATTCTCATGATATTCGGATGTTTTAAATGTCGAATGGCCAGATGGAGGCATGTCAAGACATAGACCCACTTCCAAACTATATGTACTGAATCCCAATAATGTGAATCCCAACAATGTGAACCATTATTTAGTGAAAAACTTTAAATAAAACATTTAAAAACTAACATCGTAGAACATTAACTAAGAGTCATTATTTATAAACATCTCTAAAACATCATAACTGATCTAATGGACTCAACATCATAATGACTTATTATAGACTTGACCATATGTAATATCGTTGTCATGAGTTGAGCTGCCATACATCCTAACATATTTGTTATCTACACGGATCCAAGGTGAAAGATTTCCAAGTTATAGTATGTAAAGATCATGCTATGAAAAGCTTATTATGCAGAATACTATATGACTTATATAAGAAGTTTGATATCATAAAAGAAACATGCATGTATGTCATATACTTAGTAGTATGATCTACATGTCAAATGTAAGAATTATATCATCAGCGATATGGAATGACATGTAATCATCATCATACTAAAGTATGGAACATCAGTCATCAGTCAATCATAATAGTAGGAACATTAAGTGACTTGCACTTACCATTACCTTGTCTTAGTAAACCTCCTCAGAGTTGCTTTATAACCTGTTGGACTCCACTTTTGTAGTCATCAATCTTTACTATCTAGTCAATACAATATTAGCCGTTGATCTTGCAGTAGTTGAAGAATCTTGTCGTTGCCCTCACAATAAGATAGCTAAGCTTTGGAAATATTTACACCAAAGTGCAGGGCATAGTTATTTTTCGAAGAAAATACTTACACATAAGGTGCATAGAACAATTATTTTTTGATAATGAGTTGAGGGGCTATAAGTAAACTGTATTCTTCAATTGGGTGCATTATGTTTTCAATCATCAAACAATTTGTCTCTCAATCTTCATATTTTAACCTACTTACAGTTGTGCATGCATTTTGTATATCTAGGTTCATATACAATCATCAATCATCAAACATCATTATATAATATAATTATCTCAAAAATAGGCTTTAAAATAATGGGTCATTATCGGTCGATCATGACTGTGATAGGGTGGTCATGCCCGTGAATCATGGCCCCATAGCAATCCTTTTCTCCTAAGTATTGGTCACGATAGTGACTAGGGTGTCACAATCATGCTTCTATCGATAATGGCCAGGAGTGAGCTTAATTTTGGACTCGTTCCTACAGGTTTCTCACTCACGGTCATGATCAGTGTGGTCACAATCGTGCCTGGTTGTAATGGATGTGACGGAATCCTTCACGGGCGTTACAATACCTTCACAATTGGTTGGCTTCTAGTCACACGGTCATGGCCCTTCTGAGGAGTCAGTATCCCGGGGGCTCTCCACAACGTGCCTCGAGACCGCCGAGTTATCTTGTATTTTTCCTTATTTTAGTCCACTTTTGTGACTTAGTCTTATTTTTAAGTGTGATGACAATTTTATAATATACACTCCAGAAAAGTGCATCCCCTAGCTTATCTTCCACGTCACACATCACAAAGTTACCTCCCGAATAGATGGTATATTAGGGAAGACCTACTAGTGCTCCCCGAAGCAATTTGTAATCATTTTACTTACTCAACAAAGATTTCAAAGCTTCCCAAAACATATCATTGTGCCTCAAGCGTCGTGTGACAATCCACAAAGTGTCTCAGAGAGTGAGTGTTCCGCCTAGGCATCCATTTATTTACAAACGCCTCCGTCTAAGCATTCGCTCAGAACCAAGCGTCCCAAAATTATGGCATTAAGAAAGTGGCATAAGAAAGCTTCTACAAAGCACAACAAAAGAGCTTGTCTAGGCGGTGGGCATGTCACGGGACATTTTTCCGTGACACGAAGTGCGAAACCTCACGGCACTAGTGCCGCTCAATTTAAAGCTCTTGGTCGCTCAGCGCCGAAACTATGAAACACATGCAGCCACCCCGCACTGCGTATTATTGCGGAGTACTAAGTTATCCGCTCTTAGGGTATTTATCTTGTAAGTCCATCCTTATGAATGGCCTAGTTATGTGGCGTTACCTGTAGGGTACGTCTTTTGCATCTTCAATATGTATAAGACTCCTATACCTACGGTACACTGGGAGGAGTTAACTAGTGCCTTCCAAGGCCCATATGTATGTTATATTTCATCATATTCAATACAAGCAAGCTTTCCTTTAATTCTAGTGTCATGGCCTTGAGCGTGAGGTGACAACCCACGTCGGCGTCTCTTGTCGGCATCCCGTGGTTCCTCAGCTGCCCCATCGGACTTTAAGCGTCCAAGCACCTGCATTAGCGCCGCAATGCGGACCATAAATCTTCCGCTCCTACTCAAAACAGGCTTGCTTAGGTGCCTATTCTCCTAGTCGCCGTACGAGGTCTAGTATCCGAGATTGACCCCGTGACAAGTTCTATCATAACAGTTCATCCTGCTCGGATTCACCAGCGATGATGACTCGCTTGTGTCGTCACGAAGTGTCCTAATGTAGGAAAAGTGCTTCCGCTCAAAAAATCCACTACGCCCAGGTACACTGATGCCATGGTCCCTGATCATGGACGCCAACGAGTAATGTGTGGCAAGCTTCCTCGCCTCACGTCCAATCGTGCCCCGTAGCAAATTCCTCACACACCCGAGTCGTGTCAAGGAACGTCCGTCATGCACTATGATGGTGGATTGGTCGCCCCGCCTAACCGGGATGATCACGCGTTGTTCACTTGAGCATATCAACCACCCCAGGTATACAGTCGGGAATCTTGAAGTGTTGCGCTGCGTCAAGTGTGTCCATATGCTCTATATGATGGTCTTGCGCTACTCATACCAAGATGGTCGCATTACACAAATGTCGTGTAACTCAGAGTTCAGGGACTGTCGGTTATGCACTATCATGACAATCTGGCACTGCTCAGTATTTCGTGACGTCGCATCACATGTCCAGTCATGCAACGTGAAGCGCACATTCGCTCCATGGGAGAAATTAGCTCAAGGTTAAGCATCAAGGTTCATGGTCCCTTTCGGCTAAAGAACATCATCCTTTCGACTATGGAGTATCATTCATAAGCATCTTATCGTGCCCCAGTCTCGCCTGCCATGCCAAGATGACTTTGACAAATGGAGTAAAACATTGATTACTTTCAAACACTTGGAGGCGAGCTGTCAGCCTTGTCAGCCTCGTCAAGTGTCATCCCGCAAGCGGCATGATGTCATCCATTGAGGGTTGGGATGAACCTGCTATATGCCAACGCAAATCGATGTCTCAACTCAAGGACCAATTTGGCAAATGGTCTGAGCATCGAGCATTGGGCGAACATTGGCATGCTACTATCAAGCATTCCGCCGCCAACCGAAGGAAGGAGTGTCTTTCCTCTCGGCCAATGTCTCGAGTAATCGAAGCAGACTCCAAGGATCAGAGTCCACAAGGTTTCGAAGAACACACTGATGATGTCGTCTCTTCGAATGAAGATGGAGGTGAAGTTAGGAGCTCATGCCATGAGTTCACCAACCACAATCTGCTTGCGTAAGCGGAGTGTCTTCATGAGCATTCCCATGGATTGGTGATGACCCGGAATGACTATTCTTTCACAAGAGTCAGCCGATCGGTGGACAAGTATGTCAAGGGTGCATGATCTTTGTTGACAAGCAAAATGGCATTGCTTTGTCCGAATTGCGGATGGACGAGTATCAAAGGTGCATCCTCTTTGTAAATGAGCACAATGATATCGCCCCGTCCAATACACAAAGGTGTTGCTGAAGTTTCAAAGGAGGTACTAGGATCGGAAGAAGACATATCCCAAGAACCTTGCAAGATGTGACGAGGCAGAAGATAGTTCATCAATCATGCAAACCTTGACAAGTCGGAATTGGAGGTCAAGGTCGCATTGTTCAACATTAGCTAGAAGGACGGGTTGAATGAGGACGTGAAAGGTATCACCGAGCAAATTTCTCATACACCCGTGTCGTGTCAAAAAAAGGTCAGCAAAGGTACTTTAAGTCTTTAAATAGGGGAATTTGCACCCTTTTCTTCCTCGCAGCCGGCGACCAAGAAAACGCGGGGTGCCGCCCCCTTGCGAACTCGCAAAAGGGGACGGTGCCCTCCTTTTCTCTCTTGCAGTTGGCGACGAAGAAGAAAAAAAGGGGGGCACTGCCCCTTGTGCGAGCTTGTGCACCGATGAGCTCGCAAAGGGGGCTGGCGCCCCCTTTATCCTCCTTGCTGACTACGAGAAAGAAAAGAGGAGCATCGGCCCCCTTTGCGAGCTCGTCGACGCGCGACCTAACACAAGGACCGACGCCTCCCGTTTCTCTCTCGCGGCCAGCAAAGGAGAAGAGGGGGCACTGGCCCCACTATGCGACAGGAGGGGAGAAAGGGGACAGGCTGTCATCCTTTTTGCTCCCCTCCAATGGGAGACGACCTTCTTTTTATTTTATTATATTTTATATTATTTTATTATGGCACATCGGCATTATAATCGAAGAATCGGCTATTGGTGGTCAAGAGGAGGATGAAGCATTTAAGAAAAATAAATTTAAAAGATAATTTAATTATAGATTAAAGTTGGAGGACCATTCAAATATTCACTTAAAGTTGAAAGACGATCTGTGTAATTTATTCTAACTACGTGGAGTCACTTAATTCTCTCTCTTCTCTCCCTTTGATATTTAGCATTGTATTGTATAGCGAAAAAAAAACTCAAAACCAGCTTATGGCTTTCATGGTTTCTTACTAGCATTGCTCTGCAATGGCAAATTCACTTTCCCATGGAGCAGGATTACGAACTTCCTGCACGACAAACATATGGAATCTTTTGAACAGTTGTAACATAAAACTTAGTTCCAAACTCAACTTAATAAGAGATGACTATTAATAATTAAATTATTTTGTGATAATTAAACCAAATAAATGGTGAGGGTGGGGAATAAAAGTATGCAAGTGTAGGAACAGTTGGTAGATCCCATCACATGCAAATCTTAATTAAATAAATAAATGAAGATGGACTGCACGTACGACCCACACGGTTTCCATTTAAAACGAAACGTACAACGGCGCGCCGAGGTCGTCGCGGGCATCGCGCGCGCCGGGGCGGCGTCCACCAGCGGCCGTACGTCCAGCCAAAACTCTATGCCCGTCTACCTCACAGTCTCTCTCTCTCTCTCTCTCTCTCTCTCTCTCTCTCTCTCTCTCTCTCTAAGTGGAGTAGTGACATCGATCGTCCCGTGAACCGCCGCAAGACGCGCGGACGGTCGGAAGTCTGCCTCAGGTAGCTCCCTCGGCATTGCGAGAACATGAAAGATGGGAGTCGGTGGCGTTGGCGTTGGCCACGCTGCCTGCACAGTGCAGTCACTGTTAAGAAGCACGGGAAACGAGAGGGAGCACTGTTTATGGCCGAGGGCGTGGAAAGGACATACATGCATGGTGTTCGATCATTTGTGCGAGAGGAGGCAGAGGGAGATCCAGTAGTTTCACCTCATTATAAAAATTAGAATCGCGGTAAGACACGATAATATATATATATATATATTAATACATTAAATTATTTACACAATATTATATTTATGCTTATTGCATTATTATTATCTTTTTAAAATTCATTTTATTTTATTTTACAAAGGGCAAAATTGTTCAATAATAAAGAATCGCCAATTCAACTCTCTATAAATAGAGTTGAGTATTGCATGCGAAGTGGGGTGTGAATGCAGGCATGTGCGGTCCAAATTTTTTTGCCGAAATTGTCACTACAAGAAAATCGTCATTTTTTGACGAGCAATTTCCGACGGATAGAAATCAGTCGCAATTTGCGATGGATTTGCGACGAATTTTACGACGGAAATATTTTCGACGGATTTTTCGACAGTTACCACCGTCAGAAATGAAATTAATAAATTATGTAATTTATGATATATTTATTTTATTTTTCGACGATTAGAAACGTCGATATTTTCGACGGATATCCATCCGTCGTAATTTCCGAAGGATTTTCCGATGGGTGCAACCGTCAGAAATGAAAATAATAAATTATGTAATTTATTATATTATTATTTTATTTTTTTATGATTAGGAACGTCATTATTTTTTACGGATATCCATCTGTCGCAATTTTCGACGGATTTTCCGACGATTACTACCGTCGGAAATGAAAATAATAAATTATATAATTTGTTATATTATTATTTTATTTTTCGACGATTAGGAACGTCGATATTTTCGACGGATATCCATCCGTTGTAATTTCCGATGGATTTTCCGACGGTTACAACCGTTAATAAATTATGTAATTTATCATATTATTATTTTATTTTTCGACGATTAGAAACGTTGATATTTCCGACGTTCGTAACCGTCGGTAAATGTATAATAATATAATATGTGGAGTATTTTATTAATATAATTACCGATAGTTCAAGCCGTCGCAATTTTCGACAGTTCCGAATGTCGGTAATAATTAGCGACAGTTCAAACCATCGGTAAAAAAATATTATATATAATTAAATATAGTATTTTACTTTTTTAATTAAATAATTTTCGACGATCACAATCGTCGATAACTTTAAAAAACATTAAAATTTACTTTTCCGACGGTCGGAGCCGTCGGTAATTAAAATTTGATTATCCTGTTTTTTTTTCCATTTTTCCGCTTTTCGATCTTTCCACTTATATATATATATATATATATATACTCTCTCTCTCCCTCTATTTCTATTTCTTTCCCCCTCTCCTCTCTCTCTCTCTCCCTCTCTCGCTCTCCCTCTTCCTCTCCCTGCCGACGAGCCTCCCGACCGAACGTCGACCGCCGGCGATCCACCCCGTCGGCGTCCCATCCCGCCGACGTCCCTCTCCCCTTCTCTCTCTCTCGCCCCGCCCGGACCGACAGGCTGTCGGATCTGACGCCTGGCCGCCGGATCTAATCGCGGGCGGCCGGATCTGGTGCCTGGACGTCGGATCTGACGCCTGGCGGCTGAATCTGACGCCTGACGGCCGGATTTGGCCGTAGGCGGCCAGATTTGGCCGTCTAGGAAACTCCCGCCGCATCGTGGACGTGGGCATTGAGATGCAATTTTCAGAAAATACAAGAATTCTTTTTTTCCGCATAATATTTTTATATTTCTGATAATTTTAAACTTCACTTATGTGAGCTCTGCATTATTTCATTTAAATTTATAAATAATTAAAATTATTCTAGCAATACGGATTGCTCACGAATTGTCAATCCACATTGTTTAATGGATTTAATGGTGCTCCTAAGTCCTACCTACTCAACTCCATCAGATGCCATCCTATCTAATTGGGACGATATCCGCAAGTGCACTGCGAACTGCCAAAAATAGTCTGTCAGGGATCAAATCGTCGACTGCAAATCGGTTGCAACGATCGCGAAAGTTTCGACGGTTTGTGACCGTCGAAAGTTTCAGCGAGTTGCGACGACCGTCGAAAGTTGGAACCGCCGGACTTTTCGAACGGTTATAACCGTCGAAAACTTTCGATCGACGGTTGGAACCGTCGGCCGGATCTTTTCAATATTTTCGACGAATTTTTTTCAACCATCGCAAATCGATTTGCGACAACCATTTTTTTGACAGATCGATTCCGTCCGAAAAATCGTCGCAGATCTTATTACTGACAATTTTTGGGCTGATTACATAATCAATTTTTTTCTTGTAGTGTGTGTGATACTTGTGAACAAGTGTTTTTCTTTTCTTCATTATATGACTATAGTATAAATTGACGATAATATTCTCATTTTAATTATTACTAATTCCTTCACTTTCCATGATGCTCCAGTTCGGAGTTGAGGGTCTCTTTTGTTGGAGAAAGAAAGATAATGGAAGGAAGAATGGAAGCAAAAGAAAGAGATTTTTTTCTTCAATAACTCATTTTTTATTTTCTTTAAAATTAACGAGAAAAAATGAGAAGAAAGAAATAATGACTATATATTTTAATTTTAATCATATCTAATTTAAATATAATTATCTATACAAAAGGCATAATTGTTTATAAAATATTATTATTAAACTTTTATTCATTTTTGCCTTATCATTCAAATAAGATCAATATTCTTTTCATTCTCTTTCTTTCCCTTCGTCTAATTTTCTTTCATTTTTATTCTATTTTCTTTTATAATCAACTTTGAACGACATAGACTTGGCACACAAATGGGCAACTCCAAGATATGAGTTAAAGACCAAAGACTCATGTGAGGCAACTCGATTTCAGCATCTGGTATCTCTGGAGGGGTGGTATCTTCTTGAAAACACGTGAAGAACAAAATTAAAGAGAGGAGGCAATATGATGTTGATTGACCATTCACACCGGCGAGCAGTTATAGAGAAAGGAGGCACTCGTCGTAACAATTGTAATTTTATTTTAAGTAAGAGTACTTAAATTATTTGGAGAATTTTTTCAAAAAAAATATGCTTGACTTTATAAAAAGTTTCAAACCTCTCCCTCTCTTCTCTTTCTTATTTTCTCTCCTCCCTCAGGATGGCTACAACCCTAAAAACTTATACATATACATATATAATTTATATATATATATATATATATATTATTTTAGTTTGACGTTTTGGCACCGATCAATAATAATAATGATATTAAAAGACGAAGGAGAAATTGAGCACACCAAAAAAGGACGTGGCTTACATTCTCTGTACTTTGTTACATCAAGAGAGAAACAATAAGAAGAAGAAAAAAAAAGGGAGAGATGAAGACAAATTAAATTTAGTGATACTTGATCTTGAAGAGGGAATCCATTCCGCAGTGCTGCTCGCTGACGTTATTCTCAGGGAAGCCTTTGTACCTCCGGCAAAAATTCACGCACTGGACAGGGTTAAAATTTGGCTCGTTGAAGAGCTCCTCCACGCAGGAGAAGAAGCACCGGCAGTAAGTCCGGCCTTCTGCCGTTGGAACGGCGGAGGAGAGAAGAACCACCACGAAGAAGGCGAGGATCACTGCACCAGTCCTCTTATTGGATGCCATCTCTCTCTCTCTCTCTCTCTCTCTCTCTCTCTCTCTCTCTCTCTCTCTCTCTCTCTGATCTCTCTCTCCCTCTCCTCCCGTTTATTAATTATTATTGATTTGGAGAAGATCGAGGTAGGAGGGGGAGGAGAAGTCGATTGAGAATGAAGGAGATTAACTACGAGAGATCAGATGGGTGCCTTATGATGGTGTTGCATGCATACAAATTTATAGGAGAAAGGCCATGCACCAAAAGCTCTTACGTTGCCCCGATCTTAGTGTGTGTTTGTGGCTATAATTAATTAGCTCAATTTTGGTTAATTTTCCCCCATTTTATTCTGGCGATTATTCTGCTATCCCCTCGCGCACAACCCCTTATTAGTCTATTGATAACGGAAACGGTAAACTTACCACAGATTATTTTTAGTACAGATTATATATATATGTAGAATTTTCTTGACAAGGTAAGAAATGATATTTACCACAAAAAATTGGATTAAACCACCAACAACAACAATAAAGCCTTATCCCACTAGGTGGGGTCGGCTACATGAATCATACGACTATATTCGTTGATCCATGTTCATAAGATTCGACAGGATTTTACGCTGGCTGTCGGGGCCTAACACAACCCTCCTCCTTTATCCGGGCTTAAGACCGGCTATAAAACATAGACGAAGTTGTCTAAAAAAAAAAGCTGGATTAAACCGAGTTCCTAAAATCGGATTGAATTAGCTTTGGTTTTTTTTCAAAAAAGTTAAAAAAAAGCTGAACTAATAGAAAAAAATAGAAAAAAGAAAGTAAATTATAGTATGAATGGTGGAAGAAAAGGAAGAAGAGAAAAAAAAAGGCATTATATTTTATTGCTATGTTTGGATAGTGGAACTAAAGTTTCGCAAAGTTCCTAGAACTTATGTGATGGTGGAGTTCTCTCTAGAGTTTGTCTTCAAGTTCTTGGAGATCAAAACTTTGGAGGATGCCACCTTCTCATCCACGACTACTATTGCGGCTGACGGCTTGATCTCAGCAATGAAGAGGCCTTGCAGGTGAAGCTGGTCAAAAGTCATCCTTGGCATCGGCATTGTAGGTGAAGCTGGCGGGCATCGTCGATCCTAGCAACAAAGCGATCGCAGACCTTCGATGTCATCACAGCCACCGTAGAGGTGCCAAGTTCGTCACAGCCACAATGGCTTGCAGATCTCCGATGTCGTTGCCGCTGCCGCTGCCCTTGAGGAGGGCCTATCCCAACGGGTTTGACCCAACCCGTGAACGATTCGAACATGCAGTCTTCAGGTCATGAGCCTGATGAGTCTTCCGATTCCAGAAGTACATCGATTCCGAAGGAGCTGGTAGATGGTTCCCTTTCCCCCGGATCAATGAAAGGCAGCCGGGTCTCAAGGGATTCTAGAACGATGAGTCAGGCACCTACGGATCCGACCTTGGTCGAGTCGGGTCGGATTGGATTATTCTTTTTTTGGGTCATGACCCGACCCAACCCAACCCGGGCCGGGTCGGGTCGGGTTGGCTGGTCGAGTTACCCGACCACCATTTTTCTTTTTTAAAAAAATTTTTCTTTTATTTTTTAATGTAAAAAGCATTTATTATTATATTTTTAATACAAAATAAAATATTTTTAAATATTAAAAATATTATTTTAAATATGTATATACTTTTCTGTATTTAAAATAATTTATTTTATTTTTTTTAAATAATCTCAATTTAATTTCAACCCGAAGTTTATTATTAAAATATTATTACTAGATTTTATTCTCTTTCCATATATAACTCTCTTTTATTTTATTTGACTAATAATCTATTTCTATTTTAGTAGTTTTTTTGTATTATTACTAATACAATAATTTAAAATTATTATAATTTTCTTTTATTTGATTTGATTAATAATCTGTTTCCATTTTGATTCACTTCCTCTTGTCAAGGATTCAAACATTTATTTTCTTATTTGAAATTTAAAATTTTCATTTTTGTCTCCTTTCACGTGCAAAACTTTTCAATTTTGTTATAAAATTATTTAAGCATTCATATCCCCTAATAAAATCTTTTCATATTTTATTTTTAAGAAGTCTGAAAATTATTATTTTTTATCTTTTTTTTTGTTGTAGCTGAGTTTTCTCAACTCTTTTTTAACTGTTTTTAGAATGATTCGTCATAACAAATAATTAAATCGTAGAGTGCAGTATTTTTATCTAATTATATTGTTTAAAAGAAGTATAATTAAGTTTTACCTCAGGTTGTAAGGAAGAAGTATAATATATTTTGTACCTCGTTCACACACCATGACATGTTATTATATATAAAATTTCAATTCTTTAAATTTTTGTATTTCATATCTTTTTTATGTTAGAAGTAACAAATTAATACTTTTTTCAAAAATATTATGATAAGATCATATATTCTATAAATAAATGTATAGTATAATTAGTGGTTAATATTAAAGTTTAACTTATTACATATTCAATTAAAGAAAAAAATTAAATTTGTGTATCTATATTATTATATATACTATATTATATTATGTACATTATACATATAACAAATAAGTTTGCACTATTCATCCCTAACTAATTTATTTAATATATTATATATTATATTATATATAATATAATAAAGATATAATTAACTTATATTATAATATATATTTATGTTATTAAAAATTTGAATAAAATTATAATCCATAATTAAAGTTCAAAGTAATAAATTCTAAACTAAATGAAGGAAAAAAGAACAAGTAGTGTGTACAAACATATTTCCACATTGTTAATAGAAGGAAGATGAGAGTAAAATGAGAAGTATTAATAAGGGAGGAAACTTGATTCATTGTTTACGGAGAAAGTTCATCTTTGAATATTTTTAAAATTTATAATAATAAACTTTCTCAAAATATCAATTAACAAAAAAAAATTAAAATTTGGTTAGCCCATGAACCGTGGTTCAACTCGGTTTTTTCGATTTTAGCCGATTTTGACCAATTTTTAATTGGTCTGAGCCGGTGCAATCCGGTTTGACCAATTTCTAATTTTGAGGCTTGTAATGAATTGTGTTGGTGATTGACCCAAATAACATTGGATGGAAGCAATTGATTCATATTAAAATCATCTTAGCATAGTCGGTAGCAAGCACCAATACGAGGATATTCCCACTAGATATGTATGTATGAGCTCTATCATAAGGATTCAAAGGGGGTGCTTCAAATTTTTGTCCATGCGATCTGCTTTGGACGGTTAAGATCACGCACACCAGCGGCGATCGTTAGTTTCACGCGCGATGGTGGAGATTCGGCCGCCTTTTTTTCTCACGCCACCTGGATCTCTCTTTCCTTAATCCCAAATTCGGCTTCTCACTCCTTCCGCCTTCTGCCTTCATGAGATCCGTCGTCGCTCGACCACTGCCTTCTACCTCGTGATGAGACCACTGCCTTCCTCTTTCGCGAGATCCACCCGACCACCCTTCTACCTCGTGATGAGACCTTCTGTAATTCATTGCCGCCACCTCCTTCGCAGGTCGTCGTGGCCTCCGCCTTTGCAGGTCGTCGCTTCCGCTTGGACCTCACTCGAGAATCCTCACCATCGCGCTTCGACCTTGCTCAAGAACCCTCGCCGACTCTCGTGCTGCACGCCACCGAACATGCTCCCACATCGCTCGAGAACCCTCGTCGACAATCATGTCGCATGTCGCCGCACGCGCTTCGACCTCTCTCAAGAACCCTCGCCGAAGCTTCAACCGCACGCCCCGCTTTCGCTTCCACCTTGCGAGAGAACCCCTCACTAACGCTTCGACCACATGCTGCCATTTTTGCTTCCACCTCGCGTGATGCTCGTGCCGCACACCGCCACACGTGCTTCGACCTTGCTCGAGAACCCTCGCCGATGCTTCGAACACACACCGCTGCTTCAACCTCGTGACCCCCCGCTGTCATCGCCTTCGTGAGTCATCCTCGGTGCTGCCGCCTCCGCCTTTACAAGTCACCTTCGCGAGTCATCCGCTGTCACTTTGTTGTTGCGAGGACTTCATGGCTGCCGCCACTGGCTGTTGTCGTCGCCCCCTTCTATTGTCGCAGCTACCTTTTGCAGGTCACCGCCGCCTCTTCCTTCATAGAGAACCAATTTGCTGCCCGAGAACATTTTGCCTCCCGAGAACCCTCACCGCATTGCCGTCGTTGCCGCCGCCGCCCTCAACGACTTGACGCCACTTGATAGGTTCGGTTGGAAACCCTCGTCCCTAAGAATCTTTCATATTTTCATGGATCCATGAGGTAAAGGGAATTTCTCCTGTTAGAGTGTCTCGAGGCTCATGCATGCTAAAAAACATAGATATCATGCATGCTATGAACTACATATGCGCTTTATATGGCATGTGCACAATCTTCACTATGAGATAAGATGTCATATAATATCATTAAACATTATGCTAAAGCATATCATGAACTTATCTTGTTAACATTAGCATCTTCATTTATAACATCATATGACGATGGAAATACATTTGCATTCCTTTCGGAGCATAGATCATCATCTTCATCTTTATATTACAAGTCATTTAATCATAGTCATCATATATGACTTTTATCATCTTTTCAGCTTCTATCTTTAATTAGATAGCATCTTATCTTTGTGACTAGCTAGGTCGGGATCTCTTTGTCTTAATTGAAAATGCCACCACTAGGGGGTGAACTTGTTTCTCCGGGAACTCGACACTTAAGTTAGCGAGTGAAGACTTAGTTTCCATAAAATTACTACAAGACACCTTCATCCAATCTATCATTTAATTGCATATATCAATACATGTAAGCATTCAGTACATGTGGCATGTTTTAATCTTATTTAAGGTTGCATAGGATCATAATTTCTAAGTGAAACAAATAGCACAACATAGGCATGGTGTGCAATAGTCACGACCGTGCCGGTGCTTGGGAACCATCGTGAAGCCATCCGATAACGGTCGCTCTAGTAGGCTAGTTTTAGGGTCTTGATTGGCCACGATCGTTCCAAACCATGTAACGATCTTTCTAGTGGCATGAAAAACCCAAACCCTTAGCTTCTAGTCAGGACACGGTCGTTCCACCTTGGGTAACGGCCGCTATAGAGCGGTTCGTGAAAATGTTCCAAGGCATGCATAGTGTCATGTCGTGCCATTGGTGGTCACAGTTTGCTAGTGGCATGTGCTTCTTCCGGCTCTGGACCAGCTCTAAGGTAATGGGCGTGAATGCCCCCACTTAGAGTCACGATATTAAAATTTCAACTTTTGTCGGCTTCCAATCATTGCTATTGAGTTAGAATGAACTTGTGTTACCTAAATATTTGGTACTATGAATTGTGAAATGTGGTTAATTGTGAACATTGTACTTTTATTAACTCCAATCTAAACCTATGATGCTCGCACACACACCCGCTGATCGTGTCTTGGACAATGATTCTGATTTGCAGTCGATGTTAATTATCATATTATATTGTAGTATGGCACAGCCAAAATGTTATTGGCGAGAAGAAGCGGTGATAAAAACATCTTGGACCCATCGAAATCCGGGTCGAAGGTTCTATGGTTGACGATTTTACGAAGTGAGTTTAACATTTATTATACTTTTAAATTTTTAACATATATTGCACTTTAATGACTCGTCATACTTTCTTTTTTGATAACAACAAAGAGCTTGTCACTACTTCGAATGGATGGATGCATCCTTTGAACCAAGATCCATATAAGTTATAAATGGGCTACTGCGCAAAATTGATCAAATGGAAGTTCAAAATGGAGTTGAAGAACATGAAAATAGGAATGATAAAATGGAAACAAGTTATGTTGTAAATGTTTTGTTATATTGATTCTTCTTGTAGTCATTTTCTTCATTTTCATATGAAGATGTAATGCAAGGATTTAATGCGTTGGATGTAATGCACTTTGGATGTAATATATGGATGTAATGTACTTTGCACTTTGGATTTAATGTGTTCCTAATTTTCATGTTTATTCCTAATGTAAGCCTATGATGGCATGTTAAAGGTATTGTACCATCATATATATCATGGACGTGGAATTTTTTCAGGTGATCATATAATAAGATTCATCATATTACAACTATAGTTTAAAGTTTATTTTATGCGTTAAAGTTTTGTGTCACACGAATATAGTTTTTCTAAGAAAAATAAAAGAATTATTCTTTAAAAAAATATCTTCTAAATAATTTTGTTCTTTATAGCTTGCGTTCAAAACTTAAAATGCAATTGTATAATAGTTTTTTTCAATATTTCCAAAAATTATTTTTGTAATTAATTTTATAATGAGACAAAAGTATAATAATATTTTTATAATTAAATTAATGGAGCTGCATAATTTTATCATCACCATTGTAAGATATTAATTTTATTGTACTATTATAAATTAATTATAAAAAGCCTTTTTAACCTTATGTCACTTAATTTTTTGAATGAATTCCTAATGTTTCTTATTCGCCACGGACAACCCATTTCATGCCTACCGCTTCATATGTGATATTGAGGTAATAATTCTTGGCTTTGCGATGTATGACCGCACATCTTAACACCCATTGCCTCGAGTTCCAACGCTAAAGAGAATCTGCCGTGAGTTGCGCTTGCAAGCATATAAAACATGCGAGTCATAATAGTGTTCAATAAGAACTTTGATGATATCAAGAGCTCACAATGAGGTTGAAGTTTCCTTTATGTGACAAGACAGCTTCTTCCGTTTGACAAAGGAGAGGGATGAAATAGTCAAATAAAAATACATGACGTTGAACTTTGATCTTTTTAGCAATGTTTTAAAAAATTAGTTTGACAGGTAATTTCAATATCACAAAACAGTTCGATTTGTTAATAAAATCATAATACTTAAAAAACCGGTTTGACTCCAAAAATAATTTGATTGAATCCGTAAATCTATGAACTTATGGCTTCCCACGATGTTCTTTACAAGTGATACAATAACTAACCTACAACATAAACATCTATACATTTATATCAGTATAAGAAATTCCTTGAAGTGGCATGCTTTTATATCAGAAATACCAAATTTGATCTTCTTATCTGATAATATGCATCTTTCAAAGATATATGAGATTCATTCTGAGAGTATCAACATATGTCCATTCCAATTAGAGGTGACTAGTCAGCTACATCAAACTTGAAAATCATAATCTTCCTCCAAAAATTATGACAACCCCAAAATATACATAATCTCCAATGTTCTCGAAAAATTTGCAAAACGAGTAAATGTATTTAATTTTAATAAGTAAATTAATAAAGGTATAACACATGGAAAAATACCTCACACCTATCTAAATAGATCACGAACATAATGATCTACATGCCTTCTTAGTTGTTTTGATCATCGATAGCCTGCAAAATGAGAATTAATTAAAAGTGATTATATAAGTTGACAAAAAGATGTATCATACCTTAATCAAAGGGCATTTTCGTTTGTCATGTCCACTCTTTCAGCAAGCTACACAACTTCTCTTCTTGGAATCCTTTTTCAACATGGAAATTTTAGCTTTGAATTTAATCCTACATACATTTCTTGATTTACCTTTAACTTTCACATGAAGTGGATCACAAATGACGAATTGAGGTTCTTATACGTTAACAGAGCTTTCTTCACTTGTAAGCATTTCACTAGTGCTTGGTTGACTTTCATCGATGGTGTATTTGCCATGTGAAATGTCATAAATTTACTTATAAGATCATCCATCATTGGAACCCCAAATTCTAAATACTCGCCGGATAGTAAACCCATTTCTTCTACTCGCCATTGATTACTTTGTCAAGTCAATTTTTTTAATGGAGTTATGTCATCATCACTGCAGGATATATTGCTCAGGTAATTTGAACCTGCATTTGAATACCTTGCATTTATTGTCCAACGATGAAGAATATATTGCTCAGGCAAATATTCCACACTTTTTTTTGTGGAGAACTGTTATAATATGGCAACAGAAAATGCCCTCTTGTTCAATTTTTTTGCATAAACATTTTATAAAAATTCTTTTTTCATGACTAAACTCCACAATATTCTTACCCTCATCCGTACCTCCTACTAGATAATCTAAGTAGAATGATTTTTCGGCATCCTTATAAATCTTACTAGCATACAAATTGAAGGCTTGCGTATATTCTTCTTGGAACTTGATAACACACGATGTGTGTAGATCTTGCCTCTTAGTCTAATGCACTATGGGCATGGTATTCAAGACTAGAGTTCATAGTTTGAAAATCTTCTCGTTTTCAACTCCACGATAACCTTGAATTGCTTCGCCATATTGTTGGACAAAATATGAGAGTGAAGTATTTGTATTAACAAATCCATCACAAAAAGTATTTATGCTTTTTGCCCTTTGAGTAGTACGTATGCCAACCGGTAGTGAAAAGATATTTAAAATATAATGAAATCCACTGGCTACACTTATTGTACATACCCTCTAACTGATGATCATATGAGATATCAAATTTTCTTTTCAAATAAAGCCAACCCTATATTCTAATTTAAAAGTGTCACGTGCATACAAATCTTGTAGTTGCATTTCTTGCAATGTGCCAAGTGTAGAATATATGATGAGTATTTGGAAAAACTTTTCTTAGAGCATTCCCCATGGAAATATCTTGATCAATAAGTATGCAAGTTAGTTGTTTTTCATTCATGCATTTAGACCATTTAGAGAAAAACCAAGTAAATGTCTTCTCGATTTCATCAACAAGTAGAGCACAATCAAATAAACATGATCTCATATGATGATTAATTCTAATGAATGAAGTAAATCGCATTATTAAATTATTTGATCGATATGTAATATCAAATACAACATCTCCAAAAGTTAAATAATTGTTCATTGATCGGCCATTAGCCTAAAATCATTCATTACAGTTCCATCTTCTTTCAACTCCCATCTATCAAAGAAACCTGAATCATCACATACCTTATTTTTAAAATAAGATATGATATTTAGGCATTCAGATGAGAAGTATCTTTTTCTTTTTGTTTTGAGATGATCAATAAGATCTTGAACTGTTATAAGGGGGCTTATCAGATATATTAAGTGCTCTAGTTATTTTGGATGAATTCACGCCAAATTTGTGTATGTTTACAATAGCCTCTTTCAAGGCTGCTGAGAATTCATTTTGAGATTGCAAAAATTTAACTTTCGAACGAGTTGTTAAAGGGTGACTATGTTCTTTGTGAAATTTTCTTATCTCCCACTTGCCATCCTTCTTCTGAGCAACATATAAATGAGAAAGATAGCCATCTCTAACTTATCTTTTTTGTTTAAAATTTTTTCAAACCCTTGCTCACAGACTTATGACCTTCTTTAGAACTAATGAAAGTTCTATTTATAATTTTTCCATGTCAAGTATGTTTTCTAATAGAGAATCTCACTAATTTAGCATACATATTATAAGACTTATATGTTTCATCATATGTATCGAATGTCATCCAGCTATAGGTTTTGGTAGCTCATAGGATTTGACATAATTTGAATATTGAGATTCAGAAACATTCACCTCTTCATTACTTTCTCCACCTCCAATATGTTTACGAATACTCCAATTCTCAATAGCCTCTTCAACGAATTCAATATCTTCCATATCAATTATACCTAAAATATATGATGAAAGGTAAGAACTTAGTTATTCAAAGTCGGCATAAAAGATGATCAAAGTCAACAAAAATTAGTTATCACTAATTGGGTTAATTTAATCCACAAATTAACATACAATCATCTAATTGGGTAAATTTGGTTATCACTAGTTTGGATTATGAGATTAACTTGGTCTTCACGAGATTAATCGACAGCTTGCGAAGTGGTCTACCTACAAAGTGGTAGTGGCGAGGGTTACCGGGTGGTGATGACGAGTGTTCACAAAGGGGGCAGCGAGGGCGCGAGGGTTCATGAGTGGTGGCGACGGCGAGAGTTATCCGGCGGCGGCATGTGGCCATGCGGCACGAGCGTCGAGAGGGATCTCTCGTCAGGTCGAAGCGGAAGTGGCAGCATGCGGTCGAATCGTCGATGGTGAGGGTACTCTCGCGAGGTCGAAGCGTAGAAGCGACGACGTGCGGTCGAAGCGTCGGTGGCGAGGGTTCTCAAGTGAGGTCCATCTGGAAGTGGTGATTGTGAAGGCGGTGGTGGCAATGAACTGCAGAAGGTCTCGTCATGAGGTAGAAGCGGATTTCGGGTGGCGCACGGAATGAGCGACGACATATCTCTTGAAGGAGAAAGGAGTGAGAAGGTGAATTTGGGATTAGGATAGGAGAGAACCGGGTCGCGTGAGAAAAAAAGTCATCTCCACCGTCGCATGAGAATCCAATGGTGTGTGCGATCTTAGCTATCCATAGCAGATGGCCCAGGAATTGGGAGCACCCCATTAAATCTCTATCATAATTATACATCGTACAAAACGTTACCATCACAAAATTCACCTTTTGTCACGTGATATTTAGACTATTTTTAGGACGACATTACCTATAATTGTTTTCTCTTAAAACTTAAGCGCTCAATATAATAACACCAAACAATAAATATTAACTTTATTGAATAGATGCGGATCTAAATTGATATATTTTTACTAGTCCTCCAAAGATTAAGTAACTTGTAAATAACTATTACATCAACATAATAATAATAAATCCTGATGAATGGGACTAATTAATGTGTAACTCAACGTCATACACCTTTTTATCCTTGCTTAATAACTTCTATTATATGTGGGATTCAGATATAGAAAAATGTAAATATAAAGATAATACAGATGAATATAATTATTTAATAGAAGCAAATTAAACTTCAACAGATAATCATGATAGGGCAGCCATAGAAAATATAGGTGAAAATATATTTACGTAATGTGACGAAATAATTATATTTTATGGATTTGCATGAAATATATTGTTAAATCCTTATTATTTTAATTTACATATTACTAACGAAATATTTTCATATATGCCCATTAACTTCACGAAGATATTATTTCAAATTCAAATTACAACTTGTCAAAATTTAAGGAAGGTTATATTCATAATTAAATTTGGAGATACCACACATAAAAATTCAAATTTCATCAAATTTTAAGGTCTTCTTGCATAACTAAATTCGGGCATGCCAATTTTAAATTCATATTCAGTTGTGAACACATAACAAAATATTTGAAATTACAACTTCAAATTTAAAGTCAAATTTTGACACACAACGAAGGAAAGTTATCATGCATAATGAAAGATCTGGATATACAAATAATAAATATTAAACATGATGACATACATAATGACAATAACTTTCATAATGGTAACATGTGATAACATATTTATTTTTCATAAAGAAAATAATTTTATTTTGAATATTTGGCATCCATACGTGTAGATTAAAAAAACTGCACAAAGATTAGCATGCATTTTTTCAGTTTTCTAAGAAACAAATATTTTTTTCTTATACAAATAAAATGCACGTAATATTTAAAATTTTTTCAAATAATTAAATATTATTTTTAGTGAATTTACGGAATTTCAAAGTAGTCACTTTCTGCTTTCTAATAAATTTAAAGGCCTTTCTCTAATCAATCAAAGTATGAAGGCCTTGTGCTCGCATGTTGGTGGAAGGAACCTGCTTTGGGCCAGTTGGTTGTGAATAGTCTTTTTCTTTTCTTTCCTGTTTCAATTTGTTATTGCGACTTCTGCATATAAAACAAATTCAAAATCGACAAGAATACCTAGTAATTAGAAATTCTATATTACTATTTAAGTTCATTTATTTTATGTTTTATGATGATGAAAAACACTGTGCACCTCGGCAACAATCGAGCTATGCGGATTTCAAAAGTAATAATGGATCATTGTTTCCCTTACAATCTTGGGAAAAGATACGAATGAAGAATTTAGATCACATATAAAACTAGAGCATCTCTAGATGATGAATACCTAGGGACTTTCCTATAAACGTCTAATGGATGCATCTATGTTACTGATCCGGGAGAACTCGGGGTGACGGAGCATTTGACGTCCTTTTATAGACTAGAAAATGCACAATAAATAGGGAAAGAATGTTAACTTGGTACTTGGAGCACAATTCTTGTGCACCCCTATATATATATATATATATATATATATGATTCAATTAGCATCTTGATAAGATATTCATACTTCTTTAATGATACCTTTATGTGGATCTGATATTATCATTTTAAGGGATAGTTGAGGTTGATTTTATAAAGCCCCCCATCTTCCCGTCCAATTCCGTCGACTTTTCCGTTATTTTTTATTTTCACATTTATAGAAAGTCCATTATACCCTTGCCTTCAGTGTTAGTTCATTTTTACATAAAGTAATATATAATAATAGATATAAAAGAATTTAAAAAAAAGAAAAAAAGAAGTGTCACCGGAAGGGGGGGTCGTCGGCCCCCTCCCCCTCCCCCCCAATGCCGCTGGCGAGGGAAAGAGCGAGAGGGGGGAGGGGAGGGGGGGTCGTCGACGGTCTACGACACCCCCTTTTCCTTGCGCCGGCGTGCACAAGGAAAGGGGGGGGGGGGGGGGGGGGGGGGGGGCGGGAGGGACTTTTCATAAATGTAATTCCTTGCGCCGGCGTACACGATTTTTTCTTTATTTTAAAATTATTTTTATATCTATTATTATATATTACCTTATGTAAAAATAAACTAACACTTAAGGCAAGGGTACAATGGACTTTTCACAGATGTGAAAAATAAAAAATAACTGAGAAGTAAACGAAATTGGACGGAAGGATCAAATTAAAAAAATCGTTAAAATTTAGAGACCCAAAAAATGCAGTTCGTAGTTTGGGATTAGATGTGAAAAATTATGATAGTTTAGGGGTGGTTAGAGGAAATAACCATATATTTAATGCATAAATTGTTGATGGCAGAAAAGTTGATGGGTCTTGAAGAAGCTTGAGTAGGGGCATACAAGCAAAAATGTATGCCCAGGATAAAGAAAAACAAGTAGCTTGATATGCACAGAACCATCCATTCTACCCTAAACCCACTTAGTGCACGAATTACATTTTCATGGTTTTTTTTTTAAATTGAACTTGTGGTTAGTGAAGATAACGACAGTTCAACCGCCATTTGATCGATAATTATCGGGTTGACCCATTTATCCAGTCCAAATACAACCTATTTCTTATATATTTTTTTGAATTTCTTGTATAATAAATATTAGTTAAATATTGTTTTACCTGTAAGGTATCAGTTCATTTTCTTTTTACTATTCTTACCCACAATATCTTATATATAAATTTTAACGAGTGTTTATAAGTGAACTTCAACTCAATTTAAATTATAGATGTAAGTTTTGACCACTTTTTGTTTAATCTACATGTACAAGCTCATTTAATTTTTTTGAAACATGAAAGGAGAATTCTTTGGTAACGTTTTTATTTTATCATTTACTGTAAAATTATATGGTTAATGATCACCAATAATTAATCCTCTGTTAATCTAACTTTTATTACAAGCATCTGCCAAGAATTCCTTCATGTTTTTGTATAGTAATTCCTTGTGATAATGCTATAACATATGTTGAGTGAACAAAAAATTTTCTCACCAAACATGCCCTAAAGCATTTTTATGTCAAATGTTTTATTCTCATGAACATTATTGTTTTAATACAGTGTACAGTCTTGTGCTTCTTAATTGTTGGCTTTAAGTGTACTAAATTTATGGAATATATATACTATACACACATATATGTAATGGGGATGACCTTGATCTTAGATCAACGGTTGAGATTGAAATCTTTGTTCTCTCCCTACACCTCAATTGACGATGAGAAGGATAAAAAAAATCATTGTTCTTGTTTTCACCTCCATCAACCCTTAGAAAAAAAAAAGAAAGTTTTGGTAGAGTGATCCTGTGCATACATCTTTTGGTTATGCTGCGTAATGCCACCAAAATTAGCTTCAATTATCAAACCCTAAGCAATGCTACATTCATCTTAACATTTGATAAACTCTGACAATTAACATAATACGAGCGAAAAACTTAGACAAAAAAATAAATTTCAAACATAGTAATCTATCTCATGAGTCACATATGCTCTTATATCATATGACCCAACAAAGGTTCACATAGTGTATCAATACACAAGACTTCATATATGATTCATGACACAAAAGCACATAAACCGTATAGGATTTGACTAAATATAAGAATAGGACGACATGATAAATGACACAAAATGTCGTAAGATAACTTATACCCACTAAACATGACATTGGCAATCGTCACCGAGAAACCACCATCCCAAGCCTAGGCATCCTCACCTACCTAGAACCATTGGGTACAAGAGATTTCTCTCAATGGAGTATGTCAAGATCTATGCATGTTATGATCTTAATTATAATTTATACATGACATGACACATGCAATTTTACCATTAACATAATAAACATAATGCATGAATGAGCTACATCATGCACATGCACCCTGTATGGTATGAAAAAAATATCAAATCAAGACAAGATAAGACTTATCTTTCTTATTTTTAACATCTTGAGCAAAAAACACCTTATGGCTAAGGACATACCTTAATTTGCATACATAATGTTGCATAAATATTAACATTTTGGTTGTTTTTATCCAAGCCATCACATCTTATGGCTCTCTTCATCTTCTTCACCTAGCATCTTATACTTAACTTATTATCTTAATAATTTAAAGAATTATGATCATTTATCAAGGTTGTCTAATTAGGCCATAACTTTCTCTCTCTCAGATTTGATCTCCCTTACGCCTTTATCGGTGTAGATTTTATCTCTCCTAGACTTTATCTCTCTTATTCCATTGTGGTATAGACTTTGTTTCATGAAGACTTTATCTCCCTCGAATATTTTTCAATTTCAATCATTAGTGCATTCAGTACACTTAAACATGTGAAAATTTTTAATATTACTAAGCACGATTGTCCATACTATTCGATTCTGGATTTTAACAAGCATTATTCAAGGTTCATGATCATAGCCATTATCCATGTATAAGTCATGTAAATAAAAATAATAATCACATACTTTTCATAATAATACTAAATAATTAATTATATAATGTTCATGGATTTCCCAATTTTCATAGCTATGAGAATGAAGTTATCGTCATGACATCATTGTCACGCCCATGAAAGGCACTTTCACGATCGTGACAAAGAGAGATCTCATTGCGTCTATGAAAGATCCTTTCATGGTCATGATATAGAGTCAAACAACTCTCACACCATTCCCTCCTTGGGCCATGATTGTAACAAGAATGTTATGGTCCGTGACTTCATTTTCACAATGATGAAATTTATTTTATGAAGCTAATAAAGGGTCTAAACCATTTCACAATTTGTGACTTCCATGTCACAGCTAATGAAAAATTATTTATGGATTTTTTAGGCTGGATTCGTTGATATAATTTTAGAAACTTATTTTCTACATTTCCTAAACAATGTAGGAGCATCCCAAGTACGATTATCATGCGTTATACAACTATTCAATTTAGTAATGAATTCTAGATAGCATGCATTCCCATTGATGCATGAAAAACTATGCATTAATTACTTTAGGGTGTTTAATTAGCATTTTAGAAATTTTTTGTGTTTAGGAAAAGAGTTATTTGATTTATTTCTAGAATTTTTTTAGGTTTGATTTTTATCTAAGTTTGGCTAATTTTATGACGAGAAATTAAAGCATCAAGAATGGCCAAGAAGAGTTGAAAAGTGGAACTCAAATGCAATGTCACGACCGTGCCTTAATATCGTGCGTCAATGCAAGCTTGAAGCATTCTATCCTAGCCATTCCTCAAGCATATCACATCTATGACATAAAGATGAAATTGGGAAATCATAGGCTCAATCATGACCAAGCATCAGACTTTCACCATCGTGCTCGAAAAGTTGATGTAGCGCAAGAATTTTTGTGTTCTATCACAGTCTTGATAGAGCATTTCACGATCGTGATGATGGTATGACAGACAGTTATGGAACAAATTTTATTCATTTGTGATATATTTGGTTTCTTCCTTTGGGGGATGAAAAAATTATAGAAGTGGAAAAAAGAGGACTGTGAAATATCATCCTTGGAGCATTATTTTTAAGGCTAGCAAGAGAAGTTCGGAAACTATCACGAAACTCTACTGGAAACTCAAGTGAGAATGTGCTCAACATTAGCAAGAGTCTTTGTTTTATTTTCTTGAAATTTTATATTAGATTTTATATTATTTTCATTAGATTAATTTCTTAATTAGGGTCATCATAGTTGAACCATATTTATGTATTAGAGTTTTTCCTAATATGTGTTTAGTTTGAATTTTAAATGCTTTGTTTGCTCATATCAAATGCTTTCCTTTGATTTTATAATTTAGATTAATTAGTATATGATAATAAATAGTGGATTTTATAAAAGAAATCTAGGATTGTTTTTATTTCTTACATGCTACAATTAGGGAAATCTAGATTCGACAAAATATTTGATTTACATAACATTACTATTAAAACTGTTAATATGAGATGACATGATAGTATATGATGTGATATTGCATGATAAGATATTATAAAAAGTGATATTATATGACATGACATATTATAAGATGACGTGATATGTTACATGATAAGATATTATAAAAAGTGATATTATATGACATGACATATTACAAGATGACGTGATATGTTATGAAATGATATGATATAATATGAAATGATATGATATAATATGCAATCATGCATTTGCATTTACTCAAGGATGAAGTTATATAGGGGTTACTATATATAATAATACATCATATATTTTCCCAAAAGATATTTTAATAGGTCCTCCTAATCTTATGTAATATATTATTTTATTTATGAGTTATATGAAAAGATTTATAGTGTAATATGTGCATTTATGGAAAATATAATATATATATATATACCAATAAATTTGATTCCTTTCCATAACAAAACAAACTACTTAGTTAAGTATTTAAAAATTTAATTACATATATCTTCATCTAACCTTTTAAGTTAATTATTTCATATATATAATGTTAAATATAATTATATTATTTTATCATAAAATTTGACTTGCAAGATGAACTTGACAAATAAAAAATGCATGATGAATAATAAAAAGATATATTTTACCTAAAATAAATAAAATTTATAATTATAAGTTATTTTCTAATATATATTTTTGAATACTTTTTTCCTTATTTTTTTTATTTTTGGTACAATTACATGTTTATACAAGGATATAAATATTATTTTTCCCTCGCACTCTTTATATTCCCCCCCCCCCCCCCCCCCCACCCCCTCGAACTCTGTCTCGTCCCTGATACCCTTGTATAGTTGAAAATATGCAAGGCTGGCAATATACTCTTGCATGGTTGAAAATTTTAATAAGCATGATAGTTTACCCATATATGGTTGAAACATCTTATATGATTGACAAATATACACAAAAAATTTTAGTTTGTTTGGAACTAAGGGGGCATTTATCTATAGATAATCTTTGTAAATTATCATGTAATGTTGTATTAAATTATTTGTGCTCACCACATTCTCATGTTTACTTGTGATAGGTAATGGGTAATATGCATTGCACAGTCAATCAACATTGCTTATGAAGTGGCAATGTAGATTTTATATGGGAGAGGAGGCAATTCACATTACCACCTGAGTTGCAATCTTTTCAATTTCACTTTCCGCATTTGCCCTTTACAATTTTATTTAAATAAATTATAAAATACTTTGAATAAATTATAATAATTAAATAAATTATAAAATTAATCAAATAAATATTATTTAATTATTATGAATATATTATTATCATATTAAAAATATATTAATTATTTTATAAATTTAATTTTGTGGGTGAGAATATATATTTGTGATTTAAGTTTACGAAGTTAAAGATAGTTTATATATCTAAACATAATTATTTTGATTAGGGATATATTGGTAAAAGGTGAATATTAACTCATAAATCTTTATTTTCTTATAAATAACTAATATGAATTGTCAGATAGATTACTTATGCATACTAGACAAGATAATGTACATTGCTGGTAATTTAACAAGTGACAACCTTTTTTAGAGGCAATCTACATTGCTAGTAATGTTGAATGATAATGCAGTGAATCACTACAAGAAAATCATCGATTAGCGACGCATCAATATAGACTCCAAAGCGTCGCTAACTCAGCGCTAAATACAATAGTGATGCATTAGCGTCGAATTCGCGCCGCAGGCTTCGCGACGCCATTTCTTCGATGTTAATAGCGTCGACTTCGCGCCTATGGGTATGTCAATGCAATTACCGTCGCACGGTGGCGCTAATGCAACACTATAATGACGCGAAAAGTGTCATCATGAAGAGCCAACATGCATCGCTACTCCAACTCTAAACAGGCGCTAAAATTGTCGACGCTCATCCAACGCTGAGTTGGCGTTACATTGCGACGCTAATCGGATGCCAATGTGGCGCTATAATTCATTTTTTTGCGTCACTACTGCGACGCTAATATGACACTAAGAACAATATGTCCACCCACAAATATGTCACCTTCCTCATTCAGCCATTGAATTGCTACATTACATTGAAATCCACAAATGATTGCTATGTTTTTATATTACAATTGAAGCACCATCAAATTACATTACATGTACATATACATTTTCATTATATCAAATTACATTACATCACATATACATTTCTATTACATCAAATTACATATATCACAATTAGATTGATCTAAGTCCTACGAGGCGGCGACGGAGCGGAGGCGACGGCGGCGGCGGAGCGGAGGCGACGGCGGCGGCGGAGCGGAGGCGATGGTGGCGACGGAGCGGAGAAGCAGAGGAAGAGGAGGAGGAGGAAGCGGCGGAGCAGAGGTGGTGGAGGAGGAGGCGGCGACGGTAGCATCGTCGGAGAAGAGGTGGAGGCGATGGAGAAGAGGTGGAGGAGGAGGAGGAGCTATTCTGACAAAATGGAGTAGCGTCACAAAATGGAGACACTATTCTGACACTAAAATGGAGTAGTGACGAAACTGTTGATGCCATTGAGAAGCCATTGTGTCGCCAGGGACGGAACTATATAATAATTAGGGGGGGCCTTGCCCCCCCCCCCCCCCCCCCCTCCCCCACCCGTAATTTTTTGTATTATGTTATATATGTAATGATATATTTTATATAATCTTTTAAAATAACTATGATTGGCCCCTCCTAACTTTTTGAAATATACTATATATAATAATACACCAAATTTTACTTAAAAAGATATATTAATAGCCCTCCTAATCTTAAGAAATCTGTAGAAAGATAGTATATTATTATATTATGAATATATATGAAAATATTCATTGTGATTTCTTTCTATAACAAATCAAATTACTTAGTTAACTACTAAAAAATTAGTTACATATATCTTCGTCTAATTGTTTGAAGTTAATTACTTCATATACATATTATGTGAAATATAATGACATTATTTCATCTTAAAATTCAACTTGCAAGATAAACATGATAAATTAAAAAAAGGCATGATGAATAATAAAAATATATATCTCAATTAAAATAAATAAAATTTATAATTATAAGTTATTTTTAATATACATTGCTTCTAGAGTAATTTTTTACTTTGTTAATTTGATTAATTTTTTTTATAATTACATATTATACATGCAACATGTTATTTTTTTTATCTACACCTTTTATATTTTGGCCCCTCCTAACTTTCGGTCCTGGCTCCGTCCCTGTGTGTCGCTATAGATATGCGGCGCTAATGTGCCGCAAAGGTGGCGCTAAAGTACTATAAAGTTATTAACTATGTATATATGTGTATGTGTATATGTATATGTATGTATATGCATATATGTAAGTACATATACATATATACATATACTTACATATATGCATATACATACATATACATATATACATATATATATATATATATGTATATGTGTATGTGTATGTGTATATGTATATGTATGTATATGCATATATGTATATGTATATGTTTATCAACGTTGTCTAAAAAATTTGAAAGTCATATGTCAATCAAATGAGGCCATTCTAAGAAGTATCAAGATGTCTGATTTTCAAGAAAAGTAATTTTTAATATTTTTTTTTAAATGCACGAAGAAAAATAGATGAATACTCTTTTCAAATTTGGATACAAAAAAAATTCTAATAAAATCAGCATTTCTTAAAAAAATTTAAAAACTCTATGTCAACTAAACGGGACCATTCTAAGCACTCCTGAAAGGTCCATTTTTTAGAACTCACATTTTTAAATTTCTTAGGTGAGACAGAATTTTTAAGAAATTTTTATAATTACAAAATATATATATTTTGATAATCAGAGGAAACGGAAAATACGTGAAACGTGACATGTTTGCGTCGCCCAACCTTCTTGAGCCCTTCGAAATGCCTATTTTTTCGTAGCAATCCGACCTAGGGCCGCGGAGAATCGATCGTTTCTATTCTGAAACTTTGCCCATTTTATTGAATTTCTTCTGACCTCCGATCGTCACAATTCTTATGTGGGTGGACAGCTTGTGTCAATCTCTATGAGTCCATAATTTTTATTTCGACTAATTCCCGCTGGACTCACGTCAAAGATCGTCGAAAGACTTTTTTTCCTAGGTTCTTAACTCTACCATACGACCTCCTAAAATCACCAAAAAAAACTGAAAAATCTGTGTTGCTGTGCTCTATGGGAGATACAAATTTTGTGATGATCCAACGGTTGGATCTCCAGCAATCATCATTTGGATTTCTTAAAAATGAAGAAGCATCATTTGATAATATTGTTTCCTTTAAATTGTTCTTCTAGATTATAGAGGCCGAGAGGTCCACCTAACAACATTTTGAGATGAGAGTCCGAAATGTCAGTGATTATTTAAGACTGAATTCATCGTAAAGATTAGAATTTCATCTTATGTTTATACATGATTGAGAGATCCACCTTGGGCGCTCGCGGCGTCCAGAGGGCCGGCCACGGCGGGTCGAGTGTGTCAACCATCACGGGGGCGCTCGGGGGCCGCGCCATCGCCGCCCCGCGCCCATCCGCTTTTCGCGGGACGGGGGAGGCGGCACATGCGATCCGATGGTCGGGCCGATTTCTCGGGGGCCGGGGTACGGGGCACGGGCAACACTTTTCCTTCCTGGGCCCCGAGGAGGAACGGCTCCATCGGGGCGCGGGCGAGGGGCGCGTCCGCGCGGCTGGCCCGTCGCACGGTGGCGACGGATCCGGCGCGGCGGGCGACGCCGAGGCGACTTGAGCGCGGGACGTGCGTCCGGCGCGCGGCCCCCCGCGCCCACCCTTGCGGGGAGGATCGTTCGGGGAGCGCGCGCCGGGGCTACGCCATGCGCGTTGTGATTATCCTACTTCCGAATCCAAAGGGAAGCGTAAAATCCATCTCCGCCTGCCGCTCGGGAGGGATCAGCCGACCAATTCAATTCTTATCTATCAATTTCTTGGCTCAATCCTTGCCACTCGAAGAGAGATGACGAGTAGAGGGAAAGAGTTAGTAATGCATTAATGTAGAATCGAGAGATCATCAACATTTTTGAAGAATCTATGTCAATAGTAGTTGATCAATCTACTACAAAAGAGGCCTTTTAAATCTGATCATCTTAATTCTTTCAACTGTCCTTTTACTATCTTTTATTATTCAAAATCTATGACACTTCGAGAAATATTTAGAAGAGAATTAGTTTAAATCAACGGAGTTATGACACTCATGATTTCTACTGAGACTTGTATAATTGCATATGTGTAGGCTCTATAATATATTTTTAATTTGAATGATATTTAGTTGGTATGTGAAATCGTATCATATATAGTCTGCATCAATGGCACATGCAACAAAATGTTGGAGAGTTTCTTTTATAAAGTACATTATCTTGTAATATTATTTAGTGGTATCATTATTTAGTATGTTAATATTAGTGTCATTTTTATATGTGTAGAACATAATGCAAAGATTTATGTTATATGAGTTTTATTTATGATGAGATGATATAATTAGCGATCGGACACTCAAGTACAAAAGAAAAAAAATGCTTCTGCTAGCTCGGGGTCGTAGGTCCTTCCTCTTTTTCTCCTTTCTTGTGCTCTTTTCTTTCGTGTTACTGTCCTCCTTGATCCTTCTCTTCCCCTCTTCCTCTTTCTAAAGATTGGTGTTCAATCTTCTCCTTCATTCTTGCCTTCTTTTTTCTTCTTTGCTGCAAAATTAGGGTGCCCGAGGCTTCGGAAAGGGTTTAGTTGAGAGTGGGATTTTAGGGCATACATAGGGCTTAGGTGGGCTGTTTTGCTTATCAGGCAAAAAATCCCTATTAGTTAAATGGGATGTCACATTCCGAAGACTATAAAGGGAGTACTGTCAGTTCTTATATATGTTCTTACACATCTTGGCTCACGAGAGATGGTTGCCTTTTGTTGGAAAATTTTTTTTATTCCCTATCCAATTATATGTTGATGAGAACCTGTAACAATTAGAGTTATATATTTAAAGTGCGAAAAAAGTTATAATGGATTACTTCATACACTAAAATTCAAGACAATATTTGAACATGTTTCGCAATAGATTGACATGTGAATATAATAATTGTAGATAAGTTTATTAATTTCCAATGAGTTAAAAAATCACTTGATTTCAATAATCGTGAAAAAAACTATGTGCAAAAGAGTGTAGGTCAATCATGTTGTTAATAGGAGCAGCGGACGATCGCTCTAAGCACACTTTAAAAGTTGACAGATGCAATGACTAGTCAAAACATACGTCGAGTGGGCAACCTCTCTAATGCTAAAAATACAAAATGATTAGTTTTGAGTGCGTTGACAGATATAAAAAAGTTTGATGTCATAAAAGAGGTTCAAAATAGTTCAAGGAGCCCAAGACTTCTGGGAAAAAGTTGGGCAAATAGTTTGTGTGCATCCAGAAGGTCATTTTGAGCTCAAAATTGCAAATCTTGTAATTCTTCTCTCTTATTCTCTTGTGTAAGATTACAATTGTAAACGAGATATTGAAAAGTGTTATAATGATTTTGTAATAGCGTTCTTGTTGTTGAGCGATAAGAGCTTGTTCCTTATCACTTTGGTTGAGAAAATGTGCAAGTGAAAATTTTAGAGAAGAAGAGATTGTCTTGCCTCTTGTAATAGAAAAGAAAATTGTGTAAAGAGTTTCTTTCTTGTCATATTTAAAATCATGGAAGGATAACAGTGGAGTCTTAAGTAATCTCAAGATTGAAAATTTGGATTGGAGTTGTAAGCCTAGGTGTGGCAAACTTTATCCCTTGGTCTTCATGTTTGCTCCCTTTGCCCCTCCTTTCTTTGTTTGTGATTTTTGTATTATTATGTTGTGTTTTAGATTTTATGGGTCAATTTTGTATAATTTAATTAACAAAATGAATTTTATTAGTAAATGATCAATCCCCTCCCCTTCCAATGGAATATTTCTCGTCATAAGCTTGCGGCGTATCTTACCTGACATACACATGAGTTCGAGGCCATGGGCGAACCTACATGGTTTATTATGGGTCAATTGATCTCATAACTCTTTTGAAGTTATATATTAGTTTACTATAATTCAAGACTTTAAATCCACTAAAGTATAATAAAACAACTTCCATAATCAATTTTAACAAGTTCAATACAAAAAATACTTCTTCATGTCCTCTCATTCACTTTTGAGATAAATTATATAATAAGTTTTAATATTATCTTGCTTATTTAATTAACTATTTTTATTGATATCATAATTTTAAGTGCACGGAATAAAATTTGTTGCTGTACATTTCATTTAGATGAGGTAACTAGCTAATTAATACAATTATCTATACTATATTAAAAGCAAGGAAGTTTGCAAGGGGAGTTTGACATTTGGCAAAAGGATAAAGTGCCATGTGACCATAATTTTGACAATAATTTTTATTTTTTATAATCTGTTGTTATAATCTTTTGAGTGGACGGTTAGTTGGTAGGCAAAAAACTTTTGGCCAACTAATTTGCATGCTTAAAAAATACTTTTCAATGTAGTATCCTATAATTTTTTTAAAAAAAAATATCTGTTACATAGTTTATGGAGGAATGAACAATTTTTGGATAATGTTATTCTAATAAATTATTATTTTAGATAAATGTCAAATAAAATTTATATCTTGATTGACGATTGATTAATTTCAATTGGCACATAGATATGTTGTCGTGTCCCTATAATATGTTATAGATAAATAAATTTTTATTTTATAAATTAATTGACCAACTGCTTAATAACTAAAATATTATTGGATCATTATATTATGAAAGATATTAAATAAATTAGTTCTTAAATTTAATTATGAATATTATTGGATGCAACCGAAAGTCACATTTATTTAACAATATTTATTTATGTGCATAAATTTTACATGTGTTTTTTAATATGAGTATGCAAATCACGATTTTTTAGGTGGGTTCCCAAGTCAGTTTTATTAACTGAATTAGTTAATACAACTACTATTATAAATCTATATAAAGAGATGGTAGAACATTTGCAGAAGCACAAGTGATTTGTAGAGTTATGTATGATGCTAAAATTCTGCCAAGTATGAGTTTCCTAGGTAAGATTGTCTTTTAAATTTCAAAAAGAAAAATAAAAACTATGCAAAATTTAGTTGTGGTATATTCATAATACATAATTTATTCTTGATATTATAGCCCTTAAAAGCCTTTCATTGTATTTAATTTTTCAATGCATAAATTTTATATGTTTCTTCAACTTTAATTATCTGACTACAACTAAAGAATAAAGGTAAGTTTTTTTTATTTTTTTTCTTTTTGTACTCTGATCTTTAGCACACTTTTTAATATGTTTTTTTTTCAATTTTTTGTAGCATAGTATTGTCCAACAGAGGGCAAAACAATTTGTGGAAGATAAATATTTATTCTGATTTGAAAAAAATAAGATGCATTTTTCATAGTTATATATGAGTTTGTTCATGTGAGAAATCTTATGTATATTTCATTCCGCTCATAAAAGAAATTATATGGAATCTTATTCTTTTTATGCAAGTGGCAACTCCCTCAATGACTGAAACAAAAGTAAAATGATGACAACCACGAAAAAAGGATCACGGTCACGCCTTTGCTGAATTTATTTAATATACAATTATGGAATCTGTAACAATAATTTACATTCTTTATAATTTTTCTTATGTGTTGTCATAAATTTTACTAGGTATTCTTTTATTAAAATATAGATTTATTTTATTTTCTTAATTGTTTATATATATTTGTGTCTCATTTTTTATAACTTTCTTTGAATGGCATGCACTTACAAATAAAAAATTAATTTATGAGATTGTACTGAAATTTTTTTTCATGAGACTGAGCAATTTTTTAGATATATTTTTTATCACATAATATTAAGAGTTTTTTAAAATAGATATAATTGCATTTAATACCGAAAAAGTTATTTTTAATATGTACAAGTACTTTGTATCTAAGTAAGATCATATTTTAAATTTATGTTTTTTGCTCTTATTTTCATGGAGAAGCCATTGTTCAGCGTCAAGAAAATAGTGGCATTGTAGCCTATATGCATATGCATCAGTATGTTGTTAAAAAAATTTGTTCTATTTTTAAAATGTTTAAGTAGTACCTTTATTGTGGTTCAATTATTCTATTTTAATCTACAAATTAAATTTCAACTATAGATAAGATCCTAAATTTAATTGTATGCATTGGTACAAATATGTACTAAGTCATTGTTTATTTACTTTATTAATTGCTAAAGGATTATTAATAATGTATAAAATTTTCATATAGGTTTAAAATTTACTGGCAATCAAACTTATTAATATTATGATCTAAAAAGCAAAGATATATTATCTATATCTATATTTATATTATATTAAAGAGAGAGTACTTTCAAGTAGAGAATGACATTTGACAAATGTATGGACTTACAAGTGTCCTTAAGAATATAATAAATAATAAAAATGTTAATTTATCTATATTTGATACGTGAATAGTTATTTACGAACCAATAAAAATATTGAATACTAATTTTCAAAGTCAGTTACTTAACATCATAATTATATAAAAAAATTCTTTGCATGAAGTGTATATATTTTTGAAATAGTCATATGTCATTTGTTATCACCGTATTTTTTCATAAAATTTTAATATAATACAAAATATATTTATATTAAAGTGAAGATATGAAAGTAGAAAATGTCATTTGGCCAACAAATGACACAACTAAGGCATGTCATAACTAATCAGTTATTAATATATCATAAATCTTTTTATTGATGATAAGGTTGTAATTATAAAAGTTATTGGATGGTTATTTTATTATTTAGCAACCGTATGAAGATCATATTTATTATATTTTTTTATTTTTGTGTATACATATTGTATCATGCAAATATTAATATGATGTTATATTATAAAAATAGTCATCCTCATGATTTTTTCAGGAAATTTTAATAAAAAAATAAATTCTTTATCTATTTTTAATTAAAGAGAATAAGATATGGAGGTAGAAAATGTCATTTGGCCAACAAATGACCCAACTCAAACATATCATAACTAATTAGTTATTAATATATCTTAAATCTTTTTAATGATGATAAGTTTGTAACTATAAAAGTTATTGGGTGATTATTTTATTATGAGGTTAGGTAGTATGCAATCAAAAGTTGTACAACCAATATACAATCAATAAATTGGGACCGTTAGATCATGATTTGATGATTGAGATTCAATCTCTATTGAATCTAATGTTAAGTTATTACATTTAATCTCAACCATCTAATCATCATCCAACGGCTCAGATTCATTGGATGCATATTGGTTGTACAATTTTTGGTTGCATATTACTTAGCAACCATATGAAGATCATATTTATTATATTTTTTATTTTCGTTTATACATACTATATCATGCAAATATTAATATGCTATTATATTATAAAAAAATAGCCATCACGTAATATCACCATTATTTTTCAGCAAATTTCAATACAAAAAAAATAAAATCTTTATCTATTTTTAATTTTTACATATTACTATATGAAATAGAATACGATATGCACAAAGAAAATGTCATTTGGCAAACAAAGGCATTTGATAACTAATTAAATTATTAATATATCTTAATATTTTTTAGTGAATGATAAGTTAGTAACTACAGAAGTTATTGGATGGTTATTTTTTATTTAGCAATTGTAGGAAAGATAAAAGCGAATATAAATATGATATTATATATTATTAAAATAGTCATATGTCATGTGATGTCCCCACAATTTTTAAGGAATTTTTACTATGATAAAATACAAAATCTACATATTTTTTATTATACTAAAGAGAATATGATATACAAAGAGAGAATGCCATTTGACAAAGAAATGACACAACTCACGCATATGAATTAGTATATCTATCTATATATTATAAAAGTAGGATAGATTTGGAAAAAAAGAGTGACACTTGGCAAAAGCATGAAAAGTGTCCTTAAGAATCTATAATTAATTAGAATATTAATTTACATAGTTATATAATTTAATTGCAGTAGTGGATAATTAATTCAAAATTGTTAAACATAATAACACTTTAGTTATCAATTAATTAAATATACAACTTTGAAGGTTGAAAATGAGAAATTTGTTGTATTAAATAATTATATATATATATATGCACATTAATTTTTATATAGTTTTTTGGGATTATTTTAGTACATATGGGCTTTGTATGGGTATCTGGTGCAATTTGCTAAACTACTCCATAAATGGTTGTAGAAACTGCAAGATATTTGCATATATATAACGCATCCAAGTGCAATTCGATCAGTAGTGATTCATACACATTACATTTGTCAATTGAATTGTGGAGATGAATTTTATTACTTACTTATTGTGATGGGAAAATGGAAAGAAGATTCTCTATTTTAAAATGGTCTCCGATATGAAATTAGAATGTATAACTTATTTTTATCAAGAGTAATATTTCTTATGCATGGAATTATAATTTTTTTTCTTGGGAGATACCCATGTTGAATTTATTCATCTCTGGAATGCACTCAAATGATTGCCTTAAATCTAAGTAACTTTAAAAAAAGTGTGAACAAGTTTTTATATTTTATAACTAATTGACAATTGATTGTGATCACATGTGCACACAACTTTAAATATAAATTTTAAATTTTCATCTGTGATTAATTGAATCCAATTATATTACTATCATTTTTTTTATAACTTTTACTTACTATATTCACCAATGATGAGAGAAAAAAATCACAGCTAACATTTGTTTATCATTTTGTCTTGGTTTTGATAAAAATGTTATATAATTTATAAATTAATGATATCATATTTTTAATTTAAAATAATTTGTGATTGATATTACTTACAAGTGAGTCTGAAATATTTATTCAACCAATTATGCCGACATATTAGGGTGATCACATTATATGCTTCTTTTACATTCCATCGCACCATTTCCATTGTATCATGTTCCTGGTGATATTTCACATTTTTTTATCTATATGAATATTTTTATTTTATTAATTAAATAAGTACAATTGTAAGATTATGTGATTGGTATCTTGCAATCTTATTTCTTAACGTGTCACTAATATGAAACAATGAATAAGTGGGCTTGAATTGGTTGTTACACAGCATTAACATATTAGGATTTTCGTTTATGTCTATCCTTTTATATTGAGACTTCTAAATTTCAAATAATAATGTTGATTTTGTTTTCATATTTATTGATATATAAAGTGTATTATTTCTTAAAATAAATTATTTGAGAAGAAGAAATTAAAAATAGAAATTCCATTTTCTAATAATAAATAAGATAAACTATATACGTGATTAGGGTATTTCATTATAACAAGTCCAAAAAGAATTTTTTTATTCAAGCTACATAAGCAAGGCAAATACATAAGATGACAAGTGTCCTTAAAATTATCATGATCAATTAGAATATTAATAATATACAATATGCATATTGTTCACATATTTATATAGTTATTTACGAAAATTTTATTGAATAATTATTTTATGAAGTTAGTTTAAAATATATCTAATTATGTATACATAAGTAAAATAAAATATATCATTAACTATGTTAAACTATGTTAAAATATTTTAGGATAATGTTATGCTAAATAATCATTTCAAACAATAACAAAATAATATTAAAATGTTTATAGTACAATCATATTTTCTTAAACTACTTATGTGAAGTAATTAACCGATATAATACATGTTCTTTCTTTCACACTTATTTACAAATAAAATAAAAAACGACGATATATCCATGTAAATGAATTAAATTTCTCCACATTTAACTTATTAATTTTCTATAAAAATTAAATTTCATGTCACTAAGAAGAAAAATTGTCCCATAAACTAAATAATATAATATGATAATCTATCTATATTTAAAATATTGATATAATGCCACGCATATTGAAAAGTGTCATTCTTTAATAAAATAATTACTATATGTGGAAGTGTTTAAACATCAAAATATATCAATTTTTAACTCCCCAGTCATTTTTAGTGCAATAAATTGATTATTAGTAGACAACCTCATGACTAATAGTTTAAGTTGTTAAATACACACAAAAAATATTTTATTCAAAACTATTTTAAATGAAAATATAGAATTTACTATTGTTTTTTTTCATCTTCACAAGTTAAGTTTATTTTTATATTCTCTGCAACCTTTGATAGATGACATTTGGCGCAACTACAAACATTCATGTGTCATAATTATGATATATATAAATCTGTCTATATGAACTGAAACATTTTAGATAATTTTTTTCTAACAAATTGAACTATAAAATTTAGTTAACAATTATAAATAATATTTTGATGGACAATTAGCCTCTAACTACGATGAATAGAAAAACAAATTTCCATTGTAAATTTTAAAATTGCCAAAATTAGTTATAATAATGATAACTAAGAAATTTGAAAAATCAATGGATTGATTGCATGCATATGATCTCTAGATTGATAGTAAGAATATATGTATGAAAATTTAATGATTTTATTACAAAAAAGTTAATTAATTATTTACTTTAAATCTAAAACTTTTATGCAAAATGATGCTAAACTTCTGATATTGATTGGTTTGAATGAATATGTCATGAAAAATAAAAGTAAGAAATTAAAACAAATAATTATATATAATTAAGCTTCATGACAAATATATCAATAATTACATAACACCCAATGTTATTAAGATGATACAATTTTTATTTTCATGTGCTAATAATTACATAAAACATCTTTGCTGCATAATAAAGTAACTTATAGTATTAAAAAATAATTAAAATTCTAATTTATAAAATCATTATCCGGATACTTATGCTATTTTAGACATTGATGTGGATGAAATAACAAATGAGGTTACGAAATAGAAAAAACTCTTGGTTTATTCTTAATTTTTTTAAAATCACGCATCGCGCAGAAGGTTACACTAGTATAATTAATTGTCGTAGAATATTTCTAATATAAATATCTCAATATAATTTATTTAGTTACTTTTTAACTAATTATATTCAATTTCATTGTATTGTTATTAGAAACTGTTATAAAGTGAATACGCAAACGGGCAGCTGAGATAGAATGAAAAAGTGCGACGATTTTTACTTTGGTTTGGTGATCTTATTGTGACCCTCACATTCTAATTTAACATTAGAATTAAGATGTTCCACCGTACAACATCGCGTTAATTTCACCTCATTAATCCGTATGATATATATATATATATATATATCATCAAGAGAGAAACAATAAGAAGAAGAAGAAAAAAAAGAAGAAGAAGAAGAAACAATAAGAAGAAGAAGAAAAAAAAAAGGGAGAGATGAAGACAAATTAAATTTAGTGATACTTGATCTTGAAGAGGGAATCCATTCCGCAGTGCTGCTCGCTGACGTTATTCTCAGGGAAGCCTTTGTACCTCCGGCAAAAATTCACGCACTGGACAGGGTTAAAATTTGGCTCGTTGAAGAGCTCCTCCACGCAGGAGAAGAAGCACCGGCAGTAAGTCCGGCCTTCTGCCGTTGGAACGGCGGAGGAGAGAAGAACCACCACGAAGAAGGCGAGGATCACTGCACCAGTCCTCTTATTGGATGCCATCTCTCTCTCTCTCTCTCTCTCTCTCTCTCTCTCTCTCTCTCTCTCTCTCTCTCTCTCTCTCTCTCTCTCTCTCTCTCTCTCTCTCTCTCTGATCTCTCTGATCTCTCTCTCCCTCTCCTCCCGTTTATTAATTATTATTGATTTGGAGAAGATCGAGGTAGGAGGGGGAGGAGAAGTCGATTCAGAATGAAGGAGATTAATTAGGAGAGATCAGATGGGTGCCTCATGGTGGTGGTTGCATGCATACAAATTTATAGGAGAAAGGCCATGCACCAAAAGCTCTGACGTTCCCCCAATCTTCGTGTGTGTTTGTGGCTATAATTAATTAGCTCAATTTCCCCCCATTTTATTCTGGCGATTATTCTGCTGCCCACTCGCACACAACCACTTATTAGTCTATTGTTAACGGTTAATTATGAAACGGTAAAGTGGCCACAAATCATTCATATCATATGTGAATATTAACATAATAATTATTGGGTGAGTATATATTCAGATTCTCATAACCCTGCCCGGCAATATCAAAAGTCCGAGTTGGTGCAGGCAGAACGAGATGGTCCTGGGCTTTCCTCTCTCTGCTCAATCCTAAACATCTTTTCTTAGATATTTGATTTAATTGTTATATATTGTGAATATTCACCAGAATTAATTAGATACTTGTTTTTTATTCTTAGGGATGAGCTTAATGGGATCTCATCTGATATTTTCTAACGCCCTCAAATCGACCCCCGCCACGTGGCGAAGACCAATCTGGAGACGCTACGGCATGCTATAACTTGATCATAATATTGACCATATCTCAGTCAAGAACCGAGACACATCAGCGGAAGAAAAGAAATAAAGATAAATTATAACTTTAATTGCGGAAGTCTAAAAGTAACTATGTCATTACTAAGAGATAGACTGGGTTCTACATCATGAATTTAAATTGCGGAAGGTAAATGAAAACTAAATAACACTCTAAAAGCCCTATGGTTCATGTGCTGTCCTATCGCCAGAGCCTCATCACCACACGCCTACTCCACCACGTTACTGACCTGGTCCTGTGGAAATCAGACACAGGGGAGGAGGTCCTCCCGTAAGCTTTACAGCCTAGTGGGGAACCACATGATATACAATGCATAACATGAATATAATAATCAGCGATAATTAATCAGGCTTAACTTGAACATGAAAGATAACATATAAGTATCATGGATCATAATAAGGATAAGATCAACGATATCATGAATCATGAGGATCAATAGTACATAGTAAACTTGGAATCATGACATACTTGACTTGACTTGAACTTGAACTTGAACATGCTTGTCGATCTTGATTATTAATTAACAATCAGGGTGACTTTGAGGTGCCTTTAATTCTTGGGGTATGCCCAGCAAACGATACGGCCTTGTGCGGGTCAATGGGTGATCAAACCATGACCAAGGGAGCGACCCTTATCTTGATGCACTTGGCTTGGACTGGCAACCCATCATTAATCTTTCATCTGAACTTATTAATCACTTTTATTATCTTTTCATTCTTTGTATCATGTGATGAAGGAGCTATGATCGGTATGAGGTAAATCAAGACAAAGAGATCATGTTGGAATTATAAAGAGATTAATAATATTCATATAAAAATAAAGAGAGATTAATAGGTGAATTTTGCTAGATTTTACGCCCAAAAATCTCCTCCACTTTACAGCCGTAAAACCCTAATTCTTTGGATTTTACGCCCGAGAGTCCTTTCATTTTTCGGCCGTAAAAAAAATTAACCTTTGTTACGTTACGGCCGTAAAAATTAACCTTTATTACGTTACGGCCGTAAAAACCCTATTTTCTTTTCTACTTCGGCCGTAATAATTCAACTCTTATTTCGTTACGGCCATCATCTGTTACGCCCATCCGTTACGGCCTATCCCGTTACGGCCGTAAAACTATACTCTTCGGCCGTAACAATCCATCTTTCCTTTTCTCTCTCTTCGTCTCTCTCTCTCAACTTCTCAGATTTTTACGACCGTAAAACGCATCTGTTACGGTCGACATCTATTACGGCCGACATCTTTTACGGCCGACATTTTTTACGGCCGACATATTCCCTCTTTTTCTTTTCCATTTTATTACGGCCGAAATTTAACTCTTCGGTCGTAACAACCTATTTCCCTTTTCTCTCTCTTCTTTTCTCTCTCTTCTTTTCTCTCTATTCTTTTTACGGCCGAAATTATATTATCTCTCTTCTTTTACGGCCGAAACTCTATTCTCTCTATTCCTTTTACGGCCGAAATTCTCTTCTCTCTCTTCTTTTACGGCTGAAACTCTATTCTCTCTATTCCTTTTACGGCCGAAATTCTCTTCTCTCTCTTCTTTTACGGCCGAAACTCTATTCTCTCTATTCCTTTTACGGCCGAAATTCTCTACCTCTCTATCCCTTTTCTCGACCGTAAGAAAATTACGGCCAAACAATTCTTACGGCCGTAATACTTCCACTTTTAAAAATTAAATTGCGTTATAAGACCGAAAACGAAATCCCTATCTAAATCTTACACCTTAGCAATCAATAATACATAAATATAACAAACAGAAAATAACTAGGCATGCAACAATCAACCAATCAAAGAATTCAAGAAAACAAACAATTAAAAACAATAACTTGAATCATATTCATATTCGTTTCATAACGATTCGGGCATGAATTGAGATAATTCAGAGGGCATGCAAGGTGATTTCGATTCACCCACCTCTATTCACGATCAACGGCCGCGTCCCCTATTTTCTTCCCTAATTTCCTCTCGGCCACCTTCTGCAGAATTCCAGCAAAGGCGTGAGAAATTCTGCTCTTGTTGCGCACGAACAACAGCACGGGGAGAAAAGAAAAAGAAAAGAGGTCGTCGAGTTTAATGCATAAATCTGATTCTATATATATAATGAAATCAGATTTTATCTCTTTTTCTTTTCCAACTTTGAGTTGCATTGAACTTTATCCCCCAGCAGTGTTATCCATCACGTTATATTATTTTCATTTTTTTTTTATCTTTTGCTGGTTGTTACATTCTTACCCCCTTAAAAGAAAATTCGTCCTCGAATTTTGCATTAAGTAGAGGTCTTACCAAAAAGATGAGGAAATTCTTGGCGCATTTCCGATTCGAGCTCCCATGTCGCGTCATCTCCGCGATGGTGACGCCAAGCCACTCTGACCATGGGGACATCCTTGTTCTTCTGACGTTGTACTTTGCGATCCACTATATGTGTTGGATACTCAGCGAAGGTCAAGTCTGCAGCTATATCTGGCTCCTCTATCCTTAGAACATTTGCAGCATCGTGCTTGTACTTCTTGAGCATGGATACATGAAATACATTGTGCACTCTCCCATAAGATGGGGGTAGAGCCAATCTGCATGCTGCCTCGCCTACCAGCTCGAGTATCTCAAATGGGCCTACATAGCGATGACTGAGCTTTCCTCGCTTACTGAATCTCATGACTCCTTTCATGGGAGATACCTTCAGAAGAACTTGGTCTCCAGCTTGAAAGATCTGCTCTCGTCTGCCTTTGTCAGCATAACTCTTTTGCCTTCCTTGAGCAGTCTTCATCCTTTGCTTAATCAATTCTATCTTTTCAGCATATTCCACTGCTTCTTTCACTTCTTCCTTACTCATGATCTTTTCCTCGCCGACTTCACTCCAGTGAGCAGGTGAACGGCAAGGTCGTCCATACAGGGCTTCAAATGGTGCCATACCAATACTAGAATGGTAGCTGTTGTTATAAGCAAACTCAATCAGATGAATATGCTCATCCCAGCTACCCTGCCAATCTAGTGCACAGGCCCTTAACATATCCTCTAGTGTCTGGATGGTCCTCTCAGACTGTCCATCTGTCTGAGGGTGGAAAGCTGTACTGAAGTTGAGCCTTGTGCCAAAGGCTTCCTGCATGCACCTCCAGAATCTAGCAGTGAATCTGGGGTCTCGATCAGACACTATGGACTCTGGGATCCCATGGAGTTTGACCACTTCTCTCACATATAAGTCTAACAGACTCTCCACTGATTGCTTCCATCGGATTGGAATAAAGTGTGCTGCCTTTGTGAAACGGTCTACGACTACCCATATGGCATCATGACCCTTCTTAGTCTTAGGCAAGTTGGATACGAAATCCATAGTGATCTTATCCCACTTCCATTGTGGGATTTCCAAAGGCTTCAACTTGCCATATGGCCGCTGATGTTCAATCTTGACTTGTTGACACACCAGACATCGGGATACATATTCTGCTATCTCTCTTTTCATGTCCGGCCACCAGTAGCTGCGTTGTACATCCTTATACATCTTGGTGCTACCGGGGTGGATGGCGAACTCTGACTTGTGGCACTCATCAAGTACCTCTCGTCGGACATCAGCGTCAGGGGGAATCCACAACCTGTCCCGATATCTAATCCCTCCATCTGCAGAGATCTGAAAATCTGCTGGTTCATTCTGGCACCTCTTCAGAACCTTCTGATATTCAGGATCTACTTTCTGAACTGTTATGATCCTGTCAATTAAGCTGGGCTTCATCTGATGCATCATCCATAAAGCTCCATTTGTTCCCAGCTTGGGGCACCATTGCTCAATTTCTTCCAGCATCTCGTACTCGCGTAGCCTCATATAAGCTAGCGAGCCTTCCCACTTCCTACTTAATGCATCGGCGACTGAATTTGCTTTACCCGGATGGTAATTGATAGCAAATTCATAATCCTTGAGGAGCTCAAGCCATCGTCGTTGCCTCATGTTAAGATCCCTCTGATCGAAGATGTACTTGAGACTCTTGTGGTCAGTGAAGATCTCGAACGTCTCTCCATACAAATAGTGCCTCCAGATCTTCAGAGCAAAGACCACAGCCGCCAGTTCCAAGTCATGTGTGGGGTAATTGACCTCATGCTTCTTCAGTTGACGTGAAGCATAAGCCACTACTTTGCCGTGTTGCATCAGGACGCAACCCAATCCTGTTCCACACGCATCACTGTAGACTACGAAACCTCCACTGCCTGTCGGTATAGTGAGAATTGGTGCCGAAGTCAGACGGTCCTTCAGAGTTTGAAAGCTTTGCTCACATTTATCTGTCCAGATAAATTTTTCCGCCTTCTTTGTGAGATTCGTGAGGGGTGCAGCAATCTTGGAAAAGTCTCTGATAAACCTCCTGTAATAACCCGCTAAGCCAAGGAAGCTGCGAATCTCAGAAGCATTCTTCGGCCTCTCCAATTCGTCACCGCTTCCACTTTTGCGGGGTCTACTGCAATGCCCTTCTTGGAGACTATGTGTCCCAAGAACATGATCTCCTTCAGCCAGAATTCACACTTTGAAAGCTTGCCATAAAGCTTGTGTTGTCTTAGGATCTCCAATACTATCCTAAGATGCTCTCGGTGTTGCTCTGGACTGGAAGAATAGATCAGAATGTCATCCACAAACACTATGACAAACTGGTCTAAATATGGTCGGAAGACCCTGTTCATTAAATCCATGAACGCGGCAGGAGCGTTCGTCAGTCCAAATGGCATGACCAAGAACTCGTAGTGGCCATATCTTGACCGAAAAGCGGTTTTCGGTATGTCCTCCTCTGCCACTCTCAACTGGTGGTAGCCACTACGTAAGTCTATCTTAGAGAACACTGATGCTTTTGACAGCTGATCGAAAAGGTCATCTATCCGAGGCAGGGGGTACTTATTCTTCACTGTCACTTTATTGAGCATTCTATAGTCGATGCAGAGCCGCAGGGAGCCGTCCTTTTTCTTGACAAACAAGACCGGTGCGCCCCAGGGTGAGACGCTTGGTCTGATAAATCCCTTGTCCAGTAGCTCCTGTATCTGCTTCTTCAGTTCCTGCATTTCAGCAGGTGCCATACGGTATGGTGCTTTAGAGATGGGTGCAGTCCCAGGGAGGAGCTCTATTTTAAAGTCGATTTCCCGTTTTGGTGGTAATCCGGATGTGTCCTCAGGAAACACATCTGGGAACTCTCGCACCACATCTATCTGTTGAAGCTCAATGACAGGTGCATCCGTCTTGACCACACTAGCCAAGTACCCACAACATCCTTTCTGCAATAGCTTCTGTGCCTTGATCGCTGAGACAATGACTTTGTTCTTTGTTGACGGAGTGCCTCTGATCACTGCCTTGGGCTTGCCTTGCGTCCCTATAACGATCTTCTTCTGTTTGCATTGCAAAGTTGCATCGTGATATGAAAGCCAGTCCATCCCCAAAATGACGTCATAATCCACCATGGGAATGACTATGAGGTCTGCAGACAAATTTTTCTTGTCTACATTGACAGGTACATTCGGGATGTACTTGGCAGCATGGAGAGTCCCCATAGGTGTACTCACACGCATAGCATGGGGCATCTGCTTCTGAGGTAGACTAAGAGTTTGGGCACACGACTCTGAAATAAACGAGTGTGTAGCCCCAGAATCAAATAAAATAGTAGCAGACAAGTTGGCGATCGGGAGGGTACCTCTAATGACATCATTATCATTTTGGGCTGCATCAGCTTCCAGGTTGTGCACACGACCTTGCACAACGGAATTTGCACCTCCTGCTGCTCGATTGTCTCGGCCTCCTCTGGCAGCCTGTGAGCAATTTCTGATGAAATGTCCGAACTGTCCACACTGAATGCATGCGCCGCTCAATCTACGACACTCTCCATCATGGTGACGGCCACAGTGAGGACATACAGGCTTCTGTGGCACTTGTGGCTGACGTGGTGGCGGTGACAGTTGTCTCAGTGGCTGTGCTTGCATTGGCGCAGGCCGTGGTTGAGCTTGAGCCTGTCTTGGGGCTTCTCTCTGCTGGTATGGCCTGTAACGACGATCGCGGCGGTCGTTCCTCCTAAATGGCCGATGATTATCCGTTCGAGGCCTGGGCTGCTCTATTGCTCTGGCTGGAGCTTTGGCCTTGCGTTCAGCTTGATCCTTTTCCATACGTGTGGCTAACCTCACAGCCTTCTCTAGATCTTCACAATCCCCAGACAGGACTTCAGTCTTCAGTGCCTGCTGTAGTCCATTAATGAATCTGTTAGCCCGAATACGTCCTTCAAATGGCATCGGGCAATATTGTTCTAGTTGGATGAACTGGGTGTGGTAATCTGCCACAGACATGGTTCCCTGTTGCAGTTGCAGGAACTCCTCTTGTTTGTTGATGCGGTCATGTTCAGGAGTGTAGCGCGCCACAAAGGCCTTCTTAAATTCATCCCATGCTATGTCCTCTTCTTCCATCCCTCTGAACCTGGTGGCCCTTGTAGTCTTCCACCAGCCCATCGCAGTACCAGTAAGCATGTGTGTGGCATACAGGACCTTGCGTTCATCAGTACATCTCATCAGCTTAAAAATCCGATCCATAGTCTCAATCCATTCTTCAGCCTTGAAAAAGTCTGCCTTCCCATCATAATGAGGCGGATGCAACTTCAGGAAAGCCTGGATGGTGTCTTCTACTGCTTCATGGCGTGCCCTCTGATTACGACGCCTTGACGCCGGTGGACTGTCTCCTGCCTGGCTACCCTCAGGTGGAGCAAACTCATCCACGTGCTCCTCTAATGGTGCTCTAGCTGCGCGTCCTCTACCTCTTCCACGGCCTGGCGCACGACCTCGGCCACGGCCACGTCCGCGACCCGGCTGGGCCCCCATCTCAGGAAGTGGGCCTTCCGATGCCTCATACAGATTTCGGTCAGCTCTGACCATTTGCTCTTGAATACGCTCTGACCGTCGTGACATGCTTATCCTCTATTCATACAATAAAATCATGCATCAATAAATCATAACTTATCTTAAACATAAACATGACTTACATTACTTTTCGGTGGAGGGTGTGGCGACTGCACGGCGATGGCACATGAACCTTTTACCATACTAGACTATTCAATACACTAGGACGTCAAGAGAGTCCTAACTTTAGGCTCTGATACCATAAATGTAACGCCCTCAAATCGACCCCCGCCACGTGGCGAAGACCAATCTGGAGACGCTACGGCATGCTATAACTTGACCATAATATTGACCATATCTCAGTCAAGAACCGAGACACATCAGCGGAAGAAAAGAAATAAAGATAAATTATAACTTTAATTGCGGAAGTCTAAAAGTAACTATGTCATTACTAAGAGATAGACTGGGTTCTACATCATGAATTTAAATTGCGGAAGGTAAATGAAAACTAAATAACACTCTAAAAGCCCTATGGTTCATGTGCTGTCCTATCGCCAGAGCCTCATCACCACACGCCTACTCCACCACGTTACTGACCTGGTCCTGTGGAAATCAGACACAGGGGAGGAGGTCCTCCCGTAAGCTTTACAGCCTAGTGGGGAACCACATGATATACAATGCATAACATGAATATAATAATCAGCGATAATTAATCAGGCTTAACTTGAACATGAAAGATAACATATAAGTATCATGGATCATAATAAGGATAAGATCAACGATATCATGAATCATGAGGATCAATAGTACATAGTAAACTTGGAATCATGACATACTTGACTTGACTTGAACTTGAACTTGAACATGCTTGTCGATCTTGATTATTAATTAACAATCAGGGTGACTTTGAGGTGCCTTTAATTCTTGGGGTATGCCCAGCAAACGATACGGCCTTGTGCGGGTCAATGGGTGATCAAACCATGACCAAGGGAGCGACCCTTATCTTGATGCACTTGGCTTGGACTGGCAACCCATCATTAATCTTTCATCTGAACTTATTAATCACTTTTATTATCTTTTCATTCTTTGTATCATGTGATGAAGGAGCTATGATCGGTATGAGGTAAATCAAGACAAAGAGATCATGTTGGAATTATAAAGAGATTAATAATATTCATATAAAAATAAAGAGAGATTAATAGGTGAATTTTGCTAGATTTTACGCCCAAAAATCTCCTCCACTTTACAGCCGTAAAACCCTAATTCTTTGGATTTTACGCCCGAGAGTCCTTTCATTTTTCGGCCGTAAAAAAAATTAACCTTTGTTACGTTACGGCCGTAAAAATTAACCTTTATTACGTTACGGCCGTAAAAACCCTATTTTCTTTTCTACTTCGGCCGTAATAATTCAACTCTTATTTCGTTACGGCCATCATCTGTTACGCCCATCCGTTACGGCCTATCCCGTTACGGCCGTAAAACTATACTCTTCGGCCGTAACAATCCATCTTTCCTTTTCTCTCTCTTCGTCTCTCTCTCTCAACTTCTCAGATTTTTACGACCGTAAAACGCATCTGTTACGGTCGACATCTATTACGGCCGACATCTTTTACGGCCGACATTTTTTACGGCCGACATATTCCCTCTTTTTCTTTTCCATTTTATTACGGCCGAAATTTAACTCTTCGGCCGTAACAACCTATTTCCCTTTTCTCTCTCTTCTTTTCTCTCTCTTCTTTTCTCTCTATTCTTTTTACGGCCGAAATTATATTCTCTCTCTTCTTTTACGGCCGAAACTCTATTCTCTCTATTCCTTTTACGGCCGAAATTCTCTTCTCTCTCTTCTTTTACGGCCGAAACTCTATTCTCTCTATTCCTTTTACGGCCGAAATTATCTTCTCTCTCTTCTTTTACGGCCGAAACTCTATTCTCTCTATTCCTTTTACGGCCGAAATTCTCTACCTCTCTATCCCTTTTCTCGACCGTAAGAAAATTACGGCCAAACAATTCTTACGGCCGTAATACTTCCACTTTTAAAAATTAAATTGCGTTATAAGACCGAAAACGAAATCCCTATCTAAATCTTACACCTTAGCAATCAATAATACATAAATATAACAAACAGAAAATAACTAGGCATGCAACAATCAACCAATCAAAGAATTCAAGAAAACAAACAATTAAAAACAATAACTTGAATCATATTCATATTCGTTTCATAACGATTCGGGCATGAATTGAGATAATTCAGAGGGCATGCAAGGTGATTTCGATTCACCCACCTCTATTCACGATCAACGGCCGCGTCCCCTATTTTCTTCCCTAATTTCCTCTCGGCCACCTTCTGCAGAATTCCAGCAAAGGCGTGAGAAATTCTGCTCTTGTTGCGCACGAACAACAGCACGGGGAGAAAAGAAAAAGAAAAGAGGTCGTCGAGTTTAATGCATAAATCTGATTCTATATATATAATGAAATCAGATTTTATCTCTTTTTCTTTTCCAACTTTGAGTTGCATTGAACTTTATCCCCCAGCAGTGTTATCCATCACGTTATATTATTTTCATTTTTTTTTTTTTATCTTTTGCTGGTTGTTACATATTTTCATTTTACTGCTGCTTGATACAAGTCTAGAATAAAACTTTGTTCTGCTATATTTCATCAAATAACAACATTAGTTCCAAGTAATGATTATGGATAAAGTTGGAATTAACACAAACAAGTATCCCTTGCCAATAAAAAAAATTCAGGGATAAGCAACCCTGACTCCAATTTCAGAATATTAATAATTCTAAGGAATAAGATAATTTTATTCTATCAATAGTAGTAAGAAGGCAGACAACACCAAAGAATAACTTTAGTTTGATTATATATTTTATATTTTACAAACATCAGTGAGTAAATATTTCGAAAGTAACCTGAATAGACGTACATACATAAATATTGGAATCATCCTTTAAGTTGCACAAATTACTAAAATAATTTAAAAAAATGAATGTTAATTTATTCTTTTCCTTAATTTATCTTGTTTTTTTTAACCTTCTAAACTTTAATATTACGAACGCATCTTCCCTCAACTTTCCATTTAACCCCACAAATCTCTTAAATTGCTTTTTAGCTCTACATTTACCGCTTTAACGTTATTTAATTGATATATTTAACATCAACAGTATAAAATATCAAAATTAAATGGAACCACACCTTGTCTCATCCCGTCTCATTGTTCCGTTTAAATTTTAAAAGGTAATAAATGAAATTGAATAAGTGTAAAAACATAAAGAAAAGATATAAATTTTAAGGACTAAGATTAATCTAAACACTACAACAAAAAAGCAGAATTTAAGGACCAATAATAATTTAAAGATTAATTATCTCTCAGTCCCTAAACTTAATTATTAGGCTATTATTAAGTTGGTCCACTACAAGAAAATCACCTATTTGCGATGAACAATTTTCGATGGACAGAAATTCTTCGCATTTTTTCGACGACATTTGTGATAGAATATTGTCAAAACCTTCCGAAATACCGAATGTAAAAAGATCCTTCGATACTACGGACGGCAAACTCCCGTCGATAAATTACCGACGGGTTAAGCCTTCGAAATTACTTACGGCTCTAAATCCATCGATAATTTAGAAGGCCAGCCCCGTCAGTAATCTATTTTATAATAATATATCTGTAATATAATATTAATATATGCTTACTATTTTATTATTTTAATTACTGACGGTCTTATCCTTCGCAATTACCGATGGAAGAAAGTCCGTCACTAAGTTCGAAGGCTAAGCCCATTGGTAAATAATTTTATAATACATATATGTAATATAATATAAATATATGCTTAATATTTTATTATTAAAATTACTGACAGGTGTAGCCTTCGCAATTACAAATGGATTTAAAATCCGTCGATAGTTCCGAAGGTTGAGACCATCAATAATTAAAATTATAATTTATTACTAATGTTTATAATATAATATAATGCATATCTATCCTTTTACATTTACTTTTATTCTTTTCTTGATGCATTGATAAAATAATATATTAAATAAATTATCATTACTTTTCATTTTCTCATAATTGTCTTTAATATTTTATCCTTTTACTCATTTCCAATAATATATTTACATATAGAATATAGATTATATATAAATTTAGAATATAAAATAGATAAATTTTAATAAAGTTAAATTAGGTTAACTTCCAATCCAATATATAACTAATTTAAATTAGTTTTAATCATAAGTAAAAAATTATGAATGACCTCTCATTCATAAAAAAAAATTTAAAAATTACATTTAAAATTTTTGAATGATAAGTATTCTAAGTTCTAACAATTCACTTATTCTTTATCTAATTATATCTAATGATATTATTAAGATATGTTATATGAATATATGTACATATATTGATTAACATTAATACTATATATACATTAACATTATGAAATTGAGATAAATAATATTAAGATACATGTGTCTTTTATAATATGTCATTTTGTATAATTTTAAAGGGTCATTTGTGATTTATAACAAAGTTAATCATTATTTATAAATTTAATCTATTAAGTTATTTTTTATTAATGTGAAATGTCAATATAATGTTTATTATCTTATAACAATAAATATTTTTTTTAAAAATAGAAAAATATGGATATTTTTTTAATAAACATATCAGGTATGCTATAAGGTGTCCTTTTATATGTTTTTAAAAAGTCATATTGTGATTTATATTAGAAATAATCATTATGTTAAAATTTTAGTGCATATTAAAATTATCAATTTTTTATTCTAAATTTATTTATAATCTATATTCTAAATCATCATGATAAAAAAGTTTAAAGATGTTTTATGATAAAATAAAAAATAATAATAACTTATTTAATCATAATATTTATTAATGCATTAAGAAAAGAATATATAAACATGTAGAAAGATAGACATGTATTATAAAAATTGATAATAAAAATTATTATTTAAATTACCGATGGGTTTTTCTTTAAAAATTATCGACGAATTTATTTTTGTCGATAATTTCGAAGGAATTAGCCATCGGTAATTTAAATAATATTTTATTATTAATGTTTATAGTCATATATATTAATCATTATAATATTATTAATCATGAATAATAATATTTTATATATATTGATAAGAAATTATTATTTTAATTACCGATGAATTTAGTTTTATCGATAATTTCGAAGGAACTAACCATCAGTAATTAAAATAAGAAAAGCATGAAAAAAAGGCTCGAATGGTACGATCCCTCCGTCACCCTAGAATGGAAGGGGTGATCTCGTAGTTCTTGGTCTGTGAAGATGCGTTGTTAGGTGCTCCATTTTTCCATTGAGGCCGAACCTAAACTTGTGCTCGAGAGATAGCTGTCCATACACTGATAAGGGATGTATGGATTCTCGAGAAGAGAGGAGCCGTGGTGGTCCCCTCCGGAAACGTGAATAGCCGGGACATTAAGGAAGATCCAAAAAGGCATTTCGGGAATCGATCTGATTTTATCTTTGTTCATTCCGTTTGAAGAAAAGAAGGATCCCAAAGAATCGATCTTTCTTTTAGTTACTGAATCTCTGTTTGATTAATCAATGTGTGATATTCTGAATCCTCATTTCTAATGGAATCGAAATGATCTATGGATTGATCAGAAGATCCTTTCAATTGGCTAGAATCCCTTACTTGAACGAAAATAGATCTTGTGGAATCATATTGAATATTTGACAATACATTCCGTACCTTGCTAAAAAACCGATCCTTGTTTACCAACCACACATTGTCTAACCAAATTCAATTCTCTCTCGATACGTTCCTCAAAAAATCCGATTCGTGCTGATTCTTCCCCCAACTAACGAAGAAATCTTGGCGGAATTGCCACATATGAAATTGAGCACAATTTTGCAAAGAAATACCCCACTTGTTTCTCGAGAAGAGATAGGAAACATGCTCAATATCATTTGATGGAATAGTTACCTCAGCTCCTTGTTGTTTGAAGAAACCCCCCTTTTAATTGGTCTTTTTTCACGAAAAGCAGACATGAGATAACAAATCAAGTCTTTCCTTTTGATTTATTTATAATATTTAATATAATATTATATTATTAATGTTTACAATCATATATATTAATACATATAATATTATTAATTGTTAATAATAATATTATATATATTGATAATAAATTATTATTTTAATTACCGATGATTTGTTCCTTCAAAATTATCGACAGATTTTGTTCCGTCGGTAATTTCGAAGGAATTAACCATTGGTAATTAAAATAATAATTTATTATTAATATTTATAATATAATACATATCTACCTTTGATTTATTTATAATATTTATAATATAATATTATATTATTAATGCTTACAATCATATATATATTAATACATATAATATTATTAATCGTTAATAATAATAATATATATTGATAATAAATGATTATTTTAATTACCGATAATTTGTTCCTTCGAAATTATCAACATATTTTGTTCCGTACGTAATTTCAAAGGAATTAGTCGTCGGTAATTTCAGCTCTGGCGACCAACGATTCCTTCCCCTCTCCCCCTCAGCAAGATCAGACGTCAGCGACCGAATCCAACCGTTGGATTCGGCTGCAGACGTCCGATTTTTTTTATATTAAAAATCAAAGTTTCCGATGGACATTCCCCTCGCAAACATCGACGGGAAAGACTCCCGTCGGACCATCTGACGGGGAGCGCCCATCGAAACATTCGACGGGGTCCTCCATCAAACGTTTCGATTGTCAAGCCTTCCAACAATTGTCACCGTCGGAAGTTTCCTCGGTGACTCCAGCGTCCATAAGTCCGACGAGCTTCCCCCTTCTAAACTTGGGAGGGAATATACGCCTTCTCAATTTTCGACGAGATATCCATCGGTAGCCCGTCGGAATTTAAGAAGGATCCTTACTCCCATCGGAAAGTGCAAGTGCTCCCCTTCAGTCAATATGTCATTCACATCTCTATTTCTCTTGGTTAGACAATCTCACCCATGGACCAGCTATTAATGAAGGATTCTCACCTTTTCTCTTTCTACTTGTACAATCTCTTCTTTTTGTTTCTTTTTTGTGACCTTGAGAAGTTTGTAGTTAGATACTATCCATATGAACTGAGATTTATATATCATGTGACGATTTATATCCATGCATGAATATTTTTTATCAAATGTCTAAGACGTGATTTTTTTTGTTGCTTTCATACATTAAATGATTAGTGTAGTATGTGACTTTTGAGCTGTCAATTCTATAAAAAATTTACACGGGTAGGAGGCTAAGGTAGAGTTTGGATGCGAGAAGTTAAGTTCTTATTAGTTCTCAAAAATTAATCAACTAGATAGAGAAGTTTAAACTTAGTGTTTGGATGAAATAGTAATGATAGATGATTTAAAAAGTGATTTGATAGATAAATTTTAGTAAGTGTTTGGATAAAAAGTAAAAAGTAAGAATATAATTTATTATTCTATGAAATATAATATTATAATGTATTTATTTATTTAAAATAATAATTACTATAATATAAAAATATTATATCTAATTATTAATTTAAAATTTATTATAAGTTGTGTCGTACTATAATAATTTTAATTTTGATTAAATTTTTTATATGTTATTATTATTATTTACATAAAAATATAATTTATTATTTCATGAGGTATAAAATTATAGTAAATAAATATTATTTTTCATGAATAGGTAAATAAATTCATTTTTCTAGTAATATTGCTCATACTAGCAATCTTAAAATTTTTCTCATGATTTTTATAAGTTAATATAAGTGTGGTGATATATATGTATATTATCAAAACCAATGAGAGTTTTTATTTTCTAACTGTTATATATATATATATATTATTTATTGGCATAATATTTAATAAATATTATTTAATATTAGATGTTTTGTGAAGCATGGGTTATGATGTGAGTGAGACAAGTGAGTAATTGTTGGACATGTGCGCCCATATGGGGCCTTTCACGTAAGGCATAATTGCACGGATGCACTAATGACAACTGCACGCAAGTGCATTTGAGGTCTTTTTCTTATTCTCCGTGGGTCTGATGGCAATCGCAAGGCTGCCGAAATCTCATCGCGATTCCAAATTTACGACGAGGTTCTTGGATTGTGGTACTAGTGTTATATTTTTCTATGTGATCGAGTTTTCGACAATGATACAGAAACAACATAGAAAAATTGATGATTCTTCTTCTGTGCGAGGTATTTTGATAATACTTCTATTATTTATTTGTACCAATTCTTCAATTAGTATCAAAGCAAAATGAACATTCATTAGGGTTCTTACTATGCAAACCCGAAGAGGAGTAGAAAAGCAACAAAGGAAATAAAAGAAAAGGAAAATTTTGACTTATCACTATTTTCTACGCACGTGAAGATAGAAAAAGAGAGGAGAGAGAAAGCAAATTTTGGTGTTCGATTTGGGAACGAGTACTCATCCGATCTTGACAAAATTTCAAACATTGTTTCTCATTAGTCTTCTCATCAATTCCTCGTATTCTCGTAAGATCGTTCTGACTTTTATCATTATTTTCAAGAGATATTTATTCTGTGGCATCCAAAATTGATTCTTGAGATTATTATTGTATTCTTTTACATAGTTCATTGAAGATACTTTATAACCTACTATTATTTCATGGTGAAAGATTTGTTGCTTGCTCCCATTATTTTTTTCCTTGCACATTGAGAATTTTTTCACGTAAATCTTTTGTGTCTTTAGTCTCATTTAATTTCTTTATATTATTGTCATCATTCCATTATTATTATGTGCATTAAAAAAGAAAAAAAGAAGACAATTCTACAACTATCAGTTCAGCCTTTTTTTCAAGAGCTTGGTCAGGAAACTACACATTACAATGGAGGATAATAATACTCCTAGTCGGATGCCTGTGCTCATAGGTACAAATTATTCTATCTAGAAACTTCGAATGAAAAAGTACCTAAATTGCAAGGACCTTTATGATCCAATCGAAGAGACACTACAAAGCTTGAGGACATGGACGATAGAAAATGAGGGAGGATAAAGACCAAGACAGTCGCACAAAATTCGACAATGGGTCGAAGATAAGATGCTTCATCATATCGCCAATATTGATGAATTCAATGAAGTGTGGAAAAAATTGCAAGAAATGTATGAGCGCAAATCGTCACAGAATAAGGTGCTACTAATGAAAAAACTTGTTAACCTAAAGTACAATGATGATCATTCTATTACAAGACATCTTGGAAACTTTCAGAAATTGATTAACAAATTATTCTCAGTGAAGATCGTGTTTGAAGATGAAATCTAAGCACTATTATTGCTGAGTTCGTTACTTGATAGTTGAGAAACACTCATTATCTCTCTAAATAACTCTATTCCAAGTGGACAACTATCTTTAAAAACTAATAAAGATAGTCTGTTCAATGAAGAAATGAGAAGGCAAGAGTATAATTTTAAAAAAAAGAAAAAATCAGAGACATCGTGGAAGATTGTGGGAGAAACAAATAGAAAAATTCTCACAACACGATAGATTGAGGTCAAGAGGCAAGTCGAAGTCTAGAAAAAAAGTCCTGTTATCATTGGCGCAAGCGAAGACACTTCAAGAAGGAGTATAGAAAATTAAAGCGTGATCAATTACATGAAGGTTCTGAAGATACTAAAAAGAAAAAGAAGGGCAGTGGTGAAAATAACGTTGCAGTGGCTACTTATTATACTTTTTTACTCAAGAAGAAAAAGAACATGATGTAAATGTGTGAGTCAAGATTCAGTTTGGATCTTAGACACTGTAGCTTCATTTCATGTTACCCCTCGGAGAAATATATTCTCAACATATAAAAAGTGAGCATTCGGGTTAGTAAAGATGGAAAACAAACCAGAGTCCCAAATTGCGCTGGCGTTGGAGGCATTCAGTTAAAGATCAATACTAGATGCAAGATTGTACTAAAAAATATGAGACGTGTATCAGATCAGAAATCCGTCTGAATCTATTTCTAGTTAGAAAATTAGACAACGAAGGCTATGATAGCAACTTTAAAGGGGGAGTGTGGAGAGTTTCACTTCTACTGGGAAAGGATACAAAGATAGTACGCCCTACAAGACTAAATTACAACACTGCAACAATGAAATAAACATGACTCAAGAGATGTCATCTTATGAGTTATTATACAAGTGTCTTAGTCATATAGATGAGAAAGGACTTAAGATATTAATTCGACAAAATCTAATATTAGGTATTGAATCGAAAAATATAAATATCTAATCTGTAACTGCTAAACGTTGGTAGAAGTAATTTTTTAATATTTTGATTTGAAACGTCAAACTCAACTTATTCATATTGTTTATAAAATAAAAAAGATTAACCATTAAACTTTCTCATTGCCAAACATAGCCAAAGAATTAAAATGGAGTGATATAGGAAGTTACAATAGAAGTAGTAAAAATTGGATGAAACGTTCTTTTTATTTCACACATGCCAAATATCGTGAAGTAAAGTATGCTCAACACATTTCAACCTCAAACTTTTGCTCTACTCCCGAACCTTAAATACACATACTCGTCCTTTACCTTCTCATTCATTCATTAATTCATGTACTAACCGAGATTGTAATCATACGAGAATCAGGTTACCATGCAGAATTGCACAAAGTGAATAAAACTCAATTTCTTCTCATCGACCACACGAACACAAGGGGGTGTTTGACAAGTGGAACCTTGTGGAACCAGCCCCATGATTCCAATCAATTCCTCAAACACTCCATCACGGCTTGATTTCTAAGGCGGAGCCAGGCCGCATTAATTATCCCTAGAACTAGGATCACGTAACCTTATTTTGGTTCCACCATTTGAACCAGCCGGTGTTGCGATTTTTTTTCACTTTTTTTTTAGTTGACATTTTTTTTCTTTTTTTTCAAACTTTTTCCTTTTATCATTTTCTTTTATAACCTTTCTTTTATAAGTTAATTTATTTATTTTATATAAAATATAAATAATTAATATAATACATTCTTTAAATAATATATTTTTTAACAAATTGTTGACATAAATTTTTTCATATATATTATTTATTTTAATTTTTTAATAATTTTATAATATATTTATAATACATATTTTTAATTCAATCACCCACTAAAATTAACACATCATATCTACATTTTCTTTTTCCTATCACATCAACTACATTATTTCTCATTATCAAACTTCGCTTCATCCAAACACACTCTAAATTAATCTATCAATTCAACTATTTATCGAGAACTTGATGTTTCCTTCCCATTGCCAAATGACCCGATCTCTCTTTCTCTCTCCTCTCTATCATGCACACACATATACATGTCACATGTAGGGGTGTTCAGCGGGTCGGATCGATTCAGGAACCGATGACCTGACCCGTTGGGTCGGGTCGGGTCCGTGGTCGAGTCGGACCGAACCCCAATCCGAGTCGGGTACGGCTCGAAATTTTTCGACCCGAGTCAACTCGACCCGACCCCGAAGACCCTATTTTTTATTTTTTAGTTTTCAGCTTATATTATGTATAAAAAATAAAATATTTTAAATGTGTAAAATAATGTTTAAATATTGAATAAGTTATTTTATGCTTTCTAAATAAATATTATATAATATTTTTATATTAAAATAATAGATAAAGTAAGAATTTTTTTAAAAAATAATGGTCGGATAACCCAATCATTCGACCCGATCTAACCCGATCCGAATCAGTTTGGATCAGATCGGATCCCGCCTTCAAAAATGGGATGATCCGATCCGATCAAAATCGAATAGATCGGGTCGGATCCGGGGTCGGGTCGGACCGTGAACACACCTAGTCACATGTTCATCTTCATGTGCACAACCTTGATGAGGAGAGACAGCCCAGGCTGGACACATCACGTGCTATATCCTTATTCCCAGAAAATTAGCGTTTATTAAATGCTCCCATTTTTTGCTCCCACCCCTCCGTTAATAATACGACTTATATATCCATGATGATGATCCATCTTATTAGTTACCCACAACTATATCCGCCATGACCGCTAATTAAATTAAACAACTAAATGCACAAATCTTAATTTATATTCTCCGTAAGAACACTTAAGATCAGATGGAATTACTTTCTTAGGATTATTTTAATTCCAACTTTAACTTTCGAATTTTATGTGAGATTACGATTATTTCTATTTAAACTTAATTCTTATTTCCAATAAGTGTATTTTTTTTTGTTGGTACTGGTCTTGGCTCTTTAGTCTTTTTCTTCTAAATAAAAAAAGATAAATAAATAGTGGGCCCAGGGATTCCAAGGGGGCATTAATCAAATCTTTTAACTACACAAAATATAAAATAATCTTTGCCGTACACAAAAGTTCAAAAGCAACAATTAAAAATTGAAAAAAAAATTAAAAAAGGGGGGCAATCTAGTCAGCAACGCACATGTACGATAGTGCACCATTTGAAGCGGTCGTCGCCTCCCCGGAATAAACGAGTGGTCGGCAATAACACGAGGGGAAAAGCTCCATTCTTTTCCTTTTTAAGTGAAAAAAACATTTTTTGAAAAATATATAAGAGAACGATAAAAGATAAAGATTCATCACAAGGATAAAATCTTAGAATTCAAATTAGTTTTGCTGTAAATGGCAGGATTCTGCATGAGATTTCATGCAGTGAACCGCGGATTTTTTTTTTTTTTTGCGCAATTAGATTTCTTCGCTTTTATTACCACAGAATATATATATATATATGGTATCTTAATAAATTATTACAGTCGCTAATTTTAGGCCTTTCTCCCCGGTGTTCAAACGCACGTATAAAAAACCCACCACGCCGTTCGCCTCCACCGCGTCCCCCCCTTTTGTTCCACAGCGCAGGCGACCATCTCATTTCAAGGTCCGTCACATTTCTCCTTCCCTCTCGCTTCTGCTTGCTGTTACAAAAATGTTTTAGAAGCAGTTCAATCTTCCATCTCGCACGCTTCTTTTTTTCTGTTCCCTTTTTCCTTCTTTATTTGTTTCTAGATTTATATATATGTTGCACAAAGAAGAAGAAGTTGCAGAGAAGAACCTGAGATTGATGTTGTTGTTGTTGTCATCTGTGCAGAGATTTCTTTCCCTTTTTTCCGTAAAAGATACAGAGGAGAAAAATGAGCAGTTATGGGAGCCATCAGCAGCAGCAGCAGCAGCAGGGCATTTATTTTGGTGCATATTATGGTGAGGAGGTGAAGAGAGCAGGCCATGAGCGGAGGGGGGACGGTGGACTGCCCAAAGCCACGCCGGGCCGTTCGGCTCGCCGGACCGGAGCCTGTCCGACAGTTTACTAAATTTAATATTTGGTAAATGTCCTTTTTCTTCCCTCCATTATTTTTCTGTTTTTCTTTCTTTTGTTATCAAATATTTTATGGTGATATTTTTATAACATGCGTAAATTTTTATTTTGTCAGTGAACAAGTCGATACGTCGTCTTGTTGGAACAACAGCGAAGAAATATTTGACATTTTCTCTAGAAAGGTATTTCTTTTTTACTTTTATTCTTATTTCCGTTCATAAGATGACAGGCACCCTTTTGATTTTGTTAGGGCTAGAGTTATCTTTAGATTGTTTTTTTTTTTCTTGCCAAGACACCATTTCTATTTCATGTGAATGTTGTCTCAGATCTGTTTTATTTTTTTCCCAGATCTTAACCACAATATAACCCTTAATAAACTTTTGAGATTTCATGTTTGGATATTTGTTTCCCAACAAAATGTGGTCTATTGCTTTTCTGTTTATCAATTGCTCCAAACTGATCCCTGTGTAGTTTGTCACATAATTATATCTAATGGCTTAATGTTAAGGGAAAAGTACACTTTTAAACATATGAATACTTGTTGAAACAAATTTCAAATTAACAAACTGAGCGGGTCTTAAAGCTACGAGGCTTTGTGTACATGAGTTGGTGGTGTTCACCTTCTGGTGCTTTCATATTTGTGTTTATCCATTTTTCTGCTACGTTTCTGGCAATTGCTGGCCCATTTACTCCGGTTAAGATTGATCCGTATCTTGTAGTCTGCAACTGTAATGTTACTTGAAAAGACACACCTCTGTTCATCCAACTCTGGCAGAAATTGGTGTTGACATGTTGTTTAGCAGGATGCTGAAACAAATCAGATTGAATCATCTCCACCCTACTTCAGTGGTTCTCCCCCTAGCCGAACATCGAATCCGTTAGCTCGCGACAAGCGATTCGGCGAGGAAGATCCATTAGCCCAAACTTTTGTGCCTGTGCCAACCTCTTCTTCTTCTTGCAAAGGCTATGCTCCTGCAAAATTTGGATTCCAGCAGGCGACCATGAGGATTGAGGGTTTTGACTGCCTCAACCGTGACCCCAGAGGCCGTGGCATCACGGCCATTGCCTGAGCCAAGAGAGCTCTTGTACATAACAATTAACAAGAAAGACATCTGAATTCCTCCTGTATTGACACAGAGGAAGGAGTAACACCAACGGCTAGAAGGCTGTGACAAAACTGTACATAGAAGCAGAAGAGAAGAGTCACTACCACGTTAACTTGTTCGTTTTCTAATCATTAGGATGAAAGTGTAGACATCTGAGGAACCGGGGATGAAAGAAGAGTGCCTGAGGCAATCTTCCTTTGTCCACCGTTTCCCCATTTTATCCTTCTACTTCATATTTCAGTCGTTTTCCTTGGGAGATATGGGGAATGCTTCTTCCTTTTTTTTTTTTTTGGAGTTTCATGAGGTCCATTTTGGAGTTTGAACATGTTTTGCAGTTTCAGGTCGATTTTGGCTTTCCTGACTGAAACTTTTGGTGGTCTGTATATATAAATGAACATGCTGTTTTTCCCTTTTCCGGCTGGAGTCATAAGATGTGTATATATTTTAATGAATTCAGTCTACTGCTTCACATGTTAATACTTAATTACGTCTTTTTTTTTTTTGTTCTTTCATGAGGAGGCTATGAATTTTGTGTTTTGAAGCCCACTTCTTAACCAATCTATTTGGTTTAGCCAATATCTCGATCTTCCTTATTTTGGGGCGAAACATCATCTACAACAATAAGGTCGACATGTAGGTAATAAATTTTTGTTTCAAGGAAAAAAAAATTATATGAAGCAAATGTTGAAAGATTAGGCAGAGGACCAAAGCATTTACTAGCGGGCATGTTTGGATAGGATTGGATTGGACCCTCACGGCGCCTCAAGATGTTTTTATTTATTCTAAAATGACCCTTTTCCATTTGTTGATTTAGTAGTTTGGTCTTGGTTTCGCTTCCACGTAGAGCAAAAGAATACATATAATACACACAAGGTCAAACCCACTCGGAGCTAACAACTCAATTCATGCATAAAATCGTTGGATTAGCTATGGAGTTAGCACTTTAAACCAATGTTGTCGGACCCGCCCGTCCCGGCCCGACCGATCAAACCGGTCGGATCGGTGTCGGGCTTTAAAAGGTGGGTCGGTTGAAACTCGGAAAAGAGTTTGATCCATGTTGATTCGGTCAAAATCCGAGTTCAACCAGTTGATCCGACGAGTTTGATCAACTCAGTCGGATCAATTTTTAAAATGAAAAATAATAAAACATAAGAAATTATTAAAATTTGTTTAAAATTTATATTTTAATGTCCTCTTGTCACATATATAAATTTTTTCCATATTTTTTATTTATAACTACCTCATAAAAATTTTTTTATTTATGTTGATGACTTAATTCGTGTTACTTTATTATATTATTTAATCTGAATTATTTTGTTTTACTTTATTATACTATATTTTATATTTTTGTTAAATAAAATATTATATATTAACAATATTATAACAATCTATTTAACTTATTTTATTCTTTTATTAATTTATATTACCCGATCCAATCATTCGGTTCAACCTCGTTGATCAATTCGGATCGATGGTCGGGGCGGATTTTATAATATTGCTATAGACCACATACAGCCTGAGTATAATCAAAACCAATGTTTTAGGATCGCAAATCAGTTCGAATTCTTATTTTTATTATTAGATCTAAGTTTGTTCTTTTTAGCTTTGTTTTCCTTTTGTCCTATTAATTTTTAAATCTTGGCTTCATTTCATTAATTGTTTTTTCCTTTTACTTTTTCAAATTGTATTTGAATAGTTTCCATTTTAAATTATTTATTTCCTTTTAAAATCAAAAAATAAAAAATAGGAACCAGAATTTCCGGTTTTATTCGATTTTCTCCATTTTTCTAATTCATATCGATTTTTGTCAAAATTAGTTCCGTACATAAATAAGCGGCCGATTCGCGATTGATTGTGTTAGGATTTCTGCACGAGAGAAATTATGCACTGCGAGAAAAACTCGAGAAATTTAAGGCGACGCAGAATTGTATTAGATGGAAGAAACAGAAGAGGATTACAAGATCAGATTGATTCAGGATTGCCAGGATGGTCTTACAAACCTTGATTACATATCCTTTTATAGGGCCTTGGAGAAATAACTCCTACTCTAACTTAAGGATCTAATCCTACTAAGCATGCAAGCCCCTTCTCTAGAAAAACATCCTTGGACTAAGAGTAGAAATCTGACTTCCTGAAGACCCTTGAAGATCTCGGCTAACTTGAATTCTTCCCTGGAATCAAATTGGATCGGGCGCCCGCCACACCCGGGCGCGCCCTAGCTGTCCAGTCCGAGTGGTCTTCAAATCTTCCTCCACGTTCAGACTCCATCTCCAAGTGCTCCTCGGTCCAGAAGGGAGCTCGGCCCTCCAAGAATCCACCATGTTCTTCTCGACATCGGAAACTGGCCGACTCATATTCCTACTAGGAGTATGAATCCTTTCGACCCTGCACTTCTCGTCCAAGCATCTTTTGAAGTCTTCCTATTATTTCTTTGGATCCAAATAGATTTTCAGTTAAAGTAGAATTCAATGCATTATTTAACAAATCTCCACATTGAATTGAATCCTACAATAAGATATCTAACACTCTCTGCCGCCGTCAATCCCTGTTCTGATTTTGCACATGCGATAGCATCCTTGTAGCTTGATCTGGAGATTACACCTCTTCAACTACTTGGAATGCATATGCAACAATGTCCTCATAGTCATAACGCTTATGAGGACCTACTTGCCTGCGAGCACGTCCTGCAGCTAGACTTGTCGTTGCTTCTCCTGCTTGCTCCTCAGACTCTGGTTGTTCAATCTGATGAGATTCTTCTGACCCATTCTGAATTGGAGTTAATCCAAACTCCACCTGTTTGTTGACACTCTCATCTGCTGAGTCAATAACATCTGATTTCTGCTTGAGCATAGACATCTCATCAAAAGATATGTTTCTGTTGTGAATAACCTTGTGCTCCGATGGAGATAAGATTCTGAAGCCTTTTACACCTACACCATATCCCACAAAGACTCCTTCTTTGACCCTTGTTCCAACTTTCCATCGCTGACGTGATAATATGCTAGACAACCAAACACTTTCATATTAGTATAATCAGCGGGATTTCCTGACCATACCTCAATGGAAGTCTTCAGATCGATCACGGTTACAGGACTCTGATTGACAAGGTAGCATGTTGTGCTAACAGCTTCAGCCCAGAATGACTTGTTCAGTCCAGAATTAGAGAGCATGCACCATGCCCTCTTCAGAAGAGTTCTGTTCATGTGTTCTGCTACACCATTCTGCTGTGGTGTACCTCTGACGGTGCGATGTTTGGTAATGCCTTCATCCTTGCAGAATCGATCAAATTCAGACGAACAAAACTCCAAGCCGTTATCGGTACGAAGACGTTTCACTTTTCTCGATGTCTGATTCTCCACCAAAGTCTTCCATTGCTTAAAAGCTTTGAATACCTCACTCTTGTGCTTCATCATGAATACCCATATCATCTTTGAGTAATCATCTACCATAGATAGGAAGTATCTAGAACCTCGTAGAGATGGAACACGAGAGGGGCCCCAATAGTCAGTGTGGATGTAATCGAGTGTTGCTTTCGTCTTGTGCACTTCTTTGCTGAATTGATGTCGTTTTTGCTTGCCAAAAATATAATGCTTGAAGAATCCGATTTCAGATATCTTCTGACCATTCAGAAGATTGCGCTTGCTGAGTATGTCCATCCCTTTCTGACTTATATGTCCAAGTCGCATGTGCCACAACTTGGATGTTTCTGATTCTGATTTGGACGAACTATCTATTGCAGCCATGCCAGAAATTACTATGCCTTGTAGTATGTACAAGGACTTTTGCCTGACTCATCTCATGACTTCAACATCACCCTTGGTGACCGTGAGCAGATCTTCTGCGACATCCATCCGACATCATTTGGAGTCCAGAACTTCTAATGATATCAAATTTTTTTTCAGTTGCGGAATATGACGGACCTTTGTCAATGTCCTCCCCTGATTGTCCTGAATTCTGATCTGAATTGAGCCGATTTCAACTATTTTACAGGCTACATCATTGCCCATGATGACGTTTTCGCCATCAATATTTTGATAAGTTGAGAACCACTCTCTGTGCGGAGTCATATGATAAGAACATCCTGAGTCGAGAATCCAATTCTCTTCCGAACATCTCTGATCAGATATCATAAGAACCAAATCATCGTCAGATTCGCTATTTTGATGAGCTACTGCAGCGATCGTGTCTTTATTCTTCTTCTTAGGGCAATCTTTCTTTCAGTGATCCGGTTTTTTGCAGTAGTTGCAGATGTCCTTCGGATTGATGTTCTTCTTCTTCTTCGACTTACTCTTTTTAGGGTTTGTCTTTTCTGTGGTTATTACAAACCCTGCGGCCTGAGTCTCCACAACCTTTCTAGACGCCCTATGACGAAGTTCACGAGTATGTAGACTCGATCTTACTTTTTCCAAAGTAATTGTGTCTCTTTCGATGATAACAGATTGTACGAAATTTTCGTACGACAGAGGAAGAGACACCAACAGAAGTAGGGCAGCATCTTCATCCTCGATCTTCACATCTATGTTTCGTAATTTCATCAACAGAGTATTCATCTGATCAAGATGATCTTTCAGAGGGGCACATTCTTGTATGCGGAGGGTGAACAAACGTTACTTCAACAACAACTTGTTGGTCAGAGATTTGGTCATGGAGAGACTCTCAAGTTTCGACCACAGACCGACTGCCGTCTCTTGATCGGCGACTTCTATAATCACCTCGTCCATCAGACACAATAAGATCATAGAATGCGCATTCTCTTCTTGTGCCGTCAAACTTACGAGGCCGGACTCCTTTTCTTTGCCATTCGAGTCTCCCTTCGGTTTGTTCTTTGACACGTTCGCGAACGGCACCCATACTCCCTATTGTTTCAAAAGTGTCCGCATCTTGATTTGTCAGAAACTGAAATTATTTTGTCCCGTAAATTTCTCGACGTTGACGTTGTACGATGTCATCTCTACGCCTGACGGAGGATCGATGATGAAGCCAGGCTCTAATACCAGTTTGTTAAGATTTCTACACGAGTGAAATTATGCACCGCGAGAAAAACTCGAGAAATTTAAGGCAACGCAGAATTGTATTAGATGGAAGAAACAGAAGAGGATTACAAGATCATATTGATTCAGGATTGTCCAGGATGGTCTTACAAGCCTTGATTGCATGTCCTTTTATAGGGCCTTGGAGAAACAACTCCTACTCTAACTTAAGGACCTAATCCTACTAGGCATGCAAGCCCCTTCTCTAGAAAAATCTCCTTGGACTAGGAGCAGAAATCTGACTTCCTGAAGACCCTTGAAGATCTCGGCCAACTTGAATTCCTCCCTAGAATCAAATTGGGCCGGGCGCACACCTGCAGCGCGCCCTGACTGTCCAGTCCGAGTGGTCTTCAAATCTTTCTCCACATCCAGACTCCATCTCCAAGTGCTCCTCGGTCCAGAAGGGAGCTCGGCCCTCCAAGAATCCGTCATATTCTTCTCGACATCGGAAACTGGCCGACTACTTTTCCTACTAGGAGTAGGAATCCTTCCGATCCTGCACTTCTCGTCCAAGCATCTTTCGAAGTCTCCCTATTACTTCTTTGAATCCAAACAGATTTCCAGTTAAAGTAGGATTCAAGACATTATTTAACAGATTGAAGGTCGGCTCAGTCTGATTTTGAAAACATGGATCAAAATCCTAAATTTATTAGATGGAGATTAAGTCCAATGTCTAATGTAATTAAATTTCACCAACCACTTTCACTATTAATTTTCATATATGTTCAATAATTTTATTTTGTAATCATACAAACTTCACTTCAATTTTACAACATTGTTTCCTTAACTTTTTTATTCAAGTTTACATGATGACTTGGTGATATAACACTTCTCTTGAAAAATAAATAAAACTCTATTACAAATTATTTAAACTATCTCTTTACTCTAAAATACTTCTCTCACAAAACCTGATAGAAGGAAATTTTGTTTTCTGTCATATCTTTTATCAATACAAGTAATATATGACATGCAGAATCTGCATATCAGGCAATTGACAATATTAAATAATAGGTAAAGATCTTTATACAGTCATTGGGTGAATTTATGAAGCAGATTAAAATAGTTTGAAAAGATGGAACAAGTTAATTTCGAGAAAATTGTGCTTTGTGAAGGGAATTGCTAACTATAAATTTCCCTATAATGTGAAATTTCTCACATTTTTCCGGCCTATACCCAACTAAAATCACTCATGACAAGCTTAGAAAACAAAAAAAAAAGGTTAAACAAGGGATATTGATCAAAATGTTTTTTCATAAAATTATACGTCGTCCAAACCATTTTTTCATTCAAAAGGAATTTAAATCTAAATTGCTTGTTTTTTCAAAGAATTATCATAGGTTAAAATACAAGTACCATTTCAATGGTCCTTTTACTTTATCTTTTTCTCAATTCATTTCCTTTTTTCAAAATTGTACTAGAAAAAGTACAAGCACCAACTTTATTTTAAAAAAATTAGTTGTATTTCTTTTTATTCTTGAAGGTCAACTTTTAGTTTATGTTAAATAATATTACACTTTGAACCCTCTTTGTGATAAAAAAAAAATCAGAATCTAGGATTGAAAAATATGAAGCCTACAATTTCATATGGGTCAATCTTGAGTGCATAATTATATTTGGGCTCTCTGCGTCATGGCCCGCTTTTGAGCAATTTTGGATGATGGACAACAAGATTTGCAGCCTTGTCAATCGCCCAGTCTAAAATTCGAAGAGGGAATAAATGAAATCTTACTTTATTAATAAACATTAATCACATCAAATTAATATTAAGACAATAAAGAAAATTTGTAGCTTTGAAGGGCTCCATAACGTTTCCAATAAATAAATTAGGGTAAATTACATTCTTAATATAGGCACCAACTTATTTTAGTGTTAAGTGAGAGAACGTCACATGCACAAAGATAAATAGAAACAAGAATTAAGAGGTTCGCTCTAATTGAGCCATGGTCCTCAGGTAGCAACGAAGTTTTATTAAAATATGAAATAAAATATAAACAAAATTCACGGTCACAAAGTTTTATTCAGATTCTAACATAAGTTTTTTAAATAAATTTACCAGCCATTTTTGCGTAAAAAAATATGTAATGACAATTTTTATGTAACGCCCGTGATAAAAATAACATGAAAAAATGGAATTACATTTTATGATCATCAAATGTTCTGAAATTTTAAACCTTTTCAGGCTTTGTTTTCTCATCATCTGTCCCTCATTAAACGATAAGTACACAAGATCAATGATGAGTGAAGTTGGAGAATCTTTGGGAGTCATTAACACAAGAAATGAGTGAGTAGACACTGGACGAGAGAGTATTCACATAGGGTGTATTTGGCTGTAGAACTTGTCCAAGTTCTGTCAAACACCCTATGTGATCAAAATATTCAAACTTTTGATCACGTGACCACTTTTAAAAATAGAAAGTTCTTGCTTTCAACAAGAACTTGGAAAGTTCTTACTGGAAGCAAGAACTTCCTCTTTCATTACGTTTTACTTCTTTCTATTTTTTTTACTTTTTTCCTTTTTACTTTTAATTATTTTTAATGTACATGTTATTTATTTATTAATAAAATTATTATTAAACTTATAAATTAAATTATCCAATTAAATCAAATTAATGTAAAATCTTATTTATAATATTATATTTAATATAATAAAATTTTTATTATTAAACTTTTCATTTATTTTAGAAAAAAATTATATTATATTTAGATCTTAATATTTATGTAAATTATAATATTAATGATATATAAAATATTTAATCAAAATTAATATTAATATATTATGACACAACTTATTTTTTTATGTGCTAATAATTATTACTTTAAATAAATAAATACGTATAATATTTTTATTTACTATAATTATATACCTCATAAAATAATAAATTATATTCTTAATTCTTATTTTTTATCCAAACACCCACTAAAACTTATCTATCAAATAAACTTTTTAAATTCCCATCATTACATTTTTCATCCAAACACCAACCTAAATTTTTTTATCAAATCGATTAATTCTTAAGAACTAATGAGAACTCAAAATCTCGGTGCCAAACACATCCATAAGTTGTATTTGATGAGTCAAAATTTGTTCAAGTTCTAGAATTTCTTGCTAAACAACCAACATCACACAACTTGCTGGAAGTAAGAACTTTCAGCTCTCGCTGAAAATTCTAGCCGCCTTCTTTTTTTTCTTTTATTTTTATTTTTAATTGATAATATATATTATTTATTGATATATTATTATTCAGATTAAACTAAATTATAAATATTTTACTAATTAAAAATGATAAATTATTTAGTTCTAATAATTAGAAAAAATTATTAATTAGTTAAAACATTTTGTTTAGTATTATAATATAATAAAATTATAGAAAATTCATATTAATTAACCAACTTGATGTAAACATACAACTAATTATATTATTGTATTATAATATTTACATAAAATTACTATAAAATCTTATGTACAATATTATATTTATTATAATAGAATTTTATTTAATTAAAATATTCAAATGTTTTTGGAAAAAATATTATATATGGATTTTAAGATTTATGTCAATTTTAAATAGATAAATATATAAAATATTTTTATTTATTATAATTTTATACCCCATAAACTATTAAATTATATCTTTAATTCTTACGTTTTATTCAAACACTCACTAAAACTTATCTATCAAATCAACCTTTTAAATTCTCATCATTACATTTTTCATGCAAACACCTATTAAAACTTTTCCTTGTAATCAATTAATTCTCGGGAACTAAACGAGAACTTAAAAAGTTGTTCACTAGTTTGAGTTGACTCAGTGCACCCAGTGAACTGAACCAAGCGAAAGACTTTTGGGTCAGTTCAGATCCACAATCAAGTCAAATCCGAATCGAACGGTCGCAATCAATCTCTTTTGGGTTGGGTACGGGTTGATTTTTTTAACCCAAAATGAATTAACCCGAATCGAACAACCCGAGTTGGTGATTCACATTAGTGGCTAGGCTTTGGGTAGGATTCAACTAAATCATCCTGTAGGTCCAATTCAATTATTTTTAACTTATTGTTACTTTACAAATGTTCCTACTGCTTTTCCCTATTTGTCTAGTGATGCAAAATTTTGTATAGCGCAAATACTAGCAAGAGCATTATGTCGAATAAAGTAATAAAGATTGAGAAGTGTGTCGAACCCACGAGAACTAGTTTATCTTTCTCTTTTATCTTAATTTAATTAGGTGAGAAAAAGTAAATAAAATTTTATTATAAAAAAAGATTGAAATTGATCCAACCTAAAATCTCACAATAAATAGATCGGAAATGCTAAGACAAGATGAGAGTAACAATATCCTTGAATAAAAAAATCTAAAACAAATCTGAATTATCTGATGAGAAGGATGCCAAAACATAAATTACTCAAACTAGATGGCCTAAGGATGCCAAAAGTTAAATGACTCAAACTAGATGACCTAACTATCTTATCTTAATATTAGAGAGAGAAAATTCAACTAAATCAATATCTAACTAACTTTTGATAAGATGCTTTAGCGATGCAATCATATCTCAAAAACAACTCAAACCGAGAGAGTTAATGATTCACAAATCTCCAAATCTCAACCAAGTAAATAGAGATGAGATATGAAATGCTTATCGAAAAGAACGAAAGATCAATCAAATAAGAGAGGTCAAAAGAACATATCTCGATAATACCAACTATTTAAAATCAAGTAATCAGAAGATATCATTGAAAACAACATACATATTCAGAAAATTCAGAATAGTAAATCTTATTCAATGATCTAACAAAGTCCAACATAAATGAATCCTAATTAGAACTCTATTACAAAGATAGAGAAATTATTAGGATTGTAGTAATGAGATAAAACAAGAGACTAAAAGATAAAAAAGGAGAAATAATCTCTTCAAAAAATATTTAAACTCCTTTAGAAGAATCTTGTCCATAGACGATCAGAGGCTCTCTTTTCCTGCCTTTTCAATGGATTTTGAATTGTAGACTTGGATGATTAAGTGAGGTGATATGAACCTCTTTTTATACTTGAAAATACATCCATCGCGGATCGTTTCAATGCCGCATTAATCAAAATATAATTATTTGGCTGAGAAAATCTGGCAAAATTATTGTGTTATTAATAACACAGGCCATTTTATATATTGTTAGAATGATTTTCGTCCAATCTCTCAAATTTTGAAAATATGATGATTGCTGGTTAACATGGACCATGTTGAATGAAATGTGGTTTGTGTTGTGGATCATGTTCGAGCAACGCGGGCCGTGTTGCTGGCAAACACGGATCGTGTTCAAGAAACGCGAGTTGTGTTAATTGGACAACGCAGACTGTGTCGGAATGACACGGGCCGTATTGACTGCTGCAAAAATAAAAAAAATAAATTAAGTACCAGCTGATTTCTTGAAAATTTTAATTAAAATGAAGAAAAGTTTATACGTGCTAGAATAAAATTATGAAAAATAGATTGAATGATATGAAATAAATATGTATAAAATGTCATGCATAAAAAAATTCCCCAAACTTGAACTATTGCTTGTCCTCAAGCAAGTTTCAAAATAATAACTGAGTGAAAATGATTCCATCATAAATTTCACCTCATGACTAATACTTTTCTAACACTGTTATTTCGCGTGTTGCCAAAGCATCTCTCCTCTTTCAACATATTTAAACATTTCTAGATTTAGCTTAATAAAAAAAAATAGAGATTGAGAATTGTATGGACCCAAGATTGGTCCACATATGTGGACGATCATTGATCTACAAATCAATGGTGATTTTAAATTCATTTTAAAAGATGTTTATCAAGGATCTCCATTGATTTATCAATCAAGGGTGAGTCCATATGTATGGACCCATTTTGAGTCCACATATTCCTTTTTTTCCAAAAAAGTATAGATTATCATATAATAGTCTTAATATTGAAAACATAAGTACAAGTTGAGCTTAGTTTTCTTATTTTTATAACAATCCAAACATTCATGTGCTTCTCTATATTGCGCAAGGTGGTCTATATAGCGGGTTTTCGATCGATGGTTTCCGGACCAATTGGCCTTAGATCATTAGGGAAGAATCCTTACGAATTTAATTGCCCAAACACACTAAGGTTGCAGAGAAACATTCATGACTTATTCAACTCATTTTTTTACACTTTCTTTTTTCTCTTTTTTTTTTCAAAATCTCAACAAGTACCTAATACAATCTAATTAAAATAAAAGCAAGCTGAATAAAGAATTGTAGTCTAGGTATCATAGTTCTATTTGGCATCATTCTACTTTTCTAGTAACCTAAGACAATGGTAATGAGACGACAAAAACTTGCATAGTATTTCATAAGTCAATAAGATGTTTTTAAAATTGATTATGAATTGTACTTTCTTTTTCAACATTTTCAATTTTTTTTGTGGATTTTATGCATATCAAGAAAATAAAATTACTAAATAAGTAAACATGTGAATGTAGAAAACATGACAAATGCATGAACGTAACTCTCCCAAACTTAAACTAAGCAATGTCCTCATGCTAGCTTAATTGAAAAGAGTTTGCATCACTGAACAATGAAGAAAGAAAGAAGAAACAAAAAGATACAACTTATTATTTTAAAAATGACAATGGCAAAAGTGTTGATCAGTGGTAGAGTACAAATGTTGATGGTTTTGGAGTTGCCGAAAAAGGTTGTCAGCTGCAATACGATCAGTTATAATGACCGCCCGAGCTATGTCATAAATGTGGTATGTGGTTGTTGGCGAATTGTTTTTGAATTTTTTTATAATGAATCATGAAGCACATGGATCATGATTAATGCTGAAAAAAAACTTTATGCAAAAATGGGCCGAGTGGTTAGTCCTTGTTGAAAACACATGCCATATCAACATGCACATGGGTCATTTTCTTTTCAAAATTCTCTATCTATGAAATGAGTGCTAGAAAAAATCTAACAACTAAAATATTTTAAGAATAAAACTAATTTGATCTGAAATATAATTAAAAAAGGTTCCCTAATAAAAACTTTTTTGCTATTTTATCACAATTAGCAACAAAAATGGTGTCAAAAATTTTGTCACAAAAATTTGTCGCTAAATGGGCTTTTCTTATAGTGTATCAAAAGCGGGAAAGTGTGCCTAATGACCATAAGTAATAGGTGCCTGGTTTGATGTACAATGGAAATTATTTTAGTTTTGGTAGATCAAGAGGCACTTTTGAAACAACAAGAAGTTTGGGTGCCACTCGTAATCGTATCGAAGAACAAATCAAACGAGGAAGATTCCAAGGACAAAGCCAAAGAGATTGACCTCAACGATTTGGCGGTACATGAGGAGAAGATGTGCTCTATGATCTTGTTGTGTTTGGAAAATGAGATTATTATTGAAGTCGCTATGGTCTTAGGTCGAAACTCGAGAGTATCTACATGACCAAGTCTCTTACCAACAAGAAGGTTCTCCTCTGAAAGATCATCTTGATCAGATGAATATTCTATTAATGGAATTACGAAACATAGATGTGAAGATTGATAATAAAGATATTGTCCTACTTCTATTGATGTCTCTTCCTCTGTCATACGAAAATTTTGTTCAGTCTGTGATCATTAAAAGAGACACAATTACTCTAAAAGAAGTAAGATCTAATCTACATACTTGTGAACTTTGTCATAGGGCATCTGGCAAGGCTGTGAAAACTCAGGCCGTAGGGTTGCTAACAACCATAGAGAAGGGACATCATCCGAACCCTAAGAAGGGTAAGACGAAGAAGAAGAACGTCAATCCAAAAGACATCCGCAACTACTGTAAAGAATTGGGTCACTAGAAGAAGGAGTGCCCCAATAAGAAGAAAAATGACATTATTGTTGTAGTAGTACACCAGAGTAGCGAATCTAACGATGACAATTTGGCTCTCTGATCAAAGATGTTTGGAGGAGAGTTGGAATTTGGACTCAGGATGCTCTTATCATATGACTCCAGACAAAGAGTGATTCTAAACTTATCAGAATATTGATGACGGAAATATCATCATGGGCAATGATGCAGCTTATAAAATAGTTGAAATCAGCTCAATTCAGATAAGAACTCATGAGAATCGGATGAGAACATTGATAGAGGTCCGTCATGTTCTCCAACTGAAGAAAAATTTGATATCGTTAGAAGTTCTGGACTCCAAAGGATGTTGGATGGATGCTGCAAGAGGTGTTCTCACAGTTACCAATGGTGATGTTGAAGTCATGAGAGGAGTCAGGCAAAAGTCCTTGTACATATTACAAGGCACAGTAATTTTTAACGTGGCTGTAGAAGTAGTTCATCCCAATCAAAATTAAAAGCATCCAAGTTGTGGCACATGCGACTTTGACATATGAGTAAGAAAGATATGGATATCCTCTCCAAGCTCAATCTTATGGATGGATAGAAGATATCTGAAATTGGATTCTGCAAGCATTGCATTTTTGGCAAGCAAAAACGACATCAATTCAGCAAAGTCGTGCACAAGATGAAGACAACACTCAATTACATCCACGCTAACTATTGGGGCCCCTCTCGTGTTCCATCTCTAGGAGGTTTTAGATACTTCCTATCTGTGATAGATGATTACTCAAGGATGACATGTGTATTCATGATGAAGCACAAGATGGAGGCATTTGAAGTTTTCGAATAATGGAAGGCTCTAGTGGAGAATCAAACATCGAGAAAGGTGAAACGCTTTTGTACTTATAACGAGTTAGAGTTCTATTTGTCCGAATTTAATCAATTCTGCAAGGATGAAGGCATTGTCAAACATCGCACCATTAGAGATACATCGCAATAGAATGGTGTAGCAGAATGCATGAACATAACTCTTCTTAAGAGGACACAGTGCATGCTCTCTAATTCTAGTTTGAACAAGTCATTCTGAGCTGAAGTTGTTAGTATAACATATTACCTAGTGAATTGTAGTCCTGCAACCGCGATCGATCTCAAGACTCCTATTGATGTATAGTAAGGTATTTTGCTGATTATACTAACTTGAATGTTTTTTTGTTGTCCAGCATATTACCATGTCAGCGAAACAAAGCTGGAACCAAGGGTCAAAAAAGGAGTCTTTGTGGATATAGTGCAGGTGTAAAAGGCTTCAAGGTCATTCACATGTGTTAACTCAGCAGAGGAGGGTGTCAACAAATAGGTGAAGTTTGGATTAACTCTAATTCATAATATGGTAGAAGAATCTCATCTGAACAACCAGAGGAGCAATTAGAAGAAGCAATGAAAAGTCTAGCTGCTAGAACTGGACGTGCATGGATGCAAGTAGGTCCTCCTAAGCATTATGGCTTTGAGGACATGGTTGCATATGCATTCCAAGCAGCTGAAGATGTGGAGTCGCTAGATCCATCAAAATAAAAGGATGCTATTACATGTTCAAAATTAGAACAATGGATTGCGACAATGGGTGAAAAGATAGACAAGAATCAGATTTGAAAGTTAATCAAGTTACCAAAATGTAGAAAGGACATCGGGTGCAAGTGGATCTTCAAGAAGAAGCTTAGAAGTCCAAAAGCTGAAGGCATCAAATTCAAATCACATCTAGTTGCTAAAGGCTACAGTTAGAAAGAGAGAGTAGACTACAATAAGATCTTCTTTCTAGTTGTCAGACACACTTCCATCCGTGTGTTACTTGCCTTTGTAGCACATCAGAATTTAAAGCTTGAGCAATTAGACGCGAAGATCGTATTTCTACATGGGGAACTTGAAGAAGACATCCTCATGAGTCAGCCAGAGGGATTCTCTATCCTAGGCAAAGAGGATTAAGTCTGCAGAATGGAGAAGGTCAGCACAGATGATATTCCAGTGGACATGTTCACCAAGTCGGTTTCTACTCATAAATTTCAATAGTGTTTGAACTTGCTAAATATTGATAGTTGGCAGTAGTCCCAATATGGGACTGACGACGGCAGAGATGGTTAGATATCTAATTAGAGAATTCGATTCAATGTGGAGATTGTTAATAATGTCTTGAATCCTACCTACCCCAACTAAAAATTCGTCTGGACCCTAAGAGGTGTAACACCTAATCATTTTCATTGTTAACTAAATCTGAAAATAAGATTTATAATATTGTTGTGTGATATATGATGATAATTAATTAGTTATCTAAATGGAATGACATATGAGGGAAATTTTATAAATATTTTCAGAAATAATAAGGATGACTTATATAAATATGAGAAGGATGTATTAAAATTAGAAAGGTTAATATAAGTTGTGGCTATGACACTTGTGACTGTTGAATGTTGAAGGAATCTAAATGATGTTGACTAGGTGACTTTGTACGCATGTTTAACACCTGGAGTGAGATGAGGAAGGAGTTGACAAGTTGGATAAAATTTAAGGTGAGGAACTTACCTCAAATGATATAAATTTCTTAACTCTTCGGAGTGATTACATTTTCCCACCTGATGTGGGACGAATTTCCGTGATAGTTTTTTCATGCATAATCATACTTATTTGTATGCGTCATATGTGTGCCATCATATGAAGTGTGAGGTTTTGTTATGAATTTGAAATATATTCTTGTGACATTAAGTGTTTTACTTGCACATTGGGTTTTCTTGTTGAAATGTTGAAGGATATTTTATTTGCAAGTTTGAACATAAATATCGAATGTGAATATGCATTCATGCATCATGTGCACTTCATGTAAAAACCCGCATAAGGCGGAGTAGTGTCGATATAGTGACATGAGGAGCAAGTTTAAAACCCTATGTCGATACAATGACACGAATGGTGGAATTAGAACAACCATCCTATGACGATATAATTCCATGAGAGATGGAATGGAAGAGAAATGAAACATGGTCTATGTTAATGGGATACGAAGAGCGATTTAACGTCTTGTGTCAATTGGATACAAGGGACAGAATTCGAACAGCCACCCTGTGTCAATAGGATAAAAGATGTGAGATTGAGTACTCCATTCAGGAGTGTTTGGATATCCATATTTCATGATGATTCCCAAACTTATATTAAATATAAGATTTCATCATGCATATGCACTCATCACAATCATTTGTGGGAATTTTTTTATCGAATTGTGTTTTCTTACATTGAATATGGAAAGATTATAAATTCTTCTCGAGAATAAAACATGTTGGTTTTATGTTATATGTTTTTAAAATGCTTGATGTAGTCTTCTAACATGCTCACCCCTTTTTCTTTTAATGTTTACAGGAAATGAATACATAAACTGCGTGTTTGATTGGAAAGGGGTATTAATTTAAAAGGAATAGTGTGTGAGATCCTGTGAGAGCATTCTGGCTCGGTGTTCTTCTTTTGATATTTATCATTTTTTAAGCTGACTATTATGGTTTTATTTATCTTGACAACGTATGATTTTGGGTTGTGGCCCATGATTTATTGTGGATGTAAGTTGATTGATGGGAGCTCAAGCTCTTCATTGTTTATGGATGAGATGATATGAGCGAGACCCTATCATGGAGTTGGATGAGGGCTTGAGACCCTTAATGGATTTTGCAGGCACTCGATATGTTTTGTTCATGTAGTAGTTTTGAGACAAAACTCGTATGTTAATATAAGTCGAAATATTTGGGCTTGAGTCAAATACAATTTGGTATTTATAAATTGTCAGTGATACACATTAAAATTTTATAAGTTGTCTTGTGAAGTGATGTGGACATGGATAAATATTGTATTTGACGCATGAACGAATTTACACATACATTATGTCAAAATTTTTAAACATTTTCAGATTTAGTTGATTATTTGAACTTTGGTTTTTCGTTGGATATTTGGATTTGAATTTGAATGAACTATTTTATGAATTCACCTGTTGTGGCGCCTAATGGTGAGTTGGGCGTTACAAGTTATGGTAACAGAGCCTAAGCATTAGAACCAATTCACGGAATGTGGGTAGAAATGGGTAGTTGTTTGTTATGTTTGTGCATGTATTGATTGATGCATACAATCATGTTGTGAAGTTAGTTTGTGAAATGGAATATGAATATGTGTTCAAAACACAAAAGTCGACATATGCATACAATCTGAATATGTATTCAAAACACAAAAGCCGACATATGGCTAAAAAAAGGAATGGTTATATGCAACGTTATGATCTTCATGAGAAAAGAAACTTTTATGATGGTGTAAAATTGAATGTCACATGTTGCTTACCATTTGGAGGTCTCATGAGATGCCTTGATGTGCACCATGGAATGATTGCAAACTTTATTAATAATTAAATGCCTCCGATAGGCTATATGATCAAATGAATGCCTAATTATAGGCCATGGATTGCATTGTGATAAAATTTTTAAACATTTATATTTGGTTGATATGAGCTATGAGATGCTTGGGTGCATATGTAGCTATGCTATTTTCTCATCCGATGATAATATCATGTTGTAATAAAATAAAGTTATTATTTACTACTTATGAAAACTTTGAAAACTTCAACCTAAGACATATGTTAGGTGTAGAAAATATTAATCTTAACATGAATCTGGTGACAACATGGGTATTTGTATTGGTGTATGTTGATAGCACACATGGGTGTGTAATTATGCATGATAAATAAATATATGCAATGTTAATGTTGTATAAAAATCACAATCAAAATATGTAAATCATGAGATAAAGAGGGTCATGTTAAAGTTGGTTGGTTCGTTATTTGGGTACAATTGTATGCATCCATCATATTGAGTCGAATCAATGAGGCAAATTCGATTAAGACAACACCATCCTGATCTGATAATAAGTTGATCTTTTTGGGGGTGTTGTAATGTTTTGTTAGCAAAGTGAGTCAAGAGAAAATGATAGTGATAAATATAAGCATGAATAGGATTAAAAGAAGGTCAATAATATGATAGAAAATGCCCGAGTGAGTATTTAAAAGGAGGCAATTGGGCAAAAAAAAAAAAAGGAAGGGACACATTAAGATTCCATGCTGGTCTTATTTTAGATTTAAGAGAGTATAAATAAGAAATATATAGACTAGTCAAAATTCAAGTAAGATAGACGGTAAATAAGTATTCTAAATAAAAATGTTGAGTCGAAGATTCACTAGGTTCCATAGAATTGTTCCATTGAGATCTTATTATATTATGGAAGAGTGAAATGAAATCATGGACACTAATTAAAAAAAAGAATATTGAGTATTGAGTATCGACCAATTATATCAAAGGTCTAGTAGTAAACTCCTTCGTGCAAAATTATTGTCGCGTACGACCTAATGTAGAGTTGAAGAATGCTCTTGACAAATCATTTATTGATGAAACTTAAAAAAATAATGATAAATAAGTAATATGGATAAGAGAAGGTGCTTACACAATCTAAATGATCATTGATCCATTTATAAATGTTATGAATACTTGTAAGATAATAGTTCTTCGTCGATATTGTTAGCAATGAAGAGTGTATTTCGAATCGTAGTAGATATATATACCTTAAAAAAATTTTATGACCCTCGATAAATATATGGACTTGTTAACAGTGATGACTTTTGGTAAATATGGGTAGTTACTAAGAGTAAAGTAAAAAAATCATATGTTAGCATGTTGACACATGAAAGGAATCAAGTGTAGAAATAAAATTGTAGAACTTGGGTGTATAACAAAGGAATGTTGGTCCCTTGATCATCTCAATGTAGGAATTGAAACTTGAGAATAATAACATCTCATTTGTATCTAGATCGATAAGCATGAAAATGCCAAAATTTTCATAGATTATGAGAAAAGTTGGAATAATTTATCGCGACAAACGTAAACTCGATATAAACTATTTTCATAAAGAAATGATCAAGATGAGTATAAATTTGATTTTAGTACATATGACGAGTGACTGTCAAAACTTTTGGAGATAGTGAAGATAATAAAATAATTCGTACTTGATATAGATGAATCGTTTCAAAGTTGGTACAATGTATGTGGATGTTATCATCCTAGTTGCAAATTTTTAGAATAAATCGATTTAAGAAGTGACAATAAAATATTCCAAATGGTTTATAATGGTAAATAATTTAGAATGATAGATGAAGCATATCGGGGCTTGTAAATTTTGAGAAGATGAGAAAAATGGTTGACTAGATGACTTTGTATGCATGTTTAACACCCGTAGTGAGATGAGAAAAGAGTTAAGTTGGATAAAATTCAAGGTGAGAAAACTTACCTCAAATGATATAAATTGCTTAACTCTTGAGAGTTTATAATATTTCCACATCTGATGTGGGACGAATTTTTGTGATAGTTTTTTCATGCATAATCATACTTGTTTGTATGCGTCATATGTGTGTCATCATATGACGTGTGAGGTTTTGTTATGATTTTGAAATATATTCTTGTGACATTAAGTGTTTTACTTGCACATTGGGTTTTCTTGTTGAAATGTTGAAGGATATTTTATTTGCAAGTTGGAACATAAATATCGAATATGAATATGCATTAATGCATCATGTGCACTTCATATAAAAACCCTCATAAGGTGGAGTATTTTCACTTCGAAGGATTGACCAACTTCGGATAGACTGATTGGGGTTCAGTTTGCTCTTTGTTAATATAGTAACACAATGAGCATGTTCAACACACTATGTCGATACAATGAGATGAAGGGTGGAATTAGAACAACCATTTTGTGACAATATAGTGACACAAGTGATGGAATGGGAAAGAAATGAAACAAGCTCTATGTCAATGGGATACGAAGAGTGATTTAACGCCCTATGTTAATTGGATACGAGTGACGAAATTAGAACAACCACCCTGTGTGTCAATGGGATAAAAAGGGTGGGATTGAGTACTTCATTGATGAGTGTTTGGATATCCATATACAATTCTTTTAATGTTTACAGGAAATGAATACATATACTACAGGTTTGATTGAAAAGGAGCATTAATTCAAAAGGAATATTGTGTGAGATTCTATGAGAGCATTTCTGGCTCGGTGTCCTTCTTTCGATACTTATCATTTTTTAAACTGATTATTATTATTTTATTTATCTTGACATCGTATGATTTTGTGTTGTGGCCTATGATTCATTGTGAATGTAAGTTGATTGATGGGAGCTAATGCTCCATGATTTATGGATGAGATGATATGGGCGAGACCCTATCATGGAGTTGGATGAGGGCCTGAGACCCTTAATAGATTTTGCAGGCACTCGATATGTTTTGTTCGTGTAATAGTTTTGAGATAAAACTCATATGTTAATATAATTTAGAATTTTTGGACTTGAGTCCCACATTATTTGGTATTTATAAACTGCTAATGATGCACATTAAAATGGTATAAATTGCTTGTGAAGTGAAGTGGATATGGATAAATGTTGTATTTGACGCATGAATGAATTTACGCATACATTATGATTTTCAAACTTTTCAGAGTTATAGTTGATTATTGGAACATTGGTTTTCTGTTGGATACTTGAATTTGAGTTTGAATGAACTATTTTATGAATTCACCCCTTTTGGTTCCTAACGTTACAAGTTAGATACTTCGAAATAAAAGAAAACCCGTTTGACATATTCTATATATTTTCTTATCATGAGATTGTTAAGGAATTGATTTATTTCCTTATTAAGAGATAAGTGTCCTAATTTTAAGAGATTAATATAGAGTCTTAATTGGTTTGTAATGTCTATCATCTATAAAAGGGACTGCCTATATAAATTTTCTATGGGTCCAAATAGAAAAAAAATCTATCTTGTAATTTTTTTCTATTTTTTCCATCTAATAAAACTTTGTGTCGCCTTAATTTCTCTTATGCAGAAATCCTAACATAGTGAGATCTATGCTGACAACAAAGGAAAGGTATATGTTAATGAAATTAAAATGTGCAAATTAGAAGGTCTCTTTACCTTCATGGCATTTTATATGCTCTAGCTTTTTAAAAAAAATTGCATCAGTACTAGATGAATTGATTATGTAATATATTTGAAAACAAATGACAATATGTCTTAATGATGTGCTTCTATATGATGAATTTTTTAATAATTATTTCTATATATTAAATACTACATCTATTGTTGATAGCTATTTAGTTATGTCATTTGTTAATACAAATTAAAATGTCAAAACTTGGCATTGCCAAATTGGGACATATTGATCAAGATTGAATGAACACACTTGATAGAGAAGATCTTGTAGAATGTTTCGCATAAGTTGATCGTTCAAATGGGGAGAATATTTAGCTTGACACGAAAAAAAAAACACCTTTTGGAAAGGAAAAAACACGTCGAGTACCATTATAATTAACCTATTCAAAATGTGTGGTCCAATGAATGTTCATGGTTGACATGATTGTGTTTCATAAATTATATTGATTATTGTTCATGTTATAAATGTTGTATATTTGATTCTCATAAGTCTGAAGCATTAAAATATTTTATGAACTAATTATGACTGTGAATATCTCTTGGACTTATTCAAAAAGTTATATGATGAAAAAATATATTTATGAAGATAAAAATACCATAGACATCATAATAAAATGGTTTTGTAGATAAATAAAATCATACCTTATTATATATGGTTCAACCGATGGTAATGCAAATTAATCTATCGATTTCATATTATTGACCACTATTAATCATGTAACGTCTTAATCAATTGCTCTCATTCCCTGTGAACTTTAGACGTGACAAAAATTTAACCTTGGTTATTTATGCTTTTGTTTTAAACAACTCCTATAAGTATGAGAAGTTAAGTACAAGAGTACAAAAATGTATCTTCATAAGATATTGTGAAACCTCTAAATACTACGTATTCATAAGTTAAAGAAACAATGCTCGAAAATATGGATGTAACATTCGTAGAAAATGACTTTCCTAAACAAGGCGAGCTAGACAAGGGACTTCATTTACATGAAGAAGAAGATTTTGAGCAAACGACACAAGCGGATCAATCGACTAGGAGTTTTTATTTCTCATCCCATATCTTGATGTGAGTGAGAGAAATTTTCAATCGCCAATAGATGAACATTAAAACTTTCCTGGATGGGCTACTTCAAAATAGGTTCCATGATGCATATTTAAAATTGATAAGATGCATGAACTTGGGCTACATGAAGCTCATATAGTAAGTCCAAAACATGAATTTGAACCTAAATCTTTCAACAAGGCTCTCTCATCCCCTTTAATGAAAAATAAAGCAATAAAGGAAGACTTATAGTAAATGTAGTAAAATCTAGTTTGAAATTTGGCTGATGTCCCGTGAGGTCATAATGCAATTAAAAATAAATAAGTTTTCAAATTTAAGCATGGTATGGATGGATCAATTGACCATATAAAGAATTCACCCAAAAAGAGGGTGTTGATTATGAAGAAACTTTTGAACATGTTATAAAGTTCAATTCAATTCACCCACTATTATCTCTAGTTGCACATGTAAACTAAGAATTATATCAAATATATGTAAAAAACTATAATTCCCAATGGAGAATTAGATAAGAAAATTTACGAAGAGCAACTTTTAAGGCTTCATTGTAAAACAAGAAAGCGCAAACTTTACATATTGTGTCGTTCCATTTATACACTCAAACAATCATTCAGATAGTCTTATCTTAATTTACATGAACAAAAACAATATCCAAAGTTCCTTATGCAAGTGGTCGACGGCTTGATGTACAATATTCTTTACTCTGTTAGAGATATATTTTGTCATGAGTTTACTTAGTCGATATTAGGTAAATTTAATATGTCAACAATGGAAGGCCATAGAGAACATAATGAATTGCCTAATGGGTAGTACAGATCTTGCATTATACTTTCATGGAGGAAGTTTACATCTTACGAGATTCATGTTGATTGAATTGGTGAAGTAGATGAACGAAAATATGCCTCTGGTCATACTTTCTTGCTTAGTAATAGTGTTGGTACTTGAAGAAACAAGAAGTAAGATTGTGTCGCATTGTCAATTATGAAAACAAGATTCATAACTTGTTCAGTACAAGTACAAAAGACTCTATAGCTTAAATGATTTCTTAAAAACTTGAGGGTTTACGAGGATGCAATGAAGAAAATAATCCTTTATTGTAATAATCAAGTACTTATTGCTTATGCAAATGATAAGAATGAAAGCATATTAATACAAAATACAAATTTGTCCGAGACAAAAAAAAGTTAAAGATGAGATCTTGGTCGAGAACATATGAACACACAAGATAGTTGTTGATCCATTCACCAAACCATTGCCTAGACAAGCGTTCTTGAGACATGTAAATGTCTTAGGATTGCATAGACTTATAGATATAAATTAATATAGTGTTCAAAACTTTTTAGTAATTTTTTTCTTTTATAATTCATATTCTTGTTATAAAGTTTTGGTATGCATATGAATAGCGGTTGATTAGGCATGAGTTCGTTTTCTCACACAAATAAACACTTATGATGCTTATAAAGGTAGCGAGATTGAAAGAAATATTTTATATTATAATATGATTAAAATTATCTTGATATGTTTAAGATAATTAAAATATGAGTTTTAGTAACTCATTACTTCTCGATTAAAATATGTTTTATTTTATATTATACTACGAGAGAGTGAGCAGTTTGACATATCAAGTGCTTTTGTATTGTATATAACCTTAATATAACTTAGGCATATGCTCATTCAGTGGTCTCCACCGCAATACTTGTGTTTAATACCTAGTATGTTAAAACGACTTAAAGACAAGATGAATAGACAAGTTCAACCTTCATAATGGTGTGAGTATGTGAGAGATGATTCATTTGTTTGTGCCCCTAGTGTCTTGAATATTCCTTAAGAAAGAAAATTAGTGTTTACTACTTTAGTGAGGTACTAAAAAAATGGAAAAGTAAAGTAATATGTCAAGTCACATCTAAGAAAACAACTAGTTCATGTTTAAAAGGCATGAGTACTAAGCAAAAGGACTATTATGAGCCGCATAAAACTTTCATATACAATCGCCCAACTATTTTTTATGTTGAAAAATAAAAGATATATGAAAGTTAGCTACCACAAGCAAAATATAGGTTGTTTTTATTATACTTTTAGGGTCTGTTTGGTTAAAAGGTCATTAGGGTCCACTTGGGTGAGGTAATCTAGCTAAATTATCAATTATTTTATTTTGAAATCCTATGACCAACTACATTAACTCGTTTGGTTGTTGGTTGATTATCGATAATTTTAATTTCTCAGGTAATCTTAATTATCACCGCAAAGGTAATCCAGATAGCATGCCGAGGATGTGACTTTTCATATTACTAGATGTATGATATGCATTTTAACAAAAACATTCATTCAATAATTTTTTTAATTTTAAATATTTTATTAGTAAAGAAATATCATTCAACTTCATCTTCTTTATTATTTGAAATATTTCATAAATAAATCTTAGTTTTGCCTTATCTTATTTTATTTATATTCATTTTTTATATTTTTTCTTTGTTTCATTTATAATAATATGTGATAAAAATATAAAATATTTTTTAGGGGTATTATAATAATTTGTTTTAGAACTATTTTAACCATTATTTATATTACCGATAACTAAGTAGTGGTAATCTATTTAAGTGGTAATCTAAATTATTGGTTAATTAAATAGGTAATGCATCAAACAAATGGTTAAAAAGTCATTAAGGGAAAGGGAAAGGAAAAAGATAGAAAAAGAATGAAAGAGAATAATTAACTTTATTTTGATGACATGAAAATGGGAAGGGAAGGGAATGAAGATTTCATAATAATAATATTTAATTGATTTTATCCCTCATATATGTATTTATATGTTAAGTTTATAATACTAAATATGAAAATATATTTTAACTATACATTTACCCTCCTTTCCACCCCGATTTGAAGGGGAAAGAAAAATAGGATATTGGAAAGGAATGAAGGAGAAATGAGAAAATTTTTCCTCCAACTTAAACTCAACTAAACTCGAAAAACAAATTTCTCTCCTTATCTTTCTCCTCCTTTACCCTCATTTCACCCCAACCAAACAGAATTGGAACATAACAAGCTATATGATTGTTTGAGCATTTGTTAGGTTATGCATTTATGAATTTTCATGAATCCCTAAAGGACGCTTTAGAGATAGATAAGCAATTGTGAATCCTAATAGATTTCATTCTAGCTTCTATAAAGAAGCATAATTGTACTTGTAGGTCTTGCGGTCTATTTGGGACAATAGTTCAGTCGTGGCTATTGTTTCCTCATGCAAGAAGTGTGCACACATGGTGCGTGGTGATGCATGCCCCTTGTCTAAGTCTCATTCGCCTATCTTTTTCCTATAAAAATCATTCAATATTGAGAGTTCAAGATATGATTTTTATATAAATTCATCTATCTTTTGTTGTGGTTACATATTCCATTCCCCTAAGAATTGATCCTCGGTCATGAGGTACAAGTGTGTCTGCCTAGCCCAACAAATGATCCACTGCTTCTTCATTCAAGCAATATTCTGCAATCTCTTGTATTTATATATGTTATAATTATTACATATTTGGAATCCTTTCAAGTAGACAACATTAGGAAAGATGGTTGTTCAATATTTGACTATATGTATTTTATTTGCATCCGTTAAAGTGAACAAATCCCATTTTGAACTCAATGCCTTGATCTAATTCCCGGTTCATATTTCCTTAGTGGATAGTTTTCTAATCACTCACATTAGATTTCTAATTTGAAAAATAAAAATATAGTAACATAATGAACTCCTTTATATTTTATGTAAACATGCATCATCTTCCACTTCAACCAAAAGAGGAAATTTAAAGATCACAAAAATGGCATTAATCTAAATAGATTATGCAAATAGCAATAGAAACTAATACTTAGTTCTCACTGATTGGAAAAGATTAAAGTACTACAAATCAGAAATTTCTTTTTGAATTTTTTGTTCTTTTGTATTTAGTTCACTTTTGTGCTAGTCACACCTACTATATCCTAATGGCACGCCTTGTCATGTGATACTTGGTAGCGTTTTAAATGAAACTAGACTAGAATCTCACCTCGGTCTGATTCCAACTAATTCCACCAAAGTGAAGTGAGTATTGAGGGTCACATGACTTGGGGTGTCACGGATTGATTTCACTCAATGAGGGTTTTTATATGGTGATATTGTTTTTCTCTCATTTATTTATCGTGACTTTTGTCTTCATCTCAATATTTTTAAAATTCGACCAAACATCGAACCGGTATGCCAATTGAATTATGGTTTGATCCGTTTAATCGGTTTCAACCGAAAATATTATTTTCTATGATTTTAAAGATATATAATGAATAATTCTTTAAAAGAATATAAAAAATACTTTCATGTTTTCATAATATTAAATACTTTCTTATTTTCTAAATGATATTTGCAATAAATGTTTTTAATATATTTATCCAAAATATATTCTAATTGTGTATAATTTTAATATGCTTGAATATAAATATGAAAAGAAAATGTAGACTCATTATATTAAAATAATATGAAAATATTTATATTATTATAAAATAGGTCAATTCTTGAGTTCCATGTTCATTATATTTAAAAGGAGCATAAAGTTGAATGATTTAATTGTATAATTAATTATTATAATGTAAATACTATAAAAAAACTTGAAAACAATATTTAACGAAATATGTATCAAGAAAACTTATGAGTGACATTGACCTCTATTCTTTTTATTTAAAAATATTTTTTGCTATTTTCTATTCCTTTTAAATTTAATTAGTTAGTCCTTCTATTAATAACTTTCTTTTTTCATATATTTCTATTAAATAATTTCTCCTTTATTTTTATTTTTTTACATTCAATTATTTTCATTTGGTAATAAGGATTATGTGCAGCAAAAAGTGACCCATATATACGACTCATAAATTAATGCATTTTTGTAAAAATCTTGATGATGCCTATTTGTATATTATAGGGGTGTTCACGGGTCGGGTTGCGGGACAGGTGCCAACCCGACCCGTGAACAAACCCGACTCGACCAAATCTGGTCTGGTCTGGTCGGGTCGGGTCGGGTCAAGGCACTTTTGAAGTGAAATCCGACTCAACCCAACCCAATTTGGGTCGAGTCGGGTCGGGTGGTCGGGTTACTTGACCACCCAATTTTCTTATTTTTTTTATTTTTTTATTATTTTATATTTATTTAATATATAAAATATTTATTTATATATTTATTTTAAGCATAAAATAAGCTTTCTAACTATTTAAATATTATTTCTGAATTTAAAGTATTTTATTTAAAATTTTAAAATAAATATAGACTTAAGTTTAAATAAAAAATTTAAAAATAAAATGCTCGGATCATCGTGTCAAATCAAGTCAATTCGGGTTGGAAAAATTTAATTCGTACCCGACCCGACCCCAAGAGCGGGTCGAGTTCGGGTCCGGTTGGATCCGACCCAACCCAATCCGATTTGGATCATGCGATTTGCGGGTCGACCCGACCCGCTGAACACCCCTAGAGTAAAAGTTTTGCCCCCACATACTTTTGTTCAATTTATATTTTTTTCTCTAGCTTCTCTATTTCTCTTTCAATTTCTCACACCATTCTTCTTCTTAAATTTTTAACCTCATTTAACACATCACTTTACCATTTTTCCTTTCACAATTATTTATTTATTTTTATTTTATTCTATCATTCAAAATTCCAATTTTATATAGTCTTTAATGAAAAAAATAAAAATTTATAAAATTAGCACTAGAGCCACCGTAAAGAATTAGGCTAAATTTTTAAACCGAAGATTAGAGTATATAACATGTCTAAGATGAGGAATTATATCCGTTCCATCAATCACCTTATTGAGCACATGCAATATCTACTCAATCATTTCATTTCAAGCAGCCTGTCCTCCCCTCTGCCCTCTTACATCAAATTAATTTGGGGGTAGTGGCGAAAAGAAGTGAAATGATGGAACCACGAGCTAACCACACAAACTCCAATTTAAATAATAGTAAATAGACAAGAATTAGTGGAGATAAAAGCGCACACCGACACATATGTGTGCACACTCCCCTGCACAAACACCACTTTTACATGTGATACATGACGGACGGCATTGTGACGTCTCAATTTATTTTCATTCTCTCAATTTGATGATGACAATTTTATTTTACCAAAACAAGTTCAAATTTGTAGTTTGGTACAGAACTGCAAATTTTGACAACTTAATTACGTAGATAGTAAATATATAAAAAAATCTTTAAAAAAACATAATAGATCGAAAAAGGATGATAATTTTATTGTGATCTTTTTTTAACTTATAAAATGGACAGGCCTACGGAGTCGTCATAGTTGTGAGTGTCATTTATTTTGAACGTCGGTTAGCAGATTTGTTTGAATCAACAAAATAAAGTTTGCATTTAATAAAGTATATCTTAACATTTGAGATTTGAATTTCTACTACATTATTCACATTTAATGTGTCTTAAGCGATATGTTGCAAGTTTTAGACTTAGGATGTTCTTAATGTCACTCCTTCAATTCTTATTGCCATTTTAGACTCACTATTCTACTTTTCATTTTATTTTACTTTATTTGCTATTCTTCATGAGAGTCTCCTCAACTTTCACCCAACTTTTCTTCTTTAATCATCACACATACTTTATCTATTCTCTCTCCTAATGCTATTGGTTATTTAATTAAGGATATAAATTAAATTATTGGACAAATATATTAATTTAATTAATATGAAAATCACAATAAGATTAGACAAAAAATATAAATTTATTTATTTATTAAGATTATTAGGTTTATGAAGAGTGTCTTGCTTTTTGTTTTTTTGTTAATAAACTAATAATATATTTTTTAAAGCAATTTGTTCCATCAATTAGTTGTAGTTAAATAAATATTTTTAAGACATGGCAACAAATTAGATTGGATCTAACACTAATTAAAGATGTTTGAATCAACTTGATAATTAGTATTTTCTTGACAAAAAATAAAAAAAACAATTAAACAGTGTATAATAAAAAACAACTTGAGAAACGATTACACTAAAAATAATTTTTCTCTTCCTATTTCCACTTTATTTTATATATTCATAAAATAATATTATATGTTTAATCCTTTTGTAATTTATATATTAATTAAATTAATATGTTTGTTCAATAATCTAAAATATACTATTAATAAAAAATTTAATTAATTGCATGAACCAATAGCATAAAGAAAGAGATGATAGAGAGTTAATGAGTGTGAGATTGAGTGAAAATTGAAGAGTCTCAGCAGAGAAAATAATAAATAAAATAAAATAAATTGAAGAGTAAAATGATGAATTTGGAGTGACATTAAGGAGTGTGAACATTCTTAGGCTTAATCTCTTCTCAGCCTCTCATTATTATTGATTAATTAATAAAAATGAAATATACAAATACCAATTGACTGTCCTTGTCTTCTCTGCCCACTGGGTACGAAAACATGTTTATTTAATTAAATCTGAGTACAATTTATTTCACAACTTTGACGTGCTGTCGTAGGTAGACGTCAACGGAATGACGTCACTGAGATGGCGTCTCTCGTGACGTGGCTCTCAGTTTTGGTGGCGTCATCGTAATTTAGATATGCAATCTAATTTCATATATTTTTTAGACTAGAATGTCAATCAAAATAAAATCTAATTTCTGTCTATATATATAATGGCAATCAAAATAGCCAGCCAAACCTCTCTCTCTCTCTCTCTCTCTCTCTCTCTCCAGCATTTCCATCGGGCAAGCTTTTGTTCATCCAGCAATGGAGGACACTGGAAAAGGAAAGAGACGCCGGCCAAGTCCGGATGAGCCAACGCCATCGCCACCTGCAGCGTCGGCAAGCGAATTGCCAGCGTCCGACGCCGCAGAGGAATCCGCCGTTCAGGAGGAAGAGATGGAGAAGTTCTACGCATTGCTCCGCAGCATCAAGGCCACGAGGGAGCAGTGCAGGGTCCGCGCGCAAAAGCGGGCCAAGCAGAAGAATGAGGCGGCGCCGCCTCTGTGGAAGCCGACGTTCGAGATGGAGGACTTCGACGACGACGCCTTGAACAACAAGATCAAGGGGAAGGACAAGATCAAGGGGAAGGAGAGAGGAGAAGATGAAGAAGGCAGCGACGGTAGCAGCAGCAACATTAGTTTAGATCTCAATCTTGGAGTCTCAAATGCCTTTGAGCAGAGGAGCCTGTGAGTTGTAACTTGTATGCCATGCCAATGCTATGCATGACGATGACATGGAGGGTAAATAATTCTCCTAAATTATCCGATGTGAACTTTTTCTTTTAATCGTTTCCCCTGAAAAAGTTAAAAGGATCGTTTGAAAACGGAATCGTGATTCTTCTTAAATTTCTCGTGCATAAATGAATTGACATATTAGTTCGATGTATTTGGTTGGAGTGGAATTTGATAATGAAAAATAAGGTGGTTGATGTGATGGAAAAAAGTAATTGTAATGGATAAATTTTGAGTGAGTTTTAAATTAAAAATAATTATTATAATTATAAAGTATAATTTTATTATTAATTAAAATAAAATTGTAGAATAAAAATTTTTTTATGACAAAATTTTTAATAAAAATTATATTATTAAAATATAAAAAATAATTTTTTATATTAATTATATTTAATGAAATATTAAAATTTTTTAATGAAAAATATGTAATAAATAATGTTATATTAACCACTTATTAAAATAATTTTATATTTATTAAATAATTTATTTTAGTGAAGATATAGTGTGAGAGAAAAAAAAGAAGATGAATTTTGAAAAAAAGAGAAAAGGTCACATCATGATAAAAAGTAAAAAAAAAGAACGGCAGCCTCCTGTTCCACTTAAAAAGGTGAAACCGGAGATTCTATCAATCTTGTTCTCGTCCCGGAATCGGATTTCGGGGAGATATTTGACGGAACCGGACGGAATAAGGCCGCGATTTCTGCCCGGTTCCGCAACTAAACGGGGCCGAAGAGTTCCTTTGTTATCTTTTTATTTAGCATTGACAGTGATTTATAAATGGATGAAAGATTTTCTTTCAAATATTAAATTGTGACGTTTCACATTTTATAAAAAGGAAATAAGGAAGTTGTGACCAAATAAGGGTTCACAGTTGTGAGCTGCCGTCTAACGAGGGATGGTAATCTTCAACTCTTAAAGGCGTGATTCGATTTAAGCAGAGGACGAGAAAAAAAAAATTGATTTGGGGCACCTCCTCGAATCAGAGAAAAAAAACTATGTGGAGGCGTCCGGTTCAAGTAGCTGTCGAAGCCCCCTCCCTAGTTCGAGGATGAGGTGACTATATGAGGTCCCGGTTCAAGCAGCCCGGAGGCACATATGGGAGGAGGCAACACCTCATATGAGGTCCCGGTTCAAGCAGCCCGGAGGCACATATGGGAGGAGAATGGAGAGTGATATGGAGACGCAGCACGGGGGCACGACAAAGTGTCACTGACGGCGAGCCATTTCGTGATGCATATTGAAGTTGGAGCACATGATGGGAAGGGGAGGAAGCGGGGGAGACAAATGTCGACTTGGGCCATGAGGGTCTTCTTATCCTTTTTCTACGGGAACTTTTCGTCACGTGTTCTCTACTGAACCAATTTGTTTTTTACTGTTACCTTTGACACGAAGATTTTGAGTTTTGAAATTTTCTAGAACAAATCGAATTGATAAAAAAGTTTAATTTGATGTTTGAATAAAAAAATATAATAATGATAATTTAAAATTTTAATTTGATAAATAAATTTTAGTGGGTGTTTGAATAAAAAATAAGAATTAAGAATATAATTTATTATTTTATGAGGTATATAATTATAGTAAATAAAAATATTATATATATTATTTAAAATAATAATTATTAGCACATAAAAAATAAATCGTGTCGTAATATATTAATATTAATTTTGATTAGATCTTTTATATGTTATTAATATTATAATTTACATAAATATTAAGATCTAAATATAATATATTTTTTTTCTAAAAATAAATGAAAATTTTAATTAATAAAATTCTATTATATTAAATATAATATTATAAATAAGATTTTACATTAATTTGATTTAATAGAATAATTTAATTTAAAAGTTTAATAATAATTTATGAATAAATAAATAATATGTACATTGAAAATAATTAAAAGTAAAAAGGTAAAAAGGAAAAAAGTAAAAAGTAAAAAAATAAGAGGGAGAAGTAAAACGTAAAAAAAGGGAAAGTTCTTGCTTCTTGCTTCCGGTCAAGTTCTTGCTGGAAGCATCAAATTTTTTGTTCTTAAAAGTGATCACGTTTTGATGTTTGACAGAATTTGGGCAAGAACCAAGAACATTTTCAATTCTTATCAAAAATTTATTTATTTTTTCTTTGTTTTCGGTCTTTTCAACCGTCACCTTTTAATTTTTTTTTCTTTTTTTTAGCTCCCTAACTTCTTCCTTTTTTAATTATTTTGTAATGTAAGTATATATTATTTAGTTATTTATCAATAGATTATTAGTCAACTTATAAAATAAATTATTAAATTTTATTAATTAAAAATTTATATAATATCTAGTTATAATAATTAAGAAATATTTTGTTAATTAAAATCTTCAATTATTTTTATAAAAAATATTATATTTGGATCTTAAGATTTACGTAAATTATAATGTGAATAACATTTAAAAGATTTAATCAAAATAAATAAATAAAATATTAATAATATAAAATATTTACATAAATTATAATATTAATAACATATTTTTATTTACTAAAATTTTATACCTCACAAACTAATAAATTATATTTTTAGTTCTTACTTTTTATCCAAACACCCACTAAAACTTATCTATCAATTCAACTTTTTAAATTCTCATCGTTACATCTTTTCATTCAAACACTAATCCAAACTTTTCTATTTAATTAATTAATTCTCGAGAATTAACTTTTTCTTAAAATCCTCATACCAAACACCGCTAGAGAGCACCACGTAGTGGCTTCCTAGGAGGTGACGATTGCCGCGAAGGAGTATGTGACCGTGGAGGAGCACCAGAGGAAGAGCGGGAAGGGCCGTAATAGAGGATAACGAACAATGGTGTCGGTGGCGGTGGATGGAGAGGAATCAGAGGAGGCCGAAGATGAAGACGGAGATGATGATGTAGACGGCAATGATGTTCAGCGACAATGAGGACGGATTGCAAAAAAGAAGATGATGACAACAATAAGGACCAAGGCAAACAATGGGAAGAGAAAGAAAGGGGAGGTTGCCAGAGGGCTTCAAACCTATAGGTGCTTCCGCGTGATGGCTGTGCAGAAGATGTCCAGACAACTATGGTGTTTACCAAATTCATCCAGTTATGTAGAGAGTCCTCAGCTTTAGCCGAATACTGTCTGATTAGGAATGACTTGAAGATTATTGTCGATCACAAGATCGACGAAGGTCCACAACTGTGAGACCTTTTTAGGTCCACAACTCACTTATCTCCTTTGGGAAAAAAATGTGTTTGCATAAGAAAATATGTGCAAAATTTTGAATTTTTGTTATTCAAAACTATTAGTATGATTAATTTGCAATCGAGGTAATAGTAACTATAATAATAGAATACCAAATTAATGACTCTCATTTATCCTGAATATAATTTTATTAATAAATTGTGCCAATTTTATAAAATTGATTAGAAGGATCATATCATTACTTGCACACTTAACGAAATGGGGGCGCTTCTCTAGAAGTAGGCAGGGCAAGATTGACATTCTTGCCTACAAAAAGAGAAGATATATACAACTTGTTTGAGCATCCAAACTGGCCATGAACCTATAGTATTGATCAATGGGTCAGGTTTAACGATCAATCAAATCAAATGATCAAATCAGATAATATAAATGAATAAAAAATAAATTAAAATAAAAATATTATTGTAATATTATTAATATATAATATTTTATCTAACAATGTTATCTACCTCTTGGTGGCTTGAGTACTAACGAATCGACTCTAGGAGGTGTTACCAAAGCTGATCCATCCTCACAATCAGCTTTCGTTCAAGGACAAACCATCATCGACAGCTACATTATTGACTTTGAGATAGTCGCTCAGTGGCAGATGACCAGTTACTAGGCCTTCTCATGGAAGGTCATCTCTCCAAAGCTTATGATACGGTCTTATGTCCTTTCTTTAGCATCCCCTGTAGCAGAGGCTATCTAGGGACTTGAATCGCCTAGATGAAGCAATGTATCACCTCCGCTTCAATCTCGGTCTTGGCCAATGGAGTGTGGTTATGGGAGTGGGTGCAACAGTAGAGAAAAGTCCGTCAGGACTGCCCCTTGCTTCTATGTTGTTCATTTTGATTGTTGATGCCCTCGCTAGATGCACCCAGGCTTCCTAAGAGGCAAGCCTTTTTCAATGACTTTGCCGAGAGCCTCGTCCCTTTTCTTGAGTATGCGAATGACACACTATTCTTTATCGAGAGCTCTGAGCAGGAGGCTCATCATGTAGCTATTTTTGTTGATATGTTCGATGGGATGACCGACATTAACCATGCCAAGTCCTCCTTCATCCCGTTTGACATGATTCCTAAGGAGGCTGCCCGCTATGCATCCTAGCTCTAAACTCCAATCAACATCCTACCGATCACCTATTTGGGTCTTCCGCTTTCGAACTATGTATCACTTTCAGATGGTGGACCTCCGATCGTTGAACGTATGGAGCACCGACTTCGTGGATGGAGCTTACGACTACTATCACACGGTGGCGTTCTCATTATGCTTTGATCGGTGCTATTGACACTCCTGATGTATTACATGGCTATCCTTCCATTACCAACTCAGGTACTCAAGCATTTGAATTCTATCATGAGCAAATTTTTTTGGCAGGGCTGTAGATCAGTCACCATGGAGTGCAATAGTTCGAGATCTCCTTTATGTTAACTTGGCTCTCTTGACTTGACGGTTCATGCGGATTATGGGGTTGGAGGATAGTATATGACGCATAGTCTTTCTCACCTACTATGGCGGGATCTTTTCAAGGAGTCTAGGACCATCTTACTTTGTGGGGACCCATCTTTTTGTCGAAGAGTAGCAACTCTAGCTTAGTAGATTCTGCCGCTTATGGCCCCTTCTCTAGATTCTGGGGAGGAATTCTCTTTCTGGCGACATGACTGGTCCCTGGTGGTTTGCTTGCAGAGGCCTTTCTTGTCGATGCACTCGAGGCTACGATAGCGAAGACCTGAACAAAGGAGGGAGGCATGTGCTTTAGTTCGTGGTCTTCACTTTTTTAGCCACATCTCTCGGATCAACGTTTCATAGAGCTTCTGGCACTTCATCAGCGACTGGCTGGCCTCCGCCCTGACCATACTCGATGATATGGATGATTTTGGCTATCTGAGTTCTTCTCAATTCACAGCTTCTGTATCTGCTTCCTTTTTGCCACCACTTTATTAAAAGATTTTAGGACCGACTGTAGGCATATTTGGTGAGTTAACTAAGTCGAGATTGCTCATGCGACGAGGTCGACTTCTCACTAGGATAGAGTGACATCTTGTGTGTTGTGTGGTGAGGCGGAGGAGGACATTACTCATCTATTTTTTGAGTGCCCGACATCCTGAGGTATCTAAAAAACATATGAACATTGCATGTTTCTTCTCATATGACTCGGAGCCGGTGTGGTACACTTCGAGGATGGAGTGTCGGTAACAAAGTTGGAGAGCGTCACTGGCGACTTTTTTGATCGGTGTCCATTTAGCTTCAATGCAACTAGATCATTTTTTGTGGGGAAAGATATCATTGTGACCATATTGTACACTTTCTTATTAGGGAGTGAGATTTTGACTAGTTGGGATAGTTTTCATCTTCTTGGTGCTCTCTCTTTGAGCGCCTACACTTGTACACCCATTCCATAATTATATATATAGATGGATGACACTTAGAACTCTAATGGTCATCCTTTTTCCTCTCAAAAAATATAAAATATAATATAATAAAGTAAAATATAATAATTCAGATGAAAAATATAATAAATCAAGAAAAAATTAAGTCATCAATCAAATATTTGTTAAATAAAAATATTATGAGGTAGTTATAAATAAAAAAGTATTGACGAAATTTTATATGTGTGACTAAGAAGAATGTTGAAACATATTTTTTTTTGAATATATATATATATAACATGTCTAAAAAATGTGTTATTTTTCTTCCAATTTATAATGCGACCCGGACAAGTCGGCCAAATCCAATCGATTTGAACTCAATTTTTTATTGAGTTTGACAGAATTAAATCGGGTTGATTCCTTGCTCAAAATTTAGATGTCCCATGGATTATTTTTATATTTGGATAAGTCGGACACTCATCCGACCGGTCAAGTTGGATCGAGCTTTAAAACACAGATAGGAGCTTCTTGCCTACAAAAGAGAAAAGATAGAGTCTCTAATTGGGTGGTGCATTGGCTGTCACACTGATTGGGCTAAATGCCACTTAGATCAAGAGTTTGAATTTTTAGTAAATGGCGAGTTTCTTTCCATTCTTTAACTAAATTGACGACCAACCTTTGTTAGCAAAATGGTCTATGCATGACCTGCTCACCTTTTTTTGTGCTCATATAGAGGAAGAAAATGAAGGGTGATTAAGATTATTTCATAGAAGATACTTTTTCAAAAAAAAGGAAAAAGAAAAAAATCAACACATATTTCGTCATAAACACGGCTTAGTTTCTATATTTTGGTTCTCTAATCAAATAAATAATATGAAAAGTACAAAATAATGTGAGTGGAAAAGAGAGAGAGAAACACACAAGAGACCATGTGGGTTAGGTTTTTTTTTAAAAAAAAGATTGCCCATTCTTATTAATTAAGTATATTCTTTTATAAATATGAAGATACACGAATTATTTTACTTTTTTTCGGTAGATAGCTGTCGATATTTAAGAAGTGGTGCCGACTGTCTAACCCGTGCGGCGCTAGAAATTATCACACTATCTATAGGTTGGAAGGACGAGACATCATCGAGTTCAAATAATCCGATCAAATCGTCCCGGGTTGCGTACTTTATAATGACAGATGAGACTTCCAACAAAATTTTTTTATATGCAGAAATTTAAACTCGAGACTTACTTAAGCGAGGATGAATAGCTTATCACTTCATCCTAACTTTTCGAACTTTTGTTGGTAATTATTTTGCTTTTTAAAAAAAAAAAGAGTAAAGAGGGAGCCTGACACAATTATGCTTGTCAGGTCGACATACATGTAACCCAACAATCGAATGTGGGCATCAGTACTCCATAATATGCATTGGAGACCCACTGGGTGATGCAGATGCGCACCACACATGCGTTGTTTTGAATGAAAGTTATTAAAATTAATTTCTACTCATATTATTTGAGTTTTCCGTAATAAGTTGATTTCGAATATTTTTTATACTATATCAACAGCACTTTTTATATTATATATATTTTACATTAATTAGGAAAGTTTGCATATCAGGTTGGGCTGGTCGGCACATATCGATTGTTGAAACTTATGCAAGTTCCAACAAATTTTGACCAACACACAGAAAAAAAAAAGAAAAATTGTAGTATCAGAACCGATCATATCACGTGAATAAAATTTTGATTTCAAAGTTCCAGATGATGTTTTTTTCCCTTTTACATATATTAATATTATCTCTTATAATAATATATACACTTATTTGTTAATATATTATTAAAAAAACTATTAGAAATAAATTTATTTAGTTCTAATAATTAAAATATTTTACTAATTAGTTATAATATTATGCTTAGTATTATATTATAATAAAATAATAGTATAAAATTTATAAAAGTAAATAAATTAATGTAAAAAATTATAATTGTATTTATTGCATTATAAAATTAATTTTAAATATTATGTATAATATTATATTTATTATATTATTAATTAAAATTTTCAGTTGCTTTTAGGAAAATTATAAATAATCTAATTTATATTATATTTGGATCTCAAGATATTAGTTACATAATTATAATATTAATAACATATAAAAATTAATCAAAATTAATATTAATATATCACGAGACAGCTTATTATTAGTAAATTTTAAATTAGTAATTACATATAATATATTTTAATATGATAGTAATTATTATAAACAAATACATAAATTTTTATTTACTACAATTTTATACCTCAAAAAATAATAATTAATATTTTTAATTCTTACATTTTATCCAAACATCAAATAAAATCAAATCAAGATTTTAAATCCTCATCATTATATTTTTCATCCAAACACTAAATATAATTTTTTCTATCTAATTGTGAACTAATAAAAACTTAAATTCTACCGTCCAAACACACATTAGATTTTTTTTTTTCTAATTTGAAGTCCATATCTGAATTACGCATCAAGATTAATCTATATCAAGTCAATTAGTGTTCTAATTCCTTAGATCCCATCTATGTAATATAAAAAATAACTCCTAGAAGATATTATTTTCCCTCTTACTATCAACTCTAATCTTATTTAAGAAACATCTTTAATTAATAGTCTTAACACCCTGTCTCATTTTTAGATCACTATGACCTCTATTCCTTTTGTCCTAGTTGTCAAATTTATCTTGATTTGGCTTCTCCCAATTTAATAATTAGCTACTTTTTATCTAGTAACATTGCATGCATTACGACTGACCATAATTAATTTAATCCAAACTTCCAAACTGGGCACACAGTTAATAGTCCATGGTTAATTTATACTAATAAATAAATGGGTCATGACATATACAACGTATAATATTGTGGGCACATATTATATAGCATTGGATTAGACCAAAACCTTTAAATAATATTTTATCACCTAATTGGATCACGTTTTCAAGTTAGTAGACAAAATAATTTTTGTTACGGAATGATTATAATTGGACTCCGTCTGATCCAATTGATTGAGCTTAATTTGATTCCTTTTAACTACGCAAATGGAACGAAACCTACGTCAGCACGACTCCGTCATGGAGCGTTGGCTTCTGACGTCACAGCTGACGATTTTCGTGCTGTTTAATTATATTTAATTTAATTAATGCATATAAAAAAGCTTATGAGCGTGGGTAGAATAATATATCATCTTGGTTCATGCATATCGACTAAAAGTTTCCAGCGATAGCCTTTTTTATATAATTATTTTTTAGTTAAAAAAACATATAACCTCATTCTGAACTTGCAAAAATTAGACAATTTGTGAGGCACTCGTTTGACTTGGCTAATAAGAAAATTTAATAGGTATATATTTAAGGGATAGGTGCCATGGCCTCCCTGATTTTGAATATTGCAACATTGTAATAATGTATATATTATTTTAAATTTATAACGAGGGGAATAAGGATCATTTGGAGTAAAAAGTGGTCCATATATATATATATATATATATATATATATATATATATATATATATATGTATGGGGATATTATTGGGTCAATTAACAAATAAGTAATTATTTGTAAAGATCTTAAGGATGTTTATTCATGTATCGTGAGATAATCGTCGGCGATGATCCATATATATAAATCAGATTTTGTCTCATATAATCTTTATCGAGTGACATATTTGGGCCATCACGATGATTAGTGGTAGTGATTCTTCTGAACTTGCTTTTGCTCTAATGCCCAACATTGGGCAGACCATGATAATTAATTAAAAATAAATATCAAATAACATGAACCTTTATTAAAAAATAAATACCGAATGATTAGGAGGTCGTTTAATTATTTCTTCTTTTAAGTTTAGCATAAATTGATCACTCTTAGAATTACCATTTAAAATTCATGACAAAAAACAAGTCATTTTTTTTAACGCAAAAACAAGTCATTTTGTTTTTACTTATTTTCACCACCTGGTTGGTGGGTTAACGGGCCAAACTTGCTTACAAAATTATTCCATATACTTATTGGGCTTCTCCTAACATAGAACAAAAGCCCAATATGAAAATAGAAAATAATACATGATTCAATTTTACTGACAAATTTTATTAGATTACCAAACCTAGTGATCATAGTCGACCCCACCTAATGGGATAAGGTTTTATTGTTATTGTTGTACTAAACCTAGTGATCATATTGAGTGATTTGTTGGGGGTCATAAATAATCGTTAAATCAATTATATAAATTGTTCGATTTTTGGTCCGGAATGACAGTCCGAAAGGAAGGGCTCTAATTCTATAATATCCTCATTTTGTTTTTCTCATTTTTTTTTCTGGTGAAAACATAGATATGTTGTAAAATGAGTTTATATCATTATGGTCCAATTCTATTAATATAGAGCTGTTAATTATGGATTGTCCAGAATTATCATGTTGCACACAACAAACACGTTCAGATGACATCCCGCCATATTATCAATGATTTTTATTTAAAATTCACATAACTGGTTGATAAATTATCAATAATTTAAATTATTATAATAATCTAAATTACCATTCATGTGAGGTGTAATTAGGGTGTTCATGGATCGGATTTGACCTGACCCGACCCCGAATCCGATCCGATTCACCCGATTTTGATTGGGTCGGGTCACCCGATTTTTAAAGGCTGAATCCGATCCAACCCGACTCGGTTCTGGTCGGGTTGAGTAATCGGATTATTCGACCATTTTTTTCATTTTATTTTATCTTACTTTATCTATTATTTAATATAAAATATTATATAATAAATATTTAAAAAGCATAAAATAATTATTCAACATTTAAACATTATTTTACATATTTAAAATATTTTATTTTAATATTTTTTATACATAATATAAGCTGAAAATTAAAAAAATTAAAAAAAATAAAAAAATAAAAAAAATCGGGTCTTCGGGTGTTACACATTTGTACCAAAATGTTCAGACAGTGTAACACTCAAATACTTTTATTTTTATTAAAATATAATATCATTCAATCTTATTGTCTCAAATTCTAGACTCAAAGTTTATTAGTACCCACTTTTTGTTTTATTTAATCTATAATAGTATAAGATTATAATTAATTAAGATAGACATTTTCATATATTTTTTTCTTAAATACATTTAATTTTAATTAAAGTTCTAATACAATAATGTGAAGTTATTGATAATTTTTTTCTAAAAAAATTGTAATATGAAAAACTCATGGCACGCATGTATTGCTATCACGGGTGTGATTGGTTATTGTTGACAACCTTTATTGATAGGACCACTACTTGCAATATTAATGTGTCGACAACAAAGATTCATAATACTTATTTAAAACATATATAATACTTATTTAAAGCATATTAATCAAGATCAAGAAAGATTCTAATAAATCATCACTAGTCATTGTCAATAATCATCGTAGTCATGTTCTCATTACTAATATCGTTCACATATAAATGAAGTTTTCAATCTATATAATATTATTTCAATTTGTAGACTATCTTTTCACTCATGTGGTAGTATATTTTAACTTCACAAAAAATAGATCTTCTCATTATTAACATCGTTGACATATAAATTGTAACGTCCCAAAATCGGCCCTCCTGCCACGTAGTCAGTCAAGACCTCGGGAACGATACACTGCTTGCTATATTATTGACCATACTATGATCTTGACCATTCAACAAACGTAATACGTGGCATCCATTATAATAATAAACTAATCAGAACTATATTGCGGAAGAGTGAACGTCAGAATATTAAAGGACACCAATAATTAATGAAATCCATAAGGAAGAGGGAAATGATTACAGTCTCCAACCAATTTGAGCATATAACCGAATATTCAATTTCAAGAAAAAGGATAACCATAATGTCTTTCTAATGCAAGACTTAATCATTCAACTAAAGCAATGAAAGAGCTGGATGCTATGAGTTCGATAAGTCATGTGCAGCATTCTCCAAGCTCTGCGTCCTCTAACACCTCTCTAAGTAGAGTTCTCACCTGTAAAATCCCAATGCAGGGGCATATAATACCCATGAGTGAAACATCCAGTACAATAGAAACATAGACGATAAAATAATAATCTGATGATGATTAAATCAATGATGAATAGGCAAAGAAATAACATGCTGTAATCTTTGGCCTCTATACTTTGATTGCAATAAGAAATGAGTTATGCTTCATCATATAATGCTTCGTTCCTTACTATATCTATACTCTATCTCTTTACTGTAACTATGCCCTGTCTTTACTATACCTTGTACCCCAAGTGCTGGCCGCCTCGGCAGCTATTGAGGGGGACGCTGGTTTTGGTGTTGTTGTTGTTGTGGTGGTGGAGTTTGTTGAAAAGGACGTTGTGGTGGTGGGGGTTGTCGGGGTTGTTGCTCATAACGAGACGATCATATGGTTGTGGTGCTCGGTACGAATGGGGCCGGTTATCCTATTGTTGATCCCGTCATTGTTGGTGATGGTCGTTCTCACGGAATTGCTGTTGTTGTGAACCTTGTCCCACATCTAGCTGTCCTCTTCTGTCCCTTTATAACTTTTGATGGTCTCTTTTCATCATGGTAGCTAAACGAACTGCCTGGTTCAGAGTTTGACAGTTGTCGGACCGTGTCTTAGTACTCAAGCCTGGATTCAATCCTTCTACAAAGCGGTTAGTTTTGGCCAATTCATCTATATTCAACTTGGAGTATTGTCTCAAGCAGATGAATTTAGTAAGGTACTGGGACACAATCATAGTCCCTTGCTTCAGGCTTAGAAATTCTTGTTGCTTAGAATCCAGGGAAATAACGTTCCTAAAATAATTTGCGGAAGTCTTCCCATGCAATGGCCTTGACCTCTGGGAATTCAGTTGCCTTGGTCACCTTCCACCAGTTGGCATCTTTGGTGAGGGTGTCAGTAGCGAATAACACCTTATTTTCGGTACAATCCAAGAGTTCGAATTTATCTTCAATGGTCTCTATCCATTGTTCAGCTATATCAATATCTCCTTCACCGTTATAGGTCGATGGCTTTAACTTCCAAAACTCCTATATTGTGCATGGCGGAGGGGGTGGTCGTTCTAATCGCTCTTGTTGTTCTTGGTGTTCTTGTCATGGGGGTGTGTGATGAATCTCATCAGCATTATGGCCATCAAACTCATCGTCAGATAAGTGAACTCTTTTGCGGGGAGGCATCTATGAAAATCACACGATTAAATAAGGAAATGTGGGAAAGATATTTCCTAAACCAAAATGGAATATAACCAGATATATTATTCGCAGCCTTACGGTCAACAATATCTACTATAACCATGTTAAGCTCATAATAAAATTTCACCGTAGAAAAGCAACATTCAACTAAGACCAATAACTAAGTGACTATAGCATCTTTTGGTTCCATGACATCATATGCTACTCATTACGTCAAGACGTTTCTCCAACGTCCTTTCCTAAGGCTTTTCTATGTTTAGAATAACTCGGGCACTCCCATGTGAAATGCCCAAATTGTTCGCGATACAAACAATAGCCAAACCTATCCCATGAACTAGGAGGACTGCCTATGCGCGATGATGCACTCCCTGGCTCTAAGTCAAGAACTTCACTTTCTTGCTCGCTATCTTTAGGAAGCTTTGTGGGTGGAGGAGACTCCACTGGTTGGTTACTACCCATGCTTTCCTGGTTCGAGTGTTCTTGCTCTTCTGGCTCTGGGGGAGGAGGAATGTCATGCCCACGACCTCGTCCACAGCCTTAGTCATGCGCTTGCCTTTGTTTCTGATTCAATGAGGCACTATGAACAATAATGACAATGCATTGGCCTATACTATACTATGACCAATGGGGAGCCAAGAACTTAGACCATGATACCAAATTGTAACGCTCCCAAAATTGGCCCTCTTGCCACGTAGGTAGTCAGGTTGAACCCAGGGACGATACACTGCCTACTATACTATTGATCATACTATGACATTGACCATTCAACAAACGTAATATGTGGCATCCATTATAATAATAAACTAATCAGAACTATATTGCGGAAGAGTGAACGTCAGAATATTAAAGGACACTAATAATTAATGAAATCCTTAAGGAAGAGGAAAATGATTACAACCAATTCGAGCATTTAACCAAATATTCAATTTCAAGAAAAGGGATAACCATAATGTCTTTCTAAAGCAAGACTTAATCATTCAACTAAAGCAATGAAAGAGCTAGATGCTATGAGTTCGATAAGTCATGTGCATCATTCTCTAAGCTCTGCATCCTCCAACACCTCTCTAAGTAGAGTTCTCACGTGCACAATCTCAATGCAGGGGAATAGAATACTCATGAGCAAAACACCCAGTACAATAGATACATAGATGATAAAATAATAATCAGATGATGATTAAATCAATGATGAATAGGCAAGGAAATAACATGCTGTGATTTTTGTCCTCTATACTTTGATTGCAATAAGAAATGAGTTATGCTTCATCATATCAATGCTTCGTTCCTTACTATATCTATACTATGTCCTTTTACTATAAGTATGCCCTGTCTTTACTGTACCATGCTATGTACTTTATTGAACGATACTTTATCTTTACCATGCTATGTTTTGTACTTTACCGTGCTGTACTTTGCTTTGTTGTGAGTTGTACTACATCTTTTACATTACTATGATGTCCTTGAGATTTGTTATTCTATGCGACCTCGACTTTATTAAATTGAAGAACCAGAGGTGCCTCTATACATCTGTGAAGCCAGTGATGACCATTATAGAGAAGGTGTAATGCCAATGCATATTTTTTGGATACAGGTGGGAGGGGACCCGTACCCCAGGAACAATGGTCATTGATGATTCGCAGGTTTGTTGTCTCCTCAACTACGCTACCTGTCCATCTGGCGCTATAACATATGATCCATATGATGCCCTCTTTGGGGAAGGGAAGATGTCAATGCATCGCCACTTTTTGGAATACAAGTGGGAGAAGACTTGTACCCCAAGAGCAGTGGCTCAGCTACTTGCCCCTTCTTCTGTATTATACTATGATCTTTACTCTGTACTTTGGACGGCACATGGTAATACCTTAGTTCCATCTTTACTTTACATGTCTTATTCATCATTTATGGATTTTAGTATCATAGGCCAAAGAAAAGTTGAAGTCGAATCCCTTATCTCTGAGGAAATAACATTATGTCACATTAAACATACATTATGCAAAGGCCTGATTCGTCCTGCAGGGAGGGAAGGGTTGATTAATGTTTTTATAGTATTGGACATGACCTTAAGTGGCCTGTCAAGGTTAGGGTCCAACTATAAAAGTTTAGGCTCAAAAGGGCATTTACATCTTTTGCAACAGGACTTGGACCGGGTCGAGGGAAACCCGGGTCGGGCCTTCTGTCTGGGTCCATGTGCATGACCCGAACTGAGTCGGGTTCGACTCGGGCCGGATCAGCACTCGAACTTTGAAGTCGGCCAGAACTCTAATGTCACAGTCGTTCCTTCCTCTGGCACAACCGTGTCATCATTGCTCGGTCATTCCTTCTCTGGACCGTGTTGTTGTCCCGGCCGTGTTACGCAATGGCATGACTGTGCCGCAGCCACAATCGTACCTATCATTGGCACGCCCGTGTCTTGACGATCGGATCACCAAGGCTCAAATCGGTTGACCATTTGCTTGGAATCGGTCGACCGTTCGCTTGGAATCGGTTGATCGTCCTTGTTAGGGGCATGGTTGTACCTTTTCTCTAGTACGCCCGTGTCATGAGTCGGTTGTTTGGCCTCAGGACCAGTCATGCCTGTGCCACCCACATGGAACGACCGTGCCATCGCGGTCAGAAATAGAGTGCATCGTGCGCCCATCTTCTTCCTCCTTTCCGTCCGACTTCTGGCCGTCAAATCACAATAATCATAATACGAAAAGTAGAGTTCATCTATTCTAGATCAAGGTGGACTCATCATATGCATCATACGATTAATAGTTTATCATCTATGGGGAAATGACGACTAAGGTACCTTCGGTCGTCCTTTGCTTCGCCGACGGATATGTACGTCATCTCTTCGGTCGCTGGTCGTTCCTGGCCGGTGGGGAGATGCGTCTGGCCTTCAGAGTGCATCGAGCGAGGGCCTGTGTGCGCTGATCGTACACTGCTCGCTACTGTCATTGTGCGCGCAGTTCGCTGGAGTCCAGGAAGATGAAGAACGAAGGGTGGAGCGGCGGCCGATTGGAGGGCTTCCAAGGGGGCGCGAGGGCCCTCCCCCCTTTTATCACCTCTCACCCTCCGACTCCCAGCCGGAAATCAGGGAAGAGAATCAGGAGAGGAGATTACTCCCCCGATTCTTTGTCCTTTTCGTTCATCTTCTTCTTTTTTTTTATTCGAATTCCATTTGAATTCTTTCCTTATTTGCCTTTGATTTTGATTTTTGAATTCCTTCCATGTTTGTCGATTGCCAAGCGTTACATTATTACCCCCTTAAAAGAAAATTCATCCTCGAATTTTGATAAGATTTAGGACTTACCGAATAATTCGGGAAACCTTTTACGCATCTCTGACTCTACTTCCCATGTTGCTTCTTTTCCTTGGTGATGCTTCCATGCTACTTTGACCAACGATATTTTTTCTTCCCATTCTAGTACTCTAGTATCTCCATGGGTTGCTCCTCATACGTTAGATGTTCCTTGAGATTTGGTTCCTCAATTTGGATCACATTGGCGTAGTCATGCTTGTATTTTCGAAATAATGAAACATAGAAGACATTGTGTACTCTAGCATACGCTGGGGGTAAGGCCAATCTGCACGCCGAGTCTTCGACCATATCTAAAATTTTGAAAGGGCCCACATACCTTGGGTTCAACTTTCCTCTCTTGCTAAATCGCATCACGCCTTTGGTCGGTGAGACCTTGAATAGGACCTGATCTCCTGCCTTGAATGTGTGTTCTCGTCGTTTCTTGTTTGCATAAGCCTTCTGTCGATCTTGAGCTGATTTCATCTTTTCTTTATTAGTTCAATCCTGACTGTGTATTCTTGGGTCTATTTCCACAGTTCCGTGCTTAAGATATTTCTTTCGCCCACTTTACCCCAACATGTCGGGGAGCGGCATGGTCGGCCATACAATGTCTCAAATGGGGAAATCTCTATACTAGCATGATAGCTATTATTATAGGAGAACTCGATAAGGGGAAGATGACTGTCCCAGTTGCCATGCCAATTCAAGGCGCATGCTCAAAGCATATCTTGCGTTTGGATTGTCCTCTCTGATTGACCATCGTCTGAGGGTGGAATGTAGTACTATATCATAGTTTTGTTCCAAAGGCATTTTGGAGGCTCTTCCAAAACCTTGCGGTAAATCTGAGGTCCCTATTGGACACAATAATTGATGGAATTCCATGAACTCTAACGATCTCCTGCACATAAAGATCCATTAGACTTTCAAGTGATTGTTTTACCTTAATGGATAAGAAGTGAGCCAATTTGGTGAGTCGGTCCACTATAATCCAGATAGCATCGTGTCCCTTCTGAGTCCGCGGAAGTCCTATGATTAAATCCATTGCTATCTCTTCCCATTTCCACTGAGGAATCCCAAGACTCTTCAATGTGCCTTGGGGTTTCTAGTGTTCCACTTTGACTTACTAACAAACAATGCATCTCGAGACGTATTCTTCAATCTCCTTTTTCATATCGGGCCAGCAGTAACTTCTTTGCACATCTTTATACATCTTGATACTTCCAGGGTAGATTACAAATTCTGATTTGTGGCATTCATCTAAATCTTCTCTTCGAAGTGTTGAATTGTTTGGCACCTATAAACGGTCATGGTACTAAATGCCACCATCTGGGGATACTTTGAAATCCTTTGCTTCATTACTGATCTTCATCATCATGGATTGATAGTTAGGATCTTCAACTTGTGCTTCAGTGATCCTTCCATTAAAGTCAGGTACAATCCGTTGCATCATCATGAGTGAACCATCATGTCTTACTTTTGGCATCCATTTGAAGAGTTCTTCCATCAGTTCGAGCCGTCGAAGGCGCATGAAGGCCACTGATCCTTCCCATTTTTGACTGAGAGCGTCGGCTACTGAGTTTAGCTTACCAAGGTGGTAATTAATGGCGAACTCGTAGTCCTTAAAAATTCCATCCATCGTCTTTGGTGCATGTTAAGATTTTTTTGAGTAAAAACATACTTTAGACTTTTGTGATCTGTGTAGACTATGAACTTCTCTCCATAGAGGTAATGACACCAAAACTTAAGGGCAAATACTACCACTGCAAGCACAAGGTCATGTGTAGGATAGTTGACCTCATGCTTCTTCAGTTGTCTGGATGCATATGCCACTACTTTCTCGTGTTGCATCAAGACACATCCGAGTCCTGTGCCACTGGCATCACTATGAACTGCGTAACCATCCTGATGGTAATGTCAGGATGGGTGCTGATTAATCGTTTCTTTAGCTCTTGGAGGTTCTCTTCACATTTTGGTGACCAGATAAACTTCTCTCCTTTCCTTGTGAGTTTAGTCAGTGGTAGTGCTAGTCTGGAGAAGTCTTTGATGAAGCGTCAGTAATATCCCGCTAAACCAAGGAAACTCCTGATCTCGGATACATTCTTTGGTTGTGTCCAATTTGATACCTCTTCAACTTTCGCTGGGTCAATTGAAATTCCATCCTTGGAGACGATGTGGCCAAGGAACACCATCTCTTCTAACAAGAACTCACATTTGGAAAACTTCACGTACAATTTCATTTCCTGCAAAGTTTCTAAGATAATCCTCAAATGTTCCCTGTGCTACTCTATACTCGATGAGTAAATGAGGATGTCGTCGACAAAGACGATCACGAACTTGTTAAGATGTTTATTGAAAGTTCGATTCATGAGGTCCATGAATGCTGCTGGGGCATTGGTCAAACCAAATGGCATGAAAAGGAACTCATAGTGTCCATAGCGTAATCCGAAGGTTGTCTTTGAAATATCCTCTTCTGCTACCATGAGTTGGTGGTACCCGCTCTGCAGATCGATTTTGGAGAAAACCTTCGCACTAGACAACTGATCAAACATTTTGTCGATGCAGGGTAGCAGGTTCTTGTTCTTCACCGTGACTTTGTTTAGCATTCGATAATCGATGCAGAGTCTTAGTGAACCGTCCTTCTTCTTGACGAAGAGGACTGGAGCACCCCATGGTGAGATGCTAGGTCTGATGAAACCTTTGTCCAATAATTCTTGAATCTGAGTCTTTAACTCTTTCATCTTTGCTGGAGCCATATGGTATGGGCCTTTGGAAATTGGTGCTTTACCGGGTACACTTCAATATGAAAATCTATCTTCCTCTTGGGTGGTAGACCGCTAACATCTTCAGGGAATACATAAGGAAATTCCCTTACAACCAACCTCCATGTCTTGCAATGTCTTGGTAGGTGCTTCGGCCTTGGTCACACTTGCTAAATAACCTCTACACCCTTGTCGAAGAAGTTTGTGTGCCTTCATGGAGGACACTATGACCTTTGGTTCCTTCCGAGCTATGCGTCTAACAATAACTTTGTATGTATCTTGTGTTCCTATAACAACTTTCTTTTGCTTGCATAGTATAAAAGCATCATGGAAAGTTAACCAATCCATGCCCAATATTACATCATAATCTTTCATGGGTATAATGATCAAGTTTGTAGGAAATATCTTTTTTTCTATTTCTACTTATACATCAGGGAGGTATTTGGTGGTATATAGGGTTCCTTATGGTGTAAATATGCTCATTTTATGATCTAAGTTCATGACAGTTAACCCTAAGATAATAGCGCATTCTTCAAATATGAAAAAAATGAGAGGCACCAGAATCAAATAAGATAATAATGGGTAGCTTAGCCACAATAAGTGTACCTCGAATGACTTTAGCGTCATTCAATGGAGCATCTTCCTCCAGGTTGAAGAGTCTCCCTTGCACCAATTGTTGCTCACGTCGTGGGCAATTTATCGAGATGTCGCCCATTCCTCCATAGTGGAAACATGCTCCAGCCTTCATGCGGCATTCACCTATGTGAGTCCTGTCGCAAATATTATACAAGACCCGCTCCCCAAATGCGGGCAGTGCATGAGGGGCTCTGGGTGTCTGTTGTCTCTATTGAGGTGCTGGCCGCCTCGGCGGCTACTGAGGGGATCGTTGGTTTTGGTGTTGTTGTTGTGGTGGAGCATGTTGAAGAGGACATTGTGGTGGTGGGGGTTGTCAAGGTTGTTGCTCATAACGAGGACGATCATATGATTGTGGTGCTGGTACGGATGAGACCGATTATCCCGTCGTTGATCCCATCGTTGTTGGTGATGGTCGTTCCCAAGAAATTGCTGTTGTTGTGAACCTTTTCCCACATCCAGCTGTCCTCTTCTGTCCCTTTGTAACACTTGATGGTCTCTTTCCATCATGACAGCTAAACGAACTGTCTAGTTCAGAGTTTGGCAATTGCCGGGCCATGTCTTAGTCCTCAGGCCCGGATTCAAGCCTTCTACAAAGCGGTTGGTTTTGGCTAGTTCGTCCATATTCAACTTGGAGTATTTTCTCAGGTGGATGATTTTAGTCAGGTACTAAGACACAGTCATAGTCCCTTGCTTCAGGCTCAGAAATTCCTGTTGCTTAGGATCCCTCTAGTAGGCAGGGAAATAACGTTCCTCAAATAATTTGCGAAAGTCCTCCCATGCAATGACCTTGACCTTTGGGAATTTAGTTGTCTTGGTCGCCTTCCACTAGTTCTTGACATCTTTAGTGAGTGTGACAACAGCGAATAACACCTTCTTGTTTTCAGCACAATCCAAGAGTTTGAATTTATCTTCAATGGTCTCTATCCATTGTTCAACTATATCAATATCTCCTTCACCATTATAGGTCGACGGCTTTAACTTCCAAAACTCTTGTATTGTGCATGGGGGAGGGGTGGTCATTCTAATCGCTCTTGTTGTTCTTGGTGTTCTTGTCGTGGGGTGTGTGTGATGAATCTCATCAGCTTATGGCCATCAAACTCATCGTCTAATAAGTGAACTCTTCTACGGGGAGGCATCTATGAAAATCACACGATTAAATAAGAAAATGTGGGAAAGATATTTCCTAAACCAAAATGGAATATAACCAGATATATTATTCGCAGCCTTATGGGAAACAGTATCTACTATAACCAGGTTAAGCTCATAATAAAATTCCACCATAGAAAAGCAACATTTAACTAAGACCAATAACTAAGTGACTTTAGCATCTTTTGGTTGCATGACATCATATGTTACTCATTATGTCAAGAGGTTTCTCCAACATCCTTTCCTAAGGCTTCTCTATGTTTAGAATAACTCGGGCACTCCCATGTGAAATGCCCAAATTGTTCGTAATACAAACAATAGCCAGACCTATCCCACGGACCAAGAGGACTGTCTATGCACGATGACGCACTCCTTGGCTCTAAGTCGCGAACTTCACTTTCTTTCTCGCTATCTTCAAGAAGCTCTGCGGGTGGAGGAGACTCCACTGGTTGGTTACTACCCACGCTTTCCTGGTCGGAGTGCTCTTGCTCTTATGGCGCCGAGGGAGGTGGAACGTCATGCCCACGACCTCATCCACGGCCTTGGTCACGCGCTTGAGTTTGTTCCTGATTCTGGGGAGTTGGGGATTGCATGTGCGCTTCTACTACAAAAAAATCCTTCTTCCTCCACGGACAACTCGTGACGTTATGTGTCGAGGAGGCATCAATAGAAACGATATGACTGAATAATGTAAGGGAAATCTATATAAAGAATTTATGCAATATTTACTTGAGGAGTGGAGCTGCAGATGCTCATGAAGCTTGCACATGACTTTACTTTGATTCAATGAGGCACTATGAACAATAATGACAATGCATTGGCCTATACTCTACTATGACCAATGGGGAGCTAAGAACTTAGGCTTTGATACCAAACTATAACGCTCCCAAAATCGGCCCTCCTGCCAAGGTTGACCTCGGGGACGATACTGCCTGCTATACTATTGACCATACTATGACCTTGACCATTCAACAAACGTAATATGTGGCATCCATTATAATAATAAACTAATAAGAACTACATTGCAGAAGAGTGAATGTCAGAATATTAAAGGACACTAATAATTAATGAAATCCATAAGGAAGAGGGAAATGATTACAATCTCCAACCAATTCGAGCATTTAACCAAATATTCAATTTCAAGAAAAAAGATAACCATAATGTCTTTCTAATGCAAGACTTAATCATTGAACTAAAGCAATGAAAGAGCTAGATGCTATGAGTTCGATAAGTCATGTGTAGCATTCTCTAAGTTGTGCATCCTCCAACACCTCTCTAAGTAGAGTTCTCACCTGCAAAATTCCAATGCAGGGGAATAGAAATACCCATGAGTGAAACACCCAGTACAATAGAAACATAAACGATAAAATAATAATCAGATGATGATTAAATCAATGATGAATGGGCAAGGAAATAACATGCTGTAATTTTTTGCCTCTATACTTTGATTGCAATAAGAAATGAGTTATGTTTCATCATATCAATGCTTTATTCCTTACTATATCTATACTCTATCGCTTTACTGTAAGTATGCCTTGTCTTTACAGTGTCATGCTCTGTACTTTACTGAACGATGCTTTATCTTTACCACGCTATGTTTTGTATTTTACAATGCTTTACTTTACTGTACTTTGCTTTACTGTGAGTTGTACTACATCTTTTACATTACTATAATGTCCTTGGGGTTCGTTATCCTATGCGAGCTCGACTTTATTAAATTGGAAAACCAGAGGTGCCTCTATACATTTGTGAAGCCAGTGATGCCCATTATAGGGAAAGTGTAATGCCAATGCATACTCTTTTTGGAATACGGGTGGGAGAGGACCCGTACCCTAGGAACAGTGGCCATTGAAGACCCGTAGGTTCGCTGTCTCCTCGACTACGCTACCTGTCCATCTGGCACTATACATATGATACATATGATGCCCTCTTTGGGTAAGGGAAGATGTCAATACATCGCCCTTTCTGGAATACAAGTGGGAGAAGACTTGTACCCCAGGAGCAATGGTCTTTAAGGACTTGTAGGTTCACTGTCTCCTCAGCTCAGCTACCTACCCCTTCCTCTGTACTATTCTAGATCAAGATGGACTCATCATATGCATCATACGATTAATAGTTTATCGTATATGGGGAATTGACGACTAAGGTACCTTCAATTATCATTTGCTTCGTCGGCGGATCTGTACGCCGTCTCCTCGGTCGCCGATCATTCCTAGCCAGTGGGGAGGTGCGCCTAGCCTTCTTGAGTGCGTCGAACGAGGGCCTGTGTGCATCGATCATCCACCGCTCACTGTTATCATTGTGCGCACAGTTCATCGGAGTCGAGGAAGATGAAGAACGAAGGGTGGAGCGGTGGCCGATTGGAGGGTTTCCAAGGGGGCACGAGGGTCCCTCCTCGTGCCCCTTTTATCACCTCTCACCCTCCGACTCCCAGCCAGAAATCAGGGAGGAGAATCGGGAGAGGAGATTACTCCCCCGATTCTCCGTCCGTTTCGTTCATCTTCTTCTTCTTCTTCTTTTTTATTAGAATTCCATTTGAATTCTTTCCTTATTTGCCTTTGATTTTGATTTTCGAATTCCTTCCATGTTTGTCGATTGCTAGACGTCACATAAATGGAGTTTTCAATCGATATAATATATTTCAATTCTTAGAGTATCTTTTCACTCGTGTGGTAATATATTTGAACTTCATAAAAAATATTTTTTAACCCATTAAAAATATCTTTTCACTCATGGGTCATCGTCAATCGATTATCATAAAGCTTTTCATTTACATTATCTTAGGAAAGATCAAGGTTGTCAGGATCGCTTGTAGGATCATAAGATTCTACGATTCAAGAGTAGGCAAGACATCCTTATCTCATTTGAAGATCTGAAATGTAAGATCGTATGTGGATTGATCGCTGGATCATAAGATAGGTAGAATCGTAAGATCCCACTTATCCTGTGATTTTATTTTTTTATTTTTAATTAATTTTTATTGAGAAACTAAAAAATATAAAATTAAAAAATTGGCAACAAAGGAGGTAACTTTCTCAATCTATCATATTTTAATTTTATTTATTTAAATTTATTTTTAAAATATGAAAAATGAAAAAAATATAATATTAAGAATAAAAATTAGCAGGACATTAAGTTAAATTCCTATTCATTCTCTCCGTCTCAATTTCTCCATTTTATTTTTATGAATGATCTAATATTAATTAATAAACTTATGTAAAAAATGATATTTAGAAAAAAAAAATATTTAATTTTTTATAATTCATATGAGAAAATTGATTTACCATTGTTAATAATCAAAATTAGTTTGTCTTAACTTCTAATTCTAACTTTCTATATTGTTATGTAGCCCTTGAAAGTTGCAAATTAAGTATAATGTAGATATTGAGAGTAAAATATCATATTATTATTATTATTGGTACTATTATTTTTTTTAAAAAATATTTTTTTATTCATAAGGTAAGATCTTATGATCGTTGATCCTCCGGACCTCTCTTGATCTTACCTCGAAAAGCAATCCTAACAACAATCATAAGAATATTGTAACGATCCGAAATTCACCTTAAAAGTTTTGGACATATAGAAAAATTTCACCCAGTTAGCTCGTGAGTCGACCTCAAATAAATAGCGAAAGACTTTAACATTTTAGAGAAAATCATAAATAAATAAAAACTTTGTACTAAATATATAACATCCTTGTAATTAATGAGTCGACCTCAAATATCTAAAGACTTCTATACATAGTACCAATGTTCAACTAGAACTTATTTAAAGCTAAGCATATACAATGCTTGGTCATGTGCTTGAATTGTCATCCATCACTTAAGTATGTAAAGGTTATGTATGCTTGATAACCTATACGGATCCAGAGGGTAGGGATTCTCAATTAGAGTATGTAAATGTTATGTATGCATGATAACCTATGGCATACTTCTATATGTGATGCATCATCATCATAATATCATCAATGCATGCCATGAACTATCTCTGTAATATCTGAAATCACAAATGAGTTAATTAACTTGATTATAAATTGATTAAGTTAATTATTATTTTGATATAGATTTAATGAAATTGTAATATTATAATGCTCCTCGGGCAATTAATTTAATCAAGGATTAAAATTCAGTTAATTGTATTTTGAGAAGAAATTGAAATTAATTATGATTTATATTCAGTTCTGAATTATTAGATGGATTAGGTATTAATTAAGATAAAGCTAAATGATCTAATTAGTTTTAAGCCCATTTATTATGATAAGTCCTAATTTAATTAACTATATTTTTTGCTTACTAGTTACATGATCCGTTTAATGTTTGATGGACTTTTGATAAATTCCAGTTATTCTCCATTGTAAAGAAAAATAAAATAAAATAAAATAAAATAGAGGAAATAGAAAATAATATATATGAAGGTGGCCCACAATATGTTAAGTTAAATGGTGAGCTGCCACACCATAATGAGATGGCACTCATGCAAGGTACCTCAGCATGCCATGTAAACAATATATATATATATATATATATATATATAACACTTATATATGGATAGAAAGAGGGTCCTTGCCGACTGTGATGGAAGAGCATTATCCTTCTTATGTCGGCCAGGAGAAGAAAGAAAAAGAAAGAAAAAAAGAAAGAACTAAAGAAGATGATGGTTATTGCTAGTTGATTTGAAGATAGAAACGAGAAGGAAAGGGAGGTTACCTTCTTTCCTTTTGCTACCGAAGAGGAATAGGAAGGGAGAGAAAGACACTTCTTTTTTTTAAGGGAGGAGGAAAAAGAAAGGCAAGGAAAAAAATAAGGAAAGAGAAATTAGGAAGGTATGTAAGAAGAATCCTATCTTTTTCCTAAATTTCTATCTATTGAATCCAAGGCATATTTGATTATATGATTGGAGAAATTTCAAGTGTACATCGATTGAAACTGTCCATAGAAATCAAATAGATTATAGAACTTTTGCTTCTTGTTCCTTTATGGCAAAAAATTTGCTATTAGTAATTAAATACAAAAACTGCTCACAAAATTATAGAATTTATATCACCTAATCTTCTATAAGTCTAGATTCCATGAGATTTGGAATGACCTTAAAATCATGTGTACGTAGTATGTTATCTACAAAATAGTGAGCAGATATCGTGATGTTCTCCAAAATGATATAGTTAGGTTCTAAATTATACTCTTCTTCACATCCTGTCATACAAAAATCTGAAAATTTTAGATGAGTTCGATTCTTCTAGAAAATGCTTAATAAAATTGGAACTACTAAAAAATAAATTATATATAAGGAGATATCAAATTTACATTAGTTACCTCTTTGTCTCCTAGATTGTAAAGCAAAATCTAAATATGTACCACCACGGAATATTCCAAGACTTATATTAAATAGTATAAATTATGAAATTAAGTGTCTCCACTCCATTCTATGTCTACTTTCAGTGAGCTTTAAAATTAGTCAATCATAATTTTGAAAAAGTTATGAATTCATCTTTAGGTTTTTGCTTGTCACAAAGTGTTATTCGATTTTGTAAATCATATATTACATCTAATAGTGATATAGTTATTTGATAATTTAGGGTCAAAACTACACAAGATATTAGGTTTCATTTACAATTAGAATAACTCGAAAAGAACATGTCTAGTAAAAGTTATAAATATTTTATCGAACCTCACTTAGTCTATCAGAATGAAATCTAGGATAGATTATGTTACTATTTGTTAAATTTATTATGCTCAATCCAAAGGGATATAAATTCAATAAATTTTACGAATTTAACCATAGTAAATCTATTTTTAGAAAAATTAGAAATATCAGAAGAGGTGATGTTTACTATATAAATCATAAAGTAAGGTCACACAGTCTGTTAGGACATAGAACAACATAAAATTTAGGTGGAATGCTAATTTTCCTGAGAAGCAACCGTAAAGAAATAAAATGCAAAACTTTTACCAATTAAGGTTTCTATAATAAGGAACCAGGAAAAATCAGAATTATGAAATTTGGCTATGAAGATTTGAATTTTTCTTTACCATGTATGCAATCTATCATAGTATAAGATCAACTCTTGTGATAAATAATTACTTAGGGTTTAAAATATAGCAAGAATATAATTGTTATTATTATGGTTATAGGATTAGATGAGTCAAGTAAGAAAACGAGAAAATCTTTTGATTTGTACTCATACAAGGTAAGTTGGTTTCTCCTATTCTATATATTCACCTCTTGTGAATTTGGTGTAACATTGGTTGTTATATGAATTAGATATGTCTTTCGTTCTTCTGAAAAGCATACTTTACCAATTGATTGATTGGTTGCGCACTTCAAAAGCATGTATGATATGGTATGAATCGATTCTGACAAATGCAATCATCATTCGATTGAATGGGTATTGATTATGATTTTAAACTTTACCGATTGATTGATTGGTTGAGCACTTCAAAAGCATGTATGATATGGTATGAATCGATTTCGAAAATGCAATCATCATCCGATTGAATGGGTATTGGATATGATTTATCTCATGATATTGTGATATGTATTTAATATATCTTTGGAAAAGTTCTTATGAGATGTTGGAATGATTGACCAATAGATTGCACATTGAAAATCAAGTGTGAAATGTTTATGAATTGTTATTGCAAAGTGCAATCATGTTTCGCTCAAATGAATGATCAATATGATTTATAATTTGATATTCATAATATAATTATTATATGATGAATCATGCATGTATGTATGATGGTTGAAGTTAAGTGCTACATCATTAATAATGATAGGAGTCACCTTTAGAGTTCAATTCATCATTGTGTTCCCTAAGACGAGATAGACTGGAGCTAAGTTTCATGCAGAGCTAAGTGTTACATCGTGATAAATCATGGTGGGAACCACCTCTAGAATCCATAGGGGCCACCTCTAGATTCCACTTATTGATATATGATATGTTCTCCGAAAGGGATGAGGTAGAATGGAACTAAGTACTACGTCGCTGATCACGATGTGAGCCACCTCTAGAGTCCACCTACTGACCACTTGGCGATTGATGATTTGTGCATTCATATGAGAGTGTTGCATTTGCATACATATATTTGATATGATTTGAATGATATTGATTGCAATTGGAGTGTGAAGATTTTGATTAGAAAATTGTATATATTATTTTCAAATATATAAAAATACTAATTATTATATTATAATCATTGCGTATCTTTGCATGTTTCTTCGAATTGATTAGATCGTAACACATAGATTATGAGTTATCAGCTTATTGAGCTATTTTTGCTCATAATATTCTTTCTAATATTTTTCAAATCATTATAGCTTCTTGAATCGTGCGAGCTCATAATCTTAGCAGGGTTAACTCCTTTGATGTAAAGGTACTTAGGGGAGTTGTTACTCTCGTGTCATTTTGTTAGATGTCGAGAGAATTCGTCCAGTTTATTACTTTTTTCAAAAATGAATTGAATCTAAAACAAAGTCATTTTGTGAAAAGAAAAAATTAAGGAGTATTAGTCTGCTCTGAAGGATCATAAAAAAATGTGTAGTTTGTTTAATGATATTTTTATTCTTATGTTATAGAAAAAAATCATCACATTTTCGCAATTTTTGCAATTTTATTTGATCGTCCATTATGAGTCATGAACTTGAGTTTAAATTGTGATTTAATTCGGGTTCGTGACAATCTCATCCTTATATCACATTATATAATACTTATCATTCATTATTAACATGACATTCTTGAAACATAACCATGTTAACACACCTGCTTCACTTGATATTCTCCTCGAATATGAATATGAATCATCTGCAAGTATCATACCATAAGAATATGAATTCATATCATTCATATGACATAACATATCATGGTATTTCATTTTCATAATCATGTGCATCCTAAGAATTTCATTATAACTCGTTAATCCTTACTTATAGCTTAACGTCTTTCCTTCTTTTACCTTACATCTCCTAGGATTACTTTATAACCCCTTGGCCATCCATTTATCTTACATTCATTCGTTATCATATGATGTTATTGGGGTACCTTACTCATATTAACCTTATCATATGTCATCTTTCATCTTTATAGTGGAAAATTTCAAACACTTTTTAGGTGTTGATATTATTTTTCGAGAAGTCTCAATCAGCATAAGGTGAAAGACATTTATTTCTCACTACAAGAAAATTGGCAATTAGCGACTCATGGTTGGAGACGCTAGGGAGGCGCTATTACGTCTCTGTTGTGAAGAGCGTCTCCTTAGCGTCTAATTAGCGCCGCAAAAATGAGATGCTGGTAATCGGTGGCTAGTGGCGTCGCATTAGAGTCAAAGATAATGAGACGACTAGCGCCACATGTTGATGCTATATCGACGTTATTAAGATGCGATGTTTGCGACTGCGCGAAGCAGGACCGCGTCGCTAAGTCGACGCGCAAGGGGCGGTAGACGTGAGATGCTATTCCGACGCCCACGTGTGACTAATGTAGGCGCTAGTAAGGCGCTATATTGACGCAAATATGATCGTGCATTTGTCTCCAATGAGACGCTAAGATAGCGCTAAGTGCGATATATTTAAATTAACGTCGACATGCGTTGAGACGCCAATGAGACGCTATGGTGTCGCTACTTGCACATTTTTTTACCCGCCCCAGCCTCATTTTTTTTCCTTCCCACACCATACAACTTATAATGCATCTCAAAATGCATTGATATTCATCACAGGCAATATAAAAGCATCACAGACAATATAAAATCATCACAAGCAATATAAAACCATCATAGGCAATATAAAACCATCACAGGCATAATATATAACATAAGAATACGAAAACTACTAAAGCGAACTAACAAACTATATGTATGTTTAAGTTCATAAGTAACAAATGCATAGTTTATTTTCTATCCTAGATTTGAGAGTTATTGTTATCATTTCGGACGTTCGACCCAGACGTGCTCGGTCCATGGCCTCGCGGGGATGGATTCTGTGTCGGGATTAATCCCTGAATCGCCTGCAATAGAGGACCCAACTGCTGTGACACCTGCTGCGACAACTGTTGCGACACCTACTACGATATCTGCTCCGATAATTGCTGTGATAGCTGCGTCAGATCAGGTGTAGCAAATGAGCTCGGGGCAGATGCCCCTCTTGCATATCCTCCGATCCTCCTAGGTATCTGAGCGGCTGTGCCGAGGCCACGCAAGTATCCCCCTCATGTCGTGCCAGCCACCTCCTCCCAAACAGTAGGGTCCTCTACGAAATAGAAAAATTATAAAATCATATAATATATAAATTATATATCAAGAATCACATAATTTAAAAACATGACTAAACCAACGAAGAAACATTACCTAGTGACTGAGTACTCGGATCATCTCCATACTTTTCAGCCATTTTTGCATTATACTCATCCTAAAAAATTTAAACATTGTGTATTTCAAAAATAGTGCACTAACGACAACAACCAAATGACCATATCATGAGGCTTACTAAAAAGCCTGCGAGCAATGAGCGTGATTAAGTCGTTTGTCTTTCGGCTCTTATGCGTGGCCTCATAGACCACATGAAAGTCTACGTGACCGCCTTCTTTCTCCTCCTACAATAAAGTTTCAAATTTGATAACATAAGTATAAGTCAAAAGTTTGATTAATTGAATTTATATGTAAATTACCATGCGCCGTAGATGCTCGTCAAATCGCATCAATCCCCCTGTGTGGATGTGGGCCTCGGGCTTCAAAAGACGGTTAACTCTTGTCTTTTCCGACTTCCTTTGCCATCGTTCATCCGTCCTTTGTGAACATCAAATACTTACACTTTCAAAAAACTATAATTTTCATAAAAATAATGTAAAAGTATATATACTTACCACTTCCTACAGAGGGACTCCCAAACCGAGCGCCTAATATGTCTCTGGCATCTTTGTATGCCCTACTCCAAAGTGAGGCCGGCGGACGTGACGACCTTGGAAACTTGTATAATCGATTTCGGAGGCGTTTCGCAGCGACCTCCTTAAAAGCTCTCCCGATCGTCCCTAAACTAAGATCCGGATGAAACTGATTTGCCTCCTACAAATAGAACGTTAAAAGTTCGTAATTTTAAAATAAATATAAATCGAATTATGTAACCCAAATAGAAGATCATACCGTAAAGGCTCGAAAGATGTCATCTCGCACTTGAATTGGGACATCTTTCCATGATCCTGCCCCTTCCGGCAAGTGGGAAAGAACGAGAGCACTGACATCCCGCACGGTACTAGTGGGTAAGAAAGTGGTCCTGCCAATTACAAAGAAGAATTAATTTTCAATGATAACCAAAATTATAACAAAAATTGTACAACTTATTTAACTTACGGTCGACCAATATTATTCACAGTGACCACCCCATTATCGTGTAACCCCTCTTCATCACTCGAAGAGGAATCATCATCCGGTACAGCTGGGGTAGGCTGTGAAGGTCCGACATCAGCTACGGGCCCTAATACATAATAAATCATTAGTGTCATGCCAAATTAAAATTGTGATAATTGATAGATGTACAGTAATGTTCTCACCCGAATGAATTGAGTCAGGTTCTTGTGCTATTGGCGGCGTAACAACTGACATTATTAAAAAATAATTAATATAATTAATTGAGAAATGTCAATAACAATAAATATATCACCTGACGTAAGATGTCGCTCACCAACGCTAGATTGTGGTGAAGCGTCTGGTATTCTCGGCGGTGGTGGTGGGGTAGCAACTGCCATCACAAAATATATAAAATTTGGCTCCTACATAAAATTAAGTAATATATAAAAAATAACCTGGTGTGACATGATGATCGTGGTCGTGCGATCGAGACGTACCGACTATGTTCCCCATAGACAATGGAGCAACTGTCACAAAAGCAAAATATTTAAAAAACTCTATCTCCTACTGTATATTCCCTACAATGTGTCACGTACCTGGAGTGATACGCTCAGCAGACCCACCAATGGATTGCCTACTATGTGACGATCCGGCTACGTGCCTCGTCGACGGCGGAGGAACTGCTATTATTAAAAAAGGAATTTAACTATTATAATCAACTATAAATAAGCAGCTCACAATAAATATATTACCTGATGGTTGTGATGGTTGACTCATCTAGAGTGAACGCCTGGAAGAGCGAGATGACCCAGATGCTTGACCCCTAGTAACCATGACTGAAAAAAAAGAAAGAAACTTCTCTTATTATCGGTAACCATATATAACTTTTAAAAAAAGTAAAAAGCTTATGTCATTAGAATAACTACGGGATTCATTCGCTTGTTTCGTATTCTGATTCAATTTCATCATCTTCATCATCGTCGCTATAATCTTGGTTCGAGTCATCATTAATGAAATTATCGAAGTTCACATCCAAGAGGTCATTTGAATTGAACTCTTCCATTGGCTCGGCGTCATCGACCAATTGAAAATTCTCAACTCCATCGTCCACATCAATCGTCTCATTCACTCTATCTTCTTGATAGTAATCATCCATGGGCACATCGTTGTGTACGGATGATGTTTCATTCTCATCTACCATTATTTCTGCTAAGAATAGTCTACTCCTCACCTTGCATGACGCCCACCATTCATCCTTGGTTCTTTTCGATGGATACTTAGTGTAGTATACTTGTTGTGCTTGTTCCGCCAATACGAATGGATCGTATGACTGAAGTCTCGATCGAGGGTTAATATCCACCAATTTAAACTTTTGATCGATCCGAACTCCTTTCTCTGGATCGAATCAACGACATTTTAGCACCACGACTTTGTTAGATTTTCTCAAATAAGATAATTCTAGGATGTCTTCTATGACATCGTAGTAATCAAAGTTGTCATCCCGTACATGCTTCCTAGAACACATATGCCGCTATTAATAGTTGAACGTTGTCGGCTATATTCTTCTGTATGGAACCGATATCCATTGACTTTGACGCCGTAGTAGCTAAAAACTTATTTCTTTGGGCCATGACCGAGATCTCGTATTTTGTTCTCTATGACTGAGCCATTAACCTACAAAAAAAATAACTAAAATTTTATTAAAAGTTACGAACTTATAACAATTAAGAACAAGCGGAAAGATTTCTCACTTCACCTCTCAATCAATCGGCAAAATGTTCGTCTCGTAGTTTCAATAACTCATCGTTTGAAACTAACGGATTGATTTCTCGTTGTAGTTCTTCGAATTTCCTGAATTCATAGTTTTCAATTAATACAATCATATAGCAACAATTAGCTTTAAATTATATAACAAATTAGAACAAATTGCCTTACTCGAGATACGACGTCACTTCGCTACAATTTGCAAGAACATAATTCTCAACGGCAGTGAGATCTCTCATTCAAGATAACTTTGCGTCCTGCACCAAGAAGTCAACATGGGTACTTGAAGATGGATAAAATATTCATGTCAACTTCTCCTTCACCACCATCATCGTTTCTTGGAACTTGAGTGTGTCGTGATTGTATGTGCGGCTCAAAGTATTTTGAAGTGAAGTTTGACACCTCAATGAAATATGCTTCACATATGGAGCCTTCAATTTTTACCTTATTCTTCGCCTTCCTTTTCAAATATAACATGCACCTTTCGAAAGGATACATCCATCGATACTGAACCGGACCAACAATTTTTGTTTCATATGGAAGATGTACAATCAAATGTAAAGAAAGAAGGTGGAAATATCTTCTCAGCCTTGCACACGGTAATCACAATAGAAGCCTCTAACCGAGATATGTCTTCTTTCTGAACGATGGATGCACAAATCTCTTTAAAGAACATAGACAATTATGTTAAAACCTCCTAGATGGCCTTTGGCAAAAGTTCTTTAAAGGCAATAAAAAATCCTTCCAACGATGAATCCAACTACGATCTGGCTTTATTATTTCTGTAACGAAGAACATTAAGCCAAGTAAGAAATTTCGTGTACTTGAAACGTGTGATTTTAAACTTATGAATTAAGTCCAAAATCACATGTTTCAAGTACTTCATCGTCAAATCATAATCTCATTTTATCATCAAGAATGTGGAAGTACATGAATTAGTTCATAAGTTAACTTAACAATTAACATAAGTTAACTTAACTTAAGTAATACTTAACTTAAGTACTACTTAACTTAATTCATAACATGAATAAGTAATACTTAACTTAAGTAATACATAACTTAAGTAATACTTAACTTAATTCCTAAGAGATGACACTCAATATTATACTTAATAAGTAATACTAATTAACTTGATTCAAAGAGATGATAATTAACTTAAGTACTACTTAAGTTAATTCATAACATGAATAAGTAATACTTAACTTAATTCCTAAGAGATGATACTTAATATTATACTTAATAAGTAATACTAAATTGATCCAAAGAGATGATAATTCACTTAATTAACATGATAATAACATGAATAAGTAATACTTAACTTAACATGAATAATTAACTTAATTTAACTTCATGCATTAATAATTAACTTAATTTACATGGTGGCGGGCTAGTACCTTCTTAACCGGAGGACGGCGAAGGGCGGAGGGCGGCCGAGACGGCGGTGGAGGCGGTGGGTAGTGGTGGCGGAGGAGGATGTCGGCGGCGGTGGAGGGAGGACGCGGCGGAGGGCAGACGAGGCGGCGGTGGACGCGACGGGCGGCGGTGGAGGCGGAGGACGGCGGTGGAGGCGAATCGCGGCGGAGGTGAACCATGGCAGAGGCGAACCGCGGCGGAGGCGAAGAGCGGAGGAGGCGAACCGCGGCCGGAGGCCAAGACGACGGTGGAGGCGAACCGCGGCGGAGGCACCGCAGAGGCGAACCGTCGGGGAGGGCGGAGGAGGAGGAGGAGGCGGCGAAGGGCGACGGTCGAATGCGGAGGGCGGTGGTCGAATGCAGAGGGCGGCGGAGGCGAAGGGCGGCGGCGGCGGTGGAGGGCGGTCGTGGGGCGTCGGACGTCAGGCGAAAGGCGGAGGCGGCAGTGGAGGGCGTCTGAGGTCGGGCGTCGGGCGACGGGCATCGGAGGTCGGGCATCGGGGCGCGTCGGCCGGGACGAAGAGAGATGGTAAACAGTAAAAGTGAAAACGAAGAAGAGGGGTTAGGGATTTAAGTAACTTTTTAGCGTCGCAAGGAAACAAGACTCTACGTAGACGCTATATAGGCGCCGACACTGTCACAATTCGGCTAGAGCGGCGCTATAGAGAAGCTAATGTGTGGCTAAGACAACGTAGCGACACCATAGCGTCGTCGGGGCATCTCCTTTGTGTAGCGTCTCAACATCGAGACACCATTGAGACGCTGATTAAAAGTTTTTTTTCAAAATTTTTTAGTATGTATGAAATTTTATTTATCAATTTAACGTCTCATCGCATTATGCCCCATTCCAATTGTTTTATTTTCTTCCGATAATCTATCATGTATGTATACAAAATTATAAATATGTATGTATATGTGTATATAACACAATTGTGTGTATATATATACACATGTAATATATGTGTATGTATATATATGTCTATACATGTGCGAGTCATATATATATATAGATAACGTGTATATGTATACGTATTCGAAGTGAATATATATATATATGTGTATTTGTTTATATGTGTTAGATTAGGTTATAATAATATGTATATATGCACTTATTATATATAGGTATCAGCATATACGCGTATTTATATGTCTATATGTGCCCGATTGAGCGAGGGGTAAAAAGTCGGCTTAGGAGGCGCAATACAGACATTTAGCGACACTGTAGCGCCAAACTAACATCTAAAATAATATGGAGTTTCGAGCATGCGACGCTAGAGAGACGCCTATAGTGTCATCATAGCGTCGACAATAGTTGCGGCGCTCGTTAAACGCTAGGTGGACTCTATTGTGTGTCTATTGTGACGCTAACATATCACTCACTTAATCAACCATCGTAATCCCATGATTAAGTATATAATATTAATATATGCATAATTAAGATATTATATATATTATATGTATAGATAACATAAATAATATAGGTAAAAAATTCTATATTTTGGAACACTCTTATCATGTAAAAATACATATATATATATATATATATATAATCGTGTAATTAATACATATATATGTTGATATTATTCTATTGATAATATGTTTATAATCGTGTACTTAATACTAATATAATATTTAATTAATTTATTGATTGACATATAGTATATATAATATAGTGTTTAAATATATACAGTAGCGTCTCCTTTGTTTGAGACGCCATATAGCGTCGCTTTAGAGTCTTCAGACATGAGACGCTCGTGTCGCGTCTAAAGTGGTCAACGATAAAATGGCGCTAGGTGCTGCCGCGCATTTGCGGTTCGTGGCACGAAATAATAGCATCTACGTAGCGTCTCGATTGCGCTAGAGAGTTAACGTCAACCCGCTGAATAGCTAAGAAGACGCATAATGAAGATATATGCATAATTAAAATATTATATATATTATATGTATAGATAACATAAATAATATAGGTAAAAAATTATATATTTAGGAACACTCTTATCATGTAAAAATACATATATATATAATCATGTAATTAATACATATATAGGTTGATATTATGTTATTGATAATGTGTTGATAATCGTGTAATTAATACTAATATAATATTTAATGAATTTATTGATTGACATATAGTATATATAATATAGTGTTTAAATATATATAGTAGTGTCTCATTAGCGTCTCCTTTGATTGAGACGTCATGTAGCGTTGCTTTAGAGTCTTCAGACATGAGACACTAGTTTCGCGTCTAAAGTTGTCGACACCAGAATGGCGCTAGGTACTGCCACGCATTTGCAGTTCCTGGCGCGAAATAATAACGTCTACGTAGCGTCTCGATTGCGCTACTTTTAACGTCAACGCTAAGAATACGCTAATGAGACATTATTGAGAGGCAAGTGGCGTCTGATTCTGGTGACGCTAAATAGGCGCAATGGAGGCGCTAGTGTCGTCTTTATAGCGTCACAGATTTTTGAGGCGCTACATGACGTCGCTAATCGTCAATTTTCTTGTAGTGTTTCCTCGTTACATTCATTACTTACTTTCATTATGTTCATCATATAACTTGTCTCATCTTTGCTTAATAGTTAGTACGATGTGACATCATTATATTGGTTAATAGGACACTGAAAAATATCAAACACCTTTTGGGTGATGACATTATTTTTCAAAGAAGTGTCAGTCACCATAAAATGAAATACATTTATTTTTTATCCCATCTTTCATCTTTAATTAATTGAAGGCTCAGGAAAACATCATTACAATCAAGCCAATGACCTTTCAGGTATGGCATTAGTTATTAGAAGTCTCAATCACCATAATGTGAAAGGAATTTACTTTTAACATAATCAGTGCCGAGATATTTCCTTCAATTTTATAATTTATTATTGTCATCAATATATTAAACATTCATATCAATCTTTCTTCATCTTTTAATCTAGTTACGACCGAGCATGCATTACGTATATTTATTTGTCATATACAATCAACACAATATATACATACATAACCTATATACATTAGAAAATCAATTTAATACATCTTAAAAAGCATTTTCAAATGGTCACTGTGTCACAATCATGCCTAGAATTGTCATGGTCGTGTTGAACCTTGGCATGGTCATGTCCAAAATTATCATGGTCATGCTCAACCTTTTCACGGCCATTCTTAGCCTTAGCCAAAAATTAACTTCGTCGCTCTCGCTCACAGTAATGACCAAATTGATCACGACCATTCTTGACCTTGTCACAGTCGTGCCAGAGGTGTTACGAGCATGGCTGAGGGCACTTTCAACGATTGATCTCATACATTCCTCAAATTGGCAAAGTCGTGTCGATGTAATCCCGACTTTTAATCCAAAAACATCAATTTTTGAGGTGAAATATTTAAGAAATCGTGCATATCATCCCTAACAATATTAAAGAACATTCATATACATCTAATAGGCATATAAGATGAATAAAATCATGTGAATCATAACATAATATGAGATTAGGGTTCTTCCATAAAACATACAAAATTAGAGATCTAAGCATGATCATCATTTTTTAGGCATATAACCATATAGATCTAAGCATAAAATATGTATATCTAAATACATGATCAATACACGCTCAATCACAATCCCTACTAAGAACTAGGGTGTTCTTAAATCTCTCAATCAAAACATGAAATTCATTGAGATAGAGAAAAGAGGTTGGATCCCCTTTACATACCTAGAACTTTGTTATCTTTCTTCATTGATGTTGATCCCATTTTTCTCGTACATATCCTCTTCCTCTTTGTTCTTATATTTCTTCCTCAAGTTTTTAGGGTTGTAATCGTCATGGAGGAGGAGAGAAAAATAAGAAAAGAGTAGAGGGGGATGTTTGGGTGCTTTTTATAGAGTCTAGCTTAGGATTTCTTCTAAATGACTTAAATATCTTTATTTACTAATTGGGTTGTTACATCCTTTCCCCCTTAAAAGGAAATTCGTCCTCGAATTTCAATCTTACTTATGCACCTACAAAGTTTCCTTCATTATCTTTTATGAGTGCAAAAGGTATTGATGTTTGAGCAATCATAGGAACATATATAGCATTAGTATAATGGACCAAGATTTTCAAACTCGAGAGTTTATGTTGACTCATTTTACGTCCCGTAAACTCAAGATGTAAACTCAAAACATAAACTCGTAGAGTTTATGTACGTGATTTTATGTATATATTTTACATTATATGTTATAAATTATTTGTTAAAAATAATTTTTGAGTTCATTGGTCATATTTCAACTCACTCATATTGCTTAACCATTCATTATATTTAACAATTCATTACACTCTACAAGTACAATATATAAAAGTTATATACCAAATTACTAAAGTAGTCCACGAGTCATACAAATTAAAACATAAAGTATTCTTAGTTGTTAAATCATGAATGTTTAATGCTATTTTTATTTCAATTTTGACCTCAAATCTTGGTTAAATGCCTAACTTTTGCATTTGGTGATTCTACCTATAGACTCTACCGAGTTTACCTGAATTTATCCGAGTTTACTTGAGTCTACCCGAGTCCACCAGAATCTACCCGAGTTTACCACCAAGTCCAATTTCACTCCGAGTTGATTGGATTTCATAGGTAAACTCGTGAACTCGTAAGAGTTTAAGTCTCAAACTCGAGAGTTTGTAAACCATGTAATGGTTACGTTACTCTTCATTATTCATATTTAGAGTCTCATCAACCCCATGGTGTGAACTCTACCTGTAGTTCTCCATCATCTTGTTTGGCCTTGCCTTTGCCCTTATAATCATCAAAGCTTTTTGGGATAATATCTAATATAATGTCCTGACCACACTGGATGCAAATCCCAACCTTCACTCAATATTCTCCTAGATGAAATTTTCTATAATGTGGGCAGTGTTGTTGTCCCTTTTCATCATCACCTTTCTTGTAGGGCTTAGAGTCTTCAGCCCTCCTTTCTTGCCTTTATTCCTTTTTGGATTCCTTCACTTCTTGTCTTGTTCATATTTCTTCCGAGTGTCAATCTCCGTGTCCAATTTGGATGCTAAGGAGATTTCCTTGGTCATGGTTTCATGATCACCACACTTGATGTTTATTTTGAGGAGAAGATTCAGCCCATTGACAAAGTGATTGACCATTAATTCTTCACCGCCTTCAGAGGACTATACCTCTCAAGCTCCAAAAACTTGTTGAGGTATTCCTCCACTGTCATACTATCTTGTAGTAAATTCATGAATTCAACGTGTTCATTCCCCCTTACATGTGGAGGGAGATAGTGACTCCTGAAGGCCTTTTTGAAGTCCCTCCAAGTGACCTTATCTTCATTTTCAATTGGGTTCTAGTCACTTACTTCAGTCTCGAGCCTGATCAAACAACTGATGGGTAGTCAGGTTGACCCTATGCCCGTCATAGCAATCCATTGTCTTTGAATTTCTTTGTGATAACGTCCAGCCAAGCTTCAGCCTTGTCTAGATCTCTATCCTCATTGAAGGATGGAGGATGAAACCTCGTACTTTCAATTCTTGAGCTCGAGCAGTGAGAGTGCCTCGAATGTTCAAAACTTTTCATAGCAAGAGCCATACAGGTCATGTTTTTTATCAGCTCCATTTGACCTCATGAGATATGGCCTCTAGATGAGCCTCTTCTTCCATCCTTAACAATAATTAACCACCCATTAGTTGATCAATTATACATACATATAACATAACTTAAACACTACATACTCTTAACCTTTAATGGCTGCTCATGACGGTTGCACATAGACTTAGACTTACGTAGTTAGCCCATTCACCATACATCACTTAATGGAAGACTTTAACATTTTAGAGAAAATTATAAGTAAATAAAACTTTGTACTAAATATATAACATTCTCGTAACTAATGAGTCATGGGACCTCAAATGTCAGTACATAGTATCAATGTTCAAATAGAACTTATTTAAACCTAAGCATGTATAACACTCCGTCATGGGTTTAAATTGTCATCCATCACTTAATATCGATTACCTGCATGAATCCAAAATGCAGGAATTCCTAATTAGAGTATGTAAAGGTCATGCATGCATGATAACCTATCATATGCTTCTACAGTGATACATAATCATCATAATATCATAAATATATGACTATGAATGTCATGATGCTTATCATTCATTCTTAACATGGCATTCTTGAAACATGATAATGTTGACACACCTGCTTCACTTTAGAGTCATCATTTGCCAGTATCATATCATAGGAATATGAATTCATAACAAACATGACATAACATATCATGTCATTTCAGTTTCATAATCATGTGCATCTTAAGAGTTTCTTTATAACTTCTTAATCCTTACTTATAGCTTAACATCTTTTCTTCTTTACCTTACATCTCCTCAGGATTACTTTATAACCCCTTAGACATCCATTCATCTTACTTTCATTCATTATCATATGATGTTATTGGGGTACCTTATAACCTTACTCACATTATTCTTATCATATGTATCTTTCATCTTTATATATAGTCGATAATCCCAAACACCTTTTAGGTGGTGACATAACTTTTCGAGAACTCTCAATCACCATAAGATGCAAAGACATTTATTTCTCACATTTGCATTCATTGATTACTTTTATTAAATTCATCGGCTCAAGACAACATCATTACAACAATGCCAATGGCATGTAGAAAATCTCAAACACCCTTTCAGGTGATAGTATTATTTCTTGGGAACTCTCAATCACCATAAGGTGAAAGACATTTACTTCTTAACATAATGAGTGTAGAGATATTTCCTTCATTTTCACACTTTATTAGGATCATCAATACATCAAACATTCATATCAATCTTTCTTCATCTTTTAGCCTAATTATACGTGTATCTATGTGTCATTTACAATCAACACACATTCATACATAACCTATATACATTAGGAAATAGGTTTAATACATATTAAAAGACATTTTCAGTTGTCACTATCATTCTTAGAATTATCACAGTCATGCCTAGAATTATAACGGCAGTGTTGAGCCTTGTCATGATCATGCCCAGAATTGTCATGCCCCTACTTATCCTTTTCATAGTCGTCCCCAACCTTAGACAAAAATTGGCTTCGCCGCTCTCGCTCATGGTCATAACTAAATTGATCAAGATCCTTTTGACCTTGTCATGACCGTGACAGAGGTGTCATGGGCGTGACCGAGAGTACTTTCAACTATTGATCTCGTCCGCTCGGTCACAATCATTCCTAGTGTTGGCACGGCCGTGCCTAGGTCTTGGAATCTCGATCTCTATCTCGAAAATATCAATTTTTGAAGTGAAATCTATAAGAAATTATGCATATCATCCCTAACAATCTTATAGGACATTCATATACATCTAATAGGCATATAAGATGAATAGAGTTATGGAAATCAGAACATAATATGATATTAGGATTCTTTCTTAAAACATACAAAATCATAGATCGAAGCATGATCATAATTTTCTAGGCATATAAACATATAGATCTAAGCATAAAACATGTAATCAAAATACATGGTGAATGCACCCTCAATCACAACCCCTACTAAGAACTAAGGTGCTATTAAATCTCTCAATTCAACATGAAACCCATTGAGTAGGGAGAGAGGGGTTGGATCCCCTTTACATACCTAGGACTTTGATCTCTTTCTTCATTGATTTTGATCACCTTTTCCTTGTCCATGTCCTCTTCCTCAAGTTTTTAGGATTGTTGTTGTCGTGAGGGAGGAGAGAAAATAAGAAAAGATAAGAGGGGGGGGGAGGAGGATGTTTGAGGAATTTATATAGAGTCTACCCTAGGTTTCCTATAATTTCCTTTGAATGATTTAAATAGCCTTATTTAAAAAATAGTATTATTACATATACATGATCAATCATCATAAATTCGAATGACATAACATGGGTTGCGTCATATCAACATAGGAAGTGTGGTAGAAGCATAAGCCATGTCATGTCAACATGGGATGCACTTGCCCTAGTTTAATGTTCTACTCGCGTTTAAATATCTTAATCATAACACTGGCCGTGTTGATGGGTCGTGACCTTGCTAGTTGCAAAGACCTAGGCATAATCATGATTATCCTAGCTAGAACAGAGATCATGTTTATATGAAAAACATGCCATGCTCATCCTAGTTAATCATGATGTCTCTAACGCCAACCGCCTCATGTCTCAATGAAACCTGCCTATGTTGTGACTTCAACCTTACCAAGCTGCAACAATAGGACAGCTAGGTCTCAATGATGATCTTCCTACGTTGTGGTGGATTCCTTCCTCCTTAAGCTTCCACTAGGGGTCAAGAAAAGGTGCGACTTCTTTTGCAAGTCCCAACTATGGTGAGTTCCAAGTCGTGATGATGGAGGTTCCTTCCTAAGGTGTGGATTTTTTGTGCATATTGAGAACACATGGCTTAAGTTATGATGGATTTGAAAAAGCTTATTTATATACTTTTAAGTTGTGATTCTTCTTTCTTTACCCATGATGATGTCGTCCACCTCCTTGTGAAATCATGTCCTTATATATAGAGAGAGAAGTAGATAGAGCTTTAATCGGGATCATATAACACATTCTAATATTATTATCTTTTCTTATCTTTCCTTTTGTTTCTTCTTTCGCTTCTTAATTATATTACGAACCCGTTAAAATAAACTTCATTCTTGAATTTAAGGATATGATAGGAGCTAACAAAAAATGCGGAGGAACTCCTTGCACATTTCTGATTTGAGCTCCCATGTTGTGTCATCACCTTGATAATCACTCCATGGCATCTTAACCATTGGCACTTCCTTTTCTTGTGACCTTGCACCTTAAACTCCAAAATTCATATCAACTGCTACTCATAAGTTAGATCCTCTTTAAGTTTGTCTTTTCATATTCAATTACATTAGCATCAACATGTTTGCATGTTCAGAGCATTGATACATCAAAGACGTTATGTACTCTCCCATAAGGAGGTAACATTAGTGTACAAGTCTACATATCTTGTGTTGAGCTTCCATTTTTTACTAAACCTCATAAGTCCTTATGAATGAAAAAACTATAGTAATACTTGATCATTTGTTTTGAAGATTTGCTTACGTCAGCCCTTGTCCGGATATGCCATTTGTCATGCTTGTGCTGCATTCATCCTCTTCTGTATCAATTCCACTCTTTTTGTATACTCCTTTATATGCTTCATTTGTTTAGCATATAAGAACTTTCTTTCACCAACCTTATTGTAGCATGTAGATGAGGGAGAGAGTCTCTCATACAATATGTCAAAGAGAGTTATGCTAATGCTGGAATTATAATTTTTATTATAGTTGAACTTGATCAAAAGTAAATGATCATCCTAGCTAATTGCCTGGACAATTTAGAGCACAAGTAAATGATCAAAAGTGAAGATTGTGTTATAATTCAGCTTTGTTCCAAAAAAGTTTTGCATACTCCTCAAGAACCTTGTTGTGGATCATGGATCCCTATTCAATAAAATAGAGCCTAGGATTTTGTGTAATTTGATGGTTAATACACATATTGATTCATTAAACTTTTCATTGATTGTCTTCATTTGATGGGTAAAAATTGTGTGGACTTCATCAATTGATCAACTATTATTCATATTGCATTATGGGGGTAGGTATGATATGAAATCCATGAAGATTTATTATCATTTTCATTAGGAATTATTATGGACATAAGTTTCCTATATACCTTTTGATATTCCACCTTCATTTTTTGGCATACTAACACTTAGATACATACTCAATAATTTTATATTTTATTTCATTCCATCAAAAACTTCTTTGTACATGTTGAATGCATAGACCCAAAAAATTATGGAAATAAGGAAGCTGTGGACCGCCGTCGATCGAGATCGACGGCAATCCTCAAAGCACTTGCGGTTCAACGTTTCTTTGATCTATTCACAGTGATTCATTTCTTTGGTCCGGTTCATAGCCATTCCCCACCCCCACATTCCGATGTTCCCTTCTCCTCCCCGGACGCTGTCGCCGTTAGACTGCTGCTACCCCGAAGGACACCGCCGTCCGACCCGTGCTACCCCGGATGCCACTGTCATCGGAAGCGGCTGCCACTTTCTCCCAATCATGAGATATAGGGTATTGAAAAGTTCAATCTAGGGCATTTTCTTTCTTCGTCGTAGACGCCAATGTCACTCTACCCCCAAGGATTACCCATATAGATCCAAGTAGAAAAGACAAAACAAAATAATGGAACAAAGGGCGAGTGAGTACTTGATTGTGAGGATGGAGAGGCCAATAAAAGTGACGCGGAGAAGGGAGAGACGATGGTGGAGGTGATGCCATCCTCGACGGTAGCTGGAATGACATCTGAAGCCTTCTCCACCATGAAGAACAAAGAATCCTCGGGAGCAGCTGAGACCCTCCACAGTCGACACCTTATGATATGGAATTTGCTCCTCCATCTATCAACACTTAGCTGTAAGCAGCATAACTTATTTGCATATGAGCAAAATGGAAGGCATGAGAGAACTCTGGACATAGCGGCGAGGAGGGATGATGGCACTCTTCTTTCACTTCTATTTTGTGCTGAGAATGATGATGGAGAAGGTGAACGCAAGGGGAGGGAGGGAGGGGGGGAGAGAGAGAGAGAAGAGAGAGAGGGAGAGAGAAGAGGGAGAGAGAGAGAGAGAGAGCCTTACGCCGTCGCCCTTGGACGCAGCCCCTCCCATTATTCCGTTGTTTGCCAGCCCCTTCCATTCGCCTTGGACAACGGTATTGTTCACCGGCCCCTTCCATCCGCCTCGGATGATGCCATTGTTTGTCAGCCACCTTGGACGATGCTGCCTCTACTATTGATTTGGATGACAATGTTGTTCGTCCAATGCTACCTCCCTCTGTCGTTCGCCCGACGCCACCTCTGTTGTGAACTGGGCATGAAACCAGATCGAAGAGAAGACATTGAACTGCGCCCAGCTTATTCTCTAAAATTATACATGTATTTGATCCCACCTAAGATTTTGAAGTCATTTTGTGTTTGTGACATCTGCCTACCATCTTTGCATAGTCAAGCTTAGTATTTTCAGATTGAGCCTTTATGATCATATCCACATGCATCATCAACACTGCACTATTTCTAGCAGGTAAATTTTAATATTTTAAATTTCTAATCCAACAACAAGGTGAATACAGCCAAACGGGCCGATGTATGGGCCTTTTGGTTAACTGCACTCACTTCTGGACCATGAACATGATGCTCACGTGAGAGCAAATGCACAGCATCCGTGGCACTCCATCCCATAGATTGGGCTGTGCAGTTTGCTTGGCCCATAGGTGTTGCTAGTCCAACAAAAAGAAACACAGCATTCAATAGAAGACAGTGACTGTAAGATGAACAGGAAAAGTTGGAATAACTTGAGAGACAAGTGAATTATTTTATCATTTTAATACGAAGTGAAGATAGCTTTTGGTTCGGAGGAACACATATATAATCTTACTAAAAAATATAGAATAAGGTGAATAAATTTTTTCGCATATATTGGCATCATAAAGATAAGGAAAATATTATATCCTCCTAAAATTTTATCCTAAACATCCTTCTAATACTCACATTTTTTAAATTGCTTCAAAAAGTTGTTAAATTTATATTTGTGTTATTGTGACTCAATTAGGAAGTTATATCCTCCTAAGTTAGGAGAATATAGCAAAATCATAAAGATAAAACTCGTAATTTCATGCACGTGGATGGGACTTTTAAATCAAAATGAAATAATGAATGTCTTTGTATAATTTCTCTTCTTGTCTTAATTAGATTTGCATTTTCTTTCGCTTTTGCTTGGTCCATATTTTGCAGCTCATGTCTATGTCTGCGTGCATGAATACGACTTTGGCTTCACCCTTGCTGTTGAAGGAAAAGAAAAGGTAGATAAAGTGTTGTTATAATTATTCCAATGAATTGTTGATAGAGGATTAGAGAAAGTTCCAAGCAGCCACATGCCACCAATTCGTTCTTATATATATATATATATATATATATATATATATATATATATATATAGTGAGAGAGAGAGAGAGAGATTAGTATGTAATTGTTCTTTGCGTGGGTGCTCAACTGACGTCAAACAACAAATAGGCATGATGACTTGTGAAATGGAGATATAATAGACTAATAATTATTGTATGACCAAGTGCTGATCAAATATCATTTATTCGTACACATTTGACTACTCGAGATAGTGGTACAGAGAAGGAATGTTTCTTGGTCCACTGGCACATTGTTTTCGACTTTTCATATAAGATCGAAAGTGAATTAGTATATTAAAAATAGATTAAGTCAACTAAAACTAATTTTAAAAGAAATCGATAACATGTAAATGGAAAAGATAAACGAGTAATGAGTACAAATGGACTTTCGAATCGTGCTCGGGCCGGCACGACCTGAAATCGTGTCGTGCCGGAAGGTGCTTCAACCGACTTAGCCAGGTTGTGTTGGGTTGGACCGTTCATTTTTTTTACTATATGTAGTAAATTAAAAAAATAAAAAAATGGGTCATAAAAATGTGCCTATAACAAAAAATAATAATAAACTATTATAGTTTATGATATTATGATTATTAGATGTATAAAATAATAATATTTATAAACAATATAGTTATAAATTTTATGATATATGAATAAATATATGTATAATATAATTATAAAACTAAGAATATATGATTAAATATTTAATTATATAATAAAAAATAAAAATAAAAAATCATTCTTGTCAGGTCGGGCCGATGTCGGGTCGGGCCGAGCATCCTACTAGGCAGCCCGACATGGTTTAGCCCAACCTAATTGGGTGGTCATGCCCGGGCCGGACCCATGGGCCCGATCAAAATCTACGCAGGCTAAGTGTTGGGCCATGTGGATTGCGTGTCAAGCCACGCGGCCCGCACGGATTTCCAACTTTAGTAATAATAGAGTACAATCATTTGTTGATGAGGTTCGACCAGTGCCTATGTCTCCATCCTGATTTTTCATGTCTTGAGAGCCAGGGAGATGCACTAGCATTCCTCTTTTTCAATAGAGAGTGGAATTTTTTACACCTCACCACATTTTCTCTGCTTAAGAGATAAGACTTCTTATCGCAATGGATTTAAAAATTTTAATATGAGAGAAGGAAAAACTATGTCTTTCTCTATTACAGCTCAACTCAAAAGAGAATGAAGGGAGAAGAGAGAAAAAAGAGAGTGAATTTGTCAATCTAGCTCAAGAGTGCTCTGTCTTTCACTAATGCGTTCTCAGTTGTTAAGAGGTCTGAAAGATGAACCTTCAACTTCTTTTATAGATAATTTTCAATGAAATGATAATTGTACATCTTTTAAAAAGAAAAGTAGAAATGTTGATTCTATCTTGCCAACTCTGAAGTGGATGTCCGAGGACGATATCAGGTGTCTGTTCAGACAGAATAAATAGTCATTGTACTGATTATCTTTTTTGAAGCGGACGTCAGCTCCAACAACTGGCCATTCGATCTAACAATATAGCCGCTACTCAACTAGTGACCATCCTTTTAGCCTACCAACGTCTGTTCCAAATGATTTTAAAATGTTATCAGGTTGTAAGTGAGATTAGAGAAAGGGGATGCGAAAAGCAGGGAATGCAATTATAATGAAACTTATTTTGAGGACAGATTCATTAAACACTACTGGTCTAGAGTTACAGTTTTATAATTCAAGCAGATATCACAATATTGAACTATTTTAGCATATAATTCTTCTCTCCACAATTACTAATAGAGCAAGATCTATTGGTGAATAATATACCGAAAAGTTTAGTTACTAATAGAGCGAAATGACGTGGTATGATCCATGTAGCCGATCCCACCTAGTGGGATAAGACTTTGTTGTTGTTGTTGTAATTCTTCTCTCCACAATTACTTTGACTTCTCAAGAGTTAGTGGAAATAAGCTGTTACGTTAGAACTCTAACCACATCTGCCAATAGTTGGTTAATCCGAATTAGATATTTCGACCTATAAGAAATTTTACCTTTAGTCATCCCTCCTAAACTCATAGTGAATTATAATTTCTCCTAAACGTTTTACAAAATCATTACTAGTTCTCTCTAGGTAATGCATTAGAAATTTGACCTCTCATCACCCAAACTTTAAGATATGTAAAAAGGAAGAAGTACACAATCCGAAGAAAATCAAACTATCTCTTATCTCGAATTAGATAGGGTAAAATTTAAAGGCTTTTTCAATACATTAACTTTAGAAGCATAACATTGGGTCATGTATCAAAATAAGCTTTAAAATAGAAGGGCAAAAGCATCCAGGAGTTCAAAAATTTAAACACCAAATCTATAATTTTAATTACATCTGCTCCTAAAAATTAAGGAAATTAGCCAAGCATCGACTTGAATAAACATATTGTTCTTTCAAAGAGAGGGGTATATAGATAGATAAAAATAAAAGAGATGGAATCTAAAAGTAAATGTCATTATCCCACAGACAATTTCACGCTTTGCTCCATTTATATCCTTCCTTTCAACAACTCCCAAAAAATATGTTAACTCAATCTCCTACATGGAAGACCAAATTCCAAGTCAATTCAAAATATGGTTTCTGAATGAGTATAAAAAGCAGAAGGATGAAATGGAGAATATAATCTCAATCTGTATACTTTATAAATGTGTTATGAAGATAAATGTTGAATTACAAGACATAGAAGCCAGTTTAATATATATGAAAAGGCATGATTGCTCACATCACACATGACCCCCGAATGGCATCCAATCGTGAGTGGCATTCAATCGAGTGACTATTTAATGGGTGCTGTAAAAAGGGCTTTCTTAAAGGTTTCAAATGCATGAAGGCATTTCTTCGTCAAATTTGAATTCAGCTTCCATGGATTAGAAGTTTAGTAAGTGGTCTTTCAATTGAAGAGAAATTCTTAATCAAACGCCTTTAAAATCCTACAGGGTCAAGAAAATTTCATGACTTCAACAAGTGTACGTGGTGGTTTCTCTATGACTTCATCCTTGCCTGATCAACCTCAATTCATTTGTTTGATACAGTGTGGTCGAGAACAACACCTTCTTGCACCTTGATGTGTCATATCTCCTAGTTATGAATCATGCTGCTATCAATGCATCTTTGGAGAACCTTCGTAAGGTTTTCAAGGTAGTCATCGAATGAGGTTCCATTGACAAAGAAATCATCCACAAAATTAACATTATACATCTTTGAAATCTCGTTGGTGTATTGCATAACACAAAAGGCATTCTTCTATACACAAAGATGCCATATGACACTACAAAGAAACTGTTGAATAGTGATGTAAATTATCATCGCAAAATAGTGCGACGTTTTGTCAATGGCAATAGCGTCTCCATAGCGACAACATTGAGTCAACAAAATGAGATGCTAACTACCTCCCCATAGCTTCTATTTTGCATCGCATTAGGTTACACAGTGTCGACACAAAATGTGGTGCCATCAAGAAGCTACTTCGACGTTATTATCACGCACGAAAATAAGGAAATGCACGGTAAATTGTAGTGATGTATTGGCATCGACAAGATGCGATGCTAACTTAGTGTCACCGTGATGGCGACACTAAATTGACGCTAACGACAGAGTCGATATGGGCAACAGTTTCTTGCGCTGTGTTGGCGTCGACATCAGACGACGCTAATTAGCGTCACTTTATTTGCAACACTAAATAGATGCTAGGTTAAGAGGGGACATTGGCGTCAGCACCTTGCACTCTTTTGGCATTGACATGTGCGACACTAAGTTAGATTCACGGCTGTTGCGGCACTATGGAGATGCTAGGGTGTGGCAAAAGCGAACGTAACAATATTCATTTGTATTTAAATAGGTAATGTTAATTTGTATAACAGTACAATTTACCTATACTATAGTTTAATGAATAAATAGATTAAATATTCCTAATTAAATATATATTTTACTACATATGTATTCGTATACTATATGTTACCTACATATATATTCGTATAATATATGTTATCTACATTATATCTATTACCTACATATGTATTCACTACAAGAAAACTTAAGTCTACGCCAAGCGTGTCTCGATAGCGTCGAAGTGGAGTCACACCAGTGCGACGTATGTGCCTCCCAATAGCGTCACATTAGCGTTTACACATCATCGACGCTAACCACAGCACCAAGGACATGCTATGTCACCTCTATTATTGCGTGCGAGATAGGACAAATGCGTGGCCGATCTTAGCGCTGTAGTAGCATTGAGAAACGTCGACGCTAAGCTAGCGTCACATCATTTGCGATGCGATGTTGACTCTATGTACAGAGTCGATATGCATGCCAAACCTTTGCACTATTTTGGTGCCGAGATGTGTGACACCACTTGGCGTCTCAAATTTTGAGACGCCAGCTAGACGCTACATGAATGAAATATTCATAAATGAATATATATGTTACCTACATATGTATTTGTATACCTACACATGTAACACATACGACGCTTAATTGGTGCTATTTTGACATTACTTTACCGATGTGTTTGAAGAAATAGATTAATTGGCGCTATTTTGACACTACACATGTTAACTGATGGGAAAATCCGAGAATAAGTAGAGAAGATCACAGAGAGATTGCAGAAAAATAGAGGAGACACACGAAATTTACCCAGGTTCACCCTTGAGATTAGGGCTACGTCCTGCAAAGAGGTTCCACTATATCGTTTAGGTTTACAGCCGCCACACGAAATTACATCAGAAATTAGGCTATTAATAGCCTCTCCAAACCGGGTTTAAAACCCAAACAAACAGAGAAAAAAACCTAATCCGAACCACACGGGCCGGCTAAACAAAAGCCCAAAAAAACTTAAACCGCCGTCGGGGGGCGGGGCCCCCCGAACCCCCCCTTTCGTTCGTACGCCAACAATACTGTTAATTGGGTAATACTCAGATTCCCCTAAGCTCACGTGGGCGAACCCGGTGTGAGAAACAAGAGGCCCTGAAGTATTCACCAACTCTAACATTCTCCCACTTGGTGGATACTTCACACCAATGAGAGCCTTGCCAGCAACATTCTTCTTCAATCCGACAGCAGTAGAGCACCACTCAAACTTTACACCTGTAACTGCTTTAGTCAGAAAATCAGAACTATTCTTTGTTGTATCAACCTTTTCAAGCTGAACCTCTTTCTTTTCCACCTTTTCCCGAATAAAGTGGTATTGGATGTCAATATGCTTTGTGCGTGAGTGAAATGCGGGATTCTTAGCTAACTGAATAGCACCTTGATTATCACATCTCACCTCTATAGCACCTTGCTCAAATCCGAGCTCTAAGCACAACCGTCGTAGCCATATGGCCTCTTTTGCAGCATGAGTAAGAGCCATATATTCTGCTTCTGTAGAAGAAAGTGCTACCACGCTTTGTCTCTTGCTCATCCAACTTAGTGCAGCCCCAAATAATGTAAAAACATATCCGCTAGTGGATCGTCTACCATCAATGTCTCCACCCCAATCAGCATCTGAAAACTCTCTTGATAGCATTCCAATGTTCCCTGCCTGGGTTAGACATATATCGACTCAAGACTCCCACTGCTTGGGCTATATCTGGACGCGTGCACACCATGGCATACATCAAGCTGCCCACTGCACTTGCATATGGCACACGATCCATCTCTTCAACTTCTTCATCCGTCTTCGGGCATTGCTCTGCAGAAAGTTTGATTCCTAGAGACATAGGAGTACCCACTGGCTTGCAGTCCGACATGTTAAATTTCTTCAACACTTCTTTTATGTACTTCTCCTGTCCTAGCCACAACTTTCGCTTCTGACGATCCCTTCTAATCTGCATACCCAAAATAAAATTCGCTGGCCCTAAGTCTTTCATCTCAAACTTCTTGGCCAACAAACCCTTCACTGAATTCACCATCTTCATACTGTTTCCAATCAGCAACATGTCATCCACATACAATGTAAGAATGACAAACTGATCTCCAACTCTCTTCACATAAACACAATGATCTGAATCTGAACGTACAAACTTGAGTTCGAGCATGTACGTATCAAACTTCTGATACCACATCCTTGGCGACTGCTTCAATCCATACAGAGACTTCTTCAATTTGCACACCAGCTTCTCTTTACCTTGAACCTCAAAGCCTTCTGGTTGTCTCATATATATCTCTTCCTCCAAGTCCCCATGAAGGAATGCCGTTTTCACATCCATCTGCTCTACCTCAAGATTATATGCTGCTGCCAGAGATAGAACAAATCTGATTGAAGTCATTTTCGCCACGGGAGAAAAAATCTCATCATAGTCGACTCCCTCAACCTGAGAGTACCCTTTAGCTACCAGCCTCGCCTTGTACTTCTCTACAGACCCATCCGGTTTCAGCTTTCGCTTGAACACCCATTTGCAACCAATTGCCTTTCTATCCTTAGGCAATTTACACAAACTCCATGTTTCATTCTTATCCAGTGACTGCATCTCATCTGCCATAGCAAGCTCCCACTGATTTGCATCATCCATAGACCTTGCATCTTTTACAGAACTAGGTTCTTCTCCGATGATGCTCAAAGCATGAAACGAACTCAGAGCACTAAGAGAGTATCTCAAAGGTGCTCTTCTTTCTCGTGTCGATCTCTTGAGAACTGGTATGGTAGTACCAATATCTGGATCTTCATCTGAATCTGCATCTTCAACTTCATTAACCGAGTCCTCTTGATCCGGTTCTATAACAGACTCAACTGAAGTATCTTGTGCATCCACCTCTGAAGTTTCAGAATCAGAATCTTCTTCAAGCACTACCACTTTCTTAGGTTCATCACCTTTTTGAACTTCAACTTGGGAACGTGATTCACGGAAAACAACATCCCTGCTGTAAACAATAGTCCTTGACTTTGAATTCCACAGTTTGTAGCCCTTGATCCCTTCCTTGTATCCGACAAATATGTTCTTTTCAGATTTACTATCAAGCTTACCCCGCTTTTCCTTGGGTATATGAACATATGTGTCACATCCGAACACCCGAACATGAGACAAATTTGGCTTCTTCCCAAATATTGCCTCATAAGGTGTCTGATCCTTCACTGATGAGGTCGGTGAGCGGTTCTTCAGGTAGTTTGCTGTGGCTACAGCTTCTGCCCAGAATTCTTGCCCCAATTCAGCCCAACTCAGCATACATCTGGCCTTCTCTATGAGTGACCGATTTAACCTTTCAGCTACTCCATTCTGCTCAGGTGTATATGGAGTTGTCTTCTGCCTAGCAATACCATTGTCCACGCAGAACTGCTCAAACTTATCTGAACAAAATTCACCTCCATTATCTGTACGAAGAACCTTGATTTTGTAGCTCAATTGATTTTCCACCAAAACTTTAAATTCTCGAAACTTATCGAATACATCTGATTTATTCTTGATAAAATAAATCCAACTGTATCTCGAAAAATCATCTATAAAAGAAACATAGTACCTGGACCCTCCAATAGATGGAGTCGGAGTTGGTCCAAAGACATCACTATGAATTAGTTCGAGAATCTTCGTTGCTCTTGAACCTGTGTGTTGAAAACTGACTCGGTTCTGTTTTCCATGGAGGCAATGTTCACAGAACCCGAAGCCCACAGAACAATCTGGAACTCCTTCTACCATCTGACTTGATGCTATAGTGGAGAGTCCTTTTTCACTGATATGGCCTAATCTCCGATGCCAAAACATAGATTTGCTATCTTCATCTTCTTTGGCCTCTTCAGAAATAAATCCGCAGCCCACAGATATTGTCTCTCCGAGCAACTTGTACAACGTGCCATAGCGAACCCCTCGTGCAATTACAATCGACCCTCTGATCATCTTGCACGAATCCTTATCGCAACTGAATATAACACCCGAGTCAGCCATTGTACCAACAGATAATAAACTCCTGCTCATAAGTGGTATATGCATCACATCTGGTAGAGTCTTCACCGTGCCATCATTCATCCTCAACTTCACCCTGCCACGTCCAACAATCTGAACCGCAGTGTCATCTCCGAGCATGACATCCCCACCATTATACTCCTCATATTCACAGAACCAGTGTTTATGAGGCGTCATGTGGTACGAAGCACCAGTGTCGATAAGCCATACATCTTTATCTGACTGTGCCGTACATGCAGAAGCCACATACATATCTCCTGCCTCAGCCTCCTTTTTGTCCGAGGTTGACTCAGCTTCTTTCTTATGAACCGGCTTGTTTTTGCAATCTCGCTTTAGATGGCCCCACTCTTGACATCTCCAGCATTGCACCTTCTTATCCTTACTCTTCGAACGCCCACGAGATTTGGATCTCCCTCTCTGATTTTGATTCCTTTCTGGTTGCCTTCCTCTGGCCGCCAGCGCCTCTTTACCAGAACTTGCTGATCCCTTTCTCCGTATTTCCTCTGATAACAAGGCAGCACATACACTTTCATACGAAAGTTCTTTATCCCCGCCACCAATCACAACAATCAGATTGTCCCATGAATCCGGCAGCGAACAGAGCAATGTTATTGCCTTATCATCATCTTGAAACTTAACACCGATTGATACAAGTTGACTGATCACCGTGTTAAAGTTATAAAGATGGGTAGAAAACGAGTCACCCTCCTGCATCCGAAGATTGTACAATTTCTTCCTCAGAAATAACTTGTTAACCAACGACTTACTTTGATATAGGGATTCCAACTTCCTCCACAGATCTCTGGCAGTAGGTTCGCCCATCACATTCGTAAGAATTGAATCCGCGAGACACAGCCGAATCAAACCCTTCGCCTTTCTATCAATCCGATCCCACTCTTCGATCGCCTTTGGATCTGCCTGACTGGAGGAGGCCTCGTCCGCGACCTTCGCCGCCTCCAAGCCTGGTCTCTTCTTCTCGATTGCCGTCCAAAGATCTCGATCACAAAGGAGATCCTCCATCTTCATCTTCCAGAGATCAAACCGTGTTCCATCAAATTTTTCTATCTCGATTCGCGACCCTCCTGACATCTCGAATAAACCCTAATTCCTTGAATAACCTGTGCTCTGATACCAATTGATGGGAAAATCCAAGAACAAGTAGAGAAGATCACAGAGAGATTGCAGAAAAATAGAGGAGACACACGAAATTTACCCAGGTTCACCCTTGAGATTAGGGCTACGTCCTGCTAAGAGGTTCCACTATATCGTTTAGGTTTACAGCCGCCACACGAAATTACATCAGAAATTAGGCTATTAATAGCCTCTCCAAACCGGGTTTAAAACCCAAACAAACAGAGAATCCCGCCGTCGGGGGGCGGGGCCCCCCGAACCCCCCTTTCGTTCGTACGCCAACAATACTGTTAATTGGGTAATACTCAGATTCCCCTAAGCTCACGTGGGCGAACCCGGTGTGAGAAACAAGAGGCCCTGAAGTATTCACCAACTCTAACATTAACATATATGTTAATTAATTAGAAATGGATTAACTATATGTTATCTATATATATTTGTATAATAATATGTTTTGTATTTTGAGGCTAATTCGTATAACCCCATATATATGTTACTATATATATTATATATAGTATACTTTAATGAATAAATAAATGTCATATTATATGTGTACCTTCAACATATGTATTCCTATATCATATATTGTTACTTAGATATGTATTCCTAATTCTATATTTGTTATATATATTATATATGTTACTTTTGCATACAATATATATCATATCTTAATTATAGATATATTATTTTTATATTCTTATTCATGGAATTATAATTGTTGAATTAAGTGACATGATTTATTATTTATTACAAAATAGTGCCACCGTAGAGACTTAGTAGCGCCACACTAGCGCTGCAAAAATAATCAACGCTACAGAGGCACTACTTGCGTCGACATAGCGTCACACATCTCCCACGCTAAGTGTATTGAGACGCTACTGCGACGCTAGATGGTCGCTAATATACTATAGTGACTCATTAGTGTCTCTGTAGCATCGACATTTTATTATTCTAACTTCATCCTATATATTTAGCCGACTTTTTATTATTCTCACTTAATCGGGTACATATAGACATATACATATACATATATACTTACACTTATAATACGTATACGTATACACATTATTGTCACTTCATCTTGCATATATATATATATATATACATATATATACACACATATATACTTATAATACGTATATATATACACGTTATTGTCACTTAATCTCGCACATATAGACATATACATACAAATATATACTAATAATACATATACATATACATATTATTGTCACTTAATCTCGCACATATAACACATATATACTTATAATACATATACATATACACATTATTGTCATATAAACCTATTTCAATATAATCTTAATATAATATATACTTATAATATATAAAGTTATAATGCATAACTTTAAATACTATATAAACTTATAATATAATCTAGGAAGTGGCGTCACTATAGCCACGAAATAGCGTCGCACGATTTGGCGCGTCATTAGCATCTAAGTAGCATGATTTGGTGCATCATTAGAGTTAAAGTAGCGTCGCACATTAAGGAGGCACTAAATTCGAGGTTAAATCCCTAAATCCTCTTCTATGTTTTCACTGTTTTACGCACTCGTCATTTTTTTACCGTGACCTCTCATGCCCCGCCTCCTCCGACGCCCTACTTCTTCGACGCTCGCCCTCCCCACCTCCTCTGATGTCGCCTCCTCTGACGCCGCCTCCTCCGACCCCACCCTCCTCGCCACCTTCGATGCAGACGTCCACCCTCATCCGATCCCGCCTCCTCCGACCCCACCCTCCCCTCTGAACTTGCCTTCCCCGCCTCCTCCGACACCATTGTCCGACGTCCTCCGACCCCGCCTCCACCAACGCCATCCACCCTCGTCCTCTCTGTTTCGGTCGATGACCTTTCGCTCCGGCCACCCATTGCTCTGACGCCATCCACCCTCGTCCGCTCTACTCCGACCTCCGCCCACTGCTTCGGACGCCGTCCATTGCTTCGGCCGCTGCCCTTCCGCGCTGACCGCCCATTGCTCAAATGTTGTCCTACTATTCGGCTGCCGCACTGTTGTTTGGCCGCCGCCCTACTTCGGTCGCTGCCCTGCTATTCGGGCGCCCACTCCTTTGACGTCGTCCACCCTCGTCCGCCCTACTCCGGCCGCCGCCCACTACTTTGGCCACCGCCCTGCTGTTCGGACATCGACTTGCAAGAAGGTACGAGCCCTGCCGCCACTATGTAATGCCTAGTTAATTTGCTATGTCACTATGTTAATTATAGTCATACTATGTTAATAACTATAATGTTAATTATTGTAATGCTATGTTAATTACTGTAATGTTATGATAATCACTGTAATGTTATGTAGATGTATAATATGCTATGTTAAATATGCTAGGAAATAAGGCAATTAATTCTTATGCTAAATAATACGATCCATATGGAATATGCTAGGAAATAAGGCAATTTAATAAAAAGAACCAAATTTGAAGTTGGACTCAATTTGAAACCAAATACTGATAAATTCTTTCATAATTCTAGTACCTCTTTTTTATCATATTCTTATAAATTTTATTAAGGATGTACATCCACATTCTTGGGAATAAAATGAGAATATGATAAAAAAAGAGACATTAGAAAATGATAAAAAATATTTATCAGTATTTGGTACCCAAAATATGCATTATGGTCGATTCTGAACATGAAGATCAAGTACTTGAAACATGTGATTTTGAACTTCATAACTACAAAATCATATGTTTCAAGTACAAGAATTTATTGACATATGGCTTAATGTTGTCCATTAAAAAAATGACAAAATCATATGGTAGTTGGATTCATCGTCAGAAGGATGAACGTTGCGTTATAACAGAATAATATAAGGATGGTATATTGATAAATTTATTAAAGTGGCATATCAAAATGGAGGTGTTGCATCTTCATATGGAGAAATCTTATGTTCATGCCGGAAATGCAAATGTTATTAGTGGAAATTAAGATATGATGTGCAGAAGAATTTATATTACAATGATTTCTTACTGACATACATAAATTGATTCTTTCATGACAAAGAAATATGGGCTAAAGAGACAACAATTGATGCTAATGTAGATACCAATGTGGGTGAGTCGAGCAATTTGTACATGGACATGATACGAGATGCAATGTTAGGAAAAAATGTTAGCGAAACATTGATTGAAGAAGACCTGACTTCTTTGGCTTCTAAATTTTATAATCTTCTCGAAGAAGCAGACGAACCTTTATGGGATGGATGCGTGAAGCAAACTACACTTTCTATAGTGGCACAACTAATGAACTTAAAATTAAAATTTAATATGAGCGAAAGTTATTTTGACCAGATGATTGTCATTATTAAGAGTATGCTTCCAGCTTCAGAGAAATTACCGAAAAAATTTTACAAGTGCAAAAGGTTGAAATATCAGAAGATTGATGCATGTCGTAATTATTGTATGTCGTATTACAAGGCAAACAACTCACTTATGAGTTGTTCTATTTCTGGAGAGCCTAGATACAAGTCGAGAAAGAATTCTCAAATTTGGAAAAAAATGTGGCAAATGCATTATTTAGATACTTGCACATAGTTCCAAGACTACAACATCTATTTCTTTTTAAGAAAACTACATCATTTATGATATGGCACAGAGAAGGGGCACGTGATAATCAAAATTTATAACACATCCTTCAGATGTTGAGGTATGGAAATGATTTGATGCACTTCATCCGACTTTTTTAGCAGAATCACGCAATGTTGGATTAGGACTTTCGACCGATGACTTCAACCCATTTGGCTCATCAAGTACTACTTATTCATTATGTTGGTTAGTTTTTGTGACACCTTATAATTTGCCTCCAAGTATGTGTATGAGACGAGAGAACATATTAGTTACTTGTATGATCTTAAGTCCTCGATCTCCTAGTAAAAGTTTAGATGTTTACTTAAGACCTTTGATTGATGAATTCAACATGATGTAGAAGGATGGCGTGGTTACTTATGACAAATCTAAGAAGCAAGATTTCATTATGAGAGTCGCATTAATGTGGACCATAAGTGATTTTTCAGCATATGGAATGTTGAGTGGTTGGAGCAAAAAATGTAAACTTGCTTGTCCCATATGTGGAAAGAATACAAAATCATTTTATTTGAAAAATTTAGGAAAGTTTGCTGATTTGATTGTCATAAGATGTTTTTGTCATTAGAGAATTCGATGTGTCATGATCGAAACTCATTTAAAAAGAATAAAATTGAGTACACATTGACTTCAAGTCATTTGACGGGACAAGAAGTGCTAGAGCAAGTAAACATGCTTAACGAAGTCTCATTCAGATTTAAGGCCAATTCTTACAAGCAAATTGAGTTTGGATGGGAACATAACTAGGAGAAAAGAAGCATTTTTTGGGAGTTACCTTATTGGTCTTCAAACTTGGTACGTCATAACTTGGACGCCATGCATGTGGAGAAGAACATATTTGACAACATCTTCAACACTATTATGGTTGTTAAAGGAAGAACAAAAGATAGCATTCAGACGCGCAAAGACATGAAAGTTATATGTAGAAGATGAGAGCTTGATATCATTCATCTTCAAAATGGTAAATGCAAAAAGCTAAAAACTACTAATGTCTTAAGAAATTATCAAAGAAAAGTGGTATTCAAATGGGTCAAGCAATGAGAAGATACATAGGATGAAGAGTCATGATTGTCATATTTTTATGCAAAAACGACTTCCCATTACTTTTAAAGAACTTTTGCCAAAGGCCATATGGGAAGTTTTAACATAGTTATTTATGTTCTTTAAAGAGCTTTGTACATCCATCATTCATGAAGAAGACATCTCTCGATTAGAGTCTTCTATTGTGATTACCGTGTGCAAGACTGAGAAGATATTTTCACATTCTTTCTTTTATGTGATGGAGCACTTGATTGTACATTTTCCATATGAAACAAAAGTTGCATGCCCGGTTCAATATCAGTGGAAGTATCATTTCAAAAGGTTCACGTTATATTTGAAAAGAAAGACGAAAAATAAGGCGAAGATCTAAGGCTCTATATGTGAAGCATATTTAATTGTGGAGGTCTCAAACTTCACTTCAAAGTACTTTGAGCCATACATACAATCACAACACACCCAAGTTTCAAGAAACGATGACGGTGGCGAAGAAGAAGTTAACATAAATACTTTATCCATCTTCAAGTATTCATACCGGCTTCTTGGTACAAGATGCAAAGTTGTGTTGAGTGATAGAGATCTCTCCGAGAATATGTCCTTGCAAATTGCAGCGAGGTGGCGCTATATCTCGAGTAAGATAATTTATTTATATGTTATAAATTTTAAAATTAATCATTGCTATGTGATTTCATTAATTGAAAATTATGATTCGAGAAATTTGAAGAATTACAATGAGAAATCAATCCATTAATTTCATACGATGAGTTATTGAAACTACAAGATGAATATTTTGCCGATTGGTTGAGATGTGAAGTGAGAATTTTTTCTGATTATTCGTAATTATTATTATCATTTATAACTTTTAATTAATTTTTAGTTATTTTTCTTATAGGTTATTAATGGCTCAGTTACAGATTTAAAAATTCGAAATTTAGGTTATGGACCAAAGAAACAAGTTTTTTAGCTACTGTGACATCATAGTTAATGGATACAGATTCCATACAAAAGAATATAACCGATAACGTGTTCTAGGAAGCATGTACGGGGACAACGACTTCATTTACTACGGTGTTATAGAAGACATCGTAGAGTTGTCTTATTTGAAAAAATCGAACAAAGTAAAATGTCATTGGTTCGATCCAGAGAAAGGAGTTCGGATCAATCAAAAGTTAAAATTGGTGGATATTAACCCTTGATCAAGACTTCAGTCATACGATCCATTTGTATTGGCAGAACAAGCGCAACCAGTGTACTACACAAAGTATCCATCGAAAAGAATAAGGATGAATGGTGGGCATCATGCAAAGTGAGAAGTAGACTATTCTTAGTAGAAACAATGGTAGATGATCATGAAACATCATCCATATATAACGATGTGTCCATAGATGATTACTATCAAGGAGATCGAGTGAATGAGATGATTGATGTAGCCGATTAAGCTGAGAATATTCAATTAGTCAATGACACTGAGCCAATGGAAGAATTCAATTCAAATGACCTCTTAGAAGGGAACGTTGACAATTTCATTGACGATGACTCGAATCAAGATTATAGCGACGATGACGAAGATGATGAAAATAAATCAGAATACGAAACAACTGAATGAATCTCGTAATTCTTCTAATAATTTATAAAATTATGTGTGTCTAACTTTATAGATTAAATATAATAATAACACAAGTTTGTTACTTTTTTCAGTTATGATTATTAGAGGTCGAACTTTTGGGTAATCTCTCTCTTCTAGGCGTTCACTCCAGATGAGTGAGTCATCACTATCACCAGGTGATATATTTATCGTCAATTGCTTATAATAATTACATTAATTTTCTTAATAATGTCAGTTGCTCCGCCGCCGATGGGGCAAGTAGTCGGATCATCACATTCATCGATAGAAGAAGAAGTAGCTGCCAATCGCTTAGTTCTGAGCTCATACTTTGATTCATTCTAGCTCTTAGGGGCACATAGTCAGGACGTTTCGATCACACGACGATGATCGACATGTCACACCATATATTCCATAAATTTAAATACATGTAAGTATTTTAAGTATTTTTTATGTTGACTGTTGCTACGCCACCATCGAGATTATCAAATGCTTCACCAAATTCTAGCGTTGGCGAGTGGCATTTTACCCAAGGTGATTTTATTATTATTATTATTAAAATTATATTTATCATTAATTACATTAATCATTTTTTAATAATATCAATTGCTACGTCACTAATAGCATAAGCACCTAGCTTGTCACATTTTGACAAGCAGACTGCCATGGATCATGCAGCGAGACATCACTCGAGGTGAAAACTTTATTGTACATATATTAATTATCATTAGTTTAATTTGATATGAAACTAATGATTTATTTTATACTATGGTCCATCGACGATGTCGAACCTTCTCAGCATGCCCTAGCTGTAACGAGTGATGATTTCTTTTCGACAGATGAAGAGTGATTACATATAATGGGGTGGTTACCGTCAATAATATTGCTCGATCGTAAGTTAAATAAGTTGTAAAAAATTTATTATAGTTTTTTATCATTGAAAATTAATTCTTCTTTATAAATTATAAGATCACTTTCATACCCGCTAGTACCGTACGGGATGTCAGTGCTCTTGTTCTTTCCCACTTGCCGGATGGGGTAGGATCATGAAAAGATGTCCCAATTTCTGTGCGGGATGATATCTTTCGGGCCTTCACAATATGATTTTCTTTTTGGGTTATATAATTTATTTTATATTATTTTTAAATTACTAACTTTTATAGTATTTTTTAGGAGGTAAATCATTTTCATCCGAATTTTAGTTTGGGGACGATTCGGAAAGCTTTTGAGAATTTTTTCACGCGAGATTTTATCAGGGCCGAGCCAAATCATAGAGGTCGTCTAGCAGGGTGCTGGGCACAACCCGACATTCAAGGGGTTGTTGAACCAAATTATTAATGATCATAATATTAAAAATCAAAATTATTAATTATCATAATATTTTATAAAAAAGTCGTATTTGGCTCAGCAACCCGTTGGATGTTGGGTCGTGCTCAACACTCCGCTAGACAGCCAGTGCAATTTGTCCGAAAAAATATTTTTATTTTTCTAATTATAATATTTTTATTATTTTAGATTTTAGGGCAAAAAATACAATCGGTATGTTATTATTTCACTCCAAAGAACACTTTATTGAAACTATTTTAAGGAAAAGGAAAAGCTAAATCTAAGAAAGTCATTTGAAATAAGAAAGTGAAATACTACAAGTTAGAAATCACATCAATTGAAGTTATACTAATTTTATGGGTTTTTAATATAATAGTTTATTAAAATCAGAGTAAATAAAAACTAGGGCTTAGGAAAATTATTTCAAGAGCTTTGTTTCTTAAACTGACATAAAATTAATAAAGTAGCAGAAGATGCCCTCATGCATGGGCATTTCCACTCTCGTGACTATGACGGACAACATCCAGCAACCAAGTCACTTTCATGCTTGTCAGTTGCTGGACTGACGCACATGGGGTTATCTGCCATGCTCTCTTGAGGACGTGACATTCTAAAGTGTTGAATACTTGGATGGGGATATGCGTCAGCATAACCTCATCTCCGGATATAAAGTAATCTTGAGTCATAAGTAGGGCTTTCTCGGCCCGCACTGGTCTCGACAAGTGATATTTCCTCTCGAGTGGATTTCTTTAGGTCCGATTTGAGAGAAAATGACGTATATCTCAAGAATACCCCCAAGCAAATCTCTCGAGTCTACATGGCACTAGTCATTGGTGATTCTTTTGACACGACTCAATTGCCATTCCGCCTCTCACTATTATTGCGAAATAAATCATGGGAGAAGTTTTTTGTTGACAAATTTTAGACATTTTCATAGTGGCAAATTCTTTTGGTGACCTAGCTTCTTTCATAACTTTTCCATATTTTCTACAAAAACTATAATAAAATTTATAGAAACCTTGTAATAATAATAATAATAATGGTGACTCTTTTGACATAACTCAATTGTCATCCTGCCCTCTTCAATATGTGGAAGCCATTATTACTGCAAAAACAAATCGTGGGAGAAGTTTAAAGGCATGAAGAGGGTGCACTAACAGGATAAAAATTAAAAATGTAAATGAAAAAATAAACATAGGAAGATAATTAATAGGTGGAAGAAAACAATTTTAGAATTGAAAAAATAAAGAAGTCATTAATTACATCATGATGCAAAAAAAATAAATATAGGAAGATAATTAATAGGTAGAGAAAAACAAATTTGGAACTGAAAAAATAAATATTAGAAAATAATTATAATAATAAATTAATTGAGTAAGCATTAATTGTTAATATAGTAAATAATAAAAAAATAAGCCTAATTCGAATATAAATATGAAAGGAAGGGAAAGAAGAAATAATGAGAAAAATGAAAGTATAAAAAGAAAACAAATATGGAACGATACATAATTAGAAGAATAAATGGAAATAAAAAGAAAAGATATGCAAATAAAAAATTAAATGAACTAAAGAGAAGTTTTAAAAGTTAATTATATATAAATAAAGTAATATAGAATCACTGATATTATATTAGTAATAGAAAATTAATAATAATCCACTAGATTTCGATAGGTTAACCTTATACAATATATAAAATAATAATATCATATTAATTTATGATTATTAGTAGTTTATTATTACAAAATATAATATGTTAGTTGTTATATATATATATATTCAAGATTAGTATAAGTAATAATATTTTAATAAAATTTGGTTCTTTGCAGTTGAATCCGATCGAGTCAGTTTAACCACAACCCAATTGAAATGTGAGTCTGATCACCAATCCAGTAATATATATATATATATATATATATATATATATATTATGTTATGAGTTGGTACCCTGTATTAATATTACTTTGTACTTGACTACATTTCAACAGTTATACACGCAATCAAAATTTTTAAATATATATAATTTTCTTTTATAGAATAACTTGCCATCATGATTTCAGCATGTCCAAACATAATCAAGCTCATAAAGGCTTCAATGATCCATTCTAATCTTATACTCCTTTAATTAACGTTTGTCCTTGTTGGAACCAAGTCTTTATATACTATCCAAACATATTTTGATTGTACAGAGCTCAATTTATTAGATTTTTATATTTAAAGTTTAAATCAGAATGAAAATTTTATATAAGGAACTTCAAGTAGATATTTGAATATGGTTTTTTTATATTTTGATTTACATGTGAGGATAAAAATATATAGATAATTTTGTTAACTTTTCAAAGGATAAAAAATCATATCACTTTGATAATTGTCCAAAAAGTTATATCCAAAGAAGTGTGAATCGAGTGAAGTTAAATGTCAAGATGGACTGGCTCAGAAAATGCAAACGGTATGAATGACTGATTGATCGACAAGTCAATAGATCAGATGAGAAAGTGCAACCCATCAAAGAGATCGATAAGACCAATCGACCAATCAGAGAGGCTGGACGAGAAAGTTCAATCGACTAGAGTGTAACATGCATAATAACAACTAATTTTTGACAAGATTTCAAGAGAAACATTAAGGATCAAACAAAAATAAATTCGTAACATGTTTTTAGCAAAATTTGAAATCTTATTTGTTCTATCTTCTTCATGTGTGGTCCTAAAATTGTAAAAGAGAAAATAAACAAATGAGATTGGTTGTGAACTCCTTGTAAAATTAGGAGTGCTCTTTTGTAAAAAAAACATATGTATACCTCTTGAGTGAAAAAAAATAATAAGTAAATGATTAGGAGAGGTGTAATTTATCTCTCGAAATTGCGAAGTAAAAGGGTCTCTCACCTCCTCACTTTATTTGATAAAAAAAAAGGTCTCAACATCGACCCCGGTACCTCATTAATAAATTATCTTGCATTTTTTTAGTTACCCAATTAATAAATTAACTTGCATTTTTTAGCTTGCAAGTCATTCTTTTCTGTTGCGCGCTCTCTCTCTCTATCACCATATATATGATCTATATTTTTTTACTAAAAATTATAGTTCATATCATAATCTTTATTGTTATAATATTATTAAAAATATAATTTGCGCTCGTTATTTTTCGGGTTCTTGAGTCCGTCACTATTCCGTTCCGTTCAATGTGGGCAGAGAGACCTGTCACACATGCACCAAATTAATTAACACGAAATTATTCATTTGACCATGCAACAACATGACCAATTAAACACTAAATAGTCATGGGCAACGGTCAGTCTACGTAGTCCCCCAAATAATGGTAGCTGCACTTTGTTATCTTTAATTTAAATTTGAGATAATCAAACTTTGAACCTGAAACTATACTAAGAAAACAATCAAAATCAAATCACAAGTTGATAGATAGCAAAAATTAAATCTCATTCGATATTGGAACCTCAACTTTAATTGTAAAAATAATCAAAATCTCGATCAATCATTCCACTTATGAACTGGTGGTATGGTAAAATATAATGCATTTATTTCTTGCAAACTTAGAAATTTGTAGTCCATTCAAATTTTAAGATTAAAAAAAATTATTAATTAGCTCGCAACTGAAAGCAACTTGAAGATATCACGTATTGCATCTTACTCGTATGGCAAGTCCTGCCAACCTTTGATTAAATTAACTAGGTTAACAATTATATTTAGAGTTATTTTGTAAACCTCTCTTAAATTATATTTAACCTTGTTTTTAAAAAAAATAATTCCTAAAATTTTATATCTTACTCGTGAACTTTCATAACCCGAATCCTTAAAAACATTGACTTTTCAGTCACTGTCTATATTTTTATATTTAGTAAATTATCTCTTTTTATCCTTAAATAATAAGATATAGAAAAAAAATACGAAAAGAAAGTAGTTTGGGTAGCCCGGTTCAAGTGGTGTCATCATCTCCTAAACCTGAAGTTCGACCTTACTGTTTTAATATTTTATTATTCAAAGTTCAAGGGATAATTTAGTATACAGAAATTATAATAAGATATAATTTTTTGGTTTGAAAGGCTCAAAGGAGATAAATAGTCAATAATGAAATTGTAAAATCATTTTGAAAAGTCAATAGTGCATAAAATATAAACGAAAAACTATGAATACATGCTCATATTTTTGTGACAACGTAACTACTACTACTACATGATCTCAAAAAAAAAAAGGACAAGTATCAAAGCCCATGTGTTGTATCATCATCGCAGCACATCAACTCAATACTATCATCGATATGTCCCTGTGAAAATAAAACACAGGGGAGGTAATTCTCCCCTAAGCTTTGCAGCCTCATGGGAAACTAATGATAATATATAATGAACACTCCAAATAAAATAAATTAATAAAGATTAATAGATCATACCTTTGCTAGAGAAATAATCATGAGGGTCATTACAAGATGCCTTGAGCAAAGGAAAATCATTCGATAACATGGAGCAATGTAATTGAGTGATATGTAATAAATTTGAAATTAATAACATGCTTGATAATCATGATAACATGTGATATCGATAAATTGATTTGATTTTCATACTTGTTTCTTAACAATATTTCATTATCATAACATGTTTAACAATCAGGTGATTTTGAGGACCTTTAAATAATCCTCATCCACTTATCAGAGGATGTGTTCTTGTTCATTTATTGGATGCGCCGAGCGAAACAATATAGCCGTCTGATTGATTAAGCCATGACGAAGGGAGTGACCCTTACCATAGTGACCCAATAATTATCTTTCGTCTTATCTTATTAGCCACTTTATAATCATATGTCACATTATTCCACATAAATCCTGAATCAATAATTCAATGATAGGGATAATCATACGATGATAACATGAAGATTTTTATCTTAAATCAGTACAGAATTAGATGTCCATAATCAGGAAAAGTTCCAAGTCAAAATCATAATCAAAAGAAGGAATAAAATAAGGTTTCATATGGCCATAACCCGGGCTGAGTGTGTCATTCACTCGGGCCAGACTCGGAGAACGTCATCGCGTAGTGTCAAGGTCAACATGCAACGAACTCGGGCTGGGTCCGGAACCCGGGTCGGGTGGTAAAAATTTCAAGAGTCCATTCTCACATCATCTACTAACCCGGGCCGAGTTCAGGGTGAACCGGGCCAGGTTCAACGAACATGGGTCGCACACCATGTCACCTGACTTGGATTGCAAATGAACCCGGGCCGGGTTCATGTCATATCCAAATGTCGATAGTTCATACACTTTTCTTTAACGAGAAAACCAATATGCATATCAACCATGACTTAAGTAAGAACAAAACTACATCATACTACATGAACAATAACAACAAATACAAGAATGACAAATCAAGGTCAGCAAACAATTAGCTATTAAGAGAAATGTAATAGCAACAACAAGAAGCAAGAATGTAGGATGAACATTAAAAAAAATGCATGCACGACATTACAAGAAAATCAATTACATATCATAACAGATAGGTCGTTCTTATCATTCTTGGGGCGTTCTACACATTAATCTTGACTAAGATGTGGCAGGATCATTTATAGAGGTTTAGATCTATTCTAAATGGAGTAAACAAGGTGATTTCTAGAATCATCCATCTGTTTTCCGTGTTGCGCTTTCGTCGATTCGCTGAAATCTTCCTACCCTTGCACTTCCTCTAAGTGATCACCACCTACAAGGCGGCTAGGGTTCCGGTGGTGTGAGGAAGATAAGCAGAAACCGATGGAGATGCATGAGAAGATAGAAAAATTGCTATTGTCCCTTACGAGAGATGAAAATCTAGATGACAAAAGTGCCCAAGGCGTGTGTGCGCTGTGAGGGAGTCCTAGCGATATCAGTTTCTACTATTGTGGTGGTTTTGGAGAGAATCTAGGCATTCATAGTCACTGGTTTATTATTATCCTATATTTATTCTCTATTAATTACCCTATCTCTATCATAACTGCCCACAATTAAATTTCCATGTTATTAGGGATTTTCGCCATTATTCCTTCATTGTTTGTTCGAGGTAGAGGGCTTATCGAAAAATGCAGGACCTCTTTGCACATTTCTGACCTGAGCTCCCATGTCGCTTCCTTGCCGTGATGAAAACGCTAGGCAACTCTGACCATGGGTACATCCTTTTTCTTCTAGCATTGCACCTTGCGCTCCACAATATGGATCGAATACTCGACAAAGGTGAGGTAGCTAGATCATGCTCCTCTATCCGAATGACATTAGCAGCATCGTGTTTGTACTTCTTGAGCATGCACACATGGAATACATTATAAACTCACCCGTAAGAAGGGGACAGTACTAGCCCGCATGCTGCCTCGCCTATTACCAGCTCCAAAATCTCAAAGGGTCCCATATATCAGAGATTGAGCTTTCCTCACTTGTTGAACCTCCTGGACCCTTGAAGATATGCTTTCATCTACCCTTATCTACATAACTCTTATGTCTGGCATGTGCAATCTTTTAATCTTTTCTTGATCAGCTCAACTTTCTCCAGGTACTCTACAGCCTCTTTCACCTCTTCCTTGATCATAATCTTCTCCTTGCCTACTTCACCCCATTGAGCAGGTGAACGCCAAGGTCACTCGTAAAAATTCCAAACGATTCTTGCTAGTGTTCGAACTATTATTATAGGAGAATTCAACATAAGTGATCGTCTCTAGTAATATGTATTTCGTATTCTTTTTTAGAGAGATTAACATGTATTTCGTATTCTACTATCCTCCAAGTGTATAACATTATAATTACCGGGACCAATAACTACCTTAAAAAGGAGTGTTAGTGAACATTCTTATCATTATTTTCAATCACATTGATATATTTAAACTTAATGAGCAAGCATTATATTTACTCTTTTGAAATTACGTTCATTTATATATATATATATATATATATATATATGACATCACATGTACTTACTATCATTTCTTTTATCATTATATTTGTCATATCCTCAACCTATGATAATTACAGTTAGATATTGCACTCTGTTATCTTGGGCTTTTGTTCTTACAATTAATTAAGCTTTTAACATTTTATCCTTTCTTTCGAAACTTTATATTTCCAAATCATTCAACATTGGAATTCAAGGAGAAGTTTATCACTTTTTCATAACTTTGTGAGCTCTAAGGATCATTGCATATGTGAGTTAAATCATAAATATAGGTATTGATCTGATATACATCTAGTATTCATAAGGATTCAGGATTCAATTTCAATCATTTATTTGAATTCGATGAAATCAATGTTTATCATCGTCCAATGCTAATGTTCTAGGTAGTATGATGCGATGACAACTGTTTGTAGATATGTCACTTGAACTTTGACTTAGATCATATATCTTGAGAGATTGATCAAAGCGTGAAAATTAGTAATAAGTAATTGTCAAGGGAGACGACTATGTTGGGAGTCGATTATGAGTCTTATAACTCATTTGAGGGTAGATCATTCTTGATAAAATTATGCCACTTGGAATAAAGTGGTTCATTAATTGATATTATTAAATATCCTTTCTATGTCTTGTCACATTGTATCAATGTTTTGTTTGATATTTTGCCTTCAACCTTAACTTCTTGGTTTACATTGCATTGTCTTCGATTAATCTTTTTGTCACAATGTCATATCATATAATTTCATAAAAGGCAAGTGGTTATATATTATCACGATAAGTTCTTTTCTTTTGGAGCAGAGTATCTTTCAACTCCATATATAGGGGAATGAATCAATATAATAGTCATATGGGAGTGAAAAGCACTCCGAATCTATATTAAGATCGCACGGTAGCTATGATGAGAGATCGATTAGTCAATGAAACACATGGTAAGATCCAATCCATAATGAACAAAATAATATATGCACACTACATAACATAAGTCCTCAGTAAAACATTGTGAATGCAAGTGAACACATGAAATGAATTCAAGCAATAAGGCAGAAAAACAAAACAGTCATCGGAATAAAAAGAAAAACAATCATCTTTATCCTTGCACACATTGTCAATTGTCCTTTGCATTATTATCCTATTACCATTTGCATTAATGATGTTATTCATCACACTGAAGAGGGGTTCAAATATAGCCCTAAAGTCGATAGGAAGATCAATACATGATATATATATATATATATATATGTCTGTGTGTGTGTTCATCCATCAATGTATGAACATCATATGTATCCCCTATGGCTTACATAATATAATGTTACAATTTTTTTTCTTGAGTTATCGATCCTTAACTGTGATATACACTTGAACATTATTACTAAAACTGTAAATAAATTGATAGATGTAATTCCATTCAAAATTTATAGTTTAATTTCTAATCATCCATCTAGGATGATTATTTTGCTTCTCCCTATCAGTAACCTTGTGAAAGACATAAAATTTATCATATTTTATCTTGACCTTGACATTTCCTAAGATTTGATCATGGTTTGATCTTTTAATACCTGATGGAATACCTCAATTAAGAGATTTAAATCATTTTAAAATTTCCCATGTTCATTGAACCATTACATGCATTGCATGCTCTTATTTAATTCTTTTATTTTCTTTTACTGACCATATTAATCTATCTTGGAAATATATTTTATATTGTGATGATAGAGAAATCATTACTTTAATAATAGCTATATATATGCTTCATATTAAGGTAATTTCAAGTCTACTATATACTCTACTACTTTTTTTAGTAAATAAAATATGTTATATGTACCTATACAATTGAGCATGCCAAATCTAAAAGTTCCTCTTTATTTTACAATTACTTATTGGATCATAAATTTCTTTAACATTTTTTAGATCAATGTGTACTCTTTTTAAACTTCATATTTGTCCATCCCTATATTATACATGATTCTTGGTAAGTTCCATAATACTTAAACTCTTGTCCAACTAATGTTACATAACTTGAACATAATTAATAATTCTAACCCTTAGTTTCAACATAAGGTAATTCAATTAAGGATTCATATAACTAGTTTTGGATTTGCTTAGGCCCTTTATCAACATCATGTAAGGGCCATATGAAGTCTAAGGCACAATGAGGATTTCGAGTCCATACTTATCAATATAAACATATAAAATAATTCATTAGACCTTAACTCGTTAAATCAATGGATAATTAACCTTTATGATACTTAGACATAGTTAATATAATATAAATTCACCTATACTATTTAAATCCATCTCAAACCTAATTGTGGGGTGGATCGAACCTTTTTAAATCTTTAACTACTCTTATGTTTCCCTCATTCTTTCTTCAATCTACATCTCTTTGCAACTAATATGTCTACTCATTTTCCTCTTCCTGTTGTTGTAGTCAACAGAAAAAGTTCGTGAGTTGGATGATCGTGAAAGAGATGGAGAAAATATAAGTTGTGAGACACACAATTATATTGAAATGTCTTTAAGGCTAATGCAGATAATCATCATCCACATATTTGATATACATCCTTTAAAAGTTCAAAAATGAACAATGGATGTTGATTTTCTTCTTCTTCTTCTTCTTTTTTCATCGCCTTTGAATGATAATTCACCCCCAAAAATAAAACATCACAACAAGGCAAAAGTTCCCTTTTTACTTGTGATATCCTTGATCAAAGACAAATAAGCATTATTTTGTATAATCATTTGTAAAATTTAGGTTGATTCTTACTATACAAAATAACCTCCTTAAGAATCAACCACTCAAATCTCTATCAATACGTCTATTAAGAATAATAGGAAATAAGAAAAGTCTTACTTGTACTTTATAATGGATGGTGCGGTGACTGCTCGACGATAGCACCTGAATCTTCACTATATGGTACAATGGGACGTTAAGAAAGTCCTACCTTTAGGCTCTTATATCATAAATGTAATGACCTCAAATCGACATCAGCCACATGACGAAGACTAACATGGAAGACGCTACAAGCGCTATGGTACCACAAATTTAACCGACTCAATCAAGATACATGACACATCAACAAAAGAAGAATAGGAACAAAAGAAAATGTGGAAGGAATATTTAACTGCGGAAGATGAAGAGTTACTACATGTCTCAAAATAAAAGTATCATGCTTATTACGTCAGAGTTTTCATAATAAGAAAAAAGGAAATATAATTATCTAGGCCCTTCTGTTCATGTGTTATATCGTCGCCTGAGCATCGTTGCAACACACCAACTCAACACCATACCTGGCTCTATGAAAATCAAACATAGTGGAGGTAATCTCCCATAAACTTTTATAGTCTAGTGGAGAACCAATGACAATATACAATGAATACTCCAAATAAAATAAATCAGTAAAGATTAATAAATCATACCTTTTCTAGAGAAATAATCATGAGGGTCATTATAAGATGTCTTGAGCAAAGGAAAATTATACCATGGAGCAATGTAATTGTGTGATACATAATAAACTTGAAATCAGTAATATGCATGATAACATGTGATATCGATAATTTGATTCGGTTTTTGTACATGTTTCATAATAATTATTTATTATCTTATAACATGTTTAATAATCAGGTGACTTTGAGGTGCCTTTAAATAATCCTCATCTTTTATTTATGTAGGATGGGTTCTTATTATTTTATGGGATATGTCGAGCAAAATGATACATAATATAAAATAATATTAATATTTGAATAGATATTTTTATAGTGATGTCATTTCTTACAGTTATTTCGCTTTATTATGATATTATGATGTGATCTTTTAAAAATATATTTTAATAATTAACTAAAAATGGAAAATATTTCAGTGAAAAAATATAAATATAAATATATATATATGGTAATAAAAAAGAAATGATACCATAAAATGTTCGCTATAAAAATATGAATATAATATAATAAAATAGAATAATCGAAATTGGGCTATAATGCATCAAATTTTTGCCATAGAAAAAAAACATTATGAACATGAAAAAGTTTGCTACAAAAAATGAAGATGATAAAATAAAATAAAATCATATTTGCATTGGGTGTTAATTAAAAATATTGAAATTTCAAATTTTTAATTCAATAGATGTTATTATTGTCATATCATTTTTACACTTAATTCACTTCATTAGAAAAGATGATGTCATATTTTTTCATAATACATTTTCAAAATTAATTAGATCAAATAGAAAATTAGTCATAAAAATATGTGACTGTGTATATTTAAATTTAGGGCAATAAAAAGAAAAGGTTAATTGCACAAAAAAAAGTCTCAATCACTACAAGAAAAACGCTCATTACCGATGGTCAAACCCGTCGGTAACACAATTACCGACGGTTTTTCAGACGGAATCAATCCGTCGGAAAAACGCTCGTCGCAAATTAATTTGCAACGGTTTAAAAAAAACGTCAGTAATTATGACAGTTTGGACCGTCGAAAAATTTCGGCGGTTCCAGCCGTCGAAGCTTTCCGACGGTTATAACCGCCGAAAAAGTCCGGCGGTTCCAACCGTCAAAAATTTTCGACGGTCGCAACTGTCAAAACTTTCGACGGTCGTCACAATCGTCGATCATTCGGCGGTCAAAACCGTCGGAAAGAATTTTTTAAAAATAAAAAAAATTAGTGGCCGGATCCGGCCGTCGACGGTCGGATCCAGTCGCGGGCGGTCGGATCGGCCGCCTGCGGCCCGATCCGGCTGCAGGCGGCCGGAGAGAAAAAGAGAGAGAGAGACACTGACGAAGAGAGAGACGCCGGCGGGAGAGCATCGCCGGCGGTCGACGCTTAACGTCCGGTCAGAGGCTCGCCGGCCGAGAGAGGGAGAGGGGGAGAGAGAGAAGAGGAGGGAGGGAGAGGAGAGGAGGAATTATAATAGAGGTATTATATATATATATATATATATAAGGGGAAAAGATGAGAAAAAACGGGAAAAAAAAAGCGGGATAACGAAATTTAGTTACCGACGACTCCAGCGTCGGAAACGTAAATATTAATTATTTTTAAAGTTACCGACGTTTGTGACCATCGAAAAAATATTTTGTTATATATAATGTTTATTTTACCGACGATTTGAACCGTCGGTAATTATTACCGACGGTCAAAACCATCGGTAATTGCGACGGTTTGGACCGTCGCTAGTTATATTAATAAAATACTCCTCATATGATATTATTATACATTTACCGACGGTTACGATCGTCGAAAATTGCGACGGATTTTGCGATGAATGGATATCCGTCGGAGATATCGACGTTCCTAATCGTCGAAAAATTTAATAATAATATAATAAATTACATAATTTATTTTTTTATTTTTGACGGTCGTAACCGTCGAAAAATCTGTCACAATTTGTGACGGACGGAAATTTATCGAAAATATCGACGTTCCTAACCGTCGAAAAATAAAATAATAATATAACAAATTACATAATCTATTATTTCCATTTCCGACGGTTGTAACCATCGGAAAATCCGTCGGAAATGGATCCGTCGCAAATTGCGACGGATTTCAAACCATCAGAAATTGCCCGTCGAAAAATGACAATTTTCTTGTAGTGAATCTTTTCTTTTTTTCTTAAATCTAGTTTAAAATTTTATTTTTTCATAAAAAATCATGAATTTTGATTTTATTCTCAAATCTAGCCTAAACTTCTATTTTTTGTATAAAAAGTGATAAACTGTAATTTAATTCTCAAATATAGTCTAAACTTTTATTTTTTAAATTTTAACTTGGTTATAGATATAACCTATAGTATGTTATTATTAAAATAACAATTCAATGATCATTATATAAAAAAAGTCATAAAAATAAGAGAGTAAAAGTTAAAATATTTCTTTACATCTTTGACAGAAAATTAATTTAAATTTTTATCATATTTTACAATTAGATTTTAAAACAACTAAGAAATAGGCTATGTAATTATCAATGTCAAAGTTAAAACCTAATTACAAAATAGGCTATAATATTAAACTAATTTGCTGTCAAAGTTACAAAAAAATATTTTAATTCTCACTCTTTTATTTTTTATGACTTGCCTATATAATGATCACTGGATTATTATTTTTTTAATAATATAATAGTAGGTTATATTTATAATCAATTTAAAATTTTAAAATAAAAACTTAGTTTAGATTTGAGAATTAATTTAAAGTGCGTCTTTTTAGGTAAAAAAGAAGTTTATAGTAATAATAAAATTGATGAAATCGACAGTTGAAACTTTTTTAAGCAGTGTACCCAAAACAAAAGATAATACTATATATAATTTGACACAGAAAAAAATATGAACACGATAAAATAAAATTAAAATGTTGAAATAGGTGATAATGCAATGAAGTTTTGCTATAGAAAAAATGAACATGGAAACTTTAAATAAAATAATATTAAAATAGAACAATAATAAAATTATAATAATGATCTCATCCATACCAACGGGGAGTTTAGGTGAAGTGAATAGTAGTTCTTTTTTGTTTAGTCAAAAATTTTGAGTTTGAATTTATATTGATATAAAAAAATAGCACGTCATCAGTTATCAAAGTTAGGCATGTCATTCATATCAAATTAGTTGAGTTCAATGATAAATCATAATTCTAATATGGAATCAATTTATAGATTATAACAGGCTCGGGTTATAATATTTTTGTCAAACGCGTTACGTGACCAAAATTGGGAAGCTTTGAGCGCGTGAAAAGTTCTCTAAAAATGGAGAAGTTTACCCCTTTTTTCCTTTTTTATTTCATTCAATTATTTATTATATTTTAATTAGTAAAATTATTAATTACTATTTAATCTTAATATTATTTATTAAATAAATTTTTTATCTTCAATAATAATCAATTATAATATTTAATTATTAATATCATATTATTCGAGTTATTAATATAATAACTATTTTTATAAATTATAATATTAATATAAATATTTTTTTGTAAATAATTATGTTAACTAAATAAATAATGTTTTAATTTAGTATACTTTTTTATTTTATAAAATAATAAAGTTCTTATTTTTTATTTAAACATCTCGAAAATTTAAAATTCTAAACACTACGTGTCAGTTGGACATCACTGAGTTGGCAATCCAAGGAAAAAAAATAGATGGTCAAATTAGACAGTGTCGTTGCCTGGTCAAATTAGACAGTGTTCACTTTCAATCTATAATATATATAATTATATATATTATCAAATATATATATAATTCATTTTTTAAGCCGGTGGGTGACCTTGCCATCAGGAAACCCCCACAGTAAGAATTTTAAAAAGTACAAGATAAAATATTGGAAAGAAAACCAAATAATTGCTGTAGTGAATAAACCATTTTTTACAATAAACACATTCCAGAATTTACGTTGTGCCGTTGAAATGGACCAGAAGCCCGATAATTAATATAATATATATATATATATATTTCAATAGTAATCAATAAAGAAAATTTATTACAGGAACACGGTCTGGGACGAACAAGGTCGCCACACGTGACGCGGCCGGGGTCTTCACGTGTGTCCCCACGAGCACCACGTGGTAGCATTCGCCGTACAAGGCGCAAAGGATACGACACGGCGTACCTCCCGAGGCGCCGAAGCGTCTATCTGAAGACTTCCGCCACGTGGCTCACCGAAGCATCTCCCACGAGAAATAATAATAATAAATTTATTATTATCTGAAGACACGTCCGACCCACGTCGTATAGCTCTCCCGTTGATTGAGCCGGCTCCAAGCTTTTAACAAAAAGTTTATGTAATTGAAAGTTAACAAAAAATTTAACGCCGTTACAACAATAAAATATATAATATATGATTGATGCTAACTTGTAACGAGCTTTTTCTTTCGTTTCTTAATATTATCTCATGTATGTAAAATCTATAAAAATATAGAGAGCCAAAGGAAATCAATAATTAAAATAAAAAAAAAGAAAAATATCATTCAAGAAAATATATAAGAGTTTTTTAGATAAAAAAATATCATTAGTATGTCACTTTCAATCTCGTGTTGTTAACGTCTAATTAATATTTCATAAGATTAATATTTCGAATTAATGATGAGCTTTTTATTCACCTAAAATCAGGGACGGAGCTGCCCCCTCTCCTCCTAACTTTTTTATTACAGAAAAATTATGATTGTCCTTTATTCTTTTAATTATATTAATTTTTTCCTTAAAGAGTATATATGAAAAGATTTATTGTGTAGTACGTGCATTTATGAAAAATATAACATACATACTAGTAACTTCGATTTCTTTTTATAATAAATCAAACTACTTAATTAAGTATTTAATATATATTAAATAAAAAATAAATGACAAATAAAAAATGCATGATGGATAATAAAAAATATTTTAACTAAAATAATTAACATTTATATTTATAAGTTAGTTTTTAGAAGTATATTTTCTTAAATTTACTATTTTTTTAGCATAATTTCATGTATAAAATATTTATTATTTTTCGGTATATCATGATTTCTTCGAGGTTGTTATACTTTTTTGATATTTCATGATTTTTTTTTATCTAAACGATTAATAATAATCTCACATCCTTATAAAATAATAAAATATTGCAACATTAAAACAAAATTGGAAGCTAAATATATAAATCTATAAACTAGATGTCTAAACGACTGAAATGATAAAGACATAAGAATCTATTTGAGTAAGCTTATAAGTTACTTAAAACAACTTATAAATAGTTTTGAAGATATCTCCGTATTTGATAATTGACAAAAAGAATTGACAAACACTTATTCTAATTGAAAATAAGTTAGGAGACCCAACTTATTCTGTGTGAGAGAAAAAAGTTGATCCAATTGATGAATGCATGTACTATTTTGCCATTATAATATACATAACTTTATTCATATATTTCATCTATCATAATTTTAAGGACTTTTTGGTCATTTTACTAAAATAATAACTTATAAATTTTTTATTACCAACACGTAACTACTTATTTTTTAAAATCAGCTTCAGTCATTAATTTACTTATCAACATTTCAACTTATCAACTATTTTACTTCAGTTAAGCCAAACGAGCCCAAAGTCATTTCTTAGTTGAACATACGTTGTTGGATGAGACGTCCCACAACGAATACTAGTCATCCGTTTCTCTTCGATCTTTCAATTTTTAATATCTCTTTCACATTACATTATTCTAAAGCATACTTAAATAATAATACTAAAACCTAACATGATACAGTGATCATTTATAAATATGTTCATATCCATTTCATTATTACATAGAATTCATACAACACCAATTCAATTCCATTTTTCATACTACTCATCATGATAACAATCATGACTATGTTGGCGCCTAGACACCTGAGGCACCTTGCCCCCACGATTCGCACAAACGGGTCTGGTCCGGTGGGAACCCCTATCCTAGCACTGGATCGTCCTCAGTTCCAATGGTTCTTTAGGATCTACTGGGTCGGGGGCATTGGATACCTAACCCTCACTCACGATGACTCTTTCATTTTTGCAGGTTCATCCAGCACACCAACAGACTCAGTTCTGGAGATCGAAGTGCGCGCATGCTCGCCGGCATCCACAAGTGCAGCGAGGCTGGGCTCTCCCACGTTCAAATATATTCAGACTCGGAGTCCCTCATCAGCATCGTCAACTGCAAGCAATGCTTCCCTTGGTGCCTACAGGGCATTGTTGCTGACATTCAGAGGTTTCTTGTAGCTATTAGCCCCGGTGTTGTTTCGCATTGTAATCGCAGCACCAATCGTGCGACGGATTACCTTGCGCATTTTGATCGCCAACACCATAGCGATAATTTTTGGACGGGCAGACCACCTCCTAATCTTTATCAATTTTTGTACCCAAACTCCATTGGAGCAGTTACTTAATATGAATGCATCCACTTTTACCCAAAAAACATTCATTTGACTCAATTTACGTTAAAGCACATACTCATCATGTAGATACTTCTAAGTATGCAATATAGTCTTATTATGGATAATCATTTGCATAACATCATAGTGGTCGAATAAGTCTTCCTAATTAAGTCCATTCCTTGAAACTAACAATGGATTTTCATATTTGAGAATAATCATTACTAGGTCTAAATTATGCTTGAACTTCTCTTAAGAAACTCATGAAACATAGGTCATAATCTAAACAATCATAAGCATGAATTTCAACACATAAATCATATAGAATAATATTTTTTACGCCTAGTATGTTCATTTTCATAAGTAGTACCAAACACTAGCATAAAGCATAGGCCTAAAATTATTATTAAAATATGCATAACTCTCACAAAATCAGACCACATGACTTAGATCCAAAAGATCATGCCTTTTAAGCTGATTCCCTATTTTTTTATTTTTTTATTTAACTCTGATTGTTCGTCCTTCTTCTTCTTGTGTTCCTCACACCCTTGGTGGCTTCAAGATATTCTTCAAGTCCACAACGATGGAGAAGCCACCAACAATGGAGAGGATGAAAAGACATGAAGTAATGGAATAAATTAAAAAAGAAAATGAAAGGAGAAGCGAGATTATAAAGGAAACAAATGAGAATTTGTGTCCTGAATTTTCCAAAAGTATTGAAGGTGAAAGGATTCATCATTTCCCAAGAGTTGGGTGAGAAAAGAGGAGTCAAAACAAATATTGACATCCCTTTAGTGTACTAATGACCACTAGTTTCGAGCTTTACTTAGACATCAACGTTTCTTTTTCTCTTTTTGTGAGGTGTTACAGAAGTCATCAAAAGGATGATAATTAAAGAAGACTACCTGCACATAGTATGATTTTTGAATCATATGTAATTTTGTGTTGACAAGATCTAGAATGCTAATTAAGCTAAAAATTTATTTATTTCTATTATATTTTTTAATGTGTGCACGCCCTCAATTGTCAATAATTTGAATATAATTAACTTGATGTAGTTTAGATAATATTAAGACCACTGAAACTTGTGATAAAGGGAGTATTAAAAGAGATATCAACTTTCCAACAGTTTCCTACTTCTGTCCTATTTGAGATTTCTAGGATTTCTATAAAGTATTGTAGCACCTTAGTCCAAATATCGCTTTAAGCTTTTGATCCATACGAATTTAAAATGCATCTTGATAAGTGAAGAGTGTAATAAGTCTATAATTATCTCTATGTTTTACTCATATGGAATATGAGTTAACATCTTGATTCATCTTGGGTTGTCATATTTTTTAATACTAGTCATCCATTTCTCTTCAACAAAATAGCAAGTCATTGTGATATCTTCAATTTTTAATTTCTCTTTCACAGTACATTCTTCTAAAGCATACTTAAACAATAATACTAAAACCTAACATGATCCAGTGGTCATTTATAAATATGTTGATATCCATTTCACTATTATATAGAATTCATACAACATAAATTCAATTCCATTTCTCATACAACATACTCATCATGATAACATTCATTTGACTCAAATTACATTAAAGCACATACTCATCATCGAGATACTTCTAAGTATGTAATATAAACTTATTATGAATAATCATTTGCATACATTCTTCTAAAGCATACTTAAACAATAATACTAAAACCTAACATCATCCAGTGGTCATTTATAAATATGTTGATATCCATTTCACTATTACATAGAATTCATACAACATAAATTCAATTCCATTTCTCATACAACATACTCATCATGATAACATTCATTTGACTCAAATTACATTAAAGCACATACTCATCATCGAGATACTTCTAAGTATGTAATATAGACTTATTATGAATAATCATTTGCATAATATCATAGTCGTCGAATAAGCCTTCCTAAGTCCATTCCTTGAAACTAACAATGAATTTTCATAGTTGAGAATCATAGCATCATTACTAGGTCTAAATTATGCTTGAACTTCTGTTAAAAACTCACGAAACATAGGTCATAATCTAAGCAATCATAAGCATGAATTTCAACACATAAATAATACAATATAATAATATTTACGCCTAGTATGTTCATTTTCATAAGTAGTACCAAACATTAGCATAAAGCATAGGTCTAAAATTATTATTAAAATATGCATAACTCTCACAAAATTAGACCACATGACTTAGATCCAAAAAATTATGACTTTTTAGCCGATTCCCAATTTCTTCAATTTTCATATTAACTCTTATTGTTTTGCCCTTCTTCTTCCTTCCTCACACCCTTGTTTCTTTCAAGATCTTCTCCAAGTCCACAATGATGGAGAAGCCACCAACAATTGAGAGGATGAAAAGACGTGAAGGAATGGAATAAATTAGAAGGAAAATGAAAGGAGAAGCAAGATTGTAGAGAAAACAAATGAGAATTTGGGTCCTAAATTTGGGTCCTAGATTATAGAGAAATGAGAATTTGGGTCCTAAATGGAAGGCGAAAGGATTCATCATTTTCCAAGAATTGGGGTGAGAAAAGAGGAGACAAAACAAATATTGACATCCTTTTAGTGTACTAACGACCACGAGTCAACTCTTTCGCTTCTTATATTAGATGTCGGAAACTTAACATCAACATTTCTTTTTCCCTTTTTGTGACGTGTTATAGAAGTCATCAAAAGGATGATAATTAAAGAAGACTAGATGCAGATAGTATGATCTGTGAATCATATATAAATTTTGTGTTGACAAGATCTTAGAATGCTAATTAAGCTAAAAATTTATTTATTTCTGTTATATTTTTTAATGCGTGCAAGCCCTCATTGAGATTTCTAGCTTTCCATAAAGTATTGTAACACTTTGGTCCAAATATTTTCTTTGAGATTTTGATGCATACGAATTTAAGATGCATCTTGATAAGTGAATAGTGTAATTATTTATAAGTCTATGATTATCTCTATGTTTTACTCATATGGGACATGAGTTGACATCTTGATTCATAATCTTGGGTTGTTATATTTTTTTCCTCTTAGTGGGCTAAACATCATTAATGATCCATGCTGATCTTTGGTCTATGTTCACTAGATGGCACAAGTTTACACATGAGATCGGCACTGGTACCTCGATCAAGATGTTATTTGCTTTGAGATTTTATTTGCACGAATTTAAAATGCATCTTATTTGAAGGTCTTATAGTACTTCACATTTTTCAAAGGTTTTTTTATTTTCATGGTCAATTGAAGCAAATGTCCTTCATCATCATTCGTCAAAACCAGAGAGTTAATTAAGAATTGAGATGTTTTCTCATAAGATCATGGATAAAAAAAATTGACATGAGTGCATCTCAAGAGGAAACAATTGTCCTAATAAGTCAATCATGTGAAAAATTATAATGTCATTTTGTGATTATTGTGGTATATCATGTGAATAAGCAGAATCCATATATGGGACTAAACAAAATATACCTAGAAAGTTATAACTTTAATTGATTTGCAACCCATTTTTACATCCAACAAAATCAAATCAATATGCATACATGCAATATGTATAATATAATATAGTATAGTATAATATAATATAATATAATATAATAGACCTTGAGACAAACTAAATTTAGAAGGTGTGTATGTTAGGATCAATGTTTTCAAAATCTGACCGACGATCGGAGCAGATTCATTATCGGATCGTGGTTGGATTGGTCCGATCGGGTTCGACCGAATTGAACCAAATTTTAATAAAATAATAATAATAATAATAATAATATTTTAATGTTATTCAATTTTAAATACTTATCTTTTCTGATTCAATTACTATTTAATATTATAGCTATCATTTTCCCTCCTCTTTAACTTTCCTTATTTCCTTTCATTTTTCCATTTTTAACTTTCCTATTTTTATTATTTTCTTTTATTTTTTCAAAATTTGAATTGAATCGGATTGAACTTGGCCGATTCAATCGGTTTCTTTCTACTCAATATCAAAATCGGTTTTGATATGAAATCAAACCGAATCAGCGGTCAGTTCACGATTGAACCGGGACTGGCTAGTCGGTCCAATTTTGCTAACATTGGTGAGGATGAATGCGGATTGTAGACTAACTTAATATTAAGTAGGAGATTGATTTTCAACTCGAGATGATTAGGATTAAAATTAGAATTAATTCAATAAATCTCCCCTAAACTATCACAATTTTTCACGTCTAATCCCAAACTACGAACTTATTTTTTTTATCCTTAAATATCACGACTTTTTCACTTTAGTCCTCCCGTCCACTTCTGTTACATTTTCCGTTACTTTTACTTTTTTCATTTATAAAAAGACTAAATTACCCCTCCCTCCAGAAAAACATGAAATAATAAATATAAAGTGGTAAACAAAAAAATTTATCATTTATGAAAAAGACTAAATTACCCTCCTACTATTTTTTTTCATTTTTTATATTTATTATTTGATGTGTTATGGAGGGAGGGGTAATTTAGTCTTTTCATAAATGAGAAAAATCAAAAGGAATGGAAAACATAACAAAAGTAGACGGAAGGATTAAGGTGGAACAATTATGATAGTTTAGGGATAAAAAAAATTCGTAGTTTGATATTAGATACAAAAAATCGCGATAGTTGAGTGAAGATTTATAAAAATAACCTTTAAAATTAATGCACTAACACATTTTGACTCAGTATAAAATGTTATTGATGAAAATTATGCTATATATATATATATATATATATATATAGGAAAAATGAACATGTGAAACGCATGTGAAGCAGTTTTAGTTTGAGATTAGATATCGAAAAAATTGTCTAAAGTCGCTTTACACGCGCTTCACACATAAAACGCTTCACACGCTCATTTTTCATATATATATATATATATATATATATATATATATAAGAGTCAGTACTAGGAATGTGAAAGGTAGAGTGATCAAAATTTTATAATTTTGATGAATAGGGATATTATGGTTTCTATCTTTTTTTTAATCGTCGGATTAAAATGTTATAATTGATCCAATTTTACTTACATTTTTTTAATATGAGATACATATTTTTATTTGATGAATAATTAATAAGTCAACGTACTTGAAATTTATTCTCTGTTTATAAGCCGTAACCACTAAAATAGTTTTATTTGCAACGTTACACACTAAATCCTTATTCTACTGTACATTATTCGAACAAAAAAGAACGAGGATAGTTAGGCCTGTATACCCACAACTAATCTTATCATTTTAATTGCGAATTTATACAATACCCCTGCAACATCGCATGCAATATATAACGGCAGAACCACCTTTTTAATAAATGTGTTTTTATTTATTTATTTACTTTTTTTGTTTTTGAAAAAATACATGCCAAAAAGAGAGGGAATTAATGCACTGATTTTGTAGATGTAGGAAAGGGTTTTGCAAACCATTTCTTATGGGCTAAGAAATTTAAATGCTAATTGTACAGCTAGCAGTCGCCAGCTTCGGTCGTGTACATATGCCAAATTTCTATTGTCTCTAGATTTGCAAAGTATATGCGGACATTGTGAGGAGGTGAGCTGTTGCCATCCATCTTAAATTATCTCCTCCTCCTGGCCATGTTAGGCATTGGTCAATTATATTTATAACCAGTGACAATTAATACACTTGAACGAGGACGTGTCCACTTTTTTTTTAAAAAAAAAGAAAAGAAAAAAGTTCGTAAGAATGTTCAAACAAACAACTAGGAACATGAAAAGGACGCCAATTGCTAAATTCCTCGGATTAAGTTTTGCTAAAACAGAGAAAGGCAGGCACAAGTCATTTGGTCTAACTTATTTATTTCTTTTTGGTTGGTGTTCGCTTCAGATGAATAAAAAAAGAACTGTGAAATTTTCTAGAAAAAAAATTGTTCAAATCAAACTTGACATTTGGACTGCATAAAATAGTCAGCACAAAAACCGTAGCATTATCAAGAAAAGATCAAATCCTGACCACAAATCTTGACCCCGGAAAAAGAATTGGTATCCTAATTCTTTTCAAACGATCAAATTAATCAGTACGCAAGTCGCTCTACACCTAAAACGCTGTTTTTTTTATTATTTATTTAATGTTATAATTATAATTTATAATTAAATTAATTATATAATTTTAATACAGTAATATATATTTATTGGAATAATTTGATAATAAACTGTATCGATTAAATAAATTATAATTATTAACTTAGTCATGTCTATTAATATTGCTTAATTATGATCATTAAATAATTTGATGATCTTAATTTTAATCAATTTAACACGTATTTTAATTTACTATATACTTAGTCTATTAATATAATAAATAAAAATAGCGTTGTACATACATTCTATATGCCTATGCATTTTTCTATAATAAATATATTTGTTTCTAGAGAAATCAACCACCACCCGAAAAAGTAAAGAGAACAGACAAATAGCTCATACTAAAAAAACGTGTCCAACACCTCCTTCTGGTCTTCCCTAATCCCAGACCAAACCAGAACATTTCCACTTTTTTTCTAGACCACAAACCATATAAAAAAAACCTAATTATATAAAACAAATAACAAAACCGTAGGAGCACAGAAAAGAAGTCGGCGTCAGCTTTAGCCGCCGTTATCGGGCGTACCATTTAATACAATAATAAAGAACAAATAAATATTTAATTTTGGAAACATCTCGTCCTAATCGCCGATTCAAACAAAAGGTCCCGACTTTTACGCCCAATTGTACCGAAAGTGCCCCCCTCCTCGCTCGTATATAAAACACCCAATCCCGACACCCCTCATCTCCCCAAACTGCCTTGCTTTTTCTCTCTCTCTCTCTCTCTCTCGATCGATTGAACACACTAAGCTCAACTTTACATCTCTCTCTACATCTCTCTCTCTCTCCCTCTCCATGGAGGACAAGAAGAGAAGCCGGGAGGAGATCCAAACCTTGGAGGCAGACGCCAAACGCTTCCGCGCTGACATCATCCTGGAGATTTTGGATTCCGACGACGACGACGACGCCGACTCCGGCTACCGGACCGGTACCTCGGGCGACGTCGAAAGCGACGACCTCGCCTCCGTGATGAAGAGCCTCGAGGACGAGATCGCTCAGCCGCCGATGCTTCCTCCGCAGCTTCCTTCAGAGCTAGGGTACCTTCTGGAGGCGTCTGACGACGAGCTTGGGCTGCCGCCGGCAACGGCATCCTCCGCCTCGTCCTCGGAGGTGGAGGAGGAGGAGGAGCAGGCGACCGGCGCCGGCGCCGGCGAGGCGGTGGCGGCGGAGTTGGGTTTCGGCGGCCAGATATGGGGGTTCGAGGACGAGATCATATCGGGGTGCTACGACGAGTTGGGTTTCGGCGGGGTGTCCTGTTACGACGATGCTAGCGGTTCGGTGGGGGAGGACGACGTCCTCTACTACGGCGATGACGTTGCCGTGTTCGGGTTGTCGGATTTCTCGTGGCCGGTAGAGTCGCTGCCGACCGTCTGATGTGCCATTTTTTCTCCTTTATTTTTTTGTTTGTTGTAGTGCTTAAAATACAGATCTTTGTAAATGCCGAGGGGAAAGAAATATTTTTGTTTTGGAAATTAGAAAAATAGTTTCCTTGCCTTTTTCTTCAGGAAAAACATTTCAGTGCTGAGAGGTTATTATTGTTATATATATATATATATATATATATATGGGTTTAATGAGGTGCTCCCAACTCAAAGAGCACCCTCTCCCAAGATCGCGCCCATTCAATTTTTCATCAAGGGTTCACATCGTGCGTTCGATCCCGTCCGATTCGATCTCAACTGTTCAGATTCGCGCGATTTTTTTCCTAACATAACCCTTTTCCTCTTTCGTCTTCTCTTTCTTCCTCGCTGACGTCCTCTTCACACGCCAGCGCCGACCCGTCGACGCTCGACTGCACGATTGTTCGCCGCCGCCTCCTCCACCGCTTGCGCGAGGTCATTGGCCTCCGCCGCCTGCACGAGGTTGTCTGCCACTCGATCTCGCTCGAGCACCCCCGCGCGACCCCAACGACCTCCGTTGCGACCCGCCGTCGTTGATATCGCGCACCGTTGTCGTTGATCTCGACCTTTTTGTGCACGCCGACCTCCGCCGCCGCTGATCTCGCGCATCGCCGAGCTCGCCCGCCACGCCGCCCGCGACCCTCTGCTGAAAGAACATATCAGTCGCCGAGAGATCACCACTTCATCGTGAAGAACACACAGAGGAAGAAGAAGGAGAAGAGTGTTTGGGAGGGAAGCTGAATTGGATTCAAAAAATCTCTCGAATGTTGTACAACTTCACTCTTTTGGGCTATTCATACAAGAAGTAAAACTGATATAAAATAAGATATAAAATGATACAGTGTTTAACTACCGCTACCAAGACATAACAATCGATATCCAGACATCAATATAACGATCGACATTACATCTGCGAACACTCCCCCTCAAGTTAGGATTTGAACAGATCAAACAAACACAACTTGTCTACCAGATGTTCATGTTGATGTCGACTTAATGCTTTGGTTAAAAGATCTTCTAACTGTTCCTTTGTTGAGATTTGCTGCAAATGAATCAGATCTTTTAGTTTTTTATCCTGCACAAAATGGCAGTCGACTTCGATGTGTTTGGTTCGCTCATGGAATACTGGATTGTCTACCATTTGAATGGCAGCTTGACTATCTGTGAAGAGCGTGAAAAGAATCTGCAATGGAAGTCTGATTTCCTTAAACAATCGATCAAGCCAAACTAATTCAGAAACTGTAGGAGCCAAACTCCTATACTCAGATTCTGCTAAAGATCTAGAAACAGCTGTCTGCTTTTTTGATTTCCAAGACACCAAGGAATTTCCAACTTTGATGCAATAAGCTGAAACTGATTTCCTAGTTAAAATGCAGGATGCCTAGTCTGCGTCACTATAGGCTGTTAAGGTAGTGTTCTTCTCTGCAAGAAATAGAAGCCCATGACCTGGTGAAGACTTCAAATACTTTACAATTCGTAAGGCAGCTTGATAGTGTGAATCTTTTGGGGCATGCATGAACTGACTTAAATGCCTTACAGCAAAGGCAATATCAGGTCGAGTATGTACCAAGTATAGAAGTCTTCCAACTAACCGTTGAAAAACTGTAGGAGAATCCAAGGGCTTGTCGTGTGAATTGACTCCAAATATAGAATCATATTTGATTGAAGTGAGTTTGAGATTTTGTTCCATAGGAGTAAATACTGGTTTAGTAGCTGTCATGCCCACATCAGATAGTAAACTAATTGTATATTTCCTCTAGTTCATAAGAATCCCTGTTGCAGATCTCAAAATCTCCATACCCAAGAAAAATCTCAGTTCTCCCAAGTCTTTCATTCTGATATGAGTCTATAAGACTTGTTTAGTAGATTCAATTAGACCCAAATTGTTTCCTGCAACAAGTATGTCATCAACATATACTAGGAGAACAATGAACTCATCATTCCTAGATTGTGTAAACAAAGTATAATCATTTTGGCTTTGTATGAAACCTGCATCAAGTAATATTTCAGTAAGTTTTATATTCCACTGTCTAGAGGCCTGTTTGAGCCCATATAAGGACCTGTTCAGCTTGCATACTTTCCTATGGGACTCCCCCTTAAGCTGAAGACCTTCAGGCAAGGACATATACACCTCCTCAAAGAGATCTCCATTCAGAAAAGCATTGTTTACATCCCAATGGAACAAGTGCCATTGATGCTGGGCAGCAGTAGTAAGAACTGCTCTAATGTAACAGACTTAGCAACAGGGGAAAAAGTCTCTTTAAAATCCACCCCTTCCTTCTGGTTATATCCCTTGGCAACAAGCCTAGCCTTGAACCTTTCAATTTCTCATGAAGGCTTAACTTTATAAACCCATTTACAACCAATAGGAATCTTACCAGGAGGAAGATCTACTAAGGTCCAAGTATTGTTATCCTGCAAGGCAGTCAATTCATCCTGCATAGCAGCAATCCACCTTTCATCTTGAATGGCAAGAAACATGTTCCTCGAATGCAGAAAGAGCACAAAGAAATGCTTGATAAGAAGGTGTGCAAGAGGTGTAAGAAACTACTTTCTATAAGGGATGTGTAACAGAAGAAGACTGGGATGAGGAGACAACAAAATCCTTAAGCCAACCAGGTTGTTTTACTTGTCTCTTAGGCCTGATAGAAGAAGGAATAGAAGAGGAAGGACTGGAAGAGATATCAGTCTGATTAGGAATAGAAATATCATTAGAAGACTCAAGGAGTAAGGAAGTAGGATTGTGATCCAAAGAAACAGGAACTGAAGCAAGAGGAGGGTTATCAGGGAGCAATGAAGAAGGAGTTGATGTAGGAGGAGAGGAAAGGAAATCAAAAAAGTCATAGACAATTGGCTGACTAGGTAAAATTGAAGAAGTGGAGGATGTAAATTTCTGCAACAACTCTGGATCTTTGAAAGGAAAAATATGTTCCTCAAACTTGACATCTCTAGAAACAAAAATTTTCTCTAATTGAATATCATAAATCTTGTATCCTTTCTGAGTCCAAGAATATCCCAAGAAGACACATCCTTTTGCTCTATAGTCAAACTTGTCTGAAACTAATTTGTTGGTAGAGTAGCATAGACAACCAATAACTTTTAAATGATTAAGTTTAGGAGGTTTTTGAAAAAAACATCTCATAAGGGGAAATGTTGTTTAAAACTCTTAATGGAAATCTGTTGATAATATGTACAATTGCTTGTATTAGATCTCCCCAGAAAATAATAGGCAAATGAGATTGAAATAACAAGGCTCTAGCCACTTCAAGGATATGCCTATGTTTTCTTTCCACAACTCCATTTTGTTGGGGAGTGTAAACACAACTGATTGGTGAACAATTCCTTTATTCTGAAATAATTCAGTACACCTTTGATTATGATATTCTGAGCCATTATCGGTTCTTATAACTTTGACTTTTGCAGAATACTTATTCAGTACGCCTTTGATTATTATATTCCGAGCTCGCCTGTCGCCTCAACATCCCCGGCTGCCTCAAGTTTTCGTTCGACGCCTCCGCCTTCGTAGGTCGCCGACTCCACCGCCGCTCCGCCTTCGCAGATTGCCATCACCACCACCTCCCGCCGACCCCGCACGACCTCCGGGCACATCCGCCGACCCCACGCTTGCACGCCGCCGACCGTCCACTCATTATTCTTGCTGTTGTAATAAATTGTTAATCATAATTTTTTTATCTATTTAGGATGATTATTGTCATTGTTTCATTATTGTTGTTGTAATGCTTCGATGTCAGAAAGTTCAATTCTTCACTCATGTAGTCAAGATTGGATTGAAAGTAAAAAAGTTTAATTGGGGATCAGAGCAATACAATAAAAGTCGGGATGAATCATATTTGCGTTGGGGATTGGAGCAATACAATAAAGGTTGAGACATACAAATTTGTCGTCTCTCGTTCGCTTCTCCGACATCCTCTCACAATGTTCGCCCTTCGCTTCTCCGACATCCTCCTCACAATGCTCGCCCGTACTCAAACGAAGGGATCACCTCCATTTTGTTCATTTCCTCCTCACAACGCTTGCTCGTACTCAAAGAAAAAACTAGCAATAAGATAAATTTGACTTGCAGGATGCCTTTGCCATTGTCATTTCACTTGCAGAATGCATGATGCTATTAATCAGAGTGGTACATTTCACTTGCAAATTGCCATTGTCATTTTACATTTCACGATAAATTTTGATTGAAGATTACATTTCACTTAAAGATTGCATGATAGATCAAATGATCAAGAACACTCTCCCTTGAATTGTATCAAACTCTCCATTGAATTGTATTGAGAACACTGGCAGGGGAAGGGGTGGTGGTTTCGCTGGCGGCGACGGACAAATTACAAATTAAATCTTGAATCAATTACATCCACAAATTACATTTTCCACGCGCAACCTAATGATGTTGAGGCGTCCAACAGAGGAGGGCTTGAGGCCGTCGGAGACATTGAGGCTTCTCGAAGCAAACTTCATTACAACAACAATAATGAAGCAATCTTTTATCATATGACAATAATCATCCTAAATAAATAAAAAACTTATATCATATGACAATAATCATCCTAAATAAATCAAAAAAATTAAAAATGAATTAAACATGAATTAGAAATTAATTAAACATGGATTAACAATTAATAACAAAGATTAACAATTAATAACGAGTGGACGGTCGGCAGCGACGACGTCGTGCGAGCGTGTGAAGGGTCGGTAGTGAGTGCGCAACGCAGCGGCAGCGGCGAGTAGGCGACGCGTGGTGGTGGGGAATGGCGGCGAGTGGACGATGCGGCAGTGGCGAGTGGACGATCGTGCGAGGGTCGGCGGCGTGTGAGCGTGTGAATGGTCGGCGTCGGTGCGGGATCAGCAGTCTTGCGGGGTCGACGGGGGTGCGTCATGGTCAGCGTGCAGCGGTGATGGGGGGTCGCGGCGGAGGTCGATGTGCGGCGGTGGTAGCTGGGGTTGCGGAGGTCATCGCGGAGGTTGGCGACGAAGCTCGATGGGGTCGCGGAGGTCTGAGGGGGTCGCGGAGGTCTGAGGGGGTCGCGGTGAAGGCGACGGTTGGATCTGGCGCAGATCTAGTCGTCATGGGTCACAGAGGAGGTCGTCAGGGTTGGGCGGGGGTGCTCGAGGTCGGCGGGGGATCAGCGAGCGGTGAGTGGTCGCAAGGCGGCGTCGGCGAGATCGAGCGATGGATGACCTCACGCAAGCGGCGGAGGCGAACGACCTCGCATAGGCGACGGCGGCGGCGAACGATCGTGCAATCAAGCATCGACAGGTCGGGCCGACGATGGCGAGGGTGAGATCTTGTGTCGGCATGCGAAGAGGGCATCAGCGAGGAAGAGAGAGAAGACAAAAGAGGAAAAGGGTTAGGTCAGGGTTGACGGGCGTAGGTTGAAGGAAAAAAATGAAAAAAATCGTGTGGATCTAAGCCGTTGAGATCGAATCGGACGGAAGAGATCGGATGCACGATATGAACCCTTGATGAAAAATTGAATGGGCGTGATCTTAGGAGCAGGGTGCTCCCAACTTTTGTTTGACTAGATCTTGCATGGTCAGTTTGACCGGTTCGCGGATAGTTCGGCTAGTATGCCCAAACGGATCTTCACAATCCCTTGATCTTATCACCAAGAGTCCATGCCAAGGATGCCCTCCTCGTTGCCCCAATTGGCCGGTATGGAGATAAGATGGCGCCTACACCTTATCCACTTTCCAACCTCCAACTTTACTTCTTTAGGAATAACATCATGGTCGTTCCTTGAGGCTAGCTTTCCTTCTTGAAACTTTCCATCTTCGTTGGTCATCTAGGATGAGCCGAGATGGGCCTAGATGCCTCTTCTGTACTGCTACGCGCTGCATCGCCGTACCACGCTCCACTGCCAAACCGGGCATTATTCCAAACTACGCATTATGTCAAAGGGAATGTGCCGCCTGCACATTCTTGTGTCCCACAGAGCCTCCTCGCACCATCTGCCAACTTTGCTCATACCAAACTCCATGTCAGTGCCACAGAACCTCCTGGGTGCTCTTGGGACGTGCTTGGGATGGGACATGGTCGGGCATGGGCATGGAGCGCTCATCCCGCCATGCATCCCAGGAAGCCACCTAAGGCGAGGAGTGACAATCCTCCCCCACCGAAGGTGTTACCGCCCTCGGCAATGTTAGTTCTTCTGGTGTGCCACCGTCTGGCCACACCCCTCCACATGAATCCTCGCTGCTTTGACTCCCGAAGACCTCTCTGTGTCTTCATGGTACCTCTTGAGCATGCTCACATGAAAAATTGGATGAAGTTGTCGTAGGCTTGGGGGAAGCTCTACTCGGTAGGCCACCTTGCTTACCCGATTGGTGATGGTGAAGGGGTCCTTGTACCTCTTCAACAACTCTTGGTGTAGGTGCTTGAGAGCCTTGAACTATCGCATCCATAATTTCACAAGGACCTTGTCCCCGACTTGGAACTCCAAGTGCCTTCACCATTGGTCTGCGAACTTCTTCATCTTCCTCACAGACTTGTCCAAGATGGCCCTGGACTCCTCCACTTGATCTTGCCTTCCACGGGCGACTTGGTATACGGCCGAGCACCTCCTGGCGTACCGAGTCGCGAGCGCGGTCGAGGTCACGGGTTGGCGCCTCATGACAATATTGAAGGCACTCTGCTATGTGGCCTCGCTCTTCTGCATGTTGTAGGAGAATTGAGCCACGTCTAGCAATTTGGACCAATCCTCCTGATTGGTCGCCACGAAGTGCCGGAGATAAATCTTGAGTAGATGATTGGCCCACTCCATCTGGACATCCGTCTGCAAGTGGAATGCGATGGAGAAGTGTAGCTCGGTTCCCAGGAGCCTGAAGATCTCCCTCCAAAAATGACCCATGAACCGAGGATCACGGTCAGGTCACTGATGATGACCTCCAAGATACCCGGTACTTGACCGTCCGCCGAAGACCTTCCCACCGTGGGACATAGAGCTGACATCCCATCGGGAAGAGGAGGCTTTCCTCCTTCCAGAATCTCCTGGACTTGCGCTCCTCGACAAGCCGCACCATCTCCACAACTCTAGAGTCATACCACATTCCCTCCCAGATTTGCTCCTGGAAATCCATGCACACGCCCGAGATGGTTGCCAACTGCACCCGGCGACTCAAGGCGTCTGCCACCATGTTGGTGTGCCCCGCCTTATACTCCATCACGTAGTCAAACTTTGCGAGGAAGTCATGCCACATTGCTTGCTTGGGACTAAGCTTCTTTTGTTCCTGAAAGTATGACTACGAATGATCTCTCGAGAAGGTAATGGCGCCAGGTGCATAGGCAGTGCACCACGGCCATCATTTCTTTCTCGTGCACGGCGTAGCACTGCTCGGCCTCGTTAAGATTGCGACTCTTAAAGGCCAAAAGATGGCCCTCCTACATGAGGACACCGCCCAATGCAAAATCAGAGTGTTAGTGTGACTTCAAATGGCTGGCCAAAGTCGGGCAGCCATAGGCACGACTCTCTCGCTATGGTGCCCTTCAAGTCCTTGAATGTCCGCTCACGTTCCTCCATCCACCGCCACTTCTCATCCTTCTTTAGCAGGTCGGTGAGGTCGCAGCCCGCCGTGAGTACCCCTCCACAAACCGATGGTAGTAATTGGCCAGGCCAAGGAATGACTGCAACTCCGATGTGATCGTCGGCGACTGCCACTCGAGGATCTCATGGACCTTCGCCTTGTCGATGCTGATCCTTCCTTCCTTTGTGTGGTGCCTCAAGAATATGGCCTCAGGCTGGTCAAAGAAAGACTTCTCCAACTTGACGAAGAGTTCGTTGGCCCTCAATAGCTTGAACACTTCACATAAGTGCTGCACATGTTCTTCAAGAGATTTAGAATACACCACAATGTCGTCCAAGTACACGATGACACACTTATCCAGTAGGGGTGGAAGATCTGCTTCATGACTCGCAGAATGTCACCGGTGCATTGGTGAGGCTGAAGGCATGACCAAGAACTCATAGGATCCATAGCGGGTCACACACGTCATCTTTGCCTCATCCCCTCAGCGATCTGCACCTGCCAATGCCTTGGACGTCGTGGCCGGCCTCATTGAAGCCTCATTCAACTTTAGGGCCGCTAGATAAGTGACCTCGCCTCGGCGCATGCCTTTCTCCAATTGCATGGCTGAGAGCATTTGGAACTTGATTGTGGCCCTCGTAATGGGCACCTCGTGCTTCTCTTCCTGAAATAACAACTGAACACCACCTTGTGTTAGTTTTACCTCCTGTAAGTTGTCAAGGAACTACATGCCCAGGACGAAGTGATGATCGTCCATATTGATGATAGTCAGGTTGAGAGTGCCCTCCTAGGTTCTCACGCGCAAGGAAATGTCCTTGGCCACTCCAAGGATGGGTTAGGATGTCATATTCACCATCTTCATAAGTCCAGGCTCCTTGATGTATGGGACGCCAAGGTGCGCCACCTCCTGCACCGCGAGGAAGTTTTGCATCGCCCTTGTGTCAACCAGGGCAGAGGTGGTGTGGCCATTCACCACGACGAACACTAGGCCCTTTGTGGCCTTCTTCACTTCTTTGGTGGGGATCGTCACTGCTGTGTCCGTCAAGGCCATGATGGAGCTTATATGCACGGCCCTTCCTTCGTCGTCCGAGGTCGAGGCCATGGCTGTTAGGCTCACCTTCTTGTCGCACTCACGGATGTAATGCGGCCCTCCGTAGACATAGCACTGGACGATCTTCTTGCCGTCACCCCTGAACGAGTTTGCCACCTTCTTCTCTCCCTTTCTCTTGTCACCTTTCTTCGCGGCATGGCATTCCTTCTCGTCCGCCTTGCTCTTGTCCTTTGCCATAGTTCCAAGGTCCCGGTTGGTCGAGAACTCCACCAAAGCCTCGGCCGCAACCAGAGCTTCTTTCATGGTCGTCCCCTTCCGTCACCTAATCTCTTGCACTGCCTAGGGCTTCACCCCACGAAGGAATAAGAAGAATCACATCGATTCTTCCATCACGCCTGACATCTCCAATATAATCGATTGGACACGCACAATATAGTCCTTCACCGATCCGATTGGCGAAGGGCGGTCAGCTTGGTCATGGCAACCTCCTGGGCATTGTCACAGTACGTAGAACTACTTTTTCAGTTCCTTCTTGAAGTCACTCCAAGTGTCGATGACAACCTTGTCCTTAGCGACCTAATTCTCCATGTGCCTCCAGCCATGTCGATCTAGTCCTTCTCGACCATGCTCTTGCTGGTCTTGAAGCCCTTCTCCAAGCACCAAAGGAAGTCATCGATGGTCGTTGCCTCCTAGATGCCATCGTACTTCTTTGGTTCGGGGACTGTGAACTTTGGGACGGGCATGCGCGCCAGCAGCCCTCTTGTGTCCAGGAACTGTTGGCTCCTTGGACCTCCCGCGAGTCATCCTTCTCCTTTCCCTGCTGTCTCCACCGCCAGCACCTTGGCCGCCACCAGTTGTGACCGCCATACTTGCGCCCTGGCCGCCACCACCTTGGCCGCCTCAATCTCTGCGGTAAGACTTTTTGTCGAAAGTTCCTCTTCTTCTCCTGATATTGTTGCAACTACCTTTTCTATTGCTATGATACCATGTTGTCACGCCGTAAAATTTCACATCCAAAAACTTAGGGGTGCCGGCCTTGGTTCCCTCCTCGCCAAGAGCGCCAAGTAGCCTTGGGGCATGTCCGTCCGCACCGAACATCCGCTCGCACAACGAAAACACACATACAACATGCCACAAAAGAAGCACTCGGATATGGGGGAAGCTTGGAAATTTTATTCGAGTACTCGATGAATGTATAAGCCTACATACATATCTATTTATACAAGAAGGGGACAGTTGCACCTCCAACCTCCCTATTTTATCTTTCCATTAATCAAGGGATCCTCCACGATCTCCTTGATCAGCAAAACCCCCTGACGCATGCATTTTACAACATATAATTAGACTTGCATTACTCTTATTTTGTGTAATTTGCTCATAGCATCCATCCATTTTTACATTTATTTCTTTGAATTATTTGAAGTAGCCGTCTACCTCTAGTTGGTGTGATTATGTAGGAATTATGAATAGAAATGGCGGAGGAACGGAAGAAAAAAAGAATAACATGAAATAGAGTCCAATTAGCTGCTAAAATTATAAAGGAACATTCATCACGGGCCGTTAAAGAAGTCTCACAACAATGAAAAGTGTCTCTCACGCCCCGTTATCTAACATTCATGACTCTTACAGAACTAACTGCACAGAAAAGTCTATTTCACGGGCCGTGACTATTGCTTCACGGTCCGTAAGATACTAGTTAACGCCTCAACTACCCGTTCTCACGGCCTTATCAATAGCATTCTGAAGGACGAAATCATGATCTCATGGGCGTCAAATATTTCTAACGGCCCTGAAGACCAAAAATCACGCTAGCCAATATGTTTCACAAACCGCGCGGCTCTAGTTTCACACAAAGACAAATTGGCCGTGAATGATTTGTCACGACTGTTATATCAGGAATTTCACGGATTGCAAAAGTCTCACGACTTCTACAACGAATCAGGTTTGAAGTATTCTCACGGTCCGTGAGTGACTGGTAATGGGCTGCTACGCTCCCCAAAAATTATCATCACCGATTGTTACAATGTTTTCACGGATAGAACAGAAGGTATGGAATTAGCAATCATTAACTAACATGTCGTGATCAACTCTTAACGGGCCGTGAAACGTTGAAGAAACTTCAAAGCAAATCTTTACCAGGACGTTACAGCTCCTTCATGGACATATCAGAACGATCACGTGTCCCAGGTTCAAGGTTCACGGGCCGTTCGAAGTGTGTTAGGGGCTATGAAAGACATAAGTTGCGCGATCGAAGAGAAAATTGCTCGAATCACGGCCGTGAGATCCTTCTCACACCCCGTGAAGGCAACAGAAAAATCCTAATTCGATTCTAATTCAGCCGTTAGAATAATTTCAAGGGGAATGATAGACACCAAATTTGACACAGAAACATATTTTCAGAAGATTTCTCAACGCAGAAGGACTCCAACTCCTACCATATGTCCCAAGGATCAACTGGAAACTAATTAGACCAGAAATTTTGAAGTTTTATGAGACAACTTTTAGAACTAATGAGACTCCGAATTTAACTTATTTCACATGGAAAATATTTTTGTTTGTTCCTAAACCACTTGGAAACTGGAGACCCTATAAAATGAGACGTCTGGCAGCCAGAGATGAACATGCTAGGTCCTACAACTAAAGCTTTCAAGGCAAGAACGAAGAAGCACTTCTGGAGAACGTAGGAGAAGACTTCTGCACAGTAGACTCGTGCGAGGATTGGTAATGTTCCATCATTGCTTCTGAAGAGTACTTATTGTTTTACATCATATTGGGATGATATTTTAGATTCTCATATTTTATCTAGATGTTTAGAACTTTTGATTATTAGTTATAATTTACCTTTCTATTTTAATTGCAAAAGTTTTACTGTACAAAAACAATTTCTGATTTCTCGTTAATCAAATAATTAGTTTAGTTTTTATGAACATGATTGCTATGTGTAATGCTTTTCTTCATAATTTAATGATTTCTACGATGATTATTGACTGTGTAGTGTAATCAATCCTTAATTCATAATTTTATTTTTGAATTGATTCTTAACTATTATGTTGAAGCAATACATGTCGTAATCCAATAGAATCTGTGTGGAATATTAGATTGTGTGGTCTGCATAAATTGATCCGTGCGGGCGATTGTGTAGTTTAGGGATTACAACACATTGCATCTTAAATTCAATATAACTGAGGACATATCCATGCGGAATACTTTTATATTATTATTGTATTAAGATAGTTGATTTATCCGTGCGGGAGATCATATCTTTAGTGTCCTTAATCTATCTAAAAACTAAATCTGAGCTTCACACTTATACATGATTTTACAAAAATTACAGATTGCTCTTATCATTATAGATCATCTTAAGGACCTACGCATCATTAGTTTTAGATTTTACTTTTCTGTTATTTTACTTTCTGCACATCTTTTATCCGAAATTTTATGTCATCTCCTATTAGCCTCTCAGATTTGATTGATAAGTAAACTAGTTTCTCATTGTATCGACAACCTTACTTTAGTGACTAGTGCACTTGCTAGCTTTACTGTTATCAATTTTCACATCACCCCCATTTGACGCCTGTGATTGATCTTCACAATCCCTTGATCACCAAGAGTCCATGCCAAGGATGCCCTCCTCGTCGCCCTAATTGGCCAGTATGGAGATAAAATGCCGCCAGCATTTTATCTACTTTTCAACCGCCAACTTTGCTTCTTTAGAAATAATCGCACGATCATTCCTTGAGGTTAGCTTTCCTTCTCGAAGCTTGCCATCTTCGTTGCTCGTCTAGGATGGGCCGAGATGAGCCTAGACACCTTCTACTCTGTCGTTGTGCGTCGCACCGCACACTCCGCGCGCTCCGCTGCCAAATCAGGCATTATGCCAAACTGTGCATTATGCCAAAGTGGGTAGGGAATGTGCCGCGCACATTCTTGTGTCCCATGGAGCCTCATTGCGCCGTCTGCCAACTTTGCTCGACCCAAACTCCATGTTAGCCCAGAGCCTCCCAGGCGCTCTTGGGACGTGCCTAGGATGGGACATGGCCGGGCATGGGCATGGAGCGCCCATCCTGCCATGCATCCCAGGAAGCCGCCTAAGGCTGGGAGTGACAGGAGGGCAGAGGCGATGGCGAAGTTTTGGGTATAACATATTATCGAAATTGGGTTATTTTTGTGTAGCCGGGTTGATATGTATGCATATATTGTTTGTTGTACATTTCATTCTTACACAATGATTATGCCTGAGTAATTTTTGGTGGCATTAGGACTCTAACACCCATCAGCCATAAAAATATGGGTCACTTTGTACAAATATTATTTGTTTTGTACTTTTCGTCCGCATGGATTTCAGATTTAAAAAGTGTCTTCACCATTTGTTTTTGTCACGTGATGAGAATCGATTTGAGGGTATTAGAGTCTAAAGTTATAACTCTTTTGACGTCTTATTGTACTGTATAGTAAAAATTCATGTATCATCATCGAGCAGTCACCACATCACACCGAAATATCTGTAAGTAAAAGTGTATTGTTCATTGTATATGCATTGTTTAAAATGTTAAAGGACAATGGTTTCAAGATGATAAGAGAGAATCTAGGAGCCAAAGGCTAGTGCTTTTCACGGAGCTTCTGAGACACAAGGGGTCATTAAAGGCCCACTTACTTTGTTCGAAACGTTGGCTCAGCAAGGTCGCGAATGTGGTCATGGTTGAGGTTGTGGCCAAGGTTGCGAACGAGGATGGGACCGAAGAACGTGGACCCAAGATTATGATAAGTATGCCCCAGCTTAGATAGTTATGCTGGGGATAGCCAACAAGTACCACAACAGCCTCCACTAGAACCACAATCATAGCAGGTGTCCTTATGGGACTATCCAACATTTTCTGAAGTTGCATCCTCTGCAATGTGATGCCACTGTAAGATCGAAAGCACTAAGAGGGGGAGGGGAGGGGTGAATTGGTGTATAAAATTTTACACAAAATCCTTAAAATCAATTTCTCAGAAAACAATCACAAGCAATAATATAATAGTAAAGAGCAAGTAAGGAAAATCAAACTAGGGACACATGATGTGTTGATGAGGTTCCGCCCAACCTCTTGGCCTACATTCCCGCTCTGACTTCTCGACCCCAAAATCCCCATAGATCCACTAACTTTCTCTTTTCTTGTAAGAAGAGAATAACTCTTTCTACACCATAACACCTTATTCTCTATTCAAGAGGTAAGGCACACCTCTTCTTATAAGGAACTATCAAACTCACTCAAAATAATAACATAATGATTTCCTCCTACACTCTCTTCTTATAATGGATGCTCACACTTAGAAATGAGAAAATGAAAGGGATGATTTGTAAATTTGAGCTCTAGAGAATGCTTTGGACTTCGAAGTAGCTATAAAGTGTGTTTCCTTACTTCGATGATTTTTCTTCGGCCTTTGACACTCCTTTAATATATTTCTCTAGTTGTTGTGGATGTCCATAACCTTTTTTAGAACTTTTAGATTAAAATATAGCTGTTACTATGCTTGTTAATCTGAGACCAATTGACCGGTGATGTCCGCATCGACACCTGATGTCCGTGGATTGACCAGTGATGTTCGTCGGTCGACCTATTAATGTAAATGTTGTCTGATTTCTTCAGTTCATCTTTTGTCCAGTCGATCCAGTGTTCGACCGGATATTTGATCAACTAAGACACTGATGTTGCCTGATTGAGGTATCAGTCGATCGGTGCTAGGTTGAATCACATCCAGCAAAGCCACTGTTGTTGACTAGTCGTGTAGGCAGTCGATCGGTACTTGATTAAATCATGTCCGCCAAATTGATATTGATCGGCCGTGTAGGAGGTCGATTGGTGCTGAATTAAACTTTGTCCGACAAAGCCACTGAAGTTGATCACTCAAGTAGGAGGTCGACCCGTGATGTGTCCGGTTGTATTTTTGTAAGTTGCTCCAAGTTATCATTCGACAAGCCATAGACTGATTTCGGTGGATCAACCAATTGCACTTTGAAATTGTATTTTTTTCATTTCGACTTGGCAAATTTTTTCGAATAAATAGTCTTGTGAATCTTATACCTATATGTCATCACGTTAGTATAAATTAATAGCTTTTATGTCCAATTTGTATTTGTTATTGTTAAAATATGAAGGCGAAACATATGATTCAATAATCTCTCACTTTTTATGATGTTAAACTAATTGGACAATATAGGAATAAACTATAAAGGGAATGTAAATATGCTCCCCATACATATATGCATTTCTCAGTTTTCGTCCCCCTGAATCTGTGATCTTTATAGCATTTTAAGTTATACAACTCACTGATAATATGAAGGCTTATGATCTCATGACAAAAATTTATAAACTCAAACATGAGCATCATAATATAAGCATGTCCAGAAAACTTCCACGATCAGGTCCAACATATAAATCCAACATCCTTCATGTGTGCATGCACTAATATATGTGACATAGTCACTACAAAATGGTGCATACCACCGGTACAAGTAGAAACATAAATATAAAACACCATAATACGTCCAAATTTCTCCCTCTTTTGTCTACATCTCGTCGGGACTGTCATAGAAGGTAGAAAACTCTGTGCAGCATAGAAGGCAAGTCACCTGATGGGTAAGAGCAGTCAGGTCATACGCTCCATGAGAGGTCGACGTAGCACCCCGAGAGTCATCATGAGAAGGTCCTTGAGGCTCAGCGGGTGCATTGTGCGAAGGCGAGAGGGTGCTCCAATCAGGCCCAGCCTGTAATATGTCTCCATTATTCATCACCGTCGGTGATCCAGGTTCACCGCCCCATCAGTAGCATTACCCTCAGAAATCCAATTGTCATTTTCATGACGAAGATGCTTACTATGCATAGTGTTGGAACTAATGACATCCCATGAGTGAGGTTTGATGTACTCTTCCTTAGAAAGAATCTCAACATCAGAGTGGCGAAGGATGCGTGCAATCCAAGACCCAAAATAACTCATTTTTGGTTTTGGCATTTCAACGTGGTAGAAGAGATAGTAGCCAAAATGAATAAATGAAGCATCTCTAAGACAGAGGCAATGAAGGAAAAAAAGTTCAAAAGTGTAACCTCTAAGTAGTGGCCTGAACAAGGAGTAATCATGTGGCTCAAAATATGATGTGTCCATTTCATTTTAGGGTGGAGATACTGGTGTATTTCGTCAATGTTAAAATGAGTGGCTCACCCACCAGTGACAACATGAACACCTTCCTTGAGAGGAAGTTAATCAGAATCAGCTTCGGATGAGGAGTTCCAAGACGAGGAGGTGCTGCCACAACCATGCATGGGGAAGAAAGTACCTCATAAGAACAAAATGGCTCTCACGGAGCAACCTCTCCTAACCTTAAAACCCAAAGCTGGAGCAGCACGAAAAAATAGACTGCAAAAGGTAAGAAACTTATATTATCTAACCCTTCCTTACAACCACCATCTGATGTGCAGGATATTGGGACTGCATAGAAGAGTCACAAATGAAGATAATAGTATGGAACTGTCGAGGGGCTGGAAGGAGTCGAGTCAGGGACCGCCTCTCCGACATCATCAAATATGCAAAACCTGACATTATCGTCCTAACTGAGTCACATACAAATAGATACAACTCTGAGCGGGTCATCAAGAGACTGGGGAAGACCTGGAAGGGCCATTATCAAGAGGGTTCTAGAGCATCTGGGGGAATTATCACTGCCTGGAATGATATAATTGATCAGGTGACCCCAATCCTTTTTTCCCCTCAGATTACCCACATAGTTATCCCCTTTAGGAGGTTTTCTTTCTTACTTTCTAGGGTTTATGCTAGTACTACTCCGGGTGAACGAATGAAATTGTGGATGTATTTATGTAAGTTAGACATGAGTGACATCCCTTGGGCACTTGTAGGGGACTTTAATTCTGTTATTGATCAGGAGGATAAGCGGGGAGGAACACAGGTAAAAGCCACAAGATCTGTTATGGCATTTAAACATATGTTACAAAACCTGGGACTAATTGACTTATTGCCCTCTATATCGTGTTACACATGGTGTAATAATAGGCAAGGGAATGCAAGAATACTATGCAGACTTGATAGGATCTTGCTAAGTCATCATTGGTATTTAAAATTTCCTGATCTTAAACTCACTACCCTAGATCTACTTCTGATCACTCCCCCATGTTATTCTATACTGAAAATAAGCCTCATAGACACTACTCTTTTAAGTATGAGCATTTTTTGTTTGAACATACTGAACCTCGCGAGATTGTTAGGAGAGTCTGGGCTAACATTGGGCAAGCACAAAATTTTAACCAAACACTAGATAAGATTAGGAAAGAAACATTCAAGTGGAATAAAAATGTCTTAGGAAAATTAGAGCATAGTGCGCAGGAGGCCCAAAAAACAATTAAAATTCTTGAGTTCAAGGATGAGCAATATGGTTTGTCCACACAGGAAATAACATCTCTTAGGGCAACATACAACAAGCATCTTGCTCTTCTAAGACAAATCATCTTAAAATTGTGGAGTAAAACTAGAGTAAATTGGCTTTCAAAAGGGGACAAAAACTCAAAATTCTTTCACTTATCAACGGCTATCAGGCACAAAACAAACCAAATTGAATCCATTACAGATATTAATGGAAATATTATCACTGAGGAAAATCAAATTAGAAATTCATTTGTGAAATTCTATAAGTCCTTGTGGGCTCCAGATGACCATGATAACTCTATCAATTCCATCTGGCCAAGTCTACCCTCCCTGGACCCCACCTGGAGTCAAAAACTTGTAACTCCTATATCTCAACTGGAGATCAAAGATTGTTTATGGAGTATGGGTTTAGGTAAAGCCCTTGACCTGATGGATTCACGGTTGAATTCTACAAGAATTATTGGATCTTGTTGGGGACTCCCTTACAAATCATATCATTGATTTCTTCGAGACTGGTATTATACTTCATTGATATTCATTCCTAAAAAAAGTCAACCAAAAATGATTAAGGATTACAGACCTTTATCATTGTACGGGTTGGAAAAATCCAACCCGAGTTGACCCGATTTTTTATTATTTTTTTCTTTTTTATTTAAACTTAAGGTTTTTATTTGATTTAAAAATTTTAAAAAGCTGAAATAAAATATTTTAAGTGCAGAAATAATATTAAATGATTAGAAAACATATTTTATGCTATTTTAAATAATATTTTTTTATATTAAATAAAATATAAAATAGTAAGGAAAAAATAAAAAAAAAGAAAATTGGGTGGTTGGGTAACCCAACCACCCGATCCGAACCAGGTCGGGTTGGGTCAGATCCAGCCACCCCAGCCCTTAGTTGGGTCGGGTCGGGATGGATTTGTTCACGGGTCGGGTCCAACCCGACACGTGAACACCCCTAGTTGAGTAGGCAGTCGACAGGTGACATGTATTCTTGTAAGTTGGTCCAAGTTATCATTCAACCAGCCATAAACCAATGGATCGATCGGTTGCACTTTGAAATTGTACTTTTTCATTTTGACTTGCCAAATTTTTCTGAATACATAGTTTTGTTAATCTTATACTTGTATGTCATCACTCAAGTATAAATTATTAACTTTTATATCCAATTTGCATTTGTTATCATCAAAATATGGTGGTGAAACATATGATTCAACAACATAGGCGATTTTCTACAGAGCAGAATGTTGGATGGATTCTATGGAGCACACCTTCAAACTTATGGAGTGTTCCAAAAGGCGCAAGGTTCTGTATTCTACGCACATGCTCATAGAGACGACGATGGATTAGTGAAAGACCATGCAGTCTATCAAGTTTGTGGGTTAGGAGAACACCATCCCTTGGGTAGAATTCAAGGAGGTGTTCCAAGTTCGCTACTCTCGTGCTTAGCAGCGCATCCAGAAGCAATAGGAATTCCTATAACTATAGTAGGATTCATGTCAGAACCGACTACCACACCATTTCATCCAGGTGGAATGATACTGCATGCTACAATTTGAAGAACGAGAGAGAGAGAGAGAGAGAGCTAATAAGTTTGTTGATAGTTTGCTCCCAGCACTGAAGTCTGAATTCCTTCTAAGGTACTGCCATGACCTGGATAATATAGTGAGGTTGGCAAGTCGTATGGAGAGGAACCACATTGATGTAAGAGCAAACCACCAGCCAAGCCTGTGGAGCAATCCGAGCCTCAGACTAACGATCGCCGATTGTTGAGGAGGGACGATTGTCATGATTGCCGACATAGGCCTTATCCACCACGTGAGGCCCCATGTCAGGCACAATCATGCCTAGCACTAAAACACCCTTGCAGATGAAAGTTTATGGAAGTTAGCTATTGATTAGTGTTAAGTTATGCCATGACTAATGAAAATGAATTGTATTAGACATTGTGGCAGTTGCCCCCACCACCGCGTCAGCAGCCTGCGCCACAATAGAAGCCATTGTGCTCTCATTATGAGCGCAATCAGACTAGTGAGTGCCACAAAAGGAATGACTCTTGCATCCACTATGGATAGTAGGACATTTAATCTGAACTACCTCCAATACATTAGAGACAACTGAGGAAATCGAGGAATAGGATGTGCTAATGGTCTTGTTCAAGGCCGAGTACACAATATGCAGGCAAAGACTGTACCTAATGACTAACGTTATTATGCAAACACTCCCCTACTACTATTTTATTGGGCTTAGTAGCTACTTAATCTTTCATTTCTGAGTCATGTGCATTAGCCCTTAAGATGCCTCTACTACATATGTCTTATGCTATGAATTTGAGTACACCTCTAGGTACTCTTCATACTGCAAGGTGCATTCCAAATGTTCTTGTTACGATAGACAATAAGAACTTTTCTACTAACCTCATTGTCATCCCGATAGTGGATTACAATGTCATCCTAAGTATGAACTGACTGTCATATCATAATTATTCACCATTGCATTGTAAGTAGAAGAAGGTTGTTATAAGTGCACAATGTAAGCCTGAGGCAGTCATCAAAAGTACTCCTTCGACAAATAACAACTTCATTGTCTCGACAATCAAGGAACAAAAGTTGTTACAAGAGAGTTGCAATGGTTACTTGTCAAGTGTAGTCAAGTTTGATTCTTCGGTATCTGATCTTCAAAAGATTGACATGTATGAGATTCTAGGATGTGTTTGCAGAAGACATCTCTTGATTACCACTGAAGAGGAAGGTGGACTTCAAGATCAAGCTTCTACTCGAGACAACACCCATCTCTAAAGCACCATATTGCATGGCACCTGCCGAGAGCAAGAGTTAAAAAAAATAAATCTAGAAGCTACTATATAAAGGCTTTATCTGACCGAGCATCTCACATTTGGATGTTCGTAAAGAAGAAAGATGGCTTCCTCCGATTTCGTGACTATCACATGCTCAATAAGTCCACCATGAAAATAAGCACGTTTTGTCGCACACTTATGATCTCTTTGATCAGGAATCAAAGGCGTCAGTATTCTCGAAGATCGACTTACAGAGCGGCTACCACTAGCTGAAGTAGCTGAGGAATTTGATGAGATATTATCACTATGAATTTTTGGCCATGCCATTTGAACTAATGAACACTCATGAAACTTACATGGATTTGATGAACAAGGTCTTTCGCCATATCTTGACCGGTTCGCCATCATGTTGTGAGTGATATATATTCCTAGAGCAGTACCGAGAACATCTCAAGATAGTATTGGAGACCTTAATGCAGCAAAGATGTATGCGAAGCTATCTAAATATGAATTATGACTAAAGGAAATTATATTCATTAAGAACATAGTGTCTAAGAAGAGCATCTCAGTGGACTTTGCGAAGGTTGACACAATAACTAATTGGGCAAGACCAAAAAATGTATCCGAGATTCGTAGCTTCCTCGGCCTACAGAAGATTCATTAGGGACTTCTTCAAAATAGCTACACCAGTCACAAATCTCATAAAGAAGAATGAGAAGTTCATCTAATCAGACCAATGCAAGAAAAGTTTCCAAGGATCGAAGGTTTCCTCACTATATCATCAGGCAATAGTGGGTATGTTGTCTAGAGTGATCAATGCGGAACAGGGTTGGGCTACGTACTGATGAAACATGTTAAGGTAGTGACTTATGCTTTCCGACAATTGAAGAAGCATGAAGTCCATTACTCTACACTTAAAACTTGCAGAAAAAATTGTATTCGCCTAGAAGATTGGACCCATTATTTGTACAATGAGACATTTGAGATCTTCACATACCACAAAAGCCTCAAGTACATATTAAATCAAAAGGATCTTAATATGAGGAAATGAAGATGGCTAGAGCTTCTCAATTATTATGAACTCTCTATCAACTATCATCTTGACAATGAAAATTCTATGACTAACGCATTGAGTAGAAAATGGGAAGACTACTAGCTTACATTAGGTTGCGCAAATATGAGAAGTTGCAAGAGATTGATCAGTGGAATCAAAGACTCAACAAGAATAGAGAACTTTGGATGATGCATCAGATGAGGCCCAACTTGATTGACATGATTATAGCAGCCCAAGTAGCAGACTCAGAGTACCACAAAGTACTCAAAGAGGTGCCAGAATGAGAAGGTTGACTTCTATACTTCAGCAGAAGAAGGAATTCGATACAGGTACTAGCTATGGGTTCCTACTGATACTTCCATCATATGAGAGGTGTTGGATGAATGCCATAAGTTAGACTTTCCTATTCATCCCACCAGTACTAAGATGTACGTTGATGTACAACGCATTATTAGTGGCATGATATATATAGTGGGAGATAGTAGAATATGTGTACATATACTTGGTGTGCTAGCAGGTTAAGATTGAACCCTATGGTAAACTAAAGCCCTCGGAATTTCTCAATGGAAGTCGGATAATATCACCATGAACTTTGTGTCCAACATGCCTAGGTCTCAGAAGGGTCACATGCGATATGGGTGGTTGTGAATCGACTGACGAAGGTAGCATTTCTATCAAATGGAAGCAACCTGCCGAGAACTTACTGGATCCGTATGTAAAGAAAATAGTTCGACTACATGGCATCCCAATGTCGTTCATATCTAACTGAGATCCCAGGTTCATGGCTAGGTTCTGAAGGAGTATCCAAAATGCTTTTAGCATCCGACTTAGATATAGCACAACTTTCCACCTCAGACATATGGGTAGTCTGAGAGGACTATTCAAATTTTGGAGGACATACTAAGAGCATGTGCATTTGATTCGCACGGTAACTAGGACGATCATTTATATTTGATTACCATTCGAGCATCTGACACTGTTCAAGACTCTATATGTCGGCATCTTTATCGTTCACTCTGTGAAGTAGGTAAGAGAATGTTATGAGTAAAGAGGAAGTAAGAGAAGCAGTGTAGTACCCTGAGAAGGTCGAGCTAAGCAATAAGATGTTGAAAACTGCACAAGCCAAGTAAAAGATCTATGTAAACAAAGGCAAATGAGAGAAGATCTTTAAGGCTGGTGATTAGGTCATACTAAAGGTTTTTCCTATAAAAGGGGTCATGAAGTTCAGTAATCAAGGGAAGCTCAACCCTTTCTATGTCAAACTATTTGAGATTTTGGAGTTAGTCGACGAGGCGGCATGCAAATTGACATTGTCCCCTTTTTATGAGTGAGCACATAATGTGTTCCATGTGTCTATGCTCAAGAGGTACCTGCGTGATGATGCCAATATCATTCAGACCGAGGAGCTTGATCTAGCCATAGATCTTACATTTGCCGAGTATCCGACTGACATACTAGAACATAAGATTAGCGCCGAAAGAACAAAGATCTGCCTATGGTCAAAGTAGTTTGGCACTTCCATCACGACAACAAAGCGAGGTGGGAGCTAGAATCCGAAATGCGCTAAGAGTTTCCACATCTTTTTAGTAAGCCCTTTACCTCATAGAAAATTTTACAATAAATTTTCTTTCAAGAGGGTTATAATGAAACGATCAGGAAAAAAATCAAATAAGATAACTATGTTACCCAAGATAACAACCTGCCAAGAGCCCAAATCCTATCCAAATAACTCTAGCAAATATGAGATCTAAAAATGTATTTAACCTCCCCATAACCCCCATAATTCGGTCATTAGATCATAATTTCCAAAGGGATAAGGATTTCTTCATCTTTCTCGTGTATTCCTTTTCCCTTCTTCCCTCGCAACTTTCCTTGTTAGACAACAGAGGACGTGATGTTAGGAGATCGATAATGGGCATTTGATCAGTGAGAATCAAGGCGATGAACTGCACATCAGGTGGGTAAAACAGGAATTACCTTGATTAATATTCTTTTAGAATAATTTGAGTTAAATCAGGTCCAGTTCAGTAGGCCCTTATGTCCCAACTACTATACACGAAAGTCATAGGAGTGCCATGTTTTTCCATGATGCCATGTTGCCATATGAATCTAAAGAAATGTTATTTCATTGCATGGTTATCATATGTCATGCTCAAATATAGATTACTGATACAAGTTACTGGATGCTTGTGCTTAATTCTTTTGTTTGCTTAGGAAGTATGTTGTTAATTATATGTTAAAATTTTCGATATGATATTATGATTTCATATGATTGCATGCTATGTCTTTGCCTTCACATTGTTACCATGTCATAAGTTTATAGTTAGATTAATATAGGATCTAGCTCTAGAAAACAACCTTCGAAATCATGCACATCTGATGAACCTGGCCTGGGTTCGTCCTAGAACTTGACCACATCATCCGCCGCTCGACCCAAGTTTGGCCTGTTATGCTTTCGGTCCGCAAAATCTAGCCTCATTTACCAATGTTATTAAAATCGGACCAGACTAGCCGGTTCAACCGCGAACCGGCCGGTGATCCGGTCCGGTTAGGCCTCTAAAACCGTTTTGGTATTGAACCGGGCTGGTTGAACCGGTTCAACCCGGTTCAATGCAGATTTTGAAAAAAATGATAAAAATAGGAAAGTTAAATGAGAAAAAAGGAAAGAAATATAAGAAAATTTAAAGAGGAGGGAATATCATATGTATACAATTAAATAGGAATTAAAATAAAAAGGTAAGTATTTTAAATTGAATAATATTAGAATAGAAACTTATTAAAGGGCATAAAATAAAGGAAATAAAAAGGAAAGTGTTAAACAAAAAAAAAAAAGAAATAAGAATAATTTAAGATAAAATTTATTAACATAATATCTATTATCATTAAATAGTAGATATTAAATTATTAATAATCTATTTATATTATCATTATAAAACTTTTAATTAATAAAAATTATGTTATATTATTTTTTAGTATTTTTAATAAGTCATTAGTATAATATTCATATACTATATCATATAACTTATACTATATCTTTATAATTATTATAAATAATATTATTTTAATAGAATCCGATTCAATCCGGTTGAACTCGATTCGACCGATCCAACCGTGACCCAGTGATGAGTCCGATCCGGTCGCCGGTCCGGTTCTGAAAACATTATCATTTACCCTAAATCCAATGCGAGTTAGCAGACTATGACCTCCAAACTCTCTTGATGTTTTGATACCTGGTCCGAGTTCATTGTGCATCCAACCACGGTCGCTTGTGAAATTTTTCCAAGCCTAGTCCGAACTCATTTCATACTCAGCCCGAGTTCCATCATTGAACCCCGCCCGAATTGCCCTATATTCGGCTCGGGTTCTGCTTCGCTGAAACCTTTCTTTCTATTTTTTAAAATCAGAGCTTGACCTGAGTTTTTCCTCGATCCTGCTCGACTGGTTACATGATTTTTCCTTATTTAAATGTTTGATTATGCTATTTCCTAAATTGGTTATTATTTGAACTCAAAGATCATCATACTAACACCATTTGAATTGATTGCTCATCACTTGATCATGGAATTTTAATGCCATTCAGATAATGATTATAGAAATGTAAAGATGATAAAGATGCTAACATGATGAAAGATAATTACTAGGTCGCAAATCCAAGCCAAGTGGATTAATGCTACCATTTATTGTTAAGGGTCACTCCCTTCCCTCTTTAGAGGGCACTTGTCATGCTTTGATCACCCATTGACCATTGACAAGCGACTATATTATTTGCTAGGCGGACCCCATAATTAATTAAAGAATCCATCATATAATAATGAAAAGATAGGAGATTTTAGAGTTACTGTCAAAGTCACCATCAAAGTCACATGTTTTCTTAAACATCATAACTATTAAATAAAGTCATTGAATCATTGTTATGAATAAAGTAATGAAATTGAATCATAGTTATCAATCATGAATATCGAATCACTATTATTGTATATGACCACCGAATTAGTGTTACCGAATATGCCATCGATCATTATTGTTATTGATATTCATGTCATTGTTATCATCATTATAATATTGATCATCGATTACATTGATTATATGGTTATGAACAAGGTATGTCGTTGATATGAACTTACCCATTTATTCTAATTGAAAATTATTCATTTTACATTGTTATTTTTCTCCACTTGAGTTGTAAAGCTCATAGGAGAATTACCTCCTTAGTGTTTGATTTCCATAAGCCCAAGTCAGCGATTGTGAATGCAGTGGTGTGCAGCAATGATGATCAGACGACAATGAATCACATGAACTTAGGTCCTATCTAAATTTAGTTTTATATCTTAGCATGGAACTTGATGAAATATTTAGAGCATTTTATAAGACTTCGTAATAACTCTTAGACTTCTGCATTTTATAACCATTTTCCATTAGTTTCTATAAATTCATCTTTTTTCGACTGTTGGTGTGTCTCATTTGTTGACCGGTCTTAGTCAAAATTATAGTGTTCATATCATCTTCATATTGACGTGGTAGAAATCGATTTGAGAGTGTCACAAGGGGCAGTAAATTTAAAACATAGAATCTGAAGTAGCAACACACTAAGTCAACTTTTAATTTAGATATTTAACATTTTTAAACACAAAATTTTGTAAATTATAGTGTTGATATATTTTTATTCTTAATATATCCCATTTTTTAGTAAAAAAATTATTTAGTTTTGCATCTTTAATTTTCTTAATATATCCCATCTTCAATTTATTTAGTAAAAAATTTTTTAAACTAAAATTTTGCATCTTTAATTTTACTTGCAACAAAAAAATAATTCGAAAATAATAATATTATTTCTGTTAAATAACGTTTTAAAAATATTATTATTCAAGATAAATATAATTAACTAAATCAAGCAATATTTATTAAATGACAAATAAATTTCTCTCCGTTATTAGTTAATATTTAATTATTATTCTTTAATCAGACATTCAGAATTTTTAAAAGTTAATTATTGATTAATTAGTTGTTACGAAATGAATCACAACAAGAAAATTGCCATTTTTCGACGGACAATTTCCGACAGTTTGAAATCCGTCACAATTTGCGACGGTTCCATTTCCGACGGATTTTCCGACGGTTACAACCGTCGGAAATGAAAATAATAGATTATGTAATTTGTTATATTATTATTTTATTTTTCGATGATTAGGAACGTCGATATTTCTGACGGATACTCATCCGTCGCAATTTGCGACGGCTTTTTCGACGGTTACGACCGTCGAAAAGGAAAATAATAAATTATATAATTTGTTATATTATTATTTTATTTTTCGACGATTAGGAACGTCGATATTTCCGACGAATATCCATCCGTCGTAATTTTCGACGGATTTTCCGACGTATGACCGTCGAAAAAGAAAATAATAAATTATGGAATTTATTATATTATTATTTTATTTTTCGGCGCTTAGGAATGTCGATATTTCCAACGGATATTCATCCGTCGCAAAATTCGCAGCAATTTCCGACGGTCGTAACCGTCGGTAAATTTATAATAATATAATATGAGTATTTTATTAATATAATTTGTGACAGCCCAAACCGTCGCAATTTCCGACTGTTCAAACCGTCGGTAAAATAAAAAATAAATATTATATATAACTAAATAGAGTATTTTAACAATTAAATACTTTTCGACGGTCACAGCCGTCAGTAAGTTTAAAAATAATTAATATTTACTTTTCCGACGGCCAGAGCCGTCGGTAATTAAAATTTCGTTATCCCGCTTTTTTTTCTGTTTTCCTGCTTTCTCAACATTACACCTATATATATATATATATAATACCTCCATCCTCTCCCCCCCCCCTCTCTCTCCCTCCCTCTCCCTCTCCCTCTCCCTCTCCCTCTCCCGCCCGGCGAGTTCCCTCTCCCTCTCCCAGCCGGCGACCCTCTTCCGCCGACGCCTCTCTCTCCCTCCCTCCCGCTGGATCGCCAAGCGGTCGGATCCGACCGTGGGCATTCGGATCCGGCCTCTGGCGGCCGGATCGGCCACCTGGTGGCCGGATTCGGCCTCCAGCGGCCGGATCGGCCGTCGGGCGTTCGGATCTGGGCTCCGCCGCCGGGCATTCGGATCCGGCCTCCAGCGGCCGGATCGGCCGCCGGGCGTTCGGATCCAGCCGCCTGGCGGTGAATCCGGCCCCCAGCGGCGGGATCGGCCGCCGGGCATTCGGATTTGGCCCTCAGTGGCCGGATCCAACCTCGGTCGGCTGGCGGACGGATCCGACATCGGCCGCCGGCCGGCTAATTCTTTTAAAATTATAAAAATGCTTTGCGATAGTTTTGACCGCCGAAACTTCAGCGGTCGCCCGATGACCGCCGAGATTTTCGACGGTAGCAACCGTCGACGAAACCGTCGGAAACATCGAAAACTTCGGCGGTCACGACCGCCAAAAATTGACCGTCGAAGTTTTGACAGTTTTGTCGACCGTCGGAAATCCGTCGAAATTTCCAACGGTTCCTTCCCAATCGTCGGAAATTGATTTGCGACGATCTTTTTTCGGACGTCTCGGTTTCCATCGGAAACACCATTTTCGATAGTTTTTGGAGAAATTACTGACGATCGAAACCGTCGGTAATCCTCAGTTTTCTTGTAGTGAATGGATTCAGTTAAGAAACATATTATCGGTTAACTTAAATTAAATTGGTCAATTCAGTTGGATTAATTGGATAAAATAAATGGTTAACCATGTTAACCCATCTTAAAAATACCAAAAACAATTGTGATAAGTCAAATTAAATTAACTTTTTGCCATTACTCGTGTTGGATAATTTATCGATTTATCATTTTTATGTTGGATGAATATGAACCTTAATTATACGTATAATAGTATTTATATTTGTAGCTATGCAGGTGACCCAAAATTCATCCTAAAAATTTTTTGAGTAGCGTTTAGCGGTTCAAACGCTAATTCTTTTGTTTGGTAAATGACTGTTTAGCGTTTCATATGAAATTATTGAAAAGCTACTTCTACTAACGTCTAGCGTTTAGAGGTTAGCGTTTTATAATTTTTTTCCAATTCTATCCTTATTCAAATATATTATTTCTTTCTAACTTACCTTATTATTTTCTCATCTTTATTTTATAATCATTCAACTATATTTCTTTTATATTCATGCCTAATTAATTACAAATTTTGTATATGTTAACAATGAATAAAAAATAATTTCACAATTAATATTTTCTTATATAAAATTTATTGTCAATATAAATTTCTATATATCTCAACAAAAAAATTAGGTGTGAAATTTTATATAGTGCTTAAATTAAATAATTTGTCATATGTTTAATTATGTCATTTTATATTCATCAGCTAATTCTACCGTTAAATTTACTAAACACTTATTTGTTACAACCTCTAACCGCTAATCATCATTCGCTACCCGCTATCCTCTAGTTAATTCGCTATCCGCTTATCAAACTGTTAGTAATGCCAAATAGAGCCCTTGTCTGGATAGAGAAAAATGGAGGGGAAAATTTTAAGTATAAATTTTGTATGCCAATTATACCCTTAGAACTTAATAATGATAAGTTATTTATACAAGGGTAATTACATCATTTGATTATTGAAATAATTAAATATATGTTTACCCTCATTACTCCCCAATTTGGGGTTTAAGAAAAGCCATCAGGGGAGGCGAATGGAGGGTAAATTTCTCTCCATTCCCCTCCGTTTTCCTTCCTAAAAAATCTATCCAAACTAGGTAAAGGAAAATTTTACCTTCCCTTCCCCCTCTTTAACTCCCTTTTACTCCAAATCAAATAGGGGCTTAGGATATTTTCACATCGTTAGCTATACAATAGTTAACAGTGAAAAATTTTAACATTTTACTGAAATTCATAATGAATAAAAACTTTGTACTAAATATATAACATGCTAGCAATTAATAAGTCATGGGACTTCGAATGCCTATAGCATCAATGTTCAACTACAACTTAAGTATGTGCAACACTTCGTCATGAGCTTGAGCTATCATCCATTAATTAAATGTGATTACCTGCACGAATCCAAAGCGCAGAGTTCTTCAATTGGAGAATGCGAAGATCATGCATGCATGATAACCTATCTCATGATTCTAAATGCGATGCAATTGTCATCATCGTAATAATATAAACATATAATCATATATGTCATGAACTATATCATGATCTTTACATGACATTACATTTTACATTCTTGACATAATATAATATTCATGGAATATAAACCTCATCACATACCTGGTTAACTTTGGATCAATCATCTGCAAGTGTCATACAATAAGAATATTCATTTATATCATTTACAAATAATCAAGACGTGTAACTTATCATTCATTCCACTTTCATTGTCCTGTACTTTTTAGGAGTTTCTTTATAACTCATTGATCTTTACTCGTTACTTATCATATTTTATTCTTTACACTTCCCGCCATTTTTTAGTGACACGGACATTCAACTTTAGATGCATTATGCTTCGCAATACATCAATCATTCTTCATATTTTAGCTTAACTATGTCTGAGCATATATTACGTGTATTTATGTATCATATGCAATCAATACATATCCATACACAACCTATAATATATATATATATATTAGAAAATAGGCTTAAAACATCATAAAAGGTATTTTCCAATGTCACAGTCGTGCCCAGAAATATCATGGCTATGTCTAGTATTGTTACGGCCATGCCTAGCCTTGTCACGATCATGCTTAGAATTTTCATGACCGTGTTCAGTCTTTTGACAGTCATTTCCAATCTTAGCCAAAATTTGACTACGTCACTCTCACTCACGGTCATGACCAAGTTGATTACGGTCGTGCTTGACCTTGTTACGACTATGATAGAAGTGTCACGGGTGTGATCGAAAGCCTTTTAATCACCTCAATCTCATCCGCTCAATCACAACTATTCTTAGGGTTGGCACGATTGTGCTGTCATCCTAGAGTTTAAGTACCAATTTTTGAGGTGAAATCTTTATGAAATCATGCATATAGTCCCTAACAATTTTATGGAGCATTCATACACATCTAATAGATATATAGGAAAAATAAATTCATAGGAGCCATAACATAAATAAGAATTAGGGTTCTTCTCTAAAACGTAAAAGATCTTAAATCTAAACGCAAAGCATTAAGATCTAAACATATGATCAATGTACCTCATTCACAATCCCTCGTAAGAATTAGGGTGTTCTTAAATATCTCAATTCAAACATAAAAACCATTGAGAGGGAAGAGAGATATTGGATCCCCTTTAGATACTTAAGATTTTGATCTCTTTCTTTTTCGTTGATCCTTTTTTTGTTGTCCGTATCTTTTCTCTTTTGTCCTATTTTTCTTTGTTCACCTCCTTTCTCTATAGTTATAATCGTCATGTGAGATAAATAAGAAAAAAAAGGAGAAAGAATTTGAAGATTTTTTATAGAGTTTAACTTAACATTTTTTAGGATTTTCTTCAAATAAATTAGATATTCTTATTTAAAAATTAGGATTGTTAGAATGGGACATTCACATATATGTCTCTTTAGTTCGATAAAAGGAAGTATTAAATGTATGACGCTGCCTTTCTCATGATTTTAGGTGAAGGAAATGGAAACGCAATGATTAAATGTCCTCATAAATTATTTTAATAATATAATGACCTGAGGTCTAAGGACCAAGATGGTCTCATTGAATAGTCCCACATGGGCAAAACACGGAGGTGGTCATGGACTTATAAGTGGCATTCCCCTTTACCTATCAAGACGCGTTTTAAATTCGTGCGGACCAATAGGCCCAAAGCGAACAATATCTTGATTGGGTCGGGGTGTTACAGAATGGTATCAGAACCATAGTTTGGACTCTCTTGACGTCTTATAGTATAGGATAGTATGGTAAAAGTTCATGTGCTATCGCCGAGCAGTCACCACATCCTCCACCGTAAAGTACGAGTAAGATCTTTCTCACTTGGTGTTATTTTTTTTATTGATGTATTGATACATATTTCATATGATTGGTTGATTCCTAAGGAGGTTATTTTGTATGATAGGAATCAACTTAAATGATAATAGTGATTATACAAAAATGATTATAAAAGCTATGAAAAAAAATGGGGAAGAATAAGTAACAAACATGTGGATATTACATGAAGAATGTCTTACAGATATTTAAAGAATAAAATATAGAAATAATTTTGTTTCTTATAATTCATGTTTTCCCATCTCTTTCATGAACGCCCTATTCACAAACTTCTTCTGTGTAGATTTATGAGATAAAGGAGGGAACTATAAGAGTAAATAAAAGATTTGTGTCACACAACAAATAGGTGTGAGATGGTTCCAAATAGTTGAAGTGAATTTATATGAAACCAAGTATGTCTAAATTATGATTTACTATTATGACTTATATGGTTCCATTGATTTAACGAGTTAAGGTTAATGCATGTTGATATTGATAAGTATGAACTTATTATGTTTGACATACCTAGACTTCATATGACCCCTCCATTTCTGATAAAGGACCCAAGAAAATCCAAAACTACTTATATGGATTCTTAGTTGGGTTGCCTTATGTTGGAACTAAGAATTAGAACTATTAATTATGTTCAAGTTATGTAAACATTAGATGGACAAGAGTTTAAGTATTATTGAGCTTACCAAGAATCATACATAATATAGGGATGGACACATGAAGTTTAAAAAGAGTCAGAAGCCACATTGAATCTCTAAATGCTATGAATATCAAATATATATTATCGGATCAAATGCTATACTATGATACAACTCTTACATTTTAACGAATCGTCTTTAGAATCTACAAAGCTATGGGACCATATGAAGTACTCCTTAAATTTCAGAGTTAATGATTAGTTAGGAAATATTAAAGCATCATGAAGGTAAACATTATGTTAAGAGCTTAACCAATGACAAATATATCAATCAAAAATGACACCCGAGTTGGAACAATTATTGGTATATATACCCCCACTATTAAGGATCAAGGATAGGGCTAGAATATGGAATATATATATATATATATATATAATATTTCTAACTTCAAGTGTAAGAAATGTTGATGTAGTAATATTTAACCCTGAGATGGCATAATAATCGTATTCCCAACCCAAGATGCATATCATCTACAAATTCATAGTCTGAAAATAACGTTATCAATTTTGTCCAGTTTATATATGAAGTATGATCACCCATATTGTTATCTATATGTGTCATCCACACCATAGTTGAGGTCACTACTAAGATTTTGAATGCATACGCCTTAAAAAAATTATTTCTAGTAGTATCTTGTTAATCATTTCTGAAAAGCCAGAAAAGGCCTGATATTGTCTTGTATGTGATGTTAAGGATTTAGAGTGGATTTGCGAAACTTCATTAGACTTGATAAATTCCTATATTTGTCCATGTGTTTTAGTTTTTTACTACTAAAAGCTGCATGCATTGAATACAACAAGTACCTAGTGCCTTAGCTTTGAGTTTCAAGAAACCGAAGTAAGTGGTATAACCCTTTTTAAGAGGGTTATTTAATATTCAAGTGCTGCACTTATTATATAACTATGTGATACATGCTTGAGCCATGGCCAACTACATAGTGATTTATTCATGATGAAGAATGTGAAACTCAACAAGTCAAATCCAATTGGATTGATGTGTGAATGCTATGAGAAAGAGGAGTCGACGTGCTGTACTAAAATGGAACGTAAATGAAATGATCCATGTGCGGGGGATAATATTTATTATATTCTGATTTAGACATGTTCTCCCTCATATGATAGTGTTGCATGCCTAAAAATGAATAAACATGGTGATTTTACTACTATCCACACTGCCAAATTCCAAAGTAAGACTAGTACTATATATATGATGCATATGGGAGGATTCTCGAATAAGTAGTAGTAATTTTCTTTATTGTTTTGTATCGCTGATTTCACCTCTCGAATATGATGGTTTATATTGGTATAACACACAATGAATTATATTGGGTAAATAGGGTCTGGTTCATTTGGTTCAGATCTTATGGTTGTAGTATTGTAATAATGCTCTATGTGAATTTATGACTAAGTAAGCATACATTAATTTAAAGATTCACTGGCCTATACTTATCCAAAATCGAAAACTCAAGAAGTAACACAAAGTTATTAAGTTCCAGATAGCTTTTGATATGTAGAATTGATCTTTAAACATGGACAATAAGTTGGTCATCAAATAGACCATGTAAATAAAAAAAAAAGATTGAGTGACATATTGCTGAGTTTACCCATAACTACTGTGATTTTATTGAGGTTAAACTAATGCCTGTAGATAACTGTAATGGTTGTGATTATTGGCAATCTATGTAGTATACCTTAAATTGACAATGTCATTGCTAACACTTTCTTGTCCATTGTATGAACCTACTGATTAAGGACTTGATTATTTATAGATGTGATTGTTATGATACATGCTGTAGTAATGATTTATTGTTAGGCCTGAAATGATGCTGGCCATTTTAACTTATTCTGATTTTATTCTTTGAGTTAAAGAAACCTGGACATTATGTGGAACTTGGTTCAAAATCATCATGGGTAAACTAATAGGAATGTTCCTAAGAAGTTTATTGGGTAATCTAAATATTGAGCATATGTCTTTGTTTAATACTCATGCTGGTAGAAGAATCTTTCTTGGATTAGCTTGGGATGACTAACTCACTCTGGACAACATGCCACCATTGAAAGTCAACAAGCTAGTTACCAAAATTCTGCCGTCCATGATCAAATCATCCAATAACTTGACTGGTGGGCTTTATGGTGCCTAAAGAGTTAATTTAATTTAACTGCGACATATTTTTTAATTCCTACTATATATGCACCACCAATCCTGGGTAACGTATTACTCACCTTGGCCATGGTTATTAAGGTTCATATTTGGCTTAAAAGTTATCCCTTTAAGGTCACTTGGACATATGCTTTGATGGATTATTATTTCTGCATGTTTTTAATAAAGAACTTATGATAATTGTTATTGTTTTCACACATACTCCTGGTTACAGGATGTGTACCATGTTATAACATAGTAAGTTATATGGAGTACTGATATTTAACCTAGTATATGTTTCCATCACTGTTGGAGTGCCATTATGTCTTAAGGATTTCAGAGTATTGTTGTGATGCATATATTAGTTCACCTCTAAGAGGTTTAAATTGTCAAGTTTCAATTTTTGCATGTGTATCAACTCAAAGGAGTGTTTATAACAGAACAAAAAAAAAGAAGGGGAAAAACTAGACACCAGACAAGAATGTAAGTACCTGGAATGAAATAAAAGATGCATGAGACTAGATTGTGACCTATTCTTAAACTAAAATGTCTTCGTAGCATGATACAGTAGATGTGTTAATGAGGCATGAAGCAACATATGAGACCAATGATTAAGAATAAGTAAATCTGACTTATGATGTGCAGACGTACCATATTATATGACCGACTAAAGGATAATCTAATAATGGATTAGACTAACTCCTGTTTACAGTAGTTGTTAGGATTTCTGCACGAAAGAAATTACGCATCGCGAGAAAATTCGAGAAATCTAAGGCGACGTAGAATTGTATTAGATGAAAGAAATATAAGAGGATTACAAGATCAGATTGATCCAGGATTGTCCAGGATGGTCTTACAAGCCTTGATTACAGGTCCATTTATAGGGCCTTGGAGAAATAACTTCTACTCTAACTTAAGGACCTAATCCTACTAGGCATGCAAGCCCATTCTCTAGAAAAACCTCCTTGGACTAGGAGTAGAAATCTAACTTGAATTCCTCCTTGGAATCAAATTGGGCCGGGCGCCCACCTGGCGCCCGCCACGCCCGGGCGCGCCCTAGCTGTCCAATCCGAATTCCACTCGGACTGGGACTTCTCCAGGCGCCCTACTGTCTTCAAGTCTTCCTCCACGTCCAGACTCCATCTCCAAGTGCTCCTCGGTCCAGAAGGGAGCTCGGCCCTCCAAGAATCCACCATGTCCTTCTCGACATCGGAAACTGACCGACTCCTATTCCTATTAGGAGTAGGAATCCTTCCGATCCTGCATTTTTCGTCCAAGCATCTCTCGAAGTCTCCCTATTACTTCTTTGGATCCAAACAGATTTTCAGTTAAAGTAGGATTCAAGGCATTATTTAACAAATCTCCACCTTGAATTGAATCCTACAATCAGATATCTAACACTCTTTGCCGTCGCCAATCCTTGTTCTGATTTTGCACATGCGATAGCATCCTTGTAGCTTGATCTGGCGATTCCACCTCTTCAACTACTTGGAATGCATATGCAACCATGTCCTCAAAGCCATAATGCTTAGGAGGACCTACTTGCCTGCGAGCACATCCTGCAGTTAGACTTGTCATTGCTTGTTCTGCTTGCTCCTCAGACTCTGGTTGTTCAACCTGATGAGATTCTTCTGGCCCATTCTGAATTGGAGTTAATTCAAACTCCACCTGTTTGTTGACACCCTCCTCTACTGAGTCAACAACATCTGATTTCTGCTTGAGCATAGACATCTCATCAAAAGATACGTTTCTGCTGTGAATAACCTTGTGCTCTGAGGGAGATCAAATTCTGAAGCCTTTTACACCTGCACCATATCCCACAAAGACTCCTTCTTTGGCCCTTGGTTCCAGTTTTCCTTCGCTGGCGTGATAATATGCTGGACAGCCACACACTTTCAGATTAGTATAATTAGTAGGATTTCCTGACCATACCTCAATGGGAGTCTTAAGATCGATCGCGGTTGCAGAACTTCGATTGACAAGGTAGCATGCTGTGCTAACAGCCTCAGCCCAGAATGACTTGTTCAGTCCAGAATTAGAGAGCATGCACCGTGCCCTCTCCAGAAGAGTTTTGTTCTTGAGTTCTACTACACCATTATGCTGTGGTGTATCTCTGATGGTGCGATGTCTGGCAATGCATTCATCCTTGCAGAATCGATCAAATTCAGACGAACAGAACTCCAAGCAGTTATCGGTACAAAGACGATTCACTTTTCTCGATGTCTGATTCTCCACTAGAGTCTTCCATTGCTTGAAAGCTTCAAATGCCTCGCTCTTGTGCTTCATCATGAATACTCATGTCATCCTTGAGTAATCATCTACCACAGATAGGAAGTATCTAGAACCTCCTAGAGATGGAATACGAGAGGGGCCCCAAACAGTCAGTGTGGATGTAATCGAGTGTTGCCTTCATCTTGTGCACGGCTTTCCTGAATTGATGTTTTTGCTTGCCAAAAATGTAGTGCTTGCAGAATCCAATTTCAGATATCTTCTGACCATCCAGAAGATTGCGTCTGCTGAGGATATCCATCCCTTTTTTACTCATATGTCCAAGTCGCATGTGCCACAATTTAGATGCTTCTGATTCTGATTTGGATGAACTACCTACTGCAGCCACGCCAGAAATTACTGTGCCTTGTAGTGTATAAAAGGACTTTTGCCTGACTCCTCTCATGACTTCAACATCACCCTTGATGACCGTGAAAACATCTTTTGTGGCATCCATCCGACATTCTTTGGAGTCCAGAACTCCTAATGATATCAGATTTTTCTTTATTTGCGTAACATGACGGACCTCTGTCAATGTCCTCACCCGATTGTCATGAGTACTAATCTGAATTGAGCCGATTCCAACTATTTTACAGGCTGCATCATTGCCCATGATGACGTTTCCATCATCAATATTCTGATAAGTTGAGAACCACTCTCTGTGCGGAGTCATATGAAAAAAACATCCTGAGTCGAGAATCCAATTCTCTTCCGAACATCTCTGATTAGATACCATAAGAGACAAATCATCATCAGATTCACTATTCTGGTGAGCTACTGCAGCAATCGTGTCTTTCTTCTTCTTCTTGGGGCAATCCTTCTTCCAATGACCTGGTTCTTTGCAGTAGTTGCAGATGTCCTTCGGATTGATGTTCTTCTTCTTCTTCGACTTACCCTTTTTAGGGTTTGTCTTTTCTGTGGATGTTACCAACCCTACGGCCTGAATCTCCACAGCCTTGCCAGACGCCCTATGACGAAGTTCATGAGTATGTAGACTCGATCTTACTTCTTTCAGAGTAATTGTGTCTCTTCCGATGATAACAAATTGTACGAAATTTTCGTACGACACAGGAAGAGACACCAACAGAAGTAGGACAGCATCTTCATCCTCGATCTTCACATCTATGTTTTGTAATTTCATCAACAGAGTATTCATCTGATCAAGATGATCTTTCAGAGGGGTACCTTCTTGCATGCGGAGGGTGAACAGACGTTGCTTCAATAACAAATTATTGGTCATAGACTTTGTCATATAGAGACTCTCAAGTTTCGATCACAAACCAGTCGCCGTCTCTTGATCGGCGACTTTTATAATCACCTCATCCACCAGACACAATAGGATCATAGAGTGCGCCTTCTCTTCCTATGCCACCAAACTTGCGAGGTCAGACTCCTTTTCTTTGCCCTTCGAGTCTTCCTCCTTCGGTTTATTTTTTGACACGTTCGCGAGCGACGCCCATATCCCTATTGTTTCAAAAGTGCCTGCATCTTGATCTGCCGAAGATTGAAACTATTTCGTCCTATAAATTTCTCGACGTTGACGTTGTGCGATGCCATCTCTACGCCTGACGAAGGATCGATGATGAAGCCTCGCTCTAATACCAGTTTGTTAGGATTTCTGCACGAGAGAAATTATGCACCACTAGAAAATTGAGAAATTTACGGCGACATAGAATTGTATTAGATGGAAGAAATAGAAGAGAATTACAAGATCAGATTGATCTAGGATTGTCCAGGATGATCTTACAAGCCTTGATTACAGGTCATTTTATATGGCATTGGAGAAATAACTCATACTCTAACTTAAGGACCTAATCCTACTAGGCATGCAAGCCCCTTCTCTAAAAAAACCTCCTTGGACTAGGAGTAGAAATCTGACTTCCTGAAGACCCTTAAAGATCTCGGCCAACTTGAATTCCTCCCTGGAATCAAATTGGGCCGGGCGCCCACCTGGCGCCCGCCACGCCCGGGCGCGCCCTGGCTGTCCAATCCGAATCCCACTCGGACTGGGACTTCTCCAGGCGTCCTGCTGTCTTCAAGTCTTCCTCCACGTCCAGACTCCATCTCCAAGTGCTCCTCGGTCTAGAAGGGAGCTCGGCTCTCCAAGAATCCGCCATGTCCTTTTCGACATCGGAAACTGGCCGACTCCTATTCCTACTAGGAGTAGGAATCCTTCCGACCCTGCACTTCTCGTCCAAGCATCTCTCGAAGTCTCCCTATTACTTCTTTGGATCCAAACAGATTTTCAGTTAAAGTAGGATTCAAGGCATTATTTAACAGTAGTGATAGTGGTAAAATGTTACTGCTCATTGATTGTGTAGTGTTAAGCATGTTATTGCTCGATGAGGAGATTTTGGGGATATCATAATGTCGAGTTGTAACTGAGTATGGTCAGTAGGTAAAATGATAGGTGAGCTCAAGGAGACTTTTGTTTGGATACGCAAAAGTGCTATAGAAAGAAATAGTAGTCAATCAAAGGTCCAACTGATATATAATTAATTTTTTTAAAAAAAATTGTGTTACAATAGTTTGTTATCTAAGGTGATAAAAATAAAAGAAACAACGACTGGTTTCTCCTCTTCTCTCCTTGCGTACAAGATCCAGACTCCCTCTCTCTTTCCTCTCACATGCTCTTTTTTTTGTGGCCGATCTGTTGCAGCAAGAGACCCGCCACCAAGAGAGGAAGGGTCGCTCCCTTAGTCATGGCTTGATCACCTATTGGCTGCACAAGGCTGTATTATTTGCTCGGCATAAAACCCCAAAAGTTAAAGGCACCTAAAGTCACTTAAGCTAAGAAAAAGTTCAAGGATAAAGAGAATGTACAAATGGTATGAGTATGATGATAAATGAAGTATGATTAATAATCCAACATGATTATTGCATTCTTTCATGATTATAAGATTGTTATATAATCTCTGACCTCTTTTATCCATTGATATTTGAAATCGAATGATCTTATGCTCTCTATCTGATCTTGATTTAAGTAGGTACTGATTCTGACTAATTCTATTTATTCGTTATGCATTGAGTACTATATTGATTCCCCACTAGGTTGTATAGCTTACGGGAGGACCTCCTCCCCTAGGTTGATTTCCACAGGGCCAGGTCAGTGATGATGTTGAGATCGTATGCTGCGACTGAGCTCAAGCAAAAAAAAAGCACATGAACCAGAAAGGGCCTAATTATTATTTTCTTTCCTTCCGCATTCATGAACTTTAATGTAATTCGACTTTCATATTTGTCACGGAGACTTTGTAGTACTTTGAGACTTTCGACATTATGACATCTCTATTTTTCTCTTTTATCGCCATTGCTGACATGTCATTATTTTAATTGAGATTGGTCAAATTTTAGTCAAAGTTGTAGTTTTTTCGTAGTGCCTTCAGATAGATCGTTGCCAGTGGCGTTGGTTGATTAGGGGACGTTACATTTAATGGTATCAGAGCTGACCTCGCGTGCTCACTTGAGCCATGTGGAAAAACGGGCCATGGGTCAATACGGACCCCGCTCAACGAGAACGTTGAGCCCTTTACGAGGGAAAGATTGTAATGACCTGAGGTCTAAGGACCAAGATGGTCTCATTGAATAGTCCTACATGGGCAAAACACGGAGGTGGTCATGGGCTTATAAGTTGCATTCTTCTTTACCTATCAAGACGCGTTTTAAATTCAAGCGGGCCAATAGGACCAAAGCGAACAATATCTTGATTGCATCGGAGGGTGTTACAAATAAAGTTTAAAAAACTTCAAAACTTAATATTGTTGTTAATCCTGTATCCGTTTACCTTTTTTTCTCTTAACTTTTGTGAAATAATTTGAGCACTCACTATTTTCTCTGCACGATTCACGATGCAATTAGGGAATGAAATCATAGTTTCTCCTAAGTTTTATGAGAAAAGTTGAATTAATATGTTAGTTCGGGTGTATTTGGATAAAGCGGAGGAGTAGTTGATGCGATAAAAAAAATAAATGTGATGAATTAATTTTTGGTGAGATTTGAATTAAAAATAATTATTATAAATATAAAGTATAATTTTATTATTGATAAAAATATAAATATAAATTATATTTTTTGTTAAAAATATGTTATTTAAATTTAAAACCCATTTTTTAAAATTAATTATATTTAATGAAATATTAAATTTTTAATAAAATAATAAGTAATAAATAATATTATACAAATATTTTATATTTAATAAATAAATTATGTTATAAAAGAAAAATGTGTGAGGGAAAAGAAAATCGAAATTAAAAAAAAGTCAAGTAAGAAAAAAGTTATTCTGCTACAGTGGCGTGGTTCTTAAAAAAAATGGAATCAGAATAATCAACTCCTGATTTCATTCTATTGCCAAACCAAACATGTCCTACATGTTCTTTAGGGTTGAAAATAGTTCGAGTCGGGTCGAATTTTTTATTTAAAAAAATTAATCATTACGAGTTGATTTTTAAAATTAAAAAAATCACCTTAAAACCATTTCAAAAAAATAAAAACCACCCTATAACGGGTCGACTTTTTTGGATGATTTTTTCGAGATCCTACTTTTATATAATTATATTTTAAAAATATATAATAATTTAAAATTAATATAAAAACATTTAATTTTATATTAAATATAAAAAATGCTATTAAAATTTTAAATTTATTAAATTAGAGTTTGATAAATGTAATAGAAAAGTATAAAATTTTATATAAAAAATATTATATCTATAGTAAAAGAACTAATAACATCTATTAATTATATAAATAAAAAACATGTTCCACGGGCCCTACGATTTTTTCGAGTGGAACCCTAATTTTAGCAGATGGATTTTAACTTATTAAAAATCACCTTAAATCATATTCGAACTCCTAATTTTCGATTTTTTCGAATGAATTTTTCGGATTGGTCGAATTTTTCTTACGCCCCTAAATTGTTCTCTCTTTACATTAACATTCTAAATTTATCCAAATAGTCTTTAATTATTTTTAGTGTGAAAAAATAGTACCATCATAACTCACTTTTTCAAACGTGATGTTAATTTACACTAATAATCCAAAGAAACTCTAAAAAAGCATTTGATTTTTTTTACTTTTGTCATGTTAATTTACATTCAACATTGAACTAATTTTACAACGTAAGGTTCACACTTTTTTTAAAATCTTATATCTAAGATTCGTGGTAATTTCTAATGGACGTTCCTAAAGTTTTATAGCTATTTTTTTCTATTTATGAAAAGATTAAAATATTTTTTCACAAACTATCATCTCTTTTCATGTTAAACAAAAATAATATAAGAGTTAAAATATTAGAAAAAAGAGAGTTTTTTAGTCAAAATATTTTATTTTATTTTAAACCTTAAAATAGAGAGCAATTAGTGTAAGGATGTTGTAGTATTTTCATAACTAGAAAAAAATTAAAATAGAAAATTTAATAGATATAGACAAAAAGACTTAAGTCGAAATCACGGTAAAATTAGAAATGTCATTCGATATGTTCATAATTCAAGATTAAAAAATATTTAATCATTTTTAAAATATCCCTAATCATGTGACTTAGTTATAAAAGGAGTAACATTCTTTCAAATGATATATTTTTTTCGTTCTCTCTCCTCTAAGAGATAGCTATTTTAAGTAATGTTAATGGATTAGTTATCGAATGGTGAGTCGATCCAATTGTGTTTAATTGAGTTTTATTAAAAATATTATTTATATTAATTTTGAATATATGTCATAATTAATATATTTTATAATGTATCATACTAATATTAAAAATAATAAATTAATATAAAACTATTATTTATTATATTCTATAAATTTAAACTATCCAAAATTATCATGATTGATACATTATTATATTTTAATTTATTTATATAATATTTTGTGATGCTATACTAATTTATTTAAATATAATGCACATTCTATTTTCATTTATTAGTCCTATTGTTTATTGCCCCATATTTATTTCCTTTTTCTATTTTTTATTTTTTGTTATTCCTTTCTGTTTTGTTTCAAATCTATTCTTTTTATAATTACTTATTATATTTAAAAACTTAATACTTACTCAAATATCATTATTATAATATAATTCTTGTGCTAAACATATTAATGTATTTTATCCCAATTTTTTATTATGTTAGTTTTGTTTAATTTATTTTTTTATTTCTTCTTCCCTGAATTCTTCATTTTCTTTTAATTTCAAATTCTTCTCCCCTAATCATCTCTAGTAATCATTCCTTTTCTTCAATTACCATTTTCTCTCCTTATTAATTATCTTCCTATATTTACTTTTCCCTTTCTATTTTTGTTTTTAACCTTTGATTACTTCTTTCCTTACTTTATACATATTTTTAAAAATTTTCTTCCGTTTTTTAAGTTCTTTCCATTTTAAATTGGTTGTTAAAATATTTCATTGAATCGGTTATTGGGTTCGATGGTTAACCAAATTTTACGTGTTCACTAGTTTTTTTTTTTTGTTCAGATGGTTTTGAAGTCAAAACGGATCGAACCAAGTGCATTGTCGGTTCGCAATCCGGCAAGTAAGGCGAAATTTTAATAACATTTATTTCGAGGACTTGTTGTTGCAAGTTCTAAAGGTAATTTACACCTGCCATTCTCCAACGATATGTGGTCCAACTCAATCATCTAACTTAATTTTGTAACTTAATCATCATCCCCTGACACGCCTGCGTTGATAATCGCCCTCTCCCTACATCTGTTGATGACCACTCACCCCCACCCGTCGGTGCTGAGTCGTCAATTAAGAGAGTGTCGAAAGGGAGGAGGAGCAGATGTGGAGACCTCTTATTTTTTTTATTTTTTTGTTTTACTATATTATTAATTTTATTTATTTGATATTATTTTATTGAGTATTATATTATTTTTTATTATGTCATATCAACATTACAATAAAAAACCATCTATGGATGGTCATAAGGGGGCGTTTCTCTAGAGGTAATCTTTATAGATTACCCGATAATGTTGTATTAAAATATCTGGGCCCACCACATTACATTGTTCACTTGTGACAGGTAATGGGTAATCTGCATTGCTCAGGCAATGCAGATTGCCTATGAAGTGACAATGTAGATTGCCTATGGGAGGGTAGGCAATCCACATTACCACCTGAGTTGTAATCTTTTAAATTTTACTTTTCGCATTTGTCCTTTATAGTTTTATTTAAATAAATTCTAAAATACATTGAATAAATTATAATAATAATTAAATTAATTATAAAATTAATCAAATAAATATTATAATTATTATTACTATATTATTATCATATTTTAAAAATATATTAATTATTTTATAAATTTTAATTTTATGGGTGAGATTATATATTTGTGAGTTAATTTTACGAAGTTAAAAAAATTTATATATCTAAACATAATTTTTTTTATTATGGGCATATTGGTAAAAATTATATATTAACTCATAAATATGTATTTTTTTTATAAGTAACTAATATGGATTGTTAGATATATTACTTATGCATACTAAACAAGGTAATGTACATTGTTGGTAATTTAATAAGTGGCAATCTTTCTGAGAGGCAATCTACATTGCTAGGTAATGTTGAATGGCAATGCAGTGAACGCACCCTAAGGACAATGCGTGCAAAAATTTGAAACTTCGAGAATAATCTAGTTAAAAAATAAAGTTTGATGACTATACAGATATTGCGCTAAAATTGAAAGACAACACATGTAATTTACTCCAACTTCTAAGTCTAGAAGAAGGAGGAGGGGAACAAAGACATCCGCACCAACAAGAAGAAAAAAAGAAGAAGATCGAGATCTAAAAATATGTATTGAGAATTCAATCTCTCTCGCTTTATTCTATCTTAGCTTTTATGTGAAATTGATGAAGGATGCATACTTTAGAATTGTAATTGATTTTCAACATGAATTTGTTTAGGGAAAAATACACAAACAAAGCTAATTTTGACCTAAAATGTTGCATGATAGTGTTCTTTCTAATTCTATTAAAAATCTTGATTTTTCATGTTGTGTGAATCTTAACCTAAACAAATCTAAAAGGTTAGTCTGTGATAGATCACGAACGTGCACTATTGTGAACGAGAGTCTAGGAGTTTCATAGTTTTGCCTACAACCACGAAATGATGTTCCATGGGTGTGATGCCAATGGGTCAAGGGCGTGATATCTTCATCACGACCGTGAGCGAGGATAATATTTGGCTATTATTCACATCCAGCACATAGTCATGACATGGTGTTTCATAGCCGGAAGACAACCTCCTGGGTATGAATAAAGTTTCAAAAATGTGAGCACCATCAAATCCTACAAAGCACATTTCATGGGTGCAAATAGTAAATCACAATTGCGAAAGTCGGTCACCTTATATTTTTTTATCAAATGATGTAGTAACTAGCTTTTTTAATGACGCGAGATTATTGTCTAATTATCTTGACCTATTACACATATTATAATTATGTGATGAAACTCTATTTGTTGATTGTTTACATAGGTGCATGTTCAACGATATGTAGGTTAAAAGGTAAAGATTGAATGATGAAATTATTTAATGTACTAAAAATGCATAATGTACCTAATGAATATGTTTTAGTTCATTATTATGGATAAAAGAATGAAGTCATAAATATTATTTTTGTGTTTATTTAAAATGAGAGAAATAATGTATTACATATTATAATTTTCAAAAAATAATGTCTTCCTGTGTTCATGTGTTTTTAAAATGAGAGAAATAATTACTTATATTGTATTTCTATTTTCTAAAGGATATTCGCTGATGAGGTAGGAATATAACCTCCCTGACCTAAGAGGCCAATGTAATAATAAAAGATATCACATTATAAAAATGAATTGATGTAACAAAGAAAGCAAAAGAGTTAAGATATTATATGATGAAATAACTTTAAAGATCTAAGCCTCTCCTAGTAAACTATTATGATTAAGAAAAAAAATGAATGAAATAACTTTAAAGAGTTAAGCATCTCCTAGTAAACAAAAGAAAACATGACAATTCATACCATTAATAACAATGTGGAGCAAGGTTATTAAAAACTAGTTTTAGTACTTAGAAACTTACAATTTTACATTTCTAGAGTAAAAAACTGAGTTGACTCGGGTTAAAATCGAAAATAGGAGTAAAATCGCACTTCAATGCATTTTGTTTGGTAGAAACTATTCAATTGTACGAGTAAGTACCAAATTTGGTGAACTTAGATTGGGTATGCTCTTGTGATCGACTGGTAGATGTTGTTGACTAACATCATGAGGTCGTGAGTTTAAAGCTTGGCAACATCATTTTTTATCTATTTTATCCTAATTCATATATAATATAATATAATATAATATAATATAATATAAAGATATGTACATTATAACACAAAATGGATAAAAGTATAATTTTATTGTAAGTGGTATACTAATATTATATTTCCAAAGAATTTTATTTATTTTTTCATTCTTTGGACCATAATACTTAATTAAAAATTAAATGATATGATGAGACTATGGAATAGTTGTTATGATGATAATGAGAATAATAATACTTTATATAGTTGTTATTTATGCCTAAATTCATTGCTTTAGTTATATGTAATAAGATTTAAGTTCATTTTTGCATATATTTTTAGAGCTTGACAATTTTAAAATGAATTGCATTTTAACTTGATGCAAGTTTATAATTTGTAATCTTTTATTCATTAATTATTCATATTATTTTAATGTTTTTAATATTTATTAATATATTTGATTTTGTTTATATAATAATTATTATTAATTAATGTTGTATCTAAACTCTATGTATTTACGCATCGAGTTTACAATATGAGTTCACCCCTTCTAAAACGAACTTAGGTAGAAACACGATCTTGACAACCTTGATGTGAAGTATATTTTTATATGCTTACATGTTATCATATTATGACGAATATATGAATGTTCTATTATATGACACGTAGGGATTATGAAGTACTATATAACATGCATATTGTTCTTGATATTAATGTTAATCAATGTAATACGTGAAGTAGCATATTATAGGCCATGACATGCTTAGTCCTTTACAAACGTTAATTGATAAAATTTTCCATGTACTTTGGTTTCATGCAAGTAACTAGGAGTAGTGATGGGAAGCTCATCTCATGATGATAACATGTTAGCGTTAATAAAGTTCATGAATTATAATAGTTATGTTGAATCTAAAATTAACTTATTTTAAAGATATTATTTTAAGTGTGTTATCAACATATCGTGCAAAATTGAATATCTTCTTGTAACTAAGACTCTATTTAGTTCAAAGTTTTCATTATTATGTATTATGGTTTTCTTCACAAAAATGATGATGCCAGTTTATTAAGATGTTTCCAAAAAGAAATGTGCATCTCTAAAATTTAATTGCTAATGCCATCTTTTTATTGATTTGTTACATATCGAGGAATAAATATATGGTAAGTTCCACGCATATTTTGGAAGATTTTGGTAGAGATACTTTGTCAAGATGATCTTTAGGTTGTGGATTTTTCACAAATATTTTTTTAGCGACAAGGTGATTTGGCATGAGCTTGTAATTCATGAAAGACCCAACATGGTTATGACTCGTGATGTTGTGACTACCATCAGGCACCTACTAACAGCTGAACTTCATCTAATTAATGATGGACTTCGTTCACATGTGCCGAACATTATCAAATTAATGATTATTTTATCATTTTATCCTTCATATTATATATATATAGGATTTAATGGAAGTCCTCTCCCCTTACAAGGGGGAAGAACCCCCTCCCCCCATTCGCGCCCGTCGGATGGAGATTCGATGGGCACATTTTCTTTGGCCGGTTCGGGTAAAAAAAACCGCTGATTCATGGGGTAAAAAAACCCCATCGCTTGATTTTTCGTCCGATCCCTCTCTCACCAAGTTCGTGAGCGGCGGTGATGACCACGGCAGCTGACAGTGATGACCACGTGAATCCGGCAGCCCTCTCTCCCTTTGACGACGTTCGCTCACTCCGGCACAAACTTCTTCTCCCTCTCCGTCGGCTCCCTTTCCCATTCCCTGCCCATCTCTCGCGATATGGCGGCCGCCCGATCGCGGACGGCTGGATTTGGCCGCCTGCGGTCGATCTGGCTACGGGATTGGCCGCGAGCGGCCGAATCTGGCTGGGGTGGCTCGATCTGACCGCCCGCGGCCGATCTGGCTGCGGGCGGCCAATCTGGCCGCCTGCAGTCAGATCGATCGTCGGGCGGCCAGTCGGATCTGGCTATGGGAGGCTAGATTTGGCCGCCCGGTGGCCGTTCTAGCTGCGGGTGACTTGATGTGGCCTCCAAGGCCGGATCTAGCCGCCCGATATCCAATCCGCCCGCGAGATCGGCCGCTCATCGCGTCGAGGTTTCGCGGCCGTCGACGCACGTGGTCATCGCCGTCGCCGCACCATCTTCGCCGCCATCCGTGGTCGACGCTGCACTGTTTTCGCCCGTTCTTCACCTTGAACCGTGCATGAAATCCGAACTGAACCGCCTGTTTTCACCTTAAACCGCGCATGAAATATGTGCCCGTCGGATCTCCATCCGACGGGTACGGATGGGTGGAGGGGGTTCCTCCCCCCTGTAAGGGGGGAGGACCCCCATTAAATCCATATATATATATATATATCATTGATTGTCTAGTAATGGTAATTAGTTAATATATCTAACTTCTTAAATTATTGTACCTTATGCATTAGGTCTCTTTTGTATTATCGCATATTTACCTATCACATTGTACTATGTAGTCTATGTTGATTTAAAATGATGAAACTATGATTACTTACTTCGTTTATCATAATCTTATTTCCTATTAGTTGTCATATGATTTTATCATGGTCCTAATCATCTGGATCAATTACTCATAATGATCCATTATATGATTTATATCCACTAATTAGTACTCTATGAATTATGACAAATTCGATGAGTGGATGAAAGCCATGCAGGACGAGATGCAATCTTTGCATGAGAACAACACTTAGAAACTAGTGAAGCTTCCTAAAGGAAAGAGGGCACTCAAGAACAAGTGGGTGTTTCGACTGAAAAGTGAAGAAAATAATCCACACCCCAGATACAAGGCAATGTTAGTTGTCAAGAGGTTCAGTCAAAAGAAAGGAATTGATTTTGACGAGATATTCTCACTGGTGACTTGGAAGAAGAAATTTATATGGAACAACTAGAAGGTTTTCGAGAAAGAAAAAGAAAACCTAGTGTATAAATTGAAGAAAAAATTATATGAACTCAAACAGGCACCTCGTCAGTGGTATAAGAAGTTTGAAGGATACAATAAAATCATATCAGATCATTGTGTCTTCGTGAAATATTTTTCAAATGATTATTTTATTATCCTGTTGTTATATGTTGATGACATGCTTATTGTAGGTCAAGATAAAAGCAAGATTGGCAAGTTAAAGCAAGAGTTGAGTCAATGCTTTTCAATAAAAGACCTAGGCGCAACAAAGAATATCTTGGCATGAGGATCACCGTAAATCGAGAGCAGCGCAAGCTATGGTTATCCCAAGAAACATACATCGATAAAGTCATGGAGAGATTCAACATGAAGAACGCAAAGGCAATTACATCACCACTTGCAGGTCACTTCAGGTTGAGTTCTAGATAGTGTCCGAGGAACAAAATCGATAAGTAGAAGATGAAGAATGTCCCATATGCATCTGCAGCTAGTATCTAATGTATACAATGGTTTCCACAAGGCTAGACATAACATATGCAGTTGGTGTGGTGGGTCGATTCCTATCAAATCCTGGTAGAGAGCATTGGGATGAAATCAAGTGGATTCTCAGATATCTTCGAGGCACGTCTAAGATATGCTTATGTTTCAGGAACGCTGAGCCAGTGTTAGAAGGATTTAATGACGCTGACATGCAGGAGATATTGATAGTCGAAAGTCGACTTCTAGTTACTTGATGACATTTGCAAGAGCAGCAGTCTTATGACAATCCAAGTTGCAGAAGTGTGTTGCACTATCAACGATTGAAGTAGAATATATCGCAGCTACTGAAGTAGGCAAAGAAATTATGTGGATGAGACATTTTTGTAGGGACTTAAGTTTGACGCAGGAGAAGTACATTATCTACTGCGATAATCAAAGTGTGATACATTTGAGTAAGTATTCTACTTTCCACTCTAAGTTCAAGCACATTGATGTCCGATATCATTGGATTCGTGATGAAACGAAGAAGAAATTCTTTCTTTGAAAGATCCATACTAACAAAAATACATCAGACATGATGACGAAACCTCTACCGAGAGAGAAGAGTTCTGCAGGAAGCATGCAGGCTTAATGGATTCCTTCGCATAAACAAGAGGGGGGAGTTTGTTGGATTCTTGCTATGCGAATCCGATTAGAAAAGAAAAGAAATTGAATTGGTTTGGAATGTTGGATCTAAGTTTTAATGACATAAAATTATATTTTGATGATACAAATCTCGATAGATTAAAGTTAAAATGCTGAAAAAGTTTAAAGAAAAAGAAACAACTTTATGAACTACATTTTGATTAAATAATTTACTACAATCTTATTAGATTCTAGTTGAATCATATATCAAAGTTATAAAGAATTATGTTAGCTATCCATAGAATCCAAGATTATCTAATTTGGATAGCTGTACAAAAAGTTATGTTCAAGATAGTGCAAGTCGGTCAACCTATCGGTCGACCGCATGAAGGCCGGCCGAGGCCATCGGTCGACCGATCTAAGATGCCAGTCGATCGATCAGTGCATGCAATGCCCAGTTTCAATGATGAGACTATACCAGTCGACGCCGATATGATACCGGTCAATCGACCAGTTGCGGTCAGTGAACAAAATTAACGCAACGGTCATATAGACCGGACGACCGATTCATAAATGCGATCGTGGTCAGGTTCCAAATCTTACTTCTTGAACGATAGAAAAATTAGCTTTCTAGTAGGAGAGGCTTACCTTGCCTCTCGAAGTGGAGAAAAGGTGAACATGCAAAGGGCTTTCTTCCTTGCCCAATTTAGAACAAAGGAAGTGTTTTAGTGGAATCTCCGACGGCCTCAAGGTCGAGAAGTCGGAGCGTGGACGTAAGTCAAAGTGTGGCCGAACCTCTTCAATAAGCACCCGTGCACTTTGTGTTTGCATTCTCTCTCTCCCTCTCATATTATGTTTATGATCTGAATTGCATTGATTTAAAAGAATTAACGAATTGATTTTAACCTTCCGCAATATATTTTGTAAAATTGACATTTTCAATTTTAAACACCAATTCACCCCCCAGTGCCTTTGGGATCCTACAATTGATATCAGAACAAGGTTTCTGCTCTTATTTCTTTTTAAAAATATAACCATCTTTTAAAGCATGGCACCATTTTGTGAAGAAGGTTCTTCCATTTTCGACCCATCGAATTTTAAGGACTATTCTTTTTCTTTTTGGAAAATTAGAATGAAGGCATATTTATATTCAATTAATTTTGATATGTGGGAAATTATAGAAAACGGTTTTGAAAAGCCAAAGAAGATTTTGAATAATGTTTCTATTGATCTTTCTTTCTTTGAATATGACGATTTTCAAATGTCGATTGAAAAACTTGACTACAATATCAAAAATGCCTTTTATTCCTCTTTAGATTCTTATACCATGAATCTTATTTTCAAATGCTCTACCTCTCATGAGATTTGGCAAGTTTTGTTAAATAGTTGTGCAGGGAGTGACTTTGACAAAAAGAGCACAGTGGATGTGGATTCTACATCTACGACATCCAAAGATGATGTGTTATGCTTAATGACAAAAAATAAAGATGATGAGGTAACATCAACTTCATCTTATTTTCCTACTAATAATAGTGATGATGATGTTGATATTGCTTTTGATGTACATAAAGAATTTGCTTCTCTCAATCCAAAGCATATTTCTCTCAAAAAGAAAAAAAACTTTAATAAATGATTATCTTATCATGAAAGATAACTATGATTCTCTTAAAAAGGAAAATGATGCATTCTTAATTCAAATAGATACCTTAAAAAGGAAAAATAATTCTCTTTCATTATCTTGTGCATCTTATGAATCTTTAAAAGTTGAGAACTCAAAATTAATTGTATTGCATGATTCTCTCAAAGAGGAAAATGAAAACTTAAAAAATGAAATTAATTCTTTAGAAATTACGCATGCATGTGAAATTGTAAAACTAGCATGTTCTTTAGAAAAAGTAAGGAAGGAAAATGATCTTTTGAAAAATTCACAAAATAAGATTATTTCTCATGAAACAAAAAACAATCTTAGGGACCATTTTGAAAATAAAAACTCTTATTGGAAGTCTAATCATTCCTATGATAGAAAATCACAAGTTACATATTTTGCATGTGGATTTTATGGACATTATGCTTATCAATGTAAAGTAAGAAAACCTTCACAACATGGGATAATATGAGTTCCAAAAGAAACTTTGAGTAACAAAATTGGACCCAAAAAATTTTGGGTACCAAAATTTAATTGATTATTTTTCAAGTGTGCCTCACACACAAAGTAAAGGACATGTGGAATTGGAAATATGAAGGCACAAAGGTTATCGTAAAAGTATCCTCTATTTTTTTATTTCACTCAAAAATTTCAAAAATACTATTTCCTTGAAAATAGGAACATATAAATGAAAATTGGTAATAGTGATAGGTCATGCATGTTAAAATTATTTTGACATATCAAAGATATCATTGTTGTATCAAAGTTTTATACAAAATTTTGATTCTTAATATATTTTCGGTGGCTTTCATAAATTAGTTTTCATTATAAAATAGCCATATATTTAGGGGGAGTTATCTTTTAAAATATGCATGATGCAATACTTTACATGTCTATTATATGACAAACGGAGAAGAATAATTTTTTTTGAAAATATGATTAAGGGGGATTTACATATGGTTTCTTATATGCTTCATATACAAATTATTCTTTTTGATGAAACAAAAGGGGGAGAAATATAATTTGAATATCATTTTATATGAAGGGTTCCTTACAATTTATACTTATGTGAAGATCTATCATTATAAGAAAATTTAAGTGTTAAAGGGTATCATTGTAAGGAAAGCTACGTTAAAGGGAGTGAAATTGATTTTACAAGATTTTACAACTTTTTCACAACTTATACATTTTTTATATTTCTCAGTTTCTCTTCATAAAAAGGGGAGATTGTTGGATCTAAGTTTTAATGACATATAAAATTATATTTTGATGATACAAACCTCGATGGATTAAAGTTAAAATGATGAAAAAGTTTAAAGAAAAAGAGACAACTTTATGCACTACACTTTGATTAAATAATTGACTATGATCTTATTATTCTAGATGAATCATATAATATCAAAATTATAAATAATTTTGTTAGCTATCCATAGAATTCAAGATTATCTAATTTGGATAACAATGCAAAACGTTATGCTCAAAATAGTGCAGGTCGGTCAATCTGCCGATCAACCGATCCAAGATGTCGGTCGATCGATCAATGCATGCACTGCCCAGGTTCAATGACGAGACTATACCGGTCGACACCGAGACGATACATGTCGACCGACCAGTTGCGATCAGTGAACAAAATCAACGCAATGGTCATATAGACCGATCGTGGTCAGTGAACAAAATCAACGCAACGGTTATATAGACCGATCGACCGGTCCACTGTTGGAATGAATAGTAATGGCTATATTTTAGTGAGAAAAATATGAAATAAATTCTAGACGAATTTTTCACATGCTGAAGCCTATAAAAGGAATGCCAAAGCCAGAAGCAAAAGCATCCCATCCAAGCATTGAATCAAAACTTCAAGAAATCAAAAGATCTTTTTCTTTAAAATTATCATTTAGAGCTTTCTTTCTTTCTCTCTTTTCTTATTGTGAGTTTTCTATTGTAAAATTGATAAACCATTTCTCATAAAGATTGTGAGAACTCTTGTGTGAAAGTGGTTCCAAATCTTATCCCTTGAGCGAGAGAAAATATTAGCTTCCTAGGATGAGAGGCTTGCCTTGTTTCTCGAAGTGAAGAAAAAGTGGTCGTGTAAAGGGGTTTCTTCCTTGCCCTATTTGGAACAAAGAAGTGTTTTAGTGGAATCTCTGACGATCTCGAGGTCGAGAAGTCAAAGCGAGGACGTAGGCCAAGGTGTGATCGAACTTCGTTAATAAGCACCCGTGCACTTTGTGTTTGTATTCTCTCTCTCCCTCTCATATTATGTTTATGATCTGAATAGTATTGATTTAAAATGATTAACGAATTGATTTTAAGCTTCCGTAATATATTTTATGAAATCCGCCCCGCTCTTGGTGCCTTTGGGATCCTACATGGAAAACCAATCCGAAACGAAGGAGAAAATAATCCGACATGGAAAAGGAGTAAACTATGAGATGAAGTAGTTTATCTTGATGCTATAAAAGGATGTACATCCCTTGAAGCCAAATACTAAACTACCGAATGAAACAGAGAGAGAGAGATAAAAAGAGAAGAGAGAGAAGAGAACTTCGAGGTTCGATTCGGGAATGAGTTCAACAAAACTTCAAGCATTACTTCTCAGCAGCCTTTTCAACTATTCCTTATATTTCGATGAGATTGTTCTGACTTCTATCTCAGTTCCGAGAGATATTTATTTTGTAGCATCCAAGATTGATTTTTGATATTATTATTGTATTCCTCTACGTAGTTCAGAAAAGAAACTTTGTAACATATTATTACTTCATAGTGGAAGATTTGCTCTTTGCTCCCATGATTTTTTCCTCTCACGTTAAGTGGTTTTTCACGTAAATCCTTTGCGTCTTTGGATTGGTTTAATTCCTTTATATTATTGTCATCATTCCATTATTATTGTGCACATTAAAAGGGAAAAAGAAGGTAATTTCACAACTATTAGTTCAATCTTTTTTCCCAACAAGACCCTCTCAGAGGCGACAGATTGACCGAATGGATAGCTAGGACGCGGGATCACTGATGAGAACAAAAGGCGAGGATGGGTAGGACACGAGGGCCACGGAGGTTCGTGGATGAGGGACATGGTGTCATCATCAATGCCATTAGCGAGCTCATCGGCGACATTGACGATGTCCTCCTAGAGCTCGCAGGCGGCAATGCAAAGGACGAGGTGGAGACGCGGAGGACGTCGCTAGACAACGACGAGGAGGGAGTAGTCATCGTCGTCCATGCAAGGCAGATCGTCATTGATGCCATCGACAAGCTTGCAGGTGGTGATGCAAAGGACAGGGCGACGAGGCAGAGGACGTCACTTACTGTTGACGAGGAGGGAGTAGCTCATATTCTCATGGATGATTTCACAATGCATGGAGAGGCATGAAGGAAGAAGACACTAGGCATTGAGATAGAAATCATTGGCCGGTGCGTGCGAAGGAAGGAAGAAGGCTACGAGTAGGAAGGAAGAAGACACGAGGAGGAAGGCATGTGCATCCAAAGGAAGGAAGAAGACATGAAGGGGAAGGAAGAAGATGCGAGAAGGAAGGTGGGTGCACGCGAAGGCAAGGAGGAAGAAAATGTGAAGCAAAAATATGTCCGTCGGATATAGATCATGTGGCTCAGATCCAGTGGTCGCACAGTTTGCCTCCAATGTGTGGCCGCACATTAATATGCCTATCTATTTCTCTTTTTATATATATATGTGGGGGGGGGGGGGGGGGGGGGGAGGGGGTGGTGGGTAAGAAAAAAAAATAAAGATTATTATTGTTATTTAAATCGTCAATAAGAGGGTTGGGGTGGAGTGGTAAACGGCTCCTCCTCGCTTAAGCAAGGTCAGAAATTTTTTTTTGAAATCTCACCTCTCAGGTACACGACTCGAGGCGACCTAACCGGATTAGTTGTGCTCGATAGTGGGTTGAATCGTGGGTATCACTTTTCAGATATCGAGGACTGGCTAAAAAAAGAAAAAAAATCAATAAGGTGGTATTGAGGGATCACTAACAAGTTATTATTATTATTATTATTATTATTATTATTATTATTATTATTATTATTATTATTATTATTATTATTATTATTATTATTATTATTAAAGAGGTGGCCAATTGATTGCAGCACGCTGTTTGATCAAATCAGGAAGCTGGATCAACTGTGTGATCTCATCCAATTGAAAGACAGAGGTTGAGTGGGCGACTCGGAACTGGCGAATATATTGTTGAAGGAATTGGACTTTGCAACTGCGACTCATCGAGGTGGACTGCTTGCTACGTATAAATATATGTATATAATAGGAAGAAAGCAAGGGGCCACAAATTGCATCTCGATTGTGACCACTCTCTTTGTACCTTGGTTGGTTTGGTCCGTCAAATTGCATGTGTCCTCTTTTTCATTTAAACTCTCATATACGTAAAAAGATACTTGGTTACGAGACATTTGAGTTGTATTTGAATGGAACTTTAAGTTCTGTTTAATATTTTAAAATTAATTGATCAGTTAAAAAAAATTAATAAGTGTTTAAACAAAAAATATAATGATGAAAATTTAAAAATTTGATTTGATAGATAAATTTTGTGAGTGTTTGAATAAAAAGTAAAAACTAATAATATAACTTATTATTTTATGGGACATAAAATTATAGTAAATAAAAATATTATATGAATTTATTTATTTATTCAAAATTTACGTAATTTTGCGATGCATGTATAATATAAAACAATTGAACATTTTAATTAATAAAATTCTATTATAATAAATATAATATTTTACATTAATTTTATTTAATTAATATTATAGTACAATAAATATAATTAATATAATGTTTACTTCAGTTAATTAATATTTTTATAATTTTATTATAATATAATACTAAGCAAAATATTTTAACTAATTAATAAAATTAATTATTAAAAGTAAATAAATTTTAATTAATAAAATAATAATATATACACATTCAAAATAAGTAATTTTCAATTTAGTTTATAAGCTGAATAAATAAGTAATATATATACATTCAAAATAATTAAAATAAAAAAGAAAGGAAAAAGGCAAAAAAAAAACCTAAGTTTTTTTATAAAGGTCACGTTATGAGAAGTTCAAAAGTTCTTGGGTGTTTGCCATCCAAACATCATCCTCTTCGAATATTTTTTACATCTGCGCATATCCAGGGAATATGTGATGAGAGGAATTAAAAAAAAAAAGAAAGAAAAATGGGAAAGGAAAGAAAGAAAGAAATGAAAAGGAAAGAAAGAAAGAAATGAACTGCAAAGTTGGGGCAACATGAGAAAAGTGATAGCAAATAAATAAACAATTAAAAAGCTTGTAATGTCGTGGACGACAAATCCTAAGAATTTTGAAGTAAGGAGCCTTTTAACTGGTAAACTGAGCCTACAAGTTTAGCAGTGCATGAAAGCCCAATTATAGGTTGGATAAGGCCTGTTTAGTTAACGAGTGTTGTTATTTTTATTTTCATTTAAAAAAAAAAGAAAATGGAATTTCAGTTGGTTTAAAAAAAATAGGAAAAATCAGGATTTAATATAGTGCCCCAGATATTTTTATTAAGAATAAATTGGACTTTGGGGCCCAAATCATAATATCTCCCCTATATAATGTCCTTAAGTCCCTGAATCATGAGAATTTTCCAATGATTAGCAAAATCCAATGAGTTTTCAACATTCTCTAATCATATTCTCATATAGGATAGTTAGAATCACAAGTTTTTTAGTTCTATACTTTTAGCCATTCCTTCAACATGAAGCTTAACTTTTATTAATTTATAAACAAAGAACTAACCAAAGAAGAACCATGAAGGTATCAATATCAGAGTACATTAGAGCTAATCAAAGAACCAATGGTGCAACAAGATAAGTATAGGGGAGCATGTCTGAAGATCCTTTAAGTCATTTATACAACTTCAAATAAATTTATGGAAATAGCAGTTAATGTAATTTATATGATCTATTCCCATTCTCCTTAAAATGAAAAGCCAATAACACTCTAACAAGCAAATGGAAAAACAATCTCAGGACGTTACAATTGTCATGCCTTTGTGTCGCGAGAATTAAGAGAGAAACAACTGGGAGTCCTTAACAATCATTCTTATATCTTAAAAATGTTGAATTAAAATAGTAATATATTATTATTTTATTTTCTAAACATTGTGAACTTTGAGACTCTTAAAATAATTTAATTTTTTTATAATCGAGAGTTCTTTATAATATAAATTTATGGTTGGATTCAAATATAAACTTAACCTTTTAATGTTATTTCAAATTTCTATTTCTATTCAACTAATATTTGTCTTAATTTTCCCTCAAACTCTAATTATGTCTTCTAATCCTTATTTCAATTTTATTTAATAAAATAAATATTTTTTTATTTACAAAAGATTTAATATCAAATTAAAATGATGATTAATTTTTAAACGATCCAGGACAATAGGATAAAAGGAATTTAGACACAAACTCAGGAAAAATAAAGAATAAAAAAGTAGTAAAAGCTGCAACCATTCTAACCAACTTGCATGGAGCCTCCTGGCCGGCCTCCATTTGAATGGTTGCGTCCAGACCACGACCGGGTGCAGCAGCAGCATAATTGTAATATTTTGTATTGTATTTCCAGTATTTTTAAAATCAGATTGGACCGGTCGATCCGACTGGTTCAATCATGAATTAGTTATCGATTCGATCCGGTTAGAAAATAAATTCATTTTTTTAAAAAAACAGTTCAATCTGGTTTTTTTCAAAAATAATAAAAAAGAGGTTATTAGATGGAAAAAAAAAGAAAAGAAGAAAAGTGTTATAATAAATAATAGAGAAGGTGGAATAATAGAAAGGGAGTAAATTAATAAAGAAAGTTATTTGAAAGTTAAAAAACTAATATTAGAGAAAGTGATTTGATTGTGTAGAATGAATGTAAATAATAAGGAAAGTTATTTGAAATTGAAAGAAAATTGGAAAGACAATAATAAAGATAAATTTGAATAAAAGGAAAAAAAATTAAAATGACAAAATTCAGATTATTATAAAGAATATATATTAAAATTGTGAAAATAGAAACATAATGTAATAAATTTTATAGGATGAATTTATACAAGGAATCAAATAATATGGAAAGAAAATTTGAATTTGAAAAATAAAATGAGGGCAAGATAATAATAACAGAAATCTAAAAAGGAAATTATTCATGAAATTATTAAATAATAAAATATAAAATTAACTAACTATAAATAATATATATTTTCTTCAAACGCAAAAAAATAATTTAGTGATATTTGATTAATTTAAAATGATGTTTAATATACTTTTATTTCATTAATTTTTTTACCTTTTATACTTTTATTTTTAAAAAATATTTTGAAATAATAAAAAAATATTATTTTAATAAAATTTAATTCAAGAATTTGATTCAACCGATCAAATCAATTGGTCGACTGGTTCGATCTAATTTTAAATTGCTATTTTCCTAAACTTGGCACCACAAACCCCCACCCACCATCCTCACTCATTACTCGTTGTGGCTTGCGCAATTATTTATTTTCTTTATTAATTCATTCACATAAATTAGTTTTGACAAAAACTTAACTTTCACTATTATTATTATTATTATTATTATTATTATTATTATTATTATCACAAAATCAACATTTATTTTAATTACATTATTGCATTCATACGTAGAACTCCGCATATATTTTATAACCGGTCCCAAACTCGAATAAAGGAGGAGAGTTATGTTAGGTCCCGACAGTCAACGTAAAACTCGGTCGAATCTCATAAATATAGATCAACGAAAATGTCGACCCCACCTAATGAGATAAGGCTTTATTGTTGTTGTATTGCATTCATACATAGCATTTACTATGCTATCTTTTTCTCAGTATAAATTGCAGGCGAAAAATATGTTCCACAAATGGAAGTTTTATAATATTAGTAAATAAATGTTAGTACCCCCCCCCCCCCCCCCGGCTGATCGATCACAGCCCTTGTTCTTTTAATATCTGATGTTGCAAATTTGTGCGTTGTTTTATTTTTCCTGCTGAAATTTTATAGAATTTTTTTTGCATTAATTCAGTTGGAAAAGTATGGATACCGATTATCCGGGAGTTACAATTCGGTATTAAATAGCTGATCAATTGTAGCATTTTTATATGCTCGCATGTTAATGAATTAGAGAAAAAAGTTTCCTAAAGAAGTATTATTTGCTTTTTTATCTCATACTAACAGAAAATGTAAGAATAAGCAATCAAGAGATAATAATAATAATAATAATAATAATAATAATAATAATAATAAAATCAGAAAAACAAGTAAAAAGATTCTTGCATTGCGGCGAAGGACACTCCAATCCAAAATCTCCATCAACGCCGCGTTGCTTCACCCTGCAACCTTCCTGTTCCTGTCGCAATAAATATCCCAATCTCAAATGAGGAAGAAAGGCGTGTCTGTGTAACCTTTTTCCTTTTCTTATTTCTCCTAACGTAAAAAACATCATTAAACGCACGCATGCATGTATATATATATATATATAATACATAATTAGATTTATTAAATGAAATGAAATACCATAAAATGTCAAGCATAGATTATCGAAGCTCTTTCAAGAAGACCAAGTAATCATTAAAACAATAATATAACAACACAAAATTTATCATTTTTACTATTATTAAAACGATAATATGATATCGGATCTTTAGATATTATTATAGATTAGTCCTGATTAAGTCATGTGTTGAGGTAAAATTAAGATATTTTTATTAGTATCTTTTTTAACAGAATATTTTATTTTAATTATATAAGATGTTTTGAGTCGACTCCGTGTAAAAGGATCAGAATGTCCGGACTTCTCAGTCGTGGCATGGACCCTTGTTCCTACTCTCTCTCTCTCTCCACTCTCTCTTTTGGGAGGATCGACCGTGTTCCACTCTGACGTGGGTCCCCCACCTCTATTTCTCTCTCCTCAATTTATTTCTTTTGCCTGAAAAATATTTTCCCCGTTCTCTATATTCGAATTTAAAAGTTGACGAAAAGCAGTCAGAATTATTTATTATTATTCACGCACTACTAATCCGATGCTTTGCTTCCTTCTTTCTACATTAATCCCTTCATCCTCCAAAGTAACTGCAGAACCAGTAACTCCGAGTCCTTCCTCTTTTCTTCTTCCTCCTCCTCCTCCGCCATCATGAGAGACTACTCTCTGGCGCCGTCAAGATCGCCGCTGGCGAAGCGGAGGTCCGATGGGGGAGGCGGGGAGAAGCGACCCAGGTCGCCCCTCCGCCACCTCGTCAAGCCCTTCGAGCGCGCCGGCGTGCTCAGCTTCTTCCTCTGCTCCGCCCTCCTCTTCCTTTTTCTCCTGCTCGTCCTCATTGTCTTTTTGTGCTCCGACTACCGCCTGCCGTGGCTGGGGGGCAGTTCTCGTTGGGGCTTGGGGTTCAAGGGGCTTCCGTCGTCAAGAGGAGGAATGGGGATTGGAGACTGCGATTGGTTCGAGGGGGAGTGGGTCTGGGATGAAGGGTACCCGCGGTACGAGTCCAAGGAGTGCCCTTTCATGGACGTGGGCTTCCGCTGCTCCGAGAACGGTCGCCCTGACAATTTCTATACCAAGTGGCGATGGCAACCGTCGCGCTGCGATCTCCCACGGTTCGGGATCCACTTTCTCTTGAGCCAACTGTTCTCATGCGCTGGCTTTCAACACTCTTGTTGCTTTCTGATTACTGCAAGTTCTGTTCTTTTTTTTTTCTTGAAATTCATTTCATGTCTATAAGATTCTTTTATATTCATATGATATGCGTACGTGCACTGGTTCCAATTGAGTGCCTTCAAAGTTTGATTGATCCGATCGAAGAAAAAAAGGAAGCTTTGTTTGTTCCATTCTTGTTCTGTTGATCTGATGCGCAACTAGTTTCGCTGTTCAACCCTCTTGTTACTCCGGCCACATTTTTGCGTGATGAATGCGTAATTTCTCCTCTTGAGATTATAAGTAGAACTCTTGCTTTCTCCGCTTATGAACATCAGCAAAGTTCGATCCAATTCCGATCACCATGTTATTCTTATGTGGTCGAGTTAATTTTTTTTGTCATTATGCTGTTGATGACGCCGTCTGCATCAAGTTGTATAGCCTTGTGGACAGTGAACACTACAGATTTGTTAAATGTACAGGGAGATGCAATATAATTAAAATATAGAGTACAACTCGTCTTCCAATCTGGCCATTGGGGTTGCTCTTGTTTTCTCTTGTGGCGCTGTTATCGAATCCTGGGCTCATTAAAGATTAATTATTTATTAAAAAGCAAATTTTGTTAGGAGGCCAGCTTGGGTATTCATTTCATTTAAAGTTTCTTGAGCAGGATATTACTGGCTTTTACTCTTAGGGAGCTTTTAATACTTGCTTATTTTTGTGGCATTATTGTGTTAATATAAAAAGATATTGTCAATGACACTTGGCTCAACAATACAACAACAACAACAAAGCCTTATCCCACTAGGTGGGGTCGGCTACATGGATCATACAACGCCGTTTCGCTCTACAATATATTTGTTGATTCATGTTCATGAGATTCGACAAGATTTTACGCTGGCTGTCGGGACCTAACACAACCTTCCTTCTTTATCCGGCTTGGGACCGGCTATAAAACACTTGGCTCAACAATGTCTAGTTATTTTCTATCACCTCCTCAAAAAATTAAATAAAATAAAAGTTGCATGGTTTTGTTCGTTACTTCATAAACATGCGCTTTACTTGGGTTTCAATGCTGGAAATTGTCTGTACACAGACCTAGCAATTGGCTATTCTTTGAATTTCTAGAGAACTTAGGTCTTCCTTTAGATGTTTTGCTTTTTCTGATTCCTGCCTTGCAATGTTGCTTAATTGTTTCTTATGATTAGTGTTCTTCTGTACTCTTGTTGGCTGCCTTTTCTTCTCATAAAAGTTATGCATACCCTTTAGTTTATTTGGTGACCTTTGGACAAAACAAATGTTTCTCTTTTTTCTTTCTTTTATGCATTTTGAGTTGAGGTAGGTTCACTGCTAGAGGTCAAATTGTCAATGATTGTCTCATTTTAATCTATTGTTGCTGCTCATGAAAAGTGTTCAAAAGTTCTGTAGTATTCAAGAGTTAAGAGGCATGAAAGTGATATCTATTTCTTTCTGAATGTTTTTGTAATTTATGAACAATAATTGCAGTACTTTTATATATCACATCGTATCTTTTTGTTCTTTTATTTGGAACAACAATTCTAGTGTGAGAAAATATTTTCTGGTTTGGAGATGAGAAGGTATACGTACATTTACACTACTAATTGAAAAATGCATAATCTTAAGATACATTAGCAGGCAGTTGTGCAACATTTCTTTTTCCTCTTATGTTATCTTTCTTTTTCCAAAGTTTTGATGCAAGGAAGATGCTGGAGATGTTACGGAACAAAAGAGTGGTATTTGTGGGTGATTCAATAGGGAGGAATCAGTGGGAGTCTCTCTTGTGTCTGCTTTCAATGGCTGTTTCCAACAAGAGCTTGATATATGAAGTAAACGGTAACCCGATTACAAAACATATGGGCTTTTTAGTGTTTAAATTCAGGGATTACAACTGCACAGTGGAGTACTACAGAGCTCCATTTTTGGTTCCCCAGAGTCACCCCCCACCAGGTGTACCGGAGCAAATTAAGACAACACTTAAATTGGATATCTTGGATTGGACATCCCCTAGATGGAAGGATGCAGATGTGCTTGTTTTCAACACTGGGCACTGGTGGAACTATGAAAAGACAATAAGAGCGTAAGTTTCCCTTTCACATTCACAATTGGTGGTTTTTGTTGTGAACTATCATGAAAAAGAGTGGATGAGTAGCTTCTTGTCAGAGTTGAGCCTATTGAGCTGGAATGATCTGTTGTATAAATTATTTGAAAAATTTATAACATAAATGTATTCATGTTATGAATTAAACAATCAATTTACGTCCAGTCAACTGCATAATTTGTAATTTGTATGTGAACCTGTTTACCTCACTCCTCAGGCATCCAGATGCATTTCACATGTTCAGTTTTGCCAGCTTGTTCCTAGAACTGTACAGATTGCCCACTAAACTTATGTTTTTTGAACTTCAAATATCAAGGAGGCGACTCATTAGTCACCTATTTTATATTTCACATCTATCTTCATCACTTGATGCAATTGATTTGTCTTCTTTCCTGTATAATCATACATACCATGCATGTTAATTTGTATCAATCAAGTTTTCAATGGTCTTGACAGTGCTCAGTTGGTCCCAATTCTTTGTTCATGTGTATAGAAAATAAAAGATAATTGTGCTAGTTTTAGTTGCTTATCTAAAGTTTATTTAAAACATAACTCCGCCTATGTTTTATAGCCGGTCCCAAGCCCGGATAAAGGAGGAGGGTTGTGTTAGGTCCCGACAGCCAGCGTAAAACCCTGTCGAATCTTATGAACATGGATCAACGAATGGCGTTGTATGATCCATGTAGCCGACCCCACCTAGTGGGATAAGGTTTTGTTGTTGTTGTTGTTATCCAAAGTTTATTTAAGTGCTGCCTTGTAGCTTGCCTGATCTTCATCTTTGACTCTGATCTGAGAGAATATTTGGTCTGCGTTGATAATTACTCATATTGGAACTTGTGTTGCATAAGATCAACATGAACATGACCTATGAAGTTGATCTTTTGCTAAATTATTAATTGGCCTCCAAATGCTTGAAAGTTTTGGCTCTCATAACACAGCTGACAAGAAATACCAATGTCAATGCAGGGGGTGTTATTTCCAAGTAGGGAGTTATGTGAAGATGGAGATGAGTGTTGATGATGCATATGAAAGATCACTTGAGACTTTGTTCAAGTGGATCCATGCAGAAGTAAATAGGACTAAGACTCAAGTCATCTTCCGCACTTATGCTCCTGTCCATTTCAGGTTAGTAGTTCCACCTATTTTTCCTATATCACTGGTAAACCTTTTCATTGTGTTTTCAGGCTAACAAAAGTTATTTCCCGCAACCTTTCAAATTGTTTGGAGCAATTGATTTCCTTGTGCAATTTTTTTTGAATAAATGAGAGCAACTTCTGTAGTTGACCATCTTGTTTAACAACTGTGCTTTTCAGGAAGAGCTTCATATTATGTCATACTTTTGTTTTCTAGTGCTATAAAAATCACCTTGGTATTTCTGCAATTATATTCTTGTTATCCTTTCATATATTTTGTTGACTAAAGAAAAATGCTTTGAAGAAAAATATTTTCCTTCAAACAAGCCCAGTCGTAGTCAATAATACTTTGGGATACAATTCATTGATGATCGTGTACTATTGAGACTTTGAAGAATTCTTGTCTCATCTTATTTTAATATACTATTTGATTTCTTTTTCACCGTTGCATGTTAGCAACTTTCTGCCTAGTGTTTCTGTACTTGGTTCTACTCGTTCCAACACAATGTTGTAACTTTATCTCAGTCTATTGAATGGAAAATAGCAAATTTATACCTTCATCTCCTTGACACACCTGCATTTGGAACCGAAGCGGTTTCCCATTGGAACCGAGGTTAGAACCCAAGGTGGAACCGAGCGTCACGTGACCTCATTCTCACTCTCCGGTTCCACCTTTTTTTGTGGAACCAACAGCCTGGCTGCTTTTTAAAAAACTTTTTTCTACGTGCCTTTTCTTTTTTTAAAATTTTCTCTCTTCATTAAATTTAACAAAACAATTTATTTATTAAATATAATATATTTATTATAAAATGACAAATTTAATAGTATTAATTATTTATCATTTTGGGCGATTTTTTTATAATTTGTCATAAATATTATTTATTATATTTAAATAATATATTTTTAAAATTTATACTCAATATTTTATTAAGTAATAAAATTATATTTTATATTTATAATTCCTATATTTCATTCAAACATTCACTAAAATTAATTTGGCACATCAACTTTTTAGATTACGTTTTAGTCCATCCAATTCAACTATTCGTATAGAATTCGGAAGAACAATGATTCTACTGTCCAAACTCTAGTAGTCTGTCATTGATATAAAAGTGCAGACTACAACTGTGTATTTAATGATATCTCACATATAGTTAGAGTATTTACTTCTCTCGAGAAAAAAATTGTAGAATAGTTACTCCTAGGAATTAGTGGATAAATTTCCCGATAAAAGTGGTCTCAAATTGACTTGTTTTGCAGAGGTGGTGACTGGAAGACAGGAGGTAGTTGTCACTTAGAGACGTTACCAGAATTGGGCCTGCTATCACAGCCACAGAAAGCATGGGCACAAAAGTTGGAACCTTTTCAAAATGTCCCCTTGAATAGTAGTTCCGGTTCAGATGTTCTAGAAATAGATCTACTGAATGTGACTCAGATGTCAGCTAAAAGGAAAGATGGCCATCTATCTGTATTCTACCTCGGTCCCTCAAGCCCTGCACCACTCCACAAACAAGATTGCAGCCACTGGTGCCTGCCAGGAGTTCCAGATGCATGGAACGAGCTGCTCTATGCGCTATTCTTAAAACGGGATTTGACGATGCAGCAAAATATGACAATCTTTGGCACAACCAGAGTAAAAATTACTCACTAAACTTCAGTTTCTAACTCTGCAGATTTGGTTTTGGAGATCTATGCATCTTATACATTATCTAGTGGTCGCCTGAGCTCCGTGGCAGAGTGTGATAGGATCAACCCCACAGATTTTTTTGAGGTTTTATTCCGTAGAGTTATTGGCAAAGAAGAGTACCTTTTTTCTTTCTTTTTTTTTTCTTCTTTCGATATAGTGGAAAGAGGATAGTCAGCAAATGAAGGTCTAAAATATAGCAAAATCAGTTGATGACACAGGCAAATCTTGTAAGTATTGTTTGCGATTTGCAAAGCAACAGAAGTCATTAATAGAGATGAAGATATTTACACTTGTTTTCTTTCCATTAGATTATGGCCTATTTAATAAAGGGTATCACTATTGTCCTTTCAAAAAGTACTATTATCATTTATTCATAGGAGTAAGATATTTTTATTTGTCCAATAAAATAAAATGACAATAGTATTTTGTATTGGCAGTGATATTCTTAATAAATAGTAAGATATTTTTACATTTGTCCAATAAAGTAAAGTGACAATGCTATTTTCTAAGTGGCAATAATGACTCGTCAATTCCCAGCAATTTCTGTAATTACTACCTTTCATTGTCTAATGTAATGTTTTTTTTTTGTTTTCCGTTCTTTTAAAAAACTTGTTACTAATTATGGTCAATAACATTTCCAATCAATGAGCATCTGTTAGTAATAATTATCTCTCGAGTTGATAAAAAAAGAAAAGAAAACGCAACAATAATTGTTCTAATAGTTCTACTAATATGATTCCGTTTTATTTTTTTCTTTGATTTTCTATTAATAATTAGATATAGTAGGAATGTTTAAGTATTCAATAAGAAAATTTCAATAATTAATTTTGATATTTACCAAAATATTTATTCTTGCTCAAATCACATAAAAAGTGTAGTAAAGCCCTCATTTCCCTTTCAATACTTTTATTACAAGTTTTTGTTCTTTATTTATTTTTTCATCCAAAAATAGTAATTAGTCAGTATGGTCATAAATGCATTATTCATTAATAGGGATTAGTTTTAATGTGAACACAATAGTTAAAGTCCCCATAATGCTCCCAAACCGTCACCTGGTGAGAACCAATTCGAGAGCGCTACTGATTATGCAATGAAATAAAAAAAAAGCTTGATTTGAATTGATTTATAGGCCAAAAATAATAAATGTGGAAAACATTGAAAATAAGGTAAAAATATTCGATGAGAAAAAGTTCAATATCATTCTAAATAGATAGTCTCATCAAATGTGAAAGATAAAAGTCTTATAAATTTATTATGAGGTAATGTTTCATACCGAATATAAAATGACAATGCTATACAATGAAAATAATCAATTACCAGCCCATGTGCACATCATCATTACTAACGATTTTGTCATTTGAACTCATCTTTTCATGATATGTTATCTACAAGACCAATATAGGAAAAACAATATTCAATGAACTTCTGTCCAATAAGAAAATAATAAACTAATGAATAATTAAATCAATAATAGATAAGCTATGATGATAATATAAAGATAACATTTAATTCTATATTCATCAATGAGAAAAATTAGTAAAAATAAATCGAATAACAACGAGAGAGCCAATGAATCAATGTCATCTTTAATTATTAATGAGAAAAAGAATTAATATTATGCTCTGATTTTTGTGTGTCATTTTTCAATACTTGAAAATCATCGGGGTATTTATGCAATGTAGGAAGTTGCTTTCAACTTTTGAATCTTTGATCTTTCTATGCAATATTATTCTTCAACAATTTAGTTACAATGAGGTGACACGTACACAAGAATGACCTATGATTATGCAGACCACAACAAATTTCTATAAGAAAAGAATTAACCATCCTTGCATGACATTCTCTTTCGTGACATGATGAGGAGTAATCGGGTAACCATATTATATTTGAACTACACTATAAATATGTGACTAACGATGCTATTCAATGAGCTCCCATCAATTTATATCATGGACATGCAGATACAGGGATATGACATTTGAGTCATGGCCCTAACTATGTGATTTGCCCCATGTTCACCTCTTTTGACACAATTCAGCCATGATTCGACCTCTTGGCCTGTATGCCATGATTAAGGAATAAGATCACCCTCTCGGGCAGGTGAGATTGATGATAGAAGAACTAAAAGTATTCAAACAGTACAAATGAGAGACCAAACAAGTATAAATAGAGAAATACACATACTTGAATTCCAAACTCTCTTTGAAGTAATTTGGTTGCAGCCTGTCCTCTCGATATCTTAGACTGAACCAACAAATAGAAACACCCTCTCGAGCAGAGATGTGTGAAATTAGCAAAAAGAAAAAAAGAAGTATCTCATTAGAAAATAGAGTTTCTTAAAAACAATAAAACAATAGCATACAAGAAGAACTGGATAAGTGATCATTGCATAACATCAAAGATTTGTTCAGAAACAATATTTCAACAACAATTTTAGCCCTAGCTAGTTGTTTAGCTAAAAATCATTCCATAATAGAAACTACAAATGTTCAGCTCAGTGTCCATAAGTATAAAAATAGTAAAGAGGTAAAGAAAAAGAATGAAAAGAGTTACAACTTGATTTCTCCTCTTCTGCTTGATTCTCCAACTATCCTAGACTGATTGAATCCCAAAAAAAGTAGAAAAAAGGTCCAAACGAATGTCCAACTAAAAGATACAACCAAAAGACAAGCAACTAAAGATAGAGAATGTGTAGCAGTCATTCTTCTATTTATGCTTTACACTATTTTTGGATGAACACTCACTATGAGGAAGGGAAGAAAATGAGGAGGAAGAAAAATGAAGGGAAGGGACGAAAATTTTTACGCTCCAATTTGGGGTTGAAGCAAAATAGCACAAATGGAGGGAAATGAAGGGAAAATGGAGATTCTCTTCCATTCTCCTGTTTTAAGATTTTATCCAAACAAAAGTTAGGGTTTTTTCACCTTTCCACCTACTTCTTTTCTTTTTTTTTATCATCTTTTTTGCTTTTTGATACCTTCTTGCAGTTGCAAAAAAATAATCTACAGACTATCGGGACACTTGTTTGTCAAAGTGATCCCATCTATCAATGTGCCCTAATTATTTTTCCCGATTAGCTTTCTATCTTCAAAAGATCTCCATAGTTCAGGAATGTTGTAAATGCATAGAAAATGAAAGAAAATAGTAGTAATTTGTCCCAAAAAGATCAAATTTCTATTTTTATCAAGAATAATGTATAAAAAATTATAAAACTAGAAAATAAACAATTAATATAAACATTCTCTAAAATATAGCTAAATTGGGATAAAAATGCACGTTAAATATAGACAAAAAGCGTATACGGTTTCTCTCCATTAAATTCTCTCAAACTTAATCTTTTGCCTATCCTCAAGCAAAAAATAAGAACTTAGGATAAAAATATTTAAAACTTTTAATGATCACATTATGAGTAATACTCAATCTTCTCGGCTCTATGAAACCATTATTTACTTGTCCTTAGCTCATTAAGCCTTAACCTAAACTACTAACGCACATGACTCCATGTGTGACAAGTAAAAGGGTGATCTACTAGCATAGCAAAGCTACTTCACCATTTGCATGTTCATTCAATTTCTCTACCTGCAAACACTTTATCTTTTCACTTCTTTTTTTTTTCCTTTTTCAGATCTCATAGTTGTTGTCTCAGTTGTGAAATGAAAAACTAAAAAGAAAAATAAGATTTCCACTCAAACATTCCTTGCCTTTCTTTTAGGAATACTCGTGTTGGAGGTTCCAAAATGGCATACTCTTACCCAATCAAGTGAGAGGACTAAGGAGTTATTCAAAAGATAAGGAGAGCTTTGCCCACAATTTTCTCCGCCATTTATTTCGCGAATACTCCCGTGAGACACTTGAGTTATTTATTAAAGAAAGTAGAAAAACATTTCCTAATTCACAAAAGAGACAACTAACATGCAGATGCAAGCAAAACTAAACTTTATAAACCATCAATTTTATCAGTTTCATATAGCATGGGAGATCAAAATTCATCATAAAGAAATAGAAATACGTGCAAGATTTAAGATTGGGTTATGAGAAAAGATAGTCTACATGCCATGGTTTGATCTCAAATGAAGGCAATCAATTATGTTTCTAATTTTTCTTCAGAAATGCTCAAAATAGACTATTCCGAGGGCTAAAAGGTTAAAGATGGTATACATAATGTTTCCTAAGTAATTATTCATAACACAATTAAAAGGGTTAAATATGAATTTTCAAATCAGACATGCATAATTGAAAATAAGAAATTTCCAGAGCAAATCATGATGATTAGAAAAAAATATTTCAAAAATTAATAGTACTTTATAAAAAAAGAACACATTTAGGTGTAGATAAGTAATTTACAAAATTCAACATTGTTAAGATGGGAGAGACTTTGCTTGAGATGATAGGAGGTGAAGAGTGGGGGCATGTGCTTATTCCTTCAATTTTTCTTTAATGATTTCAACACATCTTCATGAACTGTGAACCAATGAATCTTACTCTCCTTATCTACACATAAAAAATGTTTATTAGCACACCTTGTTAGTTTGATAAAACAATTAAGATCAAAAGGTAAAAGAATATGTAGATAGGGGCAGCTCTAGAGACCGTGACAGATTCAATAGTTGGACAACTCAGAAGAATTGTGGAGCTCACTAGAAATTAAGTTTTACACTGATTGATTCCTACATAAAAAAATAAAAATGTTTTATTAGGTTGGATTTCCTTTCAATAAGTGTCATTATTTGTAGTCTTAGACTAAAATTGTTGACTCTAAACCCATGTGTCCTCTAGTGGTGGGTCTTCACTTGATATCCAACAGATTTAAAGATTTTATTCTATCAAATACAAAAATTCAAACACCATGTCTGACTCTAAAGAGATTCAAACAAGTAATCTTAAATTTCTTAAACAATAGTTTGAGCTTGAGTTGAATGATTATCTTTCATATTCAATTTGAATCTCCTTATGCAATGTGCTTTCTTCCTTCCAGACTCTAGACTTTTCATCACAAATAAAAAGGTGTATTTAGTTTTGCATATGAATCTTCATGTACAACTCTTATAATTTGATATGTGAAAGCAATTTGAAATAAGTTTTCTAACTCTATATTAAGAAACTCTTCCTCTTGAAGTGTAATTTTAGGTTATCTCCATTTTGTTTCAGTAACAATTTTCTTATTTGCCTTTTTAGGAGTGCGTTGTCATCTCTACAAATACTTAATTCTAAATTTTCTCTTCAATACCAGGGTAACTCCCTTCATATTTAAGTTTTTGTATTTCTTGTAAGTATTTGTCATCTTGCATCATGATAGGTTGACATCCATAAATTGATAGACTACCTTGTTGCCATGTGCATAGAGTAGTTTTAGCTCTTTAGAAGTGCACTTCGATGATTATGGATTTCTAACATTTTTTTTAAGTGAGCTTGCATTTGAATCATTCAAGGCTTTATCTTCATTGTATGATCTGTCAACAATGCTAAAAAATGTTGTTGTTGTGGTTAATAAAGAACCTTAAATTGCATATAAGTTATCTTTCTCCTCCTGTGGGCTCATTTCACTAGTGGTGTTTATTCGACTAGACAGCTCGATCCGTCTATTGTCCGGCCCAATATGATAATTGGTAAGTACGTCTGTGCCTGGCCCAAACCCAAATCCATCCAATAAATTATCGAGATCGGAAGTATAACGGGCTAGACATTATTTTTTAGTCATTTGCCCAATGTCCTATAGCTTGATGTTCATTTGATACCCTTTCGCTAATTAACAAGACAATCAATAGGTCGATCGTAACTCGTTAATAATATTATTCAAATAGAATTAATTATTACTTATTTAATGGCATATCATTAATAACTAGTGAAATTATATAATAACATTTACATAATAATAAGATATTAATATTTCATTCATTATTAATTTGATTTGTTCTATTATTAATGAAAAAATTAAAGTGAACAAATGAATAAAAATATATAATATTAAAAGAAATATCACAAAACTTAAGGAAAAATAATGATAACTTAGTTATTACATTTTTTATTAATGCATCAATAAAAAAATATAATAAAATATGAAAAGAGTAATATCAAACTTGAAAAGAAATTAAAAGAATATATTATTTGTCTTAAAAATTAATGGGTTTATCTTGTTCGTTCGCTGGTTGATCCATACAATAAAGTCTATTAGACTTTAGTGGACCGGACAATTTTGAAAGTCTATTAAGTAGTCATGTAATAGCATGTTAAATTAACAAAACTATCTAGTGTGTTTAATGTTCACAAAATCTTATTGATCGAGACTAATAGGAGTTCGTCTAATCTATTAAATTCACTTGTTGTTGAGGATTCAATTGTATTAGGTTGGAATTAGTGTTCTTAAACTTTATTATTGAGCATTCTTGATTGTTTGTTTTAAATTTAGTTGCATAGTTCTTCCTTGGAATGATATTTTGTATGTTAAGTTGCAACCTTCTTTTCAGACTTCTTTACTTCCTCTGGTGAGTTGATTTTTTAGATTCTTTAATATGAAATTCAATAAAGGTTCAGCTGCAAGTGATTTATGTCCTTCAAGTTATTTTTGATTTTTAGCTATATGTCTTGCTGGACTATTTGATTCTTTAAAATTTTGTTGCGGAATAATAGTTCTTTTTCTTAGCAAATAGGTTCTTTATTGATTGATTTTACATTTCTTAAATTCTTCATCATTAGCTCCAGATTAGATTTCTCGGTAGGACCATATGATTCTAGAGCTGCATTGATTGTGCTAACAATGCTCTTGTTAACCCTTGCAAAATTTTTGGAGTAGCTTGTTGAAATTAAACTTATAACATCATTGATTGTGTATGAAGATCTTCTACCTTGAAAATAACTCCTCTATCAGTTTATGTTACTTCTCTTGCTGGTTAATGAGGTTTTGCATCATAATATACAACTTGAAACTTGAATAGGTGGTGCTGGTTGATATTGATGTTGAAATGCAAGTGAGTGACATATGCAGATGGGGCTGGAGACTTGATACCACTTGAGTATTCAATTGTGGATATGCATTTGGCATCTGATTATATTCTAAACTGCAGATTAATAGTGTTGGTCATTTCAAACCCAATTTTCTTAATAATTGCACATATTTAGATCTTAAGCACATAAAGTCAAAATTTAATTTTTTTTTCATAACTGCTATGATTATCTTCATGAGACTATTCATATGATATTTCTTGAACATGAGAAGGAGCTTCGGTATAATAGGTTTGTGAAATTGCAGCAACATTCATTTAATACTTTGTAATTACATTTCCAACAATATCTTTAACTCTACTATACAAGTTGACTCATCTTCCAAAATTTGACACTTCATTTGCTTGATAAGTATTCAACACATTTTATAACCAGCTTGAAAATTTAGATCCATCTCAATTTCAATTTTATTAAATGGTTGTTGTATTCATACAAAACATTCATGTTTGACTTTTAACTTCACTTTTCAATTTTTCTCTATCACAAATGATAAATTCAGTAATGTTTCTGCACTATAAAAATGTAGGATATAATTTATATCATAAGTGCATAATATGAAATTTAAGAACTAATATAAACATTAGAGGATCAAAAAATGCAAAAAATATCTAATATAAGCACAAATGTGAAAATAACATAATATAAACAATGTACTTTGATGCATGCATTTTTATACATATTTTACATGCACATTTAGGCTATTTTTCATAGTTTTTATCATTGCATGCATATATTTTTTCTTTTATTTTCTAAAATTCTTTCAAGTTTGAAGCTACCCACTTGTGATTTATTTTATTCACAGGATCATCATTTTAGAGTGCAAAGTGATTAGATCGAAAAAGCACGCAAAATGAAGTACGAAGAACATGCATAATTGAGTTAAAGAAAAACTCGAGTCAGGCTGGAATCATACCCGGACCGAGTTGATGTTAAAAATCAATTTTGAACCGATTTTAGCTCGCAAATAAAATCAAATTAGAACCCGATCCGAGTTTGATCAAACCTGGGCTGAATTGGAGATTTCAAAGTTTTGGATGACCATTTGGGGCATACTTCCGATCAATTCTTGTTGCTTCCTAAAAGTTTGATTTATAATTTTTAATCTTTATTTTATTTTTTCTCCCGCGAATTTGATGTTAATTCTTCCAATTATAGATTAGTTTAGTTGCTAGAAGAAGATTACATTGAACATCAATTTCCTCTTAATATATTTTATTATTTAGACTTCTAAGAATATGGATATGATGTGTGTTTCATGCTTTATGTGATTTGAATAGTTTCTTACATTATTTTTATATAATTTTGCATGATAATCGCAAGAAGGGATTAATCAATTAAACACTTTTCTTCTTTGTGAAGAACCTAGACCGAATTCTACTAATCCAAACCGGGTTCCTTCATTATTTTTGCCGAAAGAGAAACTTTGAATTGACCTGGGTTGCGTTCCATCATACTCGAGTCGAGTTCAGTTGTTTTGATATTTTTGTTAGTAAATTAGTTTTAATTGCTAATAATTATGTTATTAAATGAAGGTTTGCAATTTAAAGCATTTTAGATAAAATAGACTGGAGTTGATCGAGTTTTTGACGTCTTTAATTTTACCTCTATTTATGATAGTTAAGTTCTCAAACTTTTGAGTCTTTACTTTAAGCAACATTTCATATTAATGCATCTTAGTTGAGAGTGAATTAAAATTGATTGAGTTTTTAACGTGCTTTGATCACATTCTTAATTAGGGTAGTTAGGTCCTCAAGCTTTTGAGTCCTATATTTTTATCCATTTATTTTTTGCATGAAGTCTATATTTGATTAATTCATAATTAAGAGAATGCGAGAGGAATACGAAGTCTAAAGTTTACTTTCTCTCACATTATTAAGGGCACCATTATCTTTGATTGTCATCAATTTGGATCACTTTTATTTGAAATCAATTATTATTATTTTCTCAATTAATAAACTTAAGTTAGAAAGATAAAAATCTAAATTAGTCATCGTAGGTTCGACACTCTATTCACTCTTTATTGCTTGATACTTGCTAGTATATTTGCATTTATTTTGCACTTATAAAGTTGTTGGCATCGTAGTTGGGGATTACTTCTAGTTCTATTTTTCCTACTTTGTTAACTTGAGAGTTTTTTATTTCTTGCACTTTTGAAAATTTTTATTTCATATTTTTATTTGTCATTCATCATTTCATATATTTTCACGAGTTTCTATTTGTAGTATTTTTCAGGAACATTCTGTTACAGACAAGTTGATCAATATTGAATGACGAAAAAGGATAAATCAAAGCCACAAGCTAAGCCAATTGAAGATAGTTAACTGATCAAAATTCTTGGAGGGGAATAACTTGAAGCTTTATGTAGCCACCAACAAGAAGGCACTTCCGCATCTAAAATTATATAAGTTAGTATAAATATAATCATACCACCCCATGCATGTGTAGAAGAAAAAGATATATCGCAGGACCCACTAGCCCTGCTTACTCACATGGTGGGAACGACTTGGACAATTATATAAGTTGCTGACGAATATCTCCACACTAGAAGAATTCATATAAAGTATGAAGTTCCGAAATAATTTTAGAAGTAAGGAGACAACTTGACATTTAGAGATTTACTTCTCAAGTAATGATTTTCCTTGTGATTTTAAGGGATCAAATTGAATCAAACTTGATCCAACTCGATTAATTTTAATTCGATCAGATTAGGTTGAGTTTTCAACAAATTGGACCTCAGATTTGACCAAATTGGATTAGAGTTTTTTTTAATTATATAATAAACACTTATTTAATGTTCATGTTCAAGTACTAATTATTTTTTTAAATATCAAGTGTAAAAAATTAAAAAATTAAAATGTTGAATTGGATAGGATCTGTAATGACTTGGATTTTCATAAAATAAATAAAAGATATTTCTTCTAATTTAATAGATCTTAAAATCCCTATCTTAATTTTTTGGAATTATTTAATTCCGAAATTGATGGAAATATTGGGATAAGTTGGAAGGATAAGATGGAATTTGAGAAGAGATGAAATTGTTATTATGAGATTATTAAGTAAATTCGGATTTAATTAAATCTAATAAATTATGGAGTGGTTAATTATTGATGGATGGCCAAGATTCATTCTAAAAGAGTTCAAGGTCCAATAGAATTGAAAAACCTAACATGTATAAATAGATATCAAAGGGTGGTTGGAGACCTCTTTGGCCAAACATAATTTTAGTTCCACGAGCCCCTCTTTCTTCTCATTTTCACGTAAACCGATGCATCTCCGAGAACATGCGGTGACTGGTTTTGAAGCCGGCATATAGGAAAAATTTTTTTAAGTGGTGGTCGTGAGTTTCAGAACGTGGACAGAGAGATATCGTTAGCTTCGACATTCGTGCAGTTTTTCAGAGAAAGGGTTGCAGTTAGTTTTTCAACCAACTTTAGGTACGTAAGGGAAATCCCTATATCATCGGTTTTCCGTGACATGGAACTCTATTCTCTTTTCCTTCGTACCGAGAATCTATTGATATGTTGTATACATAGATTGGACATCATATGGAAGAATTATGGTGGCCGGAAAATCATGTCGGAACACGTTTTTCGTCGGCAACCAAACCCGACCCGGGTTGAGGCCGACACGGCTCAAGTTCTAGTAAACACGGCCTAGGTTCAATCGAACTCGGACCGCGTTAATGCGTATATGATTGAGATTGGACGCGGACCGGATCAGCGACGATGCAACCCAAGTTTTTCGATGACACGGTCCGTGTTCTTCGGACGCGGTCTGTGTTTGATCGAGAGGTTTTTTTATTATTCCGAACACGATCCGAGTTCCACCCGACGCGGGCCGGGTTCTGAGTATAGAAAGCCTATTTTTGGATTTTTTTTGTTATAGATAATTGAATAATTATTATGGCTAATTATTTTTAATCATCCATGATCATATTGTTAACAAATCTGACCTCATCTTACTCTTCAGATCTGACATTAAGATTATTAATATTATTGTTCCATTTCATCATGTGATTAATCATAGTGTTGATCTGGTGATTTTTCCCTGGTTGGGTCTTTGTTTAACCTAAATTAAATTATTAAAGATATGTCCATTATGTAAACAAAATAAAAGATCGAAACTGCTAGGTCTTCATATTCTTCAATTGTCTCTAAGCTCTCGGGCCACATTATTATTGATATGGATATTGTATGACGTCACCGTTTAAGGAAGCTATAGGTGTCCTGTGATGGCCATGGTACCCCGCTATCACGAAGTTATTTTTAGCGCTATTATTGGAGGATGACTTGTCGTGATTTGATCATCCACTGGCCTACATGAAAGAGATATAGAGTTTTTCTTAATTGATCGAGCGCTCTCTATTGTATTGAATAATTTCTAAGATTGAATTGAATTGAAATGAATCGAATAGAATAGAATGGATTTGAATTGAATTGTATCATGATCATATGGATATTTGGCATTGACCGGCTTTGAATTAAATATAAATTGTTATTGACCGATGACCATTGATATTGATAATTGAATTGAAATTGTTAAATTGGATAATGCCATAGTATGCATAATTGATAATTGATATCGATCGGTCTAGTGACCCCTTTCTTGATCATCTTTATTGATTTATGGATTATTGAACTCTTTTTATATTATCTTATCGAGTGCTATATTATTTGTTGCTCCATATTGTTGATTATTGATTATCGTTATAGTTAGATCCTACGTGCTGAGTATTTTTATACTCATAATTTTTTTCCTGCATTTGGATTCATACAGATGAGATAATAAAAGATGGTGATGTAGGTGGTCAAGTTCAGTGACAGAGTATTGCACATGGTGTAGAATTATGTCATACTAGATTTATTTAATTAATTATTATTTTTTCGTATATTTAGTATTATGGAGTTATGGACATTTTTAACTTCTTGACATTATAAATTGTTAACAATTCCTACTTGGGTTGAGATTGCTTGACCATAATCTTTCTCATATTGAAATTGAGTCGAGTGTAACCCAATGGGTGATCCAATCCGTCCAACATAAGTAAGGCAGATTTGATTCAAAATGCAAAAAAAAGGAATATATATATATATATATATATTAGAAAAGGAAAATATTGAATTTAGAAAAACATCCAACATGTATATAAAAATTATACAAGGTACAAGTATCTACAATACATGATTATAATCTTTGAAGATTTGGGAACATTTTTAAAAAGCATATTATTAGATCGATATACAAATTAATCCGTTGTACATGACCGTGACTGTGAGTTAAAAATTAGAATTTATTAATCCAAAATTAGGCGGTACATATTTTTTTTGAAAGCACACCCAATCAACAATCATTAATTATCCCAACAGACGATTTAGGTAGCCAGGTACCCAACATCACGTGTCCTTTCTGTTATGTTCGTTCTCACTCAAGGACACGTGGCTAAATATCTACTGCAGGTATTTTATTCTCGTTCTTTTCTCAAAAACGGTTTCAAAAGATGTAATAGCTACAAAAGCCCGCCCTACTTTTTTTTTTTTTGTAATCGTCTCATAAATGGGAAATGTTTTCAAAATTCAAAATGCAATTTCATCCGTCAGGATTACGATATCGGTATTTAATTAATAACGCTCATTCTAGCCGTTAATAACAAAACAATATAACTATCCCAGATATTATCGTGTTACAACTTCCTTAATTGAACCCCCTTCCATTTTTTTTTCCAATACGAGAAAGAATGAAAAAAAAAAATAAAAGCATAAAATTTGGAAAACGACATCTGTCTCCAGACTTGAGAGCCAAGGAAACATGTTTAGTCAATACTAATTAATCAATGTAGACGAAATATTATATTAGTTAATCAGCAATAATACTATCAGTACATGTACGGATTGCCCTCTCCCAAAACCAAACAATATATTATATATATACACACTTTTAACAAAAATAATGGTACAGAAAGAACAGGCCAAGAAGATGTTTTTTGGGGCCAATTAAATGCATGACTGGTTCCTTAAACACAATTAGAGCATAATTAAATACGGAAAAGAATTAATTGCCCCAATGGCAAAATGGGGGGAGAGAGAGGCGCAGAGTCCAATTAATATCGCGTAATCGTAGTGATATAATACGGGAGTGGTAAGACCGGGTAACTTGGCGCCCAAGCTTCCTGATCCAACGGCGGAGGCGATCCTGGGAACGCCGAAACGGACGGGATGCGGCTGGTAGAGACCTCGAATCCCCTGGCGAATCGGTAACAGCCCCAAGAACAGGGCGCAATCACATCCGTCGGTTCCCGAGATGAAACTTGATGCCAGCTCACGCACCCGGTTAAGATCACCGCCCGCTAATCTCCACATTTATAGAGTGACAACGCCTTTCACTTAACCCCCCACGCTCCGGTGAATAAAGATAACAAAAAACAAAAGAAGAAATATCTCTGAAAGGGAAAGGAGGGAACGGTGGAAAGGGACAACGCCTGTGTTCATGTACTCTCTCTCTCTCTCTCTCTCCCCTTCTTCTTCTCTGCTTTATTGTATTCTTACTTGTAATTTTCACTTGTTGCATCTGATCGTATCATATCGCAGGTAAATTGAGCAGATAAGAATAAGTTGAATCTCTTTTTATCTCTAGTTATAGATACTAGTAATTTGTTGGAGTTTGTTTTTTTACTCATCTTAATTTGAGTTTTTTTTATTTTATCTCTGACTAAATTTATTTTGTTTGGTTCCTTTCATTCCAACGAGCAGAAGGAGGGGTTGAAACAGCGGAGGGGAGGCAGGAGGAGGAACAAGTGTGTATATGACGGCTGCTGCTTCATCTCTTGATTGCATACTGAAGCTGGATTCGATGCGCCTGAAACGTTCGAGGTATTGGATCAGTAAGATTTGTGCATCGATTTGTGTTTTTTCTTATGTTCCGCAATCTTTATCCTAGATTGTTTTGTGGAATATGCAGAGGAGGATTCGGAGTCAAGTACTTGGGTTTTCTGCACATAGATCGCTATTTCGTCCTCTTCATCCTGTTCATCGCAACATTCCCTTCGATCGGCAGACGAAGAGTCCCTGATCTCACTTTCGGAAACATCTAGATCGGAGAAGTAAGAAGTTGAACGACATGTCTGGGCCGCCTCGAATACAGCAGAAGATTACACATCTACGCCCCAAATCGAGGCGTCGGAAGATTAAGAAGTTGGACCTTTTGGGCGGCAGTACCATCGGTGGTTGTCACACTCCGGCTAAGGATTCCGGCGGATTGTCCTCAGTGATCTTGGATTGCACCGCTAAGCCAATGAAATCTGTTTCATTCCATCCCCTTTCTTTGCCTTCGATCCCTGTATCTCCCCCAGTTCAAACGCCTCGTCAGAGACGAATCCTCAGGTTGCGGATTATGTTCGACGATCCCGACGCCACGGACACCGACGAGGACGAGAAGGACGACGACCAGCTGCCTCAGAAGAAACCGAAGCGAGTTGTGTTGGAGTTTCCTCTCAATCAAAACGGCAGGTCCCGTAAAACCCTTAAAACTCTAAATACCCTCGAGGGGACGACTCATTCGGGTTCCAACCCCACGGCCGCCGTCCCGCCTGAATCTCCGTCACTGGTTTCCTGCAAGCACAAGGGCGTCCGTCTCCGAAGGTGGGGCAAATGGGCCGCTGAGATACGCGACCCCATCCGACGCGTTCGTGTCTGGCTCGGCACATTCAACACCGCGGAGGAGGCCGCCGCCGCCTACCGTGCCGCCTCGCTCCGCTTCGAGGAGGAGAAGCGCAACCTCATCAGTGGCCCGACGTCCCTTCCCTCCGCAGCCTCCGCCCGGGCCGCCGCTGCCGACTCGGTCCCTTCCAGCTTATCGGGACTTCCGGCAATCAGCTCGTCCACTGCACCTTTTCCGTCGCCGTTTTCTTCACCTTCTCCGGCGTCCGTCCTCGACGTCGGTGTATCGGCTGACGGAATCTCCGCGGCCAACGCAAAGGCCTCAGTTGCGGCGGCAGAGGCGGCTGTGGAGGAAGAGATGACGATATCCGAGTTGTTCAAGGTGCACAAGTTGGTGATACCCGACGTGGCGGATCTCTTCTCCCTGGACTCGGGTCCGTTCCTGGGGCTCGACGAGCGCCTCATCGGGTGCGCGACGAACTCCATGGGGATCTGCGACCTCCCGCCGTGCATCGATGATGATTTTGACGACGATTTCCCCTTCCTCGATTCGTGAGCCATCAATCCGACGATCGCGAAAATTTTGCTGTTTTGCTACTTTTCTAATCAGGTTTTACTTATATATAAATATATATATATATATATATATATTATACAGCGTTTGGTGGCAGGTAATCATGTGGCCTGCTTTTCTCCTACTATCGAAGAAGATGTAAATACAGATTTCGTCTATATATATAGCTTCTAAATGGACTTGTGTTCTATTTCCGATTGAGTAAAATCAAATTTAAAGTTTGATCGTGTGCTCTTGGGTGTTGATTGGAGTTTTATGTCTCTATTTTGAGTTGTGTGTGTACGCCTAACAAGTGTTATCTGCGTTGGTTTGTGGCTCGTTTGTTTCCTGTGTTTAACTCGGGACGGGTGCCTTTTTGAATTTGTTTTATTACTCTCGAGTGGTAGTGGAAGAGGCGTCTAGTTTAAATGAAAAGATCTATTCCAACTCAGCTCCACGCATTCAGCATAATGTATTTTTTTCGTGTACCTCCATTATGTAGATGCTGTTTTGCTTGAAAATAAGTTTCAGCGAGAATAAATTAAGAGGGTATTTTTTTTATAAATAATTTTGTAGATTATCAGATAATATTGTATTAAATTATTTGGACTCATCACATTATTTTGTTCATTTTTAATAGGTAATGAGTAATTTGCATTGTTCAGACAATTTATATTATTTATGAAAGTAATTCACATTATCATCTGAGTTATAATCTTTTAAATTTTACTTTTAACATTTGTCCTGAAAACACATTGAATAAATTATAATAATGATTAAATAAATTATAAAATTATTCAAATAAATATTATAATTATTATGATTATATTATTATCATATTTTAAAAATATATTAATTATTTTATAAATTTTAATTTTATGAATGAGAATATATATTTGTGATTTAATTTTACGAAGTTAAAATTAATTTATATATCTAAACATAATTCTTTTAATTAGGAGTATATTGGTAAAAATTATATATTAATTTATAAATCTGTATTTTCTTATAAATAACTAATATGAATTGTCTGATAGATTACTTATGCATACTAAACAAGGTAATGTATATTGCTGAGAATTTAACAAGTAGTAATTTTTTTAAGAGACAATTTACATTGTTAGATAATGTTGAATGACAATGCAGTGAACGCACCATAAGATATTACAATAGCATATTTTTATTTAGTTTGAGAATATCATAATTTAAAAATATACTTTTTTATTATTAAAATATTTTATTTTAAATACTTATTTATTACTATTATTAATGTAAATAATAATATATGGTAAAAGAAATAATTAAAAAGTGGAAATGATGAGAATAGAGTTATTCTTTCGTTTTGAAGGAATATAAATATTCTGATTGTGGATTAAAATATTGATATTGCATTTTCTTTAGGCAATATTTTTGGAATAGCAAACGACCCCATTAGCTAGAGCTACATGCATGTCTTTGCGCACTCTGGTTGACCATAAGATTTTGTTTAGTAATTTAATTTAAGAGGGATGAGTAAAAAGGGTGATTGCTTTATGAATTATGTTTGGATATGAATTAATAAAATCAAATAGATTAATTTAATTTTTGTTTGGATAAGGTTAGTAAATATTTTTACTATCATTAAGAAGATAGAATGAAAATAATAATTGTTAACCTTTCAAAAATTATTAATTTAGCAGGTTTAAATTTAAGTCATGTGATGAACTAATGAATATTAATTTAGTCTTACTTAAATTCTCAAAAAATAATATTAAAAAAAGAGTTAATATTTTTAAATTCATTTCGTCGTAATTAAATTTACCCTATACCCACTTAATCCTTCGTCTAACACATGTCTCTCCGGCACCGGTTTTCGTAGGCTTTCCCACTACATCCCCAAGCCTGATGGGCCTCCACCTATCCACCTTGATTATAAAAAGGGTACTCATGTAGCTTTGTTATTAAAATCCTAGTGCGACAACAATTAATTGTTTATTTGATTTTTCTTTAGTTCCATGTTCTGAACTATACTGAGGAACTGAAACATCGTAGTTTTTCTTTTCTCCCGGAAAATTAGATAGTTGATATTAATAACTGATGGTGTGAGGAGGGGGATATGAAACATTTTGCTCAATTTAAACCGTATAAATGCAACTTCTTATATATAAATATCAATTCTAAGGATTTATAATAAATCTAAATACACCATTCAGCCTTATTATTTTGGTTTTTCTTAATTTTCTATATTTTTTTACTATTTTCATCTTTTAGTATCATAAATATCATCATTTAATTCTTAGCAGAAACATTTGATATTCTCATCATTAATTTATGCATTAAAATTTCAACACCACAATTAATTATTTTTAGAAATTACATAATGACTCATTATATTTGATTACATTTTCATAATATAAAATACTCTTATATAAATGTATCGTTAATTAATGTGTGTTAAATTTCACAAATTATATGTTATCTTTTTTTATTTTTGTTATTTTGTCATAATAATAAATTTTTTCCATATATATATATATATATAATGAATACCAAGCCACCATTCATTCTTATCGTTTTTCTCATTTTTATTAGTTTTCCATATTTATTAATGAACTCGTCCTTTAGTTCTTAGCACAAACACTTGATATTCTCATCATAAATTTATGGATTAAAATTTTTAAATGACGATATTTAATCACTTCTTTGATTAGTTAATTAATGATTGAAATGTGCTTAGCACACTTCTAGAGGGGAAAGTGCATTAATCCCTAGAATTTTAATGTCATAATTAATTATTTATAAATTACACATTGACTCTTTGTATTCAATACATTTTTCATACTATAAAATAACCTTATATAAATGCATCTTTAATTTATGTATCTTAAATTTCACAAATTGTATATTGGCCCTTCAATTCTATTATATTTTTATCATAAAAAAATATATTTAAGATTGAATAAAAAAGATGCAAACTAACGATGGATATTCTCATCCTTCTGAATCATCATTTAATTCTTAGCACAAACACTTGGTATCTCTTACTATTAATTTGTGTATTAAAACTTTAACATCATAATTATTTTTTTATAAATTACGTGTTCATTCTTTGTTTATTTATAACAATAAAATAATTACATACAAATTCATCCTTAATTATTCTCATATAAATTATGTGTTGATTCTTTTTATTCTATTATATTTTTCATAAGATAAATCTTATATATAAATATGTACATATACATAATTCTAAGGATTGTGAATGAATGTTAAGCCTCCATTCGTTCCTATTTTTTTTTTAATTTTCTATATTTTTATATATTTTCATCCTTTAGTATCATAAATATCATAATTTAATTCTTGCCACAAACATTTGGTATTCCTATTTAATTTATGTATTAAAAATTTTAACTCCATAATTAATTGTTCATAAATTACATGTTGAATCTTTATATTTCATTATACTTTTCATAAAATAAAAAATCATATATAAATACATCCTTAATTAATGTGTATTATTTTACTAATTAGATGTTAACTCTTCAATTCTCTTTTTTCTCATGATAAAAAATATATTTAATATGAAGAAAATATACAAGTTAATTTATTTTTAATAATTCTATTTTAAATTTATTTTCTGAAATGAGTTTAAAAAATTATGATTGCATCAAGCTTGAGTTAGTTTACTAGTTTTTTTTTACAATTGCATCTTGTAAATATTCGTGCATGTCAATATGAAACCGGGGGCCAAGTGTGACGTCCAACAACTTTGGAAAAAAAAAGAATAAATCTATTTTGACTCATTCTCGTAACCGCCCATTATCCACACGAAACTCTCCTTATCTTATGTTAATAAATCCCTAGAAAACCTAAGATGACGGCGCGATATTTTTCATTTTCATTTTCATTGTGATAGGAGGAGAGGAGGAAAAGGTACCAAATCGCCGTGGGAGACGTTGACGTCGAGGACGTCAGATCTAATAATTTTTGTGATATTCGAAGAAAAAAGGTACATATTTCTGTAAATCTCTCTCGGCCTGTTTGATTTTTGGCGCACTGCATCGAAGATATCATCGATTTGCTTTGTGGACGAAAAGAAACCTATTTTTATACAATTATACACTTTCTTCGTCTCTGCCTGAGTGCCTGATGTGATTTGACAAATATTTCAGCCGACACCAACACCTTACATCACTATATTGTTAATTATATACGTTTAGACATGACCTGTACTCATGTCAAGCGCTCACATGTCGGTTCTTTCTTAGTGCCTTAGGCTATATGCACAAAATACTGCATCTCCTTATAAGTGCATTAAATGTATTGTATTAATGCGTGAGCATTTAATCTGCCTTGGATGTACCAAAAGCGCACAACAGGAAATGCGTATGGGCATTTTAATGTCCCCTACAGAGCACCATAATATATATCCTATAATAAGTTAGTATATGTATTGCTACATTACTCGAAAGTACTGTAGCAGTATTATTACAAGTGTATTTGTCCAATTACAAGTGTATATGTATTGCATTATCAATTCATATTTGTCTGATAATTAATTGTCTTGTCGATATATTATTTAACATCTTATTATCACTCGATCACTGTAATGTGCTAAAAAAAAGATCTATCCGCACTGTAAATCTTCTTGTCTTGATCTAATCGGTCCTCCTTTTTATTTATTCTTCTACTCATAATATAGAATATTGAACCTTAAAGATAGTTATAGGGTAAATAAGATAAAAGACGAAAAATATTAAATGAAGAGCTCTTCTTATGTTTGGTTGACGACGGTCAACCTGGCCAAAAGGGAGTCGAAAGATACTCCACCGGTCCATATTAGGTGTTGAGATGCTCCGCCCTGGTCAAAAGGGAGTCGAAAGATACTCCACCGGCCCTATTAAAGGGAGTTGAAAGACACTCCAAAATAAGTGTAACATAATGAAAATGTAAAGATGACAATGATTATGATGATGGAAAATGCCCAATGATATTATGGTCTTTTATGATGATGATTCTTAATCTCCTGATCAACTATCCCATATGAATTTAAAGATGATTATGCTATCCTTCTTATTACACTTATCATATTATCATCAGTCATGTCATTCTATTTCATGCCTCTTGATCATGATGTTATCGTACAAATCATATCTACATGACTCTATCATTTATGATGTCATTGCTTCTTATATGTCATATATTTATTATGTACTGGGCGTCGAAGTTCACCTCCCCTGTGTATTCAATGTCACAAGTAATAACCTCTCCCAATAAAAAGATGATGGCGCAGGTGACCGATTCAGCTCGTGGTGATCTTTGCACATGATGTCGAGTCTCTTCAGTTTTTCTTTTTATTTTCATCGAGTTGTATTTATCTTATGCAAACTCTTTTGTTTATATTATTTGAGACTCAGTTATGTTATCTTGTTAAGACTTCCGCACTCATTTTCTATTATATATCTTTTTAATCAAATAATAACTATTTTTCCTTCCGCAATTATGCCTTTATTATGTTGACCAATCAAAGTCTTATTTTGTTCAAATTATTGTACATGTAAGTCATGTCCCGTAATGTCCCCAGAGTGTATTCGGCCACGTGACGGAGTGCATTTCGAGGGCATTACAGTTAGGCATCAGAGCCTAAAGTCAAGACATTTTTATGTTCTGAAATGTCAAGTATGTAATCCATGTGCAAAGAGCCACGAGCATGTCGCCGCGCCAACCGATGTTAAACCAAGTAAGAAAGTTATATTTTTATGATTTAAATGTTTTATTAAAGGTTTCCATGATGTGCAATATTGTAGATGCCTCCACAACGTACTACCACTAGTAGAGGTCGTGGTTGACCTCGTCGTGATAGAGTAACCGATGTTGAACAAGAAGGGATGAATCAAAATGAGATTGAGTTTGGACAGCCTCCACCGGTGCAGCCCCCACCAGTTGAGCCTCCGCCGGCGCAGACACCACCAGTCCATCCGCCACCAGTGCAGACACCGCCAGTTGAGCCTCCACTAGTGTAGGAGTCTCAAGCGGTGCAGGAGCCTCCACTGATGCAGACACCACCGGTCTAGCCTCCACCAGTCTATCCCCCACAGATGCAGTTCTTGCCTGTGCAGCCTCCATAAGAGCAGCCATGGCCGATGCAGCCCTGGCCGATGCAGCCTCCGATTGTGCAGCTCATGCCAGCGCCGCCACAGGACACCCTACAAGAATTCTTGAGGTTGCATCCGCCACAATTCGACGGCACAGGTGATTTCGATAAGGCCGAGAGGTGGATCATAAGTATGACGAAAACTTTCCTCGCGATGCGCTGTGCTGAGGATAGAAAAGTTTTGTACGCCACTAATCGTCTGACTGGTGAAGCCCTTGATTGGTGGAGAAGTACCAAAGCAACTCAGTTTGGAGGTCAAAACATGATTCCTTGGAATAGCTTTTATGAGGCGTTTGAGGCGCACTATTTCCCAGAGCATGATCGCATTAAAAAACAACGGGAATTTCTACAACTTAGTCAGGGGAAGATGACTGTTGCTGAGTATCACTTTCAGTTCATAAAACTGGAAAAATACAATACCATGCACATGAGTGAGAAGCAGAGGGCGGATCAATTTGCTCAAGGTTTAAACACCACTATCAGGTCCAAGACTTTATCCGAAAAATTACAAAATCTAAAAGAGGCAGTCAAGCTAGCAACTACTATGAAGCGATACCACTTAAGAGAATTGGAAGAACAAAAATGGAAGGCCCCTGCACAAATCCTTGAGCATGGTCATCACAGGTGGAATGATAGGCGTTCAAACCGGAGGGACCACCGACGGAATAATCGTGTGAGGCCATATGAGCCTCGCAACGCCCCATGCCAGCCACCACAACAGTAGCAACCTTATCGTCAGGTGAGAAGTAAAATAAATAAATAAATATAAGTATGAAATGATGATGACTAATGAATAAATGATTTCAGCCTCAACAGCGATAGGCACCGCAGCAGCCCTAGCAAAGTAATAAAGCCAGCCAACATTGTGGGAAATTTCATCCAGGAGAATGTCGACGAAGAACAGGTGCCTGTATCCACTGTGGTCAGCAGGGCCACTTTATCCGTGACTGTCCTAAGAAGACAAGGGAGGAACAAGCTCAGCGTAGCACTGGAGGAGCTAATACCTTGGTGCAAGGCAGAGTTTATAATATGCAGACAGATACTACACCAGCTGACGCCGACGTCATCAGAGGTACTTTACCTATAGCAGGCATGCCTACTACAGTATTATTTGATTCGGGTGCATCACATTCATTTATCTCTCAAGATTGTACTATTGCTTTGAGTTTGCCTATGCATGATATGACATGTTCCATGAGTGTGACAACCCCTATGGGTACTCTCTGCACTACGAAGTACATCCCAGAGGTACCAGTGATGATCGATGGCAAGAATTTCTCTGCGGATTTGATCGTGATTCCCATGACAGATTATGATGTCATTCTTGGTATGGACTGGCTGTCATACCATGATGCTGTAGTGGTATGCAGACAAAAGAAAATTATTATTGGTACTCAAGGCAAGCCGAAGGCTACTGTGAAGGGCACTACTGGCAAGGAAGGCAAGGTGATCATTTATGCAATGAAGGCACAAAAGATGTTGCATAAAGGCTGCAGAGGTTATCTAGCTAGTGTCGTGAAAATAGATGCCCCAGTTCCAGACCCACGACAGATGGACATAGTTAGAGATTTTCCGGACGTCTTTCCAGAAGACGTCACTGGATTGCCACCACGACGGGAGATCGATTTCCGCATCGACCTCCATCCGGGCACTGCTCCTATCTCCAAAGCTCCATATCGAATGGCTCCATCTGAAATGCAAGAACTCAAGAAGCAAATCCAGGAGCTTTTAGATAAGGAGTTTATCCGACCCAGTGTGTCACCATGGGATGCACCAGTGCTTTTCGTGAAGAAGAAGGATGGCTCCCTCAGATTATGTATAGATTACAGAATGCTAAACAAGGTCACAGTGAAGAATAAATACCCACTGCCACGTATTGATGATTTGTTTGATCAACTGTCCAAGGCTTCTGTGTTCTCCAAGATAGACTTGCGGAGTGATTATCACTAACTACGAGTTGCAGAAGAAGACATTTCGAAGACTGCTTTCCGTTCGAGGTACGGGCATTACGAGTTCTTGGTTATGTCTTTTGGGTTGACGAATGCACCTACAGCATTCATGGACCTGATGAACAGGGTGTTCAAGCCTTATTTGGATCAATTCGTCATCGTCTTCGTTGATGACATATTGATTTATTCGGAGAATCCCGAGCAACATAGGGAGCATCTGAGGATCGTATTGGAGACACTTAGGCAGCACAAACTCTATGCAAAGCTGTCGAAGTGTGAATTCTGGCTGGAAGAAATTATGTTTCTTGGACACATTGCCTGTAAGAAGGGTATTTCTGTTGATCCAGCAAAGGTAGAGGTAGTGACAAGTTGGGCTCGACTGAAGAATGTGACCGAAATACGCAGTTTTCTTGGATTGGCCGGATACTGTAGGCGATTCATAAAGGACTTCTCGAAGATAGCCTCCCCAATGACGAAGTTGACAAAGAAGGGTGAGAAGTTTATCTGGTCACGACAGTGTGAAGATAGCTTTCAGGAGCTGAAGACTAGATTGACTACAACACCGATACTCACTATCCCTTCTGGCAGCGGTGGGTATGTGGTGTATAGTGATGCCTGCGGTATAGGATTGGGATGCGTACTAATACAGCATGGTAAGGTGATTGCATATGCATCGAGATAGCTAAAGAAGCACGAGGTGAACTACCCGACACATGATTTGGAGTTAGCGGCGGTGGTATTTGCTCTAAAAATCTGGAGACACTATTTGTACGGAGAGGAGTTTGAGGTGTTCACCGTTCACAAAAGTCTAAAGTATGTCTTTTCTCAACGAGATCTAAACATGAGGCAACGTAGGTGGAGGGAATTTTTGAAAGACTATGAGTTCGCTATTAACTACCATCCAGGTAAGGCAAACACAGTTGCTGACGCATTGAGTCGTAAGTGGGAAGGCTCATTAGCATTTATGAGGCTCCGAGTATTTGAGATGACTGAAGAACTCAATACATGGAATCCAAGGTCGGGCAGAAATGAAGCTATATTGATGATGCACCAGCTTCAGCTAAACTTGGTTGACAGAATCATCAAGGCACAGCCAGAGGATGCAGAATATGTCAAGATGGTCAGTAGGTGTGAGAAAGAAACAGAAGACTTCAAGATATCAACTGATGGCGAAATCAGATATAGGGACCGCCTGTGGGTCCCTAATGATGCTGAACTTAAGAGGGAAGTGATGGACGAATGCCATAAGTCAGAGTTTGCCATCCATCCAGGCAGCACGAAAAATGTACAAGGATGTACAACGAAGTTACAGGTGGCACGATATGAAGCGAGAGATCGCGGAATATGTCTCTACGTGTTTAGTATGCCAACAAGTGAAGATAGAACATCAGAGGCCATATGGCAAGCTTAGCTCTTTAGGAATCTCGAGGTGGAAATGGGAAGACATTTCCATGGATTTCATATCATGTCTACCCCGCACACAGAAAGGACATGATGCTATTTGGGTAGTGGTCGATCGATTGACAAAATCTGCACACTTCATACCGATCAAATGGAGACAGTCAATCGAGAGGTTGATGGATACATATGTGCAGGAGGTTATCAGATTGCATGGTATTCCAGTTTCCATAGTGTCAGATCGAGATCCTCGCTTTATAGCTAGGTTTTGGAGGAGTCTGCAGAATGCTTTTGGGACAAGATTGAACTACAGTACGGCTTTTCATCCTCAGACAGATGGTCAATCGGAGAGGACCATCCAGACAGTGAAAGACATATTGAGGGCATGTGCTTTGGACTGGCATGGCAGTTGGGATGATCACTTGCCCCTGATCGAGTTCACCTATAATAATAGCTATCATTCCAGCATAGGCATGGCTCCATTCGAGGCCTTGTATGGGAGATCATGTCGATCACCAGCTTGTTGGAATGAGGTCGGCGAACGAAAGTTCCTAAGTGCTAAAGAATTAAAGGAGACCGAGGAATATGCCAAGAAGGTGGAGTTAATACAGCAGAGAATGAAAGCAGCAAAGACTCGCCAGAAGACCTATGCAGATAAAGGCTGACGTGAGCAGATCTTTCATGCAGGTGATCAGGTACTGTTAAAAGTCTCTCCGACGAAAGGAGTCATGAAATTTAGCAAGAAGGACAAGCTCAGTCTGAGGTATGTGGGTCCGTTCAAAGTACTGGAATTAGTCGGAGAGGCAGCATGCAGATTAGCACTACCCCCATCATATGGACGAGTGCGTAATGTTTTTCATGTATCTATGCTCCGAAAGTATAAGCATGACGAGGCAAATATTATCAGATATGAGGAGCCAAATCTTAAAGAAGATCTGACATATGAAGAACAGCCGCTGAGAATCTTAGAATCGAAAGTTCAGCGTCATAAGAATAGAGATGTGCCACTGGTTAAAGTCGCATGGAGTCATTATCAAGGAGATGAAGCGACTTGGGAACTCGAGTCAGAAATGCGTCAACAATTTCCCAGATTATTTGGTAAGCTCGTACACTGTACATAATTCGAGGACGAATTTTATTTCAAGGGGTTTATAATGTGACGTCCAACAACTTTGGAAAAAAAAGAGAATAAATCTATTTTGACTCATTCTCGTAATCGCCCATTATCCACACGAAACTCTCCTTATCTTATATTAATAAATCCCTAGAAAACCTAAGATGACGGCGCGGTATTTTTCATTTTCATTGTGATAGGAGGAGAGGAGGAAAAGGTACCAAATCGCCGTGGGAGACGTCGACGTCGAGGACGTTAGATCTAATAATTTTTGTGACATTCGAAGGAAAAAGGTACATATTTCTGTAAATCTCTCTCAGCCTGTTTGATTTTTGGCGCACTGCATCGAAGATATCATCGATTTGCTTTGTGGACGAAAAGAAAACTATTTGTATACAATTATACACTTTCTTCGTCTCTGCCTGGGTGCCTGATGTGATTTGACAAATATTTCAGCCGACACCAACACCTTACATCACTATATTGTTAATTATATACGTTTAGACATGACCTGTACTCATGTCAAGCGCTCACATGTCGGTTCTTTCTTAGTGCCTTAGGCTATATGCACGGAATACTGCATCTCCTTATAAGTGCATTAAATGCATTGTATTAATGCATGAGCATTTAACCTGCCTTGGATGTACCAAAAGGGCACAACAGGAAATGCGTATGGGCATTTTAATGTCCCCTATAGAGCACCATAATATATATCCTATAATAAGTTAGTATATGTATTGCTACAGTACTCGAAAGTACTGTAGCAGAATTATTACAAGTGTATTTGTCCATATTACAAGTGTATATGTATTGCATTATCAATTCATATTTGTCTGATAATTAATTGTCTTGTCGATATATTATTTAACCTCTTATTATCACTCGATCACTGTAATGTGCTAAAAAAAAAGATCTATCCGCACTGTAAATCTTCTTGTCTTGATCTAATCGGTCCTCCTTTTTATTTATTCTTCTACTCATAATATAGAATATTGAACCTTAAAGATAGTTATAGGGTAAATAAGATAAAAGACGAAAAATATTAAATGAAGAGCTCTTCTTATGTTTGGTTGACGACGGTCAACCTGGCCAAAAGGGAGTCGAAAGATACTCCACCGGTCCATATTAGGTGTTGAGATGCTCCGCCCTGACCAAAAGGGAGTCGAAAGATACTCCACCGGCCCTATTAAAGGGAGTTGAAAGACACTCCAAAATAAGTGTAACATAATGAAAATGTAAAGATGACAATGATTATGATGATGGAAAATGCCCAATGATATTATGGTCTTTTATGATGATGATTCTTAATCTCCTGATCAACTATCCCATATGAATTTAAAGATGATTATGCTATCCTTCTTGTTACACTTATCATATTATCATCAGTCATGTCATTCTATTTCATGCCTCTTGATCATGATGTTATCGTACAAATCATATCTACATGACTCTATCATTTATGATGTCATTGCTTCTTATATGTCATATATTTATTATGTACTGGGCGTCGAAGTTCACCTCCCCTGTGTATTCAATGTCACAAGTAATAACCTCTCCCAATAAAAAGATGATGGCGCAGGTGACCGATTCAGCTCGTGGTGATCTTTGCACATGATGTTGAGTCTCTTCAGTTTTTCTTTTTATTTTCATCGAGTTGTATTTATCTTATGCAAACTCTTTTGTTTATATTATTTGAGACTCAGTTATGTTATCTTGTTAAGACTTCCGCACTCATTTTCTATTATATATCTTTTTAATCAAATAATAACTATTTTTCCTTCCGCAATTATGCCTTTATTATGTTGACCAGTCAAAGTCTTATTTTGTTTAAATTATTGTACATGTAAGTCATGTCCCGTAACGTCCCCGGAGTGTATTCGGCCACGTGGCGGAGTGCATTTCGGGGGCGTTACACCAAGTGTCTTCTGGTTCACGTGTCTAGAAATTCTTGCATTTTTTTCATTTTATAAAAGCTTGTATGTATCTGCATTTGGTCTCCACATATAATAAAGATCAAATAATACAAAGTTCATGTACCAAAATGTGTTTTGATGTCCTTAATTCATCAAACTACCTACTTGTGAGTTATTTTACAAGAAAATCACGTGTAATAGTTTGATAAGTCGCTAGAAGAAGTTTCACGAGAAAATGAGACCAACTCTCCACAAAAGATAGACTAACAAAATATTCATGGGTTATAGTCTTATAGAACCATAAGTCATGTTCATGATATTCCAAAATTTACGTGTCACTACACTACAGTAATGACTAACAAAATTTACGTGTCACAAAATCAGCCATGGGTCGTTACTCACAAAATCAGTATGTGACCTCACAACATTAACTAGATCCGAATAAGTTTAATTGATTTTCAAAATTTGAATCTAATCCTAAAATAAATTCTGATATAGTTTAAAAGCAAATCATCTCGAGTTGATTGAGATTAAATCACGACGACTTTATTGTCTTGATTTAAATTTAAAATATTTACATAAATTAACAAAACTTATAATAATTTGAAAATCTTATATTATTAGATATTACCAATAAGATCATTTCATGCATCATATATTTTTAAAACATATAATATAATGTATAAACAATACATGCTTAATATGTCATAATAATTTATACAGTATAATATTATCATAAACATGTATAAAGTAAAACATAGTTCATTATTCTTCCAATTATACTCAAATTAATTAACAAAATTGGAGTCTACGTGTGAACTCAACCTGATTCCACCCGATTCTACTGAGTTTATTCCGAGTCTATCCGAGTTTGAGCCGAGTTCACTTGACTTTGTACTATAGAGTCTTAAACTTGTAAGAGTTTATGAGTTAACTTGAGATTTTGAAAACCATGGACACCACAACTCCAGTAGAAGGTTATCAAATTCTAATAAATAAAATCATGAAGCGTTAATTTGTTTTCACGACATCATTAGAAAGTTAATTGAAGCTATTCGAATGACTCACGAGTTATACCTCTTAGGTAATAGTTGTGACATCCACTGTTATGAGCCTTGACAAATTATAACGACGCAATCAGTGTACCCCACTCGAAGATCAAGAAATCATGGGGGTGTAATGAGTCGTGAAATTATTAGTCACCTTGGGTTCAACTCGGAAAAAGCATAATTCATAGATCGTGACCAAAACATCACAGGATGTTCCATGCACATTTTCACTCTTATTTGAACAGTTCATGACATGAAACTCTTGTTACAAAGTGAATATTATCATCCGTCGATTTTTCGAAAGAAGTTTAATAGTAAAAGTCCTCCTAATTTTACCATAAGGACTAGAGATTATCAAGAAATATATTAGTTAAGATTTTGAGAAGTTTTAGTTGGTTTTTAACCTCAAGATGAGTCAAACCTGAATTTTCTTAATTTGGAAAGGCTCTCAATCAAACTCTAACATTACAAAAACCATGGAGGTACTTGGAAACTATAAATATAGGACAAGGGGGGTATAAAACCATGTTCTTGAAGCATGGGAGTCATGCTATATTGGTGAGAATGAATTTAGAGTTAGATAGTGATTGTTTGTAGGAGCATGTGGGTAATTTGGCGTTTGTGGTTCACAATGGCTAGAGATCATCGGAGTTGACAAGTTTTGTTTACTCATACTATTTTATTTTAATATATTCTCCAATAGAGATATTTATTTTGTTAGGAAAATTACATGAACCCATTTGATTAGTTGAGTTAATGTAGATTTTTGTATTTCTTTTCATTATGAACACTAGGTTTAATGTGATGTCCTTCCACTCGGTTTGGCGCCACAAGGGGTGAAACCGAAAATTCAATCGTTTAAATCCAAATTCAAATCTTCAACGGAAACCAACGTTCCAAAAATCAACTAACATTGAAAATTTTCAAAAAAATCGGCATGACGTATGCGTAAATTCGTTCATGCATCAAATATAACATTTATCCATAATTATTCACTTCATAAGCAATGTATAAAATTTAATATGTACATCACTGGCAATGTATAATTACCAAATAATATGGGACTCAAGCCCAAAATTTCCGAACTATAAGAACATATGAGTTTCACCCCAAAACTACTACACAAACAAAACATATCGAATGTTTGCCAAAATCCATTAAGGGTCAAGCCCTTATTCAATTTCGATGATAGGGACTCGCCGATATCATCTCATCCATAAATCATGGAGCCTCAACTCCCATCAATCAATTTATATCCACTATAAATCATGGGCCACAACCCAAAACCAGGCAATGTCAAGATAAATAAAATCATAATAGTCAGTTTAAAAAGAAACGATAAGTATCAAAAGAACAACATTGAGACAAATACGCTCCTCGCGGAATCTCACACACTATCCCTTTTGAATCAATACCCTTTTCCAAACAAACATGCTAGCATATGTATTCCTTTCCTGTAATCATTAAAAGAAAAATGGGTGACCATGGATTAAGCTCAGTGAGTTAAAACAATTACCTCAAGTATTAAAAATCCTTACAAAAATCCACATCTTTATTTCAACAAATATTTAAAATCCACTCTTCTTCAAATGGAACTCATTCACATAATGATCATGCAAAATGAATGTCATGTGTGCACATGCATGATGAAATCATATATATATATATATATATATATATAAAGTTGGGAATCATCATCAAATATGGATATCCAATCTCCTCAATGGAGTACTCAATCACACCCCTCGTATCCCATTGACACAGGACATTGAACCGCTCCTCATATCCCATTGACACAGAGCTTGTTATCTTTTCTTTTTCATTCCATCCCTCGTGTCACTATGTCACCATAGGATGGTTGTTCTAATTCCACCCTTCTTGTCACTATATCGACACAGGACGTTAAACTTGCTCCTCGTGTCACTATATCGACACAAAGCAAATCAAATCCCAATCGGTCTACTAGGAGTTGGCCAATCCTCCAAAGTGAAAATATTTCGCCTTATGTGGGTTTTTACATGAAGTGCACATGATGCATGAATGCATATTCACATTCGATATTTATGTTCTAACTTGCAAACTTCTCAAAAACAATGTTCCAACTTGCAACTAAAATATCTTTCAACATTTTAATAAGAAGATCCAATGTGCAAGTAAAACCATTAATCTCACCAGAATATTTCAATTTCATAACAAAACATCACACGTCATATGATGGCACACATACGAAGCACACAAGTATGATTATGCATGAAGAAAACGATCTCAATTATCTGTCCCATATCGGATGGAACAATGTTATCACTCCGAAGAGTTAAGTAATTAATATCATTTGAGTTAAGTTCCCTCACCGTGGATTCCTCAAGTCTCAACTACCTTCCGTCCGAATCCGCTCAAAGGAGAGAAGTACCTATTACATCATTTAAACCTTATTTAGAAACATAAGCTTATCACCTAAGACATTTATCACTTTTAGGTGTCATTTGTCTTTTAGTTCATTAATCACTCTATAAGAGTCCTTTAATGACATCTTGGTGCCTAGAAGTAAAATTTATAATTTTCTTACCTAAGTTAATAATTAATGAATTATAACTAACATATGAACTAATATTCATAAATTGATCATCACTATAAATTTTTAGAAGGCTTACCAATAGGGAAAAAGAAATCGCCAATTAATAGCGCCTTACTCAAATCTCAACGGACATCCACCTATCATATTCAGGTTAAGCATATAATATTTCTAATTAGACCCTATAGCCAATTCTTATCAATTATAAAATTAAATCTTATAAATATTTTCGGCCACCAGTCATATCCTTATCACAATAAACGAAACCCTCCGCTCTCTAATTCAAAATCACACCCGCCGAACGTCGAACGTCGCCCTCTTCATTAATAGCATAGTAAAATTAATTAAAAATAAGTTTCATATCTGAAATCAAATTTTTTGTGCATTTTTATTTTCTTACCAATATACATTGAGGACGAGTCGTCAAAAATATCGCCCGACGATCGGAACCCGAAATCGATGAACCTACAAGTAATTTGTGATTAAAATTTTGACGGACAGCAACCCAATATGTCTCTTCCTCGTGTGTACACCTACCAGAACGTCGTGGTGAACTCGGCCAAAATCCCTCGTCGAACTCACCGAAAAAGTCATCGAAAATGTTGCCGAAAAACCTCAATCTCGGTCATCTACAAGATTGGGAGCACAAACACATTTACAACCCTTTAAAATGAACCTAATCGACCTGAGGATGCACAACTCACTGGAAGAAATATCGGCGTGAATCGGAGCCGAAATCAGTCGCCGGAGAAGTTTCCCCCTTTCTCGCGTTCGGCCCTCACTGTGTCACCTATAGTAGACCGATCATCTCATACTATATGTTAAAATGTTCGTCTCGTCGCGCTCTTTCCAACGGTACCTAACACGTGAAAAACGAAGGTCAGATGGCGAAGATCCGGGCCCGGAAGTGGGCGGCCGCTGCTGCCTCCGACGTGCACTGTAGCACTCGGGATGGAAGGGAGGAGATGGTTTTCTCTCTCCTCCTTTCCACGTATTTATATTTTGTTCATTTTTTTGCCCAAAAGATCAAAACATCCCTCACTTTAAAAATATCGACACCTTTTTTTTACTACGAGGATGTTACATTTAATGTCTTTCGCTGAGCATATTACTTTTTGGAATTGGATTACCAAATGGGTTTGGGGTGATTGGTTTTAGGATTAGCCATTGTTCTATAAATTAATTTTAACTTATGAGTTGAAGCATTCAGTTCTTTAACTTGGCGCTTATACTAAGTTTCGTGTGTTCTATTAATCTTTATTTGATGCGAATGACTTAAAATTTTTAACTTAAATTTCACAGATGTTGTGACTTTTGTAATCGAAGTTCATGAACATAGACTTGAAATCCAAGGCTTATACCTTTTGGGTTTTAGGGGAACATATACGTTCCACATTCCATCACTTATCTTCTATTTTTCTTTATCAAAACTACCTTTAGATGCCTAACTAAAGTGCCCATGATATCCATGAGTTGATTAACTCTCATTGGCAGCAGATAATGCAGGGATGATAGTCTCTGGGTTATCATTTTTTTTATATGTGCACATAAGAACTTTACATTTTGTTTGCAATAGGAGAAAATTGATTGTTGCAAACTCCACAGGACTCTATTGATAGATAACATTGTGTCTCATTTATGAAAGTCCCAAACTTTACCTACATTGGCAAATAATTAAGAAGCATCATAAGGAAGATATGATACATTGAATTAATTTGGATTGTGCTGTCAAAATGGCCTTTGTGTTTTTAGTCAAGAATGAAGGACAAATTGTCTTTTGAGATGGTAATTCTTAAATATGGGATTCTGGATAGCATACACATACTAATTAACTAGTGCTTTACCAAAACTTTGCTCAGAGTTGGTTTCATATTAAGGATACGTAAGAGAATGCCATGTTGAGCTAGATGTTAGCTATGTATATGTTCAATTTAATATAGCCTACTGGAATGAAACTATCATTGTTTAGTCATGTTTTATTGTTTGATGTTTCTTGCCTTTGGCCTTCAAACAGCTCTAAATTGTGGAGTATAGAATGATTGGTGTATTTTAAAGAGAAAGGAAAGAAAACATTGTCAAGCCTACACACACCATTACATGTATCCTCTTTTTGAAGCAACAGTCCTTTACTTGCCTTGTGCAGTAGGTTTAACAAACATGGTGTAACATCCGACCTTAATACAAAAAAAAAAAAAACTCTAAACAAATCAGATTTAGTTTGGGAGTTGAAAACCTACCAACAATAAGGATATAACAAACTCCCCCTTATAAATACTCTTTTTCTACTTATCCCAATTACCTTTGCCTTAGCCATCATCACTCTCACGTCCCTTCTCATGTGCCCACATCTAGGAGCCCAAGAGCATGCCGTTGGACATCGAAGACGCCATCGGAGATGGCAAGCACGGACTTCAGGTGAGAACAACAGCCATTGTTGGATTTGTTTTAATGTTTTTTGTTGTTGTTTTTCCTAAACATTTTCCTTTCAATTCTCTCTCATCCCATGCGACCTTATCGAGACATGGACAACACACCTTCGAGGTTGGAGGTCCATCTGGGATGGCCGACAAAGGAATTGAGCGAGAGGAATGAGAAGAAGACCAAAACCAAAGGGAAAGCATTCAGGGGTAGGTAGATTCATTGGATCAACTGAGGATATGTTTTGACATAGATTTGCATGTGATTAAGGTCGAATTAGATTCATTAATTATGTCATCTTGTATTGTTTCTACATCAGTCTATGTATTGGATTTCATCTTAAGAGGTTTCTCCTGGGAAGCCACACTGGAAATCACACAGTTTTCGGCGGAACAGATGAACCTGACCCAAGTTTAGGCATCCCAAGTCGAGTATGCATATTGTTGGGCAAAATGGCATATGAACCTGCCCTAGTTTCCATGCTGCCTGGGCTGTGCTCGACAACACAGACGCCGATTCTAGAACCTGGCCCGAATACCCTACAACTCAAACCGAGCTGATCACTGGTGATTACCATAGACAAGCCCGGGCTACACTCGGCTCGCGTCGCGACCGAGGTGCATGCATCATTGAAGTGTAATAAATGAATATATTTTAGTTTTGATTAATATTTTACTATTTATCCATGACCTATTGACTATATGATCCATCTGATTTCATTGATATATTGACCCATAGCATTGCATTGCACGATCTGAAGTCTTAATTTGATCGAAGACGAGAACATAATTAATTAATAAAGATAAAAGCTTGTGTGACCATGTTATGAATTGATGGAAGTCCATGGTATAGCATTGTTCATCGGATTGTTGGGGCATGGGTTTTGACATGTTCCTATTGCACAATTTATCTCCATTGTGTGATGAAATAGATATCCTCTTGTAGTGATGATGACTCTTTGTGACGTGCATAATCACTGGGCTCATGAAGTACACGACACTTCAGTATAATCAAAACAATTATTGATAACATTACATAGATGATACATTGATCAAAAGCATGGAACTATATGATTATTAAATTGATTTCACCCGAGCATTGTATTGATTTACTCATTGACTCATTAATTTACTTATTGATCACAATATATTGATCTATGCCATTGATGACACAGTGTATAGCATTGACATGTCTACTAATCCTATTTAGAGTATAGCATTGATTGCCTCATTATTTTCATTCAGAGCAAGTATTGATCTTTTCATTGTTGTTCAGATAGAGCATAGCATTCATCTTATATGATCCTTATTTATGATGATGAATATGATATTGCATTATCATCATGCTTATTGCTATTATCATCCTTGGTTTATTATTCACTTATTGGACTGTGAAACTCATTCCTCTGCATTGATCCTACAGGTAATGACACTAACGACAACGATCAAGGATGAGCTCAAGTGGCTAATGCTGTTCGTGATGATCCAACGCACATGAAGTTATCTTAGAATATTATTTTCTATTGTCATTAGTTGTTTCCTTGTCATAGATAATATGGAGTTACCCTTATCTTATCAGACATCCACTCTAGTCTTGCTCGTTATTGACATTATGATTTATACCAGAGTTTCTATTAGACTTCCGCATTGATTGTCATTTTATGAACGTTTATTTAAGTCTTCCGCTTGTATATTGTTCTGGTCAAAGAACTAGTAAAAGTTAATATTTTAGTCAGAGCATTGCATACTTGGTAACATCCAGTCGGATCTTGCCACATGGCAAGGATGATTTTGGGGTGTTACACATGGACCATGGACTATTTGGTGAAAAGGAAGGCTTATGGCCCTTCTAGTAGATGCATCATCCTATTTTGGCGCAATATGTGGAATAAGAAATATTTTTTATTTTCAAAAGCATGAACCATGGATGACTTGGTTGAGCACTGATTGACAGTGTCTTATGTTATCTATGTTCCATGTTACAGAGTTACTCCATTTACAACGACAACACAATACATATAAGAGGATAATGATGTGTTATTGTATACAAGAAATGCTTTCAAAATCGGTTGTACAAATTTTGCAAAGTCGTCACATGCGTTGGCCTCCCTAGTGACCAAGGCATACAAGAATGCCCAAAATATATTAGGCGTCAATTTCGGAGTTTGTCTGTAGGAAATGATAAGTACTTAATTTATCATTTTATAAAGTTTAAATATTTGATATTGATGTAGGATGAATGGGGATTGGAAAAGAAATTGTTTTAAACAACAAAAGTTAATAGATCTTTCAAGCTCAAAGCCCTCACACATATAGGAGGGTTGATATGATTTGACGAGCATTGCTAATGCATGGTAAAACTTCTACTTTTATTTAAATTTTTTACATTTCATTTAGTTCTTTTTGCAAAATTTAAAATTTTAATTGCATGAGGAGAAAGAAGGGTCTAGTGAATTCTCGTGTAGTCTATAAGGCTACACATAAAAGAAGAAAGACCAACGACTTGATGACGCTGAGTGTCCTTATAATCTTGGTAAGTCACAACAAATGTTTATTTGGTTATTCAAATTAGTTTAAATGTTTTCTCAAATTTTCAATGTTTAAATATTTTAGGATGCATATAGTGAAAAGATGTCCAAGTAGTACTGGTACTCAGTGATCAGGTAAAGTACCTAAAAAATTACTCATATTTTTAATGTTATATAACACTTTTATGATTATAAAACCTATACATTTTGTAGGGGATGTTACTATTTAAGAGGATGTGACTAGTATGACACGAGGTGAATACCTGAGGGGATTAGAAATAATTGTTTAGGTTTCTAATAAGATACTAGTAGTATGTGTACTCTGAGTTCATTCGCGACACTTGAATTGACATTGGAAAACATTAGGGGCTCATTGCTGAGCATTTCTTTCAACAATTGGCTTCACTCGTGCAAACTATTCAGGCCATCATCCATCTCAAAAACATACACCATGAGCTCAAGGACAACTAGGTCAATGTCAGGAATGACAACGATGACAATAATAATCTAGGTAGAAACTACTGTAACATTAGACGTGTTTTATGTTTTATAATTTTGATGTTATTGTAATGATAATAATTTTTATATTATTAAATAGTTGTGATGTCATTAGTTTTTTATGCACTATTCTTTACTTTCTATTGTTATGAATGTGCATATCATAATTAGTGGCACATTAGCAACAACTTAGTGTCATGGTAGTGACACATAAGCAATGCCATGCTAGTGGATTACAATTGAAATTGGCGCCAAACTAGTGCCGCACTAATGTCGATTTCTAGCGCCACTATAGCGTTGATATAGCATCGTAAGAAATGATGGCATAAGCGTCATGTTAGTGTAAAAAAAACGTCATGCAGTAGCATCACTTTGGCATCAACATGACATCTCCTTACTTAGCGCTACCTTGGTGATGCTAAATTGCTTTTAACCCTGTGACAGTCATTGTCACTATAGTGCCTCACTAGCACCAAACTTTTGACACTGATAGCGCCGTCTTTCTTGTTGGCGTTAAAGCGACGCTCTTATTGTCGGAACTTCGGCATCGCCGTCTTGTGGCGCGATATCGATGCCAACATGTTGGTAGGTTCTTTAGTGTCAATTTAGCATCACTTTAGAAATGCATTCCTATGTTACTAATTGTGAAATTTCTTGTAGTGGACCTTAAATTATTGTTTCTTGTCCAAGTACAAATTCGTACAACACCACAAGATGAATAAATAATTGCTACAAAAGTCATTATTCATCTATATTTTATTTTATTTGGGAGTAACCTAAGTATATTGTCATAAAAGATAAACCAGCTACCCATGCTTAAAGTCTTTAGTTTGCATGCATTAGTCATGTCAATATTTGATCCCTCCTCATACATTTCTGTTATTTTCAAAAACATTATTCCAAAACTCTTTGAGCTTATTAAGCTAAAATAACCTGTCCTTCCCCATTTCAGTAGGCTAAAAGTTGAAAAAAATCGGTCTAACACAAAGCTTATGTGTTAGACAAATAATATACTTTACTAACAAATTGAATCTATCATTTGTGAGTCCCTTTTTTCCCATGTGAGTGGTGGTGTTCTCAAGCTCCTTAGAAACCATAGCACTGGTCAAATGTTCGTTCTTATCTGGAGGAGACCATGAATCTTGCCAATGGCGTGCAGCCAAGTCTCTTCTCCCCAAACCAATGTAGAAGATAGCGCAAGTTAGGCCGATAAATTAGATATATTGGAGCAAATGAGAGAATCCCAGGACAAGGTCAATTTAGAGATAGGCTTGCTAATTATATAATTTTAAAAGACAAATTTGAGCCGAAATAAATTGTTAAAATCGTGTAGGACTCGTAATAAAATAAGTTAATTAAACTTTTTCTCTCTTAATACCTCATTTGCATATCCAGAATTTTTACCATCTAAAATTCTTTCGTTATATCATTGAAAGCATCAAGTAGGAAATTAGTTTAAGAACTTTGGAGAACAGAATGGGATAAATTGATAATATAAATTTTAAATATAAAAAATGCTAATAAAAAGCGGATAATAATGATAAAAATAAATGAATAATCTATGGCTTCAAAGGCTCCCGTCGACATGTCGGTTCTAAAAAAGTTAGCCTTTGGCAAGAATGGTTTTAATCTACTCTATTCATTCAGAATCAAGGGTCTGGATTATATATCACTTTTTTTTAGGGTAGAACGGTTCTGAGAATGATTCACCTCCATTTTATCCAATATATATCACTTTTTTTTTTATATAAATAGCTTGATGCTTAATTTTATTAAAGATTTTCGTATCAATTGTTTTTCGCTGATAAATTCGTTGTTCAAAGTGTTATCAGTTGGATAATAATAAGATCATTTATTGAAAAATATTGTAAATATTTGATTATAAGATCGCTTAATGAGAAATCTAAAATAGTATACGACATCTTGAATGATGCGAGTTCAATAATTAACCAGTTTAGGCAGAGTAGTTGATTCTTCTTGTAGACATGGAAAGTTCTTGTATCGAATGGAATATATATATATATATATATATATATATATATATTTGTCATGTCATCTGGATCGATAGTCCAATACACAGTAAAACATATCATGACACCCTATGCCCATAGTACCGTGTGAAGCAACATATGAACTGTCCATATCAGATCGATAATCAAATGCCATTTAGATTCGATCTAGTTGTTCAAGATCGTCTTAGGAGATGATCTTTCTCCCTCCTCCTTTCCCTTCTCTCTCTCTCCGCCGACTCTCCATCGCCGGCCGCCCTCCATCACTGGACACCCTCCATCACCGGCCGCCCTCCACCGCTGACCACCCTCCATCGTTGGCCGCTCCTTTTCCCTCTCCCTCTCCCTCTCTCTCTCTCTCGATCCATAATCCCGCCCATCTCGATCCAAAATCGCGCCCATTGCCGATCGTCACGCATCGCCTCTCCCACTCTCGATCGTCGGTCATCGTTGCATCGCCTCTCCCTCGTCCTCAATCGTCGGTCGCCGTCGCATCACCTCTCCCTCGCCCTCGGTCGTCGACCTCCGGTCCTCTCTCTCTCACGATCGAGTTGCAGTGCCATCGGCCTCGCCGTTGCAGTCGCATCGCCTCACCTCGCCTCGCCTCAACGTCGTCGTCGCCATCGCTCGCCAGAGATCGTCGTAGGGGAGATTGAGGAGAAAGGGGGAGAGAGCAGAGGGAGAGATCAGGAGGTCGCCGTCACATCGCCTCGCCTCGCCGTCGCTGTCGCTTCACCTCGTTGTCGCAATCGCCAGAGTGGATCAAGGAGAAAGGTGGAGAGAGCAGGAGGAGATCGAATCACCGGATGTCATCATCGTCGAACAAGGAGAGAAGGAGGAGAGAGGGGGATTGATGGCAGCCATTTAGCCGCTCGATGTCATCGTCGAACACAAGCCGATTGCATCAGTTGCCGAAGCGGAGCCTCACTGTCGTGGCTTCAGATAGATAGATAGATAGATAGAGAGAGAGAGAGAGAGAGAGAGAGAGAGAGAGAGATACAGAAAGGGGGAGAGGCGAGAGAGTGTGTTAGTATCTCACAAGATGATGTCAATATCTCATCATTATCTCACGCATGATCGTGTAATCCATCTAATATGATTTGAATGGTTAATAAAGCGCTTCACTGGTGCTGAGCTAACCCTATATATATATATATATATATATATATATATATATATATATATATATTGATATAAGTCCAAATGGGCTTTGTTGCATGTCCCATCATGCATGTATGCCCATCATATAGTTTCTACAACTGCATACTTAGCATTATAAAAGGAGAGATTGTCCTCCTTTGTGCTATGCATGGCTTGAGAGTAGAAGGCCATTCATGGCTGGCATGTTGTTGTGCGGTGCGTTCCATCCAAGCACGCATGTGCGCATATACCTCTCCAAGTGTAGTCTGTCCAAGTGTAGTCCAACGTCGTTCATCGTTGGTTTAACTCTAACAAGATTCCGACAACATGTTCAAGGTATTTTGGATTGTGGAACGTATTCTCTTTTCGATGTAATCGAGTTCCCAACAACGATACCAAACAAACATAAAAAAGTCTTTGACGATCCGTCGTCCGCTGCGAGGTATTCCGTAATACCCCTATTTAATTATTACCAATTCCTTCAATTGGTACGAGAGCAAATAAACTTTGCTCGTTATGATGTTGCATTGTCCAAATAACAAAAGTTTTATGTTTAGATCTTTGTGATTTTCATTGAGATGCGAAATGGATAACAATGTGCATAGTTTATAACTATTTGCATTTTTTTTACTATCAATGCATATGTGTGCAGTCGCTGCAACATCTGGAATTTTATTTTAATCATGCAACTAATTAGTGCGGCTGTTCATCTAAGGCTCTGTTTGGCATTACTAGTGGTTTGATAAGCGGGTAGCGGTTCAACTAGCGGATAGTGGATTAATTAACGGATAGAGGGTAGCGGATGATGATTAGCGGTTATATGTTGTAACAAATAAGTGTTTAGTAAATTTAGCGGTAGAATTAGTTGATGAGTATAAAATGACATAATTAGACATATGACAAATTATTTAATTTTAGCACTATATAAATTCTATTATAATACAATAAATTAAATATTTATATCTTAATTAAATAAAATAAAATTTCACAACTACTATTTTTGTTAAAATATATAGAGATTTATATTGACAATAAATTTTATATAATGCGTCGATGATATGAAAATATTAATTCTGAACTTATTTTTTATTCATTATTAACATATAAATAATTTGTAATTAATTGAACATGAATATAAAAGGAAATATGGTTAAATGATTATAAAATAAAAATGAGAAATAATAAGATAAGTTAGAAAGAAATTATATATTTGAATAAGGGTAAAATTGGAAAATTTTATGAAGCACTAATCTCTAATCGCTAAAAGCTAGTAGAAGTATTTTTTCAATTGAAACGTTAAACGTTATTTATTTTTGTCATTTATCAAATAAAAAATTTAACGTTTGAACAGCTAAACGCTACTTGAAACGTTAATTTTTGTGTTGTGAAACAGAGTCTAAGTGTCATGTCCAGGTGGCACGTTCTTTGCTGGCGACGACTCCATGCATGCATGCAAACGTCCCGTGTGAAGGGAATTGCATGGTGGCCTGTTAGGACGTTATTTATATCATCCATCGTTGTGCCAAGTTCTCTCTTTCCAAACTTCTACGTGATATATATTATATGCATATTTTGTGCCATGGACGAACAGCTTAATACTCTGACAAGGGTGTGGCATGTTAAAAAACAAAGAAAAGAAAACGGGACGCCACAGTGCGCACGCGAGCCAGCGGCCCGCTGGGTGGCACCATTTTGGAACGGTGCAACGCGCGAGCGGCCAACAGCCTGCTGCGCGACAAGGCAGGGCGAGAGGCGCGCGGGGATCACGGCCCGCTGACGTCACCCGCAAACGCACGTGGGCGCGGGCCTCTGACCCGCTCCTGCCTCAGCGCATCACGTCAGTCATCAACGCGCCCGAGCGCGGGCCTCTGGTCCAGTGCTGCCGCAGCGCGGCATAAATATATATATATTTTTGAAATCAGATTTAAAAGAACCTGAAAAAATATAGAAAAATGAGAATAATGTATTTTTAAAAGATAATTTACAAATCTTTTTAAAAGATAATTTATTTTTTTAAAATAATAAATAAAATAAATAATTCAATTTGAGCCCAACTAAGAGTAATCTTTTCTTTTTATCCATTTGAGAATGATTAAAATAAACAATTTTCCTTTCTAAAATATAATGTACAAATAAATAATATTTTTCTATCTAATAAATAATTATTAATTAAAAAAAATCAAATAAATAATTCCATTTGAGTTCAATTAAGATCAAATATTTCATCTACAAAATAACTATAGGATCCTAAGGGATCAGAGGGGAGGGGAATTAGTGTTTAAACTCGAAATTACCGATTTCATGGAATACATCGCAGAAGCTTAAAATCGATTCGTTAAATTTTTAAATCAATTCAGATCAAATCATATCACATACATAATAATATGAGAAGAGAGAGGGAGAGAGAAGTCAAACACAAATGACACGGTGGTTTGTTGACCAGGTTCGGCCACACTTTGGCTTACGTTCTCGCTTTGACTTCTCGATCTTGAGACCGTCGGAGATTTCACTAAAACACCCTTCCTTCGTTCCAAATGGACAAGAAAGAAACCCTTTACAACACCACTTTTTCTCCGCTTCGACTACTCCTAGAAAGTTTATCTTTTTTCTAGTCCGAAAGGTAAGATAGAACATCTTCTACACAGGAACTCACACTCAAATTTCTAAGAAAGTGTTTCTCTCTTTTTCAATATCACGCTCACAAGAAGAGAAGAGAGAAAGAAGAGGACATATAACAAAATACTTCAAGAAAATTATTTTCCTTTGATACTTGAAGTTTCCTTAAGTGCTTGTTTAATTCTAAACTCTTTGGTCTTCTTTTATAGGCCTTTTTAGATAATACGACCGTTGCTCTTTGATTTGGACAAAACTAGTCGTTACTGTTCATTCCAGCCGGCAACCGTTGCACGATTTCCTCAGTTGACAGCAGCTAATCGATCGACCGGTGTGTCGATTGGTATAGTCTCATCATTTTTAGTCTTCGACCTTTGAGCTAATCGATCGACCGGTGTGACGATCGTCGACCGGTATAGTCTCGACATTGAGCTGGGAAATTTGTGTATTGACTGGTCGACCGGTGCCTAGACCGACCTTCTCTGCTTCGACCACCAGGTTGACCGCCTTACACTATTTTGAGCATAACTTTCTACATGGTTATCCAAATTAGATAATATTGAATTCTATGGAAGCTAATAGAATTCTCTACAACTTTGATATTCATCATTCATCCAAAACCTAATTAAATCATAGTTAAATATTCAATCAAAGTTTAGTGCATAAAGCTGTCAATTTCTATTAAACTTTTTCTGCATATAACTCTAATCTTTCGAGATTTGTATCATCAAAATATAATTATATAGGACATAAAACTTTGCTCCAACAATCTCTCATTTTTTGAAAAAGACAAACTCAGAAATATAAAAAATATATAAGTTAGGAAAAAAATTGAAATCAAATTTGCTCCCCCTAAAACTAAGCTTTCTTTACAATAATAAATATGTACGTAAGTACCAATTGTAAGGTACTTTTCATATAGAGTTATATTCATAGAGTCCACATAATAAATCAAGAGTAATATATATATGTCTCCTATATAAATTTCCCTTATGTTCTTTTTATATTTCTCCTATATTTCTCCCCCTTTTGTTTCATCAAAAAGTAATTTGCTTAGAAGCATATAAAATATGCAACTCCCCCTTAATCATGTCATTTTCTTAAGAATTTTTATTCTCCCCTTTTTTTCATATAAGAAACATGTAAAGTATCACATCATAAGAGTGGTTTCATGTATAATATATGCGATAGGCAAAAATTACTCCCCCTAAATTTATGACTATTTTATAATGATAAATTATGAAACCAATGAATAAAATATCTCAAAAAATGAAGGATCAAAACGTTGCATAAAACTTTGAGACAAATGATACCAATGATATGTAAAAACTAAATTGAATTATATCAAATAATCAAGAATTTATAGGTAACTAGGTCATATTTAAAGTAAGTGAATGACATAATGTTTAAAATTTTTGAACAAACTCCCTCTATCATTATGACCTATTTTCTCCATTTCCATCTTCTTTTGGTCCTATATATGTTTTCTTTTCTTTCAAATAAACAATAATATAATATTGTGAATGAGGAGTACAAAATTATTTTCATACCACGAAGATTTGAAGCTTAAAATATAAGAGTGATAATAAAGTAATTCTACAAAATTGTAAGTTCATGCTCATGGAATCCAAGGAATTGATATATCTAAAATTTAGGTAATGTTTCAATTTTTTTTGACTTATTTCAATTTCAAAACCACAACGTCACAAATGTTTAAATGAAAAGAATAACCAATTTTGCATACTCACAATTTTAAGTAAATGATATTTTTACCATGACCTTTGTGCCTTCACATTTTCAATTTCACTTGTCATTTGCTTTATATGTGAGGCGCACCTGAAAATAATTATTTAATCTTTAGTATCCAAACTTCTTTGGGTCTACTTTGGTTAGTTAAGGTTTCTTTTGGAACTCATATCATTCTATGTTGAAATGATTTTTCTACTTTGCATTGATATGCATAATGACCATGAAATCAACATGCAAAATAAATAATATGTGAATTTTTTAAAGATTTATCATAAGAATGTTTAGATTTCCAATAAGACTTTTCATGTCCAAAATATTTCCTAGAATTACTTTTCTTTGCATAAGAACTATCCTTATTTTGTATATTTTTCAAAAATGTATTTTCCTTCTTTAATTCTTCTAATGAACATGTTAATTTCAAAATTTCACATGCATGCATAATTTCCAAAGAATAATTTCATTTTTCAAGTTTTCATTTTCAAGAAAACATGTATTATTTTCTTCTTTTACTTTCTCAAACTCATGTAGTAAATTTTTATTTTCCTTTTCAAGTGTAAAATACCTTTTTATGAGAGAGGAAAATTCTTTATGAATGTCAATTGAAATATCTTCTTCATAATCATTTGAATTTGAAGAGTTAGAAATTATCTCATCGTTATGTGCCATTAAGCATAAGTATGCATCCTCACTAGAAGAGCTATTTGATTCACTTTCACTTGGCTCTTATATTTTTTCTTCTTCCCTTTCTAGAATGTTTCTTCTTTGTCATTCTTTGTGAGAATTGAGTATCTTTCTTGATGATGTTTACATGATCTTCTAGTTGACTTCTCATTCTTCTCTTTATTCACTACAAGAAAATGGGCGCTTAGCGATGCAATGTAGCGTCGCCCAAAAAAGTGACGCTAAATAGACGCCACTAGCGCCTTTATGGCGTCTACTTTGCGTCATAATTTTGAGACGTTACTTGCCTCTCGATAGCGTCTCATTAGCGTCTTCTTAGCTATTCAGGAGATAGACGCTAAAGCTGGCGCAATCGAGACGCTACGTAGAAGCTATTATTTCGCGCCACTAAGCGGAAATGCGAGGCAACACCTAGCGCCGTTCTCGCGTCGACGAGGTTTGACGCGAATCTAACATCGCAAATTTTGCGGCTCTAAAGAGACGCTATATAGCGCCTCAGCCATAGGCGACGCTATTGGGACGCTACTTTGTTACTCATAGCTTATCTATGTTTATCTCGCTATTTGTTTTATAATTAAACCGTATACATTATATATACTATATGTTAATCAATAAATTAATTAAATATTATATTATTATTAATTACATGATTATCAACATATTATCAATAGCGTATTATCAACATATATATGTATTAATTACACGATTATATATATATGTATTTTTACATGATAGGAGTGTTCCTAAATATATAATTTGTTACCTATATTATTTATGTTATCTATACATATAATATATATAATATCTTAATTATGCATTTATTATTATTATATACTTAATCATGAAATTATGGTAGTTGAATTAAGAGAGTGATTTGCTACCATTTTAGCGTCACCATGGAGACTCAATAGCGTCCACGTCGTGTCTAACTAGAGCCTCCGTTAGTGTCGACACTATGGTGACACTATTGGCGTCTCTGTAGCGTCGCATAATTGAGATGCGACAAAGTATTAGATGCTAGTTCAGCGCTACGGTGTCGCTAAATGTAAATAGCGACTCAATAGCATCGGTATTGCGTCTCATAAGCCGACTTTTTACCCCCTTACTTAATCGGACACATATAGACATATAAATACGGGTATATGCTTCTATTTATATATAATAAGTGCATATATACATATTATTATAACTTAATCTCGCACATATAAACATATACACATATATTCACTTCGAATACGTATACATATACACTTTGTATATATATATATATATGACTCGCACATGTATAGACATATACATACACATATATATATTTATAATACATATAGATAAACACATTGTTGTAACTTAATCTCACACGTCGACATATATATACACACGCATATATTACATATGTATATATATACACACACACAATTTTGTTATAGACACATATACATATAGATTTATAATTTTATATACATACATGATATATTGTCGGAAGGAAATAAAACAATTGGAACGGGGCACAATGTGATGAGACGCTACATTGATAAATAAAATTCCATACATACTAAAAAATTTGAAAAAGACTTTTAATGAGAGTCTCAATGGCGTCGCATTCTTGAGACGCTAAATCCATGGAGACGTCCCTACTAGTGTCGCTATGTTATCTTAGCGACACATTAGCTTCTCCATAGCGCCGCACTAGTCGAATTTGAGTCGGCGCCTACATTGCATCTACTTAGCGTCGCGTTCTTGGGAGATGCTAAAAAAATTACTTAAATCCCTAACCCCACTTCTTCCTTTTCACTTTTACTGTTTACCCCTCTTCTTCGACGTCCGACGCCCGACCGTTCGACCTCGGACGCCCGACCTCCGACGCCTGACGCCCGACCTCCGACGCCCGACCTTCGACGCCCGACGCCCGCCACCTCCACCGCGCCCCTCCGACGCCTGACCTTCGACGCCCGACGCCCGCCACCTCCACCGCACCCCTCCGCCGCCCTCCACCGCCGCCTCCGCCTCCTCCACCGCCCTCCGCCTCCACCGACGCCTCCTCCTCCTCCCTCCGCCTCGTACGCCCTCCACCGCCACCCCGCCTCCACCGACCTCCGCATCCACTGCCGCCCTCCACCTCCGCCTCCACCAGCGCCTCCTCCTCCTCCTCCCTCCGCCTCGTCCGCCCTCCACCGGCGCCTCCTCCTCCTCCTCCTCCTCCTCCCTCCGCCTCCTCCTCCTCCCTCCGCCTCCGTCACCCTCCGCCTCCGCCTCCATCGTCGCCTCCTCCTCTTCCTCCTCCCTCCGCCTCGTCTGCCCTCCACCGCGCCCCTCCGCCGCCCTCCACCGCCGCCTCCGCCTTCTCCACTGCCCTCCGCCCACGCGCCGACGTTCGCCTCCGCCGACCTCCGCCGCCACCTCCTCCTCTTCCTCCTCCCTCCGCCTCATCCGCCCTCCACCGCCGCCTCCTCCGCCCTCCGCCCTCCGCCCTCCGCCCTTCGCCGCCTTCCTAACCGGTTAAGAAGGTACTAGCCTGCGACCATGTATGTTAAGTTAATTATTAATGCATGAAGTTAAATTAAGTTGTGAACTAATGCATGTTAACTTAAGTTATGAACTAATGCATGTTAAGTTAAGTATTACTTAAGTTAAGTTATGAACTAATGCATGTTAAGTTAAGTATTACTTAATTACTTGATTGTTAAGTTAAGTGTTACTTAATTACTTGATTGTTAAATACTATTTTTTTCATAATTCTGGAACCCCTTTTTAATCATGTTCTCATAAATTTTACTAAGGATGTACTTCCACATTCTTGATGATAAAATGAGATTATGATTCGACGATGAAGTACTTGAAACAAGTGATTTTGGACTTCGTAAGTTCAAAATCACACGTTTCAAGTACACGAATTTATTGACATATGGCTTAATGTTGTCCGTTACAGAAATGCTAAAGCCAAATCGTAGTTGGATTCGTCGTTGGAAGGATAAACATGGTCATAACTGAAGAATATAAGGATGGTGTTGATGAATTCATTAATGTGGCATATCAAAATGAAGGTGTTGCTTCTTCATATGGCGAAATCTTATATCCATTCCGGAACTTCAAATGTTATCAATGGAAAGTAAGATATGATGCGCAGAAGGATTTATATTACAACGGTTTCTTACTGACATACACCAATTTGTTCTTTCATGGCGAAGAAAGATGGGCTAAAGAAACAAGTAATGTAGATACCGTTGTGGGCGACTCGAGCAATCCGTACATGGACATGATACGAGATGCAATGTTAGGAGAAAATGTTGGTGAAACATTTATTGAAGAAGACCCGAATCCTTCGGCTTCTAAGTTTTATAATCTTCTCGAAAAAGCAGATGAACCTTTATGGGATGGATACGTGAAACAAACTACACTTTCTGCAGTGGCACAACTAATGAACTTAAAATTAAAATTTAATATGAGCGAAAGTTGTTTTGACCGGATGCTTGCCATTATTAAAAGTATGCTTCCGCCTTCAGAGAAATTACCGGGACATTTTTACAAGTGCAAACGGTTGATGAGAGATTTAGAATTGGAATATCATAAGATTGATGCATGCCGCAATCATTGCATGTTGTACTACAAGGAAAACAACTCACTTATGAGTTGTTCTATTTGTGGCGAGCCCAAATTCAAGCCGAAAAAGAATTATCAAAGTTCGAAAAAAATGTGGTAAATGCAATATTTAGATACTTTTCGATTGTTCCAAGATTGCAACGACTATTTCTTTCTAAAAAAACTGCATCATTTATGAGGTGGCACAGAGAAGGGGCACGTGAAGATCAAAATTCAATTACACATGTTAGCTTCGGATGCGGAGGCATAGAGACGATTTGATGCACTTCATCCGACTTTTTCTGCAGAATCACGCAATGTTAGATTAGGACTTTGCACCGATGGCTTCAACCCATTTGGCTCATCAAGTACTGCTTATTCATGTTGGCCAGTTTTTGTGACACCTTATAATTTGCCTCCAAGCATGTGTATGAGACGAGAAAATATATTGCTTACTTGTATGATCCCGGATCCTCAATCTCGTGGTAAAAGTTTAGATGTCTACTTAAGACCTTTGATTGATGAACTCAAGATGTTGTGGGAGGATGGCATGATCACCTATGATAAATTTAAAAAGCAAAATTTCATTATGAGAGTCACATTAATGTGGACCATAAGTGATTTTCCGGCACATGGAATGTTGAGTGGTTGGAGTACAAAAGGAAAACTTGCTTGTCCCATATGTGGAAAGAATACTAAATTCTTTTATTTGAAAAATTGTAGGAAAGTTTGCTGGTTTGATTGTCATAAGATGTTTTTGCCATTGGAGAATTCGATGTGTCATGATCGAAACACATTTAAAAAGAATACATCCGAGAACACTTTGTCTCCAACTCATTTGACGACAAAAGAATTGCTAGAGCAAGTAAACAAGCTTAGTGAAGTCTCATTCAGACTGAAGGCCAGTAGTTATAAATAAATTGGATTTGGAAGTGAACATAATTGGGAGAAAAGAAGTAGTTTTTGGGAGTTGCCTTATTGGTCTTCAAACTTGGTACGTCATAACTTGGACGTCGTGCATGTGGAGAAGAACGTATTTGACAACATCTTCAACACTATTATGGATATTAAAGGAAGAACAAAAGATAGCATACAGGTTCGTGAAGACATGAAATTAATATGCAAAAGACCAGAGTTAGATATCATTCATCTTCAAAATGGTAAATGCAAAAATTCAAGCTTAGTGAAGTCTCATTCAGACTGAAGGCCAATAGTTATAAGCAAATTGGGTTTGGAAGTGAACATAATTGGGAGAAAAGAAGTATTTTTTGGGAGTTGCCTTATTGGTCTTCAAACTTGGTACGTCATAACTTGGACGTCATGCATGTGGAGAAGAACGTATTTGACAACATCTTCAACACTATTATCGATATTAAAGGAAGTACAAAAGATAGCATACAGGCTCATGAAGACATGAAATTAATATACAAAAGAACAGAGTTAGATATAATTCATCTTCAAAATGGTAAATGCAAAAATTTAAAAGCTACTTATGTCTTGAGCAATGATAAAAAAAGTGGTTTTCGAATGGGTAAAGCAATTGAAATTTCCCGACGGATATGTATCAAACATATCTCATTGTTTTAACTTGGACAATGAAAAGATACACGGGATGAAAAGTCATGATTGTCATATTTTTATGCAAAGGCTGCTTCCAATTGCCTTTAAACAACTTTTGCCAAAGGCCATATGAGAGGTTTTAACAGAATTGTCTATGTTCTTTAAAGAGCTTTGTGCATCCATCGTTCGGAAAGAAGACATATCTCGGTTAGAGGCTTCTAACATGATTACCGTGTGTAAGGCTGAGAAGATATTTCCACCTTCTTTCTTTGATGTGATGGAACATTTGATTGTACATTTACCATATGAAACAAAAATTGCTGGTCCAGTTCTGTATCGATGGATGTATCCTTTCAAAAGGTGCATGTTATATTCGAAAAGGAAGGCGAAGAATAAGGCAAAAATTGAAGGCTCCATATGTGAAGCATATTTCATTGAGGAGGTGTCAAACTTCACTTCAAAATACTTTGAGCCACAAATACAATCACGACACACCCAAGTTCCAAGAAACGATGATGGTGGTGAAGGAGAAGTTGACATGAATATTCTATCCATCTTCAAGTACCCATGTTGACTTCTTGGTGCAGGACGCAAAGTTATCGTGAATGATAGAGATCTCACCGCCGTTGAGAATTATATTCTTGCAAATTGTCTCGAAGTGATGCCATATCTCGAGTAAGGCAATTTGTTTTAATTTGTTATATAATTTAAAGTTAATTGTTCCTATATGATTGTATTATTTAAAAACTATGAATTCAGGAAATTCGAAGAATTACAACGAGAAATCAATCTGTTAGTTTCAAACTATGAGTTATTGAAACTACGAGACGAACGTTTTGCCGATTAGTTGAGATGTGAAGTGAGAAATCTTTCCGCTTGTTCTTAATTGTTACAAGTTTGTAACATTTAATAAAGTTTTTAGTTTTTTTCACTACAAGAAAATTGGCAATTAGCGACTCAAGGTTGGAGACGCTAGGGAGGCGCTGTTACGTCTCTGTTGTGAAGAGCGTCTCCTTAGCATCTAACTAGCGCCGCAAAAATGAGACGGTGGTAATCGGTGGCTAGTGGCGTCGCACTAGAGTCAAAGATGTTGAGACGCAACTAGCGCCACATGTTGACGCTATATCGACGTTATTAAGACGCGATGTTTGCGGCTGCGCGAAGCAGGACCGCGTCGCTAAGTCGACGTGCATGGGGCGATAGACGTGAGACGCTATTCCGGCGCCCACGTGTGGCTAATGTAGGCGCTAGTAAGGCGCTAGATTGAAGCAAATATGATCGTGCATTTGTCGCCAATGAGACACTACGATGGCGCTAAGTGCGATATATTTAAATTAGCGTCGACATGCATTGAGACGCCAATGAGACGCTATGGTGTCTCTACTTGCACATTTTTTTACCCGCTCCAGCCTCATTTTTTCCCTTCCCACACCATACAATTTATAATGTATCTCAAAATGCATTGATATTCATCACAGGCAATATAAAAGCATCACAGGCAATATAAAATCATCACAGGCAATATAAAACCATCACAGGCAATATAAAACCATCAGAGGCATAATATATAACATAAGAATACGAAAACTACTAAACCGAACTAACAAACTATATGTATGTTTAAGTCTATAAGTAACAAATGCATAGTTTTTTTTCTATCCTAGGTTTGGGAGTTATTGTTATCATTCCGGATGTTCGACCCAGACGTGCTCGGTCCATGGCTTCACGGGGATGAATTCTGCGTCGGGATCAATCCCTGAATCGCCTGCAATAGAGGACCCAACTGTTGCGACAACTACTGCGACACCTGCTGCGACACCTGCTCCGATAATTACTGCGATAGCTGCTTTTATAGCTGCGTCAGATCAGGTGCTGCGGATGAGCACGGAGCAGATGCATCTCCTGCATATCCTCCGATCCTCCTAAGTATCTGAGCGGCTGTGCCGAGGCCACGCAAGTATCCCCCTCGTGTCGTGCCGGCCACCTCTTCCCAAACAGTAGGGTCCTTTATGAAATAGAAAAATTATAAAATCATATAATATATAAATTATATATCAAGAATCATGTAAATTAAAAACATGACTAAACTAACGAAGAAACATTACCTAGTGGCTGAGTACTCGGATCATCTCCATACTTTTCAGCCATTTTTGCATTATACTCATCCTAAAAAATTTAAACGTTGTGTATTTCAAAAATAGTGCACTAACGGCAACAACCAAATGACCATATCATGAGACTTACTAGAAGCCTACGAGCAGTGGGTGTGACTAATTCGTTTGCCTTTCGGCTCTTATGCGTGGCCTCATAGACCACATGAAAGTCTACGGGACCGCCTTCTTTCTCCTCCTACAATAAAGTTTCAAATTTGATAACATAAGTATAAGTCAAAAGTTTGATTAATTGAATTTATATGTAAATTACCATGCGCCGTCGATGCTCGTCATTTTGCATCGTTCCCCCTGTGGGGATGTGGGCCTCGGGCTTCGAAAGACGGTTAACTCTTGCCTTTTTCGACTTCCTTTGCCATCGTTCATCCGTCCTTTGTGAACATCAAATACTTATACTTTCAAAAACTATAATTTTCATAAAAATAATGTAAAAGTATACATACTTACCACTTCCTATAGAGGGACTCCCAAACCGAGCGTCTAATATGTCTTGGGCATCTTTGTATGCCCTGCTCCAAAGTGAGGCCGGCGGACGTGACGACCTTGCGAAACTTGTATAATCGATTTCGGAGGCGTTAAGCAGCGACCTCCTCAAAAGCTCTCCGGATCGTCCCTAAACTAAGATCCGGATGAAACTGATTTGCCTCCTACAAATAGAACGTTAAAACTTAGTAATTTTAAAAAATATAAATCGAATTATGTAACTCAAATAGAAGATCATACCGTAAAGGCTCGAAAGATGTCATCTCGCACTTGAATTGGGACATCTTTCCAGGATCCTGCCCCTTCCGGCAAGTGGGAAAGAACGAGAGCACTAACATCCCGCACGGTACTAGCGAGTAAGAAAGTGGTCCTGCCAATTACAAAGAAGAATTAATTTTCAAATATAACCAAAACTATAACAAAATTTGTACAACTTATTTAACTTACGATCGAGCAATATTATTCACAGTGATCACCCCATTATCGTGTAACCCCTCTTAATCACTCGAAAAGTAATCATCATCCGGTACAGCTGGGGTAGGCTGTGAAAGTCCGACATCAGCTACGGGCCCTAATACATAATAAATAATTAGTGTCATACCAAATTAAAATTGTGATAATTGATAGATGTACAGTAATGTTCTCACCTCGATTGATGTGTACCGCATGATCAGTAGCAGTCCGCTCGTCTGAATGAATTGAGTCAGGTGCTTGTGCTATCGGCGGCATAGCAACTGATATTATTAAAAAATAATTAATATAATTAATTGAGAAATGTCAATAACAATAAATATATCACTTGGCGTAAGATGTCGCTCGCCAACGCTAGATTGTGGTGAAGCGTCTAGTATTCTCGGCGGTGGCGGTGGGGTAGCAACTGCCATCACAAGAAAATACATAAAATTTGTCTACTATATAAAATTAAGTAATATACAAAAAATAACCTGGTGTGACATGATGATCATGGTCGTGCGATCGATACGTACCGACTATGTTCCCCGTCGACGGTGGAGCAACTGTCACAAAAGCAAAATATTTAAAAAATTCTATCTCCTACTGTCTATTGCCTACAATGTGTCACGTACCTGGAGTGATACGCTCAGTAGACCCACCAATGGATCGCCTACTATGTGACGATCCGGCTACGTGCCCCGTCGGCGGCAGAGGAACTGATATTATTAAAAAAGGAATTTAACTATTATAATCAACTATAAATAAGCAGCTCACAATAAATATATTACCTGGTGGTTGTGATGGCTGACTCATCTGGAGTGAACGCCTGGAAGAGCGAGATGACCCAGATGCTCGACCCCTAGTAACCATGACTGAAAAAAAAAGAAAGAAACTTCTCTTATTATCGGTAACCATATATAACTTTTAAAAAATGTAAAAAGCTTATGTCATTAGAATAACTACGGGATTCATTCGCTTGTTTTGTATTCTGATTCATTTTCATCATCCTCGCTATAAGCTTGGTTCGAGTCATCATCAATGAAATTATTGAAGTTCACATCCAAGAGGTCATTTGAATTGAACTCTTCCATTGGCTTAGCGTCATCGACCAATTGAAAAATTTCAACTCCATCGGCCACATCAATCGTCTCATTCACTCTATCTTCTTGATAGTAATCATCCATTGGCACATCGTTGTGTACGGATGATGTTTCATTCTCATCTACCATTATTTCTGCTAAGAATAATCTACTCCTCACCTTGCATGACGCCCACCATTCATCCTTGGTTTTTTTTATGGATACTTAGTGTAGTACACTTGTTGTGCTTATTCCGCCAATACGAATGGATCATATGACTGAAGTCTCAATCGAGGGTTAATATCCACCAATTTAAACTTTTGATCGATCCGAACTCCTTTCTCTGGATCGAACCAACGACATTTTAGCACCATGACTTTGCTAGATTTTCCCAATTAGATAATTCTAGAATGTCTTCTATAACACCGTAGTAATCAAAGTCGTCGTCCCCGTACATGCTTCCTAGAACACATATGCCGCTATTAATAGTTGAACGTTGTCGGCTATATTCTTCTGTATGGAACCAATATCCATTGACTATGACACCACAGTAGCTAAGAACTTGTTTCTTCGGGCCATGACCGAGATCTCGTATTTTGTTCTCTATGACTGAGCCATTAATAACCTACAAAAAAAATAACTAAAAATTTTATTAAAAGTTATGAACTTATAACAATTAAGAACAAGCAGAAAGATTTCTCACTTCACATCTCAACCAATCGGCAAAATGTTCATCTCATAGTTTCAATAACTCATCGTTTGAAACTAATGGATTGATTTCTCGTTGTAATTCTTCGAATTTCCTGAATTCATAGTTTTCAATTAACTTAAGTAATACTTAACTTAATTCCTAAGAGATGATACTTAATATTATACTTAATAAGTAATACTAACTTGATCCAAAGAGATGATAAGTCACTTAAGTACTACTTAATTTAACATGATAATAACATGAATAAGTAATACTTAACTTAACATGAATAATTAACTTAATTTAACTTCATGCATTAATAATTAACTTAATTTACATGGTGGCGGGCTAGTACCTTCAGCGAAGGGCGGAGGGCGGCTGAGACGGCGGTGGAGGCGGTGGGCAGTGGCGGCGGCGGAGGACGTCGGCGGCGGTGGAGGACGTCGGCGGCGGTGGAGGCGGAGGGCAGCGGAGGCGAAGAGCAAAGGGCGGACGAGATGGCAGAGGATGCGACGGATGGTGGTGGAGGCGAACCGCGGCGGAGGCGAAGAGCGGCGGAGGCAAACCGCGGCGGAGGTGAACCGCGGCGGAGGTGAAGAGCGGAGGAGGCGAACTGCGGCGGAGGCGAACCGCGGCGGAGGCGAACCGCGGCGGTGGCGAACCACGGCGGAGGCAAACCGCGGCGGAGGCGAAGAGCGGAGGGCGGCCGGGACAGCGGTGGAGGCGAACCGCGACGGAGGCACCGCGGAGGCGAACCGTCGGGGAGGGCGGAGGAGGAGGAGGAGGCGGCGAAGGGCGGCGGTGGAATGCGGAGGGCGGCGGTCGAATGCAGAGGGCGGCGGAGGCGAAGGGCTGCGGCGGCGGTGGAGGGCAGTCGTCGGGCGTCGGACATCGGGCGAGGGGCGGAGGTGGCAGTGGAGGGCGTCAGAGGTCGGGCGTCGGAGGTCGGGCGCCGGGCGCCGGGCGTCGGGCGGGATGAAGGGAGATGGTAAACAATAGTAAACAGTAAAAGTGAAAACGAAGAAGAGGGGTTAGGGATTTAAGTAACTTTTTAGGGTCGCAAGGAATCGAGATGCTAAGTAGACGCTATATAGGCGCCGACACTGTTACAATTCAGCTAGAGCGGCGCTATAGAGAAGCTAATGTGTGGCTAAGACAACGTAGCGATACCATAGCGTCGTCGGGGTGTCTCCATTGTGTAGCGTCTCAACATCGAGATGCCATTGAGACGCTGATTAAAAGTTTTTTCAAATTTTTTTAGTATGTATGAAATTTTATTTATCAATGTAACATCTCATCACATTATGCCCCGTTCCAATGGTTTTATTTTCTTCCGATAATCTATCATGTATGTATACAAAATTATAAATATGTTTGTATATGTGTATATGACAAAATTGTGTGTGTATATATATACATATGTAATATATGCGTACGTATATATATGTCTACGTGTGAGAGATTAAGTTACAACAACGTGTTTCGTCTATATGTATTATAAATATATATGTGTATATATATGTTTATACATGTGCGAGTCATATATATATATAACATGTATATGTATATGTATTCGAAGTGAATATATATATATATATTTGTTTATATGTGTCAGATTAGGTTATAATAATATGTATATATGCACTTATTATATATAGGTATTAGCATATATGCGTATTTATATGTCTATATGTGCCCGATTGAGCGAGGGGTAAAAAGTCGGCTTAGGAGGCGCAATACAGACGCCATTGAGTCGCTAGATGCATTTAGCGACACCGTAGCGCCGAACTAGCGTCTAAAATAATATGGCGTCTCGAACATGCGACGCTAAAGAGATGCCCATAGTGTCATCATAGCGTCGACAACAGCTGCGGCGCTCATTAAACGCTAGGTGGACGCTATTGTGTGGCTACTGTGACGCTAACATATCACTCACTTAATCAACCATCGTAATCCCATGATTAAGTATATAATAATAATATATGCATAATTAAGATATTATATATATTATATGTATACATAACATAAATAATATAGGTAAAAAATTATACATTTAGGAACACTCTTATCATGTAAAAATACATATATATATATATATATATAATCGTGTAATTAATACATATATATGTTGATATTATGCTATTGATAATATGTTTATAATCGTGTACTTAATACTAATATAATATTTAATGAATTTATTGATTGACATATAGTATATATAATATAGTGTTTAAATATATACAGTAGCATCTCATTATCATCTCCTTTGTTGGAGACGCCATATACTGTCGCTTTAGAGTCTTCAGACATGAGATCCTAGTGTCGCGTCTAAAGTGGTCGACGACAAAACGATGCTAGGTGCTGCCGCGCATTAAGAATAGTGGCGCAAAATAATAGCATCTACGTGGCATCTCGATTGCACTAGAGAGTTAACGTCAACCCGCTGAATAGCTAAGAAGACGCATAATTAAGGTATGTGCATAATTAAGATATTATATATATTATATGTATAGATAACATAGATAATATAGGTAAAAATTTATATATTTAGGAACACTCTTATCATTTAAAAATACATATATATAATCGTGTAATTAATACATCTATATGTTGATATTATGCTATTGATAATATGTTGATAATCATGTAATTAATACTAATATATATTAATGAATTTATTGATTGACATATAGTATATATAATATAGTGTTTAAATATATATTGTAGCGTCTCATTAGCGTCTCTTTTGATTGAGACGCCATGTAGCATCGCTTTAGAGTCTTCATACATGCGACGCTAGTTTCACGTCTAAAGTTGTCGACACCATAACGGCACTAGGTACTGTCGCGCATTTGCGGTTCTTGACGGGAAATAATAACATCTACATAGCGTCTCGATTGTGCTACTTTTAACGTCAACTCTCTGAGTAGCTAAGAAGATGCTAATGAGACGCTATTGAGAGGCAAGTGGCGTCTGATTCTAGTGACGCTAAGTAAGCGCAATGGAGGCGCTAGTGGCGTCTTTATAGCGTCACATATTTTTTAGGCGCTACATGGCGTCACTAATCGCCAATTTTCTTGTAGGTTAGAGAACAAAATACGAGATCTCGGTCATGGCCCGAAGAAACAAGTTCTTAGCTACTGCGGCATCATAGTCAATGGATATCGGTTCCATACAGAAGAATATAGCCGACAACGTTCAACTATTAATAGCGACATATGTGTTCTAGGAAGCATGTACGAGGACGACGACTTTGATTACTACGGTGTTATAGAAGACATCCTAGAATTGTCTTATTTGGGAAAATCTAACAAAGTCGTGGTGCTAAAATGCCGTTGGTTCGATCCAGAGAAAGGAGTTCAGATTGATCAAAAGTTTAAATTGGTGGATATTAACCCTCGGTCGAGACTTCAGTCATACGATCCATTCGTATTGGCGGAACAAGCACAACAAGTGTACTACACTAAGTATCCATAAAAAAGAACCAAGGATGAATGGTGGGCGTCATGCAAGGTGAGGAGTAGACTATTCTTAGCAGAAACGATGGTAGATGACAATGAAATATTATCCGTACACAACGATGTGCCCATGGACGATTACTATCAAGAAGATAGAGTGAATGAGATGATTGATGTGGCCAATGGAGTTGAGAATTTTCAATTGGTCGATGACGCTGAGCCAATGGAAGAGTTCAATTCAAATGACCTCTTGGATGTGAACTTTGATAATTTCATTGACGATGACTCGAACCAAGATTATAGCGACGATGATGAAGATGATGAAAATGAATTAGAATATGAAACAAGCGAATGAATTCCGTAGTTATTCTAATGACATAAGCTTTTTACTTTTTTTTAAAGTTATATATTGTTACTGATAATAAGACAAGTTTCTTTCTTTTTTTCAGTCATGGTTACTAAGGGTCGAGCGTCTAGATCATCTCCCTCTTCCAAGCGTTCACTCCAGATGAGTCAGCCATCACAACCACCAGGTAATATATTTATTGTGAGCTGCTTATTTATAGTTGATTATAATAGTTAAATTCCTTTTTTAATAATATCAATTCCTCCGCCGTCGACGGGGCACGTAGCTGGATCGTCACATAGTAGGCGATCCATTGGCGGGTCTGCTCAGCGTATCACTCTAGGTACGTGGTAGATTGTAGGCAATACACAGTAGGAGATAGAGTTTTTTTAAATAGTTTGCTTTTGTGACAATTGCTCCAACGTCGACGGGGAACATAGTTGGTATGTCTCGATCGCACGATGACGATCATCATGTCACACCAAATTATTTTTTGTATATTCCATAATTTTATATAGGAGCCAAATTTTATGTATTTTCTTATGATGACAGTTGCTACCCCACCGCCACCCGAGAATACCAGATGCTTCACCACATTCTAGCGTTGGCGAGCGACATCTTACGCCAGGTGATATATTTATTGTTATTAACATTTCTCAATTAATTATAATAATTATTTTTTAATAATATCAGTTGCTACGCCGTCGATAGCACAAGCACCTGACTCAATTCATTCAGACAAGCAGACTACCACTAATCATGTGGTACACATCAATCGAGGTGAGAACATTACTGTGCATCTATCAATTATCACAATTTTAATTTGGTATGACACTAATGATTTATTATGTATTAGGGCCCATAGATGATGTCGGACCTTCATAGCCTACCCCAGCTGTACCGGATGATGATTCATCTTCGAGTGATCAAGAGGGGTTACACGATAATGGGGTGGTCACTATGAATAATATTGCTCGAACGTAAGTTAAATAAGTTGCACAAATTTTGTTATAGTTTTGGTTATTATTAAAAATCACTGTTATTAAAACCGGACCTGACCGGCCGGTTCAATCGCAAACCGGCCAGTGATCCGGTCCGGTTAGGTGATTAAAACCATTTTGACATTGAACCGGGCAAAACCGGTTGAATCGGCCGGTTGAACCGGGCTGGTTGAACCGGTTCAACCCGGTTCAATGCAGATTTTGAAAAAAAATTAAAAATGAGAAAAATAGGAAAGTTAAATGAGAAAAAAAGGAAAGAAATATAAGGAAATTTAAAGAGGATGTAATATCATATGTATACAATTAAATAGGAATTGAAATAAAAAGGTAAGTATTTGAAATCGAATAATATTAAAATAAAAACTTATCAAAAGCCATAAAATAAAGGAAATCAAAAGGAAAGTGTTAAACAAAAAAAGAAATAAGAATAATTTAAGATAAAATTTATTAATATAACATCTATCATCATTAAATAGTATATATTAAATTATTAACAATCTATTTATATTATCATTATAAAAATTTTAATTAATAAAAATTATGTTATATTATTTTTTAATATTTTTAAATAAGTTATTAGTACAATATTCATATACTATATCATATAACTTATACTATATCTTTATAATTATTATAAATAGTATTATTCTAATAAAACTTGGTTCAACCCAGTCGAACCGATCCAACCGCGACCCAGTGATGAGTCCGATCCGATCGCCGGTCCGGTTCTAAAAACATTATTAAAAATTAATTCTTCTTTGTAATTGGTAGGACCACTTTCATACCCGTTAGTACCATGCGGGATGTCAATGCTCTCGTTCTTTCCCACTTGCCGGAAGGGGCAGGATCCTGGAAAGATGTTCCAATTCAAGTGCGGGATGACATTTTTCGAGCCTTTACGGTACGATCTTCTATTTGGGTTACATAATTGGATTTATATTATTTCAAAAGTACTAAGTTTTAACGTATTTTGCAGGAGGCAAATCAGTTTCATCCGGATCTTAGTTTAGGGATGATCCGGAGAGCTTTTCAAGAGGTCGCTGCGAAACGTCTCGAAATCGATTATACAAGTTTCGCAAGGTCATCACGTCCGCCGGCCTCACTTTGTAGTAGGGATACTAAGATGCCCAAGGCATATTAGGCGCTCGGTTTGGGAGTCCTTATGTAGGAAGTGGTAAGTATGTTTACTTTTAAATTATTTTTATTAAATTTATAGTTTTTGAAAGTCTAAGTATTTGATGTTCATAAAGGACGGATGAACGATGGCAAAGGAAGTCGAAAAAGGCAAGAGCTAACCGTCTTTCGAAGCCCGAGGCACACATCCGCATAGGGGGGTCGATGCGATTTGATGAGCATCAACGACGCATGATAATTTACATATAAGTTCAATTTATCAACCCTTTTGACTTATACTTGTGTTATCAAATTTGAAACTTTATCGTAGTTGGAGAAAGAAGGCGGTACCGTAGACTTTCACGCGGTCTATGAGGCCACGCATAAGAGCCGGAAGACAAATGACATAGTCATGCCCACTGCTCGTAGGCTTCTGGTAAGTCTCATGACATGGTCATATGGTTCTTGACGTTAGTGCACTATTTTTTAAATACACAATGTTTAAATTTTTTAGGAAGAGTATAATGCGAAAATGACTGAAAAGTATGGAGATGATCTGATTACTCAGCCACCAGGTAATGTTTCTTCGTTGGTTTGGTCATGTTTTTAATTTATGTATTTCTTGATATATAATTTATATATTATATGATTGTATAATTTTTCTATTTCGTAGAGAACCCTGCTGTTTAGGAGGAGGTGGTCGGCACGACATGAGGGGGATACTTGCGTGGTCTCGGCACAGCCACTCAGATACCTAGGAGGATGGAGGATATGCAGGAGGTGCATTTGCTCCGAGCTCATTCGCTGCACCTGAATGATGTAGCTATCGCAGCAGCTATCGCAGTAGTTATCGACGCAGATATCGCAACAAGTGTCGCAGCAATTGGCTCCGATATTACAAGCGATTCAGGGATTGATCCCGACGCAGAGTCCATTCCCGCGAGGCCATGGATCGAGCACGTCTGGGTCGAATGTCCGGAATGATAACAATAACTCCCAAACCTATGATAGAAACAATCCATGAATACAAACAAAGCTTTTCTTACTTATAGATTTAGATATACATATAGTTTGTTACTTCGGTTTATTACTTTTCGTATTCTTATGTTAAATATTTTTCCTGTGATGCTCTTATATTGCACGTGATGCTTTTTCTATTTCCTGTGATGCTTTTATATTGCCTGTGAAGGGGAAAAATGAGGATTGAATGGGTAAAAAAATCTGAACCTAGCGACTCCATAGCGTCCCATTAGCGTCGCAACGACTATCGACGCTGCCTTAAATATATCGTACTTAGCGCCATATTCGCGTCTCATTAGCGACGCGTACACGATCATATTTGCGTCACTTCAGTGCCTTCCTAGCCCCTACAGTAGCGACCCGTGGCGCCGGAATAGCGCCTCACGTCTAGCGCCCCTTGCGTGTCGTCTTAGCGACGCACTTCTTCTTCGCACAGCCGCAAACATCGCATCTTAATAATGTCGAGATAGCGTCGGCGCTAGTTGCGTCTCATTTTCTTTGACTCTAATGCGACGCCACTAGCCATCGATTTCCAGCGCCTCAATTTTGCGGCGCTAGTTGGACGCTAATGAGACGCTCTTCTCAACGGAGACGTAATAGCGCCTCCCTAGCGTCGCCTATCTTGAGTCGCTAATCGCCAATTTTCTTGTAGTGATTTTTCACCAACTTGAGATATTTGTCAAGCTTTCTTGTATAGCGTGCGAGTATCTTTTCATCCACTTCTTGCTCACTCGAGTCTTGTTCCTTTTTGTTTGCTTTCAATGCCAATGATTTCTTTTTGGGAGCATTTTCTTCTTCTTATTCCTGAATTCCGATCTCATAGGTTAAGAGTGAATCAATAAAATCATCAAAATTTAACTTGTTTAAGTCTTTTTCTTCAATCACGGTCCTCTTTGTATGCCATTTGGTGGAGAGAGACCTGAGAAACTTTTTCATCTTTTGGGGGTTAGCTCTTGGCTCGCCCAAAGTGGCTAAGCCATTTACAATATCGTTAAATTTTATAACCATTTCATTTATGGATTCATTTTCTTGTATCTTGAAAGAATCATATTGGTAATTTAAAATATTTAATCTAGATTATTTAACTTTATCCATTCCTTAATAATTAATAATGAGTTTTGTCCAAATCTCGTTTTACGACTAAAAATTCGATTAAACTCTGTTAGATCCAAACTACAATATAAAATATTTTTAGCTTTCCAATCAAGTTTTGCAATTTTTTTTTTCTCTTTCATTATATTGTAAAGGTAATTTTTCATATAAATAAAAACCTTTTTCAACAAAATCACACATGTCAATATCGATAGAACATATGTATGCTTGTATCCTAATTTTCCAATATGCAAAATTTGAGAGGACGACTAATTGATTGACTTTCGGAAAAACTAAATTCACTTGATGTCATAGCTCTCAAGTTGTTTAAATATTAAAACAAGATCAACCCACCCTGATACCAATTGTAGGATCCCAACGCACCAAGAGGAGGTGGGGGTGAATTGGTGTTTAAACTCAAAATTACCGATTTCATAAAATATGTCACGGAAGCTTAAAATCGATTCGTTAAACTTTTAAATCAATGCAAATCAAATCATATCACATACATAATAATATGAGAAGGGAGAGGGAGAGATAAAGCAAACACAAAGGACACGGTAGTTTGTTGACGATTGAAACCGTCAACGATTCCACTAAAACACCATTCCTTCATTCCAAATGGGGCAAGGAAGAAACCCTTTACAACACCACCTTTTCTCCGCTTTGAGAGGTAAGACACACCTCTCCTCCTATGAAGCTTATCTTTTCTCTAGCCCGAAAGGTAGGATAGAACCTCTTCTACATAGGAGCTCACACTCAAATTTTTAATAAAATGTTTCTGTCTTTTACAATATCACGCTCACAAGAAGATTTTGAATAATCAGCATTGAGGGATTTTCAATAATTTAGGGATTAAAACTTGGAAACACCATTGCCTCTTGATTCATTTCTGAACAAGAATTAAACCATAAGTAACCTCTCATTTATCAATTGAATCAGGGCTCAACAATGATAGAAAACAGATTTGAACAATTCAGAAATCAGAAATCAGATTTGGAGGAAAAACATATTTCAGAATTTAGGAAATCAGATTCTTAATTGGATTAGAACCTAGAAACTTGGATTGATTCTTGGATCATATCTGAACAAAGAATAGATCAAAAGACAACTTCTCAGTTGTAAATACAAATAGGACCTTACAATGACAAGAGCAGATTCATATCAATACAGAAATCAGCAATCAGAATTTAAATCAGTGCAGGAATTTCAGACTTGTCTATATCCATCCACAATTAATCTAGACTACTACCATATCCTAGGAGACATGGAATTTATCTCCTCATAATTACAAGCATAGATACACAATAGAATGAAGAATAGAAGCAGTTCATCCTGGATGGAGGGCTGTTATGCAGAAATCAGCCCAGCTTCTTCCCCACTCCAACTCCAATCAGCTACAATCTTGCAATGGCTGGCCTCCCTTGATTCCTTAGGATTTTCAGCTTATATATGACTTCCTTCCACCCTTAGATCAGCATCAAATTGTTCCATAGCCCCTGATGTGAGCCACCTGTCCAGGTCCTGAAATTCCAGCTGCTGTGACAGCTTTTGGACAGCAAAAAGTAGGTGGTCCCCCCCTCCTTTTTCTCCTTTGTGCAGTCCTATTTCCCCTGCTAGAAGGGCCAAAACAGTAAGCATCAAAGTCTTCTAATAAGATATAAAAAAATAAGGATTAAGACAATAAGTAAGTCAGCTCAATTATCAAATGGGTCTGGTGTTATGCAGAATTAAAATCCATAGTAAAAAATAATAGTTTTGAGGCCCGGAATGATAACTTTGCACTATATCATGAAAATTGTTCAAATAAAAGTGGTTCAAGGCATTGAAAGCATTTAAGGGATTAATATGGCAAGTAAATGAGGTCAAAAATCAAATGTGGATAAAATTTCATAGGAATGATAACTTGGGTGCCAAAAATGATAACTTGAAGCATTCATTTGGTTGTGGTTATCCAAATGTGATCAAATTTGAACAGCAATAAGTTAAGACAGTAATTTAATGATTGAGTATAAAATGAGAAAGATCAACTAGTTATCACAATCCATGCATTCCAAGCACTTTTGGCCAAAAGTTAGGCAAAATAAGGGCTCGATATGGGTGATTTGAATAGAAAATGGGGTAAAAACCTATTGTGATCAGCTAGTGATCATCGATGCGACCGGCGTCTGCCTCGGCGCCAGCGTGATCAGCCATGGCGACGTGGGCATCGTGGATGGCTTCTGCCTTTGTGCCAGTGTGATCAGCCAGCCGTGGCGGCGTGGGCATCATCGTCGATGTGGCCGGCGTCTGCCTCATTGCTAGCGCGATTAGCCATGGAGACAAGGGCATTGTCGTCGATGCGGTTGGCGTCTGCCTCGGTACTAGCACGATCAGCTAGCCATGGCGGGGCCATGGGCCATGGGCCATGGGCCAATATCAACCCCACTCAACGAGGATGTTGAGCCCTTTATAGGAGAAGATTGTAATGACATGAGGTCTAAGGACTAAAATGGTTTCATTGAATAGTCCCACATGGGCAAAATACGAAGGTAGTCATGGACTTATATGTAACTACCCCTTCACCTATCATACGCGCTTTAAATTCGTGCGGGCCGAAAGTCCAAAGCAAACAATATCTTGATTGGACCGGGGGTATTACAGAATACTGTAACGATCCGAAACATGACCTAAAATTTTTGGTCATTTAAGGCAATTTTGCGTCGTTAGCCCATTCGCCATGCATCATTTAATAGCAGAAGACTTAGAAATTTAAAGGAAATAATAATAAATAAAAACTTTTTATTAGTCATATCATAACTAATACTTCAAAAAACATTAAATGCCTAAAACCTTCGTTACACTATTAGTCTCAGTGTTCATCTAGAATCGTAGATTTTAACCCTAAGCATGTGCAACATTTCATAGTAAGCTTGAGCTATCATCCATTACTTAATTATGCTTACCTGTACGGATCTAGAGTGTAGGATTTCCCAGTTAGAGTATGTAAAGGTCATGCATGTCATTCTATCCTATCACATGATACTACATGCGATGCATCGTCATCATAGTAACAATAACATATGAACATACATGACATGAACTATATCATGAACCTTATATGACAATACATCATGCTTACATTCATTCATCATACAACATTCATGTAACATAAACATCATGTCATACCTCTTTTACTCGCATTCATCATCTGCAAGTATCATGCAGTAGAAATATATTATTCATAATATACATGGCATAACATATCATTTCATTTCACTTTCATTATTATATACATTCTAGGAGTTTCTTCATAACTCTCGGATCCTTACTTCTTGACTTCTTTCATACTTTACATCTCCTCAGAATTGCTTTATAATTCTTTGGATATTTTTCCATTCTTCTTTTCTTTCTTTATTATGTGATCCTTCATGTGTCGTCTTCATACTTCGTCTTTTATCACATAATAACATTTTGACTTTCATTTCATATCATAAGTCATACTTAGGAAGATACACATCCTTGGAAAGTACATACATAAATGTAGAACTTTACTTCTTAAGCTTAGATCCCCTTGAAGTACATACATATGTGTAGAACTTTACTTTCCATCTTTATTTCTTCATCATCATCTTAAACTTCTTTCTTTGTTATAAGGTACTTTTAAGTTAACTTCACTTTCATTCTTACTTTATCTTATAACATCTTTGATCTTAACATAGTTGAAAGAATTATATCACATCATCACATTGGCTAGGTGGGCCACGTCCTTGAGAACACATACATTATAATAGTGAGAGACTTTATTCCAACGAATACGCACACTATAATGGTGAGGGACTTTATTCCGATTAATACACACATTATAATGGTGAGAGACTTTATTCCAGGGGGAATACACACACTTTTTGATGAGGGACTTTGTTCGCTGAGAACTACATAAACAAATGTAGGACTTTATTCCAAGGAATACGCACGCTTAGGTCTCCTTGAAGTATATACATAGGTGCAGGACTTTGCTTCTCAACATTGAAGAGTGAGACATTCTTCAACTTTCAGTGCATTATGCTTTGCATTACATCAATCATTTATATCAATCATTCTTTATATTTTAGCCTAATTACGGCTGAGCATGTCTAAACATATGTCTAGATGTCGTTAGTACATCAACCAATCTTTCATGAATAGCATCATATATAAAATGTATGAAACATCAGAAATCATAATACATCAACAAATAAATGTATGTGTAATTTATATAAACATTTAACGAAATGTATAATATTAACATAACAATTGTTGACAAATAATATGCCAACCTTATGTGACAATTCTGACACAACATCAATAAAAAAATTATATCTCAATAAGTAGCTGTTCATTTTGATTGATTCTAATTTTCATACAAATTATACTTTCAAAGAAATCACATATAAAATTCATAAATTTTTTCTTTTTGGCATTTAATTCCAGAAATTCATACAACTATCGAGATTTATTCTTTACATAGTAATTTGGTCATAGTAATTTGGCAGAAGACACTAAAATATTAATAATTTATTTTATACATGTTCTTTTCAATTAATTCCAATTTTCATAGAAAGATAACATTTAACTTGTGAATGAATTTAAAACCCTAATTCAATATTTCTAATTTATGATACTTTTTACAATTTCGTCTCGCTGTTACCCGAGACAGCATGACAGTGGTATGATATTTGGATCATAATTATTTTTATAAATCTTCAAATCGAATGAAACAAATATTTTTGGGAACTAGACTTCGAGGGCTTTCCATCATTTATAATTTTATGATAAGTAAAACCTACTCAAATAATTATTACAAAATAGTCACAAATTTAATAGATTGTGCAAAATAACTCATGCAACTCTCAATCAAAATCCCTATTAAGAACAAGGTGTTCTTAAAACTCTCAATCCAAACAAAACATCATCGAGAGTGGAGAGGGGGTTCGATCCCCTTTACATACCTTTAGATTTTAGATTAAAATTCCTTTTTCCTAATCATCTTGTATCCTTCTTCATCATTTAGAAGCTTCTAAGTTTTCTTTTCCTTTTCTTAAAAACCTTGATATTATCTTTGTTGATCTTAAAACATAACCACTCACTATGAAGAATAAGACTCTAGATCTCCTAACCTTAGACTTTTCTTGATGGAGAAGAAAAAGAAAGAAGAGGGGTTGACGGTTAGATTTTTTGAGGAATTAATAAAGTTGTGGGTCCTTTATATAAGATTTATATTAGGACTTTGATCAAAAGGTCCAAAATTATAGTGTATTAAGCGATAATATCCTAATTTGTTGGTATATAGGCAATCCTTTGTCTTTTGGAAGAAATAATTCAGAATAAAATCCTATTCTAGATCTCATTCTGCAATTAAATTGGCGGATTCTTTCTATAATTTTTTTTTATTTCCAAACTTATCTAAAGGCTATAGGCCTAAAACAAAATTTTCTTGATAAGACGCAGTAAATATTTTGGTTCAATGCCAAGAATCATCATGCGTGGATTCTTCTTAATTTTGATGGAGAATGTGGAGTTTGGTTTGGCTATCGTTAAGAGTCTCCAATGTCTTGGAAGTATTATGCACAAGGATACCCTTAATGCCACTCGATAATCCTTAATGCTACTCCTCTCTTACCCATTCTACCCTTATAATTTAAAACTATACAATCATCTTGCATTTTTAAAATAGTGGAAGATCAAAAGTCTTCTCTCTCTTTTTCCAATAACAGATTTTATTATTTTATAATAATTAACATCAAAAGTTTTTATTTTTTATATCTATATCTATATCTATATATATATATATATATAAAAGCAGAGGTAGAAAGTGACACGTGTCGAACTCTCATAAATTAAAAATATAAAGTGATAATATTATAATTATATAATCATGGATACTCAAACGTTAGTTATTAAAAAAATATCTATCTAATATATATATATATATATATATATATTGAAAGTACCATGTGTCAAGATCTCATAAATTGAATGTATAAAAAAATAATATTTTTAATTATATAATTATGAAAACTCAAAAGTTAGTTATTAAAATATATACAATTATATTTATTTTTATTTTAAAATTATATATTTGTAACTATAAATAGAGGGACTTTCAGTTTCATTTGCATAGATGCCTTCTCTTGAAGAAAAAGTTCGTGCAGACCGACAAATATAGGTCTGTGCATGATAAAAAAAATTTATATATAATTTTCTCTCCTATAATAAAAAATACTAAATGTTATATGGAGCTTTTAATTTATATTTGTATACTCGACGCCTTCTTTGAAGGCAAGGAGTGTGTGAGGACCCACAAATATAAGTTTGTGCACAATGAAAAAATACTCTTATATAATTTCTCTTTGTCTAATAAAGATTAAATATTATAATTTTTATAAAAGAAAAGACTAATTTTATAAAGTACGAGTAACGTATATGCATTTCATACTCTAATGATGATATCTATTGATAATTAATATAAGTATCATCAAAGTTTTTAATATATAGGATACAAATAAGTAACTATGTATGCAGATATATATCTACATCTTATATATACAAATAAAGATAAGCATATATGTATATACCTCTTATACATCTCCTTATTCTGTATATACGTGTTTGTGTGTGTGTATAAGCGTGTTTGTGTGTGTTATATACACACACACAAACACATATACAGAATAAGGAGTATATATATATATATATATGAAAATTTTTTTCTATAGCCAATGATATATGAAATAAATCATATATTTTTGTATTAACAATATTTATTCTCATATATTATTTATACTAATAATTATGAATTGTATATAATATCTTTTTATTGTTATCAGGTTGTTGTGCTATGAAGGCGATAAAAGATTTACATATATATCGGATAGTTTGTTATAAACCATATAGGATGCATAATTAGTTAATAATTAAATAATCAACTATACTTAGTCATTTTATTAGTCTAACTAATATGTGAAATAATTCATATATTTTTGTGTTAATAAGATTTATAATCCTATATTATTTCTATTAATGATTTTTAGTCGTATATAGTTATTTTTTATTATTATGAGGTTGGTGTTCTATAAAGGAGATAGAAGATTTGTGTACATCAATTATTTTAGAATATCAAACAATTAAGATTTGTGATCATTTTGTCATTACTAAATAATTTGTTATAAACTAATATAGGACACATAATATGCTAATAATAAAATAATTAGCTAGACTTAATCATTATTTTAATATTATTAATAGTTTTTAAATTTATTATTATTTGTATATCCATATGTCATAGTTCATTATAAACAAATGCATGATACGTAATCAGCTAATAACAAAAAAATCAACCAAATTTAATCATTTTGTTGTTGTTATTTTATCAAGATAGAAGATTTATGCATATCAATTACTTTAGAATATCAAACAAAATAAACATTTTATTATTATTGGATATTTAGTTACAAACCAATATAAGATACTTAATCACCTATAATAAAAATTAGTTATTATTTAAATTATTATTTAATTATATTACTTATGATAAAATTTTATATTGTAAATAAGATATAGTATAATATCTATAAAAGTTTATTATCTACATTAACTAAATTATTATTTGAGTGATTTTTAATTTAATTATTATTTCTTATATATTATCTACATTAACTATAAATATCCCGATGTATATGATGCTATGGTGCATATTGCAAAAGCAAGTTATACATTCTATTATGTGTGCATGTTTTCTCTCAAGAATAAGAAATATTTTTTTTATAAATTGTATATACAAATTGTGTATTGTACACCATGTACAAATAGAAGAGCTCTCAATTTTTATTTGCATATTCGACTCCCTCTTTAAAAGCAAAGAGTACGTGCGGGCATACAAATATACACATGTGCGTGATAAAAAAAATATTTTATTATAATATCATCATGATATTCAAAAGTTCATTATGAAATATATATATATCTTTATTCATATTTTTAAATTCAATATTTGTAACTATGAATAGATGATGCTTTCAAAATAGTAATATACTTGATGTCCTTTATGATGTAGAATACCATGTGCAGATCTCTAAATGTATATCTCTATATGCTAACAAAATGTTGTATGCATATGAAGATATTTAAATCAAAAGCTTGCATCTTTGATCTTATAATAATAATTACATTTATTATTAGTAAAAATCATAATTATTTTTTATTATTATGATAATAATTCTAATGAATTAATATTCATAAAATTATTACTATGGTAAACTTAATAATATCAATGAGTATCACATCATTTAGTGCTAAAAACCTTTTTTGTTGGTTATTGAAGTTTACACATTTATATCCATATTTATTTATTTATATAAAAGAAAAGATAGAAGATGCTAAGTATCATTATTTCATTAAGAAGTGTATCGTTAAAATGATTTTTTAAATGAAAGTTTATAAAGTATGTTAGTTATGTTATAATAATAAATAAAATAATTTATATTCATAAGTAATATATATCATGATGATATTGATTAATATTGAGTAAATATATATGTTCCCTATATAATATAATTATAATTTTAAAATTATATTTCCTTTAAAATAAAAAATATAATTATATATTTATATTCACACATATCTATGTATAATAATTATATGATGCCATATATGAAATAAAATTATATTTTTCTAAAAAAACTATTATGAACGAGAATTGATCATATACAATAAAATTAATATTTTTTTGTATCTATCTATCAAATATGTTTTTTGTCCCACATTCAAAGGTTTTCAAATATAAATGAAAATGTAATCATATTCAACTATATAATTTAATATCACATTTGAAGTTTATAATATGAAATAGATAAGATGGACTATAAAATAGGAAAAATTCACAAACTTTATAGCTATCTTTTCGGATTAAGTCAGGTGGAAGATAAATATAAATAAATTCTAATGTTAAGTTATATGGAAGATAAATATAACAATCATATTTCATATCTATATTGTATTATAAAGAATAAAATATATTCCTAATGTTTCATTGAGAACAACCCAAATGATGAATAAAAAATTATGTAAGAAATAAATGCTACCTGGCACACACAAAATAATCTTTTTAAATTTAATTTTAAATAATATATTATATATATCTATAATGACAACATGAATAAACTAAATATTATTTATATAATATATCATATATTCTTTAGTTCCTCATGTAAATATTATCAAACACTAAGAAGTAATATATATATATATATATATATATATATAATCAAGGTGAGGATTTGCATGGAATTAACTTATGATCATATTAAAAATTTGACACCTATACTCAAATAATAATATTAAAAAAATATTACTTATATTTCTTATTAAAATAAATGTTGTCAACACTAGATATAAACTTTTAATTATATCATATAAAATATTTAACTTCAATCACTATTTATATTTAATACATACATAACATGCATATATACACTCACCTTAAAGAGAGTTAAAAGTTGGATGTAAACCTATCATGAAGCCATGTAATATGATCTAGATAATTGAATTCTTAAAGTTAGATCATGTACGATAAAAAATAACATTAATTAATTTTTAAGAATGAAAAACATATAATTTTTTATACAGATTGTTGTAAGAAAGTTATAACAATTAAGTATATATTTTAAAATAAATTATTATAAAAATATACTTAATTAAGAAGTGAATGCATTGTGGTGGACATTTTTTAAAAAATAGACAACAAAATATAATTTGCTACAAATTATGAAAAATATAAGTAATAAAGGAATTTAGATCTAATTATCATCTTTGCCATTTCATCATCAATCTCTCCATATAAATATAGCATATATAATTAAATGAAGGTAGAAATTGACCTATGGCACTATTTCATTAAGTCACATATAATGCTTAAAATATGTAAATAATTTTAACAGTTATTTTAGTATGATATATAATAACTTAATTTATTTATGTTATATATCTTTACATACATATAGCATGTCAAATATGACATTTTTACATTGTCACATAGAAAATGAAATAGATAAAATAAAAAATAATAGACATTGTTAAAAAAACAAAAATAAATATTATTTACTTGATTGTAAGACATGATATTATTTTAAAAAAATATAGATATCAATTGTTATTTATACCTATATTATATCGTAATTAAAAAGATATATAATTTGAAAGGAGAAGTCACAGTGTTTATAGATTGAATTATTTTACTAAGATTTGTAACCATGTTATTACTATCGAATAGTTTGTTATAAACAATATAGGATACATAATTAGTTAATAATAAAATAATCAACTAAACTTAATCATTTTATTAGTATAATTAATATGTGAAATAATTCATATATATTTTTGTTAATAATATTTATAATCCTATATTATTTCTATTAATATTTTTTATTCGTATATAGTTATTTTTTTATTGTTATGAGGTTGGTGTTCTATAAAGTAGATAGAAGATTTACATACATCAGTTATTTTAGAATATCAAACAACTAAGATTTGTGACCATTTTGTTATCATTGAATAATTTGTTATAAACTAATATAGGATACATAATATGCTAATAATAAAATAATTAGCTAGACTTAATCATTATTTTAATATTATTAATAGTTTTTAAATTTATTATTATATGTATATCCATATGTCATAGTTCATTATAAACAAATGCATGATACATAATCAACTAATAACAAAAAAATCAACCAAATTTAATCATTTTGTTATTTTTATTTTATCAAGATAGAAAATTTATGCATATCAATCATTTTAGAATATCAAACAAAATAATCATTTTATTATTATTGGATAGTTAGTTACAAATCAATATAAGATACTTAATCACCTATAATAAAAGTTAGTTATTATTTAATTATATTACTTATGATAAAATTTTATATTGTAAATAAGATATAGTATAATATCTATAAAATTTTATTATTGAGTGGTTTCTAATTTAATTATTATTTCTTATATATTATCTACGTTAGCTATAAATATCGCGATGTATATGATGCTATGGTGCATATTGCAAAAGCAAGTTATACATTCTATTATGTGTGTATGTTTTCTCTCAAGAATAAGAGATATTTTTTTTATAAATTATATATACAATTTTTGTATTATACACCATGTACAAATAGAGGGGCTCCCAATTTTTATTTGCATATTCGACTCCCTCTTTAAAACCAAAGAGTACGTGCGGACATACGAATATACACATCTGCGTGATAAAAAAATATTTTATTATAATATCATCATGATATTCAAAAGTTCATTACGAAATATATATATCTTTATTTATATTTTTAAATTCAATATTTGTAACTATGAAGAGATGATGCTTCCAAAATATTAGTATACTTTATGTCCTTTATGATATAGAATACCATGTGCATATCTCTAAGTGTATGTCTCTATATGCTAACAAAATGTTGTATGTATATTAAGATATTTAAGTCAAAAACTTGCATCTTTGATCTTATAATAATAATTACATTTATTATTAATAAAAAACATAAATATTTTTTATTATTATGATAATAATCCTAATGAATTAATATCATAAATTTGTTACTATGGTAAACTTAATAATATCAATGAGTATCACATCATTTAGTGATAAAAATGTTTTTTTGTTGGTTATTGAAGTTTACACATTTATATCCATATTTATTTATTTATATAAAAGAAAAGATAGAAGATGCTAAGTATCATTATTTCATTAAGTAGTGTATCGTTAAAATTATTTTTTAAATGAAAGTTTATAAAGTATGTTAGTTATGTTATAATAATAAATAAAATAATTTGTATTCATAATTAATATATATCATGATGATATTGATTAATATTCAGTAAATATCTATATTCCCTATATAATATAACTATAATTTTAAAATTATATTTCCTTTATAATATAAAATAAAATATTATAAAAAATATAGTTATATATTTATATTCACACGTATCTATGTATAATAATTATATGTTGCCACATATGAAATAAAATTATATTAAATAATTATATATTTTTTTAAAAACTATTATGAACGAGAATTGATCATATATAATAAAATTAGTATTTTTTTTTGTATCTATCTATCAAATATGCTTTTAGTCCCACATTCAAAGTTTTCAAATATAAATGAAAATAGAATCATATTCAACTATGTAATTTAATTCCACATTTGAAGTTTATAATATGAAATAGATAAGATAAACTATAAAATAGGAAGTATTCACAAACTTTATAGCTATCTTTCCCGATTAAGTCAATCTATCAATAATTTTTTAAGATTTGAAGGCAGAAGCATGTGACACATAATCAAATAAAAAAATATAAAATAATTCTAATGTTAAGTTATATAGAAGATAAATATAACAATTATATTTCATATCTATATTGTATTATAAAGAATAAAATATATTCCTATTTTTCCTTTGAGAGCAACCCAAATGATGAATAAAAAATTAGATACTAATAATAGTGCACATTATATTTGACAGGTGGAAGGGATAAATGCTACTTGACACATACAAAATAATCTTTTTAAATTTACTTTTAAATAATATATTATGTATATCTATAGTGACAACATGAATAAACTAAATATTATTTATATAATATATCATATATTTTTTAGTTCCTCATGTAAATATTATCAAACACTAAGAAGTAAAAAATATATATATAACCAAGGTGAGGATTTGCATGGAATTAACTTATCATCATCTTAAAAATTTGACACCTATACTCAAATAATAATATTAAAAAATATTATTTATATTTCTTATTAAAATAGATGTTGCAGCACCAGATATAAACTTTTAGTTATATCAAATAAAATATTTAACTTCAATCATTATTTATATTTAATACATACATAACATGTATATATACACACCTTAAAGAGAGTTAAAAGTTGGATGTAACCTATCATGAAGCCATGTAATATGACTTAGATAATTGGATTCTTAAAGTGATATCGTGTACGATAAAGAATAACATTAATTAATTTTTAAGAATGAAAAAATATAATTGTTTATATAGATTGTTGGAAGAAAGTTATAACAATTAAGTATATATTTTAAAATAAATTATTATAAAAATATACTTAATTAAGAAGTGAATGCATTGTGGTGAACATTTTCTAAAAAATAGACAACAAAATATAATTTGCTATAAATTATAAAAAAATATAAGTAATAAAAGAATTTACATATAATTATCATCTTTGTCATTTCATCATCAATCTCTCCATATAAATATAGCATATATAATTAAATGGAAAGGTAGAAATTGACAGTTATTATAGCACTATTTCATTAAGTCATATATAATGCTTAAAATATTTAAATAATTTTAACAGTTATTTTAGTATGATATATAATAATTTAACTTATTTATATTATATATCTTTACATACATATAGCATGTCAAATATGACATGTTTACATTGTGAAAATGAAATAGATAAAATAGCAAATAATAGACATTGTTAAAAATACTAAAATAAATAGTATTTACTTAATTGTAAGACATGATATTATTTTAAAAAATATAGATATCAATTGTTATTTATACCTATATTATATCGAAATTAAAAATATATATAATTTGAATGGAGAAGTCATGGTGTTTCTATATTGTCATATGTAAATTAACATCGATAAAATAAAAATTTTTAAATATAGATGTTAACAGAGTAACAAAGTTAAGGGGGAAAAAGATAGAGTAAAACATAATTAAAAATGAAAGAGAATGTAATAGATTTATAAAAATTTCAAATAAATTTAATTTATTATAACATATTTACATATATAAGTTTCTAAGGTGAGAAAATGATTATATAATTTATAAATTTTTTATCAAAATAAAATTTTTATTTTATAATCAAATTGTATTTAATTCTGTGTCCTCTGCGCATCGCGCGGGTCATCATACTAGTATATATAAAAAGCAGAGGTAGAAAGTGACACATATCAAGCTCTCATAAATTGAATGTATAAAAGAATAATATTTTATTATATAATCATGGATACTTATAATCATATTTCATTATAATTGGATAGACATATGTATATCAATTAGTATCCAAAATAATTTTATTATATAATAGTTTGTTATAAACCGATAGAGGATATGTAATGAACCAATAACAAAATAAATAATCATAGATACTTATAATCATATTTAATCATATACTATTTGTACTAATATGTTTTAGTTGTATATAATTATTATTATTATTATTATGTTGGTTAGTCTTTCAAAAATTAGTTATTAGAAAATATATATGATTATATATGTCATTATTTGTTATAAATTGATATAGGATATATAATCACCTAATAACAAAATAGTCAAATCAAACTTAATCCTTTTATTATTATTAGTAGTAGTTTGTTAATTTGTTACCTATATATATTTCATGTTTACAATAATTATAATCATATATTTTTATATTATTTTTACTAATAAGTTTTAATTGTATATTAATATTCGAATTAATCAGGTTGTTATAATTACAATCATATATTATTATAATAATCATAGACTTATGTATATCAAATAGTATCTAATCAAAGTTTGTTACAAACCATTGATCAAAATATTCTAATAAACTAATAACAAATTGTTCAACTACTGTACATGAAATATTATTTCTGTAACAAATTATTCGAGTATTACAAACGAAAGATTTTTTACCAGTATCTATCTCATATATAAAACCCTTATAATAATTGTTATCAGCATGACCGAAAGGAGGATAGAAACGAAGATCATCATTGTATGTTCATATTTTTTTCACTTAATTTATTGATCTTTGTTTTTTCCTAAGAAATCATAGTTACAAATAGTTTTTCTACATATCTTTGTAATTAATTTTTGTCATTATTCTAACAGGTAATTATTTGATAATATATATTGCTTTGATTATTTTTTTTAGATTTCTTTTCATTGAATCATGGCTGAAAAAATTGATTTCATTTCTGATATAAATCCAACTAAGATGCATTGGAATCTCAAAGTTTGTGTGGTACGAATGTGGGATGTCCCTGATCGTGGTAATTCTAACAATACATACTCCATGGAAATGATATTACAAGATGAAAAGGTATAAATAAAAATATATTATTATATTCAAAATTGATAATCATATTTGAGAATTTTACAAATTTTCACACTAATTTTTGTTTTCATTTTGCAGGGAGGTCGCATTCATGCTACTATTGGAAAATCAATAATTCGTTTATTCAAAACAAAGATCAATGAATTAGGATTGTATGTGATGAAAAATTTTGTGGTGGGGACAAATATTTTGTTTTTGAAGTATACAAATCATAAATTGAGACTAACTTTTACGCAAAGAACTTTTGTCATGGAAACAGTAGATCCAAAATTCTGCATGAATATCTTTGATCTACGTCCTTATGGACAGTTACTGAATGAAACTAATGTTGATGAGAAGGAACTATTTGGTAATAATTCTTTTACACATTTATAATTTTCAATTGATGTATCTAATTCATTAATATTGTTTCTTAAATTGTTGTAAAACATTTTAGATGTCATAGGAGAGATTGTAAGTCGTAGCGAAGTTCGAGAGAGCAAAAAGGATAACAAGAATAGTATCTTCATGAATGTAGAACTTAAAGATCACGAGTAATTTGTAATAGTAATTTTAGTAATTTATTACATTATGTTACATTTATCGTACTTTTGTGTTTATAATTTTTTTTCGTGTAGGAGGAATATTATCTCTGCATCATTCTGGGGAGAATTTGTTGATCAAATCGTATCACACTTGGATGCATCAGTGGGCCAACCTGTTATAGTTGTGATGCAATTAATAAGAGCTCAAAAATTTCAAGGTGAATAACTTTACATAAATAATGTTTTCTATAATTTTATATTTACATATAACAGTATTTTCTCATTATAACTTAAATTAAATTACTTCAGATAAGTATTCAGTGCAAAATACTTGGCATGCTTCTAAGCTCTGGATTAATTCTGATCTTCCTCAAGTTAAAGATTTTAAATCGAGGTTTTGTATATTATTATTTTTTTACTATATATTCAATGAGATGTCTTATAATTTTTTTATAATTAGTATTTTAAATATATATATATATATATATATATATATATATATATATGATAACACATACAGGTTGCATTTTCAAAATGGAACTACAATAGAGAGGATAACCCAAATTTCCTCACAATGTAGCCATTCCATTTTTGATGTATTATCCTTTGGAGCTGTGGAGGTCAAACTTATTAGAGATTTAGTTCAATGTCTCCAGGTACTTATTTTTACAATAATTTTTATTACATAATTTTTTTATTATTGGTCATTCATTCTATACCTAATGCAAAATTTATATACATAGGCAGGAAGTTTTTGGATAGTTGCAATGGTAGTGGACATAGAATTACAAAAAGAATGGTCCTATTTGGGATGCAAGAGATGTCCAAAGAAAGTTGACAAAATTGGAAATCAATATTATTGTAAAAAATGTGACCGTCTTGACACTTCAGCTATTTATAGGTAAATACTAAAATTTCTCTCACAATAATACCACAATTTGATAATATTTTATTCGTTTAATGAATCTTATGATTTAGATACAAACTTCAAGTGCGCGTGATGGATGGCACTGGGTTTATTTCATTGCTACTTTGGAATCGTGAAGCCTTCCAAATCATAGGAAAGTCTGCTACTGAAATAAATGAGAGCTTAAAAGGGGTAAATTTTTTAAATTTATTCACTTTAAAATTATTAAATATGTGTCTTACTAACATAGCTTCAGGATGGTGATGCTATTGACGAGTGTGTCTATCCATCGGAAATAAATGTCCTTATTGACAAAAAAGCTATGTTTAAAGTAAACATTAGAAGTTCCAACATTGAAGCAAATGATGAAGTTTATACTGTTATTAAACTTAGCGAAGATCAAGAACTTATAAAGCAATATAGTCAGTGTTTGCTTGAAGAACCATTTAATGTAAGTGATCAATAATTTATTGTGTTTATATCAATGATTACAATTAATTTAGTTTCATAATTATAGTTATATTTTGTGTTTCTTTTATATGATCCAAATTTCAATAGTGAACAAAGTGAAGGAGTTGCATGTGAACTAGAAAGTTTTCAGGTTATCCTAACACACATTTTATTTATTTGTTTATTCTACACATACATACATACATACATACATACATACATATATACACACACTAATGCATACAAAGAAATTTTAATTATGTTTTAAAACTCCATGTGTTTTTAGGATTCTACTGATAATGAGATCACACCTCTTACAAAGACACTAAGAGAGTGATAATCAAGAAAGAGAAGAATGCATGACATTGTTGAAATTGACATGTTGTTTAGTGTGATATTTTTTTAAACTATTTTATTTAGCATGAACCAATGTGGATGTAATAAATAAAATTTCTTGCCATATTATTAAATCTATTTGATTTTCATCATTAATTAGGCCAGCAGTGTTATATGGTAGTGAATGTTGGGCTATGAAGGGACAACATGAACGTAAAGTGGGGGTAGCCGAAATGAGGATGTTGAGATGGATGTGTGGTCATACAAGATTAGATAAGATTAGGAATGACCATATACGTGAACGAGTCGGAGTGGCTCCTATTAGTGAAAAAATGGTAGAGAATCGTTTGAGATGGTTTGGTCATGTTCAGAGAAGACCATTAGATGCGCCAGTAAGAAGAGTAGATCAAATAATCTGGAGTCCGATTAAAAGAGGAAGAGGGAGGCCAAGGCGGACACTTGGCGAACTAATAGAGTAAGATCTATTGGTGAATAATATACCGAAAGGTTTGGTTACTAATAGAGCGGAATGACGTCGTATGATCCATGTAGCCGACCCCACCTAGTGGGATAAGGCTTTGTTGTTGTTGTTGTTGTTGTTGTTGATTTTCATCATTAATTATTATATTTTACTATTATATTATATTTTTTATTTATAGATGTGTCCTTATTTCTCATTAGTTTATTTTCAAAATTAACCAAGATTAAAATTTCAGTTGTTATTTTTTTGGAAAATATTGTTAAATTAATAAAATATAATATATAAAATGAAATAAATATCATTTTGTTATTTGCAGCCCATTATAAATTACACAATTATTTAGGATAAGTTAACAAGAGATTCTAATCAACTAATAATAAATAATTCAACTACTAAATCAATGGAATGGGGTAAAAGATTTTATGTTTTGTCTACGTTAAGTGAATAATATAATCTAATTAACTAATATAAACAAAAATTATAAAGATAATGTAAAAAGATTTTTTTAAAAGCCTTTATGATAAATATAGGAAAAATATATATTTTAACAAAAATTGCTATTCCCGCAATTAAATTATTCTAAAATATGTAGGGAGATATGATTAAGAAGTGCAAAGAACACATGATATAACCAGAGCAAGTGCAAAGGGTGGTTACTAAAAATTTAATATATTTTTTCTGAAAATTAACAAATAATTTATGTTAGATCGGTAATCTAAATAATATTATTGATTATAAAAAACATAGTATATATCAAATGAAATAAAATTGTGTTATTATTGTTACCAATTTGTTATAAAAAAATATTTTTTTAGTATAAGTGAATAATAGATTTAATCCGGCAATAACAAACTATTCAATTGATTAAGTGATTAACTATTGTAGATTATTAAAATTATTATATTGGACTATGATAAGTAAATAATATCTTTTAATGAACTAATAGCAAATTATCAACTACTATTTCTATTATTATCTATCACAAATATAAAACTCCTTAATAAGTGTCAAATTATCTATAACTCTAACAAAGAGGAGACACATACCACTGAAAGGAGATTGAAAAGGAACATCATCACTATGATATGTTAATATTTTTTCGCATTATTTATACATTTGTATTATTTATATTGTTTTAGAAAATATTGTTAACTTAATAAAATATACTATATAAAATGAAATAAATATCATTTTGTTATTTGTAATCCATTACAAAATAAATAGTATTTTATTTTAATTGAAGAAAAGATTATCATCAACTAATAACAAAATATCCAGCTCTCAATCATGGAATGATATAGAAGATTTACTTTTATTTACGGTAATTGAATACAATAATCTAATTAACTAATACAAATTACAATTATAGAAATAATGTAAAAAGAATTATTCTAAAACACTATATGATAAATATAGAAAATTTTTTATTTTAACTAAAAAAGTAAAATTTTTAGATATTTTAATATTTCTAAAATAAGTAGGGAGATGGAGTAAGAGGAGCAACAAACGCACGCAACTAACCATAGGAAGTGCAGATGGTGGTTACGAAAAATTTGAAACATTTTCTATAAATTAACAAATATTGTTATGTTATGTAAATTAACATAATATGTATCATAAATTTTTTTGTTATTACTGTTACTAATTTTTTATAGGAAAAAATTAGGATAAGTAAATAAGAAATTCTAATCAGCTAATAACAAACTACTACATTAAATGATTATTGTAAAATTTTTAAAAAACTTTTTGATGATAATTAAATAATATAATTTAATAAAAAAATAACAATTTATCAACTAGCAAGTGCAGATGGTGGTTACTAAAAATTTGATATATTTTCTGTAAATTAATAAACATTATTATGTTAAATTGGTAATTTAAAAAATATGATTAATTTTAAGAAAACATAATATGTATCAAATGGAAATTTTTTTGTTATTACTGTTACCAATTTCTTATAGGAAAAACTTAGGATAAGTGAATAATATATTCTAACGAGCTAATAACAAACTATTCAATTAAATGATTATTGTAATATATAAAAAATCTTTTGTTATGATAATTAAATAATTTATTTTAATAAACAAATTATCAACTATTATAAATGAAAGTCTTTTTATTTTAATATCTACCGCAAATATAAATCATCTTATAAGTGTCAAATTTTCTTCTATTTGTTATTAGCTCTAACAAAGAGAAGACATCACCGAAAGGAGATTGGAGGCGGACACCACTATTATATGCTAGTATTATTTTGCTTGATTTATACATTTTTATCATCATTGATTTTTGCTATGGATCAATGCTTACCAAGAGTTTTCTACATCATCTTTAAAATCACAATCATCTCTACGGCTTTCAAAAGTAATTATGAATTTCACATATATTTTTTTCATCTTTAGGCATAAAATTTTCAGTATCAATTTTAAACAAGTGTATTTTATTGAGCTACACAGATTTCTTAAACATTATAAATAAAATATAACTAACAAATGAAACCAAGATTTAGTTACATTCAATGACCAATTTATGCATAAAGAATTGGAGAATGTATATTGATTTAAGTATCAAGGATTGAACTTTTACATCCCTTAACTATTTGTCATACATGATTTTAAATAATAATACATGCTCCATCTTCTTAGAACCTTAGGTAACATGAATAATAATTAATATAGCATACCATCATTATGGAAAATAAATATTTTTTTGAATAAATAAACAATTAAAAAATCATGTAAACACTTAAAATATCAAGTGAATTATTTATTTAAATATGGGAATTTTCATTTTTAATTTCTTTTCTTTTTTACATGAATTAATAATGCTTGATGTTTGTTCTTCATTTGATTATTATATTAATAATAGAAACTCATGTGAGGATATATTTTAAATAATCATATTTTATATTGCATCAAGAGATATTTGGTTAATCTTCTGGTGAGACATCGTGCTAAAGAAAAATTAACATTGACAAATATTATAAGATATTTTTATATATTTGCAAGGTTTCTTATATGATTTTTTTTTTTTTGCAATAGGCAGTACATGGAAAATACAAAAAAGAAATTTGCAAGGATGAATAGAAAAGGCATCCTAAATAGAAAGAGGGCAAAATATTCCTCAGGTACTAATGCCAACACATTGGATGCATGTTTTTATATTTATATGACCTTTTTTTCTTTTGTCGTATCTCATTTTGGGGTAACAATGAAAGTTATGTTAGCAACAACACTTGTGATAGAATTTCTTGTGATAGAATTATCAATCCCAATTGAATCATGATACTTAAGAATATGTGCCATATAATATAAATTTTTCTCTTCACTGAAAATTATTGTAATATATTTTTCCTGCCAAATAACCTTGTGGAAGTGGTAGATTCAATCTAATTAAAATATTTCATTTTATTATTAAACCCATGTAAGGTATTTGATGAGTGAGTTATGACTCTAACATAGGATTAATCGAGGGAGAAACATAGACTATATTGCAAATTATTATGAATATATATATATATATATCTGTGTGTATATATGTATATATAACATATCATTTTTCTCCCGTGGATATACATAAAGCATCATCCCGCAAATAAATATTCATAATGTTACATGAAAATTTATAAAGCCCATGTACAGAGCCATCATGTGACTAAATATCTAAATTACCCTTTTTTTAGAAATAGAACATCAAGATGAATACATATTATTGTTATTATATTGAATTTATTTTATATTTCACTATTTACTAAGTTGTCAATTATGAGTTTTTGTTTGAGTTTTACTCTTGGTCCACAGAAAATAGTGAATCCAAAGATGCTAGAGACAAGAATGTGTTGAATCAAAGCACAATTCCTCTTTTATATGATGAACCAAATGGAAAGTTGTCACATCAATAAATATTATCTATCATTTTTTATTATTTTTGTAAATATATTATATCAATAACTGTTTAATTTAAGTTTTCTCATCTCTAGTTGCCCATTCAAAAAATATAATGTCTTCTTCAAATGCAACTCCCAATGACAATTGTTCTTCTACAAGTATAAAAGTAAAGAAGGCTAAAGGCATATTCATTAACGAGGCTAAAGATTCAACTCAAAAAAACATGCGCTACAAAAATGTATGCTTTAATATTGAGAGACAAAAAGAGTCGAATTTTAAAGGTGAGTTAATTGCTAAACTATTATTTAGTAAGAAATTTTATTGTAATTGTGAAGATAATTCCAATATCTTTATCTTCAAAATAGTCACTTATTTTACAAATAAAATTGTTTCATGATAGGCATCCAAATTGACACTAGCGTTCATCATTCAAGAAGTGAGCAAGGTGACAAAGGTTGTATTATCATTTTTCCTCAATGTAGAATAATTTAGCAATTTCAATGTAAATTATACCATAACTTATATTTATTTAATTAATCATATGTATTTAAATTATTAATGTATATACAACAAATGGTAACCCATTACAGCAAGATAAATGGATTCTTATATTATGTACAATTTAATAAATAAATTAATTGGTTTTAGAACTCTATATATTAAAATAACTCGGTCTTTTTCATGTTGGTCTTCTTCCTTCTAACTTAGTTTTCCATTCAATATTGCATGGTCCATGGGAGTTGGGTAAATAAATGTACTTTTGTAAAAAATTCTAACATGAAATATTCTTTTATTTTTTTTATAATTTGAACACTAAAATAAAAATAGCATATAGTTATGGAAACTAAATATTTTCTTACATATTTTAATATTACACGTAATAAGCATTTCCAATATTATTATGATACTCTTACTTTCGCCACAAATCTCATTAAATTAGCATTGCATATATGTATGGAAAATAATAATTTATATCTTTTTATTGCATTAAAAGCAGACCACATGCAAGAATGCACAGAAGATCAGACCGAAAATAACTTCGAAGTTATATTGGTTAACCATTGTATAATTAATCTGTATTCCTTTTTGTACATAAAAATTGAAAATCAATATATAATTTAAATATCACTAATTTAGTTTGTTAAATATTTTTAGAAGATGACATTGAGCCTATGGAGATATATTATGAAGGTACATATATTATTATGTCCCATCATTTGAATGATCATATTGTAAACAAATTATGAATATTTTTTTACATTTACAGGTTATTGGGATATAGGAGATCCAATTTGTGAATGCAAAGATTGTGGAGCATATTTTTGGTATGAAGAAAGAATCAACAAGCGAAGCAAATCCAAAAGACCAGAATTTTCTTTGTGTTGTTGCCATGGAAAAATGAAGTTACCAATTCCAAAAGAGCCTCCTCAAATTTTATTACAACTATTGTTTGGAACAGGTTAGAAACTAATTAATGTTAATAAATATTATTACCATCAAAAGTACATATTTATCATTTTCTCTCTTTTTAATAGGTCTCATGAGTCATCATTTTCAAGAAAATATTAGAAGTTATAATTCTATGTTCTCATTTACCTCAATGGGTGGTAAAGTCGATACATCTATCAATCAAACATCTGGACCAAGAATATTTCGATTATATGGCCAAAATTTTCATCAGATTGGAAGTTTGTTGCCTCTCGAAGGATCAATTTCAAAATTTGCACAATTATATATTTTTGATACAGAAAATGAAGTGGAAAATAAAATACATGCAGCGAGGTTGGTATTCTAATTTTCTAAATAATAGAATGAATTTATTTATTTTTCACATTATTATAGTCCTTTAGTATAATTATTGGAATTTATTAGTTTATACTTTTTTTTTTTGCAGTAATGGTCAAAATACAAATAAACTTCATGCCGAGGTAGTTGTTATATTAAAACAAATGCTTAATGAACACAATGCTTTAGCAAAAAACTTTAGAATGGTAAGGGAAAGATTTCAAGAGAACATAGGCTCAAATATTAAACTCAAATTGATTGGAAAATGAAACACTGATGGAAGGAAATATAATTTACCAACAATTTCAGAAGTCGCTGCTTTGATAGTAGGGGATTTTGAACCTTCAATAGGTGATAGAGATATTATTATTGAAACACAATCTGGACAATTACAAAAAATAAATGAATTAAATGCTACCTATTTAAGTTTGCAATACCCTTTGCTTTTTCCATATGCTGAAGATGGTTATAGAGAAGATATCTCATTAACTCAACATACTGAATCTAATGGAGGAAGAAAAATGTCAGCATGCGAGAATATTTTTCTTACAAGATGCAAGAAAGGAAATATGAAGTTCCAACTATTGTATATTCAAGAAGATTGTTTCAACAATTCTTAGTTGATGCATATACTATGATTGAATCATCTCGCTTGAAATTTCTTAGACTTCATCAAAAGCATTTAAGGGCTGACATTTACAAAGGACTAGCGGATGCTCTTTTACGAGGTGACACTATTCCTTCTTCTCAAGAAAAAAAAAAAATTCTACCTTCTAGCTTTACAGGTGGAGCACGATATATGATTCAAAATTATCAAGATGCTATGACAATTTGCAAATGGGCTGGATATCCCAATCTCTTCATTACATTTACTTGCAATCCAAAATGGCCAGAGATTTGTAGATATGTAAACACTAGAGGGTTGAAGCCTGAAGATCGGCCAGATATTTTATCTAGAGTTTTCAAAATGAAATTGAATCACTTATTAAAAGATTTTCGCGACAATAAAGTTTTTGGAGAAATAAAGGCAGGTAAAATTTTCAACTTTAACAAATTTCATAACTATAATGTTCTTGAATTTCGCAAAAGTTATAGTGTCATTTATATATTCAATTAATGTACACATTTATTTAATAATTTTATTTCATTGCAGTGATATATACAATTGAGTTTCAAAAACGTGGGTTGCCTCATGCTCATATATTACTTTTTCTTCATGAGCACAATAAATTTCCAACTGCAAAGGATATTGATCGAACAATTTCGGCTGAAATACCTGATGAGTTATCAGATCCTCTTTATTATAGTGCTGTGAAAAATTTCATGTTGCATGGTCCTTGTGGCGTTATAAAAAAATCTTCTCCTCGCATGCAAAATGGCAATTGTACTAAGCATTTTCCCAAAAAATTTGTACATTCAACTTCAATTGATGAAGATGGCTATCCAGTTTATAGAAGGAGAGATAATGGCAAAACAATCAAGAAATCTGATGTTGACTTAGATAGTAGGTATGTAGTGTCGCACAATCGTTTCTTATTATTGAAGTATGGTGCTCATATCAATGTAGAATGGTGCAATCAAGTAAGATCAATTAAATATTTAATCAAGTATGTTAATAAAGATCATGATCGTATTTCTGTTGCTTTCTCAAAAAGTGCACATGAGGAAAGTTCATCTGATGTAGATGAAATCAATATGTATTATGATTGTCGATATATATCACCATGCGAAGCTGCTTGGAGAATTTTTGCCTTCCCAATTCACCATAGAGAACCTCCTGTTGAAAGGTTAGCTTTTCATCTTCCAAATGAACAGAATATTATATTCTCTTATGATGATCCAATTGATGTTGTTGTCAATAGACCAAATGTGAACGAATCAATGTTTTTAAGTTGGTTTGAAGCAAATAAAATGTTTCATGATGCTAGAGGACTAACATATGCAGAATTTCCTCTAAAGTTTGTGTGGAAAAAAGACCTAAAAAGATGGGAAAAAAGAAAAACAAATGCATTTTCCATTGGAAGGATTTTCTTTACTGCACCTGGAACCGGCGAGCTATATTATTTGCGACTATTATTGAATGTCATAAAGGGTCCAACTTGCTATGAAGATCTTAGAATAGTTAATGGAAATGTATATGACTCATTTAAGGATGCATGTTATGCACTTGGCTTATTGGATGATGACAAAAAATATATAGATGCTATAAACGAAGCAAGTCAATGGGGTATGCCATTTTATCTAAGACAATTGTTTGCAATGTTATTGTTATCAAATTCGATGTCACAATCAGAAAATATTTGGGAGAGAACATGGCTATTGTTATCTGATGATTTCCTTCATGAAGAAAGAGTAATGTTGAACAATCAAGGTGTATATATATATATATATATATGTGTGTGTGTGTGTGTACTTATGTTTGCATGTTATATTTATTACTAAATTATTATTGTACTAAAGTCCCAAATAATTTATTTTAAATTTTATTTTCATGTTTATATATTAATGTCATTATTATTCTAACTCCATAAATTTCCTTTGTTTATATATTAATGTCATTATTGTTCTAACTCCATAAATTTCCTTTGTTTATTTAAAAAGGTGCAGAGCTAACAAATGATCAAATAAAAAATCTTTGTTTGCAAGACATAGAAAGAATTCTAAAAGGTTGTGGTAAGAGCCTTCAAGATTTTCCATCTATGCCAAGACCTATTAACAATGAAGAAGTTGATTTTGGCAACAGGCTAATCATTGATGAGTTATGTTATAATAAATCATCTTTGCTACAGGAACATCAATTGTTATTATCAAGTTTAACAGATGAACAAAAATTAGTTTATGATAAAATAATGACAGCAGTGAATGAAGACAAAGGTGGGTTATTCTTTTTATATGGTCATGGTGGCACTGGCAAAACTTTTATTTGGAGGACATTGTCTTCTGGAATAAGATCAAGATGTCATATTGTGTTAATAGTTGCATCAAGTGATATTGCATCTCTTTTATTATCGGGTGGTCGGACAGCTCATTCTAGATTTGCAATTCCTCTTAATCCAAATGAAGATTCAACATGCAATATAAAGCAAGGTAGTCATTTGGCAAATTTAATTATCAAAACAAAATTGGTTATTTGGGATGAAGCACCAATGATGCACAAATATTGCTTTGAAGCTCTTGATAGAACTTTTAGAGACATTCTTAGATTTAAGGATGACTTAAGTGTAGTTAAACCATTTGGAGGCAAAATTGTAGTTCTTGGAGGTGATTTTAGACAGATTTTACTAGTTATTACAAAAGGAAGTAGGCAAGATATTATTCATGTTACTTTGAATTCTTCATATCTATGATCTCATTGTCAAGTTTTGAAGTTATCCAAGAATATGCGATTACAAAACAACCATACACTCGCAAAGTTAGATGAAATCAAAGATTTTTCAGATTGGATTTTATGTATTGGCAATGAAATAGTTGGAAAATCAATTGATGGGATTGAAACTATTCAAATACCTGAAGATCTTCTTATAAATTATTGTCATGATCCAATATCAGCAATTGTTGAAACCACGTATTCTAATTTCTCTCATCATACAACTGATGTAGATTACCAACAGTATAGAGCAATTCTTGCTCCTACTCTTGACATGGTAGAATCAATCAACAATTACATGGTTTCACTTAACCAAGGTATTGAGAAATCATATATCGGTTCTGATACAATTTGTATGTCTGATCATGCTTCTGGAAATTTGGATCATGTATACACACCAGAATTTTTAAATAGTATTAAATGCTCTGAAATTCCTTATCACTCAATCACTTTGAAAGTTGGTGTACCAGTGATGTAGATGAGAAATATAGATCAATCATCTGGACTATGCAATGGCACAAAATTGATCATTACAAAACTTGAAAATATGGTTATTGAAGCCAAGATTTTATCAGGAAACAAAGCTGGCGAAAAGGTATTCATCCCGAGAATGACATTGACTTCATCTGATATGAGGATACCTTTTAAATTTCAACGCAGACAATTTCCAATATCAGTGTCTTTGCAATGACCATTAATAAAAGTCAAGGTCAATCATTATCTCATGTAGGATTATTTTTAAAAAAGCAGGTGTTTACACATGGACAACTTTATGTAGCTATTTCACGGGTGACAAATAGAAAAGGTCTTAAGATTTTTGTCCTATGATGATGATGGACAAATAACAAATGAGGTCACAAATGTAGTATACAAAGAGGTTTTTCGAAATTTATCTTAAGACATTGTAATAATTTATTCTACATTTATTGTGCTTTATTTTTTTTATAGTTGCATGATTCTTTATACAATTAATATAAGTTTTAAATTTATTATATGTTCAATTTTGTATGCCCCCGTGCATCGCACGGGTTCTTACACTAGTAATATTAGAAGATCAAAGATCTTTTTTCTCTCTCTTAAAAAATAATATTAATCTTTTAAACAATGGGCATGAAAAGTTGTTAATATTATAATTTTTACTTTGTATATAATTATGCCTATATTTTATTCAGCTTATTTAATATTTTTTTATATTTATTTTATTCAGCTTATTTGACATAGCGTCACATTTTAGAGCCATAATAAATATAAAAATATTAAATAAGTTGAATAAAACATAGGTACTGTGGTAGAACAATTATAGTAAAACAAAGTAAAAATTATAACATTAAAAACTTTTCATGTGAATTATTTAAAATAATAACTTTATTTTTGAAGAAATAGAAAAGGGAGATTTGATATTATAATATTATTAAAAAATATAGACTTTTGTTGTTAATTATTATAAAATAATAATTTCTGTTGTTGGAAAAAGAGAGGAGACTCTTGAACTTCCATTATTATAAAAAAATAAGATGGTTTTATAGTTTAAAAAAGTAAGGATAGAATGGGTGAGGGAGGAGTGACATTAAGAATTTTGGAGTGACATTAAGGACACCCCATGCACAAACCATCATGGTTGTTCTTTGTTCCATTTTGTTCCACTTCTTCTCTTATTCTCCAGAAACTTGGAAACTAATGCCAGATAGTTCTGCAGCTATGAACTTGTAGGCCATGATATGATTCGTGAAGCTTTTGTCCCCAGATATGAAGTCTCATATCCAGCTAGATTCTTTAACTTCACTTATATATCATTCTTATATTAAGAAATTAAAAGAAATGTAAATTAACTCTGCATTCTTTTTCACATTTTGAATATAAATTAGGTTATACTTCTTTTTTTTGGTTTTACTCGAGTACTCTAATGTTCAAAGAATTGCTATAGTATCTGTTTGGAAATATATAGTGTTAAAAGTAACCTCTCTTAGACTCTTAGTGCTATATTTTTTTTATTACAAAGAGGAGTTCACCAGTTTAATGTAAGAAAAGGAAAATATAAATTAAAAATACGTAAATTCAAGTGCTCAAAGTTGAGGATTAAGTTCAACGTCAGATATAATCATGAACTTTAGACTCATCATCTCAACTGCATTCTTCTTTTCTTGGTCATCCTCGTTTATATATGTTGTTTGGTCGCGATCAGAAACTTTTGTGCTATCTGGAGTGGATATCTTGTCCAGTGCGATCCGCGATCTCCTCAAACAAGTCACTCCAATGCCTTTATTTTATAATTTACAGATACCAGGAATCCTGCAATTCGACAGTACAGCAGAAAAATATAGGCACACATGCAGATGCAAGCTACGAATCAGCAGACAGAAGTCCTTTGCTTAATTGACCATCTACTATGTATCTTTGATTATTTTCTTCTTCTGTTTTTCTTACCAATGCTTTTTTTTCCCTTTCTTATTTGCGTTCCATCGATCTCCTGCTCTCTCGTCCTCCATGTCTGACAAATCAATGGCGCATGCACTATGATCTTTTGGGACTTTGACCCCAGAATTGAAGTTTCTGAAGAATACGATTTAACACCTGGAAAATAAAAGAATATAAATAAAATATATAAATAAATAATTAAATGGATTAGTATGTGGATAAAATCAAGAGAGGACAACCATGAATGGATAAGATTGTGGATAAGATAAAAAAGGATAATGTAGTCATCTCCTCCCATCCAAACTCCTATATAAAGAGACCCTCTTTTGGATAAATCATTTTCATCTCCCTCACTTCTCTCTCTTCCTCCCCAAGTAGTCCAGCAAGAGGAAGGGGATGATCCAGCAAGGTGGTCTTCAAGGTTCATCATCATTTCTGCATCATTTGATTTCTATGGCAACCCCTCACTTCTTCTCCTCATTGGAATGCTTCTTAGGTGGAGAACAATAAGAGGAAGGTGATGATCGTGATTGGAAAGGCTACAAACTATGATCAATCACGAAAAAAGTGGATGATACCGAAATCTCCTTGTAGAACATGATAGCAATTGATTGGAATTAGGTTCTTATCGTAGATGTGTTCTTGATAAGTGAAACGATATGGAAAATGATGGATTAATTGTATTATCATATTTGCTCCATGTTGTGATTCCTTTTGGTCTTAGATACGTTCTGTAATAACCCTCCATGTTTAGATGATTGATTTTATGCCTTGATTATATTTTTGGATTGAAAATCGTTGTTATTGCAATTTTGCACGAGTCTGTTTTCATACAGACCGGTCAACCGATCCTGTATAGGTCGACCGGTGATGTGAATATCGGTCGACCGATCCATGAAGACCGGTCGACCGATCATTCCTCCAGAGCCTTGTATCGATCGACCGATCGAATCTCCTTTTCAGTCTAAGTGTTATCGGTCGACCGATGTAGAGATATCAGTCGATCGGTGTTTAGAACTTGTTCACTATGTTGTCTGAAGATCAATCGGTCGAGCGATCTAGAGATATCGGTCGATCGGTGATCAAAAAACAGTCGACCGACCAGTGAGGACCGGTCGACCGATATCCGTCCAGATTGCTGATTGATTGATGATTTAATCTATGTTCTTTCTATGCTTGTGTTGAGTTACTCCTTACTGACTAGAATGTTATGTGATTGAATCCTTGATCTTATTTTGATATGTCCTATGATCCAATCCTATCATGATATGCAACTATGACAAAGTGATAAAGTGATTAATTAAGAAATGCATGAACATGTTTATGGGAGTGGTGGTCAGATCTTAAGCTGAGTGCTTCATGTTTGGGTCGCTCCCTTATCCATGACTTGATCCCCCATTGGCTGCACAAAGCTGTATTGGTCGCTCTAGCGTAAATCCCCCAAGTTAAGAGCACCCAAGAGCCTAAGGCGTATGGACAAGTTGAGGGCACTCAAGAGCCCAAGGAGCATGAAAATGTAATAAGAACATGATGAATGAGATATGATTCTTTATCAAGTATGATTACTGAAATCCTTCATGAATGAGATATGATTCCTTATCAAGTATGATTACTGAAATCTTTTATGATTATAAGATTGACTCATGATCTTTATCTCTTGTATCCATCGATATCTCAAGTGAATGATCTTATGCTCTCAAATCTGATCTTATTGCAAGTGATTACTAATTCTGCCAATTGCTATTTATTGTTATGCATTGTGCACTTATGGATCCCCATAGGCTGTATAGCTTACGGGAGGACCTTCTCTCCTGTGTTGATTTCCACAGGGCCAGGTTAGTCATGGTGTCGAGATTGTGTGCCGCGACCAGCGATGCTAAAGCACATGAACCAAGAGAGGACCTAGTTATCTTTATCTTTAATTTCCGCATTATGAAATTGATGTAATTCAGACATCATGGCTATCATGGACTTTGTAATATTTTGGGACTTTCACTTTTATGATATTTCTATCTTTCCTTCTTTGCTTTTATTATTGACATGACATTGTTTTTATTTGACATTTGGTCAAGTTTAAGTCAATGTCATAGTGTTTCGTAGCGCCTTCGAGTAGATTCTCGCCACGTGGCGTTGGTCGATTTGAGGGCGTTACATTTATGGTATCAGAGCCATTGTTCGGACTCTTTTGACTTCTTATCGTATGGTATAAGAGAGGTTCATGTGCTGTCACCACACTCTCCACCAAAAGAGGACTGTAAGTCAAATTCATGTTTATTATATGGTATTGGTTTTGAATGTATTGTTCTTTCATGATTAAAGGATAAGGATGTCGAGGCGATCATAGAGGATCCAAGAGCGAGAGGCCGGATCGGCCTATATTGCTCTTGAGGCGTCAAAGGGCCCAATCACTGATTCACAGATCTTAGCCCAGCGAGGCCGGGGACAGGGTCGTGGTCGAGGCCGCACCCCCACCCGCGGACGAGGACGAGGCCGCAGCGCGAAGACGCAAGTACAGGATGAGTATGTGGATGAGACTGACCCACTGGGGGCAGTCAAATTGGAGGTAGCCAGCCCGCGACCAGACGTCGCACACGAGAACTTTGAGAAGCGGATCCTGAGGATACTATTGAGGCATTCCTAAGACTTCACCCGCCACAGTTTGAGGGCAAGACGAATTTCTTTAAGGCGGAGCAATGGATAGAGGCATTGGATCGCATATTTAAGTTGATGCGATGTGCTGAGGAGCGAAGGGTGTTGTATGAGGTTCACATGATTACTGATACTGCCATGGGATGGTGGAAGACTACGAGGGCCACCAGATTTAGAGGGCTGGAGGAAGAGGAGATACCATGGGCGGAGTTTAAGGAGGCGTTTGCTGACCGTTACACCCCTGAGCACGAACAGGTCGGTAAACATGAGGATTTTCTGGAGCTTGTGCAGGGAACTATGACTGTGGTGGAATAACATACTCAGTTTGTCACGCTGGAGCAGTACTACCCTATGCCTTTTGTGGGACGCATCAGGGAAAATAAGTTCATTAATGGACTGCAACAGGAGTTGAAGACTGAGGTCCTATCTGGGGACTGTGACACCTTGGAGAAGGTTGTGAGACTGGCTACTCGCATGGAGAGGGACCAGGCTGAGCGCAAGGCAAAAGCCTCAGCCAAGCCAGTAGGGCAACAGCAACCGCGGATTGAAGATCGCCGATCGTTCAGGAGGGACGATCATCGCGATCATCGCTCTAAGCCTTATTATCAGAGAGAGGCCTCACGCTATGCTCCACCTCATCAGCGCCCAGCACCAGCATAGCGTCAACCCTTGAGACAGTTGCCACCTCCTCCAGTCAGCCTCAGCCACCAGCGCCGGTAATTCCATAGAGGCCTCTCTGTCCTCAGTGCGGGCGATATCATGATGGTGAATGCCGCTTGAGGATTGGTGCGTGCATTCAGTGCGGACAGTTCGGGCATTTTGACCGAAACTACCGCCAGCCTCCTAGAAGGGGTCGTGATAATCGAGGTGTCGGAGGCGCAAACCCCGTAGTCTAGGGCAGGGTGCACCACATGGAGGTGAATGCTGTTCAGAATGATAACGACATTATCAAAGGTACTCTTCCTATTGCTGATATGCCTGTTGTTATCTTGTTTGATTCAGGAGCCACGCACTCGTTTATCTCTGAGTCGTGCGCCCAAGTTCTTAGCTTGTCTTTACAGCAGATGCCTCATGCCATGAGGGTGAGTACCCCCTTGGGAGATATTCACACGGCTAGTACATTCCGAATGTACCTGTCACCGTGGAAAAGAGAATTTTTCTGCAGATATTATTGTCATCCCGATGATAGACTATGATGTCATCCTAGGGATGGATTAGCTTTATTACCATGATGCAGCTCTGCACTGTAAGCAGAAGAAGATCACTATAGGTGCACAGGGCAAACCAAAGGCAATCATTAGGGGTACTCCATCGGAGAGCAAAAAGGTGATTGTCTCAGCTATGAAGGCGCAAAAGATGATTCAGAAGGGATGCTATATCTACTTGGCAAGTGTGGTGAAGACCGATGCACCAGCCACCGCACTGTAGCAGATAGATGTAGTGCACGAGTTCCCAGATGTTTACCTGAAGATACTTCAGGATTGCCACCGAGGCGTGAGGTGGATTTCAAGATCGAACTTCTACCAGGTACCGCGTCCATCTCCAAGGCACCATACTGTATGACACCTGCCGAGATGCATGAGTTGAAGAAGCAGATCCAGGAATTGCTAGACAAAGACTTTATTCGGCCGAGTGTCTCATCGTGGGGAGCACCTGTACTGTTTGTGAAGAAGAAGAATGGTTCAATGCAGCTTTGCATTGATTATAGGATGCTCAATAAGGTGACGGTGAAGAACAAATATCCTCTGCCCCGCATCGATGACCTTTTCGACCAACTATCCAAGGCGTCAGTATTCTCCAAGATTGACCTGCGGAGTGGCTACCATCAGTTGAGGGTTGCGGAGGAAGACATACCGAAGACAACCTTTCGATCTCGGTATGGGCATTATGAGTTTCTAGTAATGCCATTTGGGTTGACGAACGCTCCTGCAGCGTTAATGGATATGATGAACAAGATTTTTCGGCCCTATCTGGATCAGTTCATCATAGTATTTGTGGACGACATTCTGATCTACTCGTCCAATCCAGAGCAGCATCATGAGCATCTCAGGATAGTGTTGGAGATTCTACGCCAACACAAGATGTACGGCAAACTCTCGAAGTGCAAGTTTTGGCTGAAGGAGATTATGTTTCTTGCGCATATAGTATCCAAGAAGGGTATTTCAGTAGATCCCACAAAAGTGGAAGCAGTAACCAATTGGGCGAGGGCGAAGAATGCTTCCGAAATTTGCAGCTTTCTAGGATTAGTGGGTTATTACAGGAGGTTCATCAGAGACTTCTCCAATATTGCAGCACCGCTCACGAACCTCACGAGGAAAGCGAAGAAGTTCATTTGGTCTGACAAGTGTGAGCAGAGCTTTCAGACCTTGAAGGATCGTCTGACAACATCACCTATCCTCACTATTCCGACGGGCAGCGAAGGATATGTAGTCTACAGTGATGCATGTGTGAAAGGCTTACGGTGTGTGCTGATGCAGCATGGTAAAGTAGTGGCCTATGCTTCACGCCAACTGAAGAAGCATGAGGTTTACTACCCCACGCATGACTTGGAGTTAGTTGCTATAGTTTTGCTTTGAAGATCTGGAGGCACTATCTTTATGGGAAGATTTTTGAGATCTTCATAGATCATAAGAGTCTCAAGTATATTTTTGATCAGAGAGATCTTAACATGAGGCAGCGCCGTTGGTTGGAGCTTTTGAAGGATTACGAATTTACTATTAATTACCATCCTAGTAAAGCAAATTCGTTAGCGAATGCACTGAGCAGGAAATGAGAAGGTTCACTGGCTTACATCAGAGTAAGGGAGTATGAGATGTTGCAGGAGTTAGACCAGTGGTGTCCCAGACTTGGTAATAATGAAGCAATATGGATGATGCACCAGATGAGGCATAGCATGATTGACAGGATCATAGCCGCCCAGAAGGATGATCTAGAGTATCAGAAGGTCTTGAGGAGATGCAGCAAGAGCCGACTTCCAAGTATCTGCAGATGGCGGAGTTCGGTATAGGGACAGATTATGGGTTCCCACACATGCCACCATCAGACGGGAAGTAATGGACGAGTGCCATTAGTCCGAGTTTGCTATCCATCCTGGAAGTACGAAGATGTATAAAGACGTGCAGCGCTGCTATTGGTGGCTGGACATGAAGAGGGAGATAGCTGAGTACGTGTCCAGATGTCTAGTGTGCCAACATGTGAAGATTGAGCACCAGAGGCCTTACGAAAAGTTGAAGTCTCTAGATGTCCCACAGTGGAAGTGAGATAATATCACTATGGATTTTGTATCCAATTTGCCCAGGTCCAAGAAGGGCCATGATGTCATATGGGTGGTGGTAGACAAATTCACTAAGGCGGCACACTTCATCTCAATCCGGTGGAAGCAGTAGGTAGAGAGTCTATTGGACTTGTATGTTAAGGAGGTGATTAGACTACATGGCATTCCAGCATCGATTATTTCAGACCGAGATCACAGATTCACTGCTAAATTCTGGAAGAGCATGCATGAGGCATTTGACACCAGACTGAATTTCAGCATCATTTTCCATCCTCAGACTGATGGGCAGTCTGAGAGGACTATACAGACACTAGAGAACATGTTGCGAGCTTGTGCACTGGATTGGCAGGGCAGCTGTGATGAGCATATTCATCTGATTGAGTTTGCTTATAATAACAATTATCATTCCAATATCGACATGGCGTCCTTTGAGGCTTTATATGGCCGACCTTGTCGTTCACCCGCCCATTGGGGTGAAGTAGGTGAAGAGAAGATCATGAGTAAGGAAGAAGTGAAAGAGGCAGTAGAGTATGCTCAGAAAGTAGAGCTGATGAAGTAGAGGATGAAGACAGCTCAGGATAGGCAGAAGAGTTATGCAGATAAGGGCAGACGTGAACAGATCTTTCAGGCTGGTGATCAGATTCTGTTGAAGGTGTCTCCTATGAAAGGAGTTATGAGGTTCAGTAAGCGAAGGAAGCTCAATCCTCGGTACGTGGGATCCTTTGAGGTACTCGAGTTAGTAGGTGAAGCAGCATGCAGGCTAGCTTTGCCACCTTCCTATGGTCGTGTGCATAATGTGTTCCACGTCTCTATGCTTAAGAAGTACAAGCACGATGCTGCTAATGTATTATGGATCGAAGAGCCAAATCTAGCTACGGATTTGACTTTCGCGAAGCATCCGACGCATATAGTGAAATGAAAAGTACATCGCTAGAAGGTCAGGGTAGCATGGCGTTTTCATCACGGCGATGAGGTCACATGGGAACTTGAGTCAGAGATGCGCCAGGAGTTCACGCATCTATTCGGTAAGAGCTTTACTTAGTGCAAAATTCGAGGACGAATTTTCTTTTAAAGGGGTAATGATGTAACACCTGGAAAATAAAAAAATATAAATAAAATATATAAATTAATAATTAAATGGATTAGTATGTGGATAAGATCAAGAGAGAACAACCATGAATGGATAAGGTTGTGGATAAGATCAAAAAGGGTAATGTAGTCATCTCCTCCCATTCAAACCCCTATATAAAGATACCCTCTCTTGGATAAATTCTTTTCCTCTCCCTCATTTCTCTCTCTTCCTCCCCAAGTAGTCCAGCAAGAGGAAGGGGATGATCCAGCAAGGTGGTCTTCAAGGTTCATTATCATTTTTCCATCCTTTGATTTCTATGGCAACCCCTCACTTCTTCTCCCCATTGGAATGCTTCTTAGGTGGAGAACAATAAGGGGAAGGTGATGATCGTGATTGGAAAGGCTACAAGCTATGATCAATCACGAAAAAAGGTGGGTGATACCGAAATCCCCTTGTATAACATGATAGCAATTGATTGAAATTAGGTTCTTATCGTATGATGTGTTCTTGATAAGTGAAACGATATGAAAAATGATGGATTGATTGTATTACCATGTTTGCTTCATGTTGTGATTCATTTTGGTCCTGGATACGTTCTGTAATAACCCTCCATGTTTAGATGATTGATTTTATGCCTTGATTGCATTTTTGGATTGAAAATAGCTGTTATTATAATTCTGCACGAGTCTGTTTTCATACACACCGATCGACCGATCATGTATATCGGTCGACCGGTGATGTGAATATCGATTGATCGATCCATGAAGACCGATCGACCGATCATTCCTCCAGAGCCTTGTATCGATCGACCGTCGGCCGATCGAAGCTCCTTTACAGTCTAAGTGTTATCGGTCGACCGATCTAGAGATATCGGTCGACCGGTGTTTAGAACTTGTTCACTGTGTTGTCTGAAGACCAATCGGTCGACCGATCTAGAGATATCGATCAACCGAAAAATGATCTACCGACCAGTGAGGACCGGTCGATCGATATCCGTCTAGATTGCATATTGATTGCTGATTGATGATTTGATCTATATTCTTTCTATGCTTGTGTTGAGTTACTCCTTACTGACTAGAATGTTATGTGATTGAATCTTTGATCTTATTTTGATCTGTCCTATGATCCAATCCTATCATGATATGCAAGTATGACAAAGTGATAAAGTGATTAATTAAGAAATGCATGAACATGTTTATAGGAGTGGTGGTCAGAGCTTAAGCTGAGTGCTTTATGTTTGGGTCGCTCCCTTAACCATGACTTGATCTCCCATTGGCTGCACAAAGCTGTATTGGTCGCTCTGGCGTAAATCCCCCAAGTTAAGTGCACCCAAGAGCCCAAGGCGTATGGACAAGTTGAGAGCACTCAAGAGCCCAAGAAGCATGAAAATGTAATAAGAACATGATGAATGAGATATGATTCTTTATCAAGCATGATTACTGAAATCCTTCATGAATGAGATATGATTCCTTATCAAGTATGATTACTGAAATATTTTATGATTATAAGATTGACTCATGATCGTTATCTCTTGTATCCATCTATATCTCAAGTGAATGATCTTATGTCCTCAAATCTGATCTTATTACAAGTGATTACTAATTCTGTCAATTGCTATTTATTGTTATGCATTGTGCACTTGTGGATCCCCACTATGCTGTATAGCTTACGGGAGGACCTCCTTCCCTGTGTTAATTTTCACAGGGTCAGGTCAGTGATGGTGTCGAGATTGTGTGCCGCGACCAACGATGCTAAAGCACATAAAGCAAGAGAGGGCCTAGTTATCTTTATCTTTAATTTTCGCATTATGAGATTGACGTACATGAATATCATGGACTTTGTAATATTTTGGGACTTTCACTTTTATGATATTTTCTATTTTTCCTTCTTTGCTTTTATTATTGGCATGCCATTATTTTTATTTGATATTTGGTCAAGTTTAAGTCAATGTCATAATGTTTTCGTCGCACCTTCGAGTAGATTCTCGTCACGTGGCGTTGATCGATTTGGGGGCGTTACACGTGACATACTTTCCATCTGAATTACATTATATTTTTCCTGAATTTTATCATTAAACCATGTCGACTGACCTCTTCATGTTCTCGGTCTGTCGTCAGGAGTTCTGTTTAACTTGCGCAAAAGGTAAGATCCAACTAGGATAAGGAAGAACGAGGACAGTTCAATCCAATTAATCACAGGGATGCATTATAACTCTCGAGGACATCATGCACAGCCCAGTCGAGTTGCATCAATCAACTCACTCGCGCAACATCCACGAAAAAAAAGGTCCGCCGGAGCAAGAAGGCCAACCAGGAGGCAGTTCACTGCCTGTAAGGAGAACTGGCCGCTAGTCCTTGGCCTTTCCACCTTCATTGCAAGATCTTAATTAAGTGAGAAACCTTACAGATGGCTTCTTATATGATGACAAAACAATAGAAAACGGCTGAAGAATGAGGTCGATTGATCTGCTTGGTTGATTTGCGTTTTGGAGGGACAAGGAGCAAGGACCAGATGGCCTGAGAGGTACTACTGACCGATGAGTTCACATGCTGCACAGCAACAAGGATGTGGAGGTGGAAGACTGGCAGACAAGAAGTTCAAATAAGGGAGAGGGTGGAGATGTATCGATGGGCACTTGGATTACAAGGAAAGCAAAGCATATGGGCATCACGTGATGTGTAGTACCAGTGCTGGTCTCCAGAGGTACATGCATGGCCCTGCAAATTTCATGAGCTTGATAGTTCCTGAAAGGTTTCGATTGAGGGGCAGGAGGAAGTGGCCCTTGGTACCTTTAATCTTTTGTCTCCTGGGACCATGCTTGCGGCCACCTGCATGCGTGCCACCCAGACATATACATGCAGCAAGAAGACATCAGAAAGTTATGCAGATTTACAATGAATGCAAGGTCGTATACATGTGTAGCTATTCTCTTCTCTTCCTCCTCCTAAATTACGTATGTACCTCGGACGTTTACGTGTATTCACGTGGGTTATCTTCCGCTTAATACATTGCAAGAGAGAGAGAGAGACAAAAGATTTCTCATCTTCACTGTGGCGTGCATTTTCCTGATCTCTTATTTTTAACTTGGCTTTAACTTTTAATAATCTCGCTTGTAAGCAGAAAACCTATTCATGCATGGTTAGTAATGAAATAATTGTACGAGTAAAAAAGAACGGACGTGTAAAATACACGTAGGTAATCCATCAATCGATATTTTTTGAACAAGAAGTTGCAAAGTACACCGTGAACGCTTCACGACGCATTAATGCATTATTATGAGATAATAACTTCAATTTCTTACATGGGATTCAATGATAGTGTTGGAATGTCGCCCCTAGCGTGACACTTATTTTGTCGCGCACGTACAGCAACTGAATGGAATTATCCATGATGACACGACTTTGTCAAATGAGCACCATTCAAGTGATGAACATGGATGATCAGTTATGGAAACTGCACATGCTTCATGCGGTTGTGAATTCAACTATTATATAATGAAGTGCTTCATTATCATGTGCGTGTGAAAGTGGCTGTAGACGTCTGTGCTGCTGTTGATCAAATCCTCTATATCATCGCACTGCTGTCGAAGAAAACAATTACCTAGATTGTGGATATTGCGCCGGCCTTCCCCTACGTGACTATCGACACGATCTTTGAGTTCTGAACAACGTAAAAGAATTTTGTTAATTTCACTGCAAACGAGGTTAATTTTCTTATTAAAACTTTCAATTAGTATCAGAGTCAAAATGGTTCTTTTCGTTATTTTTTTAATTATTACGGAATTGTGTCAAAATAAAGTTTTTTGCACCTTTGGTTATATGATCATAACCAAAGAAAAAAATCAATTTTTTTTTATCCATTTGTACTGAATTCAACAAAATTTATAGTACAGAGTTTTAATGTGTTTTCCCGTAATTTTTTCAGAAAAAAAACTGTTCGTATGAACAGTGCCCGCATGGCACTGTTTACGCTACAGTAAACGCGCTCTGCGCGCGAGTTTGCGGCCCGCAAGCGCAGAGCATTGTTGGCACAAAGGCGCGCAGGCCTCTGGCCCAGCGCGGGTCGTGGCCTGTGCTCTAGGTCGCAGGCCAAACACCCGCGCCTATTACATACAGCACGGGCCAGGCCCAAACCTGTTGCGCGCTGTAGCATGCAGTGGGCTTCTATTGGAGCCCAAATGAACAGTATTTTTTGAAAAAAATAATGTATTAGGGAAATTTCGCGAAAATTATATTAAAATTAAAAATTATTTGTTTCATACTCCAGAAAATTCTGGTAAATTATCTGAAATTGTATTGATTATTTATGACATATATTATGCATTTTTAGTTAATTTTCATAATTATTATGCATATTAGAAATTTTGTGACATAATATGACATATTTTTTTATGAAATGTCTTGCATGTAATTATGTTATGATAATCTGAAATTTTACAGAAATTTTCTTGAAATCTAATAACATGATTCTGAAAATTTCTTGTTATGTCATGTGAAAAAAAAATTAAATGTCATGTGTGTATTGTAATATTATGTTATGAACATAATCATATTACATTATGTTATATGTGAAAATGAAATATTTCGTGCACAATATTATTTTTTAAGGTTCATTTTATGATATGGAACTTATAAATAATATTTTTTTCTTTTATAAGAAAATTTTTGAAGTGCATATACTTTTGTTACAAAAATTTGTTTTTGATGTAACAAATGTATTTTCACATGATACTGCATATTTTTTAAAATTATGCAATTAATAATATATGTATGATATGACAAAATTACATTTTTGTTTACTACATATATGTAATTAAGGTATGTGTGACAAATTAATTTTCAATTTTTACTTATAATTGATATTTTAATTATTTAAATACGTTGTGTTATACATATATGTCTTATAAGCATGTAACGTTATTTTTACATTTTATGTAAATGTTTGAATTAATAATAACCATGCTTATTATCATGCATATATTATGTTAAAAGCATGTGACAACTAATTTCATTGTGTGATAAATGAATTGTATAATTATTTGTCTGCGTTGTACTTCATAATATTTTTATGATATGTTTGTATTATGAATAAATATGACAATTATGAATGTGACATGTTTTATGAATTTAGGCCTTTAATAAATTGGACTTAAGTTATTCCATAATGAAACATAGGTAGTTCAAATAGGACTAAGGCATTTAAATTATATGATGATCACGTTAATAATTTTTATTGAGTGGTGCATGACATGTGCATGTCTAGGAAAGTATAGAAATGAGATTGTAAGTGGAAAATTTAGTACCCTCTTTTTCTATGGACTTACCTGGTGTACAGTTGACGCAGTCTCTAGATATTACTATGTTCACGTGACACGATAATATTTTTTCAATTATTTTGGTGTCGAGGTGAAGAGGTGATGGTTCCATAATTGGCACCTTGCATAGATAGACAAGGAAGAGCTCCCATCACAGAACTTTGTTTGTCTGGTCAAAATTTTTTGAAAATGATATGTTAATCACATTATATATTTTAAATAATTTTGGATATTCATTTTTTCAAAATTACTAGAATAGTACCTTGGCGCAATTATATTATTTTTTAATAATTTGATAATGTTTTTGGAATAGTGGGAGATGAGTGAGAGCTTTGCTACCATCTCGATGTCACTACCCTCAAATATTATCATTTTATTATTTTTGAAATATATGCGACGGGAAGACTTGTGTATAACGTTCTAATACTCATTTATTTTTTAACATGATTTTAGACTAAATGGTAACCAAGCAAATAATTGCTGAACTGAACAAAGTTGACAAGTTGAATGGTGACAATTATAACATCTGGCATAGAAAAGTACAATACATCCTCGAAGAAGAGGAAGTTATTGAATGCATAAAAAACATCATGTCTGAACCAGAATTTAGCATTACACCTCAAAAAGAATTTGGACGCTTACGATGCATGGAAAAAGAAAGACAAAAGAGCTCACATTGTGTTGTTGAGCAGCATGGACAATTCCTTAATGTGTGAGTACGAGGTGCATGAAACTGTCAAAATCATGTGGGATGCCCTTCATAAGAAGCTTGCTAGTATATCAACCACGAAATTAAGGTTACTTAATATTAAGTTCGATTCATATCGTATGCGCCCAAATCACACCATGCGACAGCATTTGCGTGAATTATCGAACATGATTCGTGAGTTGAAAAGTGCTGGCGTTCGACTTGCTGATGAACAACAAGTGCAGGCCGTCATTCATTCCCTTCCAGCGCATTGGGAACAAATGATTTTGAACTTAGCTCATAACGATAAGATCAAACCCTTTACTGATGTTGCACGTCATCTGGAACTAGAAGAAGAGCGCATTGAGGCAGCTAAACCTTTCGATCAAGCATATGTTGCTGCATCCAGTGCGAAAGGTGAGAGTAAAAGTTCAAAACATAAAAGGCCGCACAATAAGAAGGGTAAATATAAGACTGAAAACAAAGGTAAAAACCGTGCAAACGTGGTAAGCGCGGTGGGAAGTTTGATAAAAGTAAAGTTAAGTGTTACAACTGCCATAAGTGTGGACACTTCGCTCGTGAATGTACTGAGCCGAAGAAGAAAACACAGGTATATTTTTCTGAACAAACTTTCGTTTATGTTTCTAGCTGTGCATTAGTCGCTAACTCTCATCCTTTGTGGATTGTAGACTCAGGAGCCACCGACCACATAGCAAAGGAACGCGATGCCTTTGTGGATTTTCGTCGATTCAGTGCCGGAACCAAGTGGATTTACGTTGGCAACAACGCACGTGTGGAGGTATTGGACCTTTGCGAAGGACGTGTCCTGTACCTCCATGATGTCCTCTACGCTCTGGATTTTCGACGAAATTTAATTTCAGTATCTCGTTTAGATGAACTTAGTTATGTAATGACATTTGGTTCAAGTTATGTTGATGTGATGTTAAACAATATTTGTATTTGTCTGTTTACAAGTATAATGATTTTTATGTTCTTGAAATCTCTAAAGATTTTCAAAAATCTAGTTGTTCATTTGTATCATTTTCTAATAAAAATGTTGATGTCAAAACTTCGCATGCCAGACTTGGGCATATTGGGCAAGATCGTATGAATCGACTAGCTCGAGAAGGTCTTTTGGGCAATCTCACTAAAATTCTCCCCACATGTGAAGATTGTCTCGCTGGTAAAGCAACTAGAAAACCATTTGCAGTAGGCAAACATGCTGAATTTTCCTTAGAACAATCCATTTTGATATCTGTCGTCCCATGAATGTTAAGGCTAGACATGGTTTCTCTTATTTTATCACTTTTATCGATGATTATTCACGATATGGTGTGGTCTATTTAATCACACATAAATCTGAGGCATTAGAGTGTTTCAAACGATTCTTGCATATATGACTGAGAATCAATTGGATCACAAGGTTAAAGTCTTGCGTACAGATCGTGGTCGTGAATATTTATCTCATCTCTTTAGAAAATTATGTGATGAAAAAGGTATTGTTAGGCAACTAACAATTCCTGAAACTCCGCAATAAAATGGTGTTGCAAAAAGACGAAACTGGACTCTACTTGATATGGTCCGATCAATGATAGCGCAAGCAAATCTCCCTATTTCTTTCTGAGGTGATTCCTTATTGTCTGCAGCTTATATATTGAATCGTGTTCCATCAAAGTCTGTAGATTCTACTCCTTACGAACTCAGGACAGGCCGAAAGCCTGAACTTAATTATTTGCGCCTTTGGGGGTGCGCAGTCTATGTACTTCATACTTCTCATAAGTATGGAAAGTTGGGTCCTCGAGGGAAAAATTGTATCTTTATAAGATATTTTGAGACTTTCAAAGGATATGTTTTCATAGGTGAAAAGGATGATGAAACTATTACAGAGATAGGAAGTAGAGATGCTACATTCTTAGAAGATGATTTTCCTAAGCAAGACGAAATAGATAAATATCTTCACCTCGAGAAGGAAGAAGATCATGAGTTGGCTCATCCAACTGATCAATCTGCTGAGGAGTATGTCTCCTTACCTCAGAGCCCTGATCCGAGTGGGAGAGAATCATCGCCAACTCAAGAACGAGATATACCGGAATGTTCAATATGTCGGACTAATCGGAAAAGTATCCCACGTCGTCGTTTTGAGATTGAGGAGGAAGCTTTTATAGTTGATCCAGAAGATGAACATGAGCCTAAAACAATTGAGGAGGCTCTCTCGTGTTCTGCGAAGGAAGAATGGATGAAAGCGATGGAAGAAGAAATGAAGTCAATAAAAGATAACCAAGTTTGAGATTTGGTTGATCTCCCACCCGATAGAAGACTAATAGGGAATAAATGGGTTCTCAAGGTCAAACATGGTGTGGATGGATCCATGGAAAGATATAAAGCTCGTCTTGTTGCACAATGATATACCTAAAAAGAGGGTATAGATTATGATGAAACTTTTACACCAGTTGCAAGATTTTCTTCAATTCGCTTAATCCTAGCTATAGTTGCTCATATGGATTTAGAACTACATCAAATGGATGTAAAGACAACTTTTCTAAATGGAGAACTAGATAAATAAATTTACATAAAGCAACCTAAAGGCTTCATTGTAAAAGGTCAAGAGCGCAAAGTATGTAAATTGCGAAGGTCCATATACGGACTAAAATAATCATTTAGGCAGTGGTATTTGAAATTTATCGATCAATAATTTCCTTCGAATTTTCTATGATTGATGAAGATCACTGTGTGTATATATGTGGCTCCAAAGATAAGTCTGCATTTCTAACCCTATATGTCGATGATATCTTGCTAGCTGGGAATAATAAGAAGTATATAAATACCATTAAGCAATGGTTGTCCTCTATCTTTGAGATGAAGAACATGGGTGAAGCAGCATATATACTTAAAGTTAAAATTCATCGAGATCATTCAAAGAGATCCATTGCTCTTTCACAATAAACCTATATAAAAAAGGTTCTCGAATGTTTTCGAATGAATAATTGCAAATCCATTGATACTCCTATAGAGAAAGGTGAAGCTTTATGTCTTAATATGTGTCCAGAAACTTCAGAAGAAAAGAGTGCTATGGCCTCTGTTCCTTATGCCAACGCAGTCGAAAGTATGATGTACGTCATGTTGTGTACTCGACCCGTCATATGTCATGCCATTGGTATAGTCAGTCGATATCAGTCTAATCATGGACACCAATATTGGAAGGCTGTCAAAAGAATTCTCAGATACTTGAAGGGAATCTTTGACTACGCACTATGCTATCAAGGAGGAAGTCTAAAGTTAGCCAGATATATGCTGATTGGGTTGACGATGTTGATGAATGCAAGTCCACCTCCGGTTATGTCTTCCTGCTTAGCAATGGCGCTGTGACGTGGAGCAGCAAGAAGCAAAATTACATAGCATTGTCAACAATGGAAGCTGAATTCGTGGCGTGTACCGAAGCTGCAAAAGAAGGCCTTTGGTTAGGCAAATCCCTTCGCCATTTTGAGAATAACTGATGATGCTTCAAAGACTAACCTATATTGTGATAATCAAGCTGTCATTGCATATGTTAAAGATGAGAAATATCACTGTAAAGGAAAACATATCGACATTAAGTATAAATTTGTACGAAATGAAGATGTTCAGAAAAGGATCATGATTCAATATGTGTCTACACATCAGAATGTGGCTGACCCATTTACGAAGCCTATTCGGAGAGATGTATTAGACATACAAAAGCTATAGGATTATGTAATCCTAAGTGTACTTAAATGCTTGTTTTTTAATGAAAGCATTTTCATTTCTTTGTTTAAGTTATTATGAGTTGTTATACACAAGTAGAGTATGTCAATCAGGCACGAGATTATCAAATCACGCGAATAATTGCCTCTGGTGCTTAGAGTATAGCGAGCGGAGAAGAAATGGTTTAAAATCATAATATGATCTAAAATCGCCCTGATTTGTTCGGAAAGTCTCGAACACGAGTTTACTTCAACTCCGTGTAACCTAACAAGGGGAGCCAGATATGAGACCTCATTTAAAGGCGCCAAAATTTTCGATGACTAGGGGGAGGACTCAGGTCAGGTGCTATAGATACGCGACTGGACTTAAGTCTGTGCGGTGTTATTAAGCAATGGCATACGCTCCTTTAGTGGGAGTCTCCACCGCAATACTTGAGTGTATCGTCAAGTATGCTAAGTTGACCCTAAGACATGACGAATAGTTATCGAGTCTTCGTCACATGTATGAGCCTTTAAGGACTGAACAAGTCCGGAGATTGCCCTTAGACTCTTGACTATATTTCAAAATGATATGTTAGTGTTGCTACTTTAGCGAGGTACTCAAAGGCTAAAATTGTATGCGGCCCGTCGAGCCACGTCTAGGAAAGCAACTGACTTAGAATCGAGAAATATGAGGGCGAGAGGAGGATTCACTGGTGCTGCATAAATTTTATATGTTGTTGGCCAATTATAAAGTATACATATAAAATTGAGTAACCGCGGAGTTGGACGGGAGTTGTCTAAGCTATGCAAGCAAGGTGTCTCTAAGGCAAAACGAGTAACATGATTACTTGAGCAACTATATGAGAATATAGTTCTGGCTCGCATATTGATTGAGTGACTTTTATAGTCTTGGCTCTCAAGTTGATTGAGCACTATGTATCCCTAACAGGTCATGGTATATGCTCTCAAGTGGTTGAGTGATTGTGTATCCCTAACAGGTCACAATTTCTCCCGTATTATGTTGTTAATGTACTCGTGGGTCGCACGATCCATTTATTACGTTCGAATATTTTTGACAGAATATATGGGTGTTGTCCCATTATGTGCGAGTGGGAGATTGTTGGAATATCGCCCCTAACGTGACACTTATTTTGTCACCCACGTACAACAATTGAATGAAATTATCCATGATGACATGACTTTGTCAAATGAGCACCTTCACGTAATGAACATGGATGATCAGTTATGGAAACTGTACATGCTTTATGCGGTTGTGAATTCAACTATTATATAATGAAGTGCTTCATTCTCATGTGCGTGTGAAAGTGGTTGTAGATGTCCGTGCTGCCGTTGATCAAATCCTCTACATCATCGCATTGCTGTCGAAGATCGAACAATTACTTGGATTGTGGATATTGCGCCGGCGTTCCGCTACGTGACCATCGACCCGATCTTTGAGTTCTGAACAACGTAAAGAACTTTGTTAATTCCGCTGCAAATGATGTTGGTTTTCTTATTAAAACCTTCAGATAGACTCTCAGAAAAGGTTATAGATATGATAATGACAATATTCTTAACGATTTAAAATTTTAGTAAAAGTGTTAGTAATTTATTAAAATATAATTTACTAAATAATATAGTATTTTAATATAATTTAAAGTAATTTGATGTTGCGATGCAAACATGTGTAATTCTTATCATATTTTTTCTAAAAGGTAAATTACATAAAAAGCCCTATTCTCAAATTTAGTATGAATTTTTATTTATACGTAAAAAAATCACGAACTTTGATTTTGTTCTCAAATCTAACCTAAACTTATATTTTTTACATAAAAAGTCATGAACTTTAATTTAAGTCTCAAATCTAACATTCTAATCTAAACTTTTATTTTTAAAATTTTGAATTAGTTATAAATGTAGAATATTATTATTATTTTCTAAAGGATTTCATGGGGTCCTCCCCCATCCACGCCCATCGGATGGAGGTCCAACGGACGCTTTTTCTTTCGACGGTTCAAAGGGTGAAAAAATTAGTTTTTTACGCCCCGAAGTCAAACCGCCCCCGATTCCTACGCGCTCTAATCCCCGCTCCCTCCTTCCTCTTTGATCGTTGGAATGTCCTTTCCATCCTCCATTCTGCATGGACGTCGCGATAGTGTCCATCGTCGTCCTTGATGGATGCCTCTTCATTGTCACCGCGCCGAGTCTTCGTCGCCCCGCGAGATCAGTGTCGTCGAGATCTTTGTCGTCCCATCGTGATCACTGCTGTCGCGCCGAAGTCTTCGTTGCCCCGCTGAGATCGCCGACGCGAGATTGCTGCCACCATGAGGTCGCCCCTGCTCGCCGCCGCTTTGGCGAGTTTCCGCCCGCAAGCGGCGGTAGCAGGAAGCTGCAGCGGCAAAGCCCTAACTCACAGCGGCGGCGTCCTAGCTCACAACAGTTAAGGCGGTGAAGGGAGGCCGATCGTAGCGAGGGAGGATGCGCAGGCACGAGGGAGGTCAATCGGCGGCGAGGGAGGATGTGCCGCGATGAGGGAGGATGCGCCGCGGCGAGGTAGGATGTGCCGCGACGAGGGAGGATGCACCGTGGTGAGGGAGGCTGATTGGCGATGAGGGAGGACGCGCAGCGGCTAGGGAGGCAGATCGTCGCAAGGGAGGGCGCATGAGGGAGGACGCTCAATGACGAGGGAGGTCGATCGGCGGTGAGGGAGGATGATCGAAGACGAGGGAGGATGCGAGACGACGAGGGAGGCCAATCGGTGGCGAGGGAGGACGCACAACGACAAGGGAGGCTGATCGGCGGCGAGGGAGGACGCGTGACGGTGAGAGAGGGGGAGGAGCTGCAGCAGCGAGGCAGACTATTGTCGCTAGGAAGGAGGAAGATAGGCAAGGGGCAGTCATCCGTAAAAAAATGTGCAAAACAAATCGGGCAAAAAACCGAAAAATAAATCCTTGAACCAGCGAAAGAAAAAGCACCCATCGGAGGGGGAGGACCCCATTAAATTCTTTTCTAAATTGTTATATTGGAAAATACAAGTTCAATTATATGTAAGAGAAAAAAAAATGTAAGTAAAAATTATTTTCTATTTAGCATGAAACATGTTATGGTGTAATTTGTTTTGAGTGCATTAACTTTACTTAATCGTCGATTTTATGTGTTTTGATAAATTAAATTGCGTGAGAACATGTAAACACAATTAATACATTTGAAACAAATATTCATAACGGGCGATTGCCGCTGTTAGAACTGTTGCAAACGACCATGTAATTTAATTAATTTAGTAGAAATCATAACACTTCTTTTCACAATGCTGTGGGATTTTAAGGTGACGGAGATGGGCATAATTGTCACGTTCTAAAAAATATCCTAGCAATTAGACATTTTTACATTGATTGCTTTGTCTTTACTTTTAATTATGATAATAACTATAAATAAAAGAGTGACATTTGTATAAATGCCGAAACCTATTAGATCATTTTTCATAGTAACTGATTATTCAATAATTACTACTACTTCAATTATAATAAACAACAAAATAAATGATCAACAAAGATAGGGGAAATGATGAGTTAGCTATATTGGAGAATTAATGTGAATTTATAAAAGAAAAATGAATAACATGTTTAATACTATTAACCTAGCTAATAAATTAACCGAATTTTATATTATAAAAAGAGGACAATATGAAAATTATGAATTATTTGATTAATTAATCATATGAATTATACGGATAAATTAAGTTGATTATTCTAATTATAAAAAGAATAATTAATTAAATTAAAAAGGAAAAAGGTTAATTGATTCGGGATAAATTATTATTTCATTTAATCAGTTTTAAAATTTATTTTCCATAGTTAATCTTTTTCTTCAGGTTTAGGGTTTGAATAAAATAATATTTCAAGTTCACAATGTTCCATGGATAAATAATATATTTCTTATGAGAAATGTGTGACGGGTTCAAGGTACAATAAATGAGGAAAAGATCCAGTATTTTCTTTTGTTGCGTATTCTTATCTAGGCGTGATATCTTATTTCTCTTTGACGCATATAAACTCTTTTATTGTATCAACCCCAATGTGTGTGGCTAAATTTCTTTTTTCTAGGATTAGATGAAATTTAGGGTTGATTGTTGAGGATTATTACCTATTAATTTGAGAATTTTTTTGTCATTCATGTGTTTGATGAAATGCTTGTATTAAAATGACTATCTAAGCCTAATTTAAAATCATTTTTTATTACGAAAGTGATTCAAAAGGATTAGTCAAAATAAATGATAAAGAATGTGGTATGTCTTAGAAATCATTGCATGAATTTAACTTTGACACAATATTAAAATGAAATTAAAATAGTTGAGATGATAAAAGATAAATATCTTTTTATATAAGTAGAACTATATTGCCCTCAAAAGGAGATGTATTAATTTTAAAAGATCAAGTAGAATATATTTTTATTGATAATTATGAAGACCATATGATAATAATTCTAAATCTATTCAAAACAATAGATTCTATTTCTCTGATAAAAGCTCCTAAAATTTTCATTTACATTTTGCTTTCTTAGATTTAGTCATGTTTATTCTCTTATTCTTGATTTTAGCTTAGATTAGAAACTTTTCTATATAATTAAAATACTACAAAAAATATCCTACAAATCCAGCTTGCACACCCTAGAATTTGACCCATGTTGGTATAAGATACCTCATCAATATACCTTAGAAACAAAAGCATTCATCAATCCAAACTTGCTCATTCTTTCAAATTTCGATAATATCCTACACATTGCAACAAACAAATCCAATCTCGATTCAACTCCATTCTTTCCACTTCTGCTTCTTGGTCCCGATAACTCATCTTTCTTGCCCCTATTGTGGTTTCCGTGCAAAAGAGGGCAAGGACTATGAGAGAAAAAAAGAGGGAGTGAGGAGGGATATCAATAGGGGTTCAAGTTTCCATTATTTTAATCCAATTTAAACTCGAGTAATTTTCAAGACTAGTCTCCTAGCTTTTACTCTATCCTATTTTAATTTTCGAACTTTACTTTGTAACAAATTAGTCTCCCAACTTACAAATTTGTAACAAAAAGCTCATTAAGATGTTGATTGGCACTAAACTCAAATAAAATATTATATATTTATTAAAATAATATATATTTGTTTATTTTAAAATACTAAAGAAATTAAAAGAAAAAAGAGAAGAACAAAAATGATGTTGAAACCATAACGACATATGTCCATATATATATATATATATATATATGTTGTTTGGAATATTGCACCAAGGATCAAAGAATTCCAAACAATGAAGAAGAGAAAAAGATTAATACAGATTTAACGTGATAACCTCTTTTGATTAATATGAACAAAAGAAAAACACCCAGGGTAAATAAGGCCGCCACTAAAAAAATTTCATTATGAGCAAATAGATAGTAAAAATACTGATGGCTCGAGCCATCCGTTTTCTCTATAGATCCTTATTTTTATAATTTTGATGGTTTAGTCTTATTTTATATCACTAATTATCAAACCTGATTAAATCTCTTTATTCATGCTTCATATGATTGGTTTTGCTTAATTCATGAATCCTTGTCGGATAATGTCATAATTCATGATGCCCATCTGCTAGTTTTCTTTTCCTTTCATTTTTGGATGTGTTCATTACTTTCAGTGTCATACACTCAGTACAAAATTCTCCCATTCTAAAAATAGTCTTTCAAAGTCGGGAGGAAAAAAATAAAGATTCTGTAACATTGGATGGTGACATTTGTTCTCTATTGTAGTTACAGAGCACAATTATTATTTTCTCATTTATTCGCATATTTTTCTTGTTTCTAGATGTGTTGTACATGGGCACTTCTAGTGTGTCTCTAAATCCATACTTATCAATAATGCCAAGTTTCCTACTTTGCATCAACTATAAAGGTTGTAGAACTAGAAATAGCAGCGTTGATGCATATATAAGTTTCATCTCTCAGCTGATTTGCGGTAGACCAGGAAACGGGAACTCAACATTGAGTTCTTTCTCCTGACTAATGCTGATGAGAGGTCTTGCCTAGCATTGTAAATAAATAAGCTTAAAACTAAGAAACCGACAACACGCAAAGTTGGAGAACTTAAGATTTCAAAATCTTTGTTTCATTTCACTATCCATATGTTACAGTTGTTTAGTATATTATTGATTAAACTCAATGTCCCATCTGCATATCCATTAAAATGTGGATGCAGTTGATGATGCACAGCACTAATTTGCAACTGGAAACTAATTACAGGATGAGAATGTTAAGGAGTGACACTATTTTTTATCAGCTTCCTGAACAAGCACCCCAATCCATCCTTCAGGCCTCCAAGATTGTTCTCAGTAGCCTCCAGCTGATTCAGCACCATTAGTGCATTGCCTACAACTTTCAAAGAAGCACACAATGCGACATCCAAACATTGTATGCCATTCAAATCAGCCTCGCATGCCACTCTTTTCCTCTGGATGGTCATTGACATAAGAGACCACTTGTTGGTCTTTGCTGTTGTTGTTGTTGTTCTTGAGAAGGACAAGAAAGATATGATTGAACAAAGGAGCGAGGCAGTGATCTCCCTTGCTTCACTCGATATCTTCACGATCTCCTCAGTGTTTTCAGGATTTGTTGAGGCTGATAGAAGTCGCCCACTAATTTGCTTCACCTCTTTGAAGCTTTTCTTGATGGTTTTCTCTGTCTCCTTCCTTCATCTGATGCATGCATGCACCTTCTCCTGTACAGCACTATCATAGACTCTTATGAGGACCAACTTAAGGCTTTGAACATGCTCCTTGAGAGAGGCAATTGCATCTTTTAGAACACCACAGACATCCAGCATTCAAATAGATTCCTCCACATTGCTCTCTAAGTCCTGGTTGGAGAGCAACAGGGCCTGTTGGATGCTTGGGAGCTGAAGAAGACTGTTGTCTGTTGACACTGTGGTACAGTTCATTAACTTGCGTCAACCCGTCATAGATCATCTCTGCAGTCATTGTGGCTGATGAGGATGATTCTGCAATAGCCCTAAGCTTGTTTAGCTTTTCTTCGACCTCCAGAGCTGTAGGATGGGATGTGGTTGGCATGCTAAATGTACCAACATGGATGGACTACTTTGGAGTTTCCATTTTCTCTTGTGATTTTTTTGACAACTATCTTTGGAAAGGCTATGAAATTTGGAGCTGAAGGTTGATGAACTTGGCCTGCAGATCTAAGAGTTATGCCTCTTATATAGAGATCAGAAAATTATTGGGGACATGAAGAATCTTTGGAAATTAAGTGATGCATATGATGGAGATGTGGCACTTGGATTGCGATAAAATTCATGTAAGACTTCAACATTAATTAATATGGTATATGATCAGTCAGATTGCATGAGTTGCTAAACAATGGTGCACGAGTGTTATGCTTATGCTTGTTTCTGATCACCAAGAATACAGATAAAACTTTTCCATCCATGTGGTGGCAAATATAGACCCTGCATGGATGTGAATCTGTTTGAGGCCTTGTATAACAATAAATCCAGGTATATCATAATTTGTCGACACTTGCAGCTGCATAATTCATGAGATGTTCTACAAAATGCACAACACATGCACCTTCCCTCCAGAAAAACTTGCCATGATAAATGCAGTAATTTTCTGGTTTCTAAATCATGTAGTAAGTTTGTGTCACATTAAATGATATAAGAATTTGGTACATGATTAATTTTATACATAAAATTTACCCCATTCCATATTTCTGTTGGATCTAAGTTTTAGTGATATATAAAATTATATTTTGATGATACAAACTTCGAAATATTAAAGTTAAAATGCTGAAAAAGTTTAAAGAAAAAGAGATAACTTTATACATTATTCTTTGATTAAATAATTAACTATGATACTATTAGATTTTGGATTAATCATAAATATTAAAGTTGTAGAGAATTCTGTTAGCTTTGCATAGAATAAAAAATCATCTCATTTGGATAATTGTGCAAAATGTTATGCTTAAAATAGTGCAGAGTAGTCGAGCTACCGGTTGAAAACTGGTTGACCGGTCAGGAACTAATATCGGTCGACCGGTCCAGAACATAGGTCGACCGCTTAGTGCAGAAAATGCTCAATTTTAACCAGCAGAATGTCGAGACTGTACCGGTCGAGGTACCGGTCGACCGGACAGTGTAGAATTCACCAATGGTCACATTTTTTATAAAAGAAAGTGTACTGGTCGACCGGTCCATATGTGCGATCGACCGGCCTCTGAGTCAAATAAACAGTAACGGTCAAATTTGAAAGAAAAAATTGTGGAATAATTTTTGCATGACTTTTTCACTTGCAGAAGCCTATAAAAGGAGTGTCAAAGCCAAAAGGAAGTATATCCATCCAAGTATTGAAGCAAAACTTTAAGAAATCAAAAGAGTATCATTTCTCTTGAAGTTATCATTAAGAGCTTTCTTTCTTTCTCTCTTCCACTCTTGTGAGCATAGAATTATAAAAGAAAGAAACATTTTTATTCAGAAAAATTAGAGAGAGCTCCTGTATAAAAGAAATTCTAATGTAAAAGAGCTCCTGTGTAAAAGAGGTTCTAAATCTTACTTCTTGAGCGAGAGAAAAATATTAGCTTCCTAGAAGGAGAGATTTTCTTGCCTCTCAAAGTGGAGAAAAGGTGGTTGATGTAAAGGACTTTCTTCCTTGCTTCATTTGGAACAAAGGAAGGGATTAGTGGAATCTCCGACGATCTCGAGGTCGAGAAGTCGGAGCGGGGACGTATGCCAAGGTGTAATCGAACCTCGTCAACAACCACCATGTGTTTGCGTTTGATTTTCTCTCTTTCTCTCCCTCTAATATTGAATTTATAATCTGAATTTTAAAGGATTTAAGAATCAATTTTAAGCTTCCGTGATGATTTTTGTGAAATCAACATTTTCAAATTGAACACCAATTCACCACCCCCCCCCTCTTGGTGCCCTTTGGTATCCTACAATTGGTACTAAAGCGGGTTGCTCTTATTTTGATTTTTTGAATCATCTTGTTTTAAGAACTAATCGTCTTTAGATCTAAAATTTTTTAAGATTCAATTATCTCATTTTAAGATTTAACCATTTTAAGAGTCATGACATCAAGTGGATCTATTTTCGCCAAAAGACAATCAATTAGTCGTCCTTTCCTCTTAAATGCATCAAATTTTTAATACTGGAAAATTAGGATTCAAAAATACATTTGTTCTATTGATATCGACATGTGGGACATAGTTGAAAAAGGTTATTATGTTCATGAAAAGTTACCTACTGATTCTAAAGAAAAAGAAAAGTTTTTTTCAAAACTTGATTGGAAAGCCAAAAATATATTTTATTGTACTTTGTATTCAACGGATTTTAATCAGATTTCTAATTGTGAAAGTGCAACCGAAATTTAAAAGAAATTTATTACTACTTACGAAGGAACGGATAAAGTCAAAGAATTTAGATTAAATATTTTGAATCATCAATATGATTGCTTCAAGATGCATGAAAATGAATCCATAAATGATATGGTTGTTCAGTTTAATGATATTTTGAATAGCTTAGCCTCATAGGGCGAGCCAAGAACTAACCCCAAAAAGTGAAAAAAATTCTCAGGTCTCTCTCTTCCAAATAGCATACGAAGAGGACCATGATTGAAGAAAAATATCTGAAAAAATTGAATTTTAATAATCTTTTTAGTTCACTTTTAACATATGAGACCTCAATCTAATAAGATCAAGAAGAAAAAGCTCCAAAGAAGAAAACATTGGCATTAAAGACAAATAGAAATGAAGAAGACTCAAGTGAAGAAGAAGTGGACGAAAAGAGACTCGCTCGCTGCACAAGAAAACTAGATAAGTATCTCAAGTTGATGAAGAAGAAAGAAACGAATGAGAAGCCTACCCGAAGATCATGCAAAATCACAAAGAAGAGACATATCGAAAAGGTAAAAAGCAAAAGTATGAAGAGTCAAATGAAATAAGTGACTCGTCAAGCTCTTCCAGCGATGAAATATACTTATGTTTAATGTCACACGACGATGAGGTAACTTCTAATCCTTCAAATAATGACTCCTCGAGCTCTTCCGAAGAAAATATTTCTTTAAATGTAAATAAAGAACTTTCCTCCCTTATAAAAAGATATTACTCACTTAAAGAGGAAAATGAGAAATTACGACATGAGATTGAAAATTTAAAAGAAGAAAAGAATACATATTTTTATGGAGAATGAAAACCTAAAAAATGAAATTGAAACTCTAAAAATTACACATGCATGTGAAATTGTAAAACTAGCATGTTTTTTAGAAAAAGCAAAGAAGAAAAATGATCTTTTGAAAAATTCACAAAATAATGATAAAACTAGTTCTTACGTAAAGAAAGATAATTCTACGAAATATTTTGGATATGAAAACTCTTATTGGAAGTCTAATCATTCCTGCGATAGAAAATCACATATTACATATTTTGCATGTGGATTTTATGACCATTATGCTTATCAATGCAAAGTAAGAAAATTTTCAAAACATAAGATGATATGGGTTCCAAAAGAAACTTTGACTAACAAAATTGGACCCAAAGAATTTTAGGTACCAAAGTTTAAATGATTATTTTCCAAGTGTGCCTCACACGTAAAACAAAGGAAGAATTGAAAATGTAAAGGAACAAAGGTTATGATAAAAGTATTATCTATCTTTGATTTCACTCAAAAATTCAAAATTATTATTTCCTTGAAAAGAGAGAACATCTAAAATTGATAATAGTGATAGGGGAGCATACAAAACTTTATTTTGACATATCATGAATATCATTTTTGTATCAAAGTTTTATGCCATATTTTGATTATTAATATATATATATATATAAATATTTTTTGCCTTCATCAAATTGTTTCCATTTCGCCATTATAAAATAGTCAAATTTATGGAAAGTTATTTCTTATATACTAACTCTTTATGATGTAATATTTTACATATTTCTAATATGAAGAAAAAGAGAAAATAAATTTTTTTCAAAGATGGCATGATTAAGGGGGAGTTACATATGATTTCTTATATGCTTCATATACAAATTATTCTTTTTGATGAAACAAAAGGGGGAGAAATATAGGAGAAATATGATCTGGATATCACTTTATATGAAGAGTTCCTTGCAATTTATAATTATGTGAATATCTATCATTGTAAGGAAAATTGAGTATTAGAGGGAGTAAAATTGATTTTACAACTTATGTTATAACTTTTTTGCAATCTATACATTTTTCATATTTCTCGATTTGTCTTCATAAAAAAGGGGGAGATTGTTGGATCTAAGTTTTAGTGATATATAAAATTATATTTTGATGATACAAACCTCGAAAGATTAAAGTTAAAATACTGAAAAAATTTTAAAAAAGGGATAACTTTATGCACTACATTTTGATTAAATAATTAACTATGATACTATTAGATTTTAGATTAATCATAAATGTCAAATTGTATAGAATTTTGTTAACTTTTCATAGAATAAAAAAATCATCTCATTTGGATAATTGTGCAAAACGTTATGCTTAAAATAGTGCAGGGCGGTCGAGCTGCCGCCTAAAAAATTAGTCGACCGGTCAGGAACTAATATCAATCGACCGGTCCAGAACACAGGTCGACCAGTCAGTGCAAAAAATGTCTAATTTCAACTAGCAGAATGACGAGACTGTACTGGTCGAGGTACCGATCGACCGATCCAAAATACAGGTCGATCAGACAGTGCAAAATTCGTCAACGGTCACATTTTTCATAAAAGAAAGTGTACCGGTCGACCGGTTCAAATGTGCGATCGACTAGCTTCTGAGACAAATGAACAGTAATGGTCAAATTTGAAGGAGAAAATTGTGAAATAATTTTTAGACGACTATCTCATTTGCAAAAGCCTATAAAAGGAGTGACAAAGCTAGAAAAAAGTGTACCCATTCAAGTATTGAAGCAAAACTTCAAGAAATCAAAAGAATATTATTTCTCTTGAAGTTATCATTTAGAGTTTTCTTTTTTTCTCTCTTCCACTCTTGTGAGCATAGAATTGTAAAAGAGAAACATTTTTGTTCAGAAAAATTAGAGATAGCTCATGTATAAAAGAGGTTCTAAATCTTACCTCTTGAGCGAGAGAAAAAGATTAGTTTCCTAGAAGAAGATGTTGCCTTACCTTTCGGAGTGAAGAAAAAGTGGTTGATGTAAAGGATTTTCTTCCTTGCACCATTTGAAACAAAGGAAGGGATTAGTGGAATCTCCGACGGTCTCGAGGTCGAGAAGTCGGAGCGGAGACGTAGGTTAATGTATGGCCGAATCTCGTCAATAACCACCGTATGTTTGTGTTTGATTTTTCCTCTCTCCCTCTAATATTGAATTTATGATATGAATTGTATTGGATTTAAGAATAAATTTTAAGCTTTCGCGATGGTTTTTACCCCCTCTTGATGCCCTTTAAGATCCTACAATTTCAACAGCTAATGAGATGAAAGAAGGAGACAGCTAAATCTGACCAATATTTTGTAACAGCCAAATCTAATTATATGTATAAGATCTTTATTGATTCCTTGGTGAAAAACGACATTATTATGTTTGGTGATAGTACGTATTCTCGAGGATGGTGGTGGCATGTAACTACTTATGATAAAACATGTAAACTAAAGTGTAGCATATTAGTAATATGTATATTCTTAATAATCATGATATGTTAATATTTATTCTAATTATATGGAATATAATTTGATAAATATGATAAGAAAAAATGTAAATGTGATAAAATAATTTTAATGGATATTTGAATAAAAATTAATATTATAAATATAAATATATTTTATTGAAAATAAAATAAAAGTATAAATTAAATTTTATGAAATTTTTTAAGGAAAATATATTATTTAAATAGAAAAAATAATTTAAAATAAATTATGTTTAATGAAGCATTATTTTTTTTAATAAAATGATAAGTAATAAATAATATTATGTTATAAGAGAAATGTGTGAAAAAGAGAAAATAAGAAAAGAAAATTGAAATTAGAAAAAGAAAGGTCACCTCAGAGAAAAATAGTTTTACTACACTGCTCTAAATCCAGAGTGCTGAAAGTGACGTCCCAAAATTTTGCTTCGGAATTCGAAATATGATGTTTGACGAACCTAAGTGCAATCAAAACACGGGATCATGTTTGACGACTGAAATTAAACTCCGATTCCTTCACCAAAAGCTGCCAAAAGACTCAGTCAGGGCAAGACAAAATTAAAAGAAAAAAAAAAGGGAAAAATGGGTATCCCCCATATGACCCCCATTTCATTGCGGCCGTCCGAACGGGATCGGACGGGCGCCGATCAAAATTTGATTTTTCAAGATGAACCGGCGGCACAACATGGAGAAACAAACCAGTTCGACGAGATCCCGGTTCAGTGGTCGGCAAATACAAAAGGTCAGGGTAAAAAAATTTTACCCCCATTTGTTCGCTCTTGTTCTCTCTCAACTCTCTCGCTCTCCGCATCCACCTCACGCCCGAGAGCCGCCGTCGCCGTCGTCATCTCCGCCGCCGACGAGATCACCACACCCAGATCTACACGAGTGTGACTGCCGGCGAGATCGCAACATCGACGACCGCGTCCGACCATCCCAGATCTGCACGAGTGCGATCGGCGGCGAGATCTCCGCATCCCCGACCAGTCCGTCAGATCTGGTCCTCGGCGATCTAGTTCGCCCAGATTTGGTGGACGCCGACCGGATCTGGTGGATGCAGAGATGGTTGTTCTCTCTTTGCATGGCGCGGCGGACGGTTGCCCCCTGCGCAGCGACGACCTCCACGATGACCTCGAGCACCGGATCTCGCCCTTCGCCGTCCGACCAAATAGCGTGTGAAGTGGGTCCGATCCAACCGTTGGCGAGCATATCCGCGTGGTCCTGACATCGAGCACCCCGCCGAGCGCCGCCGACCTCCTATCACTTCCGCCGTGGTGCTGCCCGCCCGCCGCTGTGGAGCTCGCCTGCCAGCCGTCGCCGTCGAGTGCCGCTGCATGATGCACACTGAGCGCCGCTGAGTTCGACCACCCCCCGCCGACCCCACACGTCGCACACCGCGAACCCGCCGCACGCCGCCGCCCCGCTGCCACCCAATTCGCACACTGCGCCGCTCGCCTGCCCAGCCGTTGTCGCCATCCTCGTCGCACGCCGCCGCCCGCACTGCCGATGTCACCGTCCGTCGTTGCACGCTGCCGTCCGCCCTGTCGCTGTCGCCATCCGTCGTCGCACGCCGCCGCCCACCCGACTAGCACCGACGATCAGCCTCACCGAGCGCCGCCGACCCCTTCGCACCCCGCCTCACCGACCAGATATGCATGTGAAGAGGGCCCGATCCAACCATTGACGAGCAGATCCGCGCGGTCCTGACATCGAGCACCCCGCCGAACGCCGCCGATCTCCTATCACTTCCGCCGTGGTGCTACCCGCCCGCCGCTGTGGAGCTCGCCCGCCCCGCCGCCGTCGAGCACCGCTGCATGATGCACACCGAGCGCCGCCGAGTTCGACCACCCCCCGCTGACCCCACACGTCGCACACCGCGAACCTGCCGCACGCCGCCGCACCGCTGCCGCCTAATTCGCACACTGCGCCGCTCGCCCGCCCTGCCGCTATCGCCATCCTCGTCGCACGCCGCCGCCCGCACTGCCGCTGTCGCCGTCCATCGTCGCACGCCGCCGCCCGCCCTGCCGCTGTCTCCGTCCGTCGTCGCACACCGCCGCCCATCCGACTAGCACCGACGATCAGCCTCGCCGAGCGCCGTTGACCCCTTCGCACCCCACCTCCCTGTCTGCCGTCGCTCCCCCACTGAGCTCAACCACCAAGCGTTGATGATGTTTTTATGATAAACAGCCTTGCCGAGCACCGCTGACCCCCGCACACCCCGCCTCCCTGTCCGCCGTCGCTCCCCCGTTGGGATCACCGCCAACCGTCGTCGAGTGCTGCCGACCCCTCACACCGTTGAAACGTGTTTTAAATATTCTAATCTTGTAATTTTAATGTAATGGATGTGCTATGTAATGTCGTATTTTGTGGCAATTACGCATGAGTGTTAATCTTTCGTGTTGTAAAGTTTGTTGGAAATTAAACTAGTTTAAACTTAATTAATTCATTCTGATTAGTTACACTTCGGTAAATTTTTTGTTGATTTATCAAATGTTCATGAGGTTTTCCAAGAATTATTAAATTGTGGAAGATCTTGTAAAAAAAATTGATTTGTTAACATTGAGAGGATTTGGCGAAATGTCGGAAAGCGAGATGAGAATGTAGAGAGGAAAGCGAGATACATTCCGATGCATTCAATCGCAAACGTGTGGAAGATCTTGTAAAAAAAGTTTGTTTTGTTAACATTGAGAGTTTGGCGAAATGTCGGAAAATGATGCATTCAATCGCAAACGTGTTGAAGATCATGTAAAAAAAAAAATTATTTGTTAACATTGAGAGTTTGCCGAAAGCGATGCATTCAATCGCAAACGTGTGGAAGATCTTGGTGAAATGTCGGAAAGGGAGACGAGAATGTAGAGAAAAAAGCATGATACATTCTGATGCATTCAATCACAAAAGCATAAACTAACAAAAGTGCAACAAATCACAAAAGGTTAACTAGTTTACAACATAGATTAACACAAAATTTAAAACATGAAGAATTAATGTGGATTAAGTGCCGAGCTCTGTCATGTAAAAATTTTGACATTTACTAATTCCGACATAATTAGGATATTTACACAACATTAACAACATTAACAACAACATTAACAACATATGTCGAGGGCGAGGACAGTGCGCAAGCTGGGGGCGGCTTTGCGTGAGCTCGGCGGCGGTGAGGGCGGGCGAGATCAGGGCGGTGGCGCGCGGGCGAGCTCGGTGGCGGGGGTGCAGGCGAGCTTGGCGGCGGCGGGGCGAGGGAGCTCGGCGGCAGCGGTGGCGGTATGCGAGATTTGGCCGGGGCAGGGGGTCGACGCGGGTCGGTGGCCGACGCTCGAGCGAGGTCGTGCGAGCGGGGCAGGCGGCGGGTGGGGTCGTGCACAGCCCAGGCGGCGGCGGCGGGTGGGGTCGTGCGAGCGGGGCAGGCGGCGGGCGGGGTCGTGCGAGCAAGGCGGGCGGGGTCGAGCGTGCGGCCTAGTCGGAAAAAACACATATCTGGTCGTAAAAAACGGAGCAACACAGATCTGTTCGGAAAAAATGGACAAACATCGAAAAAATAGCGATCTAGTCGGAAAAACACACCTTAGGACGGAAAAACCCAGATCTTGGCGGAGTCGCGCGGATCTCATCGGAGACACGCAGATCCGGGATGAACGGGGAACTCGACGGTCGAAGGCGCGCTGGAGATCGGCGAGGGTGCGTCGTCGGCGCCTCGCTGGAGATCGGCGCGACTGAAGATCGGCGCTCGACATGAGGGACCATGCAGAAAGACAGGGGAGAGAGCGGGCGTGCGAAGGTGAGAGAGAAAGAGAGAAAGAGAGAAAAGTGAGAGAGAAATGAGCGGGCCAAATGAGAGAAAGAGAGGACGAACCGGACCGGACCGATGACTCCAGACCGGTCCGATGACGCCGGACCGGTCCGGTTTGTCCGCTCGCTCGATATTAACCTTGTCAGCCGTCGGATGCCATCCGACGGCTGACAAAATGTGGGGGGGACAATCCCCCAAATAACTTGGGGGGGCATCCATATTATCCAAAAAAAAAATCAGGTAAAAGGAAGATCCGAGGGTGTTCACGTTGGTTTGTGACTGTCCATTCTTATATTCATTTTCACCTTGAAATTTGGACGATTTCAAGGTCGGTTCCGATTAGCGAAGACTATCTTAATAATCTCAGGGTCAAAACAAAACGTGCAAATTTTAATAAGGGGTCGTCGACATATAGCTCGCTCGGAAGGTGCAGAGTGAAATCTGAGTCTGATTATTGAATAACGTCAATCACATGATGGAGAAAGTAGGAATAAGCTTCGCATGTTAGATCAACTCCTCGTCAGTATTTTGATGTTGCGGAATATGGTGACGCGGACTCATCTGGGCCAACGAGCTTGAACGCACAGTAGTGCCCCACTTGAAGGCTGCTGCCTTGCACGAACGCACTCCAACCCGCTGTAAAATTGGATCTTTGATGCACACTCATAGGGTCGTAACCAATGACCCAACCTTCCTCGTTGGGCTCATGAAGAATTACGTTGGTTATACTCCGGGGAAGATGTTCTCGTGCAAACGGAGCTGGTAATCTCTGCATCAAGCAAACCAAATCAGTAGATGGATTGCTGCAACATATATGGTGCAGACAACGATATATCTATCTGTTTTCTTTCAACAAAGTAACATGAAAAAGGGCTGTTGAAAAACATGATCGATCTCCTCTGTTGGTCATTGGAAGTCGTCGGAGAAGAAACTCGGAAAGAAGCAAAGAAGAGGAAAAAATCCAACTACTCGTCTGGTGTCACAAGGGGTGAAATCGTAAAACCAAACGCTTAAATTCAAATTCAAATATTCAACAGAAAACTAACGTTTAAAAATAAACTAACTCTGAAAATTTTCAAAAATTTTGTCATGACGTATGCGTAAATTCGTCCATTCGTCATATACAACATTTATTCATATCATTCACATGTAATTTATAAAATTTAAGTTACATCACTGGTAGTTTATAAGGTCACTGGCAATTTAACAAATAGCAAAAGGGTGGGACACAAGCCCAAAACGGTGAGTCACAAGCTCACTCTCTAACCAAAATCACGAGTCAGATGCTTATAAATCATATATCATGAGCGTCCATCACTCTACATTATAAATTCAACATCTCTCAAAATCATTGAAAACATTCTTCAAGATAGCAATTCGTATAAAAAAATGAATGAAATATAATGTAACTAAAACAACGATCACGTCTCTCACTCATGACCAATCCATGTTCCTTCGTAATTTCTTATTTCATGCCATGCAAACAAGCAAGTATGACTTTCATTCAGTACCTTAAAAAATTTAATGAAAAGAGTGAGCATCAAGAAGCTCAATGAGTCAAACGACTACCTCAAGTATTAAAATTATTATGAAAATCAACATCTTTATATTTAAAAAATATTCTCATTCTTCAGAAAGAAATTCATCCACTTAATAATCATACAAAATGAATGACATGTGTGCACATGCATGGTAACAACAAAATATCATAAAATGCAAAAACGTCATCAAATATGGATATCCAATCTCCTCAATGGAGAAACCAATCTCACCCCTCATATCCTATTGACTCAGGGTAATCGTTCTAATTCCGTCCCTCATATGATCTCATTGACACAAGACGTTGAACTGTCCTTCGTATCTCATTGACACAGGACTTCTTATCTTTTATTTCCATCCCTCATATCAAGTTGTTCTAATTCCATCATTCGCATCACTATATTGCCACGGGTATTGAACCTGCTCTTCGTATCCCATTGACACAGAGTATACTGAGCCCCAATCGGTATACCCGGAGTTGGTCAATCCTCCGAAGTGAAAACACTTCGCCTTATGCGGGTTTTACATGTAACGATGCATAAATACGAATTCAAAATGAAGGTTTAGAACTTGAAATCATCATTCTAAAAATATTTCATTTCAAAAGAAAATATTTCTCTTCATGTGGCAGAAGAAACTTCTATCAAATAAATACTTCTAAAATTCATAATAAAACATCACAAGTCATATAATGGCACATATATGAAGCATACGAATAAGTATGATTATGCATGGGAAAAACTATCATGAAAAATCTGTCTCACATCAAATGGGACAATATCATCACTCCAAGGAGTTAAGTAGTTTATGTCATTTAAGGAAAAAATCGGAAGGAAGAAGACGATAGTTGTATCAAAGGTAAAGCAAATTACATTTGGTGCACATCATGCGCGGCCCTCGGAATACCTTCCAACAGCAAGCGGAGGATGCCTTCTTCCTCCAGCCTTAGGATCTCTTCACATGCGAGGGGCACCTTCACATACTTCTTCCCCACCAGTGTCTGTAGCTCCTCTTTGTAACCGGACTCCATGGATATGTCGTGCTCTACGATCTAGACGTCGTAGGACTCGATCACCAACTTGACTGCATTGCAATCCTCGAAGGTCTTCCTGATGACCCTTAGGATCATCGTGTACAGCACGACGACGCATTCGCCACCCGACGGGAACATCTCGGCGTAGGACTGCAAGAGGAGTGCTGAGTCCTACGCCTTTCAGCTGGCCGGCATAGAAGCGACCATCTTTTCCCCTTCCTCACAGTGCTCCCTCTCCAGTGACGCTATGAAGTCGGGATCGAACAGTGCCATTATCTGTTACCCTCTCCAGTGATGCTATGAAGTCAGGGTCGAATAGAGGGCTGTTGGGGTCGAATAGAGGGCTCAGGCTTTGCCTCGCTCCGTCAAAACTCCCTGAGTCCCTGGGGATGCTCTTCTTTCAGGGAGGCGCTGCCGCCGGAGTGCGCACGTTATCCCAAGAGCTGAAGGGCTGGAGTATGCGATTGTGTTCCGGCCCGCTCTCCCCTGACACCGTCGTGGTAACAATGAAATGCCCCCGCGATGCCCACCCAGCAACTGGTCTTCACTGTTGGCTCTGGCTCTGACTTCTTAACCTCCGGCGACCCCTCATGATAGTTCCGCCGGCGGCGCTCGCACTCGCGTTCCCGCTGCGATAGGATCTTCTCGATGCACGAGACCTTGGGTAAGGATGGCTCGTGATCCGGCCCGCCGACTTCTGGTCCTGATCGACGGCGGCCATGGGCTTCTTGGGGAAGATAGGGGCGCTGGTGGTGAAACAGGCTCTACGGCCGAGGTAGCCGGTGTAGCACATCGTGTCAAAAAAAATGGAAAAGCTTAAGAGTCTCAACCAAGTTTCCCCTCCTCCTCCTCTTTTGTCTTTTCCTGTTGTCTCTCTTTTCTCCTTGTCTTCTTCATTTTGTCTCTTCTTCTCGTCCATCCCTGCCATTTGGGTTCCCAAGGGCAGCAGCTCCAAGGCAAGAGCTACATTTCTCTCCAAGGCAAGATATGCCTTCTTGACAAATCTCCCGCAAGTATATGGAGTCAATGTCGTAGTATATAAAATATCGTCCCACAGGGAAGAGTTCAAGTGAATTATATGATTCTAAATGATATCTAAATAGTTAGAAAAGAGATAAATAATAATAAAAACTAATTAAAGTGAAGTGGCGAAATGAGAGTAGAAAGCGACAAGAAAGAACAAGAATTAATTATGAGAAAAAATGAGAATAAAAGTTCTAGGATTTTGAATCCACCTAGGACATTGATCATAGGGATTTTAGTGATAATGAAATGATGAGTGCTCTACTCAATTTTCAAAAGTCGTGCATCTCATTTTCAGGAAAATACAATTTTAATTAAAATAATGAATGCCTACTTTCGTGGTCATTTAAATTATTTTAATTGCATTATAAATCAAGATTCATGAGTAAAATTATTACTCTTATTTCTAAGAAATAATACATTTCATATCATTGATTCTAACTAATCTTGATGAAATACTTTCGTAATCACAAAGACCTTAAGTTGTTTCATTAGATGGTCAATCCAATAAAAATATATCATGAAACATGAATGACAAAAAGCCTCTAGATCATCTAAAAATCATCCTTATAACCAGTCTCTAAATTTCATTTAACCCTAGAAAATGAAGTTTAGCCGAGCATATAAAAAGAAATTATCATCAAAATGCAAGATTTCATGAAAAGAGAATGAGATTAAGTTTAAGAAAGGTACAGAAATGCAGAGAAAAATAAGAGTTTGTCCCAGTCGTGTTGATCTCCTCAAAAGACAAGGTCTGAACCCCTTTTTCGTCTCCAAAAATCCCTTTTATAGTCCCTTAAATTAGGATTATAAAAATGCCCAAAATGCTCCAAAAATTAGCCCAACACAGCCAAAGTAGGTCCAATACGGTCTAAGATGAGGCGTTAGGTCTGTTGGATCAAGCCGTATTGATTTTGGAGCGCGATACAGTTGGAAAAACTTTAATATGAACAAATTGACTTAAATATGGCATGTCTGTATTTTTTGGTGCGTGAACAATATGACCTGACGGGCTTTAATACGAGCAAAGTGGAAAAACTACTATTAACCCGTATTTTCTACTGCGAGCTCAATATGACTTGAAGGACTTTAATACTGGCTGAAAGGTTTTAATACTGACTGCTCATATTGAGTCTCTATAGATGTGTTTGTGCCAAACTTTTGCCAGATTTTCAAGGTTCCTCAAAAAAATCAAAAAATACTGTAGATTTCGAAATCTTTGATGATTAAAGATGAAATGATATAAAACACATCAATCTTGACGATAATTATATTAAAATAATTAAATAACTACATGATTATCACTTCCTCTCCAAGGCAGAAGGCCAAGGGTCGGACCTCCTCTATAAAGGTCCCAACTTCTTCATCTCCCTCTCCCATTTTCTCCTCTCCTCTCTCCCTCATTCTGTCCCCTTCTTCTCACATGCGCACGAACAGCGGAGGAGGAGCAGGACGCGATGAAGCAAGGAGGACCACAAAATCGTAGGTATTTGAGGCCTGATCAGCTGCTAGGCAGCCTCATCTGGCCGGCCGCGTCCTGATCGGTCGACAGGCTGCCGATCCGGCCGTAGTCGGCTTGATCCAGCCACAGCTGACTTGGGCCGACCGATCTGGCATGATCTGGTCGCCAGGTGGTCGATCCAGCCTCAGCCGATCGTAGGGTGATTGACTGCTAGATGGCCGGATCTTGCCGCTATCGTCCGGATCTTGCCACGGGAGGCCGATCCGTCCGCCCTTGGCACTAGACGGGTGGCCAGATCGGTCGCCTAGCGGCGGGCAATTAATTTATATTTTAAAAATTCTTTTCGATGGTTGCGGCCGCTAGAACTTTTCGACAGTGGCAACAACCAGAATGTTTCGACGGTTGCGGTCGCCGAAACTTTTCGACGGTTGCAACCGTCGAAACTTTTCGATGGTTGCGATCGCTGAAGTTTTGTGATGGTTGCAGCGCCGGAGGTTTGCGACAATTACGGCCTCCGGAGTTTTGCGATGGTTACAACCATCAGAACTTCCGACGGATTTTTTCGAATCATAGAAAATCATTTTGCGCCGCCCTCTTTTTCAACGAATCGGTTCCGTCGGTAAACCCATTTTCTGACTATTTCTTCTGACTTTTCGACGGACAAAACCATCAGAAAACATCATTTTCTTGTAGTGTGCTAAGAGGCACTAATCATCAACTCGTCGACACCTTTTGCACTCAAAATTGTGGGATTACAATTTGAATACGGAACTCTGCAGTAGCAAATCAACTTGTGCGGTCGACTAAGAACTAAGAAGATTAGAAACAACAAAGATAGAGTCAATTAAGAACTAAGAAGATCAGAAAGAACAAAGAGAGAAGCACTAGGACTGACACCAGAAAAGCAAGAGAAGAACAAAGAGGAAACAAAGAAGGAAACAGAAGAACAATTAGAGAACAGAACTCCCAAGGACATCGAAGGACGATCAGAGCTATGGAAGATTTTCTGACCTAGACAACTCGGAGTTAGAGGACGATCGGAGGCAAGACGTCTTCTAGCCTCAAGCCATTGCAGAAGAAACAAAGAATGTGGAAACGGGCATTGGAGGATGATCGGAGGCAAAAATTTCTCCCATTCTCAATCCAAAGAAGTAAGAAAGAATCCGTGCGCCAAGAATTGCTCGAAGACGTCGGTTGCAAACAAAGATTGCCGAATCAAAGAAGAATTTAATCCACAACAATCGTAGCGTCATGAAAACGGAGAAACGGAGACTAGAGAAACATAGAAGAAGAAATAGAAAAACAAAGGATCGATCCATTAATCTCACGTATATATTGTACTCATTTCGTGTCTCCTCACTCATGTAATGTAACTTCATGTTGCTTTGTACTTTAACGTTTCTATCAATTTTCAGTAGCTATATATGTACGTAGAGAGAATGAAACGAGCGCAAATGCAAATGATGCGGAGGAAGTAATTAAGATAATAAATGACGGCCCAAAATATAATATTGCTTCACGATATAAATATGCAAATGATGTATAATTAACAATATTCTCATCTTCAGTAATTCAATATACAAATGGAACAATATAAAGCTTTGCATCATTTCTAGTAAATCAATACAAGTCGATGAACTATACATTTCACAACCCAATTCATGCCCACAGATAGTTTCTCAGAGAACACATCAGTTTTGCACCTTCCGTCATGATAAAAAAAAAAGTTGTTCGTCTGTGTGGCCACGCGGCATTTACTGTTTAAATAATTATTGCATGCACGGCCAATAGTATTGAGATTATGTGGTGGTTGATGCTTGTAAGTTGCTTCCTTGTTCTAGGCCAAGTTGCTTATTTAACTATATACAAATATAGAGCAAATTTAATTGAAATTAGTTGGGAGATTTCTGATCTATTTAAATGACAAAACCTTTGACATATATGCAAGATACCAGAGACGCCCATAGAAATCCTGGATATATGCTCGATCACATGACTTAAACCATTCAAGTTCATGAAAACATTACGTACATATGGAATTATAGTATTATTATAGGAGATTAATTACAGATGTTGTTTGGCCAATGAAATTAGAAACTGTAGACGAACATTAATTTTCTATCTAACCAAGTTAACGTCTTGAGAAAAGTCGTAGATCACTGTGGAACATAGTTAGACCTCTCCTTATATTCCTTTTTATATATCAGAAACAAATTATAAAATGTTCTTGATCGTGTATCTCCCATCTCCCTTTAAACTAGTTTTCAGTCTTTTTCTTATACTATGCTGCTACTGACTACTGTTTCCGAGTTGAAATAAAATTAATATACAATTCGAGTACATCAGTATTCAAATAACAAGTTACTATTTTTTAAAGGATTTTTTTAGGGTTATGGTTGTACTTACCTGACTTACTCTTGGCTATAAGATGCCGTGGCCCTTCTGCAACGTTTGTCATCGTCCAGTTTGAGCCTGGGCATTGTGCCTTCCACACGCACAATTTGTCCTTGTCTCACTAAAGGTATGTTCTACTAATTATTTCATAAGCATTAACCTAACTGTACAGTCATTCTTCTTCTTAGAAATATACCATGTATCATGTTTTCTTGTAGCATGTAGATATATATTCGTTATTCAAGCAGCACTAGTACTAGTTAAATTTACATTTTCCAGGGAAGGTTTGCAATGGAATTGGAGAAAAGATGCCCTGGATTAATTTCTTTGATCTCAGTTAGTTGCTGTTTACTTGTTCTAGATACGTTACCTCCTATTAGATCGAGTAGATGATGATGCTTCCATAAAAGAATCAATTTTCCATATGTCCTTTGTTTTGATAATCCTTTTTATACATTTTTAATCTATTTAAACATATATAGTAAGAGTGAAGATGGTGAAATGGATAGCGAATTTATGCAAATTTGTCTCTCGGCATCACCGAGTACTGTGTGCTATCAACTTTACCGATATATATTTTTTTTCTATCCATATAGCTATACGGCAAACTTCAAGCTCAAAATCCTCTATTCTTCAAGTGTGACCATTAAAACTTTATGGATTGTATATTTTTTCCCTCCAAGATTCATAGATATGCATGATTCGACTTCTGTAGGCAGCTGGAAATCACTCCATTAGATTATCTAATTGATTATTCCCAGTGTCAACCACTTCATATCCCCCACAAAAACATGGATCAATCGAAATTTAAGCACATGCAATTATAAAATGAAGCGGTCCATGGAGAGTGGGTACACCACGTAACCATTGACTAAGAACCAATAACATATAATTATAATTTTTGTTTCCACTCAAAAACTAAATACTATACATGTCATATATATCTGCTAACATAAATCCTACCAATTTGTAATGTTGCAAACAAAATATTATCTGTAAACTATGACAATAGATAATTGGCTTTATACTGTCTTTTATTTTTAGTATATAAAGAAGAAACTGCCAACTAAGCTGATTAGTAAGAGAATTCTCTTTCTACAATAATAAGCTGCTTTATTTGTTATTGTCTCCGTAAAATATATCTGGTAAATAGAATTTAAACTACTGATGAATCATCACCCGACCAATTAATATGCCTATCTCTATTTGTACACAATATTACTGCTGTGGTTGAAGATTTTATTTTATTATTTTCTATCTAAATTGTTAAGCCCTGATCTGACACTAATCTTTGATAAAAGTTGGTATGCTTTTGCTTTTATCCACGGACAAACTAATCCAACTTTTCAAAAACTTTAAATTGACTTTCAAATGAAGTCATTTATTTCAAAAAGATAGGCAGTTTTTTTACTAAAAACTCCATAGATGTCAAAAAGCAATCACAAACAAACAATTGCTAAGAGCATAAAGCAACCAATATCGATGTAGTATGTATGTACCCTAATTCAGAATATATAGAAATCCGCCATATTTATTAGCCTCTTATTTGGTGGATTCTATTCATTGCCACGACTGCGCATAATGTTCTGACACATCAGAACCGGACTTATTTGTTTTATTTTTGTAAAATGTTTATCAAGAAAAAAGTTCCATTATGTCTATTTCTTCTATACATATATGAAATAAATTGTTTATTTATATACAATTATATATTACGTGATAACCATCTACTTATAATTAATTTCTAGATCTAGTAAATGGTGAAAGTTTTCTTTTTGCTCTTTCAAACAACCCTACTCATAGATTCATAATATCAACGATAATTTCTTCTGACCTAAAAAAATTGTTCGGAGCAAGAATTTATCATGATGACCTGCGCAATGGCTAACAAAGTTCTCTCTAGGTTTCGTAGCTGCAGCAATGGCTGCCAAAGAGGTGATGTGCGTTCTGCTACTGTTGGCGATCTGTCATGGCGCTTCGGCCGATTCCACTCCGGAGCTCATCGAGCAAGTCGTCGGCAAGAACAAGCTCTTCGTCACGCTGCCCAAGTACGTCGATATCCTCCCTCGCATCCCCAAAATCTATGCCTACACCTTCAAGAATGGCGTCCCCGTCGCCATTGACCTCCAGATTAGCATGTACAACAAGACATGGGTACGTACACATGCATATGCTACCAGCTACTTCATGCATGTCGTTGATTCTTGTTATTGATTTTACTTAACCCGCGCATCGCGCATTGCATGCAGAAATTTCACCGTGATTTACCCGACACGCCGGTATTCGTCTACGGCACATCCGAGGCGCAAGCCACGTTTCCGGGGCCGACCATCGAGGTCCTGCAGGGCCTCCCGACCAACATAAATTGGACCAACTCCCTCCCGCGAGACCACATCCTTCCCGTGGATCCCACGATCCCGGTCGCGAAGACTCAAAATGGTGGCGTGCCCACGGTGGTCCACCTCCACGGCGGTGCCGTCTCGCCGGCGGATGACGGCTACGCGGACGCCTGGTTCACCAATGGTTTCGCGGAGAAGGGTCCCTTCTGGAACAAGATTACCTACACCTACCCGAACGTCCAGGGCCCCGGGAACCTCTTGTACCACGACCACGCTCTCGGACTGACCCGCGTCAATATCCTCGCTGGCCTCCTCGGCGCCTACATCATCCGGAAGCCGACCATAGAGTTTCCGTTCGACCTTCCTAAGGGTAAGTTCGACCGGGAGCTCATAATCGCCGACCGCACGTTCCTCGCCAACGGCTCCATATACATGAACCCTATCGGCGTGTGGCCGCCGGTGCATCCGAACTGGCAGCCGGAGTACTACGGCGAGGCCATCACCGTGAACGGGAAGGCGTGGCCATACCTCACGGTCCAGCGCAGGAGGTACCGGTTCCGCATCATGAACGCGAGCAACGCCCGGTACTACAACCTGACGCTCTCCGACACCTCCCTCAACTTCACGGTCATAGGTTCCGACGGCGCCTATCTCCATAGACCTGCGTCCACTCCATCGATCCTCCTCTCCGTCTCCGAGATCTTCGACGTTATCGTGGACTTCACGAACGCCGTGCTGAACGAGATCGAGCTGCTGAACAGTGCTTCGTACCCGTATCCTACCGGTAACGCGACGATTGGAACCGATCTCGAGAAGGTTATGAAGTTTAAGTTATGGCAAGGGCCGTGCACATCGCGCGATCAGTCCAGGATCCCGTCGACCCTGATGAACTATCCGGCGGCGGATGAGAACAACGCACTGGTCACGCGCTACATCGCGCTCTTCGAGTACACAATTAGTAACCAGACAACGCACTTGCTGATCAACGGGAAAACCTTGGCCGATCCAACGACGGAGACGCCGAAGACTGGCACAGCAGAGATCTGGAACGTGATCAACCTGACGGGCGATGACCATCCGCTGCACCTGCACCTTGCGGCGTTCCTTCATCTCAGGACTACCGAGATCGTGGACTACAACACCTTCGAGCGATGCATGCAAAACACCAACGACTCCATCGCGTGCAACATCGACGCCTTCGCCGTTGGCCAGGTGACTTATCCGCTGCCGTATGAGAGGACGTGGAAGCATGTCTTGAAGCTGCCGCCGAGCAAGATGACGACCATCCTTGCAAAGTTCAGGATCCCGGAGACCGACGAGCCCTATCCATTTGATGCCACGGCCGAGCCTGGCTACTTCTACCACTGCCATGTAAGACCCTATACTCATTAAACTCCTGCATACATAAAACGTATATTGATACTAATCCTCAAGTAATTTGCATGCGTACATCAAAACAATCAGCTCATACGTGTATCAAGATGAGGTGAATCGATCTATGGTCATAAATTTGAATTTTGGACTAATCACTTCATGCACCATTAAAACTAATTTCTCATGATTTATTACATTCGAAACAAGTTTGTTTGATGAACTGTATATATCTTTGAGAACCAATGGAAAAAGTATACTATGCTCAGAGATACAACTGATTTATGTATTATATATATTTCCTTGTAAGCGAGAAACTTCATTCAATCTAAAATCATCAAGTGACAACTAAGAAGTAGCATAAAACTGAGAAAATTAATCTGCATGTTCACAGGAAACGTAACATAATATTAAAGATCAATCATATGTATAGTTAAATCAATGTCTACGATGCCACGTGCGTACGTTCAATTAGCTAGTTTCATGTATTTGCATGCATTTTATATATCTATTGTGATGCTTGTAAACGTGATGCAGATTCTGGACCATGAAGACAATGCCATGATTCGGCCGCTCAAACTTGTTCCATAGATGCTGTATGCGCATGTGGTTGGATGAAGCAATATTTCTACGTCGTGCGTGATTTGTTGTTTCCGTTTAATTAATTAAATAAGTCTCTGGAAGCTAATTCGGATCTGTACTCGAACAATGCTGCATGTATCATCTAGAAGCTTCTGGAAATTAGTGAGTAGTACCCTTTTCATTATTATTTTCTTGGCGAGAGAGCACCTTGATATTTATCCCGCATAAATATGTATATGCGCACATGTGCTATTTGTCGAAAGTGTAACACCCTTGATCCAATCAAAATATTGTTCGCTTTAGACTTATTGGCCATACGAATTTAAAACGTATTTTGATAGGTAAAAAGGGGTCAATGACCACCTTCGTATTTTATCTATGTGAGACTATTCATGAGATCATTTTGGTCATTGGACTATGGATCAAGTGAGCACGCGAGATTGGCTCTGATATCATTATGTAACATCTCGATCCAATCAAAATATTATTCACTTTGGACCTATTGGCCCACACAAATTTAAAACGCGTCTTGATAAGTGAAAATGTAGCTACATATAAGTTCAGACCATTTCCGTATTTTGTCCACGTGAAATTATTAATAAAATCATCTTAATTCTTAAACCTCAAGTGATTACATCAAGTTTGTTCATTATGATTTTACATATTCCACACTCAAATAGATAATTTATATGCATGGAGAGTCGTCGCATTATTTCCATTCAAATGTCACACTTGGATGTTGATAAATTAATGCCTAGTTGCCTAGCTAGTTATTTAAACTCGCGAAATAATTAAACTAATACTTAAATCTAAATATGCATATCAAAATATAGCTCAGTCGAGTGTGTTGTGGCCTACGCCTCTGCCTTTGTTCTCTAAGATAACTTAATTGAACGCAAAGAAAACTACAAATCTGACTTCCTTTGCTATTTAAATTGCAGTTATCATTTTATTTCCTACTTCCTGACTTGAAAATGACATGATGATATATATATACATATATTATAATAATGTGTGTATGTATATCTGGTTATCCTCAAACCAAAGCCATCGTATTCATGACCTACAGTCTGTCTTGACAAATGCCACTCGGAGAAAGTGCATTAAATTAAAGCCCTTTAACAGTAATAATTTGACATTTCATTTTGTGATCGCTTGCTCACATGGCCGGGTTTCACAACTTTGTCCTTTTCCCCCCAATAAATATAACGTAATAGGGATCATGTCTAAGAACAGTCCAAGTAATCCTCCGAATTAATTAATTTTGTCTTAGGTTTTAATGTCTTTTGACATTAAACTAAACTGCGCATAGCCTATATTTTCAAAGATTGTCTCCCTATGTGGAGAGCAACAGAGGGCGCTGGCGTTGACCTTTGATCTTATTTATGTGTCTTTTCAATCTTATTAGGACTCTAGAGGCTATCTGGAAATGAACCTAGTATGATATAGGATTTAATGTTCCTGCTACCTACTTAAGTGGGTAGCAAGATGCTCCTCATATTGGGAGCCGTCCGATATAAAATTTACGGTAGATAAGTTTAGACGTGATTTACTGTAGCAAACCGATGGTTTAATATTTAGTTCAGGGAATGTCCGGTTCACGCGCATGAATGTTGTCTCCGCCCTAATCCTCTTCTTCTATGCTTCCCCTGTTGCCTCCGCCGGCTGATCTCGCCTCTGCAATCCATGTTCGCGTCGACGGCGGGCGATCTCACCTCCGCAATCAATGTTCGTGTCGCCGACGGTCGATCTCGCCTCCGCAACTCATACTAGCTCACATCGGCGATGGCTGATCTTGCCTCGTCGTCTCCGCCACACATGCATGCGTCGTCGACCACCGATCTCGCCTCCTCCGATTATGCTTGCATCGCTGACGGCTGATCTCGCCTCTGCTGACCACTCTCGCATCGCCGATGGCGGGATCTCGCCTCCGCCGACCACTCTCGCGTTGCCGACGTCTGATCTCACCTCCATTGGCCACGCTTGCCTTGCCGACAACCGATCTTGCCTCATGTCGCCTCCGCCGCCCATGCCTGTGTCGTCGACGACCGATCTTACCTCCACCGACCACACTCGCGTCGCCGACGGCCGATCTCGCTTACGCTGACCACACTCGCGCCATCGACGGCCGATCTCGCCTATGCTGGCCACACTCGCGCCGCCGACGGCCGATCTCGTCTCCGTTGACCACACTCTTCGCCGACGACCGATCTCGCCTCCGATGCCCATGCTCACTTCCGCTGCCACGCTCGCCTTGCCGCCCTCAAGGTGAGGCGTCGGCAAGATGGTTCAATCGCAGAGCTCCAATGAGTCAATCGCGAGCCATTCGTCCAGGCGACGATCTCCGTCCAGGCGAGCGTCGCACAAGATGATTTGATCCTCTGATGCCGGCAAGAAAGTTACTCAATCGTCCGTCCGAGGCGAGTGAGGAGTGGCTAGGGCATCAGTCATGAATCCAAAATTTTCACAAGTGTGCAAAAATGAGTTGAACCAGAGAAATTCCCTAAACCAAACATTAAATCGTCGGTTCTACAGTAAACCGCGACTAAATTAATCTACCGTAGATTTTATTTCGGACGGCTCTCAATATGGGGAGCATCTTGCTACCCACTTAAGTAGGTAGCAGGAACATTAAATCCTATGATATAATGTATCACCGTATATGTAATTGCACAACTCAACTTTGAAGACTTTTACTGTTCCTTAAATTGTATGCTTTTATACACAGGTGATACAAAAAAAATGCTTATATAGCCCCGTTCCTTGCCACCATAGACAGAAAGACCAGCTACGGCTGCTTAATGGACGATGAGATGCTCCATATATTCAAGACACTTCATGATCATGAATCACGAGGGAACATGTGGGGTTTTGAAAAGAAAAGGTCTATAATTTTATCTAGGGAGTAAGTAGATCAACCTTAGATAACTAAAGAGTACTATCTATAAAAATCCACCACCCTTTATTGCAAGAAAAAAAATATAAAAAATGAAAAAGTCTTGATGCGATTAAAGCTTCCCACCTAAAAGCATATGCCAGGCAATGTAAAGCCGTGATGCTCTGGTATATGAGCTACTCGATCGCTTATACAATTGTTCGAATAAGAGTGAAGAAACGCCCACTTTGATTCAACGTGACCAAGTTAATTTATTGAATGAAAATTTAGTTGGAACATGTCCACATCCATGTGATATCATGTCTTTGGTACGTCTTCTAAGTCTAGAAATGTTTTGCATTGATTGTTAGCTGATTGTACAAGAAAGAATATATATATGTATAATTACAGTCCATAAGCACGCAATTTCAACTGATTCGACTAAGGACAAAGCATGGCACCAGATAAATATTTCATGCAGCTTCCAGGTCATCTACTGATCTGTTGGGGTTTGCATCAATTGATTTAGCCTCTTGCCTTTATAAATGTATTTGTTTCTCATTTCAAAGAGGAGATTTAATACATAATGTGAATAAACAAATTTGCACAAGAGATATAAACATTAGATTCCGACAGGTCAGAGCAATAAAGTAATTGCTGAAGAGGGGATTAGGTGTACGTTCCCATAAAAGATCAAATCACATGGTTCCAGGCTTAAGAAGTTATATATATCAATCAAAGTTTCGATGGGGACAGAGGCACTTTGATGGTTTTTGTCTATTTCAACTCAATGAGAAGATGTGCAGATCTAGTTGTTCAACAATGCTTATCATGAAACTGTTCCACACTTCTTAAAAAATACAAAAAAAAAATGTCACCTCAACTTGATAGTATGAACCTGAGATGCTGAATTAACTTTCGTCGGCAAGATTAGGTGAACAAGCTTGCATAGAAAAAGAGGAAATCATTAAAGATTTTCAATTTGGATAATTAGGGAAATGAGCCGCTACAAAAGTTATATCGTCTTGTTTACTCGTTCAACTTAGACTTTTGTCTTACTTTGTGACTAATTTCATTCATCGATATACATTTTAATTTATACATTTAAACTCTAACGCGAGTTTAATTACATGTTGATAGATACGAATAGAAGTGTTTGGAGACAAAATGGAGTGGGGCTTCATCTTTATTGATAAATTAAAAAAAGATGAGAGTTATGATTCATTTGGGCAATTATATATAACAAAATAATTTAACTATTAAATGTACAAACTATGCTGGAAAAATCAGCCATTTTGATCGTTTGAATTCACTGTACGTGCATGTTCCTGAAAACTGTATGTGCGCAGTTGCATGAGACATAAAGATGAGTCACAGGGAAACGGAATAAAATAGGGATACAAAGAACATGGTGAGGATCACTAAATTTAACAACTTTGAAAATCTTAATGAAAGTTGCTAGCTAGTGGCGAAGTACTGCATGCAATTTCGACCCAGAAAAAAAACAAAACAATGCATGCAATTAAAGAGGCGTGCGTGATGGATGAGAACAGCATGCAGATTCCACTACCCATCTACCTACTTTAATATATAGATAACTAAAGGAAAACTAATGACTAAGCTGCAGTTTTCATATATACGTGGATTTAGATGCAGATGCCATCATCCAGATCTATCCACGTAGTTAACAAACGTGTTTTTATATTGTTTTATTTATAGCACTCCGAGGCAGGAAGGATATCGCAATGAACAACATGCCCGGAAGTCTTCTTTAGCACTTCTAACTTCTAAGTTGCTAATACCAACGAGTGGTATTTGAGAATACTTGTGCCACTATAAAGATGGTCAGCACCAACTCTTGAATCTGTGTGCAGTGCCAGTGGTTTCCACACGCCTCAAGTGATTAAGGACATCATGTGGTGATCCCCTTTAATTAGTCAATTTCCCCCTCTAGCCTCGCCAGAAATTAAGAGATTTATTAATTGGTCTTGATCCTACGAAGTACGTACGTAGAATTCATTACAATTAATTAGATTCCGCAGCAGCCGTCATGCTTTTAATGACTACCTAAAGAGTCTTGTTTGTTTATGTATTCCCAAGAGTCATTTATAATCCGTCATTTTCTTAATTGTTATCTCAAACGGGTGGTCAAAGGGAAAATGAACAAGTAAAAAGGAAGAAAAATAAAAATATCCAGGCGAGAATATATATATAGATGCAATTGATCATGCAACTACGTACATAGATTACTTTTCTGATTTAATATCCACAACTACGTGTGGAATTATTACTCCATTAGGATCTATCTTAAGAAAAATTTAAGAAACAACTATATGTATGTTTATATACCTCATGCGCCGAAGAAAAATTCAAAAGCTGGACGTGCAAGCAGAAGCTTGAATCAGCTCGAACGGGGCACGTACCAATCAAGTCTTTGGGCATGGCTCGAAATAGGAGTTTGGAAATGAAGGCGAACACCGCGAGGCATCGCTTAAAAGGAAGAAGGAAAATAAAAAGTTTGTACTGATCGGTTATGGTTATGGTACGCGGTGTACTGTGTGTGTACTGCGCGGGTAGTTCTTTTTTGGGTTGGTACAGATTGTACTGAAGGCGTGCTTACGTGGACAAACGGTAACGTAGAGGACGCTTGACACGTAGATGTTCTCTAATGCTAGCGTGGCAAAGCATATTTGCACATCACCATCCTATCTAGCAGTAATTTCGTATATAATTTGGATTTTCATTTTACTGTTGTACCCTTTTTTTCGGTAGAATAATTTACTTATTTTTTATTGTGAGTTTTTTCTTTGTTTAAAAAAGTCGATATGTATCGTACCTAGATATAAACTTTTTGCCATGTCCGGATGGGTCAAATCGGATTTGACCATATCCCGTGTTATATTAGATTAACATGATTCAAAGAATTTTTTATGAATGATTTTTTTCTATATGTATTTTAAAATTAGAAAAATAAAAAAAATAATTTTGTTATAAAAAAGTGAGCACAATTTTTCTTTACCCTTAGATTTAGACTAATAAAAAATAATAAATAAATATTATAATATATAATATTACGATTATTAGATATATAATAATTGTTTTTACATATAATATAGTTATAAAATATGATATATGACTAAATATATGTATAATATAATTATAAAACAAATAATATAAGAATTTAACTATATAATAAAAATGATAAAAAATATGGTGCTTGACGGATTCGTGCCGGGTCGAGCTGCCTAGCACGATCTGCACGATCGGATGGTGTTTGTATACCTGTATTCCATATATTATTATTTTTTTCCTTTCAGAGTAGTGTAAATTTGCTTTGTATTGTGGGATTGGACACATTTTATTTTATTCATAAATTTGTCACGGCTCCAAGAAAATTTATGGACTGCCGCGGACACCTTTTCTTTTTTTTTTTTTTACTTTTTCGACAAGTGGATGGACGAGTAGGATGGGTCAGATGAGATGTATATACAATATGAGTGCGCATGACGGAGGCATATTTTATCCCACAAAAAAACTGCAAATATTATCTCGCCGGGGCTAAAGACGACCGGAGGAGCTTTGTGGGATTGCTGGCCTCCTCATATAGGCGCTGCTGCTACGGGACCGTGACGTCGGCGCTGCACCACCAGCTAGCGACGGAGCCATGAGCATTCCACACCTCCACACCTGCCCCAATTACAAACGTAATAATTGAAAATTAAAAATATTATCTATGATATGAAAAATATGACCTCACACGCCCCACCCACTTCTCCACATATGTATCTGAAAATCTTACTATTTCCAATACAAAATAAGAGTCATATTATATGCATACATATATTTATGCATAACCATTTAATTTCTCTCAAAAATAGTGTCAACAATGCGACACTAAAGAACGCATTGTTAACAAATTAAGATTCATCATTATCGAGTTCAATTAATTTGGTTACACTATGTTTGGATGAATACTCATTAAGGAAAAGGGAATAGAATGTGGGCCGGGGGAAGAAAACGAGAGAGAAGGAAATGAAACTTTTACACTTCAATTTGTGTTCCTCCTTTAAAATTTTATTTAAACAAGGGAAATTTTTTCCCTTCCCTCTCCCTCTTTACTCTTCATTCACCTCAATTCAAACATAGTATTAGGTTCGTGTATCTGATAATGAGAGCCTCCCAATAAAAATATTTTGTATTCATTAGCACTCAAATTTGATACATTGCTTAAGCGAGAGATTCCGCTTACCATTTCACCCAACTCTTCTTTCACCACTTAAAATATTTATTCATAAGAAACGATCAACCAAGGTAATGAGGCATATATGTACACAATATAAAGAAAATTTGTAAACTGACCTGCTAGGTGGACTTATTCGAGTCTCGGACGTAGTTTATTTAAATTTCAATTAATTTTCGGTAAACAGCTATATTATTTATAATAAAAATATATTTTTTTACAAAGAAGGCATATCGATCTCGTATAAGAAAACATAAAAATAGTAAAAAGAAAAAAGATAGGTTTTACTAGTAGGATTCTCGAAATATTTTGATTCACCAGCAGAAATTTGGTGAGTCATTGCATGAAGTTTATAAATTTTGCAAAACCGAATAGTTCTTCGGATTTTTAATTGATGTCATGTGGTTATTGATCCAATTCAAGGTTATACCTATCAGTCACATTCAACAAACATACTATAAACAAGGTCTCATCCGCAATTAAATATCACATATGAACAGGAGGGAAGGTACCAAATAATGTCATAATTTAATTTATAGCAGATCCCAGTACAGCTTGCAATGTCGCAGGAGACTCAACTAGTAAATTAATTATCCTTAATCCTTTGAATTTTTGTTTCATCGTCTTAAACTGTTCACTGAGAAGAGACTAATCAACAATTATGCTATTGTGAAACCTAAATTAATGGGAACACCGATTAGTTAATTTATCGCCACGAGAGGCGTCGCTATGCATGTCTATAAATAGAACCTTGTCGTTTCCTTCTTGCCTCCAGTGTCCCAAGCCGAGCTGCGATGGCTACCAAGGTGGTGATAGGTGCCATCTTCCTCCTACTCGCCGTCCATGGTTCTTCGGCCGCTGCCGAAGCTGACGATGGCGAGTCACCGATGCCGGAGATTATCGAACAGGTCGTTAACAGGCTGTTCGCGGATTTGCCTCTCTATGTCGACTCGCTGCCAAACATGCCTGTCGTCCACGGCTACTCCATCAAGAACGGCCGGCCGGTACCCAAAAAACTTAACATTGGCATGTACGCCATCAAATGGGTGCGTCCTCTAAGATCTAACCCTAACCTTTTATATTTTTTTGGTTTAAAGCTAGATTTATATATATAGAAATAAATATATACATGAGTTAAACCTACATCTACGACTACCTACCTATATATGTGTGATAATTAATTGACGAATGTTCGGCTTGCATGCAGAAATTTCACCAAAATATGTCGGACACGACGGTGTTCGCATATGGCAAGACGGCTGCGCAGGCCAGCTTCCCAGGTCCGACGATTGAGGCCCTACGCGGTGTGGCCACGTCAGTGACATGGCTCAACTTTCTGCCGCCGGAGCACATCCTCCCATGGGATCCAACCCTCGACGTTGCCGTCGCTAAGAGCGGCGTCCCCACCGTTGTCCATCTCCACGGCGGCGTCATCGCCCCAGCCGACGACGGGTACGCTTTCTCTTGGTTCACCAACAACTTCACATCGAAAGGCCCCGCCTGGGCCAAACCGACCTACTACTACCCCAACGCCCAGGGCGCCGGGACACTCATGTACCACGACCATGCCCTCGGACTCACCCGTGAGAATATCCTCGCCGGCCTCATCGGCAGCTACATCATTCGCGACCCCATACATGAGGATCCCCTGAACCTCCCTAAAGGCAACGACTTCGATCGCGTCCTCATGATCGCCGACCGCACCTTCCGTGCCGACGGCTCGCTCTACATGAACGCCACCGGCGTGTGGCCGCCAGTACACCCGCAGTGGTCGCCGGAGTACTACGGAGAGGTCATCACCGTTAATGGAAAGGCGTGGCCTTACCTCAAAGTCAAGCCCCGGAAGTATCGGTTCCGCATCATAAACGGAAGTAACGCACGATACTACAACTTGACACTCTCTACTGGTCTCCCTTTCAATGTGATCGGCTCCGACGGCGCCTACCTACCGACGCCCGTGAGGACGCAGTCATTCGTCATGTCCATCGCCGAAGGTTTCGACGTCGTCATCGACTTCTCAACCTCGGTCGGTAAAGAGATCGAGCTGCTGAACCACGCGAAGTACCCTTATCCCGACGGAACCGACACGGACGAGACGCTGCTCGGCAAGGTGATGAAGTTTGTTGTGCAGAAGAACTCGACGCCTGACACGTCCATAATTCCTCCGATCTTGCCTAGATATGTCCCGGCGATCGAGGCAGATGCCGTGAAGCGGAGGTACATCGCGATGTACGAGAACCTGACGGACACCGGCGTGTCCTTGGGTCTCTTCATCAACGGGAAGAAACTTTTAGACCCGGCGACGGAAACCCCCCGGACGGGTTCGACCGAGATATGGGAGGTGATCAACCTGACAGGAGACAACCATCCACTTCATCTTCATCTAGCTTATTTCCAGGCCCTGAGGATGACTGGGATCATCGACTACGATACCTTCCAGAGCTGCATGCAGAAGTCTTACGATCCAATCGCCTGCAACGTTAGCGCGCATGCCGCCGGTCCCGTCACGTACCCGCCGGAGTACGAGCGGACGTGGAAACACGTTGTGAAACTGCCGCCTGGCCAGATGACCACCATCATCGTCAAGTTTTTGCTCGTGGAAGACGGCACCCGGTATCCGTTTGATGCAACCGCTGAGCCTGGTTACTTCTACCACTGCCATGTAAGTGATCCTGCCTTAATATCATAGAATAATGTATCTTTTTTGACCATTTTGCTAGAGACTACCGTTAATCATGGTTCATAATTATAATTATATATATATATATATGCTTAGCATAAAAGATATTTATGATTGGGTGGGGATAAATGGCTTGCAATAAAATGATTAACACAATTTCATACAAATGTTTGATTTTTCCTTTGTGGAACATATTTTTGACGTTTTATTTTATACAAATTTTTATTAAACCTTCTTGCAACTAATTAACGCAAAATGGTAGTGTACATGGTTTGTTGACAATTTTTTTAAGAACGACTGTATGGGTGATTTATAAAGAAAATTAAATCTCAAGTTCATGATCTTAAAAGGACTCTAGTGTCTAAAATGTTAAAAAAAAAAACAGTTTCCGAAATGTTGGATCCACTCCAAAGTCCAAATATCGTGTCAAAATTTGCAACCAAATCAAAGTAGTTATCCTCTTTAGTTAATAATCCTACACCCATTTTAATGTGTCAAATTTAACATTAGTCAACTGTACAAACAGAAGAAAATAACACGAAATTGTCGAGATATATATAGTCAGATGAGGTTATTATTCTTCTATTATGCAATAATTTTAATATTTCTTGAACCAGCTTTTTATAAGGTAAACAAAGTCTTGCGTCATTCAGAGGGCCCAGTAGCATTTAATGCCTTAATCTGCTTTTAACTTTGACCACTTAATTGATATATCATTTGGTGTTTACTGCTGTTCAAGATAGTTCAGTAGACTTTTCAGAAACGTAACGTCTGTTTTATTGGCTAGTTTAATTGACATGTGATTAAGTTTTATTACCACGCCAATAGAAAACAATTTTAAAATACTTGGCAAGTGCATAGACGTGCATATTGTGCTGATACGTGTGATTTCTTATACCAATTATTATAATTAAATGCACTCTGTTTAATTTGCACAGATTCTGGACCACGAGGACAACGCCATGATTCGACCTTTGAAGCTTGTACCATGAAGTGGTGTGCAGCATTGCTCATGTACTCGGAGCCTCTTTGGTTCCGTTGATGTTTCTTTCCTTGTCTTGATAAATTTAGAGGCTTCGGAAATTTCACAAAATTATAATTTACTTTGAACAATTGAGACAATTCAATCGGATACATATGCTACCTACATCAGCATCATCGTCATAGGAAAAGCCCCATCTCAACATATCATATCCACCAAGACGTCAATTCAATCAAAGACATGATCTCAAGATGACAGGAAGACTATATATATATATATATATATGCCTTTATTATGAATTTTCTAGAAGAGATGGGATGAAGGCTCTCTCTGCGGAGGAACACCAAGTTGGTCATTGACATGAAAAACCTTCACATGCCTATGTCTTTTTCTTTTTTTTTTTTTTGTTCAAATCCTCGATGTCGATACACTAATAATTATGTGCACTGCTCACATATTAAAAATTGACTTACTATTGAGTTAAATTAATCCGATTGATCATTTCGCATCACGTACTTGACATTAATAAATGAAACTCTCAACAAATTCTTTTTTAATTCATCAAAATTTGAACTTAAACGAGGAGAAACCCCTATCCAATCCAGCCTTATTGCTATATCTATGTCTTTTTGTTATATCGATCGGTTGGGTCTTGTCATAATGGCCCAGCAATTAAGTCACCCATATTAATACACCCGACTTCGGCTTCCTGAAGGACAGCGTATCTTCCCATGACTCATCACTACAAGAAATATTTTGGGGCGGGCAAAGAAGACGGTCATCGTCACAAATGCGTCAATTTAAGTCTGGAAACAATTCTTGCTTCAAATTGAAGCGTACAAGCCGCCAATAACTTTTTTATTCCTCAAAAGATCTTTTAAGCATACCGTTTTTCATCAATACAAAGTTGCATAATTTTCACAAATTATGTAAACCCAATTTCTTCAAAAGAAAAATTTTCTCAAAACGTTATGTCTTTTTTTTAGCGTCGTGCATCTATTACTAAGAACCATAAATTCTTCATGGAATTCAAAATCTTCATCATCATCAAAAGAGTTTAAAAAATATCTCAGATTTTTTATTAGAAAAATGTATGGTTTTTCATTATCACTTTATAAAATTAAATAGAAATCTTCATCATCAATTCCTTTTTTTTTTTTTTTTTTGTTCTCCTTCGAGTAATCCTCGTGCTCCTTCGTAGCAAGAGTTGGACATACACTTTTATATGCAAAGTTCGGGCTTGTTGCATTCATAGCATACCACTGGACCTTGGTTAGAGGCATCTATCTTTAGTGGTCATTGTCTTCTTTGCTTAAAAATTTTAAAATATTTATCAACTTCTTCCTTGCATAGAGTGCTCATCTTCCTAAACTTATCCACTGTTGGCCACCAAAACTAAGGCTTTCTTCTTAGTGATGGCCGATTCCTTCATGCTCTCCTCATAATAGTAAGCGAGAAAAGATCCACAAATTACAATTTCTTATTTTCTTCGATCATCGTTATTTTTGTGTGACACCTAACGGAGAAAGATCTCATTTTTTTTATCACTGTGGTGTTAAGTTTAAGCTGGCCTCCAAAGGCTAACTAATTTATAATATCATTAAATCTACAATCATCTCATTTGCATATTCCACTACAAGAAAATCGCGATTTTTCGTCGGATAATTTCCGACGGTTCTAAATTCGTCGCAATTTGCGACGGATTTTTCGACGGTTCCGTTTTCGACGGATTTTTCGACGGTTATGACCGTCAGAAATAATTTATATTATTATTTAATTTTTCGACGATTAGGAACGTCGATATTTCCGACGGATATCTATCCGTCGTAATTTCCAACGACTTTTCCGACGATTACGACCGTCGGAAATAAAAAATTAAATTATGTATTTTTTATATTATTATTAAATTTTTTTGACGGATTTTCCGTCGGTCACGACCGTCGGATATAAAAAAATTAATTATATAATTTATTATATTATTATTTAATTTTTCGATGATTAGGAACGTCGATATTTCCGACGGATATCCATCCGTCACAAAATCCGCCGCAATTTTCGAAGGTCGTAACCGTCGGTAAAAGTATAATAATATCATATAAAGAGTATTTTATTAATATAACTAGCGACGGTCCAAACCGTCGCAATTACCGACGGTTTTGACCGTCGGTAACGATTATCGACGGTTCAAACCGTCAGTAAAATAAAAAATAAACATTATATATAACTAAATATATTTTCGACAGTCACAACCGTCGGTAATTATAAAAATATTTAATATTTATATTTTCGACGGCCGAAACCGTCGGTAATTAAAATTTCGTTATCCCGCTTTTTTTCCCTTTTCCCGCTTTCTTTCCACTTTTTCCCTTTATATATATTCCTCCTCCTCCCTCTTCTCTCTCTCCCTCCTCCCTCCACTCCTCTCTCTCTCCCTCCTCTCCTCTCTCTCTCCCGGCCGCGAGCACCCTCTCCCGCGCCGGACGCCGGCGACCCTCTCCCGCACCGGCGGCCCTCCCGCGCCGGCGACCCTCTCCCGCACCGGCGACCCTCTCCCGCACCGGCGTCTCTCTCTCTCTTTCTCTCTCCCGCTCCGCGCCGGCGTCTCTCTCTTCGGCCAAAGGCCGCTGTCGGTCGGATCCGGCCGTGGCCGTTCGGATCCAGCCTCCAGCGGCCGGATTCAACCTCCAGGCTGCCGGATCCGACCTCCAGCGGCCGGATCCGGCCTCCAGGCTGCCGGATCCGACCTCCAGCGGCCGGATCCGGCCTCCAGGCTGCCGGATCCGACCTCCAGCGGCCGGATCGGCCGCCGGGCGTTCCGATCCGATCGCCTCGAGACGGATCCGGCCTCCAGGCTGTCGGATCCTGCCTCCAGCGGCATGATCGGCCGCCGGGCGTTCTGATCTGGCCGCCGGGCGTTCGGATCCGGCCGCCTGGCGGCGGATCCGGCCTCCAACGTTCGGATCGGCCGCCGGGCGTTCGGATCCGGCCGCCTGGCGGCGGATCCGACCCCAGCGGCCGGATCGGCCGCGCCGGAGCTGGCCACGGCCCGATCCGGCCGCTAATTTTTTTATATTTAAAAAATTATTTACGACGGTTGCGAAGGTCAAAAGATCGACGGTTGCGATGCCCATCCAAAGTTTCGACAGTTGCGACCGTCGAAAAGTTGCGACGGCTCGAACCGCTGGCCTTTTCCAGCGGTTGCAACCGTCGGAAATTTCGACGGTTCGGACCGCCGGTCTTTTCCGGCGGTTGTAATCGTCGGAAATTTCGACGGTTCGAACCGCCAGGGACTTTTCCGGCGGTTGCAACCGTCAAAAAATTTCGACGGTTCGAACCGCCGGGGACTGTTCCGATGGTCAGAACCGTCGATATTTTCGACGAATTTTTTTCAACCGTCGCAAATCCGTTTGCGACGAGCGTTTTTCCGACGGATCGATTCCGACTGAAAAATCGTCGGTAATTGCATTACCGACAATTTTCGGGCTGATTACCGACGGTCTTCATTCTCAAACATTTTAAATGGTTCAATAAATTTAATCTCATTTACATATCAGTTAACCCTATTGGTAAGCTTATGTGAAATGATATTCCTCCACCAAATTTCATGAGAATATTTGCAATTATATTATCAATGTAACATGACCCTGGTTACTTGATGAGGACAATTTTTTATGAGTTATGATTAATTTCTGATTACTTGCGTAGGATATTGTCCGCTTTGAACTTCGGCCCACATGATTTTATCAAAATGCGTCCTACCAAATCAAGGTTGTGCTATCATATATATATATATATATATATATATATATTGTTGGAGTTGGTAATACTTTAGGACCCTTGTTTCTCACACCGGGTTCACCCACGTGAGCTTAGGAGAATTTGAGTATTACCCAATTACAGGGCTGCTAGTGTACCAATTACAGGGATTCGGGGGGCACCGCCCTCCAACGGCGGCCCGTGTGGTGTGGAGGTTTTTTCTCTATTTTGTTCAGATTTTGAACCCGTTTGGTAGAGACATATTTATAGCTTATTTTTATATGTAATCTGTGTGGCGGCTGAAAACCAAAAAGATATAATGGAACTTCTTTGCAGGACGTAGTCCTAATCTCAAGTGTGAACTTGGGTAAATCGTGTGTCTCCTCTATTTTTCTGTGATTTCTTCGCGATCTTCTACTTTTGTTCTCGAATTTTTTCATCAATTGGTATCAGAGCACAGGTTGTTCGAGGAATTAAGATTTATTCGAGATGTTAGGAGAATCGAGATTTGATCTTAATTTGATGGAACGTGATTTGATCTCTGGAAGATGAAGATACCAATTCCTCGAATAAATTTACTTTTGTTGATGGAACGCGATTTGATCTCTGAAAGATGAAGATGGAGGATCTCCTCTGTGATCGAGATCTTTGGACGACAATCGAGAAGGAGAGGCTAGACATGGAAGCGGCGAAGGTCGCAGATGCGGCTTCTTCCAGTCAGGCAGATTCAAAGGCGATCGAAGAGTGGGATCGGATTGATAGAAAGGCGAAGGGTTTGATTCATCTTTGTCTCGCAGATTCAATTCTTACGAATGTGATAAATGAACCTACAGCCAGAGATCTGTGGAAGAAGTTGGAATCCCTATATCAAAGTAAGTCATTGGTTAACAAGTTATTTCTGAAGAAGAAAATATACAATCTTCGGATGCATGAGGGTGACTCGTTCTCTACACATCTTTATAACTTTAACACGGTGATCAGTCAACTTGTATCAATCGGTGTTAAGTTTCAAGATGATGATAAGACAATAACATTGCTCTATTCGCTGCCGAATTCATGGGATAATTTGATTGTTGTGATTGGTGGCGGAGATAAAGAACTTTCGTATGAAAGTGTGTGTGCTGCCTTGTTATCAGAGGAAACACGAAGAAAGGGATCGACAAGTTCTAGAAAAGATGCGCTAACGACTAGAGGAAGGCAACCAGAAAGATCTCAAAATCAGAGTGGATTCATATCCAAATCTCGTGGGTGTTCGAAGAGTAGAGATAAGAAGGTGCAATGTCGGAGATATCAAGAGTGGGGCCATCTGAAGAAAAATTACAAAAACAAGCGGTTCGTAAGAAAGAAGCTGAGACATCCTTGGACAAAAAGGAGGCTGAGGTAGGGGATATGTATTTGGCTGCTGCATGTATGGTAAAATCAGATAAGGATATCTGGCTCATCGATACTAGTGCCTCGTACCAAATGACGCCTCATAGACACTGATTTTGTGAATATGAGAAATATAATTGTGGGGATGTCATGCTCGGAGATGATACTGTGGTTCAAATTATTAAACATGGCAGGGTGAAGCTGAGAATGAGTGATGGCACGGTGAAAACTCTACCATATATAATATATATATCACTTATGAGCATGAGTTTATTATCTGTTGATACAATGTCTGATTCAGGTGTTATTTTCAATTGTGACAAGGATTGATGGAGGGTCTATTGTGATTGCACGAAGGGTTCACTATGGCACATTGTACAAGTTGCTCAGAGAAATAATATCTGTGGGTTGCGGATTTATTTCTGCAGAGGCCAAAGAAGATGAAGACAACACATATATGTTGTGGCATAAGACATTAGGTCATATCAGTGAGAAAGGACTTTCAACCATAGCATCAAGTCAGACGGTAGAAGGAGTTCCAGATTGTTCTGTGGGCTTCGGGTTCTATGAACATTGTCTCCATGGAAAACTGAGTTAGTTTTCAACACACAGGTACAAGAGCAACGAAAATTCTCGAACTGATCCATAGTGATATTTTTGGACCAACTTCGACTTCATCTATTGGAGGGTTCAGGTACTACATCTCGTTCATAGATGATTTTTCGAGATGCAGTTGGATTTATTTTTTCAAAAATAAATTAGATGTATTTGATAAGTTTCGAGAATTTAAAGTTTTGGTGGAAAACCAATTGAGCAGCAAGATCAAGGTCCTTCGTACAGATAACGGACGTGAATTTTGTTCAGATAAATTTGAGCAGTTCTGCGTAGACAATGGTATTGCAAGGCAGAAGACAACTCCATATACACCTGAGCAAAATGGAGTAGATGAAATATTAAATCGGTCACTCATAGAAAATGTCATATCTATGCTGAGTTGGGCTGGATTGGGGCAAGAATTCTGGGTGAAAAATGTAGCCACAGTAAACTATCTAAAGAACCGCTCACCGACCTCATCAGTGAAAGATCGGATGCCTTATGAGACAATGTCTGGGAAGAAGCCGAATTTGTCTTAAGTTCAGGTGTTTGGATGTGACGCACATGTTCATATACCCAAGGAAAAATGGGATAAGCTTGATAATAAGTTTGAGAAGAACATATTTGACAGATACAAAAAAGGGGTCAAGGGCTATAAACTGTGGAATCCAAAGTCAATGACTATTGTATATAACAGTGATGTTATTTTTCGTGAATCACAGTCCCAAGTTGAGACTCAAAAAAATGATGAATCCAAGAAAGTTGTAGTGTTCGAAGAAGATTTTGATTCTGAAGCTGCAGAAATGGTTGCACAAGATATTTCAGTTCTAGAATCGGATCAAGAGGACTCGGTCAATGAAGTTGAAGATGCAAATTCAGATGTCATATATTAGTACCATACCAGTTCTCAGGAGATCGACACGAGAAAGAAGAGCACCTCTTAGACATTTTCTTAGTGCTCTGAGTACGTTTCATGCTTGAACATCATCGGAGAAGAACCTACTTCTGTAAAAGATGCAAGGTCTATGGATGATGCAAATCAGTGGAAGCTTGCTATGGCAGATGAGATGAAGTCACTGGATAAAAATAAAATATGGAGCTTGTGTAAATTGCCCAAGGATAGAAAGATAATTAGTTGCAAATGGGTGTTCAAGCGAAAGCTGAAGCCGGATGGGACTGTATAAAAGTACAAGGCGAGATTGGTAGGTAAAGGGTGAGTCGATTATGATGAGATTTTCTCTTCCGTGACGAAAATGACTTCAATCAGGTTTGTTCTATCTCTAACAACAACATATAATCTTGAGGTAGAGCAGATGGATGTGAAGACGACATTCCTTCATGAGGATTTGAAGGAAAAGATATATATGAGGCAACCAGAAGGTTTTAAAGTTCAAGGTAAAAAGTATCTGGTGTACAAATTAAACAAGTCTTTGTATGAATTGAAGCAGTCGCCAAGGATATGGTACCAGAAGTTTGATACATATATGCTCCAACTCAAGTTTGTACATTCATATTCTGATCATTGTGCTTATGTAAAGAGAGTTGGCGATCAATTTATCATTCTTATATTGTATGTGGATGACATGTTATTGATTGGAAACAGTACGAAGATAGTGAATTCAGTGAAGAGTTTGTTGGCCAAGAAGTTTGAGATGAAAGACTTGGTGCTAGTGAATTTAATTTTGGGTATGCAAATTAGAAGAGATCGACAGAAATGAAAATTGTGATTAGGACAGAAGAAGTAAATAAAAGAAATATTGAAGAAATTCAACATGTTGGCCTACAAGCCAGTTGATACTCCCATGTCTCTAGGAACCAAACTTTCCACAGAGCAATGTCCGAAGACGGATGAAGAAGCCGAAGAGATGGACCGGGTGTCATATGCAAATGCAGTGGGCAGCTGATGTATGCCATGGTGTGCACGTGTCCAGATATAGCCCAAGCAGTGGGAGTCTTGAGTTGGTATATGTCTAACCCAAGCAGAGAACACTAGAATGCTATCAAGAGAGTTTTTAGGTACCTTCGTGGAGCTTCAAATTTTTCTTTGTGTTTTGAAAGTACAGGAAAAGGAAAGAGGCTTGATATTGTAGGCCATGTAGATGCTGATTGGGTGAAGACATTGATAGTAGACGGTTCATTAGCGAATATGTTTTTACATTATTTGAGGTTGCACTAAGTTGGATGAACAAGAGACAAAAAGTGGTAGCATTTTCTTCTATAAAAGCTGAATATATGGCTCTTACTATGTTGAAAAAGAGGCCATATGGCTACGACGATTGTGCTTAGAACTCGAATTTCACTTTGTATCTAAAAATAATAAATATATATTCTAAAATGATAATGTTTATCCCTAAATGTTATTTTTTTCAGTCAAATGTCTTCTTTAGATCCTTATATTTAAGGTTCCTTTATTATTTTCATTATTATTATGAAGTCAACTCAAATAGGTGATGTAAACAAAAAGTGAGAAATTTTCAAGACATAACCAACTACATAACCTTAGTTTTAATAATAAATAATATACATGATTAAACTTTATAAAGTTAGTATTAAATATATTTATTTATATAATAAAATAAAAAAAACTATCACAATGAATTTTAGGACCTTTCAATATAAAGTAATAGATTAAACTAAATTTTCAAACATGTACGTCCCATGATGCACCATGAATGTAGAAATGTAATATTTATTAAAATATCTTTCATTTATTTTTCAAAATATAAAATACATTTCTATATTTTCATTTTTTTTCAAATATCTTTTCCCATGATCAAGATAAAGAAGTCTAATAATTAAGTTAAAATATATAAAATGAGGAGTTGAGCACCAGTACTACACTACACATGAAAGGCACTCTCAACACTTGATCTTACTCTCTCTTAATAGGGTGGCACACATTAAAATGATGGAGTTGCAGTTAGAATTATTTATAATAACAACTTCAATACTCGAACTATTTATATTTCAGTTATGTTTATTTATTTTTTTCACAACATAGATATCAAATTATCTCTCTCATGTTTAACAAATTATTTTATATAATTATTACAATCGTATAAAATCAGATTAAATATGCATTTTTATTTATTCTTATTTATTCCAGAGTTGACTCCTTGCACATTATATATATTTTTTTAATTACTAAGTAGATGTATTTTAATCAGGTGGGATTGTGGGATCATGGGTTTAGTAAACAATATATAAATTTCTAATATTTAAATCCTTGTATTGTAAGATTTATCTATATAACTACATATAGTTATCGTAACTATATAGTAATTTTAAAAAATAGTGTAACACCTGCGTGATGTGCTGTGAAAAATATAATAATCACATTGTTCAAATATATAAAATAAAAAAAAATTGTGTTATTGTTATCATATCCTAAAATAATATTGATACATAAATAACTAAAAATTAATAAAATAACTCATAAAATTTTCAATAATAATATCAATATTAATCAGCAATCAAGAATAGAAAACGTAAATCCATATTTCAAACCTTGGGCTAAAATATTATATAAATATCAAACTTGATTAAAAAATTATATAAAGACAGATGTTTGTATCTGTCTAAAATTTTAAAATAAGCAAAAGAACCAAAGACATATATTATGATATATAATGCATTTATGACATTGAATGCATACCAATTTTTATCAAGCAAACATAGACATAACTTACACCAATTAACTTTCTAGAAAATGATGGAAATACTAAAGTAGTTAAAAAAATATTATTATATCAATCTAAAATTATTTTTTTAATAATTGGTATTCTCATAACTAAAATTTATAAAAAATATAAAATCCTAGAAAGACTATCTATCACGTTTATATAAATTCTTAAGTTTAGCATGTTTATATAAAAAGGAAAATTTATATAATTTGCAAAAAATGTAGCAGAAAGAAGTTTTTTAGGGCTTGACATGAATGAAAATAGATATGTATTAGGAATATGCCGCAGTGAATATTTGGCATATTAATATTATTTGACAATGAATGAATATAAATATTTGTATTTTAACTATCACACGACTGAATAATTCAAATTACCTCACACTTGCCCGTCAGACCTTAGCATTATATGAAACTCCAGCAATCCACACCACACCTCGCCACGTCACTCACCCTCATATAACATGCACACAAATGTCGTTAATAAAACTGCATGTGTGCGCATGCAGTTTGAACATAAGTAAAAATTAACAGATATTGTCAATAAAATTATCGACTTGCATAATATCATAATCAAAATGTTATTAATAAAACTAATTATGGTAGAATATCTTCCATAATTATAATTATAATAAATTTTAATTATTTATAATTATAATTTGATATTTTATTTTAGTTATAATATCTACAAATTAATAATATTGTTTCTTCTCGCTATTTATAAATTTATATACATAATAAAGGGAACAATCACTAATTAGTACCTAATAATTTAAATTACTAAAAAATCACGATTTCAAAAAATATAATAGTTTAATTAGTTATAAATCTATAATGCATAAAAAATGGAGCCGTTACTAATTAACTAACTATGAACTCAAAAAAATTATAATAAATTATGTAATATTTTAATTCATTATAGATTTTAAAGGACACATGTCATCATAACAATATGCCAGATGTCATATCCTCCTTGCAAACTTCTTCGCTTTTAAATATAGTATAGATATAGATTATTAACGTGGGTCTAAATTGATGTTTGAAAAAAAAAGCGAACATGATCCATTATGATCATGTGTTATTCTTACGTACCTGCATATCTTTTAATTATGATTTCAGTGTACAGGGAAATGTGCTTTTATTGTGGGATTGGAGACATTTTAATTATTCATAAATTTGTCACGGCTATGTGAATCCAAGAAATTCGTGGAATGCTTTGTGACCAGGGACACATTTTTTTTTACTTTGTGCATGAAATAGATGGACGAGTTATTAATTAAGATGGCTCACTCAGATCAGATGCTTATAAAAGTATGAACATGATCAAAGGCATAGCATATATGACAAAATTGATCGTTCGCAGAAACCATAATCTCGCCGGGGCTCCGGTCGCCTCCTCTGGCGATGGCCGTGAGTCGCGGAGGAGCTCCGGAGAGATTTCATGACTCGCATATGGGAAACGTAATAATTAAACATTTAGGAAAACATATTATGCATGCACATAAATTCCCCTGTCGCCCTCAGTTTCTACCCCTCCGTCACTGTACACAATTCCCCTCCATATGAACCAATATATCATAATTAAGTGTCATATATATAATTCATATACTCGCATCGAACTAACATACTCAAAAATAATCTTATCGCAATTAAATATCACATATGAACATGAACAAGGAGCTAAATTCCATCATTAATTTAGAGTAGATCCCAGTACAGCTTAGAATATCTCACACACGATTAATCTAATAATTAAATTAACCTTAATTATTTGAGTTGTAATCTTATTAAACCTAAATTAATTTGTCTCCACGACATGATCGCTACGCATGATCTATAAATAGAACCTTGTTGTTTCCTTCTTGCATACAGTGCCACGAGCAGAGATGGCTACCAAGGTGGTAATAGTAGCTGTCTTCATCCTCCTGGCCGTCCATGGCTCTTCCGCTGCTGCCGATTTGATATAAATTTTTTTTTAATATTTATGATAATTTTTTAATAATATAAAAAATTTGATTTGATATAAAGAAACAAAATAAACCATTAGACCAAATCGAAAGACAAATTTTGAAACACTGCTGTGCAAATTATATTAAAGTGCCTATATATATATATATATATATATATATAAGTGTTTGTTGTGTCACTGTGCGCCCCATCACTCCAGTCCATCCAATCTGATATGGACGGCTTGGATGAAAATGCACTGGTTCGGGCATCCAGTTTGCGTGGTTCGGTTCAAGGAAGAAATGTTCGGTTCGAGCGTTCCAGGTTTGCAGGAGGGTCGCGAGCGCCGCCGGGATGCAAGGGTCATTCCTCCAGCATGAAGGAAAGGGGGATCCGACGATGGAGGGGTTCGTCTCCTCTAGTACAAGGTCCCTTCCGACTACGGCAAATCGGTGATGGAGCGGCGAATAGGCATCCCATCCGGCAGCGGCAAATCGGCAAAGAGAAAGGGAGATCTGGTGAAGAAAAAGGGGTTCGAGAAAGGGGGATCGGTCGCCGCTCAACCTTCGCTCGCCGCTCGGTGATGGAGCAACGAATCGGCATCCGGAGGCAACGGCAAATCGGCAAAGAGAAATGGAGATCTGGTGAAGAAAAAGGGGGATCGGTCCTCGCTCGACCTTCGCTCGCCACTCGCAGTTCGTCGTCGTCGTCGTCCTCCGCCCTCCTTTCGCCCTTCGATCGCACTTCGCCCTTCGTTCGGCCTTCGATCACACTTTGCCGCCGCCCTCTGCTTACCGCCACCACCCTTTGCTCGCCGCCGCCGCCGCCACCCTCTGCCTGGCCTCCTCCGTGATTCGCCGAACCGGACGCACGTCGTGCAAAGGAGACTCGCGAGAGAGGAGGAAATGTTGTGAACCAGTGCGCGTTCATCCAGGCCGTCCATCTCATATCGGACGGTCTGGAGTGATGGGGCGCACAATGACACCACAAAAGTGTGGTGTCACATTAATTTCTCTCTCTCTCTCTCTCTCTCTCTCTGTATATATATATATATATATATATATATAAGACAATAATTTATCATTATATCTTTTATTTAAATTAAAGTTTCTAAAAAATAGTTAAATTTTAAAATTTTTTGAGCATATCATATGACATATACCTCTTCCCTTTTCTGTTTTTTTTTCAAAAAATATATTTTATTCTGAATTTACCTCATCTGAAACTTCTAGTTCTATCAGATCTTTTTTATATTTTATCTCATTTAGTTTATAATTATATTTTATAATATTATAAATTAGAATAAATTTTTACTTCAATCCTACTGAAGCTCCTACTTATACATATATTACAATAACATAAAAGAGTTATTTAAAAATTCTAGAAACATAAAAAGTAGTTTTCAGGAAGCAAAAGATATTTCATATTATTATTATTATCATATATATATATATATATATATATATATATATATATATAAAGAAAATAGTGGAATTTCACATGCATCTCCATAACAACAACAACAACAACAATAATAATAATAATAATAATAATAATAATAGTTATAATTATTATTGATTATGGATAAAATGAAACCTCACATTGTTCCTTATCTTCTTTACAATCTTCATCCAACTGTGATAAACTATTTGAATGATTCAATCATGAATCTTTGGCTGGAGATCTAATGGCAAAAAAGATAGAGAACAATGTGAGGTAAGAAACATCAAAATTGAACTTATTATTATTATTATTATTATTATTATTATTATTATTATTATTATTATTATTATTATTATTATTATTATTATTATTATTATTATTATTTTGCAGATAAAAATAGAATTGAATCTGCTATAACAAAATTAAATAGGAGTTCAACTTTTATGGACTTAGTCATAAATATAACATAATCATAACTACAATTTAACTTAAAATCATGTCAAATTATATTTTAATTTTTATTATTAGACCCCTAAAATTATTACGTATATGTTAAAATATTAACAATTAAATTAATAGTAAAGCTGATCATACATATATATATATATATATGGCAAAAATGAAGGTATCCCCTTTTTAAAAGAGGGACACCGTGTGCCCTATATTTCTATCCATTAGATTAGAAATTTATGGATCATATTTTGTTCATTTCCATTTAAATATTTGAAATCTGATTCATAAGAGAGGTGGAAATAAAATGAAACAAAAAAATATTAAATATTAAGGTCACTTCAATTTGATTACAAGTTGGAATTCAAGTTGAATCGAATTAAGATTTTTTAATAAAATAAAAAAAATAAATAAAATTTTGTATTTTAAAATGGATAAAAGGAAAAGTATGATCTGTTGGTCTCAAAATAATATTCTATGTATTTTGATGATAGCAAACAAGGAAGATGATGTACTAATTATGCTTAAAGTGATAGTGTGAACAGGTTTAACATTTTTCGAAGAAAAATAGCCGAAGTTTTTATCTGCAGTAAAAACGGGCGACCGATACTATATGATCACAGAAGGATGACCGATTTATGGTAGATAATGGACGACCGAAATTAATGATGGAGCGTCCGCTAATCATAGAATGGAACAACTCTAAAAAATGGACGACCGATTTATAACCGGTCGACCGTTGTTGAAGACAATGGACGACCGAAATAGAAGATGGAACGTTCGCTAATCACAGAAAGAATCAACCTCTAAAAATGGGCGTCCGATCCACTATCGGTCGACCGTTATTGAAGATAGTGGACGACCGAAATGAAGGATGGAACGTCTGCTAATCATAGAAAGGATCAACCTCTAAAAACGAGCGACCGGTCTTGTAGCGGTCGACCGTTATGAAGAGAATGGACGACCGAAATAGAAGATTGGATCGACCACTAATCACAGAATGGATTGAACTTATCGATTCACTATCGGGCGACCATTTTGGAAGGAAGAACGGCTATAATTCTTCTACGACTTACTATCAATGGTAAACTGCACAGAAAAGACAAAATAACAGATATAATTTTTTATTAAACGGATGACCAATTTGGTAATGAGCGATCGCTGAAGATTCAACAGACAGAATAACGGCTAGTTACTGTGCAAAACGGATGACCGATATTAAAACGGTCGACGGATTCAGGGCTGACAGCATAAGCTTTTTAAATTATTTTACAACGGCCAAATTTCCAAGAGAAGCCTATAAAAGGGATCCAAAAGATTGAAAGAAGATCATTCAAGAAAGGCAAATCATTCTAGAGCTCCCTTCAAATCCAAAACATTTTTCTTGAGCCAAAGTTGCAAATCATCCATTCCCTCTTCTAGTTTCTTAGTAAGAATATTATTAGTAAGAAAAAGAGCTTTGGAGGAAATTCTTGTTTAGATAGTTCTTGAGAGCTTCTTGTAAGAAGATGTGTGCCTTACCTCTTAAGCAAAGAAGAAGGCATTATGGTGTATAAAGGGTTATTCTCTCCCTATAAGAAAAGAGAAGACTAGTGAATCTCCGACGGTCTCAAGGTTGGGAAGTCGGAGCGGGGGCATAGGCCAAGGAGTTGGGCCGAACCTCGTCAACATATCGCGTCTTTCTCTTCTCTTGCTTCTCTTGTGCTTTTATTACCTACCATTTACTTGCTTGTGATTGCATTCGCTCTAAATTTACTTCTACGTCTTTTTTTGTTTTAAATTTTTATACACCAATTCAACCTCCTTCTTGGTGCTTTCGATCCTACAATTGGTATCAGAGCCTTGTTGCTTTTGTTTTAATGATTTAAATATCTTTTGAGCTATGGCATCAAATGGTTTTACCTTGGGTGAAGACCAATCCATAAATCGCCATCCACTTTTTAATGCTTCAAATTTTGCCTATTGAAAAATTAGAATGCAAACTTATGTATGCTCTATTGATATTGATATTTAGGATATAATTGAAAATTATTTTGATTTGCATGAAAAGTCACCTTTGGAATATACCGAAGGTGAAAGACTACTTGTGAAATTATATTGGAAAATAAAAAATCATCTTTTTGTGCTTTAGATGCAACGAAATTTAATCGTGTTTTAAATTGTCAAAGTGCTTTTAAGATTTGGAGAAAACCTATCATTACACATGAAGGTACCGATAAGGTTAAGGAGTCTAGACTTAATATTTTGAATCATCAATATGACTCTTTTAATGTGCATGAAAATGAGTCTATAAATAAAATTGTTGTGCGTTTTAATGATATTGTGAATGGCTTAGCATTTTTGGACGAGCCACGGACGAACTCTCAAAAGGTGAAGAAATTTCTCAGGTCCATCTCCTCCAAGTGGCATACAAAATGAACCCTGATTGAAACAAGTATTTCCAAAAAGAAGACCTTGGCGTTGAAGGCAAAGATGGATGAAAGTGAAATAAGTGAAGAAGATGAAGATCTAGATGAGAAGAAGCTAGCCTTGTATGCTAAAAAGCTTGACAAATATCTTAAATTTGTCAAGCAAAAGACAAAAGGTAGTTTTTCAAAAAACGAGATCATCGAGTAAAAATCAAGTGACTTATTTTGAATGCAAGAAGGTTGGACATTATAAGAATGAGTGTCCAAATCTAGCTAAGAAGGAAAAGAAAGGAGAAAACTTGAAGAAGAAAAAGAAAACTCTTCAAGCCACGTGGGATGGAAGTGAAGATGAAGAAAATGACTCAAACATCTCCTCAAGTGATGATGAAGAAGCCTACATATGTCTAATGACAAATAGTTATGAGGTATTATCTAACTCATCCGAATCTAGTGATAGCGAATCTTTCGATATGCATGATGAGTTTAGAATTCTTATAGATAAATATAGATCTCTTAAAAAGAAGCATGATGATTTGAAAATAGAATTTGAAAATCTCAAAAATAAACATGATACTAAAGTTTGTGAAAATTGTGATTTATTAGGTGATGAGAATTCTAATTTGGAATTTATGATTGAAGCTTTAAAAATGGAAAACAATACTTTGAAATTATCTTATGAAAAACAAACATGTTGAAACTTTGAAAAATGAGAATATTATTTTAAAAGGTAAGCTTGAAAAATTTACAAATGGTGGAAAAATGCTAGATGCAATGCTATCAACACAAAGAAGACCTTTAAACAAAAATGGAGTTGGTTTTAGCTCATTTGATACTAAGAAGGATAAAATGATTCTTTTGTTAAAGCATCACAAAATCTTCATACAAAATCATATATTCCTTGTTTTCATTGTGGTTATCAAGGATTACTAATGCAAAGTTAGAATGAGATTAAATAGTGGTATTAAGAAGATTTGGGTTCCTAAAAGGATCATCACTAACCAAGTTGGACCCAAGCAAGTTTGGGTATAAAAAAGATGAGAATCTTAATGTCTTTCTTGTAGGGAGCTCCAAAGGAAATTGAAAGCAAATGGTATTTGCATAGTGGATGCTCTAAGACATATGACGGGTGATCCATCAAACTTTATTACATTGGAAAAGAAAAATGGAGGAAGAGTCACCTTTGGAGATAATAGCAAAGGTAGAGTAATTGGCATAGGTAATGTTGGTAAGAATAACAAAATATATTTAGAAAATGTGTGGCTAGTTGAAAATTTAAAACATAACTTAATTAGTACAAGTCAATTGTGTGATAAGAACTACTTAGTGAATTTCGAAAAGGACAAATGTTTGATTTTAGATGAGAGCAAGAAAGTTCTACATATGGGTTTTAGATATAATAATGTACACAAAATTGACTTTGAAAATTGGAAAATTGAGAAATGTCATAGTGTTATGCCTGATGATATAAATCTTTGGCATAGAAGATTAGGACATGTAAACTTTAAGTTATTAAACAAACTTTCATGTCATGAATTAGTTAGAGGTTTACTTAAAATTAAATTTGAGAAAAATAATGTTTGTGATTCATGTCTTAAAGGTAAATAAATCAAAAGCTCTTTCAAATTAAAGAATGTTATTAGTACACATAGGTCCTTAGAACTTTTGCATCTTGACTTATTTGGACCTATTGATGTTATAAGTTTATGTGAAAAGAAATATTTATTTGTAATTATTGATGACTTCTCTCGTTTTACTTGGACTATTTTTCTTACAAGTAAAGATGAAACTATAAGAATGTTTTCTAAATTTGCAAAAAGATTACAAAATGAACTTGAGTTGAGAATTGCAAAAATTAGAAGTGATAATGGAGGTGAATTTGAAAACTACAAATTTGAATTGTTTTGTGAAGAAAATAGAATTACACATAATTTTTCCACACCTATAACACCTCAACAAAATGGAGTAATAGAAAGAAAAAATAGAACTATTCAAGAAATGCTAGGACAATTTTAAATGAAAGTAATTTACCCAAATATTTTTTGGCGAAAGCCATAAACACATCATGTTATGTTTTAAATAGTCTCTGTAACATTCTCCATCAGCGTGTGATATTGTCCGCTCTAGGCCTCGACCCGCACGGTTTTACCAAAATACGTCACCTGGTATTAGAGTAGCGCAACGGCTCACCTCTATACACAACATGATACTGTCCGCTCTGCCCCCACCCTGGGCTCATGGTTTTCTAACGCGTCACCTGATGAAGGACATGTTCCCATATATACCCAGCATCTCTCCCGTGACTTATGCATGGGGACTAATCCAAGGCATGCCCCATGCATCCTTCCCCCCATAGGGGACTCAACGCCCTCGTTGAGGGATCGCACCCCACCATGCACAGAGGCTCACGCGGAGTGGCTCTGATACCATATGTAACATTCTCCACCAGCGTGTGATATTGCTCGGCCCGCACGGTTTTACCAAAATGCGTCACCTGGTATCAGAGTAACGCAGCGGCTCACCTCTATACACAGTATGATACTGTCCGCTCTGCCCCCACCCTGGGCTCACGGTTTTCTAACGCGTCACCTGATGAAGGACATGTTCCCATATATACCCAACATCTCTCCCGTAACTTATGCATGTGGGACTAATCCAAGGCATGCCCCATGCATCAAGCGTTATAAAGAAATTATATAAGATTATTAGAAATTAATTATAATATTTGTAAATATTATAATAAACATGTTTAATTATGATTAACTAATGTTAATTAGAAGTTTAACACTAACTTTTAACCAAATAATATGATTGGACCTCCATTTCAACCAATAGGGTTTCAAGCAGCTGAAGCAGGCAGCTCGCTAGATGCTTAGAAAAAGATTTTTCCAAACCGTCATATGACGTGTTTAAATTATGAAAAAAATATATAAATCATTTATTCATATTATCTGCAAGCCTAAATATTTTCAAGATCAAATTCATTGCCGAACAGCCTGAGGAAATTCGACAAATTTGCTGGGTTAGGGTGAATCTGCGGATCCGAAATCGACCTTCAATTTCATATGATCATATATTCGTAAGTCGTTCTTCATAAATTCTGAAAATATTCATGGTTCATTCTGTAGATGTTAATTTTCCATGACCACAAGAATCATATAAAAAGGACTTCTGTAGAGAAAGGTATGAACCGAGCACCGTAGGTCGCTCACTCTGTCCCGAGTCAGAGACAAGTCCGCCTTGTAGATTAAAGTATGATTAGGGTAAATCGAATTAGGGTTTGAAATTTATACATGTTAAAGTATACTTCAAAGGGTTCGGTGGGAAGTTGAATCATCCAATTTGAATACGTAGATGTGGAGAAATTAATTTTTCATTTCATAGTAAGTTTTCTGTCAGGTTCCAGGACATGGACAGATCACAACCCTAATTAACTATTTTTGTTATAGGGTCCTACAAGGAGTTAAATTCTACAATTTTTATGCTTAAATACTACTGAAGTCTAGATTCTAGTAAAATTAGGATATAAATTAATCATTCAGTAATACAAGTCAGCCAAAGCATAAACTCTAGGTCAGATTGTCTTGATTTTTATGACTTGATCACTTCGAATTAGTTACTGATATTTGGGAATTGGAAACATTAATAAGTCTAGTTTCTAAATTATCTAGAATCATGAGATTTGCACTTAGGGTAAGAAGTTATGAATTATTTATTGACACATACTCGGTTTGGAATCCTGAGATAGCACCTAGTTAAGTTATGAAAAATTGAGATGTTCCAAGTGTGAAATAGTCTATGAATATAAATATTTGAAGTTAGATATTAGTACCAGAGGGGATTATATGCATTTTAAGGTGAACAAGGATTCATGCATGAGCATGCATTGCATATTGTTATTATTAGTAATTGAAAAGTGAAATAGCATCCTTGCTTGTAGGGAACCAACGAGCTACAAGTGAAAGGAGAAAAATCTAGTAAACCTTCTTGAAAACATAAAGTACAATGTGAGTGGGTAAATTTACAACATAGCAAAATGTTATATGTTAGTTCTTTTATTTATGATATTATTTCAAGCAAAGATTATTAGTATTATTATTATTGAAACATATCTTGAACTATGAAAAGTATTTATGATATGTTTCAATGATTTTATATGAGATGGAACAATCTTTTACATGAAAATGTTTTCGGGGAACAATGCTTGTGAAGTTAAAATAAATTTTATTTCATAATGATATGAGATTATGACATGTGTATTTTGATATTGTTAAACTCCGTGTGTTCATTAGCCATGTTGTTTGAAAAAAATCTTTGGGACCGCATTCGATATACATGAAGCCTTTGGGGCGTATATCGGGTGTCTTTGCCCTTTGGGGGCTGCTCTGCGTGCACTAAATATGTAACATTCCCCACCAGTGTGTGATATTGTCCGTTCTGGGCCTCGGCCCGCACGGTTTTACCAAAACGCGTCACACTTGATGAAGGACATGCTCCCATATATACCCAGCATCTCTTTCGTGACTTATGCATGTGAGACTAATCCAAGGCATGCCCCATGCATCCTTCCTCCCTTAGGAGACTCAACGCCCTCGTTGAGTGATCGCACCCCACCATACACAAAGGCTCACGCGGAGTGACTCTGATACCATATGTAACATTCCCCACCAGCATGTGATATTATCCGCTCTGGGCCTCGGCCCGCACGGTTTTACCAAAATGCGTCACCTGGTATCAGAGTAGCGCAGCGGCTCACCTCTATACTCAGCGTGATACTGTCCGCTCTGCCCCCACCCTAGGCTCATGGTTTTTTAACGCGTCACACCTGATGAAGGACATGCTCCTATATATATCCAGCATCTTTTCCGTGACTTACGCATGTGGGACTAATCCAAGGCATGCCCCATGCATCCTTCCCCCCTTAGGGGACTCAACGCCCTCGTTGAGTGATCGTTGAGTGATGCATGGGGCATGCCTTGGATTAGTCACACATGCATAAGTCACGGAAGAGATGCTGGGTATATATGGGTGCATGTCCTTCATCAGGTATGACACATTTTGATAAAACCGTGCGGGTCGAGGCCCAGAGCGGACAATATCACACGCTGGTGGGGAATGTTACATATGCTATCAGAGCCACTCCCCATGCTCTGATACCAAGCCTCTGTGCATGGTGGGGTGTGATCACTCAACGAGAGCGTTGAGTCTCCTATGGGGGGAAGGATGTATGGGGCATGCCTTGGATTAGTCTCACATGCATAAGTCATGGGAGAGATGCTGTGTATATATGAAAACATGTCCTTCATCAGGTGACGCGTTAAAAAACCGTGAGCCCAGGGTGGGGGCAGAGCGGACAGTATCATGCTGAGTATAGAGGTGAGCCGCTGCGCTACTCTAATATCAGGTGACGCGTTTTGAGAAAATTGTGCGGGCCGAGGTCTAGAGCGGACAATATCACACGCTAGTGGGGAATGTTACAGTTTCACTTAGACCCCTTGAAAAGAAAACATGTTTTGAAATCTTATATGGAAAAATGCCAAATATTTTATATTTCAAGGTGTTTGGTTGTAAATGCTATATCTTGAATATTAAAGATAAATTAGACAAATTTGATGCAAAATGTGATGATGGTGTATTTCTTGGATACTCTAGCACTAGTAAAGCATATAGAATATATAACAAAAGAACATTAATTGTTGAAAAATCTATTAATGTTAAATCCAATGAAACTAATGATTTTTTAATGAGCATGCAAATGAATGATGATGAGGAAGAAGTAGTTGAAGTGGAACGACATTTTGAAGACATACAAATCCAAAATGAAGAATTGAAAGAAAATAAAATAGATAACTCAAATGTGGAACAAATGGAAGAACCACAAATGGAGGACAATCAAATCATTCCAAGAAATTAGAAACATGCATCATCACATCCACTGGATCAATTTATAGGTAATATAAATGAAGGTATAAGGACTAGAGACTCTTTAAAAATTTGTGCTTTTTCAACATTTCTTGCTCAATTTGAACCTAGTAATATTGATGGGGCTTTGAATGATTCAAATTGAATAAATGCTATGCATGAAGAATTAAATAATTTTGAAAGGAATCAAGTCTGGAAACTAGTAGAAAGGCCAAAAGACTATCCAATAATTGGTTCAAAATGGGTGTTTAGAAATAAGCTAGACGAAAATGGCATCATAATAAGAAATAAGGCAAGACTTGTAGCAAAAGACTATTCACAAATATAATGAATTGATTTTGAAGAAACTTTTGCTCCCGTTGCTAGACTTGATGCTATTAGAATGCTCTTAGCTTTTGCTTGTTTTAAAGGATTTAAACTTTTTCAAATGGATGTAAAATCGGCTTTTATAAATGGATTTATAAATGAGGAAGTCTATGTTGAGCAACCTCAACGTTTTGAAAATTCAGATTTTTCTAGTCATGTATTTAAACTTTTAAAGCCCTTTATGGACTTAAACAAGATCTTAGAGCGTGGTATAAAAGATTAAATACTTTTTAGATTGAAAATAGTTTTCAAAAAGGGAAAGTTGATACCACATTTATTTTTGAAACATTTGGAAGATGATATTTTAATAGTTCACATTTATGTTGATATATGGTGCTACTAATGAAAGCTTGTGCAAAGGGTTTGAATCTCTTATGCAAAAAGAATTTGAGATGAGTCTTGTAGGTGAGCTCACATTCCTTTTAGGATTGCAAGTCAAGCAAAACAAAGATGGAATATTTCTTAATGAAGAGAAGTATACAAGGGAGTTGTTAAAAATATTTGGAATGGATGAATGCAAACCAAGCTCAACTCCCATGAGCACTACAACAAAGTTAGATAAAGACGAGAAAGGTAAATTTATTAATCAAAAGAAGTATATAGATATGATTGGTAGTTTACTTTATTTGACAGCATTTAGGCCGGATATAATGTTTAGTGTATGCTTGTGTGCAAGATTTCAATCGGCACCTAAGGAATCTCACTTAGTTGCTGTTAAAAGAATATTACGTTATTTGAAGCATACTTATGATATAGACATTTGGTATGATAGGAACTCATCTTTTGATTTACATGTATATACCGATACGGATTTTGCCAGATGTAAAGTTGATAGGAAAAGCACTAGTGGGATGTGTTACTTTCTTGGTAGCTCTCTCATCTCTTGGGCTAGCAAAAAGTAAAATTCCATCGCACTCTCTACCGCTGAGGCCGAATATATTGCAGCCGGTAGTTGTTGTGCACAAATATTATGGGTAAAACAACAACCATTTGATTATGGTATAAGTTGTTCAAGTGTACCCATGAAGTGCGATAATACAAGTGCAATAGAAATGACTAAAAATCCAATCCAACATTCTAGAACCAAACATATCAATTTGCGCTATCATTTCATTAGAAAACATGTGACACTCAAGGACATCTCTATTGAACATGTATCCACCGAAATTCAAATTGCGGATATATTCACGAAACCCTTAAGTGATGAGAGATTTTGTATCTTAGACGTGAACTTAGAATGTTAGGAACCTAATTGTCTATCAATTCAACTCATAAGTGACTTGGTTATGCAAGCATCATTTATGAATCGAATTGAATATCAAATTGTGTTGCACAACACATATATTCAAAATCGGTCGACTATTATAGTAACGGTCGATCGTTACTCCTCTGATCGAACGACCGTTAAGTCAGCAAACAACCGATTCTATTTTCATAAAATTCACTTCCAGAACGGTCGCCCGAAACTATTTCGGTCGACCGATAAAAATATAACGTATTAACTATAAATATCTAAGAGATAATGGTCGCCCGATATAATATCAGTCGACCGTTTTCAACGTGATATAAAAACCAAATCGGAAACTTTTCCACAAATTGCAAATCGGTCGACCTATCTCCTCCGCCACCGCCCGATTCGCGATCTCACTGGTGATTCCTTTCGACTGGAGATCCCGTCGATGACTTCTTTCGCCGGCGAGTCCTTTCGCCGTCGTCGCCGTCCTCGATTGAGTCTTTGTCCGGCGTACGCAGTCACCGGCATCCTCGTTGGGCGCCGCCATCTCTCGTCACCATCGCCGCTGCTTTGTCATCGATTCAAGCCGCCGCCGCGTCGTCGTCGATCCAAGCCGCTGTCGCCGCCGCAACCGTTGTTGTCGCCGCCGCCGGTATCACCGCAAACCCGCAATCGTCGCCGCCACCGCCGCCCTAATTCAGGCGACACTAAGAACGATAGTCCAGTCCGAACATTGTAAGTCGAATGACCTTGATAGATTCCTGAAATTGAGATTCAATAATGAACTAATTTCGATTGTAATGAATTGGTTTTCAAGTGCTTGAATGTGATAACGGAATTTCTCTCAAATATCCTTCCATCGTAAATCTCGATCGTTCTTTCCATCACCCATTGTGTAGACTTTGTCCAATCCATTGTGAACTTGTCGAATGTTGTAATCGAATCAAAGATCGTTCTGAACAAACGATATATTATTGTATTCTAGACAAAAATGATCGACCGTTTCTCATAGTGGTCGATCGTTTCTCCATTTGAACAAATGATATATCGTATGTTCTGGACAAAAATGGTCGATAATTTCTCATAGTGGTCGACCATTTCTATATTTCCGAGTCATTTTTGTCGATTGTAATCTTTTACTCCTAAGTTTTGATCTTGTCAAAATGCCACCACGGAAGAAGACGTGTGCTGATCCTCGCAAGAGGAAGGAGCTAGCATCCTCTTCTTATCCATCATCTCCTTCACTGACCCCACCTTCTCTAGATTTCGATCCCTCTCTATTTACTAATGCTTCTATTGCATCTACTTTTGAAACATTATATTCTACTAGGGAAGTAGCACATGGCATGCGAGTCGATTGGTCATCTCTTAATATGAACATGCTTCATAGTCTCTTTGATGGGATATGTTGGATTCCACTTCTTAATGTTAAGGAGCCTGTCTATCCTAGGTTGGTCAGACTCTTTTACGCCACTTATCATTTTCAGAGTCCAAATCTAATGTGACATCTAACGTACTAGGTCATACCATCAAACTCACTGATTCATTGATTTGTGAGATTTTTTATGTCCCCAACCGAGGACTCTTGAATATCGTATCCCATAGGTGGCTCACTGACATTTCTATTAATGAAGCTCTTGAAGTTGTCTTTCGTGGTGAAGTGCATAGCTTTCCCATGAAAGCCTTCTAAAAAAGTTGTCTCCTTCACTTCTTGTTGCTCACCACATCATTAGTCATATCATCTTTCCTCGATCTGGTCATTTTACTGATATGACTTTCCATGACTTACGTCTTCTTTATTGTCTTCTTCGACATAATTTTCCTCCGGTTAACTTTGGTGCATATATGATGTATCACTTTATCTTCACCAAAGAAATGATAGATTCTAGAAAATCCCATAATATGATCCTTCACTTTGATTCTTTTCTCACTCGGATCTTTCGTCATAAACGCATTCCTATTCCTGAGTTTAAATTGTCACTTTCTGAGAGACCACACAATATTATTGGAAAAGGCACATTGAGGCGGAAGGGTCTCATTTTTATCAATGAAGAATGGGTCTTTTCCACTCAAGATCAGGACTCGGACTTCGATGATGAGGCAAGCACCGAGGCTCCCACACAAGGTCCTACGCAGGCTCCTGTTGTAGATACTGGACTTTCTTGTGAGCAATACATACCTCCTCCATGTGAGCCGACGAGAGTTTGGGGCTCAGTACCGACACGTGGTGAGTGGGATGAGATGGTGGCACGCATAGACCGCATAGAGCTGGATCAGCGTCGCACACAGGAGTGCATGTTTGTTTTTTTCTAATCTCAGGGGTTCGACACTTCTCCCTATGAGCAGGTTGCGCCCCCGCCCGATGACGCTCCGGATGCTTAGTTTTTTCTTTATGTTAGTGATATTTTTGCTTCCTCCTTTTTTATGGTGTCAAAAGGGGGAGAAGGAATGTATGTGACGCTATGTATGACTTTATCACTATGTATGACACTGTTGTTATGTTTATGTGATGTGTTCACTGTTCTTGTTAATGAAATGCGGATTGTATTTCATATTGATGTGGATTGTATTTCATATTAAAATTTTTTAGTCATGATTTATTTTCACTATATATGATATTCATGATATTTACAAAAAGAAGTTATGCTTTAATTAAGGAGGAGTAAATAATATATTTTTAAAAGCAAGCATGAATTTAGGGGGAGAAATTTATAATTTTGATATTTTGATTACTTCCTCGTGACTTTGTTTGTCATCATAAAAAATGGGGAGATTGTTGGTCTCAAGACCATATTCTATGTATTTTGATGATAGCAAACAAGGAAGATGATGTACTAATTATGCTTAAAGTGATAGTGTGAACATGTTTAATATTTTTCAAAGAAAAATTGTCGAAGCTTTTATCTGCAGTAAAAGTGGGCGACCGATACTATATCGGTCGACCATTATGGTAGATAATGGACGACCGAAATGGATGATAGAGCGTCCGCTAATTACAGAATGGAATAACTTTAAAAAATTGACGACCGATTTATAACCGATCGACTGTTATTAAAAACAATGGACGACCGAAATAGAAGATGAAACGTTCGCTAATCACAGAAAGGATCAACCTCTAAAAATGGACGACCGATCCACTTTCGGTCGACCGTTATTGAAGATAGTGGACGACCAAAATGGAGGATGGAACGTCCGCTAATCACAGAAAGGATCAACCTCTAAAAACGGACGACCGATCTTGTAGCGGTCGACCGTTATGAAGAGAATGGACGATCGAAATAGAAAACTGGATCGACCGCTAATCACAGAATGAACTAAACTTCAGTATCGGTCGACCGATTCACTATCGGGCGACCATTATGAAAGGAAGAACAGCTATAATTCTTCTACGACTTACTATCAACGGTAAACTGTATAGAAAAGATAAAATAATGGATATAATTTTTTATTAAACGGACGACCAATTTGGTAATGGGCGACCGCTGAAAATTCAACAGACAGAATAACGGCTAGTTACCGTGCAAAACGGATGACCGATATTAAAACGGTCGACCGATTCAGGGCTGACAGCATAAGCTTTTTGAATTATTTTACAACGGCCAAATTTCCAAGAGAAGCCTATAAAAGGGATCCAAAAGATTGAAGGAAGATCATTCAAGAAAGACAAATCATTCTAGAGCTTTCTTCAAATTCAAAGCATTTTTCTTGAGCCAAAGTTGCAAATCATCCATTCCCTCTTCTAGTTTCTTAGTGAGAATATTATTTGTAAGAAAAAGAGCTTTGGAGGAAATTCTTGTTTAGATAGTTCTTGAGAGCTCCTTGTAAAAAGAGGTGTGCCTTACCACTTGAGCAAAAAAGAAGGCATTGTTGTGTAGAAAGAATTATTCTCTTCCTATAAGAAAAGAGAAGGTTAGTGAATCTCCGACGGTCTCAAAGTTGGGAAGTCGGAGCGGGGACGTAGGCCAAGTAGTTGAGCCTAACCTCGTCAACATATCGCGTTTTTCTCTTCTCTTGCTTCTCTTGTGCTTTTATTACCTATCATTTACTTGCTTGTGATCGCATTCGCTCAAAATTTACTTCTACATCTTTTTCAATTTTAAATTTTTATATATCAATTCACCCCCTCTTGATGCTTTCGATCCTACATGATCATCTATAATATATATATATATATATATATGATTAATGTATGTGCTGAACCCTAATTTTCATCATCCATGCGGAGTAATGCGATACCGTTTATTTTTTAATCTACGGCTCACCCACTTGCTCTCTATTTCCAGCGACATATAAAACTACTCCTTTTCTCTCGCTGGGATAATCCTATCTTGTGCGTGGATCAAGCATTTTTTTGAAAAGAAAATGAAAAAGAGTTAGTATAGGTCATATGTCATGCTCACAATTTTTTACATATATTTTCCAAAGTTATATTTTAAATAAAGCATAACGATAAAAAAAGATTATTACTCTGAAAGGGAGGTGTTTCAAGATTTCATGGCCGTGTCTCATAAACTTTCTTCCAAACTGATTCAATTTTTTTTCTTATATCCCTCAGCTGCTAAAAGAATATATTTCATAATTCTTAAACATTAAATATCATAATTATGTAATGGTTACTTTTTCATATAATTTTGGTGCATTGCTTTAAAGATTACTAAAAAATATTTTGATAATTCTTAAAAATATTATATCATATTATATAATAGTTATTTTTTATGATGTTCATGCATCGCCTTGAAAATTAAATTTAAATGAAATGTAAATGAAGTAAATTTAATTTGAACGAGGAGTCTAAAAAATTTCTTCCATTATTAATTTTTCTATTTATGGATTTCTTTTTAAAAAAGTTAATAATAAGGTTGTTGAATATGTGATCATATTATATGTCAAAAATATTAATGTGCTGTACATTATTTCATTTTTGAATACATATTTAATGTAATTTGAGCAAAAGTATGAGATTTCTATTAAATTAAATCAAGGGAATATATTTTTAAAAGAAATAAAAAAGAGTAAATATGTGCCACATGTTAATTTTTTCTTTACAATAATTAATTTCTGAAAATATTTTATAAAAAATGTTATACAAGGTAATAATACTATTTTATTCAAAAAAACAATAAAATATCATATCTTAAAGATAGAACTAATTTGATTAGAAGCAGGAACAAGTGGGATTCTTTTGATTAAAAAACATATTATGTTTTTAAAAATTATTTATTTAATAAGATTTATATGTCTTAAAATAAAAGATATAACTCATTATTATTATTCTAAGAAATTTTTATAATATAAAATGAAAAGAAACATTTTTATATAATATATAATTAAAAGTTAAATGAAGTTGAGTATAAAAAAATTCAACTAAATTTGAGTAAAAGTAATTTGTTGCATTAAAACAAAAAGAAGAATATAATGAAAAAAATATTGTCTATATGTCTAACCTCACACGCATTCATATATATAAGTTAATTTAATATAATTCTACTGATATCTTTATTTTTTTTACGTGATATAAATAATGCTATTTATTTTTTATATCGTGTCAAAAAAAAATTTTAAAATAGTTTGTTAGAAATTAAAGTTTAAATATTTAGGATCAATTGTAAGACAAGATGGTGAGATTGATGACGATGTTAATCATAGAATTCAAGCTGGTTGGTGTAAGTGGAGGAAAGCCACTGGAGTTCTTTGTGATAGAAAAATACCCAATAAAGTTAAAGGAAAATTCTATCGTACTGCTATAAGGCCAACAGTGTTATATGATAGTGAATGTTGGGCTATGAAGGGACAACATGAACGTAAAGTGGGGGTAGCCGAAATGAGGATGTTGAGATGGATGTGTGGTCATACAAGATTAGATAAGATTAGGAATGACCATATACGTGAACGAGTCAGAGTGACTCCTATTAGTGAGAAAATGGTAGAGAATCGTTTGAGATGGTTTGATCATGTTCAGAGAAGACCATTAGATGCGCCAATAAGAAGAGTAGATCAAATAATCTGGAGTCCGATTAAAAGAGGGAGAGGGAGGCCAAGGCGGACACTTGGCGAACTAATAGAGCAAGATCTATTGGTGAATAATATACCGAAAGGCTTGGTTACTAATAGAGCGGAATGGCGTCGTATGATCCATGTAGCCGACCCCACCTAGTGGGATAAGGCTTTGTTGTTATTGTTGTTGTTTGTTAGAAATTAATTCAATTGGAGAGGTTTCTATTGAATTAAATTTGGAAGATATCTTTCCTAAAAGAAATAAAATCAGAGATACTGTATGTCATATGGCATTCGGAAATTCTTTTTAAATTTAGCTAATTTTTTAGAACTATATTTTATAAAAATATAATATTAGTATTATATGCGCGCATGTAAAAAATGAAGATGGATTAATATAATTACGTTATCATGTTTTAAATTTTACTTGTAATTAATTTTCATATCGAATTTCAATATACTTTGACTCGTTTATCAATTTTAATACTAAACCAATGATATCATATATATATATATATATATATATATATATATATATATATTGCAAAGTACTTGGTTGACACGGTGCTTTGACAATATTAAAATAGGTATAAAATATGTCATTAATTATATTAATTTAATTTCACTTGAGTCATAGTATGCATGAGTTTAGATAAGTGGTAGCACCGGAAGAAGACATATTACAATATTAATAGGTATAAAATATGCTAATAGATAAGGTTCTAAATCATTAAAAATTTTCTTAAATAAATTAATAAAATTGAGAATCCTAATCAAACTTAAATACAAAGCGATAGATTAAGATAAAAATGAGTAAACATAGATATCTCGGAATGTTAAATTGAGTAGAAGATAGGGGCGTTTATTTAAGGAGTTTACTGCATTACCTTTTTATATTACCTAGGAATCTGCATTGCCTATCACAATGATTGTCATATATTAAATTACCAGCAATGTGCGTTACCTTGTTTACTATATACAACTAATTTTTTAAGCAATTTAAATGTCACTATACAACTTTTACTAAAATACCTTTTATCACTAATATTAAATTAAATATTATATAATCTAACTAAAAACTCAAATAAAATTAATAAATTAAATAAATATAATTATAAATATTCCATATATATTTTTAATGAAAATAATGGTAATGTATATAATATTTAAAATAATAACAAAATAATAATGTGCAATTCATGTGAATAACAATAATAAAATAATTTTTATATAAATTAATATTATAAATTATGATGATAATAATATTATTTGTTGTTGTTATATATTTTTTTATATTATTTTTATGATTTATTTGTATAAGATTGGAAAGGGCAAAAATGGAAAAAAAATAAAAATAAATTATTATTTGAGTGGCAATCTGGATGGACAGCCCCCTCCTAGTCAATGTGGATTGCCACTTCATAAGCAATCTACATTGCTAGGCAATTCAGATTACTTGCAAATTAAAACAAAGCAATGTGGTGGGCCCATGTAATTTAACTTTAAATTACCAGTAATCTTTTACTTGTAGAAAAATGCCCCATAGATGTAATCTTTATATATTACTAGGTAATGTTGAATTAAATTACCTGGGTCCACCACATTATCCTGTTCACTTGTGACAGGTAATGAGTAATCCGCATTGTCCAGACAATCCACATTGCCTATGAAGTGGCAATGCAGATTGCCTATGGGAGGGTTAGCAATCCACATTACCACCTAAGTTCCAATTTTAAATTTTACTTTTCGCATTTGTCCTTTATAATTTTATTTAAATAAATTTTAAAACACATTGAATAAATTATAATAATAATTAAATAAATTATAAAATTAATCAAATAAATATTATAATTATTATGACTATATTATTACAATATTATAAAAATATATTAATTATTTTATAAATTTTAATTATATGGGTGAAAATATATATATTTGTGATTTAAGTTTATGAAGTTAAAAATAATTTATATATCTAGACATAATTCTTTTCAAAGGGTATATTAGTAAAAGCGATATATTAACTCATAAATATGTATTTTCTTATAAATAACTAATATGGATTGCTATTAAATAAAGTAATGTACATTGCTGGTAATTTAATAAGTGGCAATATTTTTTAGAGACAATCTATATTGCTATGTAATGTTGAATGGCAATGCAGTGAACACACCCTAATTTTGATTTTTTGTATTCTAATATATATATATATATATATATATATATATATTCAAATGTTTTCCTCCGATTAGATTTAATGGTATAATTTATTTCTTTATAGTAACTGAATTAATTTTTTTCTTATAATGCAGTAACTCATTTATCACATTTAATATCTAATAATTTAGTTATGATAATTATCATAAGTTATAATATCACAATTATATAATATATTTTTTTGAAATCCGTGCATCGCACGGGTATTAGCATGGATCTCACCCTCAAATCTTCCAATCTTGACCGTAATGATATTCTGATCTTGCTTCAACGCTTCAGATCAAATGATCTACTGCAAGTTTGAATCCACCATTAAAAAAAACCCTCAAGTCCGGTTCAACCTCGTGAACGCCAGCCCTAGTATCTGATCTCTTGCTCACTCCCTCCACTCCCTTTCTCTCGTGCGTCGGAGTCCTTTGAACCATCTCTACCTACTGTGTCCGGTGATTCCTGAGCCGCCGAGTCACTTAAGTTGCCAAAAGGTGATGCCTGCGGAGAAGATAGGAGGGAGGCCAAAGAACGAAGAGAGACGCGATCTTTTCTAGGGGTCATGGGAGAGGGACGAGGATGGACATCACCACTCTACATGCTGGGATCTTGCCCTTAGGTTGACGAGGCCTTCGGCTGCATCGAGAACAGGAGACCCAATGGGGAGTAATCTGATGCCCAAAAATCGAGCTCGTTTGGCGCCCACTCGAGTTCGGCCACTCTGGACAGCCAATGCTTGATGCACACCCGACGTCCGACGAAGTTTGGAAGGTCATGATGACAACGATCGACTGCTACCGAGGGTCAGAGAAGGAAGGGAGAGAGATCAGCTAGCACTACAAGAAATCTGTCGTTTAGCGACTTAAAATAGTGATGCAAAATTATGCGACGCTACTAGCATCTAAATAGAGACGACGTTGGGTCGACGAGATCAGAAGCTAATTGCCTTCCAGTAGCATCGATTTGGGGTTACATTCGCGTTACAAAAAATCGATGCTAAAGCTGACGCCATAGAGACGCTATGTTACAAAAAGGCTAAAGTCAATTTCATAGAGATGCTACGTAGACGTTATTATCACACGCCAAGACTGAAAATTGTATGATAAATTATAGCGTTGTATTAGCGTCGACATGATACGACACAAGTTAGCGTCAACAATAATGCGCTGCTAAATCGACACAAGTTTAGAAGGCGATTTTGACATCCACAACTTGCATTGTATTGGCGTCAACAAGGAGTGGCGCTAATTAGCGTAAAAAAACCATGCGTTGCTATTTGGCGTCGACTTGAGTCGATGCTAATATGACATTGAATACTTTGGAACGCTAAGGTGATGCTAATGTGACGCCAACGTTAGAATTTTAAGAATATAATTAATTATTATTCGTATTTAAAAAATATTAATTTGTATACATATACATACTATACAATACTATATACTATATTATACACCATCCTATACTATATTGTTCTATTATATAATATATAAAAATTAATATATCATACAATACATAAGTTATACTCCAATTTCCATGCTTCTTCGTAGAATTAACCAAGTTACCTAATCCCTACCAAATTCTCCTAATCCAAAATTGTACAAGAATTTTACAACTTGTGCACATCTCCCTGATGAATTAAACCTGTTATCAACTCTCCTTGCACTGCACCCGAAAGAAAGAAATGTCGAAAAGAAGATTGAAGACAAAACAACCCTCTGCCTATCAAAACAACCCAACTCCCCCTCCCCCTATCAAAACCCACCAATCTTTTTTGTCATAAGCAGAGGAGGACTCTTCTCCCTCCGACGGCGTGCCGCTCGTCTTCTTCGTCCGGCAGAATCGCGGGATCGGCAGGGTGCTCGGGCAAGGGGCGGAGGACGAGGAGCACGCCGGACCGGCGTATATCGAATCCGAAGAATTGACGGGAACTATCTTCCTTGTAACGATCGCGGGCTCCGGATCAAGCCGCCGGCATACCGAGGAGACAGCGGGCAGCAAATCCTCGCCGCGCTTCAGGAACCTCACATCCTTCATGACCACGAGCGCCATCTTCGGCCGATCTTGGGAGCACTTCATCTCTAGCCGCGATTTCCCGTTTGGTCGCCTCCGGCCGGCGGCAGAAGCGGGACGCGGCCTCACCGTTGGGGCCGAAACGAGCGGCGAGGGGGGCCGGTAGGTGTTGTTGCATTGGCGTTTCTTACAGCAAAGTCCCATCGTCGGCGTTAGGCAATCTTTGGGATGCAGCGCCGTGGCCATGAGGGGACGGTAGAGATTACCGCGCCGGAGGGAGAGACGAGGGAGGAAGAAAAGATTGAGATGATACGCGCGAGTGCGCTGCTTTTATAGGCTATTCCAAGTTCCAAGGTTTCCTTCCCGTACACGGTCGGTTTAGGGGCGGCGGCGGGGACTCCGCGGACTCGATCGAGTTCGACAAGGAATCGGACGGCGGATGATGCTCCCAGATCGTAAGTAACCTTTTGCCACTTGGTGGTGTTCTTAGGCCGGTCGGATTATTAATTAAGTCCAAAAAAAAGTAAAATGAACATTTCAGCCCGCAACCTAATTTCAGCGGAACAATATAATTCGATCATAATTTTATTTTATTTTATTAATAATAACAATGTTTAATTATGTAAGCATTTAATATTATATATATATCAATTATATACTTATTTGTTTCTTATTTTACTTTTGTTTCTGTAACGCCCTCAAAATCGTCTCTTCCGCCACGTAGGCGGTCAGATTGATCATGGAGGCACTACACTGCCTATTACTCTACTGACTTTGACCATTCAAGAAAACAACTTACGTGACACCAAAAAAATAATAATTATAATAGGGAACTCTAAATGCGAAAATTCAATAGTCGACATATTAAAATAAAGTACTGGTGAAAGTTCATGATGTCTCTTGATCTAAGAAAATATGCGTAAACATGATAAGACTGGTCAGAAATTCTATGAGCGGAATCACATAATGTCTTTGGGCAATTAAAATGATTAAACAGATATGTAGCAAGAAAGCTTAAAGTGGCAATATCAGTCATGTGCAGCATCCTCCAAGCTCTGTGCCCTCCATCACCTCATCAGTTGGCATTCTCACCTACAAAATCCCAATGTAGTAGAATAAAATACCCATGAGCAAAGATGCCCAGTACAATAGCAATAGACGCGAAATAAAGATCAATGATGATCAAGGAATCAATGTATCAGTACTCTGTTTTTTACTATAACAATACTCTGTTTTTGCATTACTCTATTTTTACTTTGCAATATCTCTGCTATGCTATACAATACTTTACTTTACAATATCTCTGTTTTACTTTGCAATACTTTGCTTTACATTGCTTTGTTGTACATTGTTATACATTACATTGCTTTACTGTACAATACTTTACTTTACATTGCCTTACTATGAGTTGTACTACGTCTTTTACATTTATTATAATGGCCTTAAAGTTTGTTGTCCTATGCGAGCTCGACTTTATTAGGTTGGGATGCTAGGGGTGCCTCTCTGATTCTCTGATGCTAGTAAGTCCATAAAGGGAAAGGGGTGTATGTTAATACCTCACCCAGTTCAGAAGGTAGGGGGAAAAATTCCTACAATCCAGGAACAGTGGTCGGTTACTAAACTTGTAGGTTCACTGTCTCCTCAGCTAGCTACATGTCCCTCTGGCATAATACTTTAATTTTTAATGAAAGATGTGTGACCATAGCACCACCCTTCATTCGAGTTACAGGTGGGAGAAGACCTGAAATCTCAGGAATAGTGGTAATCGAAGACAGGAGCCTCGCTGTTCCCTCAGCTAACTAAATATCCCTCATCTGCTTTAACTCTGATATTTGCTTTAACTTTGGGGGCGACACATAGCAATCTCACGTCTTTGTCTTTACTTTAATTATCTTTAGTTACTGTGAAATCTATGATTTAGGATCCCACTGAATGTTTATCTTTGTACAATAGGACTCAGTCAGTATAGGTGAACTGATCGGAGTCGTAGTTATAATTGGGAGTGGGTCGATCCGATTGGGTCAGACCAAGGGGTCTGTCTGTCGGACCGGTCGACCGTTCCTGATGGACCGGTCAACCGTTCTTTGGCACCGGTCGACCGGTCCTCTGGGATCGGTCGATCGAGTTCTTTAATTGGACAGTTTACGAATCAGTCGACCGTCCAGGGAGTCGGTCGACCGTTCGCTAAACCATAAAGATGCGCACTTCGCATCGGATCGGTCGACCGTCCACTGGGACCGGTCGACCGATCGTAGGGTCAAATTAGTCCATCATCATATAGATCAATCGACCGCCATGGTGAGCCGGTCGACCGATAAAGAGGAACTCATATACTTTCTGTACGCAGACCGATCGACCGTTTGATAAAATTGGTCGACTGGTCACTGTGATAAAACAGGGCCGCCGGACTTTATCTCCGATTCCGGCGGTCCTCCGGCCAAAATTCCATCACGACATGAATAAGAAAAACATAGATAACAACTCCAGGATTATAATGAACATATCCTATGCATTTAACGATCTCTATTTCATCGTCTAGGGATTTAGAACGCTAGGATACCTTTTCTTTCGTTCAAACGAGTTCGTCGGCGTTCCTGTCGTCGTCCGAGGACCGTCGGTCATACTACGTCGACTGGGAGGATTCGCCCGACCTTTGTGCACGTCGAGGCAGAGTCCCCGCGCGTCAAAGAGTCGTCGGATCGTCGTTGGGTGTCGCGCTCTGCTCCGTTCGTCCGCTCGTGCGCGTCGTCGATCGCCGGTCGAGAAGAAGACGAAGACGGAGAGGGAGGAGGTCGGGATTCCAAGAGGCGAAAAAGGTGACCCCATGGCTCCCTTTTATACACCCCGGTCGACCATTGGTCGGCCGAAGACGGAACGGTCGGGAATCACGGGAGCTGCTGACCGTTCGTTTCGTTTCTTTTTTTTAAGCTACAAAGCGTCACAGTTTCATTTAAATATTATATTTGGCTTCATATCTAGACTTTTAAATTTAAGAGTTATTTCCTTTAACACCTTCGAATTATAATTCTTTTGGATTTAATCCTAAACTATAAATTTATAGACACTTAAATCTTTCAATTAAATTTAAACTAAATTTCATTAAATTCATTAAATTTAATTATGACATGACCTTTTTACCCTTAATTTCATATTGCAGTAAAAATATTTTTAAAATGTAAAATAATCAATACAGATAAAAATGTTAATGGATAATAGTGCTTCTATGCAATATTTTGCTTGAGTCAATATTTTTACTTTTTTACATTTTTCTCATATTACAAAGTAAGGGGCAAAAATGTCATTTCATAGTTATTAGGAAAAATTGAAAAAAAATTAGATTAAAGTTAGCTGAAGGAATTAAGTGTCAATTTTAAAAAAGTTTAAGTTTGAGATTAAAATTTGTAAATTTATAGTTAAGAGTTGATGAGGAAAAATGTTATAGTTGAGGTGTGTTAAAAGAATTAACCCTAAATTTAATCCTAGATACAATAATTTTTTATCGGATTTTTACTTTGAAAATTAGAAAAATGAATTATCTAGTAGAAAAAAGGGCGTGATGAGCCGAGAGTGCATCAAATTAGTTGAAGCATTCTCACCGAAAGAAAATATAAATCGATAAAAAATGTACCCTAATTCTTTCTGCGTCCTATTCTCATCAAATATTAAACACCCACTTCCGAAACAAGGCTCAATTATTATATTGTTTTAATATTTATTATTTTTATTCTTAAGTCTTTCTATTTGTATATTATAAAGATGAGAAATGTGTGTAAATTCTAAATCCACGACCCTAAACTTTCCTGACTATCCCATGAGCCAGAGTTACTTGGAAGCATAAGGGCGTTTCCCTACGACTAATCTTTTTAGATTACTGGTAATATGAAGTTAAATTATCTGAGCCCACCACATTGTCTTGTTTACTTTGTTTTAATTTGCAAGTAATTTGAATTGCCTAGCAATGCAGATTGTCTATGAAGTGACAATCCACATTGACTAGGAGGAGGGTGTCCATCCAGATTACCACCCAAATGACAATCTATTTTTATTTTCTTTCCATTTCTACACTTTCCAATCTTAGACAAATAAATCATAAAAATAATATAAAAATTCATATAACAACAACAAATAATATTATTACCATCATAATTAATAATATTAATATATATAAAAATTATTTTATTATTGTTATTCACATGAATTGCACATTATTATTTTGTTATTATTTTAAATATTATATACATTACCATTATTTTCATTTAAAAATATATATGTAATATTTATAATTATATTTATTTAATTATTAATTTTATTTGAGTTTTTGGTTAGATTATATAATATTTAATTTAATATTAGTAATAAAGGATATTTTAGTAAAAGTTGTATAGAGATATTTAAATTGCTTAAAAGATTATTTGTACATAGTAAACAAGGGTAATGCACATTACTGATAATTTAATAAGTGATAATCTTTCTAATAGGCAATGCAGATTGCTAGGTAATATATTGTATTTGAATGATAGAATTTAAATTCTTATTATTTATTGAGAATTAATTAATTAGATATAAAATTTTAAATTTTATATTTGGATGAAAAATGTAATGATGGAGATTTTAAAATTTAATTTGACAGTCAAATTTGACGTTTGGATAAAAAGTGAGAACTAATAATATAATTTATTATTTTTTGAAGATTATTTTTATATTATTAATTATATAATAATTTTATAATTAATAAAGTTTGAAGAAAAGAAGGAATTTAAGGTAAATTAATTAACAACTTAAAAAATGAAATATAAAAGAAAATTTATCATCAACTAGTAATTTAATTAAATGTAAAAAATAAATCAGTATAATATTATATTAGTTAATGACATCATATTTATACAAAATAATTATAACATATTTAGAAGGCCATAATTAATAATTTAAGAGTATTATACTAATAATTAATAGTTATTTTAACATTATACTAGTTAATTTTTATTATGATGAATAATGCACACATCTATATTTAACATATATAATATATGTAGATAAATATATATTATTAAAAACCTCACCTTCTTTCTGTCAAACAAGAACTTCTTTTAGAACTCGCAGATTTGTCTGGGATTTAAATTCCAAAGTTGCACACGTATAATTGTACATATACAAGAACTGATACATGTAGCGACAGTTTTGTAAATGACAATTATAACTGTGAACTATATATAAACAAGTTGTACAGTGAAAAGAATTGATTGAATTCATTTTCTTTTCTATTGAATTCTTCTTCTCAAAGTTCTCTGGATATTTCTTGAATCTTCTTATCATGGTATCAGAGCAAGAACCACATCGATTCATGTGAGTTCTGATTCATTACTGGAAACTGCAACAAAGACTCGATGTAGCTGATTGAAGTGGCAGATTGTCCAGATTGTCCTGCTTGTTGCCATAGCGGATCATTCAAGTATATGAATATCCAGGTTAATGGTTTCTGATAAATCTGTTGATACGATTCTTGTATTGATTCGTCTTTTGAATCTTTGTTGAAGACTTTAGATTCATTCATAAATTTCTGAATCTGTTGGATCCCAGATATCGTTTTCTGATTCTTCTGAATTATGGCTCAAGAAGTTGGGTCTGCATCAAACAGAACTAATCTTAACATCGATCAAATGAATCCACTATATCTTAGTAGTTCTGATGGACCTGGAACTCCTCTGATTTCATTCAAATTAACTGGTCTTGATAACTATGCACTGCGGAGCTAAGCCATGAAAATTTCCTTATTAGGGAAGAATAAAATTTCTTTTGTGGATGGAACTTTCAGTCGTGAATCTGTTGATGACTCTCTTAAAAGTTTATGGGATAGAGTCAATGCGATTGTTCTATCATGGATCATGAATGCAGTGTCCAATGAATTGCTAAGTGGAGTGGTTTATTCAAAGAATCATCTTTTGTCTGGGCAGATTTGAAAACCAGATTTGATAATCCTCATGGGACACGGATTTTTCAAATCTTAAAAGGATTTTACACATTACATCAGGAAAATATGACAATTTCTACATATTTTACCAAAATGAAGTATTATTGGGATGAAATGTCTTCTATTATAGAAATGCCTTCTTGTTCTTGTGACAAAGATATTAAATATGTGTAGTTTAATGTTGACATACATTTATATCAGTTCTTAATGGGTTTAAATGACACATATGCTCAAACCAGAAGCCAAATACTGCTTATGAGTCATTTACCATCAGTGAATCAGGCCTATTCAGTGCTGCTTCAAGAGGAGAGTCAGAGAGGGATTAGTTTTGGTACTATTCCAGTAATACCATTTGATACCTTTGCAACTGCAACTGCAAATTATGTGTCCAAACAAAAAAGAAATTGGAATCTTGTCTGTGATCACTGCCATATCAAGGGTCATGATAAGAAATCTTGCTATAAGCTAATTGGATATCCCCCAGATTATAAATTTAAAAAGAAGCCAATTCGACAGAATTATTCTGCAAATAATGCTGATGGTGTCATTACAAAAAAAATCTAAGAGTTCAGAGCCCTCTTCCAAGACAGTGCAAAGTTTCACTTCAGAACAATTTAATCAAATTCTTAGGATGTTAAACAAAGAATCCAGCACAAAGGACAGGGTTAATAAGGCTAGTATGTTAGTAGCATTGAATGCATCAACAGTTGAAGGAGGTTGGATTCTGGACACTGGTGCTACAAATCACATGTATTGTTCTCCAGATCTGTTGCATACTGTCAAAATTAAACCAACTCACACTAGTTAAAATGCCAGATGGAAGTTCTACAATAGTCACACATACAGGATGTTATAAGATTTATCCACAAACAATGATAAATAATGTGTTATGTGTGCCTAGATTTCAAGTGAACCTGTTATCAGTCTCCCAATTGTGCAAGGAACAATAACTTTTTTCTCCAATTCATGTTTGTTGCAGGACCTCTCAAATGGGAAGGTGATGGGGATTGGTAGAGTAAAGAATGGTATTTATTATCTGGGAGGAATGATGGAAAAGCAGATGGCTCTCCAACTATGCTCAATATTGATGACAATCTTTCACCTTCAATCTGTCAACAGCCTTTTGTTTCTTTCACTTCCCACACTTCTTCTTGTAAACTTTGGCATGCTTAGCCATACTTTTGCTTCCAAGTTGAAGCTTTTGTCTTTCCTTTCAAATTCTGATGATATGAGTCAAACATTAGAATGTTCTGTTTGTCCACTAGCCAAGCAAACTCGTTTGCCATTTCCTACTAGTATTTCTATTGCAAAAAAACCTTTTAATTTGTTGCATATGGATGTATGGGGACCTTACAATTACCCAACACATGACAATAAAAGGTTTTTTCTTACCATTGTTGATTATAACACCAGATACACTTGGATCTTCCTGATGAAATACAAAAGTGATGCATTTTTTTGTCTTCAACAATTTGTGTCCTATGCTACTACTCAGTTTCAAGGTGTTATCCGAAAAATAAGAACTGATAATGGTTCAGAATTATGCAATTCTCAGTGGCATACTTTTCTCTCATCATTTGGTATAATCCATGAAACAAGCTGTGTTTATTCCCCACAGCAGAATGGAATTGTTGAAAGAAAACACAGACATCTACTTGACATAGCTAGAGCATTGAAATTCCATTCCAATGTTCCCTTAATATTTTGGGGTGAATGTATTCAAACAGTTGTCTATCTAGTCAATAGAATTCCTTCTTCTACCTTGAATAATCTGACTCCTTACGAGAAGCTTTACAATAAACCTCCACAGTATGCCAACCTGATAGTTTTTGGATGTCTAGCATTTGCCACTGATATAACTATTAAGGACAAGTTTCAACCTAGAGCTATTTTTTCTATCTTTATGGGATATTCCTCTACACAGAAAGGTTATAGGTTATATGATCCCACTCAACAAAAATTCTTTGTTAGTAGAGATGTTGTCTTTCATGAGGATGTTTTTTTCTTTTTGTACTAAAAATGATCCTCATATTTCCTTATCCTCTACTAATGGTTGTCCTTTGTTCAAAGTTGACAATTACATTTTCCTGTTGATACTCCTACCACTAATGTTATCACTGTGCCTTTTAATGATAACAATGTTCCTTCTTCTTCTATAGTTCCTCTAGATGATCAAATAGATATTCCTCAGTCAGCTTCTTTGCCTCTCACATCTACTGTGTCACCTTCTTCTATGTCCAGTCCACCAACTAGCCATTCTTTCACAAATATCTTTTCAGAACATCATATTGTCACAATAGAAAAGCAAGTTAGAAGGCCATTAAGGCACACCAGACCTCCTATTTAGCATAAAGACTATGCTTTTACTTTTGTCAATTCTTCAACCTCTCCATTGAGAGAGAATGTGGCTGATGTTTTATATCCTATTGCACATTATATTTCTTATCAGCATTTATCTCCAGACTATCAATGTTTCTTGGCTTCCATATTTGAGGTAAAGGAGCCATCCACTTATGATCAGGCTAGAACTGATGCTCACTGGGTTCAGGCTATGATAGATGAGATCAATGCATTGGAAATTAATAAGATATGGACTCTAACCAAGTTGCCGGTGGGAAAATAGGTTATTGGTTGCAAGTGGATCTATAAGATTAAATATTTTGCTGATGGTTCTCAAGATAAATACAAGGCACGATTAGTTGCAAAAGGATATAATCAGCAATATGAGTCTGATTATAATGAAACCTTTTCTCCTATGGCTAAAATGACTAATGTCCGGATGGCCCTGGCTTTATCAGCTATGCATTCTTGGCCAATCTTTCAAATGGATGTAAAGTTCTCATCCAAATATAATCTTAATTTGCAAATGTCGGGAATAAAGGAGTAGTCCTGCTTCAATCACTTTCTAACCCTAAAACAATTATGCATGCATCATCAAGATGCATGGCCAATGATTGTATATAGGTGCTTAGTTAATCACTCTAGTTGAGAAACATTATTTATATTAGTTCGAACACATACTAATTACCTGACCAAACATGGAGGGAACTCAGCTCTGAGCATCTCATGCAGGTCTTTGTCCATCGGCATTGCACAAGAAATTACCATCCTCACTGAGGAGAGGTCGTACACTCATACTGGTGGATCACGACACTCTTCGAAATCTCCATCCAGCAGCGGAGGCAAGAATATTTTGAGTGGGTTCATATCCACATATATATAATCGAAGAGCTCGCCTCCTTCCTTCCGTAGTTTTAATTTTTTTACATATATATAAATATAACAATTTTAGAATTCAAAATTAATTCAAATATTTATATTTAAATATAAATAATAATTTGTAATATATTACACTATAGTTAGATAGAGATCATGGGTACAATTTCTCTTGATTTATTAAAAAATAACTTTAACACTTAACAAATAATTCGTAAGTGTAATATAAGATAGTCAACATAAATATTTAATTATACTAATATATTAACAAAACAATACTAACATAAATATTTAATTATACTAATTATTTATGTATATTAATTATATAAAATAATTATAAATCAAATGAGCATACATAATATCATATTACCTAATTGCACAATGATTAAAGGTAATATATAAATAAAATAATTAAAATTTTAAAAAAATATAAAATAGTAAAGCATAAATTTTAAAGAGAGAATGAGTTCATTGGCTGAAAATAGAGGGCAAAAATATTACAATAATATTATAAAACTTGGAAGACCAACTTTAAAAATAAGTGGTAAAAAATGATGAACTTGGACCACTTAATTAAGAAAAATAATTGACAAAATGCAATATATAAATAAAAAATTAAATAAAATATACAATATAATGTCTAGAAGAGAAAAATGACTAGATTGGATAAAAATAGAAGCCAAAAATATTATAAACAAATTTGGAAGATTAGGTGTAAATAAATAGATATCAATTATACATAATTATTATAGATGGAAAGGAGATTTGAACCTGGGTCATTGGAAATGAGATTTGAACCCACATAGCTCCGCCTTTGTCTTCATCCATTATAGGCGGCACTATATACGGACGCTAACCTCACCCTGTACAAGTGTACATTGAACTTCCGTTACATTACAGATGAACAACGAGCAGAATAATTAAATAACGAATCCAATAATTGACAAAAATGAGAGAGAAGGGAATACAATTATCTTAAAGATTTTTGTTACAACCTAAAGGGAATTCAAGAAGGCAGCATGATATGCAAATTGTATAACTCAGTCACTATAGCATGTGAATGTACAAATCATAAAAAAGAGCAGCATACTTATGCACACTAATGCTAACAATATATGAGATTAAATTTTTATAACTATGATATCACTTTATCATCTTATCCAATCATATCTTCAAACTTTATTTTGTAACGAGAACTTATTTCAACAAAAGTCCTCTCTCTCTCTCTATAACTCCTTTCCTCCCTCTCTCTCAAGTCGAGGAGGATGGAAGGTCTTTTACTTTAATCTCTCTCCCTTTATAGTGCGTAACTCTCTCTCCTCCACTCCCTTTCTCTGTCCCTCACACGTGGAGGAGGATCGACCCCCCTTTGCTCTAATCTCTCTCACTCCCTCCCTCCCTCCCTCCCTCCCTCTCTCTCTCTCTCATGTTGAGGGATTGGTAAACGTCGTCAATGGTGCTATGTCCTCTGTAGTTTTCTAGTATCTTTACACTACAAGAAAACATGACTTTAAGTGACGAAAAAATTCATCACAAAATATGATAAAATAGTCACAAAAATTGTGAGAAATCAATCTTTTAATTTTTTTTTCTTGAAATGTTAATGTCAATTTTGTGATGGAAATATGATTACAAAATATCTTATCTGTCACAAATTTTTTTTGTGGCTTAATCAATTGTAACCATCCAATTTTATTACAAATCTGTCACAAATCATTATTAGTGACAGATTTTAATTATTTTGTGACAGAAATTTTTGTCATAGTAGTTCAATTTTTTTGTAGTTTTATTTTTTAATGCTTAATATGTTGCCACATCATCAATGGAAGATAAATCAATGATAGAGTTTTTTTATTATTTTTAACGCTTAATGTGGTACCACATCATCAATGGAAGATAAATTGACGATAGATGGTCAAAAAAGATATTTGATGAAATAAATTACAAGTTGGAGGACAATCTCATTACAAAATAAAGTTTAAGGACAGAGTTGAAAAATAAGATAAAATTTAAGAGTGGTTATGAAAATTTATGCCAATATATGATGAGAGGTAACAAATGACAATTAACTATCTCATGAAAAGAGAATATAAATAAATGGAAATTGTGCTGGCAATGATTTATTTATAAGCCAACTTTAGAATATATTTTCTAGCTTTCGTGGAGTTGAAGGTGTTTTAAACCATATTTTCTTTGTGTTGTGTCTTTTATTCTCTTTCTTCTTATTTTTTTTCCCTTCTTTCTTCTTTCTGCTATGCCCTTTGGAAACCTAAAGACTCACCAGCAAAACTAAGATCTTTAGCACAAGAGTTGAAGGAAAGAATCTAGTGGAAAAGGTCATAACTTGACCTGAAAGGTAGAATTTGAAGAGATCCAAGATAACAAAGAAGTTTGAGCAGCAAATCTATGCGACGTCGTGTAAAAAGTGTCGGAGAACACTGCTAATGAGTCTATAATCATGAGAATGGAGTCAAGAACCTCATTTCACATGATCAGAGCATAGGAACAACAGAGGGAAACAAGATGAACCTAGCTTCACAACTACATATTCCTCAAATTGAGTTGACGAAGAGTAGCTTAGGACAGATTCAACTCAAGGGATTGGTGAAGTTGGATCTGCCACTTCTTACTAATTGGAATCACGATCACTCAACTAAAGTACTTTGCAAGCGATAAACCCTAATAGAAAAAAAGTTAGCAAGCAGAGTAGTTGACAACCAAAAGAGGAATTATATATTAGGACTTACTTTTGTATTTTATATTGATTAAGTCCATGAAGTGAATCTCGGTGTATGTGTTGGTGGTTTGCTCACTACAAGAAAATGACTAATTTACGATGGATCTTTTTCGAAGGAAATGAATCCTTCTTATTTACTGACGACAGTTGCGACAGATAAGAAAATCCTTCCAATTACGGAAGGCTAAAACGTCCTTCCTTACTACGGACGAAAAATCTCCGTCGATAAATTACCGACGGGTATAGCCTTCATAATTCTCGAAGGATTTGAATCCGTCGATAATTCCAAAGGAAATACCCATCAGTAATTATATTTATAACAATGTATATGTAATATAATATAAGTATATATTTAGTATTTTATTATCAAATTATTATTTCATTTACCAAAGGATAGTATCTTCGAAATTACTGAAGGATTTAGCATCCGTCGGTAATTCTGAAGGATATTACCCATTGATAATTAAAATAATATAATTTATTATCAATGTTTTTATATATAATATTATTATTAAACATTAATAATAGCATATGTATTAATATATATGATTACAATAATTAGTAATACATAGTATTATAAATATTTTAAGTAAATGGAAGAGATATATGTATTATATAATAGACATTAATAATATATTATTATTTTATTTATCGAAGGATAGTGCTTTCGAAATTACTGAAGGATTTAGCATCCGTCGGTAATTCATCGGTAATTAAAGTTATATGTATTAATATTAATTATATGTATTAATATATATGATTACAATCATTAGTAATATATAGTATTATATTATGTTATATGTATTATATTATAGACATTAATAATATATCATTATTTTATTACCAAAAGATAGTGCCTTCGAAATTATCGAAGGATTTAGCATCCGTCGATAATTTCGAAGGAGGTTACCCGTCAGTAATTACCGAAGGATAGTGCCTTCGAAATTACCGAAGGATTAATATTCGTCGGTAATTTTGAAGGAGATACCCATCGGTAATTAAAGTAATAGTATTGATATTAATTATATGTATTAATTTATATGATTACAATCATTATTATATAAACATTAGTATTAAGATACACGTCTTTTATAATATTTCATTTTGTACACTTTTAAAGTGTCATTAATGAACAAGAAACTTAAAAAAATAATGATAACTTATTTAGTCATAAATATTTATTAATGCATATGTTTTGCGATGGTCACCTATTTTAATATTTTATTATTAATATTTATAATATAAGACATATGAGAAAATTAAAGATAAAAAGATAAAAAACAATTATGAGAAAAAAAATAATGATAACTAATTGTAAACATAAGTCTTCAACACATTTTATACACATATTGATTAATATTAGTATTATATGTACATTAACATTATCAAATTCATTTAAATTTCCATCGTAATTATAAATAAATAAATTTTAAGTCTTTCAATTAATTTTATTCAAAATTATATTAACTCTATAAATTTTATGATTATTAATGTTTCTAGTCGTATTATAATATTTGATAATAAATTTTTTTATATAAACATTCATAAAAATAATATTCTTTTATTTACCGACGGCTACTACCTTCAGAATTACCGACGGATGACAAATCCTTCGGTAATTCCGAAAGATATATTTGTCGCTAATTCTAATATTTTTCAACCCAAATTTTCCCTCCACCCACGTCCCCTCTCTTCCTATATTTTCCTCTCTCCCCTCTTGTTCCTACACGTTCTCCCCCTCTCTCCTCCTCTCCCTCTCTCCTACTCATTCTCCTCCTGTCTCCTACGGCGGCGGCGATGACGATGGCGACGACGACTTCAACGAGGCCGACCGCCCTCCCCCTCTTCCTCTTCCTCTTTGTCGACTCCGGCCTCGCTCCCCAGCTCTCAAGCGGCCGGATCCGATCGCAGGACACCTGGGAGCCAGATCCGAGCCTGCGATCAGATCCGACCGTCTGTGACCGGATTCAGCGTGCGGGCGGCCGGATCCGGTCCGGATCCTGATATTGCGGACGTGGAGACATAATTGTCGGAAGAGCCTTGAGATGCAGGCTCGTCAAATCGTAGATACAAAGCATACATACATCCAGATGGTAATTTAGGGTAAGTGCTATTTTATGGTTTTTCAAATCGTATACATTATGTTTTTCACATGGTCTTTATATTTTGTTTTCACATCGTAATTTATGATTTTGTGTTCGTAAAGGTTTGTACCGTCGAAACCCGCGACTACTGCTATTACCAAGGTACTACGACATAGGTATACTGAAGCATGACTTAAATGGAGGGAAGTTCCATATGCCATAAGACAAATGTTATTGAAAGACTTTTAGGTATCCTCGGAAGCCAATTTAGGTCATTTAAATTTATCTTCATACTAATTCAATTATTTTTATGTACATGAATGTTGATGTGCGGTGGGATCCCGAGCACATGAAGCAAATGTGGAAGGCTTTCAATTCTCGATGTTCAAAGAGACTGTCCTTGATGCTTTCGAAAGCACGAGTTGCAGGAGAATGACCCAATTGGATCCCTGAGTCTGTTTGGATCAAATTGCTAGGAAAGTGGTTGACAGAAGAGTACAAATCTAAATGCGAAAAAGCAAAGACAAGTCGAGAGTCCGACTAGGGAGCCTGCTTGTATGTGGGTTGATGTATATCCACGAGCATGATTTGCGAAAAGAATGGTAAGTCTTGAATAAATTATTATATTTAAAAAATAGTATACTTTATTTGAAATTTTTAACTGCAGGGGAAAGAGACGGGTAGAGCACCTACTCAGATGAAATATTTCTCAGAATCCATCAGAAAAAATAAAGGATGGGTTTCATCGTTTGCTCAGGAGTCACGAGTAAGAAAATAGTTCATAACATAAGATAGTAAATTTGTCATGTGAAAATAGTTGATGTATTTTTTCCTAAATTTCATTAGGGTTACAAAACAAGAGAAGCCGAGCATATTACGCAAGCCACGCAGGAGGGGACCACGCCGCTGACCCCTCAACAACTTTGGATAGATCACATCATCGTCAAGAAGGGTCGCATTTATGATCTCGGATCATTTTTTAGTAATGCAGATATTGGATATGGCCGTAAATCAGTATTCGATTTTTTGAGTCAAGATATGTAACAGATGTTTGACAATATGTGGGAACAATGTTTATCTGATGTCTGACATAAGATCAAATAGGAGGTTACGCAGGAACTCAGACAAGAGTTTGAAGAACGTGAGCGACGCATGGCATTAGCTCAAAAGAAAGAGATGAAGAAAATGATGCGTGACGAGTTCGACGACGACATTGTTGTATTGTAGCGATGTTGTATTGTCATTTAGCGATGTTGTAATGACATTTGTCATTTTTCAATTCCAATTACTTTTTCATTTAATTTATTATTGAAATGATTTATTTAATTTGCTTTTAAATGATTTTCTAAAATGATTTATTAATCATTTATTTACGTTTGTATCAACTTTTTATTTTTTTAAATTGTTCCGACGGCTCAAACTGTCGATAATGTCAAATTTGACAATTGTAGTCGTCGATACTATCGACGGTTTGAGCCGTCGACTCTTATAGACGATTATACCTGCGGAAAAAGCCGTCGATCAATATCGACGGCTCTAAACCGTCTTAAGTCTCGAAGATTTCGACGGTCATGTGGTAACTGTCAAAAATAATTTGCGATGCGTAATTTTTGTGCAGATCTTATCCGTCGAAAAATTCGTTGAAAAGTGCCATTTCCGATGGTTTGTGACAAAATACGGATTGTCACCGTCGAAAATCATGATTTTTCTTGTAGTGTTTGTTATAGTTTTTTTATGACATATAGCCAAGATATGGAATCTCATAGGCAACATCTATCTATGACTCAACTATTTACAAGAAAACAACTTTTACCTCAAGAAAGTAATTGTTGTTTTGCCAAAAAACGAATTGAGTATTGCGATGCATAGATAGAGTTTCTTACTATATGCATACAATAGTATTTGTGGAGTTTTTCCATGGAATGCCAACTACTTGTTCTAGATAATCGATCATCATGGAAAAATATTCTTTTAATATGTTCTACCACTGTAGCTCTCACGTGATTGCATTTGAAGTTGTATATGGAAGTTGTCGATACATAATTGCACGTTAGGAATGAATATTGAATATTTCAAAGGCTCTTCTTACTAATGCATAGTCCAGAATGATAACACTCACAAATTAGCACAAGCTGACATATATAGTGGATGTATATGATAGATAGGGCACCACCAGCAGCGTCGACAAATAAATCCATATTTTTATACGTACTTATATATGTCACCTGCATATATACGATTGAACTGCCCCCACAATGAGGAATGACGACAGCTTTTGGAAATCGGCCTGGGGAGTTGTTCAGGAATGCTCATATATATATATCAATGCTGATTAATTATGCTTTAAAAATGTGGACACGTATATATGCACTTGATTATAATTAGGCTAACAAACTTCAGAGAGAGAGAGAGAGAGAGAGAGAGAGAGCATAGTTTACTTTGATTTTGCTTGTCACATTTTTTTAGTTAATATTACGACACAATGATGCTTTAAGATATTGACTTATGCGAAAAAGAATGAAGTTAATTAGATCGCTATGCTTCGCATGCACCTAACAAATCTGACAGATCTTGGTGAGAAATATTCCAATAGATTAAAACTAATTAAGTTGCAGTGTAATCAGTAGTCAACACGCATGACACAAAATATAATGCTGAGTTTATGACGTCAAAACTGAATCCATAATTTTGATAAAGTTACGCATAATTTTAATGTCTAGCAGGGAAAAAAAAATAATTTCATATGGGATATGTATTAGAAGACTTTGGTGCAACCATACATTACAGATGCCACGAGTAGTTGAACCCACTTGTTAATATAATCTGTGTCAGTGGCTTCCACAAGCCTCAAACTAAAGATTTCTTCATATATATTTACATATACATATAATTTTGTACACAATTTCTTGTTATATAGCAGCCTGCTGTGTTTATACAATTATATATATAGTCGAAATTTGCATGTGGGCATTAATTTGCGTCTTAAGTTATTGACTATGCCACACATATGATCTTAAAATTTGAAGGTTCCTTAATTGTTAGGAAATTGACCAATCAAATTCATTGGGAACATTTTACATATGAAGTCGGTATACAGACGTCAACGTTTCCTTTAGGACACTAATTAATTAAAGTTTCAATTGCATATCTTACAAGTTAGAATCACCTACAACTTCAATAATGTACGTACAAACTATATGTACATCATGCATAAACAAAATTAACTCATCATAATCGTTTTGAGTCGAGAAGAATTTTTCATTCAAGAAAAATCATCCGACATTTTGTGAATCAATTTTTAAATTAAGAAAATTCACCTTAAAACTATTTAGAATAATATATAAAACCTCTCTAGCCCGGTCAAATTTTTTAAGCCAAAATTAAAAATTAATGCACATATATTTAATTCCATAACTAAATATAAAACTTAAGACCAACAAAATTTAAATATATCAAGAGTGTTATGATATGATACAAGAAAATGGAATTAAAGAATAATATTAATGATGACATAAGAAATAATAATATTTTGGATCCTAAAATTTTTTGGCCACAGGTCATATTTTGACTGGATTGATTTTGATTTAATGGAAAACCAACTTGATATATGACAGGACTTTTTATTTATCTATTTTGACATTTTGTCGTGAAATAAGTTTCTAGGTCTGATTTCTCTTACACCCGAATTACATGTTTGGCTCAGAAATTATTTTTTAATATTTTCAAAATGGACCTGAAACGACAAAGAGACAAGTTTGTTTGAAAATTAATATTTGATTATAATAACTTTTACAAAAAAATATTTTGTACAATAATAAATTAAAATAATATCATTTAATGTTTAAAAATTCCTTTATCAATACATAAAATCTAAAGAAATGAATTTGACATTTTTTAAATGCATTTGTAATTTATTTCTTCCAGGAACGTTACTACATTTTTCTTCTCCGCCTACTTTTGTCACATTAATTTTCTAACTTTTCTTTCATTTTCTTTTAACTTTTATCATTAAAGATAACAAGTTTTTTTTTATTTTTCCATGCTCTTCACTTTTTTAATGAGAATGTTTTTCTTCCATCTTTTCCTCTTTGCCTTCTTTCAAATAATGTTTGTCTTAAAAATAAAAACAACAAGAATATTTAATTAATCCCTGAACCGTACTTTTTGTAAATGGAGTAGATAAGTTGCCAACACAATCGTCAATTGGAAAATCTGTGTGTGTGCATCACATCTTTTTGTGTTCACTCTACGTGCTCTCAAATTTTGATTTTTTTTATGTTTCATTCATCATTGATTTATGCATGTGTAGTTTGATAAATATTATATATATATATAATATATATATATTAGGATGCATCGATAATTTGTGATTTCATCGTGCAATTCTAACTTGTTAGATTGACATCATTTTGATCTCAGAGTTCAAAACATAAGTTGAATCAAAATAATATCAATTTAATGATACAATCATAGATTGTACTCTAGTACATATATATATATATATATATATATATATATATATTATGTATAATATTACAAATTTTTCAGTAGGGAAAAACAAGTGCCATGTGACCACACGTATATAGAAAATGGACAATGAAGAAGGACAGATAAGATGCTTATTAATTTATGCACATAGTGGCGTATAAACCTTATCTAAGAAAGGCGTTCTGACAAAGCTATTTAGGAAGCGAAAAAAATTTTCGTAAAATTATTATTTCTTAGTTTCGTGGATGTATCTCTTTTGGCCAATCAAAATATTGCACGTTTATATAAGTTCATAATCATTATATATTTTTTCACGTGAGATTAATTAACCTTTGATTCTTAATTGTGGATCCCTACATGATTACATGCGTCTAATTTAGTGTACGTGTATGTGACATTGCGTTTGATTCTATCCATTGGTATTCAAAGTTAATGCGATCTGATACACTAATCTGATTTTAAAAGGACAACGTCTATCTTAATGATATATCTACTGGAATTCGAACTTTTATCAAATGAGTCCATGGCTAAAATATGAAATCAGAACACATATTTCATTTCATTATGTTACAAAAAGAGGGAGAGAGGGATCGCACGAAACACAAAACAACGCGAAGGGAAGGATGATTAGAAGGATGGATCTCTGTCTACACTCCTAAGAAGTTTATATAGGCATTCCCTTTGATAGATGATATGAATTACGTACAGACTGTGACTCTAAATAAATCTTCTGAAAATAGGACACCTATCTCGTAATAAAGAAATAAATCAAATCCCGTAGGAAAATTCTGCTGAAGCGTCTAACTATGTAGAGGGACCAACTAAGTTCATATTCAAGGCATTATTAACACATTATTTTAGTAAGAGAAATCAGAAGTTTTATAAGTGTGAAGGCAAATTACATAAGAGTTCAATTAATAAAAATAAAAAAATATCATAGAAGTAAAATGAATTATATGCAATACATTTTGGAGTAGCAAATATGTAGTCGACTTATATTTCTCAATATGCAACTAGAGACCACTTGATCCATAAATTTATTAATTTATTAAACATGCACTTCTTATTTATTTTTTTAAAGAAAATGTATTAATTTTAAGATCATCAGCGATTAGTTTGATAGCTAGCGTGGCATTGACTTTAGTAGTACGTGTTAATCCCCCCACCCGGTTCTCCAATTAATTACTTGTTTAAATATTATGTATATCTTACGTTGTCCCCTAAATATTTGTCATGTGGTACCCTCATGAGAGAAAAAAGAAAGGAACCTAACAAATACAAAGAACATTAACTTTGCAACTAAAAAAAAAATCTGTAAACTATCAACTACGCGTATAGTCCAGCTTTTGGAACACTAAATAAAATAATGCCTTTGTTTAATACAACATCAACTATTTGAGATTTCTTTCTTCTTCTTCTTCTTCTTAAAAAATTGTTCATGAGGAAATGTTGTCCTGTTACGTACGAAGCCCAAACATTGAACTTTGTCGTCACCACATGGCGCCATGTCTATAAGAACACTCCTCCGCTTGCAGCTTCTTGCCCATCGCAAGCGCCCAGCTGCTAGCAATGGCCGCTACCAAGGTGGTGATGGGCGCCGTCTTCCTCTTGCTGCTCTTCCAAGCCGCTTATTCAGCCGTCTCTGATGCCGCTGCCGACGTCGCCCGGACGCCGGAGATCATCGAACAGGTCGTTAACAGGGTATTCGTCCCTCTGCCGTTCTACGTCGACCCACTGCCAAATATGCCCGTCGTCCAAGGCTACAACTTGGTGTTGGGCATCCCCATCCCTAAACACGTCACGATCGGCATGTACGAAATCAAATGGGTGCGCCTTCATATCCTAAGCTCTTCGTCTTTTTTTTAGGCGCAGACATTTTATATAATATATAATATGAATATATAAATGGTTTTGATCGTTCAATCCACCTGATGCTTTTCTTTTTCATTTGCATCTTAATTAGTTGCTCGATATGTACGACATGCATGCAGAATTTTCACAGCAGTCTGCCGGACACGACGGTTTTCGCATACGGCGAGACGGCGGCCACGGCCACCTTTCCGGGGCCGACCATTGAGGCCCTCCGCGGCGTGGGGACGTGGGTCACGTGGCTCAACTTCCTACCCGCGAATCACATCCTTCCCTGGGATCCGACCATCGACGTCGCCGTCGCCGGGAGCGGCGTGCCAACCGTTGTCCACCTTCACGGCGGCGTCGTCGCGCCGGCAGACGACGGCTACGCGTTCTCTTGGTTCACCAACAATTTCTCCACCATGGGCCCCACCTGGACCAAGCCCACCTACACCTACCCCAACGTCCAGGGCCCCGGCAACCTCATGTACCACGACCACGCTCTCGGCCTCACCCGCGAGAACATCCTCGCTGGCCTCCTCGGTGCGTACATCATCCGCGACCCCATCATCGAGGATCCCCTGAACCTCCCGACGGGCGCAGAGTACGACCGACTTCTCATAATCGCCGATCGCACCTTCCTTGCCGACGGATCTCTATACATGAATGCCACGGGGGTGTGGCCGCCGGTGCACCCGCAGTGGCAGCCGGAGTACTACGGCGAGGTCATCACGGTGAACGGGAAGGCGTGGCCTTACCTCAATGTCCAGCCCCGGAAGTACCGATTCCGTATCATGAACGCAAGTAACGCGAGGTACTACAACTTGACACTCTCCAATGGCCTCCCGTTCACCGTTATCGGCTCCGACGGCGCCTACCTCTCGAAGCCCTTCACCACGCAGTCCATCGTCACCTCCATAGCCGAGGGCTTCGACGTCGTCATCGACTTCTCGGCCTCAGCCGGCACCGAGATCGAACTTCTAAACCACGCTCAATATCCTTATCCCGTAGGCAGCCTTACGGAGGGGACACCCCTCGGCAAGGTGATGAAATTTGTGGTGCAGAACACACCGGTGGTTCCGCCGGACACGTCCACAATCCCGACAAGCCTTCTGACCTACGTTCCGGCGAGGGAGGCCGACGCCGTGCAGACGAGGTACATCGCGATGTATGAAAACACGACAGCCTCGGGCATGGCACTGGGTCTATTCATCAACGGAAAGAAGCTTTTGGATCCCCCGACAGAGACGCCCAGAACGGGAACGACGGAGGTATGGGAGGTTATCAACTTGACGACGGACGACCACCCGCTGCACCTGCACCTGGCTTCTTTCCAGGCTCTGAGGATGACCGACATCGTCGACTATACCACGTTCCAGAGCTGCATGCTGGCGTCCTACGATCCTGTCGCATGCAACGTCAGCGCGCACGCAGTCGGCCCCGTCACGTACCCACCGGAGAACGAGCGGACGTGGAAGCACGTCGTCAAGCTGCCGCCCTACAAGATGACGACCATCCTCGTGAAGTTTATGCTCGTGGAGGACGGCAGCCCCTATCCGTTTGATGCCACCGCGCCGCCCGGCTACTTCTACCACTGCCATGTAAGGACTCTTTCCGCCTTCCTTAATTTTTCTAAAAATAATCTTTGCCCTGATTATTTTTTATTATTTTTAGTTAATGTTTGGATGAGAACTAATCTATAAAATAGGAAAATTCTAATTTGATAGAAAAATGTAATAATGAATAATTAAAAAGTTGGTTACACAAATAATTTCTATTAAATGTTTGAATAAAAACTAGGAATTAAAGAGATAATTTATTATTTAATATAAAATATATATTAAATAACTTATTATAATTTATTAAATAAAAATTATATGAAATATTATAATTTATTTATTATTTGAACATGATTCCTACCATATATATGCATGTATGTGGAATTCAATTAAAATTTTAAGCAATTAATATTATAAAAATTAATAAATAATATAATTATATTAATTATATATAATTAATATTATTATTTATAATAATATCTTAATTAGATCCTTATATAATTAGATAATGCATATTTTTTCTAAAAGTAATTGAAATTTTGTATTAGTAAAATTCTATTTTGTACAATAAATATAATAATTATATATAACTTTTGCATTAATTTCACTATAGTACTAAGTAAAGTATAATAAATAATTTATAAAATACTTATTTGTAATTATATCTTAAATAAATTATTTTTACAAGTTTTATGAAATATATTAATAAATCATTTATTATATATAATATATATTACTAAATAATTCATAATATAGATATAAAATAGGTGGCCTTATTTTTAGACCTATTTGTTATAAATGAAAAAAAAATAAAAGAATGTTAGGTTGAGCAAGAACCAACTTAATACGACGAAGTGTTCGTATTGAATATGAGTTAGAAAATTTTAATTCAATTCGAGCCGATTCGTTGACACGATATATTTTTTTCATTTCAAACTAAATTAGTTTAGAGGTTTTATGAAATTAAAATAAAAAAACTTAACTCAATCCAACCAAACCCAACCGGTGAACAGATCCAAAACCTTAGTTGTTAACTAAAAGGACTTCTTTGTTCTATTGATGGAAAAGGAAGGGATAATCGAAGCTAATCTACTTGAGATAGGCTAATTTTTATTAGTTAATTCGGAAAAGGATTTTAATTCTTGTCATTCCCTCTAAAAATTTGCTCATCTAGATAAGGTTAATTCCTACCTTTCTCTCAATTATTCTCCTTTCAACTCAATACTTAGATGATCTTTTGTATTAGCTCAATATGCATGTACTTTATATACATATCGTCAAATTAAAGTTAGCTCTTGAAGTTGAAATATGTTGCATTCGATTTTAATCAATGAGCCTGGATATGTTGAGTAATCTAAAAACTTTTTACGTCTCCATTTATCCCTGATTTAATGAGCTAAGTATATAATCTAAGCTTTCTTAATAACTTTGTTGACAGATTCTTGACCATGAGGACAATGCAATGATTCGACCATTGAAGTTGCTACCTTAAACTGTGTGCTGCATCCATCTTGCATTTGGAAAAAATGTTGGCTCCATTTTTTTTAGTTTGTCTGCTTTTGTTTTATCAATAAATCTAGAATATTGCGAAATGTTGCAAAAATATAGTTCACTTTCCAATGATTCACAACTATTTGGGACTCTAGAAAATAATATGTAATATGTTTGTGTATTTGTGTTTATCCAAATTTCTATCAATGTATTTTAATATTCACCATAAAATTGAAATGTTTATTAAATTCTACAATCAGGTGTTACTTTCATTTTCACGGTTGCCTCCCCTCCCTTTCACTATCCCCAAGTCAATAGTGATGAACAAGGAAAGATGATTTGATATTTATTAGAATTCTCAGCAAATAAAGTTGCCAATAATGGGTTGAATCACAATACAACTATTCTGCATTTGTTATTGAAATGTACTAATTTTGAAGTATGCCATATTTGTGATTTTTGAAATGTCCAAATCTCTAGAAACTACTACATAATCCTATAATTCTAAAACTAATTTTATTCTTGTACTATATAAACTCCAATGGGTTAGAAGAAAATCAGAATCATTGTAATATTTTTCTCGAGTAATCTCATCTAGTAATTGGTGTAGCTCTGGATTTTGGATAACACCATGGCTTCAAAGTTGAACAGGCGAACTTGGTGGCTTGTAGCTCCACCAAAATTTGCAGCCCCAAGTCGACGAACACATGATAAAATATCCATCAATAGATGGACAACATACATAACATGGAGTTAACTATGACCTTAATTACTATTAACTTTGACAAATCAAAGAAAATGTACACAAAATCAGGGTGCAACAACAAATGAATAATAAATAACAATATGATTTATAAATTGAAAGTTTGAAATAATGTATATTAATTATAAGAGTCTCATTCAATTATTACAAATGGTTAACAAAACTCAATTGTTCGTGAAAGAAATACTGTAATACATGAAAAGAGACTGGACTAACATTACATGGATCATAAGTAACATGATATGAATCCACTAGATCCTAATTCATTCAAATTTCTCAACCTTGACACTGGTGGAGATCCATTAAAACCACCTTCTTTTACAAATCGACATCTTCTCCACAAAAGTTAAGGCAAAATTCTTCTCCTTGAAAACTTTCACTTGCCTTCAAGAGGTAGGCACATCTCTTGCTCAGGAAGTTTCATGATTCCTCATAATACAAGTTTCCTAACAATGTCTACCTTTTACAACCAAGACTCTCACAAAGAGAGGAGAGAGAGAGTTTACAAAGATTCACAATTTTGAGCTACATCATCTTTGTTTTCTTTGTTGGAGGATATAACACTACAAGAAAATCGAGGAATAACGACCCAAGAATCACGACGCTAGGGAGGCGCTATTGCGAGCGTCTCATTGGCGTCTAATTAGCGCCACATATATAGGACGCTAGAAATCGGTAGCTAATGACGTCTCAATAGAGTCAACAAAAATGGAGACGCTACTAACATCACGTATTGAAATTATCTCGACATTATTAAGACGCATGGTGTCTGGCTGGGAGCAGTAGAAATGCGTCGCTAAGTCGACGCGCACGTGGCGCTAATATCGAGGCGCTATTTCGGCGCCCACGAGTTGCTAATGTAAATGCTATGTCGACGCTGCAGTGACACAAACATGATGGTATCTGCGTCGTCAATGAAAAGTGAATATGGCGCTAAGAACGATATATTTAACTTAGCGTCAACTATGCCGACGACGCTAATATGACGCTATGGAGGCGCTACTTACAAATTTTTTTTACCCAGACCAGCCTCATTTTCTCCCCTTTCCACACCATATAATTATATAATGCATATAAATGCATTGATATTCATCACAAGCATAATATTTAACATAAGAATACGAAAAATAATAAACTGAACTAACAAACTATACATATATCTAAGTCTATAAGTAACAAAAGCATAGTTTGTATCAAGGGTTTGTTTCTATCCTAGGTTTGAGAGTTATTGTTATCATTCCGGACGTTCGATCCAGACATGCTCAGTCCATGGCCTCGCGGGGATGGATTCTGCGTTGAGATTAATTTTTGAATCGCCTGCAATAGCGGGGCCAACTGCTGCGGCCAACTGCTGCAACACCTGTCGCGATATCTACTCTGATAGCTACTATGATAGCTGTTGTGATAGTTGTGTTATATCAAGTGCAGCGAATGAGCTCGGAGCAAATGGACCGCATGCATATCCTAGATATCTGAGCAGTTGTGCCGAGACCACACAAGTATTCCCCTCGTGTCGTGCTGGCCACCTCCTCCCAAATAGTAGGGTCCTCTACGAAATAGAAAAAATATACAATCATATAATATATAAATTATATATAAAAAACACATAAATTAAAAACATGACAAAACCAACCAAGAAACATAATTACCTGGTGGCTGAGTACTCGGATCATCTCCGTACTTTTCAGCCATTTGCATTATACTCATCCTAAAAAATTTAAACATTGTCCATTTCAAAAATAGTGCACTAACGTCAACAACCAAATGAACATGTCACGAGACTTACCAGAAGCCTACGAGTAGTGGGCATGACCAAATCGTTTGTCTTCCGACTCTTATGCGTGGCCTCATAGACCACGCGAAAGTCTACAGGACCGCCTTCTTTCTCCTCCTACGATAAAGTTTCAAATTTGATAACATAAGTATAAGTCAAAAGTTTGATAAATTGGATTTATATGTAAATTACCATGCACCTTTGATGCTCGTCAAATCGCATCGACCCCCCGTGTGGATGTGGACCTTGGGCTTCGAAAAATGGTTAACTCTTGCCTTTTCTAACTTCCTTTGCCATCGTTCATCCGTCCTTTATGAACATCACATACTTAGACTTTCAAAAACTATAAATTTAATAAAAATAATTTAAAATTAAATATATTCACCACTTCCTACGTAAGGACTCCCAAACTGAGCGGCTAATATGCCTTGGGCATCTTTATATGTCCTGCTTCAAAGTGAGGCCGGCGGACGTGACGACCTTGCGAAACTTGTATAATCGATTTCGGAGGCATTTCGCAGCGACCTTCTCAAAAGCTTTCTGGATCATCCCTAAACTAAGATTCGGATGAAACTAATTTACCTCCTACAAAATACGTTAAAATATAGTAATTTTAAAATAGTATAAATCAAATTATATTAACTCCGCCTATGTTTTATAGTCGGTCCCAAGCCCGGATAAAGGAGGAGGGTTGTGTTAGGTCCCGACAGTCAGCGTAAAACTCTGTCGAATCGCATGAACATGGATCAACGAATAGCGTCGTATGATCCATGTAGCCGACCCCACCTAGTGGGATAAAGCTTTGTTGTTGTTGTTGTATAAATCAAATTATATAACCCAAATAGAATATCGTACCGTAAAGGCTCGAAAGATGTTATCCCGCACTTGAATTCGGACATCTTTCCAGATCCTGCCCCTTCCGGCAAGTGGGAAAGAATGAGAGCACTGACATTCCGCACGGTACGAAAGTGGTCCTGCCAATTACAAAGAAGAATTAATTTTCAATCATAACCAAAACTATAATAAAATTTGTACAACTTATTTACAGTAACCACCCAATTATCGTGTAACCCCTCTTCATCACTCGAAGAGGAATCATTATCCGGTACAGCTAGGATATGCTGAGAAGGTTCGACATCATAATTTCAATTGTTTTACCCATTCGAAAACCACTTTTCTTTGATCATTGCTAAAGACATAAGTAGCATTTGGCTTTTTGTATTTACCATTTTGAAGCTGAATGATATCTAACTCTGGTCTTTTGCATATTAATTTCATATCTTCACGAGCCTGTATGCTATCTTTTGTTCTTCCTTTAACATCCATAATAGTGTTGAATATGTTGTCAAATACATTCTTCTCCACATGCATGATGTCCAAGTTATGACGTACTAAGTTTGAAGACCAATAAGGCAACTCCCAAAAAATACTTCTTTTCTCCCAATTATATTCCCTTCCAAACCCAATTTTCTTGTAACTAACGGCCTTCAATTCGAATGAGACTTCACTAATCTTGTTTACTTGCTCTAGCAATTCTTGTCCCATCAAATGAGTTGGAGACAAAGTGTTCTCAGATGTATTCTTTTTAAATGAGTTTTTATCACGACGTATCGAATTCTCCAATGGTAAAAACATCCTATGACAATCAAACTAGCAAACTTTCCAACAATTTTTCTTAAAATGATTTCTATTCTTTCCACATAAGTGACAAGCAAGTTTACCTTTTGTGCTCCAACCACTCAACATTCCATATGCCGGAAAATCACTTATCGTCCATATTAACGTGGCTCTCATAATGAAATTTTGCTTTTTAGATTTGTCATACATTCCATATGCCGGAAAATCACTTATCGTCCATATTAACGTGGCTCTCATAATGAAATTTTGCTTTTTAGATTTGTCATAAGTAACCACGTCATCCTCCCACAACATCTTGAGTTCATCAATCAAAGGTTTTAAGTAAACATCTAATCTTTTACCAAAAGATCGAGGACCCGGGATTATACATGTAAGCAATATATTCTCTCGTCTCATACACATGCTTGGAGCCAAATTATAAGGTGTCACAAAAATTGGCCAACATGAATAAGCAATACTTGATGAGCAAAATCGGTTGAAGCCATCGGCGCAAAGTCCTAATCTAAATTGTGTGATTCACTACAAGAAAACACATCATTAGAGAAGGGAAATATGATCGTTTATTGGTCATTAGCGACTAGCATTTTTCGTCATCACCGGTCGTTATAGATGCTACCGTTAAAAGTCAATAACGACGACTTAAAGGTGTCGGTCGTAAAATGTCATCAACGATCAGAAAAAATCCGATCGTTAAATGCATATAAGGACCATTTAGGTGGTCGTCGAATATATTAATGGCTAGAAATATCTTTGTCGTTGATAATCTTCAACGGCTAGTAATCCCATCGTTAAAAGTCATCATATAAGGACCATTTAGTTGGTCGTCGAATACATTAATGGATAGAAATATCTTTGTCGTTGATAATCTTCAGCGGCTAGTAAACCCGTCGTTAAAAGACATCGACGACCAGAAACAATCTGGTCATTAAACCCTATAAGGACCATTTAGTTGGTCGTCGAATACATTAATAACTAAAAATATCTTTGTCGTTGATAATCTTTAGCGGCTAATAATCTCGTCGTTAAAAACATCAACGACCAAAAATAGTCCAATCATTAAATCCATATAGTGACCATCTAGGTCATCGTTAAACGCATTAATGACCATCGTAATATTTATCGTTGATAATCGTCCGCGACCATTAATCCGATCATTAAAACGCAATAATGACCATAAATAAAATGGCCTTTAAAGTTATATAATGACAACTTTGATCATTATATATATTTATGACTACCTATGTTGAGCTCATGCTACAACCTGGTGCAATTTTCTTTATCCCAGACTCAAACATAAATGATCTAACTTTCTTCACATCTTTAAACTTGTTAACCTTTGCATATATATCAGAAAGAGTTACATAGTAAGCATGATCTAGTGGATGCAATCTGATCAAGTGACTAGCCACTCTTTTGGATATTAGGATTCACAATCAAAGAAAATAGAAAATAGAGACTAAAGTATAAACATAAAATTCCCTCTACCAAACCTAACAATTTTTGCCAACTTTTTTTTTCTGGTGAAAATGTAGTGGATCATGTGGGGGTGCTTATCCTCTACAGAGCTGCAGAATATTAAGATGTAGTTGGCAATATGAAAAAAAACATGGGCCCTAGTAGACCAACGCATTAGGCTAATCTCTTGAAGAACGAAGAGTTAAAACACATAGGTAGAAATCCAGAACCAATGACACTAACTTCTGCATCAGGCTAACACTATCATTTGTCCTTTTCATATCTGTATCTGATGTAGCATTTTTATCTCATGCATGAAAGTTACAGCATGCAGTAGTTTCTTCAGAACTATCCAAAAGAAGCAAAGGAACAGATGATGCCAATGAACTAAAAGTAACCAATGTCATGAGTTGGTGGCAAGCAGAGATTTATTCTCTCATTTCTACTGATATTTCTGTGTTCAATGATTATTATTGGACTTATATCAAAGCATGGAATGATAAGCATGAACGAACTCTGCAGTCATGAATCATAGTGGTCAGTAGGCAGACAACAATTAGGTGCTTTCAGGTAATGAAGAGGCCTGTGACTGGCCTTGGGAGCCCCATGGATTGGTTGCTGGGATTTCCCTTCCCTCTACACAAGAGGGTGAGCTGAGTGGTGCAAAGTGGAACTCCTTCATCTGCCCATGTTTCCGAAACTTAATTACACCATCAGATGAAAAAAGAAAAACATCAAGCCAAGTCCAGAACTCCAGATGCAAACGAAACAGGGATAGACAAGAAAGGATTTACCCAGGTGGGTGCATTCACATTAGTCCTGTCCCATCCGATATGTGCCACATGCTTCACATCAGTTGCGAATCCAATCTGTAGCTCAGGCTCCTTGTTATCTGCAGTAGATAAGTTCCTAGTGTTAAGCTACTTGCGACAAAGAATTCTTAGAAATGCATGTCTGGTGGGGATGAATCTTAATACTCAGAGGTCCTCAACTGTGAAAGCAATTGTTCAAAAATGATCGTCGAAGGGAATTGAAGTGGGATGACTACTGACCAAACATTTGAGAGAAGTATCTCAGGGGCTTGAAGAGGCCTTTCTTCATCTTGGCTCCCATATAACTGAAATATGTGCCTTTGTTTCCTTGGTCGGACTGTTAGGAAATCTTCTTACCTCTGAAAAAATGGAGATGAGTTTAGCTATATATTATGACACATTCATGATGCCAAGTTTCAATAATTGAAGTACATAGAAAAATAACAATCTGGATTGAATTAAAGACTGGGTAATGCTAAATATTCTTTATTCTCTTTGTTTCTGATACAAAATTGTTTGCTCCATACAGACCTTTTGAAAATTCATCATTTGAGCTATGACCACAAAACTATTATTTGAGAATAAGCTGTTTAAAAGTCTACTTCGTGATGGTGTGCCTAAATATTTAAGAAAGAGCTTATTGGAAAAAAAATAAGAGAGGGAACGAGGAACCTTGAATGACAATAATGAAGTGAGACAAATGGAATAAAACATTAAAGATTTTTTTCTCCTCAACAGGGCCAGGAATTATGCAACTGAACTAACCCAAATATCATGCGCTGGAAGAGCAATTGGCTCACAACCCAAATCAGAAGGCAGAAAAAAACTTCAGCTGTTCAAAGGACACTATGACTGTGACTGATATTACCAGACCAAAACAAAATTGTGATGCAACGAATTGGAAAAAAAATGTTGATGGATGAATCATTAGTTTCCTGAACATGTTGTCAATCAGGATGTGACTCCAAAACGATGTTGACATAGAACAGGGAGAGAGAAAGCCTTGCCTAATGAATCACCAAGGATGGCACCCTTCTTTTCTCTGCAAATTCCTTATGCAATGTTGTTCAGAGCAAGGAGGAAGGGGAAGAGGAAGAAGAAGAATAAGAAGTTATGTCTTGGGTTGTGGGGGGCGCTGTCCGGCGGCAGCGGGAGACCAGGATCGCGGTGGGGTGGGGTGGGGGGGCGCTCTCCGGCGACGGGGGAGGGGGGACCAGGATGCTGGCGCGCGGGGACAGGGAATGGGCACCGAGTGCGGATGGGAGGACGACAGGCGCTCACGTGGGGGTGGGGTGGGGGGGAGGGAGGGGAGGGGGGAAGGACGCTAGTGCGTCCGCCGCCGGAGGAGAAGGTGGATTGGCGGGCACGCCGCGAGGGGGGTTGTGGGGGGCGCTGTCCGGCGGCAATGAGAGACTAGGATCCTGGCGCATTGGGGGCGGGGAAGGGGGAGGGAGGGGGGAGAAGGACGCTGGTGCGTCCGTGGCTAGCAGAGGAGAAGGGGAGGGTGCGTCGGGGAGATGCTTACGGATGAAGCTCGCTAGCAGCGCGGATTGTGAGGAGGATCGCTAGCAGCCAAAGATGAGGAAGAAACTTAGGGTTTCTATTAATTTTATAAATATTTGGAAGAAATTCTATTAAATTTAATGATTTTTTATCTTTCTGTTGAATTTTATCACATGTAATTAAGTTAAATAAATACATAAACTAATTTATTTTTTAAAATCGATGTTGCCTGAAAAATTAGTGGAGGAAAATGTTTAGTTCCCGCCAAATTAAATATTAATTGCAAGTTTACTTGATTTTACTTCGTAAATAATTAATGATGACAAATTTAATGATCATTAATAATCACTTTTAATGATCAAAATTTATTTTTTTGAAATGAGAAATTTTCTCTTTCGCTAATAATGTGTTTAATAATGTCCACATTTTTTTTCTTGTCACTATTGACTATTTTTAGTGATCATTTTTTATCTCGATATTAATAATTAGTCGTTAAAAATATCTTTTCTTGTAATGATTTTGCAGAAAAAGTCGGATGAAGTGTATCAAATCGTTTCCATGCCTCTACATCCTAAGAATGTATAATTGAATTTTGATCATCATGTGCCTTTTCTCTGTGCCACATCATAAATGATGTAGTTTTTTCAGAAAGAAATAGTCGTTGTAATCATAGAACAATGAAAAAGTATCTAAATATTTCATTTGTCACATTTTTTTCGAACTTTGAGAATTCCTTTTCGGCTTGTATCTGGGCTTGCCACAAATAGAACAAATCATAAGTGATCTATTTTCCTTGTAGTACAACATGCAATGATTGCGACATGCATGAATCTTCTAATATTCCAACCCTAAATCTCGCATCAATCGTTTGCACTTGTAAAAATATCCCGGCAATTTCTCTGAAGTTGGAAGCATATTCTTAATAATGACAAGCATCCAGTCAAAATAACTTTTGCTCATATTAAATTCTGATTTCAAGTTCATTAGTTGCTCCACTGCAGAAAGTATAGTTTGCTTCATGCATCCATCCCATAAAGGTTCATGTGCTTCTTCGAGAATATTATAAAACTTAGAAGTCAAAGGATTCAAGTCTTCTTCAATCAATGTTTCGCCAACATTTTCTCCTAACATTGCATCTCATATCATATCCCTATACGGATTGCTCGAGTCGCCTACAACGGTATCTACATTAGTTGTTTCTTTGGCCCATCTTTCTTCGCTATGAAAGAACTAATTTGTGTATGCCAATAAGAAATCGTTGTATAAATCCTTCTGCATATCATATCTTACTTTCCACTAATAACATTTGCACTTCCGGTATGGACATAAGATTTCGCCGTATGAAGAAGCAACACCTTCATTTTCATATGCCACATTAATGAACTCATCAACATCATCCTTATATTCTTCAGTTATAATGCCATGTTTATCCTTCCAACGACGAATCCAACTACGATCTAGCTTTATCATTTCTGTAACGAACAACATTAAGCCATATGTCAATAAATTCGTGTACTTGAAACATGTGATTTTGAAGTTACGAAGTCCAAAATCATACATTTCAAGTACTTCATCGTCGAATCATAATCTCATTTTATTACCAAGAATGTGGAAGTACATCCTTAGTAAAATTTATAAGAACATGATCAAAAAGAGGTTCTAGAATTATGAAAAAAATTTACCTGCATTAATAATTTATTAAAAAGAGGTTCTAGTAAGTAAGTTAACCTGCACTAGTAATTTACTAATAACTAACTTAACAGCACTACTTTCAAGTAATTAAGTAGTATTTAACTTAACATGCATTAGTAACTAACTTAACAGCAATAGTTTCAAGTAATTTAGTAGTATTGAACTTAACATGCATTAGTAATTAGCTTAAGATGCATTAGTAATTAACTTAAGATGCATTAGTAATTAATGCATTAGTAATCAATGCATTAGTAATTAACTTAACAGTAATAATTACAAGTAATTAACTACTATTTAACTTAACATGCATTAGTAATTAACTTAAGATACATTAGTAATTAACTTAACATGGTGGCGGGCTCGTACCTTCTTAATCGGAGAAGGATGGCGACGGGCTACAGGCAGCGGTGGAGGAAGGCGGCGGGCCACGGCCGACACCGGGCGGAGGAAACTGAGGGAGGAGGAGGAGGCGGAAGGCAGAGGGCGGAGGAGGAGGCGGAAGGCAGAGGGCGGAGGAGGAGGCGGAGGGCAGTGGAGGAGGCCGAGGCCGAGGCGGCGGAGGCAGAGGAGGCGAAGGGTGGCGGAGGAGGCGGAGGGTGGAGAAGGAGGCCGAGGCGGAGGCGGCGGAGACAGAGGAGGCGAAGGGCGGCAGAGGACGGCGGAGGAGGCGGAGATCGGCGCGGTTGAGGAGGGGCGCGATGGAGGAGACGGAGGCGGCGGTGGAGGGGCGTGTGAAGGAGGCAGAGGCGGAGGAGCGCGGTGGAGGGGCGCGGTGGAGGAGGGGTGCAATGGAGGACGCGGAGGCGGCAGTGGAGGGCGGCGGTGGGGCGCGGTGGAGGAGGCGGAGAAGTCGATTGTCAGCGTCGGGCATCGAGCGTCGGGCGTCGAACGGTGGGCGGAGGAAGCGAAGGGCGTCAGAGCAGCGAGCATCGGGCGGAGGAAGCGAAGGCGTCAGAGCAGCGGGCATCGGACGTCGGGCGTCGGAACGGAGGGCGTTGACTGTCGGCGTCGTCGACGCGGTGAAAACGGAGCGGTAATAGTAAACGGTGAAAACGAAGAAGAGAGGTTAGAGATTTAAGTCAATTGTTTAACGTCTCAACAACTCGCGACGCTACAGACGCTCCATAGGCGCCAACCTAATATTGTAGCGACACCATAGCATCATAGTAGCGTCGACATTGACCATAGCCTCTCAATTATTGGACGCCAGCGCGATGCTATTTGTTTTTTTATTTCTAATTTTCTATCATGTATGTAATTTTATTTATCAATATAGCGTCTCATCGCATTGTGCCCCATTCTAGTTGTTTTGTTCTCTTCCCACAATCTAAAAATTATGGAATGCATATATAATTATTCATGTATGTATATAAAATTATAAGTCTATATGTATATGTGTCTATAACAAATTGTGTGTGTATATATATATATATGTAATATATGCATATTTATATGTCTACGTGTGAGAGATTAAGTCACAACAATATGTTTATCTATATGTATTATAAGTATATACGTGTATGCATATGTCTATACATGTGCGAGACATATATAGATAACGTGTATATATATATATATATATATATATATGTATTCCAAGTGTATATATGTATGTATATGTTTATATGTGTGAGATTAAGTGATAATAATATGTATATGTGTACTTATTATATATAAGTATAATTATATACGCGTATTTATATGTCTATATGTGCTCGATTAAGCGAGTGTGATAAAAAGTCGGCCACTACTGCGCAATACAGACGCTATTGAGTCACTAAAGCGGTTTAGCGACCCAATAGCTTCGACCTCGCGTCTAACACATTTTAGCGTCTCGTAAAGTCGACGCTATAGATATGCGAATAGTGTCTCCTTGGCATCGACATTTTTGGCGGCTCTAGTGTGGCGCTAGGTAGACGCTATTGAGCCTCCACGGAGACGTTAAATTGACATAATTTGTAGCAAATCACGTCTCTTAATTCAACCATCATAATTTCATGATTAAGAATATAAAAATAATATATGCATAATTAAGATATGATATATATTGTATGGATAAATAACATATATAATATAGGTAACAAATTTTAGGAACACTCCTATGATGTAGAAATGCATATATATGTAGTCATGTAGTACATATATATGTAATCATGTAGTACATATATATAATATAGGTAATCATGTAGGAATACATATATATGTTGAAGATACATATATAATATTTAATTTATTTATTGATTAACGTATAGTATAGATAATATATGGGGTTGCATCAAAATATAAAACATATAGTGATATAAATATAGATAGCCTATTATCTATTTTCAAGTAATCATATTGGCGTTTACATAGCGTCATTTCATATGTGACGCCATCTAGTGTCTCCATAGTGCCGCATGTCCTGGGACGCGAGGTTAGCGTCGAGCGTCTTCGACGTGAGAACACTAGATTCTCCCACGCACTTTCGCCTCATGGCACGCAATAATAGCGTCTACCTGGCATCTATATGGTGCCTTCATTAGCGGCTATTTCCTGAATGCAAAGAACACGCTAATGAGACGCTATTGAGAGGCAAGTAGCGTCTCTTATTTGGGACTCAATGGGAAAGCCATGACGGCGCTAGTGGCATCGATGTAACGTCACCATATTTGGAGACGCTATTGAGCGTCGCTAATCATCAATTTTCTTGTAGTGATATTTTCCTATGAAGCCTAAACCTTCTTGATCGTCCATTTCTTTTATAGCCTTCAATTTTGAAACGGCCATTACACCTAAACAATATGTCTTTATGCATTTGTTAGGACATGCCTAGCTTGTACTTTTAAATGTCTGAACCTTGGTCTACTTTCAATGCAAGATCAGTAACTAAAAATAAAATTCAGATGTCCGAAGAATTATTAATAGTCTGATAGACTATCAACTATTTTAGACAAAACTATGTGCATAATCATTGTACTGATACTGAGGTCATCTTTTATTGTATTAAAATTTAAGAAAAGTTAAGGGAATTATATTCAACTTATTTTCATATTCATGTCCCCATCATTATGATATCATGCTCAAACGTTAAGTTAAGCGGTGCACATAACTTGACTTTAAAAAGTTGATTGATTTTTACTATTTAACATATAACCTTTTTCATAAATCAAGTTAATAGAATTATCCATGATTCATTTATTCATGTCTTGACCTATAACCAATATTAACTTGAAGTTCAGCAAACAAAAATACTCATATAAGACATAATCCTAAACATAATAAACTTTTTTAGTGTGCCATACAGATAATCTTAAGCTTTCACTAGGTTGCATATATTGTTTTAGTGTTCTAATATATAAAGAATATCTTCCAATAATTTTCTCATTTTTTATGATATCACTATTACATATCGTAAATCGCATTCCTAAAATAATCTTGGACATTGTTTGAGCCATTACTAACCAAATGTGGTCCATTATAAAGCAAGAATTTGTTGAATGACTTTTCTCGAAAATTTCAATTGAAGAAGGACCTCAAACCTTACCATAAGTGGCTACTTGATTTGATGAAACACTTATACAGGTAGGGAAGTAGTCCACTTTTTTTAATAAAGGGGCCTTTTTGAAAAGCCCAATTCTCTTTGTCTTTGAGCCGTAATATAACGACCTGAGATTTAAGGATCAAGATGATCTCATCGAATAGTCTCACATGGACAAACACGAAGGTCATGGGCTTATATGTAGCTACATCTTTCATCTATCAAGACGCGTTTTAAATTCGTGCAGGCCAATGGCCCAAAGCGAACAATATATCGATTGGACCGAGGGTGTTACAGAATTATAGGACTCTCCACCCCGTGCAACAAACTAGAATCCTTGTGAGTGGGATTCATGCTCCATGATGGGAACCCGTCATAGTGTGTACAGCCATTGATGAGATGATGCATGAAGTGACATGATGTACCCTAAAAAGAATGAAGAGCTCTTCAAAATAATAAGATTAAAGAAAGAAGTTAAATGTATAACTTCTAAGGCACAAGTTAAAGAAAGAATGATGAAAGTTAAATAAAGCAAAGATGAAAGAAAAAGAAATGAAAGTGATGCACAATACGTTCATAGTTTATGAATGATTTTTCTTCTCATGATATATGTTGCACTCAAATGTATTTGCTTATGTTATTCATGTCCGCTTATGAAAAGAATGGTATGCCTTATAATTTTATGACTATGAATGTATGCATATTAAAGTTATTTTTATTTTGGACATTACATACTGAGTAATACTCACTAGGAGAATTTCTCCCTTGTACGAAATCCTGCAAATGTGCAAGAATAGAGGTCTTGATGCTCTGCTTGATGGTGATGCTCATGACAAGGCTGCTTGCACATGAAGAAAAGTATTCTAGTCTAAGTCTCAGTGTCTTTTCTTTTTGAATAAATGTTGTTATGTTCAAAACAATGTCCTTAGAGTTGTATTAATTTGAAGTGTATTATTTGAGTCATGAAGTTTTATTTCCGCATTAAGATCTTTGTATATTTAAATAAGTTTGCTTCCGCAATTAAGTTTTCTTTTGTTGACTAGTCATAAGTTAGTAAAAGTCAAAGTAGAAGTAAAAAATAGCGTTCCAGGAGTGCATTCGGACACGCGTCGAAGGGGGGATTCGACGGTGCTTTCGGGTGTATTTTTGAGGCGTTACACTCAATCCACTTATTCGTTATTTCATATACCTCCCACATCAATAGATAGATCGGTGTCTCCCTAATGAGAGATCCACTTGTAGATGAGAGAAAGACTGCTTTTAGAAATGAGAGAAAGAAAACTTCAGCTCAAAAGTCACGATAGGGCGCTTTTCTTTTTTCTCGTTTGTATTGATCTGCCTTATATATGACATAAAGAATGGAATTCCATCCACATTCCAATTGACATCAATAGACAAGCGAACGAACTACTACGACGTGACACTACAAGAAATCTATCGTTTAGCGATGCAAAATAGTGAAGCAAAATCATGCGACGCTAATTCGTCGCTACAAGATGAGACACTAATTGCCTCCGAGTAGCATCGACTCAGCGTCGCATTCGCATTACAAAAAGTTGATGCTAAACCCGGTGCCATCGTGACGCTATGTAGATGCTATTACGGCGCGCCCAGACTAAAAATTGTGTGGTAAATTATAGTGTTGTATTAGCATCAACAAGATGCGATGCAAGTTGGCGTCAACAACAGTGCGGCGCTAAATTCACACAAGTTTAGAAGGTAATTTTGGCATCCGCAACTTGCATTGTATTGGCATCAACTAGGTGTGATGCTAATTAGCGTCAAAAAGCTTGCATCGCTAAGTCGATGCTTGGTTGTGCTGGCGTCGAGACAAGTCGACGCTAATGTGACGCTGAATACTTTGCGACACTAATGTGAAGCTAATGCGGTGCCAACGCTAGAATTTTAAGAATATACAAGTTTTAATTATTATTCGTATTTAGGTAATGTTAATTTGTATAACTATATATGTTATTTATACTCAATACAAACATATAAATGCTGCCTATATTAATAATATATATACGTACATACATACATATATACAGATACATACACATACACATACATATACATATACATATACATATACATATACATATACACATGTATACATACATTATACTCCAATTCTCAAATTCCAAAATTAGGAGAATAGTGCTTCTTCATTTTTATGGGATTCAAATGGTGATTGCCGAGGATCCGACCATCGGATCATCATGAAATTTGTACCTCTTGTGTGTCACGGCAACACAAATTTTTCAATATTTGTTGACAATTTTAGGAGGCAGGATGGCAGAGTTAAGAACCTAGGAAAATGAGGCTTTCAACCATCGCCAACATGAGTCAGTGGGAATCGTTCAAAATGAAAATTACAGACTCGTAGAGATCGACGAAAGCTCTCCGGACGCACAAGAATTGTGGCAATTGAAGGTCGGAAGAGATTCAATAAAATGAGCAAAGTTTCAGAGAAGAAACGATTAGTTCTCCGTTGTCCTTGTTCGGATTGCCACAAAAAAATAGGCATTTCGAAGGGCTCGAGAAGTTGGGCATTGCAAACCTTATATGTTTCATTCTGTTTCCTCCAATTCTCAAAATACCCATTTTTCATTATTTTAAAAATTTATAAAAACTTCCGGCCCTCCTAAGAAATCTAAAAATATGCATTCTCGAAAATCAGACTTACAAGAGTGCTTAGAATGCTCCCATTTAATCGTCATAGAGTTTTCAATTTTTTCGAGAAATACTTATTTTGTTAGAATTTTTGTATCCAAACTTAATAAGAGTTGTCTATTTTGCTTCGTGCATCTTAAAAAATATTAAATATTACTTTTCTAAAAATTTGGACTACTCGAGACTTCTTAGAATGACCTCATTTGGTCGACATAAAATTCTTGAATTTTTCGGACAACATCGATATTCTTTCTTATATATGTTATTTGTACTCAATATATATCATATATACATATTACATATGTGCATATTACATTTATACATATACATATGCATATATACATATATGTTGATATACATATGCATACACATATACATTCAATCAATTATTTTGGCGCCACTGCAATGTCGTAATAGTGACATTCTCATCCTAGCGTCGCAGTAGCACCCCAATCGCGTCACCTATTTGCAATGTTACTCTTAATAGTGTCATAATAACATTTCCTGTTTGTGACGCTAATTTAGCGTCTAAGCATTACGATGCTAATTCGATGCGTTCCCGACCAGAGGCATCATATCATCCCTGCCGGGGAACATATATTATCTAGTAGGATATCATGTCATCCCATGAAATGGGGTACATTACCTGCATAAGACATATCATCCCGGCCAGAGGAAATGCAAATGCATATTAATGAGATGCAATGCATATACATGTCCCAAGCATATTATATCTTGTCATATCGTATCGTAACATAGCATGTCATTTTATAACATATATTGTCATGTCATATCATTTCCGATCACGTCATATCATATCATGTTATATAAGTTCTTGTAACAAATAATTGCACACATAACAATTAATACACTTTTACAAGTGCACATAGCACCTATTCATATAACATATCATTTGATATCATATCATATATCATATAATCAAAGAAAATCATTAATCAATTTCTAAATTCACATATCATATGGTCATGTAAGCACAAACACTTTGTTTCTATTTATATATAACATATTGCGCACTATACAATATAGAAGGTACAACAATTAGTGTATAACTCCTATCAATGTGAAATCAAATTTTAGGGACAGAAGGCATCATCAACTATGATCATCATAAAACTCATAATCTAACTCATCATTAAATGAACTTAGAAAATTTTATAATTAAACTATATTCTACTTCACGCTAAAACCCTGACAGACTGTACAATGCATAGTCTAAAATTCATAATTTTCAGAATCTACATCCATCACATGAAATGAAATCTCTAATGAAACTAGACTTGCTGAGATTGAAATAATACCAACCTTATAATTTTTCTCAATCTATATTAATCTACAAAACTTTCTAAATATGGAGATGTTATCTCATATTCTAAAATTGGCAGACTGTGGGTTGTGCCTTATGAAATTTATAATTCCTAGTACACATATTATTTTTCTGAACTTCCAATTGTTACAAAAAGATTAGAGGCATATATTTCTATCCCTTAAATTATAGTGTGAAACTCTAAGTGTGAAATTTACGACTGAATTATCATTTCAGCCTAACAACTTTCTGGAAATAGCATGAGTGACCCTTAGGGTTTCATACATAACTTTTTGTGTAGGTATCCAATCAATCCAACTCCAAATTAAATGAATAGTAGACTTCCACAAGTATTTACAGATGGAATTTCATAATTTTATATAATCAATAGTGATAAGGGTATAATTTACAAGCTAACTATATTATTTCCAAGAACAACATGTGAGACACTCACTATTTTGCAGATAACTTACTATATAGATATGATTTTGTGATGATTCCAAATCCTATGGAAACTATACTTTCTAAAGATCATGTCATACAAATTTCATATTTTTCCAATCACTTTTGGATATTTATTTACTAATTGCAATTTTCAGCCCTGTGAGAAAACAGCAAGCACAGGTTCATAATCATATTTGATTCCATTGGATAAATCATTTAATTGAATTACTACAATGAATTCAATCATAAAAAGATTAAAAAGATCCACCCTACATACTTTATTAATCTCTTTTTATATTCCCTTGGCTTGCTTCTTCCTTTGATTCGGCCAGCCACAAAAGAGAGAATTTATTTCCTTTTTATTCCCACTTCTCTTTTCAATTCTTCTTTCCTATCCTTCTTTTTCTTTTCCCCATTTCCTTCTCTTATTTCCCATCAGGCCGGCAGCAATGAAGGAAGTAACAACACCTTTCTTTCACCCAGCATGCCTTCTCTCCCTCCTTTCCTTTCTTGGCCGACACAAAGAGGGAAATAAAATCCTCTTCCCCCAAAGTTGGTAAGTCCTCTCTCTCTCTCTCTATATATATATATATATATCTATATATATATATATGATAATATTACATGATATATATCCATGTAATATAATAGTATTTATTATTTTGCATGGATGCTGAATCATGATGATGTGGCAGCTCACCATTTAATTTAAAATGGTGACTCAATCTTAATATCTTGTTTTCTTTCCTTATTTATTTATTTATACTATATATATATATATATATATATATATATATATACACATTGGGCTGCTACTTTAATATACTTCAACTGTGATTAATATCAACATTTATAAATCATGAGTTAGCCTTATAACCTTATAACTAATTGGTTTTGTTATAATTTAATCAAAAGTTGGACTATTAAATAATGTTTTATTTGTGATTAATAGCAATGGAGCTTCATACTAACAAATTCTTTCATATCACAAAATATTAATTATTAACATTGTTGCTAACAAATTTCTAGCCCTTACGTCGCGACATTGGAGGCGCCAAAGTGAGGCTCTATGTGGCATACTTTATAAATGATTATCTATAAGAATTGAATTAAAATGGTGCCATATTAGCATCGCAATAAAGTACGTCGCTAATTGGCGATCCGTGTGTCCACCAAAGAACGAATCTTAACTGTCCATTTTCTTTTATCTGACGTTCCCCGCGCGTTCACCATCTTTTGTGCCCACTTCGTCTTCTCCTTCACATTCATCTTTTTCACGTTCGTCCCTTAATCTTCTGCTCCTAATCGTGGCTTCGCTCCTCGTCGACCTCCATCTTCTCTGCCAGAATTGTCGTTGCCGCCAGCGTTCGTCGTCCGCCGTCTTCCTTCGTCGTGTCCTTCTGACAACCCGAGAGAGAAACCCTATAGATCAAGCTCCGGCCGTCCTTGCGGCGGCGCGCTATGTCTTCGCCCCGCCTCCCCACAACTCTGATTCGACAGTTGGCGACGTGAACCCTCCGCCTCCGCGTGCTCCGACCATCAGAACTCCACCGATGACTCTACCGCCGCCGCTTCGCCCTCTGCCCCGACAACTCTGGCGCCGCCGCTTCGCCCTCTGCCCCCGACGACTCTGCCGCCGCCGCTTCTCCCTCTTCCCCCGATGACTCCGACACCGCCGCTTCGCCCTCTGCCCTTGCCAACTCCGCCGCCGCCGCTTCGCCCTCTGCCCCCGATGCCTCCGCCACCTCTTCATCCCCACCCCGCCCAATATCCCTCCCTCGGACCCCTTCTCCTCCCCCTACCTGATGTGGCCGTCTGCTGCTGCCACCACCGTCGGCGGAGAAGAAGCGCGAGGACGCTAAGAAGTGGGGGACCGCTGAATTTTGATTTTGATTTTATTGAGCTATAAAATTTTGATTGTAAAATTTTAATGAATTTGCAATTTTGATGAACGATGTGAATTGAATGTAATTTTGATATCTAATTTTGATTTCTCTTTTGATTCTAGACGATGTGAAATGAATGTAAAATCAATTGAAATCTTAAGATGTCTCCGACGTGAATATTATGATCGTGGCAGTTTGCAGTACTGTATAAAATATTATTTAGCATCGGCAAACAACGTCTCTAGCACTGTGATGGAGGATTTCTTTTGCGCCTGAATAGCGTCACCCAAAATAGAGTCACGTTAGCGTCGACTTCTGAGACGCTAAAAGTGATTCCCCATCCTACAAATAGTGTCACCTTTCCGTTGTTGTAGCGCCGCGTGTCGACGGTAATAGCATCACAAACTTGTGGGCACGACTGCGACGCTAATATCATCGTAACTTTTGCGTCGCCACGTCTATGGCGCCAATTCGATGCTAATGTGTTGCTACTTTGATCAGCGCCTAGTTAGCGACGCATTAGCGTCTATACTATTGTATCCTTAATTGATCAATTTCTTGTAGTGTGAGGTCTCTTCTTCATCTTTAGAAAGTTGATTAGTTTATGGCGAAAGAGGAAATATGATCTGGTTATTAGGTGCCTTTATGACGGGAGTGACAGCCAACCAGACTGAGGCCTTTGACATTTCAAGAAGAGGCTCACGAGCCCTCCTAGACAAGTGTGTGAAGCAAACACACATTGAAACATTAGTTCATGGCATTCTTTATCACAAAGCATACCAAAAGTGAGTGCTCCATCTAAGCGTCCATTTGTTCACAAACGCCCAAGCATCCCAAAAATTGTAACATTTAGCGAGTGGAAAAATGAAGCTTCCACAAAGCGCATCAAAAGATCTTGTCTAGATGCAACGATTGCGAGAAAAATGATCCCATGACAAGTTAGTACTAGAGCAGCTTTTCTGAAACTGTTTAGTTGGGCGTTTGATGATCAAGAGAGAATGACGTCGTATTCGAAGATGATCCAAGATCCCGTCGCACCGAATAAGGGCTGCCAAGAGCGAGGACATGCACGATCAAAGGACATCATGATTACCTTCGACAATTCCAACTGGACATTAGCGAGATGCAAGACCAACTCGCAATACACTAGTGGGAGTTGGAGAAGTCAGTGGACATCACAATTGTGTGGGAGGAGATCGTGTCGATCAATGCACATCTAGAGTCCATGGACAAGGACTCTCAAACATGAGGCATGATATGGATGAAGAGCTCAAGATCTTTTGGGAAGAGCTCAAGCGATGCTATGGGGATGGACGACATCACGAGACGTTCGTCCTACATGAAGTAAGACTCAATGTATCAAAGTTGATGCCATACAATGGTGAGAGGTTGTCAAAGGCGATCAATGACTTTCTATGGAATATCCGACGATATATGGAGGACTTGGACGTGACTTTAAAAGTGAGGATGGTGGAGATCGCATCCTTCTACTTTCAAGATGAGGCGAGCTTATGGTGGTGATGCTATTGCGACGATGTGGAACATGGCAATGTTGATCCCATTGAGAAATGGGAGGAGTTCAGGAGGCAATTTACCAACTATTTTTGCCCTGTCAAGTCGGGACTGGAGGCCAAGATTATATTGTTTAACATTAGCTAGAAGGCCACGTTGAAGGAGTACGTGAAAGAATTCACCGAACTCCGCCTACAGAACTTCCAAGTAGATGAAGACATGTTGTTGGCAGTCTTGGTCAATGGTTTGAAGCCTTGGACTAGGACAGAGTTGGAACGACGAGATTGTCATCAACCTCCGCTCTCTAGTCGCCGCTGCTAAATCGCTCATAGACTATGCCAAGACGAGCTCCATTTCACCAAAGCCCTCGTGCAAGGGCAATGGTGGGGTAGAGAAGCCCAAGTCACAAGGAGGCAACCCATACTATCAAGATAAGGGAAAGCACTATCTAGACAAGAGGTTGGATAGTGGCAAGTTCAAGAGTTATGGAAAGTCACTAAACCCTTGCTACATTTGCAAGGTTCCAAACTGGACAAGCGATTGCCCATTGAAGGCGACGATCAATTTCATGTATTACTCGAAGAGAAGGAAAAGGAGGAGGCGTACGTCTCAGTTCGATGCACATTCTTAGCTCCACCAACACTTGAAAGGATTTTTCATCAGCCGCTCGACTTTATGCGGACATCGAATTGAACGGGCAAGTCTTCAATGCCCTCACGATATGGGAACATCAGAGTTATTCATGTCAGAAGTGCCCGCTAAGATGCTGAAGCTGCCACTACGGAAGACTTCCACCACGTTCAACATGGTGAACGCAAAGTCTATCTTGACCACAGGAATTTCTCCTGGAGCGAAGGTTCGTATCGACAAGTGGTCGGAAAGTTTCGACGTGACAATGGCACCCGTGGATGACTACGAAGTGGTGGCAGGTATCTATTTTCTGTGACACATTACTGCATGTGTCATCCCACTCACCAAAATCGTTGGTCATCTTCGACTCCAAGGGACCTTACAACGTTCCTGTGATGTCAGATGTAAAATCTAAAGCAAAAGACCCTCTCTGTCATGTAAGTGGTCAAGGGATTGCGAAAATAGGAGCATATCTTCTTGGCAACCGCCGCTTTGGAAGATCTAGGACCCTCCACTCCAACATCTCCCAATGTTCTTAAGACCCTTGAGAACTTTAATAATATATATATATATATATATATATATATATATCACCCGGGGTAAGATGCCGCTCGCCAATTCTGAAATGTGGTGAAGCGTCCGATAATATCGGTAGTGGCGTAGCAACTATCATCATAAAAAAATACTTAAAATATTTGCATGTATTTAAATTTATGGAATATATAGAAAATAACATGGTGTGACATGTCGTTTGTCATTTTGCGATCGAGACATCCCGACTATGTTCCCCGTCAATGGTGGAGCAACTTTCACAATAACTATATATATACGTATTATAAGTGTAAGTATATATGTGTATGTATATGTCTATATGTGCCTGATTAAGTGAGAATAGTAAAAACTCGGCTAAAACTATAGCGATTAAGTGAGAATAATAAAAAGTCAGCGCTATAGAGACGCTAATGAGTCGCTACGATATATTAGCGACCATCTAGCGTCAAAGTAGTTTTTCAATCCGGTTGCATATCGACGCAATAATGTGTATATGTATTTGTATTACAAGTGTAAGTATATATGTGTATGTATATGCCTATATGTGCCTGATTAAGTGAGAATAATAAAAAGTCGGCTAAAACTATAACGATTAAGTGTGAATAATAAAAAGTCGGCATTAATGATTCACTACAGTATATTAGCGACCATCTAGCGTTGAAGTAGCATCCCAATCCGCTTAGCGTCGGAGATGTATGACGCTATATCGACGCAAGTAGTGCCTCAAGGGCGTAGACAACTCTTGCAGTGCTAGTGAATCAGAATATAAAAATGATATATCTATAATTAAGATGTGATATATATTGTACGCAGAAGTAACATATATAATATATGTTGAAGGTACACATATAATATGACATTTATTTATTCATTAAAGTATAGTATAGATAATATATATCGTAACACATATGAGGTTATACGAATTAGCATCAAAATACATAACATATAGTTATAAATATATATATATATATAGATAACATATAGTTAATCTATTTTCTAATTAATTATCATATATGTTAACATGTGTAGTGTCAAAATAGCGTCAATTAAGTGTTGTATGTGTTACATGTGTAGGTAAGCATAGGAATAGATATGTAGGTAACATATATATATTTATTTAGGAATATTTTATTCATTTCGCGTCCACCTAGCGTCTCGAATCAGAGACGCCAAGTGGCGTCGCAATTCGTGGCGCCAAGATTTGTGCAAATGTCCAGCGCCCATATCGACTCCATTCATAGTTGACATCGCATTGCAGCTAATGTGACACTATTGTAACATCGATAAATTTAGATGCTAATACAGCGCTACGATCTGTCATACGTTTACCCTATCTCACGCGCAATAATACCATCTAAGTAGCGTCCCCTTGGCGCCGTAGTGAGCATTGATTGCTTGTATATGCTAAGTCGATGCTAATGTGATGCTATTAGGAGGCATGTAGCGTCGCACTGTTGTGACTCTACTTAGACGCTATCGAGACGCTCTTGACATCGACTTAGCATCACAAAAATATGAGATGCTATTTTGCATCGCTATTCGATAGTTTTCTTGTAGTGGTCGTATTAAGGTCCAAACCCTCTGGTTCCATCCCTGACCATGAAGTCTCCCGGTACTAGTAAGTCCTACAGCTTCATGCCATACCTCTGCATCAAACTAGGGCTGTGAAGCTTCATACTTTTCAACTAACGACATATCATAGCTATCCTAAAAATAACATTAATTATAAAATTGGATACACAAGAATTGTCATTCAATATACAAATAGGAGCAATGTTTGAAATATATGATAACATGTTCTGCTTCTGTAGTGATAAATTCATTAGTCTTTTTACTAGTGTGTATCTCCTTGTATGCATCTCAGATATCTGATGACACCTTGGGTCACTTTTTTCCTATACATAACATTATAAATGTTATGTATAAAACATTATAAACATTTCATACCATAATAAAAATAAACATTATCAACATTGTAATCAAAGTGAGTAGTCAAATTGATTAAACCTAAGAAATTACCACTAGAAGTTTATGTTCTACAAATATCATTGATCTTGTCGTGTGCTTTGATTGATTCTACCATAGAGACTCTATTTTGTTTGGTCACAACAGATCATTTTTTCCACTCTTCATCATCCCTACAAATAAGAAATAATGTAATGCATTATTTTAAAACATAATATATATCATCAAGTTCTATCTTTTACAACATACCAATGCCCACAGAGAAAAGCCCAAACATCGCCAGCTATCCCCACGGGGACATTATTTTTTACTTCTAATATGTTGCCATCGGTTGATTTCATTATGGTGTCCCGATAATTGTAGAGAAAACCACTAGATAATTGTAGAGAACACCACTTAGCTGATGAGAAGCAATCAATGCAAAAAAAAAACACTTTTTTATGGTTATCACATGGAGTCTCTCTTGAAATTTATATCTTCCCTAACAAAAAAATATTACATATGTAATAAAAAAGTCTAAATTATTAAAAAAATACTACCCTGAAATCATTATACATCTCAAACCCATTAGAATTTGCTTCCGAGAAGATGCACCTATGGGGAATCGACTTATGGCTATATCACTAATAGCTCTAATAATGCATCTTAGTATAAAAGTAATTGTTCTAAAAAATAAACAAATTAATGGTTAGAAATCAAATTATATATCAAACTTGATTAAATGATTATTCAACTTATGGTTTTATTGGGTCATCAATCATAATGCCACTAGGCGGAATGACTCCATATGGAAAATTATCTAGACTGACAATTGTTGGTTGTTGAGATGAAGTCCCTATTTTACAAGTCAACAATAATATAGTACAACTAAAAAGAAAATTATATAAATTATAACTAATTACCTGGTATGCAAGGTGAAGGAGCACTGGAATCGTCCAAATTAGGTGTCAAATATGCCTGCTTCACCAAGCTCGGGTGACAAAAATGTGGTGCGAACTCAAGTGAAAATAAAATTACATAAATTATAACTCATTACCTGGTATGTTATATGGTGAAGGAATATCGAAGCCTCCCAAACCAAGTGTGGAAGTGTCACATATGCATGCTTTTACATAAATTATAACTCATTACATGCTATGCTAGGTGAAGAACCCAAACCGTCGGAACGAGGTGGCAAATATGTGGTGTGCCTCAGCTTGCTGAAAGGTTAAAGGATCAAGGAGGAAGATGCATAGAGTGTGGCAACATAAAGACTAAACTATAGGGGAGGGTTTCTTTCTTGGATCAAGCTTGCCAAAGAGGAGGATGAAAAGGAGAGGAGAAACCTTAGCTCTGCACCGCCCTCTGACTCCCATTCCCCCTATCTTCACATTCCATGGCACATCTCTCGGCATTGGTCCATGCTGGAGAAGTATAATATAACTAGGAAATGCCATTTCCAAACTTCAGTTCATAAGTATATGGATGAGATGGAACATTTTTTTAAGGGCTCGATCGTTATTGGTGAATGCCTACATATGCATGCTTACTTCTGCATATTTTTCAACTGCTACATAATGCATAGATAGACTAAGAGAGACAAGGGGGAGAGGAGAGAGAGAGAGATGCAACATTGTGAAGAGTCAAGAGTTGATAGATGAACAAGAGGCAATATCAAGTTTGAAGGGGACAGATCAAACGTCAGGAAACAAGAAAGTTTCGATCAATCAAACAGATCATTTGAAAAGAAGAACACAAAAAAAACAATAGATGAAATGAAACACTAGAAGGAAGGCCAAGGTAAACTAAACAAGAGAAATGTTAGGAATGTATTCTCAAGAATTCATGCATGTTAACTTTATTTTTCTAGTGCCAAAGAAATCATTCTTATATGTTAAATTATATTTGAAGTTTCTGGAATTAGAGCTAAAAGTTTGATCAAGAATAAATAAACAAAACCACCATTGAGGGAGAGGGGAAGGGAGCAAGGAAGGGGGTACCGATGACTCATGAGCCATAGCAACACATGGCGACAAACGGCAGCAATGCACACACGACGATAGGCAGCAGTGCACGGCTCCAAGCGGCAGGCAGCAAGCTGATGCGACAGTAATGCACACACGGTGACTTGCAACAGACAGGCGACAACCGGTAGGCAGCAACAACGCACACACGACTGCAGGCAACAGGCGGCAGTGGCAGAAATGCATGCACGCAGCAAGAGGCAGCAACGAACGATGGCAGATGTCAGCAACGAATGGCGGCAGACTGCAGCAATGCATCCATTGCAGCAATGCATCCATGGCAGCAAGCGGACGAAGGGAACTTCGGCATCGACGTATTTTTTTCCTTATGGGTTTGGGCTGCAGTTGAAGAGGCGGGCGAGTTTTCATTTCTTTATGATTTTGGGAAAATTAGCGACATTTTGTTGCTAATTTTACCGACGATTCGTTGTTAAGAGCCAAGTATAAAGTCAAAAGTTTTCTTTGCTATTTCGTTGCCATTTTGTCGTTAAGATTTGTCAAAAAATGTTCCTCACAAAAAAAAATTGTCGCTGATTTCATCGTAATTTTTTTGTTGTTAATTCATAGAGATTTTATCGCAATTAGCAATGAAAAATTCATCGCAAAGTTTAGTCGCTAATTCGCCATTTTCTTGTAATGGAAAGATAATCTAGTCTAATTTAGTGGTGGTGTTGGGAAACATGAAACCTTAAAATACTTGGGGCACGAAATGAGCCAATCACTAGTAATTAAATGTCTGTAACGGTTCATGAAATATAAAGTTCACTAAGGCATGAAATATCGCTAATGACAGGTGTAACGTGTCATGATATAATTGTAATGAACCATGAAATAACCTTGCATTCTATATAAGTTTCCACAGGCAATGAAATGGAAGTAACATCATATTATTTGACGATCGAAGTGTACAGAATTCTGACCAAGGTGTGAAAATGACATTGATACTCATGAAAATGTTATGATGTACACAAGAATTACTTACCAACCCGTGAAATGATGATTATGACTCATGATATTTGTTGCATGATAATGGGTCATCATCTCAAGGTAAGGACCATGAACCCGAGATGATGCTTGTTGAAGGCAAAAGGTACTATCGTAATTGAGGACTTACCTTCGTAATGGTAAGGTGCAAAACATGAGAAACATTGTAATGCTTGTGACATGGTATTACTATTTGTGAAATGTTGTTTGAAAGAAATAAAATGTTGATACATGCATAATCCAATATATAAGTAGAATTGCATTTAATATTACTTTGATTCATTTTTCTTATAACAAGTATCATTCTATGAGCCTATTTGCTTTAATTTTATAAAAATGTAATACTATCCAAATGTTGTGTTTAATTTTCTAGGAAGTAAAAGAAAAGTAGCCAGTAAAAAAATTACACTCAAATTGGAGTTAAAATGTTGTCAGAAAGTGATAGTCAATGAAGTTATCAATAGCTGAAAACTGTCTATCATGGGGGTCATGATAGAGCCGTCATGGGTCGTGACAAAGATCATGATAGAGTGGTAACAATCATAAAAATGCATATTTTCAACTTGGAAAGTCTTCCGAGGCACATGCCATGATTAAACTATCACATGTCGTGAAAGTCACGTTCTAATGTGATTCAAATACTATAAGGGCTATCAAACGCCTGTCCAATTCAAACATTGTTTAGATCATGAATCTATCACCACCCATGAAACCCAGTAGAATTTATATTTTAACGACTTTTTGAAGTAATTTTACATCCATAAGGACTCCAACACTTATCATATGCTTTTAGAATCAATTAGACATGAATTATGGTTCATTTCTTCAAATTTGAAAGGCTAAAACTTTAGAATTAAATCTACCCCAAATTTACCTTATCTTACATATAAAAGATTTTTGTTTCTTCTCCAATAATATGAAAATCCAAAACCCCAATAAATAGAGATTTTGTATAACCTGGAAAGGAGATGCTAGTTCTTGCAACCTATGCTTTGAAGTTATGAATGTGAAGAAATTCCAAAAGCTCATCGAGATCTGTGTGGTACACCCGGAAGGAGGATGGAGCAATCATTCATCGTCGAATTTCTATTAGTCCTCTTTCTTCTATATGTTGGGATGAATCTAAACATTGTTGTTAATCATTTTTTTATGGTTTTAGTTTATGAGTAATAGCTTTAATTTCTAAAACAAGTTTGAAACCTCTTTTTAGTTGTTATTGGTAATATATTGTTTAGTTTCTAGGAACACAATTACTAAGAGCATTATTTTTCTTCAATATTGATTGAATTAATTAGTCGACTATTGACATATCCTCTGTTAATTTGAGTTTATTCTAGAATTGATTATTTATTTTCAATATAATTAATGTATGTCCTATTCTAGTCAAGTCGGAAGGGAGTACTAAAGTTTATTGTCTGTTGGATAGATCTTGAAATGGGTTGTTCAATAGTTTAGGAGTACAACTCATTGCATTCTAACTTGGGTGGATTTGATAGTAGAGTTAAAAGAAATTGTTCTCAGTTTATAAGAGTTGATTCTATTCTGAAATGACGGTTCATAAATTAGGTGTTCATAATTTATCTAAAAACTAAATATCTATATCATTGTAAAGGTGAAACTTAGTTTGTTTCTAATCATATCAACTCATCCTAAGAATCCTAGACATCATTAGCATACTTCATATTAGTTATCCTTTTTTGTTATTTAGTTTTTGTAATTTTTTTATTGAAATCATGTCATTTGTTATTAGTCTCTAAAATTAGTTTAGTTAACAAAGTTAATTTCTTACGGGATCAACAATCATTACTCTACACTTACTACTTGAGTGATCAGTGTATTTGCTAGCATTATATTGTTAGTACCAAACAACACATCAAATTTTTGGTATAGTTGTCAAGAAATTAATTTTTACTTGCTATTTTAATTTCACGTTGATTTGAGACTTTATTTTTCGATGATTTCATTTTTTGTTTTAGTTGTGTAAGTTTTCAAGTTACATCTTCTGTGCACAACTCAACCATCATGTTCATATCACTACATCCTCAAAGCGACTATGAATCAACAACTTAAGGAAGACAAAGTTGTTGTCCAACAATATTGTCACGACCCCGAATTAAACCTTAGTTTAATCTAAAGTTCGTGACTCGTTACAGATGATCATATAGAATCAAGAAAGATTGTGAAAGCATGAGGTAAATATGTTTTAAATCATAAGAAATAAAAATATATCATTAAACAAATTATACAACTTATAATGATTATTTCAGAGAAGACCAATACTCCTTAAGTTTCACATTTCAAGAAATGACTTTGTCTTCTTCCAAGATACAAATTGACACATATATAGTACACAAAAAAGGACACGAGAGATATAAATCTTCTCATCTTATCACCAAGTATGTTATACAACCCTTATAGTCTATCATCTCGCACAATCTCTAAATGACTATATTAATCTAAAATAATATTAGAAACAATATTATGAGCAAAATAACTTAGTAAGTTGATAACTCATAGCCTATGTGTTACCAACTATAATTCCAAAGAGACATAAAAATACATTCAATAATCATAATAACAAAAATAAGTATTTTCATACATTTACTAATTATATATACAACATTCTAATTCAAAGAGTCACCTCAATTTGCAATCACTATTACTTAAACATATTGACCATATGAATGTGAATGCAACACTCTCATATGAATACACGTATTGTTGGATCTAAGTTTTAATGACATATTAAATCATATTTTGATGATACAAACCTCGAAGGATTAAAGATAAAATGCTAAAAAGTTTAAAGAAAAATAGATAACTTTATGCACTACACTTTGATTAAATAATTGTCACTAATCTTATTAGTTTTGAATGAATGTGTAATGTCAGAGTTGTAGAGAATTCTATTAACATTCCATAGACTCCAAGATCATCTAATTTGGATAACTGTGCAGAAAGTTATGCTCAAAATAGTGCAGGGCGGTCAACCTGTCGGTCGAAGCTATAAAGGCCGGTCGAGACACTTCGGTCGACCGATCGGAGATACTGGTCAACCGATCAAGGCATAGACTGCTCAAATGAAAATTGTGAGACTGTACCGGTCGATGCAACGGCCGACCGATCAACTGAACTGGAGGAAATTAAAACTGTGAGACTGTACTGATCGAAATTTCAGTCGACAGTCCGGTTGACCGACCAAGTGCTGAAGCTGTAGAAATGAGTGCAACGGTCATATAGACTGGTCGACTAGTTCATTAATGCGGTCGACCAATCAGCTGCGGCAAATGAGGGAAATGAGCCAACGGTCATATAGATCGGTCGACCGGCCCATAAATGCGGTCGACCGGTCCATTACTGAAATGAATAGTAACAATTATATTTTGAGGAGAAAATGTGAAATTAATTCTGGACGAATTTTTCACATACTAGAGCTATAAAAGGAGTGCTAGGGTAAGAAGCAAAAGGATCCATCCATGCATTGAAGCAATACTTTAAGAAATCAAAAGAAGATCTTTTTTCTTGAAGTTATCATTTTAGTTGTGCTCTTCTTTCTCTCTTCCACTCTTGTGAGCCTAGCATTGTAAAGAGAGAAATATTTTATTCAGAAAAATAAAGAGAGCTCATGTGTAAAAGATGTTCTAAATCTTACCTCTTGAGCGAGAGAAATATATTAGCTTCTTAGGAGGAGAGGTTGTCTTGCCTTTCGAAATGGAGAAAAAGGTGGTTGTACAAAGGGCTTTCTTCCTTGCCACATTTGGAACAAAGAAAGTGCTAGTGGAATCTCCGACAGTCTCGAGGTCGAGAAGTCGGAGCGGGGACGTAGGTCAAGGTGTGGCTGAACCTCGTCAACAACCATTCATGTTCATTGTGTTTGATTTCTCTCACTCTCTCCCTTTTACATTGTGTTTATAATCTGAATTGCAAAGGTTCTAAGAATCGATTTTGTGCTTCCGCGATGATTTTCGTAAAATCAGTATTTTCGGATGAACACCAATTCACCCCCCTCCCCTCTTGGTGCCCTTTGGGATCCTACACATATCAGCAATTTGCCAGTGGTTGGTAGGTAAACTCTAGATGTGGCATTCATCGTGATTAGCGATGTAGCATTTAACTTCATTCTACCTCGTCCTTTTCGAAAAATATATCATATAGCGATAGATGGACTCTAGAGGTGACTCCTACGTATTTTAGAGGCGGCTCCCATCATGATTTCTCATAATATAGCACTTAGCTCCGCATCGCACTTAGCTCCAATTTATTTCATTACATTTATGGGGAACACAATGATGGATAGGACTCTAGAGATGACTCCCATCATGATCAACGATGTAGCTCCAACCATCATACATGCAGATGCATTATTCATTATATAACAATTTCATATTAACTTTCAAAAGATGAACCATATCTTGTAACTCAAATATCAAAAGATGAATCATATCGAACACTCATTCAAATATAATAGGATTACATTTTATACAGTCAATCCATAGCATACCACATATACTTTTTAATTGCACCATCAATTGATCAATTATTTCAACATACTTTTCATACAAAATGTCACAAAGAATTCAAAAGAGGTGAATAAATGGAGTAGGAGAAACCAATTTACCTCTTATAACAATATCTAAAGACTTTTCCTTTTCTTTTCCTTGTTATTCTTCTAGTCCTATGTAAATAATATGTGTTCTTATTGATTCTATGATCTGAGCACCAATATGTCACAAGAATACAACATTGACCAATGTTATATATTACTCATGCCTTCAATCATACAACTTAATTAATTGATTAATCGTAAGAGTTCATATTGTACCCTAGCATATTGAATACCCTGTGAAATAAAATTCATATCTCTTAATATAAATAAGAGAATCAAATTATTCCAATCTTACTTATTCCATATTATAGAAGAATTAATCTCTAAAAGTTTCAAATTTTAGTTCATTTTTTTTGTTCTCATAAAAACCAGCGATCAACCTAAATTTCATATTATTTGTGTGTTTTGACAAACTAGGAAACCATGGTTTTATTATTTATATAAAATAGGAAACAAATTATTTTATGGAAGTGGACATGTATAATTAGACAATAATTTTAGACATCTAGGGTGTAACGCATCAAATTCCTTGAATTTATATCTATCCAGACTAAGTATAATAATTTTAACAAGTATCAACATAATATGCCTCAAGTTTCATTCTGACAGACTGAGTGAGATTGGGTTAACCATTTATAACTTTCACTAGGCATATCCTTTTCGAGTGATTCCCATTATAAATGAGACCCAACTTCTCATTCTGACAAAAATTTATAAAATAATTATATAACATATTGAATTTAATACATAATTTACAAAATCAGATAATAATTTTAGAGAACAGAATGATAGCACCGTAAAGATGAACACATAACTAGGCTAATGTGGAAGTGAACATGCATAATTTAATAATTTATATTATCTTGTATAATTCTCAGAAAATCTCGTAGTGGCAGGTACTTATATTGTACTTCAAAATCTAATAAGAAATAAATGAAGCTAATGTGACATTTAAACTAGATTATAAGTATATGCTTTTATTGCATAATTACTAATTCCAATTGAATTCGAACCTCATTAAACTAGATTATAAGTATATGCTTTTATTGAATAATTTCTAATTCATCTACAATTCTGCGACCTATGCTCATGGATTTACACATAACTATCTTTATACATGACATTTTGATGTGATTCCAAGGCTCGGAAAGATTTGACTTAAATAGGTTCATGTCATATTAAATTCTTAATTTGAAATGAGTCTTTTACATTTAAGTAACAACATGCACTTTTTGGGCCACACAAGAAAACAACACCCAAAGATTTCACAAACTATTTAATTCTATTGAATAACTTAAAATCAATATTCTCCTATTATCGATTTGAAACCTGACCGATCAAATCATTATTAAGCATAATTTTTCAATGATCTAAAGTTAAATTACAATATATTTAAAACAGTGATGTAGAAATAGGGACTGGGATTAATGTCTAATAATCTTAGTTAGTCATAGATAATTTAGAAATAGATTAGTGATGAAAGGATAAGCATCCAATTGGTAACCTATAAGAATTCATTGTACTATGGCGGTGGGTACGTGAGTTAACATATGATGTGGAAGCATGAGGTGTCAATTATATGAGGGGTCAACTAACTTGTACATCAAAGTTTGCATGCAGCCGCATAGTAGATAAGAAAAATTATCATATTGACTAATTAATTGTAATACGATTTTCCAATATAGGTTGAAGTATAAATAAGAGGATAGTAAATCATTCATGATAATTAATTAAGTAAATAACAATCGTTAACTTCCCAAAGTACTTATATGAGCTTATTAATACTAATAACATTATAGATAATTAGGTTAAGTCAAAGCAATTAATAAAGGACTAGTTATCTCAAAAATTTTGCATGAGAGTTAATTAATCATATTAATTAATTTACATATGCTAATATTTCAATATGATAACTTGATCGAACTTGGATAAAAGAGTTACTTATTAAATCCTTAATTAGGCTAATTAGTTATTTATAATTCAATTAATTAACTTAAAGTAATTTAGATATTAACACTATTATAAGATTGGATATATGAATAAATTAACATAAATATTTGAATTTACTTATGAGGTAAAATCTTTGGATGTTATAAATATGAAGTTCAAATGGAGGTTTCATCAAGTTGATATAAAACAAAGATGCTGAAAATTTGGAAAGTCAACTTTCAAACTTACAACATTAAAGCAAGGAGGCGAAAGATATCATCACATCACTTCTTAGTTTGAAGTCTATAACTGAACCAAAAGTTAATTTTGAAGAGATGATTGGTCAACTCATTATAACCATCGGAAGGAAGCTCCAAATGCGGGATCAAAACATCCAAAACGGCTTTGTTTGACTCAAATTCAGAAGCAAATCAAAGTCAACAATTCAATTTGAATTTTTTATAACAACTTGTGATTTTCATGGCTCGTGATTTTTTTATAAAGATACTCAGGTGACATTTGGAGTTGAAACTATGTATTTCACAAATTATTATTGCATTGTCAAGGGACATTACTTTATTGTCACAGTCCGATTTTCAATTTCACATGCCATGACTTTCATTTCACAACCGCTCACATCTCCATTATTTTTTATTTTTTGGCTTTAATTTGCATAAAGTTTTCTCTAGAGACCCTTTCTCAAGCTTCCTAAATAGATATTTTAATAGAATAAAAAAAAGTTAATAGAATGATGTATGCTATGATGAAATTAATCAAAATAAGATTAAATGTAAAACTAATTATATATTGTAATATATATGCATCATATGTCAGTATTACATTAGTAACTTTTTATACATAGCTCTCATTGACATGAAATTCTAAAGAAACTAGACTTCAAATATTACCTTCATCGAATTTTTTTAATTTTTCTTTTGCAATGAAAATTTTCTAGGAAAATTCAATATAAAATTTGGACGGAAAAATATTCTTCAATTAAACTATTAACCATGACCAGTCAATTAAGAAATCACATCCAAGAGTAAATTTAAAATATTTCCCTTCCCCTAACTTGGTTGCATGTTGTACCTTAAACCTTTGTTTCTGACAAACTTTTCGACAGCTAAACTTCAACTTCCAATTCAACTCCGGCGTCCTTGTCTAAAGGTGATGAGCAAGGTTAGTTGACCTTTCATTGAACTTTCACATGATCACCAAAGAGCGACAAATGATGGCTCAAAGAGAAGAAAAAAAAAATACTTGTATTTGGATGGAGGAGAAGGGCTCCAAGGAGAGAGACATTTTGAGATCTTATTTATAAATTAAGTATCTTCTAATCGTTCTCTAATTTAATATAAATTTTCTCAACAATCATAAGTAGGATTAGAATTCAATTACAAATTTACCCTATTTTCTTAATCTTTTTATCTTTCTTAAATTCTATTGTTCCTGAATTTTCAAAATTGAATAATCTTTTTATCTTTCTTAATTTTCATATAACATAATAAAATAATATTATATTAACTTAACTTCTGATTTTTTTAAAAAAAAATGGAAGGTTAAATCAGTTTGACCAAAATTTAATGATTTTCTTATGAGTCTTTTGGCAGGATAAACAGTACCTAAATTTGTAGTAGAAAATAACAGTGTCTACTAACCGCCGAGGAAGAGGCATAAGACATTCCTCAAATTCTGATATTCCATGTATGTTGTTTATTGTATGTGTAAATTATTCACATTTTGCTACAAGCAAAATGGTCTGATGGCTCTCTTGTGGTATCTATGATGCATTTATGGTGGCCTCCTGGGACAAGGAAATGTACTATTGCTGTGACATGTCATGGAACAGGTCATGAGCGCTTCAGGGACATGGTTTGACAAGTTAACAGTCTTCATCATGTGAAGTGGATACAGACTTGATGGGAGATCTTGTTTCGCAGTAGCCCCATGCATTAATTGCTTTCTTCACATAAAAGTTGGTGGTTTGAGGGAGTGAATCCAATCACATCCGGTGCTCCTCCCCCCTCAAATTTATCCACTTACCTGTGAATCAATTCTATAATAATATAAAATTATTAATATTATTTTTTTTCTAACTATTTAAATTTTAAAAAGAATAATTAGCACAAAATCAAAATTAGAGATTCTGAACTAAAATTTCGTTAAGTTTTATAAAAAAAAAAATTTCTCCCTTTATTGTTCACATAATATATTAGACTAAATTAAAATTGTTAGTAACTCAGACATAAGAGGAGACTTTATGTTATTCTTTTTAATGATTTAAACTTTTAAAAAAATTGATCAAACATTATTTTCAGCAATCCACGTGTGATAGAGAGCGTTACAAATATAAAATAATGATAAATAACGACTTAAGCTTTTACAAAAAAATTGATTAACACATTAAATTTAAGACAATTAAAAATTAAATGACACCCTGCCAGCCGTAGGAAAAGAACACTCCAAATTGAACGATATAAACTATAGCGACTACAGCGAGTGTTGTAAGATGGAGAAGATTGGATTGAATGCTATTAACAGATAGGAACTCTCCAAACTTTGCCTCAGAATGAACCTTAACGTTTACAGACTGTACGTGTACGAGTTCAGCTGTATTATGTTTCAGAAGCACTTGAAGATCGATTATCAAGTTCAGACGATTGATTCAGAATCACACCTGAAAGATGGCGTGAAGTTGAAATCAGAACAGAAGTCTGAAGTCTGAACTCGAAACTAAAACTTGCAGATCTTATAGCTCACTCTATCTGTTCAGAACATGTCATCTATTCGCTCGCAGTAAGCACAGAATTTGTAAGTGCTATATGTATGCATTGCTTCTCAAGAAGAAATCTAATCTTGGACAACTGAACACATGAAGGATGCTAATTGTAGCATGGCCGGCCAACTTTGTCAAACTTCTGGTACGGCAGACAGCAAAGCGGATGAGGGGGACCTCAAGCGGAGGGCTCGCGTGCTCCAGCCACCACGCTCCGTGCGGGCGGAGGTCAAAAAGGCGACCCCCAACTCCAACTGCTACCCCCCTCAACAATATCATGAACAGAAAGAGAGAAGAAGAAAAAGAAAGAAAGGAGTGCTGAGAGAGAGAGAGAGAGGAACATGGTGACGCTTTCTGTCCCAAACATATCATGTCACTTGTACCAAAAGCTGAACCGGGAGGAGAGGGGGAAAAGGGACGGCAAAGATGTTTTGTAGTCGTTAGTGCTTTGGACACCGCTCTCTCCGTAAGCGCTGCTAAAAAAGAAAAGGATTTAACCCTCCACACACAGCTTTTCGAGTTTTGAGTGCATTGGTCTGCGCTTTGGTCTGGCTGGTCCTCCATGTCTCCTTTCATCTCCATTGCCATTTCCGAGCCCTGTTTTGCCATCCTAAAGTGGGGAGGACCAATGTGACTCTCACATGCATGAAGCCTTAGCTTGGTCCCATGAGAAACAGAGAGAATGAAGAGAGATCAATCCCTACTACATCTTTTTCTCTATCCTACTAATTTAATATTCCACACTTGCTCAGGAACAGCTTTTAATTGTTCTTTTTTCTTTCTTCTACTAACTACTAAGTGGATTAGATATCATTTTTTTTCCTTTTTACCTTTTGGCAGTGAGCCATGGTTGACCAGAGGAAGCAGCATTCATCATTGTTCAAATGCGAAGAAAGCATGGTCACGGCCTAAGAAATGACCATCTTCACATGCCAGGACTTCGATTGAACCAAAGCAATTTAATTACGGGATATCTGTGATGCCTGCTATTTTATTGAAGTTATTTTTTTTTATTATGAAGACTGCATTGGCACGCCACATAAGCAAATGGCAAAGAGAAACGTGTGGTCATAGAACTAACAGAATGATCAATAGATGCCTTGAGCATTCCACATTCTGATTATTACTGTTAAATGGTGATCTCAACTGCATTCTCATGTTAACTGCGTACTCATTTTGCAGAGACTTGGAGTCCTCTGGTTTTCTACCAGTTTTGGATCACTGATCAAAAAGTGAAACATCAGATGTTGGTAGCGAGGTTTTTTTGCTAATAAACGAAGACAGAAGGAGAAGGTTAAGATTAAGTTTATCACTGAGCACTGCCAGGGTCAGATGACTTGCATTTTTGCTCCTCTTGGTCGAGCACCCCACCTTAATATCCACAAAACGTTACAGTTCAGTTTTCAAAAGGAAGATCACATGGGCATGCCTGCCATGTAACCTCTCTCTCCTGTGCATGTATGTCATGATAACACTTGTATGAAAAGCGTGGGACAGAATCTGGCAGTAAGAAACCCCAAAGTTGACCAGTAGTCACTCTCTCTCTCTCTCCCCCCTCTTTAAAAACAATCCATTCAAAGCTCACTTTTCTATTCACCTATAACTCTATAAGTGTCACATGGACATGATAATTAGTGCTTATAGAACCCCACGTAAAACCACAAGCACAAACTCCAAACTCCCCCCACAAATATCCAGTCAAGCATAAATAAAGACACGCGACAGGACAAAATGGCATAGTAAATGTTTCACAACTGCTTGAAATAAATATACTGAAAACACCGCCCTCGGCCATCAGTGTTCCTAAAAAAAAAATAAAAGAACAACCAAATGCTTCAGACCCACTCAGAGGAACATTTTTTTAATAACAGAACAAGAAATACAAGACACTTATCACATACCATGCTCTCCTCCTTTTTTTTCCTTTTTTAACTTCACTTTTACTACTACATTACAGCACAACCGCTGGAGTACTCATCACTGTAAAGATGGCCACCATAGCCACCTGCGTCTGGCTGGTGGTTTGCCTGAGGACTTTGGTAGTAGTAGGGATATGGGGAAGGGTTAGGGTAATAGCTAGAGGAAGGATGGGGATAGTAGTAGCCTGTGTAGGGAGGGATTTGAGGTGACCTGTTGTACATTACTTGTGGCTGCATATACCTGCTCTCATTAAGCAGAATGTTGTTGCCGTTGTTGCTGCTGAGGCCCCTCATGGTGCTGTTACTACTGTTCATCATGTTGTTGGGGTGATTCTGGTAACCCTGCAAGTTCATCATCATCATGGGTGACTGATGGTTCACTGCGAATCCACCATTTCCAGTTGCTGGAATGCCTGTTGAGAAGTTGCCACCAAGCTGCTGCTGCTGTTGCAGCTGTCCAAGTCCATTGTTACCACCAAGACCTTGGAGCCCTGCGAGGTTCATCAGACCATTGATGTCATTTAACTTCCCTGCAGGGATGCTACCAGCAGGAAAATGACCGCCGATCTTGCCGTTGGGTGCAAAACTCAATCCCTTGGGCTCGGAGATAATATTTGAATTCCCTCCACCCTTCTTACCTGCCCCATTGTTTGCATTGCCACCAGCATTGGCACCCTTCTTCGCGTTGTTAGCTGCTGTTGTTGCAGCTGACATATTGAATTGCTTCATCTTATCACCAAGAAACCCAAGGTCATCTTCCTCGTCCTCTTCGTCGTCATCATAGTAGTCATCTTCGTCTGAGCTCAGTGGATCAAGCTTGTGGTGCTGGTTCTTAAAGGCCTTGAGGCCTTGCATGAGAGCCTGGTTGTTGTTGTTATTAGCCTGACCCTTATTGTTCTTGCTTCCATTACTACTTCCTTGGTGTTGCTGGTGCTGATGCTGCTGCTGGTTTGACTTGTTATTGCCTTGAGCACTAGCAGCCTTTTGAGCCCAGAGCTCTGCATGCTTGCCTGATCTGACCAGCTTCTTGATCAGGGTCCTTGGGTCCACATTCCCTGAGACTGTGACCTTCCGATGCTCTGCATCTATGTTCACCGTGTAAACCCCTGATTCAAGAGCAAAAAATTATCATGTTCACATGGTTACTCTACACAACCAGAACAATCCTTTGTACCTAGTTTCCATTCTCAATGTCTTTTTTTTTATTTCCGGCAACTCTTGCTCAGCGAAAGAAAAAAGAAACAAGAAGAAAGAAGATGAGCTGCATCTGCGTTCCAATTCTGTTTAATAATCTTATCACACAAGAGCAGATAGGAAAATAACGTCAAATTAAAGAATAAAAGAAAACATTAACCAAATCACTTTAGTCACAATTTAATCCTCGACAAATCAGTATGCCATAATTTATTATTTTGTGGAATCTGCTGATGGAAAAAAAGATGCGGTTTCTGAGGGACACCTTTGCAAGAACAGAATATGACTGTTGATGCCACAGGTCAAAGAGGAAAAATATTATATATCTCAATAAGCCCGAGAAAAAAGGCAACGGGAGGAGTAGAAGATAGCTTACTACCAGCAGGCGCACGGCAGAAATGTAAAAAGATAATTTACCGCAGAAAATTCGTCAAGGAAGATACCAATTTAACTACTTGTTCGCCCAACTTGAAAGGATCAAACGTTAAAAGAAAAAAAAAATAGAACAGAACCGTGTTGCCCTTTTGCAGTCAGCTACGCTAAGAGTGGGAAAACTCCTCTGTTCATACCCACGGTTCTAGAGCTCAGATCTCACACAAATTTAACATTGTTTTAACTTTTGCATTCCTACTGCTCTGTTAGCTAACAAGTAATCAAGAAAAAAAAATCACTTTTTTTCTTGGGTCATTTAGAGTGAGAGAAAGTGAAAGAAAAGGGAACTCTTTTCAGAACAAATATGAACTTGGACAGTTACAAAATCTACCTTCAATTCTCTGAAGAAGTTTCTTGACCTCCTGCTTACACCCATCACAATGTATGTTCACCTTCAGTACAACTGTCTGCAACAAAAAACAAACTCAAACTTTAGCTCCTTCACATCATCTCCAAGGACACCACACCCCCAGACACACACACAGAGGAAGGATAGAGGCAGAGAAGGGTGCTACCTGGATTTTGAGGAGCTTAAAGTCTTCATCTTTAGTCATTTCTACTGATGTTGCCACTGGTGATGCTGAGAAAACTTAAAAGAAAGGCTCTCAGCGCACAGATCAGAGAGAGAGAGAGCAGAGAGAGAGAGAGAGAGAGCAGAGAGAGAGAGAGAGAGAGAGGCACTTCTGCAGCTGCTTGCGACTGGTGAGGTAGTGGCGTCTGGTGGTTAAAACTTAAAAGTGTTACAGATGTGCACTTGGTGGTAGAGTCTTCACCTCCTCCCCCATTAGATTCTTCTCCATGCCTCTCATCCCACCACCTCTCTCCAACAGCACCTTCCCCCCTTATTAAACGCTCCCAGGACCCGAGCATTATATATATAGATAGAAACTTATCTGCATGTACACGAGGAGAGAGAAAGAGAGAAGCCTGCTAACCTCCTTCTGTGAAAAGCCATCCAACGGCCAAAAGAAAAGGCACTAACGTTAGGATAGAGAGTGAGTCAGGGAGAGAGAGAAAAGAGATGATGTGATTTGACGTTAAATCCGGTAAAAATATTTATCTTTCAGTAAACTTAAAAGGAGCAACAGCGACTTGACAAAATGGAGAGGGGGAGAGAGAAAAGAAACACTCTCTCACACTTCCCCCTACTTCTACGCGTAGCCTTCCGTTCTTTTTAAGCACCTTTTTTTGTTCCCTACTCCAAATTTCTACTCACAGAAAGATTAATCATTAATGGCTGTGGGTGCCAAGAATAATACACAAAAAAGAAAATCAAACTTTTATCTTTTTTTTCTTGTCAAGGAAAAAATATCAACTCAAATACCGTTAACTATGATGTATTAAAAAACTTCTATCATTTTTAAATGCAAATGTCACCTTTTTAAATTTTACTTTAGCTTTCAATATTAGAAATCAAATTTTGATAATATGTAATATATATATATATATATATAATATGAGAAAAAAACGATTACAAAATAAAATCATTAAGATGTGAGAAATGATTAATGATCCTTCTGAAATTATCACATAAGTTCTCTTAAATTTCAATGACTAAAAAATGATGCAAAAACCTGCAGCGTAAAATTCATTATTTGAATATGGAGAAGATAAATTCCTTTGGAAAAAAATATGCCTAAACATTTATGTGATATACTCTTCTTTTTTTTTCTTTGAATGGTGTTTTAACTTTTGAAGACATAACTAAATATGCCTAAACATTTGGGCTCGGCGGGGACCAGGGGTGTTCACGGGTCGGGTGATCGGGTTACCCGACCATCCTTTTTCTTTTTTTTTAAATTTTTTTTAAAAATTTTAATACAAAAAAATATTTACTAATTTATTTTAAATATAAAATAAAGTATTTTTAGGCATAAAAAATATTGTTTTAAATATCTACATATTATTCTCTATTTAAAATACATTATTTTATATATTTTTTAAATTTTAGATGGTATACACTACTTAAATTAAATAAAAAATATTTAAAATTCAAAAAAAATAAAAAAAATTGGGTTAACGGGTCGGGTTGGAAAAATCTAACTCGAACCCGACCCGACCCTAGGTCGGGTTGGGGTTGGGTCGGGTCGAGTCCGACCCGACCCCCGACCCGACCCGACCCAAAAGGTTCGAGCCGGGTCGGGTACTCGGGTTCACCGGGTCGATCACCCCTAGCGGGGACAAAGTCTTTCATGCACATGCGGACATCATCATTGTTTTATGGGGGGTGGTGTGCAAGTTCAAGCCTGTTTAATCGGATTTAGGATGTTATTTATTTGCATAGCTTGTTAATAATGAACTAAGTCTTAGGTAATAAAGAGACCGTGTTGATGCAAAATATCGAGAATTTTTTTCTTACATTGGGTATATTTTTGGACCTCTTTATTAATATCCATGTGAAATTGAACCTACCGAAGTTGATTCTTTGATCGGTTTGAGCATTTTCTTTTCTTTCTTTGCATTATTTAATATCCATTTTTTATTATAATTTTCTTCAAACATTTTCCATTTTTCCACTTATTTTAAAGCATTTTATTTTAATATTTTTAAATTATAAAATGTTTGATCACAAAGTATCAAGAGGAGGTGAATTGATATTTTATCGAAAATATCAATTTACAAAACATGTCACAGAAGCACAAAATTGATTCTGTAAACTCTAAACTAATACATTAATGATCAAATCACATGCATAATAGAGTGGGGAGAAGAGGAAGAAAGAAGAAACACAAAATGCTAGATGGTTCATTGACGACGTTTGGCCTATGTTCCTACTCCGACTTCTAGATCTCGAGATCGATGGAGATTTTACTAACACCCTCTCTTCGTTCCAAATGAGGAAAGAAGAAACATTTTACAACTCTAATCTTTTGTTTCGAAAGATAAGACGCACATCTCTTACTCAGAAGCTTTCATGCGTCAACAGGTAAGACACAAGCTCTTTTTACTCAGTAGCTAAGCACTATTACAATATTAGCACTCCCCAATCTCTCCCTTATAATTTGGAAGCTTACACAAGAGTAAAAAAAAAAAGAAATAAAAGATTTGCCAACTTGGAGCTCAAGTGAACTTAAAAAATATTCTTCTTTAGTTTTCTTAGTTTAGCATTCTTAATGTGTTTTGGATCTCTTTTATAATCTCAAACCTTTCTCATAGTTAGTTGTATTCAAAACTATCCATTTATACCTTTTTTGCATCCAAACAAGCGTTCATTGCTTCTAGCAATTGAAATGTAGCTGTTACTCTGAAATAATGGGTGTTCATTTAGTGGAGTGGACATCCGCTACTTCATTGATAGTCTAGGCTTGCACTCTTTTATTCATATCTTTTTTACGCAGTTATTCAAATAAGTTAATTTTTTATTCTATGAAAAACGAACATAATTTTCTACAACTTCAATATTTATTTTTCATAATAAATCTAATGAGATCATATTATAATATTAAGTCAAAGTTCTGTGCATAACATTGTCCATTTCAAATTAATTTTTTTTAAGCCTTTACTCTTTTATACATAATTTTTTCATATAAGTATCCAAATCATAATGATATTTCATTCTATGAAAAAAATTAATAATATTATCTACAAGCTTTCATATTTACTTCTTATCACAAATCTATTGATAAAGTAATCAAATATAAAGTCCAAGTTTAGTGTATAAAAATATCAATTTCAAATTTAAATTTTTGAGTTTCATTTGTTTAAGTATAACTTTTTATGTGATTGTCTAAATGAGTTGGTTCTTGGTTTTTAAAAAAGATAAGAGAATTAGCTATAACTTTTGTATTCATCTCTTATATAAATCTCACAAGAAGATAGACAAACATTAAGGAGAAGTTTAGTACATAAGCAACTCATTCATATTTAAACTTTTTAGTATTTTAAATATAACTCTAATCTTTTGATATTTGTATCATCAAAATATAATTTATAAGATATAAAAACTTTATTCCAACAAATAAGATATAAGTTTGAAATAAAATAAAAAAAAGTTAAGGTCTTCAGCGAGTGAGGGACAAGTTGAGTTAGGATTTTTGAACCTATTCTTGACTCGACAAATGGTTAAATCATGATCAGGTCATCCAATCAGCAATCCTAAACCAACATAGGTCAATTGGATCACTCAAATCATCGAATCAATTCAAACCGGTGAGCATCCTCACATTTGACTAATTTAGAGTCATGACAGAACGGTATTTCATTGATTACATTAGCAACTCCAATTATTGGATACAAACTTTTTTATCGTAAGATACTATCCTATTAATTATTGTGCCAATTAAATTTAACCCAAAACAGTCACTATTACTTTCGTATACTTTGGCATTTCTTTGGCTTAATTTTGTGTTGAAAAATGTCAATCATTTTAGTTGTTTCAACCCTAAGAATAATGTGTATATGATCCACTCCTCTACCACAAATAGAGACGAAGATGTGTGTGTGTGTCTAGGGGGTATAGAGGGTCTTCTAGTTAATCACATTTGATGTAAGATAATCTCAATTATTTCAAAAACAATTTTAAAAAACTTGAAATTTTAAAATAATTGAAGTTGAGAAGAGATGAGAACTTGATTAAAAGAATAATTAACTTGGGCAAAAATTATACTTAAGAGTTTAGAATTAGCATCAGCGAGGGATTAGGGTCCTTTTTTTAATCCTCTCCCTCATACGTAATTAATTGTTTCCTCATTTTTATGCACCCTCCTTTCTCTCTACTATATTGGTGCGAAGTGTTTACACTCTATCCAATTACATTTTGATAATACAAATCTAGTATAATTATAATTATATATTTAAATGTGAAAAAAATAAATGGAATAAATTATTTCATATAATAAATTATTTGAGTATGTTCTATTTATATCTTGGATGATATGTGAATGGATTTATAGATAATTTGTTAGCTTTACAAGGAATAAAAAATTACATCATTTCAACAATTGTATAAAGTATTATGTGCATAGTAGTGTAGAGCATCAAAATGGGGTGACGGCTAGCTGAGAAATGTCAACCAATCTTAAGGACCGACTAATTTTCCAATCGAAAAGTGTGCATGATCTAGAGACTAGACAACTTACCATCAATTGGCGACATAAGTTGCTCAAACGGTTGATTGGTTGATTGCTAAAAAATATAACTAGATGAAGCTCCAACGGTTGAATCTTTCAATGATTACATGGATCAATCAATTGGGCTGATGAAGCAATCAACCTGCACAGTAATGACTATATTTTGGATCTAAATTTGTAAAATGAGCTCCAATGATCAAATGAAGTTAAGAAGGCTATAAAAGACATTACAAAGGTGCAAAAATGCACCGAAGCTTCAATTGAAACACTAAACATCAAAGTAAAATCATCTTTTAAAGTTCTAAAGACAAATTGTTGAACCTAATCATTCTTCTCTTTTTTTCATTTGTTAGCTTGGAATTTTAAAATAGAGAATCCATTTGTTATGAGATTAGTTGTGTGAGATCTTTTATAATAGATGTTTCATCTTATCTCTTGGGTTGAAAAAAAAAACGTTGGGAGTGTTAATTTGTAAAAGAGATGTGTCTACCTCAAGAGAACATTCCTATGAGGAGAGATGCATCTTATTTTCAAAGCGGAGAAAAAGTGAGTGATGTAACGAATTTCTTTCTTTATTTGGAATGAAGGAAGATGTTAGTGGAATCTCTAAATTTCTTAAGATTGAAAACAAATTAGCTTGTGTTCTTGTGTTTGAATTCTTTCATCTCTTCTTTTATTATAATTATTGTGTTTTAGTTTAAATATGATTCACTTTTGAATACAATCTTTAAATATGATTGATCAAGTTTAAAAAGTATAATTGTGGTCCTAATGTTCTCTTATAATCTATCGAAGTGCAAGAGATATGTTTTGAATAATTCTTACATGTATAAGTTACGGGAGAGATGCTGATATATATAGAACATGATTTTAATCAGACATGGCGCATTTTGATAAAATTGTATGAAAATGTTATATATGATATTTGAGTCATTTCGTGTGAACCTCTGTATGGTGAAGTGCGATCACTAAACAAGGGCATTGAGCACCCTAGGGGGTAAGGAAACAAGAGACGATTAGTCACACATACAGAAATCATGAGAGAGATATTTAATATATACGAAAAAAATAATATTAATCAAAACATAATGCGTTTTGATAAAATCATGTGGTCAAGACCCAAAGCAGATAATTTACAAAAGAAGCCTCCTAAGTTATCATGCCAAAAGCACAATTGTCCAAGTTGTGAGGTCACGACCAAAAGTGAAACAAATGGCAACAGAGCTCCATTGTGTAACATGTGCTTCAAAAAAACTAATTTTGGTTTGATTTCCCATGATCCAAAAATACATGAAAATATCATCATAATCCTTAATAAAGGTTGAAACGTTAGTCTAAGATAATACATATAGAAGTTTCTTATACTCTTGTACTATATAAAATAAAAGATGTATGTGTAACACACTAAAGAAGAAATATATATATTTGTTTAATAATAAGAAGAAGAAGTTAAGTAAAAGAAGCACTTGTTACTTGTCATTTATTATTGAAGCACTTGATTATTTGCTACTTGCTACTTTTTAATTAATAAGTGACCAACTTGATTGATTCCTATTATGAATCCATATTCAATTATATTATCTTAAACATTGAGCTTCATTACTTATGAAATTTATATTTTTCTATATTAGAAATCCATAGGTAACTGAACCCACTGAGTAAAGAACAGAGGTGTGATCCATGACAATGTTCATGATGATACAATTGTACGTGGGGTCAAGTTATTAGGATTCTTTGTTTTTATTTGATGTAACAATTACTTGAGAGATAGTTAACATTGAGAGGACTAATAAGAAATAATATTTGCTTAGCTTCCTCACATTATTTTGTACGAAGATAATTTTTATTTATTATTTATTATGTTTACGAAGTATGTGTAGGTAATGCTATTAAAGTATAGATGAGAATACTATATTTGCTATAATTAATTAATTATTTATTATTGCATGCAAAATTTTAAACCACATGAGAATACTTATCATTTGGATCACTCAACAATTTGCATATTAATATACTTGGAGAATCATTCTTACAATTTACAATAATACATTAATTATTCAAAATTCACATGAATGGCATAGATGCGTCTTATAATAGAGATGTTGTGATGCGAGCACAAACCTTTCTAAGGCTCTGTTTGGCATTATTAACGATTTGACAAGCGGATAGCGGTTTAACTAGCGAATAACGAATTAACTAGTAGATAGCGGGTAGCGGATGATGATTAGCGGTTAGAGGTTGTAACAAATAAGTGTTTGATAAACTTAATGGTAAAATTGACTGATGAATATAAAATGACATAATCATACATATGATAAATTATTTAATTTAAGCACTATACAAATTGTATTATATACAAATAAATTAAATATTTATATCTTAATTAAATAAAATAAAATTTCACAACTAATTTTTTTGTTAAAATATATAAAAATTTATATTGACAATAATTTTTATATAGTGCACCCATGATATAAAAGTATTAATTGTGAAATTATTTTTTGTTCATTGTTAACATATAAATAATTTGCAATTAATTAAGCATGAATATAAAAATAAATATAGTTAATTGATTATAAAATAAAAAAGGAGAAAATAATAAGATAAGTTAGAAAGAAATAATGTATGTAAATAAGGATAAAATTGAAAAAAAATTATAAAACGCTAACCTCTAAAAGCTAATTGAAGTAACTTTTCAATATTCTCGAATGAAACGCTAAACGCTATTTATTTTTATCATTTACTAAATAAAAGAATTAGCGTTTGAATCGCTAAACGCTGTTTGAAATGCTAATTTTGATATTAGCAAATAGAATCTTAGTTGGAAGAAACTATTTAATTACCAACCTCGCTCCGCGTTAAGCCGCCTCCTGTTTCGACCGTTCGGAGTTGTGAGCCTGTTATAAACGCCAATGGCAACGTCGTCCAACATGTGGTATGTGTGAGAGAGAGTGTGTGTGTGAGAGTTGCAAGTAAGAGAGAGAGAGAGAGAGAGAGAGAGAGAGAGAGAGAGAGAGAGAGAGAGAGAGAGAGAGAGAGAGAGAGAGAGAAGTGGGTAACTGTAGGCGTTGCTTGCAGAATTAGAAAGCAATAAAAAGAGGCAAAAAGGAAAACCGTCACATTGACCATGACGGAGGGGCAAATGGCCACAGAGCACGAGGCTCAAGAGGGCCTTGTGACTGTCTTCTGTTGTGTTGCTGCTGTTGTGTTTGCTGCGTCTTTTTGGCGCTTTTTTCTTCCGAGGTAAACTGAACTCAACTCCCCACAGTCACCACTACCGCCACCTCCTTTAATTTCTCTCGCTTTTCAGTTTTCAATTCCAACCACATGCTTCTTCACCTTTCCAAGTCTGCATCTTACGTAGCGTAGCCTCTTCAGTTTTTTCGTACGTAATTTTCTGATTAATTGCTTATGAACTTTGCTGATCACATATCCAACGATCTGCACAATGTCATATATATATATATATATAGAGAGAGAGAGAGAGAGGTATAAGAGTTAAAATGGGCATGACAAGTGCCGGTGTATAGATCATCTTTAGTTAACTAATAGCGTAATTCTAATTGTTCATGAAGGTACAACCATCCTGACCAATGCGCTGTCGGTGGAACAATGAGAAGAAAAAAGCACTTAAACACACTTGAGAGAGTGTCTTTCTGAAACACTTGTAGAATATTATCTTTATATATATATATATATATAGACTGGACGTGATATTAATATAATATATTAAACACTTGTAGTAATATATATGTCTTTCTGAAACATCTCTTCTCATGTTCCCATGCTGTTTAATGGCAATGCCGAGTATCAGCGGCAGCAGCAGCACGCAAAAACGAGAGAGTGTTGCTTTCAAAGCCATGCACCTTCTTCCTCCTCCTCCTCCTTTAATTCCCACTGTCATCATCATTACTTGCCTGCTGCTGCTCTACTGCACGCGGGTTGGCTTTTGCTCACACAATTACACACACACACACACGTACAGAGGCCTACCCACCCACCATTCAATACTCCCCCCTCTTTCTCCCTCTCCCTTAATTAATTTGCTTCCCATGAACTGCACATAACTTTAGAATTATCCATTATCCATTATTATTGGCCACGAAAGCTTACCAACATTTATTACCTACCTACCAAATTACCCCGTGCATGGGCCTCATGAGCATGTTCATTTCCTTGCCGGGTTTATTGTAATTTGAATTTTGAACTTTTCATTAGCAGTGTTAACATGTAATTCGGTAATTTCAAATTTCTTGTTTCAATAATTATTGTAGTCATTTTTCCACTGCACAAAAAAAGAAAAATACTTTCTTTTGTTTGGTGCCTTGTTTGCTTAGCAAAATTACAAACATGACACACACACACACACACACAGAGAGAGGCAGTTAGGATGTCTTTCTTGGTAGCTTTTTCCTCGGATTTATATCATCTTCAATACATACATTATATATGTATGCATATAAATATTAGTTTGAACATAAGATAGAAGTCATGAAATTAAGATGTCGTGTGAAAAGACAATCTAGAATAGGGTATATATGTTTCTTTAGTCTCTGCTCCGTTTACTTCGGCGTATAATTAATTATTAGCTAAACATATATAAAGATTTCTAGTTGGACAGGGATTGTTTTTCAGCTAATTGGGAATCATGTTGGGAAACATACAAAGAAGAGGGAAAAAGAAGAACAATGTCCACCAACCACATCTTCTTGTTATATATTCTACATGTATTATAGTCTAGTAACTTTAATTACCTAGTCTATTCTTGTTGTAAAAATTGCAATTTTTTTTAAAGGCATCTCTTGTTTAATTTACCTTCTTTTATTATTTTTTTAATTTTCCTTTCACTTGACGTATGCCATTTTATTTTTTTATTTTTATTTTTAAAAAAGAAACAAAATCTGTTGGCTGTAAGGTGTTTTTGGTATGTGTATTTACTCCTAATTTGTGTAGTTTAATTAGCAAAGTAAGTCGCTGACAGCAAAGACAGAAGTTATTATTCATTGTTCAGTGAACAAGTACAGTTTATATATTCAATCCGCGGGTTGGAAATGAAAGAAAATAATTTATATATCTAGAACTACACCACCACACACATTCGTCATTAATTTATGGGGATAAAGATTGTGTGGAGCAAAAAGTGACCCATATATATGGGTCACTGTTGGATCGTGATTTGACGATTCACAAATAAGTGCCATGAAGATGTATATAAATAAGTGCTTATTTGTGAACCGTCATATCACGATTCAACAGTGACCCATATATATGAGTCATTTTTTTTCACACAATCCTTGTTCCCTTAATTTATACATTCAACTATACATAAAAAAAACACCTTGGACGCATTCTCTCTCCGGACCTGATAATGAGATTCAATTAACCAAGCTACTTAATTCTCTCTCGTTTGGATCACTCATTATTGGCCGGTAGGTAGTTGTCAACAAACGTAACGTCGATTAGATTAGGAGCTGATCCATCCATCCATCCATTACTCGCTTATCAATCTTGTCGTCTCATCAATCACACATTTACATGATTATCTCGATCATATGTGCATGTGCTCGATCTTCATCTGAATTAATTACAAGCATGCAGCAATTGATGTACCAATAGAATCAAGATATCGAATTAGAACGAACAGAGCTGCAGAAGAATAATATATAATGGTAATCGATCGTACAATTATTTAGAAAGAATAATAATAATAATACAACCTGAAAGAAAATTGCGCACGGAAAATGAATAGCACACGTAAAATCAACGTCGACATGTTGATTTCTATTATTAATTTAGGTCATAATATAAGATAGTAACGAATATATCACCGGAAAAATCCGAAATGATTGGAGCTTTTAGCTGCTCTTATTGAATACTTTCTTTTTAGTGATTCAAGTTGTTCTGGTGGAACAGTCGGCAATACACTAAGAAGATTGTGACTAATGAAGATGTCGGTATACTTATGTGGACTATTTTATGTGGTAAGTCTTTTGTTAATGCACAACCACGAAGAACTGAAGAAGAAGAAGATGAGAGCGATGATTCATGGACTTTCTTATGTTATATTTATTTACAAATTGATTCTTATTCTTTAAATGATATTAATTATTGAATAATTTTTTCAGGATTGAACGAATCCGCCTCACTAGTCAACCCTCAAACAAGGGAGGATCATTTTGATTATGAGGGAAACATTTTGATTAGATCATAACCTATTACTTTCAAGATAAAGAAGGAAGGATTATGAAAAGTTATGAACATCCTGACAAGAGTTTCATTGGTACCCTTTGCTTGCATGATATCTTCTCGATAACTTCATGAGTTTGAACAAATTATTTAATCCAACTTTTGGTTAGATGTAAAGTACATTGGCAGTTTCTTTTTTCTTTAGGGTTTTATTGTATAGCTTCTATCATGACTCATTATTTCTTGAATCCCATTTTACTTGTGTAGAGTGTGTGTGTTACTAGAAAAAAAAAATATAGTACATAAGAACTCCTAGGAGCAACATACCATGTTTATATCGATAGTTCTTATTATCTGGTTTCTCTGATGATGGCATTGCCCTCTGAATTGAACTTTTTTTTTCTTTACCCCAAAGTATTCATTATTTTTCGTTAAACGAAAGCATGATGAAGGTTCATGGATGATGTGAATTAGTTTATATTTTTCCTACATTACAAGGTTGTGAATTAGCTGAAGGTTCATTCATCCTGCTTCTTTGATTTCATTTGTTTATTGAAATTCTAATAGAAATTTTATATTTTGAATCTAAGATGAGAACTACAATATCATAAAAGTTAAGATTTTTTTAAAAAATATTTATTGTGATGGAATTCGCATCAAGATTTGTCGATGCTAATTAAATAGTGTGACAGAATTTACGTCAGCAAATGTGTTAGAAAAAAAATTGCATCAAGATTTGCATCAAAGAGGAGATAGCGTCCAACAAAGCATCCAAGAAGTATTTGTATAAGAAACAACAGATGGATGGAGTTTGCTTCCAAGGATTTTGCATCATATTTTAATTAGACTCAAATAGAGATGTATTTTTTTGTCGGGTTCGATGGACGCAAAACTAGTATTTTGTTGTAGTGAAGAATCAAAACGAAGTGGCCTCCTTTTTTCTATTTTCCCTCTTTTTTCTCTCTCTTAAATTTTACACAAGCTCCTTTTGAACATTTTAAGAAACATCATTATAAAACTAAAAATTAATTTAAGCATAGGTCTGAGAAGAGTTTGATTTGGATTATAAAACTGGTAGTTTTAATTTATATGTTTATTTTGGATTGTGTAATTCAATATTCGAATGAGACTCATAATAAATTATGATAAAACTTGTAACTCCAAAATTTAAATCCTAAAAATTTATGGATGAAAAATAATATAAAACATATTTCCTTTTTCATTTTTTTTTAAAATACACTATGACGATAGGAATCCAATATAAGAGTCTCTTTGGGTATAATAAATAAAGTAGTATAATTGAAATACCTTACAGTGGAAGAACGAATCGTCAATTTTTTTATGTTGTTGCAGACTCATAGTTGGGAACTTGATCACGTAACATAATGTCACGATGACATATTTATCCATAATAAAATGTATACACGCATAATGATACTTATTCTATTATCGATTGAATTCATAAAAATTGTCATAATTTACATATTATACTAAAAAACATTCAAATAGATCTATGTAATTTTCATCTAATACTTATGTGTACGAACAAGACAAAAATATAATAATTTCTCTATAGTCAATACTCTTTTTGAGACTATTGCATTTCACCACTTTTAAATCTCTTATCATCCGCATAAATTTATTTTCTTTACATTAATCTATTTTCTTTATCTAGGCACAAGAGAGCCTCTATAAATATTTATACATATGTTTATTTTATACAATCATTCAACATTGAATTGATAGCATGAAATACTACTCATATATTTCAGTAAAAATGGAATGCATTATGAGTTGGCTACGAATTACTCCAACTCAGATTGAGGTGTAAAAATTAAATATGGACATAGTTACAAATCAATCCGCATACATTGTCGAATCTAAATAAAAAAGAGAAAAGTAAGAGGAGAATCAATTCTTCCTACTTAATTGAATTTATGTTGGAAAACAATGGAAGAAAAAAAAATCCTCCTTTCTTTTTCTTTTTCTTTCTCTTTCAACATATCATTTTGTTTCAACTTCAAATTGAAATAGAAAGAAGAAAAAATAGATATATTTAGGACATATTTTTATCTTTAGTCGTTCTTTTGTCCTTCTCCATCATTCATTTTTTAAATGAACTTTGAACCATACGGATCATAAAAATAATAAGACAATTATTTAGGGTACATAGAGTACATAAATTATTAATAATATGGCATGGTCATATACATGTTGATGCGCATGAATTATGAGGGCCAGGCTTAGCTCTGAGCGACTCCACAACCATGAATTCTACTACATTATATATATAATTGATTAATTTATTTCAAAAGTCAATATTACTAACATCTTTATGTCTTCCCAATAATTAAAATTCACAATTCTATATATATCATATGGCCTTCTTAATATCCTGACTTAATTTCTCACTAGTCCATGACACTAACACATGGAGATTAATTACGACTGGAAGTTTCAAGAAAGATTCTTTGCAATTGCTTGCAATCAACGATAAATTATTTGAGGGAATCTCGTGTGTGTATATATATATATACTTGTTCCTAATGATGCCCTTGATAAAATAAATTTTTTAAATGATCGAAATAGCATGAAACATTGAAAATAAACACTATCTTTGAGTGGATAGTTATAGAACTTTGCGTTCTGTCCTTGCACTTTTGGCACAATATATATGTATGTTGCAAGAGAAAGCACATTAACCGTTAGCTGATTATTTTACAACCACTTTTATTATAATACAAAGGAGGTCGAAGCTAACGAAATTAAAATTTTAATTATAGGTCCAATAAATTAATTAGCTGATAAGCATTCTCTTTTCTATAAGGTGTGGTGTGCAAACTAATAGTCGGGCGTTAGTTTATTAACTTAATTAGATCATAATAGTTAACTATTCATCAGGACAAACAAGCGAGCACAAATTCCATTAATTAAGGAAACATTTGAGTCCACTTGCATGTATAAAAAAATAGAAGAAAAATACTATGACGTACAACTATATATCATTTGTATATACTACATCTCCTAATAAATAATTATATATCCATCTGAATTAGATATGATATATATTTATAAAATAAGTTGAAAACAAGACAATATCCACTGTTCTATGCACACATTTTTTTTTAACAAATTAGTAATTAAGTCTCAATTGAAAAGGAATCCTCACGTTTAAGAGTCCACGCGGATTGTTATAAATCCAAATCCGAAAATAGAGCACTATGATATAGTTAATATCTTTTGATTGTTTTTTTGAAAAAAAACAATTTATATACTTTTAGCTTTCTCCAAACATGAAAAGGTTCGATAATTTGGGGGGAGGAAATGGCCAAACTTGGTAGGGTTTTTAGTTGCATTCACGTGACATGTTTTTACTTGTTCCGGTTCCACCGCGAAGGAGAAGAACAAGGTAAAAAATGTGGGACCTAAATGTTTCCCTAAATTGTGGATATGGTTGCTAAAGAGAATAAAAGGGAGAAGAGAACAAACACAAATAAATGAATAAATAAAAACGTAATGTCGCCAACTCCGCTGACAAATGGCAATAAATATTCCATTGGGAGTATGTATTGTATTGTATTGTATGTATGCATGTATTTACATATATATACATGTGTGTGCATGTGTGGAAGACAAAGGATGTGGTCTCTTTCAAGAACCCAACACACGGACAACTACTATTTAATTCTCTTTGGTTGGAATGGGGCATGTTGCCCATGATTGGTGAAGAAATCAAATTGGTGGTTTGCTACATGTTGTGGATGGGATGTCTTCTTCTACTCGGTGAAAAAACTTGGAGGGGGCCACAGTAAAAATAAACGTATAAAGACTACATTGTTTTCGTTTCTGTTTAATTGTTTTTAGAAAACTAGCTTATGTCTAGTATAAAAGGACAGAGAGCTAAGTCACCAAAATGGAAAGTCAAGGATTAAATTGCTCTAAAGTACGAATTGCTCCAATTGTAGAAGTGACCACTAGTTTTAGAATTGATAAAATTCTTAGCACACAAGACGAAAATGTAAGCGCACAATGTCAATGTAGTACTAGAGGTTCGATCTAAGAGAACAAAGCAAAAAACTCACACTAGATTACTATCGAAAATAGAGAAAGCTAAATCAAACAATGTTGTTTAAAATAAAAGAGTATTCAGTGAACTAGAAATTGAAGTAAATAAAGTTACATTAATTTTTATAAATTTTTAATATAAAATAAAAAATAAGGCAGGAAGACGAAAGTAGGATAGGGATGAAAAATGATAGATATGAGCATTAAATCTTAGGGATTGCTTTAAAAAATTTATTTCTAAAATAGGTGAAAATCACAAAAAAAAAATAGTTGCTCGAGCGACAATCATCTTTCAAAGTCAAGTAACTCGCATATTTGTTGACTCCGAGATTTGCACGGTTGAAAATATTACCTAGAATGTTCTCGTTACATTCTCATAATTTTTTGGAGTTCTAGGTGCCAAGTATCTAGATGAAGGTAACTCTCAGAGTGCATCCACTTTCGAATTTTGGTATCTCTTATGTCGTAAATTAGAACATAGTCAACCTCTTGATTCGTACTATGTTTCAGTCGTATAGATTATCCCACTCGGTTAGAGAGAGCTTAAGTACACCTCTCTGTCTTACTTGATACTGATCGTCAATCTTCCTTTTGATGCAACTCAGCCATAACCCAACCTCTCGGCCCGTATGCTAAGGAATAAGATTATCCTTTCAAGCATTGAGATTGATGTCTAAAAATTTGAAAACACTTAAGCAACAAAAATTACTAACAAACCAAAGTGTCCAAATGGGGACACCTCCGAAATGACCCCACTTCAGAACTTAGAAAGCTCTTAAGTCGTAAATCGAGGCTCAGCCAACTTCTCGACCTACACTGAGTAATAGAAATAACTTTGCTCGGGCAGAGCTACCCAAGGACAATTCGAGCAAAACTAAAGAAAAATTCGAAAACAGTCCAAATTTGTCTGATGCGTTGAATTTGTAACAATAAAATTGCTAGCAAGTGCATTAGTCGTATAGAGTAATAAAGTGTAGAGTAGAGTGTCGAACCTACGAAGCTAGTTAAATTTAATCTATCTCAATATTCTACTAAGAAAAGAAAATGGGTTTTGTGATAAAAACAAAAACAAAAAAAATTAAAGGTGCAAAAAATAAATGATAGATAATTAAAATAAATTATTCCTGAGCTTAAGAATTATGGATGATTAATATAAAAAGGAATATGTATGAGCCTCTATAATAGTTTAGTTATAACATAAAATAATAATATCAACTCTTAAAATGGATTAGGAGTACCTAAGGTATTGACCTCTCCAAGATGAGTAGACCAAACTATCTTAACTTCTAATAAAATTAACAATCACAAATGACGAGTCAATTATAAATTTTACAGATAGTTAAGATGTTTTAATGTGTATCTCCTACACTATTATTCACCCACAATTCTGGACAGAATAATAGATCGCACATAATTCGACACAAATGATGAATTACTAAACACACGGTATGTATGCTTCAACTTAAAAATAAAAGATTAATTATCAAAGCAATAATAATTCATTAAACTAATCACCCCTCGTGTAGGATTGTAATCTAATCTCAAAAATCAAATCACTTATCAAAAGGCAATGAACTAAACATGCATAATCGAAAGAAACTGAAAAGTTTAAATAACCCAAAGATTCAAACAGTTTTACTTCTTAAAAAGAAAATATGAAATCTCTAGTAAAAAAAGGTAAATAATGAAAAACTAAGTAAAAGAGCATCCAAGTAAAGATAGAAGAACTCGTAGTCTTCGAAACCTCTGGACCATTGCACAACACAAATGATAAGTTGCAGCGTAATCTTTTCCTTCGATTGATCTTCAAGTCTTGAAAATTCGTCCTCAGAAATATGGCTCGACTCTCAAGTCTCAAGCAACTCTCTCAGGACTCAACCACTCAAGCACCACATTTTCTATCTCCTAGAGCCTCTATTTATAGCCTCTAGGTGTTCCAAAATTTTGGTAAAATTTTGATTTGATTGAAAGTCTTCTTATGTCAAAATAATAAAAATTCGGAATAGACTTTGATTAGACTTTAAAATCATCCATTTTTTTTAAAATCAAAGTAAATATTTTTTCAAATGATCGATCCTTGGGACTTAGGATAAAGTTTGAAATTGACCTAGATTTAATATCCCCAAGAAAAGTTGAAGACATCTTAAAATTCAGCTTCGTAACGGCCTAAATATGAATTTTCACGTCCTGTAACAGTGATTTCACAGCTCTCGCAGTGTCCAAATTGAAGTAAAAGTGTAATTTTAATAACTCATAACTCACTGGCAAAAAGGGGGAGTTCACGGGCAGGGAGGTCGAGGGCCGTGAGGTCGCAGACCTGGCACGGTGTCAAACTATCCCTACGTTTGAGTGAAAGAGGTCGTCGGAGAAAGAGGGAGACGTGGGCAGGGAGGTCGCCTAGCGTGATGTCAATCTAGCCCTGCGTCGAGCGGACGAGGTCGCCTAGGGAAGTCCGATGATTCATGCAAAAGGGGAGCTAGGGCATATGGGAGCGGGCTGTTTTTTTTTGGAACATTTTGGTTTTTTTTCCAAATGGCAGAGGGGGAGATCGGGCAAATATGGAGCGTTGAGGGAAAATTTGATCATTATGATGACCGGGATCCTTTTATTTTAGGGTGAGGTCAATTTCTTTGATCTCACCTTCTCTCTCTCTCTCTCTCTATATATATATATATATATATTATTTTCATCCAATGGGATCTAAGCTATTATGAAAGATAACTAAAAGTAAAAAAACAAATATATATCTAAGAAAGTTCCTTCACCTTTTTAAATTTTCTTAACAATTTACTTGGAATACAAATGCAAATCAACATCAAAATTATCTTTATGCTATGACACAATTTTTTTTTACACCATGCGCACATAGTACGGGGTACATACTAGTTAAGATAATTAGAAAATGAGTTCAAAATTAGGTAACCATAATTGATTTATGAAGGTATTGAAATCTTTCAACTTATCTAAATGGGACAAAAATTCAAAGTTATCATAAAGTGAACTGAACTGATTGAAAATGATTGGTTATCAGTCAGTTTATTTTACAGTAAAAATTCAAAATAGATTAGTTCACGGGACTACCTAAGCTAAAAAGTTTTTCTCATGAGTAAAGTTTGGATGGAGTTCCATCTTGGTTCATTCCTATACAAAACAAAGGAAATTTTATTGGGTTGTCTCCTAAGAAGAATCATAGTTTATTGTCACGGGATGGACAAATTGCACATGGATCAGACAATTTCAACGCTTCTTTTTCTGAAGTTTTTGCTGTGTGATTATAGACCACTCACCTTGAAGATTTTCAAATTGTCATTTTCTATGTCCATAGTACCATAGAGGTAAACTTTATTAACCTTGAAAGATCCTCGCCATCTTGTTTTCAACTATTGTTAGATCATTCTGAAATGTAGTCATGCACAATGGACACTATATTTTCAATGTAAAAGTGCTCGTTCTGAAATAAAAAAACATTTCGGTATCACAATAGCCATAACAAGCAGGTTGAAGTAATCGTTCTTTTGTTAGAAACGTGTAGGCACCGAATGACCTCCTCGAAAAGATGTGCAAAAGCTTGTTTCTGACGACATACACAATTGCTTGTATAAGAACCCAAACCTCTGAATTGAATCCTCCACTTCAATCTAGCAAAGAGCACAATATGCATAATTTATTGTAACCCATATAGGATCTTGTATGCAGCTTTTGTCTTCGTAGAAGCCAAGCAAATACTTTGACCCTTAATTGAATCTTAAGCTTCCATCTCAACCAAACTGTGCAAACAGAAAACTGATCAGAATTTCACTTTCATCCATTCCTTTTTGTTGTCCGACAGATTGGACTAAAAGGAAGACAGCTAGTTTCCTCCTTGACTTGAAAAAACTAAAGCAAATGTTCTTGCTATCAAAATTTAACTGTAAAAGGTTAAAACAGCAGCAAAGCTATCACATTTTGTTTCGTATAACAATAAGTCCAAGAGAATCCAGAACTGAATGAGATTACTATTTTTTCCTTTTGATGGTAAAGATAATGTGATTATTATTGATGGAAAAAAAATTAAAACAAATTCTCAAGACCTCTAAAAGATTAAAAACAGAAGGAAAGTTCATGTTTCTCCCAACCACTAACGTCAATAGAAATTTTTCTTTTAAAAGTACATCAATAAATATTAGAAATAGGAAAATGAGTATATGGCAGTAATACATAAATTGTGCTTATTTTTGCCAAAATATACCGATAAACTTTTGAAACAAAACAATGAGCATAGTTCAAAAAAAAAAAAACATGCAGCATATATATACTCAGCAGTATCCAATTCCAATGTAGTAAACATTATTAAGGTAGTCTTATAAGCTACAATTCCACATCATAAGGCAATTACATGAGCAATAAGTACATTTGTGATAGAGTATCACTTTGCATATGATAACACATGTTTTTCTTCAGACTCAATAAATAAACACTAAAATAGGGAGAACAGGAATTACTAACATAGAACAAATCTTTGGCAGTCATATAAGCAAAATATAGGTGATAGGACGCAATGTTCTTATGTTTGAGAGTCTAAGTAAAATCATTTTATGTCCTGTAAACTCATATTGTAGAATCGAATCGTAAATTTATAAAGTTTATGTACCAAATAAGTTTAATTATTTAAGTAATTATTATACATTTGCAAACACATATTTATGATCCATAAGTCACAAACAATGAATATATTTTATTAATATGAAATAAATATGAGAGCAGTCAAAATAACTACTACCACTTATAACTGATCATTTTTAACTAATTATTAACGATTATGTTTATTAAGATAGAAAACTCATAAAACAACAAAAATAAGTAAAATGATTGCACTAAAATTTCTAATCATAATACTAAATAAATAATTGTATGTGGTCATATAAAATCGTATAAACTCATCTATAAGAGTTTATAAAATTCTATAAATTTCTGTAAATTAGTATTTATGTAAAATCTAAGAGTCTAAGTTATTTAAAACTTTATGCCGATTCAATTCGTTTTACTTACCTAACTCTTGAACTCGTAAGAGTTTAAAATTTTGACTCAAGAGTTTGACAACATTAATAGAATGGTAACCTTCTATCCAAGATCACATGTGAAGCCTTGGATGGACAAAAAAAGCATTGTGCACATTGACATCATTCTGCAGGATGCTTTGAACACAAAGCCAACTTCAAAGGAAAAATGTACTATGAAGCACACACTGCTCACAGATAAAACAGAAGATATTTATCATAATGTATCTGTCAGCGCTTGAAACTCAATAGCGATGCACATTCATCTCAATCTGATATGCCGAAAGGAATTAATCCACAACAGTAAATGGACATGGTAACCTGCAAAATAAACTGCTATGCATTTTCCATGTTACAGATTCAGCTGTTAAGAAAGTGTAGCTTATGGGAGTCGAATCCAGTAAATTCATGGGCATAAGAGTTCAGACTGTATAGAATAAAATTAAGTTTACTCAGTCAATAACAAGTACCAATATGATAAATAAGCCAATGTTGATAGAAGAAACATAGAAATGAAGATGTGTACGGCATCCATGGGAGATCTGCAGGACAACGAAGGTCACTCTCCCAAAACACAAGACGATGAAAAAGTTAGGAGCTTGCATAAAGGGCAGGAATTATCTTCATACTTTTAAGTAAACAAAAAAAGGTTAACCAACAAAAATTAGCACACTCAAAGAAAAATTGTAATCCCATAAATAAAAAGCAAAATGACATCTGAATTTGAGTTCCCAGTTAAATCAAAATTACTATTCAGGTTAATGTTTTTCCACCATACAAGCAACAACAACAATAACAAAATCTTATCCTACTAGGTGGAGTCGGCTACATGGATCATACGATGTTATTCGTTGATCCATGTTCATGCGATTCGACAAGATTTTACGCTGACTGTCGGGGCCTAACACAACTCTTCTCCTTTATCCGGACTCCACCATACAAGCAGCATAAACATAATTAAGAATGCCTACCATCAAATCTATTTTGTTTGACAAAGGCACCTCCGCACCAGAGAGAGATGCTGCATCATGTGTCAGCTCTGACTGATAACAGAGATAGGAGGATATAACAAAAAAATGTACAAAGAAATATCTAACTGAAGAGACAGAATTTACAGCATCATAACAAAAGATGTACAAAGCCTAGCTTCTTGGAAACAAATTAGAAGTCCTAAGCAGCCACCCCCGTTGCACAAGAAGGATGTTCATCAAACTGTACAACAAAAAAAAATTGATGCTAGATACATATTTTTTTCCCGCTTTTCCTGCAAATATAATAATATTTTTGTCAATATTGAACAAAATAAATTTTATCTATTGATTGCAAATATTACTGGAATATAGAGAATTCACACTTTAATATGCTGGCTCGGGAATGCAGATGTTCTGAGGATTTCTTGTGTCTCGTCTACAGGTGTCCTTGGTTTACTTAGAATAAAGGCAATTTGATCATACGTTGCAGCTGCTGCAGTTATACGATACCCACTCTCCAATCTTCTATGAATACCTTCACTGGGATATACGAAGTCAAGTTCAACAACCTGCATGCGGAGTAATAGAGCACCACGATTCAAGAAAATCTACAAAATGGAACTCCAAGTAGCTGTGTATGCACACTAAACATATTTTGGCAATTATAACAACTCGTTTCCACCCCGCACCCAGATCCCATAAGGCAAAAGGAAGAAGAGAGATAAAGAACAAACCTGATCTAAGAAGCCTACATTATGGGATACCACAACTGCCCATCTAGTTCCAGCAGTAGCCATTGAGGTAACATAGAAGCCTTCCTGCCATTTCTTATTTATCCATTTGAAAGGAAATGACGGGCTGACCTCGTATGACTGTCGTAAGTATTGTGTACCTGATATAAAATACATAATAGTATAGCAAAATAATGTAAATCCCCAAGCAGAAGATCTGCAAGCCAGAAACGAGAAAGAACTACCTTTAGATGTAACCACTAAAGAACTACCATCGGTCGCCCCAGCTAATGCTGTAATGTAATAATTTTTCTCCCATTGTTCCAAAATCCATTCCTTTATTGAAACAAAAAGTATAAGCCAATGATTAACATGATTTATTGCAACGACAATGAAGTGGAAATAGCATGTCTCATATTCAGATTGAGAAACCTAATTCAGACATGCATAAAGTAAATTACTAAAGATGCTTACTTTGGGCAGGAAATATGAAGATAGAGCATAAACTTGTTCAGAGAAACCAGTGCCCGCATCCATAACGAGCGTCCAAAGATTTGAACAAGATGCAACATGGCTTATGAATAAACTATCTTCAAATCCTTTCCTAGTATTCTGTGCAAGCGTCTCAGCAGTAACATTATAGTGATACCTATTTTTTAATCCACGTTGAGTTATATTCAAAATTCTTGTATCATGATATAACTTGAGCTCATGAATCATATCGAACAGGCACCTTTGCTCCATAGGCTGTCGAGAAGTATACACACTAACCCATTGGGTTTCTGTCATCCCCATTCTGATCTTCTTTGGCTGTTCATCATTCTCTCCCACCGTCAGACGACCTCTCTTTTGACCCACCTGACATAGAAGCTGCATATCATGCAGCTGAATTTTTTATCCATACCATGAGAACTGGAAGCAATAATTGCATTACTCAAAGAAGGAAAACTGTACTTTTACAAACCTTTTGAGCCCCATCAGTGTTGATGGGCCTGATATCTGGCTCTGGACCCACTATGCCATCAAATAAGGAAATATACCTCGCATAATTAGGTTCCTCATCAAACTTCAAGTTGACCACATACTCAACAAAAAGTCTGAAAGGTTGCGGGCAAACACTACAAAGAGATTCGATAGAGGTAGTCATCTTCTTCTTGCACATAAGGAAGCTTTTGTTCTTTCCCTACCAATCATAATATACAGTACATGAGATGATAAAAAAAAAGATGATAACCATAAGAAACATCAGGCCAACAGAGGTTTAGGCGGCTATACCTGATATTCTTCCCAGGGTAAATGACCACATAGAAAGAAAATTAACGTATAAGCAAGAGATTCTAAATCATCTCTCCTGCTTAGAGTCCTTCCCAGGTGAGCATGTACACTGGCATACCTCATGCTCCCCCTGAAAATTTCGGCTAGTCTTTAATACTGAATAGGATCATCACAAACTCAGCTAACTTTGTTCCTAATCAGAAAGAAAAGTACGGAACAAAGAGTCCCGCTTATATACCTGAAAACACCAGGCTTCTGTTCATACTCCACATGCCGGCCTGTACTACTGTCCTTCCACTTAGAAGCTGCCATTTAGGAAGTTCAGTAGCTATAAGATATCTCCGTCGACATAAAGAAACACAAAATATTCAACTGACTTGCATCCATACTAGTCTGTCAATTTCATGTAGATAAATACCTAAGCCAAGATCGACGAGAAAGAGCTTCTTATCATCAGAAGTCCCAGGAGGTCCCAGTAAGAAATTCTCAGGCTTCACATCTCCATGCACATACCTGCATCACAAAAACATTAGAGAATATAGATGTCTAAACATTAATTTATTTTCAAAGTCAGAACATATGATGTTTTTTTAGGGTTTGTTTGGTTGGGGTGAAAGGAAGGGAAATGATGAGAATCCGTTCCCCTCGAGTGGTTCAGTTTAAGTTGGAGGGGAATGAAGGAGAAAGCCCCCCTCCTTTCTCTCTCTAAAAAATAAAGTCCCCCTCCTTTCCCTTCCATTCCCCTCCAATGTCCCAAATCGGGGTGGAAAGGAGGGGAAAGACATTTAATATATATTTCCATTTTTGACTAAATAAATTAAATATATAACTATATATGTAAAGGATAAATCGTCTAAATATAATAACCACTTAACATTCATTCCCTTCCCTTCCCTTTAATGATATCAACAAAACAGAGTTAACTATTCACATTCATTCTCCTACATTCCCTTCCAATCGTTTCCCTTCCCATTGTTTACCTTCCCTTCCCCTTAATGAATTTTGAACCACACATGCCCTTAGAGATAGAACATACTATTTTCATATAATGATATAAAGTGCTTACTCCTCAAAATAGAAACCAAACTGCCAAGCTATGATTTTTTTTTCTTTTGGAAAGGTGATGAGAGCCAAATGCCCCATCCATGTTCATTTATTGATTAAGTCATATATTACAATAGAGATTACAGTGATAACATCAAAGTGATGCCCACTCCCTCAAAAACCTATAAGCATGAGCCGTAATGTCATCCACATAAAAGCATTCACCCCCAAAAGTTACAATTATTGTGTTGGCACCAGATGGCCCACATGAAAGCTAGTGGTGTAGCACACCAATGTTGCAAGACATAGAAGTTGTAGAGTTTTTTTTTTGAAAGTGGAAAGGATGGTTGCCATGTTTGCAATCATCCGATTTTATTGCTATGGATTGGTTACACAGTTTGAATAGAATTCAGTCATTGCTTGTTCGGCAGTGTCGTATCATGTGATGTGCCATCAACATCGTGTTCTCCACATAGCATTGTTCCCATCTGAATATGGCCGCATTTTTGTGTGACCATATTCACCATAGATATGTTAAAGGTGCTGCACGTTGCTGTTTGGATACATATGTGATGTTTTGTTGTTGTTGTTCTCCACTCCTTAACGTCCTCCAAAACTTTGCACACGAAGATGTATCAACCCATTGGCAACCAGCCTTCATCCACACTACTTTCTCCATCGGGCATGCGAAAAACAAATGATCAAAGTCTTCAACTGCGTCCTCACATAATACGCATGTAATGTCCATTTCTTGAGTCCATCGTGCTATATATGTCTTGGTCTGAAGCTGCTATCATCTACAAAGCCATGCAAAAAATTTAATATAGAGAAGAACCTTTAGCTGCCATAAGAGACTGCAATCGACTTGCATATTTCTATCTTCCAAATGATTTCTCTCTGTCGAATAACTTGTACATTGCCTTGACTGAGAATTAACCAACATTCCATATCCATGAATCTGGCCGAGACTCATCCGGCGCGAAGCCCTCAAGGCTCTCAAGGAGCAGGAGATCCTCAATGCGCTGATCTGGAATGATCCAGTAAAATTAGGTGTCCATACCCCATTGGATAGCATAGATCCTAACCAACGATTAGTTGCATGGCGATTTTCAGCTAACGCATACAGATCGGAAAGACTGTGAGAATTCATTGCTTGAATGCACATTCACCCAAGAGCATCTTGCCTCCCGCCATACCTGTCATCCTATATTATATCCAAAAAATAGATGTTCAATGTCCTCCATTGGAGCAGCACAAAATATGCATGAAGGATCAACTCGATTAGTTCATCATGGTATGAGCCGTTGTGTAGACAGTCTTTGCGGTCTCAAGAGCCATGAAAAGAGTTTAATCCTTGACGGGAACTTGAGCTGCCACAGTCCAAACACAGCTCGGTGTACCACTATCCAAGAGCTTACATGCCTCATTTCCAAGTCCATGCTGGTCCGTCCCATTGTGTACAGTCTTGGAAAGATGCCTCAGAGGACACTCATGGGTCCTCCCAGAAGTGAAAATCCAGGCCAAACCCAAAGGATGTTGCCATGAAGTCTCGCAGATTGGGCATAACTAAGATGATGCTTTTCCAAAATGAGGAAGATACACGAATAGGCATTTGTCGCCTTTCCCATGAAAGATTGCAGTCATAGCAAGCAGTGATTACCAAAGACCAAATGTCTTCTTGTTGATGACCCATTAAACGGACAGCCCATTTTGATTGTTGTGCATCATTCATAGTTTTGAGATTCTTGACTCCAAGTATCCCTTCCAAGATAGGGTGACATTTCTTTCCATGCCAGCAAATGTATACATCGGTCAGCATTGGTAGCATGGCGCCAAAAGAAGTCCCGACGTAGAGAATCAATCTGTTGGGCAACACCATAGGCCATCTGAAACACTGTCATAAAATAAATAGGTATCGCAGATAAAACTGTGCGAACCAGCGTCAATCTGCCACCCTGAGAGAGCCATCGAGAGCTCCAGCCCTCGAGTCTCTTCTCCATGTGTTCAACCATTGGGTTCCAGTGTCTGGATACTATCCTGCCATCTAACAGTTGAAGGCCCAAGTAATAAATAGGGAGGCCGCCAATGTCCGTGTCGAGCGCAGAGAAGCACTGTTGAGCAGTAGCATCTACATAAAGAAGAGAAGAAACAAGAGTACGATCTCAACATTAGTTTTTTACCCTTTGCAATGTATCCTCTCCAATATGGAAATTGCTTCAATAGCAATGCAGGTAACCATTTCAACAGACATCCTGCATGTATCGAACAAAAAGGAAGGATCAAGTTATAAACAAGCTTTACAAAAAGTTGATTGAAGAAGATAATATATAACTAACCTTTGAAAGTTGCTGTTCCAGATATCCCAAAGACTCGGTCCCAGCATATCCATGACCTACATAAGTTTTTGTTATAGAACACTTAGACAAATAACCATGAGGTAGAAAGATATTGAACATCAAATTAATCAGGAAAATCACATACCATAACGTAATAGTCACCTTGACGACCTTTGTAATGTGCTCGTGGCACACCATGAATGCCACCAAGATCACTGTGCAAGATAAAATAATGATAGTCAGACATAGCGCAAACATTCTATAAAAAAATGACATGTATTTTTTACTTCTCACTTGTAGACTTGCCACTCATGTGGTGGACCATAACTGCAGCCCTTACTGTCTTTATGTTCAAATTTCAATGCAACCTGGTACACAAAAACATAGAATATTACATTAGAATGTCTTTGTGGATCAGTTATGACTGATATGTGAGAAGATAACAGACCTCTAAAGCATTGGAACCTGTAACTTTATCATTTACATTTGTGGATGAAATACGTCGACCCACATAAACTTGCCCAAATGACCCAGCCCCTAGTTTCCTTTCAACCTTATATTCAGGTGAGTTACCAACCTGAACCTGCAAAAAAGGACACGTTAAAGAAACCCAAAAATTGAAATACGGAGGGATCTTTGTCAACCGAAAAACTCTAGCCCTTTGGTCTTGGTAGCATGTATATAGAGTTCTAGTAGATTCATCTGAAAACACAAAACAAACCAAAAAATATTTACCTGTCAGAGAACAAATGACATCAAAACAGATCTAGAATAACTGAAGTTCATGAACATATTTTAGAACTGGAAAGATGATAATATATTGACTAAATTAACTGAAATGACGGAATTTAATTGCCAAAATTTTGACAGAGCTTAATGACAACATATTTAGTTATGTACCATAATCTTTGCAGGCAACATTTGGTTCATTTTAAAATTAGAATTGTACATACCATTTCCGGAAAGGGCTCATCCCCCGTGCCCGGGGACCCATCGGTGCTCCTGACGACTCCTTTTTCCTCATCATGCCCATCGCCCTCGGCCAACCTGATCTCCTCATTTCTCCCCTCGGACCTCGTCACCGGCGGTTTATCCTCCCCCGGTTTATCCTCCCCTGGAGTGTGATGGTCCGCTGCCGCGGCGGCCACTTCCACCCTCCGCCTCCCCCTCGGACCCTCTACCTTTGCAATCGTCGCCTCGGCCGCTGCTGCCTCTGCCGCCCTCCGCCTCCCCCTGGTGATGGGTCCCTCGGCCTTTGTCACCTCCGTTCGTTTCGCCTCGGCCGCTGCCGCCCTCCGCCTCCCCCTGGTGATGGGTCCCTCGACCTTTGTCACCTCCGTTCGTTTCGCCTCGGTCGCTGCTGCCTCTGCAGCCCTCCGCCTCCCCCTGGTGATGGGTCCCTCGACCTTTGTCACCTCCGTTCGTTTCGCCTCGGGCGCTACCGCCCTCCGCCTACCCCTGGTGATGGGTCCCTCGACCTTTGTCACCTCCGTTCGTTTCGCCTCGGCCGCTGCCGTCCTCCGCCTCCCCCTGCTGATGGGTCCCTCGACCTTTGTCACCTCCATTCGTTTCGCCTCGGCCGCTGCCGCCTCTGCCGCCCTCCGCCTCCCCCTACTGATGGGTCCCTCGACCTTTGTCACCTTCGTTCGTTTCGCCTCGGCCGCTGCCGCCTCTGCGGCCCTCCGCCTCCCCCTGATGATGGGTCCATGGACCTTTGTCACCTCCGGCCGTTTGTCCTCGGCCGCTGCCGCCCTCCGCCTCCCCCTGGTGATCGGTCCCTCGACCTTTTCCGTTGCCGGTCGCTTCGCCTCCGCCCAGCCCCTGCGGAATCCACCCCTGGGTTCCGGCATCATTCGTTCATCCGAACCCATGGCGAAAGGCCCCAGATGACAAGCTCTGAAGAAATGTGGACACTTGAAGCCTCTAACCGTTTCACGGTGATCGCCGGTGAGGCGAAGGGAGAGTAGGGTTTTGAGTGATGATCCGGGAGAGTAACGTAACCAAAACCGGACCGGATCGGCCGGCTCACCGGTACAACCGCGATCGTCATGTAGTCCGGTCCAGTTTAATATCAGAAAAGGTTTCGACATTGAAAATAAGCGGTCGACATGAAAACTGACGAACCGGTTGAAGGGGTTTAATCCGGTCAATTTTAAATTTTAAAGAAAATAATAAAATAAGAAAGTTATTAAAAGGAAAGTTTAAAAAGGAGGAAAGAATGGAATGTAAAAAAAATAAATAGAAATAAAAAATTTAGTATTAAAAATTGAATAACATTAAAAATGAAACTATCAAAGAAAAAAATGGAAATAAAAAAGAAAAGTATTAAATAAAAATAAAAATAGGAGTAATTTAACTTAATATATTAATCTAGCATCTATCATCATGAAATAAAAAATAAAAAATCAATAATAACCTATTAATATTTACATTAATAGTTATTGGTTATATCATTATTAAATTTTAAACTAATTACATTGCCAATTATATCAATATTTTATTATTAATAAGTTATTAGTACAATATTTATATATTACATCACATAACTTATATTATATTTTTAAAATTATTATAGATAATATCATATTAATAATGGATAAATTACACAAAATGCCCTCAAACTTTTAAGTTTGCTCAGCAATGCCCTCCAACTTCATTTTATAACAGCGATGCTCTTCATCTTCAAACTTGTTGCATGGAATGCCCTCCTGATCGGGAATAGCCAATTTTCCGATCGGTCTACTGCGATGCACTCTCTCCGCCATGCAGAAGAGCATTTGACGTGGCACCGTCGCATCAGCAAATTAATATTAATAATAATATATTAAAATAATGGCTTTTCTCTCTCTCCCGTCCTCACCTCCGGCAAGCCCGCGCCGACGAAGAGCAAAAGGAACCCCCCCCCCCCCCCCTCTTCCGCCGCTGGCAAAGGTGAGGCGTGGTCGCCTCCCCTTTGTTGTTCGTCGACGCGCGCAAAAGTGGGGGGGGGGGGGGTCGCCATTCCTCTGCGACCTCGCCGAAGAACAACGAAGGGGGGGGGGGGGGAGGGCTCGTCCCCCTTTGCTTTTCGTTGGCGTGAGCTCGACGGAGGCGAGGACAAGAGACAGAGAAAATAACTTTTTTAATATATTGTTATTATTATTTTATTATTATAATTTATTATTAATTTGTTGAAAAGAGAGTGCATCGTCACGTCAGCAGACCTATCGAAAATTGACTATTCCCGATCGGAAGGGCATTCCATACAATAAGTTTAAAGATGGAGGGTATCGTTATACAAAATGAAGTTGGAGGACATCGCTAAGCAAACTTAAAAGTTGGAAGACATTTGATATAATTTATCTTATTAATAATCCAATCCAACCTACATAAACCTCATGGGGACCGGAGTGATGCAATCATGATTTGATAGCACCAATCGTCAATCAGATTGCTGATGTGCGAATTAGGATTTTTAAAAGGCTCCTCTAATGCCACTCCTATTTCATTTACCGTCACTCCACAAAAAAAGTTATATGACCATTTCACCCTTTTCATGATTTCAACGTCAATGTCAATCTACACTTCAAAATAATTTTTATGTTAAAATAATATTTCTTTCCTACGAATACAATTTATAGATGTCAATGTCAAGTCATTATGTTAGCACTATCTTCTAAAATTATAAAAGTTGATATCTTTAACTTACTTCACAAAAATATTAATAATTACAGATTTTTTCTTTTTTTGTCTCGTAAGTAAATTAGACTTTTCGTTACACTATCTTTTATTTAAAAAAGTGGAATAACATGATTTTTTAAAAATTAGGATAAAATGCAGAACGGATAACGTGGAACACCCATTTGAAATCTTTACTATTCAGGTGATTAATTTAAAATTATTTAAAGTTGGGATAAAATACATAACGATATTATTCTGATTCAAAATTATTACATGCGAAAACTTTTGAATAGCACATGATTGATCTTTTTTTATTTATCAGCTGACTTTAAAAAAAATTATTTGGTTGATATTATAAGAACATGCGCGGACATAAAATGTACTAATTTACGTTTATTTCTAACTTTTAACAAAAAATAATTTCTTCTGACATTTTCCCTATCATATTATAATGAAAGATGTAGCTTACTAGTGAGATTAAAAAAACAGAGAAAATTTGTTAACTATTAACATATTTGATGAAGGAAGCTCAAAATAAAATAAAAACATAAAATGTAACACTTTAACAAATTATATTCTAACAAAAAGACGTGACATTGACATCTATAAATTTTGAAGTGAAAATAATACTATTTTAGAGTGTGGACTGAGATTAACGTACGACATTTTGCATGGCACGTAATGGAGAAGGGTAAAATGGTCAAATGCTTTTTTTAGGAGCGGCAGTAAGTGAAATGGAGTGGCATTAGAGGGAGCCTTTTTAAAGTAAGATAAATTGATTATTTTTTTCTTATTATTAGATTTTACATTGTCCATAATTAAAAATTATCAAATGAAAAGTTCAAACTAATACAAAGGGTTTGGAGTACCAATTCCTTTTGGCGAAAGTATGCAGGGGAGGAATATAACAAATAAGAATGACAAGGTAAGTTGTTATGTGAATAAAGAATCCCAACGAACATGGGGTCGTTCCATGTATTATCGATTTAATTAACTGATAATTTAGATCATCACTTAGATAAATTATCACTATTTAAATTATCGATAATATTACATTATAGTGTTTCGTAAGTGAACTCCGCCTATGTTTTATAGTCGGTCTCAAGCCCGGATAAAGGAGGAGGGTTGTGTTAGGCCCCGATAGGTAACGCACTGTACAGCTCGTTACCCATAGGTAACGCACTGTACAGCTCGGGTACAATGATAAGAAAGCAAGAGCCGCTGCATCCTCGCCTGAATGCAGTGTTAAATGAGCAAGGGCTACCGCACTCTAATGGACGGAGGTGATTAAAGAAGCTAGTTCATGAAACTAAGGTCAGATTAGGTTCTTAGAACATTGGGACGTTGAATGGGAAGCGCCTCGATGTGGCACAAGTAATGGACCAACATAAGATTAGTATCTTATATTTGCAAGAAACTAGATGGATAAGAGAGGGAAGTAAAGAGATTAGATTAAATGGTTCCAAACTTTAGTATAAAGATAAGGTAAAGGGAAGGAATTATGTTAGTATTATCGCGGATGCAGAATGGAGGAAGAATATTGTGAAAGTTAAAAGGATTGAGGATCGAATCATATCCGTGAAAGTAATTATTGGAAAGGAGACTATGAACATTATTAGTGCATATGCACCCCAAGTAGGAGCAGAATCACATCTCAAGGAGAAGTTTTGGGCAGATATGAAGGGTTTGATTAAAAGTATATCAACAACCGAGAAAATTTATATTGTGGGAGACCTTAATGGACATATTGGTAAAGAGGCAGGACCACATGCAAGGATTCACGGTGGTTTTAATTTTGGGGAGTTGAATGAGGAAGGACAAACTATTATTGATTTTTCTTTAGCATACGACCTTAAGATTATCAACACTTATTTTAGGAAGAGAGAGAAACATTTAATCACATACAAAAGTGGAACTCATATGTCTCAAATCAATTTTTTCTTGATAAGAAATACTGATAAAAGACGATGTACTAATTACAAAGTAATTCCTGGGCATGGAGTGACTACACAACATAAATTGTTAGTTCTTGATATGCAAATGAAATGTATAAAACTAAAATCTCGAACAATTTTTTATCGAAAGATCAAGTGGTGACAGTTAAAGAGGGAGAAGCGAGAGACTTTTAGAAGTAAGTTATTAGAGGAAAGTGTGTGGGAGTTAGAAGGATATGCTAGTATCATGTGGGAGAATGTGACAAAAAAGGTTGAAATGGTTGCTAAAGCCATTTTTGGAGAATCAAAAGGTTTTGGATCACGAGATAAGGAGACTTGGTGGTGGAATGAGTAGGTCCAAGAAAAGGTGCGTAATAAGAAGAATTGTTTCAAGGCGATAGACTTGGACAATAGTTCTGACAATTGGAAAAATTATCATTTGATGAAAAGGGAGGCTAAGAAGACAGTTAGTGATGCTCGTGCTAAAGTATATGAGAGGTTTTATAAGAAATTAGGGACAAAGCTGATGAACAAAGGATTTACAAGATTGCAAGGAATAAAGAGAAGGAGTCGAGAGATTTGGATCAAGTAAGATGCATAAAAAATGAAGTTGACAAAGTTTTAGTTACTGAGGAAGATAATAAGAATAGATGGAAAGAGTATTTCTATAAGCCATTTAATGATGGATGTGAAGGTTCTCGTTGTGATTTCGAGGACTTGACAGATAATGAGTGTGAGCTTAATAAGTCATTTTATCGTAGAATTAGAGTCTCGGAGGTTAGCGAAGCTCTTAAGAAAATGGAGAATGGTAAAGCCATGGAACCGGATGGTATACCGATTGAAATTTGAAAATGTTTGGGAGAAAAATGTGTATTGTGGTTATGTAAACTATTTAATGAGATTTTACGATCGAAAAAAATGCCTGATGATTGGAGATTAAGTACATTATTTCCTATTTACAAGAATAAAGGGGATATTCAAAATTGTACAAATTATAGAAGGATTAAACTTATGAGTCACACAATGAAATTATGGAAAAAAGTGATTGAGCACAGATTGAGAACGAAGACTAGTATTTTTTAGAGATAATTTGGGTTCATGCTAAGAAGATCCACTACATAGACGATTTATTTACTAAGGGGGATGATTGAGAAGTATTGAAGTAGGAGAAGAGATTTACATATGGCTTTCATTGACTTAGAGAAGGCGTATGATCGGGTATCAATGGATGAACTTTGAAAAGTCTTGCAAAAGAAGATGGTGAGTGTTGCCTATATTAAGGTAATACAAGATATGTACGATGGGATATTGAATAGGGTTAGGACACCCGGAGGTGAGACAAATAAATTTCTTATAGGAATTGGCCTACATCAAGGATCAGCTTTAAGTCCGTATCTATTTAACTTAGTTATCGATGCTATAATCGAGAGTATCATAAAGGAGGTACTTAAGTGCATGCTATTTGCGGATGATATAGTACTTTTAGCGGTTTTAAGAGGAGAGATTAATATAAAATTGGAAATATGGATAAATACGTTGGAGACAAAGGATTTTCGTTTAAGTAGGAATAAAATAAAATATATGCATTGCAATTTCACAAATAAATAACTTAGAGACGATTTGGAAGTTAGGCTAGGGGAGGATATAATTCCTCAAGGAACAAAGTTTAAATATTTAGGATCAATTGTAAGACAAGATGGGGAGATTGATGACGATGTTAATCATAGAATTTAAGCTGGTTGGTGTAAGTGGAGGAAAGCCACTGGAGTTTTTTGTGATAGAAAAGTACACAATAAAGGTAAAGGAAAATTCTATCGTACTGCTATAAGACCGGCAGTGTTATATGGTAGTGAATGCTGGGCTATGAAGGGACAACATGAACGTAAAGTGGGGGTAGCCGAAATGAGGATGTTGAGATGGATGTGTGATCATACAAGATTAGATAAGATTAGGAATGACCATATACGTAAACGAGTCGGAGTGGCTCATATTAGTGAAAAAATGATAGAGAATCGTTTGAGATGATTTGGTCATGTTCAGAGAAGACCATTAGATGCGCCAGTAAAAAAAGTAGATCAAATAATCTGGAGTCCGATTAAAAGAGGGAGAGGGAGGCCAAGGCGGACACTTGGCGAACTAATAGAGCAAGATCTATTGGTGAATAATATACCGAAAGATTTGGTTACTAATAGAGCGAAATGACGTCGTATGATCCATGTAGCTGACCCCACCTAGTGGGATAAGGCTTTGTTGTTGTTGTAGTGTTTCGTAAGTGCTGATAATATAAATAATAGTCAAAACAGGTAATTGACAAAATTACTAAAATACTCCTAAAAATTATTATAGATTTTAATAACATATTATTATAAATAAATAAAGAAAAAATGGAAAAGTGAATATATATATATATATAAAGATTAGACCATTATCTGTAAAAGATTTCAAATAATAAAAAAGATGAAGTTAAATGATATTTATTTATTAATAAAAAAATTAATTAAATGAATATTTTCGTCAAGCTATATTTTCACCGGCTGATAATTTGAAAAGACACATCTCCTGACTTCTATCTAAATTACCACTGAGTGAATTTTTGTTGTTAATTATGGTAGGAAGAATAAGAGAAATTGTAATTTTTTTATAACCATAATCTAAGAAGATTGAGTAATTATCATAATTATCTTATTTGTTAAATATTGAATTATGGAGAATCAGAAAAGATATTCGATTATCCTGAATTGTTGCTCAATGTTCGTATTTGGTGGCAATTATTCACTATATATTAAGGGATATTGAGCAATGTTTGTAATTGAAAAAGTTGGGACATCTAAATAGAGTGAAACTTTGTTACGTCTATGGAGACAATTTTTGAACTACGTAAAATTTGTGTGTCTTTCCTCTATGTGTAATTTCTTGTTATTCTTCCACTATATGTTCATCAATTTCTCTCTGACACACGAGGAGCAATGGCGACAGACGACGAGAAGGTCAAAATCGAGAAGTTCGATGATAAAGATTTTGACTTCTAGAAGATGCAGATCAAGAAATATTTGTATTATAAGAAATTGAATGGGCCTCTCCCTGAGAAAAAATCAGAGGCAATGAGCGACGCGGTTTGGGCGCTCCTCGATCATCAGGAGCTTGGTGTTATTAGGTTGACATTGGCGCGAAACATAGCATTTAATATTGTGAATGAGAAGGCCACAACAGGTTTGATGAAGGCATTATCAAACGTATACGATAAGTCATCTACATCAAATAAGATGTATCTGGTGAGAAGATTGTTCAACCTGAAGATGTATGAGTCGTGGATCACATCAACGAATTCAACATTATCATTACATAGTTAAATTTGGTGGGTATCATTTTTTATAATGAAGTGAGGGTTTTGATCTTGTTGTCCTATTTGTCAAAAAGTTATGGTGCAACTGTGACGACGGTCAAAAGTGAGGGCTTTGATCATTTTTTATCTTGATGATATTCGAGATTTAATTCGTAGAAAAGAATCTGGAGAAGCCTCATACTCGGCATTGAGTGCAAATGGCAGGGGAAGAATGCAACTAAAAAAGATCAAATGCAAGACGATGAAGTCAGTCGAAATCTGGTGAATTCGCAAGCTGAAATTGTAGGAAGAAATGTCACATGACGAAGAATTGCAGAGCACCTAAGAAGAAAACCAATGAGAAATCGACGAATGTTGCTATAGAAGAAGTCTCACATGCATTGATTCTGAGATCTTGGATTCTGGATTCTAGAGTTTCATATCATTTCACATCATAAAAGAAGTGTATGGAAGATTACACTACTGATAACTTTATCAATGTTTATCTACTTGTTGATAAAGCCTTGAATGTTGTGGGAAAGGAAAAGTGAAAATCGACACTGATAATTGGACAACCTGAAAGCTAAAAGATGTTTGACATATACCGAAACTAAAGAGGAATCTAATTTTGATTGGACAGCTTGACTCGGAGGGTTATACTATTGTATTTGTAGGTAACTGTCATGAACATGCTCCACAAACATTATTTTTATGCAATCATGCATCTAATCAGCATATTAAGTTAGTATAAATATTAATATATTCAGGGTTGCATGTAGCAATTAACTTTTAAATTAAAGCATAATGATAATTAAACTATCGATAAGTATTATAAAAGAATTATATAAGATTATTAGAAATAAATTTTAATATCTGTAAATATTATAATAAACATATTTAACTATGATTAACTAAGGTTAATTATAGGTTTAATACTAATTTTTAACAAAATAATGTGATTGGACCTTTATTTCAACCAATAGGGTTTTAAGCAATTGAAGCAGACAGCTCACCAACTGCTTAGAAAATTATTTTTCCAAATCGCCCATATGACTAAGTAATATATATATTACATATTCTTATCCTCCGAGAGTAGAAACAATTTTAGGGGAAGAGACATATTCGAACGTTCTGAAGAAATTCTATAAGACTGATGATTTAATGTGAATATGTAGATTCGAAACTGACCTTCCAGTTCATGAGATCATATCTTCATGTTTCTTTGTCCATCAATTTTGAAAATTTACATGGTCTAAAATTTTACATGGTCTATCCTTTCGAAGATAGCTTTCCGTGGCCTATAAAATCACCAAAAAAGAACTTTTATATAGGAAGTTATGAATCTACCTTCAAAGGTCGCTCACTCTGTCCTGAGCCAGAGATAGGTCTGCCTTGTTAACTAAGGCATGATTAGGGTAAATAGAATTAGGGTTTGAAATTTAGATATGCTAAATTATACTTCACAATAGTTCGCTGAGAAATAGAATCATCCAATTTAGACCAATATACATGGAGAAATGAATTTTTCATTTCGTAGGGCCTCTTCTATCAAGTTTCGGGACATTGACAGAACATGGACCTAGTTGATTATTTTTGTTATAAGGTTATACGAGTTAAATTCTCTACTTTTATAACTAAATAATAAGGAAGTCTAGTTTTCATGAAAATTATGATCTAGTTAAATAATAAAGCACGAAGATATAATTTATTTAGTTAAATTATGAAAGTTATGATCTAGTTATAATAAAGTATGAAAATTATGATCTAGTTAAATTATTTAGTGACACACACTCTACTAGAACACAAACCTTAAGTCCGATTACCTTAGATTTTATGATTTACTCACTTGAAAGTTGATGATATTTGGGGGTTGCAAACCTTAGAAAGTTTAGGGTACAAGAAGTTATGAATTATTTATTGACAGATACTCAGTTTAAAATTTTGAGACAACACCTAGTTAAGCTATAGAAGATTGAGAAGTTCCACCCTGTTTATCCTCCCCCGGAGTGTGATGGTCCGCTGCCGCGGTGGCCACTTCCACCCTCCGCCTCCCCCTCGGTCCCTCTACCTTTCCAATCGTCACCTCGGCCGCTGCCGCCTCTGTCGCCCTCCACCTACCCCTAGTGATGGGTCCCTCGGTCTTTGTCACCTCCGTTCATTTCACCTCGGCCGCTGCTGCCCTCTGCCTCCCCCGGTGATGGGTCCCTCGACCTTTGTCACCTCCGTTCATTTCACCTTGGTCGTTCCCGCCTCTATCGCCTTCTGCCTCCCTCGGTGATGGGTCCCTCGACCTTTGTCACCTTCATTCGCCTCGGCCACTGCCGCCTTCCGCTTCCTGCTACTGATGAGTCCCTCAACCTTTGTCACCTCCGTTTGTTTCGCCTCTGCGGCCCTCCGCCTCCCCCTGGTGATGGGTCCATGGACCTTTGTCACCTCCGGTCATTTGTCCTCGGCCACTACCGCCCTCCACCTCCCCCTAGTGATCGATCCCTCCACTTTTTTCGTTGTCGATCGCTTCGCCTCCGCCCAGCCCCTGCGGAATCCATTCCTGGGTTCCGGTTTCATTCGTTCATCTGAACCCATGGCGAAAGGCCCTAGATGACAAGCTCTGAAGAAATGTGGATACTTGAAGCCTCTAACCGTTTCACGGTGATTGCCGGTGAGGCGAAGGGAGAGTAGGGTTTTGAGTGATGATCCGGGAGAGTAATGTAACCAAAACTGGACCGGATCGGCCAGTTCACCGGTACAACCGCGATCGTCATGTGTGTCCGATCCAGTTTAATATCAGAAAAGGTTTCAACGTTGAAAATAAGCGATCGACATGAAAACTGACGAATCGGTTGGAGGGGTTTAATCTCGTCAAATTTAAATTTTAAAGAAAATAATAAAATAAGAAAGTTATTAAAATAAAAGTTTAAAAAGGAGGAACAAATGGAATGTAAAAAAATAAATAGAAATGGAAATAAAAAAGTTAAGTATTAATAACTCAATAACTTTAAAAATGAAACTATCAAAGAACAAAAAATTGAAATAATAAAGAAAAGTGTTAGATAAAAATAAAAGGATAAAATGGGTGTCCACCCCCTACACCCCTGCTTGGATCGGTGACCGCCCGATCTCGTCTCGATGGCCCAGATCGAGGCGGACCGGTCTAGGCAACATTTAATATAAAATGGAGGGCGATTCACGATTTTATATAAATGGAGGCCGGTTCACGGTGTGCATTAGTTCGGTTCGTCGATACTAGCCGGTTCGGCTTAGGGATTAGGGTACAAAAGGATTTTCTCCCCCTTTCGCCTCTGTTGCAGTGGACGCCACTCCCTCTCGCCACTGCCGCCGTCACTCCCTCCACGCTCCCTCTCGCTGCTGCCGCCGTCACTCCCCCCGCGACGGAAACTTCCTCTTGACGGTAACCGACCTAATCTACGTTTGTGCCCTAGATCTTGCCTCTGTTGCAATGGACGCTACCGCCGCCGTCACCGCCCGTGCTATCTCGCCACTCCCTCCACGCTCCGTGATGGCAACTTCTCATCCGCGACGACAATGGTCACTTCGCAACATTCGCGACTGACGCCGACCTACTCTGCTCCCTTGCGACGGCCGTCGACTTCCTCTGCATCCGTGCCCTAGATCTCGCCTCTGCTGCTACCACGGACGCGACACGCTGCCACCACCGGACGATGATGCCGCTGCCACGCCACTGTTGCCACTGCCGAGAATGTAATACCCTATCTTTGCCATTGTTGCCGCTTTTATCTTTTTTTTAGATATGTCTACTAACGAATTTGATTTGGGATACCGATTATGCATCTTTGTTGGAACATTTTCCCTCTGTTGCTTCTGCAGAACATTGACATCGTTTGATGCTCGCGACGACTATTGCCACCCTTGGATGCCACTGCCTCCACCCCTAGATGCCACTGCCTCCACCCCTAGACGCCACTACTACCACGGACGATGTCGTCGCTGCCACGCCACTGCTGCCACTGCCACGCCACTGCTGCCACTGCCGAGAATGTGAGACTTTTTTTTGTCTTATAGGTGTTTCTGCTATCTTATTTTTAGATATTTAAGGAAGGAATTAGATTTGGGAAACCGACTATGCTTCTGGAAAAACATTTAAAAGATTCCATTTGTTGAATGCACTGTAATAATAAAGAATAATTCTTGACAGTGTTTAACTTCTGTTATCAGTTTATACATCTCATAGAATTTGATACCCTATTTTCTAATTGTAGCCATGACACATCCTAAATGTTATTGTCAAGAAAAAGCAGCGATAAAGACCTCTTGGACCTCACATAATCCCGATAGAAGGTTCTACGATTGTCCATTTTATGGAGTGAGTTTCGACGACTTAAGTGATTAATGAATTATTGTGTGTATTGTTTACTAATTTTAACATACTTCTACTTTTATATTGTAGCAAAGAAGAGTGTGCCAGTACTTTACATGGGTGGATCCTTCATTTGATGAAAGACCTGCCCAAGTGATAAATGATTTATTGCGCAAACTTGATCGAAGTGAAGTTCGTAATCTGGCCGAAGATGAAGACATTGTCCAATCCTATGGAGTGTCGTTATGTTGTAAAGTCGTTGCTATAATTAGTATTATTGTATTCATAATGTTAGTGTTTATGTGACATGATGGTCATATTATAATACAACACATACAATCATGTTGTGGATTGTTTAGCTTGTGGAATGTCGTTATGTTGTGGAATGTTCATGTTATCCATTTTGCAGTACAAAATGTTTGTCGTTATGTTGTGGAATGCTCATGTTATCCATTTTGCAGTTCAAAATGTTTGTCGTTATGTTGTGGGTTGTTATTGAAAATTTTTGCTTGATCTGAATGATATCCGTGGGTTGTTAATGCAAAATTACAATGCATTAATTAATTTGACTGTGCATTAGTTGAATGGTCCATCGAAATGATACTTTAAGTGGTTGACCCCTGTATTAATTTAAGTGGCCATTCGTGGTCAGGTGGTTCTGGTCTGCTTGTTAAGGGTAACAGGTAATTTGTAGCAGCTCCATTCTTATCAGAACCACACAACTCTGACAAGAAAACAAAGTGGAGTGCCAAAACAGACAAATGCAGAGAGATGATATAGTGGTTAAAAGTAAGTAACAGAGGTTGAAGACGAGGGCAGAATGGTCTTAACGTGTGATGTAGTGATAGTGGTAACATTTTTGCATGGTTATTAGCTTTAGTAGTTTGCTTTAAAAGCCTAAGCCAATTGCATGAAGGCAATCTACAAACACTGCAACCTCTCCTCTTATCTATTCCTTGTGTGCTGCTTCCACCTCGCTCAGAGCCCCTCGGTTCTTTCTTGAATCCCCATGGCATTACACTCCTCAATCCACAAAAAAAGAGAAAAAAAATGAATTGGATGATGGAGGAAGTGGATGTATCAGAAGTCAGTCGGCGGCGAAAACTTTTGATACAAACACAAGCCTCGTGATGGATAAATACAAATCAATAAACAATAATCAGCAGGGAGTTGAACTACCAAGGCCATGACCACCTCACAATAGGAACAAAAGGAAGACAATATTCAGCATGCAGAATGCATTAAGTTTTTTTGTTTGAGCACTAAGTGTTTAGGATACACAACAGAACAAAGACTTCTCCTTGAAGGAGTTTATGATACACAACAGATAGAAAGTAGACTTCTCATATACACAACAGAATCTACATCACAAGCACATAACATTTTGGCCTGCATTCTGCCCTTGCACAACACATATACCCAGACTCTGGCCTGCATTCTGCCATTGCACAACACATAAGCATTAGACAAAAGAAATAAGTTAACAATGCAGTAACCACTAAATATCAATGCAGTAACCACTAAACACTAGACTAAAGAAATAAGTTAACAACACTAGACAATGAGTATATTCCAACATCTGTTGTTAAGACTAAAGAAATAAGTTAACAAACACTAGACAATGCAGTAACCACTAAATAAGCACACCACATAAGCACATCACATAAGCACAGCACATAAGATTCCTGGATTATGCATTTGCACAGCACATAAGCATTTGTTGAGTAATCTGCCCTTCAATAGTTTCATACATAACACTAGACAATCTCCACATGGGATTCACATAAAAAACAAAGGAAGTCAAGGAAATAAAAATTAAATGAACGAACCTTCATTTTTACATTTGACAAGCATATCTCATGGTTCTCCTTCATTTCCAGCATCCTATAAAGCAAGACAAATTATAGATAAGTAGAATGATATAATGGACAAAGGCGGTAAAAGATTTTATGCCTTAAACGTTTGACATGTTCTTTTATCATGTCCCTGCTCTCCACAGTGTCCACAACTTCTTTTTCTAGACTCATTCTGGGACATGAAAATTTTAATTCCAGATTTAATCCTTCCAACATTTCTAGGCTTGCCCTTAGACTTCACACGTAGTGGGTCACGAATAATGATTTGTGAATCATTCAAGGTGATTGAGGTTGGTTGACTTAAAGGATTAACGGTTGTGCTTCCTCGCTCACTACCATGAACTTGACTTGTGCTTGCGTTACTTGCATCTATAACTATATTTTCCATATGAAAAGTCCTCATCTTTGTTATCAAATCATAAACAAGTGGTGCCCCAAATTGCAAATGTTAAGCTGAAATCAAACCCATCTCTTGTACTTTCCATAAATTACTTTGCCAAGTTAATTTTTGAATGGGTGTAATGGAATCACTATAAGAGGACGTGCTTTTATAAATGGCATGTGAATTTGCATATCTTGTCCATCGATGAAGTAGATATTCTTCAGGCAAGGATCTCACTTTTTTCTTATGCAGAACATTTAAAACATGACAACAAAATATTCCTTCTTGTTCGAACTTCTTGTAAGAACATTTGACACTAATTGTTTCAGACTTACTAAACTCAACAATATATTTGCCCTCATCATTAGTGCTCATATGGTAAATCGAGTATACAAATTTCTCTATCTTTGCAAATCTTATTAGCATCTAAGCTGAAAGATTCTACATATTCCGATTGAAACTTGCAAAATGTGGCATGTGTGTAAATGTTACCTGCATGGACCTCTAAGGGATTTCTTAAATGTACGCAGGAGAAGAGTTCATTGTTTGAAAGTCTTCTTGTTCTTCATGCCCACGATGACTTTGGACAGCTCTCTCATATTGCTCCACAAAATCTGAAAGCGATGTGTTCGCATTGACATCGGCATCAAAAAAGGCATTAATACTTTCTGCTCTTTGCGTCGTCCGCATACCTGCAGTGAACACATCTACAAAATAAAGTGAAACCCATTGTGAACGCTTGTTGTACATAACTTCTAACCAATGCCCACATGGAATTTGAAACTTTTGCTTCAAATGGATCCAACCCTCTTCAAATTCATCTATATTTGATGATCCATAAAGCTAGTTATTATATTCTTCTTTAAATGTCGACAGTGAATATAAATCCTACATATGAGTCATTGTATTCCTAGCAATATGCCATGTACAAAATATATGCTTAGTGTGCGGGAAAACCTTGCGTATAGCATTGCCCATAGCGATATCCTGGTCTGTAATAATACATTTTGGATGCTTCTCATTCATACATTCAGACCATTTTTCAAATAGCCATGTGAATGTTTTCTCTGTCTCATCTGCAAACAAAGCACAACCAAATAAGCATGATCGCCAATGATGATTTATTCCAGTGAAAGGAGCAAATGGCATTCTCATATTATTTGTTTGATATGTTGTATCAAATACTACCACATCGTCGAATGTCAAATAACTGTCTCTTGACCCATCAGCCCAAAAAAATTTAGAACGGTACCATCTACATCGAGCTCCCATCTATGAAAGAAACCTGGGTTAACACTTGTCTTACTTTAAAAAATAGATATAATACTTGGACATTCGACAGAAAAGTTGCCTTTTCTTCTAGTTCTCAAGTGGTCAATACAATATTGGATCGTTATAAATGGTTCTCCGGACATATTAAGCGCTCTAGCAATCCTAGATGGATCCATGCCGAAATCACGTAGGTTACCAATAGCTTCTTTGGACATTGAGCTTATTTCCTTATGCGATCTCAAATACTTTACTTTCGAAGGACTTGTAAGAGGATGACTGTGCTCTTCATGAAATTTTCTTATTTCTCACTTTCCATCTTTTCTTACACCAACATATAGATGGACGGAGCAATCGTCCCTGACTTCCCTTCTCTGTGTAAATGCTTTCTCAATTCCTTGCTTCAATCTCTTATGACCTTCTTTAGAACAAACAAAAGTTCTATTAATAATATTTCCCATAATCTTAAACTTGTGTGAATTTTGCCTTCTAATAGAAAAGCCAGCCATTTTAGCATACATATTATAATATTTATATGCTTCGTCTTCTGTTCCAAAGGTCATCCCAACGTATGGTTTTGATAGCTCATAAGATTTGATATATGCTCCATCATCTTTCTCTTCCTTTAATCCCTCGCTAGACATCTCCTCCATATTGTCAAGTCTAACAATGCTCTCTGCATCCATCTCCATAATATAACAACAACCTTTAACATACAAATATGTAGAAAATCAATTATAGAAGTTAAAGGGGGTGGACACCCATTTTATCCATTATAGAAACACACATACTAATTCTAAGAACAAATAATAGCAAAATCTAAACTGACTAATGACCAAATTATAGAGAAAAAGAGAATCAAAATGGACTAATAATATTATATTTCTTTCCATGTTTTTCTGTAACCACCTATCTCCATTCTAAGGTTCTTAGAAAATGAAGATCACTTCTATCACTTTTCATCGCAGCTTCATAAGCATTAGTAAACGAGAACTCCATTCTAAGATTGCTACATTCGTCAAAGCTTAAAATTTATTAATATTAGCTTCTTAGAAAATGAAGATCGCTTCTAACATTCTTCATCGCAGCTTCATAAACTTTAATAAATGACTAAGATGTCAGACCTAGCGGCGTCGCATCCGTGGCAGCAGCGACGTCCGGGGAAGCAATAGCAGTGGAGGTCACTCGCGGCTCATGGGGAGGAAGTCACTGTCGCCATCACAGAAGTCGCTGACGCGAAGTGAGACGAGCCTAGCGAGCATGGAGGGAGTGGCGGCCGTGGAGATCTAGGGCACCAACGAGCGTGGAGATGCTGTGGATGCAAACGAGGTCGGTCGTCGGCGCGGAGCATGGAGATGCTGTGGACGCAAACGAATCTACATCGGCACGGAGCGAGGAGATGCTGTGGACGCAAACGAGGCCGGTCGTCGACGCGAAGCGTGGAGATGTTGTGGATGCAAACGAGGTCGGTCACTGGCGTGGAGCGTGGAGATGCTGTGGACGCAAACGAGGTCGGTCGCCGGCGCGGAGTGTGGAGATGTTGTGGAAGCAAACGAGGTTAGTCGCCCGTGCGGCCGTGAGAGGAGGAGAGAGAAAAAACCTTTTAGACTCGGCCCTTTTGTACCCTAATCCCTAAGCCAAACCGGCTCGTATCGACGAATCGAACCGATGCACACCGCGAACCAGCCTCCATTTATATAAAATCGCGAACCGGCCTCCATTTTATATTAAATGTTGCCTAGATCGGTCCGCCTCGATATGGGCCGTCGCGCCGAGATCGGGCGGTCACCGATCCAGGCAGGGTGGACACTCATTTTATCCAAAATAAAAAATAGGAGTAATTTAACTTAATATATTAATCTAGCATCTATCATCATGAAATAAAAAATAAAAAATCAATAATAACCAATTAATATTTACATTAATAGTTATCATTAATAAATTTTAAACTAATTACATTGACAATTATATTAATATTTTATTATTAATAAGTTATTAGTACAATATTCATATATTACATCACATAAGTTATATTATACTTTTAAAAAGGTTTTTCCACTGAACCCTTGAACTATGAACTTTTTTCGCTTCTACCCATGTCTTTCGAATATTTTGCTGACCCCTCCAAAGTATATCATCTTTTCCACTTAAGTTCATCCGTCAACTTCTATTAACTTTCTAGTTTATTTTATTTTATTTATTTATAAAATGACCAAATTATCCATTCTTCCTATCATCTAATATTTAAAATATAAAATAATGTATTATAAAAATAAAAAAATAGGATTCGCCCCTCTCAGGCGACAAGATCGCAAAGGGGCGTCCCCCTCCCCTTATTTCTATTGTCGGCCGAAGGGGGCTACGATCTAGTCGTCAGTCGCAAGGGAGACGCAGGGGGGTTGCGATCTCATTGCCAGCCGCAAGGGAGATGCCTGACGAGCAGATTTGCGGGAGAGGGGGGGAGGGGGGTGTCGACGCCTCTGCAATCTCGTCATCGGAGATCATAGAGAGAGTGTGCTTGGCGACGACTAGATGGGGTCAGCGCTGTTGTCCCTAGCGCTACTGCTCCGCCTGTTCTGGCTCTACGCCTCTGACGCGTCGGTGGAGGCCGGCTTCCTGTTCTTTCGCGCGCTCTACGCACCTCTCGAGCGGGTGCTTGGTTGCCGAGACGCGCTGAGGGGATTCCTCCTCTTCGTTGGCCCCGATGTGGAGGAGCGATTCATGCGCTCCCTCGGGTACATGCTCTCTAAGTGGTGCCTCCTTCGGGTCAACATGCGCGTCGACAACCCACGACTTCATGTCGTCCGCCTTCGATTTGGTCTCCTAAAGGACGACGAAGAGGAGGACAGGGATTGAACTAGAGCCGGGGACGACGAAGATGTTGAAGGGGAGCGCCACTTCTCATCGCACCCGCATCTTAACCGGGCCGAAGCTCGGGTCGGCGTATGCGTCCGTTCCCAGCTTGGACCGGTCGAGCGAGAACCCGTAGCGAGACCGGATGCATACGCCGTCCCGAGCTAGGACCGAGTTGAAAATTAATAGGAAAGTTAACAAAAGTTGACGGATAAACTTAAATGAAAAATGTGATATACTTTAGGGGGGCAGCAAAATATTCCAAAGATATGTGTAGACGCGGAAAAAATTCATTATTATAGATAATATCATATTAATAAGCCAATCCAACCTAGATGAACCTGATGGGTCCGGACCGATGCAATCATGATTTGGTAGCACCGATTGTCAATCAGACTTGGTAAATATTGCTGATGTGCAAATTAGGATCTTTAAAAAGCTCCCTCTAAAATGCCACTCTTATTTCATTTACCGCCACTCCAAAAAAAAGTTATATGACCATTTCACCCTTTTCATGATTTCACGTGAAAAACTTGTACGTCAATGTCAATCTACACTTCAAAATAATTTTTATGTTAAAATAATATTTTTTCGAATACAATTTATAGATGTCAATGTCAAGTCATTATGTTTAGCACTATCTTCTAAAATTATAAAAGTTGATATCTTTAACTTACTTCACAACATTATTAATAATTACAGATTTTTTCTTTTTTTAATCTCGTAAGTAAATTAGACTTTTCGTTACACTATCTTTTAGTAAAAAAGTGGAATAAACGATTTTTTTTTAAAATTAGGATAAAATGCAGAACGAAGAAAGTGGAATACCCCATTTGAAATCTTTAGTATTCGGGTGATTAATTTTAAATTATTTAAAGTTGGGATAAAATACATAACGATATTACTCTGATGCAAAATTATTACATGCGAAAACTTTTTAATAGCACATGATTGATCTTTTCTTATTTATCAGTTGACTTTAAAAAATATTTATTTGGTTGATACTGCGTGGACAAAAAATGTACTAATTTAAGTTTATTTCTAACTTTTAACAAAAATATAATTTCTTCTGACATTTTCCTTATCATATTACAATAAAAGATGTAGCTTACTAGTGAGATAAAAAAAAAAAAGAGAGAAAATTTGTTAACTATTAATATATTTAATGAAGGAAGCTCAAAATAAAATGAAAATAAAAAAACATAAAATGTAAATATACTTTAACAAATTATATTCTAACAAAAAGACGTGACATTGACATCTATAAATTTTGAAGTGAAAAAAAAACTATTTTAGAGTGTGGACATTAATGTACGACATTTTGCATGTCACTCAATGGAGAAGGGTAAAATGGTCAAATACTTTTTTTAGGAGCGGCAGTAAGTGAAATGGAGCGGCATGAGAGCAATGTTATAAGATTCGGCTCGGACATCGACTCAGATAGATCAACGGGCCAGGTCGGACCGATTGGACCGGATCAAATTGAATGATCGGATCGGATAATATAAATTAATAAAAGAATAAAATAAGTTAAAGAGATTGATATAATCTTATTAATATATAATATTACATTTAAAAAAATATAAAATATAGTATAATAAAGTAAAATAAAATAATTCAAATTAAATAATATAATAAAGTAATTTGAATTAAGTCATCAACATAAATAAAAAAATTCTTACGAGGTAGATATAAATAAAAAAATAGTGAAAATTTTTATATATGCGACAAGAAGATATTAAAATATAAATTTCAAGAAATATATATATATATACTAAGTCTAAATGTTTTAATAAATTTTTTATGTTTCAATTTTATTTTCATTTTAACAATTGATCCGGACCAGGTCGGTTAAACCTGCCGAGTCGATCAATTGAACTCGAGTTTCAATTGGGTTTGACCGGATCAAAGCGGATCAAACCCTTTTATGAATCATCAACATTGTATTAGAGGGAGCCTTTTTAAAATAAGATAAATAGATTAATTTTTTCTTATTAGTAGATTTTATATTGTCCATAATTAAAAATTATCAGACGAAAAGTTCAAACTAATACAAAGGGTTTGGATTTCCAATTCCTTTTGGCGAAAAGATGCACAGACCACGGTGAGGAATATAACAAATAAGAAAGACAAGGTAAGTTGTCATGTGAATAAATAATGTCAACCACACGGGCATTTGGCTCATTACCGATTTACTTAACTTATAATTTAGATCATCATTTAAATGGGTAAATTACATCAAATGCCCTTCAACTTTCACGTTTGCTCAGTTATGTCCTCCAGCTTTACTTTATAACAGTGATGTCCTCCATCTTTTAATTCATTTCACCCGATGCCCTCTTTACCTAGGATAGGTGATTTCTCGATCATCGAGCTGATGTGGCACATACGTGACGCTGACAAGACATCTTTTCTTTTCTACATACTGACGTGACAATATTAAATAAAATAAAAATATTAATTAAAAAATAAAAAAACTGCCACCTCACTGCGTGAGGTGGGGGTTCCCACCCCTCCAACCTCGCTGGCGCACGGGATGCTGACGAACAAGCAACGACGGGAGAAAGGGGGCCTCGACCCCCCTCTGCGTCCTCGTCAGTCCCAATGAGATCGCAGAGGGGGGGCCTCGAGTGCGCGAGAAGAGGGGGAGGGGGGGGCTCGACTCCCCTCAGCGACCTCGTCGGCGACAGTCGCAGAGGGGGCGAGGGGCCCCCCTTCTCCTCGTCGACGCACAGGAGAGGGGGGTCTGCGTCCTTGTCGATGACCAATGAAGTCGCAGAGAGGGGTCGAGGCCCCCCTTCTCCTGCGCGCAACAAGGAGAAGGGGGGCATCGTCCCCCTCTGCGACCTTGCCGGTGACCGACGGGGTCGAGGCCCCCCTTCTCCTGCGCGCAACAAGAAGAAGGGGGGCGATACCGGCAAGGTCGCAGAGGGTGGTCGAGGCCCTCCCTTCTCCCGCGCGCCAACAAGAAGAAGGGGGGGCATCGCCCCCCTTTGCGACCTCGTCGACGAGGAGAAGAGGGGGGTCTCGACCCCCCTCTGCGACCTCGTCGACGACAGTCGCAGAGGGGAGCGAGGCCCCCCCTTCTCCTCGTCGGCGCGCAAGAGAAGGGGGGCTCGACCCCCTCTGCGTCCTTGCCGGCGACCGGCGAGGTCGCAGAGGGGGTCGAGGCCCCCTTTCTCCCGCCGTTGTCTCTTCGTTGGCGTCCCGCGTGCCGGCGAGGTTGGAGGGGTGGGAACCCTCACCTCACGCAGTGAGATGGCAAATTTTTTATTTTTTTATTAATATTTTTATTTTTTAATATTGCCACGTCAGCATATAGAGAAGAAAAGATGTCCTATCAGTGTCACGTGTGTGCCACGTCATGATCGGGAAATCGTCTATCTCAGGTAAAAAGGGCATCGGGTGAAATGAATTAAAAGATGGAGGGCATCGCTATTACAAAGTGAAGTTGGAAGGCATGACTGAGCAAACATGAAAGTTGGAAGGCATTTGATGCATTTTACCCTCATTTAAATAGATTATCACTATTTAAATTATCGGTAATATTACATTACATGTTTGATAAGTACTGATAATATAAATAATAGTTAAAACGGATAATGACAAAATTACTAAAATATTCCTAAAAATTATTATAGATTTTAATATCATATTATTATAAGTAAATAAAGAAAAAAATAGAAAAAGTGAATATATATAAAAAAAGATGAGACAATTATTTGTAAAAGATTCCAAATAATAATAAAGATGAAGTTAAATAATATTTATTTATTAATAAAATATTTTAAAAAATTAAATAAATAAATATTTTCATCAAAATGTATTTTCACCGACTGGTAATTTGAAAAGACACCTCCCCTGCATACTATCTAAATTATTAGTGATGTGATAATCAAGATTAGCAGAGCAATTAAAATTATCGATAATCTATCACAGCCAAACGAGATAATATGATGGCCCTAAAAATTTTAATTAAATGGTTCAAATTATTAATGAATTACTATTAACCATAATTTTTTAATTGATGATAGAATTATTGAATAATCAAATCATTCAAGACCTATTTTTATAATTCAAAATAATTCAACATTGAAAAAGGTTAAATAAAGTCCTTTTTATAATGCTTTTTAAGATTAATAGTATTTTCACATAGTTCCTAATTTTATTGGATCGCAAGGAATTTAGGATAAAAATTGATGTATTAAAAATTTTAATTGATTTTCTAAATATAGTCATAAAATTGTAATGAAAAAGGAAAGTAAGATATATATATATATAGTCTCTATTGGGACCAAACTAGGATGAAAAATTAGGAGTGACCAATATAATGCAAATGTAAATATTAAAATAGTAATATTAATTCAGTTATAATGATTGTTAAAATAATTATTAGTTTTAATGTATTAAGCGGTTCAACTTCAAAACATAAAAGTACATAAAATTTTTTGTTCTAAAATAAAGAAAAATATTTTAATATTTAGGTCTGACAAAACAGAAATATTTCAAAGTTCTAAAAATTTTCAATGGAAGGCACTTTTCAAAAAGCTGCTTCATTTGTTTTTTTCCAAACAGATATTTTTAGTTCTTATGTGTTTGGGTATCATATTATGTAAATTTATCTATAAAACAAAAGATTTATAATTGAAAATAAGAATAATACCCATCATTATTTTTGTATATAAAGATAAAATCCCCTCAAAAAGTATATAAAAATAAAAAATAATGTTATAATTAAGGTTTAACATTTGGGTAGGAGAAGAAAAAGATAAGGAGTGGATTGAGGAGGCTGGTGCAGAATGAATAAAAAAAGAAAAGTATAATAAAAAAATGAGAAGGGAGGAAAGAGTTGTTGCATATGCATTCTTTTTTTTTCTCTATTTGTGGAAGTTTTAAAGTTTGACTTCATTGATATATTGACAAAAATCAATTCAGAATTTAGGCGAGGCATGATTAATATTAATGATAATATATGCAGGAAAGAACTTAATTAGTGCTAATAATAATGTATATATATATGATCTTCAGAGGTGAGTAATGGCCACCCTTGGACTCTGCCTTGGTCGACTTCTGTCTCTACCCTTCAACATGAATATTGCACCTTTTTGAATAATAGTTATATGGTTGTGATTAAATATAAAAAGCTAATATTAAATTCAATGATAGTTGAATCTCAACAATATAATCCTCATCTAAGGAACCTTATTTGATGCTTGTATGTTGATTATACAAAAATTGGTTGCATGCTACTTAAAATCATAAAAAATATATTACATTAATATTTTATTGTTAATAGGTTAATAGTACAATATCATTAAAATCTATATCGGTTGGAGTTAGTTAGGTGGAGTTTGATTCTGGGCCTAATTTGTTATTAGTTATGGCAGGACGAATATGAGATATTGTAATTTTTTTATAACTACTAAGAAGATTGAGTGATTATCATAACTATCTTATTTGTTAGATATCGAGTTATGAAGAATCATGACACATATTCGGTTATCCAGGGTTGTTGCTCAAGGTCCATATTTGGTGGCAGTTATCCATTATATATTGAGGGATATGTGAGCAATGTTTGTAATTGAAAAAGTTGAGATATTTGAATAGAGTGAAACACTGTGACGATCATAGACGTAGGAGACAATTTTCGAATCACGTAAAATTTGTGTCTTTTTCTCCGTGTGTGATTTCTTGTTATTATTCCATTATTTATTCATTAATTTTCTCTGACATCGGTATCAATGATTTATTAGTATCGAGGATATTCCGCATCAATTGGAATCAGAGCTTCGACGAAGAGTTCGTGGGTAGTGGGAGTGATGGCGACAGATGACGAGAAGGTCAAAATTGAGAAGTTCGATGGTAAAGACTTTGACTTTTGGAAGATGTAGATCAAGAACTATCTATATTATAAGACATTGCACGGGCCCCTCTCTGAGGAAAGCTGAAGGCGATGAGCGACGCGGTCTGGTGGCTCCTCGATCGACAAGCGCTTGATGTTAACAGGCTAACGTTGGCGCGAAATGTAGCCTTTAACATCGTGAATGAGAAGACCACAACGAGTTTAATGAAGGAATTATCAAACATGTACGAGAAGTCGTCTACATCAAATAAAGTATATTTGGTGAGAAGATTGTTCAACTTGAAGAAGTCTGAGTCATAGATCACATCAATGAATTCAATATTATCATTACACAATTGAATTCAGTGAGTATCACTTTTGATGATGGAGTGAGGGCTTTGATCTTGTTGTCCTATTTGTCAAAAAGTTGAGGTACAATTGTGATGGCGCAGTTCTTCCGATTCAACGAAGTTGAAGCTTGATGATATTCGAATTTTGATTATGAGCGAAGATGTTCGCAAGAGAGAATTAGGAGAAGCCTCAAGCTCGGCGTTGAGTGCAGAGGATGGAGGAAGAACACAATAGCAAGAACAAAATTAAGAAAGATCAAACATAAGGCGACGAGGTCAGTCGAGATCTAGTGAATTTGCAAGCTAGAATTGCATGAAGAAATGTTACATGAAGAAGAATTACAGAGCACCTAAAAAGAAAATCAATAAAAAGTCGACGAATGCTGCTATAGAAAAAGTGTCAGATGCATTGATTTTGAGTGTTGACAGTTTGACAAAATCTTGAATTCTAGAGTTTCATACCATTCCACATCACAAATAGAGTGTATGGAAGATTACACTATTGGTAACTTTGGCAAGATTTATCTAGTTGATGATAAAGCCTTAGATGTTCTGGGAAAGGGGAAGTGAAACTTGTCATTGATAATGGGACAACCTATAAGCTGAAAGATGTTCGACATATACCGGAACTAAAGAGGAATCTAATATTGGTTGAATAGCTTGACTCGGAGGGTTACACTACTGTATTTGTAGGTAACCGTCATGGACATGCTCCACAAACATCATTATAATTAAATTATCATTATATTATATAATCATGCATCTAATTAGCATTTTAAGTTAGTATAGATGTTCATATAGTCAGGGTTGCATATAGCAATTAACTTTTGGAGCATAATGATAATTAAATTATCGATAAGTATCTTAAAGAAATTATATAAGATTGTTAGAAATACATTTTAATATTTGTAAATATTGTAATAAACATGTTTTAACTATGATTAACTAAGGTTAATTATAGGTTTAACACTAATTTTTAAAAAAATAATATAATTTGATCTTTATTTCAACCAATAGGGCTGCTTAGAAAATGATTTTTCCAAACTGCCATATGACTAGATAAAAATCTGAAAAATATATAAATTACAAATTCTTATTCTCAGAGAGCAAAAATAGTTTCAAGGGAAGAGACATATCCGAACGTTTTGAAGAAATTCTACAAGGCCAATGATTTAAGGTGAATATGTAGATTCGAAACTGACCTTCTAGTTTATGAGATCATATCTTCATATTTTTTTTCTCCATAAATTTTGAAATTTTAATGGTCTCCTTTCGAAGGTAGCTTTCTGTGGCCTCTGAAATTACTGAAAAATGACTTTTATATAAAAAGTTATGAACCTACATTCAAAGGTCGCTCACTCTGTCCTGAGTGAGAGATAGGTCTGCCTTGTTAATTAGGGTATGATTAGGGTAAATAGAATTAGGATTTGAAATTTAGATATGCTGAATTATACTTCACAATGGTTCACTGAGAAGTGGAATCATCCAATTTAGACCTGTATATATGGAGAAATGATTTTTTTCATTTCGTAGGGCCTCTTCTGTCAGGTTTCAGGACATTGACAGAACATGGACCTAGTTGATTATTTTTGTTATAAGATTATACAAGGAGTTAAATTATCTAATTTTATAACTAAATAATAAGGAAGTTTAGTTCTCATAAAAATCATGATATAGTTAAATAATAAAGTATGAAGAAATTTATAAATTAATCTTTTAGTGACACACATTCTACCAACACAAATGTCCCATTGCCTTAGATTTTATGATTTACTCACTTAGAAATTGATGATATTTGGGGATTGGAAATCTTAGTAAGTCTAGTTTCTAGTCCATCTAAAATCATAAAATTTTCACGTAGGTTTGAGAAGTTATGAATTATTTATTGACATGTACTTAGTTTGGAATCCTGAGAGAGCACATAGGTAAGCTGTGGAAGATTGAGAAGTTCCATGTGTGAAATACACTATGAATACAAATATCTGAAGTTAGATATTAGTATCAGAAGAGATTATATGAATTTTAAGGTGCATAAAGATTCATGCATCATGAGCATACATTGCATACTATTTTAATGTGATTAGAAAATGAAATAGCATTATTACTTGTAGAAAACTATTAAGGTACAAGTGAAAAGAAGGAAATCTAATAAATCTTCTTAAAAGAATAAAGTATCAAGGTGAGTGGGTAAATTTACAACATAACAAAATATTATATATTAGTTCTTTTATTTATGAGATTATCTCAAGCGAAGATTATTACTGTTATTACTATTATTATTAAAACATATCTTGAATTATGAAATGAATGATATGTTTCAAGAATTTCATATAAGATGGAGTCACCACTTATATGAAAATGTTTCTAGGGAGCAATGCTTGTGAAGTTAAAATAAGTTTTACTTCATAAAAATATGTGATTATGATGTGTATTTTGATATTGTTAACTCCATGTATTCATTGGTTTGTTAGTTGAAAAAGATTTTTGGGATCGCATTCGATATACATGAAGCCTTTGTGACGTATATTGAGTGTTTTTCTCCTTTATGGGCTGCTCTACGTGCACGTATTGACCCATGATATGCTCTGCGTATCCAAGATGGAGGAATACATATTGACCCATGATTTGCTCTTCGTATTCGAGACTCTTTATTATGAAGCTCTGCTTAACTATATGACATACAATTATAGAGAAATACGTATTAACCCATGATTTATTCTGCGTATTCGACACTATTGATTGTGAAGCTTTTCTTAACTGTATGACACATGATAGAGATACATATTGACCCATGATAAGTATGTGCGATAACACATGTGTGGAGTTTAACTGTGAATATGATGATATCTTGAATAACTTTTATTTATGTAAAAGTTCATATGATTTGGCAACTTATGTTATATGAGTTATACTTTAAATGTTTTCTCATATGGAGAATCTGATTATTTAAATGTTATATGCATTCGTATTGTTCCCATATTTTATACTTTTATTCTACTCACTAAGCAAACGATTGTTGCTCACATTACTCTTGTTGAATTTTTCAGATAATTCTAAGTTCTCGAGTTGAGTCTATTCGAAGTTTGCTTTAAATGCATATAGAAGAGGTCGAACCGTCGGTGCACTTTTATTTTTCACTTCACTTTTGTCTTTAAAAGCATGCATGTAATAGATAAACTCGGAAGTTGTATTAGAGTTTATTATAATCTTTTTATAAGGTTGTAAAAACTTGATCTTGTGGGGCGTTATATATGAAATGATTAGTGGAAAAAAATATAATGACAATATGTGAATGATATGTCTTATAACTATTTATTTAACTTTCATGAATATATATGCATCTTTTGTATGTATTGACAAATAACACAAGATAAGTTAGGGAGAAGGTTTTTGCAGTTGCTGATTCAGACGATACATCTTAAGCCTGACATTGTAGACTTGGATATATGAGTGATAAGTGGATGAAGATTCTACACAAGATGGGTCGACTACCGAGTCTGAAGTCAGTTGATGACAGACTTTGTGAAGGTTGTGTGATGGAAAAGTAGAAGAAAGTCACCTTCGTACCAAGGATGTCAAAGAGTATCAAGTTAGAACTTGTCCACACAGATGTGTGGGGGCCATCTCTAGTTTCATCCCTCAGCGTATCATTATATTATGTGACATTTATCGATGATTATTCCAGGAATGCATGTGTTTATTTTTTGAAAAATAAATCTGACGTCTTCTCTACTCTCAAGAAATGAAATGTACATGTAGAGAACGAAACTGACGTCATGATTGTCTAACACTAACCGTGAGTATGCGAATCGTGAGTTCAAGGAGTTCTACGGGGAACATGGCATTGGGATAGAGATGACAGTTTCGAGGATGCCACAACAGAACGAAGTTGCTGAACTGATGAATAGGACGTTGAATGAGCATGCTAGGAGCATGAGGATCCATGCAGTTTGATAACTTCATGACTAGCACATGATATGCTAAGTATTTTTCTGACCAATGTTACACTAAACATTTTGATAATTCATATTACTGCTGTATGTGTATGATATGCTCATCAAAAGTTCAGATATGATGAAAATCAAAAAGCTGAATGAAGAATTATAAAATATGTTTGAGATGAAAGATTTGGGAGCCGCAAAGAAGATTCTTGGGATGGAGATTGTTCGGAATAGGAAAGTAGGTACTCTAAAGTTAACACAAGAATCTTATGTTAAAAAGGTGTTGGAGAGGTTTTTCATACAAGATGTCAAGACAGTGCAAACACCCTTGTTGAGTCACTTCAAATTTTTGAAAGAGTAATAATCCAAGATAGATATGGAACGTGCACAAATGCAGAAGATTCCATATGCATCAGCAATAGACAGTCTTATGTGCGCTATTGTTAGCACCAGATCAGACATTGCTTATGTAGTGAGAGTTGTGAGCAAATACACATCAAATTTAGGGAAGCAGTATTGGAAAGTAGTAAAGTGGATCCTTCTATATTTGAAAGGAACCAATAGTACGTGCTTGTGTTTAGGTAAAAGTAATTAGGATATGAAGGGTATGTTGATGTAGATTTAGGTGGTGACGTGACACGGCGATAAGTTGGATGTCTCAATTGCAGAAGGTTGTTGCTTTCTGTGCTATCGAATGTACATTGTCATGATAGAGGCACATAAGGAGATAATTTGGCTGAAGGGGTTCCTTTGAAATTTTTTTTGTATAATATAGTTGTGACCTCATTTGTTATTTATCACTTGTGAAATAACATATTGTCCATGTGTAAACACCCATTTTTTACAAATAATCTCACTTGAGATAATGAATATGGTCTCCTTGCAAAATGAAAAAAGTAGTTCAAAATCTATAAATATTAAAATGTACTTTTCTACTTTTAATATAATAATATATTTCCATTGATACCTTTTTTATTTTCTAATATCATATCGATGGAGTGTGTATTGTTTGGATTACTATAATTAGGAATATTGTGCAATCTAATGACACAAATTTTGAGATTTCATTGTATCTTATCTACTTCAACCGATATGCCCTTAGGCACGGCCATACATAACATAGAAATCACACTTGGAAAGGGCGGACAATTAGCTAGAGCAGCAGGTGCTGTAGCGAAACTGATTGCAAAAGAGGGTAAATCGGCCACATTAAGATTACCATCTGGTGAGGTCCGCTTGATATCCAAAAACTGCTTAGCAACAGTTGGACAAGTGGGTAATGTTGGGGTGAACCAAAAAAGTTTGGGTAGAGCCGGATGTTTAGATTTACATAAGAGTTCAAGTTAATATTTTCAGTCATGGTACATAAAAAAAGTAAAGTTATCAAATAATTTCAAATCATATACAACTTATGTGTTATCAATAAAAAAGAGCATCATATTGTGAAATCATTTATTATCATTTATTTATACAGTTATAAATATTATTAGAATCATAATATATCATTTATTTCATATAGTATTGATTATCATTTCCCCACCTAGTGGGTTGTTGTTGTAGTATTGATTATCATATTGTTGGTTACTGAGAAATCTTTCATTTATAATAGTTAAAATTTTTGTTATTAGCTTATTATATAATAAAATATTACGAATCCTAGTTGTTTGATATGATAAATTGTTGAGTCTTCTATCTTCTTAATTTTTATAGAATAACAACTTGATAACAACAAAAAGTAACTATATATAACTAAAAATTCTTATCATAAATAATATATGATTATAAATAATATTAGTAGAAAATATATCATTTATTTCATATATTATTGAGTATCATATTATTGTTTATAAAAAAATCTTTCATTTATAACAATTGAAAATTTTGTTATTAGTTCATTAGAATATCTTAATCAATTAACAAACTATTAATAATAATAACATAATGGGTAAGTTTGGTTGAATATTTTATTATTACTTGATTACATATCTTATATTGATTTGTAACGAAATATCCAATAATACTTAACTCTTTTGTCACCTTGATAGAATGACAATTTAACAACAACAAAATATAATTATATACAATTACAAATTATTAGCATAAATAATATATGATTATAAATATTATTAGCAGAAAATTAATCATTTACTTCATATATTATTGCTTACATAAAAAACTTTTATTTATAGTAATCGAATAATTTGTTTAACTTCTATATATATATATATATATATGTATGTATGTATGTATGTATGTGTATATACACACATACATACATACATACATATATATATACATGGAGAGATATGTATAATAATAAATTAACAAAATGCTAACAATAAATTTGGTTGATGATTTTATTATTGGCTGATTAATCCTATATTGATTTATAATGAATTATTACATATAAATATACATATAATAATAAATTAATAAATTTTTAAAAATAATAAAATAATTAAATTTTTTTGATTATTTTATTATTAGCCGAATAGGTATCCTGTATTGGTTATAACGAATTATTCAATAATAATAAAATAATTACGAATTCTAATTGTTTTGATATTGTAAAATGGTAGTAAATTTTCTTGATAGAATAACAATATGATAGCAACAAAAAATAACTATATACAACTAAAAATTATTAGTTACCATAATGTATTAGTATAAATATGAGCACAAAAGGTATATCATTTATTTCATATATTATTTGCTACAAAAAATTATTTCATTTATATTAGTTGAATAATTTGTTTAACCTTTTACTTATATATATGCATATATAGATAAATAAGTTGTAGATAGATACATGTTATCATAATATTATATTTAAACATTTTATGATACTTGCATTAATCATCAATAGATATTATCATTAGAGTATGAAATGCATGTCTTTAACTCGAGTGCATGTATGAAATGCATGTCTTTAACTCGAGTATGCACTCATTGTCTTCAAAGAGGGCATCGAGTATGCAAATAAAAAATGAAAACCCCTTATAATATTTAATATTTTTTATTAGATAAAGATAAGTATTTTTCCTTATAACATTTAACATTTTTTAGATAGAAAAATTATATATAGATATTTTTTTTATTACGCACAAACCTATATTTGTAGGTTCACACATACTTTTCGTCTTTAAAGAGATCATGAAGTATGTAAATAAAAAATTGAAAGTCCTTCTATTTATAGTTACAAATATGAAATTTAAAAACATAAATAAATAAAATTATATATAGTTAAGAACTAACTTTGAGAAAGTGACGATTTTGTAATTATAACGCAAAGCTCTCTCCTTTCATCAATCATCTATTCTTTTTTTAGAATTTTTTATTTTTAAAATATTAGAAAATTAATATTAAAAATATCAATTAGTTAATACAATTATTTATTAATCAACATTAAAATTATAAGTTATCATAATATTTGACAATTCATATTCCATAACTTTGTATATATTTCAAAAGAAAAATTTTATTAATAAAAAATAAAATTCCAATAAAAATATGTTACTTTTTAAAAATCAAATGTCAAAATAATATCATATTTTTTCTTTATGATTTTATTTTTGATATTTTTGTTAAAAAATATTAACAAATTAATATTAAAAATAACAATTAGTTAATGCAAGAGTGCATGAAGTTGCCCATGGAGGGGGAGCTACGAATCGGAAGCTTGGAGGCCATTTTTCTCTTGCTGAAGGAAGTTGGAAGAGGAGGTTGCGGCTACACCATGATAACATTAATCCTATTATAAATAAGATTAAAAATATTAAATTAAACTTTCTATAATAAGCATATTATATACAACAAATAAGATATTAAATATGTTTTATCTATAAATTATGCACCTTATGTAATTAATTTGTTAATTGAGTAATAAATATTTTTTAAAAAGTTTTCGATAGAAATTAAGTTTACACCTGGACTATGTTCATTTTTGCTAACACAAGATACCTACACCTTTATCAAACTACGCCAATAAAACAATAGATAATAACAAATTAAGCTTTTTATAATAAACAAATTATATTTATTTATATAATAATTTTTTTTACAAATTGTGTACCTTACATAATTAAAATTTTAACTAACAAATAAATATTTTTAAAATTTTCAGTCAAAATTAAGTCTGTCTTTACTATGTTCATTTTTCACTAATACAACATCTAAGCCTACACTTTTATCAAACTACCCTATTATATATAAGATAATAAAAAAATATTAAATTAAGCTTCTATAATAAATATATTATATATAGTAAATAAAATATTAATGTTTTTATTTATGAATTATGTATGTTAAATAAATATCTTGTTAATTAATTAATACATACTCTTTTGAGATTAGATTAGTATTTTCATTAACTTAATTGAATAAGTTAATAATATTAATAATAGGATAGAAGTTAATTTAAGAATTTATATTTAGTTTGCTTTTTCTAAAAGCAAATGAAAAGAAAATATGAGAGGAACTTAGTGGTAAGAGAGAGAATAAAAGAGGGAAAAGAGAGAGGTTGAAACTAGGTCAGGTCATTTGTTTTTGTGTCGATAATGTTACCATGTTACATCATTTGATAGACCCCGATCAAAACTAAACGATTAATTCCGAATTGCTACATAATTTAAAAAATAAGAAATATTTTATTTATTACATATAATATATTTATTTTGATAATATTAACTTAATGTTATTTATTACTTACATTTTTTAAAATTTTTTTTATTATGTTTTAATATATTTATAAAATTTACATAACAATTTTTAAAATTCAAATTTTGACATTTATTAATCAACAAATTTACTTTTAAAATGATTTTATCCAAAATACCTTTTCAATTCTCATAATTATATTTAATTTCATCTGAATACATCCAAAATTAGTTTATGGACTCTAATTATTACTAAACCCTACTAATAAGTCGATGAGAAGACAAGGATGCATGCATGCATGCATGCATACATGAATGAAGGATGCATGAGAGGAGGGGAGCTACAAACTTTTGGGGTAGGATGGTCCCAATTTCCAAAGCTTTTCAACTTCAAGGGAAATTTTCCTTTATAGAGAAAAACAATTGCTGGGAAATTATTAATATAAAGCTCAATTTTGGAGTCGCAGCGATTACACACACTAATGATCCCAGCCACATTTTGGAAGGCCTTCTTGTGTTCATATAGTTTCATTTATTATGCTTTTTTTTAAGAAGACAAAGATTCATTAATGATCTCGGAATATGAAATGATAAATAGATACATGTAATTTCGTTCATCGGTTCGTGCATCTATTTTTGGTAGTGGTGGTGTAAAAGATAGATATGATATGAGAAGGTCGCCTTCGTTCGAGTCTTAGTGGCGCATTTCGAGGTTGTGCAAAGTGCAAACATCCAAAGGGAGGTGGGATCCACAGTTCGGTGGGCACGCGTACTAATTAATTAACCAATCTCATGTGAAAGATGGGCTTGGAGGTCGGAGAAATTAAATGGGGCCGAAATATAAAGATGATAAAAAAAATTGATATTATATATATATATATTGAGAGCGTGGGACGCGTGTATTATTTATTTATTTTTGACATCTTTTTTTACTAAAAGTTTAGATGATCATTCATAAAACATAATTTGTTAGGATTTGAAAAATTGAGAGAAATTATGTATCATAAAAAAATTTGAAAATTTTAAGGTGACACAAAATTTTATTAGATGGAAAAATAAAAAAAATACAAAATCATATTACTTTTAGATTGGAGCCTTAGGGAGTTTATATGATACTTCTTTCTCCAGATAATAAGAATTATAAATCGATTGAAATTTTAAATTAATCCTTAAAAAATAGGAATTATAAATCGATTCACAAGATAACATGTTGTGCTAACAGTCTCAGTACATAATGACTTGTTCATACCAAAATTAGAGAGCATGCATCGTGTCCTCTCTAGAAAAATTATGATCATGCGTTATGTTACACCATTTTGCTGTAGTATATCCCTGATGGTGTGATGCCTCGTCACATCATTGCAGAATTGATCAAATCCAGACAAACAAAATTTTAAATCATTTTCGGTACGAAAGCGTTTCACATTTTTCGATGTCTGATTCTTCATTAATGCCTTCCACTATTTGAATGTTTCGAATGCCACGCTCTTGTGCTTTATCATGAATACTCATATCATTCTCGAGTAATCATTTATCACATATAGGAAGTATATAGAACCTCCTAGAAATGGAACTGAGATGAGCCCCAACAGTAAGCGTTGATGTAATCGAGTGTTGCATTTATCTTGTGCACGATTTTGCTGAATTGTTGTCATTTTTTGCTTGCAAAAAATGCAGTGCTTGTAGAATCCGATTTCAGATATCTTCTGACCATCCCTTTCAGATTGGCGTTTATTGAGGATGTCCATCCCTTTCTGACCATATGTCTAAGTCTCATGTGCCACAACTTGGATGTTTTCTGTTTCTGATTTGGATGAATTACCTATTGCACCGCGTTAGAAATTATTGTGTCTTGTAGCATGTACAAGGACTTTTGCCTGGCTCATCTCATGACTTCAACATCATCCTTGATGATCATGAGAACACCTTTTGAGCTTCCATCTAACATTCTTTGGAGTCCAGAACTCTTAACGATATCATATTTTTCTTCAATTGTGAAACATGACGAACCTCTGTCAATGTCCTCACCCGATTGTCATTAGTTCTGATATGAATTGAGTCGATTTCAACTATTTTATAGGCTGCATCATTGCCCATGATGATATTTCCGCCATCAATATTTAGATACTCTCCGTGCGGAGTCATATGATAGGAACATCCTGAATTCAAAACCCAACTCTCCTCCAAACATTTCTGATCAGACACTATGAGAGTCAAATCGTTATCATCAGATTCGCTATTCTGGTGTGCTACTGCAGCAACCGTGTCCGTCTTCTTCTTTTTGGGGGCAGTCCTTCTTCCAGTGAACATGTTCGTTGCAGTAGTTACAGATATCATTCGGATTGACGTTGTTCTTCTTCTTTGACTTACTCTTCTTAGGGTTTGGATGATGTCCGTTCTCTACGATTGTCATCCACCCTACGCCCTGAGTTTCCACAGCCTTACCAGACGCCCTATGATGAAGTTTACGAGTATATAGACTCGATCATACTTTTTCTAAAATAATTGTGTCTATTTCGATGATAAAAGATTAAAGGAAATTTTCGTATAACAGAGGAAGAGACACCAATAGAAGTAGACTAGCATCTTCATCTTCAATTTTCACATACGTTTCGTAATTCCATCGACAGAGTATTCATCTGATTAAGATGATCTTTCATAGAGGTACCTTCTTGCATGCGGAAGACGAAAAGACGTTGCTTCAACAACAACAAGTTTCGATCACAGACCAGCCACCATTTCTTGATCGGCGTTTTTGATAATCACCTCGTCCGCCAAGCACAAAAGGATCATGAGTACGCCTTATCTTTATGTGTTGCCAAGTTTGCGAGGTCTACTTCTTTTTCTTTGCCCTTCAAGTTTTCCTCTTTTGATTTGTTCTTCGATACGTTCGTGATCGATGCCCAAACTCCTTTTGTTTTAGAAGTGCCCGCATCTTGATCTGCTAGAAAATGAAACTATTTCTCCATGTGAATTTCTCGATGTTCACGTTGTGCGATGCCATCTCTACGCCTGACAGAGGATCAACGATGAAGCTTTGCTCTTATATCAGTTTGTTAGAATTTCTGCACGAGAGAAATTATGCACCGTAAGAAAACTCAAGAAATTTAAGGCGATAAAGAATTTTATTAAATGAAAATATCATAAGAGAATTACAAGATTAGATTACCTTCTTTTTGGACCCTTAGAGAGTTTATATAGGAACTCTCTTCTACAGACGATAGGAATTACAGACCGATTGAGACTCTGAATTATTGACTGTGCAGTGAGACCTCAAGTGCAAGGGCGCCTTTTACTTGAGTCCATACGGGTTTTCAGTTGGAGTAGGATTCAAGACATTATAAATATAATTTTATAAGATAAGAAGTTTTATAACATGTTATATCTATTAGAAAGAATGGTAATGTGCAGAAGTTTGTAAAGTTCAAAATTTATTAATATAATTATTGTTGTGAATTGTATTTTTGTTATGCCCAATAATCCTTTAAACTATTAATGAAGAAAGATATTGAAAAAAAAGTATAACAATTCCAAATTTTAAATAAGGGTATTTAAGCTATTTGGAGGAAACTTAGATTAGACTCTATAAAAAATCCACAATCTTCCCACGTGACGACTGCAATCATAGAGAAGGAAAAAAATATAAAAGAATAAAGAGGAAGATGACAAAGGAGAAGAGAACATGGATAAGGAAAAGGGGATCAACATTGAGGAAGAACAAGACCATAAGTATGTAAAGGAGATCCACCCTCTCTCCCTTCTCAATGATGTTTTTGTTTGGATTGAGAGTTTCAATAACACCTTGTTCTTGATTAGGATTTTGATTGAGGGATTGCATTGATAGAATCATTAGATCTATGTCTTTGGATCTATTAATGATTGTCATGATTAGATCTTTATTCTTTATGCCCTAAATTTTCATAAAATTTGAGGAAAAACCCTAACTCTTGATAATGAATGAAAATTGCATGCTTTAATGTGTTCTATGATGCATAGATGCTAAGAGATCATACTTACAATCTTTATGATGTTTTAAATTATTTTTTACTAAAGTTTTGATTTCAAAAATTGAGTTTTTTGGATTGAAAATCGGAATTATAGGACGCTGACACGGTCGTGCCAACCCTAGGAATGACCATGACTTAGCGCACGAGGTAGAGGCGATTAGGCTCTCGGTCATGCCCGTGTCACCTTTATCACGATTATAAGGCTAGAAATGGCTGAAGCTAGGCACGATCATGACAACTCTAGCACGACCGTGACAAAGGGTAGGCATGGCCGTGATTGTTGTGGGGACGACCATGACGCTTTGGGCACGACCGTGACAAGGGTAGGTACGACCGTGATTGTTGTGGGCACGGACGTGATAGTGCTAGGCATGGGCATGACAATTTTGGACACGACTGTGACGCTGGAAAATGCATTGTATGATGTATTGAACCTTCTAATGTATATAGATTATGTATGAATGTGTATTGATTGTACATGACATGTAATGCATGCTTAGCGTAGTTAGCAAAAGGATGAAAGATGGATGTGATTGTTTGATGTATTGATGACTAATGAAGTATGAAATTGAATGAAATGCCTTGGCACACATTACGTTAGGGAAGTAAATGTCATTCACCTTATGGTGATTGAGACTTTTGAGAAAATAATATCATCACCTAAAATGATGTTTGAGATTTTTTTAGGGGCCATTGGCCTAGTTGTAATGATGTTGTTCTATGTCTTCAATTAAGCAAAGATGAAATATGAGGGCAAGAAGTAAATGCCTTTCACCTCACGATGATTGAGATTTTTTTTAGGAAATAATGTCATCACTAAAAAGATGTTTAATATTTCTCAATTCCCTATAATCTAATGTAATGATATGGTAAAGATGAAAGATGTGTAAGAAGTAAATGTCTTTCATCTTACAGTGATTGAGACTTCTTTATGCCATCACTCAAAAGGTGTCTGAGATTTTTGAGTTCTCTATTAATTAATGTAATGATGTCAACATGTATTAATTATTAAACAAAGATCAAGCATAGTATATAATGAATATAATGGTATTGAATGTAAAAATAGAAGTAAATGTCTTTCACATCATGGTCGGGAAATAGTGCCAATCATCTAAAAAATGTTTGAAATTTTTCAATGTAAAGATGAAAGATATTATAAGATAAGATAAAATAAGAATGAAAGTGAAGTTTAACTTCAAAGTATCCTGTAACAAAGAAAGTTATGATGATGATATAGAAGTAAAGATGAAAAGTAAAGTATGTACTTCAAGGGGATGTAAGTTTAAAAAGTAAAGTTCTGCATTTGTGTATGTACTTTCTAAGGAACAACGTCCCTCATCATAAAGTGTGCGTATTTCTAAAGATGAAGGATGAAAATGTTTGTATTCCTAAGACATGACTTATATATGAAATGAAAGATGATGATATTATATGATAAAGATGAAGAACGAAGATGATATGTGAAGGATTACATAATAAAGAGAGAAAGAAGAATGAAAGAAGATCCAAAGAGTTATAGCAACTCTAAAAAAATATAAAGTGTGGAAGACGTTAACTAATAAGTAATAAGGAGTTATGAAGAAACTCATATCATGTACATGTTAATGAAAGTGAAATGAAATGATATATCATGATTATGTATGAATGATATGAATGTATATTTCTATTGTATGATACTTGTAGATGGATCCAAAAGTAAGCAGATGTGATATGATGTTTATATTTCATGAATGTACATGAAGAATGAACGTAAGTGAGGTGTAATTCATGTAAAGTTCATGATATAGTTCATCGTATGCATCTTCATATGTTATTGTTATTAAGATGATGATGCATTGCATGAATATAGGATATTGTTGTATGCATGACCTTTACATACTCTAATTGGGAAATCCTGCACTCTAGATCAGTGCAGGTAACCAAGATTAATTGATGGATGACAACTCAAGCTCATGATGAAGCGTAGATTTAACTAAGTCTTAAAATTCTATTTGAACATTGAGGTTAATGATGTAATGAAGATTAGGCATTTAATGTTTTCTGACGTATTAGTTCTGATATGATTAATAGAAAGTTTTTGTTCATGATGATTTTTACTAAAATGTTAAAGTCTTTCGTTGTTACATGATGTATGACGAACGGGTTAACGACGTGAAATTCTCCTAAATGCCCAAAACTTTTAGGATAAATTTTGGGTCATTATTGTAACGATATGAGGTTTAAGGACCAAGATGATTTGATTGAATAGTCCCACATAGGTAAAACACGGAGGTGGTCATGGGCTTATATGTAGCTATCCCCTTCACTTATCAAGACGCGTTTTAAATTCGTGCGGACCAATGGCCCAAAGGCAACAATATCTTTATTGGGTCGGGAAGTGTTACAGAATGGTATTAGAGCCAACTTCACGTGCTCACTTGAGCCACGTGGAAAATACGGTTCAGGAGTCGACACGGACCCCGCTCAACGAGGACGTTGAGTCCTTTATGTAGAGAAGATTGCAATGACTTAGAGGTTTAAGGGCTAGGATGATCTCATTCAATAGTCTCACATGGGCAAAATACGAAGATGATCATGAGCTCATATATAACTACTCCTTCATCAATGAAGATGCGTTTTACATTCATGTGGGCTAATGATCCAAAGCGAACAATATCTTGATTGGACAAAGGGAGTATTACAATGATATCAGAGCTGACCTCGCATGCTCACTTGAGTCATGTGGGAAACATGGGTCATGAGCCAACACAGATCACTTAACGAGGACGTTGAGCCCCCTAAGGGAGGAACATTATAACGACATGAGGAGGTCTAAGGACTAAAATGGTTTGATTGAATAGTTCCACATGAGCAAAACACGGAGGTGTTCATGACCTTATATGTATTTACCCATTTCACCTATCAATACGCGTTTTAAATTCTGCGGACCATGACTCAAAGGAAATAATATCTTGATTGGACCGGAGTGTTACATAAAATATATGCGTAAAAAGAAAATATATGTGTAATTAATTTGGTTAGTAATTAATTTGGTTAGTAATTAATTACAATAATTTGATTTATTATAGAAAGAAATTAAAATTATTAGTGGATATATTATATTTTCTATAAGTACACATATTATATTAGAATTTTTTTCATAAATATACATGCAATTTTCTCATAATATAATAATATATTATATTTATGTAAATATCATAACATTGGAGGGAGCATATGGCATATATTATATGTACTATACTTCAAAAAGTTGACGTGGGGACGCATATGGTAAAAAAAAGTGTTATGTAGATCCATCCCTCCTTGCAAAGGTCATTCATTGATCCAAAGGTTTTGTGGGGACGGCTAAATGGTGTCTAGTTTTTCTTCAATAATTGCTGATATTTTTACTTTTTTCTTCAATGATTGCTGATATTATTAATATATATATAATTTGAACTTAACTTATATTACGATTCAGTTGTAGTTCTTAATCTAAAACGACAAAGAACCTCACATAGTTGATTTCATTGATCATAATGACATTATCAAATTATATGAAATAAAATCATAATTATTTAAAAAAATGTTATTATTCCGTATGAACTTAACTAAAGTTATGACTAGTCAAGCTTGCCTTGAGAGGTGTTCAAGAGTCAAGCTTGACCCAACCCATGAACAAATCTTGGGATGGGTTGCGTTAAAATCTTTTGGGGGTCATATTCGACTCAACCCGACTCGGTTCGTGTGACGATCCTAAGTTCATTCTAAAAGTTTTGAACATTTAGAAAAATTTCGTGTCTTTGTTATATATCATTTAATAACAAAAAACTTAATAATTTAGAGAAAATCATAATAAGTAAAAAAAATTCATAACAATTTAACATCTTTTTCTTCTAGCATCTCATGAGACATTAAATATTTAAAGACTTCATTACATAGTGAGCATCAATGTTCTACTAGAACTATAAAATTTATTAATCCTTAAGCATCTGAGCATCATGAGCTTGAGCTATCATCCACTTAATCTTGATTACTTGCACGAATCCAAAGTGCATGATTCCTTAGTTAAAATATGTAAAGGTTATGTAGCATGATAATCCATCACATGCTTCTACATGTGATGCATCTTCCTTATAATATCATAAGCATATAAACATGCATGCTATGGACTATATCATCCTTCCGCATCATTACATCATGCTTACATTCTTGACATAACATAATATTCTTGAAATATAAACATCAGGATATTTCTATTTTACGTTAGACCCATCATCTGCAAATGTCATACAATAAACATATTCATTCATATCATGCATAAACCATCATGATTTATCATTTCATTTCTTAGGATTGTGTTTAGTACCGGAATTTAGCAAGAACTTGCCCAAGTTTCCTTTAGTTCAACCAAATAGTTGAACTGACGGGAACTTGAAAAGATCCCCTCAGTTCTTGTCACGTGACGAGAATTGACTCGCAAATTCTCCATCGAACTTTCTTGCTCAAAGCGGCCGACTTTTTTTTCTTTTTTTTTTGCTTTCAATTCTTTATTATGTTTTAATCAGTAGAATATTATTAATTACTATTTGATGTTAATATTATTCATTAAAATATTTTTATATTATCTTAAGTAATAATCAATTATAATATTTTATTTCTTGATATATTATCATTTTTCTTATAAGTGTCTTTACTTTCCATCTTTACTTCATTATCGTCTTAACTTTCTTTCTTTGTTATAAAACACATTGAAATTAAACTTCATTTTAATTCTCATTTTATCTTATAACATCTGTGATCTTAACAATAGTTAAAAGAATCATATCAACATCATTACATTGTCTAGCTAGGCCACATCCTTGAAAACAAGCACATAAAAGAATACACACTTTTTTATGAGGGACTTTGTTCCTTCAGAAACATATACACAAATGCAAAACTTTACTTCGCGGACTTAAGTCCACTTGAAATACACACATAGATGATAGGTGCAAGACTTTGCTTTCCACCATTACTGAGTGACAAGGACATTCTTCAATTTTAGGTGCATTATGCTTTGTAATACATCAATCATTTTCATATTTTAGTCTAGTTATGACTGGGCATGTATTATGTGTATCTATGTGTCATATACAATCAATACACATAAATACATAACCTATATACATTAGAAAATAGATTTAATACATCTTAAAAGACATTTTCTAACATCACAGCCGTACCCAAAATTGTTATGACCATGCTTAGATTAGTCATGGTCATGCCTAGCACTGCGACAATCATGTCGAGCCTTGTCACGACCGTTCTCAGAATTGTCATGGTCGTAAGCCTTTTCATAGTCATTCCGATTCGTGGCCAAAATTTAGCTTGGTCGCTCTCACTCACGGTCGTGATCAAGTTGATCACGTCCATGACATATGTCACATGAGTGGCTAAGAGTCCTTTCATTAGTTGCTCGTCTGCTCGATCATGGTCGTTCTTAGGATTGACACGATTGTGCTGACGTATCCCAATTTCTAGCTCAAAAATATCAATTTTGAGGTGAAAATCTTTAAAGAATCATACATATCATCCCTAACAACTTTAAGGGACATTCACATACATCTAATAGACATATAAAATGAATAAAATCATGAGAACCATAACATAAAGAAGAATTTGAGCATATAAATATAATATAAATATAAATATATAGATCTAAGCATAAAACATATGATCAATGCACCCTCAATCCAATTCCTGCTAAAAACTAGAGTGTTCTTAGATCTCTCAATCCAAATATGAAATCTAGGAAGAGAGGGGTTGGATCCCCTTTACATACTTAGAGCTTTGATCTCTTTATTCTTCATTGATCCCTTTTCCCTTGTCCATGTTCTTTTCTTCTTTGTTATCTTCTTCTTCCTCGTTCTCTTCTTTTCTTACACTATGGTTGCAGATGTCACATAGGAGAAATAAGAAAAGAGAGAAGAGGGAGAGTTTGAGGACTTTTTATAGAGTTTAGTATAGAGTTTTTTTTCTAATTGACTTAAATACTCTTATTTAAATATTTGGGATGTTACAATTCGAATTGGATCAGATCGAGTCGAAGTTATCCGACCACTAAATTTTATTTATTTTTCTCACTATTTACATTTATTTAATATTTATTTTAAAATACAAAATAAGTTTTAACTACTTAAATATTATTTATACACTTAAAAAATTCTATTTCATTTTTAATTTTTTTAAAATCAAACGTAAGATTAAATTTGAATAATAAATAAATAAAAAATTGAATCATCAAGTCTACTCGAGTTGAAAAAAAATCTAACTCTTACCCAATCCAACCGATAATAAGAAGAACAGATTGACTCTGATCCAAGAGTCAAGGAACACCCTGCTTACCTTTAGAGTGTCTGTAGCAAGAAAATGAATACAAAGAACAATTTATGAATTTATAACAAATATAAGAGTATCAAATTGTTCATAGTTGGCTTATGTGAAACCAGACAATCTTTAATTCCTTGATAGAATGATCCATGTGCTAAAAAAAAAATAATAAGTTATGAGCAGACATATCCTATTCGAAGGAATGACAAAGATGAGGAATGGCACATGATGAGGTATGCCTTGGTGTGTGCGCGCCCTTGGGCTATGCACTATGCACAAATGTTGGCAAGTTGTCATAGGATAATCATCCTACCTCCCAACTCACCTTTTCCACATTCCCATGCATAATAAATAATACAGTATCATCGGACGAGAACAGAAGAAATTTTTTGTGTGACCACTTAAAAATAAATTTAAGTCATTAAAAATAAATATAAATATTTTAGAAATAAAATTAAAATTTGTAATTAAATAAATTCAATCATTAATTATTTATTAGCATAATTAAAATAAAAGTTGAAATAAAAAGTATAACTAAAAAAAAGAGAAAAGATAGATACACTAGATAAGTATTAGATATTCAAATTTGAATTTGGTAACTATAAATTTAGGAATTTAAAATAAGAATTCTAAGTCCAAAATTGTTCAAAGGATAAAATAGTATTATTAATTATTTTATTTCAAAAAATTACGAAAATAAAAATGTAATGGAGTTCTAAGAAAGATAGAATATAGAAAAAATAATTAGAGGAGAATTATGAATTGGATATTGAAGTTTGAACCAGAATTCTTAACGAATCTCAAATTAAGGATTTTAAGTTAAAAATATACAAATAAATGAACTATTATTATTATTATTTTAAATTCAAAAGTTAATAAATAATTATCAGAACTAATAGTTTAATTCTAAAAATTTAGAAAAATAAAGGATAAAGTATAATTCAGAAGTATGATTAAGAATTTTAATTAGATTGAAATTTAGATGTCTTTTCTCTACAAAAAGGACATGAGAGATTTTTATACCCATTTTCTCATTCTTCTATACTTAGTTTTTCCGTCAACTTCATAACAAGCTTTCTCTCTTCTCAGTGCACATGCATGAATGCTCTTGATATTCAGCTACTTGTGGCTGCTCTCAGATGATGCAGACATCAAAGTCATGGTTGGAAATGAAAATCGATGATATCCATGAAGAAGTACTATAAGTTATGTACCAAGAGCACATCGTCTTAAAACCCAAAGTTTTGGTTAAAGTTAAACAAAAGTCATAACATGAGTTCCAATGTACTAGAACCTAGTGCGATAATTTCCACCTGATGTCGGTAAAGTGAAAACTAGATATGATTCCCAGGAAGGGTCCTCAGCTACAAAGGGAACCAAAATGTTCGGGCGTTCGACGATCAATCGTGATAATCCGGTCCAAATTTCCATGCCACTTAGATCAGGTTTTGAAGTTAAGTAGGTTTAATATTGTTTCGGGCCTTCGGTGTTAGTCTCGATGGCATGCACACTTGACCTCGGTTTCGAAGCTAAAAAGCTAAGAAATATTAAACCTACTTTATAGCTTTTTAGCTTTTTAGCTTGGGTGAGTCGGGCCTTGAATTGCATATATAATTCTCACATGGAGGACCAAAAGTTTCATTAGTCTTTGTTTCATTCACTATGACTCGAAGAATTGCATGAAATGATCATGGTTGTTCTTAATAAAGGTTGAAGAGTTCGTTTAACATAATACACATAGAAATCTTAAGCCACGTGTATGTAAAATAAAACAATGTAGTGCAAATGTACCAATGAACATGAAAAAGAACAAGAACCTAATTAAACAAGGTTAAGCACAAGAACATGATAAGAATGTGAATGAGGTCAAGAACAAGAATATGAACATGGATAACAATATGAATATGAACACGAATAAGATAAGTCCAGAAAGTATTTTTTTAACTGATATTAGTCATTAATTTTATGAATATTTCATGATTAAGTTTGATTAGTTTTTATTATGAATTTATATTTTTTTTGGTATTATCTCACATACTGATCAGTATACAAGATTAGTTTCATGAACATCATTGCTCATGAAAATTATTTTTTTGGTATTATTTTTTTAGTATTATTTTTTTTGAGATTATTTTTTTTAGTATACTGATTAGTTTCATGAACATCATTGCTCATGAAAATTATATTTTTTTATGTATTTTATTTCTATAGAAGATTCATATTACTAAGTGAAGGCATATACAATACTATCACTATGCTTGATGCAAATATGTACATGAACAAAGATATTAGAACTATTTATTGTTATTTGAAATAAAATTATTTAAGAGTTAATTAGTTTTTGAAAGATCAGTAGAAAAATAAAAAAAAAGTTAATTCACATTCATATGTTATTGAAAAAAATAAAAAATATTCTACTTACCCGTTAGTTATTTATTATTTGATATCATTAAGTACATCGGTCAAAGTCCTAAAATAAGTATATGCGTACGCGAAGCCCACTCAAAATTAACTCAACTGTCACATTAATGACAAAGATAAAGTTTTGAACGTTTATATTACCAATCATATCACGTAACAAATATAAAAAGGAAATTGCAGAAAATAACAGAACAAATAAACATGGCGACGTAAATTTTTATCTTTATTTTTTGTTATGTAATCTAGCCGTTTCCATGAGCTGACAGCACAGTAGAAGCAATTTTGAACCCCCACCGCATATATGCAAAGATATTTTGTCGGCGGGCATTTATTTATATATGCACCAAAGATATTTTTTTGTGTTGATGTCGGCCAACATTCATTTTTTGTGTTAATGTTTATGATGGATCAAAAGCATTTATATAAGTGTATATATATATATTCGTAAATGTCATTTACGAACTTAATCATGATAGATCAAAAGCATATACATTAATGACATTTAAGAACTCAGTTATGAAGACATCAAACAGTAAAGAAGAAGAAGAAGAAGAAGAAGAAGAAGAAGAAGAAGAAGAAGAAGAAGAAGAAGAAGAAGAAGAAGAAGAAGAAGAAGAAGAAGAAGAAGAAGATTTAATTTTCATTCTGCTATGCAATTTTTGGTTGAACTTGCTAGCCCTTTGGCCAATTCCCAATTTAATTAGTCGTTAATTTAACATCACTAAAATAAGTTATTAATTCTTAAATTATTGGCAACATCATATTATGGGGTTTGATGATTATACTAGTATCATGAATCATAAGAAAAAAATATTGGAGAATATTATTAAGATGCCCTCAAAATTAATGCTAATTTTATGAAAAAAAGTGAATGGATAAAATATGAAAAAAAAAATAGATTTCAATTGTTGGTAAATGATTCGAGAATATAACTTTGGACGGAATATTTTTCTAGTAAAATAAAAAAGATTGAGAGTTTTAAAGTGAATTGGTCATTTTTGTCAAAATATACTTCACCAAATTGGTAACTTGGCACCTCTTCCTAGTGCAAACAAAAATACAACCGACAATTTTTTTTGTCGTTACCTAGCTAGGATGAGTAAAGTAATTAAGAGGGGTAGAGATAACATGGTAAAATGCTCTCTCTCTCTCTCTCTAAGTAATTAAGAAGGGTAGAGATAACATGGTAAAAGATTGCTCTCGCTCTCTCTCTCTCTCTGGTTGTTGGCAGCAAAGGGAGGATCCTATTCCTAAGATATGAATATGACTGTTCCTAAATTTAAATCATCGAACATACATTTAAGACCTTTATTAGGAATATATATGATAAGTACGTCTAAGATTGCAAGTGGGATTCAAGTGCATGCAAAACAATTACGATTTTCCAAGATTTGAATATTGAATTAGCTAGCCAAGCAGAAATAAGATTAGCTACGTAGTATTCTATTCTGTTCGTCGAAAATTGTCATTTTTTTTTGTAGAATACTATGTGAGACTTTGCCTCCCGCCATATATATATATATATATATATATATATATATATATATATATATATATATATATATAACTCGCTCCAACAAAATCCAACGTGACCTCCTCATCCAGTGAAACGCCTCCATGAACCACCCGATGCTTTCGACTAATAGATAGCTCCATGAGGAGTTTATTTATTTATTATATATGATGCTTATCTCATCAAAGTTCTTCAAAAGGGAAACCGAAAGGAAAGAGAAAAAAAGAAACAAAATGGATACGTACGTACCGGGAAGCAAAGGAGACAATAATTGCCGGCCCCATAGAAATAATGGAACGAAATTACCACCTCCAAACTCTATGAGTCTTAGGCCATGCATGGCAACTGATAGATAAGATAAGATAAATATAAATATAAATATAAAATATATGTATGTATGTATGTATGCTTGTATTTTCTTTTCTCATTCTCCCCAAGTTATATGAATCTAATTTGAGAGTTAGAAACCCTTTTTACGTTCGTCGAATTCATGTTATAATAAGGCTCTGTTAAAATGAATCTGATAACATGATCCACCACAGTGCAGTGCAGTGCAGTGCACTCACTCACTCACTCACGTGTGTTACAGTTTTAACATGTCACGCTCTGTCACATGATCATCCATCCCTCTCTCTATATAAATGCCCACGTAACTGTTCGCAGTAGAATCACCAGCTCTTCCTCAGAAGAGACAGCTACCATGGGGAGGCCCCTCTCGCCCCTGCCGCTGCTACTATTCTCCTTCCTCCTCCTCCACCTGCAATGCGCCGCAGAAGCCACCGCCGGCATCGGCAAGGAGGATGAGAAGGTCCAGGCGGCGCCGACGACGGCGTCGAGGGTCCGGTTCGACACCGGAGGGCTGAGCCGCGCGGCGTTCCCGGCGGGGTTCGTGTTCGGCACCGCGGCGTCGGCGTACCAGGTGGAGGGCATGGCGCTCAAGGACGGCCGCGGCCCCAGCATCTGGGACGACTTCGTCCGCCTCCCCGGTAACATTAATCTCGGCCGTCCTTCGCCTTTGCTTTCGACGTTCTAGCTTCCGATCCGGCCGTTGGATCTCTCATTAATTAGCGCACGTGCTGATAATTAATTCGACTCAGTGAGCCGACCCGCTATAACTCGGCCAATCTGACGAGTCCCTTCTTTTTCTATGTTGTATTTTGGGGACGAGCGAACAGGGGAGATTGCCAACAATGCTACCGCCGACGTCACCGTGGACGAGTACCACAGATACAAGGTAAAAGTTCTGCAAGTTTTAGCCTTTTTTTTTTCCTATTAACAGATCTATTTCTATCGGTGGACTGCCAAGCATTATTAAGTCTTTTTTGGGGCGTTCTTCTTGATAACTATTTTTTTTTCTCTCACTGGAGCTATGAAGTGGGCAATGAGTAAATGAACATTACTGTTACTGACATTATGAGTGGAAATGATTGTGGTTTTGTTGGCTTCCTCTTTTTCTTTACCATCTGTTGATTAAAAAGTTCGACTCAATTATGGTTTTCTTTTTTCGTTACTTTTTCTTTTTCGCAAATTGGATCATATGCTGTTTGAAGCCTGAAATTTGCTATCTGCAGGAAGATGTGGATATCATGAAAAAGATGAACTTTGATGCATACAGGTTTTCCATCTCATGGTCCCGGATTTTTCCAGGTGAAATGATCTTAGAGTTCGGATTCTGTGTTATTAGTTGCTGTTTTCAACTTTGAATGCAATGCTTATTTATGTTTATTTTTGCCAAAAAAAAAAACAGAGGGAGAAGGAAAGGTGAACTGGAAAGGAGTGGCATATTACAACAGACTGATAGACTACATGGTACAGCAAGGTAAACCGAATAGTAATGATCCTTTTTTTTTCTTTTTCGTTGCATCAGAATTGATGCAAGGAATTTTGGCATTCGTTGATCTTTGCAGGAGTGACTCCATACGCAAATCTCTACCACTATGACCTCCCAGCAGCACTCGAGAAGAAGTACAATGGCCTCCTGAACAAGAGAATCGCGTAAGCCACCTTTCCACTACCCACTGTACGGGAGACAATTGGAGGTGCCGTTGTGGTTAAATCTAGTTGCGTAAGATACAATTGTTCAGCAGAGTTTTTGAAGCTGTGACTTGGATCTTTCGATCTTCAGAAACTTTTAAGAGTGAACAGGATCAAGCAAAACTTCTGTTTATTCTACCTCATACTGTTGTCAATTAAGTTGCTAACACCTTTGGCACAAGTCATTGGTTTTATATAACATTTATATAACACAGAGTAGGCTGAATTTCCTGTTCTTAATATGCGGATAAGTAGGATTTCAATGGAATATGAATGAGCAATATGGCATAAGAGGAAAATCATTCAGGATGCATTGTCCTTGCTTAAATGTAACTGATGTGCGTCACTATCCAGAAAATAAACTTTGATCCAAAAATTGCAGGACATCTTTTGGAGATTATGCAGAATTTTGTTTCAAGACGTTTGGTGATAGAGTGAAAAACTGGATGACGTTCAACGAGCCAAGGGTGGTCGCAGCACTTGGGTATGACAACGGATTCTTTGCTCCAGGAAGATGTACAAACTGCACGGCTGGGGGGGACTCCACCACTGAGCCTTACATAGCTGCCCATAATCTGATTCTTTCTCATGCTGAAGCTGTTAAGAGATACCGTGAAAAGTATCAGGTAATGGCAGTTAATCTTGCATGTTTGGTCTTTTAGTATAGCTTGAGGGTGTTAGCATCAATTATCAAAAAGTTTCAGAACCCTGGCCGTCAGTTAAACTTATTGTGTCTGATTTCATTCTAAAGCTAATATGACAGGAAAACTTGCCTAGAAATTTGTTTTACCTACTGAAATGGCTACTCAATTTGCTGCTAATAGAGAACATGTCGTTGATTTCAGGCTAAACAGAAGGGTAGGATTGGGATACTTTTGGACTTTGTTTGGTATGAGCCACATACATACACACCAGACGATGAAGCTGCTGCTCAAAGAGCCAGGGACTTTCATATAGGATGGTAGCAAACCTATTCATCTGACTTGACTTAGAACTACTGTAATCTGACTCAATAGATAAATGGTATGTTATCTTTTGCAGGTTTCTTCACCCTATTGTTTATGGCGAATATCCCAAGTCGATGCAGGAAATCGTTCAGGAGAGACTTCCAAAGTTCACCGAAGAAGAGATTAAGATGGTTAAAGGATCTATAGATTATGTGGGAATTAATCAATACACAGCTTATTACATGTATGATCCTCATCTGCCCAAGCCACAGAAACCCACTGGTTATCAGGATGATTGGAATTGTGGCTTTTCATGTAAGTTTCTCGGCACCGTTTTATATGTTAGATCATGTTAAAACATCTTGAGAACAATGTTATCTTATATTTTTTTCATAATTTGCATTGACAGATGATCGCAATGGAGTTCCAATTGGACCAAGAGTAAGATATCTATGTAACGCTACCTTTGCTTTTGGTGCAATCTATAAGAAACACAGAGCTGTTAACTTTTATGTTTCAAAACTTATCATGCAAAGTATGGTCACATTTACAGGCACATTCTTATTGGCTTTACATCGTACCCTGGGGAATGTACAAAGCTGTAACTTATGTCAAAGAAAAATATGGAAATCCTATCATCATCCTATCTGAAAATGGTACAATTACTGATTCTTTTCGGATCTGCAATCCGATTTAAGATCTGACTTATTAATGTTTTTAATGGCAGGTATGGATGATCCTGGTAATGTGACTATTAGACAAGGATTGCATGACACCACAAGAATCAATTACTACAGGAGCTACATAGGTGAACTCAAGAAAGCAATAGATGACGGGGCCAATGTGATAGGTTACTTCGCATGGTCATTGCTCGACAACTTTGAGTGGAAACTTGGATACACTTCAAGGTTTGGCCTCGTCTATGTGGACTATAAGACGCTCCGGAGGTACCCAAAAATGTCGGCATATTGGTTCAAACAGATGCTTACAAGGAAGAAAAACTAGCCTATGTAGCACATGCGTACCCCATTTTGTTGTTTCCTTTTGTATCACTACTTTAGCATGAAGTAGTAGCCTCTTGGAACTTGAATAAAAAATCAGAATGTTGCTGTTTCTGTAAATTCTTTGCTGGATTCATCTCAAGTGACTCGACATCCACAAAGTACTTAAACTGAGTTATGCCAAAAACAGAATTCTTAAGGTAGTTTCATATTTTCATAACGCAAGTGGAAAATGAGGGATCATAATTGAACTACCAGGAGAAAAGTATCACACAAAGTAGGAATATGAGAAAAAAGGAAGATGAAAATAGAGAACATGATGGAAAAAACACACCTCCATCAGTATGGACTTGAAGGAGAAGACATTCTTAATTCTTCCAAATGGAGATGTAAGCTAATATGACGATATGACTTTGGCATTGCACTTGCAAATGTTGCAGTAAAGTTTTAATGACATATAAAATTATATTTTAATAATATAAATTCGAAAGATTAAAGTTAAATGTTAAAAAAGTTTAAAAAAAAGGACAACTTTATGCACTATATTTTAATTAAATAATTGATTATGGTCTTATTAGATTCTGGATGAATGATGAATATTAAAATTGTAGAGAATCATGTTAGCTATCCGTAGAATTTAAGATTATCTAATTTGAATAACCGTGCAAAAAGTTATACTCAAAATAGTGCAGGTCGATCAACGTCGAAGAAAAAAAGCTGGTCGAAACTATACCGGTCGACCGATTGGAGACATCGACCGACCGATCAATACATGAGATGTACCGGTCAATGTCAAGACGATACCAGTCGATGTACTGGTTGACCGATCAAGCGCAGAAGCTAAAAAAATCGTGCAACGGTCACATAGACCGATCGATCGGCCTCCGGGTTAAATAAACAGTAATTAAATAAACAGTAACGGCTATATTTGAAGGATAAAATTGTGGAACAAATTTTGAACGAATTTTTCACATGTTGAAGCCAATAAAAGGAGTGCCAAAATCAGAAGTAATGGCATCCATATTTCAAGCATTGAAACAAAACTTCAAGAAATCAAAAGAAGACATTTTTCCTTGAAGTTATCATTTTAAAGTTCTCTTTTCTTTCTCTCTTCTCTTATTGTGAATTCTATTGTAAAAAACATAAATCATTTTCAAAAAGATTATGAAAGCTCCTGTGTGAAAGAGGTTCCAAATCTTACCTCTTGAGTGAGAGAAAAGATTAGCTTCCTAAGAGGAGAAGTTTGTCTTGCCTCTCGAAGCGGAGAAAAGATGGTTGTGTAAATGGCTTTTCTTCCTTGCTCCATTTGGAACAAAGGAAGTGTTTTAGTGGAATCTCCGACGATCTCGAGGTCAAGAAGTCGAAGCGGGGACATAGACCAAGGTGTGGCCCAACCTCATCAACACCACCATGTGCTTGTGTTTAATTTTTCTCTCTCTCCTTCTCATATTATGATGCATGCGATGTGATTTGATTTGTGTTGATTTAAAGATTGTCGAATTGATTTTTAGTTTCCGCGATGATTTTTGTGAAATAGATACTTTTCTTTTAAACACAAATTCACCCCCATCCTCTTAGTGCATTTTGGGATCCAACGGCAACTTATGCAAGGTCACATGTAATACATGAGTACAACAAAAGCTAAGAAATCCACCACTTCGTAGACATCCACGAGTGTCACCGTCATGTCAAAGCTTTTCGACCACTTGCCAATGTGAACCTTCACTCTAGGAGAAATTTTTGTAATCGAGATAAACTTCGCATTCACCATCTTGAACGTGGCAAAGTTTTCCTTAGTGGCGGTTTCATCTTTTTTAGTGGACACTTCTGACACGAACAACTTCGATGCGCTCGTGTCGATTAGGGTATTGAAAACTTGTCCATTGGAGTCGATGTCCGCATAAAGTTGAGCGGCCGATGAAGAATACTTTGAGGCACTAAGAACGTGCATCGAACTGAGACACACCTCCTCTCTCTTCTTCTTGGGGCAATACACGACGTTGATCATCTCCTTTTGCAGGCAATCGCTCATCCAATGTGAACCCTTGCAAATGTAGCAAGGCTTTAGTGGCTTTCTGTTCCTTTTGAATCTATCATTATTAGGCCTCCTGTGTTGATAGTCCTTCCTCCTGTCTTGATAATATGGCTTGCCCCGTACGACTTGGCCTTCACTCCATCATTAATCTTGCCCGAGGGATTTGGTGGTGTGGCGCTTGTTTTGGCATACTCCACGAGCGATTCAACAGCAACGACTAGTGAATGAAGGTTGGGGCAATCTCATACCATTAGCAATGTGTCTTCGTCCACCTCTTGTTTATATAGTATGGCTTGCCCCTTGCGACTTAGACTTCTCTCCCCCACCATTAACCTTGCTTGAGGGCTTTGGTGGTGTGACGCTCATTTTGGCATACTCCACGAGCAATTCAACAGCGACGACTAGTGAACGGAGGTTTGTGTAATATCCTCGCTCCAACTCCGTCCTAGCCTATAGCTTCAAACCCTTGACGAAGATCGTCAGCAATGTGTCTTCGTCCACTTGGGAGTTTTGTACCTTCAACATGTCCTTCTAGCTAATGTTAACGCAATCTAAACTCGTCCCATGTCTCAATGGGATTAATGTTGCCACATTCCACATCATCGCAGTGGCATCGCCATCATAAGCTCACCACATCTTGCAAGTTGAAAGACGTGATCTTCATCGTCCTTATTTCTGAGGTCACGTCCAAAACCTCCATGTACTGTCGGATGTTCCACAAAAAGTCATTAATCTCCTTTGTCGATCTCTCACTCTTGTATGATCTCGGCTTTGACACATTGATTTTTGCTTCATGTGGGGCGAATGTCTCGGGACGTCACCCATCTCCATAGAGTCGTTTGAGATTTTCTCGAAGGGTCTTGAGCTCTTCGTCCATCTCGAACCTCATGTTTGAGAGTCCATTGTCCAAGGACTTCTGCATGTCCATGTTGTCGCCTCCATGGACTCGAGCTGCGCATACAACAACGCGGCCTCATCCCACACCATTGTGATATCCACTGACTTCTCCAACTCCCGCTCGTGCATTGTGAGTTGACCTTGCATCCAGCCAACGTCTAGTTGGAACTGGCCAAGATGTTTCTCGAAGGCGATCATGACATCCTTTGATTGGGCCCGCTCTCGCTCCTGGCGGCCCTTTTCAGTGCGGAAGGATCTTGAATCATCTCCGAGTTTGACGACATTTCTTCTTGATTGTCGAACGCCAAACTGAGCAGCTCAGGAAAATGACTCTGATATCACTTGTCACGGGGTCATTTTTCGCTCGACTGACCCGTGGATGACTAGACATGTCCACCGTCTAGATATGCTCTTTTGTTGCCCTTTGTGAAAGCTTTCTTATGCCACTTATTGGTCCCGAGCGAACGCTTCGATGAAGGCGTTTATGAACAAACAGACGCCTACATGGAATGCTCAATTCTTAGGATGGTTTGTGGATTGTCACACCATGCTTGAAGCTTGATGTTAGATTTTGAAAATTTTCAAAATATTTCTTGAGTAAATAGAATGATTACAAAGGGCTAATGGGGGGAAACTAGCAGGTCTCCCATTATATAACACCGTTTTGGATGGTAGGTTTGCGACAATATGATGTGGAAGATCGACTAGGGGGTGCACTTTTCTGGAGTACTTATTACAAGATTACCATCATATGAGGAAATAAGACTAAGTTATAAAAGTGGGTTAAAACAAGGAAAAATATAAGTAAGATAACTTGATGGTCACGGAGCATGTTGTGGAGTCCTCGGAATACTAAACCTCAGCCTAGAATGACTTGTTCAGATAAGAATTTGAGTACATGCACATGCCCTCTCCAGAAGTGTTTCATTCATACGTCCTACTACACTATTCTGTTGTGGTGTATCTTTGACGGTGTGATATCTGACAATATCTTCATCCTTGTAGAATTAATCAAATTTGGATGAACAAAACTCCAAGTTGTTATCGGTACGAAAGCTTTCACCTTTTTCAATTCTGATTCTCCATCATAGCCTTGTAATTTGAAAGTTTTGAATGTCTCGCTCTTGCGCTTCATCATGAATACTCATGTCATTCTTGACTAATCATCTATCACAGATACAAAGTATCTCGAACCACCTAGAGTTGGAACACGAGAGGGGCCTCAACAATCGGTGTGGATGAAATCGAGTGTTGCCTTCGTCTTGCGCATTGCTTTGCTGAATTAAAGTCAATTTTGCTTACCGAAGACACAATGCTTGCAGAAGCCGATTTTAGATATCTTTTGATCTCCCAAAAAATTGCATTTCCCAAGGATGTCCATCCTTTTTTTACTCATATGTTTAAATCGTGTGTTCCACAACTTGGATGCTTCTGGTTCTTATCGGGATGAAGTACTTATTACAGCCATGCCCAAAAATTACTATGTCTTTTAGTATGTACAAGGATTTTAGTCTGAATTCTCTTATGACTTAAACATCACCCTTGATGATCGTGCGAACACCTCCTGCAACATCAATCCGACATCCTTGAAGTTCAGAACTTCTAATGATATCATATTTTTCTAAAGTTGCAGAACATGACAGACCTCTGTTAATCTCCTTACCCGATTATCATGAGTTCTAATTTGAATTGAACTGATTTCAACTATTTTACAAGCTACATCATTGCTCATTATTTTCACCATAAGTAATCCGATAAGTTGATAATCACTCTTTGTGTGGAGTCATATAAGAGCATCCTGAATTTAGAACACAACTCTTCTACAAACATCTCTGATAAGACATCATGAGAGCCAAATCATCACCATCAGATTTGCTACCATGGTGTACTGCTGTAGCAACGATGTCCTTCTTCTTGTTTTTGGGGCAATCCTTCTTCCCGTAGTCAATCAGGTTCTTTGCAGTAGTTGCAAATATTCCTCGGATTGATATTCTTCTTCTTTGGCTTGCCCTTCTTTGGATTCGGGTGATGCCCCTTCACTGCGGTTGTCACTAACCTTGCAGCCTGAGTCTCCATAGTTTTGTCAGATGCCCTATGTCGAAGTTCACGAGTATGTGGACTCGATCTCCCTTCTTCTAGAGTTATTGTATCTCTTTCGATGATCATATACTAAAAGAAATTTTCGTATGACAAAGGAAGAGACGCCAACATAAGTATAACAACATCTTCATTTTCAATCTTTACATCTATGTTTTGTAATTCTACCAACAAAGTATTCATCTGATCAACAAAGTACCTTCTTAGAGGGCTAATAGATGTTGCTTCAAAAACTTATTGGTCAGAGACTTGGTCATGTAGAGACTCAAATTTCGACCACAGACCAACCATCGTTTCTTCATCGACGACTTCAATAATCACCTTGTCTATCATGCACAATACGATCATAGAGTGCGTCTTCTCATCTATGCCACCAAATTGGCGAGGTTGATCTCTTTTTCTTTGTTAGAGTCTTTCGTTCTTTGACACGAGTTGCACCCAGCCTCCTTGTTATTTTAGAAATGCTCGCATCTTGATTTGCCAGAGCCTAAAACTATTACGCCATGTGAATTTCTCGATCTTTACATTGTATGATTTCATCTCTAGGTATGCTGGAATATCGATGATGAAACCTCGCTCTGATATCAATTTGTTAAGATTTATGTACAAGAGAAATTATGCACTGAAGAACAAATCGAGAAATTTAAGACGACATAAAATTTTATCAGATGAGAACAAAAGAATATTACAATTCATATTACTTTCTATTCGGACCCCTAAGGAGTTTATATAGACACTTTCTTATATGTGATAGAAATTATAAACCGACTGCGACTCTAAATTAATCTTTCTGAAATTAAGACACATATCTCGTGAGAAAGAAATAAAATTAATTTCGAATCACGGCCCGAAGGCTCCGCCTCTCACGCCCCCAACAAGGGAAGATCCCCTATATCCCTCTTGACCTTCCATAGATTCGTTGACTGGCATGCGATGGTATCTTTTATTTTAAAGTGTCTTGAAGACCAAATGAATTTTTCATTGGGATATGATTCTAAGGCATTATTAATAGTTCGATATAAATTCTACTTATAATAAAAGAAACAAATTAACTTATTCATCTTATTTTACAAAACATGGTGTTTCCTAATTAAGTAATCCTTATCTTATTTCCAAATCTTCAAACTATTTAAAAGAGAGTTATCCAATAGATGGAGATATGATAGATGTATAAGGTAGGAAACTATTTAATTAGTTAACACCATATGGCGAAAACGTGAAACGCCTTGAGGCTTCTGCTGTCCACGTTCTTCGGATTTTGTCATCTGGGGCCTTCCGCCATGGGTTCAGATCGATGAATGATGTCGAAGACGCGGAGTGGAGTCCGCAGGTGCCTGGCGGAGGCGAAGTAACCGACCGTTGCAAAGGTCGAGGGAAAACACCAGGGAACCAGAGTGTGGTAAAAGGCGGCAGCGACAGCAGCCGAGGCGAAATGACAAGTGGTTGCAAAGGTCGAGGGACCGAACACCAAAGGGAAGCGGAGGGCGGCAGGGGCGCAGCGGCAGCATAGGCCACGTTGGCAGTGACCCAACCATCGGAGTCGAGATGAGGATAAACCACCGATGACGAGGTCCGATATGAGAAAGGAGATCTGCCTGGCCGGTGGCATACTTAGTTGCGCCATTTACCTTAATATCCCTCCGGGATTCAGTAGTTCAACAGATTGTGCAATTTCAACAAAATTGGTTTGATTATTTACACCTGGCATAATTATGTTTATCAAACTTTTTTTTCCTTTGCTTCTTTTGTTCTATTCATTTGTCATCTTTTATTTAACTGTATCCATAGGGACAAACGGCATGGCACGCTCGTGAAAAAGTAGTTCTGCAGATGCCAATTTAAAACAAGGGCATGAAGAACAATCCTCACATTCATTTAGTTACTCAAAATTAAGTGCAATATTAGTAAGGCTTCAAGAAATCATAAGATTAGTAAAACATTTCAAAACTAGAGTGCAAATTATAAGATGATATTGTCATCTTCCCCAACAAAGATAAAGTTTTCTAAAATTCAGCCTGAGGAGTTGACACTATTTTTCGTGTTACACAGCAAGTGCAGGCCTTGGCAAAACTTGTTTAATTGCTTCAGCCAGACTGATTTGTGAGATTAGAAATCATTCTACATTCTCCTTTCACTAAGCTTAAAAGGGTGTCGAGTAGCTAAGATTCAGGATTGGAAGATACAAAACTTTGTCATGACTTTAGTCGGGATTATATATTACCACATGGAATCATCCATAGTATATATAATCAAGGCCTGCGAGATATTTTTCGCAACATCACTTTCTCCTGAATTGAGCAGAAAAAAAAAAGACCATCAAGTGTGAAAAAAGTACATCAAAAAAAGCCTATGGCACAATATGGAAGCATATTGACTCTAATTACCTCAAAACCATCGTGATCATATCTGACCATGAAGAGACACCGGCAGCCCCTTATATCGTGTAGTTTTCTCTCAATTTTGATCACGTGTGCATCAAAATGTGATGCTTCTTTGTTGTTCTCCTGCAGAATTTTTTTCCTAAAATTGTAATAGATTGAAATATAAAATTCAGAATAAATGCTTTTTCTATAGGGCTTACCCGAAAACAAAGAACAAGATCTCCAACTCCAACTCTCCCACACTCTGGTGTCTCTAGAGGAATGGAGCGCACCCTGACTGCTTTCTTGACATTCACCCATTCATCCTCCTCAGAATCAAAGCCATGATATCTTACAAGAACTTCCTGCGGCAAATAAGGATCCAAATATATTGATACAAATAAACAGAGATATACCACTCCGAATGTTCAATTAAATAGATCCATACAACAGTTGAAGCACTCGGTCCCTCAGGGTTTTTCTTGTGTATAGGGTGTCACAAAATTGCAACCACAGAATCACATCTGGCTCATTCATTTTTGTTTGCTTAGTTATAGTTAAATGACTTGTAGGCCTAAGATGAATTAAGATAAAGAAAGATGAATATGCAGAGCAAACATTTGAATTCATAAATCCAAGCCTGGATGGTTAACAATCCTGATTAACCATCCACTTTACCTCTCAAAAAAAATTTGATAAACGTTCCATAATGTAGAAAGACGAAAAACATAAACTCTCGAATATTTTTTTTATATCCAACAGAAGTTGAACTGTAGACATGTATGAGTTTAACATTAAAGGCTAAGAGATTATGACCGAACAGCGAGTACACAGCAAGGTGTTAATGAACATATTAAGAGACCATTAACAAGCTGTTCATGAACAGTTTTGAGTGCACATATCTATTTTTGTTGTTCAACGTTTGGCAAATGAGATAACTTTTGAACAACTTTTGAGTTAGGATACTTGACCTCTATTCATTTCTGACTTCATATCTATCAATTGTTGTGTGCTAATTACTAAGTCCCATAATAAAATTTTCTTGCAAGTGGAATAAAACTAATTATTTCAATAGATGAAGGGTCAAAAGGCCCAAGAAAAACAACTTATTAAGTAATAAATAGCTCCTATTTTGCAGCAATCCTGCGATAAAGATGCAGTTTCATGACTTCATCTAGTATTTCTGAAATCAACGTCATGAAATCATGTAAATAATCCTCTTACAAAATTCCAGTAGAAGCATGATCATACAAACATTATAGCAAGAAGCAAACTCCAAAACCACTATTTTGCATAGCTTTCTATTGCAGTTACATGTATAGAATGACAATTGTCTTGAGATAACATCAATCCATGACAAGTTTTTCACAGAAACAACAGCCTTTTAATATACAGGCATATCATTGATGAAAAAAATAACTCCAAAATATAGTCAGGCAAATAATTCCATGACAAACTTCACTTTCTAAATTTTGCTCATATGTAATATTGCATGAATCGGGCAGCAGACTATTTATCATCTTTTGGCTGATCAGCTCAGGTTGATCTCTTTTGGACGGAGCCCCCTCCTAGCATCCATTGTATTTTGTGAGCCAACTCCATCGGTCAATTCACAAATAGATAGCTTCTTATTTTCAAAAAAAAATAATTCCACAAAAAGCTGGAGAAGAAAGTTTTTAACAGGTAAGACAAATTAAGCAGACAAAGAACTTAGACTGCAGTAGAAAGAGGATATTCTCATTATACTCAATAAAAATAGTTAATAAAATAAGGTAAAATGAAGCAAGAAAGAAATGCCAATGTACAAATGATGAAAAAAGAAGAATAGAAAAAAAGAGACAGGAAAGTACAAGTTACAGTCCTTACAAGTTCATCAGAAACAAATCGATGAGAAAGAAATGCCGCAACATCGTACCTGCAGTAGCAGAAAATTCAAAACAAATTTCAATTAATGACGGTACAAAGAGAGGAATGAAATAAAAAGTTCACAATAAGGATCTAAGGAGAGTGACAGACTTTACCAAAATCATTTATGGGTAAACATGGAGGTAAAAAAATGTGCCAGAATGTATCTAGAAATGTCATCTGAAACTAATTTTCATTCTTTCTCTCAATACAAGTTGATATATTCCTCCTAAGAGTCAATTTATCTGAACCCTAGCCAAGCAAAAGGATGATCCTATGTTTTCCCTTCTAAAAGGATGACCTATGTTTTACTCAACATGTGACCTCAGGTCTATTTGTTTGGATATGATGCACCAAAAGTCCAACTTCAGTATATTCAACATTTTTGACAGATGGACAAAAAGAAAACAAGAACTGACTAAGAGAGAGCAGTTAGCGTCCAAATGGTTACCATGCCCCATCTTTGGAAGATTTTGCTTCAAACTCCAAATCTTCAAATTCAGAAACCTTGTCATCACCATCTGAAAAAAAAAAACAACAAAGACAATGGAGAAAACTGCAAATGCTTGGTGCTTGCAGCCTCAAATAAGTTGTAATTACACAGAAATGAACCGAAGTAACAAAAAGCTTTGCTAATGAATACAAATGTTTTTTTAGGTAACGATTTCAAAAATGTTCTTAAATGTTGAAGGAAAGATCCAAATAAAATAGAAGGTGAATGAATTTGTAGGCTCTCCTTTGAAGCTGCATGAAAGTAGAAAGTAGACTTGGAAAATGAATTAACTTCAGAGAAAATAGATACTTTATATAACAAAGCAATCTGCCACTGGCACAAGAGTGATGGGTGAATTAAACATAAAAAATAGCAGATTTTTTTTCCTCTTGAGCGATAAGCTCTAATGCTTTTGATCTCAAGAAACCCCGAGGATAGAGGAAAGTAGCCTCAAAAGGGCTTACATGCAATGCAGACCCAAGTTCACATGTCTTGAACATGTGATTTTCCTTAGTCTAACCAATAATGTGGTGGGAAGAATATGACCTATAGAACTGTTCTCTGAGAAACACCTCTGATGGAATTTGTTAAGGCTAATGGGGCCAAATAGCAAATGTCTGCTCCTTCTGAGGTCTTATGCGTAACATGGCTTCATTGTTCTTTTATGAGGGCAGGGCATGGGGGTATGGTTTGATGTTGAACAAAGCCTTGTCCAGTGAGTATGAACCTTGCTTATAACACCAATGTAATGTAAACATCTTCTTGATAGTGTTAAAAATTTGGATGATTACCAAATTCAGAAATCATCCACCCCCTCGAAAATGAAGATCTTAAGCTACAAAAAATATCACCACAATAAGAAGCATGTATTTTAGAAGGCGTGAAATGACCGCATTGCATTAAGGATCACCTTGCGGTAAGCTGGAAGAACCCTCAAGTTCATCATTTGAAAGACTTGTTTCTGATTCATGAAAGTCCTTCACGGAAGAATCAGGAGACGAAAGAACTTCAATAGTCTTCTTATCTTCAACCTGTTATTCGCTCAGTAAAAGTTTATTCACAAAACTCCTCAAGTAATAACATCATATTAAAAAGTTACAAGGATACATTGTACACCTGCTTTACTTGTATAGATCTGCCTTCTACATTCCCTGGTGTGTCACTGAGTAGGAGGATAGATTACTTTAGTCACTTAAATATTTAACTTTAGTCAGATATATGACTACAATAAAGTCTCATGTATTCCTGTCTTCAGCACATGTATGGAAATTTCAATTTTATTTTATTCCTTTTCATTCTTTTGTCTCTTTTAAGAGGGAAAAGACGAAAAAATTAGATAGAAGAAAAACTCACTTAGTTTCTTCAGTTATCTTCTTGTTGGAACTTTGGTCCAAAAGGCAGTCCTTTTCCTGGGAAAATAATTTCTCCATATGCTTAACCTGCATGACAATAATACTTTGCATTTCTCTTCTTTATTTTTTGTGGCAAACATAAAGGAAAATGGTTGTGTAAAAACTGGCATATATTTGGCAAAAATGTCATTTTTACAGATGCCATAAAACAATCCCAGTAGCCAGTAAATAATTGAAAAGATGACATCGGTCAAGGAAGAAGAGACCATTTGCAAAGTATATTGGGAACATGGTGATCATGCAGCACATGAGGATTAATTGGCAAAAGGAGCTACTTGGGACTTGGAGAATGTTGGGGCCAGTGCGCCGCGGTCCAACTGGCATGGAAACAATTTATTCATGGAGGAAAATATTGCTAGAGCTTGGCTAGGGTTTAGGACTTTGGTCTCCAACAGATGAGAACGACTACAAAAGCAGGAGAGAGAGAGAAAGATGTATAGTTGCAACAGCAGCTGCCCGAATCAAATTCCCACAGTGGGTTTGGACCGGTGATATTTTTTTTTCTTTCTTTTCTTTTTGTTTCCTTGGATTTTTCCATTGTGTTGATGAATATATCTGACCGGGCAGTTCAAACCCGAAACCACCAAGTCACTTCAATTTTTACAACTGAAATTGAAGATAGCAATTATCCTCTAATTAGATTCTCTTTTTTAATTCGACCAATAAAACAATTTTCCAATTTTTAAATTTTATTACTGACAAAAACTGATGCGGGTCATGGATATACAGTCTTTGGGATGTCTGGAACAACTCAATACAGGTAATCTCTGTAGATTATCAATCATAGCTTTGTAGGGTTTTATTATGGTCGTTAATGTGATTGAAATACAACATTACCTGATGTCTATTTAAGTCAAATTTTTGCTAGTTAGTTTATAATTTGATCTTTAATTTTTTTCAATACATGCAGGATGTCTGTTGAAATGGTTACACGCATTGCTATTGAAGCAATTTCCATATTGGAGAAGATGCATTGAAAAGGGTAAAAGACTACTGTTGAGATCATACTCTTGTCTCTTATCTTCTTTGTGTAATAGCAATCATAACTTGGCACTTTGGTTTCTTTTTATAGGAGTAAGCACTTTGATATTGTTATATCAAAATACTACGTGCTAACTTTGGAAGTAAATTAATGGTTAGACATCCATATTCTCTAATGTTTTAGTAACGCAGGTATGTGCATGGGAATGTGAAGCCTGAGAATTTCACACTGGGACCACCTGATGACAAGAAGCTCTTTCTTGTCGAACTTGGCTTAGGTATGTATATACATGAAATTGACGGACAAGTATGAACAGAAATCAGTCAAATGTTTTGTGTTTCTTTATGTCGACTGAGATATCTTATAGATAATGAACTTCCTAAATGACAGCTTCTAAGTGGAAGGACGTTAGTACAGGCCAGCATGTGGAGTGTGATCAGACGCCTGGTGGTGTTTTCAGTTGTTCCATACTTGTCTTTCTCATTAGGAACAAAATTAGCTGAGTTTGTGATGATCCTATTCAGTATTAAAGATTAGCTAAAATTTTGAGGGGGAGCATGAGGTAGGTATGCCAGTGTGCATGCTCACCTAGGACTGTAAGCAGGAGGGATGATTTAGAATCTCTTGCTTATACACTAATTTTCCTTGTACGTGATCATTTACCCTGGCAAGGATATCAGGTAAAATCTCCTAATTCTCTCGGTTGGCCTAATGTTTCTTATAGTTATCATCTGATGCACTATATATTATTATGATTGGTGGGGAGAGAACAATGGCTTCCTTGTCCTTCTCAAAAAAGAAAACAAAAGCGAAGGCTTCCTTGTGGGCAAGAACAAGAAGACTACCTCCTCTCTTGAACAATGTTCACGAGCAGGGAGCAGGGAGCAGGGAGCAGGGAGACCTACTGAAGCAGAAAGGCCTGCGCTGACCTGCTTGCGGCAGGTCTCCGAGCAGGGAGCCCTGCGCGCTGCTCGCGAACTGAGGGAGGGAGGAAAAGAGAAGGCGCCTGCGACAGAAAAGAACGGCGACCATTGCAGAGCGAGAGAGTGGGAGAGAGAGCGAGAGCGAGAGAGAGCGAGAACGAGAGAGAGCGAGAGATTGAGGGAGGGAGGGAGTACCGGCGAGCGATGATAGCAGCAACAGCAGGCGTCAACTCACGGCGGCAGCAAGGCGAGAAGGGTCGGAGGAGGAAATTAGGAGGGTTTTGGTTTGTTTTCTTTTGTATTGGGTTTTGAGTTCAGCGAGTCACGCCACGTGACCACTTTCCACACTTTGTTGGGTCCGTCAAACACAAAAAAGAAGCGTGGATGCCGAAGCACCGACGGACGAATGCGTCGAGCATTGCACCGAGGTGTTCGTTTGTTTACAAATATCTTTATCGAAAAAGTGTCCGCTCAGAATCGAGCATCCAAAAAACTGTGACATTCAAAAAGTGGCATAAGCAAGCTTCCGTAAAATGCTCAAAAGAGCTTGCTTATGACGTTGGCACGTCTAGGCGTCACACGGGTCGTCGAGCGAAAAATGACCCTGTGACAAGTTGGTATCAGAGCAACATTTTTGGGACCGCTCAAGTTGGCGTTCGACGATCAAGAAGAAATGACGTCGAACTCGGAGACGACGAATGAACCCGTCGCACCGGAGAAGGGCCGCCCTGAGCGAGAGGCGCGCCCGCTCTAAGGACGTCATGACTGTCTTCGAGCAACACCTCGACTAGTTCCAACTGGACGTGGGCGAGATGCAAGATCAACTCGCAATGCATGAGCGGGAGTTGGAGAAGACAGTGGATCTCGCAACGGTGCGGAACGAGATGGCAGTATATACGGCTAGAGTCTATGGAGGTGACAATCATGGACATGCAGGAGACCTTGGACAATGGTCTCTCAAACATGAAGTTCCAGATGGAACAAGAGTTCAAGATCATATGGGAAGAGCTCAAGCGATGCTATGAAGATGGACGACGTCCCGAGACATCCGTCCAACATGAGGTAAGGATCGATGTGTCGAAGCTGAGGCCCTACAAAGACGAGCGGTCGACAAAGGAGATCAACGGCTTCCTGTGGAACGTCCGAAGGTATATGGAGGCGCTAGACCTGACCTCAGAAACAAGGATGGTGAAAACCGCATCCTTCCACTTGCAAGATGCGGCAAGTCTATGGTGACGGTGTCATTGCGACGATGTGGAACATGGTAACGTCGAGCCCATTGAGAGGTGGGACGACTTCAAGAGACAGCTGGCGAATTACTTCTGCCTCGTCAAATCGGGATTGGAGGCCAAGATTGCGTTGTTCAACATTTACCAGAATGACACGTTGAAGGAGTACGTGAAAGAGTTCACCGAGCTCCGCTTACAGAACTCCCAGGAGGACGAAGACACATTGCTGGTGGTCTTTGTGAAGGGTTTGAAGTCATGGGCTAGGACGGAGTTGAAGCGACGAGATTGCTCCAACCTCCGCTCGCTAGTCGCCGCTGTCGAGTCGCTCGTGGAGTATACCAAGACGAGCGTCTCACCACCAAAGCCTTCAGAAAGGGCCATGATGGGGGAGAGAAGCCAAAGTCGCAAGGAGGCAAGCCGCACTATCAAGACAAAGGGAATAGGAGGCTCAACAACGACCGATTCATGAGGGATGAAAAGTTGCCGAAGCCATGTTATACTTGCAAAGGTCCACATTGGACAAGCGATTGTCCGCAGAAGGCGACGGTCAACGCCATGTATTGCCCCGACGAGAAGGAGAAGGATGATGCGTGCCTTAGTTTGATGAACGTTCTTAGCGCCATCAACGCCTCGAAGGGTTCTTTATCGGCTGCTCGTCTTTATGCGGACATCGAGTTGAACGGGCAAGTCTTCAACATCCTTATTGACACGGGAGCATTAGAGTTGTTCATGTCGAAAGTGGCCGCCAAGAAGCTGAAGCTGCCACTCAAGAAGACTAACGCCACGTTCAAGACGGTGAACGTGAAGTCTATCTCCACCATACGAATTTCTCTTGGAGTGAAGGTTCGCATCGGCAAGTGGTCGGGAAGCTTCGACGTGACGGTGGCACTAGTGGATGACTACGAAGTAGTAGCGGACATCTCTTTTCTGTGACACATTGTTGCATGTGTCATCCCGCTCATCAACTCGATGGTCATCTTCGACCTCAAGGGACTGTACAACGTTCCCGTGAGGTCGGGGGATGATCTCAAGCAGAAGACCCTCTCCGCCATGCAAGTGGATAAGGGACTACGCAAACAAGAGCACACCTTCTTGGTGATTGCCATCTTGAAAGATCGGGGGTCCTCCACTCCAACATCTCCCAAAGTCCTTGAAAACCTTGAGGATTTTGCGGACGTCATGCTCCCGAAGCTCTCAAAGAGGTTGCCTCCGAAGCGTGAGTGGACCATGTCATCGACTTGGTCCCAGGATCGAAGTCCCCTCATGAAGTCCCTTATCGGCTAGCCCTCCGAAACTCGCAGAACCCCGTAAGCAACTCATCGAACTATTGGATGCAGAATATGTTCGGCCTTCGAAGTTTTCATATGGCACCCCGGTACTCTTTCAGAAGAAGCATGAGGTTCCTTCCGGATGTGCATCGACTATCGGGCGCTCAACAAGCTTACGGTGAAGAACAAACATCCCATTCCCCTAGTGGCGGACTTGTTCGACCAACTTGGCGGCGCGAGATGGTTTACTAAGTTGGATCTTCGTTCGGGCTATTGGTAAGTCCGTATTGTGGAGGAAGATGTGAAGAAGACGGTGTGCGTCACAAGATACGGCTCCTACGAGTTCCTTATGATGCCTTTCGGCCTTACCAACGCTCCGACGACCTTTTGCACCCTCATGAACAAGGTATTGCAACCATTCCTTAATAGGTTTGTGGTTGTCTACATCGACGACATTATAATCTACAACTGCACCTTGGAGGAGCATATCGAGCACATTCGGCAAGTGTTCGAGGTGTTGCACCAGAACGAGCTCTACGTCAAGCGGGAGAAATGTGCCTTCGCTCAACCGGAAGTGCACTTCTTGGAACATATTGTCGAATGTGGAAAGCTAAAGATGGATGGCGCAAAGATTCGGGCCATCAGGGAGTGGGAGCCGCCTAGGCGGGTTCCCGACATGCATTCGTTCTTTGGTCTGACGAACTACTATAGGTGGTTCGTCAAGGGGTATTCACATGTGACGACCCCTTTGATGAATCTCCTTCAGAAGAATGTGAAATTGGAGTGGACGCCGACATGTCAGGAAGCGTTCGACACCCTTAAGAGGGCCATGACGGAGAAACCGATGCTCGTCATACCAGATCACACAAAGCCATACGAGGTACAGAAGATGCTTCTGGCTATGCTATCAGAGGAGTTCTTATGCAAGAAGGGCATCCCGTGACGTTCGAGAGTCGCAAACTCAACGACACGGAGCGGCGCTACGCCATTCAGGAGAAGAAGATGACTGCAGTGATCCACTGCCTTAAGACATGGCGACACTACCTCCTTGAGTCATGATCGGACAATGTCGCAACAAGTTACTTCGAGACGTAGAAGAAGCTCTCGACAAAGCAAGCAAGGTGGCAAGATTTCATGGCGAAGTTCGACTACGTCCTATATATTACTAATTAAATATTGGGCAGCCCAAAGGAGACTTAATATTTGAATTGGTAACATATAATATCATGACAATTAGTGATAATTATTTGGTGTTACATGTGAATAATAAATTGGCCCAAAGGAAAATTTATTATTCGATATGAAAGTTTTATTATCAAATTGTTACCATGAGAAGATATCACTTACAAATTAGTATTTCTGTTCAAAGACTAAATATTAATATTGTGTCAATGTCTTGTGATGGGGTTTGTCCATACTTATATTTTGCTATTGTATCATGGCAACAATTAGTGATAATTATTTGGCGTTACATGTGAATAATAAATTGGTCCAAAGGAAAATTTATTATTCGATATGTTATTTTATTATCAAATTGTTACCATGAAAAGATATCACTTACAAGTTAGTATTTCTGTCCAAAGACTAAATACTAATGTTGTGCCGATGTCTTGTGATGAGGTTTGTCTATACTTATATTTTGCTATTGTATCGTGGCAACAATTAGTGATAATTATTTGGTGTTACATGTGAATAATAAATTGACCCAAAGGAAAATTTATTACTCGATATGTTATTTTATTATCAAATTGTTACCATAAGAAAATATCACTTACAAGTTAGTATTTCTGTCCAAAGATTAAATACTAATGTTGTGTCGATATCTTGTAATGGGATTTGCCCACCCTTAAATTTTGTTAAGACTTAATTTGGTATTTATAATTTGTTCTCTGTTCAGTTTCTTTATTTGCTAGTAATATCAATATGAGCATCAAGTCCATTCTCATGTATAATGGCACAAATTTATGGCATGACAAGAGAGTATTAATATCTCTCAAAGTTATGATTTTGTATTATGTTTCAAGTATTACCAAATTCATCTAATTACTAATAGAGTACCTCTAATAAAATGAGGAAGACACAAAAGTAGGAGTAATCTAAAAGCGTAATTAAGGGTGTCATTCCAAAAGTATTTAGAGGTACTAAACCTAAAGTTGTGATTAGAGTCAAGATTTCCTTGAAATTTTTTAGATATGACTTATAAGAGTGCTGAATTCTTTGAGGATGTTGAGTTCGAGGGAGGAGATAATATTAGAAACATTATCTTTAAGGAGGAATCAATTAAGATTCCAACATATACAATTGACATTGATTAGAAATTTATTTCTGTTATTAAGAATGTCAATTACGATTAAGATAATGTTGAAGATCCTTCTAAAGGAACAAACTCTACAACCTCAAGAACATTTTTCATTAAGAAAATTCATTAGAGAAAGGAGAAGTGTAATCTCATATGACTCCACGATATTGAATGACAATAATGTTTAGGATTTTGTTTCATTGTCCAAAAGATTTTTTTGGACTTTATAAAGAAAGAAGACATTGATTTAGAGAGAACTTCTTTCCTTTGTCATCTAATGACTTCTTCAATATTATCATGGCATTTGATAACACATTTTGATTTTGAGCCACATTAGATGAATGTTGATATCACAATTTTCATAAAATTATTATCTCATTTGATTTTGAGATGAACTCAACACATAATTGTGTATGTCATATAGTTCGGTGGGAGTAAGCACATTCAATAAATCGATAAAGTATTTTGAGATAAAAAAAATCTTGGAGATATATTTTTTGTGTTGCAAATTCAGATATAATGAAATTGTGCTTACAAGTCAAGAAATACTCCTACATTAAAGGAGTTAAGTTTAGTTTCAACCAGTGTCATGACAATAACTTTGAGAGAATGGAAATGCAGAAGATTTTTTTAGCAATAAGAAGTCTTATTTATGCTCAAGTTTATATGCATTCAGATATTACGTATAATATTGAGATATTAATCAAATATCTAATTAATCCAAGAATGGATAAATGGAAATCAGTTGAAAAAAATACTCTATGATATTTTATAGAGGACAAAGGACAATATGTTGACATATCGGAGGATAGATCATGTTGGGATCGTTGGTTATTCAGACTCTGATCTGTGTTAGCATGTAATCTACATTAGACTACATTTTTTTATAGTGTCTTATATTATGGAGGAATGTCAAATGGTTAATTATTGCACTCTTCAATTGTGAAAATATAATTCATTGCATGCTATGAGGTATCTAATTATGGAATTTAGCTGTGAATTTTTGTTACGGGATTACGGATAGTTGATGGTATTAAAAGACCATTAAAACTATTTTTGTGACAATAAGGTGGCAGTTATATATATTCCAATAACAATAGGAGCATGACAAAATTGAGACACAATAAAGTCAACTTCCTAGTTGTTAAAGAAAGAGTGAAGAAATGATTAATGTCTATTGAGCATATTGGGACAAACTCTATTATTGTGGATCCACTTACTAAAGAATTGTCATCCAATGTGTTTCTCGACACACTGTTAGTATGGGTGGCATTTTGGTTCAGGATGTTTAGTTTCAATGGGAGTTTGTATTATAAATGCTCATGTTACAGACATGTTATCTTATAGTTCAGCTTATATATTAAGGTTAATATCTATAGATTTACAGTTCAGTTTCACTCTTTATTAAGTTTGATCTCGGTAAAGTGGACCAGTTGGAAGTAGGCATGTTATGATCACATTGCATGTAACTTCCATGCTACGCATCCATATCAAGATATTGTTATTGATTATATTGATATATGTGAACACTGTTGAGTCAAGTTGCGATGAATGCGACGAAGACTACTTTGATCCTTTATTAGTATAATTAATGAATGAGATTGTTTTAAGGCATTATGATTTTGACAATGAAGTTGAACTCATTTTTGTATGTATAATTATAAAATTTCATATGTAACCCAAGTGGGAGATTGTTGGAACATAATTCCAACACTGGGTTTAATATGAAAATAATTATACAATTAAGAATTGTCAAAATATATTAAGGTCCAAATAAAGTGATCAAAATACTTATGGACATATTCATTAATATGAAATGATATTGAATTATATGTGTAGAGACCAGAAGATGTATATACCAAAAGGTTAAAAGGTGTATATATACCAAAAGGTATATAAAGTATAAGGATGTATATGTGTTCGTATACTAAAAGATGTATGATGATGAAATGATATATACATAATGATCAAAAGGTACATCAATGTCAAAAAGACATATATGGAGATCAAAGGATGCATTTGAAAGCTTCATAATGGGAGAAACTTCAAACCCCTTGTACCTACTATAAATAGATGGTCATGGTCCCCAAACACACACAATAACTTGGATGAAATCTATTTGGTAAAAGTTCTTTTTTTGCATTCCCCATCCGTGCTAAGAAGAATAGATTTCGGTGGTGTCGTTTTGGAAGTCCATTCCATCAAGTGTTCATGAACATAAGAAGTCGATGGACAACTTGTTTGTGATCAAAAGAGAGCGATGGACGACTGTAAGTTTTCGCATTCAGTTTATAAAGTTTCCTAATGATTTGTCATTATTCGATCTAGTTTTGCTATTACGATTCTTTCAGTAAATTCCTCTCTTTTCTTGTATGATGAAGGTAAACTCACCACTAAATTCGATGCATGATATATCTTCAAACGTAGAAACCTAATTCCATAACGCTCAAGGAGATAGAATCACTGCTATGCATAAAGTCTTGAAACAATAATATAGCACATAATAGTTGAAAAGTTCACATATACATCAAATGACTTGTGAATTATTTTGACTATAATACATTAGTAAGTCATATATCCAATTCAAATGCTTAGGGACTAATGATTTTGTCAAGAAGCATATTAAACCACTTAATCCAAGGACGGAGCCACGTTATCTAGGGGGACTTTTTTAAGTTTTACTTTATAATATATATGATATAAATTATAATATATAATATTAGTTAATGTTATATATTATAATTTATATCATATATAGTTATAATATTAGTTAATGCCCTCGGTGTAAGTGGAGGAAAGCCACTGGAGTTTTTTGTGATAGAAAAGTACTCAATAAAGTTAAAGGAAAATTCTATCGTACTGCTATAAGGTCAGCAGTGTTATATGGTAGTGAATGTTGGGCTATGAAGGGACAACATGAACGTAAAGTGGGGGTAGCCGAAATGAGGATGTTGAGATGGATGTGTGGTCATACAAGATTAGATAAGATTAGGAATGACCATATACGTGAACGAGTCGGAGTGGCTCCTATTAGTGAGAAAATGGTAGAGAATCGTTTGAGATGGTTTGGTCATGTTCAGAGAAGACCATTAGTTGCGCCAGTAAGAAGGGTAGATCAAATAATTTGAAGTCCGATTAAAAGAGGGAGAGGAGGCCAAGGCGGACACTTGGCGAACTAATAGAGCAAGATCTATTGGTGAATAATATACCGAAAGTTTTGGTTACTAATAGAGCGGAATGACGTCGTATGATCCATGTAGTCGACTCCACCTAGTGTGATAAGGCTTTGTTGTTGTTGTTGTTGTTGTATTAGTTAATGTCCTCCCTCCCGTCCCTGAATCGTTGAACATTTCTATTACATTATGTTATGGGCCAATTTCACAATTAAAAGCCCATCCTCAACAATTTCATGGTGGCCTGGCATCATATTTTCCCTTCTTCAACAATTCCCTAGAGGCTGCATGAGGTAATATTTTATAATTTTTTTTATATATTCTTTTCTTTCTACTGTACGACATGTATATTTATTTTCTCTAATATTTTCCTTCCTCTATGGCTATTCCCTGTTCGAACTTAGTTTGTTATTTTTTTACTTCTCTATTATGTTATTATTCCTTGAAAAAAATAATATGCTTAAATATTTATACTTGTTTCCATTTTTAAGATGGACAACAAATTTTTTTCAAAATATTTATTTAGTTTATTTTAAATGATAATAAATGATACTGTGTAATTAGATAATTATCTTATTCTATGCATTATTGATTTTGAATTAGTTCAATGAATCATATGACTTTATTTTTTAAATTATTTTCTTAATTGAATATATATAATTAGATGTGAAGCATATTGAGTTGTGTATTAAGTAATGATAAGCAATATGATTTTTTGTAGAATTTCAACTAATCGAGCACAAAATTAAGGATTATCCTTTCGCAAGATTTTCTTTTGGATTTGAAGGAGTGCAATATAAACCTTGATAGTATTTCTCTTTGACTGAATATCAACTTTTTAAGTTATTTAAATATTTTACTTATATTTATATTTTTTAAAATAGATGAAAAAATCAATGACAATTGATGCATTTTTTAAAAGAAAATTGAAAGCTCAAGTTTAGCTGATCAATCAAATGCATCAAATGCATTTATAAATACTGATCAATTAAATCATGATAGTAATCCTATTAAATCTCGTAGAATCAACATCAATAACATTTTTTATATCAATTCATTTGAGCGTGATCCTGGTTTGCGAAAATAAATATGGGAGTATCCTATTAATATACGAGACGAAATTCGAAGAGCTTATATTGCAGCAGGTCCATATCAGTGTATTCTTTCGGAATATCTAAAATCTGGAGGAAAACATCAAAGAAGTTTCCAATCACATTGGTTTAAACAATTTTCATCATGGTTGGAATATTCACCATCTAAGGATGCAACATTTTGTCTTCCATGTTTTTTTATTTCATAAGCAAAATGGGCTTTCTAGATCAAATGCATTTACAGTAGATGATTTTCAAAATTGGAAAAAGGTGAAAGATGGTAAAAATTGTGCATTTTTAGCTCATATAGGGAAAGATCATACTTCGCCTCATCGAAATGCTGAAAAAGCTTGGATGGATTTAATTGATCAATCTTCACACATTCAGAATATATTGGAGCAGTATACATCTCAACAAATTAAGAAGAATAGGATTCGTTTAAAAACTTCAAGTGATAGTTAAATGGCTTGCAGTTCAAGGATGTGCTTTTCGAGGAAATGATGAAACCAAAACATCACAAAGACTTGGGAATTTTCGTGAATTATTGAATTTATTGGGTTCTTACAATGATGAAGTAAGAAAATGTCTAGATAAAGTTCCACAAATGCTTCTTACAATTCATCACAAATTTGTGCAAGTTCCACAAATGCTTCTTACACTTCATCAACAAAAATAAAAAATGTGATCCGTGAAGAAATTGGTGATGCAAAATTTTATATTATAGTTGATGAAGCTCGAGATGAGTCTAAAAAAGAGCAAATGTCTATTGTTTTAAGATTTGTTGATCAGAAAGGGTGTGTAAAAGAACACTTTTTCGGCCTTGTTCATGTTAAAGATACTACTGACATTAAAACACAAAATTTTTATGGTACTATCAAATTACAATTTTGATATTCAAAATATTAGAGGTCAAGTAATATGATGGGAGAATGGAATGGATTACAAGCGTTAGTTTTAAGTGCATGTCCTTATGCTTATTATGTTCATTGTATGACACACCGACTACAGTTAGCATTAGTCGCAGCTTCAAAAGATGTGATCCCTAGCCATCATTTAATAAGTTAATTTTAATTGTCAAAATTGTAGGATCCCAAAGGACACCAAGAGAGGGGGGAGGGGAGTGAATTGGTGTTCTATCCAAAAATGTCTATTTCATAAAAATCGTCACAAAAATTTAAAATCAATTCTTAAAAACCTTTTAAATTAATGCAATTCAGATCACATCAAACTTAATATGAGAGGGAGAGAGAAAATCAAACACAAAGGTGCACGGGTGGTTGTTGATGAGGTTCGGCCATACCATGACATACGTCCCTGCTCTGACTTCTCGACCTCGAGATTGTCGGAGATTTCATTAGAACTCTTCTTTAATTTCAAATAGAGCAAGGAAGAAAAGCCCTTTACATCAATCATCTTTTCTCCGCTTCGAGAGTCAAGGCAATCTCTCATCCTAGGAAGCTAATCTTTTCTCTCGCTCAAGCGGTAAGATTTTGAACATCTTTTACACATGAGCTCTCTTAGTATTCTTCTAAACAAAATATTTCTCTTTTACAAAGCTAAGATCACAAGATAAGAAGAGAGAAAGAAGAGAAAACTAAAAATGAAAACTTCAAGAAGAATGTCTTCTTTTGATAACTTGAAGTTTTTCTTCAAGTCTTGGATGGGTACACTTCTTTCTGGCTTTGGTACTTCTTTTATAGGCTTCTGTAGGTGAAAAAGTCATTCAAAAATCATTCCATAATTTTCTCCTTCAAATTTGACTATTACTGTTCATTTGACTCGGAGACCGATCGACCGGTACACTTTCTTTTATGAAAAATATGACCGTGATGAATTCTGCGCTATCTGGTCGACCTATGTTTTGGACTAGTCGACCGGTACCTCGACTGGTACAGTCTCGACATTTTGCTTGTTGAAATTTGACATTTTTTGCACTGACCGATCGACCTGTATTATGGACCGGTCGACCGGTCTTCCAGCCGGCAGGTTGACCGCCTTGCACTATTTTAATAATAACTTTTTGAACAATTATCCAAATGAGATGATTTTTTATTTTATGAAAGCTAACAGAATTCTCTACAACTTTGATATTTATTATTAATCCAAAATCTAATATGATCATAGTTAATTATTTAATCAAAATATAGTGCATAAAGTTATCCTTTTTCTTTAAATTTTTTCAGCATTTTAACTTTAATCTTTCAAAGTTTATATCATCAAAATATAATTTTATATGTCATTAAAACTTAGATCCAACAAAAATTTCTTCTGCTTCAAGTAAACACATGGATCAATTGAAAGACGCACATGCTGCAAATATTGTTCATTTACTTGCTAATAATGAGCTTCAATCTGGAAAAGGACAGAATCAAATTGGTACTTTACAAAAAACCGAAGATATATACAAGATGGAGTTCACATTTAAAATCAGTTTTGAGCTTAATTAAGTATTTCAGTGCAATATGCTAAGTTTTGTTGAATATTATTGATGATGGTGCCACTTTAGCTCAACGTGCAGATGCAGCATCTCTGATGACCACTTTTGAGTTTGTTTTCATTTTATATCTTATGGAAAAAATTCTTATCATCTCTGATTCATTATGTCAGACTCTACAAAATCAATCTCAAGATATTTTAAATGCAATGAATCTTGTTTACGAAATTGAGCATTCAAAAGTTAAGAGATGATGAATATGATACCTTAATCATTAAGGTGAAAGACTTTTGTAAAAGAATTAACATACCTATTCCACAGTTAAATGCTCCATATGTTGCTAGAAGAAGGGCAAGGCATCAATAAGATGACATAACTGACATAACATTGGAACGTAATTACATGATATTTTTAATGTTGTGATCGACTCTTAGTTGTAAGAATTGAATAGTAAAATCAATTATTACATTGTAGAATTATTAACTCTTAGTTCAGCTCTTGATCCAAGAGAGATGCGCTTGTCATTGAGAATTGATGATATTTATCAATTGGTACAGAAATTTTATCTGAAAGATTTTTCTGAATTTGAGATGTCACAACTGAGGATGCAAATTGAGCATTTTGATCATGTAAGACAAATTTCTAATTTTGAAGAATTATCAACTATAACTGATCTTAGTCAATGGTTGGTGAAAACAAGAAAATCACAAATTTATCCTCTTGTATATTGAATAGTGACTCTTATTTTAAGTTTTCCAATTTCTACATATATTATAGAACGATCCTTTTCAGCAATGATGATAATAAAAAATAAGCTTCACAATAAGATTGAAGATGAATTTCTTTCTCATTGTTTGATAAATTATATCGAGAAAGAAATTGCAGAAACATTTAGTATTGATTCACTTATAGATGATTTTTGTAATTTAAAAAAGCGTAGAGCAAATGTATTATTAATAAACTTATTTTTTTATGAGTTGAGATGTTGCCCCCCTGTATTTTCTTTTGGCTCTTAATCACTCATTATATAACATCCAACTTATCATAGACATTAGTGAGCACGCATCGGTTCAATGAAATGCTAAAATTCAAGATTCTCAGACGCCATCCAAACGTCACATTAGAGAAAAATGCAAATCACAGCATGAAAAGTGCAAATGTCAAAATAAAGTGCAACATAATCATGACATAACCAAAATTTACCCTAAAGTATCAATATACATAATATATGTTTGTATATAAGATCATAAAAAGACAAAGCCAGAAAAAATAAATGGATGTGACGAATAAGTTTCCCATTTGGCTTTGGTTTGAACGTTAAATTAATCGCAACATCAAGAAAGTATGCAAATATGCAATCAAAATAAATTTTTAATATGCAAATTTAAATATGAACATAATTTGAATGAAATTTTGTGTAACAACTAGCAAATTCATAAACATAAAAAGGGAAAGGAATTCGAATTTAAATCATAAAAAAATGAAGAACTCGAGAGTGGGGGAGAGATCTCCTCCCCCGATTTCTTTCTCTGATTTGGATTCCCCCAATTCCTCCTCTGATTCGGCCAGAGAGAGGCTATAAGAGGGCACGAGGAGAAGCTCTCACACCCCCTTGGATCTTCTTGACCGGCTGCCACCATCGACCTCCGCCTCCTTCCTCTGCTCCGGCGAACCGCACACGCACGAGGATGACAGGAGCGATCGGCGAACGTCTAGTGCATAGCAGCCTTCCTCGACACACTCGTGAATGCCAATCACACCTTCCCACCGATCAAGAGCAACCGAGAATGGAGAAGACAATGAAAGAAATGCCGGCGAACCCAAAATGATTGGAAAGGTACTATAGAAGTTAAATCCCCTTAGGTTATGAATCGTTAATCATATGATGCATGTGATGATTCAAGATTGATCTAGAATCTCCCCATTTCATTTTTCATATTTTGACTGTCGCGATCCGATGATCGAAGGATGGCCGAAAAGAAGAAAGAAGACGGGCGCAGATTTACGCCCTATTTTGACCGCGACGACATGTTCGTGTCTGGTGAGCGGCACGGGTGTGCCCGATTATGTGACATGGCCAAGTTCCGACACGGGCATGCCGGATAAATGGTACAAGTGTTCCTTGTTATGAGAACGATTGACCGCTTCGGTGGGAACGGTCGACCGGATGGGATGTCATGGTACAGGCGTGCTTAAAGAGGGGCACGGCCGTGACAATGGCACGGATGCGCCAGCGGCAGAACGATGTTGCACGAGCGCGCCAGAAGGTGGCATGACCGTGACAACGAAATTTTGGACCGTTTTCAATACGCAAGCATTGATCCGTCCCGAGTCGGATCCCGACTCGACTCGAGTCATGCTCATGGACCTTTGATAGAAGACCCGACCCGGGTTTCTCTTACCTGACCCGTGTTCTATTACAAAAGACAAAACTACTCTTTTTGTTTATGCCCGAACTTTCATAATTGGGCCCCCGCTTTTGACAGGCCCACTTGAGGCCATATCTAATATTGTAAAGACTCTAATGGACCCTTCCTACTCTGAAGGACGGATCGGGACTTGGCATAAAGAACAAAATAATATATCATAATTTTATTGCCTCGGAGAAAATGGATCTGACTCTAAACTTTCTCTGATCTATGATTTTTAAACTCCACAGATAATAAACAAGCTAAGTAAAGAAAAGATGAAACCATGAGATTGCTATTTACCGCCAAAAGTAAAGAGTAAAAATCATGGTTATAGTAAAGAGGAGGGGCATGTAGCTGAGCTGAGGAGACAATGAACCTATAGGTCCTAAACGACCACTGCTCCTGGGGTATAGGTCCTCTCCCACTTGTATTCCGAAAAGAGTTATGCATTGACATCTCCCTTCCTCAAAGAGGGCATCACATTTATAGCGCCAAAGGGACTGATAGCTGAGCTGAGGAGACAGTGAACATATGGGTCTTTAATGACCACTGTTCATAGGGTACATGTCCTCTCTCACTTGTATTTCGAAAAGAGTATTGCATTGGCATTACACCTTCTCCAAAGTGGGCATCTCTGACTTCACAAGATGTTATAGAGACACCTCTGGCTTCCCAACCTAATAAAGTCGATCTCGCATAGGACAACAAACTTCAAGTATTGTATAGTAATGTAAAAGATGTAATACAACTCATGGTAAAATAAGTATAGTAAATATGGCATGGTAAAGTTAGAGCATGGCATAGTAAAGACAAAGTATTGTCACAGTAAAGAACAAAACATAAGTATGGCAAAGAATAAAGTATAGTTATGATAAAGAAGAATCCATTGCCTATCGTAACCAAGGTATTGATTATGACAAGAAAGGAAGATATCACTTGTCCATAGTAAAGCATGTTATCCTATTGCTCATCCATCGTCGATTTAAGCATGATCTGATTATCATTTTATACCCTATGATTATATTGTATTGGGAGTTTTACTCATGGGTATTCTATGACCATGCATTTGGGATTTTGCAGGTGAGAATCCTGCTTAGAGAGGAGAAATGGAAAACACAGAGTTAGGAGATTACTGCACATGACTTATCGAACTCAATAACATCCAGTTCTTTTAATTGCATTAGTTGATTAATTGATCTCTGCATTAGAAGGATATTATGCTCTTCCCTTTTGAAATTTAGCATATGGTCATTTGCTTAGATATGTTGGATATTGTTGTCGTTTCTTTTTCTTGTATGGATTTCATTAGATGTTAGTGTCTTTGATATTCCGATGTTTCCCTCTTTCGCAATAAAGTTCTCATTTATTTGACTATTATATTCGTTGCCACGTATTGCATTTGTTGAATGGTCAAAGTCATAGTATGGTCATCAAGAGCAAAGTGTAGCGTCCCCGAGGTCAACCTGACTACTTACGTGGCAGGAGGACCGATTTTGGGGGCGTTATGATTTGGTATCAGATCCTAAGTTCTTGACTCCCCATTGGTCATAGTAGGATTCAGGTCAATGCATTATCATTCAATGTTCATAGTGTCCCATGGTCACAATAAAGTCATGTGCAAGTATCTTGAGTAGCTGTGACTCCACTACTCAAGTAAGTTTTGAATAGATTATTTATATAGATTTTTATTCTATTAGTCGCATTGTTTCTGTAGATGCCTCTTCGAGGTATTAATGCACAAGTCATACAAGGAGAGAGAAGAATCTTTTATGTGATGCAAACGAATGATCCGAACCTAGCTCCCCAGGAGCAGGAACCAAGGCAAGGGCACGATCAGGATCATGGTCGAGACCATGGACATAACGTACTACCTCCCGCGATACAAGAGGAACAAGAGCACTCTGATAAGAAAAGTGTTGGTAGTAACCAACCAAAGATGTCTCCACTGCGAGTAGAGCCATCCGAAGATATCGTCCAAGAATATGCGAAACTGCGAGACCTAGAACCATAGGGTTCACCGCTTCGCAAACATCATCGTCATTGCTTACTCATAGAATAGTCTGATTACTACACTCAGTGTAGATAGATCAGGCATTTCTTCTGGCAGTGCCCGGATTCTAATAAGCATAGAGGCGCCTCAAAGAAGAATGTTGGAGAAACCTCTTGGCGTGAATAGGTGGAGCATGATGTCTCAGAGTTATGGATATTAAAGTCGTCTAGTCCTGGTCTTAATCGAATGTTTACTTTCTGCAATAAGAACCTTATTATAGTAATGGGTTTTGGTATGATTTTGGCAGATATTATTTCCCAAGGGGCTTTGATTAATAAATGACAGAATCTCATTTTGATTTAGGAGTATTATTCCTCGCAACTCCTTATTTAATTGCATAATCTTTTATGCATATAACAGATGATGAGTCTAACAGTCGTAATGATAAGGGTATTCACAACACCCCTCCACGGCAAGAACATGAAGAGCGACAGCCTCCTCCCCTGTGCACGATACAAGATTCTGGAAGTTGAAGCTGTCGACCTATAACAACGAAGAAGATATTGACACGACTGAACGATGGATAGAGACCATCAAAGAAAAAATCGAGCTCTTGGACTATACTGAGGGCAAGAAGGTGTTGTTCGCTGCCGACATCCTCACGAAAAATGCCAAAGATTGGTGGAAAGCAACAAAGGCAATTGAGTTTTCAAATGTCAGGATCATAGCATGGGTGGATTTTCGCAAATTATTTGAGGAGTTCTACTTTTTGCGTATCAAAGGGATCTAAAGCAGCAGGAATACTTGAGTCTGAAACAAGGGACCATGATTATTTCCCCATACCTAATGAAATTTATTCGGTTGGGAAAATATTTGAAAATGAACATGGATGAAGTATCGAAGGCCAATCGTTTCGTAGAGGGGCTGAACCCAGATCGGAGAACAAAAATGTGGTCCGGCAACTGTCAATCTCTAAACCATGCAGTTTGCCTGGCCACTTTGATGGAAAGAGACCATTGGCAAAGGGATAAGAGAGGACAACAGGAAGTGGGGCAAGGCTCACAACAACGACTCTTTTGTAGGAACGACTGTCAACAACAACAACGGGATAATCAGCCCCATCCATATCAGGCACCGCAACTACTTGACCGTCTCTGCTACAAGCAGCTGCCCCGACAACCACCACCATCATAACGCCCTCCTCAATAGGTCCCACAACAGCACCGACAGCACCAAGATCAGCGGCCCCCTTAACAGTCGCCAAGACGACCAATACAACAATAGAGGCAATAGTTGCCTAGGGCCCCTCAGGCACCACCCGCACTCGGTGAGCATCTTGTGCAACTTTTGCGAACTCACGCAGGTGAATTTCTCCTGAAGGTAGAAGCATGTTTCCAGTGTGGAGAAGTTTGTTGATTTTGCAAATTTTCTTGCAGGAAATTGGCTCCCTACAGGATGGACAACACAACAAAAGAAAAAATTCTTTTCAGATGTGAAACAGTACTTGTGGGAGGACCCATATCTTTTTAAGGTTTGTGCAGATCAAGTAATCAGACGTTGCGTCCCTGAATCTAAATTCAAAAGCATTCTTACACATTGCCACACAAGAGAAGCTAGAGGCCACTTCGGTCCCAATCGGACAGCTGCAAAAATCTTGGAAAGTGGATTTTATTGGCCCACCATTTTTAAAGATGCGCAAATTTTCTATAAGTCATGTGATCAATGTCAAAAGACGGTAACATCTCGAAACTTCATGAAATGCCCCAAAATAGTATGCTATATTGTGATATTTTTTATGTTTGGGGAATTGACTTTATGGGACCCTTCCCTAAGTCATTTAATAAAAAGTACATTTTGGTTGTTGTAGATTATGTATCAAAGTGGGTAGAGGTGATTGCCTCTCCTACTAATGATGCAAAGGTGGCAGTCAAGTTTTTAAAAAAGAATATTTTTACTAGATTTGGCACACCTAGAACTAGCACCCATTTTTGTAATAAATTATTTGCAGGACTTTTGACGAAATTTGGAGTTACACATAAACTCAGCACTCCATATCACGCGCAAACATGCGGTCAAGTTGAGATATCTAATAGGGAAATAAAATGTATTTTGGAAAAAACTGTAAATTTCTCTATAAAGGATTGGTCTGTTAAATTAGATGATGCTTTGTGGGCCTATCGTACTGCTTTTAAAACTCCTATTGTAATGTCGCCATATCGACTTGTGTTTGGTAAGGCATGTCATTTACCTGTTGAACTAGAGCATAAAGCTTATTGGACTACTAAATTTTTTAATTTTGAGCCTACATAAATAGGAAAGGAAATGTTACTCAAGCTGAATGAACTGGAAGAACTCCGAAGTAATACTTATGAAAATAGCAAAATATATAAGGAGCGCACAAAAAATTGGCATGATCAACGCATACAAACTAGAAGTTTTCAACTTGGTCAACAAGTTCTCTTATATGACAGTAGACTTAGACTTTTTCCAAGTAAACTTAAGTCCAGATGGACGGTCCCCTTTCTTATAGTCTCCTCATCACCTTTTGAAGTTGTTGAAATTTGCACCATGGACAAAAAGCATCAATTCAAAGTCAATGGACAACGCCTTAAGAACTATATAGGTGGTGTTCATCACGAGGAAGTTGATTTTATTATTCTTGTTGATCCATGAGTATGACTAAGTCAAGCTGAAGACTGTAAATCAGAACTATTCTGTCTAATCTTTATTTTCTGGAAAAAATTAATAAATAAATATATATATATCTATATTTTTTTTTCACATGGCCCGCCAGCCATGTCCCCCATTACTAACAAAGTTGCTCGTTGTGCAAAATTTCTACATAACATGGACCGTATTATTACAACACGGGCCGTGTAATGCAAACGCATAAGTGCGGAACAGTTGTCAAGCATTGAGCAACACGGCCCGCGTTTCTACAACGCGAGCCGTGTTGCTCCTCAAAACCGTAACGAAGAAGTCAAACACAGACCGTTTGACTGGAAAACGGTCCGTGTTGCATTGGGATTCACGAATCTGTCACCTACCTGCATTTACAACACGGCCCGAGTCGCTATAAGATGACCCGCGTCGAATCGTCCCCACACCCATCTCTGATCATCTTCTCCGCCGCCGTCACCGTCCGCCACCCTCCGGGCTCGCCGCCAAACCGAACCACCAAGACGAGCGTCTACAAGAACACCGCCGTCCGCAAGTCCGCCGCCGTCTGCACCGACCCAACCCACTACCAGCTTTTTGTGCGGGACTTCTTCGCCGGCTTCTTTGACCAATTTCACGACGACCACCTTACTTCGCCGAGAACGACATCGACTTCTCTCAAAAACTCCGGCGGCGAAGTTGCAAAAAAATGGACCGTGCTTCTGCAACACCGACCATTTTTTTTTCAAATAACACGGACCGTTTTCTCACCAACACGGTCCGCGTTGCTTACTGTCACAAACATGCCGTTTTACTTTTACACGGTGTGTTTTTTCCTCATGGCAGCACCCCGCACAGTCTCCATGGATTTTGAGGAGGTCAGTTTGGACGCCCCCGAGCCTACCATGGTACCGAGGCCCCCATACGTTGATTACAGAGATAGGGATCATGCCCGCGCTTTGATGATGCTTCGTCAAATGGAATCAGCGGCCACCAAATTTGTTTGCCCTTGTTTCATGCATGACACTAATATTACTGATGATATTTTGATTCTTTTTGGACGCATAGGGATGATAGAGTTTATAATGAAAAATTGGCCAACATATGATCGAGTGGCTTTGGAATTTCTAAGTTCATTTCAGATGACGCACACAAGCTTTGCAGGAGAAGCACCTGAGCAAATATTTTTCAGGATGTACAACGATGACTACACCATTGGTATGTCTGAGTTTTGTGAATTTTACAGTTTGCCAGTAATTGAGAACACCCCTGACACCTCAGCTTTTGATGCCACATCTTTCTGGTTTGCTATCACTAGTGAGAATACTCTTAACTTAGCTCGTACTAAAGAAAGTCAGATTCAGAATCCAGTATTTCGTTATGTGCATCGAATTTTGTCTAACACTATTTGTGAAAGAGGAGACAGCGAAGGAGCTGTTAATGAAACATAACTCCTCTTTTTATGGGCTATGGTTGAAAATGTGCAGATCAATGTTGGAGCATATTTGGCTCACAACTTTGAAAAACATTCCAGGAAGAAGAAAGGGCGCATTGTCATAGGAGGTTTGATCACACCCATTGCACTTCACTTTAATTTATACTTAGAATGCAATATGGTTAAAAATGCTTCATTCCCTTATCGAAGCAAGGCAGTACATATGAGACTAATTACAATGAGGAATAAGAGATTCTTCTTTACTTTTAGAGGCAGAACTGATAAGATCCCATGTGCAAATTGGACTAGAATTACACCTTTTGACAGGGCTAATTGGTTATACTTTCTACCTTTAGCCATTCCACTTGACGCTGAGGAATCACTTGAGGACGAGCCAGTACCCCAGCCATCACAGGACGGTGCAGGACCTTCACAGTTTCCATAGACGACTCAGACAATTTACCCACCACCTCCTACATTAGCTCCTCCTTCTGCTACTTTTGACTTTTCTCCATGGCAGACATAGATAGACGCTATACGAACTGATCATACATGGTATCATTTATTAGTCATGGATCAATTGAATCATATGCAGGTTGTAGCCTAGGAGAATCGAGCACTACTTCATCGCCTTGTAGAGGATGTCGCCAGGATCGATCGAGATGTTCGTCAGATAGTCTGACACCACTAGATTCCTCCAGATCCAGTTGATAGCACCTTTCCACCTCCACCACCAGAGTTTGATTAGCAGGGTTGTGTCTTTCACTTTTGATCTTTTGTTATGTCCTTTTGCTATTTTGATGTACGCAAACTCGTCCGACTGGTTGAACATTGAGACAGTGTTTCTTTCAAGTTTGGGGGTTGCACATGCATTTTATGTTTCTTGCATCAAGATAATTATCTATTTTTCAAAATTATGAGAAAGATATCTAGCTCATCACTATTCACAGAGCTTTTCTTAATCGATGAATTCAAGAACATCTCTTTGCTTATGAAATTCTTTATCAAAAGTTTTCTTTTTTTTCATTTATCGCCTTAGTATTGGGTTTTTGGATAAGAAGTTGGAGCTTATTCGAATTATTTTGCTTTGACGATCTTTATCTATTAGTCCCTTCTAAATTTTTCAAAAGCAGTCTTTTTATTGAATAAATATATTGAGCGGAAAAAAAACTTCTAAAAAGAAGTTGAATAAAATATTTATCTCTAGCACCTTTGTGTGTTCGGGCCACTAGATCCGTTGGAGATTCTTGCCTGACGACCTAAGAACAACTGGTCTGGGATCCGTCGATCGAAAACCTGTTACATGAACCACTTTGAACAAGATGGAGGAACGAAAAGAAAAAAAAGAGAGAGAAAACAAAAAGCTCATTTAATATTTATTCAAAATTTAGACTTTTTGTTTTTATTGTTGAGACTAATTGTTCATTGATTTAAAAAGGTCTTAGCATCATATATTCTTTGAAGCAGGAATTATTTGGAAAGAGAAGAGGTACTCTGGCGATAAATGAAAAAAAATAAACAATGAGAAGAGAAAAGTATTAGTATTTTGATGAAGATCATATCTTATCTTGAATCTTACTTGAGGACAAGTAAATATTCAAACTTGGGGATTGTGATTCATGCTCAATTTGGTATATTTTAACACGTTAAGAAGTTGAAAATTGAATGATCATGCATCAATTATCTTATTTTTCTTATAGAATATTATTCTTCTGATTTATTTTGTGATTTTTACGATGTTTTCTGTGCAGGAGAAAAAAAATGGACCGTATTACTTTGACACGGGCCATTTTTTCATTATGTCGCATCACCACCAACACGGCCGGGGGAATTTCTGTCGCGTGCTGATTGAAACGGTCCGTTTCGGATTGACACGGACCACGTTATATAACAAAGATAACACGGCCCGTGTCATGAGTGACACGGTCCGTGTTGACACCGACGGACGACTATAAAATGACCTCCACTTCCACACCAAAGGAAGGGAGCAGAAAAGGAAATCATCCATTAAAGAGTCTTGTGGCTACTTTGTCTAGAGTCACACCTTAGAGTTTTATTTCTTGCTCATCTTTTATACTCTAAATTTTGGCTTTATAATGTTTAATTCTTCAGCAATGGAGTAATCTTCCTTTGTTGGTTTTATGTTGTTGAACTCCACTGTTATTTTGATGAAAGATTGTTTTCTGAATATGAGTGTTGTGCTTGAATCAAATTTATTTTTAACATCTCATATCTCTCCCCTATATACTCTATGAGATTTAGAGGGGTATGGACTTAGACTACTCGGTTGAGGAGTCTTTGAGATGAATCAAATCACTTATGTTTTAATTCTTAAATATTTGGAGGACGATTTGGTTAAACTTTATCCAAATATTTAATTGATAAAATAGATAGGACATCTGGTTAGAGTCCTAATTTACATTATTTCCATCATATGTGATTTTCTTACTCGATTAACAGTGGACGAATGCTTAGTAAAATCAACATTTCTTCTAATTGGTGTTTCTTTTTCTTGGATCTGTTTCTTATTTCCTCTCTGATTATCTTCATAATTCATTTCTCTTAAATAATTGTCATCTAGTAAGAGTGAGAGATAAAAGTCCTCGTGGGATTGATATCTTTTTACTACTTGTGCGATCAGTATACTTGCCGGACTTTTCTACTCTATAGAAAAGTAGCCATCATCCGGCGAACCGTGTGCATAGGAGGACGACAGGAGCGACCAGTGGACGTCCAGTGCACAACAGCCTTCCTTGACATGCTCTGAAGGTCAGCCGCACCTTCCCACCAGCCATGAGCAACCGGGAATGGAGAAGACATTGAAAGAAACGTCGACGAACCCAAAATGATAAAAAAAGATACTCTAGAAGTTAAATCCCCTTAGGCTATGAATCGTTAATCATATGATGCATGTGATGATTCAAGATTGATCTAGAGTCTCCCAATTTCATTTTTCGTATTTTGACTGTCGTGATCCGACGATCAGAGGATGGTCGGAAAGAAGGAAGAAGATGATTGCAAATTCACGCCATGTTTTGGTCGCGATGGCATGGCCGTGCCTGGTGAGCAGCACGGGCGTGCCCCATTATGTGACATGACCGAGTCCCGGCACGGACGTGCCCTGTTATGAGAACGGTCGACCACTTCGGTGGGAACGATTGACCGGATGGGATGTCATGACACGAGCATGCCTAAAGAGGGGCACGGCCGTGACAATGGCACAGACGCGTCAGTGGCCAAACGATGCTAGCATGGGCGTGCTAGAAGGTGGCACGGTCGTGACAGCGAAGTTCTAGACCGTTTTCAATGCACAAGCATTGATCCGGCCCAAGTCGGATCTCGACTCGGACCGAGTCATGCTCAATAGAAGACCCAGCCCGAGTTTCCCTTACTCGGCCCGGGTTCTATTACAAAAGACAGAACTACCCCTTTTGTTTAGGCCCAAACTTTAATAGTTGGGCCCCCATTTTCGACAGGCCCACTTGAGGCCATGTCCAATATTGTAAATGTGACTTCCTTCTACTCATTTTGGCACCACAAGGGGTGAAATCAGAAATTTAATCGTTTAAATTCAAATTTAAATCTTCAACGAAAACCAACGTTCCAAAAATCAACTACCACTGGAAATTTCCAAAAAATTTCGGCATGACGTATGCGTAAATTCGTTCACGCGTCACATATAACATTTAACCATAATTATTCACATCACAGACAATTTATAAAATTTAATATGTACATCATTGCCAGTTTATAATTACCAAATAATATGGGACTCAAGCCCAAAATTTCCGAACTCTAAGAATATATGAGTTTCGTCCCAAAACTATTACACAAACAAAACATATCGAATGTCTGTCAAAATTCATTAAGGGACTCAAGCCCTTATCCAATTCCATGATAGGGACTTGCCCATATCCAATTCCATGATAGGGACTCGCTCATATCGTCTCGTCTATAAACCATGGAGCCTCCGCTCCCATCGACTAATTTAAATCCACAAGAAATTATGGGCCACAACCCAAAACCATGCAGTGTCAAGGTAACTGAAATCATAATAGTCAGAAAAAAAAATGATAAGTATCAAAAGAAGAAACACTGAGCCAAATACGTTCATCGCAGGATCTCACACACTATCCCTTTTTGAATTTATACCCATTTCCAATCAACATGAAGTATATGTATTCCTTTCCTGTAAACATTAAGAAAAATGGGTGAGCATGGATTAAGCTCAGTGAGTTTAAATGACTACCTCAAGTATTAAAACCGTCACAGAAATCAACATATTTATTTTCAAGAAATAATAAAATCTTCTCTTCTTCAAAAGGAACTCATTCACATAATGATCATGCAAAATGAATGTCATGTGTGCACATGCATGGTGAGAATCATATATATAATATAAGTTGGTGAATCATCATCAAATACGGATATCCATATCACTCAACAAACGAGTGCTTCTTCACCCACCCCTCGTGTCACTATATCACCACAGGGTGGTTGTTCTAATTCCGTCCCTCGTGTCATTATATCGCCATAGGACGTTGAACTGCTCCTCGTGTCACTATATCGATATAGAGCTTGTTTCTTTTCTTTCTTCATTCCATCCCTCGTGTCACTATATCGCCATAGGATGATTATTCTAATTCCATCCTTTGTGTCACTATATCGACACAGGGTGTTGAACTTGCTCCTCGTATCACTATATCGACACAGAGCAAATCAGATCCCAACCGGTCAACTCGGAGTTGGCCAATCCTCTGAGGTGAAAACACTCCGCCTTATGTGGGCTTTTACATGTAATGCACATGATGCATGAATGCAATTTTTAAATAAAAGTTTAGGATTACAACCATCATATAAACTTTCCTTTTCAAAGATCAAATATTCACTTCAATTTCACAAGAATAAATTTAGACAAATTTCTAAAAGTCATAATAAAATGTCACAAATCATATGATGACACACATATGAAGCATACAAATATATGAATATGCATGAAGGAAATTATCACGAAAATCCATTTTTACATCGGTGGAACAATGTCATCACTCCGAAGAGTTTAGCAATTCATATCGATTGAGATAAGTTCCCTCACCTTTGATTCCTCATGTCTCAACTAACTTCCATCCGAATCTGTTCAAAGGGGAGAAATACTTATTACATCTATTTAAACTTTATTTAGGAACATAACCTTATCATCTAAGACATTTTGGTACCTAGAGTTATAATTTATAATTTTCTTACCTAAGCTCATAACTAATGAACTATAACTATCATATAAACTAATTTTCATAAATCGATCATCGCTATAGATTTTTAGCATGCTTACCGATAGGGGAAAAGAAAGCGCCAACTAATAGCACCATATTCAAATCCCATCAGACAACCACCTATCATGTCCAATTAAGCATATAATAATTTGAATTAGACCCTATACCCAATTCTTATCAATTATAAAATTAAATCTTATAAATAGTTTCGGCCACCAATCATCCTTACCACAATAATGAAACCAAGCTATCGAAACCAATGTCGCACCCGTCGAAATGTCGAACACAATGCTAATCATCTTTTCCTCAATAATAAATATTATTATTTAAAATTAGTTCACATAACTGCTATTAAATATAATATGCACATTTCCTTTTCCCTTACTATCAAACTCTGAGGGCGAATCGTCGGAAATGGAGGACGGTCGAAAACCGAATTTAACGAACCTACAAGTAATTTGTAGTAAATTTTCGTAGGGACAGCAACTTGATGCATTTCTCCCTAATGTGAGCACCTACCATAACGTCGTGGTGAACTCGGTCAAAACCCCTCGTCGAACTCATCAGAAAAGTTGCCAGAAAGATTGCCGAAAAATGCCAATCTCGACCATCTACAAGATTGGGAGCACAAACACATTTACAGCCCCTTAAAATGAACCTAATCGACCTCAGGATGATGCACAACTCACCGGGAGAAGGATCGGCGCGAATCGAAGTCGGAACGGGTCGTCAGAGAAGTTTCCCCCTTTCTCACATTCTGCCCTCACTATGTTGCTTACGGTGGACCGATCATCTCCTACCATATGTCAAAATGTTCATCTCGTCGTCCTCTTTCCATCGGTAACTCTCGTGCGTAAAACGGTGGCCGGATAGCGAAGATCGGAGCATCGGAAGGTGGCACGCCGCTTGGGGCATCGAGTTACTATAGCATGTCGGGATGAATAGTGAAGGTGGGGAGAGGAAGACGATGTCTTCTCTCTCCACCTTTACATATATATACTTTTTTTATTTTTTTCTTGACAAAAGACCAAATTGCCCTCTCCTTTTAAAATTATTTACACCTTTTTTTATCTGACGGGACATTACAGTAAAGACTCTAATGGGCCTTTCCCACCCTCAATGATAGGTCGGGACTTGGCATAAAGAACAAAACAATATGGCATAATTTTATTGCCTCAGAGAAAAGGGATCTGATTCTAACATTTCTCTGATCTATGATTTTTAAATTCCATAGATGATAAACAAGCTAAGTAAAGAAAAGATGAAACCACAGGATTGCTATGTGTCGTCAAAAGTAAAGAGTAAATATCATTGTTATAGTAAAGAGGAGGGGCAGGAAACTGAGCTGAGGATACATGTCCTTAACGACCACTGCTCTTGGGTACAGGTCCTCTCCCACCTGTATTATGAAAAGGAATATGCATTCACATCTCTCCTTCCTCCAAGAGGGCATCATATTGATTATATATTTATAGCGCCAGAGGGACTGGTGGCTGAGCTGAGGAGACAGTGAATTTACGGGTCTTTAATGACCACTGTTCATATGGTACATGATAGTGGAATTTAGGGGTTGAGTGATAACTTGCTAATTTTGGGGTAAAAGTGAAAATTTTCAATTTTTATTTCAACTCCCTAACTCACTCTCTACTGCAGTGCACAAGTCAATTGTAATAACCCTAAATATCGTATCCACAGTGATTTGAAGTCCTAGACTCCCTAAAAATAATTTAGACTAATCAAATTTAAAGTGGCAAAAACAGGAAATTAAATGGGAATGAAAACAGATTTTTCAGGAATGCAGAATGATAACTATTTTAAGGTTTTTGAAAAGTTAATTAAACTGAATTATAAATTCTAATCTAGAGGCTAAAAGGGTTTATCTATCAATGGGGAAGATCCTCTTAAGAATTGAGGTTCATCTAATTTAATTATGGATGGAAATGGACAAGTTATCACTTTTTAGTCAAATATGATTCAACCTTCAATATGGTTGTTTTCACAGCTCAATTAGACCAGAACTAAACAATATATTATCATATAATTGTTAGCCAAGTTGAATTAGAAGAGGATCCCCACTGAAAATCAAGTTATCACTAAATTCAATCCAAGTCACTTTGCTTATTTTTGACAATTCAATAAAGTCTGAAATGATAACTTCTAAATTGCACCTTAAAATTGAAGGGAATGCTTCAATCAACTAAACAAGGGTGAAATCAATCTAATATTAGTGCAAATGCTCCTTGGTTTATCTCTAAACTACAAGAGGATTTTAAATCAGCCTCTCAGCTGCAAATTCAAATGAAATCCACATTTTCACTAAAGGGTTGGATGAAATCAGCACTTAATTCATATATGGGAACTCAGCACATGCAACTGCTCCTTGGTTCATCTCTGAATAGCAAGGAAGCCTTAAAATTTACTTCTCAATGATTAATGGATTTAGAGGTTTAACAATAGCAAAGCAGGTTCCTCAATTTTCAGAAAATCAGAATTGAAGTTCAGGAAATCAGAATTGAAGAATTGCAACAATTCAAGGAATTAGATCTTGGAAATACCATTGTTCCTTAATTCATTTCTGAACAGGGGTGAAATCATAAAAAACCTCTCAATTATCAATTAAATCAGGGCTCAACAATGATAGAAAATATGTTTAATCAGAATTCAGAAATCAGATTTGGGGAAAAACATATTTCAAATTCAGGAAATCAGAAATTTCAATTGGATTAGAACCTAAACACTTGTCATTGATTCTTGATTCATTTCTGAATAAAATTAGATCAAATGACAACTTCTCAGTTGTAGATACAAATAAGATCTAACAATGGCAGGAATAGATTCATATCAGTACAGATTTCAGAATTCAAAAGTTTAATTTAGAACTTGATTCAAATGAGGAAATCTGATTTGTGCCTAATCCATCCACAATTAATCTAGACTACTACTCTATCCTAGGAGACATGGATTTTAGCTCCTCATAATTACAAAATTAGATACAAGATAGAGTGAAAAACTGAGGTGATTCATCCTGAATTGGCTCTTGTCGACAGAGGTTCCAGCAACACTTTAGCTCCTTCCTTTTGCTCCAAACCCTTGCTGCCTTCTCCTCCAATCTTGCAATGGTCGACCCCCCCCCCCCTCCCCCCCCCCCCCCTTCATTCCAGGGTTTCTTCAGCTTATATATGGCCTTTAAACACACTTGGATCAGCATCAAAATGTCCCATATCCTTTGATTGTGCCAAGTGTCCAGTCCTGAAATTCCAGCTCCAGAAATCAGTAGCTTTTTGGAGTGATCCCCCCTTTTCCAGTTTTTTACACTTTGTTTTCCCTGCTAGAAGAGATAGAACACCAAGCATCAAAGTCATCAAAGTCAGCTGAATTGAGTCCAGTGAGTTTTCCACTTTGCCAACACTTTATTCTTTCCAAAAACTTAATTTCTAGCTAGGGAATCACAGAGGCTAAAGCAAATTTAAGCCATGCAAGAAGTACTAGCAATAACAAGTTTGAATTTAAGGAATTGTCAACTTTACAAAGGGGTTGAACTATAAATCTCTTCATGAACAGGTTTTCACTGCTTAAACAGGTTTAACACCTGACTTTTATTCATGAAATGTAAGTAAATAGGTCAAGACCTGATTTTTATTCATGTTGGTCACAGGATAAAAATCCTGGCTTTATTCAGGAGAGGTTCCTTTTTGGAATTTCACTCTCTTTATTTATGCGTGTATGCAATGCAAAATGCAACTTTTCACTTTTTCTTTTCTTCATTTTTTTCTTTTTCTCTATCCTGTTCATGAAGAGAGCAATAGTTCAAACTCAAGTATAGTTTAGATCCCTTTGTTTAAAAAGTCAAGTTTTCCTATTTAACATGACAGCAAGAGCCTTGACTCCCTTTTAGACATCTGATATTTTCAATTCAATCCATGAATGTCAGTTAGTGTTACCCACAAAAAGAAAAATTTTCAGCTGAAAATTGATTCAAATGCATCTGAATTGAATAGCCAATTAAAGCAACAAGACTAATGGCCAAGTTGGCCACTTGGTATTGGAGTGTACCAACTGTCCTAATGAAGTAATTTGCCCATTTTAGAGTTAGAATGAGTGAGAGAATTGAATTGAACTCGATTAGTGATAACCAATGATAACTTGTGATAACCGGGTTAAATTAATGATAACTTACAAAACCTACTGATAACTTGGTGATAAATGATATATGAACATTAAAATCAATTGAAAACATGGTGTAAAGGTTAGAAAAGCACCAGGTTTTCTCCCCCAAGCTTAGCCTCAGCACTGTCCACAGTGGTGAAAGTTAAGGCAAGGGAGAGGGTGGGAGGGTATGAAATATATGGAATTTGCATTTGATCCCTTCCAATGGGTCTTGCATTTTAATCCTACTCTTCAGGTGTTCCATACTTCATGGTTTGCAGCAATTCCTACAGAGAGACAAGAGATATCAGTGAAATTTGTAATGTTAGAATTTTAGGGTGCACAATTCAACATTGCAATGGAATTCCCTAAAATGCACTGAAATTCATCTAAGATGGATTGGGACAACTGATATGCATGATGATTCAAATATTAATATGATGATTTCAGCATGAATGAAAAGATAATATCAGTTATCAATAGGATTTCAGTGAGAAGAATTAAAATTAAGGGTAGGGGTACTCCCTTTTTGTCAATTTGTGGATGGATCTGATTCCTTCCTTCTTTATTCCTGCAAAACAGAAAGGTTAAGTGTAAAATGACTTGGGTTACCTCCCAAGAAGTGCCTTTCTTTAATGTCTTTGGCTAGACATTTTCCACTTGAATTCAACTAGGCAAAATTGTCAAATCTTGCAATTTCAGCACCTCCTTGGCTGAATCTTGAGCTGTGGGATTATATAATTTCAATCTCTGTCCATTGACCTTGAATATGTCATCCTTATCATTCAGAAGGTCCACAGCTCCATAAGGATAAACTTTGTGGACTTTGAAGGGTCCACTCCACCTTGATTTCAACTTTCCAGGGAATAGTTTCAACCTTGAATTGAACAATAATACAAAGTCTCCAACCTTGAATTCTTTCTTTAGAATTCTGTTATAATGCCATCTCTTGGTCCTCTCCTTGTAGAATTCTGAATTATGATAGTTATTTAGCCTAATTTCATCCAACTCATCCATATATTAAAGCCTCTTTTGTCCACATGCTTGCATATCAAAATTGAGTGCCTTCACTGCTCAATATGCCTTATGCTTCAACTCAATTAGTAGATGACATATCTTTCCATAAACCAATTTGTAAGGAGAAGTGCCTATAGGGGTTTTATAGGCTGTCCTATATGCCCAAAGTGCCTCATTTAGCCTCAAACTCCAATCCTTCTTAGTCAAGGAAACTATTTTCTCCAATATGGCATTGATTTCTCTATTTGAAATTTCTACTTGGCCATTTGTTTGAGGATGGTAAGTAGTTGAGACCTTGTGCTTGACTCCATATTTGTTTAGAAGGTTCTCTAAACATTTTTCAATGAAGTGACTGCCTCCATCACTTATGACCAATCTTGGGATTCCAAATATTGGGAAGATTATCTCCTTGAAAAGCTTGATTATAGCCCTGGAATCAGCAACTGAAGTTGGAATTGCTTCTATCCATTTGGATACATAGTCAACAGCAAGTAGTATAAATTTGTATCCAAATGAACTAGGGAAGGGCCCCATGTAATCAATGCCCCAAACATCAAATATTTCAACTTCTAAAATCCCATTCTGAGACATTTCATTCCTCCTTGATATTGAACCTGTCATTTGACATTCATCATAACTCTTCACATACATATATGCATCTTTGAACAAAGAAGGCCAAAAGAAACCAAATGGTAGCACCTTGGCAGCAGTCTTTTGAGTGGCTCCATGTCCACCATATGGAGATGAGTGGCATTCATACAAAATTAATTTGAATTCAACTTCTGGTACACATCTCCTGAAAATGCCATCAGGGGACTTTTTGAATAGAGGATGGTCATCCCAATAGAAATCCTTCAAGTCATGGAAGAACTTTTTCTTCTGTTGATAGGAGAAGTCAGAAGGAATAATCCCACATGCCAAGTAGTTAACAATATCAGCATACTAAGGAGTAGGGGCAGCTGATATTGCCATCAAAAAGTCATCAGGAAAGGAGTCATTGATGGGGATTGAGTCATTAGAATCCTGAACTCCTTCCAACCTTGATAAGTGGCCAGCAACTAAGTTTTCTGTCCCTCTTTTATCCCTGATTTCAACATCAAATTCTTGTAGCAATAGGATCCATCTTATGAGCCTTGGTTTTGATTTCTTCTTGTTGATCAGGTGCCTTACTGCGTGGTGATCAGTGAAGACAATTACTTTGGGCCCAATTAAATAAGATCTGAACTTGTCAAAGGCAAACACAACAGCCAACAATTCCTTTTCAGTGGTGGCATAGTTGACTTGGGCTTCATCCAATGTCTTGCTAGCATATCATATAACATAGTGTTTCTTCTCATTGGTTTGACCCAACACAGCCCCTACTACCTGGTCAGAAGCATCACACATGATTTCAAAGGGCAATGCCCAATCTGGTGGCTACACTATGGGAGCTGAAATGAGGGCTTCCTTTAATTGGTTAAAGGCCTTCATGCAATCTTCATCAAAATTGAACTCCACATCTTTGGCCAGCAGCTTGGTAAGAGGCCTGGTTATCATTGAGAAGTTTTTTATAAACCTCCTGTAGAAGCCTGCATGCCCCAAAAAGCTCCTAATTGTCTTTTGGGGGTGGCAACTTCTCAATTGCCTCAATCTTTGTCTTATCCATTTCAATTCATCTACTAGACACAATATTTCTAGAACAACCCCTTCCTGGACCATGAAATGACATTTCACCCAATTCAGAATTATTTTTGATTCCTTGCACCTTTGTAGGACCCTTCTCAAATTTTCTAAGCAAGCTTCAAATGAATCTCCATATATTAAAAAGTCATCCATAAATACTTCCATTATATCTTCAATAAAGTCTGAGAAGATAGACATCATACACCTTTGGAAAGTGACAGGTGCATTGCATAAACCAAAGGGCATTCTCCTATAAGCAAAGGTCCCATATGGACAAGTAAAGGTTGTCTTGTGCTGGTCCTGAGGGTGAATGGGAATCTGCAGAAAGCCTGAATATCCATCTAGATAACAGAAGTGGGAGTGCCTTGCCAACCTCTCTAACATTTGGTCAATAAAGGGGAGAGAGAAATGGTCTTTTCTTGTAGCCTTGTTTAGCTTCCTGAAGTCTATACACATTCTCCACCCTGTAACTATCCTGGTGGATGTCAACTCATCTGAATCTGAATTCACTACTGTAATTCCTCCCTTCTTTGGCACTACTTGTACTGGGCTGACCCATTCACTATCTGAAATGGAATATATAATTCCAGCATTCAGCAACTTCAACACTTCCTTCTTGACCACTTCTTTCATGACAGGGTTGAGTCTCCTTTGGCATTCAATGGAGGGCTTGTAGCTGTCCTCCATGGGGATCCTATGCATGCAAATTGAGGGATTAATACCCTTGATATCATCAATGGAATAACCTATTACTTCCTTGTACAGCCTTAGTTTTTCAGCAACTCTTCAGCTTGATCCTTTGGCAAATTTGCATTGATGATAACTGAAAATGTTGAATTCTTCCCCAAGAACTCATACTTCAGGTTGCTATGGAGAGTCTTGAGCTCCAATTTGGATGAATTGGCTTAAGCTGAATTGCCTTGGAGTTCAGCGGTGATAACTTGTTACACCTTGATGCATAGAATTCATGCATAATCGTTAGGCCAATTTATTCTAAACTTTAAGAGTGTTTCATGATTTAAAGTGTAAAAATGAGTATAAATATAGAGAAACTCCCAAAAGATTGACTTCTACCTAAGCTTGATTGAATTTATGACAGGGAATGGAAGTACGTTGGAATTTGAACGGAAAAGCTGCGGAAAACAAGTTTTTGCATCGGGCACGGCCGTGCCAACTGATGTCACGCCCGTGCAATGAAGAGAGGAATTCAAACATTCTGTCACGGTCGTGCGAATGAATTTCATGACCGTGCAAATTGGAGGCTTGAAACTTACGTTCTGTCACGGCCGTGCCACTTGACTTTCACGGCCGTGACGACGGTCTGTTAGGCCATTTTTATCCACTTTTTGGATATATTTTTTGTTTCTTTCCTTGGGAGACGAGAAAACCTATAAAAGGAGGCAGAAGAGGACTTGGAAAAGCATCCCTGGAGCATAGTTTTGAAGTCTAAAAAGAGGAGAAGTGCGAGGACAATAGCGAAGCTCTGTCGGAAACTCGAGACAGGACGTGCTTAGCCTATGCCTGAGTTCTTCGTTTACTTTTCCCAATCTTTTACATTAGATTTGATGTTGATTTTATCAGGTTTATTCTTTCATTAGGGTCATCCTAGTTGAACCCTATTTATGTATTGGATTCTTCTTGATATTAGTTTGATTTGAATCTTTAATAGCATTGCAATTTCATGTTTAATGCTTTCGTTTGATTCCATGATTTATGATTTGATTGTTATCTGAGAAGAAGTGATTATTTTCATAATAGTTTTTAGGGATTGAACTTATTTATTGTATGCCACAATTAGGGAAATCGAAAGAGACCTAATTTGTGTAGTTATTAAGGTGACTTGAGAAAGCCCTTAATATTAATTCCAATTGAATGCATCTTATGATTTAATTAAGTAAATTAAAAATCAAAAGGATTGATTTATTTTAATTATTCATAAGATAGTAGTTAAAGCCTGAAACATTGGTTAACTGATTTTGGGAATTCACTTTGTTATTGATTCAACTAATTCTAAGTTGAGAAAATTCATTACATTTTAGTGGTGATAATTAGATGCCTTAATCATCAAATCATTATTTCTCCAGGTGATGATTTTCTTTACTTTTATTATTTTCTTTTTATTCACCTCTGAAAATCATATATTTTCTTAATTTCTCAATTAACAAGATTAAAATAAAATCTAAGTTATTAACCGTCCTCGTGGGAACGATAACTCTACTCATTCACTTTATTACTTGAGCGACTAGTGCACTTGCTAACGTTTGTTATCAATTTTACAAGCATCAAGTTTTTGGCGCCGTTGCCGGGGACGATGTTTACTAACTTTTATTTTTATTTTACTTGTTATTTGAGAGCTTTTATTTTTCTGTTAAATTTCACGCAGATTCTTTTTAGTTCACATACTTTCATATCTCTTTATCTTGTGTGACCAGGAAATATCTTCAAATGACAACAAAACCAAAGACTATGGAAGATTACTATTTGGAAGAACAAAGAAAGATGCTTGAGGATCATGAAGCACAATTATCACAACTTGCAAATAACAATATCCCACTCATTCCTGTGGTACAAGGAAAGTCTACAATTGAAGACAAGATGTTAAAGTTCATCATAATGGCTGAAGAAAAATTTCAACTTCAAGAAAGAGCCTTTGTGAAGTTATTGGGACAAGTAGAGCAATTGGAGGCTAGGATCTAAGTGAAAAATGATGCTCCTCCATCCACCTACTTAGAGTCAAATTCTAACATTGAAGAAAAGTTGTGCCAATTGATTGGAGTCATAGAGAAAAGATTCATCCTACAAGATCAACTCATTAGCAATCTACAATCATAGTTGGCACAGTTGAAGGATCAACAACCAGTTAATTCTCCTTCTCCTCCTCAATTCCCAAATTTTAATGTTAAGTTTGATATTATGCAGGCAAAATTTCAAGAATTAGAGAAGAAAGTGGAGTTGGCTTCTCATATTGCTCATGCCTCGGGGGATAATACTAGGGACAACTCTACACCTATTATATGCCCATGTCACTTGCAGTATTTTAATCCAGGAAGAAGAAGACCGAGGAAGAATTATTATCAGAAGACATGGACTACTCAGTGGAGGGTCAAGGAAACAAGTGAATATATTATAGAAAATGGACAAGTGCAAAAAAGAAATCCACCTTCAGAAAATCCAACAAGCATTCCAGAGTTACCTCCAAATCATTCATTTGTAAAAGGGAACACACCATCATCCTCTCAGACATCACAAAATTCCATGCATTGGAAGCCCAAGGACCAAGCTCCACAAAAAGATCTAGGTAATTCTTTCAAAGTGGAGGGACAACGCCTTGAGCATTACATCAGAGGTAAGATTGAAAAAGGTCACTTCGATTTCCTTCCAGACACTTGAGGTAACAAAAGGGTAAAAGTCAAGCTAAAGACTATAACTTAGAACTATACTCTTAAACTTTGTACTCTTAATTTTTAGTTTAGCATTAGCATTGGATTCTTTAATTTAAATTAGTTCACATTAAAAATTGTTTAGATTGAGATTGCTCCAGAAGGACATGGTCACGGCGTGCCTACATCTCTCACGGTCAAGTCTATCTTATTGAGTGCCAAGGCCGTGACAGTTCTGAAATGCAAAAGTCCAAATCATGCCGGAAGAAACCTATGAACCGCCCAAGCAATGCGACCAAGATATTTTTAATTGCTCAGCAGAACTTAGAAATCATCAGGTTGTCTCTACTCTTTTTACATTTTATCATTATTATTTCATAGTTTTCATGTGCACGAGCCTAACATTAGGCAGTGTCAGGTTCAAGCTTGGGGGAAGGACTTAATTCATTTTTGCATTTGCATGGCATGTCTTATTTAAGTATTTTGAATCGATCATCTTATTTTGTTTGGCATGCATTTTTATGAAACCTTTTTTGCACATTAGTTGTGACCTTTTTTGCGTACTAAATATGTGATAAACTCAATGTTGTGGTCAGTGCATCTTTTCTCTCATGTTACATATTTTATTGTCTTAAAGTTCAGTGTCAGGGCATTGCTTATCTTATGAAATTCAATTATTGTTCTTTTTATCAATTATCACCAGATTATTGGGAAATGGTAAGAGTTTGTTGCCGAGCAAATGAATCTACTCTTTAATTTGTACTTCTGAAATTATCTACTATGATATGATTCTTGATTATACTTGTATCTTTATTGAAGCATAAAATCTTTTGGAGCTTATAATTATGCTAATTAATTTTAATGTGAAAGTGAAAATGAAAAGAGAGCTAGTTGAGCTCCAACAGTTAAAGTGAAAAATATAAAGTATCATTTGGAACCTTGGTGTGTCCGGGTAATTAGATCCGTAGGGGTTCTTGCCTGGCGACCTAAGGGCATCTGTTTTGGGATCCGTCGATCGAAAGCCCGTTACATGGATCACTTTGTGCAATATGGAGGATTACTAAATTCTTAAAGTGAAAAGAAAAATTCTTAATGTTGAAATATGAAATGATAATAGTATGAAAATAAGCTCCTTAAAGATTTTTGGTTCAATATTGATGCTTTTATGAGATGGATGAATATTGTATGTAAATAATGCAGGGAGAACGGTTAAAGGTTGAGAATTTTGTAAGGCTGGGCTTGGTTTGAGAAAAGATACTCTGGTGATGGCTGTGTAAAAGGGCAATAGGAGAAAAGTATTAGATATCGCAATGGAGTGAGGGCTTATCTGACAAAATTGCTTGAGGACAAGCAAAATATCTAGCTTGGGGGAATTTGATGCATAGAATTCATGCATAATCGTTAGGCCAATTTATTCTAAACTTTAAGAGTGTTTCATGATTTAAAGTGGAAAAAGGAGTATAAATATAGAGAAACTCTCAAAAGATTGACTTCTACCTAAGCTTGATTGAATTTATGACAGGGAATGGAAGTACGTTAGAATTTGGACGGAAAAGCTGCGGAAAACAAGTTTTTGCATCGGGCACGGCCGTGCCAACTGATGTCACGCCCGTGCAATGAAGAGAGGAATTCAAACATTCTGTCACGGCCGTACGGATGAATTTCACGGCCGTGCAAATCGGAGGCTTGAAACTTACGTTCTGTCACGGCCGTGCCACTTGACTTTCACGGCCGTGACGGCGGTCTGTTAGGCCATTTTTATCCACTTTTTGGATATATTTTCGATTTCTTTCCTTAGAGGACGAGAAAACCTATAAAAGGAGGCAGAAGAGGGCTTGGAAAAGCATCCCTGGAGCATAGTTTTGAAGTCTAAGAAGAGGAGAAGTGCGAGGACAACTGATTTTGGGAATTCACTTTGTTATTGATTCAACTAATTCTAAGTTGAGAAAATTTATTACATTTTAGTGGTGATAATTAGATGCCTTAATCATCAAATCATTATTTCTCCAGGTGATGATTTTCTTTACTTTTATTATTTTCTTTTTATTCACCTCTGAAAATCATATATTTTCTTAATTTTTCAATTAACAAGGTTAAAATAAAATCTAAGTTATTAACCGTCCTCGTGGGAACGATAACTCTACTCATTCACTTTATTACTTGAGCGACTAGTACACTTGCTAACGTTTGCTATCAATTCTACACGCATCACACCTCACACTGAATTTCTGAATTTCCCACTGATTTGGATAAATTCAATGCTGATTGGTATGCTTCAGCCTCTGGATCCTCCAATTCCTTCAAATGATCAAATATTAGGCACCTTTGCAATGGATCTTCAATGGGAATTATGGCAGAAACTTGCTAAACAACTTGATCTAGCTGTCCCTCTTCAAAGTCATTTTCTTGAAAATTTGGCCTACTGATAACTTGTGCCAAATTAAATTCTATCTTGTCCTCCCTAATTTGGAATGTCAATCTGCCCTCCTTGACATCAATGACAACTCAGCAAGGCTACCACATCTGAATCTAGGTGTGATGTATGTGGTAATCAAGGCCATGCCACAGAAAGTTGCAACCTTATAATGCAACAATATGAGCAATCCATTGATTCAGTCAATGCTATGTGAAATTATGGAGTGAAACCCCCTTCTAAATTCTAAACTCCAGAAAATAGGAACCATCCCTACCTCTCCTACAAAGCCAATCACTATCAAGGGACACCTATACAGAATTCTAATTGGCAACCCAAGATTTTGCCAAGGAATCAACCTCCACCATACCACCCTCCACAAGTTCAAGTGCAAAGACCTCCTTTTGAGCAAACACCACCAACTCAACCTTCTCAATTCTCAAAAATAGAGGAGATGCTGCAACAAATTCTGAAGAAGCAAGGCAATCAGGAGGAGGCGATTTTGAAAATTAATTCTAGACTTGATACCATTGAGAACTAAGTTGCTCAGCAACCTAGCACCTCAGCTAGACCTCCAACATTCTTCTCTGGACAACCTGAATTGAACCCCAAAGAGAAAGTTCAAGCTATCCAGCTCAGTAGTGGGAAAATTATAGAAGAACCAATGAGGAATGTTGAGGGAAATCCAGCTAAAGTCAGTACAAGTTCAGGGCCTGCAGAAAAATCAAATGAGGGAACTGTCTTGGAAAATCAAAATCAACATCCTCAAGGTGAAGTCAGGGCTAGAATTTTTGATAAGGTGCCTTTCCCTCAAAGGCTAATCAAGGCAAGGCAGGACCAATAATATGGAAGATTTATTGAAATCCTGAAGAAGTTGTATATAAATGTGCCATATGTAGAGGCAATTCAAGAGATGCCTTCATATGCAAAATTTTTTAAGGAGATCCTTACCAATAAGAGGAGAATTATGGAACATGAGACCATTGCCTTGATTGAGGAAGCCTCTGCAATCATCCAAAATAAATTGCCACCCAAGTTGAAAGATCCAGGAAGCTTCTCCATACCTTGTGAAATTGGAAATAAGAAGATTAAAAGCGCAATGTGTGATTTGGGTGCTTCTGTGAGTGTCATACCATTAACTCTATGCAGGAAGCTTGAAGTTAGAGATTTGAAGCCTATAAACATGTCTCTATAGCTGGCATACAGATCCATCAAGTACTCACATGGAATCATTGAGGACATACCCCTCAAAGTTGGCAAATTTTACATACCAGTAGATTTTGTGGTACTTGACATGGATGGGGACTTGAATACCCCCATTCTTCTTGGGAGATCCTTCTTAACCGAGAATAACAATGAGTCCATCATTCTTTCATAGATTCATTTACTCAACTACAAGTTCAACAAAGAGTTTGCTCATGAATAAAGAACAATGACAAGTAGCTTGCACAAGGACCCCCTACAATTTTGTTAGGGATGTAAATATGCTGCATTAAAGCCAGCGGCTTGTTTCAACAGCAATCCTTGTTTCATGCCAGGACAATTGAGGAATCTCTACCAATAGATACCAAGAACCAAGTCAAACACCATTTGATACATTCTCAAAATTCCATGAAAATTAATTACGGGTGAGGTTCAGCTTTTCCAAGGTCTTGTACATCACCTCTTCAAATTGGGATGACAAGTTGTTCACTGAATCAACAGGTGGTCTCCTTGTCCTATCATGGGTAAGAAAATGGTGATTCTTTGCAATATTCTTTATCAATTGATAGGCTTCATCAATGTTCTTTGATGCAAAGATGTCTCCTGCAGCTGTGTCAAGTGCCACCTTGGATGGATAATTCAGGCCCTTATGGAAGTAATTAACTAGTTGCCACTTCTCAAAATCATGGTGTGGACATATCCTCAACAGCCCTTGAAGTCTCTGCCATGCATCACAAATATTTTCCTGGTCCAATTAGTAAAACCTAACTATTTGATCCCTAAAATTGTCAGTCTTGGAAGGAGAGAAGAATTCTGATAGAAATAATTGCATAATTGATTCCCAAGTGGCCACTTCTTTAGATTTGAGAGTGTTATACCAAATTTTGGCCTTGTCCTTGAGTGAAAAAGGAAATAGCCTCATGTAGACAGAGTTCATAGGAGTATTATTGAAGTGTACTGTGCTGCATATCTCCTTAAAGTTGTCCAAATGTGAGGCTGGATCTTCTGTCCCTAATCTAGAAAATTGATACTGCCTAATCATAATAATAAGTGCTGGATTCACTTCAAAGTTTGTCACAGGTGCTAGACCTCCATCTCCTTATTGATTTCTGATATTGCTAGGTGAGTAGCAATCCTTCAAAGTCCTTGGTGCATCCATATTGTTTTGCTCCTCTTCCTCTTCTTCAAATATTCTTCTTCTTGCCTCCAACCTTTGCAATCTCCTCCTTAAAAATTTTCTTTCAGGCTCAGGATCTGATTGGTAATGGTCCTCTTGATTGTCCAAATCCTGCATAAATGAATTCAGAAGTATCCAATTGAGAAAAGAAAGAAAACTAGACAAAAATTGAAAATTGGGAATGATAACTTGCAAAAACTAAAAATTGGCCTAACAAATGGACTAAAAACTAATATAAAACTAATATAAACTACCTAAGTTAGTCTAATTGTCCTTAAATCCTCGGCAACGGTGCCAAAAACTTGATAGTGGAATTTAGGGGTTGAGTGATAACTTGCTAATTTTGGGGTAAAAGTGAAAATTTTCAATTTTTGTTTCAACTCCCTAACTCACTCTCTACTGCAGTGCATAGGTCAATTGTAGTAACCCTAAATATCGTATCCACACTTATTTGAAGTCCTAGACTCCCTAAAAATAATTTAGACTAATCAAATTTAAAGTGGCAAACACAGGAAATTAAATGGGAATGAAAACATATTTTTCAGGAATGCAGAATGATAATTGTTTTGAGGTTTTTGAAAAGTTAATTAAACTAAATTATAAATGATAATCTAGAGGCTAAAAGGGTTTATCTATTAATGAGGAAGATTCTCCTAGGAATTGGGATTCATCTAATTTAATTATGGATGGAAATGGACAAGTTATCACTTTTTAGTCAAATCTGATTCAACCTTCAATATGGCTATTTTCATAGCTCAATTAGATCAGAACTAAATAATATATTGTCATATAATTATTAGCCAAGTTGAATTAGAAGAGGATCCCCACTGAAAATCAAGTTATCACTAAATTCAATCCAAGTCACTTTGCTTATTTTTGACAATTCAATAAAGTCTGAAATGATAACTTCAAAATTGCACCTTGAAAATGAAGGGAATGCTTCAATCAACTAAACAGGGATGAAATCAATCTAATATTAGTGCAAATGCTCCTTGGTTTATCTCTAAACTACAAGTGGATTTTAAATCAGCCTCTCAGCTGCAAATTCAAATGAAATCCACATTTTCACTAAAGGGTTGGATGAAATCAGCACTTAATTCATATATGAGAACTCAGCACATGCAATTGCTCCTTAGTTCATCTCTGAACAGCAAGGAAGCCTTAAAATTCACTTCTCAATGATTAATGGATTTAGAGGTTTAACAATAGCAAAGCAGATTCCTCAATTTTTAGAAAATCAGAATTGAAGTTCAGGAAATCAAAATTGAAGAATTGCAACAATTCAAGGAATTAGATCTTGGAAATACCATTGTTCCTTAATTCATTTCTGAACAGGGGTGAAATCATAAAAAACCTCTCAGTTATCAATTAAATTAGGGCTCAACAATGATAAAAAAACAAGTTTAATCAGAATTCAGAAATCATATTTGGGGAAAAACATATTTCAATTTCTGGAAATCAGAAATTTCAATTGGATTAGAACCTAAACACTTGTCATTGATTCTTGATTCATTTCTGAATAAAATTAGATCAAATGACAACTTCTCAGTTGTAGATACAAATAAGATCTAACAATGGCAGGAATAGATTCATATCAGTACAGATTTTAGAATTCAAAAGTTTAATTCAGAACTTGATTCAAATGAGGAAATCTGATTTGTGCCTAATCCATCCATAATTAATCTAGACTACTACTCTATCCTAGGAGACATGGATTTTAGCTCCTCATAATTACAAAATTAGATACAAGATAGAGTGAAAAACTGAGGTGATTCATCCTGGATTGGCTCTTGTCGACAGAGGTTCCAGTAACACTTCAGCTCCTTCCTTTTGCTCCAAACCCTTGCTGCCTTCTCCTCCAATCTTGCAATGGCCGACCCCCCCCCCCCCCCCTTAATTCCAGGGTTTCTTCAGCTTATATATGACCTTTAAACACACTTGGATCAGCATCAAAATGTCCCATATCCTTTGATTGTGCCAAGTGTCCAGTCCTGAAATTCCAGCGGCAAAAATCAGTAGCTTTTTGGAGTGGTCCCCCCTTTTCCAGTTTTTTACACTTTGTTTTCCCTGCTAGAAGAGATAGAACACCAAGCATCAAAGTCCTCAAATAGTAAATGAACAAATAAGGATAAGAAAAGCCACTAGGATCAGCTCAAACATCAAGTAGGGTTTAGTGTTGTGCAGAGTTGCAAACTAAGGTTAAAAATGATAACTTATCAATATCCGGAATGATAACTTTGTATATATCTTGGAAAATGTTCAAATATGGGTGGTTCAAAGCATTGAAGGCATCAAATAGATTAGGGTGGCAAGTGAGTGAAGTCAGAAATCAAATGTGAATAAGATTTCATAGGAATGATAACTTGTGTGCCAAAAATGATAACTTAATGCCTTAAAAATGATAACTTGTCATAACTTTGGTTGTGGTTATCCAAATGTGATTAAATTTGAACAGCAATGAGTTAGGACAATAATATAATGGTTGCCTAAGGCCTTTGTGCAGAATTGATAGTTTTGCATGTCGAAATGATAGTTTTGCCCTTTAACGATAACTTGGCAGTGAAAAAATGATAACTTGTTCAAATGGATTAATAATTTTGCACAAATTGAAATATGATCATCCAAATATGATTCATTCATGATAGTAATGGATTTGGGGCAAGAAAATTATTGAAAATCAGCTCACTCAAAATAATGATAACTTGGCATATTGGAGTGATAACTTGTCCTAAAAATGATAACTTGGCATAGAATTGAAATATTTATGGATTTTAGCAATTCAGAACCTCTATGCACATGGAATTAAGTATAAAATGAGGAAGATCAACTAGTTATCATAATTCATGCATTCCAAACATAATTGGCCAAAAGTTAGGCAATTTAGGGGCTCGATATGGGTGAAATGCATCTAAAATGGGATAAAAGACTATATTGATCAGCTAGTGATCAGTACATGTCCTCTCCCACTTGTATTTCAAAAAGGGTATGCATTGGCATTATACCTTTCTCAAAGTGGGCATCCTTGACTTCACAAGATGTTATAGAGGCACATCTGACTTCCCAACCTAATAAAGTCGTGCTCGTATAGAACAACGAACTTAAAGGACTGTATAGTAATGTAAAAGATGTAGTATAACTCATGATAAAAATAAGTATAGTAAAGTATGGCATGGTAATATATAGAGCATGAGTAAGAAAAGAATAAATTGTTGTCACAGAGCATAGTAAAGACAAAGTGTTGTCACAATAAAGAACAGAGCATGAGTATGGCAAAAAATAAAGTATAGTTATGATAAAGAAGAATTCATTACCTATCGTAACCAAGGTATTGATTATGACAAGAAAGGAAGAGATCACTTGTCCATAGTAAAGCATGTTGTTCTATTGCTTATCCATTGTTGATTCAAGCATGATCTGATTATCATTTTATAACATATGATTCTATTGTATTGGACGTTTCGCTCACGGGTATTCTATGCCCTTGCATTTAGAATTTTACAAGCTAAAGAGGAGAAATGGAGGACGCAGAGCTTGGACATTGCTTCACATGACTTATCGAACTCAATAACACCAGTGCTTTAATTGCATTAGGTGAATAATTGATCTCTGCATTAGAAGGATATTATGGTCTTCCCTTTTGAAATTGAGCATATGGTCATTTTCTTAGATATGTTGGATATTGTTGTCGTTTCCTTTTCCCGTATGGATTTCATTATATGTTGGCGTCTTTGATATTCTGATGTTTCCCTCTTCTGCAATAAAGTTGTCATTTATTTGATTATTATATTCGTTGCCACGTATTGCATTTAATGAATGGTCATAGTCATAGTATGGTCAAGAGCATAACATGCAGTGTAGTGTTCCTGGGATCAATCTGATTGCCTACGTGACAGGAGGGCTGATTTTGAGGGCGTTACATTTTTTCTCACATAAATGAATATGACTCGCTAATACAGTGAACTTATAAATTCATTGCGCAAAACTTCCTTTTGAAAACATCAAGCAAAAAGTCATTCATAAAGTTGCCAAAATAATAGAATGTCCTCCACCTTTATTCACTTTCTCAACTCTATCTTCCAACTTTGTTTTGTAATTATATTGCACTCCAACTATTAAATTCTTGGATTATTTTTTATAAACTCTTTTGAACCATAACGATTTTTTTGTCTAACCTACTATGTGACATTCCTCATCATTATTATTATTATTATTATTATTATTATTATTATTATTATTATTATTATTATTATTATTATTATTATTATTATTATTATTATTATTATTATTATTATTATTATTATTATTATTATTATTATTATTATTATTATTATTATTATTATTATTATTATTATTATTATTATTATTATTATTATTATTATTTAATAGCTTGCCACGTAAGTAAAATGATCGGTAAATCGCCTATCTCCGGTGAAAAAGGCAATTGGTGAAGGAAGTTAATAGTTAGAGGGCATTTTAGTTATAAAAATAAAGTTGATGGATAGAGTTAGGTAGGGGTGACTCAGTTCTGTTAATTAAATAATTCGGTTAATTGATCGATTCAATAAAAAATAATTTAAACATTATCGGGACCGAAAAAGTTGATTACCCGATTTCGGTTAAGCGAAAAAATCGGTTCAGTTCGATGAATTCACTATTTTAATAAAAAAAATTAAAACTAAAAAATATTATTATAAATTTCACAAAATCTGAAAATATATTAAAGTGAAAATTAAATGTGTATTCAAAATAAAAGGTAAATATTAAATTTTAACAAGGTAATTAGATACAACTTATTAAATAATTAGGATATAAATGGAATTAAAAAAATATAAAGCCATATACATGTAATAAACTACAAAAAATATAGAAAATTAATTATCAGTTAATTTGGTTTTTTAACTGAGTTTTTGGTTAATAATTCGTAATTGAACTAAAATTGAATCGGATAATTCGATTAGATTAATCGATTAAAAATTCGATCGGTTAACCACGATTAACGAAAAAATGGTTAACCATGCTCAACACTAGAGTTAGGAAGTAGGTAAAGTTGTAGTATATTTAGTGAAATTTCTACAAATGACGAGGAACTATATAGTTGTGTTTGGCTTAAAGATGGACTTTCAAGCCAAGTCGGGTCATACTCGGGGTGATCAAATCGGATTTGCCGTGCCTCGACGGATTGGCATGGTCTCAAAATCGTGCCATGACGGGTTGTAGCAAAAGCCACTTCCGGCCATATCGTTACATGTCGGGCCGTCCATTATTTTTATTGTATGTATTAAATTAGAGAAATAAAAATAAAATTTTGAAAAAAAATGGGTCACATTTTTACCTTAAGATTTAGACCAATGAAAAACATTTACTACAACAATATTGCGATTTTACAACGGATAACATGCCTTTGCGATGGATTTTTCGACGGATAAGGAGTAGTTGGAAATCTTGTCGTCGCAAAAAATTATCGACGGTCTTCAAATATCCCCTTGAAAGTTTTGACGGATGCTTCCGACGAAAAAATCACCTTCACAATTTTTTACGAATAAAATCCATCAGAAGTTTCGAAGGGAAGGTTGTCCTTCGGAACTTCTGACGGCAAAGTCCGCCGGAAGTTCCTAATCCGGCTATCGCGCCGGAGGCAGGAGTGTTCCCCCCTTCCCAAGTTTAGACCGACTTCGACGGACAACCTGTCAAAAGTTTCGATGGGAGAACTCCCGTCAAAACCATCGACGGGTTCGACCCGTCGAAACCTTTGGCGGGCACACTCATCGAAGCCTTCAATGGACGGTTCCCGTCACACACATCAGCGGAGTGCAACGGACATGTCCATCGAAAAGTTTTCAAAAATACAAAAAAATAGGCCACCTGCTATCTAATCGACGTTGGCGGCCGATCCGGAGCAAGCGGCCGGAATCGAGATTGAGAGGAAAGGGAGGAGACCAAGGACGCAAGCGGGAGGGCGGATCCCGATCCATCGCCTGCGCCGGATCTGGCCGCCTACGATCTGGTTCGGCTGCCCGCACGTCGGATCCAGCCACCCGCGACTGGATCCGGCCAAGGACGCGGGCAGCTGGATTCGGCTCGTAGGCGACCGGGTTTGGCCGCAAGCACCGGATCTGGTCGTAGGCACCGAGTCCGGCCGCTTGCAAGCCGAATCCGGCCGCAAGCGTCGGGTAGCGACCGGATCCGAGTGCAGGCGACCGGATCAGGCGGCAAGCGACCGGATCCGGCCGCATCTGTTGGATCCGGCCCGTAGGCGGCTGGATCCGGCACACAGGGACTGATCCGATCTTCTGCTCGCCGAATCCGCCGCCTGCGCGCTAGAGTCGAGAGCGAGAAGGGAGAGATAGAGAGGGAGTTGGTGAGGGCGACCGGGATCGCCGAAGTCGGGAGTCGCCATCGGAGTTACTGTCGCCGCCATGGGAGAGATAGAGAGGGGGAGAGGAGGAGGAGAGAGAAGGGGAGATGAGTATGGAGAGTGGAGGGGGTAATATAGGGAGAGTGGAGGGCGCGGGAGCGAGAAGGCGGAGGGGGGAAAATTGGGCAGGAAAATATTAGAATTTGCGACGGGTATTTCCTTCGAAATTATCGAAGGATATAGTATCCGTCGGTAATTCCGAAGGAAAAACCCATCGTAAATAAAATAATAATATTTTTATCAATATTTATATAAGAAATTTTATTATTAAACATTATAATATTATATATATTAACATATACGACTAAAAATATTAATAATCATAATATTATATTATAAATATTATTAATGTTTAATAATAATATTATATATATATAAATATTGATAATAAGTTATACTGAATATATATTACCGAAGGATAATGCTTTCGAAATTACGGATGGATGCAAATCCTTCGATAATGTCGAAGACATTTTCCTTCGGTAATTACCGATAGGTAATGTCCTTCGCAATTACCGACAGGTAATATCCTTCATAATTACCGATGGGTAATGTCCTTTGAAATTACCGACGGATGCTAAGTCCTTCGGTAATTTCGAAGGCACTATCCTTCGGTAAATAAAATAATATATTATTAATGTTTATAATATAACACATCTCTCTATTCCATTTTTATAAAATATTTATAATATAACATAATATTACTAATTATTGTAATTATATAGAAGGATATATAGAATTAATATCAATACATATACTATTATTAATGTTTAATAATAATTATTATATATATATATTGATAATAAATTATACTGAATATATATTACCGAATGATGATGCCTTCGAAATTACTGATGGATGTAAAATCCTTCGGTAATTTTGAAGGCATTTTCCTTCGGTAAATAAAATAATAATATATTATTAATGTTTATAATATAACACATATCTCTTTTTCATTTTTATAAAATATTTATAATATAACATAATATTATTAATGATTGTAATTATATATATTAATATATATAATTAGTACCAATACATAATATATTATTAATGTTTATTATATAAGGCATATCTCTCATCCATTTTTATAAAATATTTATAATATAACATAATATTACTAATTATGTTAACATATTTATATTTAGACATATAATTAATATCAATACATGTACTATTATTAATTTTTAATAATAATATTATATATATATATTGATAATAAATTATACTATTTTAATTACCGAAGGATAATGCTTTCGAAATTACCAATGGTTCTAAATCCTTCGATAATTTTGAAGATCGAAATTACCGATGGTTCTAAATTCTTCGATAATTTTGAAGGCATTTTTCTTCCGTAATTACCGACGGGCGATGTCCTTCGAAATTACCGACGGATTCCAAATCCTTCGATAATTTCGAAGGCACTATCCTTCGGTAAATAAAATAATAATTTGATAATAAAATACTGAATATATACTTATATTATATTACATATATATTGTTATAAATACGATTACCGATGAGTATTTCCTTCGAAATTACCGACGGATGTAAATTCTTCGGTAATTTCGAAGGCTATATCCGTCGGTAATTTATCAACGGAGGTTTTTCGTCTGTAGTAATGAAGGACGTTTTGACCTTCACTAATTCGGAAAGAGTTTCATATCTGTCGCAACTGCCGTCAATAAATGAGAAGGATTCATTTCCTTCGGAAAATGTCCATCGCAAATTCGCCATTTTCTTGTAGCGATTATAATATATGATATAATGATTATTAGATATATATATTATATAAAATATAGTTATAAAGTTTATGATATATGATTAAATATATGTATAATATAGTTATAATAATATATGAGTAAATATTTATCGATATAATAAAAACTAAAAAGAAGTTGTGTTCATCGAGCCAACCTAGGGCCGACCCATGTTGGGGCTGTGCCCAATGGGCAGCCCGGAATAGTCTGGCCCGGGCTCGACCACTTTTAAATATTTAATTATATAATAAAAATTAAATTAAAAAGGTCATGTTAGTCGGGTCAGGCTTCGTGCGGGACCGTGTCTAGCAACCTATTGAGCATCTGACACAGTTTGCTCCGAGTGGTCATGCCCCAGCAAATCCTGTGTCAAGTTGGGATGACCCAACAGAAATTCATGCGGGTCGCATGTTGAGCCGAGCAGCCCGCACAGATTCCATTTCTAATTTAGCTCTTGGAACTTGCAACAGAACTTGTCCAAGTTCAACTAAAGCCGACACACTTTTTTTGTTTTTTCCTTTTTGCTTTCAATTATTTTTAATGTATATATATAATTATATATTAATACATTATCATTCAACTTATAAAATAAGTTCTTTAATTAAATATTAAATATTTATTGTGCTTTTAAGTAGTAAAATATTATTAATTAATATTTAACATTAATATTATTCATTAAACTATTTCTTATATTATCTTAAATTATAATCAATTATAATATTTTAATATAATATTTTCTATATTATAAAAATTAAACTTATATCTCTATATCTTGCCTTTTATCTAAACATACATTAAAACTTATTCCTCTAATCATCTTTTTAAATTATATCATGAATTTTTTTATCTAGTCGATTAATTTTCAAGAATTAATCGGAATTTTAGCTTGCGGCCAAAATACAATATGATATTACGTGACCTATATGAAAACACTAGCTTTGGTTGATGATAAACAATAAGGGGCCGTTTGGCAACGAGAACTGGAGTGAATAGTTGAATTCACATATTAGTTCGGAGTGTGTTTGGATGGAGTAGAATTTGATGATGAGAAATAAGGTAGGTGATTGTGATAGGAAAAAATAGATGTTATGAATTAATTTTACTGGGTGATTAAATTAAAAATATGTATGATAAATATAGATTATAAAATTATTAAAAAATAAATGTATACTAAAAACATTTATGTCAAAAATCTTGTTGAAAATATATTATTTAAATATAAAATCAATTTTTATTCATTTATAATTAATAAAATATTGAAATTTTTAATAAAATAATAAGTAATAATATAATATTTATTATTATTATTATTTTACATATAATAAATAAATTATTATATATAAGATAGGTAAAAAGAAGTAAAAACTAAAAGGAAAAGGTTTGCAAAATAAAAAAAATCGCGTCCTTTGCAAAAATAATAAAGAGGAACCAGCAACTAGCTCCAATTCGTAGAATCAACTGGGAGAAAATAGGGTCACGTGACATTGATTCTATCGTAATAATTGTAATATGATTTCGCTTCGGGAACTAGGCCGCAAGGGGTCATTCCAACCGGTTCCACTTTTCAAACAACCCCAAATGAATATCTTCCCCTAACCTTGAAACTTAGATGTTAATTGTTGGTATGGAAAAAGTCTCTCGACTTTATTAACATCAATGGGGCTAAAAATCAATAGGATAATTACAATATAATTTTATATCCCTGGTTCAAAATCTTACTCTCTTACACCAAGTGGGGATCGAACAATCTCACACAAAAGAAGACAAGTAAAAATCTAATACAAATATGAAATCTAAATAGGGGCGTAAATAACAAAGTCAAAAGAAAAAAAAAACACTTCAACTAGTTATAAACAAAAGTATTATATGGTATATCAGACAATATTATATAATTATAGTTATACTAGTATACAATACAGTTATAGTGATAGGATGTTATATAATATAGGATATGATCATAAGCTTAGTATATTAGTATCATAGCGTAAGTAATCAAGTACATACTTGTCTATACCATATAGGAAATATACTACAAATTTATTAAATTGCATTATCTAAGTAACAAGTAGTAAGTAGATTATATATGGATTATAGTTGTATAGACTTAAAAAGTTAATCCTTAATAGTAAATGCTAACTAAGTAATTAAACAATAATTATGTTACTAGATGCTATAACAAATATGTAATTATAAATATTATAATTATGATTCAAATTTTAAATAAAAAATAAAAAAGTGGGCCATCACGTGCAGCGTTATGCCAGCCCCGATTTGCCAGGCCCATGTGATGACAGACTGCGTTGCCGTTTCGGATGGCCCGGCCTTCTATGTTTTATTTACTTATTTATGACTTATAGTCATGGAAGAATATGAAAAAGTCAAAGAAAAACAAAAACACAACGCGATTAGCTTGGTTCCCTAATTAATTATCCTGTATCAGGCACATTAATTACAAAAAAATATGTGGATATGAGGAAAAGAAACCTGTAGCGAAAGATAATAATGTGTGCATGTACTACATCTTTTTTTCATTAAAATTTCTTTTCGGTGTGGCTATATCTTTTTAATTTAAATATATATGCATGAGTATCTTTGCTATGTTATGTTAGACACTTGAGGAAAAAAGAAAGAGGTAAATCTCTCGTTGACAAAAATGTTTCAAGACTAATTAAGTCAAATTGCTACAATTATTAGCTAACGAAGAAAAGGCTGCCGGCTGTCTTAATACTAAGTCAAACTGCTACACTTGCTCAACCAAAGAGGCCAAATTGCAAAGCACCCAACGGATCAAGAGGTGGTGGCACAGACAGGCACAGCCAGCGAGTGATCAAAGCAGATGCATATGTATCTGTGTGTGTATATATATAGTATATGATGATGTCACATGACGGCGCAGGCGTTGGGGTTGTCGTCGCTGAAGAGGGCGGCGTACTTGACGACGGGCTCGGCGGCGGGGCTGGGGTTGGCCTGGGGCACGTTGCGGACGAAGCCGGAGGGGGCCTTCTTGTCGTAGGCGCCGGCGACGTACGGGTAGGCGACCACGTCGTAGGGGACGTAGGGCCACAGCTCCGCTTTCTTCCCCACGCCCTTGATCTTGCTCAGCACCTTCTTCGCCTCCACGTGCCCCGTCACCGTCACCCGGCTCTCCTTCCGGCTCACCTTCACGTCCGTCACTCCTGTTCCATCATATATATTCATACATATCCAGATCCAGCCGTGCATGCGTCCACTTTGTGTGTGCATGCGTGTGTATATGACAATATGTATATGAAGAAAAAAAAAATAAAGCACTAACTGCAACTTTGCTCATCTAATTCATTCCTTCCTCTTCATGTAATTAACTCTTGAATATGATGTATATATCTATGTTGTTCTAGTCATTAAGCAGCTGGTGTTCTCGGATTAATTAACTGGGCTGCGTACGTGTTATGATCTATAATATATTATATAACCAGAAGAAACTCGATCAATATTGGATTGGGTCGATCTCGAATTGGTAAATAAATACTATATGATATATCGAGCTTGTAGCGTGATATAGATATATAGCAAAACAAAAGAGATCATGCATGGATGCGTAATTACGTGAATATTGGCATAGAAGTTAAAGTACCTTTTATCGACTTGACGGCGCGCTTCACCCTTCTCTCGCAACCTTCGCAGTCCATTTTCACCTTCACATCCACCGTCTGGCATGCACCCAGGCTCAGAATTCATTAGTAGAGGAAATATATATATATGTACAACCAGTCAATCTTTAAAAAAAAGAGAGAGAAGAAGGGAGTAAAATCTTCACCAAAGATTAAGGAAACATGTATAAACAAAAGGAGGACGAGGTATGGCTAATTAATTGTATTGGTGCTTCCGACTGCAACAAGCAGGCATGCATATGCAGAGTGAGAGGTGTTGTGTTGTCAACTAATTAACAAGTTCTTTTTTGTTGTTGGCATGGGACTAGCAAAGGTACCTGCAATGGTTTCCTCTTCTTTAGTTTCAGTGCTCTCTTTGTTTCTTTGAAGCTGAAAATGTGGGAGAGGTAGTCGAGCGCGCCCATGTTACGTCTGTGTGTGTGTGTGAGAGAGAGAGAGAGAGAGAGAGAGGAGCAAGTGCTTGAGGAAAGAGAAGAGCTGTACTTGTATTTAAATGTGTGGAAATGGGAGGATCAATTATTACCATTTAGCAGAGCGTTTCTCTGATAATTTTGGGATATCTTCATCAATATAATCATTAGGCCAAGTGGTGACGTGGCCCCATTAGTGGCGCCTGAAGCTTGTGTTCGAATAATGTCCCCCTGTATATAATAACCAAATGCTAGAGTTGGCTGATGGAGACTCTCAAACTGGAAATTTTAGGCAAATACTTTCTTAAGAAAGATCGTCTAACTCTCTCGAACAGGACGCTTTAGATTGAAAGCAGATTACTGATGTTAATTATGACTTTATATTAGCAAAGCGCCAACTATAGAACACAGCAAATCACTAAAATATTTCGCGAATAAATTATGTCACAATTTGTTTATGTATCATTTTATTTTATTTTATATGTTGGTTATTAAAGATCTTCTCAATTGTCATATCTACGTACAAAATTTTGGCTTCTTTTTGGGCACTAAGCAAATGCTTTTAAATTATATAAATATATAACATATTATATTATTTTCTATTTCCGTCAAGGGAAGGTGATGGTGTTGCTTCTTAAATAGGGATGGCAAAGTTGACGCATGACTGATGCCGAGTTCTCATATCACTCTTACTAAGAATCAGATATATCTAGAAACAAATATATAAAATGTACACCTTAATATTTGTGCAGGTTCCATTGCTTGCATTGCAAACTCGACTCTTTTGACGGAGGCTTTTGGGGTCATTTGGGATCTTCGGGCCGGCAAAAGACTTAGAATTCAAAACATTTTGCTGAAATCTGATCCCTCTATTTTGATCGACATTATCAATAGAAGGCTGAACGTTCCCTAGAAGCTATGGAACCTCATGAAGGAAATACAAAACTTTTTAAATTCTTTTGCTAACTTCCAATGTAAACACTGTCCTAGACATATTAATCACGCTACAAACTATCTTGCTCATCTCGGAAGATCTAGTGCAGATGATATTTTTTAGGAGGTTAACCCTCCGTCGGGCCTCCAACATATTTTGTATCAGGACGCTTCTAATCAATATAATTAGCACTTGCATTTTGTTTTAAAAAAACTTCAATTTTTATATTTTATTATTTTGCTTATAATGAAGTACAAAAAAAAACAAAGAAGAATGCACCGGATTTTTTAAAAATTGTATTATTTTAAGATTTGGCAGATATATACTGCATTCAGCTGCATTAAATAATGTGTTAGGGGCGTGGTGGTCATCCATATCGACCAAAATATATAGTGGAGGATATTCCACATTTCCATATGACCCACAGCTTTAAATGCACATTTATCGATTTCCGGAGTTCAATAACGCTTTGTTTATCTAAGAACAAATGCTATAAAAATTTCCAGTTGATTCTGAGATTTTGTTGGTTTCTTGGCACACAAAAAGGAAAACAAAAATTGCCTCTGTTTGACTAAGGTTATCTTTGCATTAATCTTTTTCTTTCTTTAACACCATGCATCCAGCTTCTAAGAATTATAACCACAAAAATATATGTCTCGAATCTAAATAGTTTTTTTTTAAAGTAAGGTAGAACGTTATGCATCAAATTTGGCATTCAATATATTTGTTAGGAATATCCTTTCTCACCGTATTAGTTTTTGGTGAGACATAAATTACATACTTGTGAGTGTTGATTTTTTTTTATTTGTTTCATACTTGTGAGATAAATTCCATACAAAGACAACAGTTCCTTAAGTCGTTTGAAATTGATTTTAGTGGCCAACAACTATCTATGCATACAAGGAGATCATCTCAACTATCCATAAACATGATTGAGCTTGAATGGCCCAACTGAGAAAGGCACAATGCGTCCTAAACTAACTTGTGGGTTTATTAAGGTTGAGAAGATATGAGATACAAATAGGTACGCCTCAAACAAGTTGAGACAGACAAATTTAAAAGAAGGGATATTTATACTCTTCTCATTTCAATATCGAATTAATTAGATGTTAATAGACTTGGACATCGATGAATTTAAATTGAAAAATAAATTGGGGAATGGTTACGACATCCCAAGAGACTCTAATCGAATCCAAATGTTGCTCATGCCAACTACTCGCTATAGTCTTACCTGCCAGCCCCATAATTTTACCTTCCAGACCCCAATGACAATCTTGAACGGCAAACATTTTCTCCAAACCCAGGAGTAAAAGACAAACCTCCAAACCACCGGTCAATGTTCAAACTGTACATTTTCCTAGTGTATAAAACAAAATCTGTAAGAAATGCACATTCAACTACGAATTATGATCCAAAGGATATCAGAGTGCATAGGGTTCCGAGAAGCTAAGTACAACCACGGCATACTAAGTTATGATTCGTCAGTAAACTAGCATTGTACACAAGGCTGAAGAAATTGTTTGAATGCAACTTCCATGCATGCAATGGAGATTGCAGGAAGTGGCCTTTTCATATTTAAGAGGCGATAAGATCATTCAACAGTCCAAAGCTCCAATAATTCTAGTGTCCAAATCCCCATCATCTCTATTAATAAATGTGGTCCAGTGATCGCTGCTTCAAGAAGACTTCCTAGTTAGATTGGCAGCTGCAATTTACACAACCATTCATCCAACAATCAATTGGAAAACACAAGTATGAAAGTGAGACACAATAAATATAAACCCGAAGACCAGCTGAAGCAAATACATTTATTGCAGATGTCCTTGTTTGTGGCCAATGCTCAATTGAACAAGTGTTAAAAAAATGCAAGTATGGCATCTGGGCTCAAATCAATCAAGTGCCACAAACTTAAACCCAATTCCCAGCCACAACAGTGTAGTTCCGTGTACAGTAGGCTTCCTAGCTGCAAGTTCCCTGTATTAGGTTGTGACGTCAAACATTAAACCTGGTCTAAAGATGCAGTTCAAGCTTCCGTTGAATAAGTGTGAAAGAAACAGTAAGAATGATATTTGGACTCAAATCAATCAAGCACCATAAGCTTGGCACCAATTTCAAGCCACGACGTTGGATTACGTTGCGCATATCCCACCTAAAACCTGTTAAAAATATACAGCACAAATCATGAGGTAAAGCAACTAATTTGACAATTATTGACAACCCCCTTGAAACATTATAGTGATGCAACAGCATCAGTTACCACACAAGTCTACCTTGAAAAGAAACCATCTATCTGCGTGGTGAAAATACACAACCTCATTCCTGATGCATGTTCTCTGGTGGGTGCAATCCTTTTCTTAATTATTTTCCATGTCATTAGGATTAGCTCTACAGGAAAACAGGACAACTTCAAGTGATGCTTTACATGGACTCAAGCTGCATGTTAACTCTGGAAGGATCCACATGACATTACCAGGAAAGTAAAGTCCAAAGAGAAGATGGAAACGATACAAAAAAGTGTTGCAACAAATTCATCAATGGCCAAATAGGTCCATTTTCAAATATCTTGAGACAGATCTCGATGATAAATACTCTCTAACTTCATGTCTTCAAAGCAGAAAAGCTCCAAATAAGAAGCAATTATGGTAACTACTTGAAATTGTTTTCTAATAATATTTGAGATATCTCTTAGTATGAGGGTAGGCCAAATCCATAACTTGATCAATAATTTGATGATGACTGAGCCGAAGGGATGCCCTGATAAAAAAACAAGACTATCATGAGACCTCTTATTCAAAGCTTAAATCAAATTTTAGTTAATTGAAAGGTAAATATTGTTAACATGAAAGTCTGAAGAGCAAAGGTAGACTACACAACATGTGAAAACAAATTACCTAGGGTATGCTTGTTTGAAGGAAAAGTTCTATAGAGATATGGGAAAAATGTTTCCACTCTATTACACAAAACTATCTAAGCGTGGACTTTTAAACTCGAGAGTGAACAAAGTCATCATCAATGAATGTATTTCTTATTGCATATAGCCTTTGAGTAACAATTTTCTCATTAACTGGTATATCAATTCCATTACTTAAAGATTATACCATATGTACCTACAAAAAAAACGACTCAAACTAGAATGGTCATTATCTTTTTTCAAAGGTAGAGTGGTCAGTATCAATCATCAAACAGTTTGTAATCATCTAAAAGTCATAAAAATGATCCCTTGGGGGTAACAAGCCTGTTAGCTTATTTAACAAAAAAAAGATTTATAAAAACTAAAAAACAAGGATTAGACCCTTTTTTTAGAGAGAAAGATTAAACCTTAATTTGATCTAGCTTGACAAAAGATGATGCACATTTTATCAAAATAAATAAATTAATGTGCTCTATGAGTTGTTGAATAATCCATACAAATTGTAAGAACATCAACCAGGGATAATATGTTATGTATAACAGCAATACTGAGTAAATACCTTTGTCAGCTTCTGGCCTCGAAGCCCATTCCAGAAATCACGAGCACTCATTACCTTCTTTCCTGGGAGTTGAAGCTCCAAAACCTGATAACGATAACAAATGGGTCATCAGGAAATGCTTCAATAAGAATTGCAGTATGTAATATATAATATGCCAGTTACTTCAAGACAAGTTTGTCCACCACATGGAATCAGCAATGCATTCCCACTGAATGCTATCCCATCTCCATTTTCCTGTAATCCAGCAGTACTAGAAACCCTAGTTGTAATTACTTTAACCTCTAGGTCATGGAGTTGACCATTGTCAGCTATGAGATGAACAATTGCTCGGGTTCCAGGCCATCCTGCAAATGCCCGTACCTGGAGAAGTCAGTTTGTAGTAACTTAAATAAAGATCACTCAAACTTATTATGTACCTTGTTGTGTAGAACCTTAGCTTCTTCATCAAATGATAGCCATGACTCGTTGTTATCCAACTGTCGAAAGCTAACATAAATTAAAATTCAACACTTTTTTAGTAAAAAAAGGATGGTTCAGGCCATTCCAAAATAATCCTTATTTATCTAGTTTGTCGATTCTAGATCAAGTGAGACAAAATGCTTAAGTAGAATCCCCATATTACAAATTTGACATGACAATTGTAAATAAATATTAAGGCCCCATTTGGATGCCACATAGATTTTACCAACTACACCATCTTTTATCGGGTAACGAAAAACATTATACTGGGTGTTTTGGACACATTTTGAATGGCAAGAAAAACTTAGTTTTTAAAAATCATAATTGATCCGATCAATGAATTTTCTATGTTTTACTGTCTCTGCTTTGTTGGGATAAGGCTTTGTTGTTGTTGTTACTGTCTCTGCTGGTGAAGAGTCAATGCATGAGTGAGATGACGTGTACCCTATTTGCTTTGTATACTAAGCTGCGCACTTAGTACCTTGGTGGGCCAATGTAAACAGATATGCTCCTTTCCTTGTTTTTCCACATGGCTGCTAGGGGACGATGACGATGAAATCACACCATCGCGAATGGGAAGCTAGTCTCAAGCCAAGTTGTAGTTATGGCTGCAGTGGCTTCACAATTCTGTACATTCAGAAGATGCGGCCAACTGGAAGAGTGGTTTTGAGCAGGCAGGGATTGTCCCAGGTTATCCGATACACAAGCTAAGTGGACAAATTATTGTGAGCCATCAAGGGATTGACGGGCGAAGGATCGCCGGGCCCGATTGGATTCTGGACTACAGGGAGTTCTGGACTTCGTTGGGGCCATCCAGGAATTCATTATTGGCAACAGTGGCTTGGAAAGAATTAATAAATTCTCTCTTCCTGATTCCACAAACAGGCAACAATTTTGTTTGTAGGACTTTCGGTTTATTGCTTTATCTAATTCCTTTTATCCCATCCTACCTTGTGTCTTGGCCAACAAGTTGTTGGTGCTGGATTTTTTGGTTCATTGGCCGTTTTTGGACAGCTTCACTGTAGCCTCCAAGATTTTGTCATATTGGCATCGCATGAGCACGACTGGATTCTTGTGGAAGGTTGATTTTGCCAAGGCTTATAATTCGATTGATTGGCAATTTCTATGGAGCTCTCTCTATGGATTGCTTGGATGAAATGGTGTGTCGTACTGTTTCTTTCTCAGCACTCGTCAACGGCGTCCCAGCTGGTGGTTGGATGCAATGTGAGGTGCATCAAGGTTGACATCTTGCACCAATACTGATTTATTCTGGCTGAAATCTTTTCCGTATGCAATATTGGTTTTATCTCTGCTTCTCATGTGGACACAACACCATTTCCGCATCAAAGGTTCTGTGGAGTCTGCGAACATGGTGGCCTTCTTGATTTAGGTATTTGGAGAATTTTTAGAGCTGCACATTGACTAAGGAGTTCTTTTATCTGTTTGGCATGGGGGATCAAGTGCCACATGCTTTGTTTTATAGCCCTCCAGACATCAATTTGTCAGCTTCCATTATAATATTTCTGGGTATGCTGATGTCCGATAGGAGGATTCTACTTCGGGATTGCACGTTGGTTATTGAGGGAGTGGAACAATGCCAGGTAGCTAGGCTGGAGTTCATGCCTTCTATCCAAAGTTGGCTAGTTAATACTTCTGAAGTCAGTAGTATCAGCCATTCGGATCTATTATATGTCTGTTTTCCCAATCCCCGGTGGAAATACGGCTTGATTCTCTTAAAAGTGATTTTTTTCCGGTACTATGGTAACTCTAATCAAGACATTCATTTAGTTGCTTGGAAGGATGTCTATCGGCCACTGGATGAGGAAGGCTTGGGTGTTAGGAAGGCTCTGTCAAATCAAACATGTAGCTAAATGGGAATTCCTTGTTATGAGTACTACATTGGGTTTATGGTCGGTTGTCATTTTTACATGCCATGGCAGGATCTTATCATGGGATCTAAGACAGGTGGGACCTACAGGCTGTTTGTCATTTTGGGTGGGTGCCATGTGTGAGAAATCATATGCAGGATCATGCAAGATCATGCAGGATCTATTTTGTTTTAGGAAGTTTTTCTTTTGACAATATATTGTATTTAATTAGAAATAGGAGCACATAGGTAGCTTTCCTATTCCTAGCAGGCTGTCCCATAATTAAGGGATTTGTTTCAGCCTTCCATATTTCATCTTTCCTAATATGTTTAAAGGTTCAAGTCTTGTATATAAGTGATTGAATAGACAGAAAATAATAGTGATTTTTGCTACAATTTTCCACATGGTATCAGAGCTTTAGGATTTTTTCTGGGATTCTTGTTTCTAGCCTTCGTTGTTGTGAAACTTGTTTATGAGATTCTTGTTTCTAGCCTTTATTGCCAAGCAGTAATCCTTGCATTCTCGAAAGGATTTATCTACATATTGTCATTCAAGATGTCCAAGATCCAGGAATTTACTATAGTAATTCAATTAGAAGAGGCAATCCAAATTCAACAATCTAGAGCATTGCAGAATATTCATGCCTCTTACAGGTTAGATGGGCAAACCTATATTGCTGCACGAATGCAAAATGCATCAACACCACTACCACAAGAGCCAAATGGTTTCAATCAAGATGAGATTGATAGGCTGAGATCACTGATTAATAGTCTTGGAGAATTTAAAAAATCTGAAGGTACTTGTTCTTTGGTGCATTCAGGTGAACTTCCATCTTCCATTGGATTAAATGCCTTAGGTACAACCTTTACCAACTCCTAGATAATGGATTCAGGAGCTACTGATCATATGACTCATTTCTCCAATATTTTCTCAACCTATACCCTATGCCCTGATGGATCCTTGACAACTGTAGTAGGGTTTGGAGATATCAAAATTAGCCCATCAATAATCCTAAGAAATGTTCTTCATGTTCCAAAATTATCCACAAATTTGGTCTCTGCACAAAAACTTACCCAAGATATATGTTGCAACGTCATTTTTTATAATAATTATTGTATATTTCAGGACAAGAGTTCTGAGAGGATGATTAGACATGCTAGAGAAATGAATGGTCTGTACTACCTTGAAACACCAAGTCAATTGAACATTATTAGGGCAAATTATCTTCTTCCTTCAACTCTGAGCTCATTCTATCCAATAAAGACAATTTTACTTCATCATTGTCGACTTGGACATCCATCCTTTAGGGTTATTAAAGTTCTATTTCCTTCATTATTTAAGGATTTAGACGTTAAAAGCTTTCATTGTGAGGTGTGTGAACTTGCTAAACACAAGTGTGTCTCTTTTCCAATCAGCAATAAAAGAAGTTCTCTTCCTTTTTATCTCATTCATATAGACATATGGGGACCATCTCCTATTTCTAGTGTTTCCGGGGCACGATGGTTTTTTATTGATGATTGCACTCGTGTTACGTGGATTTTTTTGCTAACAAAAATATGATCTTAGTATTGTGTTCCCAAGGTTTTGTTCTATGATCAACAATCAGTTTGATGTTAAAATAAAAAAGATTAGGTCTAACAATGCAAAAGACTACTTTAACCAAATTCTTACTCCATATTTTCAAAAAGCAGAAAGAAGGGATAATCCATGAGTCCTCTTCTGTTAATACTCCACAACAAAACGAGATAGCAAAGAGGAAAAATAGAGATCTCCTTGAGAAGACCAGTCTTATTATTTCAGAATAATGTTCCTAAGATGTTTTGGGGAGAAGAAATTCTTACATCCACCTATTTGATAAATCGTTTGCCTTCAAGAGTCTTAAATTTTAAGAGCCCTCGGGATATGCTATCAACATTCTATCTTGATGTGAGCACTACAAACAATCTGGTTCCCAAAATTTTTGGATGTGTGTCATTTGTTCATGTTCATAGTCATAATAGAGGAAAGTTAGACCCAAGGACTCTCAAATGTGTTTTTGTGGGTTATTCTTTAACTCAAAAAGGTTACAAATGTTATCATCCTCCATCAAAAAAATACTATATCTCAATGGATGTCACATTCAATGAACAAAAGCCTTACTTCCTTAATCCTCATCTTCAGGGGGAGAATTCCAATATAGAAGATAAAGAAGATTCCTTGTTTGATTTGTCTTTAATTCCTTTATCTGAAATACCAAATTCCACACATGTACCTCCTTTGTGATCTCATCAGATGCCTAAGAATTCTTCTAAACTTGGGGTTGAACCAATTGTTGAAACCCATGTGCATGAATATATGATTGAAACAACAAATGCACCACGTATAGAAGCCAATTCTGCCCCTAATAATGTGAGATTCGACAAGGTGTACACAAGGAGGAATGCAAATGTTCCTGAACCTATGTAGATCCAAGAGTCCAACTCGAATTCTTTGAATGAGGTAAACACTTCTGAACCAACATTGCAAGAATCTGAACCTTATGTTCACAACCTCGAACAAGACCTTCCAATCTCTATTAGAAAAGGAACTAGAAAATGCACAAAGCAACCAGTGTACCCTCTTGCAAACTTCTTATCATTTAAAAATTTCTCTCCAACACATAGAGCGTTTCATGTAAGCCTAAATGCTATAACCCTACCTACTACTTTATCTGAGGCTTTATCCAATGAAAAATGGAAACAAGCTATGAATGCAGAGATGGAGGCATTAGAAAAGAATAAGACATGGGAGTTAGTGAAGCTACCCAAAGGAAAAAAAACAATAGGCTGCAAATGGGTATATACAGTGAAATATAAAGCTGATGGATCAATTGAGAGATACAAGGCAAGGTTGGTAGCCAAGGGGTATCCGCAAACATATGGCATATTGATTATCTAGAGACATTTGCTCCAGTTGCAAAGATGAATACAGTTAGAGTGTTGCTATCATTAGCTGCTAATTGTGGTTGGGAGTTGCATCAATTTGATGTCAAGAATGTCTTTTTATATGGGGAGTTAGAAGAAGAGATCTATATGGAGGTTCCACGAGGATATAAAAGGAATTTGGTTGCACAAACTGTTTGTAAGCTAAAAAAAGGCATTGTATGGCCTTAAACAAACTCCGCCTATGTTTTATAGCCGGTCCCAAGCCCGGATAAAGGAGGAGGATTGTGTTAGGCCCCAACAGCCAGCGTAAAACCCTGTCGAATCTCATGAACATGGATCAACGAAGAATGGCGTCGTATGATCCATGTAGCCGACCCCACCTAGTGGGATAAGGCTTTGTTGTTGTTGTTGTTGTATGGCCTTAAACAATCACCACGAGCATGGTTTGGAAGGTTTGCAAGAGTTATGCTAGCCATGGAATACAAACAAAGTCAAGGAGATCACACGTTATTTATTAAACACTCTTCTTCAAGAAATGTTACAGTCCTCTTGGTGTATGTTGATGACATAATTGTTACAAGAAAGGAACAAGAAGCCTTGAGTCAATACTTGGCTAAAGAGTTTGAGATTAAGGCATTGAGGAGGTTGAAATATTTTCTCGGAATGGAAGTTGCTCACTCTAAAGAAGGGAATTTTTGTCTCTCAACAAAAGTATATCACAGATCTTCTCAAAGAAATTGGTAAAACAACATGCAAACCAACAAGTACCCCCATGGAACCTAATCTTAAACTTGGGACAGCAGATGATGTTGGAGTAGACAGAGAAATGTATCAACGGCTTGTGGGAAAACTTGTTTACATATCTCATACAAGACCAGATATTGTATATGCATTGAGTGTGATTAGTCAATTTATGCATAATCCGAAGGAAGTTCATTTGCAAGCAGCTTATAGAGTGTTACACTATCTTAAGGGAACACTAGGAAAATGCATTCTATTTAGAAGGATGAAAACTTAATACTTAAAGCATACTGATGCTGATTTTGCTGGATCAATTGTTGATAGAAGGTCAACTTCAGGATATTGCACATTTCATGGTGGAAACCTTGTGGCATGGAGAAGTAAAAAACAAAATGTGATAGCTCGTTGAAGTGCAGAGGCTGAATTTAGAGCCATGTCTCAAGGAATATGTGAACTACTTTGGTTGAAGGTCATAATCCAGTACAACATGATCGGACGAAGCACATTGAAATTGATAGGCACTTTATCAAAGAGAAATTGGATAGCGGACTGATATGCACACCTTATGTGCCTACACATAATCAACTTGCTGATGTCCTTACCAAGAGTCTAAGTAACTCCAATTTTCAGGTTACTTTATCCAAGCTAGGAATGGACAATACCTGTTCACCTGCTTAAGGGGGTGTGTGAGAAATCATATGCAGGATCATGCAAGATCATGCAGGATCTATTTTATTTTAGGAAGTTTTTCTTTTGACAATATATTGTATTTATTAGAAATAGGAGCACATAGATAGCTTTCCTATTCCTAGCAGGCTGCCCCATAATTATGGGATTTGATTCCAGCCTTCCAGATTTCATCTTTCCTAATATGTTTAAAGGTTCAAGTCTTGTATATAAGTGGTTGAATAAACAGAAAATAATAGTGCTTTTTGCTACAATTTTCCACACCATGACTGCTCTCCAATTAATAAGGCCATTTATGCTGATGAAGTTATGGACATATCCATGGGCTTCGAGACTCCATTAAGATGATCGTTTTGGCATCTATATGCTAGTTCCATGGATAAGGCAGCAACCATTTTGGATTAGATATCGCTCTCAAGTGTAGGAAATGGGGTTTGGCCTCCTCCCTCCATTAACATATGGCGACCTGTGTGACCCACGTCTAGGGCACCCAGCTGTCTAGGGCATCAAGCCCTTACATTGCCCACCGCCATTGCCGGCAACCCCCGCCGGCAGCGCCACCGATGAACTTCGACCTTCTTTCTCTTTGCTGCTTTTGCTCCCCTGCTTTTCCCGTGAGCACGAGAGCTGCGGACTAGGGCATCCTGCCACTACATCACCGGGGGTTTCCCCTCAGAGGTGCCACTGCCATCACCGGCGACCCCCTCCGGCAGTGCCACTACCTGTCTCCGGCGACCCTGTTGGCAGCGCCACCAACGAACTTCGCCTTCTTTCTCTCTCTGTTGTTTTTTCCCCTGCTTCGGTTTCGCCACCTCCCGCTGCCGCATCACCAGCTGCACTTCGGCGGCCTTTCCCTTCCCCTCCACACGTTTTTTCGACACGACAGACCATGCTGGTAGCAACCCCTCCTCTCCAGGAACAATGAGCCGCAGGGCGATTCATCTGAACGATGGCTGGGGCACCCTGGCCCACATCCGAGATATCCGCAACAGGCCAACTTTCCGCTGTTACAGAGGTTTAGAGGAGGGGCATTTCGCATGGCTATGCTCCGGCCCTCTCCGCTGCCTTCGATGTAGGGGCAAGGGTCACCTGAGGACGTCGTGCCCCCGTACCCCGATGGAACATCCATCTACGACACCACCGGCATGACCTCAATAAAATGAGACCCATGCCTCCCCTGTGCTGGGGTCCGAGATGGTCTTACCCTTTCCATTCCGTGGTCGTCGGAGATCCAGTGTGTTATCGACCTACTAAGTGACTGCATCGTCGGCGAGGCCAATGGTCCCCTCCTCGGATCGGCGGCTATTCGTTCAGCGGTCATCGACGAGATGGGAGCCTTGCCGCCCTTCCATTTAAGCCGCATCTCGCCCTCACTGTGGCTGCTTGTGCCAGGGTCCTCACAGCAAAAGGAATTTCTCCTTGCATCGCCAACCAAGTTGTCATCGCACACCAGCATTATGTGGCGGCCATGGAAAAAAGGTGATGGAACCGAGCTGGCACCCCGTGGGAGACGCTGAACATCCACGGCCTCCCGCTTCATCTCCAACGGTTAGAGATCGCCTTGGCGGTGACGCGACAGTTGGGGAATCCCATCTCCATTGGCCCTCGGCTTGCCGGACTTGTCCATCACCTCCGTCGACGTTGAGCTCCGCCCATTATGCAATCTCCCACTGACGTTGACTCTCTACACCGGCATCGACAGCTTCACCCTCAAGCTGCATTACTCGGATGGTGTCGCATCGTGGACTGAGATGGTCGCCGGTCACCCTCTGCGGTCACCACGATCCTCTGCTGCCCAGACGTGGGTCGCAGGCCAGGCAGACCCGACACAGCACAAGCAGAGCACGCTCAAGAGCCGTACCCAAATTCAAAATCCCACCCAACTGCTTAACCCACCCCACCCTCAACCGGACACACAATCGCAAGTTGACTCAACCGCCTCTTACTTTGAACCCAATAACCCAAATCTCCAGGACCCAATCCCACTATCCAACGTAGCTGAGCTCCACCACCTTTGCACCCAGTCTAAACCTGCCCGCTGAGCCCACCTGCGAACCCAACTTCGAGCCCAAGCAAACTTGAATCTGAATCTAACCATCCCCCCCCCTCAGCGAGCCCGTAAAGCTGCCCTCCCACCCCCACATTGGTGACCAGCTTACCTCACCCCACTCTCCTTTCCTTGCTGACTTGCTTCAGTCCGACAACGCACCGGTCCTCCCATCGGCCACTGCCACCATGCCCATAACCCCATCATTGCCAGTTTTGCCCCTTTCCCCAGACATCTCCAGTCCCACCACGATTCACACCACCCACTATCACTGGCATCCCAGTGATCATCCCGGTGACTACCACACCCGTTGTCGATGATCTAGTAACTCCCCCTCTCAATTATCAACGTCGTCGGCCTGCACAGGCTGTCACGCCGCCATGGCCAGCAGGACAGCAGTCGCCCACACAACTGCCGCTGCTACCACCGCAAGTGAATTTGCAGCCGTCCGTGCAGTCATCATCGCCACCTCCACCCCAGCAGCCTGTGGTGGGGGGTGCGCCATGGACCGTGCGGGACCCGCTGGCCATCGATGACAGGGAAGACAGGGTGTACCTCTGTGGCGGTAGGGCGGACGAGGAGTTTCGCCCAGGTGTAGATGTTGTCGGCCTCCGCCACACTCAACGGCGGCCACCAAAAAGGGGAGTGGCCTTACACCAACCATTTCAGAGGCTGCTCTCCCATTCTAGGAGCAGCCACAAGAGATGCTCGGCGCCACCACCGCCAGCAGGACAGCAGCAGCATGCACGGCAGTCGTCGCCGCCGGCAAGACAGCAGTTGCCCATGCAGCCTTCACCGCTGCCGCCCCATGCTCCAGCAGCCAATGGTGGGGGGTGCTCCGCATACTGAGCCAGATTTGCCGACCGCCGCTGAAGATGCTAAGGGTGGGGGCACCTTCTTGCCAAGTGGACGGATGAGGAGGTTCGCCTAGTTGCAGAAGCCGCTGGCTTCCGCCACGCACGCCGGCGGCCACTAGCAAGAGAGGTGGCCCCATTACAAGGGAATGACCTTGATGAGTCAATAAACCATATGGATTGTATGGGCCAACATTGGGAGCGGCAGATGGGTGAGAAGTGATTGTTTTCCTCCCTCTGGTTGGTGGTCCAATGATTTCACATCCCAGAGGTACCCACAGTGGATGAGCACTATGTTTTGTTCCCTTTTGATTCGGAAAGAGGTGGAGAGTGAAAGCCCTACGTTCGGGACACTCTTGGTAGGAGAGATGTCTATTTGTTTTGAGTGTCACCACATTTCCTTTTTTGTTTTGGGAGCGGGGTTTTGACTAGAAGAGAGATTTTTCCATCTTGTTGTTGCTCTCCTTTGAGAGCCTACATCTGTACAATATTTCTGTCCCACAGTTACATATATAGATGTGTGGATGACAACCACAACTCTGGTGGTCATCCTTTTTCTCCTAAAAAACACATCTGCTAAAAAAAATCCAGGAATTTCTTAATCTCATGGGACAACTTGAAGGTTGTGTACTTGATGCATTCACTTCAGATTGGATTTGGAATTATGGTAAATTTTCTGTGGGGAAAGTATATTGAGTTCTCACAAAGGATAGTGACTCCCAGCCGGAGGAGTTTTTGACAGACTATCATATTACAGAAGTCGAAGGCCTCAGTGCAGATAAAGATTTTTGTTGACTCCTCTCCATTGCAAAAGGCTCCTCATCAAATCATACTGCTCAAAATTGCTAGACACGATTGATGTTGTATGCTCCTTCTGTGGTGACATAGCTGAGGATGTAAACCATCTTTTCTTTAATTACTAGATGGCGATGGAGGTATAGAGGTTGATGCATGTTCAATTATACATAGTTCTTGCACTTTAATGATTTAATTTTTCATAACTTTGAGATAACATGCATAAATTTTTTTCTTTATTTTTATTGAAATCTTTGTTTTCTTTTGAGGGGATATCGAAATCTTTGTTGAGTCAGACGCTACCTTAGGGTAAATTTCACCAAATACCTCCAACTTTAACAATTTCCAGCGCTATCCTCCAACTTTACTTTGTAACAAGATTGTTCTCCATCTTTTAATTTGTTTCACCAAATGTCCTTTTCATCGATGATCGGCGGCTTCATGGTCGCGCTGCTGACGTGGCGCCCACGCGACGATGTTCTCTCTCCTTTTCACCAAGGGATTGGCAAGTCAACTCAGTCGGCTTTCATCATGATAGCTTCAAGATGACCTGAGAGGCTGTCGTTCACTGGAGGACTAGTTGTTGGGCCTTACTATAGAAGGTCAATCTCTCCAAAGCATATGACACTCTCATAGTCCATTCTCTAACAATCCTTAGAGGTTAGGGGCTTCCCACCGACTTGAATTACTAGGATGAAGTATTATATTACCACTGCTTCGTTCACGATCCTAGTCAATGGGAATATGGGATGATGATGGGTGGCTAGGTGCAGCCACAATGAAAAGTATGGCAGGGCTGCTCTCTAGCCCCTATGTTATTTGTGTTGGTTATTGACCCCCTTGCCAGATGGGCTTCCTGTACGACCGACCTCTTCAGAGGATTTGCGGGGAGCCTAGCCCCCCTTCTTTAGTATCTGGATGGCACTCTTCTTCATCAAAGGCACTAACCAGGAAGCCAAACGGGTGTCCATTCTGGTGGAGTTGTTCGGGTCGGCATCCAGTTTTCAGATTGAGCATATCAAATCCTCCATCATCCCTTTTGACATGATAGCAGTCAATGATGCCCCATGCACGATGGAGCTTCGCAACCCGATCAGCTCCCCATTGATCACCTACCTCGGCCTTCCCCTCTTTGTTTGTCATATTGAATCTCGAGAGCAGATCCTACCCTACTATAGCATGTGATGAAGACCCTCAGCCACAAGCTCTCTTCTGGGCCCATGATCCACCGGATCCGAGTCAAGAGAGATCACGGATGCCCAGGCACCGCGCAGACGACAAGATTTACACCTGGTCCGTCTGAATCACCCTCTTAAGAAAAGAACCTACTCCATATGTAGTCCAGCTGCCTCTCCGTCAAAGCAAGCATATGTGGAATCGACATGTAGTAGACAAAGAGGGAAAAAGGACTGAACAAGTCATGCGCCACGTGACAATAGTCTCGAGCTCCATCCTTGTAGTATGTGCTCCATCCTTATGTGCCTCATCCTTTTGGCGTAGTATCGCAGCACTACTCCCATTGATACACCCTTAGATGGTGGCCTCACTCGGCTCTAGTGAGGCGTTCTCATTTTGGCAACATGAGTGGTTACTCGGATACTCGTTGACGGCCTTTCCCAAATTATGGGCAATCGCTGCATCCCAAGACACATCAGCTACCAAGCATGGTCTGAGCAGGGTGGAGCAAGCGGTGGCTCCTGGACCCCTCTCTTCAGATCCCCACTATTTTATCAGCGTTTATCAGAGCTTTTGGCCAGATGCCTCTAGGTTGGATGGATTGGTCTGGTCCCTGATGATCTTATGGCATGAATCCTCTATCTTCATCTTCTTCTTGATTGCACAATGGCTCAGGAGGTATGGAGACACATGTGCCTCAAGAGTGTCTCCCTTTCTGGGTCAAAGGCTTTTTGGCAGCCACTCAAAGGTCTCAGGGTTCGGAGGTGTCATGGTTCAATATTGCAACTGGCTATATTTTTGGCGGGTACATGAGCCATCTGGCTTCAGTGTAACTGTATATGTCATGTCGACTGTAAGAGAGCATTGTTCACCATATATCTTTTCTTATTCGAGAATCGGGGTTGAGGTAGCCACCTCACGCAGTTTCTTCTTTTTTTATGCTCACTGTAGAGCCAACATTTGTACAATTTAACCATTAATAGTAATACGTACATGGATTGTGTCACAACTTGACATTCATCCTTTTTTCCTCTCAAAAAAAGAAAATAGATATAGCATAGATGTCAAATCCAAGATCCATCCAAAGACCAACATACAAACTATATTTGATGCCTACATAAATTGCCTCCTAATTTGAATTTGTACATATAGGCCCTAGCGTGACAGCCAGCGTAAAACCCTGTCGAATCTTATGAACATGGATCAACGAATATATTGGCGTCGTATGATCCATGTAGCCGACCCCACCTAGTGGGATAAGGCTTTGTTGTTGTTGTTGTTGTAGGCCCTAGCGTGACAATTCTTAGAAGATTAACTTTGAAGCCAGTCAAAAGTTTAATAAATATTTCCCTACACTCCAAAATTCACTAAAGCAGAGATGATAGTGAGTGACACTTTTAAAGATATATCTGCCATATGATTATTTTAGGAGAAACATTTGAATATGTGACCAATTTGACAAGCATGCATTATAACACAGTATTTTACTGTTAACCATATATTTTACAGAAAATTTATCAACCTTCAAGAGTCCATAAAGAATATTGTGTACTATAATCAACTACTCATCATTTGTAGAAGAATTATTTTAGAACTGCTGGCAACAGATACCCACCCTTAATATCAAAAGCCTTTTGTGATGAGCATGACGTTCTGCAGTAGATGCTAAATGACCTATTATAATAAAACTGAGAGATTCAGTGAGACAAATTGTTACTAGACTTTGAAGTTCCAAAGTAAGACTTTTATTTCTTTCAAGGTCATAATGCAAATTTGCAATCAATTAGAAAAATAACAAAAATGAATATGAGCCCACACAAAACAATGTATGTGCATTAAGAAAATTAACACTTAGATTGCTCACTTTAGGTGCCAATGTGGCTTTTGAGTCATCCTGTTGTACTGCTCTTAACTTTGCTGATCCATCAAGAATGGATGGAAGTTCACGAATCAGCACTTCTGATCCTGCAAGATAAAAAATCATAGAAAAAGGTAAACAATTGTCAAAGGTTATAGAAGGACCATGACATTTCATAATGTTAGAGGAAAGTTACTTAAAATGAAAGCATTTCCAACGGTCAAGACCGAGAGAAAATAAGGTGAATGATAATTTTGATATTGCCAGCATTCTTCTGTGGAGTAGTTGAGAACTTGAGAGTGCAACAGGTACAGTTTGGCTGGTTCAGATGTATATACATATGACATTGGTTCCGGTAAAGTTTTTTTAAGGGGTTCAGGTAAAATTTAAGCATGTATAACAATCAAAAAAGTTGAACTTTAGGAAACCCAGATCTTCTTCTTCATGGAAAACCCATATCAATCATTGAAACCATAGCACAATGTAAAATTTAAAAAGTTCAAATGGAAAGAAAAGGAAAAGAACAAGTAATAGATATGACTTTAAAGTTGATTTGAGAGGCAGCCACTGAAAAAGTAGTGAGGTATGATAAAAGCGTATGCAGTTACTATTAGGCATCTCAAAAAGCCAAAAGAGGAAAAAGACACACCAATGTGGAAACAATATGACCAGCATCATCCTCACAAAGATCAATGGACCAGAGAGATGTGAATTTCCAACTAAAATTCGAAGCCTGGAACCCAAGCATCAAGAAGCAATTCAAGTGGACCCATCAATATTTTCAGGTTCAGGAAAAATGAAAGGTTTTCCCTTGGTGCATATTCAATTCAAAATCTGATGGAACATGTGTACCATGTGTAGAAAAAATTCAGCATTAGGTAGCCTACTTAATCATAGTCATCTTATATTTCTTTCACTAAACATCAGATGACGTAACTTTGACGTACAACTTCAGGTTAAAGTGTAAAGCATCTGCTTCAAGTTGATCCAGCAGTTCAGCCAGAATAAAGTTTTTTCCCTTTGTTCGAGCATTCAGATTTAACTCCGCCTATGTTTTATAGCCGGTCCCAAGCCCGGATAAAGGAGGAGGGTTGTGTTAGGCCCCGACAGCCAGCGTAAAACCCTGTCGAATCTTATGAACATGGATCAACGAATGGCGTCGTATGATTCATGTAGCCGACCCCACCTAGTGGGAAAAGGCTTTGTTGTTGTTGTTGTTGTTGTTGTTGTTGTTCGAGCATTCAGATTTAAATTGAAAAATCAGGAGAAATATGTGCTTGAGATGGAACTGTCACAAGCTATTACTATTTCTAGCTAAATGTAGGCATTTTGCAGCTTTAGCTTGCATTATCTGCATAGTTATTTCATTTTTCTTCAGATTAGAAGACAGATTGCATATTGTATTTTATTTTTTTTCATAGAACTCTATCATAATTATCTATTTTTACGAGATGCAATGTTGACAGTAAAATGCGACATAGACATACAAATTGGCAAAATTTGTTTATCATGATTAATGGCTCAACTCAATGGATGAGTTGTACTTTTGACCGCAGAAGCTGACTTTGCGCTTCCTCAAAACCATTTTAATTGCCCTTTTCATGGTGCTGCTATTATGCCACTACATTTAGGAAATGAAATAAAGGTAATTAAGGCAGTACAACAAAGAGAAGTCCAATTTTTTTCCCCTGAAGTCATTTTGTCTTGTTGTTCATTGCAATCTATGCACAAATAAAGAACAAAGAATCAAAATATAACTTCCTCTTGAAAAATGAATAAAACTTTATTCAGCAAGAAATATCCTGGTCTCATAAATCCCGTTTCTTCGGGTCCATCAGTGAAAAGAAGAGAATTATCACATATGTTCTAAATGAAAGTTCATCATTCCCCCCTAATTCACTTCAATTCCAGTGGCCAAAGATCATGACTTGGACTGAACCATGACTAACCATGTGTTGCATTCATCAATAAATAAAAAATACAAAATTATTAAATTAGAAATAGTGAACAGATACTGCATACAGAAGTTTGAAACTTATATTTAGAAGAGTAAGGTATCAAGAATATGCATACGCAACCCTTTTTTGAGAAGAATGCATAAGAAACTCTTGCATACCTATGTTAAACAGCAAGCCCAGCAACTCTGGTGCCTGCAGATAAAACAGAACATTCATCCTCAAGAAGAGAAGATAAGAATGCATAAATGTGTAAAAACAACAACAACAACAACAACAACAAAGTCTTATCCCACTAGGTGGGGTCGGCTACATGGATCATACGACTTCGTTAATCCATGTTCATGAGATTCGACAGGGTTTTACGCTAGCTGTCGGGGCCTAACACAACCCTCCTCCTTTATCCGGGCTTGGGACCGGCTATAAAACATAAGCGGAGTTGGATTTTATATCATTCAAACGCAAAAATATGTGTGTAAAAACATCATGTACAAATTTAAAGGATGAATATACTCAAATGTAGGTAGGACCATCTAGTTAAGAGCTTGAGTTGCAACAGAATGGCCAAAGCAAAGTTAGAGAAGTGCAAACATTTAGCTGGTTACACATAATAATCAACTAAATCAAAATCCTAATATCTACAAGTTCTAAACTGGGGGAAGAAAAAGTTAGAGGAAGTGCAAACATTTAGCTGGTGCACTTATTATTCTTTTACAGGAAAGTTAATATAACAAGGGGTGGCCGGCTCGTTCTTCTCCGATCTATTCTGTCGGCCCTTCCCATCTATTACATGTCGGTTCTCCCGATGGCCAGGTTCAGAGAAGGATTGATTCACTAAGGAGCATATTCTTTTGACAACGGTGCGGCTCTAATCATCGAGGAGCTCACTTGGTTGCGTGGGACACTGTTTGCAGGCCCGCATCATGTGGGGGGAGGGGGGGGCTTGGATCCGCATCCTCCGCACCACCATTGGGTTCTCCTAGCTTAGTGGGTGGGTCGGATCATGGGGTCAGCCGACAGCTTATGGAGGGCGGTCTTCATCACTTTCTATGGACAGGATCTGTCATGGGAGTCCAGCTCTACCTAGAGGGGCTTCATATTTCTGGAGGGGTGTGGTGGCTATTCTCCATTGGGTGCATCCTTTTATGATTCCCTCCCTTGGCTCCAGGCAGGTATTCTCTTTTTGGCAGCAGGAGTGGCTTCACGGGGGCCCTTATCAGTGGCTTTCCCTCAGTAATGGGCATTAGCCATACATCCGAGCGCGACAGTAGCTGAGACATGGTCAGATGCCGGGGGCCTGGGCACTAGCTCATGACTCCCATTTTCAGCTCTTCACTCTCTAATCAACGCTTCTCGGAGCTCTTGGCATTGTTTTAGCAGGTGGACCCATTCCACCCGAACCCTTCCAAGTCTGACGGGTGGATTGGGGTGGAGTTCGTTTTAGCTCGCAGTCTTTACCTCCCCTTTCTTCCTGCACCATCATCCTCAAATACGCTCAGGGAGTGATCTTGAGTGCCGTTTTTCGCTTGGCTCATGCGACATGATAGACCCCTCAAGAGAGTATACGGGTCGAGATGGGCACCCCACGAACACTTGCGCATTATGTGAAGAGGCAGAGGACATTGATCATCTTTTCTTTTGTTGCATGGTATCAGGAGTTTTGGTCGCAGATGGGTATATGGGCATTGCTGGCCACCCCTCCCCCCAAGGCTGAGACATTTTGGCACGCACTTCGCGCTCAAGCTAGATAGCGGCTGCCGTGGCGAGTTTTGTTGGTGTCTTTTTTGGTCAGTGCCTGGGCCATTTGGCTTCAACGTAAATCATTTTTTTTGGGAGCAGGGTTTCATTGATACTATTGTATTTCATGCTTCCTTTCTTCTCTAGGAGTGGGGTTTTGACTAGCTTTTGTACATCCCTTGCTGGTGCTTTCTTCTTGAGAGCTTATTTTTGTATATGACATTTTATCCAACAGTTACAGACATATATATACATACTTGGATGACAACCACAAATTCTAGGAGTCATCCTTTCTTCTCTCAAAAAAAAAATAGTCTATCAAGTGACAAATGTAACCCCAAAGTTTGTGCAATATGCTTAATATCTGTGTAGGGAAGCTGCACTGATATCGAATAAAATGTATTTTAGGATCAAGTGGCCACGCGGGTGGCCATTTCTGTCGAGCTTTCTGGGACGACTTCTAGCCTTCAGTTCAACCATGCCAAATCCTCCTTCATTCCATTTGGCATGGTCACAAAGGATGCAGCCAATTGTGCGGTGGAGCTCTGCACATCAATAGACGCCATCACCTATTTGGACCTTCCCCTCCCACAATGTCACATCACCTCGCGAGGGTGAACCCCGGTCAACGAGCGATTGGAGCACAAATTTCATGGTTGGAGTTCGACGTTGCTATCACGTGGGGGTCATCTAGTTCTCCAATCGGTTCTCTTGGCACTCCCGACATGTCGATTCTCCGAATGCCCGCCCTAGTCCTCAGGCGTCAAGATTCTTTGAGGAACAATTTTTTCTGACAGGGGTGCATGGGCGGGGAGCACACCTTGTGACATGTCACAATGTCTGTTGCCCCACTTCACGGGGAGGTTTGTGGTCCGGGATCTGCGCCACACCAACTGGGCTCTCCTAACCCGGTGGGTGGGGCGGATGGGACCGGCGAGGACAGCCTATGGCATCATTACTTGCTAGGGACAAGAGCTATCATGGGAGTCTAGGTCCATTCTTCCTCATGGGGCCTCATCATTCTAGAGGGGCGTGGCAGCTTTGCTTCCACAGGTATGCCCACTCATGGTCCCCTCACTAAACTCTAGGGAGGCTTCTTTCTGACAGCAGGACTGGCTATAGCTTTCCCCCGGCTTTGGGCTCCGGCAACAAACCCCAATGCGACGGTTGCAGAGTCTTGGACAGAGGTCAGTGGTCCAGGTTTTGGCACTTGGACTCCCCTTTTCAGTTCCCCACTATCAGACCAACGTCTAGCGAAGCTATTGACACTTCATTAGAGGATTGCCCCCTTCCGCCTAGATCCCTCTCGGCAAGATGGTTAAGTATGGTTGTTGCAGTCCTAAACCCGCGGCCTCTACATTCGCTTCCTCCCAGCCATCACAGTCATAAAGGAGCTCTAGACGGACTATAGACTCATTTGGCACTTGCGACCACTGAAACTCAATATCTTTGCTTGGCTTATTCGGCGAAACATGCTCCTCACTAGAGTGTACAGAGCTAGATGGACACCCCACACCGACACATCCTACGATCCGTGCACTGAGGCGGAGGAGGACATCACTCACTTATTCTTCAAGTGTTCAATATCCCAGAGGTTCGGCGATAGACGAGCATCATGGACACCTTTTCGTCAATTGCAGAGGCTTTTTGGTAGCCACTTTGCGGATATGCCAAATGGAGACAGAGCTAGAGAGCGTTGTTGGCTACATTTTTGTTCGGCAGTGCAACTGGGTGAATTTTTGTGGGGAGCGATGCCAGGTTGAGAGTATTGTACACCATATCTCTTTTCTGCTTTGAGAGTGGGGTATTGGTTAGGTGATACACTTCTCCTTTTTGCCGCTCTCCTCTAGAGAGGAAAGCTCATACGTGTACATTTTGACATTTTCACATACATACATGGATGACAACCTCAATCCTAGTGGTCATCCTTTCCTAAATGTATTTAACTCCTAAAGATAGAATAGTGCACAAATATGCCAGTTCTGACTTTGACAAATTTGAAATGTTTTAATACCTTTATAAAATCATCGACAACCACTCGTTCAGATGCAATGACTGGACCAGAATCCAATGCACGCACGGTATATGCAAGGGATACTCCTGTTTCTGTAACACCATCCTATCCAAGAAATGAATGTTTAAAATGTCAATTGTCAATAGGTATGCAACTGACGATTCACAAACTAAAGGTTAACCTGCAATGCTCTTTGAACAGGAGCAGCACCTCTATACAAAGGCAGCAAACTTGGGTGTATATTTACAGTGCCTAAGAAGAAGATGAAACCAAATGCTACAATTATTTGTATAGGAATAATGAAAATAATACCAACAGATTGACCTATCACCTCCTTTAAATTGTGAAAAACCAAGAAGAAATAAACATGAAAAATTAGAAATTTGAAGAGCAATAATTATTTGAGCAAAAAATGAAAATAACTCCAAAAGGCAAAAATGTAACCAACGTGAAATTCTTCACAATAACATAAAGGGCTGACATTCCAAATAGTTATCCAACACCACCATATAATTGGGTCCCTATTTAACCCATTACATTATAGAAGTGTCAAAAAACCATAAGCAATTGAATGTTAAAATTATGGGCAGATTGCGCATAGTTTGCCAATAATATATCATTAGACAACTCGAAAGGAGCAATGAGAATTGTGTATCATGATGATAGAAGTAGATTAAAATAACAGATATTTGGAAAGGGACACCAGACTGTGTTAAATGACTCTATCAGTCATTAGATTGGACTAGATAATCGAAAGATCAGTAAATTGCAGCAAAGGATGAAAGATTAACAAGAATAAAAACAGTTTGAACAAACTCTTTTTAACTATCAGAAACAATGATCAGTTTAATGTCTAATCAATCATTACATGTTTGCTTCTCTCATTATTGACAATCTGAAGCTAAAGCAATACAAGTAATTTGGCATAACCTTACTGTTGAATCTTGGCCATACATCATCAAAACTGATTGAAGGATGACATACCAACGAGTTGGTTTGTGGACTCGACATGGAATCAACACTCAGATGGGGGCATGAGCCCCAATTAATTTCCATATAAACAATAAGATAGTTGATTTTAAGAAGAGGAAAAATGTAAACATCTATTTTAAAGAAATTATAACACATCTGATAATCCTTTTTTTTTTGAGAGAGAGAGAGGTGATAATACATTATTCACAACTCTTTAGCTAGGAGTTGTGTGGATAATAGATGGCGCTAAAAAAACATGTGCTATTACTATTTTAGATCTCGAATATTACAACAACAACAAATCCTTATCCCACTAGGTGAGGTCGGCTACATGGATCATACGATGCCATTCCGCTTTATAATATATTCGTTGATCCATGTTCATAAGATTCGACAGGATTTTATGCTGGCTGTCGGAGCTAACACAATCCTCCTCCTTTATCCGGGCTTGAGACCGGCTATAAAATATAGGCGGAGTTTTGCAGCTTATATAGATCTCGAATATTATTCAGCTTAAATAGTAGAAAATACAGTCACTAGAATTCTTGTCATGTTCTCAAAATAATTCTAAAATAACATCAGTAAGAAGCAAAATGAAGACTACAAATCATAAATAGTAAGATGTCATTAATAAATATAAGCACAAAATTAGTAATACACACAAAAGTGATGTAAAACCAACTCACCCTGATGCAAACTAAAATTGCTACAAAAAATTCCTAGATTTTTAAAATAAAGCTATGTGCAAAAATATTTAGTGTATGCACGAATGAGCGAAAGCATATCAGAGTTTTTCTGCCCATTGTACTACATAATATCAACTTACCATTTATTGGAATCTCAAGAAATTTATTAGGAAGAATATTTCCATATGCCGCAGTGATACAAAGGTCAGGACTTAAGGCCCTAAAATCGAACAAGAACCTTTCCTGCATCAAGATAAAAGAATTTTTTTAAAGAAATATGCAGATGCAGTAGGAAAAAACATATCACAATAATACATAAAACGATAATCATCAATTAGGAGTCTAAGCAATGTTTCTAAAGGTGAAAACATAGGATTTTTCAGTATGAATATTTCTATGAAAGTTTAGAACTTTATAGCATTTGTACTAACATTAGGTGGCAGCAGCATTATCGTGTAATATAAAGTACTAGCTATTGCTAATAACAAATGATAATGACTTTTCTTGTTTACAAATGGTAAGAGTTTTAGTCCCCTTGAGAACTTGACAGAAGAGTCATTCACAAACCAAAACATTTGTGGACACATCGTTCAAGAACGATACCTCGCCAGCGCGTTGAGGTGTGAAAATGAGGTCTTGAGGAAATCCTCTGTCCATTGCGCACAGGGCAACCGGGGATGGCATCAACTTTCTACCTCTGTCCCTGGCAGATGGAGGCTGAGTAACAATTGCTGAAACCTATACCAACTAGTCATAGTTTATACACCAAACACAAACTCAAAACAAAAGAAATGAATTAAAACAACAACAGATTTTGCCTATCTTTTGAAATTATCGGAAGTTGAATGGGAAAACCGGCATTCTTCACACACACACACACACGAAGGAAAAAAAAAAGATATAACCTCCACTCATCCGTCAAATTAGCTAGCAAGTTTCATAAGGGAAAAAAGACAAACGAATACGGGAAGAGAAAGACTCCAAGATAGTTTAAACAAGTGGTTCCGCTAAATGTAAATGATGCATACCTTAAATGTGGAATTGGGAGCTTCTGACGCATTGAGAAGCACATCAAGAACGGATGCAGAAACCTGCGGAGACCCCAAGAAGACGACATGTTTCTTGTTGGTGGCGTCGGTGGCGGCGGCGACGCTGTCGGGAGCGGTGTAACAGAGGAAGCGACGGAGAGCAAGAGTTGAAGGACGCATTTTTCTGCCCTTTCTCTCTCCCTTGATAACTCGTTATCTGTTGTATATGATGTTATGGGTCAAGAAATGGAGGCGTCATATCACTTGACAATAACAAGATTGAAGATTCTTACTTAAAACCGAAAAAAAAAAGAAAAAAGGAATTGAGCCGATGGCAAAATGGTCTTTTTAACATACGATCACGGACAAACCTCGCCTTCGGCCGCTGCCTACCTTCGATCCATCGAAGTTCCCATAGAAGCAAAAAACCAAACACCTGAAGCTCTATCGGACCTCCCTCCCTCCCTCCTGCAAAAGATCAATTTGTGTTGTCGAAACTATGCATAGAGTGCTTTCTCATTCGCTCTCTGTTTGTGAATAAATGTGTGATAAGATGTACAAACTTCTTTTACGTGTCTTGGGCACTTCCTAAATTACAAATTTACAACACTAGAATAAAATATCAAAAACTAACTTTTTTTTTAAGTTACTTCTATGTAAGATTTCAAAAGAATTTTCTAAAAACAAAAGCATCGAATTAAAGTTTTGTTCAACAATTCATATAAGATTTCGAATGATTTATCTTATTTTTTGTCATCTTTAAAAGATTCTTAATATGATCATCATGTAACAATTTCTTTGCAAGACTACAACAACAACACATTAAAAATTATACTTTTTTTCTCTGCTTCTAGAAGAAATGAAGATGAAAGATTCACCAAACAAATTATTTTATGAACACTTTTTTTAATTATTAAAAAATATCACTAATCACTTTGTTAAAAAATCAATATATAATTTTGTGAAAATGAATAGTTTGTTTTTATCTAAAAAAAATATTTTTTATTACGTTATATCGAGTTTATAATATGTGTATGTATAACTACAAATATATATTACTTTAATTTATATTTGACTTTATCTAATCGATAATCACCTACCTCATATCTTTAATTTTTCTAAGTTGATTAATTATTTTATTAGTCTGAAATATAGTATTTGTTTCATTTTTTAATAATTTATTATTATCTATGGTAACTAAATTTTTTACAGATATATACTATATTATTTATTTAGCATCAATTTTAATAAATTAATTGAGGATATATAGATACCAAAATGACGACTATGTTTTTTGGAGTTGCCACAAAATGTTTCGCATAAATATTTTTTAAAATAATTTATTGAAACTATCACACTAATAAAATATTATATTTTATTAATATTTATATATTTTTGTCACAATAATATTTATATATCTACATAATACTTGTACATTCCAAATAATTGTATAGTTTGTTTGAGTGGAGACTGTTCGGGAAAATATTTTGTGTAACTATATATTTATAAATATATAAATATTTCTATTTTGTTGAAGCTATATTTATGTCTTTCTCTCAAAATAAGCTATAATAATAAAAATATCAAATAGTTTTTTAAAAATAATAAACTACATAAATATCTATATAATTTAAACAATTATAGCATTAGTTGGAACAGTGGTTGTTAGAAAATTATCTTTGCATAACTATATTTTATCAATATCTAAATATTGCTATAATTTATTGAAAACATCACACAATAAATATTATATGTTATTATGATCTATATTTTTTTCTAATAAAAATGGTCTGCATTCTACATAATTAGAAAAACTAAAATTAAAGATATCTATCGATTATTTGAAAATGATACTTCATAATTAAAAATATTTCTATAATTCAAGATAAATTTTTTTATCTTTTTAGATATAATTGTAATACCTTATATAATAAAACCATAGATATTATTAAAAATATAGTTAGTGTGAGAATATATCTATTGTCCAAATAAAAAGATAATCTATGAGAAAAAGAACTAAATAATTTTCATATGATCATATATAAATAATTAAAAGTGCCTACATTATTCATCTATTTGTAACTATTATATATAATTAAACTTCGGTATGAGTATGTGTAAATTGTTAATCTACTTTATCGATAGAAGCATATTGTAAATGATTGTAAATATGAAAAATAAATATTTTTATTTATAACATATTTACTTATATTGTTTTCTAGGGAGGGTTAAAAATAAAAAAAGAAAAATCAATAATATATATAATGTTATGTTAAAAAATATAATCATATGATGAGTTTTATTTTTACCATCCACACATCGCGTGGGGTATATACTAGTTGAGCCAGAAATAAAAGAAAAAATATGTTTTTATCAAAAGATTTTATTTATGCTTTTAGTTGTGCTTTAGTTGTATACTATCATTCTTGGTGGATTATAAACCGGAGAATAATCAATCACAAATGAAGAAACATGATGCATTAATAGAGTTTCAAATTTATTACGATAACAAAGTGAATTTACGTTGATTTATTACGTATGATGGAAAGTCAAAAGCATTGGCACATAGAAATTGACCTTTTGCATCAAACATATTCTATATCTTCATAATATCCTATATATCTAGAATTTTTATTTCATATTTAGTTATGCAATGACATTTAATTTTGATTATAAATATAATGTTGAACAACGTTCCTATTTTCACTACAAGAAGACTATATTTGATTATAAATACAATGTTGAACAACGTTCCTAGTTTTATATTTTTAGAATCTCGAACTATTCTTAAAGTTTTGTTTGATCATTCAAATTTACACATGATAAAAATATACGTGTCAAAATTCAAAACTACCTGAACAAGAAGACTATTTAGAAAATCTTGACAAAATAATTTTGCCCACATATAAAATTATCTTAGTGATAAAGCAACTAGAAAGTTGTTTTGAGCAAGAAATATGTTAGAATCAACCATTTTGGACATATGAATCTAAGATAAAAATTTATACTTTGAAAAAAAAACTTAAAGTGGGTGTCCGTTGCGCTGTTTCAATTGCTCAACAAACCATTGTCCATGTTGGATCGAATGAATTGGTGTTAAATAAAAATAATAATTTTACAAAAATCATAACAAAAGTTTAAAATCAATTCGTTAGATTTTAAACTAATACAATAACAATCAAATCACATGCATAATATAGTAAGAAGGATAAGGGCGGAGAAAGGCAACTTCAAGTTGCACGGTAGTTGTTGATGAGATTCTGTTACATTTTAGCCTACGTCTCCGCTCTAATTTCTCGATTTTGAGACCGTTGAAGATTTCGCTAACACCCTTCTTTGATTTCAAATGGGGTAAGGAATAACCCTTTTACACCTCATTTTTTTCTACTTTGAGAGGTAAGACATATCTCTCCTAGTCGAAAGTTTTACTAGCTAACCTCTTTTCACTCAAGAGTTAAGCAACTATTACAATATCATAAGAATACTCTCTAATATCTCCTTTATAATTTTGAATTTCACACAATAGTAACATAGAAAGAAATGAAAGATTATAACTTATAGTTTAAGTAGAATTCACAACTATTCTCCTTTAGTTTCCTCAGAGTTTATATCTTCTTTGATGTGTTTTGAATCTCTTTTATGGTCTCCAAAATTTTTCATAGTCATTGGTATACAAAACTAGCCATTCTATGCTTCTCTGCATTGACACAGATGTCCATTTCATCTCATGATGCTCATTAAAAAGGTGTCTGTTTCATGGAGCAGACATCTGCTACTCCATTGACAGCTTAATAAACATGCACTCTGTTATACATACCTTTTTTACAGTTATCCAAATTATGTGACTTTTTAATCTTTAGAAAGTAACAAAATTGTATACAACTTTGATATTTATCTTTCACCCAAAATTATGGAATCATGGTATAATATTAAGTCAAATTTTAGTTGTCCATTTCAAATTAAATTTTTTAGACTTTTACTCTTTTATGCATAACTTTTCATACATGTATCCAAATGAAATGATTTTTGGTTGTATGGAAGTTGTAACAACCCCAATTTTTAAAAAGAGATATTTAAATCATTTAGAGGAAACTCTAGGCTAGAGCCTATAAAAAGCCCACAAACCTCCTCCTATCTTATATTTTCTTATTTTTCTCTCCTCCCTTACGACGGCTATAACCTTAAAAACTTGAGGAATAAATAGAAGAACAAGGAGGAAAAGGACAAAGAGGAAGAGAACACGGACAAGGAAAAGAGAATCAACATTGAGAAAAAAATAATATCATAGATATGTAAATTGAATTCAACCCTTTTATCCCCTCTCAGTGGATTTCATTGTTTGAATTGAGAATTCTTAGTAGGGATTGTGATTGAGGGTGCATTGATCATATGTTTAGATTTATATGTTTTATGCTTAGACCTATATATGTATATGCTTAGAAAATGATGATCATGCTTTAAATCTAAAATCTTGTATGTTTTAGGGAAGAATTCTAATTCCTTTTTATGTTATGGTTCCCATTATTTTATTCATCTTATATGCCTATTAGATCTATATGAATGACCTCGAAGATTATTAAAGATGATATGCATGATTTCCTTAAGTTTTCCCTAAAAATTTGAAATTTTGGATTAAAAATTGAAACATGCCAACCCTATAAAAGGTTGTGACCGAGTGGATGATATTGAGGCAATTAAAAGGGTCTCAGTCATGCCCATGACACTTCTATCACGGCTATGACAAGGTCAAGCATAATTGTGATCAACTTAGTCACAACCTTGAGTGAGAGTGACGCTGTAAAATTTTGACTAAGGCTGGAAATGGCTATGAAAAGGCAGAGTATGACCATGATAATTTTGGGGCATAGTCGTGACAAGGCTAGTGATGCATGCAAAAAATAACATATATTTAAACGTGCATCTACTCTTATTTTGAATCATTTTTAATAGCTTGCATTAATTTATGGATTTATCTACTTTAATTTTATAAAAATATAAATCTACTTTAATTATATGTTTTATCATAGAAAAAGCAAGAATTGGATTATAAATCCACCGGAGAAAACCACATTGAAATCGGAGTTAAAATGAAGTCAGAAATTGAAAATTAGTAGAGTCTGCCAAGACTAAAATGAATATAACGGACTGTAAGAAGTTTGTAACGGCCCGTTAAATCCTCAGTTTCATTCAAAAAAATTTGTCCAAGTTATGGGCCGTGACCAGGATGTTACGGGGCATTAAAATGATACTTTTACTTCGATTTGGACACTATAAGAGCCGTGAAATCACTGTTACGGATCGTGAGAAGCCATATTCAGACCGTTACAAAACTGTTGTGGGGCGTTACGAAGGCTGATTTCGATATTTCTTCGATTTTTCTTGAGGATTTCAATTGTTGATCAATTCCAAACTTTATCCTAAGTCCCAGGAATCATTAGGAAGCATATTTACTCAGTTTTGAAAAAATTTTGGATGATTTCAAAGTCCAATGAATGTTTATCCCGAATTTTTATTATTTTGACATAAAATTAAATAAAACTTTATCAAAACCCTTGGGACACCTACAAGCTATAAATAGACGTCATAGGAAACAGAAAAATGGATGCTTGATGGTGCTTGAGACCTGAGAATTCGTGTCTTATTGTAGAGAAGAAGTTTTGAAACCTGAAGATCACCAAAAGAAGAATGTTGCGCAGCAATTCGTTGATTGTATTGTGCAACATCTAGAGGTCTCGAAGGTTGAGAGTTATTCTTCTATATTTTATTTGGATGCTCTTTTTTTCTAAATCTTATAATTTATTATTTTTGTAATAGAGATTTTATATTCTTTTCAAGAAGAAAAATTGTTTGAATATTAGTTAATTAAACTTTTCAGTTATTATGCATGCCGAGCTCATTGCTTTTTCACGAGTGATTTGATTCTTGAGATTAGATTATAAACCTATAAGAGGAATGATTAGTTTTAGAAATTATTATTGCTCTAAGAATTGATCTTTTACTTTTTAAGTTGAAGCATTCATAGCGTGTGTTTAATAACTTGTCATTTGTGTCGAATTTCGTGCGGTCTATTATCCTGTCCCAATTTGTGGGTGAATAATAATATAGGATATACATACTCAAACATCTTAATTCTCTATAAAATTAATAATTGACTTAGTTAAAATAGTTTGGTTTACTCGTTTTGAGAGGTCAATACTTTAGGTACTCCTAATCCGTCTTAAGAATTGAATCTATTATTTTAATTATAACTCAACTATTACAAAGGATCATACATGTTTTATCTTTACATTAATCATCCATAATTATTAAGACTTAAAACCAATTTATTTTATTTGTATATCATTTATTTTCTGAACCTTTAATTTTTTATTTTTACCACAAAACCATTTTCTTCTCTTAGTGAATTATTGAGATAGATTAGATTTAACTAGTTCATCATGGGTTCGACACTCTACTCTCTACTTTATTACTTTATACGACTAGTGCACTTGCTAGCAAATTTATTTGTTACATATTCAACGCATCAACTAGGCACAGTCGTGACAGTGTTGAGCACGGCATGACAATTTTGGCCACGATCATGACACTGAAAAAATCTTTTATGATGTTTTAAACATATTTTCTTATGTACATGGTTATGTATGGATGTGTATTAATTGTATATGATACATAGATATACATAATGCATGCTCAGCTATAATTAGGCTAAAAGATGAAAGATTGATGTGAATGTTTGATCTGTTGATGGCCCTAATAAGTTATGTCACTGAAGGAAATATTTTTTTACGATAAAGAAGTAAATGTCTTTCACCTTATGGTGATTGAGACTTCTCATAAAATAATATTATAAATGGTGTTTGAGATTTTCTTAGGGGACATTGACCTGGTTGTAATGATGTTGCCCTTAGCCTTCAATTAAGCAAGAGATGAAAAATAGGATAAAAAATAAATGTCTTTTCATTTCATGGTGATTGAAACTTCTTTGAAAAATAAGACCATAATCCAAAAAGTGTTTGAGATTTTTAGTGCCTTATTAACTAATGTAATGATGTGGTTATGATGAAAGATGGGGTGGAAGTAAATGTCTTTCACTTTATAGTGATTAAGATTTCTTTTAGAAATAAAGTCATCATCTAAAAGGGGTTTGAGATTTTTCAAAAGTAAATAACTTTCACTTAATGGTGACTAAAACTTCTTTGAGAAATGTCATCACCCAAAAGATGTTTGAGATTTTCTAATGCCCTATTAACTAATATAACGATATCATCTATTAAGCAAAGATGAAGTATGGTATATGATGAAAGCAATGAAAGTAAGCAATAAATGCAAAGATAAAAAGTAAATCTCTTTATGATTGAGATTTCTCAAAAAATAATATCATCACCTAAAATGTGTTTAAGATTTTCCAAATGTAAAGATGAAATATATTTTATAATAAAGAAGAATGAAAGTGAAGTTTAACTTAAAAATATTTTATAATAAAGAATGTTAAAATGATGATGAACTAAAGATGAAAAATGAAGTTCTACACTTATGTATGTATTTCAAGGATACCTAAGTTCGAGAAGTAAAGTCTTGTATATATGTTCTTTATAAGGAATCCTCATTATAAAGTGTGTATCATAAAGATGATTAAGGATAAAGTCATTCACTTGTTCCCAAGATATGACTTATGACATGGAATATGAAAGTAAAGATAATGTTATATGATAAAGATGAAAGATGAAGATGACATTACAAGTATCACATAATAAAAAAAACGTAAAATGAAAGGAAATTCAAAGGATTATAAATCAATCACGAGGAAATGTAGGTAAAGTATGGAAGATGTCAATCTACTAGTAAGGATTAAAGAGTTATAAAGAAATTCTTAGAATGCACATGACTATAAAAATAGAATGCCATAATATGTCATATCATGTATGTTATGAATGATATGAATGCATATTCCTATGGTATGAGACTTACATATGATGGTTTATGCCAAGATGATGTACGTTTCATGAATGTCATGTTAAGAATGAATGATAAGCATGATGTAATGTCATGTAAGGATTATGAGATAATTCATGACATGCATGTTTATATGTTTTTATTATTATGATAATGATAAATTATGCATCGCATGTAGAAGCATGTAATAGGTTATCATACATGCATGATTTTTACATACTCTAAGTAGGAAATCCGGCACTCTAAATCCATCCAAGTAACTAAGATTAAATGATGAATGATAGCTCAAGTTCATGACGAAGTGTTGTACATGTTTATATTTAAATAAGTCATATAGTTCTATTTGAACATTGAAATCAATGATATAATTAAGGTTTAAGCTTTTAATATTTTCTAAAGTATTAGTTATGTTATGATTAATAGAAAATTTTTATTTAGTATAATTTTCTTTAAATTGTCAAGACTTTCATTGTTAAATGATGTATGATGAACGAGTTAATGACACGAAATTGCTCTAAATGACCAAAACTTTTAGAGTGGATTTCGGGTTATTATAGAAAGCTAACAATATTATCTACAACTCTCAAAATCTAATTACAATTCAACTAAATATTAAGTACAAGTTTAGTGCATAAAACTATCAATTTCAAATTTAACTTTTCGGGAACTACAAGAAATAAATCAATTAGAGACATAGGTGAGGCACTTCTAAAGTGACTTATCAACCTCGAGATTATCGAAAATTTCACTAACATCCTTCCTTGATTTTGTTGGAGCAAAGATTTTATTCCCTATATAATTATATTTTAACGATAAACCTCAAAAGATTGGAATTATATTTAAAATGTCGAAAAATAGTTTAAATAGAAATGAGTTACTTCATGCACTAAATTTTTAATTAATATTTGTCTATGTTTCCATGAGATTTACATGAAGAGTGAATGAAAGTTATAGATAACTCTCTTATCTTTGTATAGAATCAAGAATCACCTCATTTGGACAACTACATAAAAAGTTATGTTTAAACAAATAAAGCTTGAAAAGTTCAATTTAAAGCTGATATTTTTATGTACTAAACTTGCACTTAATATTTGTGTATTCTATCATGAAATTTAGATAAAAAGATTAATATAATTATAGATAATTCTCTTATATTTTCATAGAATCAAGAATCACCTCATTTAGACAATCGTATAAAAAGTTATGAAAAAAAGTGAAGGTCGACAAGTTTTATTTGAAGTTAATATTTTTATGTGCTGAACTTGCATTTAATATTTGATTGATTTATCAATAGATTTGGGATAAGAGGTGAACATGAAAATTGTAGATAAAGTTGTTAGCTTTTCATAGAATCAAATGTCATATCATTTGGATACTGGTATGAAAAATTATGTATAAAAGAGTAAATGCAACGCCCCAAAATTTCACTCTTCTACTATGTGGCAATTAGACTTATTTTGGGCCGCGTTCCATACAATTCATACTTCTTGGACCTTTTTTTACATGGAATGCGAGAGGGAAATAACTACTCATCTTTCTTTAACAGAGTGCGAAAGCGATTTTTCTTTCTACTATTCTTTCCTAATAGTCCTATAAATGTAACTTAACTTTACATCATATAATTATAGGAGTTCTAATTGACTCAACTTCCGTGTGCATTCTTACATCATCATGAACATCGCTGCTATCCATGCCACCACCCTTACATATTCGATTTACCTACCTGTGGGATTCAAACATAGGGAAAAAGAATTGTCATGAGTATGAAATACGCAGTACATAAGACAATACAAATTGATAAGAAAACAATAAAAATAGGCAAGCTTTCAGTATGAGAAAAATACTTTTATTCTTTCTTTTATGTTCTTTCACCTTTATATCTTGTTTTGTTATATTCTTTCTATTTTCTGTTCTATTCTTTTCATACAGTTCTTTTCCGTTCTTCCAATTCTTTTCTTTTCTATTCTTTTCTATTATTTTAATTTTGTTCTTTTCACTACATACTTTTACTTTAAACAATGTCTAAGACATCTATATGTATTGTCCTAATGCGAGCTCGACTTCTTTTATTATGGATAACAAGTTTCATGTGACTATAACATTGGATCAAAATGGATCAATCCAAGACCAGTGAGCGTTTACTTACTCACAAAAGACTTGAGCTTCACATATCCATTCATGTAGAACCGCAAGGATCCCCTTTCTTTAAAACCGTCATAGATGGATCATACTCATCTTATATGACGTTGCAATGGTGTGATTATTAATACCAACATATTGGCCTTCTTTAAAACTGTCACAGTGGAACTATTAATACCCACCTCATGATGTTGTCGTGATAGGATTATTAATACCTACCTTATGTTGTATAATAATCAATACACATGAGGATCCCATTTTACAATTTTTATATTTTCCTATTTAGTTATTTTTTTTGCTCAGTTCATTACGTGACAATATAAGGGCAAAAAGGAATTTGACATTTATAAAAATCAATATAAAATAATATCTGCAATTTGTGCATAATTCGGACCGGGCACGATCAAACTCGGGCCGGGTTAGGGGCGACTCGGGTGGGTCCTTTTCAATTCAGCGTCGTAAACATTTCTTTGCTGAAACTCGGACCGGGTTCCTACATGGCTCGGTTCGGGTCGCTTAAAATCAAATTCTTCACTTCTACTCTTCAGAACCTGATTTGGGTCCGATGATGGCTCGGTCGAGTTTCGCATGAAAAACAATTCTTCTATCAGCAGAACCTAGGTCGAATCCAAGGGTAGTTTGGGCCGGGTTTATTAACATCATTTTTTCGATCGTGATGTAATACTGCCCCGGTCGAGTATGAATACCACTCGGGCCGGGTCGTTGGAAAAAGATTCGATTACTCGAGACAAATCACAGAAGAGTCTGAGTCAGGTTGACTCTGAATCCGGATCGAGTTCGAAGCAACGTCATGCCAGGTTGCAAATTTACATAAGAACCCGGGCGAGGTGGGTATGTGGGCCGAGTTCTGTCGGCTGGAACTCCGGTGATGTTTTATCGAGACTTTAGCATGCTATAGCTTTTTGTATATTATTCCTTTCGGCACAAAAAATGATTTAGAGCTATTCATGCATTATAGGAGAACATAATCCAATCCTAATTCATCCATCATCTTATCTGTTCCATTAAGAAATCGTATTCAAAAGTGAATACGAAATCTTATGTACCTTCATTGTATTAGATTACCTAAAATCTGAGACTTTGGATGTGATTTTCGGCGAGATTCGGCGACGCTAACCATGAGGCCGACGTCTTTGGACAGAGGATAGATCCAAGATTTGATGGTTGGTCGAAACTCCCGCTCACTAACATCGAGCATGAAGAGAACATGGCTCAAAGTTGGAGGAAAAATTCAAGTATAGAGGAGAGAAAGATGTATTGGAGGAGATCCTTCGAGATTCTATTTATAGAGTAAAGTCTCACAAGTACTAGTCTAATTAGAACTTCTATTCATACTTTTTATTCATAATTCATCATTTATTTTTCACAAATTTTTGGATTTAAAAAATTAATTAATAATATTATTTCTTGATTTTCAAAATTAAAATAATAATTTATTATTATTTTATTTCCTGAATATTTTTATCCTTAAAACTCCTAATTTCAACCTCATTAGAAGTCTTAATTCAATAACTTTATTCTTAATCCTCTTTTAACTATCTTTTCTTTATTTTATCTCTCTTAAATATATTTATTCATAAATTTTGGAATTAAATCAATAAATATTATTCTTATCTTGAAAATTTTAGAATAAAATAATATTATTTTATCTTCTAAATATTTTTAGACATAAAACTCTTATCTTAACTCTCATTACGACTCCTTTTATATCCTAAACTTCTAATTAGATTCAAATTAAATTTTGAATACATAATCTTATTATAACTTCAACTCCTAATCTAATTAGGAATCCTCTTATTCTACCTCTTATCTAATAACACTTTTATTCTCATTCAAACTTTTCTTATCTTATATTTTTCTTTTATCCATCCTCTAAATATATTTCTTTTCAAACTTTATCTTTCTTTAATAAATCTAAAATTTGGATTTTTTAATTAAGAAAATTAATTTTTAATTTGAAAAAAGTCGGGATGTTATACTCCCTTAAAAAAATTCGTCCTCAGATTTTGCTCTTTGTAGGAATTATGAGATACTTTAGTATCCTTTAATCCCTTCATGACATTTAACATATACTTTACTTTATTATCTCTTCATTTGTATACTATTACTAAAAATAAATAAGGTAATTTATGCGAAAATATACTAAATACCCTCTTAACTATCCTGGACTACTTTTCTTTTGTTAATGTCATATTCAACTTATCTTTCCAATATTGTGACTTATTGGTCTCAAAGGCTAACCTATCAAATTAAGGTAGTTTGGACATAAGGAACTCACCCATAATAATCTCACCATATCATCATTTCTTACGAAGGTTATCTACTTTGTTGATCCTTTCTTGGTTCACTCGCAGTTGATTAAAATTTTGATTACTGTTTATATTGTAACGACCTGAGGTTTAAAGACCAAGATTGTTTAATTGAATAGTTTCACGCGGGTAAAACATGAAGGTGATCATGAGCTTATATGTAATTACTCTCTTCACCTATCAAGATGCGTTTAAATTCGTGCGGGTCAGTATGCCCAAGGCGAATAATACCTTAATTGGGCGGGGGGGGGTGTTACAGAGTGGTATCAGATCCAAACTTGCGTGCTCACTTGAGTCATATGAGAAACACGAATTATGGGCCAATACAGACCCATTCAACGAGGACATTGAGCCTTTTATGGGTAGAAGATTGTAATGACATGAGGTCCAAAGACCAACAGAATCTCATTGAATAGTTCAACATGGACAAAATATGAAGGTGATCATGATCTTATATTTAGCTACAATCTTCAACTATCAAGATGCGTTTTAAATTCGTGTGGACCAATAGGTTCAAAGTGAATAATATCATTAGGCTCGGGGGTGTTACAGTAAATGTCTAAAATGTTTCATTTGAAATCTACAATTTTATGTATTGAATTTTGAATTAATATTTGACCATGATCTCATTAATTTTTGGATGAATGATGAATATTAAAATTGTAAAGAATTATGTTATCTTTTCATAGAATACAAAAATAATCTAATTTGAATAGTAATATGAAAAGTTATGTATAAAAGAATAAATGTCTAAAAAATTTAATTTGAAATTAATAACTTTTATGCACTGAACTTTGATTGAATATTTGACTATGCTCTCATTGGAATTTGGAGAACGATGAATATCAAAGTTGTAAAGAATTCTATTATCTTTTCATAAAATAAAAAATTGTCTCATTTGAATAACTATGTAAAAAGTTATGTATAAAAGAGTACAAATCTATCGAGTTGTCGATGATAAAATAGATGATAAAAAAATCTTTCGATCGATCGCTGGAGATAAAAATGGACGCTCGAAAATGTTGGCGCAACGACCGCAAATGTTCGAAACTTTAAGATTTTTAAAAAAAGAGTAGATGAGAAATTGACCAAAATCGAGAATTATGAATAATAATTTTTTTATGATATCATACACTACTTTATAAATTATACATTTAGTGTTTTAGCACTAAGGATGTTTTCAAGTCAAATTAAATGATTTAATCGCTTTAAAAAGTATGAAAGTTGACGTGCAATTATCATGGCAACTAGCACATATCAGGGAAAATATTTGCAACTCGGGATGTTGAAGCATGAGAACAGGATTCTGATAGAGGTTGAATTTGATATAGTGAAAATAGTAGACTGGCCTTTAGCAAGAGTTTGGAGAAAAATCGAAAGAGAACCGTTTTCACCTTTTTTTTTAAATTATTTTTATTTCTTACGTAACCACAAAACGAAACAAGGCACAATTTATCATCCACGATCAGCTTGACTTTTGATAGTTTCTTAAACTCAAGAAACACTACCACAAAGTCAACTTCACTGAAGTTTTGACGGAAACTTATTATTTAAGACGCCAATGACATTAAGTACAGGTGAGTCCACAAATTTGGATTGGCTACAATCTTTTTCGGAGGTAAAAGGATGCGAGTCACCCACGAGTATATAGAAGATGTATTGATCACAAAAGATGAGAGACACGAGCTTTATTTAAGACAAATATTCAGGTCTCATAAAGAAAATGAGAGACATTAGCTTTTCTCAGGACAAATCTTCAGGTCTCATTAGCTTTTCTTTACATAAAGCTGTCATGCAGTTTTGGAATCCGAATAAAAACCTTATATAGAGGCATGCCATACACAGAGATCTAATATTGTCAGCAGAAAATCCAAAATCAACTATGCATTATTGAATTATGGTACCAATCATCGACAACTAGATCATGAAAGTTACTACAGTTGATGAAATTGTCTTATGGCGATGAATATAGTCTACATGGGTGTCCTCTCAAAAAAAAAAAGCCTACATGGGTAAGAATGATCTATGTTATTCAGCAAAGTTTTCTTTACCCACATTGTTTACTTTTGTGTTCAAATGAAGCTGGGACCTGCATTCCATACTAGCGCTGACACACCCAAGTGAATCATAACCCACCAAAACATGGACACAAATACATCAAACAAAAATTTAACATTGTTCACCATGGTAGATGAGAACTTGACCAGTTGATTTAAAAGAGAGTCAAAATACAGGTATCTGAATCAATCCACATTTAAATTTGTCATGGACTCATGATGACTTATGTTACATGAGCGGCCTGCGGACCATGTTCTCTTGCAATAAGATCGTGCACTTATATGAAAAAGCTACTGCCTCAGATTCATAGAAGTTATATCCAAGATCTTTCTCTTGGGCATAAAGAATTGTAGTAGAGACTCTACGAGTTATAGCAGCACATTTTATTCAAAATTTGGAGTATAATACATCTACATTTTTTTCCTTGTCAACCCCTCATCCAAAATTACAACTGCCGTGACTAATATACTAAAAGAATTTGAAATATTAAGAAAAATTCCACCCAGAAATGTACTTTTCAATATTCTACTACAGACGTTTCAAGCCACATACTGCTGGAACCAATCATATGTTGCTTTATCATCAGTTCGATTCAGAGTTAAAGGTTTCCATCTCCTCGTTTTGTATGTACCCAGAATATCCCGAGCTTCATCATGGTGCATAAATTATACTCAGCTAACAGTGAATTCAAATTTTTATTCAACCGCCCCCAATACAGGGATAGATAACCAGGAATAAAAGTTTCTACCTTCCCATTGATCATGAGTTTTTATTCGCTGACTCAACTCAGTAGTGATTTAATCAGTTTTACTTTCTGAAAGCTTATTGACTGACAACTTGGACAGTTCTCAGCTTCTAAAAGGCTTGTGTTTGCCTGCTTAACTTACTACCAATAACCCAAAATGCATCAAGATGACATGCATTCGATATCTTTTATTTCATTGCAAAAAACAGAACACACGCAGGAGTTTCTATAATCACAAGATGATCAGACATAAATAAAATAATCAGGTATAAACCAAGGTATGAAAGTTATTGGTACGCATATAAAACGTAGGGCCCTCAACAAATTCATGATGCAGTTGCAACATAGATGTGATTTCCTTACCCGCAAAAAATCCATAACAGGCCAATAAGAAAATTGTTGATAATGTCTGAATTTGTAAACTCTTTCTAACCCTATGCTATTCAAGAGTTCAAACAATTGGAGCGGCGTCTGTGTGAAGAGTTGATGGGGTTCTACGGGACATGAGAGTTGGGTCATCCTGTCGCTATTTTCTTCCACATAAAAAGAATAGCGCCGTCCAAGAGTGTAATTGTCACAATCCGAAGACGAACCCCAATTTAAAGTGAACGTGGGCAATTTTTCTTTCGCCGTAGCAAAAAATGATTCTTTTATATGCAGTTAGTAAACTGTTTCTGCACATTCTCCAGCAATGTACCAAAGATTATGCGCTAGAGAGATAACATTTTCTTCCATTGATATGAAATCGGATGGTAACAAATTAAATGATCAGATTTTCTGCATAATATTCGAAAACAAGTAGAAAGTAGAAGAAAAAAAAAAGAACAGATAGGGATAGAAGTCAGAAGATATGTACAGAAATATTATGTACATGGACGAAGCAGATGACCGAATCCATCGCTATCAGATCGATCAGCATGTCCACGGCAACAACCTCAAGGGCAGCGCCTTCCCTTTGTCGGCGAGGAACACCGCAATCCTCTTGGCTGCGAAGTGCGTGCAATTCGACAGCGCCAGCCAGCACATGATACCGTACACGAAATCGAACGCCGGATCCGGCGGAGGAACGGAGGATTCCTCCGACCACGAATCCCCGCCATCGCCGGAACCCCAGTCACCACCGCCGCCGGGGGAGCCCCCACCGAAGGGGCCGTCGTCGCCGGAGAGCCCGTCGTCCCCGCCGCCGTCTTCATCGCCCGGGTCGACGCTGGACCTGCGGCGCGTGCGTCGGCGGGTGCGGCGCGCGAAGGAGTGGGGGGCGGCGGAGATGCGGAAGGGGGCGGATCGGACGGTGGCGGGCGGAGCGGCGGAGGCGGAGACGGAGAGGGCGGGGGAGTGGTGGCGTGGGAGGAGGAGCTTTCCGGAGATGCCGAGGCCATGCGCCGTCACCGCCGAGAGGGCGTCGGAGATGATCGCGGAGATTTCCATCCGATCCGATCGATCGCTGGCTGCTGCTTCTTGTTCTTCTTATTTTTTCCGGTCGAAAATTTCTTGAGGGAGATCTTTTTCTCTTGCGAGTTGAGGCGTGGCGTGGCGTGGCGTAGAAGGAAGAGAGGACGACACGACACTGCTTTGAGGCCCGTGTAGTTATTTTGAAGGAATTTTCGGAGCTGTTCGGCGGATTTAGAGCCTTTGGTGGGGGCGCCATTTGGTGGAGTCAGATTTGGGCTTAGTCTCAATTTTTGAACGCGTAGTTAGTCCAACAGTCAATTGTATGCACGTGTGCAAAATGATATAAAGAGATAAATGATTTTATTTATCTTTTTAAAAATTACGGATAAGTTTTAATGTTGATAAGTATGCTGAAGTTGATTTTGAGCCCCTATAATTTTATCTAAACACGTGAGATGAGATTAACTCAAGGTATACCTCTTACATATGCTTTATACTTTAATTTATTTTTGAAAATTCTTTCAATGTTACTGTGATTTTAAAACAATTTTCAAATTTTATTTTTTTTAAAAATGTCAGGGAAGAAATATTTGTTTTAGCATAATGCGTTTGCTTGATACTAAACAAGATTTGTCTTAACAAAATCATCCAACTTCTTAGGTAATTATTATTTTCTTGAAAAAATCATATGAACCTTGCTCCACTTATTGTTTTTTTTTCCAAAAACACACACAAAAAAAGCTCTAACACCTCAAGGCCCAGCCCAGCCCAACCCACCTTTTAATCGCTCATCACTCATCCCAATCTCTTCTTCCACGCGCACCTTCAGAGAGCCAAAAAACGGAAGCCATGGCGACGCTCGCTGCTTCTTCCTCCTCTCTCCGCTCCTATGGTTTCCTCTCCTCCTCCTCCTCCACCACCACCACCACCTCTGTCCGTCGCCGGAGCTTTGCTGATTCCCCGTCTTCGATGCTTCCGAACTTTGGTGGACTCACAAGGAGAGCCCGGACAACCCTCCGCCCCGTCAGGGTCTCTACGGTGGCCGGACCCAGGCGGACACTGTCCGAAGGTTGGGATTTGACGCGCTCCGTCTCCGGAACCTCTTGGATGCCGCGTTTCGATGAGCTCGACACCACCAACATGCTCCTCCGCCAGCGCATCGTCTTCTTGGGCTCTCAGGTTTCACGATGTCTCACTCATTCCTCTCCTTCCTTTCCTCAGTTCTATAAGTTTTCTTCGTGTGCAGTATGTTGAGGTAGAAAATGAAGGTTTTTTTGTACTTTTGGCCAATGGACCAAAGATTGCGCTTTTGTGCATAATTATGCTTCGTGTTTTTCATAATTAATTAGATGATGAATATCTTGTTTCAAAGTGAAATAGTTTTAATAATCTCGTTGCTCTAGTTACAGCTTTGTCCTTCGTGTGATAATGTATACTTGGTTTAATCCTAATTCCAAAATATGTAATAGAAAGACATTTAGGTTTACTTATTGGCGATAAAGTTTTGTGTAACTTATGATTCTGAAATTTATCATGTTTTTATGATGGAGTTTAATAGAGAAGGTCTTCCATAAGTCATTAGGTCCAGTTATATGAATTTATTGCATAGGCATCATTACGTGATGGTACAAATGAAAGCATGTTGCCTACTAAAGGAGAGCAAGGAGAGGAAAGAGTAGAAATTTCTGTTGTCAACATTGCCAGCCTAAAATGGAGTGGAAACTCGAACTCAGGGGGAAGGGGAAGCCAGAATCAACCTAGGGCATGAAATTTTCATCTTTTGGACTAAGTCCACACTGTTAGGTTTTCGGGGCCACTATAGTCATCATGGTCTATGTTCAATTTCATTGCGGGCTTCTCCTGCTTGGATCAGTATGGATTTTGTGCCCTAATGTTTTTACTTCATGTGGAGCTTTAGTATCTAATCTGATCTATAAGTCTTACTGCACATTAAAAATAGGCACTATGACTCAGCTCATATATACTGGAAAGTGGAGAAACACAATAACTAGAAAAAGAATCTTAGTGTAGATACTGAAAGTGTTTTGAACGAGGTTGAAGCTTGTATATATGTTATATATAGAAAGCTATTGAAATGTATGATTAGTGCGAAACACAGATGATTAGTACTTTCTCGTAGTGTTTATTTTCAATGATACTAGTAAACTATGATGGATTTTTTTTCAAAGAGAATTAAGTAGCTTATACTAGTTCTTATACATAATTGTTATGATATACTGCACATTTCTAGGAAGATAAGGAAACTGGACATTTTGTTTTTGTTCTTTCGCTAATGCATTATTCATTTTGGGATTAAATCTCAGATAAATGTTTTTTTTTTGTTTGTTTGCCCCTTATTTCTTATTTCTTTTTTTCTGGATGAACAATAGGTGGACACTATGACTGCTGATTTAATTATAAGTCAGTTGTTATTTCTGGATGCAGAAGACCAAGAGAAGGATATTAAGTTATTTATAAATTCACCTGGTGGTTCTGTGACAGCTGGTATGTCTTTTGTAATCCTTATTAATCTATTTTTTTCCGGTAACTGTTAACTATTTAAACACATTCGTAGACATGGTATTTGCTTTTAATATATGCACATCTTCTTTTTGTGTTAGTGCATATACCCTGGATTTTTCTCTTTGCAAATCTTTGTCATGTTTTGTCTTAGGGTGATACTATTGCCACTCCAAAAGGCACTATTGCTATTCCTTCATTTGAGCAGTAGACATTTTTACCCTTACCTTATGAAATGGAGTGTCAATACTGTCATCCTTGTTTTATGTTGTCCAAAAAAATTTGTGTTTTACAATTTCTTTGGACACACATTTCATTACAGTATTCTTCTAGTACTATACCATATCATCTCATGTCATGGTTTGTGTTAGGAAATTTAACCCCTGATTACTGTAGGAAAAATCTTGGCTACACCGTATATTCAGATGAGTTTAAAAGAGCAAGAGGGGACTAAATATTATGTGTCTGGATGTACGTGCTGCACCTTGAGTATAAAACTCTAGGATTCCTCAACCTCAGACACCCCAAACATTTCATCCCCAAATTCGATTAAAAAAATACATTCAAGGTTATGCTTAATATTCCACGAGAGTCTCATCTTCATTAATTTGTGAGGTGATTCTTTTACGCGTCATATGATCCATGTAGCCGACCCCACCTAGTGGGATAAGGCTTTGTTGTTGTTGTTGTTGTTGAAGTCATAATATATCACATAACATAGTCTTGCAAATGCTTGACATAAAAATTTGGTTTAAATGAAAATGTAGTTTCTGATGCTAATTGGAACCATGCATGTGAAGTCATCTGTGAATATTTTTAACAAACTCTCTTGAAAGTTTGCTCTGAATTTCTCTTATATCTTAAATAAATGTGCCATATTTTTCCTCAAGATAAATTGGTAAAAATGTCTTTATTTCCTCCATCATATTATCTTTGTCTTCTTCAACTTTATGTCAACCAGGGTTATCTCCAATGTTGTAAAATTCGTAAATCAGACTTGATACGGAAGGACCGGGTAAACGCATAAAACATGGAATCTAACACGGAACAGACGATTTTACCAAAATTTAAAATATAATATTAAATTATACAAAATAAAACATTAATTTGATATATTTCAACTTTTGCATCTTGTTCCTAAAGCATAAACAACAGTTAATAGTCTTCTGGGTATACTGATAAGTAAAACTGATTTAAGAAATTAATAGAAAAAAAATTGGTCCTATGCCATGTGATTTACTGGAGTGGGAGCTGTTTAGCAGCCAAGGCAGGCAAGCAGCTACTCGAGTCAAGCAGCTAGAAGAGCCATGTGATGTTCACGAAAAGAGGATGGCCTCTTGCGCTCACGGGCAGAATCAGCACCCGCGAGCAGAAGAGGAAGTCCACCAGCAGTGCTTCTCTTTTGAACAGGAAATTCACTAGCAGAACTCAACAGAAGAGGAAACTTAAAGTCAGACGATCAATCCTACTAGGTCAAAATGAGTTGGATCACATGCAAAATCATTTTGAGCCAGCACATTAGGCTTGCGTGCTGGCTTGCAAACTTGGTGGAGACAGCATGTCTGGCTTGTGTCTGCTGATCAAAGTTTGTTACCTCTAACCAAGTCCAACACAACTCCGCCTATGTTTTATAGCCGGTCCCAAGCCCGGATAAAGGAGGAGGGTTGTGTTAGGCCCCGACAGCCAGCGTAAAATCCTGTCGAATCTTATGAACATGGATCAACGAATTTGAGCGGAATGACGTCGTATGATCCATGTAGCCGACCCCACCTAGTGGGATAAGACTTTGTTGTTGTTGTTGTAACCAAGTCCAACACAACCAGCTGCGTTCTTGAGGGATTTTTTTGTACCCTCTGCTTGGTAGCTATGTTCGCCACTGTCACTGCCTGCATTTCCTGCTGCTGTTCCTTGATGTCAAGGTATTGATACACCACTGGCACTGCTCGCTGCTACCTTGCAACATTGAGTACTACCTTGCAACATTGAGTATCTCTTCAATGTCAAGAAACAATTATTTCATCTTCGTTACCATAGATCATAATTTCTTCAAGTCCATCTAGTTGAACTCTAATTTTGCATTGTGGCTCAGTCATATTGTTTTTCTTTGACTTTATCATCTTTTTCACTTTTGAAAGATAGATTAAATGTTGAAGGAAGTTGTTTCCCTAGTAAAAAGTTTGTAGAAGTCTATTATGTGTCTGCTGTAGTTGGGTTATTGCCATTGCTAATTGTCACATGACAATTTTCAAGTTGCTAGGATTTAAGCAAGGTAGAAACTTGGCAAGTGAGTGGGCGAGATTATAAGATATGTTGTAATCAATGTTGTAAGACCCTGACCGGACGTCGACCCGGATAAGTCTCCGGGTCAGGTTGGACCGGTCGAACCGGTTAACCCGGACGGTCGGACCGGATATTAATAAAATAATATAAAAAGATAAATTGTAATACTTATATATTCTTATCAATAATTAGTATATTTCTACAACAAAGTACATATGATTAAATCATTTTAATTAAAATTAAAAAATCAAATATGACATATTTAACTATTGATATGAGTTTTATGTGATTTTAATATATTCAATTACAATTTACAAATTCATTTTCTCAAATTTAACTTTACTTAAACTAGAAAGATTATTGTATTTCTATTTTTTAATTTAATTAGGTAACTAATCTTTTCATATTTAATTTTTGACATTTAAAATATTATAAAATTTCTTATCAAACAAAATAATTGTATAAATGACTGGTGATAACCATTGTATAATATAAAATAACTTAGCATTCAGATAAATAAATATAGCACAGTGGTATATACACATAAGTTGGTTTCAGGAGGTCTTGGGTTCAAAACCCAGTGTCCACATTATTTCAAGATATTTCCAATTTTTGGACTGGCCGGTTCTTGCAAAACCGCCGGTTCAACGGTTCAATCCGGTTTTAGACGGGTTTTGACCGGTCTTGATTGATTCGAAGCGGTCTGAATCTCAATCCGATTTTGGGGTCGAACCAAACCCGCCCAGAGTGACGGTCGATGGTTGGACCGGTCGGACCGGCCGGTCCGGTCCGGTCCAAACAACCATGGTTGTAATAGATACAAGTTTTTATAATGAATAAAAAATGGATGTGAGCACCTGGCTCGCATCCTTTATCTTCTCAAAAAAAAAAAAGGATTCAAGCAAGGTGAAAAGTTCCCTGTCCTAAATTGATATAAGACTAGGGTAATCTGCTTTCTTGGTGGAGCATATCTTCAAAAAATTCCTTCAATAATTATCTTCTTGAATGACATCATACCTAACATCATGAGACTCGTTGAGTTGTGGCAGTGCTGAAATTGATTGATTGCCGATGAACACTAATGAGCAAGCAAAGAGGCAAAGAGCAATTCTCCTCCAAGACTCAAGACGACTTGCCTCAACACAATTGATATCGAGTAATTCACATAAATGTTGTCAAAATCGTGAGTTAGCATGTAAAATCAGGTGAATTTATGATCTTACCAAAGAAAATGGTGATGCAGTAAGGAGAGAAAATCAGCAAGAATAATGAGAAATCAGGCTAGAAGATGAGAAAGATTGATAGAGGAACAATTAGGGTTTATGAGAAAACCACAAAAATTTGTAATTTTGATAAAAGAGAGATTATGACGGCTGAAAACCCTATTGGCAGCCTTAAATACTAGAGTTACAAGAGGTTATAAACTACTAATCAATCTCCACCCTTGATTAACTCACTTTTAATCAAGACCGTTATAACTAATCATGACCCTTATAATTAATTAAAAGGTTACATTGATGACTAATAAACTAAAACACCAGTTTTAATTAAAATAATTAATTTTAAAAAAAAGCTCCTGCTTCAATCTCCTCAGCTTGAAAATTTTGGCTCCTTGGAAAAAACTTGCTCCACATCAGCATACATTTCGACATCGATCTTCTTGAGCTCATCTTCATTAATCCAAGTGCTTTCAGTAGCAGGTTTACCCAATCATTTAATAAAAAATCTTCTATATCTGTTACCTCTACGAGAACTGACCTCTTTGACATCCAACACATCTTCAATAACATCAGTAGAAACTTTGGGATGTTGTTCCAATTGATTTGAAACTTCAGTTGTTTCCATATCAAAGCCCTCGAAAGCATACAAATCTGAGACATTGAAGATATGACTGATTTGCAAATTTGATAGAAGCTCAATGAAATAAGCATTCGAACTTATTTTCTTTAGTATCTTGCATGGTCCAAACTTCCTTGACTTGAGTTTGTGATAAGTGCCCTTAGGAAACCTCTCTTGTCTCAAGTGTACAAGGACCAAGTCGCCTTCCTCAAATTCTTTAAGTCGCCAATGTTGATTGGCTGCATTGGCATAAGTTTCATTACTGATTTCAGGGTAGCTTTTACCTCTTCATGAACTCTTTCAATGTTTTGTTGAGAGAAGATATCACTAGCTGAAAATGAAAATTCTTTCAAAATATCTTGAGCTTGAGGTGATCGGTGAGACATTTCTCTAATATGATTATCTCCAACAATTTCAGCTTCTTGACTCTCTATATTAAATTTCTCAGCACATAAAAAGCCATTAACCTTGTAGTTTTTTTATGAGCCAGCAACATGTTTTGCATCCTCCATTGGATGCAAGGTGTACTTCTTTTTACCCCTACGAAAAGAATATGTGTTTGGTTTAGTGTGATGCTCCATGTCATGATCATACAACCACGGTCTTCCCACAAGAATATGCCCAACATCCATAGGCACAACATCAGATAAAGCTTCATCTTGAAGATTACCTCCCATAGTAAATTGTACCAAACATCGAGTAGTGACAGGAATTTCATTACCTTTCTTAAGCCAACGAATTTTGTAAGGATGTGGATGTTTTTCAATAACCAATCCCAACTTCTCTACTGCATCTTTAGAAATGACATTTTTCATGCTACCACCATCTATAACTAGATCACACACCTTCCCGCCACAAAGAACACGTGTTCTGAAGATACTATGTCTTCTCCAATCTTCTTCTTCTTTAGTTGTGGTTGTTAAGATACTTCGAACCACCAATGATTCTCCTTGAACAGGAAGAACATCTATTTCTTCACTTTCATCCACGTACTGATCATAAATAGGCTCTGACTCTTCATATTCTTCATCTTGCAACTCCACGAGATTAACTCTTCGCTGTGGACAAGCATAAGAACCATGACCCTTTTCACCACAAGTGAAACAACAAATTTGTGTGTTGTTTCCTTTAAAAGTCGTAGGTGCAGAATTATTTTGTCCACCGTAACGCATTACAACTTTCCCCTTGTCATCATTTTTATTTGCATGAGTTCCTTGACTGGTTCCTTGTGCAAATGTGTTATTTTTTGTATTTCCAACAGCACCAGTGCCCTTTTGCATAATGTCTCCTGAGCGCCCTATTAAAGGTCTACGCGCTCCATATCGCCATACTCGTTTTTCAGCCAATAAAGCTTGCTGTTGTGCATCTTCAAAAGTACACACACGAGCAATAGGCATCTCATCTCTAATAGATTGGTTAAGCCCAGCAAGATAACGCGCAACTACTTGCTCATTTGTTTCATTCAATCCAACACGAATTGATAAGTTGTAAAACTCTGAAGTATACTCTTCAACATTTTTCAAAGAATGAAACTTTTCATAAAAATCCATTGTATAATCAGCGGGTAAGAATTGTTTTCGCAGCTTCGTCTTCGTATGCTCCCAGGTGCCAATTTTCTATTTACCTTGTCGTTCACATTGCTCTTCAATTCTCTTCCACCATTGAAGTGCTGTCCTCTTTAATTTCAGTTTCACAAATAACACTTTTCTATTTTCTGCCATAGGTTTCCACTCAAAATAATTTTCCAGACTTGTTTCCCAATCTAAATAATCTTCAGCATGCATCTTTCCATGAAAATCATCAACTTCAATCCTAATTCCACCACTGTTCAGATTTAGGGCATGAATCAACCTATCCTCCAATCGACCTCGCACCAGATTTGTATCGGCTCCAGCTTCATGAAAGGGATTATCAAAATACCCTTGATCAGTATCATCTTCTAGACTACCTTCCAGTATGTCTGTTAGATCGCGGCCACCTTCCGGAATCTTCATATGGGCTGCCACACGTTCTTGTCGCTGTAAGGCTTGAACACTTCGCGACAAATCTTCAATCATTCGTCGAATCTCTGCCATCTCTGCTTGCTGTCCAGGGTTGCCACGTCCTCGGCCTCTACCACGTCCAACCATGGTTCAAAAACAAAGAAAATCCTAATATTTTGTAGGATCTTTTGCTCTGATACCAATTTGATGCAGTAAGGAGAGAAAATCAGCAAGAATAATGAGAAATCAGGCTAGAAGATGAGAAAGATTGATAGAGGAACAATTAGGGTTTATGAGAAAACCATAAAAATCTGTAATTTTGATAAAAGAGAGATTATGACGGCTGAAAACCCTATTGTCAGCCTTAAATACTAAAGTTACAAGAGGTTATAAACTACTAATCAATCTCCACCCTTGATTAACCCACTTTTAATCAAGACCGTTATAACTAATCATGACCCTTATAACTAATTAAAAAGTCACATTGATGACTAATAAACTAAAACACCAGCTTTAATTAAAATAATTAATTTTAAAAAAAAGCTCCTGTGTCAAATGGTCTCTCATTTTTTAAATAAAATTGGAAGAATGCAAAAGGCATCCATCCTTTATCCTCTCAAAAAAAATGGTCTCTCATTTTGAGCCAGCACATGATAGAATCATGTGCAGGCTTGTAAAATAAGTTGACTCGGACTTTAGCCATTTCCAGCTGTATTTCTTTCAACCTTTGGTCGGGTGGATGTGCCTCCCAGGTTACCACAGGCCCCAAATCCAAACCAAGATGTTTGCTGCTTTTGGTGCTGCTGTTTGTTGAAGACTGCTGTTGCTTCTGCATGTGTCTCCACCTTCCTGGTTTTCTCTTACCCCTCTATGTTCCTCTTCTGCGCGGTGCACAAACTCGTGTTTCTCCAAGGGATTGTACTGTGTTCGCTACTGTCACATCCTGCATTTGCTGCTGCCACTTATTGTCGTTAAGCTGCTGTATGCCATTGATGCTGCTCGCCGCTGCTGTGCATTGCTGTGTGTCTTTCATCTCCTCCCTCTCTGTTTCTCTTGGCCTCCTCTGCTCGTGATCTTCCTTTTCTGCTCAAGAACAGAACTGCTTACAAGGAGAAGCACAAGGTCACGAGTGGATGAGACCTTTACTTGCAAGCATGGCTCCTTGCTTTTTCACTATAGCATTTTTTTGAGAGGTTTGTTTTAGCAGTTTAGATAAAAGATTTTTAACTTTATTAATATTTTATGAATGAGGTACAATTATTGAAACATTGCTTTTACTATACCTTGACATTCAAATATAGAAATATCTTTAACATTTTTATTTTCGTACAATTAATATATAATATAATTATATTTTGAATTTGGTAGAATTGTCTGTATACGTGTTTCCCTAGCCTTTCCATGTCTAATCTGATTTATGTTATTGATTGCAATCTTTCGTCCCAAGAAAAGGTTGATGATTCAAAGTACAACCAAAGACCTGATAATCTTGAAAGCTACTGATAGGTGCTGAGATTAATTGAGGAAAGAACACTGAAGATGAAATATTTTATGTTACTACAGTAGGTGATCCAGTCGGTATGGAGTGGACCGCTCTCCCATAACATGGATACATATGTTCTATCTTGCTGAACTAGATACAAAGAGGATATTTTGCAATATCCTTCCCACGAATACTAACAATAAGTAAATATCTAGGAAACAGGAGATGTGCATAATGCAAAGTGTCCATGTTAATCTGAGACCTGTAGCAATAATTATGCGAGTAGTGATTACAAGTTCTAAGATGGCTAAGGATGAATTCTGACAATGATGATCCGACGAGAACTTTTCATTACACTTGAAGCAAAGGCCCCTGGCTAGCGAAATCTTTGAGTGGCATTTTTTTCTTTTTGTTTGTTTGCCGTAGGGCTCTCAGGATGTTGCACTTGAGCTTTGAGCGATGTCAAATTTGCAGCTAAACTACTTATGGCATTCAAACAAGTGATTGTAATGTTGCTTTGAGCTTTGAGCAATGCCACATTAGCAGGGAACTATTGTGAGTGATAATAAAAGACAATTGATGACTTAGAATCTATAGGGGTATGGGATTGTAGTTCTTTTAGCGTAGGTATCGGATTGTAGTTGGTGGGTGAATTTTGTGGGTTCATGGGCAGCAAAGAAATGTATGTTCACCATCTTGAATTAAGAAGCTCTGATAGCAATGATATGCTTAGATTAATTGATGATGGGAGAACATGGAAGGTGGAATACATTAAGAAGTGACTAAAATTTGTATGGTGTGGACCACTCTCCCATTACATGGGAAAATATTCAACCTGTGCTGAAATGGAATACAAAGAGGATATTCATAATATCCTTTCCACTAATACTAACAGTTGACAAATAAGTAAATAACTAGAAAGTAGGAGATGTGCAGTCGTGTTTAAAACTATAGCAACAATTATGTGAGTATCGTTGCAACCAATGTTGTCAAAATCGCTAGTTAACTCGTGGAATTGGACGAGTTTACGATATCATCCAAGGAAAACGAGTCAACTCGAAGGAAAATCGTTCTCAACCAGCACGCGATAAAATCGCGTGCTGGCTCGTAAAATCGGTGGACACGGTGTCCAGCCGAGTCCACCCAAACCTTTTTTTTGTTACCTGAGTTCGTGATTCACACTATGCCCTAAGTTACTCAAGCCCTGAATCCAAACTGTTCAACATTGCTGGTGTTCGCCGCCGCTGCTGTTCGCCGCCACTGCTGTTCGCTGCCGCACGCCGCTGTTCGGGGCATGCCACTGCTCGCCGGCGCCAGCTTTTGTTCGCCCGTCTCTCGCTCCTTCTCCTTCCTCTCTCCATCTTCCTTCTCTCTCCTATTCTGCTCACAAGGAGAGCCACCGTGTTTGGGCTAAGGCTTTGCCCGAGCAGGGAGGACCAGACAGAAAAATGACTCGTCCTCTTTACTCCTACAGTTTTTATTTTTTTGGTTTCCCGTTTTCTTTTTTTTTTGGTTTGTGACTCGGTACAGTCTTTTGGTTTCCTCGTCCGCTCCTATTTTTTTTGGTTTGTGACTCGGTACAGTCTTTTAGTTTGTGACTCGGTACAGTCTTTTAGTTTTTTGGTTTTCTGTTGTTTCTCGTAATGTATTGCAAATTTGTTAATTATTATAACTTAATAAATCATAGATTATTAAATAATTGATTATTATTACATTTTCTGAATCATATTGGATTATTAGTTTATAAGTAAATTAGGTTCTAAGCAGAATTACTATTAATTTAATATAAAATATGATTTTGGTAGAATCGGCCGATTCGTGTTACGATCTCACGTTTTACATGTTTACCCAGCCTTTCCGTGTTGACTCCGATTTACGAGTTTGACAACATTGGTTGCAATACACCACCCTCTATTGCACTATTTAGTAACTGAAAGTCAAGCAGTGGAAGACTTCTAGCTACTGAGGGAGAACATGTGTCCACACACACAAGTGAATATGTTGGTCCAATAACTGGGATTCAAACTGATGGTCCAGGATCCATTAGCTGATCCAAAGCTTGTTAAGAAATCAGAGATTGACGTAGTTGGGTCTGTCCATATGTTGCCATTCTAAACATAGGTGGGTTTGTCCATATATTGCCATCCTAAGGAAGGTATTGACGATTAGATGTCTGGTTGGGGGTAGATGGAGAACTTGATCCTAAAGCTGAGGCAGATTCGTGATGCGCCCATTAACAAGGGCCATATGAGAATTGCAATAAAGGTTTCGACCTTAGCATTTTGCTTGGCTTTTGCGGTGTGAGCGGATTTTCTCCAGAGTTTATAGGGCGCGGTGGGCACCGCATGTTGATACCTCCTGTGTTCTATGTGGGGGAGGCAGAGGACTTTTTTTCGGCTGTCGGGTGTCCCCGGAGGTGTGGTCTCGGACGACCGTTATTGGCGATGCTCCCCTGACGACGGCAGATTTCTGGCAGGACGCGAGGAGGCTTGACAGACAGTTTGGATTGGAGACGTCCTGTGGCGACTTTTCTAGCCGGTGCCTGGGCCATCTGGCTCCAACACAACCGTGTCATTTTTTGCAGGGAGAGTGTTCAGGTGGATAATATTGTAAATCATATGTCTTACCTTCTTTGGGAGTGGGGTTTTGGCTAATACCTTTTGTCTTCTTTTGCTGCTCTCCACTGGAGAGTGTTCTTGTGTATATGATGATCTCTTTTGATGATATATATATATACATGGATGACAACCTAAGTGGTGGTCATCCTTTCCCTTCTCAAAAAAAAAAAAAAATTGTACACCACAGATCATCATCTGTTGCCATAAGAAGATATGTACCATAAATCATCACCCGACCTGCCCATTCATCAGAGACTCGTTTGGGTAGATCTCAAGATCCTGTCGTGTAGTTTCAGTAGCTCTATAATATGTTGGTCCAACAACAACAACAACAAAGCCTTATCCCACTAGGTGGGGTCGGCTACATGGATCATACGACGTCATTCCGCATTCGTTGATCCATGTTCATGAGATTCGATAGGGTTTTACGCTGGCTGTCGGAGCCTAACACAACCCTCCTCCTTTATCCGGACTTGGGACCGGCTATAAAACATAGGCGGAGTTCACAATGGTATATATAACAATGAAAATTAGCCTTAATTTCCAACCTCTAAAAAAGAATTAAAAAAATATTGTAAGTATCCTCAAAAACATTTAACCAAGGAAGTTTTTAACTTACGTTTACCCTCATGAACTAAAACACAAATGGCCTTATGAAATGTTAATGAGAATGAATGTTTCAGCAGATAGTTGAAATGAAAGATAAATAAATAAACAAACTCAAAAAATAGATAAATAAACAACTAATATAAATACTACTAATAAAACTATATAATAAAATGACACTTCAATGTTATTTATATAAAGTGTACTGCATGGAAAGGGACATAAGCATCAAGTAGACATCGACTTCTTACCACCAAGAGGCAAAATAAGCCAAAGTAGCTTGTGAAGCTGATTTCTTGATAATTTTGAGGACACTTTCATTCCTAGTTCAAATCTAGGTTCATGTCCTTTATGGCAGATATTATGCTCAGGCTCTCGTCTTCATCAGCTCTCAAAAAAAAAAAAAAAAAGAAAAGAAAGAAAAAAAGCCTTGGTCCAACAACTCGGTCCAAACTAAGGGGTCCAAGATCTATCAGCTGATTCCTTTGAAAGCATCCAGACATTTGGGACCAGTGCAGACGGTTCGGCCGACAGTGTTGCCAACCTAGGGAAGGCATAAACAAGTGTACAACCTAGTGTCCACTCTTGCATATAAAAGGAGAAGGCCACCCAGAGCTGAGGGGGTGGCATGGTGGAAATGAAAAATTCACAATAGACATTGTCAAAATGATGACATCCCCAGGAAATGACTGAGAATCCTAAGAAAGATTTGACCACAGCATGCGAAGAAAATTGTACAACCATAAATCACCTCATGCCCCCATAATTTTCCTGACCTATAACAAAAAAACTTAGGAACTACTTGCCCATACTTTTTTTTCTAAGCTCTTTTTAAAGGCTGTAAGTTTTTGCTAAAATAATTTTTATAGCATTTTGTCCACATGTAACTTTACAAATCACGCATTACCTTTAGAAAGTGCAGTATGATATTGTTGAAGTCAGCTTTCTTATTTTCTTGTGACTCTTGTGGTATTATTGAAATTCTATAGCAGGAAATTTCATGTCCTTTTTAACTAGAGCCAAAAAATTGCATTATTGTCTATATTAGATATCTGAAACAATCTGTATGTTTTTTGCTTACAATAATTCATTGATCATGTGAAAGAAAAACATGTGAACCAATAAGATCTAGAAAAATGTGGACTGATGAGATGTTTGAGAATATTCGTTTCGATTAATTGGATAATGTGTACAGGAATGGGGATATATGATGCTATGAAATTGTGCAAGGCTGATGTTTCAACGGTTTGCATGGGTCTTGCGGCATCTATGGGTGCATTTCTTCTTGCTGCTGGTACAAAAGGAAAGAGATTTTGCATGCCAAATGCAAGAGTCATGATTCATCAGCCACTAGGAACAGCTGGAGGAAAGGCAAGCCATTCTTGCCTTGCACTTTTGGTTTAACCATTAAGGAGTTGGATTACTTAATTTAAAAAGGATATTTTTTGCTGTTTTGTATATTCTTTGATTTTCCGTAAAAAAATATTCTTTGATTTCCCCCTTTCTAAAATATATTCTTTGAGACAGAAAATCCAAATTGATTTTATTGAACTGTAAATGCACAAGTAAATTGGGTTCTTATAAAGCTTGCAGTATGTGAAATGCATGCATGCATGATAATTCTGAACCATTGACAAATTGTATTATGTTTTCAGAAGGAAAAAGGCCAAGTACTTTCGAAAAGAGGAAAATGCCAAAGTTAACTGTATTATGTTTATGTAATAACTTTGAACTGTTCACCAAAGGATGAACCGGCTATTGAGAACTTAGTTTGTCTTTTAAGTTTTAACCTCATGTTGATGATAAAAAGTATCATAATGTGAATCCTTTTAATAAGATGAAGTTTTTGGGGGTTCATACAATTTTTTCTTGCAGATATGATATTTTGTCATTTCCTATTGTTGCAGGCTACAGAGATGGGACTACAGATCCGTGAGATGATGTATCATAAGGTGAAGATGAACAAAATTTTGTCCAGAATCACAGGGAAACCTGAGCAGCAGGTTTGTAAACAAGATTTATTTTCTCCTAAAAAAGAAGTAAACAAGATTTATTTTATTCTTCACCCTTGCCAGATTTATAATGAAAACTGTGTTTTGCAGGTGGAAGTTGATACAGATCGTGACAATTTCATGAATCCCTGGGAAGCCAAGGAATATGGACTTATAGATGCTGTTATCGATGATGGCAAACCTGGTTTAGTTGCACCCCTTGCAGACTCTACTCCACCGCCTAAAACCCGTGTATGGGACTTGTGGAAGATTGAAGGTAGTAGAAAAGCCAGACAGAATCTGCCCTCAGAGAAAAACCTTTCACAAAGCGAATATGTTGTTGGCACTGATAATGGTGAGAAGGGCAAAGAGCAGAAGGAAGAACCTACAGCTGTATGAAGCATGCACATTAAGAAAATGCGGTCTTAACTTTCTTGTCGGAAGGAGCGATATTAGTCATCAGATACCCTTGCAAGGAGATGTCCATTCGAGGACACGATATGGTAGAGGCTTAAATCATGATAGTTGTAACCTTGGGATGGTTCCCCCCGTCAAGGCCATTTGTTTTATTTATATCTATCAAGGACGAAGTATCCATCCGCAAATACTTGTATTCTTGGACCTCTTTGCTTTGCAGATTTGACCACAGATTAAAATGTCGGAGTCCTGATTAGTGGCCTCTTTTGTATGTTAAATGTTTCAATATTGTAGTTTGCCATGATCGGGTGGATGGCAAGTTAAATCTACAGCCCATCAACATCCTCCCGCCTTGTTAATTTTCTCTAATTGAATTAAAGGCAGTGTCTTCCTGGTGTCCGCTGTTTTCCTTTTGTCAAAGTACTGAATTAGAATCAACAACCGTACACCGTTATAAACGTTATATTTTTTATACTTTATTAAAAATAAATAAACGATCAACAACTTGGGGATGTAGCTCAAATGGTAGAGCGCTCGCTTTGCATGCGAGAGGCACGGGGTTCGATCCCCCGCATCTCCAGTTTTTTTCAATATTTTTTCCTTGATATTGAGAAATCTTAATGCATGGACAAAGTGGTCACACTCTTTTCTTTAATAAGTTCATTGTTATTTAAAATTCAAATATAAGGTCAACTGGCCACTCTGTAAATTAAAATTTACGTTCATTGTTTTATATTTCAAACTATGATGAGCCTCTTGTGCCATTCGTAACGTTATTTGCGTCATCAACGGAAAAAAAAAAATAGAATAAAAAAAGAATTCTATAAAACAACAATCTATAAGGAGGAATGTAATTTTTCTCCCCTTATATAATCCGACGGTGCAAATTCGAAAAATGAAAACTCAACTGGTAATTAAATTTACAGAGAGGCGTAAAGGAAAAAAAAAAACAAATATGGAACTTTTCTAGATTTACCTTTTCTAGCTTCACTAAAAATTGCGATTAACTTTCAGCTACAAATTATGAGAACAACTGGGGAAAAAATATATAAATTCCACTTTTGACAACCAATCGGAATTTATCATGTGAAGAACCCAGAAGGAAATGCATGTAAATCTTATATTTATATAAAGTCCATGTTCTAGTGACAGTTTCAAAGTGATGCAAGCTCAGTTTTGTTTTTACAATGACCTTTATCTTTTTTTGGTCATTCTTCTTACTTTTTATGTGTTTTTAAGTTTATTTCCTTTAATTATTATCTCCACATCTCATTAATGAATTATTTAATTCTTTGCAATCAAGTATAGTTCGTATTCTCATTATTAATTTGGGAATTAAAATTTAAAGTCATCACTAATAAATTACATTTTAACTCTTGATATTAAGTTGTAGTTTTATTCATAATAAAAAAATATCTATTTTAAATGCAATCTTAAATAACGAGTAGTATATTTCTACTGGTCACTCTGTAAATTTACGTCTTATTATAAACTATAGTAATGTCGAACGTAATGATTGGATAAATCCATATGATTACCTTCATTTTGCTAATTCAAATCAGTTTTGCGGAAGCTCATTGAAAAAATCAATCTCATTTCTTTCTTAACATATGATATTAGTTTCCATAAAGTTTTTAAAGTCCATTGGAGCACAATTATTCTAATGTATTTTTCTAAAAAAACATATATGAATATAAATTAAGTAAAATATGCATATTAATATTATAAGATATAAAATATTCATTATAGTCATTTAAAACATTACAAACTATAACCTTTAACTAATCTATTATCTTATTCAAAATTGTAACATATTTTTAGACATGTCATGTGGTATAAAAAATCGTACTTACACTTTATGTATGGTAATAAAATACAAATTATATTTTTAAATATATTTAAATTGTATGACTCGTGATTAAATTGCTTGGTTAAAAATAATTAGGAATCAGTAACAGAATATATTTTATCTTTCCGATTCTAAATTAGTAAAGTGCTAATAGTCCAGAACATCGAAATCCTCCCCACAACCCAGGCGTCATAAAAAAACAATTGTAGGTTGAGCAAATTAACTCCATTAATTCTAGATTGCATTAACCCTTCCGTTCCGCAAGCTAGTTCTGGTCGGAATTGATGGGAAAATTCGAGAACAAGGAGAGAAGATCGCAGAGAGATTGCAGAAAAATAAAGGAGACACACGAATTTACTCAGGTTCACCCTTAAGATGAAGGCTACGTCCTGCAAAGAGGTTCCACTATATCGTTTAATTCGAATCACACGGGCCGGCTAAACAAAAGCCCAAAACCCGTCTAGATTTCGGAGGGCGGAGCCTTCCGGACCCCCCTTTCGTTTGTACGCCAACAATACTATTAATTGGGTAATACTCAAATTCTCATAAGCTCACGTGAGCGAATCCGGTGTGAAAAACAATGTGCCCTGAAGTATTCACCAACTTCAACGGGAATCAGGGAGGACTCAATTGATCGAGGCATAACGCTGACAAACACTAACAAGAATGACCTAAGAATAGTTGGACATGCAAGTATTATGGTAATGGCTGGTACTGCCATGAACAAAATTTGTCAACAAATAGAAGGGAACTTAATTAAGAATCAAACGGTTCCAGAACATGTAATGCATCGATCACAATATAAATATATGTATATCGGTTCCGACGTGCACAGTGAGTGAATCATAGAGAAATTAAGAAACAATTCAGAAGAATATATAGCGTTACTTTCATAGCAATGGATTCAGAATCAGCTGTTGTAATGATCTGCTTGCTTTTGTCCTTCTCAGCCGCTGTGGCCAATGCACGTTCGTCAACCAGAATCTTCAACGTAAAGGATTATGGAGCAGTGGCAGATGGCCATACGGACAGCACAAAGGTGAGGAATCAAAACAATGCCGATTGCCCAACACGAAACTAATTAAGCACATTATTGATATGCATTGATGCATGCATCCATGCCACAGGGTTTTGAAGCGGCCTGGTCTGCAGCTTGTTCGGCGAAAGGGAAGCCGCGATTGTTAATACCTGAAGGATCGTACTTGGTGGGTCCGCTGCTGTTCAAAGGGCCGTGCAATGGCACTCTTCTATCGATTCAGTTGAAGGGAAAACTGCTGGCGTCCACTGATCTCAGACGATACTCCCGCAACTGGATCGAGTTCCAGTACATCAAAGGCTTAAAGATCTCCGGAAGGGGGATGATCGACGGCCAAGGAGCTTCAGCATGGCCGCATAACAAGTGTCCCATGAATTTCAAATGCGACCTTCTGCCCATGGTACGTACGTACGTAGCTTTGTTTGCTCTCATTGCTTGCATGGGGAACTGATCATTTGATGGATTTCATGCATTACGCCTAGTTACTTTTTGCTACATGCATGCGTAATTAACACACCCTACTGATTGATTTACACTTGATCGATGCTGCTCAAGTCCTTGGTGTTCAGCTTTGTGACTGATGCAACCATCAGTCGCATATCCTCCATCAACAGCAAATTCTTCCATATGCTAGTCTTTGCCTCCAAGAACATCAAGTTTAGATCCATACGCATCAGCGCTCCTGAGGACAGTCCAAACACCGACGGCATCCACATCGGCGACTCAACCCGCATCAGCATTGTCAACTCAGTTATTGGCACCGGCGATGACTGCATCTCAGTCGGCCCTGGCAGCAGAAATGTAACAGTGGCCAATGTATTTTGCGGTCCTGGCCATGGGATCAGCGTCGGTAGTTTGGGAAGATATGCCAATGAAAATGACGTCGTTGGCTTCACGGTGAGGAACTGCACTCTAAAAAATACCACCAATGGCTTAAGGATCAAGACATGGGAATCCTCTGCATCTTCCAACAAAGCCACCGACATGGTCTTCGAGGACATAGTTATGAACAATGTCTATAATCCGATCATAATAGACCAGAAGTATTGTCCCTTTACCTCTTGCAATGCCAAGGTAAGTTATATTAATTATATATTTTTTAAGGATTAATTATCACAGGATTGTTAGACATATTCTCCAACTATATATATATATATATATATATATTGTTAATACAATTACTTCTTCTTCCCTTGCAGACTCCTTCATCAATCCAGATCAGTAATGTCAAATTCAGAAACATCAGGGGCTCGTCTGCCTCACCGGATGCAATTAAACTTGTTTGCAGTCGGTCCGTTCCATGCCAAGGCATCGAGCTAAGCGACATAAATCTACACTACAATCTCAACCGGCAAATTAAGGCAGCAGCGAAAACTACCTGCCATTTTGTCAATGGAATTTCCAACGGCAATGTGAGACCTGGCTCATGCGTCTAAGCCTTCAACGAAATGTTTGATCCGAGACCCGTCAAAGATCACAAACTCTTTTCTCAAATTTAACGTTGTGAGATCATACTTTGAACTTGCAAGAGTACACATTGCATTAGTGCAACTTGTATATCAAATGTTGGCTTCATTCAAATTGAGTTGGTCTTGTTTCCATCTAATGCACAGTGTTCCTGTTTGAAAGGTTTACGTACTATTCATTTCTCGGGTCATTAGAAATATGCTTCTCCGAAATTGATCATCATCCTCATCATGTAGTGGAGTCTCTTCTCGTGACACTATGTTGTCACACACCGAGAGTGTCAATAAGGGAGACAAATCAATAGAAGGCTTACACAAAATAATTTTACATCTTGAAACATAAGTGCGAAAGATTAAAAATACATAGAGTAAAAGGTATGTGAAAACTCCATAATAATAAATAGATCACAAGACATCATGATCCCGTACATCACATAACACATAATAAACATGCATAATAGGTACACGAAACCTCGGTAACCATAAAGTTATTGCAAGTATGTCATGCTATAAAAAATCTTCTTGTGAGGAGAAGATGGATTATGAATCACCAAGGCACCAAGATGCATGATGATTTGTTAACGATATTCAGTCACACTTTGATGTCCCTTTGATGTCCCTATTACGATTTCTTGACCTTGAGTTCATTAAAATTTCACTAACTCTTATTTTGTTCCAAATGGGGTAAGGAAGAAACATATTATCACTTTCGCATTTTCTCCACCTCGAGACAAAATGCACGCCTCTCCTTCTCGACTTTCATTCATTTTCTCCGTTCAATAGGTAATGCACAAACTCTTATCAGTCATAAACTCAACTACCTATATAAAAATCCTACAATATTTTCCACTATCTTTATTACAATTTTAAAGCTCACACAAGAAAAGAGAGAAAGATTACAATGTTTGTAAATTTTGGGTCAAATAGAATTCACAAGAGTTGTCCACAAGTTTGCTTAAAAGTCTTTTCGTTTCCTTCATCATTAGGATCTTTTTTTATATAGTCTTGTAGTCTTCATTGGCCATTGGGATACAATTTCAACTTTTTGGCTGAAATTTGACCGTTGGTGTGTTTTCAACCCCATTGACGCTCGATCCATCGTTTGATCACTCCTCACAGCCATTAAAAAAATATGACCAATGATAACTCACTTGGTCAACCGCTTCGATCGACATAAACATTGATGTCGTCGGTTAAACAATTGGTTGACCACTCCACTTTTCAACTTAATTTGTTCGACATCAATATTGATGACACCTATCGATCATTGATTCCTACCGCTAGATTGGTCCCCAAATATTCCTAGATTGATACACTTTTCACACTAACTGGTCGACTAATTTACTAGATATGTTAAACTTTTTCAACCTCTCATCGATCACCCTACACTATTGTGCACATATTTTTTCATGTCAATTATCAAAATGAGGTAACTTTTTATTTGTTGAAAAGTTAACAAGATTATCTATAATTTTTTAGATTTTAGATGAATGCCAAAATTTTAAAAAAATTGTCTAAATTAAATAATTCCTAAAATAAATTATTTTCCTAAATGCATATTTTCTAATGTTATCGGTCGTCGTCGTCTTATTGTTGGCCACACATAATTTGTTGCATCATGATCTTCATTTTTTTCATTGAGTTCTTAGCATATGTCATTGCTATTGATCAAACTCTTGTCATATTTCTTCTCGAACCTCTTGTTGCATTTCTTGTCAATCGTTGTTGCCACTTGTTATCGAAAAGTCGTTGCACATCTTGATTTGGATAACCATATATCAATTTACGACCATATCTAATATTCACATTACTAATGGATGATTCAAGACCTTCTTCACGCCGACATGATTCGACCGAAGTTGTTGAGATGTCGCTTCCTCCTGCATGGCCTATATAATATGCTCGTCTTCTTTTGTTTTGAACCCTCCAAAAATTTATGAAATGACATTTGTTAATAAAAAATTGTGAACTTCTTAATAAAATTTTGAATCACAAGAATAAAAATATTAGATAATGTTTTGAGTTAATAATGATATGTCAAACTTAATTGGATCGTATCAAATAGTCTAAAATTTATCCAGATGAATAAGAGTCTTTGATATTTTTTCAATTAATGAAACCATATTCGAACTAAGTGGAGGAAGTAACATTCTAAACTTTTGAATAAACTCGTGTTATTATGACCATTTTTCCTTTTCTTTCTATCTTCCTTCAGCACGAAGTAATGATGAAAATTTGTGACAAAAAAGTGTAACTAAAAAGGTATTCAAAATTTAGTCCTTTGCATATCTCCTTTCTCCCAAAGAAATGATAGCTATTTGAAGTTAGGAATGTGGGATAAAAATTTCCTTCTCATGACATAAAAACTTTAACCCTTAAGAAATGAAAGTAAGGAAAATATTATACACAAGTGATAACCATAATTATTCATAGTTCATTAACAACAAGAGAAAAAAATCATTAATGATATCAAGGATTATTACTCTTCCCCTTGCAAATTCGATAATGCAAATAGGACAACAAATATGGCATGCGCTTGCGGTAATCTTGGTCAATGTAATATTTTAAAATTTATACGGTATTGTTTTAGTTGTAATAGATTTAGAAAATTCACACTCTTGCATGTGAATTCTCACACTTCTGATATGCAAGTAGGCACAAAAATGAAAAATATTACTTTATATTCATTTTCATAGCATTTGCATGGCACACACTGGACCACCTACTAATTATAAAAAAGTTTATCTTTCATTTTGAGTGGTATCATAAGTTCATCGTTGTTCTTTATTCATCATCATTACAATATACTCATTTCGTGCAATAGTTCATCTTTCACTTTGAAAATGAAAATCAATTCATCATTATTCATAGTTCATTATCATCTTTAGGACATTATCCCTTCATAATATATAATCATCATCATCGTCGTCATCATCATCATTTAATATTTTTCATCTTTTTCTCATATTTCATTTAGTTAGTAGGAAGAGTCTCTCTACTTTCATGGGTATGCCATGTGAAATAATACAACCATAACTTGGTAGTGTCATTGGGGTATTAGTTCCATGACAAATGCTAGCTCTCAAAGCAAGGATGCATCACCCTTCAGTGAAATTATTTTTGTTATTTGAAGTGCCAAGGTTGATAAGAAATCAAGCAATAAGGCATCTCATCAGCAAGAAAGCATTAAAGCCAAGATTGATAAGATAGATTTTGTTACTCCAAGAGTTTAATATGGAAATCAAGGACATATAGGTACATAAAACCTAGAGGTTGATCGTTTGTCGAGATTAGAAGGAAATTCTGAATTTTCTACAACTCCTATTAATAATTCATTCTCATATGATTTCATAATGACAATGTCAACTAATCAATCTCCATGTTATGTTGATGTAGCTAATTATTTAGCTTGTGAAATAATTCCACATGATTATTCATATCAACAAAAGAAAAAAAAATCTTTCTGATATCAAAGATTATTACTATGATGATCCATTTTTGTTTAAGAAATTCTCTGATGGCATGTTTAAAAAATGTGTTTCAAAAGTTAAATTCAATGATATCCTCCATCAATATCACTCTTCACTTTATGCAGGATTTGGAGCAACTTAAAAAACAACCATCAATGTTCGTCAATCAAAATTTCATTGGCCCATATTATTTAATGATGCTCATTTTTATGTGAAGAGTTGTAACACATGTCAAAGGTCAGGTACCATCTTAAGGAGGAATGAAATGTGTCAACATGCACTTCTAGAAGTTGAAATTTTTTATGATTTAAGAGATGGCTACATGGGTCCTTTTCCTAGTTCATTTGGGTATAAGTGGATCTTTTTTAGCTAATGATTATGTATCTAAATGGATCGAATCAATCCTAATAATTATTGCTAATTGTAAATATGTAATTAAGTTGTTCAAGAATATAATATTTCCAAGTTTTGAAGTGTCAAAAGTGATTATGGAGGAATTCACTTTATTGAGAGAAGTTTTGAGAACTTGCTTAGAAAATATGAAATAAAGCATAGAGTCTCAACACCATATTATCCTCAAATAAATGAAAAAGCTAAATTTTCAAAGAGGGGCATCAAAGCCATTTTCAAAAAAACTGTGTCATTATCCAAAAAAGATTGGAGTAACAAATTAAGTGATGCCTTTTGTGGGCCTACATGACAACATATAGTCTCCAATTTATGTGATTCATAGGAAGACTTGTTATTGGCATATACAATTTGTGTACTAGTAAGTTGTTTTATGAGACCATGAGCTAAGTTACTAAAATGAACTATAATATTCAGTTTGTGTGATTCATAGGAAGACTTGTTATTGAACTTGAACACAAAGCTTATTCTGTTGTCAAGGTTATCAATTATGACATGAAAGCTTATTATCAAAAGACATTGCTCCAACTAGATGAACGAGATGAAATCATACTCGTGCATGTACAATTTTGAACTTTACAAAAAAGAACTAAAAGATGACATCGCAATAGAATACTGAAAAGGGAATTAAGAGAATGGAACATGGTATTGCTATATACAATTGATTACTCAACCAAGGTGGAGCCACATGGAGCCACATGGAGCCATGGACTTAGAAAATGACAAATATGAAATCTTCAAAGTGAATGGTAAGAGACTAACATTGTACAATCCCACAACTAAAAATTTAGGAAAAAAAGTGTCAAAATTGTCTAATCCACATGCGATTGAAATATGAGTCTGAAATGCAACCTAACCTAAGACAATAAGCCACTAGGGTACTTTAGGCAACCCGAGATTATATTTTTATTTTGTACCGGAGTGAACCAAAGTGGAACTTGATCCAAACTGCACTCATAAGAAAGGACCTTTTCAGCTCAGGGAGTCCCTTTAACTCATATTTTATGTTTTTTTGTTGAAAAACAAAATCTAATTGATAATTATCTATCATTTTCGGTCAGATCTTTTCACATTATGATAACTTTCACACTAAATGTTTCTAACACAAGTTGACTGATTTTAATTTTCAATAAACAATTATGGTTACCTAACTTTGATTTCTTTAATAGTTATCTTAATTCCTATGTTTGTAGATAAAGAACAATTATTAAAAAGAATTAAAGAATGATCAGGGTCATACCTTTTTAGCCCACTTCTGAAGCATGTGCAAATTAGCAAAAAAAAAAAACTAATAACTTAGTCAAACTAGCTAGCCAAATTCATCCAAAACAATTCAAACCTCAAAACAAAATTACGAAGTTACCATCCCTAATTTTAATTGGTCCTTAATTACCCCCATTTACCTTAGACATTCAACTCCAACAATGCTCCTGCCATCCCCCTTGTTCTCTGTAGTACTTAATTGAGGATGATCCTTGGTCGAAGGAGCCACCTTTCTTTTCACTTCATACCCATTTCATCTACATTGAGACCCTACTCATTTGCCATGGATTGACCACTCTTTTAACATAAAGAAAAGTCAAACAGCAACCAAAATCCGTCCCTGAACCTACTTATCAGATTCCACCACCAAACAAATGGCCTTTTGAGCTAAATTTATCACTATCTACAACTTATGAACCTATACCTCTCAATCCTCAACCCAAATATGAATGCAATCCCATGCTATGAGCAAGATGCATTAGATTGGACATGCTGAGATCCACATCTCATCTGAGGTACCCCATACCAGCAAGGAGTCCATTTCAACCATCCATTACACCACCCACTTTTTTGTCCAGTCCTCATTGTTTAATGCAACACCATAACTCAGGGATTCAGCCACAACTGTGGACACATCAACTTTTGTGGATGTTGATAAGTGGAGCCATGGAGGTTAATGAGAGCAGGAGCAAAACACTCCCAATTTTAACACTTAATCATCCTACTATAGTCATTTCCCTTACTTGAATGATTCAATATTGAGTACGGCGCTGATATATGCAGATATGCTTGGAGGACAAATTTTTGGTACGCTTAACTTAATTTCTGAATTTTGCAAAAGAGAGAAGAAAGGAAGAGGGAGAAGCTGCCACAACAAGCAAGAACAAGCAAGAAGAAGATGAGAAAAGAAAAGAAGAAAGAAGTGGAAGAAGAAAGAGGAGCTGTCACATCAAGGAAGAAGAGGGAAGGAGAAGGATTAAGATTAGGATTAATAAGGTTTTTAACGTAAATCCTAAAGGTATATTTGAGGGGATTCAAATCTTTTTTATCACCCTTAATGATGTATTGATGTATGGATTAAGGGTATCAAGGTCAAACTAAGTCTTATGGATGCATGATTAGAAGACGTGCATTAAGGCATAGATATATGGCATTTTCTTATGATTACTGCTTCATTGATGAGCATGATTAATAATATAATGATTCTTGCTGTGTAAGCTTAGATCATGATTAGGATTTAACGTTCTTGCCATCCATGCTTAAGTCATGCTTAGTGTTGCTCTTTGCAATATATAAATGTGATTAGTATGTATAATGTATTCTTATGCAAGCCCTATTTATGTTCATGATTATTGTGTTATAATTGTCCTTATGTGAACCTTATAATTAAGTGTGTGTGCTCAATGTATGAATGAATACATGCCTTAACAGTGTTTGTATATATGTGTAAAAGAGGGAAAATGGATAAAAACATGAGAAACGTCGTCTGAGCCTCTGGCATGGCAGTGACAGCTATGGTGATTCATGCCTTAGCATGAAAGCATATTCAAAGATGAAACGAGCGTTTTGTCACGGCCGTGACCATGGGGTCGCACGGCCGTGACACCCAGTTAAGCCTCTGCCTTAGAATATTTCGAAGGCAGGATGAGATTCAACGTTCTGGCACGGCCGTGACCATTGTGACCATGTATCTTTTGAAATTCTTCACAAGTGTTCGACCGTGCCGAATCGAGGCATGCCTGTGCCCATGTGTGGGCACGGCCATGGCCAATAGCGGCATGTGATCACTCTTGTTATCATAATTGCATAGCCTATTATAGTTCATTTTAGTAACTTAACTCATGGGCTCATAAAATAACCCATGTTCATAATTGCTAAATAGAAACATTTGTGTAACAGCTAGTATATTTCAATACAAAGTAATCCTTTATTAGGTTTTTAATCTTTTTTGCTTCAATCAGTTTATATTCAAATGTGTTTGAGCTCAATTAAGTTAAGAACAAATTTTTGTGGGTAACAATAACTAATACTTATGGGTTAGTAAAAAGTTATAAGAGGTCTAGAAAGAAATCAAGACAACATAATAAAACACAAACTAGTCCGACCTAGATGATCGAACTAGGTGATAATAAAATAATATAAATATATATTCAATTGAAATACATATGAATATTCATTGATAATTTAAATAATTACACAAACAAAGTATAATGATATTATTAGCATTTTTAATGAATAAAAGGACAAGATGATGATGATGATGATGATGATGATGATGATGATGATGATGATAATAATAATAATAATAATAATAATAATAATAATAATAATAATAATAATAATAATATTATTATTATTATTATTATTATTATTATTATTATTATTATTATTATTATTATTATTATTATTATTATTATTATTATAAAAATAGAATCACATGGAACAAATCTTGTAGTTGGAGTTACACATTCTACAATGAGTATGTCAAATATGCTAATAGTGCTGAAGTTATGCTGAGTATTTATTATCGCAAATACGGTGTTATTTTTTTGTGTGTCCTGAATCTACGAAAAATTTTTGATGTTCAGAATTATTAGCACCTGACTAATATAAAATTGAAGTAAAAGAACGATACATATGCATTTTCCTAATCAAAATGATAGCTCCAAAGATTGAACCTGGGATTACTTATAGACACAACCTCAATATATATTTTTTTAACGTGCATATTGCTTCACTTACTATTAAAAATTATGAGTACCTCTTTCCAAGGTACACTGGGGGGGGGGGGGGTCTGATTCATAGGTTTGAACACCGGACAAAATTGAATGCCGGCTCATTTGGACGACTCACCTGAGCGTTCCGTGGATAATTGCCAAACTGTGTCAGAGAATATCGGCATACAGAGTGGAAGTTCAGTTTGATCCATCATTGATAATTGACATGAGACTACGATATTTGCCAGCTCTTTCAATTATAACAAAAACGAAAAAGAAGGTTAAAAGTACATTTTTATTGATTAAAGTAAAGGTATAAATGTATTACACACCATATTATATTAAATATTGGTTTACTGCTTTCCATCGTCATTAAATACCACAGTGATATTGACCCATTTGATCACTCTAAAACATTGCTTTTACTCAATGGTTTACTGCTCCAAAAGTTCAATATAGCTGCTTGATCTAATTTGAAGCTTACTTTTATTTTCATATTATTATTATTATTATTATTATTATTATTATTATTATTATTATTATTATTATTATTATTATTATTATTATTATTATTATTATTATTATTATTATTATTATTATTATTATTATTATTAGTGTTTACCCACATTTAAACAATATTTGATAAATATATTCCTACATAAAAGGATACAAACTCCTACATTGATATATAGACTTTCTCCTTATGATGATGTTCGTGCAACTTTTAACAAGAAAATCTAACTATAGAAGTACACGAGATTGTGTTGGAATAATGCAGAAAATTAAGGGTCGTTTGAAAATAGAATCGCGATTCCTCGTAAGTTCTTCGTGCATAGTTGAATTGACAAATTAATTCGAAATGTGTTTGATTGGAATGAAATTTGATGAGGAAGAATAAGATGATTGATATTATGGGAAAAAGTAGATGTGATGAATGAATTTTGAGTGAATTTTAAATTAAAAATGATTATTATAATTATGAAGTATAATTTTATTATTAATTAAAATAAAATTGTAAAATAAAAAAAATTTATGGGAAAAAGTTTGTTAAAAATTGTATTATTTAAATATAAAAAATCGTTTTTTAAATTAATTATATGTAATGAAATATTAAAAATTTTTAATGAAAAAATAGGTAATAAATAATATTATATTAAACACTTATTAAAATTATTTTATATCTATTAAATAATTTATTTTAGTGAAGACGGTGTGTGAAGAGAAAAGAAAAAAAAAGAAAATAAACTTTGAAAAAAAAAGTCACGTCAACTTCAAAACCAAAAAAAAAAAAAAACCTCCGGTTCCAGGAGTGGTGGAATCGGGGTCACGTGACCCCAAACCCCAATTCCAACAATGTTATTCCCGTTTAGGAATCGAATTTCGGAACGATGTTTGGCGAAATCGGACGGAATAAGGCCACGGTTCCCGTCCGGTTCCGCAACCAACCAGGGCCTTAGAGTTACATCTAGTGAGAACCCACAAAGTTTTCAAGGGGGACACGATATTGTTTTAAGACTAATGCCCCTACTCTTCCAAGTTAAAACCCTGACTGCCTTATCAAGAAAAATTTGTTAGATTAGAACCGTATCCAAATAACAGAAACATGAAGTGCATTTATTCTAATGCTTCTACTCTTCTTCAAGTTGAAAACTTTGACTGCCTTTTCAGTAAAATTTGTTAGATTGGAACCATATCCAAATAGCAGAAACATAGAAGTGCATTTACTTGGGGGTGGGTAGGTTGTGGTGGGGGCTGTTACGAAACCAGAAGGAAACTTTTTTCACAGCAGAGATGTAATGCATCTCAGAGATATTCATGGGTTGTGGTGGGGGCTGCACTTGCCACATGCGCCTACAACTACAACCTGCACATGAAGAAAAGATAAATAATTGATTTCACATCCAGGTGCTTAAATGATATATTGCATTTTAAGTTTTTTTTAGTCAAAACTATTAGTAAGATGACAATTTGCAGATTTTAATATGTGACGGCACCTCATATGCATTCCTAAACATCTGTATACTGCCTCCAAAAATAAAAAAATAAATAAATCTGAGAAAAAAGGATAAGAAATACATAAATCTGTTTTGTAAGGAAATGGATAAATTCCTGTTGAACAATTGTGTTTCGCTAGCTATACCAGCAGATACAGAAACAGCTCAAGATGGCATAAAGCGGGATCCCCTAAATTGTGGTCGTGGGCTCATTGGCCATCTTTGCTGTCTTTCCATCGAAACCCACAGCTTGATTATGCACTCAACCACTTTGTTGTCATGGCCATAATGGTTCCTCTTTATAAGTGTCATCCCTGGACAATGGTTCAGAATGTAATGGGAATCCGATAAGATCCTTATCGGCCAAGTTGGATATCAACTCTCCTCACAAGATATACAATCAGTACATAGCCAGATTGTCAGAGACCTTGAAACTTTTACATCCATAATTCCCATACAGAAACTCACAGTACCCATATTCGTCCTAATCCTTAAAATTGGTGTCCTTCACACGTCCAATGTTGAAATATGGAGCACATATTTCAGCAAAATTGTGACATAGTGTTACCATGAGATATCTAAAATTAGAGAATGACTACAGACAACGTATTCATGCTATTTCCCACACCAAGCCTCTCTCAAACTACCATTTTGCTGAAACCCCAAATAAAAGCTCATGGTGCTACCCCACTGCATTATCTAATGTATACTTGGGTATCGTGCTGCTCATATAAAAGCTAATGATGACCCATCTACACTATCTAGGATATACTTGGGTGTCATGCTGTGCGCGCCCTGATCTAAAGGTTCTTTCAGGGCCCTCTGAAATCACTTATCACGAACATTCAACTAACTCCCAAACCTCACAAGCCAAAAAACAATCACCAAATAGGAGTAATATGTCGCTAAATGCTCTACATGGGTTTCAACTGATGGATTCTCGTGATGCCAATCTAGCTCTATATGACTCGATCAGAATCCTACTCAAAAGCCAAGTAAATATCTTGACTTGAATAGGAACTTTCATCTTATAGAGTAGTTAACAGATGAGCCTTGGATCTTCATCCAAAAACGATTCAAATTTTTTTGCATAACTTTCCATAAGAATCACAAACATTTGATTTTCTTGACATCCAAAACCAGTTGTCTTCCTATTGTGAAAAAAATCTGAAAGAACATTCAAAGGACAGTCATGTACTTGCTGGTCCAAAAGGGCAGAAGGAAGGCACCCTCTACTAGCCAATACTCAGCAACTGAAGCTCGCTGGATTTGCAGATAGTGCAAACAATCACGGAAAGAATTCTGATAGTGGTCCAATGGGCAATCAATCATCCATCAAGACACATAAATTTGTTCTTGGCTCCGGTGATAACTTTATGCATCATTGTCACCCATCCCATACAATAGAAAGAAGTCGCCCAATGCACCTTAACCCTCAACTCACATAAAGAATTGAAAATTGACCATTAGATGTGGTGTGGGACAATGTTATAAAACCGGACCGGATAACGATCCGGACAAGTGTCCGTTTCAGGTCGAACTCGAACCGGATAGTAATAAAATATTATATTTTTGATATGATATATTAAATCAAGTTATCATATTTTAATTATATACCTACATGAATGATGCCAAAATTTAATTATATAAAAAAAACAATCATAAATTTATAGAATTGAATTAAAAATATTGCACACTTGACAAGTTAAAATCTCATTAAATTTAATTATTATATAAATCCTCTGCTAGTTAAATTTTTTGTATAAATCCTTTGTTTTTTATGTTAGAAGTAACAAATAAATAAAATTTAGGATAATTTCCTTAGACCTTCCCTAAACTATCATGATTTTTCGCATCTAACCCTAATATATGAACTCACCATAGCACCCCATAAAGCATTTCGTGATTTTCACTTTAGTTCATCCGACTAGTTTTCATCAATTTCGATTTTTTTTATTTATTAAATGACTAAACTACCCTTCTCCCATCTCTTCTAATATTAAAGTTTTAAAATAATACATAATAAAAAAATAAAAAAATGAGGGACATGATCATGGGGGGGCGATGCCCCCCTCATTTTATTTTTTATATTCATTATTATGTATTATTTAAATCTTTTAAATATTAGAAGAGACGAGAGAAGGGTAGTTTAGTCGTTAATAAATAAAAAAAAATCGAAATTGACGGGAAAGTTAAGAAAACTAACAGATGGACGAAAATGAAAATCGCAAAATAATTTAGGAGGCGCTACGGTGAGTTCATATATTAGGATTAACGAAAAATCGTGATACTTTAAGGGAGGTCTAAGGAAATAACCCTAAATTTTACCAACACATTATGACAAGATTATATATACTATCGATAAATATAGAGTATAATTAGTGGCTAACTATTTAATTTGAACTTATTACATACTAAATTAAAGGAAATTAAGATTTGTGTATACATATTATTATATATATAATACTATACTATATTTTATAGTATGTTGTATATTATACACATGATAAAGAAGTTTGCACCCTTTGTTCATAACTAAATTATCTATTATGATAAATGTTATATATAATATAGTAAATATATAATTAATTTATATTATAATATACATTTATGATATTAAAAAATTTGAATAAAATCATTAATGCATTAGTTAAAATTGAAAGTCTAATAAATTCTAAACTAAATGAAGGCAAAAAGAATAAGCATGCAAGCATAGCTCCACATTGATAATAGTAGCAAAATAAGAGTAAAGAGACAACTATTAATTTGTGGGGGGGGGGATGCGCCAATATGATTGTTTATGGATAAAGTCTATCTTTGTTTCTTTTTCAAATTTAAAATAATAAATTTTATCAAATTATTGTATAACAAAAATCATTAATAAAAAATTTTGACTGGTATAGAAAAACTAGTTTAACTCGGTTTTGACCAGTTCAATCTAATCTGAATGGGAGTCCTGTTTTTTAGCTTGTGGCAAACCGTCTTGGTGGTCGATCGACGGTTAGACCAATCCGGTCCTGACAACAGTGCCCATGGAAAGGGGAACCCCTCCCCCCTCTTGCACACAAGAGAGAAGGGGCGCCCCCTCACTCCTCTATATGACACTTGACAGAGACGAGAGAATGGGCGCCCCCCTCATCTAACCTCTGGAAGGGGGCCAAGAGGTGCAGAGAGAAGACCAAGGTGGCTCTGAAGAAGGTGGAATAATGAGATTTAAATATCTACATGGCAAATACGTCCCGGGAGTCTTTTAACTAATGATATAGAAGAAGATGGACACCTTCAGCTGATGTATCTTGCACATTCCGTGGAGCTACTGAGGAAGACATAGCTCTCTTTTAGTGTGCTGGCGAAGGGGACATGGACAGCAACAAGATATATATGGTTCAATGTGTCCTCAAAGGAAAAGGTTTGGCAGTGACACCCTTGGCTGTGTTATGGGTGATTCGGTTAAAGCTAAATGAGTCATGTGGACAATGTCATTTTGCTGGCTATAAATTTAGCTAAAATGTGCGCAGTGTGTTAGAGAGATAAGTGAGATTCTGGTTGTGCATATGTCCATCTCTGTAGCATACGCATTTCACCTCTCATAAAGAAATGCAAATTTCAACAACAATAAATCAGGATGTTTACAACTACTGGTAAATAGCCTTTCCAGATACAAAATAAAAATATTATCGATGATTAAATTTCTTTTTGGTTCAATCCGCCTATGTTTTATAGCCGGTCCCAAGCCCGGATAAAGGAGGAGGGTTGTGTTAGGCCCCGACAGCCAGCGTAAAACCCTATCGAATCTCATGAACATAGATCAACGAAGCGTCGTATGATCCATATAGCTGATCCCACCTAGTGGGATAAGGCTTTGTTGTTGTTGTTGTTGATTAAATTTCTTTTAGGTGCATAATTGAGATACTCCCCACATAAACCACAGACACAATTTTATGTTCATAGATTTATTCCATGACATGAACTATGAAAATTATGCACCTAAAAAATTTATGAACATAAAATTAACTTGTGTCTATGGTTTATGTGGGTTGAAGATCCATAAACTTGTGTCTATGGATCTTCAACCCTAAAGAAATATCAAGATACACAGGAAGATAGAATGGAGCATTATAAGGTCCAAGGAAACATGATCAATGTAGATTATCTATTTACTATTCGAATTTTTCTATAGGGATTTACTAGTCGAATTTGGTAGCAAAAAGGAGATACGAACTTTTTTCTTAAAGGAGCAGAATGACAAACTTACCCTGATGAACTACGCGTTTAGAAGCTGCATAGACTGCATGGCAGGTAGGAAGTTCACATCAGCAATAGACAGCATATCAGCAACAGATGACAAACTAAGTTATCACATCTGCTTTTGCCCTGTCAAAAATTTAAACTATAGAGAAGAGAGAAAACTTGTTGGCTTTTACATTGAAATCCAAAAATTAATATAACTGAAGATGAGTTTAAGAGAATTAGCACAACAGGTTACAACTCTGACAAGGGCTTAAATGCTTATGCACATGACAGCACAGTTTTGGTCAATTCAGAGTAAGCAACTCTATTTTGCATGTATTTGACACCTTGAACAGAAAAACTCAGATCTAATCTGGCAATAGTTAAGAGTACTTAAAGGATAATCCTTTGATCTGCAACCACGTTGTTATGAAGACTATATTATTGCTAGCTCAATGGCAAAAAATTGAATAAACTTATTTCGAAAAGCCCTCTAGTGTGTATAGGTAAATTCAAAATTCAAAGAAAGTTGTTATCGTTGTTCAACTCTGGATAAACACAATTCCCAACTGTCATACAACTATCTGGGCCAACAAGCCACCATACAAGATATTGTTCTTTTATTTTCCTGTTAGTCAGCTTCATAAGTGAGACAAAGACAAACACAATAAGCAGATGGTGTATTTACAGAAACATGAACAAGATTTTTGGTTCAGAAAATAAGTAGACAAGGGGACACAAAAAGAAAATTAAAAATTATATTAAAGATCAGAAGATTCTGTACAACAAATAATACAAAAATGAAGTTCAAAAAGCTATGGTCACAGTAACCCATTAGTAAGCACATTGGGCATAGTAGTTTGCACGATGCACTTTAGAGCTCTTCCCATCAGTTGCCTGAGAGGAAAATGGTTTTGTTAGATTATAAAGATACATGAAAGAATATGGCAACACTTCAACCCATCATAAGATACCTTTGTTGATATCAAAAGTAAGCTTGCGGGGCAACGACTGATGTTGAACAGGAAGAGTGGAAGGCTGCATCAAAAGGAAGTCATAAGAGTTTCTCACCTTCAACTAAATAAAAAAAGGAAACATAAGAAAGTATCCAATAATTCTTGTCCATCATACCATTGGTTGATCGATATGGTTCTGTGACATGGCTACATTTGGTACTCTACGAGGTTGAACTACCCAACTAACATAATTGTTAGAATGTCCCTGCATAACCGGCATAGGAACACCAACAGAACCCCCAGGAGCAGACCATGCTATATTACCATCATTTGCATGTTCAAAGAGAACTTGAGAGGATGTAAATGAGTCCTACAATACATCAAAAACAACAAAATCAGAGCATGGTTTTAACACAGCTTCTTTCCATGATCCTTAAAAACATTATATAAATATAAAAGAAACCAGGCACAACCTGGGTAGGCATAACTGTATCTGGAGGAAAGGATGTGCTCCCTGGGGGCTGCATTTGCATTGAATTAACGAATGATGCCGCACCATCCCGATGGTAAGATGCAACATGTGAGGATTCATTAACCATTAAGTGATCCAATGCAACATTATGTTGTCCTATTTAATAGTATACAATTGAGTGCTTTGATTGGTCTGTCTAAATCTTAGAATACAAAAATTCAATTATAACTAAAACATGATTATGGTATATAACAATTTGAATTATACGTACTTGGTGTTTCTTTAAGTTGGGATGGTTGGGTGGAGATGCCTATATTGGATGAATTGGAAGCTAGTTGATGCTTCTTCTTCCCTTTGGTTCCAAGCCCATCCTTTGCATTACTTTTTCTGCCCCTCTTTTTCTTAAATCCATCCACCGCTTCTTGTTGATTATCATCAAGGATGGCCACTTCCTCATCATCTGTTTGCCTACTCAATGGAGCTATATGCAGCACCTGTTCCACCTCAACCATCAACTTATCAAGCTCTTGCTCGAAAATCTCTAATGCCTCTTCAGAAAATGCACTTTTGACAGCAATAGTAATGGCTTTGTGGCAGACCCGAGAATACTGCAATGATAGCATATCTTGACTATCATTGTCAGCCAGTAAGCTATGTTTGTCTAGTACAATCTCAGAATTAGCATACTTTGTCCACCTCTTCAATATATAAGGAGTTGGTAGGTGCAGGATATTACTGTAACTCAGTACCTTCAGGCAATGCATGCATAAGATGCCCATACCTTCAAACTTCCTACAGCTGCATGCTACTGTTAGATTAGAAGGGCTAAATTCAACAATACCAAAAGATTGATTTCCAGGAAATGACACACGAAAAGTGCACACAGTCTCATTAATTCCTAATGGCTCACAAAGACAAGAAAGTTGATTCTTATACTCATCTTCAAATTCATTATACATCAACCTGGTATATGATTCTGCTGCCTCATTTAACATGGGGGTTTCAACCAGCAAAACAGGTTTAGTTTGTCTGGACTTGTAATCTTCACTAAGTTCTTTTTCACGAAATCGAATCAGAGATTTGATATACTGCTCTAAAAATTTTGAAAGAGGCAACTTTCGATTCAAATGCTTCTTGAAGAGGTTCTTCATGTTCTCGCTCCAATGTACTGTTGTCATTGAAGCACAAAATGCATTGTTCTGATATACCAATGCCCATCTATCTCGAGCTGAATATATATCTTCTAACCAAGAGTTTCCACCTAGATTATATTTATTAGTCAAATCAATCCATCTTGAACAAAACTCATTTTCAGAACTACTTTCATATACAAAGTCTTTAAATTCCTTCTGGAAGTTCGCATCTGTACTACAGGTATTGGAAATGTGTATGGGAGCATTCTGAATTATGTGCCATAAGCAAAGACGATGACATGTCTCGGGGAAAGTCATACTAATTGCTCTTGACAATGGAGCATAATTATCAGTGAATATTGTCTTTGGTTGTCGTCCGGACATTGCAACCATGAAGGTTTTAAACAACCAAACAAATGTCTCTGTGGTCTCATCCAACAAGAGAGCAGAACCAAATATAACAGTTTGCTTATGGTGGTTTATGCCAATGAATGGTGCGTAGGGTATCTCACTCTTGTTTATTTGATAAGTTGTATCAAATAAAACTACATCTCCAAAGTAGGAATAATCAATTATTGACCTAGCATCTGCCCAAAAGAAGTTGGTCACTTGTTCTCTATCATCAAGCTGTATGGCATAAAAGAATGATGGGTCTTCTAATTTCCTGGCCTTTAAAAATTCTAAAAGAACCTGTGCATCCCCCTTCTCAAGTTCTCTCATCCTATTGGTGTGCAAGTAACTGTTCTGATCTTTCAAAAGAAAACCAATGGCTTCAGCATCCCGGTTTTCTTCTGTTGGGAATTCGAGAGCTTGCACAGGCTTGTCCAGAGCATCTGTCATTCCATCATGATACGCCTGCAACAACCTCCTATGAGACCTTAACAAGTGTGCTTTATGAGGTCGAATAAGTGGATGGTTATGTTCATAGATAACTTTGCTTACAATCCAGATGCCATCACGGCTAACTTTATATTCAATTCGAGCCATGCAATTTGTCCTCACAGCATCACGTGGTTTCTTTGTCAAATGTGTGGAGTGCTTCTGGCGTGCACCTTCATTGCTACACAAGAAAACTCGGTTCCTTACAGTCCCATCTTTTCTGCGGCCGAGATGACCCTTTCGAACACTAAAACCTTTTCCATACGCATATTTACTGTAAAAAAGATAAGCCTGATCTTCTGAATGAAACACCATACCAACCTCTGGCTCCAATTGCAAGCTCCCACAAGCCTTTGGGTCAAATGATTTATCAATCAAGCTATAATTTGTGTTAGAATCGGCACCGTGCTCTTTTGAAACATGAGTTTCGTTAGTCACAAGACCCTCTCTTGAAGCAGGAACTGACGAGATTGTTGCAGTCCCCATGTCATCTTTCTCTTTATCACTTAAAGACTCAGCGGATTCTAGAGATTCATTATCCGAAGAAGGATTAGATGATTCCATCCCTGTGTATCAAGACAGTCAATAGCAAATACATAATGGCAGCTAAGGAGACCACAAATTGGCATGTCTCTGATAAGCAAGTTTAATATCAAAAGGAAAATGTAGTTTACATCTTTTAAACGTCATCCTGAAAGAAAATTAATTATATTAACTATAAAATTGTACCATGTGAAATATCATCACTGGTTAGTGAACCAGAAAAGCTCTCCACTTATTTAAATATAGTGGCACGGGGATCGTAAAGTGAAGGAGATTACAACTTTCGCACAAATTCCAAAAGTGGTTGATAGATCAAAACATCATCACTATCTTGCCAACAAGGCTCAGAACCATAGAAGGAAAAAAGCATACAGGTTTCTAAAATATTGGATATTATTTGAACGAAATAATAATGACATTCTTTGAGCCTATTTATAGGCTTTTATAACCAACTATTTCACTCGAATTAAAAGCCTAAAATAGATAATAAAGGAAACAAGATGGATTCTAACTAATCTAAACTTTATATAAATCCTAAGTACCTATCCTACATCAAGTTCCCTCTCTTTAAAAGAATTCGACTAAATCCGGAGGCTCATGCTTCACATCATGCAATGGTCTTACTTTTTTCCACAGCAAGTGATTGAAATGTTGAAAATAAATCACAAAATATCTCCAAATTTAATGCTTGGCTTAGAATGGCAACGCCGACTTTGTCTGAACTTCTCATGAACATGGATCAACGAATATGGCGTCGTATGATCCATGTAGCCGAACCCACCTAGTGGGATAAGGCTTTGTTGTTGTTGTTGTTTGCGGCAACTTCATCGTTTGCTTCAAGATCTTTGAATAGGTAAGAAGAAACTTTAATGGATAGATATTCAACTTTAGTATCTAAACAGAGCACAACTTCGTCATTGCTATTATGCAGATCTTCAACTTCAGGAGTAAATTTCACAAACAGTCATCCAAATATAATTTCATTCCAAACTCAGTGATCAAATTTTACATTGTAATTCAATGGTCGTCCAACTTTAATAATCTTGCAATTGTGGTCATCCTATCCAGTGATAGAAGATTTATCAGTTAAAATGCTGATGTCACACCCACATCATAATTTCCTCTCTCCTCCACATCAAATTTTAAATTAATAAAAGAATAAAAAATCAAAACAAAAAAAAATAAAAAAAGGGGGTCCTGCTGCCCCTCACCAGTGATGGGGACGACCGAAGAAGAGAGGAGGAGGGGACCCCCCACCCATTTTCATCTTTGAAGGAGAGGGAGGGGGGCTGCCATCCCTGAGTCTCTCTTTTCTCTGCACATGCAAAGGTGAGAGAGGGCCTCCGCCTCAATGACGCTGATGATGTTGGCAACCACAACAATGTGACAGGAATTCCTCCAAGTCCAGTGAATAGTCCAACCTTCCCACGGGGCCGTCAAGCCTAGACGACGACCGGATTGAGAACACAGTTGCGGACAGCCCGATGGCGTCATGGACATGAAGGAGTTGTTTCTGAACTGGTACGTAGGCAGCCAACCAGCCATGGCAGCTCCTCCAGCTTGTGCCAACCATCAGATATGACGACGACGGGCTGTAAATTCCTGCTCAAGAATTCAACATTTGGGTCAGATGGGACGAGGATTCGACATCATCGCTCAGCCATCAAAGCCTGCTTTCTCTGGTTCAATAAGAATGCTACATTGCTCAACATGAATGCAGAATTGGGCTGCGGTGACATGCTTCCACCTTTCATTCTATCAGCATCTACCTCGGTCCTGTTGACAGCCGGTGGAGATGAAGTCCATGATGTGCTCATGCAATAGCAGTGCAAGCAGAACAAACCGCAGAAAAACAGAATCAAACTGCAAAGCGATGTTGCACACTACTACCGTAGCATCTTCCCCTGGCCAAAACTGCAGCCAGACAAGGGAGGGAGCTTCAATCCATCTTGCGTCGTGCCGGAAGACCCCAAGTTGTGCAAGTACTTTAATGGAACCAACTCATTTGTAGCAGCTGTCCAAGGACACAGCCAAGGCCTGTGCGGGACGAACAAAGAAGAGAACCAGATCTTAGTCGCAGGGTTGAGCTCTTGGCATGAGAACCCACAGCTTCAATCACCTGCTGGCACGCACACTAATGATTTCAAGCAGAGAATTCCTCCTTCCTTAGAACAAATTTAGCTTTCCATTATAGGACAGAGGTCCCCTCCTCTTTCCTCTGCATGCCTAGATGAGGAGGATGTGGAGGACGAGGAGGGGGAGGGGGCTCTCCTCCGTCGCCGACAAGGGGCCACAGCTGCCCGCCCGCTCTCCTTTTAGGTTTTTTATTTTAAATTTTGTATTATTTTATTGAATTAAAATATGATGTGTAGGAGAGAATGTTGATATGTGTGCCACGCCAACATTTTTAACCGGTGAATCTTCTATCACAGGTTAGATGGATTTATTAAAGTTGGATGAAAATCAAAATTACAAATATCGAGTTGGGAATGAATTTTTTTTTTTTTGAGAAGGAATAAAGTTATAGTTGGATGATTCTTTGCAAGATTGATCATATTGTCCAATAGAAGTTATAGTTGGATGATTGTCGCCATGTTCTCCCTCCCCTCCTCGCTACTGTCTCATCTTTCCTCTCTGTCCTCTCCTGCTCAATCCTTGCGAGCAGAACCACTGCACGAGCAGAAGAGACTGCATCTGGAACACAGTCTTTTCCTTTTTGGGGGGTTTGTAAGCAGAAAAAGCACTCGTCCTCTCACCTCGTAGAGAAGATGCAGTATTTTTTTTATTTTCATGGTTCATGTTGTTTTCGCTTTTTTAATTATTTTTTTGGGTTCAAAAGCATGTCATTTTAGAGTATTATCAAAGTTGCTTCATGCATTGTTAGTTTATTCATTATTTATCATTATTAGGTCATAAATTGTTAAATCGTTAATTATTACTAGATTTAACATCATTATTAAGTAGAATTAATATGAATTTGATTGCAAATATAGTTTTGGTAGAATCGAACATTTTGGGATCTCACAGTTTACACGTTTACCCGACCATGTAGACTCAGATGTACCATCATAGGTTAAAATCACGACATAGGTTAACATCATAAAACACATTGCCAATTTACCATCACCATCATGTCAAGAACAAAGATAGCATAAAAACATTATAAATTTATAACAGTTAACAATCAATCATGAAAATCAAATATAGCATAAGAAAATCAGGATGCAACCAGCCTACCCTGAAAAGAAAGAAACAAACTCAGAGACCCTGTCCACGAGCAGGGGAACCTCCCCAGGGTTGGAACGGTGCTTGCGGGGGAAGAGGCCTTGGGGCTCCTGTTCGCGATCAGGGGCCCTGCCCGCGAACAATGACCGCATGCGGGTTTGGCGATCGGGGGGGGGGGGGGGGGGGGGGGGGGGGGGGGGGGGGGGAGAGAGGGAAGAGTAGGGAAGAGACGAGTACCGAAGCGTCGGCGGCAGCAAGAAGGTCACGGCGGCGACAGCGGTGCGAGATGGGGCCAGTCAGCAACGAAACGAAATTGAGAAACCTTTAGGGCAGCAGTTTTTGTAAAGTGAAGCTGCTCAGATGAAAAGAAGGAAAACCGGGAGCGCGTCCAGGCCAAAATGGATTGAGCACCAAGTCCAGATTTACGACACTGTTTTTAACAATTTTATTATTGCACTTAAATAGTGAATTTCGGATTTAGTTTATAATTTACAGTACAATGTAAATGATTTATTAGAATAATAAAAAAACATTATTCTTACGAAAAATTAACAAGTATAGTACGTGGATATTAACTCTTTTTTTTTGTTTTCAATGTGCAATTTTTCTGTCATCATATTGGAATAATATTTTTACTAGTGTGTTATTATTCTAAATTTTTCATAAAGTTAATACCTTTCGATGCTTTTATTTATTATATTTAAATCATGTATTTATTATATCCCGTTTGAATATGTTGTTTTAATCAATAGTTTGCATTTACTTATTTAAGGCGTGCATTTATTTTATATGTTATACTGATTTCATTCTATATTTAATTTTTATGTGTTTGTTTTTAACCATAGTTCATTTCTAATTAATTTTTTATTTTCTTTCTTCTTTTTGTCTTTTCTATTTTAACCATCGTTGTTATTTGGTTAAGTTACTATCAAAGGTACGTAGTTGAAACATTATTTATTAATATTTTCATAAATAATTTTAATTTATACTTAATTCATTCTATATATAAATTTTATGCGTTTTTTTGGCTTAGTTTATTTCTAATTAATCTTTTATTTTCCCCCTTTTTGTCTGTTCTATTTTAACTATCGTTGTTATTGGTTAAGTTATTATCAAAGGTATGTAGTTGAAGTAATCTTTACTAATATTGTGATAAATAATTGTAATTTTCAGTATTCACTTTAGCATTTTAATATTGTAAATTAATCATAATTTAAATAGCATAATTTTTATTTCTATTTTTTTTAAGTTGAGTTATTTTCTCGAACCATCCCTAAACTATTACGATTTTCCAAATCTAACTTCAAATTACTAACTTCATGTTGAGTCCCTAAACTATCACGATTTTTTCAATTTGACCCTTCCGTCCAATTCCGTCAACTTCTCGGTTAACTTTGATTTTTTGAATTTGTGAAAAGACCATTATACCCCTGTCTTAGATGCCTTAAAGTTGTGTGAAATAAGCAAAGAAAGATTACGACTTTAAGGCATCTAAGCCAGGGTATAATGGTCTTTTCATAAATTTGAAAAATTAAAGTTAACTGAGAAGTTGACGGAATTAGACGGAAGGACCAAATTGAAAAAATCGCGATAGTTTAGGAACTCAAAACATGAAGTTAGTAGTTTGAAGTTAGATCTGAAAAATCGTAATAGTTTAAAGGTGATTTGAGGAAATAACTCTTTTAATTTTGCTCTTTCTAGGGAACTACATTTTTTATGTTTTTACTTTTTGGAGTTTATGTAAGATTTGTCGTTCTTACTTGTTCTTATCTTATTTTTATTTTACATATATTTTTTCTTTTTAAATTTTTTTATGTTTTCCAATTCCACGAGCAACCTTGTCTCATAACTTTCCGTATAAGAATATCCACTAATCCATGCAGCTTGTAGGGTGTCACCAAGTCGGGTTAACATATGAAATCAAATCAACCCAATCTCAATAGGATTAGTTTGACCTTTGGTCGGATTGAGAACGAATTGATTCGACCATCAACGAAATTGAATACGATTTTAATTTTCATAATTGGATTAATCCCATCTCAACTCCGTGATCTGACTAATTGGGATATTCTATTTCTAAAATTATATTGACTCCAAATAATTTAATTAAATTAAAAATATATTAAACTTATATAGGGAGAGAGAGAGACGTTATCTTATATGTTAAAACAAGTATAGCTTATTGCCTAAAAAGTATAATTAATATTAAATTAAATAAGAAAAGAAAGAAAAGTTAGGCAATTAACCTGACTACCCGGCTCAATTGGGTTTGGCCTATATCAGATTTTATAATATCTTTCTCTACCGCCCCACCTAGAGGTGTTCACGGGTCGGGTTTGACCCGACCCATGAACAAACTCGACTCAACCCGACCGAGTTTGGTCAGGTCGGGTTGAGTCGGGTTTTAATTTTTTTTTTGAGGCTGGACCCGACCCAACCCGACCCGGCCCGGGTTGGGTCGGATCGGGTGGTCGGGTCCCCAAACATCTTTTTTTTTTTAATCTTTCTTTTTAATTTTTAATATAAAAAATATTTATTAGTTTATTTTAAATATAAAATAAAGTATTTTAAGCATGAAAAACATTCTTTTAAATATCTACATATTATTCTCTATTTAAAATACATTATTTTATATATTTTTAATATTTTAGATGGTATAAAATACTTAAAATAAATAAAAAATCATTTAAAATTTAAAAAAAAATAAAAGGTAGGGTTGACGGGTCGGGTCAGGTCGACCTAGGGTCGGGTCAGGGTTGGGTCCGACCCGACCCCCCAACCCGACCCGACCCAAAAGGGGTCGGGTCGGGTTAAATACTCGAGTTGAACACCCCTAGCCCCACCCAACTAAGGGCATGTTTGGGGGAGATACACTTAACATATTTTGTACAATATAAACTAAACATATTAATATGTATATAGAAAGTAAAAATATTTAAATAAAATTATCATTTAACATTTATTATCTTTTCTTTTTTAATTATGTCAATTAAATAAAAATAATTATTTACCTTCATTCTTTGCAATTTTTTTCATCGTTTCTCCTCTTTTTTTTTACCTTTCCTTCTCATAATGAACTTTGAATCAAATAGACAATAAAGAAAATTAGGTTGAGTCCAGTGCGACTCAAACTCAATCGATTATTGCAATAAAAATACAATCTTGGAATTTGCTGCAATTGCATTATAAATAATTTTTTTTACAAAGTTCATAAAATGAAACTCCTTCCACAAAACCAAATCCTAATGAAATGATTAATTTACAATAATATATTAATTCAAATATTACAATCATAACCATATTTATAGTTGGAGATATATGACTCTAATAACAATGAAACTTAAAAGTGATATAAACATATGCATACATACATACATACATACATACATACATATATATATATATATATAGGATAGAATGCACCTCGAGAGCATCCTATTCTCGACATCCCTCTAGAGCGCATCTTAGCCATCGATTAGAGAATGATTGATCAAGCATTGAACCTCTCCCCTTCTGTCTCACCTTAATCGAGGAGGGGTTTCGTCGGTTGCTCGAAATCCATTAGGTGACGAGAGCGTCGGCGAGGGGGATGAGCGGCGAAGAAAGATCCGATCTTTCCAATGGCCGACAACTAAAAAGGGAGGATCTAAAGGAGACGGGGAAGAAGGTGCTCCATGATGAGGGGAGGGAGAGGAAGCGGGAAAGGGGAGGATCCGACGACAATGATCTCCTTTCAACTACTGAAACATACGGTGATGCCGAAGGAACAGGTTCGCCGACGGAGACGAAGTTGTACCATGAGCTTTGTCTAGCTTTTGTGTGCCAAAAAGTTGAACCACGAGCTCTGTCTGGCTTTTCTTGTCCAGCGAAGGAATAAGTCCATCGACGATGAAGAAATTGAACCTCGAGCTTTGCCGAGCTTTTCTTGTTTGGCGAAAGAATAGGTCAGGCGACGATGAAGAAGTTGAACCCCGAGCTTTGTGTGACTTTTCTATGACCGACGAAGGAACATGTCTGGCGAACCAGCTACCTGAACTCCTATTAATTTCTCTATGCGTAAAGCCACTTGACACGCATTTCATGTGTGAAGCACTCAACACCTACATTAAATATATATATATATATATATATATATATATATATATATGAATTTTTTATGATCAATTTTTCAAAGAACTTAAATGCAAGTGTTTGAGTATCATTCCTAATTCCAAAATATTTATTTGATTTTTTTCTTTTTTCTTTCTTCTTTCTTCTTGATATAATATCACATCATTTTATAATATGTCACGTTTCTATTTTTTTCTTAACAACATATAGTATATTTTAATTGCTTTCATTTTAATTTCATCCATTGTTTTTTTTTCACTTTTTTATGCTAAAATTGTTCAAATTTTATTTAAAGTAATGTGATTCCAAAAATAACAAAGAAGAAAAGTAGAGTTGATTTCATCATATTCCTCATGTCTCACTGAACTAGACATCCTCATTCTACTCGCTCAGGTTTCTAATTTATATGACCAAGACGAATGGCTCCAACCCAAATAAGATGGGATGCTTAAAATGAAAGTGTTCACTCATTTCTCGAGTAAATTACACGATTGGTCCCTCAACTTTGTGTCGTTTTCAAATCGGCCCCTCAACTTCAATTTGTAACTAAAACGTCCATCATAGTAGATTTTTCGGTTGTCTTGCATACATGATCGTCTTTCTCTCTCATTCATGTCATTTAAGTCATCCACGTCAGTTCAGACGAAATTCCTTCCCCACTAAAATATATTATAAAAATAAAAATAATAAAAAAAGTGGGGTCGGACCGAGGGGCCCTCCGCCCCCCTCTTCGAGATTCCCAGAGGGGGGCCGCCGCCCCCTCGTTCTCCCTCGCTGGCACTGTGAGGGCCCTCTTTCTCCCTCACGGTGCCCGCGAGATTCATAGAGGGAGAAGGGGGGGGGGCAGCGGCCCCCTTGGGCCGGCCCCACTTTTCTTTATTTTTTTTAATTTTTATAATATATTTTAATGGAGAAGGAATTTTGATTGATTTGATGTGGATGACATAAATGACATGGATAAGAGAGAAAGACGGCCATGTATGCAAGGCAACCGAGAAATCCACTATCATCAGGAGGACTAATCGTGCAAGAAAATTGAAGACGAGGGACGTTCTGATTAGAGGTTGGGGGACCGATTTGAAAAATGACTTAAAGATGAGGGACGAATCGTGTAATTTACCCCTCATTTCTCCCATCATACAACACAAAGGAAAATGTTAGCTCCACTATAAGAAACCCACTATTTTGAACATAGGTCCTACACTTTTTTAATTAATTGTCTGCTCGCATAGAATTTTGGGATATTTCTGCACTTAGATCGTGTGAGCTGAATGCTACTATGGGGAAACAAATTTATCCATGGTTTCTCAATATAATTACATCATGTAGCTTACCAATTTTGCATCGACAATGGGGATGGAATGAAGCTTTGTTAGAATCAGAATTGATGTGCTTGTCTCGCATTCAGGTATTTCATCAACTTTAATGCATACAAATTAGAAGTTAAAGAAGTTTAATGATGTTTATTAACTTGATAATATGGCTTAATATAACAACCCTAATTTTTAAATAAGTTGTACTTTGGGTCTTTTGGCCAAAATCCTCATGATCTCCCCTATATAAAGTTCAAACCTCCTCTTATTTTATCTTTTCTCATTTGAACACGTGACAACTAGAGTTTGAGGAAGGAGAAAGAGATAGACAAGGAGAAAGAAAGAAAGAAAGAAAGAAAGAAAGAAGAAAAAGAAGAAGAAGAAGAAGAAGAAGAAGAAGAAGAAGAAGAAGAAGAAGAAGAGGAGGAGGAACATGTAAGATTAATGTATATAAAAGGGATCCAAACTCTTTCTCTCCTCTCTCAATAGTTTTATGTGTTGAATTGAGAGAATAAGGATATATAATCATATGATTAGATCTAGATTTTTATGCTAAGATCTATATGTTTCCATGTCTTGGAAATAATGTTACAACAACAACAACAACAAAGCCTTATCCCACTAGGTGGGGTCGGCTACATGGATCATACGACGTCATCGTTGATCCATGTTCATAAGATTCGACATGATTTTATGCTGGCTGTCGGGGCCTAACACAATCCTCCTCCTTTATCCGGGCTTGGGACCGACTATAAAATATAGGCGGAGTTCTTGGAAATAATGTTAATGCCCTAATTCCCTAATTTAAGTTTTTGTAATGTTTTAGGAAAAATCATAATAGTCCTATTGATGTCATGATTTATATATTTTCATGTATGCTAAATACTTTTTAAATGTTTATAAAAGTATTTAAAAATTCTTCATATGATCTATATGATTTTCTAATGATTTCTACTCAAAAGAGAAATATTATCATAAATTCAATAACAAACTTCATGTGGAGACAACTAATTATCTAAAAATAATGATTGTTTGTATCTCAAAGTCTAAGTCTTTATTTCTTTTTCCCATCTTCGCATTTTCCAACAATTCATTATTGGTTTGAAGGACCTAAACCATCCCATATTTCGGCAGCTCCCTCGGCACACCGAGGAGGAGTACAACTTTCCCTCGGGCGCCGGTGTTGACAACAGACCCATTGCCTTGCGACGAGGACCTCTTCGCGGATGTCCTCTAATACGTACATCTTGCCCTGCTTGCATTCGTTAACATCGCACAAATCATATGCGAGTCTCGAAGACTTTTGCAGGCTGTCTCGTTCTTGCTTCTCCAGCCACATCGGCTGGTGGCGTCGCAGCAAGGAGACACTATCGTTGCTATGAGGAAATTGAGGCCGTCGGTGTCAACGTCGACAAAGTGACCATGCTTGTGACCTGCATACAATCGCAAAGATTATATTTGTATCTTCTTATTTGTTTTCATTTTTTTGGACATATTATTATCTTTGAAATTTGAAAAGAAAGCGGGATAAGTGAATAGGGATGACAATATCTCCCGCTCTCCATGAAAATCCACGATCGAGACACCAAATTCAAGGAATTTTGCCCTTACGGGGTGGGGATGGGGGCAAACTTCCCCCACCCCCTTTTTTCGGGGATCGGGTAGAGGGAGGGGGGATTGCCCTCGCCCCATGGGTCCCCGAACCCCACGACTTAGTGTTTTATATATAATTTATTTTAAATATCAATCTCAACCGTCCACATAAAAACCTTATTTGTTCCTCTCCAACATCAATATCCCTCTCAGTCTCTCCCTAACTCTAAATCCCTAACATCACAACTCGCCCGTCCTATGCACTGTCGAAGTTGTCTTTGTTAGAGCTTAGTTGGCTGGCAACATCATTGATGGAGGATGGCGACGGGCATTCATCTTGGCGGCCATGATGGAGATGAGTCAAGTGACGATGATTCACGATCGAGGCGGCGGCTTCTAATCAGGATGTGCGATGGAGGCAACCGTGATAGAGGTGGCGCGCTCTGCAGAAGGGCGACGGGGATGCTCAATGGAGGAGGAGGGGCGGAGGCTTCGACTTCTACTTCCATACCTGAGAGCTCGCAATTGCAACATCTTTTCCTTACCAACGAGGAGGGAGGCGAGATCGTAGTGAAGAAGGAGGCGACGACGATGCGCAGGGTGGTGGCGACGCTCTATGGAGGAGGAGGGGCCACAGTTTTGACATCCATGTCTGAGCGAGGAGGGACAGCATGACTTCCAGTGAGGAGGCCGATGCTCGTGACGACCGTCGGACGCATTGTTATTGCATTATCAAGGGACATTACTTTATTGTATCAGTTCGATTTTCAATTTCACATGCTATGATTTTCATTTCCCAACCACTCACATCTCCATTATTTTTTTCTGGCTTTAATTTGCGTGAAGTTTACTCTAGAGACCCCTTTCTCGTGCTTCCTAAATATATATTTTAATAGAATAAAAAATAAGTTAATAGAATGATGCATGCCATGATGAAATTAATCAAAATAAGATTAAATGTAAGACTAATTATATGTTGTAATATATATGCATCATATGTCAGTATTACATTAGTAACTTTTTATACATAGCTATCATTGACATGAAATTTTAAAGAAACTAGACTTCAAAGATTACCTTCATCGATTTTTTTGAATTTTCTTGCGATGGAAATTTTCTAGGAAAAGTCAATATAAAATTTGGACAGAAAAATATCCTTCAATTAAACTATTAACAATGATCAGTTAATTAAGAAATCATCTCTAAGAGTAAATTTAAAATAGAGGCACTTGCAACGACGACTCGGCATAGAAGGAGGCAGCACTCACCAACGACAGTTGGACGAGCGAGGAGGGCGACAATCACACGATGGCCCGTTTTAATCGACTATCGTCCACCTTTGTGCACAACTTCAATTGACAGTTGTCCACCTTTTGTATCGCCACCTTTGTGCCATACGACCTTTGGCCTATCGTCTCAAGTTTTTTTTTTGCTATTTTTTTATTTTTTTCACATTTTTCAAATATAAAAATCAAGGTGGAGGATTAAATTCTCCCCACATTGGAATTCGGAGCGGGGATGGAGGCGGTCCGAACAGGATTGTGTGCCTATCCCTCTGAATGCACTGACTCATGACTTTTTTTTTATTTTTTTAGGCCTTTGAATTTTTTTCCTTGTAATTGGAAAAAAATAGGTTATAACAAAATTCAGACAAATATTAGATACGTGTATAAATTTTGAGTATGAGTTGGTCTAATGAAATTCAAAGAAAATCACAAAATGAAATTGTCATATAAGAAAAATAAAAAAAAAGTATTAAACTAGCTGACTTGCTAGCACGAGAAAATGGAGAATACGTGGCAGAATATTTGCAACTTAAATCGTATATCCTTCTTAATTTTTAAAAAGATTTGCAACTAAATTGAAGGTCCTCAGAAATAGCAACTAGTAGCATAATCATTGAAAATATATTACAAGAGGATCTCTTTTCCGTCTTTTATCAGCTAAAAATATAATTGCCGATATTTTCGACAAATAACTCCGCAATTCACAAATTGATATCGCAGTGACTTTTTTTAGTTTTTACCATGTTTTAAAAATTAGTTCAGACTGACCAGTTCAATTGGTCCAATTGAGAATCAATTAGAAATCTGATCCAATTCATTAGTAAAATAGAAAATAATAAAAAATCGAATTGATTTGGAAAAAAATCACAAGAACTAAGTTGAATTGAAAATTTTGTTTCAACCAGGTTTTTTATTTATTTTTCAAAAATATATGATATATGGAAATATTATATTAGGGGATATTAAAACTCTAAAGTTAACAATATTATTTTAAATGGAATCGGAAGGTATTGAAGATTGAGGGAAAAAAAGAATTTAAGATAAGAGAATAAAAAGAAAGATGTTAGTTGGAGAAAATCATAAAAATAAAAATATATTATCATGAGAAAAGTAAAATAAAAAGAGGAGTATAGATGGAAAGAGAATAAAATGTAATTATGATTTTAGGTTGAAATTAAATCTAGACTATTATATTAGTAATTATATATTCATATAAAATAAAGTACTATTTAAACTAATATCGGATCACAAGTAATAATTATTAAATTGGTTTAATAATTTTTGTAGTAATTTATAAATTATATTACTATCAAATAATTATGAATATTATTATATAAAAGTCTGGTTCAATTACTTAAAATTTGGTTGAATTCATTAAACGTTAACTCGATTCGCACGATGATTTTTAAAACATTGATGGCTACCCAAAACATGTTGACGTTAAGATTGAAACGATAAAATATTGAGATAGGGTGATAAACTATCGTGACAATCCGTTTAATATTTGTATCAAACACTATTTAACACTATGCACAAGACCTATACATTGTTCAAACAAATAAACAAACCTTTTTTGTCAGACAAATCTGATAAAAAAAATTGAAAGATGAAGTAAATGACATTTAATAATTCAAAATTAAGATGAAAAGAAAAAAAATAGAAGGAAATAGATTTATAATTTTATGTCTAAATTCAAAACATGTACTTGGATAGCGAATTAACGTTTCTATAGTTCAGAATTTGGGATTGAAATTGAGGGGATTAAGGTAAGTTAATAAATCTTACTTCAGGCATTGAAACAGAAATCTCAAAGTTATACTTTTTTATTAATCGAAAAAAGTATAATCTTCCTAATTATCAAAACATAAAATATAAGGATGGGACGCTAATAATTTTGAGAAGCCATGCTAGAAATAAACTATCATTGTTTCATTTTCTCCAAAAGTAGTCAGACGGTACGAGTCTCGTGTAGATCGGACCGGCGTGCTTAATGCATTTGTTAGGAGGAATGTTTTCTGTGCAATTTGACAAAACAGGAAAAAAGAAAGAAAAATCAAAGAGCACCCTTTCTTTGTAACAAAAAAAGGGAGTACACATTTTCAACCAACATAAATATATTTGTATCGAAAATATAAAATGTAAGGGGCGTATTCACCTCATTCCCTTTCACGTGACTATAAACCGAAAAAATTAAAACTGGAATTAAACCCAATGTTTTCCTATTTGTTCATATTTTTTAGCATGAAGAGACAACTATGTCTATATATTAATGTAAACCTCAGCAATGTCTTGATACATAAAACTAGAGGATACCGGGAGGTGGGTATCGCTCCCAAAAAAAGACGTCGCCAATCGATTTGCGACCAAAATTTGCATGCCATTCGGCGACTTGGTTGGCCTTCTTATAACGTCGGAGTTGTCATTGCACAAAATATTTGAGATATATATATATGGATGCCACAAAATGCTGAATCCTCCGAGGGGGGTGGTAGAGTGTGACAGAATCAGGTTCGCCAAAACCACGGAATATTGGCAGATGCTGAGCTTCCCTGTGGGGTTGTTTCTTCTTCCCCTAGGTTGCGGCTCACGAGGATCTTCTGCTGCTGCGACCTTCTTCTCCTATTATAATCCCTATTACTCCCAAGGTTACTACTTTCTTCTTCGTGCCACCTATTACGTTTTGAGTTGTTGACATGATCCTCAACATGATATTGACGTGACCGGGTGTCATCATGTGAGCGCCAATGAATCTTTGACACAATGGTTCTCCGGGAAGAACCACTTCGCCCATCCAAACTGCTATTAATTACAGATCTATCGTTGATCCACGAGGGTGATTTACCTGCCTGCAGGCCTGGATCATGTGAAAGAGTCTTACTCTCCTGAAAATCTGGTGCATGCCTCCTTCCTTTCTCACTGTTTCTACTCTCCACTTCATGTATGACTTCATGATATGATGTAGAGTTGTATGTTAGTGGTAGTATGTCCTTCAAATCTGCTTCAGGTGTGAATCCAAATGGCCATTTGGCCTTATCCATCTTTCTAAAGGTGATTGATATTCTGCAATTATGAGGGAAATGTAAGTAGCATGATAGATTCATTCCTGAGAATATGATTATATGAAGTACAAGGCACATACCTTTTAGTTGGTACTGCTGGCACACAATGCTTTGCAATATCAGCTCCATTACCATTCAAAACGAGAACCGACCTAAACAAATTTAATCAACCATCACCTAGACGAAAATTTGAGCAGCGGGATACTCTAGCTTAAGAAATAAATATCTATAGAGTACGACAAAGGATTTGACAAAATATACTAACATCTTATGTTAATTTCATTTTACCTGAAAATACTAGAGGATAAATTGGAACTAATTACTTGGTTTATAAAATCAACACAGTTGGATGCATAGATACAAAGACACTGCAGTGTCAATTATCAGCTGAGAAATAAAATATTTTCAGTTGTCATCCATAAAAAAGTAGGAATGAACAGTGCCAACTGCATGATAACAATACTGATGGAACATTCATAAATTGAAGACACATACCCAACAGGCAGAGAAATTGCACTTGAACCAGTGAATTCACCAGCCCCAGCAACCTTAAGACTGGATCCAAAGAGTATACTGCACTCACTGAGAAATGAGACAGTGCAGAATGGCCGAGAAAAGTCATGACTATCAACATGCGGTGGTATGCAGTCACCCGGTTCATATATATTCACAATGCAACTATCTGGAATGCATGACGTTGGCAGCACATGCCAGCGAACTAGCCTCTTAATTATCACCTTGAAAAGGGGAGGTATTGGATCTGCTACAACTTTGTTAAGGATGCCTGGTGGATTTCCATCCTTGTCCTGAGATAGAATATCACTATCATTTCTAGAGCATAAAACATGATAAAGTAATTCCTTCTATCAGATTTCAGTTATAATTGAAATGTATTGTGTAAAATGGAAATTTTCCATACCGTTGCATAGTTATAGCAACATCCAAACTGAATTGTCACCCGTCCTTTCCCCTTCATCCACTTCACTGGTGCTGAGTAAGTGCGGTCTGATAGTAGAATACAAGTATAACAAACATTATTTCTGTTAGAAAGCTGGAAATAACAATTAGAGCCAGAAAGATATCAAAGTTGCAGGAGAAAACCATAAGCACATAAAACCCAAAGACACATAGAACAAGTTAACTTGTATTAGTTGCAAGGAGATACTGGCTATATGTCCAGTATGGTGATAGGTGGACAAAGATGCAAATGCACAGACAGGTAAAGCAGCATCCTGCACCTATTATCTGCTGTTGATGACAACAATGCACGTCAGGTTTTCCATTGTGTGCATGCATGGTGTGCTGTCCACAATAGGCTGCATATGAATTATGTCCTTTTGACAGCTTTGTATGAAGCTTTTATTCCTGGAAAAAGAGCTTGTCAAACACTACAAAAAATATTTGGATCATATGAAATCCAACACAAGGACAACAGATGGTTTGGAGTATGACCAAATTTCTGAAAGATAGTCGTATGAACCAGGCTGTACATTTTCATCTCTAAAACTATGATGGATGGATATGACTCATGGATCCAACTGATCAAATGTTTGTGATCTTTCATTGATATAACAAGCACCAAAGATGGACATATCTACTGTGAGAAAAAATGTATCATATATATACTGCTGATCAATTGAAGTAATGGACTATTTCAAAACAAGAAATGAAGACTGGTACAGGGAGCACCCAGCATGGCTCGGCTCTCCTCACCAGCAGCATCCACAACCACATGTGCCGGCGTTCACTCCAGTGGTGTGGAGCAGGCGGGCAGCGAACCCGCCCCTCCACATTGGCCACCCAGATGCGGAAGTTCTGGAGGTGGCAGACCTCGCTGGGTTCAGACTGACACGCCGTCGCACTCAGACATGGTCAGGTATCCCTCGGCGACCTGTGGCAGTTCGCCAACCACAACAATGGTTCTTCATGCTCTCACGGTGAGGCATAAGGCGGAGGACAGCTGTGGGTAGTGGCTCACCCACATGCAGGGCAGACACGGTTTCCCTATGAAGGTGTTGACATAGAATATTCGTGGCCTCAGCGAGGAGGGGAGACGCTGAACTCTCAGCCGCTATCTACGGGAATGGGAAGCCGACGTAGTTTTTTACAAGAAACCAAACTGGTGGAGTGTGACTCGAGGATATGGGAGCATATTGGTGGCTCCCAGTCTCTCACATCACTTATCCCTTAGCTCGGCGGGCCACTCGGGTAGCTGCATCGTTGCCTGGCGGTCCGACCACTTCACCCTAGAGGGCTCATGGACAGCCAATTCTCGATGACCATCCATTTGAGGCATTGCTCCGATGTTTCTTCTTATCTCCTCTCCCGCGTCTATGGTTACCTTGGTCGGAGTCCCTTTGGGCCACCATGTGGGCGGAGCTCACGACTACCCGCATGCACCTTCCGAGTTGGCTGATCGGGAGAGAGTTCAATGTTACATTGGAAATGGAGGATCGCCCCATCAGACGATAAGGGAGAGACACCGGAACAGAGAAATTTAGAGATTCAGTCATTGTCGGACTTTCCAGCGACGAACTGCAGAGTCACTTGGCAGAGCACAGTAGCACCTTCATCCAGACAATTCCTTGGCTCATTTGAGTTGGTCGAGGTACACCAGCTCGCAGATGTCCGGGACATGACCATTTTCGAACCACACGTCCCTTTTGTGGAGGTCCAATGACGGTCAACCCCTGCACTCCATCTTCCGCTTTGAGCGCTCCTAGATTTTGGAGGACAACTTCAAACAGGCGGTGGCGGAGCACTAACAGAGCGTAGCGGCCTCGAACTCCACGGCACGGATTCTTGCCTCCAGACTCCATAGCTTGAGGGGCTTCCTTACAGATCCGGGCGACCCACGAAGCACGGTAGAATGAGGCGTTGGAGGCGATTGCGCAGCTTGACCGGGGGGAGGACTCTCGTCATCTCATGGAGGCCAACGTGGCACAACGCAGACAACCTTAGGACACCATCCAGTTGGAGGACAAGAAGGTGGAGATCCAGTGGAGGCAACGCTCCCAGTAGACCTGGCTTCAGGAGGAGGAAGATGTCAATACTTGGTTCTTCCACTTATACGCGAACTCGTAGCGACGGACGAACCGGATTGATTAGCTGGAAGAGATGAGACAAAGGATCACGAGCCACTGTTGCATCGGGGCTGTCATCGCCTCCTTCCGCCGAGACTTCTCCAGACGACGACCTCCGCCGACTTGGAGGTTATCTCCTAGGGGTATTTCTTGTATTACTAAGTCTTCCATGTTAGTGCAGACAGCGCGAGGTCATCGATGCACTTTGGGACCTCAATGGCGAGGGGTCCCCTGGCCCAGATGGCTTCACTCTGACCCGTGGTGCGCGAGGATGTCATGACGATGATTCAGGATTTTTCAAGTGGGAAGCGGGGATTTGGGCGCATGAATCGGTTCTTACTATTCATGCTCTCCAAGTGCACGCCAGCGAAGAGAGTGGAGGAATTTAGGCCGATTGCCTTATCCAATTCCATCTACCTTTTGGTGCTTAAGAGGCCGGCTTGACATGCCTCCTGTGTGCACTTGGTGAGGCCATCAACTGCTAGTGAGAAGAGCATGGGCGCAAGGGGGCACCCCCATCAAACTCCCCTTTGTGGCTGCACCCTGCCCCCGCAATTGACCCATTGACCAAAACTGAGAATGAAGTAATAGTGATACACCACTTCATTCAAGCAATCTAGGTCGCAAGGAAGCCCCTAACTTGCAGGGGTATAGAAAGGACCATGAGTGGAATCATACGCCTCAGAGAAGTCAACCTTCCAGAGGAAGGCCCGTCTCCTCCAATATGCAACAATCTCTGAAGCTACGGAGTAACCATTAGTGAGTGGATGGAATGTTGACTGTGTTGGATGAATGAGTTTGGGGAGTACCTCCCAGAGCCGATTAGACAATCGTGGAGGGATCGGAGCAGAGGCCAGATGGTTGGTCATTTTGGTGGAGCTTTTCGGTGCGACGTACGCTTTGGGATGTGCCGGAGCGCTTCGCACACCGGTTGGTGCCCTACCGATCACTTATTTGGGCCTCACCCTCTCGGATCGTCAAATGGTTCTCGGACATGAATCCCGGTTATTGAGCACAAACTTCAAGGGTGGAGCTCACAACTTCTATCGAGCGGGGGTCACCTTGTTTTGCTCATATCAGTTCTCTCATCGCTCCCGATATACTTCATGTCAGTCCTCTGGATTCCCGATCAGGTATTGACTTGAATTGATTCTTTTTGGAGGGGCAGGTTCTTTTGGCAGGATGCAGCTCTACCCAGTGGGCCCATTTGATTGCTTGGCAATGCATATGTAGGCCCTCTTCATAGGGTGGTTTGGGGATCTGGGATCTACGTGCCACCAAATGGGTACTCCTTGCTTGGTGAGTGGGACGGATTATGGGACCCGAGAACAACTTATGGAGGGAGGTTTTCTTCACATGCTACGGCCGGGACATTTTATGGAGCTCCAGACACACCCTCGAGTGCGCCCCTTTATGACTTCATTGTATGGCACTGGGGAGGTTTTCTCATTTTGGCAGCACAACAGGCTACATGGAGGCTGCTAGCGGAGTCTTTCCCTCGGTTGCGGGCCTTAGGGACACATCCTGGTCTGAGAGTGGCGGTCCAGGCAGCGGTTCTTGGACTCCCCTTTTCAGCTCTTCACTTTCTGACCAACATTTTTCTGAGTTATTAGCTTTTCACTAGAGGATTGCTCCCCTCTGTCCGGACCTAGCGCGGACGGATTGTTGGATATGGATTTCGGACTCATTTTGGCCTGTGACCTCTATCTTTGCCTTCTTCCGGTTACCACAGATACAAAGGACTCAAAGCAGATTGCAGACTCCTTTAGCGCTCTAGGACGTTGCTAAAAGTCAAAATCATTGCTTGGCTTATGCGGTATGAATGGATTTTCACCAGAGTATACAAGGTGCGATGGACGCCCCACGTGGATACTTCCTGCACATTATGTGGAAAGATGGAGGAGGATTTCTGGCTGGCTCATAGGGGACTTGGCAGACAGAAATAGGACTGGAGAGTTCCATTGGCGACCTTTTGGATGGTGCCTGGACCATTTGGATACAGCGCAACCATGTTATTTTTTGTGAAGAGAGATGTGAGGTGGAAAATATTATACATCACATCTTTTGTCTTCTTCGGGAGTGGGGTTTTGATTAGTACTTGTACTTTCCTATTTGCCACTCTTTTGGAGAGCCTACCACATGTACAAGGTGCTTCTTTTCAGTGATATATATATATATATATGTATTCAGTGATATATATATATATATATATATATATGTGTATATATATATATATGGATGTCAACCAAAATTGGTAGTCATCTTTTCCTTCTAAAAAAAGGAAAAAGAAATAGACAACTCCTGAAGTCTTGAAATGTCCACATAGAAGCCAACTGGTGTAGATTGCAGACTAACAAATATCTAATGTAGATTGCAGAGAAGTTATGTGATTAAGGAAAAATACTTGTAAATAACTTCATATAAGGAGAATAACCATGAAACTGAACATGAGCTCAGTTGATAACTTTTTTTTAAACAAGTTCAGTTGATAACTTACGTCAGAATATATAGAAAGACTTCAACTCAAACAAGATTAAACTTTAGTTATGGATAACAAGATTAAATACAGAATAAATCTTCAGGCATATACCTTGTAAGAAGGTAACAGGTTACTTGGGCAGGAGACGAAAGCTTAACCTTATAATCTCTGTTCTTTTATTTTGAGGGTTGAAAGAATGACTTTAAGAGTTTTTCGTCATCAATATGTGTAAACATGTGAAAATCATGCACAAAACAAATATGGAGAAAAGAGCCCTAAAAGGAAAATGATAATGTGAAACTATGGGAGTGGAAAGTTAAAAATTATAACTGCACTCCCCGTATTTTAATACAAGGAAAGACATAATGTACGATGTGCTCTACGTAACATCTCTTCCGAAAAAAAATATCACCATAGTTGGCTGCTGAAATCAATCTTATGAATTGATTAACTCAATCAAAACAATGGATTTTTTTTTCCTAAAATGGACGATGGATTATCAAAGAAGACATCCAGAACTCTCTTTTCTATTTGTAAACACAGTTTCAAGTTATCAACCACTATGGATATAAACCACAACATAAAGGCAACAAGGAATGCAACAAAAAGAAAAGAAAAACTTGAATAGATGTTTGATGAAGATTAGGAAATGGTTACAGATGAAGGCTGATGGATATCATTTCTCAAATGATAACTCTCCTAAAAGTTTATGCAAAGATGAAAGAATATTTATATCAATCATAATAAGCATATTGCAAATGAAGAAAGCATGATATCCATTGAGAATACAAGTAATGCAGAAGCCTTAATCACCTCAATAAATGTTCTCTTAAGCTTTGTTGGGAAGGAAATACGTGAACGGTAGTTAAGGAGGCAATAGAGGCAAATGCAGCTTCTTTAAGAACATGGATATTATTTCATTTTTGAGTTATATAACAATATCCTCAAATGATAATTACAGAACTTTTAAATCTGTTTGGTAGAATAAATGGATTCTCCATAATTATATTGCTTTTTGGCCAGTTGAAGTTATTATTCTGGCAACTATTTAATAACAATGTAAAAACAGCTACTTAATTATACATGCTACAACCATCATATTTACTTGGTATCAATTTCTGGGGATGCAGTGTCAATATTTCCTTCAAACTGAACTGGGTCTCTAGAGCATGCTAAATTCGGTCAAGATACACTTATTCTGGGGAAAAAATACGAAAAATCATCTATGTGATGTCTTGTTGCCAAATAAATCACAATTATTATTTTTGTTTTTTTTAAGGACACACTTCATGATTAAAGAACCAAAAGAAATATCACTTATTTGTAGATTTTTCTATAAAAACAATATATCAGCCAAGGAATAATGAATTATCATGCTTATGCACACTCTGAGACCAATGCATTTTACTCCAAAAGATCCAGTAAATTATTTTTCCAAATAAATTGGTTGGAGGTTTCAATAGAATGACGCTGATTTTATTAAATAGACAAGTGGATTAGCTGGTCTTCTCAGTTTAGGAGTTGCATTTTCCTTGCTCACAAATAATTGAGTGATATCAAGATAGATAGGGACATAGGGTGATATGTTAATCCCATAAGACGTAATGATGAGAATTCCTCTTATTTTAACAAGAGCATCAAATACTGAAACTACTCTATTTTTTCTTGTACTAACTAGAGGAGAAGAAGATAGCATGCTCAGAGGTGTAGAGGATGCAATGATGCAAGATTTTTACTATTATCTCTTTTTTTTTCTCTGTCTCTCAAGTTCATATTTTCCTACTGTTTTTCATGTTTTTCAACTATATCCTATATATATAAACCATCCAACAAACCTAAGTATCTTTGAAAATGGAGAATAAATATATAATGATTTTTATTCCTTGATTTGATAAAACCATAACTACTCTAAAAAATGAGGGAGGAGAAAAAGGAACGAATATGTTTTTTGAGCCAAAAAAGGTACGAATATGTTATTGAGCTTCTAACTTGAAATCAAGATGTGTCAAAATGCACATTTTTCCAAGAACAATTATGCTTTGTTTCTTATCCAACCTTGGGTCTCAAGAGTTTATTAGAGCCTAAATTGTAAAAAAATTTAATTTTGTCACAAATACAGCATCAGTGTGTTTCTTGCGACAGACAACTAATCATATGCTTCACACTTCCTTCATCGGACCTCGAGGCATTACGCTGATGCATCATGGGTTGAGCCTGTCATTCTTCAGCACATGGTGTACATATATTCCTTCTCCTAGGGAGCACAGTCTCAAGCACATTTAGACCAAAACACCTTTGGAGGTCTTGCATTCCCCTCAAAATAAAGATTTTCGCTTGAATGTCGAAGTGTGAAGGGATTTTTAGAAGAGTCTAGTAGACATCCAACACAGACACTTCTCGTGCATTATTGGGAATGACACAATGTCCACCTATTCTTTGAGTGTTCCATAGCTACGAGGTGAGAAGATTGACACCTCGACGATGGAGATGTTTTGGGGGCTCAATGCAAGTTCTTGATGCAGAAGACGACAGCCATATGGCTTCGGCCTAACCTCACTATTATTTGGAAATGAGGTGTTACGAGAAGTCATTCATTACACCTCTTTTTTTTTACTAAGGTGGATATTTTCTCTCTCGAGAGTATCACAGAGGAGGTACCTAAGTGCATGCTATTTGCGGATGATATAGTACTTTTAGTGGATTCAAGAGGAGATTAATACAAAATTGGAAATACGGAGAAATACGTTGGAGTCAAAGGGTTTTCGTTTAAGTAGGAATAAAATAGAATATATGTATTGCAATTTCACAAATAAACAACTTAGAGACGATTTGGAAGTTAGGCTAGGGGAGGATATAATTCCTCAAGTGACAAAGTTTAAATATTTAGGATCAATTGTAAGACAAGATGACGAGATTAATGACGTTGTTAATCATAGAATTCAAGCTAGTTGGTGTAAGTGGAGGAAAGCCACTGGAGTTCTTTGTGATAAAAAAGTACCCAGTAAAGTTAAAGGAAAATTCTATCGTACTGCTATAAGACCGGCAGTGTTATTGGGATATGAAGGGACAACATGAACGTAAAGTGGGAGTACCCGAAATGAGGATGTTGAGATGGATGTGTGGTCATACAAGATTAGATAAGATTAGGAATGACCATATACGTGAACGAGTCGGAGTGGCTCCTATTAGTGAGAAAATGGTAGAGAATCGTTTGAGATGGTTTGGTCATGTTCAGAGAAGACCATTAGATGCGCCAGTAAGAAGAGTAGATCAAATAATCTGGAGTCCGATTAAAAGAGGGAGATGGAGGCCAAGGCGGACACTTGGCGAACTAATAGAGCAAGATCTATTGGTGAATAATATACCGAAAGGTTTGGTTACTAATAGAGCGGAATGGCGTCGTATGATCCATGTAGCCGACCCCACCTAGTGGGATAAGGCTTTGTTGTTGTTGTTGGATATTTTCTCTCCCCACCCCCACCCCCACCCACCAAGATTGCTAGTTCACTTTTTTGTGGTAGAATCAGGAGTCCAAAACATCAAGGATCTTAGGATTGGAATGAGGATGGTAGTTTCTAGTTTAAATAATATATGCATATATGTGTCACAAACCAGTTACAAATTAACAAAAGTTAGCATAGTTCATTCACCACAATCATGATATGTAAATCAAGAAACATCAATTCAGAATAAGCACATTAACATGAGATAGAAGATGAAAAAATAATTAAAATATTCCTAAACTAGTAGCTCACAGATCAGCCATCCGAATCACATTATCATGCATCCAAGACTCCAACAACTAGATAAAGATTAGGATTATGAAATAAGCAAAAATCCATAGTGGAGGTTTAATGATCAGTCTCTCAACCATGCGTGAAGTCATGGTTTAAGGGCGCATGGTATAAGAGGCAACAGGCCGAGCTGCTGCCAGGGGGAGCAGAACCAGCAATTATCTGGCAAGGGCTTGGGGAGTGAGTAACCTGTCAACTCTCAAGGTGTTGCACGTGTGATGGAGTTGCTGGTCACCTCTTACCGAGGTGTTGAATAGAGCAGCTGGGAGAGATAAGAACTTAGGGGGCCTCCTTAAAACTGGGTGAGCTGACCACTGACTGGCTGAGGTAATTTATCAAAAAAGAAGACACATAGGATCAACCCAGATAACCTTGAATTGGACAACTGAGTGAGGGTAGGATCCTACATTCCAGAAAGCAATCCAGATAACCTTGAATTGGACAACTTTTTTTTCTGAGACAAAATGGATAATCACCAAAAACTGATAATCCTTTCACTTTTTAGGAAACCTGATTTACTCAGAGCATCATTTGCATGTGCTCACATCACCAAGAATTAGTTTCAACAGTTAGAACTACACCAATCATTCAAAATTCAGAACAAGTTGATATCCCAAACTAATCATTCATAAAACGAAAGTTGAAAATTAAATATGTGCATTAAGCAACTGAGTGTACAACATGTAACCAGCTACAACAACATTGGCTCACCTCCAAGTTGCTGATTCCGCCCCTTCTCCTGAAGCTCGTACACAGAATCCACAATGCGTCTCTGCTCAGCGGAGCTGAAAACTCCGGTATGCAACTCCAAGCCCTCCAAAATGTTCACCATCCTCCCGTTCACTCTCTCCATACACACGAAGTCCTTCTTCCTCCCGACGCTCCTGAACCGTATCATCTCCCTCTGCTCCCTGGTAAGCTCCACCTTCTTCCCGCTCGCGTCTTCTCCGCTTTTGCCACTCCCCGGGGAGGAGTCAGGAGTTATCTCCCCCTCCTCCGCGACTTCCTCTTCCTGCGCCACGTCGTCCCGGGACCTCATGGCCCTGGGCGAACCCCGAGAGGCGGGCGTCGTCGGCTCCTCGTCGCCCCCCTTGCTGGGCACGATGACCTCGTAGGCACAGGTCAAGAAGCACGCCGACGTGTTCTCCGACGCGGTGACCGATCCGCGGATCGAGCTGGGCGCTACAAGGCAGGGAGTAAGCGCAGGGATCCGATCAATTAAACGAAGGAAACGGATGGAAAGATGTGCAAAAGGAAGAATCCCTAGGCGCGCGAGAGAGGCATGGCTATAACGAACTTCCTAAATTGCCCATGCGTATTAAAATAAAAAAAAAGTTAGATTAATTACAATTTATCTCTTATTAATTTTTTCATTAAATAAAGATAAACTTCTTAAGGAGATATTTTTTCATCTCCACTTGAATTTTTTTTTCTTTAAATTTCTCTTTCTTTCTTTTTCAAAAGTTTGGACTTCAAAATAACTAGCTTAATTTTTACGTGATGAAAGTTGTTTAGGAGTATTCATCTATACAAAATCATTTTTCTTCTTTTGTTTGATAAACTAGATATTTTTCAAACTTTTATATGTAAAATTTTTTTCATCAAAATTTTCATCTTTTTAACTTGTATTTTCATCATCTTTGTTTACTTTCAAGGTTACCTCTCCATCTTTCTTGATTCAAATCTCATAAGTGGAGTGATCTTATAAGATTATCTAAGTCCAATTTATTTAAGTCACTCTTTAATCACAGTTCTCTTTATATATTATTTGAAAGAGAGATTTAAGAAACTTTTTCACTTTTCGAAGATCATTTCTTATTTAATTCATTCATAATATGATTAAATTTAAGCATAATTTCATTTATAGATTTATTATCAAGCATATTTAAAGAATCATATAAAATATAAAATCTTACCATGTAATTTTTTTTATACCCTTATGTATGATAATAAATTTCTTGACAATTTTGATAAATAGAGATACAAATAAATTATGTAGAATCGAAGGCACAATCAAAAATTATTTTAACTTTTCACAAAAAACTTGTACCCTCGTTGTAGTCCAAAGGTGATTTACCATGTAAAGTAAAGTAATTTCCAATCACATTTAAAATATCAAATATCAAATTAACCTTTGCATTTAATTTTTCAATATAAAAAGTTTGAAACACTAATAATCGAAGAACGGTGTTTTGTCAATTAACCTTTGCCTAGTGCAAAACAATACCATAACTCTAAAAGATAGTTAAAACTTAAGAAGTGAGTAACCAAGATCTAATTAGATCACTTGATATTTAAGAGGGGAGGGGGCTAAATTGATGGCATAAAAATCATTTCGAAAACACAAGCCATAAATATGAAAAATTCATTCAAATGCGATTAACAAAGTAAGAAGATAAGAACACAAGACAAGTGAATATTGACAAGCTTCGGCTATGCCTTGACCTATGTTTTCACTTCGTCTTCTCGACGCTAAGATCATCAGAGGTTTTCAATAGCAACTTCTTTTCTTCAAACTAGGGTAAGAAAGAAAGTGGTTTACACCTTCACCTCTTTATTCTCTGTTCAAGAGGCAAGATACACATTTTATCACTCAAGAGTTTTTCATTATATAAGAATGATTTCAAATACTCTTTCTTTTATAATGACTCACTCACAAGAGAAAAGAAAGAGAGGATAAAAATATGGCTCAAATGTGCTCCAAATGATATAAGAGCTCAAATATATTTATCCAATGATAAAGTATGTTTCCTCATACTTTGACATCATTTTATAACTTTAAGAGTGTGCATGGTTGTTGTAAAAACTTTTACATTCTCCTATGCTTGATTTCTAGTCATTACCAACTTTTAAGAAAAGTTTTGAACGTCCTTTTTTCGACATGCGAACCTACTAGCCGTTATCGCTCATTGCTCGATTGTTAGAAAAGATTTGGATGTTCGAAAGTTTTGATTGGACGCCCGAACTTTCATTTTGAAAAAAACTACACTATGTGAATGATGTTCGATCATTCAGAGTTCAATTGTAAATTTCACATTTTCTGACTTTTTATTTCCAAAGTTCTTTGGTTGGCATGTTATATGTCTCATAGATCCACTAAAAAAATTTATTAGTAATATGGTCTTCAATTTGGGTTGTTAGGATGATCGTATTTACCACCGAACACATGATCAGAGGTCATATCATGGTGCTACTCAACTGTATAACTTGATTATTTTTCTTATACTTTAACCAATCAATATCATTAGTGAAAGACTTAAATACAATAATTTCAATCATATAAAAAAATCAATACAATTGACTTGATCTTAACGAAAGCAAACTATATAATATGCAATGACTTGCGAGTTATGTGCATACATCAATATACTATTAGATCCATATTAATGTTCATGTCCATGTCCATATCAACTGTTAGAAGAATCATTAACTGTCTCGCCATCACCTTCTTATTTCTCATGTATAGAATGAACTACAAAAGAAAATTCTAATGACCATAACACAGTATCTAGGATCACTTGTCAATAATAATATGCATAACAATAAGTAATTATGATTAATCATATTCATAATAATTATCAAATAACAATAAACATATGATCAATGTTAACAACTAATCCATATTATGATCAATTAACTTCAATTATCAATTGTTATTAATCAATTATCAATTGGACATGTCACTTTTAATTGCATTTAATAATTATCAATTAAACACTATCCATGGATCATAAAAAAATGATTACAATTATCAATCAATTAATTTTATCATCATCACTAAATGTTGTGATCAATTATTTTTCAAATAATTATATTTTTCATATACTTTAACTATAAAGATTGCTTCAAGAATAAAAGTTTTAAGAGCTAGAATATCATGCCATGTGGATTCTATCAATCATAAAGTCACATAATAATCTATAATTTTTATTTCTTATCTTACTTATCTATTACGTTTATCTTTGTCATTTATTCATTTTTGTACCTTTTCAATTTGAAGTACAATAATCATGTCATATCAATCAATTAAACAATACACATTACCTACAATCCATTTCTCATTGTCATATTTCAATTCTTAATAGTCAATTATCAAATTGATGATAATAATTTATAATCAATCAATCAAATTAATGATAAATGATAACAATAAGTCGATCGTAAATCATTCGATCAATTATAATAATATTGCAATCATGAACAATAAATAATTGTCATAATTAATTGTAAGATAATATTCAAAAATACATTCCTCGTTCTCGGAACTTGGGCCATATTTCTGTTATTCAATTTTCCATCTTTGGATCGAGCGAACTCATCATTGTTCACTATCATTAAAACTTGTGCCAAATCATTCTTCGTTTCAATTATTATTATCGAAACTTGAGCGAAATTAATAAAAACCCAATCCAAATTATCTTCACATGAGTTTTCATAACTCGGGCCGCACAACTCTATTGCTAGAGCTGAATGATATATTGTAAACCTTTCTCAAAATTGGTGTTGGGTACTGCTCGACTTCTAATTCTTTCAAAATCGTAGATTTCGATGTGATCCTATTGTTGATACGATAACTTGTGCAAATCAATTCATAACTCGTGCATACTATACTTCATACATAAGATAAGAGTCCAATATTCTATACAAACATAAATTATCAATGTAAAAATCTCCCTACATAAATCAAATTATTGGAAAGTGGCTAAGAACTTGTCTCATTTCTCTCTTATGATTGCCTCGTGACTCTGAGATGTTCTCTAAAGTCGGGTCAAATAGGACTGATGATTGTTTGTAGTATACCCTATTTGCGTAAAGTCGAAAGGGGAAGATGATAACAACACTTCTAATGTTAAATTTATTTTTTATTGGATCTACCGATAATTCCAAACTAATTTTAATCTTTTTAACTTAATTAAATCATGTTAAGAATCTATCAAATAATAATTTCAAATTAATATTTAACTCTTATCTTAATCTCAGTTCAAATATCTTCTTATATATTATAACTTACCTCCAATTTTCTTTAATTTTCGAAATTAAATAATATAATTTTTTTACCCAATTTTTAGATAAAAATAACAAAATATTATTTTACTTTTAGAATAATTTTAAACTTAAATCTTAATTCCAGACTAATTAAAAATCTTTTACGAGTTAAAATTATAATAGACTCGTAAATCTTATTAAAATTCTTAATCTTGATCTAATCAAATTTTAATTCCTTTCTCTAATTAGAATTTTACCTAAAGAAAGAATGGGAATTAAGATTTGATTTCGGACTCCAAGAAGTCACCTTCAATGGGCAAATTACTATATCGTTTTTTAGAACCCAACGCTAACGCAAATTGATGATTTCTGATCTCATCAATTATTCCAACAATGTTAGACTGCCTTCTAACACACTTCAATCCACCCTTGACAAGTGATGATAATGGACGATCAATAATATAAATTATGCATAAAACGGGATTAGATAACTTGGGGCCACTTTAACCAAGATCAAAACACTTTTACGTATCATTAAGACCAAAATAAATTCACTAGCTATCATGCCAAACAAGATCCGCAAACGTACTGCATAAAATTTAAGCTATTACTGATAAACATGGGAAATCTAAATTAAATCCAAGCATTCAGGGAAGCTACATAACTTCCATAAGCATCCAAAATTCTCCAAAATGACAAAAGCATGAACAAAACAGACCACAATTCCGAGTGGCCAACTTTTTGCACCTCAAAATGTCCTAAATTAATAGCGGCCAATCTCCCAAACCCTGATATTTCCGTCGGTGTAGCCAGTATAGAGAGTGCTTCCATCGGCGCTCCATGACAAGCTGGTGCAGTACAAGATCTGCAAGATATGAAAAGGCCAAGCCAACATTAACCATCCAGACAGCGTTCTTGCACTTGAAGAAAGCCGAAAATAATAAGACGCTTAGCCCATGTTAAGTTCATTGAAGGTGGCTTCTTGGAGTCGAAAAATTACAAAAGTACATTAAGGAGCCTAAAAGGGAATATCAACTTATATTTTTTTCTGAAATTGAACAATTAAAAGAGACACAATACGTCTGTTTTAGTTGCTTAAAGGATAAGGTGAAATCAAAGAACGGAAGAATTCATGTTTGTCAGTGGCCCATTGCCACATATCCAAAAGCACATTGATAGTTAATTGCAAAAATACCTCGGAATTAATCAGTCTAATCATATGTATAGCCATAAAACAGAGCACATATGACATGGATTTTTTTGAAAAACAAAAAGGTTGTGTTGAAAACAAAGAAACCTAAAAACATTTGAACATGCTGTGCAATTCATCAAACAACTACGAAACTAACGAGCTAAAACTTTAAGAAACATAAGATACAAGAGTAACTTTCAATTGCCCAAAACAAGCAATCTAAGTAGAAACGGTTATCGCCCAACCCAAGAAAAGAAACAAAAAGTGAATTTCATTTACAATAAAGAAGCAGAGACAAATGGACAGTCAAATGAAATGAACTTTGGTGATATTCCGTAATTCTTCGGCATAAGGAAAAAACTCACAAGAAGAAAATTAAATGAAAAAGTAATCGCAGCAGAACCAAGATTACTCCGTGCCACACCACAGAAACGCCAAAACAAATTTAAGCATCATCAAGTTATAAGTACATATTCCTCGATACATGCTCTAGAAGAGCACCCAAAAATGCATTTTAGAAGAACATGACAAAACTTTGTCCAAAATTAGCAAAGAAGATGACTATCAGTGCGAAATCATCCTAGACCTAAGTGACTTAAGTGACAATGCTTTATAACAGAAACCACTAGTGAAATGCTCTAAAGTCCTCTTCCTAATCAAAATCACTAGACCCAACTAGATATATAAAGCTCGATCGTACTAAAAAAAATAAGATGAAGTTATCGTGAATACTGTGGAAAAAATATAACGCTAGCGAAACAGTCAAGAAGAAAAAAAATATAAAATTGACTCGATTAAATGTCAAGGACGTACCTGGTTCTTGGTGGTGGTGATCTCAGGCTTGAGATCTTGCACAATGGACTTGCTTTCGAGGTCCCATATCTTGACGCAGTCCTGTGTAGCGGCGCAAAGCCAGTACCTATTGGGGCTGAAGCAGAGAGAGTGGATGATGGAGCCAGCGTCCAGAGAGTAGAGGCGCTTGCCCTCGGAAAGGTCCCACAGGAGGGTGACACCATCCTTACCGCCGGAGGCGCAGAGAGAACCGTCGGGACTGACGGCGACGGTGTTCACATATCCGTTGTGTCCAGTCAGGGTGCTGCGGATCTTGCAGTTGGTGAGGTTCCAGATTTTTACGGTGCGATCCCATGAGGCAGAGACGATGGTTGGCAAAAGGGCATTGGGGCTGAAGCGGACGCAGCTAACCCAGTTGTTATGGCCATCGGCGTCCTGAATAGTGTACTTGCACTCGCCGAGCGTGTTCCAGAGCTTGATGGTGCGGTCACGCGATGCGGACACGATCTGGCGGTTGTCGACGCTGAAAGCGACGGAGAGCACGTCCTTGGAGTGGCCAACAAAGCGACGTGTGGTAGCGCCGGTGGAGAGATCCCAGAGACGAAGCTCGCCGTCCCAGGAGCCAGAAAGAGCGAACTGGCCGTCGGAGGAGAGGACGACGTCCTGCACGAAGTGGGAGTGGCCGGTGAGGCGACGGCGGGGGACGCCGTAGATCGCAGTGGCGGCGTCCCCGGAAGAATTGGCGTGCTCCTTGGTCAGCTTCCAGACGAGGACGGACTTGTCGCGAGAAGAGGACACGATCATATCCGAGTTGTCGAGCGGCGTGGAGATGGCAGTCACCTCGTCGGTGTGTCCGCGCATCACGCCCTTGAGAACGAGGGACTCGGCCATGGTGGGAGTTACCGGACGACGGCGGCGGCGGCAATCTCGAGATTAGGGTTTGGGAAGGCGAATGCGGTGAGAAGAGAACGACATGTGATGAAATAGCCTTTTATACAGTAGATAGAGTGCTAGGGTTTTGTTTTAGCGGGGGCGATCGGAAAACAATTGGAATATGGGCTTTTGGCCCATTTGGAAAATTCTTCTCCCTTCTCTATTTTTAACAAGCGCGACAACATAACATTTGACATTTTTCAACATAAATAAGAGAGAGAGAAAATGTACAAGAAATTAAATAAAAACGATTACCAGGTGGGCGCAATTAGAGCTTTCATTAATACGAGGAAAATCACACGAACGGTTCTTCTATTCACTTTAACTTTGTAATTACACTATCCTCAAAATTTAATTTTATTATCGTCCTGACCACCGAAACACTTTTTCCAATTACATTGTCAATATAACATAACAAAAACAAAATAAAAATTAATAATAAAATAAAAGAGGATGTTGTCGCCCCTCGTCGGAGTGAGAACCTTTTCCCTCCAGCGCCCAAGAGAGAGGAGAAGGGAGCGGTCGCTCCCTCCCCGTTTTACGTCGCAGAAGGGGCCATCCCCCTTCCCCTCTAGGCGTCACACTCACAGAGGTGGGGAGGGGGCGACTGCCCCCCCCCCCCCCTTCCCCTCTTCTCTCGACGCCAAAGGGGAATAGCCCCCTTCCCGCCTCTTCGCACGGAGGCAGCAGGGGCCGCCGCCCCTTTTGTCTCCTCTTCGGCGTCCCTTCCCTCTGCGTCTGGCACCCTCCTCCTCCTCTCCTCTCCAATGTCATAGGGGAGAGGGGGTGGGGGCGTCGCCTCCCGCACCCCTCTCCCACTTCCTCTAATTTCGACAAGGGGCTCTTGTTTTACTTTTTATTTTTTATATTATTTTTATTATATATTTATATTATGTTGCATTGTATCATGTCGGTAGCATAATTAGAAAACTTACAATCAGCGGTCAAGAGGACAATGCGTGAAACAAAAATAAACTTTGAGAATTGTCTAGTTATAAATTGAAGTTGAAAAATTATTTAGATAACAATCCTAAGTTGGAATGGTATGGTCCTTCTATATATACTAACCCTTCGTTGGTTAATAAGATTGACACGTAAGTGAAAGACTTATAAAATAAAAGATTACAATAATAAACATAAATGTGAAAGTTAATACGATAAATGAAAATAGAAGAGTATATCACATTATCCAACATCAATAACTAGACATAAAAGTCTATGATATGATACAATTGATACACATGTCACATAGATAACTCCAATAACATAAAAGATAACTCTAACAATAAGATATCCATGCGCACACTCCACCATTCGAGCATTGGTGATTGCGCACACATTAAGCACATTGCACAAGTAAATCAAGTATCCGCGATGATCAACACAGGGAAGAGAATCTCTCGTTAGCATAAAGATACGTTTGAAATCAAAATAGGTCATAGAGACGATCTATAATAATATGTATGAAAACAAAATAAGATATTTTAAAATCATATAAATCATGAGAATCATCAAAGGGAACAATGGTAATCATAGCTAATTTCTTATTCATCTTCATTACTTGTCATTTTTCACTTAGAAATGCATCATTATTTCATTTCGTTTCATAAGAACATAGTCCTGTGATTTCCATTATCCATTCTTTACATCTTTTCCTTTAATTAAAAGAGCCATTCATTTTTAGGGAGTACTTATCACAAACGTTCTCTACAAACGTCATAATCATGCATTTAATTAGCATGTTAAGTTAGTTCGTATGTTCATTTAGTGATATTTGTATATAATAATTAATATCTCAATTAGAGCATAATGATTACTTAATTATCGATAAACTTTACAAAGTAATTACATAAGGTTATTAGAAATAAATTATAAAATTATAAAATATTATAATATATATATTGAAATAGGATTAAGTAAGCTTAATTAGGTTTAAAACACTTAGTTATGACAAAATCATGTGATTGGTCATCACTTAAGTTTCAAGTAGCTGAAGCACACAAGTGAGCAACTGCTTAAAGGATATTTTTCCAAACCTCCATAAGATATTAGAAAATTCTAAATATATATATATATATATATATATATATATATATATATATATATAAGCAACTTAACTTTATCCTTTCACAGCTAAAAAATTACCAGAATCAAATCTCGAGCGAAAGAAACATAAGTTGTTTAAGATGAGTTCTTGATCCAAAAATTGTCTAATTGAGAGGATCATTCATTCATGGCTATCCAATCATAAATTATGAAATTTTGTACGTTTAATCCATTCACAGTTAGCTTTCCATGACTTCTGGAATGACCTAAAAAAGAGTTTATATAGAAAGTTATGAACTTAACTTCGCTAATCACTCATCCTGTCCCAAGTCAGATACATCTTCAATTTGTAAATTAGGGCACGGTTAAATATAGTGAATTAGGGTTTGAAAATTGAATATGAGTAATTAGACATTCCAAGAGTTCGTGAGAGGTAGAATCATACTATTTGGACATGTATCTTGAGATAAATGAATTTTGCGTTTCATAGTGATTCTTCTATCAAATTTCAAGACATGGACATATCACGACCCAAATTGACTAATTTTGTTATAAGGTTATACAATGAGTTAAATTCTATAATTATTATGACAAAATAATAAGTAAGTCTAGTTTTCAAGAAATTTATTATCTCATTAAATAGGCAACTATGTAAACATATAAATTTATCTTTCAGTGACACACAGTCTACTAGGACATGAACCCTAGGTCAGATTTCTTAGTATGTTATGACTTACTCACTTGGACTTAGTTGATGATATTTACTTAATATGTCTAGTTTCTAATCCATCTAGAATCATAAGATTTTTCTATGTGGTTAAGAAGTTATGAATTATTAATTGATAGACACTCCGTTTGAAATCTTGAGACAATAGCTAGTTAAACTTTGGAGGATTGAGAAATTTCAATTGTGAAATAGCCTATGAATATAAATGCCTGAAATTAGAAATTGATATTAGAGGAGATTATATGCATTTTAGGGTGCATAGGCATTTCATGCGTCATGAACATGCATTGCATGCTATTTTGTTGTAACTGGGAAGTAAAAATGCATTATTACTTGTAGGGAAACATCAAGTTGAAAGTGAAAGGGAGAAAATCTAGTAAACTTCCTTAAAGGGATAAAGTATAAGGTGAGTGGTAAATTTACAACATAGCAAAATGATATACTTTAGTTCTTTTAGTTATGGTATTATCTCAAGGAAAGATTATTATTATTAGTATTGAAACGTATCTTCAACTATGAAAAGTATTTATGATATGTTTCAAAGATTTCATATGAGATGGAGTATCCTCTTATATGAAAATATTTTCAGGAAACAATGTTTTTGAAGTTAAAATAAATTTTACTTGATAATGATATGTGATGATGACATATGTATTTTGATATTGTTAAATTCCATATGTACATTAGCCATATTAGATGAAAAAGGCCTTTGGAACCGTATTCGATATACATGAAGCCTTCGGACATATATCGAGTGTCTTTGCCCTTTGGAGACTATTCTGTGTGCACGTATTGACCCATGTTATGCTCTGTGTATCCAAGAGTCATAATTGTGAAGCTCGGATACGTATTGACCCATATTTTTCTCTGCGTATCCGAGAGTCATGATTGTGAAGCTCTGCTTAACTGTATGACACACAATCATGGAATGATACCTATTAACCCATGATTTGCTGTGTATCTATGACTCTTGATTATGAAGTTCTACTTAACTGTATGACACATGATCAAGGAGGGATACATATTGACCCAAGATGAGTATGTGCGATGACATATGTGTAGAGTTTAATTATGAAAATGATTATATCTTGAGTTACTTTTACTTATGTGAAAGTTCATATGATTTGACAATTTATGTTAATATGTTATGCTTTAAGTGTTTTCTCGTATGGAAAATGTGGTTATTTGAATATTATATGCACTCGTATTGTTTCCTTATGTTTTACTTTTATTTCACTCACTGAGCAAATGATTGTTGCTCACAATACCCATTTTAAATTTTTCAGATACTCGTAAGTTCTCGAGCTGATCGACTCAGAACTTATTTTTGCTGCGTATAAAAGAGGTCGAGACGATGGAGCATTTTAATTTTTCCCTTCACTTTTGTTTTTTGAAGCATGCATGTAATAGATAAACATAGATGTTGTAATTAAGTTTATGAGAAATTTTTTGTAAGGTTGTATAAAACTTAATCCTATGAAGTGGAGGTTTTGCCGATTTTATTTTTAGAATTGCTAAACATAATTAAAGGATGCAATAATTGAGATTAGAATTTAGTCATGGAGTTGGGTGTGACAAATTTATGATACACGAGGCATTCCTTGGATTAGTCCTACATGCATAAGTCACGTGAGAGATGCTGAGTATATATGGAAACATGACATTGACTTAGTAAGACGCATAGAAAATCATGAGCCCAAGGTGGGGACAAAGCGGATAGTATCCCGCAAAGTATAAAGGTGAGCCGCTACGCTAATCTGATACTAGAGAACGCGTTTAGAAAAAACCGCCAGGCTTAGGCCCAAAGCGAATAATATCCTACGCAAGTATAAGGGTGTTACATATGATATTAGAGTCACTCCACGTGAGCATCTGTGCATGGTGGGGTGCAATCACTCAACGAGTATGTTGAATCCCTTAAGGGGGAAGGATGCATGAGGCATGTCTTGAATTAGTCTCACATGCATAAGTTACGGGAGAAATGCTAGGTATATATGGGAGCATGACATTGACTTAGTAGGACACGTAAAAAACCGTGAGCCCAGGGTCGGGGCAGAGCGGGCAGTATCCTACCAAGTATAGAGGTGAGCCGTTGTGCTACTATGATACTAGAGGATGCGTTTTGAGAAAACTGTGCGGGTTTAGGCCCAAAGCGGACAATATCTTATGCAAGTGCAAGGGTGTTACAATACCATTGTAAATACATAAGTGTGTACCTACCTAGACCATGCAGTGAAAGATCAATGCCATGACAGATGCCTTATAAAAGAGGACAACAACCACACACAGGGTTGATAACATTCTAAGAGAAGGTGGAGTGAACCTCCATGGATAGTGCCTCACACAAGGCTGATAACCTTCTATTTAGATAGGCAATGGTAATCTTAGATTTCATCTTTTATTTTCATTAACAATCAACCTATATTTTGATCATACGACTCAATAAAAATTTTAAAGAGTAAAGATAGCTCGAGACTACATGAAGGATCATAGAGTAAGAATAGTCTTGTGGATAGAGATTAATCAAAGTTGTTAATTAAAAATAATGTTCATTCTTTGTCCATAAATCGGATGCCCACTAAGTCAAGCGATCATTCATTTTTGGCATGGTCCATTGATCATCTGCTGGTAGGGCGGACGCCCATTTCATCAAGGTTCGTGAGTCATCCCCTAGGTAGGGCGAATGCTCATTTCATTTGATTTCATCGGACGTTCACTCGATAAGGCAGATATCTGATCCATCATGATTTCATCGGTCATCCACTGAGTAAGTTGAATGCTCGTTTGGGTTCATCAATCGACCGTGCAAAGGGGTCGGTTTGATTTCGGACACCTAATAAGGTGGACGATCATCCTATAACACCATGATCAAAACTGTAAACTTCTAACTGAGAGTTTCAGACATTTGAAATCTCAGTCGATCGTCTAGTTCATCCAAGTCGATTCTATTCATGACTTTCGGCTAACTAGTGGGGGTTTATGATCGACCATTTGGTTATATGTGGAGTTCCAATCTGGTAGACACTACTTCTATCGAGGAGAAATTAGATGCCTAGTCTAGGAACAAGTCATTCGTTTCAAAAGGCAGAACCACATGACCTTGCGAAAATCCTAGAACATTCCAGAATACTAGGACATTGTAACTACCCATTTTAGCATGAATCTTAATCCTAATGTGGTCCTTAAAACATGTGTGTTTTCTCTTGAAATTTACTCCATGACCTAGATATAACACACCTTTTTGTCACGTCCTTTGATTCTCCCTTTTTTGGTTCAAGCTCTAGCCTCATCCCTTCATCTTTCTTGGTTCACCACATCTTTAGCACCTCTCCAAGGTCCTCTGATACAAGTGTAGGGCACATAAATGGTGGAATGAGATAAATAAGAGAAAAAATTGGGGTTAGAAGAGAATAAGGGGGTCTTTATGGGTAGGATAATGGGAATTTCATCCATAACTCCTGAAATTCATGGGGAAGGATGTATACATGAAATTCTCCCATCAAATTCGAGTTATTATGGCCCAAAAGATCATAACTTATTCTCATTTCAAATCTATCCGCCGCGCTCGATATCGAGCGCTCGCTCTTTGGAGCAGTCAATTAGTGGGGCATCAATCGTTCAAAGTTGACTGTTGCGATATCTGGCGCTTGCACTGTGGAGCGGACATCCAGTGATCAACGTCAACGAAAAAAAAAGTTTTAAATTTTTATGAAAAATTGTGATGTGTCACACTATCCATTTGTTTATAGTCTTACAGTTCTTCTCCCCAATATTTACTCAATGACTACGTGAACTTCCTTGTTGTCTTAGGAAGATTGATCTTCTCACACCTTTTCTTCTAGTCATACACAAAACTTGGAAAGCATGCAAGTGCAAGAAGATGAAAATCAACATAAAAACATAGAAGAAAAGAGCTTTCTTGTGGAATCTAGAGTATTAACTACAAGGAAGAGGAGAACCCACAAAATGAGAATCAACCAATTGGAAAGAAGATAAAGTTGGATCTTGCACCTGATGGTGCAAAACATATATAATTAGAGGAAAAATTGAAGGAAACATCTTGGCAAAAGATGTGACATGAAGGCAGATCCAGAACACAACACACAGGGATAAGAATATGAAAGCAAAAGAAGGAACAATGGATGAATAAAGATTCCGTAAAATTAGCTCAGACAAAAAAGTCTTCCAGGGGCATATCAAGAAAAAATTAGAAGGGGGACCAACCTTCCTTTCATCAATAAGCAACTACTTCATCTAAGTAAATTTTGTGTCAAAGTAGGTATATTAAATGAGTTTAATGGTGCTCCTACCTATTCAATTAGGTGTAGGAGCCTCACTACAAGAAAATAAGACTTTTGTGACAGAATTATTTGTCACAAAAGGAGTGAAGTTCGTCACAAATAACTATTTATGACAGACTTGTGTCGATATATTTTTGTCACATTTGATCAAGTCACAAATAATATTATGACGATTTTTTTTTTCATCGCAAACTTTATGTGATGGATTGGTACTCAAAAATGGGGAAAAAATTCCATCACAATTAAAATAGAAACCCAATTTCGAAAGGTGTTTCCGTCACAAGTTGTGAGAGATTTATGATAGAACAATGATAGAAATATTTGTGACAGAATTAAAATGTGACAGTAATTGTGATATAATTGTGACAATTATATCAGAATTATGATGAAACTATTTGTGACATATTAGTGACAACAATTTGTAACATTAGTGACAACATTTGTTGATGTCGAACTTACTTATTAGTGACAGATATGTGATGAAATATTTGTGACCAATGTTGTGAGAGAAAATTTGTGACGTTATATGTCATTACTTGTGACCAAAGTTGAAACATGTATGTGATGTCTTTATGAGAAAAAAAATTAAAATTTAAAATTAAAATCATTTTGTATAATTTGTGAATGGTTGATTTTTTAATTTCAATATAATTTGGAACCTCAATAAGTTCAATAATATAAATTTTCAAATAAAATTGACAAATACAACGTATTTACTAAAACAATTCTATAATTTATCCAAACAACACTAAAATGATAGTGCATTATCACAACATTATTCTAGAGCAAATTTAAAAAAACCACTGAGTTTTCAACGCTAGCTTCTTGAAAAAATAACAAATCAACATGACTTCGTTCTTCTCAATTACTTCATGCTAATTGCCTCCAAGATAACCTAAAAAATAGATCAAATAATAAATGTAATATAACATAATTTTAAAATAAAAATAACATAAATATGAAATTTACACTAACAAGTAACATTCATATAACAAATTGTAAAAGATATTGCATTGAATATGTGTACCGAAACAAGATTCACACACAACAAAAGTTTTTCATATAAAAGAGCAAAATAGTCCTGTGAACAATACAAATACTTTCTAGTAATAAAGGGAGTGCCAAATTGTCCAAAGGGATTGAAATCATCAGTGCAGAGTCCGATTCGTACAATTCGTGGGTCTGAAGAAAAAGAAGGACGAGTTCGATCAAAATGCTTCCATGCTTCACTATCAGACGGATGTGCAATATATTCTTCTTGACATCGATTAAAAGCATGCCATGTCATATATTTCGATGTTTTTTCTGACATGAAAAGTCTTTGAAGACGTGGTGCTAATGGTAAGTATCACAATGCCTTATATGGAACATCCTTTCTCCTATTAGGATGCTTTGTTCTAGGTTTATATCGAGAATGCCCGCACACCGGACAAAATGTTTTCTCTACATTTTCCTTAAAATATAATATGCAATTATTAATACATGCATCTATCTTTTGATAACCTAAACCAAGTTTTTCCATTTTCTTTTTGGACTTGTAAAAGTTGGGTTCCAACATTTCACCTTTGGGCAGCGTTTCTTTCATTAAAGAAATAATGCGATCATAGCATCTCTCACTAATGTTGAACTCAGCTTTGCAATTTAACAATTGTGACAAAACTGTTAACTTTGTATGCTTTGTACAACCTTCCCAAAGAGGCTCGTCAGCATCTTTTGGCAAAGCATAAAATTTTGCAGCTTCTTGATTTGGTTGTTCAATGTCAATATTCATTTCATTTCCATCAATGTATTGATTAAATTCAGACCCTAAAGCATCCATCACCATACTTCTATATGAAGTGTCTAAAACTTCATTGCTTGAGCTAGAAAATGTGATGTGAGGTTGTTCTACATCAGCGTCCCACTTGAGATAACCCTTTTTAAACCCATTCATACATAGGTGGACAGAAATAGTATCATTGTCATGAGATATCATATTTCTGCATTTTAAACATGGACATCTAACCTTCCCAGCACAAGCAATTTCTGATTGAGAAAATGCAAAATTGAGAAAACTTTGTATGCCTGCTTTGAATTCATTAGAAATATATCCATGTTCATCTAAACGATTATACATCCAACTACGATTACTTGACACAATTGGCACTTATCAATAAAAAAATAAAAAAATGCATTTTACAAAACAAGATGTAAAATAATGAAACTTGACAATGCATAATTATTTATGTAAGAACAATCTATTTTAAAAAAAATGACTAGTCAAATTAAAATGCATAGTACATAAGGAACATTTAATTCACATAGTATGTGTCATAATACAATCATTAAATTCCACCATGAAAAAAATGTTATTATATAACAAGGGTTTCGTTATACATGGAAAACATATAAATTCATATGCAACTTTTATAAATTTCCAAGCCGAAATGATAAGCTTGTGCCTTTTATATTTTAAAAAAATGATATTTTATAGATTTTAAAAGAAATATCATCTTATTCAATAAATTGTTGCTCGAGAGGCGGCCACTGAGCTGCGTCGTGTCGCACGGCGGAGACCCCCGGCAGTCACCCTTGCCCAAGGCTGTTGCAGGTCGCTCTGGTGCAAGGAAGTGCCGTTCTCGTGCAGGGAGAAGAGAACGTATGTAGAGAAAAGAAAAGAAAAAAAAACAAAATAAAAGAGGAGAGATAGTAGAAGAGAACATGCAAGGGGACATGTAGAGAAAAAAAATTAAAAGAAGAATGTACAACCTTCAAAGAGACCTCTTCCCTTCCATTAATATTAGGTTCAATTAAAAGTATTTATATCATTGATTAGTTTTTAGTATGGTGGTTTTCATCTTAAATTAGTTGTTAGTATGGTGGCAAAGGGTGAAGGGAAATTGGCTGAAATAAATATATTTTATATTCTTATTATAAAAATATAAAAACTTCTTAAAATATTAATTGAATTTAATAGTGATCATAATGCTTGAAATTATTTTTTTCAAAAAATATTGGTGGAGGTAAACAAAAATTTATGAGAAATAATTTTTTTTATTGTTTTCAATAAAGTTTTTTATTATTGTCTTAACAAACTATATATATATATATAATTATGGAAGAATTAAGAGATACTTTATTACAAACTCTTTATATATATATATATTTATGGAAGAATTAAGAGACACTTTATTTTTTTTACATATTTTGCAAAAATTTTGATGGAATGTTATTGTCCATTATCAAGAAATAACAAAAAAAGTTCAACTTCACTTTTATATATTTTTATAAAATGATTGGCTACATGTTTCCATAGTGAAAACATAAAATGAATGATGGATTAGTGAGAGAAATATATATGACAGAGTAAAATGCATCACTGATATCTCAATAATCAAATTAGTTATATCTTTCGTCACACATTCGTCACAATCATTGTGATGGACCTTTTTGTGTCGAGTAATATCATCACAAAATCGTCACTAGTACATTAAATAACTTTTCATTTCTTTTCCTCATTAATTCGACACAAATATGTCACAACTTGTTATGAATTATTTTCGTAAAAAAAATTTGTCACAGTAGACTTGTTTTCTTGTAGTGCCATCCAATCGGATGGCTGGGACATTGAGCACGGTTCAAACATTGTTCAACGAACAAAAAAAAATCAGTCGGTGAGTATCAAGCAATGTTACCGAGGGTGAGTGATAATGGCGAGGGCGAGGGACGGTGGCGAGGATCAACGACAACAAGGATCGATGAGAGGGGGTGATCAGCATCGTCTAGGGCACAATTTGGAGATCGATGATATCGTGCATATCCATGACAGGGAGGAGACGAATGCTGGTTGATGAGTAAGGGGTCGTTGATCACCTCTCACGAGCATCGGAGGTCGATAAGTTGTTGCTCGCATTGTTGGACCAAAAGTCGCTTACTGATTTTTTGTCCATTGAATGGTGCTCAATATCTTAGCCGTCTGATCAGATCGAATGAGAATCTAGGTAGGATGATCCTATCTAATTGAATAGGTAGGAGCCCTATTAAACCCATGTTAAAATATATTTAAAGAATGCAAAATTTAACTTTTAATTCCAAAGTTTATATTTCAATATATAAAATTATTAAAAATTTTAAAAAATAGAGAGGGCAGAGCCCCCCAACCTTCAATGCGAGTTCGGTTATTTATGTATTCTGTAATATCATGGTGTTAACATGAGTTTTGTTACATGTAAACCTCCTATATGTTTATTTAGAGACCAATTTGTTACAATTTTGTAACAAAGTCAGCCTTGATATCTATAAAATTGTATGCTGGATTGGGAAATTTGATAAAATGAATGTATCCCTCTTTTAAATGAGGGGCATCGTGTTTCTTTCTAATCATTAGATTAAAAATCTGTGGATGATGTTTGCTTTATTTTCATTTAAGAACGTTTAATCTAATCCATATATATTTTTATAGAATGAATAGAAAATAAGGAACATGGTGTCCCTCGTTTAAAAAGAGGAACATCATTAAGTTCGTATTTAAATTATACACATCTCACTTTGTGAAAATTTTAAAGTATGATAGTAGTAGAGCTGTCATCCACACCATTATCTATGAAAAGATTGTTTTTTAGATAGGGTCGCTGTACAACAAAACAATTTTTACCGTCAGATTTGGATAGACGAGAAAGTGGCTGAATATTTTCGAAACTTCACTCGTTGAAGTTCCTCGGGTGAGTGGTAGTGGACAGGTACCTCAGCTCCTAGATTAACTCAAACATAAGCTGAGAGACTGACATGTAACTTCTCTTAGGATGAGATTCTCATTGCACTGAAGGGTATGAAGAGTGAAGGAGCCCCGGGTCTCGATGGCTTCCTATTCTATTCTTCAAGGAATTTTGGACACTGCTTGGGCCAGATGTCATGGCAACTATTAGGTTATCGACCCGTCAGTGCGGCCATCGGTGGCACAATTAAGTTAATCCCCACCGCCCCTCCTATCATTTTTTCTTCACTCTTTCTCTCTATATGTCTCTTTCCCTCTCTCTCACCCAGTCACTCTCTCACGACTTTCGCAATGTTGCCCCCGGCTCCAACGAACCGACCCCCAACTCCAACATTTGGACAACTCCGACACCCCATGTTCCAGCGATGAGGTACAACCTCCTCCTCTTCTATGACTGCATCTCCCTCCCTCTTTCTCTTCTTCATGGTCAGATCCAATTGTCCAACGGTCGACCGCTCCGACTATTAGGCCGGACAGCCATATTCGACTATCAATGACTGGATGGGATCGATTGGAGTACAATCTGACCGCTGCCGCATCATAATGGCAGTGACCCGCCACCTTCTGAATGGGCAACGCCGAACGACCCTCCTGAATAGGTGCCTCCGCACACTCCGGCGATCTCTCCTCGCTCCCTCTCTCCCTTTTCCAGGGTGTTGACGACGCCTCCCTTGATTTTGGCTATATAGCAGCCGATTGCAGTCGGGTCCAATCAGTACTGTCGCTCTCCAAAATGGGCGACGGCTTGCCACCCTTCCAATTGGCTGGCACCGCGCGCCCCTCCTGAACCGCTGACACCGCACGACCCTTCTGAAGGGGTGGCACCATGACACTCCCTCCCTCCCTCCCTCTCTCTCTCTCTGGGTGTCGTCGGCACTGCCCTCGATACCAGCTGTCTAGCAACTATTTGTGGTTAGATCCGGCAGTCATTCTGTATCTCTTTTGAAGAAGCAGTGCCACATGGCCCTCTTGAACGGGCGGCACCACGCCGCTCCCTCTCTCTCTCTTCTTCAGGGCATCGTTAGCACCACCCTCAATTCCGATTTATGGTTGGATCAAGCTGGGGCCACCGCCCCTGAGATCGGAAGGCAGCCCGCAGCCCTTTTCAATGGATGCCGCCATGTGTCATGGGGTCAATCTCGGTCACAACACCACGTGCGCCGACTAGGCAATGGGGCACCTTGTTTTGAGTAAGCAGCAGAAGTTTTATGGTCGAGACGACTATGCTGAGAATAACTCTTATAGACTTTCAATTCGAACATGGCAAGAATGTTTAACGAGTCATCATGGGACTATGACATTAGTGTGTTGAGGCATTAATGCAGACGCTTGAGTTCTTAATGTCAGAAGAGGCAGTCAAGGAACCATGAGACACCTAGATGGATCATCGATATCGGTGGGCTGCCATCCCATGCTAGAATTAGAAAAAGCTTCCTTGTATTATATATCTGGAAACATAAAATACATATGAGCTTAGGAATGCACCATAGGTAAAGGAGTCTCGACGACTCCCCCAACACTGTTGTCTAGGTTTCTTCAAGGTCTTCATCTTTAGTCCTTACTTCGCATGTCTAGTTAGAGTGCACCTTCTTTGCCTTGACTTCTACTTCATCATCGTCACGCAATGCTTGTCCGCACCGTTTCAGGACTCGCTGAGGACTTCTACCTCAGAGATGCTTCGCTTACTGATCCTTCATCTAATTTGGGGTCATCATTTGTGCAGCGCCAGCGAAGTCCACAATGTGAGCAATCTGACTTCATCAAGCAACTATATGTCCATCAAGTTTCTGTTGGCATTAGCTTCTCTAGACTTGCGCAGTGTTAACTCGATTGTTTTAGCTTCTTGGAGATGAACAACTTTTAGATGACTTTATGAGTAGCTCGAGGAATGAGTTGCTTTGGGATTGCGACGGAGCGCAATGAGAGTCTTGTCATTTGACAAGCGTGACTTGACTCGATGTCTCCATGTTGCAAATGGCTGCAACATAGATTCAGACATCCATCGCATAGGACAACCTCATCATTGATGGTCATTTGAGATTCCAACGGCTCGAGGCAGAATAGAGTTCTTCAATGGGACACCTTAGAATTTGTTTGCTTCGAGTAGCCACTGTGAGCGACGAGAGTTCTTCCACCTTCGATCCTCCTATTTTGATGGGCCTTGTTTTTGTCTTGGGAGTTTGGCTTGCCTTTTTGTGACTTGAAATTTTCTCTCCCACCATTGCCTTTGCTCGAGGGCTTTGGTGGTGGCACTCTTCTTGGCATACTCTATGAGCGGCAGCTATGACTAGTGAGCAGAAGTTGGGACAATTGCTCCAACTCCATCTCCCAATGCTTCATCCCCTTTGACACAGACTGCAAACAATGTGTCTTCATCCACCTGGGAAGGCGGAGCTCAATGAACTCTTTCATGCACTCTTTCAACGTGTCCTTCTGACTAATTTTGAACAACGCAACCTTAGCCTCCAATCCCAATTTGTCAAGGCAAAAATATTTGATGATGAATTTTCGTTTGAATTTGTCTCCCAATGGGATCAATGTTGCCACATTCCACATTATCGCTGTGACATTGCCACCATAAGTTCGTCATCTTTTGCAGGATTCTTGGGATATATCTTTTTTCGATCTTGGGACCTCCTTTGATGCTTCGGCAACACCTTTGGGCATGGATGGGGCAATGTGGCTGACTCCCTTAGAAGAGTTCTTGATCTTCGCCAATCCATGGGGATGCTCGTGTAGATGTTCTGCCTAATGGCAAGCAGATTGATGTTGGAGAACTCATGGTAAGAGCTCCCAACTTCACCTCCATCTCCATTCGAAAGACGACATCACCAATGTGTCTTCCTAGTCTTGGACTTCGATTTTGGAGGATACTTTGATTACTCGAGACATTGGCCAAAAGGAAAGGTAGACCTTCCTTCAGTTGGTGGCAGAATACTTGACAACAACATGTCAAGGTTCGCCAAATGCCCGATGCCCAAACCAGTTGCCAGATAGTCGTTGGGGGTTTAGGCATCGGTTTGTGTTGACATGCAACATGTTCATCCCAACTCTTGATGGGTGACATTATGTTGCTTATGGGAAGATACTTGATGAGGTAGACTAGGCTAATAGCTCATCCTAGACTGTTTGCAAGAGTTTCTCCATTGTAGAAGTCATCTTGACACGATAGGCTGGGCTAGCCCCATCTTGCTTATCGGCATTACAAAAATGTTAATAAATTGATCTTAAAAATTATCTCGCATTGCTCTTCTTTTGCATAATGGGAAGCTTCTTTTTATATATTTTTTTCAATAAAAGCTCAAGAGCCCCATCCTAGTATTATAGGAAGAACAGGTGGGGAATTATGTGAGATTCAAAAAAAAACTTGATAGACAAGTATGACAAGAGTTTGCCGCGTGGGCATAACTAGAACACTATGCCCAGTATTCCAGGAAGAAAAGCTAGGGATTGTTGAGTTGAACTTGTTATGTTTTTGCTTTCTTACCAACCTGCAACTGAGGAGCTACTGCATCCATACACAACTGAATTCATATAAGACAAAAAAATGGGGAATTGTAGCCCATGGAGTCCCTTAGTATATGTCAGTTAGTTTTGTTTCAGTAATGCCAACCATTGATGTATGCATGTTCTTAGATAATTTTACATGTAATCAGTTATCCAATAGGGATTTTTTTTGTCCCATTAGTATTCGAGCTTTAGTGGTGGTAAAGTCAAGAAACTGTAAAACAACTATGAAATGACGAAGTGTATCCAGACACGATTAGATTAAGGGGTAGGGAATCATGATGCAAGGTTATAATGTGACATGAGCAAAGTTTTAAGTATAGGGCGAATTGATGTGAAGAATATTTAAATATATTTTCACTTCTGTTAGGCATGCATTGTGTTCATAAACTGACTATAATTTTAGCTCCTAATGCATGAATTATCCCTATGCACAGTAACTTCTCATATTCTTCACATCAACATTTATGTATTTTCAAAGGGGCTAATTTTCATCAGTTTCTATTGCTTTAGCCCTTGTAGGAAATTAACGGATGCCGACGGATGGAAGGAAGAAGCCAGATCTCACACACTGCTTTCTACACTAGAAGAAGGATGCTCTGTTTAAGGCAACAGAGGCCACCTGAACCAACAACAGACACCATCTTACCTTTGGGGACCAATCAAACCATTCCACCATGTGACAATAGGAAGCTTCTTGCTAAGGGAACACTAGAGCACAATAGGGGCAAAAGCTGCAATGACTAGCCATTGGAGGAGGACAATAGGCAAGAGGCTATAAAAGGAGGCAAGCAACAACCAAAAAAGGGGGCTCCAAATTCCATATTAGTGAGATGAGCATTTTTCGGGGCTCAAGGCATTGCTAGTAGAGGAGAAGAGGGATTTGAATGATTTACAAGAGAAAGACAATGTTTTGTGCGAAACTTAATGTTCCATTGATAGGTGATGTGTCATCTAAGATGAACCGTAACTAACCAGCCAGCTGGGGCTAGGAGGTGTTGATGTTACGACTTACGGATTCTGTTCTTATTCTTCTTTTGATGCTTCCGTTGTTTAATCGATTGTCGAAACCTTGTTTAGTTTTGATGGAACCTGTCGTCTATTTCTAGTTTATTATGTATTCATGTTTTTCGATAGTTTCATGCTTAGATTGAGATTAAAAATCGTTCTCATTTCGCCGCCTGAGAGGCATATTCGCATGCTCCGTTTAGCTGAACCCCGAGAGGGACTTAAGCTTGCGGATGAGACAATTCTATTTGGTTTCCTTGTTGCAGTGGCAATGGCAGCTGCTTATCTATTTGTTTAGACGTCGTGAACTTACGAACCCTCGCCCGAGAGGGACATTTGCATCTTGAACTCTAGTATACGCACCGAGAGGCGGGATGGGAGTTTCAAACATCATAAACAGATTCATAACTCATGCAGATTCTCTTTTGTTTCCTGTTCCATTCTGCCATTGCTATTTTGGATTCCTACAGATTCTAAAAGTTTCTACCCAAGAGGGGAGTCTAATCCTCCATCGTTGGAGACCCTTGACAGCACACAATGATCGAGTTGCGTTCGAAAAGCTCTTAGTAATCCAACGTTCCATTCCAAAATGAGTGTTTCTTTTAATCATCTAAACGTTTCTCATTTCACGAAGTCCTATATATCTACGTTCATGCTCGATAGGGTTGTTTCTATCACCCCCCGAGATTGATTCGGGCCGAGAGGACGTCTCTATACTCAGGGTACCATTTTGAGAACACAGTGAACTAGCAAAAGGCAAAGGAATCAAATCCACTTCTTCAGTTGGCTTGTAATAACGAGTACGAGTCTATCCATCCACGTTTGGAGGCGAGTCCGGTTAACCACAATAGGGTGCTACCCTGCCCCTTGAGACAGTTCAAAACTCAATTAGTATACATTAAAGACGGTGGGCAAGATATCATGCGTAAAGTGCCTGCATGTGGCTTGTCGCTGGAGCTTGTTTCGGATAAAATGGAAAAAAAGAAAGCGGACTCATCCGCTGAAGGTTAACCGAGATCTTCAACTTAGCTCCCATAGGTAATCCCCCCGAGGCAGAAGATAACGAAAGGGGGATAGTCTGTCGACATGAAGTTCGGCTCAATCCAAATAAGAAGGCTAGATTCATATGTTCGGTCAGTGCGCACAAGAGTGACGATTGATCTGAGCGCATGAACCCTGAAACATGTGTTAACTGAGCTTGCCGTAAACATGAGAGTGTTGCATCTCCATTTCTCCCACTCTCTGTCCCATTTTCCCTTTGCTGATAACACCTCCAGACCCCCTCTCCCAAAACCCCCACTCTTTCTCTCTCCCGAGCACCATTCGACCACCACCAATCAACCTTTCATTTGTCTACCATTACAACTGAACAAGGAAGAAGAGAGGAGCTAGGAAGAGGAAGAAGGAAATAGAAGAGAGGAAGGAGCTAGGATTTAGGGCTTGCTTACTAACGTATGCTTGAGGGGATCCAAATCTCCCTAACTTTCCCCTTATAATGATGGTTGAATGTGTAGATTAGGTCATGAAGAACAAATCCTTTGTTCTTAGAGTGAAAGTTTAGGGAATGTGCATATGATGATTCATGTGTTATTAGATTACTATTCTATTGCTAATCATGATTAAAAAGTAGGATGACTCTTGTTATCTATATTAAGCTCATGATGAAGTTGCCCTTTTTAATAGGTGAATGTGATTAGTAGATTATGTATTCTTATGCAACCCTTCACATTTTCCATATTTTGTGTATTATCAACATTGTGATATGAATCTTAAAATGGTTTGTGAAAAGTTCCTATTTTTCATGATTTGATGAATGTACACCTCAAAGGTGTTTGTATATATGTGTAAATGAGGAAAAAATAGGTAAAAATAGGGGAAAATGACCCTTCTATTACGGGCGTACATATGCGGTCATATGCGTTTTCAGCGATGAGTGTACGGTTGTGAATGCATGTGACACCCGTGATGTATATGAACACGGCTGTGACCACGTTCTGTCGAGAGAAAAAGACTAAGTGTTCGGTCATGCCGAACAATGGCACGCTTGTGCCTATGTGTGGCACGACCGTGACCCTAGGTGGCACAGTTGTGACTAGACCAGGAAGCCAATGTGATGATTGTTTGTTCACACTTAACATGATTTGAAGTATGACCTTAAATAGGATTAAAACATGTAATATGTATTGAATGATTGTATGTATTCATAAATGTAAAGTAAAAGACGGATTGATACGATGTCTTATTGTAATTGTGTAGGGGAATAAAGTTTTCACTTGCTAGCTTATGTGTTGTATTCTCGGGGATCTACTATACCTACAAGGTGGGGTTTCCAAAAGTGAGACCTACGAGGATCTCAGGCCTAGCTAGCCAAGGATCCGCGAATCAACGTGATCTTCCCAATCATCAAGATAAGAAGCTATCTAATTAAAGATAGAAGACGAAAAGATGAAGTCACTTAAAGTGACTGAGATTAATGACTTGGGACATAAAGATGAAGATGATGATAATGAAGGCACCTAAAAAGATGCCAATGTATGTCCCCTTGTCATATGATGTTATGAATGAAAATGTTAAAGTAAAGCAATGTAAATGATGATATGCTTTAGTATAATGATAAGTTATGATATGCCTTAGCATAATGTTAATGATGTTATATATTTATGTTATCTTGTCATGATAATTTTCTCACATGCCATGTAGTATGCAATGTGTAGCTCATAGCATGCACATGTTCTACATTTAGATTATGATATGATGCAAATGTCATGATATGTATAGTTTATGTTTTAGGATCATAGCATGCATGAGCCTTAACATACTCGAAGGGAAGAAATTCTTCGCACCCCATGGATCCGTACATGTATGGACGAGGCTTAAGCTCGGCGGTGGAGACCTCATGACAACTAGGTTGCACATGTGACGGTTGGGCTACGGCCCATGTTATCTTATCTTATGTTATGTTATTACGGTAAATCTCTTAAGAGTCGAGTACATATGATTTATGGGCCTTTGAGTCATGTATTTTTATGTGAACTCATTGATGTATCATGAACCCTATGTTGGGTCTTAAGTATTGTTATCTTGAGATTTTATTAGCTTATGAACTCTTCTATTGCGTTTTATGTCATTGGATTTTAGTATCATTATGTTTTTTATGTAATTAAGTTATGAAAGTAACGCCGCCCAGGATTCGACAACTATATTGGGACCGGATTTTGAGAATGTTACAGATGGTATCAAAGCCATAATTTTAGCTCATATGTGTTAGGTCATGGGATGTATAAGCCATTGGTTGGCTAAAATGTCTAAGTATAAAGTCCATGTGCAATTGTCACCGAGCCTAAAAGTACATGTTCTCTTATGTTCAGCTTATGCTAATAATGTTTCTATGTTTATTGAAATATGGATGTAGATGCCACAAAGATGCACAACTGCAAATGATGATTGTGAAAGGAATGTCTTCCTTGATGGATTGATTCGAGCGGCACGGAATGCCCAAAGGTACAATGGCCTGGATTACTCCATTGAGATATTCTTAAGGGTTGACCCTCCTAGGTTTGATGGAGAGGGAAAGCCGGAGATGGCTGGAGCATGGATTGAGGAAATAGGAGATATCGTAAAAGTTATGGAATGCCCCGAGGATCGCATGATGATGTATGCTACACATCGTCTTTGTGGTCATGCCAAAGTGTGGTGGAAGTCTCTCTTGAAGACCACCTTTGAGAATGAGGAAGATGTGGCATGGGAGAATTTTGTAGAGGCATTTGAAACCCGCTTCTACCCAAATTATGTCAAGGAGAAGAAAAGAGATGAGATCCTTAATATCATACAAGGCAATATGACTAGGGGTGTTCAGCGGGTCGGGTCGACCCGTGAACCTGATGACTTGACCTGGGTCGGGTCGGGTTGAGTCTGTGATCGGGCCGGACCCGACCCGACTCGACCTCGACCCAACTTCGGGTCGGGTCGGCTACGTGTAAAAAATTTTCGACTAGACCCTACACGAAGATCTAATTTTTTATTGGTTTTTTTAGTTTTCAGCTTATATTATCCATAAAAAATAAAATAAATTAAAATATAAGATTTTAAATGTGTAAAATAATGTTTAAATGTTGAATAAGTTATTTTATGATTTTTAAATAAATATTATAATTTTTATATTAAATAATAGAGAAAGTAAACAAAATCTAAAAAAAGAAAAAATGGCGGTCGGGTCCGACCCGATCCAACTCGATTCGAACCGTTGGATTAGATCGGATCCAGCCTCCCAAAGTGGGCTAACCCGACCCGACCCGACCAAAATTGGATACGAAACGCGAAGCCTCGCGACACCAGTGCCGCTCAATTTATAACTCTCGGCCGCTCAGCGCCGAAATCATGGAACACATGCAGCCTGATCACTAGCTGATCATAGTATGTTTTTAACCCATTTTCTATTCAAATCATACATATCGAGCCCCTATTTTGCATAATTTTTGGCAAATTATGTTTGGAATGCATGGATTGTGATAACTAGTTGATCTTCCTTATTTCATACTTAATTCCATGTGCATAGAGGTTCTGAAATGCTAAAATCCATAAATAATTCAATTCTATGCCAAGTTATCATTTTTAGGACAAGTTATCACTCCAATAGGCCAAATTATAATTATTTTGAGTGAACTACTTTTCAATGATTTTCTTGCCCTAAATCCATTACTATCATGAATGAATCATATTTGGATGGTCATATCTCAACTTGTGCAAAGTTTTAAGTCCATTTGAACAAGTTATCATTTTTCCTTTGCCAAGTTATCGTTAAAGGGCAAAACTATCATTTCGATATGCAAAACTATCAATTCTGTACAAAGGCGTTAAGCAATCATTATCTTATTGTCTTAACTCATTGCTGTTCAAATTTGATCACATTTGGATAACCACAACCAAAGTTATGACAAGTTATCGTTTTTAAGGCAATTAAGTTATCGTTTTGGCACCCAAGTTATCATTCCTATGAAATCTTATTCACATTTGATTTCTGACCTTATTCACTTGCTATATTAATCCCTTGGATGCTTCTAATGCCTTGAACCACTTGTAGTTGGATAAATTTCATGATTAGTGCAAAGTTATCATTTCTGGGTTCCAAAACTATCAATTTTTCATATCGATTTTCATTCTTGCACAACACCAAATCCCATTTGATGTTTGAGCTGGCAACTATCATTATCCTAATCCTTATTTGTTAAAATCTCATTTAAGGATCTTGATACTTGCTGTTTTGGATTTTGTAGCCGGGAAAATAAGTTGGAAAAAGGTGGAAAAAGAGGGGGGACCACCTACTTTTTGCTGTCCTAAAAGTTGTCACTGAGATATTTTCTAGTCCAGAGGACAGGCGGCTCATATCAAAGGCTATGGAACTTTCTAATGCTGATCTAAGGGTGGAAGGAAGGGATATATAAGCTGAAAACCCTAAAGAATGAAGAGGAGGCCGGCCATTGTGCAAAAGGGGGAACTGTTTTGGAGTGGAAGAGGAGCTGGAATGCTGCTGAGCTGAGCTGATTTCTGCAGAACAACCCTGAATCCAAATGAATTACTTCTATTCTTCACTCTGTTTTGTAACTATGTTTGTAATTATGAGGAGCTAAATCCTATGTCTCCTACGATAGGGTAGTAGTCTAGGTTAATTTTGGATGGATATGGACTGAATTGAATCCTACACTGTTATCAATTCTGATTTTTAGATTCCTGCATTGATATGAATTTGTTCTTGCCATTGTTAGATCCTATTTGTAACTATAATTGAGAAGTTATCATTTGATCTAATCTTCATTCAGAAATGAATTAAGAATCAATGTCAAGTTTCTAGATTTCATTCTAGTTGAAAATCTGATTTCTGGTTTTTTGAAATCTGAACCTGATGATTTCTGATTTTTTTTAACTATTCAAATCTGTTGTCATTGGGGATTTGTTTAATTGAGCAGCTGAGAGATTGTTATTGGTCCCAATCTTGTACAGAAATGAATCAAGATACTTTGACATGTTTATGATTCAAATCTGTTTTCCCAATTTGAAAATCTAAAATCTGCATTCCTGAATTCTGATATTTTGATTTCTTTTGGAATTTGATTTGCTAATTGAACCTCTAATTTCATTCAATCACTAAAATGTGAACCCTAAGGATTTCTTGTTGTCTAGAGATGGATCAATAATCATTTAGCCTATCATGAATTCCAATGAATAGCATTGCTGATTTCTTTGCTATATCTGATTTATGAAATTATCTTGCTGAATTCAATTTTATGATTTCTTGGGAATCTGATTGCCATTGCTAAGCCCTACTTTAATCCACTATTGAGAGATGGTTTTAAGGCCTTCCTTGAGATTCAGAGATGAGCCAAGGAACAATGACAGTTTCTGATTTCCCAAACTTGTATTAGATGCTGATTTCTATCCAATTCATTAATGGAAATGTGGATTTCACTTGAATTTGTAGCTGAGAAGCTGATTTTAAATCCTCTTGTAGTTTAGAGATAAACCAATGAGCATTTGCATTGATATTGGATTGATTTCATCCCTATTTAGTTGATTGAAGCATTCCTTTCATTTTCAAGGAGCAATCTAGAAGTTATCATTTCAGATTTTATTGAAATTGCCAAAAAATCAGCAAGTGCATTGAGTTGAACCTAATGATAACTTGGTTTTCAGTGAGGATCCTTTACATTCAACTTGGCTAACAATCATATGACAATATATTGTTTAGTTCTGGTCTAATTGAGCTGTGAAAACAACCATTTTAAATGTTGAATTGGATTTGACTAAAAAAATTGATAACTTGTTCCATTCCATCCATAATTAAGTTAGATGAACCCCAACTCCTAGGAGAACCTTCCACATTGATAGTAAGCCCTTTTTAACTTCTAATCTAGCATTTATAATTCAGTTTTGACAAATTTCCAAAACCCCAAAAACAATTATTATTCTGCACAATTATAAATCTGTTTTCTAATTCCTTTAATTTCCTGTTTTTAGCCACTTAAGTAGAACTAGTCAAGATTATTTTAGGGAGTTTTAGGCTTCAAATCTTTGTGAATACGATAACCTGAGTCTACTATAACTTACCTGTGCACTTGCAACTAGTGAGTTGGGGAGACCAAAAAATTGAAAAAAAATGCACTTTTTACATAAAATCCAGCAAGTTATCATTACACCCACCATTTCACTATCAAGTTTTTGGAGCCGTTGCCGAAGATTTGAGGTCAATTAGACTAACTTAGATAGTTTAGATTAGTTTTAGATTAGTTTTTAGTCCATTTGTTAGATCAATTTTAGTTTTTACAAGTTATCATTCCCAATTTTCCATTTTTATCTAGTTTTCTTTCTTTTCTCAATTTGATACTTCTGAATTCATTTATGCAGGGTTTGAACAATCAAGAGGAACATTACCAATCAGATCCTGAGCCTGAAATAAGATTTCTAAGAAGAAGGAGATTGCAAAGACTTGAAGCAAGGAGAAAAATATTTGAAGAAGAGGAAGAGGAGCAAGGCAATTGATAGTGATATTGAGGGGGTTTAGTGATAACTTGCTGATTTTTGGGTCAAAAGTGAGATTTTTCAATTTTTGATCTAACTCCCTAATTCACTCTCTACTGCAAGTATACAGGCCAATTGTAGTAACCATAAATATCGTATCTACAGTGATTTGAATTCCTAGACTACCTAAAAACAATTTAGACTAACCCTATTTAAAGTGGCAAAAACATAATTTTTTAAAGGAGGTGAAAACATATTTTTAAAAGTATGCAAAATGATAACTGTTTTGAGGTTTCTGAAAAGTTAACTAAACTGAATTATAAATGCTAATCTAGAGTCTAAAAGGGTTTATCTATCAATGAGGAAGGTCCTCCTAGGAATTGGGGTTCATCTAATTTAATTATGGATGGAATTGGACAAGTTATCACTTTTTAGTCAAATCTGATTCAACCTTCAATATGACTATTTTCACAGCTCAATTAGACCAGAACTAAACAATATATTATCATATAATTATTAGCAAAGTTGAATTAGAAGAGTATCCCCATTGAAAATCAAGTTATCATTAAGTTCAATCCAACTCATTTGCTGATTTTTGGCAGTTCAATCAAATCTGAAATGATAACTTCTAAATTGCACTTTGAAAGTGAAGGTAATGCTTCAAGCAACTAAACATGGATGAAATCAATCTAATATTAATGCTAATGCTCCTTGGTTTATCTCTAAACTACAAGAGGATTTAAAATCAGCCTCTCAGCTACAAATTCAAATGAAATCCACATTTTCGTTAATGAATTGGATAGAAATCAGCACTTAATTCATGTAAGGGAATTCAGCACATGCAATTGCTCCTTGGTTCATCTCTGAACATCAAGGAAGCCACAAGACCACCTCTCAATGGTAGGTTAAAGCAGAGGTTTAACAATGACATGGAAATTTCCCCAAATTCATAAAACAAATTTTGAAATCAGATTTGAAAATCAGAAATCAGTAATGGATAGTTTGCAACATTTCAAGGATTAAAACCTTGGAATTTACCATTGTTTCTTGATTCATTTCTGAACAAGAAGGAACCTAAAGATTAGCTTCTCAGCTACTAAGAAATCAGGGCTCCACAATAATGAAAACAGATTTGACAATTCTGAAATCAAAAATGGGAAAATATATTTCAGAAATCAGAAAATCAAATTTCTAATTGGGGATTGGATCTAAAACATGTCACTAGTTCTTGATTCATTTCTGAACAAGAATGAATCAAAAGACAACCTCTCAGTTGTAAATACAAATAAGATCTCACAATGTCAAGATTAGAATCCAATGAATTCAGGATTGTAGAAAACAGAAATCAGAATTGCAAACCAAAAATCAGATTTCAGTGCAGGAAATCAGATTTGTTCATATCACATAGATAACTAATTAGACTACTACCCTATCATAGGAGAAATAGAGTTTAACTCCTCATAATTACAAAGATTAATACAAGATAGAGTGAAGAACAGATATAGTTCATCCTGGCTTGAAGCTTGTTGACAGAAATCAACTCCTTCAGCTCAAGAACAGCCCACTTCAGTTCAAATCCAACCCCCAAATCTGTGCTCTATTACAATGGCCGACCTCCTCTCTTCTTCCCTAGGGTTCTCAGCTTATATCTGGTCTTTAATCACCCTTAGATCAGCATCTAAATGTCCCATAATATCTGATTGTGCCAAGTGTCCAGTCCTGACATTCCAACTGCAGAAATCAGCAACTTTTTGGAGTGGTCCCCCCACCTTTTTCCACCTTTATACACTTTGTTTTCCCTGCTAGAAAAGGTAGAACACCAAGCATCAAAATCCTCAAACAGGAAATGAACAAATAAGGATAAGAAGAGCCACTATGGTCAGCTCAAACATCAAGTATGATTAAGTGTTATGCAGAATTGCAAATCAAGATTAAAATGATAACTTATCAATGCCCGGAATGAGAACTTTGCATAAGTCTTGGAAAATGATCAAATATGGATGGTTCAGAGCATTGAATGCATCAAATGGATTATGGTGTGATCACTCGCTGGTCGCTATATGATTTTAACCCATTTTAGATGCAATTCATACATATCGAGTCTCACTTTTGCCTATTTTTGGGCCAATTATACTTGGAATGCAAACATTGTGATAACTAGTTGATATTCCTCATTTCATACTTAATTCCATGTGCATAGAGTTTCTGAAATGCCAAAATCCATTAATATTTAAATTCTATGCCAAGTTATCATTTTGAGGACAAGTTATCAAATTCTATGCCAAGTTATCATTATTTTGAATGAACTTATTTTCAATGATTTTCTTGCCCTAAATCCATCATTATCATGTATAAATCATATTTGGATAGTCACATCTCAACTTGTGCAAAGTTTTAAGTCCATTTGAACAAGTTATCATTTTTCAAGTGCCAAGTTATCGTTAAAGGGCAATTCTGTCATTTTGACATGCAAAACCATTAATTCTGCACAAGGACCATAAGCAATCATCTTGTTATTGTTCTAACCCATTGCTGGTCAAATTTCATCACATTTGGATAACCACAACTCAAGTTATCACAAGTTATCATTTTTAAGTCATATAAGTTATCGTTTTTGGACACACAAGTTATCACTTCTTAGAAATCTCATTCATATTTGATTTCTGAATGCACTCACTTGTTACTCTAGTCCATTTGATGCTTCTAATGCTTTGAATCACTTGCATTTGGATAATTTCCATGATTTGTGACAAGTTATCATTCCGGGCCTCTTAATTCATTAATTTTGATACAAGTTTTCATTCTTGCACAACACATAAACCCATATGATAATTGAACTAGTTACTAGCATTATCTTAATCCTTATTTGTCAAAATACTACTCAAGAGCTTTGATGCTTGCTGTTTGGGTTTTTGTAGCAAGAAGAAAAGGTGGCCAAAAGGTGGAAAAAGTAGGGGGGACCACTACTTTTTCCTGCACAAAAGGGAAGCTGTCACTGCTGGAATTTCTGCAGATGGACAGGTGGCTTAATCAGGAGGATTAGGACATTTAGATGCTGATCAAAGGGTGGAAAGGAGTGATATATAAGCTGGATTTTTCTGGAGGAGAAAGGAGGCTGGTCATTCAAGGGTTTGGAGAAAGGCAAGGAAGGGGGCTGCTGGATTTTGGGAGCTACTGCCGTGAGCTTGAAGGAACCATGAATTGTATCTGTTTCTTATCCCATTTCATGTCAAATTTTGTAATTATGAGGAGCTAAACTCCATTTCTTCTAGGATATGGTAGTAGTTTAGATTAGTTTTGGATGGATATGGACTGATTTGTAATCCTGCACTGAAATCAATTCTGGTTTTCAGATTTTAGAACTTTTCTGCATTGATTCATGTTATCATTAGATCCATTGTAAACCATGATTGAGATGTGTTATTTGATCTAATCACCCTTCAGAATGCATTAAGAGATAAAGTCAGATTTCTGAATTCCATTTAGTTGCAAATCTGATTTCTGAATTTGGTTTCCTGAAAATCTGATTTCCTATTTTTTCTGAATCTAATTTCCTGAACTGCAGAATCTGTTCTTCATTTCTAACCTGATTAATTGAGTCTTTGGGATGTTGGTATTGTCTCTATCTTGTTCAGAAATGAATCAAGATTGTTTGGGCAATCATTTGACTCAAACCAGATTTTCCATTAATTCCTGAACAGAAATCAGAAATATGATTTTTCTGGTTTTACATTTCTGAAATCTGAAGTGTTATAAATCTAATCTTGTCATTTGAAGACCCTATTTGTATTTATAACTGAGAAGTTATCATTTGGTCTAAACCTTGTTCAGAAATGAATCAAGAATCAATGCCAAGTTCTAGATACAAACCCAATTAGAATTCTGATTTCTACTTTCTGAAATCTGATTTTTCTGAAATCTGAATTCTGATTTTCTTGGGCTGTTTGAATCTGATTGTCATTGGGGATTGAATTAATTGAACAACTGAGAGGTTAACATCTATCACAATCTTGTTTAGAAATGAATTGAGAAGCTTTGACATTCCTATGATTCAAATCTGATTTGGTTTTTCCTGATTTGAATGAGTTGAATGAGTTGCTGATTTCTGGTTTCCTGAAATTCCTGAAATCTGATTTCCTGGGTTTTTGGATCTGATTGTCATCAAGGATTGGATAATTGAATAGTTGAGAGGCTAATATATGCCCTGATCTTATTCAGAAATGAATCAAGATCATTGACAATTCAGAATTCAAATCTGATTTTTCCAAAATCTGATTTCTTAGTTTGATTCTAATTCTATTTTCTGATTGTTTGGAATCTGATTTGCCAATTGTTAATCCCTATTTTATTCAAATCACTGAGAGGTGTACTTTAGGAATCCCTTGCAGTCCAGAGATGGGTCAAGGGGCATTTGGCAAACTTGAATTCCATCAATCCACATTGCTGATTTTTTTCCTGAAATGCTGATTTTTGTTTTCTCATTTAATTAACTTCTGATTTCCATTGTCAACCCTCATTTTAATCCACTACTGAGAAGTAGTCTTAAGGGCTTCTTTGAGATCCAGAGATGGTCCAAGGAGCAATGGGGATTATGAACTCATGTGGCCATATGGTTTGCATTTCCAATTGAGTGTGTTTGTGTGGATTCCAATTTATTTTGCAACCGAGAGGTTGACTTTGAATCCCCCTTGAATTCAGAGATGAATCATGGAACACAAGCACCATTATTGAGTATATTTTATCCTGGTTTGGTTGATTGGAATGATTCCATCTTTTTATGATTGCAAATGCAAGTTATCATTCCAAACTTCCATGGATTGCAAAAAATCAGCATTGAATCTTTCTTTTGAGCCCAATGATAACTTGATTTTCAGTGAGGACCCTCTTTTGATTCAACCTAGCTAACAATTATATAATCATATATTGCTTAGTTAGAGGCCAATTGAGCTGTGGGAACAACCATTTTCAAGTTGAATCAAAAGTTGGACATTTAGTGATAACTTGTTCCATTCCATCCTTAATTAATTTAGATGAACCCCAAATCCTAGAAGAACCTTCCTCATAGATAGTTAAATCTTTTTAGACTTCATTCTAGCATTTATAATTCAGTTTTGATAAATTTCCAAAACCCAAAAATCTGTTATCATTTCACTTTCTATAAAAAAATCTGTTTTCACTATTCATTAAAAATCTATTTTTAGCCACTTAAGTAGAACTAATCTAGATTGTTTTAGGGTGTTTTAGACTTCAAATTCTTGTGGATACGACAACCTGAGTCTACTACAACTTACCTGTGCACTTGCAGCTAGTGAGTTGGGAGACCAAAAAAATGAAAAATTGACATTTTCTTAAATTTTCAGCAAGTTATCACTAGAAAACCCAAATATCACTATCAGGGTGGCAAGTGAGTGAAGTCATAAATCAAATATGAATAGGATTTCATAGGAATGATAATTTGGGTGCCAAAACGATAACTTAAATGCCTTAAAAATGATAACTTATCATAACTTTGGTTGTGGTTATCCAAATGTGATCAAATTTGAACAACAATGAGTTAGGACAGTAATTTGATTGACTAATGCCTTTGTGCAGAATTGATAGCTTTGCATATCAAAATGATAGTTTTGCCCTTAAACGATAACTTGACACTTAAAAACGATAACTTGTGAAATGGAATGATAACTTTGTACAAGTTGAAATATGGTCATCCACATATGAATAATTCATGATGGCAAGGGATTTAGGGCAAGATAATCACTAAAAATTAGCTCAAATGGAAAAATGATAACTTTACACATTGGAATGATAACTTGCCCAAAAATTGATAACTTGTCATAGAATTATTATTTTTATGGATTTTAGCATTTCAGAACCTCTATGCACATGGAATTAGGTATAAAATGAGAAAGATCAACTAGTTATCACAATCCTTGCATTCCAAACATAATTGGCCAAAAGTTAGGCAAAATAAGGGCTCGATATGGGTGATTTGAATAGAAAATGGGTTAAAAACCTATTGTGATCAACTAGTGATCAAACTCTCCCAAGCTTAGCCTTTTGCTTGTCCTCAAGCAAAACATTCAGAAATTAAGGACAAACTTGAATTAACAATCCACAAATGAATTAAAAATTAGCTGAATTAGGTCTAATGAGTTTCCCACTTTGCCAACACTCCATCCCATTCTTTCCAATTCCCAAATTCTAGCTGAGGAGTCACAAAGGTTAGAGAAAATTTAAGCCATGAAATAAGTACTAACATTAACTGATTTTGATTTCAAGGATTGTCAACTTTACTAAAAAATTTGAAATATCAATCTCTTCATGAACATATTTTCCACTGTTTAAACACGTTTAACACCTGACTTTTATTTATGAAAATGCAACTAAACAGGTCAAGACCTAATTTTTATTCATGCTGGTCACAGGATAAAAATCCTAGTTTTATTCAGGAGAGATTCCTTTTTGGAATTTCACTCTCTTTATTCATGTATGCAATGCAATGCAAAATGCAACTTTTCACTTTTCCTTTTTTCATTTTTTTTCTATTCTGTTCATGAAGTGAGCAATGGTTCAAACTCAAGTATAGTTTAGACCCTTAAATGCAAATAGTCAAGGTTTCCTATTTAACATGGCAGCAAGAGCCTTGACCCCTTTCTAGACATCTTCTGCTTTCCATTTAATCCATGAATGTCAGTTAGTGTTACCCACAAAAAGAAAAATTTCAGCTGAAAATTAATTCAAATGCATCTGAATTGATAATGTCAATTAAAGCAACAAGACTATTGGCCAAGTTGACCACTTGGTATTGGAGTGTACCAACTGTCATAATGAGGAATTTCACCCATTTTAGAGTTAAAATAAAGGCAGGGATTAAATTGAGCCTAAAAAATGATAACTAGTGATAACTTGCTAAAACTAGTGATAATCGAGTGAAATCAATGACAACTTGTTCAAACAGTGATAATCTGGTGGTAAATGATGATATGAGCATTAAAGTAGATTGAAAACATGGTGTAAAATTTAGAAAAGCACCATATTTCCTCTCCCAAGCTTATTCTCAACACTGTCCACAGTGGTGAAAATATAGGCAAGGGAGAGGGCAGGGAGGGTATCAAATTCATGGAATTGGGCACTTGAATCCTTTTGCATCTCAACCAAAGGCTTTGGGTGGTCCATTCTTCATGAATTGCAATTAATCCTGCAGAGAAATAAAGGATATCAATGAAATTTGCAATATCAGATTTTTGGGGTGCACAATTCAATGAAATGCATTGAAATTCACTGAAATTTAGCAACAATGGATTTGGATAACTGATATGAATGATAATTCAAATATCAATATAATAATTATAGCATGAAGGAAAAGATAATATCAGTTGTCATTGGGATTTCAGTGAGAATATAAAAAATGAGTGTAGGGGTACTCCCTAAATGAAAATTTGTGGATTGATCTGATTCCTCCTTGACTTATTCCTGCAAAATAGAGAAAATTAGATATAAAATAGCTTGAGTTACCTTTCAAGAAGTGCCCTACTTTAGTGTCTTAGGCTAGACATTGTTACAAGTCTTGATATCAAGAAGGTTTAAATATTATGATGTGATCAAGTAGAGATCTCAATCTGTGGACAGTTTCACTAATCAAGTATGGATCTCTTAATTTTCCAATGATTGACCTTTGTTTTTCAGTTTGATTCCCTTCTCCATTGTACCAGAAATCTCCTAACTTCTTATCTCTAGAATCCTCATGTATAATATATGAATCCCCTGGACTAGGAAGAGGTTTCAACACCAATTGGGAGGAAGTGTCCTGAATTGAATTGGTGTGGGGTTCAGCAGTGAAAACCTCCTGCACTCCATTATGGAATTATGAACTTCCTACTGATTTGAGTGAATTCATAGCAGATTTATAGGCGTTTGCTTCTGGATCCTCTAATTCTCTCAAATGATCAAACATGAGACATCTCTGCAATGGGTCTTCAATTGGGATTATTGCCGAGGCTTGCCTGGCCTTGACCAATCTTTGAGGGAAAGGCACCTTATCAAAGATTCTGGCCTTAACTTCATTTTGAGGATTCTTGTCCTGGTTTCCCACCACAACTTCTTCAATTGGCTCTTCTACAGGCTTTGAACTTGCATTTGCTTTAGCTGAACTCTCCTCAACATGCTTCATTGGTTCCTCAACAATCCTTCCACTCCTGAGTTGGATAGCTTGAGCTTTTTCCTTGGGATTCACTTCTGTTTGTCTTGGGAAGAATATGGGTGGCCTAGTTGAGGTGTTGGCTTGTTGGGCAAATTGATTCTCAAGCACTTTTTGATGAGCACTTAGAGTTTCAAATCTAGAAGTTAATTTCAGCATTGTCTCTTCCTGATTCTCTTGTTTCTTCAAAATTTTCTGCAGCAACTCCTCCAATTTTGACATTTGGGTGGATTGAACTTGTGGTGACTCATATGGAGGTCCTTTCACTTGAACTTGTGGAGGCTGATATGGAGGTGGTTGCCAATTTAAATTCTACATAGGTTGCCCTTGGTAGTGATTGGCCTTATAAGAGAAGTAGGGAAGGTTCCCATTTTCTGGAGTATAGAACTCAGCAGGGGGCTTCACTCCATAATTACCCACAATATTCACTTGGTCTATGGCTTGCTCATGTTGCTACATTATCAGGTTACAACTCTTAGTGACATGGCCCTGATTTCCACACACATCATACCTTGATTCATAATTGGAAGTCTTGTTGACATTAGGGGACAAATTCAGCTTCTCCAATGCCCTTTGCAACCCTTGTTCAATCTGGACAGTAATGTTATTAACTTCATTTTCATTGGATAGCCTCCTTGTCCTGTCATGTGTAAGGAAATGGTGGTTCTTGGCCATGTTCTCAATTAATTGGTAGGCCTCATCAATGTTTTTGGAGGCAAAAATCCCTCATGCAGCAGTGTCCAATGCCACTTTAGATGGAAAATTCAAACCCTTGTGGAAATAGTAGACCAACTGCCATTTATCAAATCCATGGTGTGGACATGCCCTCAACAAGCTTTGGAGTCTTTGCCATGCATTACATATGTTCTCCTGATCCAATTGGTAAAACATGACAATCTGGTCCCAGTAGTTATCAGTTTTGCTAGGTGGAAAGAATTCAGCTAGAAACAATTGAACTATGGACTCCCAGTGGCAATCTCTTCAAGTTTGAGGGTCTTGTACCAGGTCTTTACTTTGTCCTTGAGTGAGAAGGGGAACAACCTCATGTAGACAGCATCCATGGGTATATTGTTGAAGTGAACAATGCTGCAATTCTCTTTAAAGTTGTCAAGGTGTGAAATTGGATCCTCATTTCCCAATCCAGCAAATTGGTATTGCCCTATCATTGTGATTAGTGCTGGATTCATTTCAAAGTTGGTAGTAGGTGCTAGGACTCCATTTCCTTGTTGATTTCTGACATTACTAGGAGAATAGCAATCCTTCAAAGTCCTTGGTGCAGCCATTTTTACTTGCTCCTCTTCTTCTTCTTTAAATATCCTTCTTCTTGCCTTCAACCTTTGCAATCTCCTTCTTCTTAAGAATCTTCTTTCAGGCTCAGGATCTGATTGGCAATGGTCCTCTTGATTGTCCAAATCCTGCATAAATGAATTCAGAAGTATTAAATTGAGAAAAGAAGGCAAACTAGACAAAAATTGAAAATTTGGAATGATAACTTGTAAAAATTGAAAATTGGCCTAACAAATGGATTAAAAACTAATCTAAAACTAAACTAAACTATCTAAGTTAGTCTAATTAACCTCAAATCCCCGGCAACGGTGCCAAAAACTTGATAGTGATATTGAGGGGGTTTAGTGATAACTTGCTGATTTTTGGGTCAAAAGTGAGATTTTTCAATTTTTGATCTAACTCCCTAGTTCACTCTCTATTGCAAGTATACAGGTCAATTGTAGTAACCCTAAATGTCGTATCCACAGTGATTTGAAGTCCTAGACTACCTAAAAACAATTTAGACTAACCCTATTTAAAATGGCAAAAACAGATTTTTTAAAGGAGGTGAAAATAGATTTTTAAAAGTATGCAAAATGATAACTGTTTTGAGGTTTCTGAAAAGTTAACTAAACTGAGTTATAAATGCTAATCTAGAGTATAAAAGGGTTTATCTATCAATGAGGAAGGTCATCCTAGGAATTGGGGTTCATCTAATTTAATTATGGATGGAAATGGACAAGTTATCTCTTTTTAGTCAAATCTGATTCAACTTTCAATATGGCTGTTTTCACAGCTCAATTAGACCAGAACTAAGCAATATATTGTCATATAATTATTAGCCAAGTTGAATTAGAAGAGTATCCACACTGAAAATCAAGTTATCATTAAGTTCAATCCAACTCATTTGCTGATTTTTGGCAGTTCAATCAAATCTGAAATGATAACTTCTAAATTGCACTTTGAAAGTGAAGGTAATGCTTCAAGCAACTAAACAGGGATGAAATCAATCCAATATTAATGCTAATGCTCCTTGGTTTATCTCTAAACTACAAGAGGATTTAAAATCAGCCTCTCAGCTGCAAATTCAAATGAAATCCACATTTCCATTAATGAATTGGATAGAAATCAGCACTTAATTCATGTAAGGGAATTCAGCACATGCAATTGCTCCTTGGTTCATCTCTGAACATCAAGGAAGCCACAAGACCACCTCTCAATGGTAGGTTAAAGCAGAGGTTTAACAATGACATGGAAAATTCCCCAAATTCAGAAAACAAATTTTGAAATCAGATTTGAAAATCAGAAATCAGCAATGGATAGTTTGCAACATTTCAAGGATTAAAACCTTGGAATTTACCATTGTTTCTTGATTCATTTCTGAACAAGAAGGAACCTAAAGATTAGCTTCTCAGCTACTAAGAAATCAGGGCTCCACAATGATGAAAACAGATTTGACAATTCAGAAATCAGAAATGGGAAAACATATATCAGAAATTAGAAATTCAGATTCCTAATTAGGGATTGGATCTAAAACAAGTTACTAGTTCTTGATTCATTTATGAACAAGAATGGATCAAAAGACAACCTCTCAGTTGTAAATACAAATAAGATCTCACAATGTCAAGATTAGAATCCAATGAATTCAGGATTGTAGAAAGCAGAAATCAGAATTGCAAACCAGAAATTAGATTTCAGTGCAGGAAATCAGATTTGTCCATATCACATAGATAACTAATTAGACTACTACCCTATCTTAGGAGAAATGGAGTTTAGCTCCTCATAATTACAAAGATTAATACAAGATAGAGTGAAGAACAGATATAGTTCATCCTGGCTTGAAGCTTGTTGACAGAAATCAGCTCCTTCAGCTCAAGAACAGCCCACTTCAGTTCCAATCCAGCCCCCAAATCTGTGCTCTATTACAATGGCCGACCTCCTCTCTTCTTCCCTAGGGTTCTCAGCTTATATCTGGTCTTTAATCACCCTTAGATCAGCATCTAAATGTCCCATAATATCTGATTCTGCCAAGTGTCCAGTCCTGACATTCCAACTGTAGAAATCAGCAACTTTTTGGAGTGGTCCCTCCACCTTTTTCCACCTTTATACACTTTGTTTTCCCTGCTAGAAGAGGTAGAACACCAAGCATCAAAATCCTCAAACAGGAAATAAACAAATAAGGATAAGAAGAGCCACTATGGTCAGCTCAAACATCAAGTATGATTAAGTGTTACGTAGAATTGCAAATCAAGGTTAAAATGATAACTTATCAATGCCCGTAATGATAACTTTACATAAATCTTGGAAAATGATCAAATATGGATGGTTCAGAGCATTGAAGGCATCAAATAGATTAGGGTGGCAACTGAGTGAAGTCAGAAATCAAATATGTATAAGATTTCATAAGAATGATAACTTGGGTGCCAAAATGATAACTTAAATACCTTAAAAATGATAACTTGTCATAACTTTGGTTGTGGTTATCCAAATGTGATCAAATTTGAACAGCAATGAGTTAGGACAATAATTTGATGATTGACTAATGCCTTTGTGCAGAATTGATAGCTTTGCATATCAAAATGATAGTTTTGCCCTTAAACGATAACTTGACACTTAAAAATGATAACTTGTGAAATGGAATGATAACTTTGCACAAGTTGAAATATGTTCATCCAAATATGAATAATTCATGATGGCAAGGGATTTAGTACAAGATAATCACTAGAAATTAGCTCAAATGAAAAAAGGATAACTTTGCACATTGAAATGATAACTTGCCCAAAAAATGATAACTTGGCATATAATTGTTATTTTTATGGATTTTAGCATTTCAGAACCTCTATGCATATGGAATTAGGTATAAAATGAGAAAGATCAACTAGTTATCACAATTCTTGCATTCCAAACATAATTGGCCAAAAGTTAAACAAAATAAGGGCTCGATATGGGTGATTTGAATAGAAAATGAGTTAAAAACCTATTGTGATCAGCTAGTGATCAGCAATATGGCTGCTCCAAGGACTTTGAAGGATTTTTACTCACCTAGCAATGCCAGGAATCAACTTGGAGATGGAGCTCTTGCACCTGTGGCAAACTTTGAAGTGAATCAAACACTTATTACTATGATTAGGCAATATCAATTCTCTGGATTAGGGACAGAAGATCCAGCCTCACATTTGGACAACTTCAAGGAGATTTGTAGTACAGTCCATTTCAACAACACTCCAATGAACTCCGTCTATATAAGGCTATTCCCTTTTTCACTCAAGGACAAGACCAAAATTTGGTACAAGACCCTCAAACCTGAAGAAGTAACCACTTCGGAGTCAATTATGCAACTATTTCTTTCAGAATTCTTCCCTCCTTCCAAAACTGACAATTTCAGGGATCAAATAGTCAGGTTTTACCAATTGGATCAGGAAAATATTTGTGAGGCATGGCAAAGACTTCAGGGGCTATTGAGGGTATGTCCACACCATGGTTTTGAGAGTGGCAACTAGTTAACTACTTTCATAAGTGGCTGAATAATCCATCCAAGGTGGCACTTGACACAGCTGCAGGAGGCATCTTTGCTTCAAAGAATATTGATGAAGCCTACCAATTGATAGAGAATATTGCAAAGAATCATCACTTTCTTACCCATGACAGGACTAGGAGACCACCTATGGATAATTCAGTGAACCATTTGTCATCTCAATTTGAAGTGTTGTACAAAACTTTGGAGAAGATGAATCTAACTCCTAATGTTAGCAAGGCTCCTACCTCTGAGTTTAGGTGTGATGTGTGTGGTAATCAAGGGCATGCCATAGAAAGCTGCAATCTGATTATGCAGCAGAGTGAATAATCAATTGATTCAGTGAATGTGGTGGGCAATTATGGAGTAAAACCCCCTTCTGAATTCTACACTCCAGAAAACAGAAATCACCCATATCTATCATACAAGGCAAACCATTATCAAGCCCCACCCATGCAGAATCCTAATTGGCAGCCAAAGATTTTGCCAAGAAACCAACCTCTTCCCCATCAAAATCAAACTAATGATCCAATCCAGAGACCTACATATGAGCCACCTCAAGGTCAAGCTTTTCAATTCCAAACTGAAATGAAGGAGATGCTACAACAAATTTTGAAGAAGCAGGACAGTCAAGGAGAGGAGATACTAAAAATAAATTCTAGAGTAGATGCCATGAATGCAAACCAGAAGATGCTAGAAAATCAAATTGCTCAGCAGGCTAGCACCTCAGCTAGACCTCCGATGTTCTTCCCTGGACAGCCAGAAGTGAACCCAAAGGAGCAAGCCAAGGCCATTCAGCTTAGGAGTGGAAGAATTGTGGAAGAACCAACAATGAAAGCTGAAGATAAACCCTCTAAATCAGATTCAAAAGCTGTTGATAAGCCAAATGAAGAACCTGTAGTGGAAATCAGAAACCCAGGCCCTCAAAATGAAGCCAAGGCCAGGGTCTTTGACAAAGTACCTTTCCATCAAAGGCTAATCAAGGCAAGGCAGGACCAACAATATGGAAGGTTTTTAGAAATCTTGAAGAAGCTATACATAAATGTGCCATTTGTAGAGGCAATTCAAGAGATGCCTTCATATGCAAAATTTTTGAAGGAAATCCTAACCAAGAAGAAGAGAATTATGGAATGTGAGACTATTGCACTAACTGAAGAGGCTTCTGCAATAATTCAAAACAAGCTACCTCCTAAGCTAAAGGATCCAGGGAGTTTCTCCATTCCATGTGAGATAGGAAATAGAAAAATTCAAAGGGCCATGTGTGACTTGGGTGCTTCTGTAAGTGTTATACCCTTGTCTCTATGCAGGAAACTTGAAGTAGGAGATATGAAGCCCACCAACATGTCTCTACAGCTGGCTGATAGGTCCATCAAATATCCCCATGGAATCATTGAAGACATACCCCTAAAGGTTGGGAAATTCTATATACCAGTGGACTTTGTGGTTTTGGATATGGATGAGGATTTGAATACACCCATCTTGCTTGGAAGACCCTTTCTTGCCACTGTTGGAGCTGTCATTGATGTTAAGGAGGGGAGATTGGCCTTCCAAATTGGTGAAGACAAAATAGAGTTCAACCTTGCACAAGTTATCAGCAGGCCAGCTTGTCAACAAGATGATTTTGGGGATGGACAGATTGATCAAATTGTGGAGCAAGCCTCAGCAATCATACCCATTGAAGATCCATTGCAAAGGTACCTCATGTTTGATCATTTGAAGGAATTGGAGGATCCAGAGGCTGCAGCATACCAATCAGCATTGAATCTGTCCAAATCAGTGGAAAATTCAGGAAATCAGCACCAAGTTCAGGAAGTTATCACTACTGAACTCCAAGGAACTCAAGCCAATTCTTCCAAATTGGAACTCAAGTCTCTCCCCAACAACCTGAAGTATGAATTCTTGGGGGAGAATTCAACATTTCTAGTTATCATCAATGCAATCTTGCCCAATAATCAAGTTGAAGAGCTACTGAAAAAACTAAGGTTGTACTAGGAGGTAATTGGCTATTCCATTGATGACATTAAGGGTATTAATCCCTCAATTTGCATGCATAGGATCCCCATGGAGGACAGCTACAAGCCCTCCATTGAATGCCAAAGAAGACTCAACCCAATTATGAAGGAGGTGGTCAAAAAGGAAGTGTTGAAGTTGCTGAATGCTAGGATTATTTACTCAATTTCATATAGTGAATGGGTCAGTCCTGTCCAAGTGGTGCCTAAGAAAGGAGGGATTACAATAATCAAATCAGATTCTAATGAACTCATACCCACTAGGACAGTCACAAGATGGATGATGTGCATTGATTTCAGGAAATTGAACAAGGCAACTAGGAAGGACCATTTACCACTTCCTTTCATTGATCAAATGTTGGAAAGATTGGCAAGACACTCTCACTTTTGTTATTTGGATGGCTATTCAAGTTTTCTACAGATTCCCATTCATCCACAAGATCAACACAAGACAACCTTCACTTGTCCATATGGGACATTTGCATATAGGAGGATGCCATTTGGATTGTGCAATGCCCCTGCCACATTTCAGAAGTGTATGATGTCCATCTTTTCAGATTTCATTGAAGATATTATGGAGATGTTTATGGATGATTTTTCAGTTTATGAAGATTCCTTTGAAGCTTGTTTGGAAAATTTGACAAAAGTGTTGCAAAGGTGCAAGGAATCCAATCTAATTTTAAATTGGGAAAAGTGTTACTTCATGGTTCAAGAAGGAGTGGTATTGGGCCACATTGTATCTAGTAGAGGGATTGAAATGGACAAGGCAAAGATTGAAGTCATTGAGAAGTTGCCACCTCCAAAGAATGTCAAGGCAATTAGGAACTTCTCAATGATAACTAGGCCTCTTACCAAGCTGTTGGCCAAAGATGTTGAGTTCAATTTTGATGAAGAGTGCATGAAAGTCTTTAAGCAATTGAAAGAAGCCCTCATCTCAGCCCCTATAGTTCAGCCACCTGATTGGTCCATACCTTTTGAAGTCATGTGTGATGCCTCAGATCAGGCTATAGGAGCAGTGTTGGGGCAAACCAAGGATAAAAAGCACTATGTCATTTGCTATGCCAGCAAAACTTTGGATTAGGCTCAAATTAATTATGCAACCACTGAGAAGGAGTTGTTAGCTGTGGTGTATGCATTTGATAAATTCAGACGTTACTTGGTGGGATCCAAAGTAATTGTATTCACATATCACTAAGCAGTGAGACACTTGATCAACAAGAAGGAATCCAAGCCAAGGCTCATTAGATGGATCCTATTGCTGCAAGAGTTTGATGTTGGAATCAGGGACAAAAGAGGCAGTGAGAATCTAATTGCTGACCACCTATCAAGGATGGAAGGAGTTCAGGAGTCCTCAACACTTCCTATCAATGACGCCTTCTCTGATGACATCTTGATGGCAATATTAACTCATCAAATTCCCTGGTATGCGGACATTGTGAATTACCTAGCTTGTGGAATTGTCCCTCCTGACTACACTTATTAGCAAAGGAAGAAGTTCTTTCATGACCTGAAGGATTACTACTGGGATGACCCCCTCTTGTTCAAAAAGTCTCCTGATGATATGTACAGGAGGTGCGTACCACAATCAGAATTTCAGGATATATTGGAGGCTTGTCACTCATCTCCATATGGTGGACATGGTGCCACACAGAAGACTGCTGCCAAGGTTCTATAGTCTGGTTTCTTTTGGCCCAGCCTATTCAGAGATGCTCACTTATATGTGAAAAGTTGTGATGAATGCCAAAGGACAGGCTCTATCTCAAGAAGGAATAAAATGCCTCAGCAAGGAATTCTGGAGGTTGAGATATTTGATGTATGGGGCATTGACTACATGGGTCCATTTCCTAGCTCATATGGTTTCAAGTTTATTTTATTGGCTGTGGACTATGTATCTAAATGGATATAAGCCATCCCTACCATATCTGCTGATTCTAGGGCTGTGATCAAGCTGTTTAAGGAGATAATCTTCCCAAGATTTGGAATCTCAAGGGTGGTCATAAGTGATGGAGGGAGCCATTTTATTGAAAAATGCTTTTTGAACCTCCTAAATAAATATGGAGTTAAGCACAAAGTTTCCACTGCCTACCACCCTCAAACCAATGGCTAGGCAGAGATATCAAATAGGGATATAAAGGCCATATTGGAGAAAACAGTTTCATTAACAAGGAAGGATTGGAGTTTGAAGATGAATGAAGCTCTTTGGGCATACAAGACAGCATATAAAACCCCAATAGGTCTCTCTCCCTACAAATTGGTTTATGGAAAGACATGTCATCTTCCAATTGAGTTGAAGCATAAGGCATATTGGGCAGTAAAGACACTCAATTTTGATATGCAAACATGTGGACAAAAGAGGCTTCTCCAAATTGATGAGTTGGATGAGATTAGGCTAAATGCCTACCATAATTCAAAATTTTACAGGGAAAGGACCAAGAGATGGCATGATAGCAAAATTCTGAAGAAGGAATTCAAGGTTGGAGACTTGGTATTATTGTTTAATTCAAGGTTGAAACTATTTCTTGGAAAGTTGAAATCAAGGTGGAGTGGACCCTTCAAAGTCCACAAAGTTTATCCTTATGGTGCTGTGGACCTTCTAAATGATAAGGATGATGTATTCAAGATTAATGGACAGAGGTTGAAGCCATATAACCCCATAGCTCAAGAATCAGCTAAGGAGGTGTTGAATTTGAAAGATTTGTCAAGTTTGCCTAGCTGAATTCAAGTGGAAAGTTGTCCAGCCTAAGACATTAAAGTAGGGCACTTCTTGGGAGGTAACCCAAGCCATTTTACACTTAACTTTTCTGTTTTGCAGGAATAAAGAAGGGAGGAATCAGATCCATCCACAATTTGAAAGAAGGGAGTACCCCTACCCTCATTTTTTATTTTCCTCACTGAAATCCCAATGATAACTGATATAATCTTTTCTCTCATGCTGAAATCATCATATTAATATCTGAATCATCATGCAAATCATTTATCACAATCCATCTTAGCTGCATTTCAGTGGATTTCAGTGAATTTCAATGTGTGCACCCTAAAAATCTGAAATTTAATGTCTCACTGATATCTCCTACTTCTCTGCAGGATTGGTCCAAATTCATGAAGAATGGATCACCCTAAGCCCCTGATTGAGATGCAAGACCCATTGGAAGGGATCAAATGCAAAATTCCATATATTTCATACCCTCCCAACCCTCTCCCTTGCCTTAACTTTCCAACACTGTGGACAGTGTTGAGGCTAAGCTTGGGGGAGGAAACCTGGTGCTTTTCTAACCTTTACACCATGTTTTCAATTGATTTTAATGTCCATATATCATTTATCACCAGGTTATCAGTAGGTTTTGCAAGTTATCACAAGTTATCACTCGGTTATCATTTTTTGGGCTCAACTCAATTATGAATTTATTTTAACTCTAAAATGGGTAAAATACTTCATTATGACAGATAGTACACTCCAATACCAAGTGGCTAACTTGGTCATTAGTCTTGTTGCTTTAATTGGCTATTCAATTCAGATGCATTTGAATAAATTTTCAGCTGAAAAATTTTCCTTTTTGTGGGTCACACTAGATGATACTTATGGATTGAATTAGTAAATCAGATGTCTAGAAGGGAATCAAGGCTCTTGCTGCCATGTTAAATAGGAAAACTTGACTTTTTGGATAAAGAGATCTAAACTATACTTGAGTTAGAACTATCGCTCACTTCATGAACAGGATAGAAAAATGAGAAAAAGTAAAAGTAAAAAGTTGCATGCATGCATAGAAAAAAAAGAAGAGAGCAAAACTTTCAAAGGAATCTCTCTTCAATGCAAAAAGAAAAAAAATTTAGGAGAGCAAAACTTCCAAAGGAATCTCTCCTAAATAAAGCATGAATAAAAATTAGGTGCTAAACCTATTTATTTGCATTTCATGAATAAAAATCAGGTGCTAAACCTGTTTATTTGCATTTCATGAATAAAGGTCAGGTGTTAAACCTGTTTAAGCAATGAAAATCTATTCATGAAAGGATTTGTAGTTCAACCTTGTAGTAAAGTTGACAATTCCTAAAGATTCAAACATGTTATTGCTAGTACTCCTTCCATGGCTTAAATTTGCTTTAGCCTCTGTGATTCTCTATCTAGAAATTAAGTTTTTAGAAAGAATGAAGTGTTGGCAAAGTGGGAAACTCATTGGATTCAATTTAGCTGACTTTTACTCATTTGTGGAGTTTTAATTCAAGTTTGTCCTTAAACTCAGAATGTTTTGCTTGAGGACAAGCAAAAGGCTAAGCTTGGGAGAATTTGATCACTAGCTGATCATAGTATGTTTTTAACCCATTTTCTATTCAAATCATACATATCGAGCCCCTATTTTGCATAACTTTTGGCAAATTATGTTTGGAATGCATGAATTGAGATAACTAGTTGATCTTCCTCATTTCATACTTAATTCCATGTGCATAGAGGTTCTGAAATGCTAAAATTCATAAATAATTCAATTCTATGCCAAGTTATCATTTTTAGGACAAGTTATCACTCCAATAGGTCAAGTTATCATTATTTTGAGTGAACTAATTTTCAATGATTTTCTTGCCCTAAATCCATTACTATCATGAATGAATCATATTTGGATGGTCATATCTCAACTTGTGCAAAGCTTTAAGTCCATTTGAACAAGTTATCATTTTTCCTTTGCCAAGTTATCGTTAAAGGGCAAACTATCATTTCGATATGCAAAACTATCAATTCTATACAAAGAACTTAAGCAATCATTATATTATTGTCTTAACTCATTGCTGTTCAAATTTGACCACATTTGGATAACCACAACCAAAGTTATGACAAGTTATCGTTTTGGCACCCAAGTTATCATTCCTATGAAATCTTATCCACATTTGATTTTTGACCTTATTCACTTGCTATATTAATCCCTTGGATGCTTCTAATGCCTTGAACCACTTTTATTGGATAAATTTCATGATTAGTGCAAAGTTATCATTTCCGGATTCCAAAACTATCAATTTTTCATATCGATTTCCATTCTTGCACAACACCAAATCCCATTTGATGTTTGAACTAGCAACTATCATTATCCTAATCCTTATTTGTTAAAATCTCATTTAAGGATCTTGATACTTGCTGTTTTGGGTTTTGTAGCAGGGAAAACAAGTTGGAAAAAGGCGGAAAAGGAGGGGGGGGGACCACCTACTTTTTGCTGTCCTAAAAGCTGTCACTAAGATATTTTCTAATCCAGAGGACAGGTGGCTCACATCAGAGGCTATGGAACTTTCTAATGCTGATATAAGGGTGGAATGAAGGGATATATAAGCTGAAAACCCTAAGGAATGAAGAGGAGGCCGTCCATTGTGCAAAAGGGGGAGCTGTTTTGGAGTGGAAGAGGAGCTGGAATGCTGCTGAGCTGAGCAGATTTCTGCAGAATAGCCCTGAATCTAGATGAATTACTTCTATTCTTCACTCTATTTTGTAACTATATTTGTAATTATGAGGAGCTAAATCCTATGTCTCCTAGGATAGGGTAGTAGTCTAGGTTAATTTTGAATGGATACGGACTGAATTGAATCCTACACTGTTATCAATTCTGATTTTTAGATTCCTACATTGATATGAATTTGTTCTTGCCATTGTTAGATCCTATTTGTAACTATAACTGAGAAGTTATCATTTGATCTAATCTTCATTTAGAAATGAATTAAGAATCAATGTCAAGTTTCTGGATTCCATTCTAGTTGAAAATCTAATTTCTGATTTTCTGAAATCTGAACCTGCCAATTTCTGATTTTTTTTAACTATTCAAATCTGTTGTCATTGGGGATTTGTTTAATTGAATAGCTGAGAGGTTGTTATTGGTCCCAATCTTGTACAGAAATGAATCAAGATACTTTGACATGTTTATGATTCAAATATATTTTCCCAATCTGAAATCTGCATTCCTGAATTCTGATATTTTGATTTCTTTTGGAATCTGATTTGCTAATTGAACCTCTAATTTCATTCAATTACTGAAAGGTGAACCCTAAGGATTTTTTGTTGTCCAGAGTTGGATCAATAAGCATTTAACCTATCCTGAATTCCAATGAATAGCATTGCTGATTTCCTTGTTGTTTTCCCAATCTGATTTTTGAAATTATCTTACTGAATTCTATTTTATGATTTCTTGGGAATCTGATTGCCATTGTTATGCCCTACTTTAATCTACCATTGAGAGATGGTTTTAAGGACTTCCTTGAGATTCAGAGATGAGCCAAGGAGCAATGACAATTTTTGATTTCCCAAACTTGTATTAGGTGCTGATTTCTATCCAATTCATTAATGGAAATGTGGATTTCACTTGAATTTGCAGCTGAGAAGCTGATTTTAAATCCTCTTGTAGTTTAGAGATAAACCAAGGAGAATTTGCATTAATATTGGATTGATTTCATCCCTATTTAGTTGATTGAAGCATTCCTTTCATTTTCAAGATGCAATCTAGAATTTATCATTTCAGATTTTATTGAAATTGCCAAAAAATCAGCAAGTGCATTGAGTTGAACCTAATGATAACTTAGTTTTCAGTGAGGATCCTTTTCTAATTCAAGCTAACAATCATATGACAATATATTGTTTAGTTCTGATCTAATTGAGCTGTGAAAACAGCCATTTTAAAGGTTGAATTGGATTTGACTAAAAAAATTGATAACTTGTTCCATTCCATCCATAATTAAGTTAGATGAACCCCAACTCCTAGGAGAACCTTTCTCTTTGATAGTAAACCCTTTTTAGCTTCTAATCTAGCATTTATAATTCAGTTTTGAAAATTTTCCAAAATCCCAAAAATAATTATCATTCTGCACAATTAAAAATCTGTTTTCTAATTCCTTTAATTTCCTATTTTTAGCCACTTAAGTAGAACTGGTCTAGATTGTTTTAGGGAGTTTTAAGCTTCAAATCTTTGTGGATACGACAACCTGAGTCTACTACAACTTACCTGTGCACTTGTAGCTAGTGAGTTGGGGAGACCAAAAAATTGAAAAATTGCACTTTTTACATAAAATCCAGCAAGTTATCACTACACCCACCATTTCACTATCACAGTCACACCGCGTAATATTACGGAGTACCAAGTTATCCGCCCTTAGGTGCATTTATCCTATAAAGCCATCTTTATGAATGGCTTTGTTATGTGGTGTTACCCGTAGGGTACATCTTTTGTATCTTTAATATGTAATAAGACTCTTATACCTACGGTACACTAGGAGGAGTTCACTAGTGCCTTCCGAGGCCCATATGTATGTTATGTTTCATCATATTCAATACAAGAAAGCTTTCCTTTAATTCTAGTGTCATGGCCTTGAGCGTGGGGTGGCAACCCACATCGGTATCCCTTCGTGGCGTCTTGTGGTTCCTCGGCTGCCCCTTCAGACTTTAAGCGCCCAAGTGCCTGCATTAGCGCCGCAACACGCTAATGCCACGGACCCATGACGAGTAGTCCAACACTCAGGTCATGTCCGTGATTGAATGCCTATAAGAGCGACTCTTGGCATAGTCGTCTCGACTATAAATCTTCCGTTGCTACTCAAAAATAGGCTTGGCTAGGTGCCTATCCGTCTAGTCGCCGCACGTGGTCTAGTGTCCGAGAATGATCCCGTGACAAGTGGTATCAGAGCAGTTCATCCTGCTCGGATCACCAGACGACGATGACAAGCTTGTGTCGTCGTGAAGTGCCTTGGCATAGGAAAAGTGCTTCCGCTCAAAACTCTGGTACGCCCAAGTGCACTGGTGCCATGGTCTTCCATCATGGATGCCAACGAGGTATGCATGGAAAGCGTCTTCGCCGCATGCCCAGTCGTGCTCTGCGGCAAATTTCTCATACACACGCGTTGTGTCAAAGAACGTTCGTCATGCATTATGATGGCGGATTGATTGCCCCACTTGTCATGCGTCGCTCACTCGAGCAAATCAACCACCCCAGGTATACAGTCGGGAATCTTGAAGTATCGCGCTGCGTCAAGAGTGGCCATATGCTCCGCATGATGGTCTTGCGCTACCCATACCAAGAGGTCGCCTTACACAAGCATCATATAACTCGAAGAACCCGTGTCACATTCAGGGACTATCGGTCATGCACTATCATGATAATCTGGTGCTTCTCGATATTTTGTGACGTCGCATCACATGCCCAGTCATGCAACGTGAAGCGCATAACCACTCCACGAGAGAAGTTGGCTCAAGGTTAAGCATCAAGGTTCATGATCCCTTTCGGCTAAGGAACATCATCCTTTTGGCTATGGAATATCATTCACAAGCATCTTGTCGTGCTGACAGCATCACCTGCCACGCCAAGATGACTTTCACTGATGGAGCAAAGCTTTGAGTACTTGCAAACACTTAGGGATGAGTTGTCAGCCTTGCCTGCCTCATCAAGTGTCATCCCGCAAGCGGCGTGATGTCAACCATCAATAGTTGGGACGAACTTGCTACATGCCACCGCAAATCGACGCCTCAACTCAACGACCAATTTGGCAAATGGTCTGAGCGTCGAGCATCGGCGAATCCTGACATGCTACTGTCAACTGTTCCACCGCCAACCGAAGGAAGGAGTGCCCTTACCTCTCGGCCAACGCCTCGAATAATCGAAGCGGCCTCCAAGGATCGGAGTCCACAAAGTTTCGAAGGACACACTAGCGATGAGTAATTTTCTTTGATTGAGTCTTGTTAAACCTAAAGTAAATTGTCAAATATTGATGTGTTAGGTAAATAAGATAAAAGATGAAAATTATTGGATCTCCATGTTCTCCGATTGTCTCTAATCCCCTAGGCCATATTGTTATTGAATTGAATTGAATGGGACAGACAGTGTAGTTAAAGGTTTGAGACGTCGTCATCCTTTAAAGAAACTATGGTTGTCCTGTGTTTGGTCATGGTCCCCCACCATTCACAAATCATTGTTAGCCTATTATTGGAAGGCGACTTGCCATGGCTTGATCCCCACTGGCCTACATAAAAGAGACATAGAGTTTTTCCTAATTGACTGAACGCTCCCTATTGTATTGGATATGTCACGATTCCAATTTAACCCGCGAGTTAAACTAGAGTTCACAACTCATTACGGACGATCAAATAAAAGTATGAAGAAATGCGGAAACGTGATGTAATTTACTCTTCCTTTTACAATATAAGAGTAAAAGTATATATCATTAAATAAATTATACAATATGTGATCATTTCAAAGCAAACTAATACTCCTTAAGTTGTACATTTTACAAAATAAATTTATTTTCGTTACAACTTATTTTGACAAAAATAGTAAACTCGACCAACTCTCTTGACATCCTAACAAAAGGATACGAGAATAATAACTCCCCTTAATACCTTTACATCAAAAGAGTTATCCTTGCTAAGATTATTAGCTCGCTCAATCCAAGAAGCTATACTGATCTGAAAAAAATATTAGAAACAATATTATGAGCAAAAATAGCTCAGTAAGTTGATAACTCATAGCCTATGTGTTACCAACTCATCAATTTGGAGGGACATAGAAAAACATGCAATAATCATAATAGCAAAATAGACATTTTTATATATTTGATAATTACATATAAACATACTAATCAGAAACATCGCACTCAACTTGCAATCAATATCATATAAATCACATCAAACATATGTATGCAAATGCAACACTCTCATATGAATGCACGGATTACCAACTGGGCAGTGGTCGGTAGGTGGATTCTAGAGGTGGCTTTCATCGTGATCGGCGATGTAGCACTTAGCTCCATTCTACCTCATCCCTTTCGGGGAACAATCATATAGCGATAGGTGGATTCTAGAGGTGGTCCCTACGGATTCTAAAGGTGGCCCCCATCGCGACTATTCATGATGTGGCACTTAGCTCCGCATGGCACTTAGCTCCAGTTTATCTCACCCCACATCTGGGAAACAGAAATGATGTATTGATTCTAGAGGTGGCTCCCATCATGATCAACGATGTAGCACTTAGCTCCAACCATCATACATGCAATGCAGGCATATGCAGATGCATGATTCATCATATAACAAACATCTCGAGTATCAGAAGATGAAACAAACTCATTCAAACGAAATAGGATTACATCCCATAAGATGGCTCCATAACATTTCACATATACTTTACCAATGAACCATCAATTGATCAATCATTCAAACCATAATTTCCATATAAACTTGACGATATATGAATTTAATACATATAACAATTGTATCTCAAATATTAGAAGATGAATCATATCAAATACCATTTCAAACGAAATAAGATTGCACGTCTCGTAATCCATTCATATCATATCATATATGCTTTTTCAAATATGCAATCGTACAATCATTCATATATACTTTTCATAGTTGCCTTTCTTGAAATCAATTCATAACATATACAAAACATATTCAATACTTAATAATTCATGTCACACCAAATTCAAAAGAGGTGAAAACATAGAGTAGGAGAAATCAACTTACCTATAAGAGCTACCAAAAGATTTTTCCTTTCCTTTTTCACTACTTTACTCTTCTACTCCTATACAATATTAATAAGAAACACATCACTTCTATGCTCTGAACAGAAGCCTATTACACATGAAACACAACTAATTGAAATGATATATGAATCTTAAACATTTACTCTTTTAACTATTAAACATAAGGATTGACCTAATATTATGACAGATTGTAAACATAGTAAAGAAAAATCCATATCCTCTGGTATACATAATCAAATGACATCACTTCAATTTTATTTACTTTTATATTACATAGGTAATAATCTGTAAAAGTTTCATATCCTATTTCATTATGGTTTGCTCTCATGAAAATCAACATTCAGCCTAACTTTTATGTTGTTTCTATGTTCTGACAGGCTGAGTAACATTACTTTTATGATTTATATAAAATAACAAACATTCCCTATTCTGGTACTTTTAATTTTCCTAAATCGTAGACATCCTAGGGTACAACTCGTAAAATTACTTGAATTTATATCTATTTGTACTGAGCACAATAAATTTAACCAATACTAGCATAATCTGCCCTAAGCTCCATCCTGACAGACTGAGTAAGGCTCGGTAAAATATTTATAACTTTCGCTACACATATCATTTTCTAGTGATTCCAATTGTCAATGAGACCTAACATCTATATAAAATAATTCCATGACATATTGGATTTAATACTTACAAATGCGGGTAGCAATTTCGGTGGATAGGGTGATAGTGCCTTAATCCTGATGGCATAACTTTCGTTTCATAACTCCTATTAACATGATTCCAAATCTCATGTAAACTAGTCTCAGAGATTATTCTACATGTTAAATTTCATAATTTTTAAGGGCGAATTGATATGAAAGAAAATCTTAGGAAGAACATCATCAGTCTAGGGTTAGAATCTTCACCTTTAATGATCTTCCTTCTCGAATTTCCTTCAACGTCCATGAAAGGAGTCATCGTCTGAAATTTTATGTGTGTTGTCTAGAGAGAATTATAAGATCATACGAATTTTTCAGATTTTTATCACTTTAATAGGTCGGTTGAAAAAATAGTCTAAGTATGAAGTGGCAAGCTGCTAGCTTGCTGGCAGCTTGCATGTCAAGAGTTGAAATTCTTATCCAATTAAAATTTAACATTTAAAAATTATTAATTTCATCCCTAATTGATATTAATTAATATAATATAATCCATGTAATTTATTCACATCATGTGCCACTTGGCGACATTTGATTGGTCCACTAGACTTAAATCTAATCTTAACAAATCACATGCATAATTAAACTTTAGTACTTTAGTTAAATTTTATGAATTCTTGTTATATCACTGCGTGACATGACAACATATACTACACCACATATATTCAATTGATTATAGCCATATAATATAGAATCCAATATGGATTAGATCATGGATATTACAGGATAACTCTAAACATTGATAAATTGAATTGAATTGAATAGATCATAGTCATTCGGATATTGGTGTTGACTGGCATTGCCTCATCACGTTGAATCGAATGGAATTGTTATTGGTCAATGACCAGTGATATTGAATTGGAAATTGTTAAATTGAATAGTGCCATGGTGATCAGGCATAATTGATATTATTAATTGTTAAATCAATATTGATCGGTCATTTGACCTTCTCCTGTTCCTTCCTTTTGATATATGGCTTTATCGTCCTATTGTTATATTGAATCATTGATCCAATGCTCTATTGTTAATTGAGAAATGCCACATTGATCAGGCAATTGTTAATTATTATCGCTATTGATTGATTTTATGACCTTAGCCTGATCCATCAGATTAATCTATTGATCCATTGATATTGTTCCTTCGTCGTATTGACTCATTGTATATTAATTTATTGTTTATCATATCACATTGTTCATATATTCAATTGATTGTTGGCTCTATCTTGAACATTATTGATTTATTGATCTTATTGATAAATTGTTATCATTATTGATAGGTTTTCCAATTTTAGTCTGATTAATTCTATTGACTTATTGACATATTGATCCATTATAACACCAGGCTGCTATGTTGATCCACCGATCCATTGTTATATTTATCATCTAATAAATTGATGCATTGCTATATTGATCAGTGTTACATTGATTTATTATTTATTGCATAGTATTATTTATTATTTATTTGCTCAATTATTGTTCTATTGATTCTACCTTTGAACAACATTGATTATTATTCATATGATCATGTTTAGACCTTACGTACTAAGTATTTTTATACTCATGATATTTTCTGTACCTGGATCCATGCAAGATGATATGATGGTGATGGTGAGACGGATGGTGGCTCCTCTGACGAGTGACATGCACATGGGTATAAGATCTATTATTGTATAAACATGGGCCCTGACCCATAGGTCATTATATAGAGTTTTAATAGCTTACGTATATTGTATTTAAGTCTTCCACTAATGTAAGCCAGTTTGTTGACTAGTCAAAGTCAAGATATTGTATTGAGTGACGTCACCGAGATATCTTTCTGGACAGGCAAAGAAAAAAAATCTCGGAGCGTTACAAAGATATCAGAGCCTAACGAGAGACACTTCTTAGATGTCTATAATAGATAGAGTCCATTTGCACACGTCATGAGCAACCACCACGCCATCAAGAAAGGGTCAAGTAAGTTCTTTGAACCATAGTTACCTTTATAACTAAATGTTATATGGAAGGTAGAGCCTTTCAAAATTATGGATAAAATGAAGGATAACCCAGATTTTTAAATTGATGAGATGGAATGATTCATTGATGGTATAAGGCAACGCCTAAGGAGGTTATTCCTCGGAATAACCGAAGTTCTAAGGAGGTTATTCTTGATAGAATAGATCAAGTCCTAAAGAGGTTATCCCGGATGAGGTGAGAATATAACAAGTTATGGAAAAGGACTAATTCTTGCTTATGTTTTATGGATATAGATGCCTCGTAAGATGATTATCCCACACTAGATTCCTAGAACCCAAAGAGTGAACCTCAATGAGCAAATCCACGAGCCCAAGACCTTCAAAGGAATCTGGCACATGTTAATGGGCTCCAAGAAGAGCAGTTGAAATAGGGAATATCCATCGCACGGGTCTCACTCAGTACATACTGAGCACTCCAACACTAGGAGCCATGACTTATCACCTCGTCAAAGATCGTAGATATACTATAGAAAGATATAGCAAGTTGCAGCCCCTCAGATTGAGGGAAGGACAATTTCGAGAATGCAAAGTGGTGGATTGAAGAACTTTTAAAGATGGACTGTGATGATGACCGCAAGATAAATTTATGCCACTCGAAAATTGACTGCTAAAATGAGAGATCGGTAGAAAGCTTTAAAGGCCACTACACTTTCCGAACAAGACATGACCACTAAGGCTTTGAAAGATAGGTCCTTGCCTATGAGAGAGGCAGGAAGTAGAAGGAATACCTCACACTATAATAGCGTGGTATGGCAATAAAGTACTTGACCAAGTTCTTGATCTTGGAAAGGTACACCCCATTGCAACAAACTGAAATGGACCACGTGAAGCACTGGGTGGGTGGCCTTAAGCCCATCCTTCGAGAAAGAGTGAATGAGGGAAACTGTTAGACCCCCCAGTTTGTTAAAGAGTTTATCATCCATCTAGCATATGGTGATAAAAACAAGTGACAAACAGCAGAATCAAACAGCCGCTAACCAATATATAAATCGTTATGAAAAGAGACAAGTTATCCTGACAGTAATGACCAACGTAACGATCATCAAAGAGATGATCAAGGCAAGGGAATGATTGATTCGAAATCCAATGATAAAAAAATAATGATACTTTGTTTCCACTGTAAATGTATCATTTCGGAGAATGCTATCGTAGAATAGGAGTTTGCCTCAACTACGAGAAGCAAGGACACTTTGCTCGTAATTGTTGAAACTGAAAAGAAATAGACAAAAATCAAGAACGGAACAAAGAAGTAGGTACCTTGCTACCAAAATAGGCGTACAATATTAGAAAGGATATCGAAGAAAAGGAAAATGAGAAAAGTTAAAACATATTTATAGATTAAATGATAGATAATTGTTAGGAGAATTAGAATAAGATGTACAATTGGTTCCTTTCATTTGGGTAATTAGTAAGGATATAAGGATATTGATAATTGATAGTGAATATGGATCGTTCTTTAATTAGCATATTGACAGGGCTATTGGATTAATCAATTTCTCTTACATAAATTCGAGGATGAATTTATTTTTAAGGAGGTTATGATGTAACACCCCAATATTTTAATAGGGATAATAAAGTAATTTGCAAATTAAAAGTATGGTTAGAAAGGAAAAAGGAAAAGAATTTGTCATTAGATTGTGATTAGATATTTCAATTTGATTTGAGATTCAAAAGAATGTTTAATGATTATATGACTCCCAAATATGACAAGATTGAGAGTCCTATGGATTTCAAAAATATTCCAGCCATTAAAATAATATTTATTATTATTTTAATCCAAAAATTAGGTGATAAAATATTATTATATTAATTAATTTTGAAAATTAGATAGATGAAGAAAATAAAGATAAAATAAAGGTATAGTTGGGTTAACATAAGTTATTGATAAAAGATAGAGATAGAGTTGGATTGAGAGAAGTTGTGGAAATGATAAAAAGAAATTTGAATAGAGATGGATTTTGTTAAGCATCGTTATGGAATAAATTAGTGAAATTCGGATTTAATTAAATCTGAATATTTAAGAGATGATAATTAATGATGGATGGTCATGATTGATGAAAAAATAGCTCAAGGCCCAATAAGAGTCAAAAACCTTACTTGAGAGCTATAACTAGGGCCTCAATGATGGTTAGAAAGTAATATTTGTCTTCACAGAATTTATGCACAAGGGCCCCTCTTTCTCCTTCATTTTCTCACAAACCTAGGCACTTGAGAGCGCGGGCGATATACCATTTCGAAGTCCCGAATAGGAGAACAAGATCCAAATGGTAGACGAAGGTTTTTGAACGTCAACAAGGAGGAATCGTCGGCCAAAGTCGCGACGTCCGTGCAGTCCACAGACAAAAGGAACATAATTGGTTTTTCAACCAACTTAAGATATGTAAGGGGATCCCCTTGGTGTCGGTTTTTCGTGACATGAAACTCTATTATCTTCTCCCTTGTACTGAGTTCCATTGACATAGATATCGAATTGATCAAACATCATACGGTATAATTATGGTGGCCGAAAAATCACCTCGAAACGCGATTTCCCGACAGCGACAGAACCCGGCCTGGGTTTTGACCTACTCGGCCTTATGTAACACCCTTGCACTTGCATAGAATATTATCTAATTTGGGCCTAAGCCCGCACGGTTTTATCAATATGCATCCTACTAGGCCAAGGTCAGTTTCCATATATACCCAGCATCTCTCCCGTGACTTGTGCATGTGAAACTAATCCAAGACATGCCATATGCATCCTTCCCCCCTTAGGGGACTCAACGCCCTCGTTGAGTGAACGCACTCCACCATACACAGAGACTCACACGAAGTGGCTGTAATATCATATGTAACACCCTTGCACTTACGTAGAATATTGTCCGCTTTGTCTTTGGACTCACGATTTTCTATGCATCCTCTAGTATCAGAGTGGTCTCTGTACTTGGCAAGATACTGTCCAATTTGCCCTTGGGCTCATGGTTTTCTATGCGTCCTATTAGGCCAAGATCATGTTCCTATATATACCTAGCATCTCTTTCATGACTTATTCATGTGAGACTAATCCAAGACATGCTTCATGCATCAATAGAAAACCTTTGCACTTGTGTAGGATATTGTCTGAAATGACTTGATGCATGAGGCATGCCTTGAATTAGTCTCACATGCATAAGTCACGGGAGAGATATTGAGTATATATAGGAACATATCCTTCACTAGGTGTGATGTTGTTCCATAGAATCCAGACTAAATCAGAAACGATACCGGACCAAGTTTGTTGGGCCCGGCCCGGGTTCCTATAGCTCGGCCTAGGTTAGTGTTGGAACGATCCAAATTGCGGCGCATCAAACATAGGATGTGAACCGTGGCCAACCTGGCCCGGGTTCATGTCATACTCGGCTCGGGTTTATCGTGGCCGAGGCAAATTTGACCTTCCTAAACACGGTCCTAGTTCCACTCGACATGTATCCAGTTCTAAGGGCAGAAAACCTATTGTGATATATTGAATCATAGTTAATTGGATTATTATCGTTATTAATTGTTCCTTCCTGATCGGATCATTGTCATACGTGATTATATCATCGTATCTATTCACGTCATCTTAATCATATTGTTATCACATATGGTCACATTGTTATTATTAGATCTGATTTTGATGTTGGGTATTTTTATACTCATGGATATTTTTTTGTACCTAGATCCATGCAGGATGATATGATGGCGATGGTGAGATAGATGATAGCTCCTCTGACGGGTGACATGCACATGGGTATAAGATTTACTATTGTATAGATGTGGGTCCTGACCCATACATTATATAGAGTTTTAATAGCTTCCGTATATTCTAAAGTTTATTGTATTTAAGTCTTCCGCTAATATAAGCCAATTTGTTGAGTGACGTCACCGAGATAGCTATCTGGGCAGGCAAAGAAAAATATCACACAAAAAGGTTCATTCATGGATTGAATCCCGGTAGAGGTATTCACCAGGTCGACCCAGTGAACCCGGAAATCCGACCTATTGGGTCGGGTCGGTGATCGAATTCGGGCTGGAAAATTCCAACCTGATTTGACCCAACCAAATAGACTCGGTTTTTTCTTTTTTTTTAATTTTAAATGATTTTTAAGTTAATTTAAAATTTTTATATCATTTAAAATTTTAAAAGATAAATTATTTTAAATGCAAAAAATATATAGATATTTAAAATAATATTTTTATATTTAAAAATACTTTATTTTGTATTAAACAATATAATAATAAATGCTTTTCTATATTAAAAAATACCCGGACCAGATCGGGTTGGGTTGGGTCATAACAAAAAAAAGCGTGCTCCGATCCGACCTGACCAAGTTTGGTCAGGTCAGGTCGGATCCGTTCACGGGTCGGGTCAAACCCAACCTGTGAATGCCCCTAAATCTCAGGTTAAGGTCATGGGTTATAAGTGGACGTTGCTGTACTTTAAAAGATGTGGTGGGACTTGCCGCCGAACATGAAAGGGATTTCAATGAGAAGAGGATGGCCAAGGGCAAAGCAATTAAGAAGCATGAAGAGAAAGCACAAGGAAATAGTCCAAGGAAAACGCCCTACCATTCTCCAAAGAAGGGAGAGCAAGATAAGGGTCCATGTAATCATTGTGGAAGGTACCATCCTGACGAATGCCACATCAAGGCTGAGACATGCTAACAATGTGGCAAGACGGGCCACTACATAAAAGATTGTCCGGAAAAGTATGAGGAGAATCGCGACAAAGGAAAGATAGTTGCAAATCCACTAAAAGCTCCGACAAGGGTGTTTGCCATGGAACTTGATGAAGCCACCCAAGCACATGACATGATCCAAGGTAATATTCTTGTCGTCGGACATTATGCAAATGTTCTTTTTGATTCGTGTGCAACAAATTTTTTCGTATCTCATGCATTTGTTAAATGTTAGAAGTTAAGCCCCTAATTACTAATTGTCAACTAGAAATAGTGACTCCTACTGCAATGGTTGCCACTAGAAGATATGTCCCTAATGTACCTATAGAGATAGATAGGAAGAATTTTTCTTGTGACCTCATCTTACTTCCTATGATAGATTATGATGTAATCTTAGGATGGATTGGCTATCATATAATGATGCTCATATGTATTGCAAAGAAAAGAAATTTTTTATAAGTGATCATCATGGAACACCCACGATGATTCAAGGAATTCCCTCCAAAGAGGCCAAAGTGTTGATTTCAGCAACTAATACAAGCAAGATGATCAAGAAATGAGCAAGAGGATTCTTGGCAAGTCCTCAAGACGGATTCACAATCCAAGGCACTTGAATCCTTGGATGTGGTAAGAGAATATCCCGATGTCTTTCCGGAAGACATAACAGGATTGCCGCCAAGAAGAGAAGTAGAGTTCAACATTAAACTATTCCTTGGCACGACACCCATATCCAAGCTGCCACACCGAATGGCCTCGGCGGAAATGCATAAGTTGAAGACCCAATTGCAAGAGCTTTTGGACAAGGGATTTATTATACCAAGTGTTTCACCATGGAGCGCACAAGTGCTATTTGTCAAGAAGAAAGATGGATCGTTAAGGTTGTATATTGACTATCGAATGCTCAACAAAGTGACGATGAAGAACAGGTATACATTACTAAGGATTGATGATCTCTTTGATCAAATGTCCTCGGCGTCAGTTTTCTCAAAAATCGACCTAAGGAGTGGCTATCATCAATTAAGAGTAGCCGAGCAATATGTTTCAAAGACGACATTCCGATCAAGGTATGACTATTATGAGTTTTTTATTATACCTTTTGGACTAACGAATGCCTTTTGGATCCAAATCTCCCTAACTTTCCCCTAATGATGGTTGAATGTGTGGACTAGGTCATGAAGAACAAACCCTTTGTTCTTAGAGTGGAAGTTTAGGGAATGTGCATATGATGCTTCATATGTTATTAGATTACTATTCTATGCTAATCATGATTAGAAGTAGGATGTTTCTTGTTATATATATTAAGCTCATGATGAAGTTGCCCTTTTTAATAGGTGAATGTGATTAGTAGATTATGTGTTCTTATGCAATCCTTCACATTTTCTATATTTTGTATATTATCAACATTGTGATATGAATGTTAAAATGGTTTGTGTAAAGTTCCTATTTTACATGATTTGATGAATGTACACCACAAAAGTGTTTGTATATATGTGTGAATGAGGAAAAAAAAGGGTAAACAGGGGATGAGGCTCGAGCACGGTCGTGACATTTTGGAGCATGGTCGTGACTCCTCTAATGATCCTTGCCTTAGCGTCAAAATGTCCAATGAGAGAAAATGGGCGTTATGTCATGGTCGTGGCCATGAGGTCACATGGCTGTGACACCCTAGAAACCCTTGCCTTAGAATATTTTTGAAAACAGGAGGAAAATGACTCTTCTGTTACGAACATACATGTTAGTTCATAGGCATTTTCAGTCGTGACTATACGGTCTTTAAATTGTGAATGCATGTGACACTGGCACGACCGTGATGTATATGAGCATAGTCGTGACCACGTTCTGTCGAGAGAAAAAGACTAAGTGTTCGATCGTGCCGAACAATGGCACGCTTGTACCTATGTGTGGGCACGATCGTGACCTAAGGTGGCACGGCCGTACTAGACCAGGAAGCCAATGTGATGATTGTTTCTCCACACTTAGCATGATTTGAAGTATGTAAATGGGATTATAACATGCAACGTATATTGAATGATTGTATATATTAATGAATGTAAGGTAAAAGATGGATTGGTACGAAGGTGTATTGTTGTAATCGTGGAGGGGAATAAAATTTTCACTTGCTAGCTTATGTGATGTATTCTCGGGGAAACTACTACACCTACAAGGTGGGGTTTTCAAAAGTGTGACCTACGATGATCTCAGGCCTAGTAGATAAGGACCTGTGAATCAACATGGTTTTTCCAATCACCAAGATAAGAAGTTATCTAATTAAATATAGAAGACAAAAAGATGAAGTCACTTAAAGTGACTAAGATGAATGACTTAGGACATAAAGATGAAGATGATAATAATGAAGGCACATAAAAGGATGCCATTGTATGTCCTCTTGTCATATGATGTTATGAATGAAGATGTTAAAGTAAAGTAAGATAAATGATGATATGCTTTAGTATAATGATAAGTTATGATATGTCTTAGCATAATGTTGATGATGTTATATGTTTTTTTTATCTTGCAATGATGATTTGCTCACATGCCATGTAGTATGCATATGTAGCTCATAGAATGCACATGTTCTACATTTAGATTATGATATGATGCAAATGTAATGATATGTAGAGTTCATGTTATATGATCATAGCATGCATTGACCTCAACATATTCTAACGGAAGAAATCCCTTGCACCCCATGGATCCGTACAGGTAGGGACGAGACTTAGGCTTGACGGTGGAGACCTCATGACAACTAGGTTACGCATGTGACGGTCGGGCCACGGCCCATGTTATCTTATCTTATGTTATGTTATTATGATGAACTCTCTTGAGTCAAGTATGTATGGCTTATGGGCCTTTGAGTCATGTATTTTTTATGTGAATTTATTTATGTATTATGAACCCTACATTGGGTCTTACGTTAGAGCCTATGAGAACCATGGGCTAGTATTGTTATCTTGGCATTTTATTAGCTTATGATGTCTTCCATTGTGTTTTATGTCATTGGATTTTAGTATCATTATGTTTTACGCTGTGATGTTTTATGTAATTAGGTTATGAAAGTAGCGTCACCTAGAGTTCGGCAACTGTATTTTGTGGCCGGATTTTGAGGACGTTACATGGTATCATCATACTAAGTTGCGAATAGGTGTTTACTTACCAATTGATTCTTTGGCACACAAAAAGGGAAGAGCACGGAACAAGCCAATGCTCAAAAGAATAAGATAACAAAAACAAAAGAATGATAAAAAAATATGAAATGTCACTCATTACACTCATATAAAAATATGCCATAAGGAAATTATAAAAGTAAAACATTACGTGTCCAGCATATTTCCTATAAAGTGAACATTGGTTGAGTATTAATTAAATGTTAAAACATGGAGCAAAAGCAAATAAGCTAAAATTCTAAAAGCAAACATCAATCTAAAAGCCACTTTACAATCTAAATTCTAAAAGCAAACATCAATCTAACCTTAAGCTTAGAGTCATCAATATACTCTTGGGCTTCTTCTCTCATCAGTCATGCCACTTTATGATTATATTTATTTTTTATCCACATCCAAGAGGTTCATTCCATGTATCCTCAGGTATCGCAAAAGATCCATCAACCTTTGACTCCAACACATGCCTGGGAGATCACAGTGAAATTATTAGAATTCTAAGCAAACTTAAGTCTAACAATAGCAATGTTTTTTTGCCAAGTATGATACAAACCTATAGGGTTGAATAGAGCGGGGTTATCTCCACAAATGTTGTCCTCATAAACAAACTACTAGGCAAAGGCTCAGGTCACCTCCTGTCTAAAGCAGGGCGAAAGAAGTGATGATGGCTATTGGGGACTTCCGACAGGTACCGATGACGGTCGTTCTCGACCTTAATTTATAATACTCACCCATGATTGTTCATCCCCAAAGTTCCACACCTGTTAACGCTCGTGGTGGTCGTGGACTCACGACCATGAAGACAAGCTGTCACATTCGTGATCGTTGTGGTCACATATTTAACATCTCCCACCTGACCACTGTGATTATTATTTTTAACACTCTCATTATTTGTGTAGTGTCATACGGAGATGTCATTTTTAAGTTCACTATTCGTAAAAACTTTACCTTGACTCAATTGTTCCTTAGTCCATTAAACCAATATATTTAATGAATGTTCTAGCTGAAATTTTCTTTGCAAGAATCAGCCAACATATCACTTGTAGTCATGTAAGTCACCGTTACTTCTTCTTTTTTACTATATTTTGAATATAGTGATATTCTATTTGAATATGTTTTCTCTTGGAATTATTTGATCCATTGTTTATCAAACTTATGTTAGTATGATTATCATAGAATATGAGCATTGACCCACTTGTTAGATCGAGCCCTAGTTCCATAAAAAAACGTTTGATTCATACTCCGTGAGTGACCGGCATACTACAGGCAATGTTTTCAGCTTTTTGCGTGTGTCTAATCACATTTCTTACTTCCCCCAAGAAATACTACACCATCCAACATACACAAGTGACTTAGACGTGGATTTTCCGTCATCAATGCCCACACCAAATCCGCATCCAAATAGTCTACGGGCTCTCAAGTGCAATGTGGCTTTTAGATATCTTAGTATTTTGACTTCTTGCCTTTCAGGATTACTTTGATCCGAATAACTAGGCTTACTAAACAAATTAAGACACTCACCTTTGCTGCGTCTTTTTCCATTCACGAGCGGTGTGGGGACTGGGCTCATATTATGCATCCCAAATCTCTTCCGTCGATAATTCATTTAGTATTATTTTTAGATTTATTATTTAGTTGATTAAATCACAACAAATCTGCACGACGAATTTTTGTTTGATCCTCGTACTATTATTGATATGTTACATCTTTATCTTGACAAATGATCTGCATATTTAAAATCCTTGCTGTAAAATTTAAAAAAAGGATATAATTATATTTTTATAATCATCAGAACCGTACGAGGCCATTATGTTTGCCTTGTATCCATAGCCCATGTAATTTGTGGTCGGCCTATATAATCCTTACCTTATTATTATTTGTTTGAAATTTATTATTTCTCGTAAATTTGTTGTACTATTTAAAAAAAACACGTGTATTTCTTTCTGGCAGAAACTATAATTGTTATTTGTTTTCTAATTTTTTATAGTTGTCCAGAATTGACCAGAGTGTTTTAAACTTGGCCAGTAACTTCATCCATATAGTTATTTTTAATTATTTTAACACTTTATATAATTTTGCCCTTTGAATTATTTTAATCATCCGTTTATATAATTTCTGCCTTGTGGCATTATTTCTGTTGTGCTTTGGATAATATATATATATATATATATATATATATATATATATATATTCCAAACTGAATCTTGGGATCTTATTTTTGAACATTACTATATTTTTAATATAGTTCTGTTTTGAAATTAAATAAGGTATTATTATTACTCTATGTTCTAAAGGATACGTAAAGTTATTACTTGTTCGTAACTGTCAAGATATTCTGTTAACAATTTTTTTTTAAGTGCTTAAATATTTCATTTTGACAATTAGTCTATCGGCAAAGTTAATTTGAACTAAATACAAAATAGCATTTCTATAAGGACTTATTTTAAAGTAAGGCAATAATTTTTTAGGAAGTTTTTTTTGCGTTATTTTTATTATTCAAATATTTTTATTCACTGATTTTTTGGTGGAATTATTTCAAATTTTAATTTTAAAAAAACTTCATTACTATTTATACTAATAATATTTTTATGATCTTTTAAAAAAAGCAACACTTAGCAAAATGACTCACAAATTTATTACTTTTGAAACTGAACAAGGTCTAAGCATAGATTATGCACTCTTTACTTCACTGATAACTGCAAGTGCAAAGATCGGAGTAGTAGACTCGAATATTGTATCCACGGTGATTTGAAACTTACGATTCACTAACTAATCTAAATTAATTCTAGACTAAGTTAACTCTTTTTTGTATGATAACTAACAAATAATGAAATGTTCTCTTAGGAATTGTGTTCATCTAATATTTTGTTATGCAATGGATTGGACAATTTAACACTAATAATCAAACCATATTCAACTTGTAAAAAATGCTCTAACAGTACATTAAAGTTAGAACTAGGTATCATACTTTCATATGAATGTTAATTAGGTTGTTTCAACAATGGTTTCAACTGATATTAAATTATCATGAAACCTCTAACTCACTACATAGATACAATCAGATCCATAAACTTATGCTAATGCTCTTCGTTTATTTTTAAACAAGAAGAGAATCTAGAATCAATCTCTCGGTTGTCATTTCAATATGAGATTCACATCAACAAAAGCTAAATGGATCCATTCTCAGCATGGATTAAAACTAGAAAACCAAGTCAACGCTCTTAACTCATTTATAAGAAATCACAAATGAAATCAAATCTAGAAATTAATTGCTAATGTTCTTGGGTTGGGAGAGCTCTCCACTTTTAGAGAATACCATTGCAAACACACAAGTGTGTAGCTACTTAGACTACGATGGGCCAGTGGAGGATCAATGCCATGGTAGGTGCACCGTAGGGGAGGTGGTAACATCCCTCAATGAAGATGACCTCGCACTAGGTGGCAACATCCATAGGAGGAGTGCCTCGCACAAGGCTGTCAATAACTCACATAAAGCTATCATAACCTCTCATCTAGGTAGGAAATGATAACCCTCATCTTTTATCTATATTGAAATCATGAACCTATCTTTTGATAAAATAGATCAATCAAGGTTGTAGGGAGCGAGGGTGGCTTCAAATCATCTTTAGGTTCATATCCAGCGGTAATCAATTAGGTGGACAAAAGGTTGTCAAATCAAGTTATCTAGATTAAGGTCATATTCCTTCTGTCTACATATTGAATGCCCGAAAGGTCGAGCAGTCGTCCGATTGAAGTTCATTCGTAGGCCGTTCCAAGGTCGTATGTGAATCGATCAACCATAAAGTTTTCAATCTTTCATCATAATAAAAGGAGATTTTTCGAACTTTTGGTCGGTCGTCATCCGTTTTCTTTTTGAGATCAGATATCCAACTTAGAGAACCATTTATCCAATATGTTCAGCAAAATGACCATAATAGAGCGGGCAAATGGAATTTAGGCTAAGACAATGCCAATAACACACATGTAGTAAATGAATAACAATCTGATTATAGTTAAATTATAAACATGGTTATTCAAGATCTTGCCTTAACTAATACTTATTAATAATTCCGTAGGCGAAAATATCATGTGGTTGATTATCACATCAATTAAACATCATGCACAGAACCCTTATCATCCTTATATAAGGATGGTTCCTAAATCTGCTCTTATATAACCTCCTTGGTGGCACTTTACATCACACGAACATGTGGGTTTAGTTACCATAACAAGGATCCTACCAAACATGAGTATAACATCAATAAGCCTTTAATTGCTAGTTTAGTCTTACGAACAGTACAGTCTTAAGAATGCTATACATAGAGGGCATACAATGTAGAAATCAGTGACATCCCATTCATAGCTAAGTCATATAACAACATGATAATAGCTAATCCATTAACATTGGGTCTTATCTTTAGCAAGCTTCCAAATGGATCACATTATATCATTTTTGTGGATGGACAACACCTACATATTCAGGATTCCAACCTGGATCATAGCAAGTATCATGTTGGGAGTATACAACTCCCTAATAAACCTCTTAAGAGTATGCTTAATCATTTAATCTTGACAATGAGAAATAAAACATTGACCATATTTAGGTTCAATAATATATTTCAGATCTAAGTACATTGCAGTGACATAGCTATAAGACCAACATATAACATGGGACTTAGGTAGGATTTTACGAGCATAATGACAATTTCTTATTTAACATACAAGCAAGAGGAAACTAACTAAAATTTATCTCTAACATTCTGCTCTATTATAAATTTATTAGCAAGTGGTTAGCATAAATATGTGAATAATAGTACCCTTTGTATCAAGGCTAGCCGGATGTGCTGTTTTGGTTCCAAATAGCTCCTTAGGCATTACAGCAAACACTTGGGGTCCAATCTCAAGGATATAAAGCTTGAAATCAAGGTTGATGTTTATCTAACGTGTCTTTTTACATCCAAGTACGGCAATCGCAGCAAGGCAAAGAACACTACATCAAATGTCTTTAGACAAAAGGCACGATTTAACATGCCCACAATGGAGATATTGATTAGGATTTTTAATCATACAGGTGGGTCTTAATATACCATCACAATATTTGCAAGGAGGATGCTGAAAGGTGAGGATATAGTTCGATCTGATGAGGTTTTAGATTTATCATGCAGGTCTTAAAAGATTTCAATTAACCCAAGGTGATCCAGGAGTCTTCCTACCCATTTCAGCATGAATTTTTTTTAATCTTAAACTAGTCCTTAGAACATGCAAATCATTCAGAAAATTATCTCATAATCCAGATCCCAAAAACACATCTTGTTTGGATGATTTCCGATTGAATCTTCGATGGGTTGAGTACTAGTCATGCCCCCTTCTCCCTCTTTGATCTCTAGCACCCTCAGTGCCTGCAAAATCCCTTCCTTCTTCCACTAGCCAAGCACCAGTAGAGGACAAAGCACGAACAGGCAAGAGGAAAGAAAATGAAAAGAAAAAAGTGGAAGGGTAAGACAATGTAATGGGCTGTTATGGTCATAATTGGGGGTTTCCAAATGTTGAAGATTAGGGAGTCAATGATAGGAGGTTATAAATCTCTTGAGTTACTGCAGGGATTTGAATTTTTTTTAGGTCTCTACGAGTCCGTAATTTTCATTTCGACTGATTCCCGCTAGACTCATGCGGCCATCGGAAGCCTTTTTTTTCTAGATTCTTAACTCTACCATACGGACTCCTAAAATCTCCAAAAAATACTAAAAATTTTGTGTTGTTGTGATCTATGGGAGGTACAAATTTTGCGATGATCCGACGGTCAGATTGCCGGCAATCTCCATTTGAATCCCATGGGAAATGAAGAAGCACTATCCCCCAATTTGGGAATATGGGAATTGGAGTATTTACGTATAGCATGGTATATTAATTTTTGTATATTATATAATAGAATAATATAGTATAGTATGGTGTATAATATAGTATAATGTATAGTGTGATATATTATAGTATAATATAGTAGTATAATAAAGTATTGTATTGTGTAGTGTAGTTAGTATAGTATAGTATAGTAGTATTCTATAGTATACTATACAATATATAAAATAATATTGCTAAAAGATAACAAACTAGTGTCAACTTAGTGTCGTCAATCCTCCGACGCTAATATAACGTTGCAACTATCGACGTCAATACACCGGTGCTAGTATCACCACTTATTTTAGCATCGACTTAGTGTCGCAGTCGTGGTGACACTAACTTATCGTCACAATATCACAACGCCAATATAGTGTTACCATCTGTCACGCATTTTTTTAGTTTTTGCGTGTGATAATGGCGTCGCAAATTTGATGACGCTAAGGTAGTGTCGCGCTCATGCGATGCCAATACAGCGCTACCATCTGCCACCGTTTTCTAATTTTTATGCATGATAATAGCGCTGAAATAGTGTCTCGATGGCACCTCATATAGCATCGACATCCTTTGACGCTAATGAGACGCTATATTGATGCTATAGAGAGGCAGTTAGCATCTGTATTTGTCGGCCCAACGACGACGCTATTGTGATGCTAATTCACGTCATTATTCGATAGTCTTCTTGTAGTGTACGAGTACAAGAACGCCTCTTTATAGGAACTAGAAAGAGACCTGTTAAGGGTCATAATTGCTCAACTAACTCTAGAGTGTATGTCATACTCGTTAGAGATTCATGAAAGCTCATATATGAGCCAACAAATGGATGAACATTACATTACATGCCCCTTAGGGCTTTTTCCTGTTTACTTGGTCTGCCTTCTCTGCCTTTCTTCATTAGAGTTATATACATGCAACATTTTTTAATTGTTAATTTCATCTAAGACAATCAATCAAGTGACGGATGTGAAATAATTTGTGGAGTATTGGTTTTGGTAAGTTACAATTTCAATGATATTCTTCCTCTTTTTTTTGGCATATCAACGAATATTCTATTAACATAGCATTTTACCATATAGAATGAATGAACAAAATAATGAATGAATGCACTCTATACAATTATATTTTGTTAATGTAATTTGAATTTAGCTACAATGAATTCGAATGTAAGGTGCAAATAAATTTTCTATATGTTGTATAATATAGTCGTTAACTTTCTAAACATAAAAAAGATATGCATTGATATCTTTGTTACTTGATCATTTGTGTCATTCAGTAAGTGGCATAAGCATCAAGCAAGTTTTATAGTATCTATTTTGGTGAGTCACAATTTAACTCACATTTCATCATTTTTTTTACACGTGATGGAACCATTATTTCATACCTAAAACTGATTTATACCCTCTTATTATTTAATAATATATAAGAATGTATGAATGCTTACTATATGAATGCTTACTGTATACAATACTATTTATATTTATTAGTGTAACTCGAAAATATCTACAATGTAGTTTACTTTTTTACTTTTTTAATTACTTCAACTTTTTATATAAAAAATTGCATCAATATATTTGTTAATTAATCATTCTTGTGATACAATACAATAACACAGAGTATCAATTTTGGTAAAGTACAATTACATCTTTTAATGAGCAATTAATTATTCCATGTTTATTCTAAAAAATATTCATGTTTAATATAAATTTTACCACATTTTGTATCTAATTTTATGTTATATAGGAGGACAAAGTCTGTTCAATGACTTTTCACATGTATAATACCATATGTGACCTATTTCTATGAGGAAAGTGGCTTTTATCATGTTATTAATCCAACTAATTCTATTGTTGATATTTTTTACACATTATATTATTAATATCTTATAATCAATGTTTCAAGTATTTCTCATTTTGTATTCTATGACTTTCAAAATATAATTAACCTCTCCCATTACAATCACACATGTGACCATTTTATTGTTTTGAATATTGGCTAGGCAACTACAATGTGCATCATTGAGGAGTATCCATTTAGTTAATTTATTTTTTTCATGCACATTTCTTTGTGAAAATGATAATCTTAAAATTTATATTATTGTACAGGTTGTTGAAATTGACTATGTAAATCCACATCTCGAAGTGGCTAGTCAACCAATGAAATTATTGACAAATGATTAGGAACACACTCCCATGCATATTTTCCTTAATTTTAAACATAGTTAATGTTGTAATTTGATTTATTCAAGATGAATAATTAGACTAACATGAATATTTGTATTTGAAGATATGACTCTCATAAAGGGTTTTTTTTTCATCCTCTCCTATTAGGAAAGGATTTTTTCCCCCAAAGAGGATTTCCTTCATACCCATGTGGAAGAGGGCTTCCTTGGATGAAAATAAGAATAAAACTTTATTTAAAATTATAGTGCACAAATATGTTGTAGTGAAATGAGCTAAATTAATATAATTTAATATTAAATATATTTCAATAAATATTTCTTACAAATTTAAATGAGACTACATAATAAAAGATCTAAATATTTTAAATATGCATTATCACGAATATCTAATAATTTTGATAAACTGGCTTAATATATTTTTAAAAATTATATTTTACACATATAAATAATAAAAAACTCCAATTATTATGAAAATAATAATTTAAATCACGCGAAGCGAGTTTTGTTCCCTATTTATTTATAATTAAGAAAGGTCCTTCTCAAAAGGGAAAAAATTATGTATTGCTTTTTTTACTCTTCTTCTTAAATATAAAAAAAACAAGAAATAAAATAGTAGCAAGGGCTCCTTTTATTATATTTTTAATAATTTATTTCTGCAATTTTTTTCAAATGTCATTTTATAATATTAGCAAGGTTAAGTTTATTTTTAAGATTTTTTTGTATTTGATTGAGAAGAAATAAGGGTAAAATGAGAATAATCATTTTTAACCCCCTCCTAAATCATTAATTTAATGGGTTTAATTTTAAATCAAATGATAGACTTATGAATACCGACTTAACTTTTGTTAAATTTGTAAAAATTATATCCAAAGAAGGTGAAAAAAATTTAAAACCACCACACACTAATTAAACCTAACTCATTCCTACTACCCTCCCCCCCACCCCCACCCGCACCCCCCCCCCCCCCCCACCCCACCCCACACACACACACACTCATTCCTTGCTGAAAATCTTTCTTCTATGAATTGACTCGGATCGCCCTAGAGATGGAGCTTCGTGGAAAAAGCCATTATCGCGGGCCATCCTTTCGAAGTTTGTGGTCAGGTATCCTTGCGGATGAAGCTGAACAAGCACAACGGAATCAGACTTCGAACTGAAAGCTTAAAAAACACACTTCCAGCAAACAAACGACCAACTGCAAACCCCCCCCCCCCCCCCCACCGCAATCCAAATACACCAATAGGAGTGACACTTTACAATTTGGAGGTTGAAACTAGGCTGTTTTTTTTTATTTTCAAAGTTTTTTATGCACCAATGGCTTGAGGATTATAAACCTATAATTTCATGAATATTTTCTTTGATGATGTGATGGTATTGTAAAACTCGGACTAGACCGGACGCTTGATCCGGGGTTCAAGTTTTGAAACAGGTTATGGGTCAAAGTTGAACCACCGTTAACCTAGATTGGACCGGTCCGATCAAATTTGTGGTTGAACCATCGAACCGACGGTTTTGTTGAACCGGTTTATATTTCCTACTCTAAACATGTTTAGAAATACAATCTCAATAGATTTTGAACTTAGGACATCATCATCTTTGAAGAGATCACTATCTACTCAGTCATTCTAAATATGTGATACTAGAGTCCTTTTATTTATATTATTACCAAAGACCTAGGAGTCTCTTATTACCTCTTTTCTTTATCCGAACTCTTGACGGTTGGGACTTAAGGAATGGGATCTTGAGGAGTAAGGAAGAAGAGGAAGAGGAAGAAGGGGAAGAAAGAAGAGAAGAATCAACTAAGATCAAGATATGTAAAGAGGATCCAAACTCCTCTTTCCCCTTTCAATGATTTTAATGATTGAATTGAGGGCAATAGGTCATCCCACTTCTATTAAGGGATTTGATATGTTTTATGAGATCTGAGATGTTTTCTTATGATTCATGATTAGATCTATATGTTAGGATTCATGAGTAGGATTTTTTATATGCCTTGAAGAAAGAACCCTAGATCTTTAAGAATACATGATCTTACATATTTTTTATCTGATTTATGATACTTTTTTATCTGTAAATCATGTATGGATCGCTTATAATGTTCAAGATTATTTTCCCCAAGAGTTTGATAAAAATTTGGGAAAATCGAGCTGAAACGGAGGATCAGCGACCCCTCACGGTCGTGACGATCTCCGTCACATCCATGACAGAAGGGTGGGAGATGGCTCGGACGGACATTACGAACTGGGCCTTCTGTCATGATCGTGATGCCTCCTATCACGCTCGTAACAGAAGGATGAAAAAAATGCTCGAAAATATCGTTCTATCACGCCCATGCGGTCATGACCGCATCCAGTCACGACCGTGACAAAAAGGAGGTAAAATGTCAAGGTTCTATCACGGACCAACCCAATCACGATCATGGCCGTCCAAAAAATAGAATTATGTTATATTTAAATTATTTTCAAGGTATTTACTCTTATGTAACGATGTTGATGATTGTATATGAACCTAGATACATGAAATGCATGGACAGTCATAATTATGTTAAAATCTGAAGACTGAATGATGTAAATTGTTTGATAATTTGTGATAATAATGAATCCAATTTAAGAATATTGTCACTTGTCGCCCCTCAAATTGATGACAAAAAATACTATGCCCTGCACCATGTGTGTTAAAATTTTCTTTCGAAAATTATTGTGCCCTGCACCTTGAAGTTAGCATTTTCTGAAGAAATAATTATATCTTACCGAAAATGATATGTAATAAGGCCTAATTAGCCTGTTGGAGGGCAACGACTTGATTCTTCAATTACTAATAAGATCAAAGACTGTTACTGAAGTAATTGACTAAAAACCACGAAAGTGGGATCCAAAGAATTATAAAGAAACCTTGAGAATATTACTGAAGCAAGATAATAACAAGTGCTAGACTCTTGGTATGCTTACTATTATTGACTGTCTGTTACATGATGTAAAAGATTTCTTGTCAAATATGCTTACTATTACTAATGACATTATGATATGGATAAATGACATGTTTCTTATGATTATGGCATGACATTCAGGCATCTTTATGTCATGAATATACTATTATATATGTCATGTAATATCATGTTTAGGATGCATTACATTTCACTGCATTGTCCTTTCATACTCTAACTGGGAAATCATGAATTCTGGATCCGTGCAGATAACTGAAATGCTTGGATGGATGGCTGATCAACTCATGACGGTTAAGTTGCACATGACATAGGAATAAATGAGCCATGAGTCTTTAAAGTTATGTTTAGATGAATTTTATGAAACAACAAATATTTTTCTTAGTTTCTATGACATGGCAAGTATTTTATTAAAGTCTTCGCTGAATTATTGATGGTTACAAGTAATCTTTCTAGATTACTGGTAATCTGAAGTTAAATTACCTGGGCCCACCACATTGTTTGTTTACTTTATTTTAATTTGCAGGTAATCTGGATTGCCTAGCAATGCAGATTGCCTATGAAGTGGCAATCCATATTGACTAAGAGGGGGGTGTCCATCCACATTACCACCCAAATGATAATATATTTTTATTTTCTTTCCATTCCTGCCCTTTCCAATCTTAGACAAATAAACTATAAAAATTCATATAACAACAATAAATAATATTATTATCATCATAATTAATAATATTAATTTATATATATTTTATTATTGTTATTCACATGAATTGCACATTATTATTTTGTTATTATATACATTACCATTATTTTCATTTAAAAATATATATGAAATATTTATAATTATATTTATTTAATTATTAATTTTATTTGAGTTTTTAGTTATATTATATAATATTTAATTTAATATTAGTGATAAAGGGTATTTTAGTAAAAGTTGTATAGTAATATTTAAATTGCTTAAAAGATTACTTGTACATAGTAAACAAGGTAATGCACATTACTGGTAATTTAATAGGTGTCAATCTTTCTTATAGGCAATGCAAATTGCTAGATAATGTGAAAAGGTAATGCAATAAACGTCCCCTTATTTTAATGAATAATATTTACCATTGTTATTATATGAAATCATTTTATTTTAATGATGTGATGGCGAACGGGATAACACAGTCGAAATAACCTAATTGCCCTCAACTTTTATGGTGAAAATTTCGGGGTGTTACAGTTTGTATCAAAGCACAGTTAGGACCTATATTAAGTATGTCATAGAACTATTAAGCATCTAAGTCCATGAACAACCGTCATGAGCAGTCATCCAATGGTAAAGAGTGTATATTTTGTGCCATATGTTTGACTGTTTATATTAACCATCTAATATTAGTTAATTACTATTATGTTAAGGGTGGAAGCAAAAAGTTTTTTAATGAAAATGCTAATAATGGCATCCAAGTTTGATAGTATTGTCAAATTGACTTGCGTAATATGAAAGGTGAGATATGAGAATCTCATTGTAAATTTTAAGGATGAGGGACATGTGATAAGAAATTGTCCAAAATGTTGCATAATTGTTCATGACAATTGAACAAGTTTTCATGATCTAAGACTATGAAATGACTAAGGAAACTATGGTGAAATTCAATTTTCACAAAGCAAAATAGAAAGTTCTTATTGATAAGATGACAAGTATGAGGTGGCAGTTTGACATAACGCCACTAGGGAGGGTCTCCACTAGGTAGTACCTCCCAGAGACACTGGTGATGATTGATGGAGTTAATTACTCAGTTGATCTCATAGTGCTACTCATGGTAGTCTATTATGTCATATTAGACATGGGTTGATTATCATATCATTACATGATGTGATGGGAAAGAAAGGTCAAGATCAACAAGAAAGATGACACTTCTGTGATCTTTCGCGAAATTCCATCTAAGGAAAAGAAGATGATCTCCTCAGCCAAGGCAACCAAGATGCTGAATAGGGGGATGCCTAGGTTTTTTGGTGAGTGTAATCAAAAGTGATTTCCAAACCAAGCCACTGCAAGAATTGTTTCCCGATTAGCTTTCGAAATTACCTCCGAAAAGGGAAATTGATTTCCACAGAGCTGATGCCAAAGACGACCTCAATCTCCAAACCACCCTATAGGATGGCACCAGCAGAGATAAAGGAACTGAAGGCACAATTGCAAGAACTGCTAGATAGGGATTTTATCAAGTCAAGTGTGTCCCTCCCCATGGGGTGCACATGTCCTATTTATGAAGAAGGATGGATCGTTGAGACTATGTATTGATTACATGATGCTCAACAAAGTGACCATTAAGAACAAATACCCTTTGTTCAGAATAAATGACATATTTGACCAACTATCCACAGCACAAGTCTTCTCAAAGATTAACTTAAGGAGTGGACACCATCAGCTGATGATGACATAGTTAAGACGACCTTCATATCAAGGTATGACCATTATGAATTTTTGGTTATATCTTTTGGATGGACCAATGCTCCTACAGCATTTATGAATTTGATGAACATGATATTCAAGGCTCAGTTGGATAGGTTTGTAATAGTATTTGTGGAAGATATCTTGATATATTCATCAAGTCATGAGGAACACAAGAAGCACTCACATATTGTTCTAGAGACTTTGAGGCAACATTTCCAAGTGTGAGTTCTATTTGTAGCAAGTTATGTTTCTAAGACTTATTGTTTCAAAGGAAGGCATTTATATGGATCCAGCAAAAGTTGAAGCAATTGTCAACTAGGAGAGGCTGATATCAAGAGCTTTTTGGGATTGGCCGACTACTAAAGAAGATTCATCCAAGATTTCTCCAAAATTGCTTCTCCAATGACCAAACTAACCAGGAAATGAGAGAAATTCAACTAGAATCAGAAATGTGAAGAAAGCTTCCTAGAGCTAAAGAAGAGACTGACTTTTGTACTAGTGCTAACAATTTCAACAAGAATTGGAGACTACACGATGTATAGTGATGCCAGCGGGACTGGACTAGGCTGTGTTTATGCAGCATGGGAAAGTTGTGATTTATTCTTCAAGACAGCTCAAGCCTCACGAAAGGAACTATCTCACTCATGCCAGTGGTTTCTGCCTTGAAGATATGATGTCATTATTTGTATAGAGAGGAATTCGAAGTGTACACTGTCACATAGTCTCAAGTATGTGTTCTTCCAAAAAGAACTCAACATGAGACAAAGAAGATGGCTGGAATTTCTTAAGCATTATGAGTTTGGTATTCTCTACCATTTAGGGAAGGCCAACTCAGTGGTAGATACTCTAAGTAGGAAGTATGAAGGGTCAGTGACATATCTGAGGGTCTACAAATGGACTCTAGTTAAAAAAAACAAACAGGGAAGGTTGATGATGCACTGTGTCATTCAACTCGTGTTGATGACAAAGATTGCACATGCACAGAAGGAATATGCAAATATAAAGACATGAAAGTTCTCTGTGAGAAGGGACACCCAGACTATAAAATTGATGAAGATGGAATTATCTGATTTCAAGGCAGACCGTGGATACCTGAACACAAGGAATATAAGGAAAAAATTATGACTGAGTGCCACAAGTCAAAATTTGTTATTCACCCAGGAACTATCAAGATGTTCAAGGACCATCAGAGAACATTTTGGTGGAAAGGCATGAGAAGAGACGTGGCAGAATTTATTTCTAAGTGCTTAGTCTGCAGTAGATTAAGGTTGAGCACCAAAAGTCGCTAGGGCTTCTTAATCCACTACCCATACCTTAATGGAAGTGGGAGGAGATCACAATGGACTTCATTGTAGGTCTCAAAGGACATTATGCTATTTGGGTCATCGTAGACAGATTGACCAAGTTTGCTCCCTTCTTATCATATAATATGAGGCAATCAGCCACAAGTATGGTACAATTCCAAAACCAAAAGTGTTCTTTTTATTTTAAGTTAAGGAGATTCATCATTTCAAGGGAAGTAGACTACTAAAAAATTTGACATTTCAATTCCATTTATTTTGAATTTTTTCAGAAGTAATTCAAAAAATGAAAAAAAAGAATGAATCATCGATCCTCGATGAGAACTTGAGTAAGGAGTCGCTCTTTGTAGGATTTTTTCGAACAACCTTCAAAATTAAGAAAGAATCATTTTTTGTTATAACTACTTGAGTCAGATGAGAGGAAACCCTCAAGACTGATTTGAAAAGGGGGAATCCAATACTATAGGAACCTATCTTGATTTTTCTTTTGCCAAGCCCATAACTAAAAAACCTACTTTCTTACGCTTACGAGGTTTATTCTAATATGAAATCCAATCTTGGAAATACAACATCCCGCCTTTTTTTACTACGCAAGGGTTCGAGGAAATCCCTATATCAGAGAACAATTAGCCGATTCATATTTGTGAATTCTTAAAGGTAATTCATCCTTAGAATGGAAGGAATTAGGAGATGAGGAGTCCACTAGAAATGAGTGGGAAGATAGAAAAATTAGAATGAGAAATGATTTTTTGGTTAGACAAATGGAATTAGCTAAACATTTTATTCGAACAAATGTAGAACCAAAATGGATGGTTTTGTGTTTATTACTAGTTCTTCCTCCCGAGTTAAGACCTATCATTCAGATAGATGGGGCAAACTAATGAGTTTGGATATTAATGAACTCTATAGAAGAGTTATCTATCGGAACAATACTCTTATTGATCTCATAGCAACAAGTAGATTTACGTCGGGGAAATTAGTAATGTGCCAAGAAAAATTGGTACAAGAAATCATGGATACTCTTCTTGATAATGGGATCCGTGGGCAACCAATGCGGGATGGTCATAATAAAGTTTATAAATAATTTTTCAATGTAATTGAGGGCAAAGAGGGAAGATTTTGTGAGACTCCGCTTGGTAAACATGTAAATTATTCGGGACCTTTCGTCATTGTCTTGGGTCCTTCGCTTTCATTACATCAATGTGGATTACCCTGAGAAATCGCAATAGAGCTTTTCCAAACATTTGTAATTCATGGTTTAATCAGATAACATATTGTTGTATGTAGATGAGATTCTCTGGTTATATGGAATTCATGTTTCCATTGTACCGGATAGGAATCCGAGGTTTACAAAAAGATTCTGGAAAGGATTGCAGCATGATTTTGGCACAAGGCATCACTATAGTATTATCTTTCACCCTCAAAGTGATGGGCAAAGTGAAAGGACAATTCAGACTTTGGAGGACATGTTAAGAGCATGTGCAATAGATTGACAAGGCAACTAAGATGATTACCTCGCTTTAGCTGAATTCACCTAGAATAACAGCTATCATTCCTCCATAAATATGGCATTGTATGGAAGACTTTGTAGATCTCCCACATGTTGAAGTGCAATTGGTGAAGAAAGACTACTAGGAACCCAACTAGTAAAAAAGTATGCATGGAAAGCGCCAAAAAAGTTATGCAGATAGGAAAAGAAGGGAACAGATCTACTAGGTTGGGGACCATATACTATTGAAGGTATCTCCTATGAAAGAAGTCATGAGATTTAGCAGAAATGGCAAATTGACTCCTAGGTACATTGGACCATTTGAGATTCTGAAAAAAGTTGGAGAAGAAGCATGCAAACTGGCATTGCCTCCTTCATATGTTAGGATTCATAATGTCTTCGATGTATCTATACTTCACAAGTACACATATGACAGCTCCCATGTGGTGGTAATTGAAGAGCCAACTATCGAAAAAGACCTCACATATGAATAGTAGCCCACAGAGATACTTGTCTATGGTGAGCGTCATCTGAGGAACAAGGTGGTGAAGATGGTACAGATTTCATGGAAGCACCACAATGGCAATGAAGTAACATGGGAACTGGAAGACGAAATGAAGAAATAATTTCCAAGATTATTTGCTAAGCGTTCTACTTTATGTTGAAATTCGAAGATGAATTTTCTTTCAATGGGGGGGGGATGTAATACCCCGAAATTTTAATCAAGAGTAAATTAGTCCATTGGTTAAAATGCCCTAACCTTCCCTATATAAAGACCTAGGACTCCCTTATTTACCTTTTTTCTCTATCTGAACTCTTGACTGCTAGGACTTGAAGAAGGAGATCTTGAGGAGCAAGGAGTAAGAGGAAGAAGAAGAAGGGGAAGAAAGAAGAGAATGATCAACTAAGATCAAGGTATGTAAAGGGGATCCAAAGCCCTCTCTCCCCTCTCAATGATTTTAATGATTGGATCTTATTAAGGGAATTGATGATGACTTTTATAGGTTTTATGAGATCCGAGATGTTTTCTTATAGTTCATGATTAGATATATATGTTTGGGTTCATGATTAGGATTTCTTATATGCCTTGAGGGAAGAACCCTAGATCTTTAAGAATACATGATCTTACATATTTTTTATCTGATTTATGATACTTTATTGTATGTAAATCATGTATGAATCGCTTATAATGTTCAAGATTATTTTTCCCAAGAGTTTGATAAAAATTTGGGAAAAATCGGACTGCAACGGAGGATTAGCGACCCCTCTCACGGCTGTGACGAACTTCGTCACGCCCATGACAGAAGAGTTGGAGACGGTTGGAGTGGACGTTACAAATTGGGCCTTCTGTCACGGACGTGATGCATCTTGTCACGCTCGTGATAGAAGACTGAAAAAAAAGGCTTGAAAATATCATTTTGTCACGTCTGTGACACTATCACGGTCGTGACCATGCAGTCAAGATCGTGACAAAAAGGGGGTAAAAAGTTAGGATTCTGTCATAGCCATGACGAACCCATCACGGCTGTGTCCGCCGAAAAATAGAATTATGTTATATTTAAACTATTGTTAAGGTATTTACTATTATGTAATGATAATTGATGATTGTATATGAACCTAGATATACGAAATGCATGGGCAGTCGTAATTAGGTTAAAATCTGAAGGCTGAGCGACATAAACTATTTTATGATTGTGATAATAATGAATCCATTTGAAGAATATTATTACTTTTCGCCCCTCAAACTAATGACAGAAAATATTGTGCCCTTCTCCATATGTGTTAGAATTTCCTTCTGGGAATTACAGTGCCCTGCACCTTGAAGTTAACATTTTTTGGAGGAATAATTGTATCTTATCGGAAATGATATGTATATTCCTATAGGAGCCTCGTGTCACGCCCCATTCTTCATCTACGTCCCAGGAGCAGCGTGGGACGGTGTGCGGCAAGGCTGGGACGCAGGCGGCGCCCACTTTGGCAGAATGCCTACTTTGGCAGGATGCGCACTTTGGCAGAACGCCCAGTTTGGCAGAACGCTCAGTTAGGCAACGGGGAAGGTGATATCATCCCGAGCAAATTCGACTCGTCCCAAAGTGTCCGAAAGGTTGGCAGAAGTCGAGTAGGACAGCTGGTCGCGAGCATCAAGCGTTGGTTACTCGCAGGGAATTTGGCAACCGAAGATATGATGGAGTTGCACCATATCCGCCAAGATCACGGAGGATCTTTGCAATTCGGCCAGCCATCGTATCCCAACAAATCAGGAGGATCAAGAGGATCTTTCTAGTTGGAGATCTTGAGGAGAAGATCAGGGGTAATCAAGTGGTTTATCCCAACCAACAACCTGATGAGCAGATCAAGGAGAATCCTACGGATATCAAGGAGGATAACTAACAGGATCTCGGGATGATCACGCAAGATCATTCCAGGCGGTTTCTGGTGAGAAGATAAGATTATTTAGAGGGGAGCTTGAAGATAAGATCCCACGTCAACCTGGGGTTTTTGGGGATCGAGATTGAGGGAATCGTGGAGGATTACCCGACGAGATCATCTAGAAGAATCGAGAGGAGATCCCGGATAACAACTGAGAAGATCGTGGAGTAAGATCTCAGCTTATCAATAGGGAGATCGAGAGGATTCCTAGAATCTCGGATATACATGAGGGATTTAGGTTGTTAGTCCCTCCATACTTGTATAAATAGGGGTCTGGAGTCGGCCATTAGACTCATCTTGTAGACTCGGCATTCAGCATTCCGAGAGTTGTCGGCTTTGTTGTTTGAGAGTTGAATAAGATCCGCTTTTTCCCCACCACCTTAAGAGCTCTTCTCCCCCATGCTAGTCTCATCTTATCTTTTCTTCCGCTGCGTATTGGTGCGGTTGTCGTGAGGATGCCCGGTCAAGCAGCTTGGATCTTCGTGCAGAGAAGGTTCAAGGCCGGTCGCGGTAAGGCTTTCCCAAGTGGAGCTTTAGTCCGTGACACTCGGCTCTAAGGCCTAAGTAGCCTACTGGAAGGGGCGACTTGATTCTTTAATTACTGATAAGATTGTTAGTGAACTAACTGACTGAAAATATTGATGACTACGAAAGTGGGATCCAAAGGATTATAAAGCAACCCTGAGGATATTACTAAAGCAAGGTAATGACAAGTGCTAACCTCTTGATATGGTTACTAACTGACTGTTACGTGATTAAAAAGATTTCTTGTCAAATATTCTTATTGTTATTGATGACATTATGATATGAATAAATGGCATGTTTCTTATAATTATGGCATGACATTCATGCATCTTCATGTCATAAATATACCGTTATATATATGTCATGTAGTATTCTGTTTATGATGCATTATATTTCACTGTATTTATCTTTACATACTCTAACTGAGAAAAGCACCATACATGCTTGGATGGATAGTTCATCAACTCATGATAGCTAAGTTGCACATGACATAGGAATAAATGAGTCATGAGTCTATAGAGTTATGTTTAGATTAATTTTATAAAATAACGAATATTTTTCTTAGTTTCTATGACATGATATTGCAAGTATTTTATTAAAGTATTTCGTTGAATTATTGATGGGTTATCTTATTTTAATGATTAATCATTTTCATTGCTATTATATGAATTCATTTTATTTTAATGATGTGATGATGAACGAACTTACACAACTGAAATGACTTAATTGTCCTCAATTTTTAGGGTAAAAGTTTTGGGATGTTAAAACCACGACTCTGTCGTCAATATGTGTTCTAAATATTTGTTATCATATTATGTTTGACAATTTTATGGAGTGAAGTAAATCAGTGGTGACCATCGTGCTACATGGTATGACAATGTTTCAAATGCATCCAATCTTTAATGTAAATTATTGCACTGAACATTATTGCACTGAATCTTTATTATTATTTTTTACAATGAAAATTTTCCAGTTAACATAATTTAAAATGCAAAGAATCTATAAAACCAAATGTGTGTTTTAATTTTTTTTTTACAAGGCTCATTTTTTTATTACAACTATCCAATAATATATAACATGCTAATCACGTCTCTTTTGCCTAATAAAATGTTATATTCCCACAATCCCACATACAAACTCCTATTCTTGAATTGCTAAATCAATAGATTGATAATACAAAACTCCCTACTGCTCATTAGGTAAGAAATTTTCTAAAAAGTATATAATTATATATTCTTTGTATTATAAATTTTTTGTGATTAATAATTTGGTCGCATCAGTCTTTGCCATGCAAGGCTTCGGCAATTCTCGCCGGAGGCATCATTGCCCTCGTCGTGTCTTCGGCCTTCGAGAACAAGTACAAGGCTCCGCCTTACAGGGTTGACTGTCCGGGATGCCGACTACGTACGTGTGGTGCATCGTCCTCATGTTCAGCGGCCCTCCCCTTGTACCGGCGGCTAAAAATGCCCGAGACCGCGCGGGCACACCGTGCTGATCGCCAAGAACGCGAACCAGGCAGGCAAAGGCATGTCCAAGGTCGAACTCGACGAGGATGCCGAAAGGTTGGAACAGTTTCGGGCTCCTCTCTAAGGAGTTCCTCCGTCGCCATGGCCTCAACCTCCCCGCCGCCGCCGCCGCCGCCGCCGCCACTTGGTTCTTCCTGGGCATCGCCTTCTACAGCCAGAATCTCTTCCAAAAGGATAAAGGACATTATTCAAGGAGGTGTTCAAGATCGCGGCGCTCATCACGCTCTATGTCACTGTTCCCGGAGACTAGTTCACAGTCGGCGCAATGACGACCATCTTCATGCCGGCCATGGCCATACCGTACCACCACTGGACCATGCCGAGCAACCATAACTTCTTCTTTGCAAACTTCGGCCGAATGCCCGTGGAAATCCACCTGCCATGGCATCTCCCCGGCCTGTGCTAAGGCCGGAGCCATCATTGGCACCCTTGGGTTATTTTCTTATTAATTTTATTATTCTTTTCATCACACTCTTATCTCCCTAACGTATTTACAACCATTTAACGAACTAACTAAATTATATTATCAAGCTTAATTAAACATGAGAAGATTGTTAGTAAGTCAGTGCATGATTTATTTTTATTACTTTAATTATAATAATAAATCAATGATTCTCTATTATGACCAGGCATGATCAACATTTTATTAACCTTCAACCATCAATATATATATACGTATACTTACCAATGTTTTGAAAACCGGTTCGGACCGACCGGTTCAACCGGTCCGATCGCAAACTGGTCACAAAACCAGTCCGGTTCAATCATAAAATCGGAATTAGTAAAAAATCGGATTGACTCGGGAAAAATCGAGTTGAAACGGTATATCGGGTTCAACCCAGTTTTTTATTTTTTTAAAAAAAAAGTTAAAATAAGGAAAGCTTTATTAGGAAATTGAATGTTTAAATAATTTTATAATGAAATTGGAAGGTTATGCACTTGAAAGGATACAAAAAAGGAAACAAAATTGAAATTCAAATAAGAAAATGAAAGGAAAGATTTATACATGGAAAGAATTTGATTGGAGGAAAGAATTCAAATGGTAACAAATTATTAATCAAATAAGATAAAGAAAATTATACATGGAAAGATAATAAAATCTGGTAATAATATATTAGTAATAAATTTAGATTGAAATTAAATTTAGATTATTATATTAGTAATAATAAAAGAAAACTGCTAAAATAGAAATAGATTATTAATCAAATCAAATCAAATACAACTATATATAGAAGGAATAATATGTTAGTAATAAATTTAGATTGACATTAAATTTAAATTATTATATCAGTAGTAATAAAATAAAACTACTATTTAAATTAACATTCAGTAAAAATAATAATTATTTAATTGGTTTAATCATTTATATAATAATTTATATATATAATTACTCATAAATAATATTATTATATAAAAATTCGGTTCAACCAGTTGACTCCCGATTGAACCGGTCGAATCTCGACGCGCCGATCCGATCTCCGATCCGATTTTTAAAACATTGATACTTACATATTATATATATATATTTAATGGAGGTGTCCCCTAATTAAACAGGGGACACCCAGTATCCTATCTTATTAGCCTTTAGATCATGAATGAACCAATTATTTAAGTTCAAGTTTATCTCTTTTGTCCGGTTTAACTAAAAAAACATTCACCCCTAAGACGATTTTTTTTTCTTCCGATTCAATTGATCTTAACGATCGCCTTCAACACGTAGCAGGATAAAGAAAGAGGTTTGATACATAACATTCGCTTATGGATTTTACATTATCTTCTAGGTTCTTCGTTAAACAGCAATGCTTTTAAAATTCAATGCAAATCATATTAATGGAATCATTCCCTGATAATTAAATCACACTTGCACTTATCACTCATTTTAAACACTTGAATCTTCAAGACACTATGATCTACGTACACTTCCCCATAAACTGCACACTTCTGCAAAATAATACCGCCACGAAATTTCTATTGATCAAAGGGTTGATACAACTTTTTTCTTTTAGATTTCGAGTAGATTTCTGAAACAAAGAAATAACAAAAAGGTAATCTTTTACTTCTCATCATCAAATCACTCGATGATAAATTTGAATAGACAGCCATTCGCTTAATTTTGCATCAAATCCCTATAAATCTGCATCATTTTCTGTAGCAAATGACTAACTTAATTAGATAAACAGAAATATCAGGAGTGATGGTGAGTGGCTATGAAACAAGGATAAGGAATAAGGATGGTCGAGAGAATTGAGGTAATTGAATCATGAGCGAGAGGAATTGAAATTATTATTGAATGCTTTTTTTCTATTTTAATTTCGGTTAAACTAGATAAAAGAGATAAATTTGAATGTAAATAATTGGTTCACACTCCCACCTTAGATTGGTGATCTAATGGCTAATAAGATAGGGTACAGGGTGGGGACACGTCCATTAAATCATATATGGATATATATATATATATATATATATATATATATATATATATGTGTGTGTGTGTTTTTCGTGGATGTATAAATATATAATTTAGAGGATAAGAATGAATCTCAAGCCACCAATTATCCCTATCTTATTTTTATTTTTCTCAATTTTATATAATTATACTTTTTGTCATAATAAAAATTACATTTTATATAAAAAAAGAAAATATATAACTAATGTATTTTTTTAAAATATATTATTTTCTGTTATTAGAAATATTTGCTTAAATTAGTTTTAGCAAAAGTTTTATAATTGTGAAGCTGAATTAATTTTGTGTCTTATACTTTCTCCTATCATGCACATGAAGTTATCAATTTTTAAACTTAGAATATATCTTTCTATATATTACCTATGTGTTTTTTTATCGCGGGAGATAAATGCTATCGCACCTTTGTCAATTGGGTGATGGTTTCCCTAGTTTTAGTAATAGTTCATGATCAATGAGATCCCCATTTGTAGATTTCCTGGTCTTGAGTTTCTTTCACTTATAAGATTTTACATTGACAGGAAACACTGAAATCATAAAGGCATTTTTTTACCATTTTAATACCACTTCCTTTCAGATTTTGAAATAGAAATAGTTGGGGTGATGCCAACACACATTCGAGTGAGAAGTTTCGGATTTTACTGTTTCTCAATTTCACTTTCTGGCTTTCCTGTTTCTTGATTTTATAATTTATCTGCATCATTATTATTTATTGATATTTAATGAACTTTATTATTGTTTCGCTTATTGTGCCCTCTTTCATGATATTGCCAGCTTCTTTCTGTTGGTACGAGACAACGATGATTTAAATATGAAACAGAAAAGAAGGGTGCAAGTGCACACCTTCTCTAAGATACAAATTGCCCTGGAAAGATATTTTTAATACGAGAAGTGGAAATTCAATTTTCAATGACTTCAAATTGACAAAAAAAATAATTTTACCCTCAAAAGGAGAGAACACGCAGGGAGAAAGAAAACGGAACTATGAGAATTTGTTTCCTTTTTTTCCTCGTTTGACTATGGGAATGATACTTGAGAAGGCAGAATCCCAAGAATTCTTGCCCAAAAATGTCACCCAAGATCAATAACTATAAAACGTTTGTCTGCCCAAAAATGGTGATGGCTGAAATCATCTGCAAAATGGATAGTGACATTGCAAAGACGATGTCTGCTTTTAGAAATTTTACTTACAAATCTGAAATACTAAAACGTTCAACTCATTAGTTTCAGCTGAGGTTTCAGGGTTCGCCTCTCCCTGGGCTCCAAAAATGCTCTCTACTTTTCGTTTTTCAGCATCCACCAAAGCAAAAAACAATTAAGCCAGACTGCATGAACAAGAAAAAAACATGAAAAAGTTATGCAATGCACAGATAGAAGGTGGACAGATCATGCCAATACTTGATCAGCAATTGATGGAAATGTCTACTTAAAGCATTTATTAAAATGAAGCGAACATGTAACTTCTGAATCATATGTCAAGCTTCTCTCACCTTTGCATTACCACTTTCATTTGTATGTTGTCATTTGTTGAACAGCCACCACCACTAATTGCCGCTTCAAAAGGTTTGATCCACGATATCAAGTATCCTGAGAGATCTGAACCGAGAGGTCCGATGACAAAAGTGTTCCGCGAAAACCTTCCTCAGTCTGGCTTGGCTCAGAATTCATTAAAAGATCATCTGTCCAAATACAAAAAAGCATTAAGTAACAATAGCATGTCGAGAATAGAATATCTACTGATAGTACAAGTTCCTATTACCAGCTATATCACGATTCTCAAAAATCTTTGTGTCAGTAACCAAGAGAACGTCTCCTGGAAAAATATTCATGTCTGCAAGAGTTGCAGAATCACCTTCAATGTCCATTAGACCTTTACTAAGCTTCTGGTTCTCCCTAACAACCTTCAAATTATTACCAAGAACAATGAGATTATCAAATGTATAGTAAGATAAAAAAAAAATACACTCATGTGTGAGTAACTTTGGCCACGGTTTAAACAGGCTCATATACCAAATTTGGCTTTTGAACGAGAAAATGTGCTTCACTTTTTGAGTAAATATGCTTCAGTTGACGAGGACCCTCAGTAGCATGAATCCTAGGAGTTTCTATTCAGTACTTTATGATAACAAGGCCCGGCTAGAAGGATAACAACAAAAAACCTTGAAAATCATATGCATGTTCACATCAAATCAAGATTATAGCTCGGGATTCAAATGACAGCCTGCATTCAACCAGTGCTGACCTCACAAGGACAAAGGGGCCATAAGTTTCTACCTGGTGTTTTTTAAAGGTGTACTTGATATGTCTTAATGTCCACAGAAATTCAACTGAATGTTTTGCATCTAAGTATACAAAAACATACATGCAGAAGCACAATAAGTCGAAGCATATAGTAATGATGACATTTAATTCCGCCATAATTTAAATGCATACCCCAAATGCTTCCCAAATCATCATTTTCAAGTCATATATGGATGTGGATCCAGAGACTGTCAGCTTAACTGACTTCCCAAAAGATGTTTTCCTGGAACGTTTTGAAGTCCGGCGATCCAGCTCTGAAACAGATCCAGATGAATCCATGATGGATTTTGGAGCCTTTTTTCCACGCACAAGATTGACACGAATATCCTGATCAGTATAGTTGAGCTTGCGTATAAACTCACAACTCTCTCTATCTCTTATACAGTCTTCACACACCTAAATCAATTAAAATATTGAGCTTAACCTCCAAAAGAATATTAAGCATAGCAAACCTTCTAAAAAAAGGCTTAATACAAGCCATGAAAAGCTAGAATCATAGTCACTCAGAAAATATGCTTTGATTGCTCGTCATTGTTAAAACCTGCAACTGAAGTGCATATTTGACTTATTGCAGAGTCAAGGTGCGAGAATCACACAACACTTGTTACTGAAGTAAGGATGTTCTTGCCTGAAGAAAAGCATTAATGAAGAGAACTGGTCATTTGTATAAATACAATGAAAGATGAGTTGAAGGCATAGGGGACCATTTTGTGCTGGGCATACCAGGTTTTCATCCAACGGTGCTGCTGAGTTATTATAATTTGTCTACAGAGGGATAATGTACCCATACAAAACTCCAATTTTACTTGTCATACATTTCTTGTCCTCAAACCTTTTTTTTCACATGCACTCATAGTCCTACCACAGACTGGAAACGACTTTGTAGGGGAATGTTGAATTGTACATGCAAAGGGTTCCTCACTCCATTTTGTTTTCTGTTACAGTTGTACATCTCCATATGTACCAAAGTGTGTAGTGATCATTTCCCCCCACAAAATCATTAACTAGGAAATGACAGTGCAAGAAAAATATTGAGAAAAGAACAGTGAAGATATCTGGTAAAAGCATGACAACAATGGAACAAAGATCTTGCAAAAATATTACCATCATATACATTTGAAATAAATGTAAGATTACCTCTGGAACAGTTTTTATAAAGAATTTAGAAGGAACCGAGGCATCACTTGCATTAACAGTAGAGTGGCCTAAATCTTCAACCACTATTTCAGCTTGTATTCCTTTCACATTTTTAACACTCCACTCTTCACAAAATAGCACCCAATCATTTTCCAAAATCAGTATTAGCCCATCTGCCTGAAATCATATTAGTGTAAACTTCAGTACAACAACCAAGAAAACCCTAAAATGAACAGTTTAACTGATATCCAAAGAAATAATTAAAAAAGCAAGAGAAGCTACAACATCCATGTGGCAAGCAAAATGGCTACCCAGTTTGTGCTTCAATTTGCAGAGAACCTATACTCCTTCAAATTATTAATACTTCCTATTAGTTGTTTAGACACAGAACATTCATAATTATCTAGACTTGAGTTATTAAATGTGAGGTCACAGAGTATATAGTGCTGCACAGTGCAGCATGTTCCAATTTAGTGCATTCCTATGCGAGCGAAGCTATAAGTCGCAGAAAGGTGATACAATGTCTTCCAAGTGGCTGTATGTATGTAACAAGGTGCTACAGTCAGATATCATATTCCCATTCGAGTGGTTCTATCAGTAAACAACAACCAAACCAAAATCAAAACAATGATCAAAAGCATTTATTTCATAATCATGTCTCTTTCCTTATGTAGCATTTTGAACTGTCAGATTAACCAACAACCATGCAGAAATTCATATTATAGACAAAACAATGGATTTATGTGTTGCGTGATCATCAGATCGAATCTAAGGATGAGAATGGTAGATTAGATAGGTGCAGTAGGGTGTAAATTTCTTTTTAGGTGAAAGGATGACTAGATGTGGTCTACTCCGACATCTGGAAAGCTCATAACAAACTATCGGTGTATATGTAGATCCCGCTTGCTCCTTAAGATCAACATTTTTGCTTGCCTTATGAGGAGTGAGCTAGCGCCGGTTGAATTCAAGTTGTGATAATGACCTAAAACCCACTAAAAGACTTCGAAGACCCTTTTAGGAACCCGACTAAAAGACTTCGAAGACCCTTTTAGGTCTCTTATAAAAGCAACAAGACCCTACCCTTTTAGGAAGAAATAAAGAGTTCGGGGACAGGACGGTCATGTCATGCTTCATACCAGATGGCAACATTCTCACACGAGCATACAAGGCGAGATGAACACCTAGCACAATTGTCAACTGCATCTTGTGCAAGAGGGCAGAAGATATGGGCCACTGTTTTTATGATCATCCCATTACTTCTGAGGTATAGAGGCAGGTGCGACAATCTGACATTAATGCCTGTGAGTTAGGCATGTCCTGGCAAAAATAACTGCCTAAGATTTGTAGACATCCTTTTACCACACAAGAAAAAAAAAAGATGTGGGCACCTCATCCATATATGTATGTACATATATATATACATGTATGTGTGCATATGTGAAAAACAAATGCGTATGATCATTCAGAAAAAGAGCAAAGGTAGGGCAGTAGAGCTGATAAAATTAGTAAAAACTGCAATCCAAAGTGAGAAGAAATAGTCAATGATCTACAATGATACAATGGATATAATAGCCTTTGGAAACTATCTTTTGCTTTTAGAATGATGAGCCAAAAATTCTGATACATCAGAAAAAAAAGCATATATGTATTACTTACAGTGGTTATTTTCTGTGTGATACAACCATGCTTGTGAATTAGCTCATAAGGTCTTTCAAGCAGTCGTGAATGCTGGAACATCAAAGATACATTACACAATAATTAGAAAGACAAGAACTAAGGGAAAAAGACTTGTTTAATAATTCTGGTATGGAAGAATTTCACTATTTTATGCATTATCTAGAAGCAAATATGCTTCAGAAAATAAAAGACCACATTGAGTACAGGATTTCACAACTCACAGACATTATGTTCCGAGTCAATACAGTGGAAAAAACAATTGTGATGAAATCATTATCACAGGATGCTAAGAAATGTGGCCAGTGTTGAATAAGTCAATCAAGTAGTTTCTTTATAAAGAAAAGATGGCAAACAATTAACGTTGCCATCCAGCATTCATCAAGCTGTACTAGGCCAAGCATTCTTTTGTGAGAGAATTAGGCTAAAATTTCTAGACATCTCCTTTTCTATTTTTGAGATAATATCCCTTTCTTATTAGTTATTAGTAAGCTGAAGTGTAGTTTCTGACAAGTAAAAGATTCCACATGGCGACTACAAACTTAGTTTGCAATTTAACAGTAAAGTTCAATGGTGAGTTGCAGGAAGGTCACAAGAAGTTCAGTTGGAGCAAAAATATTACACATTCCCTTTTTAGTTAATAATTAATTCCCAATGACCCCTCAAAAAAGAAAGTTCCGAATGAGTTAAACCTTGGAAAAGATGGAAACTTACAAATTACAATACAAGTTTGGAGCATATGATAGTAATTTGAAAGATATACACATCAAAGGTTATTATTTACCTTCCGGCATATAAGTGACCCGATAGTTCCTTCTAAATTCTCTGGTTCTGCAGAAGAAAACACATTTTTTCCTGTAGTTGTAACATAAGCCCTCCATTTTCCTAGCCACGACGAAGGGACTAAGAAGTACTTGCAGCCAGGATCAAGTGCAACACTTTTCCGAGCGAACAACTTTTCATGGTTTTGCCGTTGCTTGAGCTTGGTTGCTCTGAAAGGTTAAGACATTTAAGTTAAAAGCAACAAACTGAAGTCTTATTGCAGAATGCTAAAAGCAACATTTAAGCTAAAATGTTCTCAGTATCCACCTAAGGCTATCTTCCAAGCTCGCAACTTCATTCAACTCCTTATTGCAGAGTCCACAAGATTCAGAAGAAGAAGGAAATGGAAGAAAACCCATCTGATGTGATGTTTCCAATGAATTAGAAGCCTCTGTGAAAAATAACCACAGCTCCTCTGGAACTAAGACATGCTTAGCACCAGATGCCTGCTCAGGGAGAAGGTTTCCATGGGAACACTGAAGCGAAGTTGTTGGACCAGTATCATTATCACTAGAACAATTGGAATCTTTCTTCCGTAGCCACTGTGTCAACCTACATAATCCAATTGTTAGCCAAACGGCCAATCAACAAAAAGAGATCGTCTTTCTATGAGTATGAAGATATCAGAAGTCCAGAATGTTGCGTCTGTTCAGTGAAAACAAAATTCTGAGGAAAATTAATTATGGAAATTTGATTTCACCTTAAAAAAAGTGGTTATTACTTCTCAAAAAAAAAGAAGTGGATATTTCTAATGTTTGGTTGTGACTTGGAAAGTGAAGGAAAAGATACAAAATTTAGCAATTATTTTACATCTGAAAGGGGGAAATGATATAGAGGAAGAATGGAGCATAAAAGTTGCTAGTAGAAAAAATATGGTAGACAACTATCCTTTTCCTACTCAAAAGAATATCATCTAAACTTTTTGTTAAAAGCTTAAATCAATTGGAATTTATTTTCCTTTGATCAAAATTTGTTGTCATAAAATACAAGTCTGTCCGTAGATGATTTCCTGAAATTTATGTTCTTCAAAACAAACACAATTTTAACCTACATTGGAACATTCTTTTGACAGTTTTTTTTTTTAGAACAATTGTTTTCTTCTTTTTTTTTGACAGTTTTGCATGAGTAATCAGAGAGATTAAAGAATATTGGAATCTCCAGCGACAAACTTGAAAAAGTATGGAGGATTATTAATTAATCACGAAATATCATTGTAATGATGCCAAAGGCTTTTTCAATGCCATGGTGATAGATCTTGAACAACAATATAGTAGCAATGCTATAAAAAATTGAATAGAAGGAGCATGGTTTTTTTCCCAGCAAAAAACAAGTCCAGATAAACAGGAAATTTAGCAAACTTGTTCACCATTTCTCAGACATTAATTGGCTCGCACATCTAGGATGGGCAGAATAAGTTTCTTCTAGCAGGGAAATCCAGGAAATAAAAAAACAAATTAAAAGCATTAATATTAGTCCGTGAATAGTTTACCATGTCCTAGACACATAATATGCAGGAGCACCTGCACAGTTTCCTGCAAGGGCTGCTTCTGCCAGTTGCCTAAAGGAGGCTTTTCGATCTCGAAAATCGCCTGCACAGACTGCATTTTTAGCCTCATCCTTAATACAATCAATGCAGATATTGTCACTGCTCAATGTTGGGCCCCCGCCATACTGAAGGAGACAAACACACAAGAATCAGTCAGAGATAGGAACACTGCATTTATGATCAATAACTTGTGCAACAATTTAAGCAACTTGAATCATGAAACGTCTTGTTCAGAAATAGTAATGTTATGATAACAAACAATCTGATTAACTTAGATTACTGATTAAAGAACGACAAGTTTGATAGCTATGACACATAAGACAGTCAGGGCTATCCAAACAATTAATATCTTCTCAGTACCATCAGAAAAACTGATTCCACCATCAGATAATTACAAGTAATTCAACCATCCATGTTTTTCACCGAACAGTTACAAGTAGCCAACTTAAACCAAATGCCTAGACTACATTTGATTATGAACAGTTTTATGATTTCTTCAGATTTAGCTTTTGACTCAGAAAAGAATGCCAAGTCGAAAACATGCATATCATGGCTAAAACAAGAAGTTTCACAATTTAGATCTTCAAACATTACGGGATAAAATAAAAAAGGAAGCCAGCAAAGACAACTAAGTATATTAGTTGCATGCACATGCAAACCTATAAACTACAAAAGAAACATGCAAAGAGCTTGAGAATAAGATGGAAAGAATTCAGGAAAAGTATTCTCCGACAATATTGAGAAAAGTACACTAGTTACAGATCAAATTCATTACACCAGCAAAATCTTTTGAAATTGAGAAAAGAATTCAGCAAGCTGCTTACTTTTGATTGCAAAATCTTCCAGGCCGTATTTGAAAGACGTTTCATGGAAGTCACTTTTGAAATTGGAGCTTTCCCATGTAGACATTGAATTGGACTATTGTCGATCGAACTACAAGAAAACAAATTGTCATATTCTCAAAGGCAACTAAAACCTCGTATCGCATAATGACCTGCCTCAACTTTTAACAACTATTTATGATGCAATTTCCTCAAAAAATGCTGTTTATGATGTGCATGAGAATAATCGTTGTCAGTGAAGGCTCCAAAGCAAAGCAGCCAACATAATTCCCATATCAAAGTAAAAGATAACGACTTCACAAGTTCTTCCCAAAAGAATTATCTTCCCAAGTTCATCAAATGATCCGGACAAATTATGATCCTTGAAGTGAGAAAAGGTTATTGCATTGTATTATTAGAAAAATGAAGTGGACTTTAAAGATGTAATTTGAGATAATTACATCGCAATAAATACATTTAGCAATATCAGCTCATAAGAGTGAGGCGGTGCATTGTATAACTTCCACATGTTCCAAAAAAAATACCTATATTTATTTTAAGATTTTCATGACAATTCTCAAAAGAAAAGCATGTGGTATCATGCTTAGACCATGAAAACTTAATTGTACATGTACCACATTAGGAGGAAGAAAAAAAAGCTTTATGCCTCAAAAAAAAAGATCTAATGTGATTAGGGTTTTACAATGTCTGTTTCTTTTTCATTTGTAACGTGACTATAATTAACCCAATTGTTATTTAATAAATATGGATGTCTACACGTCTCGATAGACATTAAAAGATTTAGTTGTACCTTAGATTCCCTTGTAAGTATAGATTTTTTTTTTTCTTTGTGGGAAGTATAGATTGCATTTTCAGGGATGAAGGATGACAAACATGGCTATGGCTGTTTATATGTATTCAAGTATTAAAAAAATTTACAAGTTGGCGAAACGCAATCATATATTCGGAATCTCTGCATTATGGAATATCAATCTCTAGTAGAAAACATGTATGCAATTCCAAAGGCATACTAGCAGTCAATCAACAACCATGCATTCATTTTTTCTTTGAGAAAGAAACACTGTATTCTTAGCAAATAGCTTATAAGTAAGCCTGAATCCTTGAGATGGGAAAAGAAATGACTAATAAACCATCAACTTGATGGCATTCAATCAAATGAGCAACTTACGATGATGTAATACTGTCTGCCCATAGGCGAAGCCATTCGGTTGAAATCCAAAAAAAAGAATTTTCATTTGGATCTACTGGGGCTTCTGAAAGTATAGACTTAACTTCTGTTCGCCGTTCTGTTATATAATCAACATTTTTATCTTTCTTCTGCTGGTATGCCATACAAGCAGAATCAATAGTTGAGTTAAATTCCTGAATTTCTTCATCCAAATGAAGTGGAAGGGAATTATTCTTTGAACTTGAAGATGAACGATCATTATAATTTTCTTTTCTAAGAATATACATCAGCATATATGCATCAGTTGAAGAAAATACTTCATCCTTCATCTTGGATGGGAATACATGGTCGCCATTCAAATCAGATTCCTTAGTGTCAGAACCAACCAATTGACCTTTTGGCTGTGATTTAGCACTTGATTTTGATGATGCTTCTCCAAAGGGATGACAGCCCAACTTAGAAACATGCTCATCATCGAACTCCCACCACTGTCCGCTCTTTTCATCCTTAATGTGTGCCACATAGTGCCCACTGTTAACGGCAGTGCCCTTGTGAATCAGAATAGCAAAAAGTTCATAAATCAAACCTGAATCACAAGGGTTCGATAATCTCCTTCCCATATTGAGCCACCTAGGGAAACTGAAGGCTGAAGTTATTTTCTTCCTTGTTGTAGTCTGCAGGACAAAGAGTGAAAGAGTAAGCAAACAACTTGCTCCTACCAGTCTTGCATACACTTGAAAGGAACCAAAGACCACCAAGTTTGAAGGGGACATAAGCGAACAAGATATAGTAAAAATATCAGTTTAGTCTCACTCATTGCAGCTTTGTTCAGTATGAGACATTGCAAAATTGTTTTTTTTTTTTGAAAAGATGCTGTAGGCATCACCTCGGAAAGAAAAGCATAACGTCTTAGCTGGAAATTAAGGACTTCAGGAAGTGCGCAAAGTTTTATAGAGCGTGTAGCATCTACTCTTTCATCACATGAATAGCAGAAATATTGATTTTCTCCACTCAGTTCTTCCACATTAAGATAATCATCTAAGCTTTCATCCAAGTTGTTTAGGCCTTTGATGTTCAGCTCAAGCTCATAAAAATCCTCCATTTTTGAAGAAGCTTCAGAATCATTTCCACACACTGAGCACCTTCAAATGAATAATATTGGCACCTTTTTAAGTATAGTCAATAAGATGATCTTGAAGATCATTAAAGCAAATGAAGATCAAATACTTGATACAACAAACAATGTAGCCTTCTAGCTACTGCATAATTAGAAAGCATTTTATTAAAATAAAGTAACCTCAGGTTTTGTTCAATGAACAAAATTATAGCATATAGCACAAAGAGACAAATTCAGGCCGTGTTTTATCTAAAACAAGTTTGATGGAAAATGAACTATGGGAAAAAATTCAATTGTCTTTGATTGTGCTAGTGCAAAAAAATTACACTTTTCCAAAGAGGAAATCATTAGCTTAAACTCGTTTCTAAAACTTCAATAATCTGGTAGTTATTTTCCAATAACTGAAGTTCACATCATCAAGCACAGGAAACGAACTCCTTTTACTCCAAAGAAACAGATACACTCAATTTCTTTTTGCTTGACATTGTTAAGATTATTTTCATGCATATTCACATTACTACTATACAACTATCTAATTGATAATATGCCTGGAAGGTCAACAGTAATATAAGAATAGTTTCAATATTAGTACACCAGAGAAGAGGCCAAGGAATTTTACAAGAACCACAGATGAAACTTTTAAACAAGACGCAATACTCCAAGACAGGATAAAATAATTACAGTATGTTTACTCAAAAATTGCAAACACACTATTGCTTTTAAAGAGAAAAGTCTACTGTCTTACCTTGTGACATGTGATACATTCCCACGGAACAGGTCTTGCACAGCTGTTTTGGCATTTGCAACTTTTGAATGGCACAAAGATCGCTCAAGCAAAGAAAGAAATAAGGTAAGGAATTCATGACTATCCTGTTGAACGCCATTGTCCAAGTCCAAAGTCTTGATGAACGGCGCTGAGTCAATAAAAGCCATTTTGCTCGAATGCAACTGTGCAAATAACCTTGCAAGCTGATCCAAGACAGGACGGTGCTTCAGCAGCTCATGTTCTAACGAGAATATGCGATTACGAAATGATGTGGTCATGTAAAGACATTGAAGTATGCTGTTAGCATAACAAGTTGCACCAAGGTTGGTCAAGCCGGCCGGGGTTTCGGTTGAAGTTCGAATATCCTTGTTAGGATCTGGACCTAGAGACCGAATAATGTCAGGCATTCTCTGCCATAAGCCTGTTTTCCTACTTCCATTAGGTGGAGGAATCAGTCCACAAAAGCAATTGGGGGAATCCTTAGAGTTTCCACGGCAGCCCTGACAAATAGGCTTGGATATTGAGTAGAGCTGTCGTATATCGCTTTCAGTGATCTCTCCGGTAAAATGTATTTTCCTGAAAAATTGAGGTATAACAATGTCATAACATCGAGATGAAAGCAATATCAGCCAAGACGATCCTCAAGGAAGAAGGAAAAAAAAGCTTAAGAGAACCTAAGAGTCTCGGCGGACAGGTCCGAGTCTTCAGTTCTTGGTCTCTTATTTTTGCTGCGAGTATTAGGTCTAGTCATTGGCCTGCAGAAGAATTTCATGTTGATCTGTTACTTTTTTTCAGTTGAAAAGATTCATGATTAAAAAGACAAATCATCAAGCGTGGACCTTACCTGGATGGTAACGCCTCAAGGTTGAGGTATCTCTTAAATGATAGTACTTATGAGGAAAAAGAGTTCCCTGCAACATGATATATTCAACTAAACACAATGAATGAACGAAATATAAGAAAAAAGAATACACCTTTTTGGGATTGAATGGGAGAAACATGAACGATTTCCACAATATCATACAAGAAAATAGCAGAATATGCAGAAAGTAAGACATGAAAAATCTTCGAGAAAATCCCTAATATGTAACACTTGGGGGCCTTCCTGCACAAGCGGAACAACGAGCGACTACACAATCGCGACGCAAAAAGGGTAACGGAGCAATTTTTATCACAACGGGGGAACTTTTTTTTTCGAAATCCTCGTTCTAACATTAATCAGCAGCAACTTTCAAAATAAAAAAAGCAAAATTTACTGAGCAGCAGCGAAGCGATCGCTTGCCTCGCCTTGTCTTCCCTTCTCTTCCACCAACAACAGGATCTACTCCTCAGTCGCAAGCAAGAGAAGGCAACGCCCTTTCGACTTCGCTCCACCCTCCGCTCTTTCCCTCTCTCTCTCTCTCTATCTATCTCTCCCCCCTCCTCTTCGGGTCTCCCGCCCTTCCTGTGGAGAGAGGGAAAAAGAAAGAGCAGCAAGCAACAGAAGGCAAGGTGAGGAGAGCAGTTCCGCCCTTTCAATACTTCGCTCCTCCCTTCACTCTCTCTCTCTCCTCCTCTTCCGACCTCCCGCTCTTCTTGGGAGAGAGAAAAAAAAGAAATAAATTGTTAATGTATTACCTTTGAGATTGGGATGAAGTTTTGAGCGTCCTACGCGAAGGGTCTAATTAAATTAATTAAATTTGATGATGTAATTTTTAATTTGGATAATGTGCTCTTCAATTTGGTCTAATTTATATTTCGCTAAAAATATAAATTATTGCTTTCATCAAATATGATCAGACTCAATATACTGATTTTTTTTTTATTTCTCTTTCTGTTTTTTTCGAGTCATTTTCTAAAATCCATCTTTTTTACTTGTGCTTATTTTTTTTCTCTCATCTTTTATTCGTAATTGGTATTTTCCTTTTCCTTTTTTGTTCCCTTTTTTTACTCTCATCTCTGACATTTATTTCTTTACTTTTTCATTTTATTTTTTCTCCAATCAATTTTTCCCTTGTGCACTCATTAAATGCATTTATTTGAATGCGATTGTACTAACTTTTTCTTCTACTAATTACATGCACAAATTTCTGTTTTAATAATTGCATGAAGTAATTTCTCTTTTCTTAATTGGATGCATTAGGTTTTCATTAGTGCATTAATTTCTCCAACCCGATGTTTTAGATTTTTTTATCGAAAGAGCCGGTCTCATTTCACATCCATTTTTAATATCTACTCATACTTGCGTTCGTGATTGAACTGATTGAACAAGTTGTAATTTGATTTTAATGATATTGGGTGAAACATTCACTCACCTACATCTGGCCATCAATTTCAAATGTATATCCCATATTAAAGAATTTAATGGATATACCACTTATGTTAAGTATCATTAAATTTGTGATTAATGATGGATGCAAAATAAAAGTGAATTATAATATTAAATAAAAAGAATATCATGATCCATCCATAAAAATCACCTTAATAAAAGTTTTATTGCACAATTGTGTTATGAAGTAAATCACTTAATAATTTGAACAAAACATGCATGGACATTAGTTATATAAAACTTAACTACTTTGCCCTAAACTTCTTTTCATTTTAATATATATTAACATGTACCTCACGCGATGTGAGGATGGTACAAAATAAAACTCATTGATTATATTTTCTTTTTAACAAAAAAACTCATATATATATATATATATATATATTATTGACTTTTCTTTTTTTCCTTTTATTTTTAACCCTTCTAGAAAATAATATACGTAAATATATCAAATATAAAATATGTTTATTTTCATATTTGTAACCATTTAGATATGCTTCTAACTCATATAGATTAATACTTTACACATATTCGTAGCAAAGTTTAATTATACATAATAGTTACAAATAAGTTAATTTTAATTATTATATATTATCATATAAATTTAATTTATTTATTTTATGCCCTTATTTTATTTTTTATTTGGATAACAATAAATTTATTCTTACACTAAGATTATATTTCTTTTATATATATATATGGTTTTATATATTAGTTATTATAGTTATATCTAAAAATATCATTTATTTTGTCTTCAGATACATTTAGTTACATAGATATTATAGTTACATAGATCTATAGTCAAATATTTCTATGTGCTCTTATGTATTAGAAAGGCATCAAGTATGTTACTAAATTTGGATGTTTCTTATATTTATAACTATAAATATTAAATTAAAAATATAATAAACAAAATTGTATATTTTCATAACTAACTTTTAAATATTATTATGATATTATAGTAAAGTAATAATTATTTGATATCACATTTTTTAAAATATTATAGAATATATGAATAACTATGCCAATAAATATTGTTGTGATATCTAATAGTAATATAATTTATTTTATATATTGTTATCTATCATAATTAATATATATTAGTTTTCATGTTAAAAATATAATATGAACAATGCATGGCTTCTTACACATGACATTTTAAACCTCTATTTTTATATACGTGTATACATACATACATACATAAGTTGAAATATTATTACAATGTATATTAATCATGCCTATGAATTATTTTATATAAAAAATAATTTTAATGATAGATAGCTTAGTAAGAGAATACTACTTGGCATCTTCCACATTTCTTTTTGTATGGATATAAAAATATGAATATAAGTGAATATTATATATGTGTGAACTTCAACAAAAAAAAGCTTAACATTAAATTATGTGATACTTATTGACATTATAAAATCTATTACACTATTATTTTATTAATATTATGTTATTATATTTATTATTATAATATTATCATTAAAACATTCATTCTTCTTTTATTAATTATTATTGGATCATACGTCACCAAAAAAAGGGTGAATTGATGTTTAATAAAAAAATTATTTTCACAAAATACGTCATGAAAATTTAGAATTAATTTATTAAATTTTAAATAAGTATACTAGCAATCAAATTACATGCATAATAGAGTAAGAAGGATAAAGAGAAAGAGTGCAAACACAGGGAGCAAGACGTTTGTTGATGAGATTCGGAAGCCTACATCTCCACTCCAACTTTTCAATCTCGAGACCGTCGGAATTTCTACTAACTCTTCTTTCGCTTCACATAGGGTAGGGAAAAAACTTTTTATACGACACTATCTTTTGTTCGCTTTAAGAAGTAAGGCACACCTCTTTTCCTGTGAAGTTTTCACCTATCAATTCTTCACTTAAGAGGTAGGCACGCATCTTTTACAAATGGACACTCTTAAACGCCTCAAGAATACATCCGAAAGCACCGTCAGATCCCCCTTCGACGCATGTCCGAATGCACTCTTGGAGCACTACTTTGGACTTTTACTTTGACTTTGACTAACTCATGACTAGTCAATAAAAGAAAACTTAATTGCAGAAGCAAACTTTATCAAATACATAAATATTTCAATGCGAAAATAAAAACTTCATAATTCAAATAAAAGACTTCAAATTAATACAAAGACGTTGTTTTGAACATAACAACATTTATATAAAAAAAAGACACTGAGACTTAGATTATAACACTTTTCTTCATGTGCAAGCAGCCTTATCATGAGCATCACCATCAAGCAGAGTATCAAGACCTCTATTTCTACACATCCGCAGCAGGGGAGAAATTCTTCAAGTGAGTATTACTCGGTATGTAACATTCAAAGCAAAAATAACATTCATATGCATACATTCATAGTCATAAAATTATAAAGCATACCATTCTTTTCATAAGCTGGCATAAATAACATAAACAAATGCATCTGAGTGCAACATATATCATGAATAAAAAATCATTCATAGACTATCATTTCTTTTTCCTTCATATTTGCTTTATTTAACTTTCATCATTCTTTCTTTAACTTGTGCCTTAGAAGGTATACATTTAACTTCTTTCATTAATCTTATTATTTTGAAGAGCTTTTCATTCTTTTAGGGTACATCATGTCACTTCATGCATCATTTCGTCAATGGTTGTACACACCATGACAGGCTCCCAACATGGAGCAAGAATCCCACCCACAAGGATTTTATTTCGTTACACAAGATGAAGAATCACGTACATCAGGAGTGGTGGTCACGGTGTGTTACCCTCACCGACATGTAGTTTCATTGTTTTGCCTTCAGCTACACTACCCATCTCTACCTTTAACTTTTTTGGCACTTTCGTTATTCCATATTGATCCATGAGCATGATGACCCCCCTTTATAGATTTTATCTTGATTAGACTAAAATGTCTATCTTTGCATTTCATAATTTATCCACTTCACATAATAATTTGGAGTATCACGTAATAAATAATCTTTAAGCATTCCGGTAGATCTAACACTATCAAATATTATAACACATTTGCATACAGAAATCTCAACTTAATAATAAATAATTAACAATAAACAATATACGCCCAGGGAAGAAACATAGTAAATCCATTGAGCAACAAACAAATTAAATAACAGGTGTATAAATGGTAAATAACATTCCACGTTGTCAATGCACATTATGCATTGATTTTATTCACAAGTATACATGCATGCATAAAGGAGACTTGACAACCTACAACTCATTTTAGGATTATGCTATCATCAATTTATGGGCATAATGGCTGATGAAATTATTATCTCATATAAAATGTAAGGCCAAGCTCATTTTTATGTACTCCTGTTCAATTGTTCTATAACTGGTTATCTATTGCAATAAACAAAGTAGTAAGTGTTATACTTATTGCTAATATCATAATATAATAATGAGTCTTATTCGAGGGCACCTATCAACAGAAATAGACAGTGCCTAAATATTCCTATAATTTAATACAAAAGCAGATAAATATCCTAATATAGAATCATACATGTAATCATGACTTCACGTTGGCTTAATCGGAAATATATATTGGCACGTATAAATTTACATATGTAATGTCGTCCCCAATATATGGTCACGAACTTAAATATACATTATAAAAGGTATAACGGGGTGAGTCAAAATAGGGATAAATTAATTAACATGCCCATATGATGCATAGTTCGGCATATAAGCAACATCTATTAATTATAAGTAGCTAGCATTACATCCTTAGTAAAAATCACAACATACATTAATGCATAGATGGCAAGACCGCCTAAAGCATAGTTTGGCTACATCAAATAACATGCCGACTAAGCAAGATAAAACATAATTTAATATCTGTAAACTAGCACGACCTCATGATGTATAGTTCAGACATGTCTATAGGCACCCATTAATAATTAGTAATCGACGTTACACCAAGAAATAAAACTAAAGCATAATTTATAATATTCTACAATTCACGTCATGAGTGCTTTTTTCCTAGCACGAGCTTTATCTACATCCCAACCGAGAATAATCCATGTGTAATTAATTATCATACCTTCTCAAAGAGATCTAAAATGCAGTAATGAGGGTGGGTATTAAAAACATGGAATATAATATGATTCGGACTTTATTCATGCTCTAATGGCCTTTGAAAATTACGAACATCTTAGTTCAAAAATAAAATATTGGATCCCCGTTACATATCATTTTAGTGATCCTTTCTTGCTCGAGTTCTTCTTTTTCGTCCTCTTCATTTCCTTTCCATGTACGTCGTCTACTGGTGGTTTCTCCTTGGTCTCCTATTGCAGATTCTTAGTGGTGAGTGGAGAGGAATAAAAAATGAAAATGGTCATGTGATGGGAAGATGGGAGAAAGAAGAGGGAGAAGACATTGGCTTTGGATTTTATGCATGATTATTGGCATCAAAATAGGCATGAGGGGGTGTAGTGGCATGAGAAGCGCTCCCCCTCATGACCCATTCTTTTTTTATGTGGCATCACATTTACTACAAATGAGCTCGCACCCAAATCTCAAAATAAAGATTTCTTTCTTTTACTATATAAAGCTCATATGAAGAGAAGAGAGAAAGAAAAGAATATTCGATCAAGAATTCCCCTTTGATGCTTGGTGTTTTCTTTCAATTTTTCTATTCTGCACTCTTGAACCTCGTTTATAGACGTCTTGATGAAATGTAGCCATTGAGAGAATCTTCCAAAAATCCAATTCAAAACTTAGTTGTTGTTACTGTAGCTTTCGTTGTTGAACTGATCGAATAATTTGGAGATTGGTTGAATTTTCTCGATCATTCTATGGACGATTGGGGATTTTTCTTCTAGTTGGATGATCAAATCGATCTTGGGTCTTCAATTTTTTCGGCTCTCTCACACTTTTTCGATCGCTAGTTCAGTCAATCAATTTCCTTGTCTGATCAAATTATAGGTCGTCTTCTCACTATCATTTGGTATCAACATTAATATCACTGGTTGATCACTAGCTCCAACCGATTGATCGATATTCAAATATTTGTTGATTATCACATTTTCTATGATGACCGGTCGACCTAGTACCTAGTCGATTGTTTGACCATCCTACATTATTTTGAACATATGTATTTTTTTTTGCACAGGTATCAAAATGAGAAGGTTTTTATTTGTTACAAAGATAACCAAATTATCTACAACTTTCATGTTCACATGTTAGTCCAAATATGAATAAAGCTTACTCAAATATTAACTTCAAATTCAGTGCATAAAATAATCTATTTCGAATTAAACTTTTTTTGCACTTTAAATATATAATTCTGATTATTCGATGTTTGTATCATCAAAATATAATTATATAGAGCATAAAAAAATGTTCCAACAATCTCCTCCTTCTTTATGAAGATAAAATCGAGAAATATGAAAAGTATATAAGTTGGAATGAAAGATATTAAAGTCAAATTTGCACTCCCTCTAAACCTAAACTTTCCTTACAATTGATAGATATGTATATAAATCTTAATTGTAAGGTACTTTTCACACAGAGTTATATTTATGAGGTTCATATAAGACATTGGGGATTATATAAGTTGGAAGTTATAGTTTTCATATATAAATTTCTCTTATATTCGTATAATATTTCTCATGTTTTTGTCTCATAAAAAAGTGGTTTGCACATTTAACAAAAGTAAGAGACAAAGTTTTACTCCGACTTAATCATATATCATTTTCATACTCTCCTACTTTTATTCTTCCCATATTGTTGTATAAAATACAAGATATAAAATAGGAAAATGAAAAATGAAAGATTTCATTCTTTTGACATATCAAAAAAATATTTCAAGTGTAGCAAATGTTATAGAGAGAAATAACTCCCCACAAGTTTATGATCGGTTCATTAATATGAAATTATGATTATCTAAGGGTTATAAAATTAGGTAACTTCCAAAAACACATATAAGAAATCAAAATATTGCATAAAAATTTTGATAAAACAATGATATGTCAAATTTAAATCAAATAGTCTAAGATTTGACAATATGAGCAAAAGTCCTTGATAAACTTTCATTTAACAAAACGATACTCAAAGTGAATGGAGGAATTAATAATTCAGACTTCTAAATAAGCTTCCTTATCATTATGGTCATTTTATTTCTCTTTTCACTGTCATTTGCCCATGATATGTTCCCCTCTTATTTTAAAGAAATGATAATAATTTAAGATTGTGAATGAGGAGTCAAAACTTGATTTTCGTAACATAATATTTTAGGTCTAAAACATATGCATCATGTCAAGAGATGATAATAAAGTAAATTCCCCAAATCATGAAAATATAGATCCATGCTCATGTAGGGAATTGATATTTTTCATGGTATGATATAAAAATCTCAAATGTAAATACATTCTTACATAAGTCATAAAGTCCTATATATATTTTCATTTCTCAAAGAGAGAAATCATTTAAATATCATTTAAAATTTGATGGCTATGTGTCATATGATATTTGAATACTCAAATCATAATAAGTCATTACCATATAAATCTATCCACATTAATCTTATAGCACAATAATCCATATAGTAAATAAAAATGAAGTATATGATATTTTTCAATAGTTCTCCAAATTTTAGGTAAAGTTCAGACATTTGACTTCTTTTAATTGTGATATGAACTTGAAAAGTCCCATAATTGCATCTATTGATAGAAGAATATTCCAACAAAATTGGATGATCAAGATAGTGTTGTAAATTTCAGAGATAAAAAATTAAAAATAATCAAGAATACTTGAGATTCACAATCGATCAAATTATAAGATCGAGTTGGATCAAATCCACTTCTCAACGAGTTATAAATTGGGCTTCATTAAGAGTCAGTATAATTTGTGCCAAATAAATTATGATTTAATCATATTTATTTAAAATTTTCAAAATCAATTATACATAGAAATTCTGCTAACAGTTATAAGAAGAATTGGTTTGGTTATTTTTTTTTAAAAAAACTAGTTATCTTACTTCTAGGCTAAGTCGGGTCTTTTCTTCCAACTCAATTTTTTTATTTCTAGGGCTTATAAATACTTATATTTGTTATTATTTTAGACATAGTTAAGTTTATTGAATTTTGGCTTAATTACTTGTACTGTGAGGGAACTCTCCTAATCCATTCTTCATGAACTCTCCAAATCCTGTGATTAAATTCATCTATTTATAATATCAACTGCTTTGTTTATTGGTAATTTTGAGGTTGATATTTCGTTGCCTAAATTTCATTTAATCTTATTTCTCTTGATTATTATATATTATTCCGATCACTAAAGACAACGTTCTTAAATATCGTATCAGTTGGTATTAGAGTCGCATTTTCGATTTAGTTGTCTAGTTATCTTCCATTATTCAATTTCTCTCCTATTTCAATTTTTGGAAAAAAAAAGATAGAAAAAGATTTGAAAAAAAATCTTCTTATTTGTTTTTTCAAACTCTACCCATTTTCCTTATTTGCTCTTATTTATTCTTCAAATTCTACTTGTATTCTTTATTTATTCTTCAAAACCTACTAGAATTTCAAGGAAAAAATTTGAAAAAAAATTGAAAAGGAAAGTGCAAGAAAAGAGGAAACAAAAGAATAGGAAAAAAAGAAAAGGTTAAGAAGAAAAAGAAAAGAAAGAAGAGAAACAAAAAGAAGAGAAGTGATTATTGTTGTAGAAAAGTGCAAAACAAATTTTCAAGACAAATTGATCTAACCTTCATCCTTGACTTATTCTAATTATGAATCTTCATGTTCCCCTAATTTGACAACATTTTTCTGAATTATATTCTAATTTCAACTTTAACTTTATTTTTTTATCTTGCAATTATATTAATAAATTAGATTGATTTAATTGTTCGTTGTCTTGTCTTGACTTGCATTAGTTCTCTTAGATCTTGTTGGAGAATTCAAGAGAGAAAAAAAGGCTGAGTGGTGAGTACAATTGAGGAAAAAAACAAAACAGAGTTGAGGATCGTGGACATGGACATTGATGTGGATAATTATGCAGAAACTTTTTGTTCTTTAATTGTTTTGTATACTCCATATGAATGAGAAAATATTTTTTATGCATATTGTTGTGTTATGGACAGAACCTGTGAATTATTATCAATAGTGAAAATTGTGTCAATCTTACTAGCTATTACATAGTAGAGAAGCTGGGACTACCAACCTTCAAGCATCCCAAACCATATAAACTACAATGATCAAACAATGGAGGAGAAGTCAAAGTGACCAAATAAATGCTTGTGTCATTTAAAATTGTAAGATTCACTAATAAAATATTATGTGGTATTGTTCAATGCATATTTGTCATGTCCTTTTGGAACAATCATGATAATATGATCGATGTGTGAGATATGATGATGTTATTAACCATTATAAATGTCGCAAAGATGGAAGAAAATATATTTTAGCACCATTATAACCTCAAGAAGTATTTGAAGAGCAATTGTAACTTAAAGAGCGTGTAGCAGTTTACAACATTGAGAGGAAAAAGCTTATTTGTACAAATCACTTGAAGAAAGATAAAGTTGATTGTCATCTTGTAATTCAAAATAATTATGAGGGTTCTGAGGAAGAGAAATATGAAAAAAAAATGAGTGCCACAATATGAGTATTGAAATTGAGAGCCACACAATATTTTAGTATTTGGAAAGGTCACTTTTAAAAAGCATTGAGAGAAAACATTTATGTGTCGATTATTGTAAGGATAAAAGAATATCAGATTATAAGTGTTTAGAAATTTCATCCACAGAGAGATTTGAGAAAAAAACTTTGAGTGTTTAAGCAAAAGAAAGATAATTCAATTATTTTTCTCCTGATACAATATTTTGTCTTTTGATTCTGATTTTTTTTGCGTAGGCATGTAAAAATGAAGTACAAGAAGTCATATGTTCTATCTCGCAAGAACTTAAAAGAGATTGTATTGAGTTCATGAAAAGACCATCTCTTACTTTTGAAACTCTATATTTGTTTTATGTGATTAGCTCGTAGGTTTTAATTGAAAGCAGTATTGAATGACATACAAACATTATATCTTAATTCTCTTCCATCTTCTTATTTCCTGGGTGCTAACTTTCTAGTCCCTAGTATTTTTTATTGGATGATGTTGTCTTCTACATTTTCTTATGAGCCTAGAATCTTCTTTATCTCCTTCGACCAATCGTTGTGCCTTGATAATATTATTTCTTCTTATGATTGTTATAATCTTCCATATAAGTTTTACATTATAATTGGAAAATCCGTAGCATATGCATTAGTTGGACTTTATATTTTTCATAAAAGATTTGGAATTATTTTCTTTGAAGATCTTTTGATTTATAAAAATAATTTATGTGATCATTTGAATGATATTAAGAGTAGTAGTGGGGACTTACACAATTCTTTTAATGAGCCAAGTTATTTGTTAGGTCATTATTACAATATTTCACTTTCAATTTTTAAAGATCCATTTTATTTTGTGAAAATTGATCTTCATATCTTGGAACCACTTGACAATCTCTATATTTAATTTGTGAATTTTTTGAATACATTGCACACCATATTTGATAGTATGCTTATGCAAAAAGGAAGGTTCTCGAAGTTTCACAATTTATTCCTTAAAATACTATTATCTTATGGGCACAAAATACTTCATTCATATGAGTATAGTAGTCACCTTCCACTTCAAACTACTTATATTGTGTTTTCTCGACACATGCAAGATCTTAATTGACATGGTATAAACGAAAAATCACACTTGCAGCTTTGATTGAGATACATCATGTAGGTCATCTGGGAAGTATCAATATTCTTCATTATGCGTATCCAAAATTATTTAAAATTTTAGATATATAATCTGCTACATTTCTTTTATTGTGGATGTAGATTCGATGATGAATCCTTTTAAAAAGAAGAGGAATGATATGAACTCGAAAAGTCTTATAATTGCAATTGATGATAAAAGAATGTTGCAGCAAAGTCGGAAGATAAAGATAGCGATGTGGATCTCAAAGATAAAGAATTTGAAGATAATCAATAATACTTGAGATTCACAATTGATCTATTACAAGATCGAGTTGGATCAGATTCAACTTCTCAATGTTACAAATTAAGCCATATAAAGAGTGCACATAATTTGGGCAAAAAAATATTATTTAACCATATTTATTTGAAATTTTCAAAATTAATTATACATCAAAGTTTTGTTGAGAGTTGTAAAAGAAATTGATTTTGTTATTTCAGGAAAGTAGTTACCTTACTTATAGGCTAAATTAGGCCATTTTTACCCCAAATTTCTAATTTCTATGACATGTAAATAATGGTATTTGTTATTATTTTAGACATCATCGAATCTATTGAATTTTGTCTTAATTGCTTTTGCTACGAGGGAATTCCTGCAACTCGTTCTTCGTGATATTTCGCTGTTAATTACAAGGTTATAATCTTGTGATTAAATCTATTTACTTATAATATTGACTGTGTAATGCCCCAAAATTTCATCCTCATATCACGTGACAATTGAGCTTATTTTGAGTCGCTATGGTTCCTTCTTCTTGAGCTTTTTTTTACATAAAATGCGGAAGCAAAATAATATTAACTATCCTTTAACAGAGTGTGGAAGCGACTTTTCTTTCTAATTATTCTTTCCTATTAGTACTCCAAAGGTAACTTAACTTTATATCATATAACTATAGGAGTTCTAATTGACTCAACTTCCATGTGCAATTTATATCACCGCGAACATTGTTGCTGTCTACTCCTCTACCTACGGGATTCAAACATAGGAAAATAGAATTTTTAATAGTATAAAATACTCAGTACTGATAATACAAATAGATAAGAAGACAACACAAATAGGCAAGCTTTTAGTATGAGAAAAATCATGCTATAATTCAGTTTGGTTCTTTCTATTACTTTCTGTTCTTTCCTCGGTTCAGTTCTTTTCTCTTTTTAGTTCGGTTCGGTTCCATTCAATGCATTTATGTTTGATTCTTTTTGTTCTTTCTCTACATTTTTTATTTTAAACAATTCCTAAGACATCTATATGTGTTGTCTTAATGCGAGCTCAACTTGTTTTATTATGGACATTCATGACACTTCATGCAAGGTCCAATTGGATCAAACCAGGACCAAAATTAGGGCAACGAAGGGCCCAATAAAAAAATATGGAGTTTTGTTTTACCCATGATAATGATTAGGGTGGTGGGCTATTAATACTCACATTCACTTTTTCTATACGATTCAATTCGGTGACACCTGTATCAAGAAGTCCCATTTTACATCTTTCTTACAGTTCTCTGTTAAGCAATATTATAAGTAGAATATTTATTGCACATCATAACAATTAGAAATAAAATAAGTACTTCCCTGTTCTATGAATCAGGCTCGAGTGCCATCAAACTCGGGTCGAGTTGTGGCTGGACTCGGTCTACGTTCATCGAGACTCGGGCCGAGTGACCCTTTTACCCCTCTTTCCTAAAATAACCCCAGGGGCTGGTCCAAAGTGGCTCGGCAGGGCTACTTTCTCGGGTCGGGTTCACTTTGAATTCGGGTCGAATTCAGAGCGACGCCGCGTCGAATCTCAACTATATAGATGAACTTGGGATGGGTTCATCACTATGATGCCTGGGTTTTGGCTGTTGGAACTTCGGTGGTATCTTCCCGAGACATTGGCCCATCATAACTTTCGATATAATACTTCGTTCAACATAAAAACTATATGAAATTATTCATGGAACATAAAAGAACACATACCAATCCTAATTTATCCATCATCTTAACTATTTTATTAAAAAATCGTATTCAAAAGTGAATTCGAAATCTTACATACCTTGCCCGAGACTTTGGGTGTGTTTTCTGGAAAGATCCGACGATGACTCATCCCTGAACAGAGGGTAGATCTGACATTGGATGGTCGGTCGAAGCTCTCATGCACACACACCGGGAAGAAGAAAACGTAGCCCAAAGATGGACAAAAAACTCAAGTAGAGAATGTGAGAAAGATGTGTTGGAGGAGACCCTTTGGGTCCTATTTATAGAGAAAAGCTCCCTTAGTGTTAATTTATTTAGAACACCTATTCATACTTCTTATTCATAATTCATCTTTTATTTTTCACAAATTTTCAAATTTAAATAATTAATTAATAATATCATCTCTTGATTTTCAAAATTAAAATAATAATAATAATTTATTATTATTATTTTATTTTCTAAATATTTTTATCCTCAAAACTCATTAGCAGTCCTAATTCAATCCTTCAACAAATTTTATCCCTAATCCACTTTTAATTCTTTATTTTATCTCTCCTAAATATAATTATTCACAAATTTTGGAAATAAATAAATAATTATTATTCTTATCTTTTAAATTTGGAGTAAAATAACATTATTTTATCTTCTAAATATTTTTGAACATAAATATCTTATCTTAACTCTCTTTAGGAGTCTTATATATCCTAAACTTATGGTTATATTCAAATTAAATATTGAATCTCTAATCTCATTATAACTTCAAGTCCTAATCTGACTAGGAATAATCTTTTCATTCCTCTTATCTAATAACACTTCTATTCTCATTCAAACTTTTCTTCTTTTATCCATCCTCTCACTATAGTTCTATTTCTTTTCAAACTTTATATTTCTTTAACAAATCATAGATTTTGGATTTATTTTAATTATAAAAATTAATTTTAAATTTGAAAACAAATTAGAGTGTTATAGATTTCTTGGTTCATTGATAATTGATACTGATATTGATATTTTTCTCCTTGAAATTCGTTTGATCTCATTTTTTTATTATTATATATTGTTCCCATCACTCAATGCATCATTCTTGAGTATTGTATCAAATTGCAAACACACAAAAAATCAAATGTCTAAATTGTTGTGTCAAAATTTTAATGCTTTATATAATTATATTTTGATGATACAAACTTCGAAAGATCAAAGCAAAATGCTGAAAAAGTTTAAATAAAATGGATAACTTTATGCATTAGACTTTGATTAAATAATTAACTATGATATGATTATATTTTCGATGAATCATAAATATCAAAGTTGTAGAGAATCCTGTTAGCTATCCATAGTATCCAAGATTATCTAATTTGGATAACTGTGCATAAAGTTATAATAAAAAAATGAAGGGTGGTCAACCAGTCATCGACACAATGAAAACTGGTCGAGAGAAAATTAGTCGACCGATCTGGAGATATCGGTCGACTGATGAATGCTTAAGCTGCTCCGGATGACGTCGAGACCATATCGGTCGACTTACCGATCGAGGAACTGGTCGACCGATCAATGCATGAGCAACTCAGTTCGATGACGAGACAATACCAGTCGACGCCGAGACAATACCGGTCGATGAACCGATCGACCGATCAAGAGAGAAAATGAAGAAATTGCGCAACGGTCACATGGACCGGTCGACCGGTCCATATGTGCGATCGACTGGCATCCAAGTCAAATGAATAGTAACGGTCAATTTTGAAGGAGAAAATTATGAAATAACTTTTGGACGACTTTCTCACTTATTGAAGCCTATAAAAGGAGTGTCAAAGCTAGAAGCAAAAGCATCCATTCAAGCCTTGAAGAAAAACTTAAAGTTATCAAAAGAAGACATTCCCCTTAAAGTTTTCATTTTTAAGTTTTCTCTTCTTTCTCTTTTCTCCTCTTGTGAGCTTAGCATTGTAAAAGAGGGAAGCATTTTATTTAGAAAAATACTGCTCTTGTGTAGAAGAGGTTCAAATTTTTACATCTTGAGTGAGAGAAAAGATTAGCTTCATTCGAGGAGAGATGAGCCTTACCTCTCGAAGCGGATGAAAGGCGGTAGCATAAAAGACTTTTCTTCCTTGCCCCATTTGGAACAAAGGAAGAGTTATAGTGGAATCTCTGAGGTCTCGAGGTCGAGAAATCGGAGCGGGGACATAAGCATGTGGTCGAACATTGTCAATAACTACCGCGTGCATTGTGATTGATTCTCTCTCTCCTTCTCATATTATACTTTTGATCTGATTTGATTTAATTTGAGTTCAAGATTTGTGAATCGATTTTAAGTTTCCACGACGATTTTCGTAGAATCGATAATTCTATTTTTAACACCAATTCACCCCCCCCCCCTTTTGGTTCCCTTTCAAATCACTTTAAAATGTAATCATTTCAAGATTTGATCACCTTATTTTAAGATTTAACAATCTTTAGAGCTATGTCATCAAGTGGTTTTAATTTTGCTGAAATGCAATCAATTAGTCGTCCTCCCCTTGTAAATGCATCAAATTTTGCATATTGAAAAATTAGAATTCAAACATATATTTGTTCTATTGATATCGACATGTGGGACATAGTTAAAAAAGGTTATTATCTTCATGAAAAGTTACCTACAGATTCTAAAGAAAAAGATTTTTTTTCAAAACTTGATTGGAAAGCCAAAAATATTTTTTATTGTGCTTTGGATTCAACGTAGTTTAATCGGATTTCAAGTTGTGAAACTGCAACCGAGATTTGGAAAAAGCTCATCACTACTTATGAAAGAACCGACAAAGTTATAAAATCTAGATTGAATATTTTAAACCATCAATATGATTCTTTCAAAATGCATGATAATGAATCCATAAATGATATGGTAGATCGGTTTAATGATATCTTGAATGGTTTAGCCTCCTTGCATGAGCCAAGAACTAACCCCTAGAAAGTGAAAAAGATTCTCAGGTCTCTCTCCTCCAAATGACATATGAAGAGGACCGTGATCGAAGAAAAATATCTAAACGAATTGAATTTTGATGATCTAATTAGTTCACTTCTAACTCTTAATCCAAGAAGATCAAGAAGAAAAAGTCCCCAAGAAGAAAACATTGGCACTAAAAACAAATTCAAAATAAGAAAACTCAAGTGAAGACACAAGAAAACTAGATAAGTATAACAAATTGGTGAAAAAGTAAGAGAAAAATGAGAAGCTTACCCAAAGATCATACAAAAATTACAAAGAAAAGACTTCTCAGAAAGGTAAAAAGAAAAAAAAATACGAAGAGTCAAATGAAATAAGTGATTCGTCAAGATCTTCCAGTGATGAAGCATACTTATGCTTAATGGCACATGACGATGAAGTAATTTCTAATTCTTCAAATTCAAATTATAACTTATCAAACTCTTCCAAAGAAAATCTTTATTTAGATGTCAATAAAGAACTTTTCTCTCTTATAAAAAAGATATTTTTCAATTAAAGAGGAAAATGAAAAATTAATACATGAGATTGAAAAATTAAAAGAAGAAAATAATATATGTCTTATGGAATATGAAAAACTAAAAAATGAAATTGATACTTTGAAAATTACACATGCTTGTGAAATTGTAGAACTAGAATGTTCTTTAGAAAAAGTAAAGAAAAGAAAATAAACTTTTCAAAAATTCACAAAATAAGACTATTTCTCATGTAAGGAAACATAATCTTAGGAAATATTTTGAAAACAAAAACTCTTATTGGAAATTCAATCATCCCTTTAGTAGAAAATCACAATTCAAATATTTTACACGTGGTTTTTATGGTCATTATGCATATCAATGCAAAATAAGAAAATCAACACAAGATGACATGATTTGGGTTCCAAAAAGAACATTGTCTAATAAAATAGGACCAAAAGAAATTTGAATACCAAAAGTTACATAATTATTTTTCAGGTGTGCCTCACATGTAAAACAAAGGACAAAGGTGATTGAAAATGTGAAGGCATGAAGATTATGGTAAAAATATCACTTACTTTTTCATTTGAATCAAAGTTTTCAAAATCACTATTTTTATGAAAGAAAAGAGAAACATATAAAACAAAAAAAAAAGAAAATTGATCATAGTAATAAGGGGAGCATGTTAAAATTTTCAACCTGATTTTGACTTATCATTGTTGTATCAAAGTTTTGATCCCTAAAATATTTTTGTGGCTTTCATAAATAGATTTTCATTATAAAATAGCCATAAATTTAGGGGGAGTTATCTTTATGATGCAATACTTTACATGTCTATTATATGAAAAAAAGGAGAAGAATAAATTTTTTGAAAATATGATTAAGGGGGACTTACATATGGTTTCTTAAATGCTTCATATACAAATTATTCTTTTTGATGAAATAAAAGGAAGAGAAATATGATATGAATATAACCTTATATGGAGAGTACCTTAAAATTAATATTTATGAGAATATCTACCATTATAAGGATAATTCTATACACTACACTTTGATTAAATAATTAACTATAATATGATTAGATTTTGGATGAATCATAAATATCAAAGTTGTAGAGAATCCTATTAGTTATCCGTAGTATCCAAGATTATCTAATTTGGATAACTATGCAGAAAGTTATGATCAAAATAATGTAGAGCGGTCAACCAACCGGTCGGCACAATGAAAGCCGATCGAGAGAAAATCGGTCGGCCGATCGAGAGAAAATCGGTCGACCGATCTGGAGATACCGGTCGACGCTGAGACAATACCGGTCGATGAACCAGTCGACCGATCAAGCGAAAAAATGAAAAAATCGTGCAACGGTCACATGGACCGGTCGACCGGCCCATATGTGCGATCGACCGGCATCCAAGTCAAATGAACAATAATGATCAATTTTGAAGGATAAAATTATGGAATAATTTTTAGATAACTTTGTCACTTGTTGAAGCCTATAAAAGGAGTGCCAAAGCCAGAAGTAAATGCATCCATCCAAGCCTTGAAGAAAAACTTAAAGTTATCAAAAGAACACATTCCCCTTGAAGTTTTCATTTTAAAGTTTTATCTTCTTTGTTTCTTCTCCTCTTGTGAGTTAGTATTGTAAAAGAGAAACATTTTAGTTAGAAAAATACTGAGAGAGCTCGTGTGCAGTAATTTTCACAGATCATCATTATATATCAAGATAACTTTTCAAGAATCACAAGATGCATTTGTACCCAAATGATTTATAGCGTAACAAGTCTTGACAATATAGGTTCATGTATATAAAACTTATAATACAAAATCATGTCAAAACATGCTTGCCATAAATATGAAGTCCTTTGTAAATTAACAAAAATTATTCAAATTTAATTTTTTTTAGCAAATTCACATGCGTATTTCCTTTGTCAAATAAAAAGATAATAGCGATAATAAACATGACAAGAGTAAAAGTGGGCATATAATTTTCTTTTTTTTATGTGAGCAAAAAAAGTTAGCATAGATAAATTTTGAAACTTTTCATATATTTTCATTTTCAAACATTCAAAATATATTCTATTTTTATCTCAAGATTATGACTTCTCTTATTTTTAAAATCATAAAACATCAAAGACTCAATAAAAGTTGTGATAATCAAACTTCAACAAACAAAAGTCATTTATTATTCTTCACTCATATTTTAAAAGTATGATTCCTTTATACTTTAAAATTATAAGCGTCATATATATTTAATCACTATTATCATTTATCAAGATGTCAAGTAGCATTCAAGATTCATATAAATTATGTATGAGTGTCCTTATTTTGCTACATATAATTTTCACATTGAGTTAACAAGATAGTTCAAAATTTTAATTTAGCAACGATCATGCATAATTCAATAGACATGTTCATATTATGCATATTTAGATAACATGAGTAATATAGGAACTTTCAAGATTAGGTGAGCAAGACATAATGATCCTAATCCTTCATCAATTATTAGCTTATGCACACATTATGATAAGAAATGGACAAATTCAATATATAAGTATGCATGATATTAAAAGTAACTTCAAATATTCATTTCATATATCAAAATAGTTCTGAATCCACCTCATTTCAACTTCATTTTTTTTCTTCTATGCACACCTACAAGAAAAGATCATTTGAAATGCGGTATCCAACATAGATTGGCTCCAAATATTGTTAGTCATGTTTTCTTTTGAAATACATTTCATTCAATGTGATTAGTTTTTCAACTTTGCATTCAAAAGTATAGTAATAATGAAATTCATATGCATAATAAGTAGAATCTTATTTCAACACATTATCATGGACATGCCTAAATTTACAAAAATTAAGTATAATAATTTCCAAAATATTTTTCATATCAAATAATTATGAAGACAACTTAACAATACATAAATTATTGTCAATCATTAATATATAAAACGATCTACCAAATATAGTCGCATATATTATTTTCTTTTATCAAATCAAAATAAAAAAATATAATAATTCTAATAAGAGATGAAAATATGCATATAGTTTATTTTATTTGACATGCGTGAAATGATGTTTTGCAAAAATATTATCATAAGTAAAAAAATATGATGTTTTGCTAGTATCAATGTGATATCAAATTTCAAAAGTTCTTCTTAAGTTCTTGTTTTCAAATTTTCAAAATATAGTTTTCAATTCTTATACCACAAATCAAAGAAAAAGGTGAAGATGAAAGGTTAACATAGATTTGATGTTATTCATATATTTATATTCCAAAATCAAGTCAAATAAATTTTAAAGGTCAAAATACGAACTAATAAGTATATAATCAAATACTCAGGTTTGTCTAAAGATAAGATTTGATCTAATGAGCAATATATGTATTTTCAAGATTAGATAGCTAAATTATCCAAAATGCTAGCACGAACAACTTTCAATGCTTATTATCATATGGTCACTAAAATAGATAATATATATATATATATATCATGCTCATATTATTTTTTCAAAATTCAAAATATCAAGTTGCACTTTTGAAATATTGACAATATACTTATTTCAAGTGATTTTCTAAAATCATTCCAAGTTTATATCTAGTATAATTCATATGATATTCAAGTAATAGTAGTAACCATGCAAAATATTTTTCAAATCATATACATGTATATCAAGCAAGACATTTTTATACAATATAGGAAAAAATCTATATAAGTGTAAGTATCATTTAAAAAAAATATTATACAACTTTAAAACATATGCTTTCAAGTTCATAATTCATACGCATTTAGAAGTTATGAAAGAATAGGTAAATATAAATCAAATGTACAATTAATCATGATGTAATTTCTCTCATATGTGTAAAAAAATAAAAATTTTCAATGATGCTTTTACCAAAACACACGTTGCTTCACTTTACTTGAATATTTCTTTTAATTCCTTGTGAAGCACACCTACAAACAAAAAGTTATTTACATTTTGGTACCCAAACTTCTTGGAGTTCAAATTTGTTATTCAAAATTTCTTTTGAAACCCACATCATTTTTCTGTCCATATTCATAGAATGCTTAATCTTGCATTCAAAAGCATAATGATCATGAACATCACAATAATGACAAATAATAGATTATTACTCGAAATGATCATATATATATTTAAACTTTTAATGCATAGCACAAAACAAATGGTCACAATAATATTTATGTTTCAAACAAGGACCATGAGCATCATCTTTGGATTTCAACAAAGAATAAGAATATTTCAAATTATTCTCTTTTGTGTTTTTAACCTTTTTTCATTAAATTATTTCTCTCTCTAAATGCATGAGCAATGGACTTTTTAAGAACCTTATGATCATGCATATGCTTTTGGAAAACACCATTAATATTGCTTTTTATTGATGAATAAATAGCAAATTGATTGTTCAAACTTTTTTCCTAAAGTTGTATGTTCTTTTGTCATTAATTTTGTAACATAATCAACTTTAAATTTTCTATCTTCAATTATTCACGTGTATCAAAAGAAACGAATTTCCTTGTTTTAAAAGTTCATTCTTAACTACACATGCATCATTCTTTGCTTTTAACTTTTCATCCAATGCACTTAGATTTGCATTATCACATTTCAACAAGCTATAATATGTATCAAGTGAATCAATTTTTCAACATATCACGTTGAGCAAAACATGCATAATTTTCATTTTTCATAATTTCAAAATTATTTTTCGTATTATAAAAATCATTTATTAATGTTTCATTCTTCGTTTTAAGAGCAAGATATTTTGAAATTAAAGAGGAACATTTCTTATGCGCATCAAAATTATCATCCTCGTCATCATCATCGCTATTCACACTAGAGAAATATAAAGAGTTGGAGGTTATCTCATCATTCTCACTTTTTTTTCATCAAGCACAAAACTTCATTCTGGATGTCATTGATGTAGAACTATAATTTTCTTCATTGTCCACATTTGATGTGTCTTTTTTTTTTATCAAAATTGCTATCTTCATGCTTATCTAACAAAACTTGCCAAATTTCATGAGATGTAGAATAAGTAGAAGTAATTTTTAAATTTCTAAATCCAAAGCACAAAATGCATTTCAAACTTTAGAATCAAGTTTGACAAGTAAAATTTAAAAGTTATTGTACTTGAAAAATGAAATATCGATGAAAATATCATTTATAACTTTCTTAGGCCTTTGAAATCATTTACAACTATTTTTCACAAGTCATAATCAAGAGAACATAAATAGGCTTGCATGCAAAATTTTCATTGGGAAAAGATTAAGTCACAAAATCTTGGCGAAAAAAAAAATCGATCGTCCTTCTTGAAAAATAGGTATCATGCTCTAAAAGATGGTTAAATCTTTTTAAAAGAAAACAAGATAAACTTTGCTGTAATACCAATCGTTGTATCACGAGGCACCAAGAGATGGTGAATTAGTGTTTAACCGAAAAATCGATTTCACATTTTTTATAAATACGTCACAGAAGTTTAAAATCAATTCGTTAAATTTGAAATCAGCATAATAGCAATCAAATCACGTGGATAATAGAGTAGGAAGGAGAGAAAAGAGTGCAAGCACATGAAGCAATTTGATGAGGTTCGACCACACCTTGGTCTACATCTTCGCTCCGGCTTCTTGATATCCAGATTGTCGAAGATTTGACTAACTCTTCCTTCGTTCTAAATGGGGGTAAATAAGAAACCCTTTACATCACACCATCTTTTCTTCACTTCAAGAGGTAAGGCACACCTCTCCTCCTAATAAACTTTCACCCACCAATTCTTCGCTCAAGAGGTAGGCACACCTCTTTTATAAAAGAGCAAACTTAATCTTTTTTCTAGCCCAAGAGATAAGATAAAATATATACTACAAATGAGTTCATACTCAAATATCAAAACAAAGGTTTCTCTCTTTTAATATATAATGCTCACATGTAAAGAAGAGAGAAGGAAGAAAAGATTCAATAATATGAACAAGAAATTTAATAAATGATTTTCTTTTGATGTTTAGTGTTTCCCTTCAATTCTTTTTTGAGTATGCATTCTTTAAACCTCTTTTATAGGCCTCTTGATGAAATGTATTTGTTGAGAAAATCTTCCAAAAATTGAATTAAAAAAATTAGCAATTACTCTAGCTTTCGTTGTTGAACCGGTCGATTGGTCTAGAGACCGGTCGAATGGTTGGAGTCAGCATAGAAAATGTGTTAATCAACAAATATTTGGAGACCGGTCGAATTGTTGGAGTCAACGCTCATGATATTATTGTTGATGTTGAATGAAGTTAAAATAGTTCGACCGATTGATCCTTCTGACCTGTTACCTAGTCGACTATTCGACCAGCTTTTGCATAGTTATCAAAATGAGATGATTTTTGATTTTTTAGAAATCTAACAAGATTATTTACAACCTTCAATTCACGTGTTAATCTAGATATGAATGAAACATATTCAAATATTAACTTGAAATTGAGTGCATAAAAAATTCATTTCGAATTGAACTTTTTTGCACTTTGAATATATAACTCTGATTATTCAAGGTTTATATCATTAAAATATAATTAGATAAAGCATAAAAAACTTTGTTCCAATACTTATCAATATAAATATTACCATTTCAATTGTTCCTTATAAGTTACAACATTCAATTTTTTTTTATTTCATACAAAGAAACATGAAAGCACACACACGCGAACGCACACACACGCGCGCGCACACACATATATATCACATACAAACCTATACTCAAAGATTCGCGGATCTGCACGTGCCCTTTTGTATCAAAGAGGGTGTCAAGTATATTATTGAATTTGAAAGAACCCTTTATTTATAGCTACAAATATTAAATTTAAAGATATAAATAAATAAAATTATGAATTTTCATAACTAACTTCTACAAATAAGATGATATTAAGGTAAAGTGATAATTATTTGATAACAAAATTTGAAAATACAGTAACAAATATTGTTATGATATCTAACATTAATATAATATATTTATATATTATGAACTCTCATAATTAAAATAACTTAATTTTTTTATTAAAAAGATAATTTATATAATACATGGCTTCATGAGAAGCTCACACAAGGCACTTTGCATGCACGCACACGCTTGCTTATATCATTATTATTACATATGTGAAACTTTCAACACTCCGGAAGGTGTGCACACACATATATCATTATTATTATTACATATGTACTTGACTTCATAAGGAAATAGTATTTTCCTTCTAATATGATTAGGTATGAAATATATTAAGAAATTTGATTTTAATATAAAAAATATTAAAACTTATTTAAATATTTTTATTTTAGCATTAACCACATTCTTTTATCAAAGTTATGAAATTTATTGATTAATGGTTAATAAGAAACTATTAAAATTGTAAATTCTTCCTATTTTATATTCTTATCCTCTCTTTTGATGTTGCAAATTCTAAATGTGGGACTAAAATAAACAATAGCTAGATTTTAACATTTGCATAAATATTATTTATCATATCCATACTTTAAAATTATTTAGATATGTGGAAAAAGTATTTATCTAATGTAACTATTTCAAAAACTCAATATTTATTTAGATATTATAGAAAATTGAATATAATTTTAATATATATACTAGTGTGTACTTTGTCTTAGGACTTCTTTCATTTTAATATATACTGGTATGTACCCTACGTGATGCGCGGATGGTAGGATTATATATTCTTTATAACAAAAGATTGTATATATTATTGATTTATCTTTTTTCTTTTTTTTAATCATCCCTAAAAAATAACGTAAGTAAATATATCAAAATTAAATATGTTTATTTTTATATGGATAACTATTTAGATATGCTTCTAATCGATAAAGTGGATTAACAATTATACATACTCATAGTAAAGTTTAATTATAAATAATAGTTACAATAGATGGATAAGGTAGGTACCTTTAATTATTTTATATATGATCATATGAAATTTATTTAGTTATTTTTATGCTCGTAGATTAAATATTTTTTATTTGGATAAGCAATATATTTATTTTTTTACACTAAGACTTTTCTATATTAATGATATATATGGTTTTATATATTTTTCGGTGGGATATTATATTAGTTATTATAGTTATATATAAAAACATCATTTATTTTATCTTGAGATATTTTTTAGTTACATAGATAATGTACAATGATAGGAGATATTTTCAATAAATTGTAGAAATATTTGCAATTGTGTAGTATTTGTAACACCCCGAAATTTAGATCCTAAAAACTAAGAGCAATTAGGGCATTCGACTGTGTTAGCCCGTTCTTCATTACATAATCACGATAAAAATATGATTTTCTACTATTTCAGTGGAAACTAAAACCAATAAAATAAAATGAAATAATCTTTCAAATATAGCGGAAAACTCTAATCAAAACATCTAAAGTAGTGTTAGAGAATGAAAAATTATAACTAATATCCAATCTTCAGAAATATATCTAAAACCCATAATCTAATTAATTCCATAACATCATCAGTTCATCACACAATTTAAGCCTAGACAATATGTAATCTTCTCATCATGAGTTGAGCTGTCATCATCCATACATTAATTACCTGCACAGATCCAGAGTGCAAGTTCAGTTAGAGTATGTAAAGACCAATGCCATGTACTACGTTATTTGCATATTTATTTTCATATAATAGAAAAATAGACATATGCATGCCATGTACTTAACATATGATTCTACATGTCAATCAATAACATTCATCTATCATCACACATATAATATAAAAACATGATAAGAAATGTAAAATTAACCATCATCATACTCTTAGTATGGGAATTCCATAGGCACATCAAGTGACTTGCACTTACCTTTACCATTGTCTCATTACTTTTCTTAGGATTGCTTCATAGCCCTTTTGAACTTTCACTTTCGCGAGCATCATTCCATTCATTCGATCATTGACCCTTTTTAACATTATATCTTCTGATAATTGGAATTTATATGGTTGCCCTCATAATAGGCTAGCTACACATTGGAGACAATGCTCCCCTCTCTCCAGAAGGTGACATCAGAATGTATACACCATTGTCAATGTGTGTAACAATTATTCCGAAAACTTTCACCCGAAGACAACATAAGAATGACACACCGCTGCTGATGTGTGTAATGATCATTCTTGAAAATGTGATAAAGGGTCATTGAGGGGCATTAAGTTTTACAAACAACAATCAATTACATCACTCAATCTAGAAATTTTAACCTAATTACGTGGGAGCATACAATATATGTATCTAGGTTCATATACAATCAACAATCATCAATACATTTTATTAATACTTTGAAAATAACATGTAAAATACCATAAGGTCAATATCGGTCGATCACAATCGTGATATGGGTGTAACGCCCGTGACCGTGAAGCCGTTCCTATTGATCATGATCGTTTCTTGGGTGTCACGACCGTGCCATATCCGCCGTCATGATCCCGCCCCATGTGCACAGTCGAACAGTGGATGTCGCTCACGTTCGTGTCCAAGGTGGTCACGATTGTGCTATGTACCATCAAGATCGTGACAGATTTTGTCACAACCGTGAAAATGATATCGGCGCATTTCCTTCTCGCTCACGATCGTGACCAGGATGGTCACCGCCGTGCCTGGCGTTTCACGACTGTGATTAGGAGCATGAGAGGCCCTTTGCTCGATTTCTACAACTCAGTCATTGTCATTCCGAAGTCCATCACGGTCGTGCTACGACCCAGAATTCCGCCGTCCAACTCGATTTTTACACGGTTTTGCTCTAAAACTCTTGGATGAACAATACAAATCGAAGAACGATATATGCATATTCTCTTACATGCATATTCTCTAGGCATTAGATGATCATAAGAACATAAAAAAACATGAAAAATCATGCAATTTCTATTATCTAAGGTTCATCCCTTTCAACATAAAGTTATACAAACCCTAATCATTAGATCAATAAAATTCTAGGCATGAAACTCAAATCAGATTTAGAGAGGCACATGAAGTCCCTCAATCACAATTCCTACCAACAACTAGGGTGTTCTTGGGTTTACCAATCCAATTAGGCAATCATTGAGAGGGAAGAGAGGGATTGGATCCACTTTACATACCTTTCAATTCTTATTTGCTCTTCTCCTATTCCTTCCTCTTCTTCCTCCTTATTCCCTTAGTTCTTCCTCAAGCCCTAGCTGTCACGTGCACAATGAGGAAAAAATAGGTTAACAAGGGGACTTGAGGTCTTTAAATAGGGGAGATCATGAGGGTTTAGCCAAAAGATCAAATTGCCCCTAATTAAAAATAAGGGGTATTAGAGTATTATTTCAAATAATTGATAGATATTTTTAATTATTTATATATGTAAATATTTCTTATTAGAAAAAAGATATATAGTTCTTAATAACATCTCACAATTAATCAACTTGTGATGTTTGTGTGGCATTCATGTGTTCCTTTTCTATGTTATGTGACAATATCAAATTGTGATGTTGTCTAAGTTCTTTTTCTATGTTGGATGTTTGCTAATCACTCTTGCATTCATGTTTATGAGTTGGAATGTTGTCTTGCCATTGATGCTTTATAAATTTCCTATTGTTTGACATGCATGGGAAGCTGGTTGAGAATATAAGTAATAATCTATTGTTGAGAATACATGAGCCTCACAAATATTCAACCCAATATCTATTAGCCAAGCAGAAAGCCACGATTCTTCTATTTTCCCCAAAGGAAAAGATAGTAAAGTGAAATAACCAACAAAAAATCTGTTGAGGCTAGAAATAGCCAACATCCATTCACCTAAGAATCCAAGAATGTAGCAAACGAATGCATTTTCATTAACATGGCAGCATATGCATTTTATCCATACCACAATGAAATAGGCCACAAAATGAAAATGAAATAGTAAAATCATCCAACATAGAACATTCAACATCCAACATCCAACATTCAACATATAACACTCAACATCCACATATAACATTCAATATTCAACGCCTAACGTCCAACATAGTAAGTACATTCAACATCCAACAATGACTAGTGCTCTAGCAAAATATGAAAATATCAACAAACAGAAATATGAAAAGTTCCCTACAAACAGAAATATTCATAAATGAGATTACATTAAGAGATGAACATATTAGTAGCTACAACTTCTTGTCTGTATTTATTGTACCCATTCTATATCCATAAGTCAACAAAGCCAATCAATTATACATCATGTGGTTGACCTTCATTCTCAACACCCTTTCAATAAAGAAAATCGTTCAATTATGAAAAATATTAATAAAGAAAAGTGAACAAACAAAGATAAAATTATGAACATGCAACAATGGGCATTTTGATTTTTCATGTGTTTGCTTCTCGCATTTCCCACAACTCCTCTTCTTAGAATCATTTTATGACATAAAAATTTCCATGCTAAATTTAATCCTTCCAACATTCTTAGGCTTGCCCTTAGACTTCACACACAGTGGGTCCGTATAGTAAATTATGAGTCATGCAAGTTTATGGAGCTTGGTTGACTCGTTGGATTTTCGCTAGTGCTAGCACGACTTGCTTGATTCCGAATTGTGCTTAGGCCATTTGCATCCATAACTACATTTGACACATGGAAAGTACTCATATTTTTTTATCACATCATCTATAATTGGTGCCCTGAATTTTAAATGTCTAGATGCAAAAGAGACCCATCTCTTGTACTTTCCAAAAAATACTTTGTCAAGATAATTTTTGAATGTGTGTTATACAATTGGTATAAGAAGATGCATCTTATAAATTGCATGTGCATTTTCATATCTCACATTTATTGTCCAGCATTGAAGCATGCAAGAATCTCATCCCTTTCTTAAGCGGAACACTTAACATATGCCAGTAAAATAATCCTTCTTGTTTGAACTTTTTGCAACAATATTTGACATCAACCTTTTCAATGCGACTAAATTCCATGATATTTTTGCCCTCATCAATACCGCTCATATGATAAGCAGAGTAAAAAGATTTATTCTTTGTAAATCTTGTGAGCAACAAGCTGAAAGATTGTGCATATTCTGATTGAAACTTGCAAAATGTGGCATGTGTATAAATTTTACCTGCATGAATCTTTAAGGGATTATTTACAATGTATGCTAGTGAGGAGTTCATTGTTTGAAAGTCTGCTCATTCTTCACGCCAATGATGAGTTTGGACAACTCCATCGTATTGTTATACAAAATTTGAAAGCAATGTGTCTACATTGACATAATCATCAACAAACACATTATGCTTTATGCCCTAACTTTTCTTTGTGAAATTTTTTTTTCCTATTTTTGCTTCACATTTTTGTGCCCTTCTTTAGAACAAACATATTTTATACTTATTCGAAGTTTGTTTTCTAATAAAAAAGCGACTAATTTAGCATATATATTATAATACTTATGCTTCTTCGTCTGTGTCAAATATCATCCCAATATTTGGTTTTGGTAACTCATAAGATATAACATAATCAATAGACACTTCATTACTTTTTTTTTCTCATTTCTACCATGTTATCAAATTGAACACCATTCTCGGCCTCCATCTCTATAGTAATATTCCATTATGACACAAATAATAACCTATAAAAGGGAACATAATAATGAACTATATGGTATACTAATTACAATACAATTAGAAAAAGGAACAAATTGGAGAGATTTGAAACTTGCTTGGTGCATAGAAGATTCAAATCTTGCTCGTCGAATATCAAAAGGGAGATCTATTTGAATGGTGCTTCGTGTAGTGTCACACCTCAAATATATCTCGACCGGCGCCGTGCGGTGTCACACCTCAAACAAATTTTGTGTTGAACAACGGAAACGTCGTGCTGGAGATTGACTACTTATGCTGAGATTTGTGCAAGAGACTGACGACATGCCGATTCACACCTCACGCAAGTTGCGTAGACGCACAGAATCGCTGAATGATGCAGACTTTATATGATATGATTTCTCATACCAATTAAATGTCATTCAAATTAAAATCTACTATAGAGTCTACACATCTACAAGTATACATGTCGAGTAAAAATCACAAGTGTCATAACCACGTTGATTTAGATTTGTTCCTTTCTATATATTTCAAGTTGTCAAAGCTATTGACTAACGAGAGACAATTAAAGAGAGGAATAAAAATATTTAAAATAATTAAGTAAAAAAGACCCCTTCTGTGTTAGGATGGACCACTACTGATGGCTCGATTCTTTCATTGAGGTTAACGATCTTTTGATCTTATGTTAATGCTTAGTCTAACTTTTTGCTCCAACTCATCGATCTCTCTCCGAGTTTTTAGGATAAGGCCGAGGAAAAGCTGGATTAGGAATGGGGTGACCAACTAATCTCAATGCAAAGGTTTATCTCTTGATCCTTTGTAATGGAGAATTGAATTTCTAATCTCTCGACAATTAACTCAAACTTAGACAATTACTAATGTTGCGAACTCTCACCTCGCAACAAGAAAAATGGACCTCTCGGTCGCTTTTGATTTTAAGGAAATGATACTATCAATCGCATGAACGAGAATTATCTTTTGTCTCGAATAAGATAAAACACATGAACAAAGATACATTGATCTATTAAAGTTAAGACATGCATGAACCATCACTAGCTAAACATAGAGTAAAAAGTAAATGTCAAAAAGTTCGGCTAGAAGAGCCAAACAAACAACAGTGTCACATCCAAACCACAAAAGAGAATATAAAAGTTTAACCAATCATCGACTTGTACAAAATCACAAAAGCTTCTTCTGTTTTCATCCTTCCCCTCTTTTAGTCTCTATTCTGCCGCATGCTCCCTACCATCCCCTTCCAGTACGTTCCCTTGTGTCTTTTATCTCCCTCTTTTGCTCCTTTTTCTCTATTCTTTAAAATTCAAAAAGTGATTATACCTTTATAGAACTATTCAAAGTTAGTAAATAGACACATATAAATTTAGAAATAACAAAATTTTCATGCAAAAAGGTGGTGAAAATGGTATCCGAGTTATAAGTATAAAGAGAAAAGTAAGAGGTGATTAAACTCCCCCAAATTTGACTTGTTGTTTGTCCTCAAGCAGAAACTAGAAATTTAAGGTAATTCACAATGATGTTAAGACCACATAAAGAGAGAAGCAATTGTAGCATAATAAGCCCAATGCACATGACTAACTTTAGGCATCATTAGCAAATTAATTATCATTTTACTCTACCACAAGTTGAATCACTAAAGCAGCAATCAAAGAAAAGATCAATGTCTTTTGACCATATCAAAATTGAAATCTAAATTTTCCTTTAGTTCTAAGTGTAACGACCTGAGGTCTAAAGACCAAAATGATCTCATGAATAGTCCCACAAGGGAAAAACACAGAGGTGGTCATTGGCTTATATGTAGCTATCCCTTTCTCCTATCAAGACGCATTTCAAATTCGTGCGGGTCAATAGGCCCAAAACGAACAATATCTTGATTGGACCGGGAGGTGTTACAAAATTGTATTAGAGCCGACCTCGCATGCTCACTTGAGTCATGTGGGAAACATAGGCCACGAGCCAACACAAGTCACGGGCTAACATAGACCCCGCTCAACGAGGACATTGAGCCCTTTATAGGGGGAAGCTTGTAACGATCTGAGGTCTTAAGAACCAAGATGGTCTCATGAATAGTCTTACATGGGCAAAACACGAATGTGGTCGTAGGCTTATATGTAGCTACTCCTTTCACCTATCAAGAAGCATTTTAAATTCGTGCGGGCCAATAGATCCAAAGCGAACAATATCTTGATTAGGATGGGGGGTGTTACAGAATTGTGGGGAGAGAAAGGAAAGGACGAATCAGGTCATGAAGAAAGAGAAATATTTTGCCCAAGTCATGAAGAGAGAGAAAGAGATATGGTAAAAAGAAAAAAAAAGAGCTACGTGAATAGGAGAGGAAAAGATAAAAAGAATAATTAGATTTCTCTACAGGAGAGAAAGCAAGTAGAATAAAAGGAATATATAAAGAATAAAAATATAGAAAAAAAAGTTTATGTTTAGATAAGGAAAAATACATTTTATTGAATTTTCTTAGAATAAAAGGAATATATAAAGAATAAAGATATAGAAAAAAAAGTTTATGTTTAGATAAGGAAAAATACATTTTATTGAATTTTCTTTGGACTCGAGAAAAAAGAGTAAAATAGAAAAAACTTATAAAGAGAAAGGATCGATAGTGGTATTAACATTTGATTTATTAGAAAATATTGATTTTGTTGCTATTATTATTATTCGAATATTATACAATGATTGTATTATTATTGATTGTCTTGCTCATAATGTTATCATTCCTAATTATATTGTTATCATGTCTAATCGTCATATCATCATCATATTTGAGCATATTTTATTATCATATCCAACCCTATCATTTATTATGATGCTGATCCAGTAGTCTTTCTGATTGGGTTTTGTTTCACCTAAATTAAATTATTAAAAGATAAATGTCTTAGGTAAACAAGATAAAATCTAAAAGCTGTTGGATCTCCATGTTCTCTGATTATCTCCAAGCCCCCAGGCCATATTAATTGTTATTAAATTGAATTAAATGGGACAGATAGTGGACCTAAAGGTTTGAGACGTCATCATCCTTTAGAGAAGCTATGATTGTCCTATGTTTGGTCATGGTCCCCCGCCATTCACGAATAATTGTTAGCACTATATTGTTGGGTGGCTTGCCGTGACACTGATCCCCCACTGGCCTACATGAAAGAGACATGGAGTTTTTCTTAATTGACCGTGCGCTCCTCATTGAATTGGATAACTCTAAACATTGTAAATTGAATGTAATCGAATTGAAATTGAAATTAAATTGAATAGAATTGGATCATGGTCATTTGAATATATTGGCATTGAGTTGACAATTATTATTGCCCTATTGAATCGAATTGTTATTGGCCAATGACCATTGGTTATTGAATTGGAAATTGTTAATTGAATATTGATTTATTAATCAGGCAATTGATAATTGTTAATTGAAAAATTGTTATTGATTTATATTGGTCTTTTGACCATAATCTGATATATTGTTCATATTGATAAATTGTTAATTGGTTATTGTATTGACTATTCAATTGACTCATCATTGATTATACCTTATTTTCGATTGAGCATATTGATTGTCTTTAGACCCTACGTACTGAATATTTATATACTCATGGATATTTTCATATACCTAGATCCATGCAGGTGAGAGAGCTATAGATGATGGTCCTGCAGGTGACTACGCTCAGTGACAGACAGATGTTGCACACGGTATTAGATCGAGTTATTTAGTTTTAATTATTTTTGCATTTATTAGAATTGTAAACTTATGGATGTTTTAGCATTTTGATTATCATGAATTATTAGTTATTATTTTTTGAAAAGTCTTCCGCATTTATGGTTTATGTTCCGCACTTAATAAATATAATTGCGCAAAAATATTTTATAGAAGATTGAGTAGCGCCTCTAGGATGACTTTGAGCACGTGAAAGTCATGTGGGTCTAGGGGCGTTAGAAGGTATCAGATCCTAAGGAGAGACACTTCTTAGTTGTTTCTAATAGATATAATAGAGTCCATGTGCAACTGTCACGAGCAACCACTACAGCCATCCAGTAGGGTCAAGTGAGTATTGAATTGTGCTATTGATTATTGAGCTCACACTTATTGATTTTATTGTTATTGTTGTGTGAGAATAGATTTCTCCTAAAATGGTATTCCCAAATTAGATACCATGGGCTCCCAAGAGTGGATCACAACGGGGCGGTCAGGAGGCCCAAGATTCTCAGCCCAACAATCAACATGTTCTGAGCTCGCAAATGAGTAGACAACAAGTGCATGGCCTCCAAGGGATTCAGGCCCAGGCTAATGAGCACTGAGTATTCGAGTTCCAATGTACCACCTTGCCATGATCACAAAAACACCATTGAAAGGTTCCTCAAGTTGCAGGCCCCTCAATTCGATGGAAAGGGCGACTTTGAGGATGCAAAGAGGTGGATCGAGGAAATAGAGCATATATTCCTCGAGATGACGGTGAGGACCGCAAGATGATCTACGCCACAAAAAAACTAATAGCAGATGTTAGAGATTGATAGAAGGCTGCCAAGCTCATGGTGTTCTCCGGCCAGAACTACATCACCTGGGGAGAATTCAAGAAGGCGTTCGAGAACCTCTATATACCTGCCTATGAGAGAGGCAAGAAGTAGAAAGATATTCTAACAGGGTACTATTACTATTAAGCAGTACCTCACCAAGTTCCTGAGCCTAGAGAAGTACTCCACCTTACAGCAGTCGGAACTTGATCGAGTGAAGCGTTGGATTGATGGCCTGAAACCCAACCACAGAGAAAGGGTGAAGGGGGGTAACTGCTAGACCCTTCAATTTGCTGAAGAATTTGCCATTTATCTAGAGGATGGCGATAAGACAAGTGACAAGCAACAAAGTCAAGCATCATCCAATCAACATCAGAACAGATGTAGAAACAATGATAGAAGGCAAGCACGACGAGATTCCCGCCGTAGAGATTATTGCAATCAGGGAAGGCTATATTCGGCAAGGAATGAGCCTCAACTGCCCAGAGCATCGTGCAACTACTGCCAGGATGCATCCCGGTGAGTGCTACCGAAAGACTAAAACGTGCCTGAACTGTGGCAAGGTGGGTCACTTTGCTAAAGAATGCAAAGAGCCGAGGCGTTCTGGACCTCCTCTGCAACGTAACGACGGACCTCCTAGAATGGTGCAAGGTCGAGTATACAACATGAGGCCTGCAGTTGAGCAAAGGGTGAACGACACCATCCAAGGTACGCTAAAAGTTGATGGTGTTCATGTTAATATCCTCTTTGATTCAGGTGCTACACATTCATTCATTTCGGAGCAATTTGCTCCGTTATTGAGCATGAAGCCGCAAGCGACTGATTTTTCACTTGACATCGACACACCTTTGGGGTCCATCATTACCCAGAAGTACATCCCCAAGGTCCCGGTCGAAGTGAAAGGCAATGACTTTTCTGCAGACTTGATTGTCATTCCTATCAAGGACTATGATGTGGTGTTGGGTATGGACTGGTTGTCCTACCACGACGCCTACCTACATTTCCGAGCAAAGAAGATACTGATCGGAACACCAGGAGGACCTCAGACCATTGTCAGAGGTACACCACTAGAGAGCGGCAAGATCCTGATGTCAGCTTTAAAGGCACAAAAGATGTTGAAGAAAGGATATCGGGGTTTCTTAGCAAGTGTGATCAAGATGGACAGAGCGGAAGTAGATCGAGATAGTATTGCAGTGGTGAAGGAATTTTCGGACGTCTTTCCAGATGACATTTCAGGATTACCAGCACGATGGGAGATTGACTTTCGCATTGACCTGGTGCCGGGCACGACACCCATATCGAAGGCTCCCTATCAAATGGCTCCAGCGGAGATGCTGGAATTGAAGACCCAAATCCAGAAGTTGTTGGATAAAGGATTCATCCAACCGAGCGTTTCTTCATGGGGCGCTCCGATATTATTCGTAAAGAAGAAGGATGAGTCTATGAGGCTATGCATAGACTACTAAGAATCGATGACTTGTTCGACCAATTGTCTTCATCAAAGATATTCTCGAAGATTGATTTGAGAAGCGGCTACCATCAATTATGGATAACTGATGATGATGTGTCGAAGACCACTTTCAGAACGAGATATGGGCATTACGAGTTCTTGGTGATGCCATTTGGACTGACCAATGCCCCAGCAGCCTTTATGGACCTGATGAATAGAGTGTTCAGGCCATACTTGGACAAGTTTGCGATTGTCTTCGTTGACGACATCCTTATCTTTTCTTCAAGCCTAGAGGAACACTAGGAGCATTTACGGGTGGTGCTACAGACCCTACGAGAACATAAATTGTGCGTCAAATTCTTGAAGTGCGAGTTTTGGCTAAAGGAGATTATGTTCCTCGGGCACATTATCAATGAAGATGGAATACCGGTAGATCCTGCAAAGGTGAAAGCAAGTGCCAATTGGGCACAACCAAAGAACACATCAGAAGAGAACAAGAAAGGCATCAAATATGAATGGTCACAGAGGTGTGAAGATAGCTTCAAAGAGTTAAAGAAGAGACTAACGACGGCGCCCATTCTGACAATACCTTCAGGCCAAGGAGGTTATGTTATATATAATGATGCATGTGGCACCGGTTTGGAATGCGTCTTGATGCAACATGAGAAGGTCATTGTATATGCATTAAGACAATTGAAGAAGCATGAGAAGAACTATCCGACGCATGATCTCGAGTTAGCGGCTGTGGTCTTCGCTCTCAAAATTTGGCAACACTATTTATATGGTGAAGAGTTCGGAATCTTCACAAATCACAAAAGCTTGAAATACATCTTCTCTCAGAAAGACTTGAATATGCGTCAGAGGAGGTGGATTGAGTTTCTGAAGGATTATGAGATTGCTATCAGCTATCATCCGGGGAAGGTAAACTCAGTTGCTGACGCACTTAGTAAAAAATGGGGAGGATCACTCGCATGCCTGAGAGTGAGTCGTTAGAACATGATTGACTGCATCATCCAGGTCAGTCAAGTGACTAGCAACGATGGTATACGAATTATGGCACACCTTGGCATGCAGTCCGAGCTACTAGTGAAGATAGCAAAGCACAACCAAATGATAATGAGCACAACCACCTACTCAAGTTGTGTGAAAAGATTTTTGTAGATTTTTCGATCATAGATGGAGTGATCAGATATAAGGGACGATTGTGGGTCCTTGGGTATGAAGCATTTAGAAGACAAGTGTTGGATGAATGCCACAAGTCAGTATTCACCATTCATCTTGGAAGCACGAAGATGTTCAAGGACTTGCAATGGACCTTGTGGTGGAATAATATGAAGAAGGGTGTGGCTGAGTACATTGCAAGATACTTAATATGCCAACAAGTGAAAGTGGAACATAATGTACTACAAGAACTTGGAATCTCACAATGGAAATGGGAAAAGGTGACTATGAATTTCGTCATTGGGCTTCCAAGAACTCAACAAGGCCATGATGCAATATGGGTGGTGGTGGACCGGTTTAGCAAAGCGGCCCACTTCATCCCCATCAAATGGAAGCAGTTTGTCGAAAGTGTGATGGACATTTATATTAAGGAGGTTATCCAACTACATAGAGTGTCAGTCTCCATTGTGTCGAATAGAGATCCACGATTCACAACCAAATTTTGGTGGAGCATCCAGAGTGCTTTTGGAATGAAATTGAATTTCAGTACGCGTTCCATCCTCAGACAGACGGGCAGTCTGAACGGACGATTCAGACACTATAAGATATGCTTCGGGCATGTGCGCTAGACTGGAGTGGCAGTTGGGACACAATCTCCCACTGATCAAGTTCGCATATAATAACATGTACCACTCCAGCATAAGCATGGCACCCTTTGCAGCCATGTATGGAAGGTCTTGTCGCTCACCTATCTGTTGGAGTGAGGTGGGAGGACGACAATTCTTGTCAGAAGAGCTAATGAAGCAAACCATGAAAGATGCTGAAAAAGTTTGCCTTATTAGAGAGATGTTGAAAGCAGCATTCACAAGATAGAAAACATATGCTGACAAGAAGAGAAGAACAAAATTTTAAAGTGGGAGATCGAGTGATGCTAAAGGTTTCTCCGATGAAAGGGGTAATGAGATTTAGCAAGAAGGGTAAGTTGAGTCCAAAGTATGTTGGCCCCTTCAAGATACTTGCACTGATTGGAGATGCAACTTGCAGGTTGGCGTTATCGCCATCATATGGACACGTACATAATGTCTTCCACGTGTCAATGCTGTGCAAGTACCAACATGATGATGTTAATGTGGTGAATATGGAGGAACCAAATTTAAAGTAGATCTGACATATGCTGAGCAGCCTATAAAGATATTGGAGCACCAAATCAAGCATATAAAGAATAAAATGGTACCCATGGTAAAGGTAGCTTGGACACATCATAGAAATGAAGATGCCACATGGGAACTAGAAGAATAGATGAGAAAGAATTTTTCCAAATTATTTAGATAAGATATTGTAATGTTCGAGGATGAATTTGTTTTTAAAGAGGTTATGATGTAACGATCCCGATTTTTTCATATTTAGTAAATGAATATTTTATTATTTTGGGAAACATTATTAATATTATTATATTTAATAATTCTAAAAAATAAAATAAAATTAGAGAGGAGTTTGTTCGGTAATGAGATTATTTAATTATTTTGCAATTTATCTATTCAGTTATTAGAATAAACATGAATTGGTTAAAGGGATAAATTAGAGTATTAAATTTGAGTGGGATTGGATAATATGGTTAGAGAATAATTAGAAATCTATAAACACTTAGAACCGGCCATCCGACGGGATTATTTTCTTCGTGCGTGTGGTGTCCTTCACGGCGGTGACGGGCGTAATCTCGCGGCGAACGTCAAGGTAGGCTTCAGTTCCTTTCGTGCAATCGAAGGTACGTAGGGGGGATCCGTAGGCTTACTGCATTGTACATTTATTTTAAATCGACAACAATAATTGATTTCTCCGAATTTAATCTCTTTAATCCTTTCGACTGTGCGAAAAAAATAATGAATTGGTGTGAATTTTAGCGGGGAGAGAAAGGAAAGGATGGATCAGGTCATGCAACGTTCGGCGTCGAAGAAAAAAAATATAATACCAAAGTGGAGGACGGACGCAAGGTTGATGGATGAACGAAGAAATAAACGTGGCGCAAAGTAACGTAGGAAAAAAATAAAAGGGGATTTCTCGGGCATAAAATTCAGAAATAAATAGAGCAAGAAGTTAAAAAAAAGGGGTTCTATCTAAATTGGAGAAAGAAAATAAAAAGTAATACGTGAGGAAGATGATTAGATATTTGGCCCCCACGAAGAGAGGTGGTGAGAGAGAAGGAAAACCAAGAGAATAACATCAAGGCGCAACACACAAATGGAGAGAGAAAGATGAAAGAGAAATGTTTTGCCCAAGTAATGAAGAGAAAGAAAGAGATATGGTAAAAAGAAAAAAAAGAGCTACGTGAATAGGAGAGGAAAAGATAAAAAGAATAATTAGATTTCTCCGCAGGAGAGAAAGCAAGTAGAATAAAAGGAATATATATATGTAGAAAAAAATATAGAAAAAAAGTTTATGTTTAGATAAGGAAAAATTCATTTTATTGAATTTTCTTTGGAGCCGAGAAAGAAAGGGGTAAAATAGAAAAAAAAACTTATAAAGAGAAAGGATCGATAGTGGTATTAACATTTGATTTATTAGAAAATATTGATTTTGTTGCTATTATTATTCGAATATTATACATTGATTGTATTATTATTGATTGTCTTGATCATAATGTCATCATTCCTAATTATATTGTTATAATGTCTAATCGTCATATCATCATCATATTTGATCATATTTTATTATCATATCCAACCCTATCATTGCTGATCGAGTAGTCTTTTTGATTGGGTTTTGTTTCATCTAAATTAAATTGTTAAAAGATAGACGTCTTAGGTAAACTAGATAAAAGCTGAAAGCTGTTGGATCTTCATGTTCTCTAATTGTATTCCAAGCCCCTGGGCCATATTTTTATTGAATTGAATTGAATGGGCAGATAGTGGATCTAAAGGTTTGAGACGTCGTCATTCTTTAGAGAAGCTATGGTTGTCATGTATTTGGTCATGGTCCCCGTCATTCACGAATAATTGTTAGCGTTATATTGTTGGGTGGCTTGTCGTGGCACTGATCTCTCACTGGCCTATATGAAAGAGACCTGGAGTTTTCCTTAATTGACCGAGCGCTCCTCATTGAATTGGATAACTCCGAACATTGTAAATTGAATGGAATCAAATTGAAATTAAAATCGAAATTGAATTGAATAGAATTGGATCATGGTCATTTGGATATATTGACATTGAGTTGGTAATTATTATTGCCCTATTGGATCGAATTGTTATTGGCCAACGACCATTTATTATTGAATTGGAAAGTTGTTATTGATTTATATTGGTCTTTTGACCATAGCCTGATATATTGTTCATATTGATAAATTATTAATTGGTTATTGTATTGACTGTTCAATTGACTCATCATTGATTATATCTTATTTTCGATTGAGCATATTGATTGTCTTTTAGACCCCACGTACTGAGTATTTCTATACTCATGGATATTTCTCTGTACCTAGATCCTGTTGGAGCAAAGTTTTTATGTCCTATATAATTATATTTTAATGATACAAATATCAAAAGATTATATTTATATTTAAAATGTCGAAAAAGTTTAAATAGAAATGAGTTGTTTCATCCATTAAACTTTTGATTAATATTTGTTTATATTACCACGAGATTTACATTAACGGTGAATATAAAAGTTATATCTAATTCTCTTATCTTTGTAGAGAATCAAATATCATCTCATTTGGATGCTATATGCAAAATTAAGTATAAAAGAGTAAAGGTCTAAAATGTTTTATTTGAAATGGACAATTTTGTATACTGACATTTGAATTAAAATATTTGACTATGATGTCATTCGATTTTGGATTAATGATGAATATAAAAGTTGTAGAGATTTCCGTTATCTTTCTATAAAATAAAAAATCATATCATTTGGATAATTATGCAAAAAGTTATGCTTAAAATAGTGCATGACAGTCGACTAGTCAGTGCGTTGAATGCACTATAACGGCCATATTTTGGCCCCAAAATTAGGAAATAAATCCCAACGGCTAAATGGAGTTAAGAATGCTATAAATGAGGACCTAAAGGTGTAGGAATGATCAAGATTTTCAAGGAAAAGTGGTAAGAACATTTTATAATTCCATTTGAGCTACAAGTTGCAAATCTTTCAATTCTTTCTCTCTTACTTTTGTGTGAGGTTCCAAATTGTAAAAGAGAGATTGTTGAGTGTTCATGTGATATTTTAATAGTTGTTTAGCTCCTGAGTGAAAAGAGGTTGTGTCTTACCTCTTGAGCGAAGAAAAGATAAGTAAAAGCCTATGACTGAAGGATGTGTGCCTTACATTTTGAAAAGGAGAAAAGGCAAGAGTTGTAAAGGGTTTCTTCCTTGCCCCATTTGGAATGAAGGAAGGGTACTAGTGGAATCTCTGACGATATCGAGGCCGAGAAGTCGGAGCAGGGACGTAGGCCAAGGTGTGATCGAACCTCGTCAACAAATTGCTTTGCGTTCATGTGTTTGTCTTTTTCTCTCGCTCTCCTTCCTACTTCATTATTCATATGATTTGATTACTATTGTGTTGGTTTAAATATTAACGAATCGATTTTAAGCTTCCACAATGATTTTTGTGAAATCAGTATTTTCGGGTTTAGCACTAATTCACCCCCCTCTTGGTGCCTTGTGATCCTACAGATCCGTGCAGGTGAGAGAGCTATAGACGATGGTCCCGCAGATGGCTACGCTCAATGACAGACAGATGTTGCACATGACATTAGATCGAGTTATTTAGTTTTAATTATTTCCACACTTATTAGAATTGAAAACTTACGGATGTTTTAGCATTTTGATTCTCATGACTTATTAGTTATTATTTTTTGAGAAGTCTTCCGCATTTATGGTTTATATTCCGCACTTAATAATATAATTTTGCAAAAATATTTTATAGAAGATTGAGTAGCGCCTCTGGGATGACTCTGAGCACGTGAAAGTCACGTGGGTCTCAGGGCGTTATATAATATAACGACTTGAGGTCTAAGGACAAGATGGTCTCATGAATAGTCCCACATGGGAAAAACACGAAGGTGGTCATGGACTTATATGTAGCTACCCCTTTCACCTATCAAGACGCATTTTAAATTTGTGCGGGACAATAGGTCCAAAGCGAATAATATCTTGATTGAGACAAGAGGTGTTACAGAATGGTATCAGAGCCAACCTCGCGTGCTCACTTGAGCCATGTGGGAAACACGGGCCATGAGCCAACATGAGCCACGGGCTAACACGGACCCCACTCAATGAGGACATTGAGCCCTTTATGGGAGAAAAATTGTAACGACCTGAGGTCTAAGGACCAAAATGGTCTCATGAATAGTTTCACATGGGCAAAACACGGAGGTGGTCATGGGCTTATATGTAGCTACCCCCTTCACCTATCAAGACGCGTTTTAAATTCGTGCGGGCCAATAGGCCCAAAGCGAATAATATCTTGATTGGAACGGGGGGTGTTACACTAAGGATCTCATTCAAGGACATTTGACATCCCCTTTGTTTTGTTTCACGTAATTGTTGAACTCCCTCAAACTTAGATCAAAAGTGGTCGGTTAGATAAAAAATATGTTCATAAGCTCATAAATATAGTTAGTGGTCGAGCATATTACATGCATTAGGCTCTTCTCAGTTTTAATATTTTTGAAAAGACATTTGTCTTCAATAATAAATGTAAATAGTGGCTGAGCATATTACATGTTTAAATACTCTTAACTGCCACTTAGTCCGAGTTTGAGGATTTGAATTTTTATTTTTTTATTTCACTTGTGGGGGCTTGCCATTTAATTGTGAGAGATCATTAGGACTAAAGGAATGAAATTGTTATGGATTGGCACTACTGCTTTGATTCAATTCAGGGGACATTAAAATTTTCAAAGATTTTAGTTCAGAGATGTTTAAGTAATCATGCAAAGTGAGGCTTCTTGTGTCAAGCTACTTTTTTTCTAACTGCTTTCTATATAGTGGATTAAGTACATGCAATTTTGAAGAGGCATATCACTTCTTACTCTAGGATGACAGTTAGAACTTTATGCGAATGAAATTTCATGGGATTTTATGTAAAAGATTTCATGTAAAATCAAAATTCTCATGCTGCAATTTCAATATATGCTTTAGAACGTAGCAGTGGCTGAATAAAAAAATTTCAAGCAAATATGAAGATGAGAGTAGAAATGTACAAATTGCCCTCTCTCCCAAGCTTGGATTCAACATTATCCTCAGTATTAATCACGCTAGGAAGAGGGACCAAGAGAAGGTTCAGTTACTTGTTGTATGTCACAAAGAGTGGAGAACATGGAGTCATGAGCAGTTTCAATATTTTGCATTATGTTGTAGTTGTTGGCATTGTGCTGCTCAACTGATCCTTAAGAGCATGTATGTCTTCACGTTGTTTGATGCTTTCTTCTACGAGCTGCTCTAATTTCTCCAAAATAATGTCAATTTTGTCAACAAAATTCAAAGGTTAAACGCTAAAGGATGATGGTGGGCTGAGGACGAGACTGCATCCGCAGCTCTTCTTGGGCAGCCATGGTGTCTTCTTGGATGGCTGTGGGTGGCTTTCATATTGGAGGATGTGCCTAAAAAATAATTGGTGGTAGTCCGGCTATGAGGTGAGGAGGATGTTGTCGTTCATCCACTAGTTGCGACCTTGTAGGATGCTGGTTCTTCATGTGTCTGGGTGTGCCAACTAGTTGGTGGAGCCAAGTTGCATCCATTAGTGTTGGCTACCGATGGAGGTGATCACTCCCTCAAACTGCTGGTAATCCAAATTGAATTTTTGTGTAGTAGAGAACTCCATATCGGAAAGAAACAATGTAGTTCCCCAATAAAATAGGGGTGCATTCGCACATTGGCTCTCTGAGGATGTTCTTTTCCCCAAGTTGATTTCATTGTTTGTGAGGATGCCACATATGATGTAATGTATTGTTCATCCTTAGAGACAAAGTCCGTTACCAAATTGCACGATCATGCCAAAATGGTGTTGGTAAGCTGAAGGTGGTATTTTTTTTTAATTTGTGAGCCAAAAATTTGTGGGGATCATCAGTCTGAATCCTCGTCAGTTCATACCAAACATCCGAAAAAGGGAAATCGATTGACGAGATCCAACAATCAAAAGACAGGAGATCGAAGACAGCGTTGAATTCATGCAAGCTAAGCTCAAAATCTTTGTTGAACAATCTAAAAGCAATGTTTCCTATCCAACATTGTCGATGGTTAGCCCTTTTATTTGCGATGAACTCAATCCCAAGTCAACATATAAAACCCAAGATTTCATAATAAACTTCATTGAATCGGCATGATTGAGCAAAATCCGAACATCTCGCAAAATCCCAAGAGATTCGAGAGTAGGAATGTCTAGAAACCTGGTTGATAACCATTCCCTTTGGAGACGATTCACAATCTTTAGCTTTACTTCGTAACATGTTGGTCACATACTGCCTAGAGGTTGTCTGAGGATGCGATGTTAGGTGACCAAACACGTTTCATGGAGGCTAGATTGTAATGACAAATGGGACATGAGCTCTGGCATTGGCAAAAAAAAAGGATTTTGGCGGTGGGATGTGTTGCAACTGAGGCAATTCATGCGAAAAGAGGAGAGAGAAACAAGGAAGTTGAAACGACGTCGAGGGAAAATGTGAGAAAAAGGTGGTCAGTTGGAAAGATATGACGTTGTTTTCAGTTGGGGCTCCAATTGAATATATCTTCATGCACTTTATGACAATGGGAGGGAGGAAAACTTACTAGATTTTTGCTGACTCGATTCATCTAGGCTGAGTTGTCTGTTGATATGACATATGACTGTTTATTTAGTTGGGTTGCCTCCCAATAGCGCCTTTGTTTAAAGTCATTGGCTCAACTTAGAAACTATTAGAACTTGCTCAAAATTTTGATTGCATAATTTTTGCCGCTATCCACTGACTTAAAAACTTTTGAGTTGTCATTTTTGACAGCCCCATGAGGATAGATCTTTTGAACAAAAAATGGGTCTGACCATCTTGTTCCTAACTACCCAGGAAAGAGTCACAGCCTAGAATTGAACAATAGAACTTGATCACCTTCCTTAAAGCTTATTTGTAGGATTTGATGGTCGTGCCATTTCTATGTGCATTCCTTGTATAGACGAGAAATTCTATGCGTCAAGGCGTAGTTCATCTAACTAATTTAGTTGTAGGAGTCTTCTTTCAATCATAGCCTAAAAGTCATAGTTAAGTGTTTTAATATCCCAAAATGGCTTGTGCTCCATCTCTACCGGCAAATGATAGTGCTTGCCATAAATCAATCGGAAGAGGGTGGTGTGGATCGTTGTTTTGTATGCAGTTCGATAGGCTCATAATGCCTCGTTGATTTACTTGCTCCAATCTTTTAGCTTGCTCATTGGTTTGTGGATGATAGACAGTGGAAATTCGATGTTACACACCATCTTTAATCAGCAGATTTGTGAAGCTTATTTCAATAAAATGAGACTTCCATCACTTATTAGTATTCCGAATCTTGGAAAGATGAAATCTTTGAAGAGCTTGGTGATGGATTTAGAATCTGCATCTACCATGGGGATTGCCTCGATCCATTTGGATACATAGTCCACCGCTAAGAGTATGAATTTATATCTAAATGAACAGGGAAAGAGTTTTTGGAAATTAAAGGATAGGAAAATAATTTAACACAAAATAGAATAAAGGAATAATTTTTGGAGAAAATGAAATATATTCATTTTTGTTGAAAAAACTAAAAATAAAAATAGGCATACAACTTGAGATAGTGCAAGAGAGAACATGGAGATAATGCTTGTAAAAGTGGGAGAGAACATGGATACACTCTACTACTTACACATCACTACCACTAACAACACTACACCATAACACATGACCATCGTTACAACTAATTACCCACTAATTCCATCATAATTCATTTTCTTTTTTGCCAAGTAGAAAATTATGGTGAACAAATATGCAATTTGTTCATCTATACAACAGAATTCCAATTTGATTTCTTCATCCTCTACGAAGCCACGAATAAAATGATTACATATCTCAATATGTTTTATTTGTCCATGTATAATTGGATTCTTGGTCATTGTTATTGCTGATTTGTTATCACAGAAAATAATTGTTGCTTCCTTCTATGATTAATGGAGATCCAACAAGATTCTTCTTAACCATATAGCTTGACATGTAGCAGATGTACAATATATTCTGCTTCAGAAGATGAGAATGCTAATGTTGCTTACTTCTTCGATTTGATCCAAGACCAAAAACACTTCCTGAAGTACTTTTTGTATCATCCAAAGATCTTACCGAGTCACCATCAATAAAACCAAACAATTTGAAATTAGAAACTTTAGAATACCAAATATCAAATCTACTATGCTAACAAAATTACGTTTGGCTACTCCAAGATGATAATTTGATGGGGAATGCATAAATTTGGATACCAAACTAATAGAAAAAGAGATATCTAGTCAAATAAATTAAGACACCAATCAAACTTCTAAATGTTTTTTCATTAGCATGACCTGCACCATCATCAAGTTTGATCTTTTCATTCACATTCATATTATGATGTGGAGAACTAATGTATATATTTTTACCATGATTTGCATGTGTTTTTCTCTTATATTATGCTTAATTTCATTACAAATGCATGCACAATACCATTTAGCCATGTTTTTACACATTCTCCACATCAAGTTCATTTACACACCATCGCTATTCATTTGCTACAAAAATTTTCCCTAAAATGAACACCCTTGCAGGAAGCCAATGAATGCTTAATGGATGCAGTGGAGCAAGCCGGACATCATGGTTTGCATCAACGAAGATGATTTGCTTTAGGACAAAGGAGAGACCATCAAACCTACATTGAGCATCGGCCAAATCCTAGTCCTCCAACCACGTCGCATGAGGAAGCTTCCTCTTCCTGGGGACCACTGTTACAGTTGGGGGACAAATGTAATATCCATGATCTAATGCACTATATTATATGACTGCAATCAATTGAATATATGTATTGTAGTATAGATTGTAATACCCCGTATTGATATAATAAGAATTTATAAAATTTAATTAAAGCACTAAAGTATGATTAATAATCATATTATCATAAAGCATATCCTATTATGGTTAGCTATGTATGTGATTTGTTAACATTGGATTTAAGTCTAGTGGACCAATCAAATGTCGCAAAGTGGCATATGAAAATATCTATATGTGTAACAATAATTAATATATAAAATATGTGAATAAATTACATGGATTATATTATAATAATTAATCCATCTTATTTAGAGATGAAATTAATGATTTTGAATGTCAAATTTTAATTGGACAAGAATTTCAACTCGACATGCAAGCTGGCAGCAAGATAGCAGCTTGCCACCTCGTGCTTAGACTATTTTTTCAACCGACTTACAAAGGTGATAAAATCTGAAAACATTTGTGAGGTCTCACCATTATCTCTAGCAAACACAAAAAATTTTCAGAGCACGATCCATTCCATGGATTTCGAAGGAAATTTTTATAAGGAAGATGATCCAAGGTGAAGATTCTAACCCTTGGCTGATGATGTTCTTCCTAAGGTGTTCTTTCATATCAATTATTCCTTAAGAATTATGAAATTTAACATGTATGATCCTTTCTAAGTCTAGTTTACATGAGATTTAGAATAATGTTAATTGGAGTTATGAAATGAAAGTTATGTCATCATGTTTAAGGGTCTACCATATTGTAAAATAAATTTGTTAGTCCCAATTGTAAATTAGGTATTAAATTGGATATGTAACAATATAATTTGTATTTAAGTATCAAGAGGGAACTTAACTTAGCATCTGTTTCCAATTGAAATCATTCTAAAATATTGTGACTACAAAACTGATTTATCATTCTACATGACCATTTTTGTCAAGATTAAGAATATATCACAACATTAGTCAGGTTGAGAAATTTATTTTGATCATTATAGATTGACATGAATCATAATTTTTTTATGGGTTATACCTCATGATGTCTAGTTGTATGAAAAATTAGAATCACATGAAAAGGGAAAGTTTGTAGGAGTTATAAAATGTGAAATTAAATATTACCATGTCTGCCATGTAAAACTTAGAGGAGAACATGATCTTATTTGTCAAAATTATTATGATAATTATTTGTTTAGATAAACCTTAATAACTTTTGGAACGAGACTTTAGGACATCTACTTTGAGAGGAAATTTAAAGTATTAAAACATGAGTCAACTATTAATTGATACAAATTTTAGAAGCAATATCACTCCGTCTGTTGGAACCCAAAATTAACACAAAATATTGGTCGAGTGTTGATTTTCTTGAGAGGAAACCATAAGGAAATGGTATCGCAATCTTTTACTGATTAGTTTGGTAGAAGCCTATGTTCATTTAAAATTGGGTTCATGAGATTTGATTATGTATAATATAAGATATGAATTTTGTTCCACAAAGCATACAATCTATCAAAACGAAAAGATGTGCAAACTCAATAGGATTATGTTATAGGAATTTTTACCATGATTTGCATGTGTTTTTCTCTTATATTATGCTTAATTTCATTACAAATGCATGCACAATACCATTTAGCCATGTTTTTACACATTCTCCACATCAAGTTCATTTACACACCATCGCTATTCATTTGCTACAAAAATTTTCCCTAAAATGAACACCCTTGCAGGAAGCCAATGAATGCTTAGTGGATGCAGTGGAGCAAGCCGGACATCATGGTTTGCATCAACGAAGATGATTTGCTTTAGGACAAAGGAGAGACCATCAAACCTACATTGAGCATCGGCCAAATCCTAGTCCTCCAACCACGTCGCATGAGGAAGCTTCCTCTTCCTGGGGACCACTGTTACAGTTGGGGGACAAATGTAATATCCATGATCTAATGCACTATATTATATGACTGCAATCAATTGAATATATGTATTGTAGTATAGATTGTAATGCCCCGTATTGATATAATAAGAATTTATAAAATTTAATTAAAGCACTAAAGTATGATTAATAATCATATTATCATAAAGCATATCCTATTATGGTTAGCTATGTATGTGATTTGTTAACATTGGATTTAAGTCTAGTGGACCAATCAAATGTCGCAAAGTGGCATATGAAAATATCTATATGTGTAACAATAATTAATATATAAAATATGTGAATAAATTACATGGATTATATTATAATAATTAATCCATCTTATTTAGAGATGAAATTAATGATTTTGAATGTCAAATTTTAATTGGACAAGAATTTCAACTCTTGACATGCAAGCTGGCAGCAAGATAGCAGCTTGCCACCTCGTGCTTAGACTATTTTTTCAACCGACTTACAAAGGTGATAAAATCTGAAAACATTTGTGAGGTCTCACCATTATCTCTAGCAAACACAAAAAATTTTCAGAGCACGATCCATTCCATGGATTTCGAAGGAAATTTTTATAAGGAAGATGATCCAAGGTGAAGATTCTAACCCTTGGCTGATGATGTTCTTCCTAAGGTGTTCTTTCATATCAATTATTCCTTAAGAATTATGAAATTTAACATGTATGATCCTTTCTAAGTCTAGTTTACATGAGATTTAGAATAATGTTAATTGGAGTTATGAAATGAAAGTTATGTCATCATGTTTAAGGGTCTACCATATTGTAAAATAAATTTGTTAGTCCCAATTGTAAATTAGGTATTAAATTGGATATGTAACAATATAATTTGTATTTAAGTATCAAGAGGGAACTTAACTTAGCATCTGTTTCCAATTGAAATCATTCTAAAATATTGTGACTACAAAACTGATTTATCATTCTACATGACCATTTTTGTCAAGATTAAGAATATATCACAACATTAGTCAGGTTGAGAAATTTATTTTGATCATTATAGATTGACATGAATCATAATTTTTTTTATGGGTTATACCTCATGATGTCTAGTTGTATGAAAAATTAGAATCACATGAAAAGGGAAAGTTTGTAGGAGTTATAAAATGTGAAATTAAATATTATCATGTCTGCCATGTAAAACTTAGAGGAGAACATGATCTTATTTGTCAAAATTATTATGATAATTATTTGTTAAGATAAACCTTAATAACTTTTGGAACGAGACTTTAGGACATCTACTTTGAGAGGAAATTTAAAGTATTAAAACATGAGTCAACTATTAATTGATACAAATTTTAGAAGCAATATCACTCCGTCTGTTGGAACCCAAAATTAACACAAAATATTGGTCGAGTGTTGATTTTCTTGAGAGGAAACCATAAGGAAATGGTATCGCAATCTTTTACTGATTAGTTTGGTAGAAGCCTATGTTCATTTAAAATTGGGTTCATGAGATTTGATTATGTATAATATAAGATATGAATTTTGTTCCACAAAGCATACAATCTATCAAAACGAAAAGATGTGCAAACTCAATAGGATTATGTTATAGGAATTGCATTGTTAAAAGTATTAATAACATTCAACTTATGGAGAATATATGATTCTTATAGTACCTTGTGAGAGGTGTTTATGTTGATTCCATGTTTAAATAATATTATGAACATATATTATGAAGGAATTCTAAGATAAGTAAAAACGGAGGATGATATATTAGCCTAACCTAAGGTGTAAGAATGTAGAGAGAGCAAGTTAAATAAAAGGTATGTAGGGTGGATCCATGTGATTTTATTGCATTCATTGTTATAAGCATTTGGATATGATATATGCAACATGAAATTTTATGCATAATTGTGGATCCGTAATAAATGATTAAATGAATACTTGCACAAATAGTATGCCATATTTTATCTCATATGATAACTTAAGAGATGGATGTAAAAGAATGTATGGAAAATAAATTGATATGATATTGATATGAATAAGTTCTTAGATGTGTTCTTGAAATGTTGTTGTTATTCATAACAATATCATTATATGATTATTGCTATTAAGAAAACTATAAAATCATATATGACAAGACAAGACATGATATGATATTATATGCCATGATATGACAATATATGATAGAAAAGGGTACAACATGACATGTTATAAGATAACACGATATGATACATCATGATATGATGTGCTTGGATTATGCGCATGCATTACATCTCATTATCATGCATGTGCATTAACACTATCGGGCGACATTTTATCATCATTATATAGTTGAAAGACTTGCAAGGCCGACAGTCTACCTTGCAAGACTTACAAGACCCATAGTTACTTTTGCATGGTTGAAAAGCCTTGTAAGGCCGACAGTTTACTATTGCATAGTTGAAAAACTTTGTAAGGCCGACAGTTTATCCTCGCATAGTTGAAAACCTTTGTAAGACAGTTTACCCCTATATAGCTGAAAGACCTTATAAGGATGATAGATATCCCAAGTGAGATTTTAGGTTGTTTGGAGCTAAATGCCATGTGAACCAGCTTTGTGGAATCAGTGTGAGCCATATTTTAACTCATAGGAACCACCTCTTTTAAAAATCCATCCGCCTCCCCGACAGAGTCGACAGATATCCTGAAAGGGATGCCTCCGGCCAATTGACAATATGACATGTGCATGCATCATTCTTCTTTCATACATCACATTTTAAAGTGCATGGCATCTTATGCATTATTAATTGTGATATCGTATAGTTATATGACATGTTTTGATGTGAATGATGTGGTAATAATGTTTGTATGATAATGATTATATGTATGAACAAGGATTTTGATATGAGATTATATGATTTTATTATAACATGTAATGCCAGCTCATAAATGGCTTAAGTGCATAAACATGTGCTTTCATAAGATAGGTTAGGATAACCCATGTTTTTACAATGATGATAAATATGTATCAATCTTTAAAATTCTCCACATGATATTATCATTCTTGATCATTTAAATGCTTCATGTTTTGAGTAAGTTATAACTTAGAGACTTTTATGAAATACTATTTTGTCCCTACATATGAGCTTTTCTCATGGAGATTATGCATATATATGTATATTTATGTACAATATATATGCATATATTTCATTGTATTTGGATCTTGCAGGTCAAAGGAACGGGTGATCGATGCTCATGACAAGTGATGGCACATGGAACGGAGTGTTGGAGAGTTTTTCTTTTAGTACATTACATTGTAATAATTTTTAAAGATGTTAGCATTTGATATATGAATATTAGAGTTTCTTTATGTGAATAATACAAAAAAAAATTGTTCTATATGAGTTCTATTTATGACGAGATGATAGAACTAGCGATCGGTCGTTCGAGTAAAATAGAAAAAAATTATTCTATATGAGTTCTTAAGAGGACAGAGAGATGAGAGTTCAGGGCTAGAAACAATGTTCTGCTTAACTATTGTATTCATGGGTGTTTGTTCACTCTCTATGAACTGCAGCTAACCGGTCAACTGAGGTCGGGAGGTGTCTGATGTTTGTGGATTCATGTTTTATGTTCTTGCTTTACATTGTGATTTTATCGTTAGAACTGAATGTCGAGCTTTAATGATATCCATATTTGGTTTGTGTTATGTTGTGAATCTTTAATTTTCATAGCTATGTTTGGATTTAGGTTATGAATCGCTCTTGCCACCCCACCGAGAGGGATGTTTATATGCTTTGTGCGGTCGTACGCAGAGATATCGAGTGTCGGCAGTGATTCCCCATTTGATTTTGTATTGCATCAAAATGACCATCGTTTATTATTCAGTTCAGATGTCACACATTTATAAACCTGAAGCCCAAGAGGGATGTGCATACTCCGATAATATATCACCATATTGAATCGGAGCTCAAACAATTTTAGACGAGTTTGAAGTGTGTACAGGGTTCCTTTATTTTCTGTCTTGCTTTGTCATTGCCGCATCCGATTCCCTTTCATTCTAAGAGTTTCCGTCCGAGAGGAAAGATCTTATTCCTCCTTCGTCGTTGGCGACCCGAGAGGGCACATGACGACCGAGTTACGCCTAGAAGATTCTTAGCAATCCTACGCTTTCTTTCCAAATCGGCTCCTCTCTTAAATCATCTAAACGCCCTTCACAAAATCTCAATTCCTAGTGTTATACTCGGGAGGATTATCCTTATTACTCTGAGATGGATTCGGGCTAAACATAGTTGTCTATGTTCTTAGTTTATTTCTTTAAGGATGTCGGGCACTAAGATGTTGTGAAGGCTTGTCTCAATCCGAAGAGGAAAGCTCAGTTTATACGTCTAAGCATCATGCACAAGAGTGACGATTGCGCCAGACATATGAACTCCTTCACGTGTGTAAAATAGATTTCCTACAAACACGAGAGTGTCACGGGTAACTCGAGTGTCTTTCACCACAAAGTCACTCAAATACACACGTGAAGGGGCATTCAATCATTTTCACCTATATCGATAGAGCAGAAGAACTTAAGTCTTATAATAAAAGCACATCCCGTAAGTCCTCAACATGTGTTTTTAATGATTATCGTGCACTCTCCTAATCTTGTTCTTATTTCCTCGTTATTCTTATATTCCGAAAACAACAAAATATTATCGCAATATTTCTCCCACTATTTTCAGCATTTTAGATATTGTTAGTTTTGAGGTGCTTTCTTGAAGATTTCATAAAGTGATTCCCTATGGTTCGAACATCAAGCACTACAATGATGCTCCATATACATGCGGATTACATTTCGATTGTGTAGAGAGATTATAAATTTTAAGACTTCATTCGACATTTTCTTCTATGTTTAAGAGTAATATGCTAGTGTAAGGGATAGATATACGTCTCGTGGCCTCTTGCACGTCCTTTTTACACTAAGTGTGCCAGTTCTATTTCACGTTGCATTCTCTATACACACTTTATGCGAGTAAGAGTAGCATCAACTTTGCAATTCAGCATATTAAACATGTCCAATAGATCATTAGTATATTTATTTTGAGAAATGAATATGACATTAGTACATTGCTTCACTTCTATACCAAGAAAATAGTTTAATAGCTTCAAATCTATCATTTCAAAATTCATCATCATACATATTTTAAAATCAGCCACAAGTAATTAAGAAGATCTCATGTCTAAAATATCATCAACATAAATGCAAACAATAATAAATTCAGCTCATTTTTCTTTCAGGTAGAGTATTGACTCAATTTTACTTTTGCGAAAATTATTATCAATAAAAAAATAAATCAATCTTATTGTACCATGCACGAGGAGCTTGCCTTTTAGGCCATATAAAATCTTCCTTAATTTGTAGACTTTGTTTTCCTTGCCATCGATAACAAAGCCTTCTGTTTGACTCAAATAAATATTTTTATTCAAATCACCATTAAAAAAAATTGATTTTATATCAAGCTGATAGACATGCCATTGCAATTGGGCGCTAAGGGTAGAAGTAATCTTATTATTTCAAGATGAGCAATAGGAAAAAAAGTTTCTTCAAAATCAATACCTTGCTCTTGTGCATAACATTTTATTACAAGCCTTACTTTGTGCTTCCATCTGCATGATATTTAGTTTTAAACAGTCATTTCAAATCAATCATATTTTTATTGTTAGGCAAATCAACTAACTCCCACATTTGATTTTTTCAATAGACATCATTTCTTCTTTTATTGCAGTGCATCATTTTTCTTTTTCATTGCTTCTTCCAAGCATGTCGAGACAAATAAAGCAAATTGATAATAATCATATATTTCTTATAAAGAAAATATATTGATTGATAATTTGGAAGACATTCATTTTTTTGTTGAAATTGCTGCAACAATATTTTTTTCACCTTTTGTAGGAAATTCAATTTACAAATCAGCCAAATTGGTTCTATTTGTCTCTTCCCATGTCTAACTGCATTTTTCATCAAAGATAACATTTCTACTAATAATTATTTTGTTAATATAAGGATTGTATAACCGATAAGCTTTGGATTAAACAGATATATTTCTGCAACTTGTCATCAAGCTTTTGACAATTTTTAGAATTGTTCAAAACATATGCAATGCACCCATTAACTTTCAGATGACTTACTTTTGGTTTGCAACATTTTCATGCCTCATAGGGAGTTTGATTTTGCACTGCTTTAATTGGAGAAATATTCAGCAAATATATTCCAGTTGCAACTGCTTCAATCCAAAAAGTATTAAGAACATTCTTCTCCTTTAACAAACTTTTTATCATTTTTACAATTATTCAGTTCTTCCTTTCGGCAACACAATTTCGTTGAGGTGTATATGAAGCTGTAAGTTGTCTTTGAATTCCCTGTTCTTTACAAAAATAATTAAATTCATTTGATAAAAATTCACCACCCTATCTGTGTGCAAAATCTTTATGTGATAGTCACTTTCATTTTCCACCATAACCTTGAATTTTTCTTTTAATGCAACAAATGTCTCATATTTTTGCTTCAAAAAATATACCCAATTTATGCGAGAATAATCATCAATAAATAATGCAAAATATTGAGTACCACTAAAGGACTTTGTTTGCATAGGTCAACATAAATCTACATGAATAATTTTAAGAGGATACTTACTCTATAGGATTTTCCTACATGAAATTATTTTTGCATTGCTTTCCAAAAATACACCTTTCACATACTTCATCAAAATAATCAATTTCTGGAAGACCAACAACCATATTGAGACGACCATACCTCAAATACCAGAGTTTAGACTCAGAAATTGGATGAGCTGAAAATGCATAAGAATTTAAAAAATCTAGTGAAAACATATAATTTTTTGCCATAACAACTTTTGCAATAATTTATTTAAATTTCTTATCTTTGACCAAACAAATATCATTATCAAATAAAATAGAATAACCATTTGCCATCAATAGTTATTATTTAAACTAGTAACATAAAAAATAGTATGGAGAAGTTTTTCTTTACCATCATTCTAACGAATAAGAATTGTGCCTTCTCCATAAACTTGCACAAGTTTATCTCCAGATTGAGCTGTCTTTTCTTTGACTCATTAAGCACTTTAAATAATGATCTCATTCTAGAAACCAAATTTTATTTGTATCATTAGAATGAGAATAAGTCATAAATAACTTACTTTTCTCTTCTTTTTCTTCAACCAAGTTTGCTTATTTTGCCTTGGTCTAACAATTTGCTTCAATACGCACATGTTTCTTACAGTAGTACCATTGAACTTTCATTTTGTACCCATTCAGTGGTTGTTGTCTTTACTCATTTTGTCCATCAAATTTTTCTCTACCGCGGTCTCTTCCTTGGCTTCTTCCACGAAATCCGCCATGGACACGCCTCTATTACAATTAAAAAGCTTTTTCTTCAATTTTCTGTAAATCTGCTCATTCTTGCCTCATGTGTTTACAAAGAACCCATGAGTTCATTAAAAGAGAATATAGACAAATCCTTAAACTCTTCAATTGTAGTAGCAACATAATCAAATTTTGAGGTCAAACTCCTCAAAACTTTAGCAATAAGAATTTTATCATCAATATTTTCTCCATAAGATCTCATTTGGCTATCCACAGTAGTCACTCTTGATAAAAAAATTTTAACAGACTCATTTGATTTCATAAACAACATCTGAATCTCGATGAAGAGTTTGTAATTTGACTGTGATTACCTTTGATGTTCCTTGATACTCTTTTTATAATGTACCCCATGTTTGCTTTGAGGTAATTGCATTGCAAAAAATAGTCTCATATACAACTTGCTGAATATGAAATAATGCCTTTGCATCTTCTTTTTGTTTTTCTTTAATTTCCCTTCTTCATCTGAATCTGCATATTCATTCTCAACTAAATCCCTGACATAAACAAAGCCTTCATTTTGATATTTCAAAACTCATAATTATCACTTTTGAAAATAGGAATAAGAAGTTGGGAGAAACTTACCCTAACACCATTCGTAGCCCTATTTTGCCCCACACTTTTGCTTGTTAGAGCATTGATTAATTTCACTTGCTAGCAACTTCAAATTTGCAGATGGTGTCTTCTCTTGTCCAAGTATTTATACCAAACTTGTTGGAAATTAAAGGATAAACTAGGAAAATAATTTAGTACAAAACAGAGTAATCAAGGAATATTTTTTGGAGAAAATGAAATAGTATTGCATGATTCATTCTTGTTGAAAAAACTAAAAATAAGATGCCCTATAAATAGGCATATAACTTGAGATAGTGCAAGAGAGAACATGGAGATAATGCCTATAAAAATGGGAGAGATCATGGGTACATTCCACTACTTACACATCACTACCACTAATAACACTACACCATAACACATGACCATCACTACAACTAATTACCCACTAACTCCATCATGATTCTTTTTTTTTTGCCAAGTAGAAAATTATGTGGATAATATATTGTAATCATATTTCAACAAAAGTCTCATATAATGAATTCCCCATACGTCAAAGATTTCCTTGATCATTGAGGTGATTAATTTCTTCAGCTAATATTTCTAGTTCGTTGGCAGTTGTCACAAGATTTGACAAAAGTTGACATATTCTTGAATAGAGTCAGCCAATAGAAACATGCTTGAAGTAATTTGGAGGCAATTTTGAGATGTCCACCACGACTACCGTAAGGAGACGAGTCATTCTTCAAGTATAGCTCTTCCTTTGGAATGCAATGAAGAAACATTCCATCTATACATTTTCTGAAAAGAAAATGTTATCCCAGAAATAATGTTTAATATTTACGAAGGACTTTTTCTTTTGTTGGTAAGAGAGATCAGGTCAGAGAATTTCACATGCAAGAAAATTGACGTAATCTACAAACTATAGAAGTTCTTCATGCTTGATTGAAAATAAATGATCATCCGAAAAAGAGTCTTTGATAATTGAGTCCCTTTGGAGTGGCTTTCTTCCTTAAACAATTGAAGTCGAGAGATATGATCAACAATCCAACCCCTTTCATATCTTTGATTTCCAAATCGAATTCCTAAAGTAGTAGGATCCATCTTATGAGTATGGTCTTAGTATCCTTCTTAGAAATCAAATGTCGAATCGCTTGGTGATCCGTATAAACAATGACCTTTGAGCCGACCAAATATGACCTGAATTTATCGAATGCAAACACAATAGCTAAGAATTCCTTCTCTGTTGTGGCATAGTTGATCTGAGTTTCGTCAAAAGCGCGGCTTGCATAATATATAACTTGATGTTTCTTATTTTTCCTTTGGCCCAATACAACTCCAACAACTTGATCGCTAACATCACACATTAGTTTAAAAGGTAAAGACCAGTCAAGTGGCCGAATGATATGAGCGGATTTAAGTGCCTTATTCAATGTTTTGAAAGTCTTGAAGCACTCTTCATCAAATATAAAGTCAGCTTCTTTTGATAAATGTTTTGTCAGAGGTCTTGCAATGAGATAGTTCCTTCATGAGTCATTTATAGAATCCTACATGACCAAGAAAACTTCTTATTCCTTTGATATTAGAAGGTGGAGGGAGCTTCTCAATCACTTTTGTTTTTGCTTTATCCACTTCAATTCTACGACTTGACACTATGTGGCCAAGTACTACTCCTTCTTGTACCATAAAATGACATTTTTCCCAATTGAGAATCAGATTGGTCTTGGCGCATCTCGATAATACTTTGCATAAATTGTCCAAGCAATTATCAAATGAAGTCTCATACATAGAAAAGTCATCCATAAAAACTTTCATAATTTTTTCTATGAAGTCTCAGAAAATGGACATCATGCACATTTGAAAATTTGTCGGAACATTACACAATTCGATTGGCATTCTTCGATAAGAAAAAGTCTCATATGGGCAGGTAAAGATAGTCTTCTCTTGATCGGCTTGATGTATGAGAATCTACAGATATCCAAAGAATCCATCTAGGTAATAAAAATAAGAGTGATTTGCAAGCCTCTCCAACATTTGATCAATGAAGGGAAGAGACAAATGATCTCTAGTGGATATGAAATATGAACAACCGAGGCGACCTTCTAAATCAAAGGATCTAGTTGCTCTGGCTGAAAATGATAGTATTTTATATTTGGATAGTTCATCATATGATTGAATCTGAACTCAACAACAGCCTCTCCAATTTGAAATGTGAGACAACCATTTTTCACATTGATTAAAGCTCCTACAATGGCTAAGAAAGGTCCGCTAAAAGAATGTGAGTTTGGTTATCTTCATCCATGTCTAAAATCACAAAATTAGCTCGTATGTAGAAATTTTCCACTTTGATATGTATGCCTTTCAAAATTTCTTGAGGTATTTTGATAGATCGATCAACTAATTGAAGAAACATATTAATAGGTTTGATATGACCTACTTTCAACTTCCTACACAATGAGAGAGGGATGACACTCAGAGAGGCTCCTAAATCACATAGAGCTCTACTTCCAACTTCCTGCACAATGAGAGAGGGATGACACTCAGATAGGCTCCTAAATCACATAGAGCTCTCTAAATTCTTTTGTTACTAATCTCACAGGGGATAGAGAAACTTTTAGGATCTTTTAGTTTTGGCGGCAATCGATTTTGAATACTCGCACTTAGTGCCACTATCTCATGTTCCTGAATTCTTCTTTTCTTTGATAAAATATCTTTAAGGAATTTTGCTCACATCTTCTGAATGGCTTCAACAAATGGAACATAATCTCAAGAAATTTTGCTAATATATAATTTCTTCATAATCTCGAGAAATTTACCAAATTGTTGATCTTGTCGGCTTTTTTTCAAGGCCTTCGGAAAGGGTATACATAGTGAATAAGTTGAAGAGTCTTCCGAAGTTTTGGGTCTTTTGTCTTCTTTTTGTTCTAGTTGTGGGGTTCTTGAAAGAACTTCTTCCTCTTGCACTTCAACTTCTTTGTTTTTAGGGTGGGGTGCTTGAAAGAACTTCTTCATCTTGCACTTCAATTTCTTTGTTTTTAAGTTCTGGAGATTTTGTTCGCGACCTCTTGACACCTTCAGCTACTTTTCCACTTCTTAACTTTATAACTTGAACTTGCTCCTTGGGTTCTATTCTGATTGTCCAGGTAACATTTCGGTTTATCTGGAGGAAGAGCTTTCTTGTTGCGCTATCTGAGTTTCGAGCATTTTATTATGAATAGAGAGACTCTCAATTCTCTCAAACATCTTCTACATGAGCTTATCTTGTTTATACATTTATTTCTCCATCATTAATATCAATTTGTTGCTCGAAGCTTGCCCTTGTTAAGTGGGTGCATTATGAGATTGCACTCTCTTATTAGCTTTGTCATTGATGTTAAATATATTTTTAAACTAAATTATGATGATAAATCATATTTGTCTTCTAAAATATTATAATAGAAGATAGTATTTCAAAAAATATTATATAATTATTTTTAAAATAGCATTAAACTTTTTTAGTATAATGTATGTCTTCTAAATATACATGGAAAGGTAGATGAGCCAAATGATATTATCTAACAAAGATATACATACACACACACATACACACATATATATATAAGGCGTACATGGTGCAATCACAATCTACGATTGCACCATACAATCCCATACTTCTGGATTGGCATCATTTTGATTCAATGGTCCAGATTGCTTATAGTTTGGTTCATCAGATCAAAACGATACCAATATGATGGCTCAGAACTATAGGATTGCACGGTGCAATCACATATAACTCATATATATATATATATATATATATAACAAAGATATACATACATACATACACACATATATATATAAGGCGTACATGGTGCAATCACAATCTACGATTGCACCATACAATCCCATACTTCTGGATTAGCATCATTTTGATTCAATGGTACAGATTGCTTACATTTTGGTTCATCAGATCAAAACGATACCAATATGATGGCTCATAATTATAGGATTGCACGGTGCAATCACATATAACTCATATATATATATATATATATTACTTAAATAATTGATTTCATCCTCGGAGGTCCTATTTAGATAATAAGTATTAAAATAAATTATAGTATCTTATTTTATATTGACTCTTGAAAATAACATAATCAATATTAGATATGCATTTTTGAATAGATTATGATATAAATCATAATAAAATAAGATTAATATAAAAGAGAATTATATTTATATTCTTCATCTGTATCTATCTTATATTTTATAATATAACATTAAGAAAATATTATGTAATTATCTTTAAAATAGTATTATATTATTATTTTATAATGATTGTATATAATTATATTAATATATAACTAAAAGAGAAGTAAAGTATATTTCGTAGCTCTCCATCTTGAATCTACACTATATAATATTAATATACATATATCTCTTCTATATATTATTATTTTTGTTAAGAAATTAATTCTTGGTAGAATTTATATATCAATATCAATACATAGTCACATATTTGAGATTCATCAAATGAATAAAAAGGAAGATTCCTAAGAGGAATGCAAGATAAATTGGATCCTCTTAAGTAAAAATATTAATTATATAAGCGATTCATGGCTGGATAGGAGGTTCGTGGACCATACTTAAATAAAAATATTAAAATGAATTTAATGATTTATTTACATGGATTATTATTGAAAGGAGTGTCATACATATGTTTTCAAATAAATTATAATGATAAATAATAATCAAATAAATTAATAGAAATTTTAATCTATATATATTTTTTATATATTTTATTATCCAATATGGTATAAAAGCATTATACTATTGTATTTAAATTATTTTGGCATGAATATATATATGTAAAATAAATGTCTATTTCTAATGGACTTAATGAAGGTGTTGTAACACTTCGAAATTTCATCTTCAAATGTCAAGAATAATTAGGTCATTCAATTGTGCTAGTCCGTTCGTCATCACATAATCAAAATAAAGTATGATTTTCAATTGATTGTAGTGGAAACATAAAACTATTAAACAAGACAAAATCATCTTTCAATTAATGCAGAACACTTCAATAAAACATCAAAAGAAGTGTTATAAAATTGCAACATCACTAATATCATTTATTAAAACATCTTCTGAAAAAACATAGTTACATGAACCATGTGTGCAATCTTTCTCGTCATGAGCTACCATCATCCATACTTTAGTTACTTGCATGGATCCAGAGTGCATGATTTCCCAACTATAGTATGTAAAGATCATACATGCAATGCTATGATCCTAAACATGATACTATATGATATGCATCATTATCTTCATATAATAAGATGGAAACAATAAGCATGTCATGCACTAAACATGAAATCTACATGTCAGTCATTAATAACATTATATCATCATGCATTTATGAACAATAGCATGGGAGACATGTACACTTATCATAACCATTGCCTCAATAACTTTTCTTAGAGTTGTTTTATAACCTTTCGGACTTCTACTTTCGTGGAACATCATTCCATTCGACCGATCATTGGCCCTTCTTAATGTTATATCTTCCGATAGTTAAGATTTATATCATTATCCTCTCAATAGGCTAGCTAAGTCTTGAAGACAATGCTCCACTCTCGCCCGAAGATGACATTGAAAGGCACACACCGTTGTCAGTTGTGTAACGATCATTTTGAAGAACTCTCGCCCGAAGACGATATCGAAATGACATACCGTTGCTGATGTGTGTAACGATCATTCCGAAAAAATCCAATAAAAGACCATAGAGGATCCACATGTAACATCATTCACAACTTGGTTCATTATGCTTTTCAATCAATAATCATTAATGTCGCTCAATCTTCATGTTTTAACCTAGTTATGAGGAAAACATACATATACATGTATCTAGGTTCTTATACAATCCAGAAACATCAATACATACTATTAATACTTTGCAAATAACATTTAAAATATTATATAAGACTTCAGCAATCGATCACGCCCGTGAAAAAGGACGTCATGGCCGTGACAGAAGCTTTGAAAAACTCCTCGTTCTGTCACGATCGTGACAGGGGGCGTCACAGTCATGACAACTTTTGTCACGATCGTGACAACTTTTGTCATGGTCATGACAGAAGCTTGTTTTGGCTGATTTTTCCAACCTTTCTATCATGGGCGTGACGAATTACGTCACGATCATGACAAAGTCCTGAAACTCCGTCGTCCAGCTCAATTTTACACGATTTTCAATCCAAAAGTTAGAGGAATTGACTATACATCATAAATAATAATATATACATGTTTTCTGTGCAATATAGGGTAAGAAAAAACATCATAAATCATTAAAAAAATATTCAATTTCTAGATTTAGGGTTCAACCTCCAATTCATGAACAATATGAAAAACTTATGAACCCTAACGATATGTCTAATAAAAATTCTTATACATGGTATAAATCTAATGTTTTCAATTAAAGAAATCATCATCACAATCCAATCTGAGGATATGGTGTCCTCATGCTCTCAATTCATTCATAAAACCATTCAGAGGGGAGAGAGGAATTTTGAATCCCCTTTACATGTCTTTCTTTTAGATATTTCTCATCTTCCTTCCTCTTCCTCTTGTTCTCCTTTCTCCAGCCCTAATTGTGAAAAGATGTGGAGAAAAGAGGTAAACAAAGAGAATAGGAGTCTTTATATAACAAAAGTCCAAATTGTCCTTGGTCAAAGATCTAAGGTATTACATCCTCTCCTTCTTAAAAAAAAATCGTCCTTGAATTTTAAACTATAACATAGAACACTTACCAAATAATTTTGAAAACTTTTCTTTTATTTCTTCCTCTAGTTCCCATGTTGCTTTGGTTCCATTGTGGTGCTTCCATGTAATTTTCACCATCTTCACCACTTTGTTCATCAAACAACACTCTCCATACTATAATATCTACATAGGATACTTGCAAAGCATGAACACATGGAACACATGGAAAACTTGTATGCTCCTTCTCCCACTTTTTCCAAAATCTCAAATGGATCGATATATCTAGGTGTCAGCTTGCCCTTTCTGCTGGACCTCACGACTCCTTTGGTAGGAGATACTTTCAGTAGCACATGATTTCTAACTTGGTAAATCTGTTATCTTCTCTTTTTGTCTGCATAATTATTCTGGTGACTTTGAGTTGCCAACATTTTTTTATCAAATCAACCTTCTCTGCATACTTTTCTACTAATTCAGGTCTAGTCTTCCTTCATCGATTGCACTCCAACATGTGGGAGACCTGCAAGAATAATAATTATTGTTGTATGCAAACTACGTTAGAGTAAGATGATCATCCCAGTTGCTTGCTAATCTATTACACATGTTCTGAGCATGTCTTTCAAGGTCTGGATAGTTCTTTCACTTTGCCCATCACTCTAAAAATGAAATGCAGTGCAACAATGCAACCTCGTGTCAAATGCATGATGCAATCCTCTCTAGAACTTCGCTGTGAATCTTGAATCTCTATATGATACAATGGAAACGTGAATTACATACAATCGAATAATCTCATCCACATATAACTTGACCATACTTGCAGCTAATTGTCTCACATTGTAAGGTAAGAAGTGAGCTGACATAATTAATCTATCAATGATGATGCAGATGGCATCGTGACCCTTCTGTGTCTTTGGAAGACCCATAATAAAGTTTATTGTGATCTCCTCCCATTTCTACTATGGTATGGGTAATGGATTTAACAATCTCGGTGATTTCCCATACTCAATTTTGATTTGTTGGCAGACCAAGCATTTCGAAACAAACTCTTACACCTCTCTTCTCATTTCTTTCCATCAAAATATTCTTTGCAGATCCTTGAACATCTTAGTGGTTCATGGGTGGATAGCAAACTCTAACTTGTGACAGACAGTCAGAATTTATTCCTTAAACTCTCTATCTTCAAGTATCCATAACTTGTCTTGGAGCCTGATAGTATTGGTGTCCTTTTTCACATAGAGTCTTCATGTCCTTATACTTTTGATCTTCTTTCTGTGACTGTACTCTTTTTGCTATCAAGTCCAGCTGAATTACACAATGCATCATTAGCTTATCAGCTTTCCCTGAGTACTTCCTTCAATGATAGTACATTTATAGACCTTTAAGCATGTCACTGACCCTTCCCATCTTCTACTTAAAGCATCTGCTACTAAGTTGGTCTTCCTGAATGGTAAAGAATGTCAAATTCGTAGTTCTTCAAAAACTCTAGCCATCATCTCTATCTCATGTTGAGTTCCTTTTGAGAGAACACAGTGAGACTTTTATGATCAGTGAAAACTTCAAACTCTTCCCTATATAAGTAGTGCCTTTTATATCTTTAGAGCAAACACTACTGTCAACTCTAAGTCATGAGCAGAATAGTTCCTCTCATTAGACTTCAATTGTCTAGAGGCGTAAGGCACCACTCTTCCATGTTGCATCAACACACAGTCCAATTCGATTCCACTGACATCATTGTATACGTAGCCTTCAACATTTGTGAAAATTATTAGCACTAGTGCAATGGTCAATATGTTCTTTAACTTGAGGAAACTATCTTCATACTTCTATGTTCAATTGAACTTTTTCCTTTATCACAGGGGTAGCAATTTTGGAGAAGTCTTAAATAAATCTTCTGTAATAGTAGGCTAATCCAAGGAAAGTTTTGATGTCTATCACTATCTATGGCATTTCCCAATTGATGACATTTTTTCTTCCTTTGAAACTATGTGGCCCCAAAATATGACTTGTTCCAACCAAAACTCACACTTGGAGAACTTTGCATATAATTGATGTTGTCTCAAAGTCTCTAGATTATCTGTAGGTGTTTTTGGTGTTCCTCTGGACTTGATGAATAAATCAGGATATCATCCACGAATACTATAACAAATCTATCGAGACGAGTGAAAATTCTGTTCATCAAATTCATAAATGTTGTAAAAGCATTTTCTAGTCCAAAAGACATAACAAAAAATTCATAATGATCATACCTTGAACTAAAGGTCATTTTAGAAATGTCTTCATTAGCTATTCTAAGATGGGGGTATCCACTCCTTAGATCAATCTTTGAGAAGACTGACGCTATGGACAACTGATCAAATAGATCATTAATCCTGGTAGAGGGTACTTATTCTTGATGGTCACTTTGTTCAACATCCTGTAGTCTATACATAGTCTTAGTGATCCATCCTTCTTCACAAATAAAACAGCGCATCCTATGAGGATACACTTGGCCTGATGAATCCTCTATTCAGCAATTTCTGCAATTGAGTTTTCAACTCCTTCATTTATGTTAGTGTCATTCTGTATGGTGATTTTGAGATAGGAGTCGTACCTACCATGAGTTTAATGTGGAAGTGGATCTCCATTTCCGGAAGGAATCCTGAGAGCTCATCGAGGAATACATCAAGAAAATTCTTAACAACTTCAAGTTCTTGTGGTGGCTTGGATTGGAAATCACTCTTGACAATACTGGCTAGAAATCATCGACAACCCTTGTTTAGCATCTTAGTTCCCTTCATTAAGAAAATCATTATCTTCTACTTTCAGGATGGAATTCATGAAAGATCACATAATTGTCATCTTTCTTATCTATCTGGACCTTCTTTTGTCGACGTCTCAATTACGCATCATGGTAAGATAGTCAATTCATGCTAATATAACATCGTAGTCTACTATGCCTGTTGGAGACCCTCCCAAGTGGAGTTGTTATGTCTAATTGCTACTTCATATTCACTCTCTCAACATTCAGTAGGTTAGCAAAAGCAAATGATATGAAAGAATGAGTAGCACCGAAATTGAACAATACATTTGCATAGTGATCAACAATAAGAAGATTACCTTGGATCACTTCATTGGATTTCTAGGCGTCATCCACTTGCATGTTCGCTGCTGACTCTCAGCTTGGTTGCCTTTGTCTTTATCTTAATAATCAACCTTCTTTTCGATGCAGTCTCTATCAAAGTGGCCTATCTAGTCACAATTGAGACAAGTTCCTATCTTCATCCCCTATTTTCATCCTGCATTTATCTGGATGGAACTTATGGCAAAATGAATAGGCTTTGTGGCTCTGACCACCTTCGCCTCATAATGAGAGACGTCAACTTATTTTATGTAAGAAAAAAAAAAGCTAATCAGTTTGATCAATAAATGTACTATTTTGTTCTTAGAATATACATAAATTTTCTTCACATATTTCCTATATTATAATATTAAATTTTTTAGTCATTTGATTAAAATAGTAATTTATAAGTTTTTCTATTACAAACCACATAACTGTTTATTTTTAAAATCAACTTCAGTCATTAAACTACTTATCAACACTTCAACTTATCAACTAAGCCAAACGAGCCCTAAGTCATGTAATGTTTCTACTGTTATGACTAAATGATGATGATTAGTACATGTTATTCCATGTTTTATGATATTATGATATGAATGACATGTTATGTACATGACATTTATGCATGATTCTTTTTTACATATGAAATTGTTTATATAAGTCATGTAATATCCTGCTTAGTCAAAAGGAAGTGGGTTCGTTCAAGCTACTGAACATCATAAGGGGAGAATACAGACGACTAGAAGAGGTTGACTTAGTCTAACAAGCCAAGCCAAAACTAGCGAGATGGCACCATCCTCGGTAGAAGGCTAGACTAAGATATTTCTTTCTTTTTATAGCCAACAAGGAGAAAGCATTGAAGGGTTGCAATAGAGCATTAGGAGGCAAGACAAGCATTTCGGAGCAAACGAAGGCTCAAAAGCTGGAGCGCGCTAGGGCACTTTTCGTTAAACGTTCATAGGATGTTCGATATTCCTATGAAAGTCAAACTCCGTTGATATCTTGTTTGGACTTTGTCAATAGAGTCCTTAATAGCTATTTTTTATCCCTAGAATCCTACACTTTAGATCCAGCAGGTAACTAATCTTTAGGATAGATGACGACTCAATTGATGGCGTCGAAGTGCACATGGTCTAAGCTATAATAAAGGCATGATGTCATTAACTAATGTTAGAGATGTTTTAAATAAAGAATGTTAGCTTATGCACTATTCTTTATGACATTAAATTTAAGACTTTCAATGAGATGATGCCTTCTATTTTTATCTTGTTGTTTAATAGTTTTTCCCATAATCATTCCACTATGATTATGGTGAACGTGCTAATATAGTTGGAATTTCCTTAATTGCCTTCAATTTTTGTGTTGGATTTTTGAGGTGCTACATGAAGAAGTTACGGAGAAATCTAATCTAGAGTAATTATTTAGAAAATATTTTATATTTGTTACCTAATGAGAAAATTGTAATATTGCTTAGACAAATAATATTTACTAGGGGCGTTCACGAGTCGGGTTTGACCCGACCCGACCCCTCTTCGACCACCATTTTTTTTTATTTTTTTCTTACCTTTCCTATTATTTAGTATAAAAATATGATATAATATTTATTTTAAAAGAATAAAATAATTTTGTTAAACATTTATATATTATTTTACACATTTAAAATATTTTATTTTAATATTATTTTAAATTTTTTAATACAAAAATATTGACTAAAACCGAAAAAATTAAAAAACTCGAGTCTTCGAGTCGGATCGGATCAACTCGGGTTGAAAAATTTCGACTCATACCCGATCCGAGGTCGGGTTGATATCGGGTCGGATCAGCCCCAACCTGACCCAAATCGAATTAGGTCATCGGATTCGCGGGTCCCTAATATTTACTTTGGTATCTTTGTACGAAATTAAAAAGTGTGGCGCATATACTAGTTACATAGAGAACATTTAAAAAGTTGTGAGAAGACGCATAATATTTGTTTTAAAATATCAAAATAGCTACTATTGTGTTACCTAGTTTATTTTAATTTTTGCCGTTGGAACAGTTTTTTTTAATTGTTGAAAGACAGATAAGAATGACATCGCCCATACACGAAAGAAAAAAAAAGAAAATAAAATTTACCAAACTCAACGAAAAAAAGAGAAAAGAAATATCCCAATTTCACAAAAATGTTATAATGAACCTCCTCCACTCTGTTTTGACGTAGACACCCAATCCAGGAAGTTGTTCATGGAACCTGGGAATTTCTGCGCCAACAAAAAATAGACACAAAAACATTATCGAGTAAAAATTATCTCTGTTCTTCCTTTGAATCTCCCACCCTGAAACCCCACTCCAAAAGTTTTCCCATCAATTTCACGCGGTGTTCCGCGAATCGAACTATAGTCTGTGCATCGTCGTCAGAGATCAAGCCGTCGACGGACGGAATCGGGACTCTTCTGATGCGTCCTTGCGTTTGTTAGCGCGGCGCGAGGCGATGCTTTCTCTGAGGTTGTTGCGTCAATTCATCGAATAAGTTGCCGTCGTTCATCTCGTGATTGGGATCTGATGGTGTTTTTTTTTTTCCTCTCACTTTATTTTGCTCCTGTTGCAGGAGCTTCTGGCGTGGGCACAAGAGGAAGATCCTGATTTCTCTGGGAGTGGTGGGGAGCGGGTACTTCGTTTATCGCCTCTACGATGCCAACAGGAGAAGGGTTTCCGAGATGGAGAAGCATCTCGAGGGCGTGCGAGAGGTCGACGAGCTCGTCAAGAACCAGTAATAGTTGCTATTGATTTGTTTCGGCGGCTTTCCGCTCATTGTGGGCATTTTGTTGTTGGGATTTGGTTGATGGTCTTGTTTGGGGGTTTTGTTATTCTTCTGGGCGTCGCGGTGGCCTGTTCTTGTGAGGAAGGTGTTGATTGGGGTTCTTTTGGGGCAGATTGCAGGCTCATTTCGAGAATGTACAGAGGATTGCCGACACAACGACGTTGCCCTACGCGATGCAATACTTGCGTTCGAGGGTGGCGGAGGATTTGGACCTCTCACACTTGACGGAGAAGCTGATGCAAGGGAAGGGCCAAGGCGGTGCCCTATCTGCGAAGGAAAAGCTTGAGCTCTGGGAGAGGCTTAAAGTTCTAAGTACGCCTTCTTATCCCAATCATCTTCCTGTGGTAGATGCCATGACTTGGACTTACTGTCCTTGTTGGCTGTCATTTCATTTGATGCACACCGAACTGAGACTGGGATAGCTCGACGATTTTGTTGTATAAAATACAAATAATAATTGGAATAACATCGAAATCAAGAAACAAGCGTTCAACTGATTAATATTGCAGTACGCTTGTTTTCTCAGGTTTTACAAGAACAGTGTCTTCATTATGGGCAATGACGATGCTTTGCTTGTATGTAAGGGTCCAAGTTAATATCCTAGGAAGGCAACTTTATCTAGAGTTCGCCCGTTCTTCAGAAAGCTCTTCATCATTGGTAGGTGATTTTCACTTTTCACAGTCAATTTTATCCGGTCCTCTGGACATATGGACATTAAATATGTTTTTGTGCAGTGATATTGCTCTTATCTGATTGGCATGCTTGGAATAGTCATAGAAAGGAATATGATGAGCGTGATAGGTTATTTGATAGTTACTGGACTGTTGTATTAATGATACACATATATTGACTCTAGCAAAGAAAGAAAACATGTATTCTGCTCCTACCTCTTATATAATCATTATAGAATGGAGCTATATCATTTAGTAACTGTTATATTCTTAATACCTTTTTCTGGATTGTAGTACTACCTTTTTCTTAAGCGTAGTTTTTTTTCTACTATTTCATAAACAGAGGTCTTTCAAATCAATGTATATCTGTGAAAGTCATTTAAGTTGAGTTGAGTGTTCAGATACAATCAACAAAAAAATTGATGGTTTGGTTATCTTACATAAAAATACATATTGAGTCTTTTATTCCTTTTTTAGGCATGACATAAATGATGAAGACTTTTAAGGAAGAGCATATGAATTAGAAAGGATTATGAGCAACTAATAATTTCCTGGATGCTTACCATATACTAGATAACAAAGTTTGATATATTTTTACTCATTATTTAGTATGGCGGATACTCATTATTCATTACATTTTTTTGAAGTGATAATTCATTACAGTTCTATTTTATAATTATTAGTAGTAGGATTGTTGAACAAGTGAAAACACAATACAAATAGAGTATGAATGGAATGAGCCATTCATCATTCTTAACACTCATGACCAAGCCTTCAACTATTTATATTTGATGGTTGTGGCTTCACTTATCGTCAGCCCTTTATCTTAGGCATGGCCAAAGTTTACAAACGTTTCAACAATGAGTGAATCAATATACAGACTGGAATATAAATCTCATTTAAGCACATGACTAGAATATAGAGGATTCAAATAATTTGCTGAAGATATCAAGGAAAACAGAGGGAATTTTTTTTTTCAAGAGAGGAAAAGATTTGCACAAATATGGGGTAGTAATCCACTTTGGCATAAGAATTTACGCGTGTGTACCTTCTAAAAAAAAATTACATGTGTGTATAGAGCAGAAAATAAAACCAAAGCAAGAGGGTGGGAGGCCCTAAAAAAGATGCTTACTCCCACAAGCTGTGTGACGTACAATATTCTCGATGTAACATTGTTCTCCCTCCTAAAATAGTATGATTGCACTGCAATAATAGTGCCTACATCTCAAAAAAAAAAAAAAACATAGCGCCTATATAATAACAAAGACCTAAGCCATTGCAATCTTCACACCTGAACCCGACATGCAACCAAAACCTGGAGAGAAGGATCATAGGCTTAGGTGTCAATGTCCATGTTCGTCAGGCCTCCATGGCTATCGGACACTAGAAGAAAAGATGGGAATACATTCTTCTATAGACCCACAGAGTTCACATGATGTGTCAGCTTGGTTTCCACCTACCTGTAAACTCTAGTGAGGATCCGTCCTCTCCTTTGCAGCCAAATGAAGATCTTAAGCTTGAGGGAAGCCTCGAACCTTCATATGTGCCAGTAGATTGCAAACTAAGCACCCGTAGTTGGGTTCCCCTGTAGTAGGTGGAGGTATCAGGTAACAAAGGAAAAAAACTTGATGAAGATGTTGATAATGCTTTTTTTCTCTTCCTCTTTGCGGCAACTTATATTAGCACACCTTGGTCTTTAAAGTCCTATGGGATTTATGTTAGGAAGGATGGTTTGTTAGGGAATGCTGGAAAGTATATAGGACAGAAGAAGAATTAGGAAGAAGAGAAATGAAATTGATGTGTTAATTCTTTGAAGTCTGTGCCTTGACTTTGGATCTTATTTATAGACAAAGGGATTATGGCAAAGTTGGAGAGAAAAGATTGAAGTTCTAGTTCAAATTCTTGTAAACTATTAAGTCTAGAAAGTGCTTAAAGTCATATATTTTAACTGGTGGTTTTGGTACTTCTTCTCGCAAGGGTGGATAATATTTGACTCAGGTCTTTTGGAATATAGGTCAGTAGGTCCTATCTGGATTTTCCAGTCACATAGGTGGACCACTCACCTGAGTAATATAACAACGTTGGGTTCTTTATGGAATCTTCTTGGTTAGGCTTTGACCCTAGTTTTTCTAAAAATTTTAGGGATGTATGAGGCTTACTAGGTTTTGTTTTCTAAGTTTTCACAACTGTGGTAAGATTTTCTAATTGGAGAGAACACAAATAGTTGTTTCACAATTGATTTAAGACTCAAGAGAAGGAAAAAGATTTTATTGTTGCAGTCTTATTTTCCTGACGTGGATCACTCTTTGAGGGAATTGTTTCTTCCATCTCTTTATTTTCCGATTCTTGCATCTACATATTATTGTTATCTGTCATATGGGTGATTTGGTCTCAAAGAAATGCTATCATATTCAGGGGTGAAAGGTGCTACAAGGAGAATATTATCTCACAAGCAGTAGAATCAACAAGAGGGTGGGCGAACCTTGATTGGCGATTGGGGAAATGTTATGTATATAGTTTTTTTTATGTAACTCTTAAGTTTTTCATAATAAAGCAGGACGGCTACAACCCTGGTAGCTATCCTTTTTTTTTAAATTGATTTCTGAGTCTAGCTTTGAGTTTTATTGTTCCGATAATGTTTAATCTCTAATCTGATTGTTGAATCTTTGATTTGATTTTTTTTTTGAGAGAAGAAATGATGATTGTCAAGTTATGGCACCATCCAACTTGTATTATGACTATACAACAACAACAACAACAAAGCCTTATCCCACTAGGTGGGGTCGGCTACATGGATCATACGACGCCATTCCGAATATATTCGTTGATCCATGTTCATAAGATTCGACATGATTTTATGCTGGCTGTCGGTGCCTAACACAACCCTCTTCCTTTATCCGGGCTTGGGACCGGCTATAAAATATAGGCGGAGTTCAACTTGTATTATGACTATATCATGGAAAATTTACAAGTTTCTAGGATGTAAGGAGTCAGCGGAAAAATGGGTGTGGGGTACAATGTCACCTCGCACCCACCATTGCGGTGAGCCAATGCTTACCCAAAATCCCTATTCTAAGCAAAAAGGAAACATGTTGAATTATGTAACAATGATCTCCCTAAGAATAGTGCAGAGCTGTAGCCATATAGCCTAAGTGACCACAAAAAAAACTCTCAACAGAAGTCGCAAACCCTAACCGCCACATCTCCCTAATCCCCTCAATGACCTCTAGAAAGTGTGAGGTGTCAAAATGTCCATCCCTATTAGTTGTGTCTGTCTTCGAACCTCCTTGACAACACGAAACTTGAAGAATAGGTCGGTGATGTCCTCTTGCTCCCCACCCCATAAGGTACATGAGTCGTCGGTGTTGGGTGCTCATCTTTCATCTTCCCCTGTAGACTGTGGTAAGTAGCTGCATGAGCCAATCGAAAAGTCTTGAAGTTGTTTGCAAGATCTCCAAATTACCCTGCAGTCCATGCGGATTTTATCTGGAGTAGTACACTCTGGGAAAAAACAAAGATGCTGTGGTTGAGAACTGGCCAGAGACCCAAGTCTCAAAAGTGAAGATCCTTGTGTTGGGCCAGCAACTCTTTGATACGTTGATCTGAGAGGGAAGAACTGCAAAGCAGGGTCTGAGAACTGCAAAGCCTGGTCCACCTGACAATATCCATACCTCTGCCACTGACATTGATGATTCCCTCACGAGTGCCATGAGTCTAGGAAAAGTGGTTGCCATTGTATCTTTGATTTTATTTTTGAATGCTTTCTTAATCTGAAATTGAGATGACTTGAATAATCACGAATATTTATCATCATAGTTGTTTAGATTTCTGTAATTGCAAACACATAAATCAACAATTACTGTTAGTTTTGTTGATGCCAAAAATAACTTGTTCAACATGCACTTCTCGAAAAAGTTTGCTTAGCACACACATCTGTTTTTTTTCTTTGAAAGAGGAAAGGATGACTCCCAATCTTCGGCAGTCATCCACCATGTATTAAGGTGAAAAAGCGAGCAATTTACACGTGTGTATGAGAATTAAGAAGAAAAAGTTGAATAAAAGTGGGAAAGTTCAATGTATGTGGATCTCACAAAAGAAGAGAAGATTATCCATCACCCCACTCATAAGAAAATGATGCCTCAAAGTTTGTGCTTTAATAAGTGCAAATTTTTACTTTGATGTTAAACTTCCATAAAGCGTGTAATTTCACTTTTTACTTTTTATCCTGTGGTGATTCTGTAGACTCACACTCCTATTCTTCTTACTATGTTAATTACTCCTATAAACTGCATGGATTAAGTACAAGTGGATGTAAAGGTTCCTTGGTTATCTGATATGGCACCACTTTATTTGAGTTAACAAAAAGTAGTCTGTTGGTTATGGGAATAGTGGGTTGCGGCAATCCATAATGTTCTACTTTGTTATAGTTATAGAAACTAGGGAATGGGAGCCTCCTTAGCGCGTTTACTAAGGAGGCTCCTGAACATACAACGGGTCATTGGATTACAGTCTAACAGCCTGTGGTTAAAACAATGAGTTAAATTCGTGCAGGCTTGATCTTTACTGTCCATTTCATTTTAACCGTCCATATAATTCTAAAACATAATAAAACCCCAACAACTCTCTCATTTTCATCTTCCATTTTTTCACTCTTCTCAAATGTAAGAGCCGTTTCTCATTGACATCGCCACCAAATCTCTTCTTCTGGCCATCATTTTTTAAGTGTTTTTCCCAATTCATGTTATCAATGCATTCATAGCTTCTCAATTTTGGGTGCCTTTGAAAAGTGTGTTTATCAACTTTGTAACTAGAATTTGCTCAACACCATGCCGATGTGCATAATCAGAGAATTAACTATTGGTTATGATTGTGTTTAAGATTCTTGCACTTTTACCATTAACATTTATCTTATTTGCATTTCCATGATCACTGTTCACCTATAATTTTTTTGATGGGAATGTTCACCTATATTTTCAGCAACTATCATGGTATCACCGCCACAAAGATCCTAACATCTATCCAGCTTGACCACCATTTCATTCAATTTTCTGGCACCTTTCAGTATTACCAACCAAATTACGTTATTTATTCTTTAGCCTTGGACGTAGCAATATTGAAAGCACAAAGAAGCAACATTCATCTAGGGGAAAAATGCTTTCTTGCACATTGCAGGGGGAAGTTCATGGTGTCCAAACATTCCTTCAAAAAAAAGTTCATGGTGTCCAAACATCTTCATACTAAGATGGCATTTATTGAGTTTAGAGATGCCAATGTTGTACTTGTAGAAAATTATCAATCAATTTTTTTCTCTTTGCCTTGAAAACAATGTAAAATTTTTAGGGGCTGTACTGATATAATACTGCTTTGTATAATTATCTTTCCACTTCCAACGTAAATTATTTTTTAGTAAATCTTTAGTTCCATTTCCTTATAAATTTCAAGATAATATCTATTTCTTGCAGGATGACACCGGGTCATTTAGCAGGCGTGGTCAACAAGACTTTTTGGCAACAGCAGATTACCTTTCTACTTATGGAATCAGTTCTCTGATTATGAATATCCAGAGTGCTGCTGGTGAAGTTCTAAAAGAGTAATCAACTGCTATCCTTGTGGTTTTTATTGCTTTCAGTTTTTATTTTTCTTAAATGGACAATGCAAAAAAATTGAAGAATAACATTCAGGATTACACCACACATTTGTTTTTCTGCATATCTCCTTGTACCTTTTCGTATTATGATTTTTTCTCAAGGTTACGAGTTAAATAGTTTAGGCAAACAAAATAAGTCAAGTAGTCTTCTCAGACAAAAAAGTCAAGTAGATATAGAATCTTATTTGACTTAAACTCTCATGTTCTACTTCTAAATTAATAAAAATCTTCTCAAAAAAGAAAGCTTGTGCAAAATTTTATTAACTCTTGTAGGAGTTTATATGGCTCTTGGCGAGTTTGCACGAAATATGAGTCTATAGGAGTTTTCATTCTTTTGTGAAGAATATTAATAATATTTAAAATATTTTGTTTAACTACCTTTTTGGTGATTAAGAATGAAATTTTGGAAAAAAAAAATATAATGAGTTGAAATTTTATTGCAATAAGTTTTAATGTATTTGTGCCCCTTGTTATTTTTCTAATTTAAGACCTATATGATGACAATACATAATGCGTAATAATTTTTAATGTTTTGGAGCTTGATTAAATAACTCATTTTATTAGTAACTAAACTTTGAAGCTTAATTAAACATAAAACTTATATTATTAGGAATATATTGATTGTTCTAGGATCAGATTTGACTCCCAAGCTCAATAATCCTCCCTCAATTCATAAAAAAGAAAACAATCAGATTTAACTGACACATAACGTTGGTTGAGATTGCTGATATTGTGCATGATCATCCAAGAAAAGAATTCTTCAATAGTATACATGAGAATTGATGTCCCTTTCAAAAAAAAAAAAGATATGATGTATACATAACGTTGGTTGAGATGACTTATATTTTGCATTTTTACATTGCTGAATTAATGCTAAAAGATATGATGTATGTTCGGGTAACTTTTCTAAACAATGGACAGCAAACAGCTGAAAGAGTCTTTCAGCATGGTCCAACTGCGAGAAACGATGATACAAATTCTGGAGACATTCATGAACGTTGGAGAACCAAACTACTGGATACGATACTTGATACCTGAAAGTGCCAATGAATACAGACAGCAGATGGCAATGTCTGCCAGTGGTTTTGATGATTCCTCTATTCTTATGGACGCCACCAAACTTGATCAACTAATGTTGGAGACACATGCAGTGTTATCCAGGTACTATGGCAAACTTAGTTTTGATAAAATGAATCTCCTATGTCTTCTCTTGCATTTAAGTTATTATGAGCTAGGCCTCTAATTGACCTTCTTTTCTTTGAGGGGTAAAGGGTGACTAGATCCTGGCCTCTATGTGAACTCAACTGTAATATTGAAGTAAGCTCAAACATAATATGTGGGTGTTAATATATCCTCCTTTTTCAGTTCAAGCATGATAGATGTAAGAGGAGGATAATTGGTGCATCTCTTTGTTTGAAAATATGTTAATTATTTTTACACATATACAACTCTGGCACCTTTTTTTTTCAGCGAGCTTCTTATTTCTCCTGAAGTTACAGCATTCATAAGCTGCCACCTGTTTTTTCTTCCTTAACATTTTCCAACTTTTCCTTACCTTAAACTGAACTTGCTAGGTCCAACATTTATTCCATCTCAGCTTTCTGTATCATATTAACTTAGTTTTCTTGCAGACTATTAGCTTCTAATTTTATCCTTGTTTTTTCAATGGGTAAAAACATGATTACAGTTTTGTCCACATTATCTATCTACGAGCTAAGGTTTTGTACCTCATTCACATTCCTTTTGGTTGCACAATTACAGAAACTGAAGTAATCCATGGTGCAATCTGAGAATGATTTTGCGAGTGCGAACATTTTGCATTCACATACTCGAGAGACTTTCCATGTTCGTAGTTTGTGCCTGCAACAAATGTATAAAATTTCGTTAGAAACATAAATGAGTAAAGTTCATCTACCTTAGATGTGTAAATGAATCATCATTCTTGAGCATGAAGGTTTCATTTACTTGTCTATCTTCCAGAATATTTTCCTAAGATAGTTAGAAGGACAAACCCTTTGTGCAAAGGCCCCTCTGGCTAGCAGGGTGCTAGGTGGGAACCATCAAAGAATGACAATCAACTGTTAGAGTGAAGGCTCCATGGTGAATAAAATTTTAAATCTACCAAAGTAGATGTAGTATAATTGTTCATTTTCATTATTTGGTGTTCATCATAAGTACCAGCAAACAACAACAAACAACAACAAAGCCTTATCCCACTAGGTGGGGTCGGCTACATGGATCATACGACGTCATTCCGCTTTCGTTGATCCATGTTCATGAGATTCGACAGGGTTTTACGCTGGCTGTCGGGGCCTAACACAACCCTCCTTTATCCGGGCTTGGGACCGGCTATAAAACATAGGCGGAGTTTGGTGTTCCATAGCAAAGATCAAAATATTTGATGCACCTAAACAGGACTAATTATCAAAGCAAGAGACATCTTCATTGACACCTTTTCCGACTAGGGTTAAAGAAGGTTTTGATTGAGAGGAAGGTTATACAAGTAGGATTCAAAAGAAAAGGTTTGTCATAACATCTTTCATATGGGCTCCTCCTCTAATTTAATTCCCAACATAAATATGATTTAATTCCTCATTCAATGAAATCTAAGCATGATACTATATAACTTGCATAAGTAGTTTCATATGAAAAAGGAAACATGCATGTATGTTTTGTACATAACAATATGATCTACATGTCAATCATTAATAAATACATCATCATGCATTAATATTGAGAGCATGGAAATAACATGTACTAATCATCATCATACAAAAGTATGGTACTTCGATCATCATTCGATTTCAAGCACTATCATGTGACTTGCACTTACCATTGCATTGCCTTAGTAAACTTTCTGGGGGTTACTTTTTAACCCGTTGGACTTCACTTTGGTGGGAATCAGTCTTTACAATTCAGTCTTCCATAACAATATTTATAGCAATTAAATAGTCATGTATACGGGCATGTTTATCTTTTCTAATTAAATAGTCTTCGATCATCATAAGTACCAGCATTCTAATAAAAGTAGTGGCTTGTCTTGTAGTATACGGGCATGTTTATCTTTTCTTTCCTTGTTAAGCTCATTTGGTTGCAACACAATTTTCTTCAAAATATCAACTCAATCTTCATAGATACGAACCGAAGATGTTCATTATTTTTTTTTCTGAAAGTCGAACAATTGCTACATAGCTTGTTTAGCCATTTGTTTTTGCTTATTTTCCATGAGTTTTCATTTCTATCTCATTTCAAGGATATATTTGAAAACAATGTGATCTGGATCCTTATGGACTCAGATAATATGCCTAAGAGTAAATAGTCTCATGATTTAAATTCCATATAGTTTTGGCATTGTTCTTGACAATCATCACGTTCCAGAATTTTGTTTGACCCAAAATTAAAAATGAAGCAACTTTAGTCCCGTACGTTGTCATAAGTCTTACGATTCCAACATTAGAATGCTTTCTTTTGTTATGTTCATAATGTATGGCACTTCGCTCACAGTGCTGATTTTGGGAACATCATGGACATCTCACTGAAAAAGGTAATTGATGTGCTGATAGAGGACATCAGTATGCATGTTGGAGGAACAAGTTCTTCAGGTGTTCCTTTGGCCAAACTCTTGCCACGAGTAACACAGCTCGGGGTACCTTTACTCGAGGAACCTGGCAGCAACAAGTTTGTGAAGGCTATCAGATGCTTGCCGGAGGTCGAACTGTTCTATACCTTTCTGTATGCTCAGATGCCGCCGTCACAATAAGTCGTATGAAATTGGAGAGGGGACTTCTCTTTGCAAGTGGCGTTTTGGTGGAATTTTGCGACTTGTTCATACAAGCTCATTTTCTAAAGACACATGGCTTATGCAGATCCACGACTTGGGAACAATACATGTTTATTCATGCTCCTTCGTGCTAAACAAAATGTACAACAGTTAATTTTTTGTCATTGGCTTGAGAAGTTTGCAGCCGTTCGTGCACCATCTGAAATGGTTCTGCCATTGAATCTTTAATCTATAAGTTGTACTTTGGAAGAAGTGTTAAGGTATACTCAAAATGAGGTATGTATTCTATGGAAAAAAGAATAAGGATGTAGATTTAGTTCAAGAAACTTGTTAGATAATTATGATTTCTGTCCAAAATTTTGGTTGTATTTTCTTTGTCTATTACAAAACTCGGATTCCGTTTTAGTTTTTAAAATTGTTAGCTAGGTGTTTGAAAGCGTTGTTAACACTAATTTAATTTGTTGGACGGAAATTTTTTACTCGAAATATTGTTTACCAATTCTTTAACTGTCACTTGATTCTCCATGAACTCCAAAAATTATATGTTTATTTATATCCTTATGAATTTAATACGAGTGACCTTTGCTATTAGTTTGAAAAGTTACTCCGACGGTTTAATCGCGTCACTTTAAAGATATGCTAAATTTATATGTTATTTGACAGCAATTATCTTGCCCTTTTACCACAAGTTTGTTAATTTCTTTTCGAGAAGATTTATTTCTAGAAAACCATCGAAGTGACGGTTGAGAAATGAGGGTTGAATATTTTGTTTTATTATTTTTTTTTTGAGATATTATTGCATAAACAATATACTGTTAATATTATTCTGTCAAAGCGAAACGTGCTCGCTTAATTTGTTATTATTTTATTTTATTTATTGCTACAACATAACGCATGTTGCTCCTCATCGTGTCGCGCAACATTCCTGATGTTCATGCAGAGATCACAACTAACGATTTTCTCGCGAGAAATCGCCCCCCGGCAAGTGCAAGGATGGTCGCGCTCGCGAGAAATAATCCCATGTTTCCCCTCTCTCTCTCTTGAATCTATCACTCAACGGATTTTCAGCAACTGGCTCTAGGTCGGCGACAAGTACGATGACATCTTCCTCCTTCGCATCAGCGTGCACAACCTCGTCACCACCTCCTCGCCGGACCTCACTCGGGAGGTCCTCCACGTGCAGGGCGTCGAGTTCGGCTCCCGCACCCAAAATGTCGTCCTTCGCTCTACACCCAGGTTGTCACTGCGAGATCATCCTTCGCTCTGCGCCCATGCCATCGATTGCGAGATCGTCCTTCGCTCTGCACCCAGGCCGTCGGCTACGAGATCGCCGACACAAAGAAGCCCGGTGGCGGAGGAGAAGTCGTCATTCGCTCTGCGCCCAAGCCTCTGGCTGCAAGATCGCACCTATGTCGCCACTCCAAGATCAGTCGCGGCCAGATCGTATGTGAGAGAGAGAGACTGATTAGAGAGAGATCGAGATCCACAAAGAGAAGAGGAGATCGATCGAATTTCGAAGAGATAAGGGGAACGCCATTCTCTCTTCTGCGAGATTTTACTTGAGCCATCTGAACAACGTTCATCTAAATTGTTCGATTGCATATGAATGGTTGAAATATTGCCTCTCGATAAGAGCCTCTTCACACGCGCGTGCGCGCGCGCAGCGCGTGCGCGCGCGCGCGCGCACACACACACACACATATATATATATATATATATATATATATATAGAGAGAGAGAGAGAGAGAGAGAGAGAGTCACTAAGGGGTCGTTTGGCGCATTATCGATTTAAGTAACCGATAATTTAGATCACCACATAAATAGATTACCACTATTTAAATTATCGGTAATATTACATTATAGTGTTTGATAAGTATAAATAAATTACTGGTAATATAAATAATAGTCAAAACGGACAGTGATGAAATTATCAAAATATCCTTTAAAATTATTTCTGATTTTAATAACATATTATTATAAATAAACAAAAAAATTTCAAAATAAGAATATATATAAAAATATGAGACAAAATTAAAAGTTATTTGTAAAATATTTCAACTAATAAAAAAGATGAAGTTAATTGATATTTATTTATTAATAAAATATTTGAAATAAAAAGTTTAATTGAAGGGATATTTTCGTTAAAATGTATTTTCAGCGGCTGGTAATCTGGAAAGACACCTCCCCTGCCTGCTATTTTGATTACTAGTGAGGTGATAACCAAAATTATTAGAATAATTAAAATTACCGATAATTAAAATTATCGATAATTAATCATAATTAAATAATGTGGTGAGTCTTAAAAATTTTAAATAAAATGATCGATGATAATGGATGCGTAACTTACTGCACGATACGTGTAGTGCGTATGATAATTATGCAAGTTATTTATGCATTCGTTCATGCGCACATATCTCATTTCTAACTCATCCGTCCATTTCCTCCGCCTTTATCTCTCCGTCTCCAAGCCCTCAAACCCTTCGTTCCCTCCCGCTATGTCCTCCGCCGCGGCTGCCGCCACCTTCTCCCCGCCCACAGCAGCTGGTCATCTCCGTCTCAACCCGCAGTTGCGAGCCCTGTGTTCGCACCCCAACCGCCACCGGTTCTTCCGCCAAAGCCCTAGGCGCCACCTCCGCATCCACTGCACCGCCGCTGGATCCGAAGGCGGCGCCGCCTCCGCCGCCGCCGCCGAGTCCAACGGAAATTGCCACGGTCACCACCATGCCAACATACGGGAGGAGGCGACCCGGCGTGAGCTCGAGTCCCCTGCGAACTGCTTCTCCGCCCGCTATGTGCCCTTCAATGCCCCCGCCGGCTCCAGCGAATCCTACTCCCTCGACGACGTCGTCTATCGAAGCAGCTCGGGCGGCCTTCTCGATGTCCAGCACGACATGGACGCCCTCCAGAGGTACCCCGGCTCCTACTGGCGTGACCTATTCGACTCCCGCGTTGGCCGGACGACGTGGCCGTACGGGTCTGGCGTGTGGTCGAAGAAGGAATTCGTCCTCCCGGAGATCGACGCCGACCACATCGTCTCCCTCTTCGAGGGAAACTCCAACCTCTTCTGGGCGGAGCGGCTTGGCGTCGAACATCTGGCGGGCATGACCGACCTCTGGGTTAAGCATTGCGGTATTTCCCATACGGGATCGTTCAAAGACCTTGGCATGACAGTTCTTGTCTCCCAGGTTAACCGCCTCCGCCGTCCGCCCCTCAGCCGCCCCATCGTTGGCGTTGGTTGCGCCTCCACCGGCGACACCTCTGCTGCGCTCTCTGCTTATTGTGCAGCTGCGGGCATTCCTTCCTTCGTCTTCCTTCCTGCTGACCGCATCTCCCTCGCTCAACTTGTTCAGCCTATAGGAAATGGCGCCACCGTGCTCTCCATTGACACTGACTTCGATGGCTGCATGCGGCTTATTCGTGAGATTACTGCGGAGCTTCCTATCTACCTTGCCAACTCCCTGAACTCGCTGCGCCTGGAGGGCCAGAAGACAGCTGCAATTGAAATCCTTCAGCAGTTCGACTGGGAGGTCCCAGATTGGGTCATAGTCCCTGGGGGCAACCTTGGAAACATCTACGCCTTCTACAAGGGCTTTGCGATGTGCCGAGAGCTTGGACTGGTTGATCGTGTGCCCCGCCTCGTCTGTGCGCAGGCCAGCAATGCCAATCCCCTTTATCTGCACTACAAATCTGGGTGGGCTGACTTTAAGCCGGTGACGGCCATTGACACCTTTGCCTCCGCCATCCAAATAGGAGACCCTGTGTCAATTGACCGAGCTGTGTTTGCTCTCAAGGCAACTGATGGCATTGTGGAGGAGGCCACTGAAGAAGAGCTAATGGATGCCATGTCCCTCGCTGATCGCACAGGGATGTTTGCCTGTCCACACACTGGTGTTGCACTCTCTGCACTGTTCAAGCTAAGAGAAAGAGGTGTCATTGGGACAAATGATCGAACAGTGGTTGTTAGCACTGCACATGGCCTGAAATTTGCACAGTCCAAAGTGGCATACCACTCAAAGGAGATTGCTGACATGGCCTGTCGCTACTCTAACCCTCCTGTGAATGTGAAGGCTAATTTTGGTGCAGTGATGGATGTTCTGAAGACCAAGCTACAAGGGAAACTTTGATAACGAAGGACTGTAAGTCTGTTGCTTAGATTAGCTTTAAGTTCTGTTTGTGCTTGAGGGCCTTGTCAGTTCCATATTTATTTAGAAACGAGAATGCTATTGATGACCTTACCACTTGTTTCAAGATTGCGAATCAGAGATTAGCGCATGTGCATGTAGAATTTGGTCAAGAAAATCCACCTTTCTGGTATCGCTAGTAGGACATGACATATAAGAATAAGATGGAGTTGAGGGGGTTTGAAACTATTTGTTGACAATATGTTTGTAGTTAAAAATGTGAATGATGATTGTAAAATAAGATTTACCAAATGTGTATATAAGAGCAAAGTGACCTACAAGTTGGTTTGATCAGCTTATAAGTAAATAATATGCACATTTGTTAAAGGGTTTAATGAAGGTGCTAAACAGCTTATAAGTAGGTGGGTCACGAGACATACCTTAGTTATCAGAAAACAAATGTTAAAACTAAAAAAAACACTTTAATTATCCTTAGATAACAAATAAACTGTTTGTTAAAGCCAGTAAGCGCTCAGATGGGTTTCACAATTTTGGTCTTTACAATTTTGATCCAATGATAACTAAGATAGATCTCATGGTGCTACCTACTTAGTGGTTTTAATCTTACCTGTTGATTTTAATCCAATGATAACTTAGATAGGTCTCACGATGCTTACCTACTCAAATAGATGACACATTCCTTAAATCTTTTTTTATATGATGCCTGGCTTATTTTACTAAATATCATCTTTATTGTTACATGGGTCATCATGTGCTTTAAGAATTTAGGTTTTAAAAGCTATGCTAATTAAACTTTCAAAAGTAAAAAATTGGCCAGCAAAGTCTTTGCAGAATTATCTTCATCTCACAAAGTTCACATGGTCGGTTAAAGATAAGAAGCAATTCTATGATGGAATTTGTCTTTAGATTAGTTAATGCATGGGTATTGTATATTTGACGAGTAGAGAAAAAAAAAGTTCAACCGGAACTTTTGTTCTGGTCAAACTTTCATATGATCGAAGCAGAAGGCAAGAATTGATTTTATTTTTGCTATTTAATAATATATTATATATTATATGTTATATATAATTAGTATTATAGTATAGTAAAATATTATTAGTAATATTTACTATTAATATTAGGCCTATATATCTATTAATTTTTATATATACATATATAACTATTTATTTATTAATATATTATTGTAAAACTTATAAAATAAATTTATTAGATCTAATAAACAAATATTTTTATTAATTGTCATATATATAATTTACTTAGTATTATCGCACAATAAAGTTAAAGAAATTCCATGATAAAATTCATTTAAATCTTATTGTATTCAAATAAATTTTACTAATTAAAATTTTCAATTGTTTCTAGAAAAAATATGCATGATATAATTCATATTATAATTTTATTAACATGTTGTTTACCTTATAGTATTAATCTAATTTATATTATAGGATATTGTTTATGTAAATATAATATTATTCCTGCAATAGTTGGTATCAGAGTCGCGTTTTTGATTCAATTTTCTAGTTATCTTTCTTTATCCAGTTTGTCCCTTATTTGAATTTTGAAAAAAAAAATCACAAAAAATTTTGCTTGTTTGTTCTTCAATTTCTAACCGGTTTTCTTGTTTGCTTTCTTTTGTTCTTCAAACCTTAGCCATCGTCATCTATTCTTCAAAATCTGGTGCAGTTTTGAAAAAAAAATAACACAAAAAATTTGATTTGTTAGTTCTTGAAATTCTAGTCGTCTTCCTTATTTGTCTTCTTTTGTTCTTCAAACCCTAGCCATCATCTATTCTTCAAAATCTGGTGCAGCTTTGTAAAAAAAATCTCAAAAAAAGATCTGTTTATTTCTTGTTGAAATCCTAGTCGTCATCATTATTTGTTCTCAAGTTCGTTACAGTGTAAAAAACTAAAAAAAAAGTTTCAAAAATAGAAAAAAAAGACCGAAAAGAAAAGTGCAAGAAAGGAGGAAAGAGAAGAACATGAGAAAATTTGAAGAAAAATATTCGAAAAAAAAGAAAGTAGAAAAAAAGGATTTAAAAGAAAGAGGAGAGAAGAAAAAAAAAGGAAGGATTATTTTTGGAGAAAAGTGCAAAGAAATTTGAGAATAGAGCAATTTGACTCAAGGAAGAGTGATTTTTTATTTCATTCCAATTCTGAATTTTTTGATACCTGTCCTTATTTGACAACATTTTCTTGATTTCTATTTAGAAACGAAGAAATTGTTCCGACAAGGATGATAGAAGTCATGACGCAACATTTTCAGCGTCTTGAAAACATGATTATTGAACTTCACGATGAAGTACATATGCAGAAGGATCAAATTGCACAACTACAATAGGTGATATAACCAAACCAAAGAAGAGATCGCTGAAAACATCATGTTGTTGATGATGAAGAGATGGAAGAGGAAGATGATGAAGCCGTTGATAGACATTGGAGAAGGCATAAACAGGTTGGAGGTAAAAGAAATGAACGCAAAGGGAACATGTCCTTCACTAGGTGTGATGCGTTTTGAAAAAATCGTGCGGGCTTAGGCTCAGCAGACAATATCACACGCTAGTGGGGAATGTTATATATGATATCAGCCGCGTGAGCCTCTGTGCATGGTGGGGTGCGATCACTCAACAAAAACGTTGAGTCCCCTAAGGGGAAAGGGTGTATGAGGCATGCCTTAGATTATTCCCACATGCATAAGTTACGGGAGATATGCTGGGTATATATGAGAATATGACATTGATTTGGTAGGACGCGTTTTGGTAAAATCGTGCGAGCCGAGGCTTAAAGCGGACAATATCTTACGCAAGTGCAAGGGTGTTACATATGGTATCAGAGCCACTCCGCGTGGACCTATGTGCATGGTGGAGTGCGATCACTCAACGAGGACGTTGAGCCCCCTAAGGGGGGAAGGATGCATGAGGCATGCCTTAGATTAATTTCACATGCATAAGTCACGGGAGAGATGCTGGGTATATATGAGAACATGACCTTGACTTGATAGGACGCGTTTTGGTAAAATCGTGCGGGTCGAGGGCCAAAGCGAATAATATCTTACGCAAGTGTGAGGGTGTTGCAAATTCAGCTTTCCTTTTGCCATCTAGATTGACAACTTCTTTCACCGGATTAAAGCCATAAACAACTTCAAAAGGAGTAAACTTGGTAGATGTATGCAATGTTCTATTATAAGCAAATTCAATTACAGGCAAGCATTCTTCCCAAGATTTTAAATTTGTCTTTATCACAGCACGTAGTAAAGTACCAAGAGTTCGATTTACTACCTCGGTTTGCCCATCAGTTTGCGGGTGGCAAGTAGTAGAATATAGTAATTTTGTACCCAACTTACCCCATAGAACACGTCAAAAGCGGCTCAGAAATTTGACATCCCTAACACTTACAATAGTTTTTGGAATGCCATGTAGGCGCACAACCTCTTTAAAGAATAAATCTGCAACATGCGTAGCATCGTCAGTTTTACGACAAGGAATAAAGTGTGCCATTTTTGAAAACTCGTCAACAACAACAAATATGGAGTCTTTTTCACTTCTAGATCGGGGCAAACCTAGAACAAAATCCATGGAAACATCAGTCCAAGGATGACTAGGAACTAGCAAAGGGATATATAATCCATGGGACTTAACTTTAAATTTAGCCTTCCTGCATGCTATGCAATTAGAGCAATGTCGTTGCACATCTCTCTTCATGTGAGGCCAAAAGAAATGTTCTTTCAAAATTTCTGAAGTTTTCAAAACTCCAAAATGTCCCATCAATTCTCCCGCATGTGATTCTTTAACAAGCAATTCACACAAAGAACATTGAGGAATACATAGCTTATTCTTGTGAAACAAATACCCTTCAAATTTGTAAAAATTTTCAAAACCAAATTTTTCACAAGCTTTAAACACAACAGAGAAATCAAGATCTTTCTCATATAAAATTTTCAAATATTCAAAACCCAAGAATTTTGCATCAAGTAATGAGATAAGTATATGCCTTCGTGACAACGCATCAGCGACTATGTTTTCCTTTCCATGTTTATATTTGATAACAAAAGGAAATATTTCAATGAATTTAACCCAGTGATCATGTCGTCGATTTAGCTTACATTGTCCTTTCAAATATTTTAAGGATTTATGGTCCGAATGAATGACAAATTCTTTGGACCACAAATAGTGTTGCCAAGTCTCTAAAGCTCTCATCAATGCATAAAGCTCCTTGTCATATGTGGGATAGTTAAGAGCTGCGTCACTGAGTTTCTCGCTAAAATAAGCAATTGATCTTCCTTCCTGCATTACTAATACCAATTCCTGAAGCATCACATTCTATTTCAAAAGTTTTGGTAAAATCAGGTAAAACAAGTAAAGGAGCTGAACTTAGCTTGTCTTTCAATGTATTGAAGACGGTCTCCTGCTCTTCTGTCCATCGGAAGCCAACATTCTTTTTTATTACTTCAGTCAAAGGAGAAGCTAGAGTGTTAAAATTTGGTATAAATCTACGATAGAAGCTAGCTAGACCATGAAAACTTCGCACATTCGTCGTTGTTTTCGGTGTAGGCCATTTTTTGATTGCCTTGATTTTTTCTTCATCAACCTCTACACTTTTAGAACTAACAACAAAGCCAAGAAAAAGTACTCTATCCATGCAGAAATCACACTTTTTCATGTTAGCATATAACTTTTCATGCCTTAAAGTCTCAAGCACGTCTTAAATGTTCAATATGATCAATTAAGCACTTACTATAAATCAATATGTCATCAAAATACACAACAACAAATTTGCCTATAAAAGCACGTAAGACATGATTCATCAATCTGATAAAAGTACTAGGTGCATTCGTGAGATCAAACGGCATAACCAACCACTCGTATAAATCATGTTTTGTTTTATGGGCAGTCTTTCATTCACCATCTTCTCTCATCCGGATTTGATGGTATCCACTTTTTAAATCAATCTTAGAAAATATAGAAGAACCATACAACTCATCAAGCATATCATCTAATCGAGGAATAGGGTGTCGATATTTTATCGTAATCTTATTTACTGCACGACAATCAACACACGTTCGTCAAGTTCCATCCTTCTTTGGCACTAGTAAAACATGGATAGCACAAGGGCTCATGCTCTCACGAACAAGCCCTTTAGAAAGGAGTTCTTCTATCTGCCTTTGTAACTCTTTTGTTTCTTCAGGGTTGCTGGACGATTTGAAATTTGTGCGCCCGGAATGAAGTCAATCTGGTGTTCAATTCCTCTAATTGGAGGTAAACCTGAAGGTATTTCATCTGGCAAGACATCTTGAAATTCCTGCAATGTAATGAATGCTTGTTATGGTCACACTTTATCATGGGATCAAAGATCTATAAATCTACCAAAATCTTCCTATTTTTGGAGGAGCTTCACATCTATTATTCCGAGAATACGCCCATTTTTTGTCGCTTCCTTGGGTTCAGGAATGAGCTTCCATTTTTGGGAAGATCCATGGATCTCGAATGAGCCTTTTTCAAGGATGTTTCCGAGATTATACGCTCTAGCTCAAAATAAACATGCAACTATTTTTTATTGCTGTTCTGGAGATCCTCTAGAAAATGGAGTTTGAATGCCACGTTTTGTTTCTCACATATCAGGACAACGGATGAGTGACCTCCTTTTAATTTTGGAGAAACTTGAAGGGGCGAAGCCAAACAACTACAGACAAGATTCTTGGACATGGACAGTTGGAGACTTTTCAGTCAATAGAGTCTTCAAAATCATGGATAGCACAAATACAATTAGTGACCGTTTGATGTGTATAGATTGCCGCCTGATTTGGGTGCTTCGTATACCACTAAAGATAAAAAATTTTGGGTGGTTGTTAAGGCGTGGTCGTCTTCCTACATGATGTTACAGACAAATATGAGATCGAGATGCGAGTACAACTTGTGTACTATGTAATCATGCAATGGAAGACTTAAACCACTTATTTTTCGAATGCCCAATATCAAGATTGGTATGGCAGGGTTCCCGATGCTCGTGGCTTGATGTGACTTCTACGAACAACTTCTGGAGATCATTTCGGCATGGTGGGCCAAATTTCGACATTCAAACATATGTACTCGGCGACGACGAAATGAACCATTTGCTATATTGTGGTCTATATGGACACAAAGAAATGGCTGCTTATTTAAAGGGGAAAGATGTTACGCTGAAAATATTTTATCCACAACGACTAAGTTGATGAAGGATTGGGCAAATATTTAAGTTTTTTTTTCTATTCCTGTAATTATGTATGGACAGTGTGACCTTTTTTTAAATAAAATTGGATGAATGCAAAAGGCATCTTTTATCCTCTGAAAAAAAATAACATATAAAAAATTAATCAAAATTAATATTAATATAATACGACACAACTTATTTTTTAATGAATTTTAAATTAAGAATTATGTATTTTTTATATGCTAATAATTATTATGTTAAATAAATAAATACATAATATTTTTATTTTCTATAAATTTTGTACCTCATAAAATAATAAATTATATTCTTAATTCTTCCAAATATCCATTAAAATTTATCTATAAAAATAATTTTTTAAATCTTCACCATTGCATTTTCATTAGAAAACATAAACTTAAATTTTTTATTTAATTAATTAGTTCTTGAAAACTAATAAGAAGTCAAGTTCTCAAGTCCAAACACATCCGTGGGTTCTTGCTCCATTCAAGAACTCAACGGCTCAACCAACATACTTTCTTTTCTTTTCAATTTGGTGACGGGTCCCACGACATTAATGAGGGAGAAAAAAAAAGTGTGAAGAGAGAAAATAGAGTGTGACTTAGGTGCGGTGTAGTAATAAAAAAAAGGGGAAAGACTATGTGGGAACAAAAGTTCCCCACATATATGGGCCACCCTCATATCTTAATCCGGGGGCCAGAAAATGTGCACGGTTCGACCAGGAAAGACGGTTTAAGGGCTATGAACCGGTGAATGAGCGGTTCGTGAGCCGGCCCAAAAACAAAGTAAGGAGAAATATTTTCCCACCTTCCCGCCTGCACCTGCGAGAACAAACCCTCCTTCGCAGGACGTCGCTTCAGTGCCCCTCTCGCCGACCTTACGCCGCCGGCCCAAAAACAAAGTAAGGAGAAATATTTTCCCACCTTCCCGCCTGCACCTGCGAGAACAAACCCTCCTTCGCAGGACGTCGCTTCAGTGCCCCTCTCGCCGACCTTACGCCGCCGGCCCAAAAACAAAGTAAGGAGAAATATTTTCCCACCTTCCCGCCTGCACCTGCGAGAACAAACCCTCCTTCGCAGGACGTCGCTTCAGTGCCCCTCTCGCCGACCTTACGCCGCCGGCCAGCTCACGATCTCCGTCCATCTTACGGCTTCCACCTTTCCTCCTCAAGACGAGGCGAAAAATCTCCCTCTAATCTGATGAAAATTTTCAATCCGTTCGCCCCCAAGCGAGAGGTTCCACCTTCTTGCGGGTTGTCGGGTGGATGTCCATGACGCGGCGACGCTCGGTGCTCGGGTTTTGCTTCCAGCAGAGTCTTGCCGTTTGCGCTCTCATAAGGTTTCTGGAGTCGCAGCTTCAGCCATGAGATCTGGCGAGGGACGCGACGAAGACTTGTGCTCCATCATGTTCCCTGTGAACACAATCATCATCCTCTGCTGGTGATGAGGCAAGGTGCCTTCCACTAACGAGGCAGCCCTGATGCAGTAATTATTAGTTCGTGATTACTATGATCGTGAACAGTAAGCATGTCTGTCATTGCCCTGATGCAGATTTGATATGGCGTATGTTCTTTTTACTCAGAAGACAAATGCTCTAACTTCTCGTTAACCAAGTTCGGAACAGTGGAGCAAAAGATAACACCTTTGCTTATTTTGCTGGTTGGTGTACGAATATACAGCTGATATGAATATTTTTTTACAGATTTTTGGACACTTGGACAGCTTTGGTGTTTGTTAAAGACTTGGACAGCTTTTGAGCACTTCCTTTTTTGTTATTGTTTTTGTTAATATGTACTAAGTAAACTTTATAAGACATTTTTGTTAAAGATGGTATTAGGAAGGCCCAGATGCATATGCTCAGTCTTCTGGATGCTTATGGTAATTGAAATGTGTCTGTCTAATTAGAGTTTTGGTGAAATCAAAGATGACAACATCTTAATATTAAATCAGTTCTGTGGTTCTTATCTTCCTCATTTTCTGAACTCAACTATGTTTCCTGTATGTATTTGCTATTTATTTCCTCAACTGATGGAAAGATCTCCACCATCTGTATCTTATAAGACCAATTATTCTCAATTGATACAGTTATTAGATGCTTTATAGCTGATTAACGTGTTCTATTTTCTTGACATTGAATACTTTTCTTATATGTATTATATACTTTATACCAGTAATGTTTCCATTGCTTTTCATCAACAATGTGTTGACATTTCTTTTAATTTGGAGAAAATTATTGTGATGACATCTATTTACAGAAAAATAAATAAGTGATAGCTTCTAAGTTGACCTATCAACACATATATAAATATAAGATCCAACTATATTTGTCCTCAATCACCTCCAATAAAAAGGGTGACAATCATTCAACTATGAGCATGTTATGATATAAATGAATGAAAAAGATTTCATAATACAGAACACTCAACAATTCACAAGCAATACCTCCTTCAGCATTAACACAAGTTGTGAATACCTCCATGAGGACCCAAAACTTGAAGAAGGATATGAGTGATTATGGAAGAATGCTGAAGAAGAAACAGCCACATGAAAGCTGAGGGAATCAATAAAATGGGCATACGGGGATGCTTGCTCGTTTATATAACAGCAGCAAAAAAGGCAGAGATGGGGGGAATGCAAGGCAATAACAGCTGAAAAAGATAATAACTGTTCGTTTATTACCAAATATTACTTCTTTTCAGGATAACATAAGTTGTTCATTATAAAAATCAGAGTCCACATGGTGACTCGCTTAACTATTTCTGAAGTCAATCTGATGCTTGGAAATAAAACATGACTATAGTTGAGCTGATGGTGCGGTGCTGGCGACCAGGAAGCTCCGATGAAGCGGTGTGGTGTTGGCGACCGGGAAGCTCCGATCCGAAGAGGTGCGGTGCGGTGCTGGTGACTGGGATCCAATGAAGCGCGGCTGAAGCGGCAAGGAAGATCTGGTGCCTCGACGACCAGCGGTGTGGAAGATCTAACTCCAGCGCGACGATGAGGACTCCGGTGCTAGGAAGTCACGTGGCAACCAGGGGATGCGTTGAAACCTGGCGGCACGGAAGATCAGACTCCGGCGTGGTGGTGATGAGGTGCAAGGGTTCCGCTCTGTCCACGCAGGGCGGCATTTTCTGGGGTTCACGATTTTCGTTTGTGGGGGAAGATCTAAAAGCAGGCGCGTTAATTTTGGCCGGTTCGGACGGGTCATCGGTCACAAGTTGAGTCGATTTTTTTTGTACATTTATCAATAGTGAACCGCGCACATTTTCTGACTAGGGCTGAGCATTGTCCGGGTCGACCCGTACCGCACTGACTCAGAAAATCGGGTAAAAAACCCGGTCCGAACAAGATTCGGTCCGGACCCGGGTCCAATGGATAAAAAACTCGACTGGTTCGGGTCAGGATCGGGTCTGCACTGGAGATACTCGGCCCGGACCCGACCCGATTTAATTAGGTTAGCTATATAAACCCGCCGGCCATTTAATTCGTTCATTTCTCACATGGGCTTTCTCTCTCCCATCTCTCTCATGCCTCGCTCGACATCGTCTCCCTCTCTCTCACGACGGCCATGGCGGCAGCGAACCTCTCTCCTCCGGTAGCCCTCCCCCTCTCCTTACTCCCTCTCTCTCTCCTTCGACTGCCAAGGCGGCCGGATCTGGCCGTTGGCGGCGGATCCGGCCGCTTATCGATCGCTTGCGGCCAGATCCGGCCACCAGGTGCCAGGCGACCGGATCCAGGCGTCTGGCGGCCGCTCTGGGCGCCTGGCGGTCGGATCGGTCGCCAGGTGATCGGATCGGCTGCTAGGCATCCGATCCGGCCGCGAGGCACTCGATCCGGCCGCCAGGCGTCGGATTTGGTCACTAGCGGCCGATTCGGGCGCCGGGCATGTGAGCCAATCCATTCCCGGCTGCAAACCCGGTGACTTTCCCGAATTGCCGGGTCTGACTAGGAACCGGATCCGGTCAGGTTCGGGTCCGGTACCGGGTCAAAAAAATTTTGACCCGACATAATTCGGGTCGGGACCGGGTCCGCTGAGACCCTGACCCGGTCCCGGGTTTGCTCAGCCCTATTTCTGACCCTCGGATTAGGATCTGAGGGTGACCCATATATGCGGGGAACTTTTTTCCCCACACGATCCTTTTCCCCAATAAAAAAATAATTTAATATTTTAAAGTTAATTTGAAATAATATCACTTATTTTCTTCAAAAAAAATATTAGCTAATTAGAAATTTTATTTTATGTATTACATTATTTATGATTAAGCATAATAAATAATACTAATTATAAATTTAATAGAACTCGCTATATAATTTTACATATATTACATTTAGTGATTTTATTATTCTATTACAACTATCATAATATTATATTATATTTTCATAACAATCCATCATACCAAGTTCTCAAGTTCATTCAAACACTGAAATGAGCGAAACTATCAAACCATCTTTTCACTTCTCAATCATTGCATTTCTACCCAAACACCAAATCATATTAGTTCCAGAATTAATGAGAGCTTAAATTCCTAATAGGGCGGCTACGAACAAAGGGCGTGATCGTCTTTTGTAGTTGGAAAGGCAAAGAGGAGCAAAGGCATTCTTGGCTACAATAGAAAATTATTTTTGGGAGAGATCTGTGTTACATAGAAAATATTGTACGCCACAATCAATTTTTGTAAGGCAGAGCAAAGCGGAGTTCGGGATCATATCCCCCTCTCTCCCATCTCCAAACACACATTTCATGTCTCAATCCGATTTTGCTCTAACCCTAAAAGAAATTATGAAAATGGTTTCAGCCGTGTTCAAGAATCGGTCATCCTGCATTAACCGAGACAACCTAGTTATTCCAACTTAATCTATTTTTTTTGTTAAAATTTAATTATTAATTATACTTAAGAATCCTAATTTTAGGATATATTATTAAATTTTATTCTTTATACCGATGCCCATCAAACTAACAAAAGAATCCTTGTGTCTTAATGTTGCAATGCGGATGCTGTTTTGCTTTTTATTTAATTTCAGTAATATTTTTGTTTTTTTAGAAGAGTAATATTGTTGCTCGTTTTGTTTCTTCGTCATCGTGTTGGTCTCCTGGGACTCTTTTTTTTAGTCGTTTGGTGTTTTCCCAACGTGTGTTCTGAAAGTTTGAGGTGGCCACCTTATCCTTACCCTTTCATTCTAAGGGTAGGGTTGACTTATCTAATAAAAAAATGTTAATAAGTTCTATCCATAAGCACTTTTAAGTAGGGGTGTAAGCAAAAAAATTGAAAACCCGAAAACCTAAAAAACCGACCCGACCCGACATGAAATTTTTAGGTTTTTTCGATTAAAAAAATCAAGGTGGTTTTTAAAATTAAATAAATCACCCGAGGAGCCCGATGGAGACCTACATAATTAAAATTTTATAAAATATATATTAATATTATATTCTAAATATTTATAATATATATAAATTACTCACTAAACATATTATTTACCCTATAACATGTATAGGAAATTAATATAAGCCATAAATAGTACTATTACAATATATAACATGTGAATGTTGTTAATTTATGAAACAAAATATCTCTTCATATCATTAATATTTTTTTATATAAATATAAAATGTATAAAATAAAGGGCCCCGAAAAAACCAATAATGTTTTTTTAATTTTAAAAACCCAACCAAAATATATAGGGTGGTCTTTTTTAACGAAAAAGTCCACTCGTCTCGCACCATTTTCACCCCTACTTTTAAGTGTTGAAATTAATTTTAAAAGATAAATAATTACGTGTTTCGATAAATGTACTGATAAAAAAATGATTGAGGAGCTACTTTTGTAATTAAAATATTTAAATACCCTTGAAGTAAATATTCAAAAAATCAATTCATCATAATATATAAATTTAAAATACTTTAATGATATGATTTTACAATGCATATTTCAATATTAATATAAAAATGTTTTTTAGGTATTAAAATAAAATGATTAATTAAATTTAAAAATAAAAGGTAAGGGAAGGATTGAAAAAATAAAAATAAGAGGGGGTGTGTGTATCCAATCGTACCGTGTTTGGCAGCAAAAGTTGGGCAAGAATCAAGTTTTGTCAAACACTCATCCAAAATAACGTAGGGCCCACCGAAAGGAATGTTCTAGTCAACGATTTAAATTCCTACAAGTTCCAGCAAAATAGTTCTCGCGAGCAAGCCGAACTTCCCTTGAATCCCACGCATGCTTCCACTGTATATCCTGTGACTTGAACATCAAATCAATCAAAAAATTCATCTTCAAGGTAGAACTTTACCACACACACACTTTGAACTTTTACGTCATTTCATAGTGGCTCCAAGAACTTGAACTATGAAATTCTAGTGTTTCCAAACACAACCATGGGTGTATGTTAGAACTTAGGCAAATACAGTCCATGAGAACTTTTGACTTGATCGAAATTTAAGTTCCGGTGAATCCCACAAAAAAACATGACAGCGTTTGGTGGAATTTGAATAACTTCTAGTCCAACTTTTGTGTGTCAAATGTTGCTCAATGTTAAGTTGAAATTCTAGTGTTTCCAAACACTAGAACTTGAACTATGAAATTCTAGTGTTTCCAAACACAACCATGGGTGTATGTTAGAACTTAGGCAAATACAGTCCATGAGAACTTTTGACTTGATCGAAATTTAAGTTCAAGTGAATCCCACAAAAAAACATGACAGCGTTTGGTGGAATTTGAATAACTTCTAGTCCAACTTTTTTGTGTCAAATGTTGCTCAATGTTAAGTTGAAAGCAATCTAACACAAATGGGATATTGAGATGCGAGAAGAAAATAAAAGGTGACTTCCCTCGAATTCTTAAGTATGACATTGATAATTTTGGGAGTCATTTATGTTATATTTGACATTATTAGTGGTTTGATAAATGGATAACGGTTTAACTAACGGATAGCGAATGATGATTAGCGGTTAGAAGTTCTAACAAATAAGTATTTGATAAATTTAATGGTAGAATTAACTAATAAATATAAAATAACATAATTGGACATATGATACATTATTTAATTTAAGCACTATACAAATTCTATTATAATGCAATATATAAATTATTTATATCTCAATAAAATAAAATAAAATATCCCAATTAATTTTTTTTGTTAAAATATAGAGAAATTTATATTGACAATAAATTTTATATAACACATGATATAAAGATATTAATTATTAAATCAAATTTTTATTCATTAACATATGAATAATTTATAATTAATTAAGCATGAATATAAAAAGAAATATAGTTAAATTATGATAAAATAAAAATGAGAAAATGATCAGATAAATTGAAAAAAGAAATAATGTATCTAAATAAGGGTAGAATTAGAAAAAATGATAAACTGCTAATCTTTAATCGCTAACGTTAGTAGAAGTAGTTTTTCAATATTTTCATACGAAATGTTAAACGCTATTTATTTTATTATTTTTTTAAACTGCTAAATATTAATTTTAATGTTGTCAAACAAAACCTTAGTTTAAGTCGTGTACATGCACCTATTACTTGGGTCCTGGGAGCACGAACTCTTTAAAAAAAAAGTCAAATATACAATTTGGGCCTACAACCGCTAAGGAAGAAATGCAGAACAGTTTGGTGGCGCCGATTAAAGGTGTTTATTGGATCGGACAGCTCGGTCCGTCCGTTGTTCGACCCGATAACATATCGGTTAGTCCGTCCAAGTTCAGGCTCAGACCTATCCGATTTCTTAGTAGGTCCTATATCAGGCTGGACAAGGTTTTTCATCCGTTTGCCCGGTACCGATAATCCGATATCCGTCCGATAATTTATAAGTCGTCCGTTAGCCCGTCCCTTAACCGTTAATAGATTAAATTTATTAAAATAATATAAATATTATTGTACAAATTTACTTTAATTAATTCATGTGATGCAATTATGTTATTTAGCTAATGTTAATTGGTTATGCAAAATGCATGATTCTAATTTTTATTCTTTTATAATGATACGATCATATATTTTATATAACGATAATTTTTATTCATATATAGTGTTATTTGTGCTTGATGCAAAAGTAAGAATGCAAGATCAATTTATATATGATGAAAATAATTTAGATAGAGAAGACGAATATTTTATCAGTGTTGTATAATTCATAGTTACCTTTTGGTAGTAATATTTGATTGTTGTAAATTTTATTTTACTTAATATGATACTAAATATGTAATATTTTATTTCTAGTACAATGGATTTTTGAGCTCCTTCAGTCGTGGGCGTAGGATATAAGCCGAACTACGTAAATATTTTATCTCTCTTATTTATATTTGACAACATAATGAGTAAATATATGACAATAAATTGAGGAATAATATATTATGATATCCTTTTACTACATATTATAGGACAGATAATTTTTGAGATATTGTCAAAAATATTAATGGACTAGTCCGACCCGTCTAATTGTCGGCCCGACCGTTAAGGTTCGATAGATCTTAATGGGGCGAACAAGGCTAGGCACTTAATGAGCAACTCGATGCCCGTCCGATAAGATAACGGGTCAGCCAAGTCCGTCCGGTGTTCGATCAATGTCTGATTGACATAATTTATTAGTAGCTCGTTCGATCCGTTAAGCACATCTGGCGCCGATGATACAATTACTAAGGAAGTGACAAGTAGAAATCCATCATATCCTACTGGAAGGAAATGCTTGGTGGGATGTGCCCCCGTCTAGCTTAAATCTGATCCTTTTGGTGATACTTCTAGAGTGTATAGTATCCCCCATTTGTATCTTCATTTGCTACTTCACTTGTCATTGAAAAAAGTAAAAAAAAAAAAAATCAATTGGCTCGTGAGGCGTGACAAAATCCTTAATGGAAGCTAAAGGTGGAGATTTTGTGTTATCTTTGCAGCCCGCTTAATGTTTCATTTATCATTATGAAGCTAGTTCTGTTTCTCTGTTATGTGATTATTTTGTGTTATCTTTTCTTTTGTTTAACTTTCCTTTACTGTTCATCATTTATCTTACTAATAAATTTGAGAGGGGACTGACTCCCTTGCTTGCATTGCATATCTCGTATCGCTTTATCTGCAATTTTTCATAAAGATGTGTCTGGCTTTTGCTGCATTTTTTGTCCATCAGGAATTGAACCGATGGCCATTCTCTTGTTAGCGTCATGTCATGTGGAGTTACATTTTTTTGTCTCGTAAAGAAAGTGTTACTGAAGTGGCAAACTAGGTTGGGGGGTGGGGGGGGGCTTCCCTTTCATATCATTTATGTTATCTTACGAAATCCTTAGGAATGCTATAGCACATCGTTTTAGTGGATCAAACGTATTTCTCAAGTGCTGTACTCGCCACGAACCATGCATGGGATGGAATATGCAAAGCATAATTTATCAGGGAAGATTAGAACATGTTGTCACAGTTTGAGTGTCACCTAAACTGTGCTCGAAGGAATTTGTTTTGTTCAAATTGTGTTCTGGTTGACCTTCACCAATCACCGGTTATATCTGTCCATATACATGCTTTTCATGCAGGAAATTAAATACAGGGTTCAGTTAACTCAAAGAACTGTTGATGGGGAATTTCGGATTACATGCTGAATTCTTGACATAAATCCAGTGCTCATCTGCGTCCCATTCTATGGGCAGAATGATGCGAGTCATGTTTTTGTTTTGGTTCGTCCGAAGATCTAATGCAAGAAAAAAAAAATAAAAGGATATATAATTTTCATTGTGAAATTTGAACTTAATTTAAAAAAAAAATGATTTAGAAAGTCAGTCTTAATCTACAAGTCAAGGAATGTCAGATTACATCGTCGAATCACACGATTAGTCATGCTTCTTTTTTTCGGTTGCCACCTCGATATCCCGGAAATGATATTTGTGTGCTTGTTTTATATCATGTATCATGCATATCTAGCAGCACGCAGGACCATACATGGATATTATTTTTAAAAGAAACTCATGGCTTGGCCCATGGACGGCCAGCCATACATATATCTCTGTCCTATTAGTTAATTGATATCATCTGGACACTACTTGTTGAAGATGAAGAAAAATGCCTTCTCTATTAAAATAATACCTTGGAGTGGTTGAGATTTTTTTTTGTTTCTTCACTAATATTTAGGAATCAGATATCTAGAAGATATATGAGATCTTGCAAGTTAAACCAGTTTTCTCGTCGAAAGGAGAAAACAAAAAAGGTAAACGAGTTCTAAAGTTTTGCGTCAACCCTCTTTTTTAATGTCAGGGAAAAAAATATTAGATTATCTGAATCAGCCATCGGTCACCTATGGCTATAACCTCTTTTTGTTTGCATTGATTGGTGTTGACTTTTCTTTAGCAGCAGAAAGATGTCATGAAAATTAAATCAATTTTCCCACATCAATGGATAAATTAACGAGAGAGAGGGAGAGAGTGAGAGAGAGAATGAACCACTAACTTTTATATTATTATTTCACTTGCACTCATATATATATATATATATAGAGAGAGAGAGAATGAACCACTAACTTTTGTACTATTATTTCACTTGCACTCATAAACGATGGGACGAGATGCATGCACCCAGAATGACGAATAACTTGTAGTCATGTCTTTCCAAAATTTGCAGCAGGTTCGGATAAAGTTTTGTGAGCCCAGAGACGAGGACCTAGCATCATTATTATTTCAATTTTTTAAAATTTATTTTATTTATAAGACATGCATTATTATTATTATTATTATTATTATTATTATTATTATTATTATTATTATTATATTGGCAAAATCAAGCAATATTTACTTTTTCAAGAATTACGTAGAGAAAAAAATTAATTGGAAAAGAATTAGAAATATTTTGTGGTTACGTGCCATTAAATAAAAATATACTTAATGAAAAGTTCGAAGAGTTATTTTTGTCATTATGAATTTCCTCTTTATATTCCTTTTTTTATCTTTTTGTGACGAATCTGCCTAGTTTTTCCTTCTTAGTGAGGCATGAAATTTTTTTCTTCTAATGCTTACATGATATTTTAGTGGGCCTCTCATTCTTTCATTTTTGGGTTATTTGATTCTGGACTCGGCCATAGACCTAGATTGATGGATGAATCAGGTTGAACCTATTGGACGGATCGAGTGAATCGAAAAGTTAGACCGAATTGAATCAGTCGATCGGATGGAATAATATAAGTTAATAAAAAAATAAAATATGTTTAATAAATATCTCTCATATTCTTAATATCTTTGTAAGATGCATAATGAAATTAAAACATATAAAGTAAAATAAAATGGTATAATAAGTCAAATAGTATAATAAAGTTAGGTGGTTCGAGTCAGATCAATTTTTCAGTCCAAAAAATTTATTCGTTATTTTTCGGATCAATTTTTTAAATCATAAAAATCACCGTAAAACCATTTAGGAAAAAAGAAAAATCACCCTCTAGCGAATCATTATTTCGGGTGATTTTTTCGGGCTCCTATTCTATTAAATGATATTTTCAAAAAATATATAATAAATTAAAATTAATATTCACTTATTTAATTTTATAATTAAATATAGGATATAATGTTAGAACTATTCAAAGTTTCATAATGTGATAGGAATATATTGAGCTGCATAAAAAACTATTACGCCAGTAATAAAATAATTGATCACATCTAAATTAATTATATAAATAAAAATTAATAAATAAAAGCGGACTCCACGAGCTTCTACGGTACTTTCGAATGGGGCCCTAGTGTAAAGCAGATCGGTTTTGTTCTATTTAAAAACCGTCCTAAATCATATTCGGTCCCCTAATTTTTTATTTTTTCGGGTCAAGTAGGTTTTCGGTTTGGTTAGATTTTTCTTACACCTCTAAATAAAGTAAGTATCAATTAAATAATTAATATGTAAAAGACAAAAAAAACTTCATAATTAATTAAAGAAATATCAGTGATATGTTATGAAAAATGGATATATATATGGATTTAATGTTTATCATACGTCTTCTATGCGTATCACCATCATGCACACATTTTTTATGCGTCCGATTAGATTGTACGGATGGCATTTGTGCGTCCACTCTCTCTCTTCTCTACCCCCTTCGACGCTCTCTCTCCTCTCTTCCCCCTCCCTCTCTCTTCTCTTCTCCGACCACCGGCCGTTTTCGATCTGCGTCGCCGCCGTCCTTGCTTCCTCCCATCGCCACCGCCACAGATCTGCGAGCTCGAGTCGACCACCGCTCGTCCCCGATTTACGAGCTCGACGTCGACCACCGCCCATCCCCTATCTGTGTTGTCGTCATCCTTGCTTCCTCCCATCGCCGCCGCCACAGATCAGCGAGCTCTGCCGACACCATTCTTGCTTTTCTTGCATGTTGCCGTGCCGATCGCCTCGTCCTCCTCTCCGAGCACCGCCGACGCACGACCCATGTGTCCTCTCTCTCCCCCTTCCTTCACATTGTGTCCTCGATCCACTGATTCACTGCGCCACTGTCCTCCGTCCTCTCATCCTCTGAATCCCCGATGGATGATCCGTCGTCGATCACCTCGTCCTTCTCTCCGAGAGCCACCGACACATCCAATCTGCGACCCCTACGTCCTCTCTCTCTCTCTCTTTCTTTCCCTTCCTTCGCCCCTGTCCTCGATCCGTCGTTCGTTGTTCCGTTGTCCACGATCTACGTCGCCCCCATCTTTGGAGCGGTCAGTGGCGCCGGTGATGGCCTCGCGATTTGATCCCATCACCGGCGAGGATGGAGGAGTCCGTTCGGTTCAAGCGCGCACGAATGCCATCCATCCGATCTAATCAGATGTATAAAAAATGTGTGTATCATGATCATTTTATTTTGACTCGGCCGAGTCACCCAAACTCGTTAGGTCGGTGGGTTGAACTTGGGTTTTGACCGAGTCAAAATGGGTTAACCTCAAAGGTGGATTTGAAGTGACTCACGAGCGCCGGACGCCGATCCGACCGATTGGGTTGGGTTGGGTTTTACAGCACAACCTCAAACCTCCCCTGAACTATGATGATTTTTTATGTTTGCCCCTAACTTTTGAATTCACTGTAGCTCCCTTCTGAATTATGCCACATTTTTCACTTTGGTCCATTTGTCAAGTTTTGTTAACTTTCTCATTATTTTTTATTTTTTGATTTTTGGAATGTCTAAATTGACCTTTTCTCGTATCATCTAATATTTTAAAATATAAAATAATATAGTATAAAAAATAAAAATGTGCTATGGCATATGATAAAATAATATATTATAAAAATAAAAAGTGCACCGACACATGTCACAAGGACGCGCGAGGGGGGCGTCGCCCCACTCTACGATCTCATCGGCGACAAGATCATAGGGGGACGATGCCCACCTTTCTTGTCCGCATTGTTGACGACGCATAGCAAAAAGAGAAGGGGTGGGTGGGGAGGGGTGACATCCCCCTTTCTTGCTTTGTGTTGCCGGTGATGAAGAGCAAGAAAGGAGGGGCATCTCCCCCTGATCTCATCGATGGTGAGATCTAGAGGGGAACGTCGCCCCCCTCGTGTGCCGACGACATCGCTGGCTACACGCCAGAGCACATTTATTATTTTTTATAATATATTTTTATATTTTAAAATATTAGATGATACGAGAGAAGGGTAATTTAGTCATTTCATAAATTAAAAAAATAAAAAATAATGAAAAGTTAACAGAACTTGACGGATGGAACAAAATGAAAAATACAACATAGTTAAGAAGGGCGACAGTGAGTTTAAAAGTCAGGGGCACACGTGAAAAATCGCTATAGTTCAGGGGAGGTTTGAGAAAAATAATCCTTCATTTTTCGTTAGCCAACTGCAAAATATTTGTTAAGTTTCCTATCATAAAACACAAGTATTCTTTCATCATCTTCTTCCTCATTTTTGTCCTCACATTTTCTTCCCCATCAAAAGCCTTTAGAAAAGAGATTTCTTCTTCGTTTAATTTCTCTCTCCTTATTCATCCTTCGAACTTATATCATAGTTAGGAGAGGTTTTATAAGATCATCAAATTTTAACTTGTTCTCCTTAATCATGATTCTTTTTTTTATGTCACTTTGAAAACAGAGATTTAAATTTATTTTTTTCATCATCTAAGAGTTAAATCTAGGCTCATCTAAAGAGATTAAGCCATTAACATTTTAGAATTGAACAAGTGTATCACTAATAATGCATTGCTAATAAAAAATGAATTATATTGATAACTAGCAAGGTTGTCAAGATCAAAATTTACATAAGATCGAAGGAGTGTCATAAGATCGAAAATCGTAAAAACAAATCATCCTACCTATTAATAAAAAATATATTTTAAAATAATAAATATTTTTTAAAATAAATTGATCATACTTAAATCTTAAATTACACCTCACTAAGTTATTTTTTTTATCAATTCTTAAGATGAATCACATTAAAAGTATATTAAACATAAAGAAAATATATTAAACTTTATGTAAATTAATTATTACCATAAATATATGTTTAATTAATATTTAAATAATTATACTAACTATATAAGATTGTATAGGATAGGATAAGATCGTAAGATCGTGTGACCAAGATTAATATTGTATACACGTAAGATCCTTAAATAATATCAAGGTCGATTGAGGTAGTAAGATCACAAGATCTTAAAATTTAAATCGAGATCTTAATAATCTTCATAATTAGAATATTCAACTCTTTTTGTGATGAGCAACCTCAACTCATTCAAAAAGAAACTTAATCATGAATTTTTTGAAAATTTTGGCATGACATTTATATAAAGCAATATTGGCCAAATGGAGACATGTACATATGTTATATCAATCACAAGATATAATTTCTCATTTTATAAGAATGGACAAAATCCCATGGCATCACAATAAAATAGTCCAACTCAACATTAACCAGCACAAAAAATGCAGGACTCCAACCAAATACAATCTAAACTCATTTTGATCATAAATATTTGTCATAAGTTTCCAAGAAGAGAAATAAAAATAAATTTAAAGTTTTTTTCTTCTAAAAGAAATAGATTAATAAAGAAAATTAGAAAACATGTCATTGACCTCTTTCCTCGCATAGCCTACTCATCACCTACAAAGAGTAGAGAATGAGGGTGCGCATTATGAGCTTTGTGAGTGAAGGGCACACAAATATATGAAAAATCAAGAAAATTGATAACCCACATGCATATCATCAAAATTCGAAAAACATGTATGAGATGATATGATAAAACAATTGCTCCTTTAACTATCGAGAAAGTAGTGTAAAGAGAGGAATACCTCACCTAGAGCATATTGCTAATGTAACGCCCCAAATCGCCCTTGTCACGTGGCAAGATCTAACATGATGATTGCTACTAACAATGCTATGCTTTAACTAAAATCTTGACTTTGACTGATTCCTAGACCAATCTACTATATAAGCGAAATACTTAAATAAAACCATCACTAAATATATCAATAAATGTGGAAGTCCAACATAATATCTAATGCGAATTATAATGTCGATAACATCAGCTGCTAAGGCGGAAGTCTAAAGTAAAGAGATAAGGACAATGTCCTAAGGCTACTCCATGTGCACATCACCATCACGAACAACATCGGTCGCTTCAGCTCATCCTTTATTACTCTGGTTACCTATAGGATCAATGCAATAAGTAGATAATAAAGTAATGGATAAATAGTAACAATAAAGAAGCATGGAGTTAATGTAAACATAATCATAATCATCACTGGAATAATCAATGAAAAAAACTAAGACTATGCTTAAATAAGAATTAATGGAACGATATCATGTTCTGAGCATAATCAAATGAATGATCAATAGTATAAGTGGAATAAATAGTTCTACGCACTAAAAAAGATCAATAGAACAAATCAACAGAAAAGATCAATATTATACTTTGGGTAGAATCAATAGAGTAAATCAAATGGTGTGCCTTGAATAAAATCAATAGGAGAATCAAGACTACGCTCTGAGTGAACCAAGGCAATGCACAATAGTCTGGATAGTTCATCAATACCTTGTCTATGAGTAAAACCATAATCCATGATAAAGACCATTGGGATCCAATGGGAGAAATCAATACTTTGATTATCAATGGTAGAGGTCAATGTGATGTCTATAGGTAAATCATAATATAAGATAAAGATTCTATTCATTGGAATGAATTAGTTCAATGTTATGGATTACTTTGTATTTCAATGGCATAGGTCATGCGTCGAATTTATGCTTTGTACTATGCTATGAATGTATTTTCAATGCTCTGACTGGAAGTTGTAATCAACTAATTTATCTCTAATATTTCTATGCGATGTCACTGATTAACATATTCGTTGCAATGAGATGCCATGTGCTTCATGAGTAGTCAGTGATTGTTCACATCACGACGATCATCCTCTCTAAAGGGGAGGGTATTCTCTTTCATTACACAATGAGGAAAAATCGTGCAACAGGGACAAATTATGCCCCAACACTGACTGCAATGTTATTCCATGAGCTCTCGTCAATCCGTAATATAAGAACCCCAAGCTTTTATCTTTTATTAATTAAGTTCTCATCTTTGTCCAAATTGGGATTTAATCATAACGATGCAATGATAATAATTAAGATCAAAGATCATGTAATCAATGAAATCAAAGAGAGTTACATCTCAAATTTAATCTATGCAATGAGACAATGAGATTAAATGAATAAAGTTTTGGATCTAGCGACAATGTATGATAATAATGAATTTCATATCATGGCCCATAAATCAGTAATTAACGATAAGACATGAATCATTCATTTTTTACGATGACAATACTTTAGATCATGATATCAATAGGGACACATAGATGGCCGATTATGGATAATCAATAATACAATAGTTGAATGCCAATATTAATATAAACTATGTTTAAGTGGAATCAAATTATTAACAAATTATGGATCAAACAACAAGAAATCACAATATAATACATTCTATTAGGATGTCAATATACTCAGATGGATCATAATTCATGAATCAGAAATTAAATGATAATCAATTAAAAATATAAACATAACATAACTTTAACAAAACCCGGACCTGATTGGGTCAAACTCGGGTCAGGTTTAATGGTGTAGGCGTTGGCCCAACGCGGGCCAAGTGTGACCCAAGCTGGGCCCGGCCAGGTCTATGTTTGCTATTGGTACAGGGAGCCTGGGCTAGGTTCAGTGGATCTCGAGCCGGTTCCGGTGTTTGCACAATCGGCATTCTAGGCAGCGTTGAACCCGGTTCAATGCCTATTTAGCCCAACAATGTATATTCTCGGGTCGGGTTCTAGGATTTTGGTGAGAATCTAACTACTCGGTTTCTGACATAGTTTCGTCGGAATAAACCTCTTAGGGCCAAAGTAATCATATGAGACGAATCATGGATGATAGGAGATGATACTGTTATTCTAATTGTACCCTAACAACATACGAATATATTATTAAAATTGATCCAAAGGTTGATCCAATGATCCACCTACCTCTATGTTCGGTCCTCTTTTTCTACTTCATTTTCCACACTGACTATCCCCGAAGGTTCCCGGACTTTGATCATCATTCGTCCTTGGTCCCCTGTACTTGATGGCCATGCCAGAGGGAGGAAATCGAGAGAAAAAGTCAAGAAAAATAACCCTAAAAGTGCTACAAAAATATCAATGTGGCTGCTACATCATCTTGGTTGGTTCCCTATTTTCTAGTGAGATTTTGACGTCGTCTCTAGTGGCCAGCAACGTGCTCGGGCTCCTGGTTGCCTAGGAATTTGTGCAGGTGGAGGGGAAAAGAGAAGCACGATGGCTAAGATTAAAAGAGATTTTGGTTGAGAGGAAAGTTTATATAGGTAGGGGTCAGAAGATAAAGTTGGTTATAAATTTCCATTGGAACTCATCCTTTGATTTAATTTCCCAACATAAATCTGATTTCATCTTTTAGTTTAACTTTAATAATAAGTTTTTTATTATGTTTCTAGGCCGGGCGTTACATTATAAACCTCTTAAAAATAAATTTCGTCCTCGAATTTAGGGATGATGCTAACGAGTCTAAATCGATGTCACTATTCAATGCATAACTTGATTGCCTATTTCATTGGGTTTATCACTACTCTGCATTAGTCCTCCACTATCCTGATTTAAGGCACTACTTGTCTTCTTTACTTTGGGAGTCTATCTAGCCTTCTTATAGAATTATAGAGTTTGATATTAATGAGCCAAATAGAACAATGGCATTGGTTCATGTATGAGTACCTTCCATTGTAATATACACGGCTTGATCCACATATGATTAAATAATTTAATCATGTACTAAAATGTATTATGATAAGTGTGTTAGTTAGTGTATGTGCATCAAGTTCATAGAACCCAACACTTGAAATTGATGACAAATGACTAAGGACAATGAAAAATGACTTTTAAAAAATATTAGAATTTAAAAATTTTAAATCCCGTTAATTGTTCCTATACATGAAAGAATGTTAAATAAGTTTTTAATAATTTTTAGGTATAGTCTTAGTTAGGTTAAATGATAGCGCAAAATAAAAAAATAGAAAAATGATCGATTTTGTTCTTCGGATAAAAAATTAGATTTTGATTATTTGGGAATTCATTTTTCTAAATATTTTTTTTGAATCCAAAGGGGGGTACTTTCTTATTTACATGGAATGTCTTAAGTAAATGAATAAATTAAATAAATTAAAGGAATGTCAAACTAGGAAGTATATTATAACCGACTTAGGCAAGTTGGCTCTTACAAGGATAACACTTATCCATATGTTCCTTCATCTGTCCATTTCACTTTGGGGACCTTTGAACCGAAAGCTTTAGAGAGAAACAATAGTGGAAAAGAGAAGGAAAATTCAGCACCAAATTCAAAGAACTTCTTGGGGTTTCATCTAAGTAAGTTGTTTACTCATTCTCTATGAAATTCAGATGAAAATCTATTCTTCTGAGCCTCCATGTTCTTTTTGTGCTTCTATGTCCATGTTCTTGTGATGTGAATCAAACCCTAGTTCACCTACATGAAGTTTCATCTTTGCTGGACACCAAATCCTATCCGAAAGTTGTCAACATGATCTTGACATCTTGTAGTTCCCTAATTGAGTCTACTTTCCGTAGGATCTAGAATCAGGTTAATTGGATTTGTATATGAAAAGTTATGAGTCCATTATTCTGAGTCGCCCTTTCTATTTTCTGTGATGACTAGTTTGAATTATAAATACTATGGTAATTTAAATATTTATTCTTAATAAATGAAATTTATATGTCTAAAATATGTTAAAGTCCTCATTGTAATCCATGTGGAATCAACTTTATAGACCATGAACAATGAAAGTTATGTGTTTTAAAACAAACATCACTTCAGAATAGAAAAGTGGAAGAGAATAGAGAAAAATCTCTGGATTTTCTGAGAATCATATATGATCAATAAAATTATAAGATTTATATGGGTTAAACCTTTGGGAGTCTAGTTTCATTTGAATTACTTAATTATTCTAAGTATTTCAAAGGTTATGAATTTTATACCGGACACCACTCAATCTGTCAACAAATTGGGTAGGTGAAGAATATAGTGGTATTGATGAAATTCGTAGAACCCTTATACAATAGATCTTACATGAGAAACTTCTGGAGGATTAAGCTTCATAAAGTCCAGTGCGATGCAAAATTGTAATTGTATTAATATCACATGTTTACTAATTGTTATGCATGATGTTTTTAGCACCACACGAGTTCCTAGTGTACTAAGGTACACTAGAAGTAATCCACCATTGTTATACCTCATGTTGTGTTTTTGAAATGTCATTTGGCATGACTATATGTTCTATATGATCGAAAAGTGAGTGGATTACTTTTAATGCAATTATATGATATGTGTTATAAGTGATATGATATAGTTAATGCATGGGATGATGTGTCTTATACAGGGAAAGTACCTACTTTCATGGGATGATATAGTATCATACGGGATAATATATGTTCTTCGACAGGAATGATATGATGTCCTATGGGACGATATGAGACATCTGGTCAGGGATGATATGTCTTATGCAGGAAATGTACCCCATGATTTGGGATGATATGAAATCCTACGATGTAATATGTTCCTCTGACCAGTTGGTGATATGACATGTGCATTATGCATACGTGCATACATGATATGAAATGGTACATTATATGATATTTTAAATGTTATATGAAGTAAAATAAATATGTGATATGCCATATGATATGATGAAGATGTTATTTCATTGAGATTAGTTGAAGTAGTATCCTTTGTAATATAATAGTTGCTCATAAGTAATAAGATGTTAGTTTGTTTTCTATAAGTTTCTCAAATGTTAAATCATTTTATCAAAATTGAATAGGTGGTAACACATATGTTATGAGTTTTTAACTTACTAAGATGTTGTTTACTCATAATGTTGTTTTAACACTTTTCAAATAAGTAGACCAATTATGTGGCCGTGCTTGGAAATCTCTTATTGGATTAGAAGCACTTTTGAAGATAGTAGATAGACATGAGATTTATTCTCTAGTTGTTTTTTTGCGAGGACATGTAACTTCTCTAAATGTGTCATGTGGTGTGTAAAAGCTAAATGTTTTAAAAATCTTTTAGAATGTATAAGTTTGAATTACGTGTGTACTTTCTCTGAGATCAAATATAAGTGTGTTGTGAACAATAGTTTGATAACTGTATTCCTCATAAGAATTTGATCGATCATATTATCTCGCGGCTTGCGGATTAGACCAATGTTTAAATCGGGGTCGTGACATCTATGGTATCTTTGTCATTATCTTGTTTTTCGTACGCCTCCATGTTATAGACTCTACCTTGCACTAAATTTCTTGTGTCTCATGCACCTTGTCGTTGTTGGTCGCATGTGATTAGTGCCGAATAATTTCTTGCGATGTGTATGAACTCTCCACAATGGATGCAGGCGCCTATCTTAAGTCAACATTCTCCAGCATGTGTGCGTCCACAATGTGTACATAAAACTCTATTTGATAGTTGTTGTAGTTGCACATTCTCATGTGTCTCATAAGGCCTAGCTTGATAGTCATATCAGTTATCATGCCTCTCTAGTCCCCTGTTTGGATGACGATCTTCTCTCTTGGGTTGACGATGCTTAGTGGATTGCACTAGTGTCCTTTCTTTTTGCTCTTTTTTTTCTCGTGCATAATTTCTTTTCATCTTTGTTGCTAGTTCCACTATATTCTTGAGGGTCTTGTTGTGGACTGATAGGGTATCCTTCCTAATTATGGAGTTTCTTGTGCGAACTAGTCAACCCGCTGGCTCTCACTCATATGCAGAGCATTGTACCTTTCCAGCTGCACAAACTTGATGTGGTAGTCTCAACTGTCATCTAGCTTTGATTCAGTGAGAAACTCCCATTGCTTCTTGACACGTTGGTGTTCGAGGAAATAACATCTCTCGAATGCCTCATAGAAACTCTATCAGGGGATCACTTTCTGGCCATGAAATTTGGTGGCTCTAACGGCCTCCATCAATCTAGTACATGATTAGTCAGGCGACTCACAACATATAAGACCTTTTTGTCCTCAGCGCATCTCATAAGCACAAGAATTTCTGTCATGCTAAGGATCATATGCTCAGCCTTGTCAACTCCTTTGCCATCAAACTATTGAGGCTAGAGTTTCAGACACTAACGATTGTGCAAACTCTTGGAGAGGTGGTAGTGGTGGTGATAGCGGCAGTGGCGGCTGTAATGCCTGACTATCACCATTATAACTATCCTCATGTTGTACCTCTGGGTGTTGAAGAGGTGGTGGCGACTGTAATGTCTAGCTATCACCAATATAATTATCCTCATGTTGTACCTCTGGGTGTTGGACTCTCTGCCTGTGACCACAACCACGACCACGACCCCTTTGGGCCTCAGTATTATTGACGACATTTCCTTCACGTCCACACCCAGGAGCTCCACATCTGGTCATCATCTATACACATAGTACATAATTAGGAATAAAATCAAGGAGATCGATGCAATGACTCTAATACTCTAAGTACTTCGGGAACGTCAAGAGTGTCACACCCAACTCCGTGACTACGTTCTAATCTCAATTATTGCATCTCTTGATAATGTTTAGCAATTCTAAAAATAAAATCGACAAAACCTCCCTCTCTTACTTTCTTGTGTTATTTGCTAATATATACAAAATATGCATATATATATTCATCAAAGTTTAAATAAAAGTTATAAGGCATCCCATTCACACACACTATATAACACCAAGTGGATCAAATTATATACGATCTTACAAAAAGTTCTTCTCAAACTTAATTATAATATCTAAAACTATCAATATGCATGCTCCCAAAAACAAAAGTGAAGGGGGAAATAAAAGTGCTCCAACGGCTCGACATCTTTTATATACAACAAAATAGGCTCCGAGTCGACTCAACTCGAAAACTTATGAGTATCTAAAAAATTTAAAATAAATACTGTGAGCGACAATCATTTGCTCAGTGAGTGGAATAAAAGTACAACATAGGGAACAATACGAGTGCATATAATATTAAATAATCGCATTTTCCATATGATAAAAGATTTAAAGCATCATATATTAACATAAATTGTCAAATCATATGAACTTTCACATGGTAAAATTAACTCAAGATATTATCATTTTCATAATTAAACTCCAAACATGTGTCATCTCACATACTCATCATGGGTCAATATCCTTCCATGATTGTGTGTCATACAATTAAGCAGAGCTTCACAATAATGAATTCTCAGATACGTAGAGCAAATCATGGGTCAATACATATCCCTCCATGATTGTGTGTCATACAGTTAAACACAATTTCACAATCGCGATTTCTTGTGATACGTAGAGCAAATAATGGGTCAATACGTATCTGAGCTTCAGAATTATGACTCTCGGATACGTAGAGCATTACATGTGTCAATACGTGCATACAAAGCAGCTCCCAAAGGGCAAAGACACCCGATATACACCCCAAAGACTTTATATATATCGAATGCGGTCCCAAAGACCTTTTTCATTCAGCATGGTCAATGTACACATGAAGTTTTATAATAACAAAATAACATGAACTTATTTTAAGTTCACAAGATTTGTTCCATGAAAATATTTTGATATAAGAGGATACTCCATCTCATATGAAATCTTTGAAATATATCATAAATACATTTCTTAACTCAAAGTATGTTTCAATACTAATAATAATTTTTGTTTGAAATAATATCATAAATAAAGGAAAACACATGCCATTTTTTTATGTTGTAAATTTACACACTCATCTTATATTTTATCCCTTTAAGGAAGTTTAGAGTTCCTCCCTTTCACTTGTACCTTATGTTTTCCTACAAGTAATAATGTCTTTTTACTTTCCAATTACTAGTAAGGTAATATGCAATGCATGCTCATCATGCATCAATTCTTATGCACCCTAAAATGTATATAATCTCCTCTAATACTAATTTATAATTTCATATATTTTTGTTCACAGGCTATTTCACAATTTGAACTTCTCAATCCTGCATAGCTTAACTAGGTGTTGTCTCAAGATTGCAGACTGAGTGTAATAATTCATAAGGTCTTAACCACATGAGCAAATATTATGACGCTAGATAAATTAGAAATTAGACTTACTAAGGTTTCCTAAACTCTCAAATATCATTAACTAAGTCCAAATGAGAGAAATCTGATCTAGGGTTTGTGCCATAACAGACTGTGTGTCACTGAAAGATTAATTTATGTATTTCTTTATACTTGTTCATTTAACTAGATCATAATTTTTCTGAAAACTAGACTTCCTTATTAGTTTTTCATAAAACTTATATAATTAAACTCCTTGTATAACTTTATAACAAAAATAGTTAATTCGGGTCGTGATCTGTCAATGTCCTAGAATGTGACAGAAGATTCACTGTGAAATGAAAAATTCATTTCTCCCAAAATAAAAATTCAAATAGGATGATTCCACCTCTCACAGAAGCCATAGAATGTTTAATTAATTATCCAAATTTCAAACCCTAATTCATTATATTATAACCGTACCATAATTTACAAATTGAACCTGTATCAGACTCAGGACAAGATGAGTGACCAGCGAAGCTAAATTCATAACTTTCTCAATGAAACTCCTTTTTAGTTGATTCCAGAGGCCATGGAAAGCTAACCTCGAATGGATTAGCAATACAAAAATTTATAATTTATGGTTCGTTAATCATGAAGGAAATATCTTCTCAAGCAGAAGGACAATTTTTGAATAAAAAACTCACCTTGAACAGTCTATGTTCCCAATTTTCCCCAGGTCATTTCTTTTGAGTTCTTCCTCTGGTAATGTTTTGGCCATCAAAGGATAACGTTAAGTTATTTATATATTTGTTTTAGAATTTTTCTGACATCATATGATGGTTTGAAAAAATATTCATCTAAGCAACTGTTCACCTGTCTGCTGGAACTTAAGTGATGGCCAATTATTTTTTTTGTCATAACTAAGTATTTTAACTCTAATTAAGCTTACTTAATCTTATTTGGACATATATTATAATATTTAAAAATTTTACAATTTATTTCTAATAAACTTATGTAATTACTTTGTAAAATTTATCGACAATTAAGTAATCATTATATTCTAATCGGAATATTAATTAGTATATACAACTATCACTAAATGAACATCCAAACTAACATAATATATTAATTAAATGTATGATTATGCAAAGATGATGTTTGTAGAGCACGTCCGTGACAAAGAGAGTCTCCACGACGAGCTCTCATATTATAAATGTAATGCCCCTAAATCGCCCTTGCCACATGGCATGGTTCAATTGAGGGTCGCTACTAAAAATGTTATGCTTTGACTAAAATATTGATTTTGATTGATTCCTTGACCAATCTACCATATAAGCAGAAGACATAATAGAACTATCACTAAATATATCAATAAATGATGAAGTCCAACAAAATATCTAATGCGAATTATAATGTCGATAATATCAGCTGCTAAGGCGGAAGTCTAAAGTAAAGAGATGAGGACAATGTCCTAAGACTACTCCATCTCTTGAGCTCATACTTCATTACTTTGATTACCTGTAGGATCAATGCAGGAGAAATAATAACCCATGAGATTCGCAGCCCAATAGGTAGATAATAAACTAATGGATAAATAGTAACAATAAAGAAGCATGTAGTTAGTGTAAACATAATCATCACTGAAATAATCAATGAAAAAATCAAGACTGTGCTTAAAAAAGAATCAATGGAATGATGCCATGTTCTAAGTATAATCAAATGGATGATCAATAGTATAAGTGGAATAAAATAGTACGATGCACTAAATAAGATTAATAGAACAAATCAATAGAAAAGATCAATATTATACTTTGGGTAGAATCAATAAAGTAAATCAAATGGTGTGCCTTGAATAAAATAATAGGAGAATCAAGACTATGCTCTGAGTGAACCAAGACATGCAATAATTTGAGCTTTGATTACACAAATGGCATGCAGACAAACACTTCATATGAATCATAATGAATGTAGAAAACTCGTCTTACATCGGCGTAAGACCATGAAAGCTGTTATAGCTCTATTGATGTTATCATGTAATCTAGTCACCTTACGTTGGATCGTACACGTCTGAGTCTATAATCAACTAGCTACAAAACTCACCAAATACATATATAATCCCACTAACACCTATTGCCATATCCATTTGGTAATATGAAAAGTAATTAATAATTCTATTAATCATATGTATATATATAACTATCCTTATCTCCTTTTATTTATTTATATTAGTAATATATTTTTTTTGCTACAAATATTACTTAGCCACTTCAAATCTTCAGTGCACAAAATAATCTCGTTTACTCAACACCTAAATATATTTTTTAGACCAATATCATTAATATAATAATGAATTTAATGTGTGTGTTGAGCGCTTTTCATGTGAAGCATGTATTCAAGCAACTTTACATATACTTTTCTTTATTTTTTGATATATTTCTTTATTAATAATTTAAATGATCATTCATGATAACAAAAATGCGATTCAAATCATCAATAATAATTATATTCATCATTTTTAAAATTTTACGAACTTATGCACATTATTATCCTTTGTACTAGATATAATCATTTTTTATAACTTATTATGCTATATAACTATCTTATGTTATAATCAATTATCATCAAAACTATTAATGAAGAAAGATATCAAAAAAAAAAATTGTATGTGTAAAGTCGCTTAATAGGCGTTTCACACGAAAAGCACTTGATACGCGCATTAAACCCTAATATAATATCCATATTAATTCATTTATGAAATTTCCATTTTTATTGGATTTCTCATGCATTCAGGCCTAATTGTACTGAGTTTCTTTATGAATGAAATACTTATTCAATCATCATTAGTTAGTAGTTGTCTATAATACCAATTATTATTTGACTATTAATTAGATTATTTTAATCAATTAATGTTTCCCTATTTTAATGATTAGTTATCTGGTCACATGGTTAGGAATTAGGCATTAATCTTATTTGGAAGTTTCTTTCGTCACTCCTTACTATTAGTTTAGCAACTTAACAGCGATGTTCATATCTAATATGTTAAACTATAGTCAATAAACAAATTCTTATTATCCTAAAAAATAGAAAATTAAGACAAGAATTTGAAATTCAAATCAATCACGATGAATAACACCTAATCTACTCATGTTCTAGAGTTTACCATGCCCTCAGCACCATTTACGAATTCTTAGACCATTTAACCCTAGCTTGAGGCCATTGAAGTAAATAACCCTAGTGTGACATCTGGGTTCACAAATATACCTTGACTAGTTCTACAACCACCTCCTTACAATATAAATTCCTCTCGATCTTCAAAAAAATTTGAAAAGTAATTTATCTAAGAAAGTTCCATTATTACTTCATTCACTTTATTTTTGGCCGTGCATTTCTTCATTTTTTTATTTTTCATTGAACTCCGTCTTTCTTTTCTTTTTCTTTTTAACCCTTCCAGTCCTCATTCCTTTCACGAGTCAATAGGCTAAAAACAAAAAAAAAAAAAGAAAGTTCCTCTCAACACTTGCTTGACTTTTCTTCTGAGAATACTCACTCTAGTGTTGGAGATGCCTAGTGTGGCATACTCTTATCCATCTCAAGTGAGACAAAAGTGTGCTAATTATTGAGGCAAGAGAAACTTTTCACAAATTTTTTTACCATTTTTACAGGAATACTATGAAGACATTTGAAATTATTTATTAAAGGACATAGAAAGAAACTTTCTGAGTCGTAAAAGGAATAACAACTACAAGAGGGCATGATTTTTTTCTTTATAACTTAATCAATACTTAAACTTCCTCTCCATAAGTCAAATTATATTTCAAGTAACTAAGGAAAGATAGAATTTAGGATCTTAGGTCATTGTGAAAGGAGTCAAACATAAAGTCACGACTTTGACCCAAACTAGGGTTAATAAAATTTTCATGTGATTCTTCAAGGATGCTAAAAAATATGTTGTTATAGGGACTAAAGGTCATGGGTGATTCTTATATTTCTTTCTAGCTAGTACTTGAAAATCAAGCAAGGATATTCATAAAGAGGGTGATACGACATGTTGCTTCTAAATGATAAATGCAATGCAAGGATCACATATTCAGAAGAAGTATAGAACATGCCATTATTTTAGAAAAAAACTTATGGTAGTTTAAAGTAGAGAAATGTGACATTAACTTCCTTAAATTTAAATTCAGCACTGCCCTAAGTGTTGATCTAAGTTGAGAGTATATATGGGTGGCTGCTTGGATGTATGCTTGTGGGTCAAATATATTTCTGGGTCATAAAATAGTGCTCTTTAGTGGTGCTTAAATGACTTAGCTATTTTGAAGTAATGTAGTTTAGTTAACTATACTATTCTTATCTACACAAAAATACATTTAATCAGCACAATATATTATATTTGCATTATAATGAGAGTAATTGAAAGTGAAAAGTAGGAGAGTGTGTAGTTGGGAGTAGTTTCAATATGTGGGGGTAGATATGCTCTCTTTCATAGTTCCTCTTCGGATGGGTTATGGAGGGAGTTTGAAATAAACATGGGCTTTTGAAAATTAAGCCCGGTGTGCTGATTGCTCCAAAGACAAGTTAAAAAAAAAAGTAAAGATGATTTCTTAGATTGGTTGCCTCTTAATAAGCACCATTGTTCATAGTTCTAAGCTAGACTTGATTATTTTGACTAAAGAGAGTATACGTGGTACCATGGTGATGGTTGCTAACTTTAACACTTCCCCCTAATCAATTTTCTTAATGCTCATATATGGACATTTTAACTTTCCATTATCAATTCCCTGCTTTTCAACTGAGGATACCATTCTCAAAACAGGTTGTGGCCACTCCATGGATTTCTTATTCAAAGATTCTTCAATGTTGTATGTGATCTCAAGAATCTCTGGTGTCCATCTTGTAATTTTAACATCCATAGTGGCAACTTCATGTTTATATTTTTCTATCGTCTTTTCAAGAAAGAGGTAGCTTTCCCTAGGTTTAGATTTCTCTCAATCCATTAGGTATCTTTCCCTTTTGATTTTGATTGCTGAATATTATTCAGTTGGTGTTAGCCCTTATTGATATGTGGATGAAATTTTTTCTATTGCTGCAAAAGTGAAGGAATATGTAGAAAATATCTTCATCTACAACTTGGGGGTTGTAAGGATTTTTGGAGATGTAGCTATAGCCAATTGGCTGAATGTTGGGAGTAAATATATAAATATGGTTTCAATTTCTAACTTCTAGAAGTGACAGTAGTTTTGGAGTCATCTAGGATCATAATTTGAGCCATTCATATATTTATGTTGGTTAATGACATTCAATAATTTTTTGCACCATAATAAAGTGACTTCCGAGTTGCCTCCGAATAAAGCTTGGTTAAGGATATACATGAATCATGTAGGATAGCATCTTCCAAGTTGCCTCCAAATAAGACTTAACAATTTTTAGTAGTATGGATTGAAGAACTGGGCCAACTGGGGCAGATATTGATATGGGGCTAGAAAGATTCTAAGCCTAGTAGGGTTGTCTTGATTCATGTTGTTCCTTTCCATAGCCCTTTCGGTAACCCCTTCCACCCTAGTTATGAATTGGCCTAGTATGGTTGCCTTGATTCATGTTGTTCCTTTCCATAGCTCTTTGAACAATCCCTTCTACCTTAGTTGTGAACTAATCCCAACTTTCAGTATCTTGTCATCTTGATGTTTGCATTCAATTTCTATAGTCGAGGGCAACTTTTTCAATCAATTCATAATTTCCATTTATATTCTTTGTCAGGAATGTGCCTCCAACTTTTGAAAGTCGTAAAAATTTTGAACAATTATCCACTTTTGAAAGTCATGGTGTAGACACATTCTCGGCTTATCATTGAATCTTTCATAAGCTTCATTCTTCCGATGTAGAAATACTAATTTGATTTTTCATTCTTAATATCTTCTTTAGAGGAAAAAATCTAGATAAAAATACTGTGACAAGTTGGTCCTTTGTCCTTATAGTTTCCGGCACAATTCATCTAATTCATATATGCCCTATTCCTAGTGAAAATAGAATAGGAGTCTCACAACATCATTTGTTACTTCATTATATTTGAAGGTATCACAAACTTTTAGAAAGGTGATAGGATGTTGATTTGGGTCTTTAGTAGATAATCCTCCGTAACGCCTCCAAATTTTGTCCACTTGACACGCAACAATTGTGTTAGTCTGGGTTGGCATTATCTTTGTATAGAACTTTTTTTTGGACTTTCTTATTCCAATAAGGCAATAAATATAATAATGAACAATAATAACTACTTTCCTAAAAATGCGAAATCTGACTAATTTATAACAACTAATAATACTCAAAATAAGAAAATAATGAGGACGCTAACAATTCTACTGTTCCAAAAAGTCCTCTAACCATCACACTATAGGGCATCTATTACATCATTAATAACCATAAGGAAATTAAAATAACAATTTCTAAGACCGACTCCCATGTGAAACTATTTCACCACGAACTCTATTGCTGCACGTGCCTCCACCTGTGGGGTTTAAAATACAAGGACATAAAATATACGTGAGCTCTTATGCCCAATACATGGGGCAATAACTTAAAAAGAACAAAATTAGCAATTAAGTCATAGACATCAAAGAACATATAATAACAATGCCAAACATATATATGGGCCACCGTTGGATTATTATTTCATGGCTCACAAAATGGGTGCATTTTTGTAAATATCTTGATGATCTTGAATGGTGCCTATTTGTGAACCATCAAATGACGATCCAACGATAGCCCATATGTATGGGTCAGGTTTTGTCCCACATACTCCTTATTTCTTTTCCCTTTTATAGTTGCTCTTTCTTGTTGCACTATATATTTTACCTTAAACATTTTATAGTGAGTTTTATATGTGTTGTCCTAGGAGATTGACTTTCTTTATTATGAATAAACATCACACTTTCATGTGACTATAAAAAAATGGGTCAAAGTAATCAAACAAAGACTAGATAAGCGTTTACTTACTCAAAATAAACTATCGATCGCGTTCGTTGATGAGGGGCGTCAGGCGTTGCAGTTGCAGCCGTTGCGACGAGGACGAGGAGCTGATGTTAGGGTTCACATTTTATTCTCCATAAGGAAGAAGATCTAAGCCGTTCAAAACTAACAGAGATCAGTATAAAGAAAAAATAAAAAAAAGGAAGAAAAAACTGACCATCAAATCTCATCGGATGGTCTGAATGGCTCTTAAGCTGCCTAAGCTTAGCAGCCAGTCTTTACCCTATCAAATTTATTTTAGAATATATTAAAACATGAGTGGGTCTAATCTATGGGTAAAATATAAAAAAATGTCTGATAGGCGAATAGAACTGGGAGTAGACACCAATGATTTTTTTTATTGAGAAAAAAATAAGTTGGTACAATTGGTTGAATAGAAAAATTAAATGATGAAAACCTGACAACACGTATGTTAAATTACCCGGAAAGATATACGTATTTTCTTAAAACCACAGTTTGGGAATATTCGTGGAATTATGAATTGTCACGAGACCCTGTTTTTCCATATATTTAGCTTTTATAACAAGATAAAACATATTAGCAGCCTTTTATTTTTTTTCCTCTTATTATAAGATACCATTTATCTATTTAATTCCGATAATAATCAAGAGCATGTATTAATTAATAATTAATAATTAATAATATTATAAGGGGGCATAATAAAATCTTATCGCCGGAATTTTTAAAGTCCCAAAAATCTATCGTTGGTCCCGACGAAATCTCTGGGCGGTCAACCACAATATATCCGCTGTCGGATCGCGCAAGCCCACCAAATCTCAGCCGTCCGTTTATTCGGTCCCCACACACCGCCAGAAACACACGAATTGCGCCTCTCCCGATATCTTGAGCCGCGTGCTTCGCGTCCGTTCCTTTTTTCAATTATTTTCTTTTATTTTCCCACACGCGGGATTCCCCGTTTACAAAAAGTTGCACATTTCCGCTGTTCGGAACGAACACGGAGCACGACTGCTGATGGCGCACGCCCAATAGTCTTAGCCTTTTAGGTCATAATGGCTCTTCTTTCGAAAATATTAGATAAAAAATAAATAAATCATTAATTGAGGCGAATTGAGAACTGTTTGATGTTTCGCTCCTCACAGCGGATCCTCTTATCATCTCCATTGTAATCGCTTGGCGGAGCGCGCCACTCGTTCGTCGTCGCTTCTCCCCTTCTCCTGCTCCTCTCTCTCTTACCCAAACCCTAAACCTAACTTTTCTTTTTAACGACTAATAAGTCCAATTCGATCACAGCAAATTCACATAAAAGCTCTCTAATTTTTTCCGTTCCGCCTCTTCTTTCTTAGATTCCAATTTTGCAATCCAAAAACTTTGCTTGCATTTTGTAGAAAGGAGGGAAAGAAAAAAAAGGAATCATCTTTTGCTGTAAAAATCACGAGTTTGTTCCCTTTTCTGGAATAAAAATCCCGACTTTATTCGTCTATATAAACGCATAAACGATGCAGGCCTCTTGCTCTCCTCGAACCCTCGACATGGCGGTTCCCCTGCCGCACCTTCTCTACTCTGAGAAGCCCCTGGCGGCGGCGGCCACTCCCGCTATCACCAAGGCCCCTACCCCCGTCGCGGCGTCGCAAGATGATCTTAAGCGCATCGCCGCTCACCGGGCCGTGGAGTTCGTCGAGTCCGGCATGGTGCTGGGCCTCGGCACGGGCTCCACCGCCGCCCACGCCCTCGACCGCATCGGGGAGCTCCTCGGCTGCGGCGTCCTCAGCGACATCGTTGGCGTCCCCACCTCTAAGTGGGCGGCCGCCCGCGCCGCCGCCGTCGGTATCCCTCTCACCGACCTCAACACGCATCCGGTGATCGACCTCTCCATCGATGGCGCCGACGAGGTCGATCCGGCGCTCAACCTCGTCAAGGGCCGCGGGGGGTCTCTTCTCCGAGAGAAAATGGTCGAGGGCGCCAGCCGCAGGTTCGTGGTCATAGTCGACGAGTCGAAGTTGGTTCCCCGCATCGGGGGCAGCGGTCTCGCCGTCCCTGTGGAGGTCATCCCCTTCGGGTGGAAACTCACCCTCCAGCGCCTGCGCCAGTTGTTCGACGGAGTTCAGGGGTTCCACCTAAAGCTGCGGACTGCCAAGGAGAACCCTAAAGTTGGCGCCTTGGAGTTGGAAGAGGCCGAGCCGGAACCCTTCGTTACTGATAACGGGAACTACATCGTGGATTTGTACTTCGAGGATGGGATCCACCAAGACCTGAAGCTGGTGAGCGACGACATGCTCAGGATCACCGGAGTGGTTGAACACGGCATGTTCCTGGGACTGGCAACGTCTGTGATTGTCGCCAGTAAGAACGGGGTCAGGCTGGTGGAGAAGGAGGTGAGATGAGATCAACAACCATCTCCAATAAAAATTATTATATGGAGAAAGAAGGCGGACGGGCCACGTTTTATACGTCTGCTTAAATGGTCAAGAAGGATGCATAAATATTCTGCTCTTTAGGTGTTACTTAGGTAATGGTATGGGTACTTTACATTTGACAAGAAGCATAGAAGCTTGCCTTAATTTTTCTTTTATGCATTTCTGTCTTGAATATTATTATTGGTGAAGGATTTGGTGTTTCTACTCCGTGAACTTTTGGCTGGGAATCCAATTGAATTATCACAATGTTTACTAGATGGCATGCATCATTCTTTCCTCTTCTTCTTTTGTGGTGCCCATGTTGTTTTCTTCTGATTATACAAGCATTAAAATTGGTGATGTCATGTTACTCACTGGCTGATGAGCGCTTTCTCATTGCACTACAAAATTTTGCCCATCCTTTTATCTTGTAGTTTGGGGCTTGGTTTTCTACCTGATCTTTGCTGCAATTCTGATCCTTGATAAATTATGCTTATATTCCCTTGTTTATAGTTATGGTTTCTGTTGATGGATGCAAGTACTGTGATTTCTACTGGTTAGGTATCAGTTATAAGAGAGAATGACTGCCTTTGTGCTTCATTTTATGATGTTACTTACAATTTTATCTTTTCGGCATTTATGCAATTCTTCCTGTGCATTCTTTCTGATTTGGTGGTAATCCCCAGTATTCAGAATCCCAGTAAACGATTATTATCCAGAGGGATTCTGCAAGCGGGATGTTTCTCTGTAATCCAATCGCTCTGAAATTGTATCTTAAGGCCTGATTCTATTTGTTTCTTCATCTCAGAGTCTATTTGTTCTTTGTGAATTTTCTTGCAAAGTAATTTATTTCATATGTATTCTCTCTTCTTTCATTGTCTATACTTTACATCAAGTGTTATTCTCTTTGCTATCCTATTATGCCATCTAATATTTGTTGCCATGCCTTCTGTTTGCCTTTGTCCTGTCTTTCCCGGTTGTGTTTTGCCCATTTCTTGTTCTTGGATTGCTAGCTAACGTTTTGCTTTTTATGCAAAGAGTTAAAGGCCTACTCTGTCTGAAACATAGATCATCGACTCATGTTGTATTCTTCTCTGGCCATCACTTTCAAAATGGAGGAAAAACTTGAGTGCCTCTTTCCTTCCATTGCAAATATAAGTTGTCTTATTCTTTCTGTAACAACTAATACTTTTCATTTCCTTTTGGTTTGTTGTCATGTTACTTTGTACGGTAGTACTAGTGGCAATGTAGTTAGTATGCTAGAATTTGGTTACTTCTATTTAATTCGTGTAGAAGGAATATGATCATCTTCAAGGTTTACCCCTGCTAGATATAAATAATATTAGCTTAATATGTCTCAATCTTTTTAGTTGTATAGTGATCTTGGCTGTTGGCCTTTCTATTCTTACACTGATCTGATCAAAGTTTTTTTTTATCCTTTTACACTCGATTCTATGCCCAGTCTTTTTAGTTGTGATCTTGGCTGGTGGCCTTTCTATTTTTGCACTCATCTGATCCAAATTTTTATTTTGTATCTTGTTATACTAATTCTATTATATGATTCCTCTGTCTGGATGTTGAAAGTTGTCTTGACTAGATGAAATCATACAATCGTGCTGATATATCTTCACTTGCCTAAACGAGTTTGACCAAGTTAACTTGCCTTAGTAAATATTAGTTTGCTGGCTCAGGTATCGGACTCCACTGCAATAATAAAAAATCAGCATCGGCTTTGGATGTGTGGGGGAGGGATTTGCGATGGGGTTTGTCCATTCCGATTCAATGTTAACGGTTTAGGTGGAATTGGCTGGATCGGGTCAAATTGGGTACTCGAACTGAATAATATAAATGAATAGAAATAGTAAAATAGGTTAAAGAGATGTCGTAATGTCCTTTGTGATAAATAGATTAATAATATAAGATATAATATAATAAAGTAAAATTAAATAATTCAAATATAATAATATTATAAAGGAAGTATAAGTTACATTGCCAATCAAATGTTCACTAAACAAAAAAAAATCATTAATTATAAAATAAAAATATCAATGAAATTTCATATGTATGACGATAAGAACAGAATAATGCATTTTGAGTATAAATTTCAACTACAAATATATAGAAATAATATATGAATTATTTTTTCATTTTTTAAAAAATTTTCGAACTTAACTAAGATTGTATCATTTAAATGGGTTAGATTGAATTCAGGTATAACTCTAGAGTTATTCTCTCGCTCACCTAACCACCTGAACCCCTCCAATAACCCTCCCTCCCGGCCAACCCTTTCCCCCCTCCCCCCTCAAATCACATTCCCCTCCCCTCACCAGTCTACCTCTGTTAATCTTGGGGCTCCTCCCTTCTCCCACCGTCTCTTCTCTTTCGATCTTACTCTTAATCTGCTTACTCTTAATCTGATATCGTTCGTGGCGCTCGACAGCCTACTCCGATCTAGATCTCTCTTCGGTAGTTTTGGGCTCTCTAGGCTACTACTACTGATGAAGTTGTCATACTAACGTCCAACGTTGCGCCTTACTCCAAATGCCTCCGTCATTGCTTGATCGAAATATTCATTAGAGACTATGCTTCTCATCGGGATGGCCTCAGGGAAGTTTGGGGCTCTGCCTTCCTCCGATTCATATATGCATTAGGTAACTCTTTCTACCTTTTCACGTATGATAACGATGCCCATCGTCTGCAGATTCTCACCAACGACCCTTGGGAGTTCGGACACCATCTACTTCTCGTCACATCGGTGTCCTTGTTTCTCCGCCTGGACGATGCCGCCTCCATTGCTGCTCCCATGTGGCTCTAGTTCCTGGTCTTATGCTTGAGTTGAGGAATCCCTCGTCTTAGACATATAACTGCTTCTTTCGGCTCCCTGCTTTGTGTCGATGAGGTGACATTGTTGATAGTTGACTCCCCTTGAGCTCATGCGTGTGTTGAAATTGCAGCTCTCGACCCCGTTGAAATAGGCTACCTAGATCTCCCTCCGCAATGGTGACATGTATCTTTAGTAGATTACTTATGAAAATCTCCCAATGTTCTATTACCGTTGCGGCATTGAGGCATGCCATGCTCCTGGCGACGCCTCTCCATGGTCTTGTTATTCGGTCCTTGGTTGCGTGCTCATCCGTCGTGTCCATATGGAGCTCAATGGGTGTCAGGGGGCACTATGGATTCATCCGATGACTGCCTTTTTATTGAAACCATGGCGCTAGCGGACAACCTGCTCGACCTGAATCACCTCGATGTCCTAGCTCGCCCGATTCTCCCCGGCAGGCCCCCCAATGGTCAGCACCCGATGCTCGCACGTGGTTTGTAGCGTTGGTATGTTGATCGTTGTGATGATGCCACCCGTTAGCGATCGTACGATCTCACTCTCTTATGCCACATCATCGATCTTCACCTCTCCTCCACAGTTTGATTCGCGATGCTTGGATGGGTGCGATGCCCCGTGGAAAACACTCTTCCACGCTTGCCACCTCGGGACCCTATGCCTCGGGAGCGGGTTGAGTCCTCGCTCCATCTGGGCTTTCCACGTGCTCTGCTTCTGGGCTTTTCTCTTCTTGATCTTTCAGTATCCTTGAGTCACCCCCTCTCACCCTCCTTTCGATTTTCCCCTTACACTCTCCTCGACCCTGATGTTCTATTTCCTTCCCCCGCTCCTTCCCATCCCCTTCCATACCGCCCTCCAAGGGTGCCTCTTTCCTTTGTGGCCTCCTCTCCCACTGTGGCTCCCCCATCCTCTTCTACTAATCTTGTCTCAGATCATGCGACGTTGGCTGTCCATGTTGCGAAGTGCTTGATGGTGGCCGCCGCCCCAATGACCTCGCTCGACGACTCCTCGACGAAAGAATCGGAGGACTTGAACCTAGCACTTTCACCTCAGTCAGAGAGGAGCTACACCGGCCGCTTTCACCGGCCCCTTCGTTCACCCTCCATCCTCGTTCGGTGCCGTTGGATGGCCGTGACAAATGTAAGAAGAAAACCTCCCACATTCTTGATGACTCATCTATTTCTTTGTCTGTGCAGCTACGGTTGGAGGGCGGCGAGTTAACTTCCTCATGAAGATCCTTGCGTGGAACTGCTGGGGCACATTCCGATCAAAGATTAGAGATAGACTTAGGAATTTATTACTCGTTCATTCTTCTAATTTCAATCTCATTAGAAAGCAATGTTGGATATGTAAAGTCTAAATATGTGATTCGTCGGCTAGGTCCCTCTTGGAATGACATCTTTTGTGAGGAATTAGGCTCATTGAGTGTTATTATCCTGGTCTGACACCGTCGGGATATCCATGTTACTCTTCTCCTTACTTCCGATTACATTATGCATTCTGCGATTTCTTTTGAAGGTTTTCATTTTTATGCAAGTCATTTACTTGCCGATAGGAACTTACTTTGGAACATGCTTACAAATATTAGATCGATTGACTTTCCTTAGGCTTTCATTGGAGATTTTAATTTCATACTTTCTACTAAGGATAAAAAAAGGGGGCAACTAGTTTCGGTATTCTAATTCTATTAGATATCTCTAGCAGTTTATCGATAACCATGAAATGTTTGATATAAATCTATCTGATAACCTTTATACTTGTATAATAATCGGTCGAGCTTAGCTAGAATCCTCTATCGCCTTGATTGATTGTCAACCACTTCTAGCTGGATGCTTTCTCCGGTGTTGACCTCTCTACACTCCCTCGCTGCGCGTCTGATATGCGTTTATACTCTTTTCTTCCAACCATTGCGCCCCTCACTCCCGCTCATTCAAGTATGAGCAATTCTAGTTTTAGTTCCTTGTGGTTCGAGAGATCGTGCGCAAGTATTAGACTTTCCCTTCCCCTAATTCCTCCATCCCTAATGCACTCCAATCCATTCGGCGAGCAATCTAGCATTGGAATCGAGATGTTTTGGGGCGACTTGAGGTTCAAACGGATGAGGCTATGGCCCATATCGCGCACCATGAGTTGCTCGACTCCATTTTCGATTTGTCTAAGGATGGCCTCGCCGCCCTTGTACTGTATCCTACCTTTTACATGTTGTCCTCCTTCGCCAAATTAGTGGTGGAGCTAGGCTCTGTTGGAGTAAAGTTTTAGTACCCTATATAATTATATTTTGATGATACAAACCTCGAAAGAGTAGAGTTATACGTCGAAAAGGTTTAAATAGAAATGAGTTGTTTCATGCATTAAACTTTCGATTAATAATTATCTATATTCCCATGAGATGTATATTAAGAGATGAATATCAAAGTTGTAGAAAATTCTGTTAGCTTTTCACAAAATTTAAGATTATCTCATTTGGATAACTATGCAGAAAGTTATGTTCAAAATAGTGCAGGACGATCAACCTACCGATTGAAGCACTGATCGACCGATCAGACATTCTGGTCGATCGGCCAATGCATAAATCACCCAATTCAATGTTGAGACTGCACCGGTCGATAGCTCGATCATTGCACCAGACGACCGATCAGCGCAGAGATGAATTTCAGGAAAGTCGAGACTATACCAATCGATGAATCAGTCGATAGACTGGTCGACCGATCAGTCGCGCTCACTGAGCAAATCGCGCAAGGGTCATATTGACCAATCAATCGATCCATTAATACGATCGATCGATCTCCGATTGAAATGAACAATAACGACTAGTTTTGATCAAATCAAAGAGCAACAACTATATTATCCGAAGAGGCCTATAAAAGAAAGATCAAGGAGTTCAGAATTCAACAAGTACTCAAGGGAAACATCAAGCATCAAAGGAAAATTATTTTCTTGAAGTTATTATCAAATCTTCTCTTCTTTTTTCTTCTTTTCTTATGAGGTTGGTATTGTACGAGAGAGAAATACTTACTTAGAAAATTGAGTGTGAGCTCCAGTGTATAAGATGTTATATCTTACCTCTCGGGTTAGAGAAAAGATAAGCTTCTTAGAAGGAGGAGTGTATCTTACCTCTCGAAGTGGAGAAAAGATGGTGTGGTGTAAAGGATTTCTTCCTTGCCTCGTCAACAATCCATCGTGCACTTTGTGTTGGCTTTCTCTCCCCCTATCCTTCGTATCTTTTGATGCATGTGATTTGATTGTTATTGCATTGATTTGAATATTAACGAATTGATTTTGAGCTTCTGCGACGTATTTTGTAAAATCGGTATTTTTGAATTTAAACACCAATTCACTCCCTCTTGGTGCCTTGGGATCATACATTTGGTATCATAGCAGGTTGCTCTTGTTTTAATATTTAAACGTCTTTAGAGCTACGACATCAAGTGAATTTAGTTTTTCCGAAGGTCAATCAATTAATCGTCCTCCGCTTTTTAATGCATCAAATTTTGCATATTATAAAATTAGAATACAAGCATACATATGTTCTATTGATATTTACATGTGAGGTATTGTTAAAAAAAGGTATTTATTTACATGAAAAATTACCTTTAGAATATACGAAAGAGAAACAATTTTTACAACACTTGATTGAAAAGCTAAAAATATTTTATATTGCACTTTGGATCCAACAAAGTTTAATCGAATGTCTAGTTGTCAAAGTGCAAATGAGATTTGGAATAAACTCATTATTACTTATGAAGAAATGGATAAAGTTAAAGAATCTAGATTAATCAATATGGCTCTTTTAAAATGTATGAAAAAGAATTCATAAATGAAATGGTTGTACGATTTAACAATATTGTGGTTGGCTTAGTCTCCTTGGGCGAGCCAAGAACTAATTCTCAAAAGGTGAAAAAGTTTTTCAGGTCTCTCTTCTCCAAATGACATACAAAGAGAACCATGATTGAAGAAAAAGACTTGAACAAACTAGTTTTGATGATCTTATTGGTTCACTCTTAACCTATGAGATCGAAATTCAGAAAGATGAAGAAGCAAATGCTTCAAAAAAACATTAGCATTAAAAGCAAACAAAGAAGAAGACGACTCAAGAGAAGAAGAAGTGGATGAAAAGAGACTCGCATGTTATACAAGAAATTTTGATAAATATCTCAAGTTGGTGAAAAATAAAGAGAAGAATAAGAAGTCAACTAGAAGATCATGCAAACATTTTCAAGAAAGATACTCAAGTCCCAGAAAGAATGACAAAGAAGAAACACTTCATAAAGGAAAGAAGAAGAAAATATAAAGAATTAAGTGAATGTGAAGCAAATGACTTATCAAGCTCTTCTAATGAGGATGCATACCTATGTCTAATAGTACATAACAATGAGGTAACTTCTAACTCTTCTAATTCAGATAATGATGAAGAAGATATTTTCTTTGATGTGCACAAAGAATTTTCCTCTCTTAAGAATTACTACATGCGTTTGGGAAATTAAAAGAAGAAAATGATACATGTTTTATGGAAAATAAAAATTTGAAAAATGAAATTGATTCTTAAAAAATTATACTTCATGTGAAATTTTAAAATTGACATGTTCGTTAGAAGAAGTAAAAAAGGAAAATATATATTTAAAAAATATATAAAATAAACTATTTCTCATGCAAAGAATTCTAATAAATATCTTGGATATGAAAATTCTTATTGAAAATCTAAACATTCTTATGATAAATCCTTGAAAAATTCACATATCACTTGTTTTGCATGTGAATTTCATGATCATTATGCACATCAATGCAAAGTAAGAAAACAATTTCAAAATGAAATGATATGAGTTCTAAAAGGAACCTTGACTAACAAAATTAGACCCAAAGTAGTTTGAGGTACCAAAGACTAAATAATTGTTTTTCAGGTGTGTCTCTCATAAAAGCAAAGAAAAAGTGGAATTTGAAAATGTGAAGACATAAAGTTCATGGTAAAAGTATCATTTTGAATTTACAAATATATAGATCTAACTTGATGTCCCTGTGAAAATGTTAACTAACATCATATTTTTTGCTCAAGCTTGTTATACATATGCTTGATACTTAAAAATCATGTGCATACAAAGTTGGTTGTACTTACTAGATTTCATTTAAACATCTGAAAATTTTGTGAGTTTGCAATTGAAATAAAATAAACTTTTAAAATATTACCTGAATTTTGGAGAACTATTAAAAATATCAATTCATTGGCTTCCATGAGCATGAACTTACATTTTTGTAAAATTACTTTATCATGGCTCCTATGTTTTAAGTTTAAAAATTTTCATGTTATAAGGATTTTGTCTCCTCATTCACAATGTTATATTGTTATTGTTTCTTTAAAAGAAAAGAAAAACATATATAGGACTAAAGGAAGATAGAAAGAGAGAAAATTGGTCATAATGATAAGGGGAGTTTGTTCAAAAGTTTAAAATATCATTTCCTCAATTCACTTTAAATGCGGCTTGTTACCCTTATTGTCAAATACTTGTTTATTTGATATTATTTAATTTAAATTTGACATATCATTGTTGTCTCAAAGTTTTATACAATATTATGATTCCTTATTTCTTGAGACATGGTATTTCATATTTTGCCATTATAAAGTAGTCATGAATGAATTTAGGGGGAGTTATTTTTTCCTATCGCGTATATTATACATGGCACTATTATTTATGATGTGATAATTTACATGGTTCTTATATGAAAAAAAGGGAGAATAAAATTTTTAAGAAGATGACATGATTAAGGGGGAATTACATATTGTTTCTTATATGCTTCATAGGCAAATTACTTTTTGATGAAACAAAAAGGGGAGAAGTATATGAGAAATATGACAAGAATATAAAGGAAATTTATATAGGATTATGAATATAACTCTATATGAAAAGTATCGATATGCACATAAGTCTTAATTATAAGGTAAGATCATTTTTGTATTCGTTTAAATATTAAAATATAGGAGAAATATGATAAGAATATAAGGGAAATTTATATAGGAGACATATATAATCCTTGATTTATTATGTGGGCTCTACGAATATAACTATATATGAAAAGTACCATACAATTAGTACTTTGTACATTTGTACATATGTAAGGAAAGCTTAGTTTTAGGGGGAGTAAAATTTATTTTATTCTTTTCTATTAATAATTGTCTATGTTACCATGAGATAATTAAGAAGTGAATATCAAAATTTTGTTAGCTTTTTGTAGAATTCAAGATTATCTCATTTGGATAACCATGTAAAAAGTTATGCTCAAAATAGTACAGGGCAGTCAACATGTCGATTGAAGCACCGATCGATCGATCAGACATACTGGTCGACTGGCCAATGCATAAATCACCCAGTTCAATGTCAAGACTACACTGTTGATAGTTCGGTCGTTGCACCGATCGACCGATCGGCACAGAGACAAATTTTAGACTATACCGGTCGATAGACCAATCAATCGAATAGCCGTCGTCACTGAGCAAATCGCGCAATGGTCACATAGACTGGTCGACCGGTTCATTAATGCGGTCGATCGATCCTCGGTTGAAATGAACAGTAATAACTAGTTTTGGCCAAATCAAATAGCAACGATCATATCATCTAAAGAGGCCTATTAAAGAAGACCAATGGGTTCAGAATTCAAAAAGCACTTAAGGAAAACTTAAAGCATCAAAGGAAAATTATTTTCTTGAAGTTATTATCAAATCTTCTCTTCTTTTCTTGTGAGGTTGATATTGTACAAGAGAGGAATACTTACTTAAAAAAATTGAGTGTGAGTATAAGAGGTTCTATCTTACTCTCGCGCTAGAGAAAAGATAAGCTTCCTAAAAGGAGAGATGTGTGTTACCTCTCGAAATGGAGAAAATGTGGTGTGATGTAAAGAGTTTCTTCCTTGCCCTATTTGGAATGAAGGAAGGGTGTTTAGTGAAATTTTTGACGGTCTTAAGGTGTGGCCGAACTTCGTCAATAATCAATCGTGCACTTTGTGTTGGCTTTCTCTCCCCCTCTCCTTATCATTTCATGCATGTGATTTGATTATTATTGCATTGTTTTGAATATTAATGAACTATTTTTTAGCTTCCATGATGTATTTTGTGAAATGAATATTTTCATATTTAAACACCAATTCATCCCCTCTTGGTGCCTTGGGATCCTACAGGCTCGAGTGTCATGGCTCTATCAGGGTGACCAAAACACCAAATTTTATCATTTACAAACCATCATCCGACGTAAGAAAAACCTCATCTGTCACATTCAACCTGAATCCGGCATGATCATTGATAGCCTGTTATAATCCAGTAGCACTTTGTTGACCATTACAAATCCTTGTGGCAGTCGACTCCTTATCCTAATATTCCCACTGATTGCTGGCCTCCTCTGCCGTGTCTAAACCCCTCCATTGTGGCCTCCCTCACTCGCCCCACCACTCCTACGAAGACCTAGGAAGTCATCTGGTCTATGCCTCTCGAATGGTTGAGTTTTACCGTGAATACTAGGACATTGTTGGGCCCAAGATTACTTCGATCCATAATCACCTCTCCCTGCCTCCGAATTGGAAGAACACTGCACTTATTTTCATCCCCAAAATCAAAACCCCTACCACCATCAAAGATGGTCAAAGACTATAGACCAATTTCTCTTTGTAACATTTTATACCGAATTATTTTTAAGATAATTGCCAATGGCTTTCGACCTTCCATTGGGGGACTTATCGATCGGATGCAAAACCGCATTTATTACTCGTGGAACCATCCAAGATAATATCCTCATCACTCAAGAATTAATGCAATCCCTTGCCTCTAAACGTAAAAAGTTCATGCTCATAAAGGCTGATATGAAGAAGGATTTCAATCGTGTCTCCTGACCCGATGTCACCCAGATCCTTAAGCTCATGAACTACCCCCATCTCTTCATTAGTTGGACCAACCTTTGTATCTGTTATCCTTCATTCTCTTGTGTTATTAACGAGTAGGCTTTCCCATACTTTTCTGCCCTTCGTGGTATTCGGTAGGGGATCCCTCTCATCGTACCTATTTATCATAGTGTCTCAAGTCTTCTTAATGCTAATTAACCAATTCGTCTCTCTTGGAAACATCCTATCTTTCCAAATAAATTCCTCCTTAAGCCATCTTCTTTATGCCGACGGCCTGGTGGTTTGTGTCCGCGTCACCAAAACCAACTGGAGGTAGCTTAAGTAGGTTCTCCACATTTATAATTATCTCACGGACCAATAGATGAACCCCTTAAATACACATTATATCTTCCTGACACACGTCCTCTCGTTGCAAGCAGTCATTTTCTACCTATCTCAATATTGCTTGGGCACCTACCTCTTCACCTATCTTGGTGCCCCACTTTCTAACAAACTCTTCACGTCCAAAGACAAAAAATTTATACTAAATCGAATCTCTCCTCGGCTCTCTTGTTGGCGGCGCCTACTTCTTAGCCAGGTTGGCCACGCCACCCTTATCAAATGCACCATGTCGTCCATACTACTTACTATCTTGGCTCAACTTATCTTTCTACCGGTACCTTGACATCACTCAAAAAGCTATCACGTTCATTTCTTTGGGATCCTAGTGGTGGTCATCGTGGATCTCATCTTGTTCGTTGGTATTGTCTCGCGCGGAGGGCATGCTTGCCATATGTAGTTATCGGCTCGTCTATTGCTCTCTTATTGTCAGCGTATCCTTAGCCTCTTTAATTGCACCAAGTCTCCTTGGAATCACCTCATTATTTCTAATTACTCCCCTATCCGGCTTTGGGACCCTCTTCCCTCCTCTGGCATTGCTTGGTCATGGCCCCTCATTATGGACTTCATCCCCCGACCTTAGGATGGCCTTCATGAAAACTATCGCCTCCGGGAAGGGGCACCTCGGTCCTCTTTGACCCTTGGATTTGCCTTATCCCCCTATAGCTCCAGACATACCTCAATATGGACATGGACATCAACTCCTTAAGAGTTTTTTATTTAATTATTAATCACTACTAAAATGCTCCCAACTATCACGATCTTTGATCAGACTCTCTGTGATACGATTTGTGATATTTACATTCCTGTTGACGCCTACGGTGACACATGAGTTTGGGTAACTGATGGCCAAGGACTCCCCACTACTAGTGCTGTGTACAAATTCATGAGTGACCAGATTTTGCCGAGACGTCCGATTGGAGGGTCACCTTAGACCAAAATTTGGCATATTTAGGTTCTCCCCAAGATTTTTTCATGGCAGTCTCCCCACGTTGGGCCTTATACACCAATTTGATGCTCTCCCTTTGTGGTCTAGCTATGGAAACTAAATACTCACTTATCATTCTTTTTTCTACCCAAACTACCTTCACCCATAATAGGTTGTTAGAGTTCTTTCTTTGAAAAATAAACTTCTCCTAATATTCTTTGCTGTAAATATAAATTTTGAAAACTTAATAATCATTTGACGAAAAATTAAAAATCAAACTAATAAATAAGATAAAAAGCGAGAGGAAAGAGCAATGTTGTAAAATTCAATTCGGACATCGACCCAAATTGATAACTTTGTTAGGAAATTGATGACTTTGTTAGGTTAAATCGATCAAATCAGATCGAACCAAATAGTTGAACAAAATAATATAAGTTAATAAATATGTTAAATATATTTTTCTCTTATTTTACCTTGTAAGATGCATAAAAAGAAAAAAATAATATAATAAATTAAAATAGAATAATTTTAAAGTCAAATAATATAATAAAATAAGTGTCACTTAAATAATTATTACATAAAAAATAAAATAAAAGATTTTCATAAGTATAAATAAAAAATATTGATAAAAAATGGAACAAGCATAAATTTCATATATATATATATATATACATATACGTCCTAATTTTTTAATTTTTTTAATTATTTTTTATTTTGAATTGATTGGATCACTCAAATCCGTGGAGTCCACCCTTTTGCTTCAGGTTCTCTCTCCTCTTCGTCTGCACACCGGCGCCGTCCCCGCGATTCGCACGCCGACGTCGCGCCTGCTCTCTCGCCGTCCCCGACATCGCCCGCTCGCGTCGCCGAGATCGCCCCCCGCCGCCGCCGCCCGCTCTCTCGCCTAGCTCGCCCGCCGCCGCCGCCCGCTCTCTCGCCGAGCTCGCCCGCCGCCGACGCCCGCTCTCTCGCCGAGATCGCCCGCCACCGACGCCGCTCCTAACAATCCCCCCCGCCCGCTCTGTCGCCTAGCTCGCCCGCCGCCGCCGCCGCTCCTAACAATTCCCCCGCCCGCTCTGTCGCCTAGATCGCCCGCGGCCGCCGCCGCTCCTAACACTCCCCCTCGCCCGCTCTGTCGCCGAGGTCCCCCGCCGCCAACCGAACCTGCGCCGATCTCGCCCTCGCCTCCCCCCGCTCGACCACTCGCCGCCACCGCCCGACAACCTTCGCCTCCGCCGACCAATCCACCGCAGGTATTAAATAGAAAGAGAAATAAAAATGATAAGTATTAAAATCTGATAATATCCGAAGGAAATGATCAAACGGCATAAATAAAATAAAAAAATGTTGAACGAATAAGAAATAAAAGTAATTTAAGATAAAATTAATGTAATCATTATTAAGAAAAAATAATTATTACCTATTAATAATTTAATATTCATATGTTGATAATTTCTATTTGTCATTATTAAAATTTTAAAAAATGAAATGATATTATATTAATATTTTATTAATAATATTTATGTACTATATTTTAAAATTATTATAAATAAAATCGGTTTAACTCGGTCGAATATGATCAGATCGGCTTAACGACAACTGAGGTAGCGGTCCAATTCTGATATCAGTCCACCGCCGTTGTCGGACGTTGCCGGGGGAGTTGGTGGACACCGCCACTTAGCGCTCAAAGAGGTGATGAAACGGGGGATTGATCTGTTGAGTCGCGCTCGTTGAAGAGACTTTTACGATTCCAGGCCCTCGTGCTTGTGACAATTAACAGTATAGTTGGTCATCGAATCGGAGCATTCGAATCAATTCCCTTTGCCTTGTCCCCTTATCGCTCACACTCGCAACCGCAGGCACAGAGTTGGAGCACCATCGTTTCCATCAACGCATCTCCATCCTCATCTGTCCACGCAAATATCCGCTTGCTGAAAAAGAGGGGTCAGAAGAAGGATGGATCTGCTTCGCCAATTTGAACTCATTTTGCAATCAGATAAGCTCATGTATGCTCTTCACAATGCATTCATTTCGCCCCATTTGTCGTTCTTTCTTCTGTTTGCTGTTGTGTTTTTAAATCTGGTGGTTTTCTGTTGCTTTTTGTTGTTATTTTTGCACCGAATGCTATAAATCTAACCTCCCACTTTTGACATTGCAATAAAATATTATTTTAATTTGTGTGTCAAGTAAACTCCCACATCTGATTTTGCTGTTTTTTTTTCTTTTCGATTCCTTTTCGTAATGTTTTGCTATGTAGTTTGATGTTGTTATTAATTCCATTTGTGCAGCGATGAGTTGGGCTTCCTACACCCTACCCAATTTGCATCACTAGGTGAAAGTTCAAGCAGTCTTTTACCAGACGCTAGTGCAGAAGTATCAGAACCAAGCACTTTGCAGTATGACACAACAACATTTTGGATTAGGGACCACAAATTAGCTATTTCTACAGATGTTCTATCTGTATTGTTTGTTGCTGCACGAGAAGCCTTTTTGGCTTCAAGTAAAGATTACAAAATGTCTGTGAAAAATGGGGATTGTTGCTTTGGCGAAACAAATGGAGTGAATCTTCTTGAATACGAGATAATGAAGCACACAAGGGCCCTCTTGATTCTCTGTTGCAGCTTCAATGGTGCTTGGAATTACAGGTCCATTATGACTGTGAAATTGATACATTTGTCGAAGAATTACCTGAAATGAGTAAACTAGTTCAGATACTTACAAGAACCTTATCAAAAGGGGAAAAAGTGAAACAATTCAATGATCGTTACCATTGTTTATTTTGTGATTTACATATCATTGCCTTAAGTTTCATATTCCCAGATAAGAGTAGGATGTGTCAATACACAAGTATAACTATCTTAATGTTCATTTTGTTGACAGTTGCTAAACTTTTAAGCAGGAAGGTAGTGCTGTCAGCAAAACATGAACTTTCGCATTTTCTAGATGATCTACAAATCTCTTCACTCATTCTTTCGTTTTCACCAAAGTGTGAGTCAGCATGGAATCACAGGTATGCCCTAAAATTTTAATGGTACCAGAAATTATGAACATTTATATTTGGAGTTTTAGTCATGCGGCTCATGCCGCAGCATTAATTGATTCAATTAATTTAGTCCAACATGTACTGTGCATTTTAGGTTACATTCAAATGTAACCATTTTTTTGTTTCAAAATATATTTTTTCAGATATTTGAAAATCACTTGTCAGCTTTTCTTTTCCATGTCAAAGATATTGACATCAAATTATAGCCCTCGTTTCATCGTCTAGAACTGTGATCTTTTTACAAGCTCTTATGGTAGTTCTCAAGTGATCTTCATATGTGCTATGGCTAATATCTTATTGCATTTTGATAACAATGATGAAGATGATTGTAAATTATCCAAGAGAGGTATAGAGACCTAAGTCATATAATGTGTAATAGTCAACTAGCGAAATTTTGGATGGCTAACAATCCTTTCCCCCCTCAAATAAAAAAGCACCTTCAGTATTCGAGAAGGTTTAACAATGTGTAATCAGTTTGTCATTTGTTTTAAATATTTTGAGTACAAAAGGATAAGAACGTCAGGAATAGAAGTTGGTACATGGAGATAACATTAGAGAATGAAATTTCTTTAACAAGTGAGAAACTTAACAAATCTTATAGTAGTTAATAAGTTAGCAAACTGAAAAAGTACGGTTGTTATTCATGTTCACACTCTCTTTTGTTTCTTTTCCTCTGGTGAATAAGAAAGCGAACTTAGGTATAGAATCAATAGGTTTAATATTCTTTACTTCTTTCTATTTGTTGAAAAAAACCTCATATAACATATATTTATTTTCTTGTAGTAATATTGTTTACAAGTTGAGAGGTGTATCTGGTAACTATATCTCCCTTTCCATAACTTTTTCAAGTGACTCTATTTGAATTTAATCCCAACTAAACATTGTTCAGACCCTACCAATTTAACCTCTTAATTCCATTTTCTTTTCATGAATCTTTGTTGCTTCTCCAAGGTAACAAGAGTGAAGACATCATTTTTTTGTTCATTAATGTTCTTTATACAACTTCATTTGATATGACTGTTTTTCCTTCACAACAACAACAACAACAACAACAACTCTTTTTCCTTCACATTTGAAAGAATTTCATTAGTAAAAATTTTGCAATTTATGCAACCTGAATCCCTTCAAATTCCTACTAGATACACTAAATTCTATCACATAGACTTTGATTCCTCAACTTATAATTCTCTAAAATTTTGACTAGGAATTTAATCTGATTACATCTTGAATCAAATTAATATTAAATGATCAAAACCTTACAAACCAAATAAAATCTCATAAGAATTATTGATGTAGAACCAGGGCCAGAAGTGGGAAAGAATAAGGAGAAATAGCCTTAAATGGGGAAGAGAGGATGATGATTTCATTACATTGTTTTCCTCTTCTTATATAGAAGTAATTCAAAATAACAATATCCTAACATTCAAGGTTGTCAAGATCTTGATATAGATCTTAAGATCTTACGATTTTACAGACCCCTTCCGATCTCGATCTTATCTCGAGGATCTTATGTATAAGATCTTAATACGATCTTAATTTTGGCCACACGATCTTACGATCTTATCCGATCCTATACGATCTCATATGATTAATATAATTATTTAAATATTAATTAAAAATATATTTATGATAATAAGAATTAATTTATATAAAGTTAAATATATTTTTGTTCATTTTTAGTATGTTTTGATATAATTTGATTCATGAATCCATAAAAATGTCTTAGTGAGGTATAATCTAATATTTCAATACGAAAAATTCGTCAAAAATATATTTATTATTGTAAAAATATACTATTTTATTAATAGATAGGATCTTATGATCCTCGATCCGATCTTACGATCTTCGATCTTATGACCCCCCTCCGATCTTATATAAGATCCCGATCTTGACAACCTTGCTAACATTAAGGAGGTAATTCTGAAAATTGTTTGATGCCAACAAATTCTGATTTAAAGCCTTGAATGATAACTTCAAATGCTCCTTGATTATTCTTCCAAATTAGACCACCATTGATGCTGCCAAGAATTCAGAGATTCTTATTGAGGCATGATTTATTCTTTTTTCTCCATTATTCTGGCCATGCTTCCCATTATTACTAATTCAACCATGATTGCGCCTAGTGTCAACTTTTCAATTTGTTCTTTTTGTTGATGTCATTCGTTTCATTCCCGTCAAATTTGTCACTTTTGCCATCAATTATAGATCTCGAACATCAACTTTTAAGTGGCTTGTTTGAATTAGCGAAAGAAAACCATGGCTCAAACACTAGGTTTTCTCTTCCTCACAAAGAAAATTAATGACTTATTGGGTGTGAAGAATGTGGCCATCTTCTTATGATAAACAAGCATAATACACAAAAGACAATAGTTTCCCTTTGCCTAAAATCACATCAAAATCACACGTGCAAAAAATAATCAAATCAGCAAGAAGTCCTTATAATGCTCTCCTACTTTGTAATTAAGTTCTAAAGGACTCTATTTGGTAATCTTAGTTCATGTTGTCTCCAATTACATTCTCATGTTCTAAACACTATACCTGGTCGTTCTACTCAAAGTATGATTTCCAAATACAATGGAAATTAAATTTCCACAATGTGTTATGTGTTAAATGAAGTAGGCACACCTGTGACTCTCACAAAGCTTTTAGCCTTCATGGAATGAACAGTTTCAAGCAATTATAATAGTACACTAAGATTACAGTCATCACATCATCCAAACTCGCATCACCCAATCTCTCACGATGCAATTTAAAACATTAGGCTAATGCGCAACGTGGGTACCATTGAGGGAGGCCAGGATAGTACCTCAAATTAAATAAAATGGCTTTTATCTTTTTCTCGTTTAGTATTGTGCTACCAATTTACTGTTATCTAGTTTGCTTCATATGACATATGATTTAGTTTTTAGGCTACACATGCAAATCTTTTGGACTTTTATATAAAAACAGGCACACGCACTCACAACACAAGCTTTTAAGCTATTATAATACAAGTTGGATGGCTTCACTTTCAAAAAAAAATGTTGGATGGCTACACAAGCTTAATACCCATCCTTTCCTTCTTTAAAAAAGTGACATCGTTATTCTGTAGTGGAATAACTCAAAAGACTGCCATGGTTATTCCTGAGGGGCACTGGTTACGAGGAGCTCAGGTCATGGTGGTGCATTAGGAATCCCAAAATGCATATGAAAAGTGTGAATTCAGCTCAGGCAGACTCGTCTGCTTCCATGCCTCATGTGTGTTAGGGCACTCGAAGAGCAATCAGGTGTCATAGGCATCTCCACAAAGTACTTATATGGTTTTGAACTGTAGTGCCCATCGACCAGTAGACTCTGGTAAGGACATGAGTACTCCTGATGAGCTAGGTCAAGATTTTTGAGGGGTGTGAGTCTCACAGATCAGCCAACAATCCTCCAGTATCTTTCAGCTTAGTCAGGGTGCACTGATGGCTCTATTTACTCAAGAAATCTTGAAATGCTACACATGTTTGTGCTGTATTGTATTTAGGACTGTAGGCTATCAAATGGGTATGTTACTATATGGCCTCAAGAAGAATATTGTCAAGGCAAATAGGGAAATGTTTTGTATGGGTATGGGTACTGTATCAATACCAGGTACGAACACAGGTAGGAGTATGTAAATCTTTGGAAATAGGGTATATTCAAACATGACCCTGAATATATTTTGATCGTTCTCAAATGCACATTATGTGCTAAGACATTCCAAGAATTTTGTCCACTAATTCTCGACTTCTAAGATCAACAAAGGATGAAGATTTCTTGGGGACTCAAGGAATTCTGCATTATTTCATTTCATATACCAATTATAGTTTGATGCTTGTGAATTGTGATCACCCACCAACCTTCAATCTTCATGAAGCCTTTTGATTCTCATTTGGTTCTTCTTCCATGTTGTGTTGAAAAACATGTTTTCACTTGTTATTCACTAAACACTACTGCCTCCTTATTTATAATAAAGGTAGGCAATACAAGAAAGGAAAATATGCTAGAATATTACTCCAAAATATCTAGGATATTATCCCAGAAAATCTGGAATACTAGTCTGAATAATATTACAAAGATATGCAAAGATATAAAAATCATATTTCAACACCCCCTCAAGCTGGAGCGTAAATATCATTTAGGCTTTCTTCTTGGGAAGTGCTTTAGGAAAGATGTCAGCAAGTTGATTTTCAGTCTTCACGAGCCCTGGACCAAAATCTTTGGTCACAAACTGTGATTGCAGAACCTCATTTGGCGATGATGACAAGCAAGAAATGCTGTGATGCATTTCATCGAACACTTTTAAGCTGTGACTGCAGAATAGTTGATACATTTCCACAGATGCCGATATAGACATTTTATCGAACACCATCGCCAGAGACGATCGAGAAGAAGAAAACAAAGAAGGAGATGCTGAACCAATAACTCTCAAGGAAGCTCGCGTGAGGCAACTTGACAATCCGTCAAACACCTGCCAGGGAAGAATGCACAGCAACTAGAGACGTGTAGATTTGTCGTCTCAACCGATTTTGAGCACCAAAGTCTCGCCAGTCGTGAATTGAACAGAGGAGAAGAAGATTTCATCGCGATGACTTGTGGGACGCCAACCGCGATCCATCGCCAGAAAGGAAGTAAGGTTTCGATCGTTCGATAACAACGTTGGCCAAGTCCGGTCGTCCACAATGACGTTGGTATAATTCCAAAGGTTAAGCTCCGATCAATAGAGGCCCGAAGGCAAGTCCGGCGATAACACCAGCAAACTGCTGATAACGGTATAACTGACAAGACGTCAGAAAAGGAAACAGTGATATTCACCACGAAAACGGAGATGAGCTTCGAAACGTCCAGCGAGTCAGCTCGATTGGCAACCTGGTCGATAATCGCCAAGAAAACAAATGAAAGCGAAGGAAACATGGAAGAGGCAAGAATTCAAGCTCCTGTGCACTACTGCAATTGATCTTGCAGCAGAAGAAGAAGGAGATGAAGAAATAGCAGAAGAGAGAAATATAGAAGAAAACACAGAGACACACAAAGACGTAGAAAGAAGAACATAAACAAAAAACAGAGAGAGAAAAGGGGAAACCAGAAATGTGGATCATCGAGCCATAAATACGAAGATAAAGAATTTCGTGCTTCGTGGACTTACAGAAGCTATGAATACCAACAAATCACTCGGCGAGAGGAGCTCACACGGATCTCTAATCAACCCGCTCTGATACCATGTTGAAAAACATGTTTTCACTTATTATTCACCAAACACTAATGTCTCCTTATTTATAATAAAGGTAGGCAATACAAGAAAGGAGAATATGCTAGAATATTACTCCAAAATATTTGAGATACTAATCTTAAATAATATTACAAAGATATGCAAAGATATGCAAAACATATCTCAACACTTATCAATTTTACTTGACACAAATTTAATATGGTGTGCACGGTGGCACTACATATTTCTTCTCAAAAAAATATATCTTTGAGGTTAGCTGCTAATGATTTCATCAAAAAGTCAAGTGCCAATTTGATTTTTGTGGTGATAGAGTAATAGAGCTAAGAATCCTTAGTTTTAAAAATATTACTTTATAAGAAGATAGTTCTGAACTTGCTGAGGCAATTCTGCAAATCACGAAAAATTTCTAGATGCTATTATGATTGCCAGCAGGTTGTGTGAGGATGATAAAAATGTTTTCCTATCTCCTTCATACACTGATGGCCTATGCATATTGGTTTTATTTCATATAAGCATTTTTTGTGAAAATGCATTTTAGATATGCTAATCAATATTTAAAGAAGACCAGAATCATATTTGTAAGGAGGTTGTGCATGAACCATCCAACAACAACAACAACAACAAAGCCTTATCCCACTAGGTGGGGTCGGCTACATGGATCATACGACGCATTCGTTGATACATGTTCATGAGATTCGACAGAATTTTACGCTGACTGTCGGAGCCTAACACAACCCTCCTCCTTTATCCGGGCTTGGGACCATCCAAATAACGAGGAAATAGTTAGGAAATGTTTCCTTTGTTATCTCCAAATATGTCAGATAACCCCTCCATTTATAAGGTATCCAGCAAATAGTGGTAGTACGTTCGAGATCAATTCCAACTCCAATTCCTCGTTTGTCAAGGTCCAATCAGTTGCCTGCTTGCTCCTTTTATACTTCTCCTTGGGGTTGTAACGAGGGATTTATTGAGACGATTCAAATTAGACAGTCTTTCGTTTTTGTTTATGCAATTCATCAGAGATAGAGAAATCCGATTCTTTACGGACCAGTCCTAGATTAGTTTGCATATGTATACACTTTTTGCCCGATAACTAGCTGTCTATTATATTAGATCATACACTGTTTGATAAAAGATTAATGTTCTAGCATTAGTGCTGTTGGTGTAATGATAAGGGCTCTTGTAGCAACTCTTTCATAGTCTCTCCCTCTAGGAAAGTGGAAGAAGAGGTGACAAGTTCAAATTTCTTTTCCTTTTTACATGTCATATTGGATCCCTTTTTAGCATGCTTACTATTTGATAATTTGTAATTGCCTTTTATATAATTGTTAGCTTTTAATTGCCACAATGTAGAATATGTTTCATTGACAAGAAGTATGAGCAATTTGTTCCATTTCCTTCAGGAGGTGGGTTATCAAGAAAGTGGCTGAGTTACCTGAATTACACGAGATTGTTAGACAGGAATCTGAGCTAGTGAAAAAATTAGCAGAGGTATAAATCATCTTTTCTTTCTTATAGGTTTTTCTATCTCAGTTTCCTTTTCTTCATATGTAGTTCATCGTATGTGCTGTGAGATGTCAATATGCAAAACCTACAAGTACAAATGAATTGGGTACCAATAAGACCAAAAGTCAATGCCAACATGTGAGGAACACCTAAACACACAAATTATTAGTCTCGACTCCCGTTGGTTCAAGCTTCAGTTTCTGATATGTATTAAATATTTGGATCCTTCACAAAATATGTACTTCACTAATTTTATAGTTGCCTCATACACTTGCAGGTATCCCATATCTGACTCTGACTATCTTGCATGCTTTGGGAAAAATGAGCAATCCATATATCATAATCTATCCTAGGCCTTTTGTATTCTCAGAAAACACCAATCATAGTCTTTTGGTTTATTTATATTCTTTTTGTTAGATAAGTTCTATTCTAATCCTTCCTGGCCCATAGTCTTCCTTATCTAGCTCTAGAAAACAAATAAAATATACATCTTTTGGTGAATGCATTGTTTCACTGTTTACTGACCAAAAAATGTTGTTTGATAATCTCTTGCTTTATTTGCTTACCTGGCATGCTAATGACTTCAGTGATTATTTGGTTTCTCTCAGAGTTGGGCTTCCTCACACCAGTTGCTCTAAGCAAACTTGTGTCACTGACTGAAAGAATTGTTCATTGAGATTATAAATCTTCCTAATGATAATTTACCCATAACTTGATCGGCATATTCTTTACCTGTTAATTCCAAAGTGATTGGCATGCTTAACACACCTTGATTAATACAGGTTGTATACTCCCAGCAGATGCTAGTACATTATTCTCATTCATATCACTTGAGCTTTAAAATTATTACCAAACCAATGCATACTGTATTTAAGAGTGAGAAAGACCGAACAATAAGCCTATTCCTTTTTTTTTTGAGAGAGAGGATAAGCCTATTCTTTATTAGAAATAAGTTTTACTTTAATGTTGGGAAAGTCACATCTGGTCCTTTTGCATCACATGAGACTCTGGTACCTAAGAAAGCTGTGCATAGTTTCTTTGCGACTCGTCAATGTTACAAGGGTGTCTAAACAGTTCTTAAATTGAGAGCATCACATCTATTAGTTATTTCTCTTGTCATTAACCCAGAGAATTTACTTCCAGTATTATTGACTTTTCTCAAACTTCTATCTGTCCAGATAATTGGTAAATTATGATTCACACTCGAGGAATAATTTCGCTAAGTTATTTAGGTTTTATGGCTTACATATTTTGTCACACTATTATTGTAATATATCTTGGCTTTTTCTCTTGTTTTATCTTCAATCTTGCTGCACTCCTTGAAATGCAGAAATCGAAAATGAACTATCGAGCATGGAGTCATCGTTGTTGGCTAATTTCCTACATGACAAAGGCACAGGTTAGACTGAACTAACAGTTTTCTTGATTTGAGATTACAACAAACAACAACAAAGCCTTATCCCACTAGGTGGGGTCAGCTACATGGATCATACGATGCCATTCCGCTCTACTATTCGTTGATCCATGTTCATGAGATTCGACAGGGTTTTACGCTGGCTGTCGGGACCTAACACAAATGGGAAATGAAGTCATAGTGGGGTCTGGTCATCTGAGTAATGTTTGAATAGCTGATTTTTGTTTAAGCAGCATGCTAAACAAGTTCTGTTAGTGTTACAGGTTCTTGATGAGTTGGATAAATCAAAGAAGTGGGCTGAGTTACACGTTGCTGATAGCTCTTGCTTCCATCATCGCCGAGTAACTTTATAGAATTTGTGTTCCTTATGCCATGACTTTATTCCAATCCTTTGTTGGCCTTTACTTGTGATCTTCTATCTCCAATAAAATGATAAATAGCAATGGCTTGCCCTCTGTTGAAGGTGTTCCTTCTTGGACATAAATATATAAAGGAAGAGACATTATGTAAAATTATCATTTGTTATTCCCATTTAATCTTTTTCCTTTTCTAAAAATGTCTTGCAGCAATTGATGATTAGATTGCTAGAAGAGTATCATTCAGGTCCTGAAGAAAGTTGCTTCAATTGTAATACTTGTTTTATGTTGAAGGTACATATTTCAAGTTGCAACTAACAACAAATTTGTTTTTGAGAAAATAAATAGACTAGGTGCATTTGTCCATATTTACTATAATGAAGATTGACAAGTATTATGAAAGGAAATGAACTTTAGAAAATGAGTTATCAATGAAAGCACAATGAAACATGACTTAATGAAGGAACCACAGAGAAACACTCATGAATTGTGATCTTATCAATTGATAAATTTGTTGCAACAGGAAAAAATATTGCTGGACCTTCTTTGTTGCATGTTTATGTTTTCTCCTCCAGAAATAAACAGAATAAGTGGTTATTGGATCTTGATAATCCACATTTTTGCTTAGAATCTGTTATGTATTGGCTTTGGCTCCTGATTGTCTTCTGGACATTGAGAAATAACTATGACAATCTGACTAGAAAGTGGGACTCGGATATGGGGATCTGATGACTGGTGCATCTAATTAGTGGATCAGTGCAAGAATAAGAAGATTGAAGGGATGTTTAGTTGACATAAAGTTTGGTATTTCTTTATGTAATAACTAATACCTCTCTTAATATATCCCAAGAAACTACATTATAATCCTCTATTGTCATCCAACACCTTATCTTATGTTTTATTCAACATTAATTGTTTTGGTTAGTTTGTAAGTTTGACCAGCGTCATATTTTTATTCTGAAATAATGCTCCAGCGATTTCCTTATACATCGTTGATAATTTCACTATAATCTATTGACATTAGTAAGAAGCATCCATAAAAGAATAATTTATAGTAAATACAAGAACAAACTGACCTGCAAATTGTTTTGGCAGGAAGAGCTTGACTGGGTTGAGTTACTTATAAGGCGCTATGTTGGAAGAGAGGTCTGGTTCGATTGACTTTGCCATGCTATTCCTTTTTGAGATATTTGAAAATTGACTTTTAGCTTAAATTTTCAGTTGTCACCACAGAATTCTTATGAGTTTTGCCTTTCATGTCTAAAAACTTTGAAAAGGCCTTGTGGATACATCGTCGTTTGCTCTCACTGTATTGGATAAAGCACTTAAAAAACAATGAGGTTGTGGCAGCACATCTGGAACATCACCATCGAACTGGCTACTCCTTGGACTTTTTTCTTGATAAAGAGCTCAATCTAGTAGAGTTTTGCCTGAATACATCAGATGATGAATTCGATGACAACCGAGTACAAGCGCAACATGCAGCCTCATATCTTCTATGGATTAAAGAGGTAAAAACATGTACCTTCTCTTCTTGGGGAAAAAAATAAATATATGAATTAATTATTGCTGTTTTCTCTGTGTCTTGGCATCACAGTTTTCCGAGCTTCAAATGTTTGAAAAAATGAGTAATTGGCTTGAAGAGAGAAAATCCATTTTGCTTAAGATGAAGACTGAAAACAATTTACCATGGATTCAGTTGCCTGACATTTGAAGTTGCAGCTGTTTTTTTTTTTTTGGTTATTTTCTTTTGAACCCTGATAACATTATCATTATTTAAACTTCAGTTGAAGTAGACATTTGCTTGTCGAAATGAATAACGCTGCTTTCTTACTCGCCTTTCTAATTTTTTTTTTAATTCAAAAGCCCCTCATTGATTAATGTTAAGTTTGTGGTGGAATTATTTTACTTTCTTGGCGTGGGTGAAAATAGAAGTGTAGATCCTTCCTTCAATGCAAGATGAGCTTGTGCAGGGAGTTCAATACTCGGTGATCTCAATTCCTCTGGCTTGGGACGAGAGAAGGGAAACGGTCTTTTTGTCATTCACATTCACTTTCATTTCCCTCTTGAGAATTTGAAAGATTAGTGTTGGGAGGTCAACTGGAAAGTAATGAGTGATCTTTCACCCGTAGATAGCAGAAAGAACTCACTAAAGATGCTTGTGATGAGGTGAGTTGAACTCCAAATTGATATATACAGCCCAGTTCCTCAAAGCTAATACTTATTCCTAGACTAGAAATTTATTTTCTATCTTTGGGTGCATCGTCTTTGTCTTTCACGAGAAAGACCATAATAAATATTATGATACATGCATGAATAGGAAGATGGATTAGGTCTAAAAATTGCACCAATAAGGCGAAAAGCCATCACCAGCTACATAGTTGAAAGGAATCTGATGTAACAAAACTAAGTTTCCTTGCATTTGTCATCATCCCATGCTGCATCCGGTTCGATCTTATGCACATCGCATGAACCACAAACTTGAAAGTGCACTCCACGGTCTGTCCACAAAGGAGACGCATGTGACAGCCATGCACTTTTTCTTATAATTTCATATTTAATTAGTACTTATGGATGACATAATCATTTTGATTAGGTTTAACCGCTCACATTGTTAAGTTGTTTTTTTATTATCCAAAATGACCATTAAATTCCAAAAAATTGATATACAACAACAACAACAAAACCTTATCCCACTAAGTGAGGTCGGACAAAAAAATTGATATAACTATTAAAATTATAAGTATAATAATATTATTCTTCCTATTTAGATTAAACTTAAAAAAAAATTAATTGCATATCTAATTTGATATGGTATGAGACTATCATATACCTCAAAAAAAAAGGATGCAATATTAAAAGTTCAAGCGTTAGAAATTTGAGATTTGATCACTTATATGATTCATCTGACCAGTGGACAATTCTTCTACACATGTTCCATGTAAAGCCAACATGGATTTGTAGGCTAAAAGTAAAGTGCATGCATAAAATTCCACCCATGTGGTTCACCAATATCCAATCTCAACATAAATTATATGTACTGCACACCTACAAATTTATGATTGTACATTATGCAATCTTTTTTTTTTAAACAAAAAGTGAGACACTCCATCCTCAGATTTTAATATTTTGCACTCACTTTGTTTTGCTTAAACTAATCAATGTGCCACTTTGGTGGACACCATGCGTGAATAAATTAAAGCTAAGGCTTCTTGGTTTAAAAGAGGTGGAGTAGTTTACTTTAGACGAATCCCATACGCCTAAGGGCAACTAGATTAATTTTCTTTAAGTTTTTTTTTTAAAAAAATCCTCTAAATGGTTGAGTAGGTAAACTTAATTTGAGCTTTGAGGCTTCTTTTTTGTATTTTGAGATCTTACTTTTAGGATGGCACATGTTGTCATTCTTGCAAGACAACAAATAAGGAGCACAATTAAATTGCATAGCATCATTGCAGGAAAAAGCTATTAATTCTTAAAGATCAATGGAAACGTTTTTTTTTGGGTTCCAAAACTTTGATTGTAGGATGAGTGACGTACTACAAACAAAAAGGAAAAAGAACAAAAAAAGAGACAAAAACATCTCCAATGTATCAACATGACATCGTGGAATTGTTATAACGATGCCATCACTATTTTGGGTCCGACCATCTTGGATATTTAATTTGATTTAATTATCACTTCAAATAATAATAATAATAATAATAATAATAATAATAATAATAATAATAATAATAATTGCGATTCACTCTTAATTTGGGTAATGAGTACAAGACATGATGAGAAAGTAGTTTCTCTTTTAAATTAAAAATAATGAATTTTTGTACAATATAAAGAAAACATATTTAGCTTCCTGAACATTGTTACTCAAGAAAACGATTGGATAATTTGAACATGCAATTTTAAAAAAATTTTTGCTGTTGTTACTTTCTAAACCAATAACTCATATAGGAACTAAATTGTAGGTTTTTAAAATGTTTGGATGACAAAATGTTGGCTTATGATATCATTATTAATTTATGTAAAAAAATGAGTGATCAATGTTGCCCTTGGAGCTGTAACATCTTTTTATTTGCCATCCTAATATTCGAGAATACGACGTCATTTAATTCACGTACGCACAATTAATTGTTAGAATCTCAATGTATCATTACTATAAAATTGTGTTTATTTATGTACTCAATTATTCATTAACGTGTTATTATCAGAATTTATAAAAACATACTTGATGATGGAAAATAACTAAAACATACAAAAAAACACATAGATCTCTTTATTTTTAAGTACAACATTCTTTTTTTTTTTCTTTCAAATGATCATAATGTATATAAATGCGATTAAATAAACAAGTGAAAAGGAAATCCATGGGAAAATTGACTATATCGAAAGCTTTGGTAGTTTAAAAGAGAGAGAGGTGATCAATATAATTTTATTTAACAATCAATATAAAATAATTTATTTTTGGTAAACAGATGAAGAAATAATCTGCTTATATTATGGGAGACTTTAAGAAATAAAACATTATTCTTTTGAAACTTAAGGGCGTGTGAAAATAGGAAAAACAGAGTTTCAAGAAAAATAAAATAAATAAATAAATTTGTTTTAATGCAGAAAGTAAATTTTTGGAGATAAAAGAATAGTAAAAATGTGAAATATAATGGAAAATATGGAGATGAAAAGATGGAATCCTATTTGATAAGAGAAAACGCGGAGAAACAAAAAGAAAAAAAAGAAACGAAATGAAATGAAATGATATAAACGAGTTACAGAAAGATTGCAATTGATGATATAACACTCTTAAATTACTTTATTTATATAATTATTAAATTATTTAATATCATACTTATTTCCCGTAATTTTATTTTTAATAGCATAACAATTCTAGTATCATGACGCGTGTCATTTTTCACGTGCTGGCCACTTGATGACGCCTACAACATCTCGCGTCCTCCCTCCACCAACGAGGCCACGTGGATGGTGTTTCCGTAATTATGGGCAACTTTGGAACCTAAAGGCTTAGTAGAGGACTTCTCGGAACTCCGCGAATTTGATAAAACCACTTCGCCGTTTTTCGCAAAATGCTCCGATTCTTTTTTTTAAACCGGTCTAAAATATTTTATTTATTCATTTTCGCACTTTTCGTATTGGTTTTTACATTCTACAAAAAAACTGAAATTTATCTTTTTTTTAACGTATTAATTTCAAGATGAACTTTGGTAAGCTAAAAAAAATAAATGAAGCTGAACTGCATTAGTATTAGGTAATATTTGTATGTAAGAACTTAATTTTTTATTAGTTTTTCAAATTCAATCAATTAGATAAAAAAGTTTAAATTTGATATTGAAATATAACGATCAAGAATTAAAAAGTTGAGTAGAAAATTAATTAATGTTTGAATAAAAAGTAAATTATAAATAATTTATTATTTTATGATGTATAAAATTATAATAAATAAAAAAATATTTTAAGTAATCATTTATTTAAGATTTTGGATTTTATCCTTCACAAAGTTGTGTCGCAATATCTTAATAATAATTTTTATTTTTATTTTGATATATTATCAATATTATAATTTACATAAATAATATCTCAAAACCCAAATATAATATAAATTAGATTGTGTATAAATTTTCTAAAAATAACTGAAAATTTTAATTAATAAAATCCTATTATAATAAATATAATATTATACACAACATGTACATTTATTGTAAATAATTAATGTTATTTTTATTGCATATAATACTAAGTAAATCATAATAAATAATTCATAAAATAATTATTTACTATTAGGTATAAATAAATTTATATATATGTAATAAATATATATATATATATGCATATAATATATATTTAATATTATAGTAAATAGGCTTAAAAATAGAGTCATCTATTTTTTACCTTATTTTTAGGCATAGTATGTTAAAATAAAAAATGTACTTCTTGCTATAAGCAAGAATTCAAATGCTTGAGTTGATTTTTTTTTTACTTTTTTAATTATTTTTTATTGATGTTTGAGAACTTTGAAGAACTAATACAAGTTCACTTGTAGTTCTAGGTGCAAAAAACTGTGAGGTTTTTGTCTTAGGGGTTGGGATCACTATTTCTCATTTAAGCAAGCTTGTTTTCATGTAAATATAAAAAAAAAATCTTATTAAGATTCTCACTACTAAACACCGAATATGAAACAATTTTATCGAATTAATTGCTCCTTACAAAACAGATAATTTTTCCTTTTGTGGTTAAACCCTCTAATACTTTGATCGCTCGTCAAATATCTTTTACTTTTCTTTGAATGCCGTAACACACTTCCTACCTCCCTAATATGGTCAATAAAATTTTTTGAAACATTCAATAATATAAGTTGTCTGAATATTTTAATCTTTTTTTTGTTACATCTTATAGAGTATATCGGTCAAGTTAGTCCAAGGTAACCGGCGATTGTCTATGGAAATAAACGTACATATGTTGCTATGATATTAAAAAAAATGATGACTGATAAACTAATAAAGAAAATACCACCTCGGGTCTCTATGATTTTTTGTTTTCCAATTGAGGTTCTTAGTCTCAACAAGTAAATTTTAATTTATCAAATAATCACACGAAAGTTAAGTTGAGCTCTGTTTATTTTATTTTATTTTATTTTGTCGCTTCAATTTTCTGGTCTGGAACGCGTTTATGGTCGAATTTTTGCACACCCAGTTAGATAACATTCGGAACGTTTTATTATTTATTTAAAATAATAAAAACAGAGCGTAGTGCTTTTATGAAGAAGCCGCAGGTGTGCGCCTATCAATCACCACATCCGCATGCACTCGACGCTCCTCTCCCTCCTCCTTCCCTGCTGCATCCCATCAGCACATCATGTTTGGTGTGAAGCGAAGGGGTGCCTGCCTCCTCTAACCGGCCACCGCCATCTTTTTTGGGTATCCCCCTCTCTCTCTCTTCCCCGCCATTTTTCTCTCTCCTGCTCTTGGTTCCAAAGAAAAAAAAAAAGAAAAAAGAAAAAGAAAGAAAGCTGTATCAGAACTTTCTATATATAATCGTAAGAACGGGGCAACGGGAACAGTCCGAACGTACGAGAACATGGTCCGATGAAGAGATCGCCCGCATGGCCGTGCCCGAAGACGGAGTGCTCCCGATCTTCGTATCCTCCGTCGCCATCCTCTTCCTTCATTTCTTTACCCCTGTCGTCCCGGTGGTCGCCGCTGATGCGTCTCCGGTTCTCTCGGATGATCCCGGGAAGTTCATATTTGGACCGGGCTTTCATGGTGATCCTCTCTCTCTCTCTCTCTCTCTCTCTCTCTGTCTATGACCTTGTTTGTGAAACGATGCCGTGGATGGCAAATAGTGATCTTGTTCGTTTGTGGCGCGATGACTCGGGTGAGCTAAAAGAAGTTCCTTTTTAGGGCGATTTTCGAACACGTCTTGCTACGTGTGTTGGATTGATGAGGTGTGAGTGAGTACGAGTTGACGGTTCGAACTGTTGGATTCTTCGTTCTCACGATTTGGATGCATTTGTTTATTACGAGAGAATTGATCCGACACTCTTTTTTTTTTTATATATATAACAAAATTATACCTTGGGATCAGCTTTGGTTTTGATAAAGGTGCCTGTTTTCTGATGTATTGGCGCTTGACAGGAGCGCTTCTTGTTTGTACGTATTATTGCATTTTCTTTTCGCTAAAAACTTTCTTTTGAAGCAAAGAACAAAAATGCACATTCCGAGTTGGAGGTTTGATCAAAATGGTGTCTGGTGCATTTGTTTGATGCCAGGGGGAGAGAATTTGGCGCCATGGGCCTACGACCTTCTCAAGTTCTCGCCGCCGGCAGCGGCATTAGGCCCTGCTGCCGAATGGGATTCTGAGGCGAAGCATCCTCTGGTTTTGGGCGAGAAGAGGACTACAAGGCCGGATGTACTGAACGATCTGAGGCCGTATCGAGGTGGTTGGAACATTACAAACAAGCATTATTGGGCGGTAAGGTTGCAAATGATTTGTTGTTTACATCCATGGAAATTGTATGCAGGCATGGTTTCAGACTTTTCTTTTGGATGAAACTAAGAATCATATAATAACTCTATTTGTGCAGTCCGTTGGATTCACTGGAGCTGCTGGATTTATTCTTGCCGCAATTTGGTTTGTCTCCTTTCCATTAGCTTTGGGAGTGCTTCATTGCTGCAGATGGAGAATTGGCATCTGGGCGGAAGACTCATCTTGGTCAAAGAGGACGTGCCTCATCTTGTTGCTAGTGTTCACTTGTGCCGCACTGTAATTCTCGAATTCTCTGACAAAATATTTCTGTAGTCTTCTGAATGTTTCATCTTAGAGAAACATGTTCTCAATAACATGTTAAATCTAATACTTTCTATTTATTTGGCCAAGGACGGTGAAACTCTCATTCTTCCTTTCCGGAGATAAGTTACAGAAGATAGTATTTTTGTTCTTTACCATGTGAAAAACGAAATCTTTCACATGTAACTCATGCTTCCTTAGTGGAAGACATGAGTCCCCAATCACTCTGCCTATCTCCTGCTCATGGAATGACTCATATGCCACTATCTCCTTAGGCTCTCAAACTGAAGTACATATTACACATTTGTTATGAATTTTATAAATAATGTGATCTGGTGGACAGACGTATGAGATTCAGTAAAGTTGAGTTGAATTCTATGATAATAAGAAATACTGAACTTTTCATTATTTACAACACATGGAACTCTATTTAAGCACTCTGATGATTGTATGAAACTATAGAGGCACAAAAAGCGGATATCACCTGTTTCGTCCAGAATACATTATCTTGGGAGCAATAATGTAATGTTTTCTGATAGTTTATGGGTTGTTTAATGCGATTTTTATCAAACTTTTTTCTGCAGTGGAAATTGCTATCATCACTTGAACTTTCTCTTCTTATATTTGCTTATTATTTTATGTAAAAATCACAGGATAGGCTGCACACTTCTGTCTGTTGGACAAGACAAATTCCATGATGAAGTACTAGATACATTAAGTTTCGTTGTGAACCAATCAGACTATACAGTGGAGATCCTCAGAAATGTCACAGATTATCTATCACTGGCTGAAACAATTAGTATCAGTCAACTGAACCTTCCATCTGATGTCCGGGTGAAGATTGACAATTTAAATTTGCAGTTAGACAATGCAGCTGCTACCCTTTCAGAAGCAACAACCAACAGTTCTAGGAAGATAAAACAAACCCTTGATTACATGTATGGTTAAAGATATCTCTGATTGTTTGTTAACTCATCATTTCTGAGGTGCTAACATGCAGTGTGCCTTTTTCTCATTGGTAGACGTTCTGCACTAATTGTGGTTGCAGTAGTCATGCTTTGTTTTGCTCTCCTTGGCTTTTGTATGTATTCAAAGCTCCACTCATTATGCTTTAATATTTTCAATGTGTGACATCATTTTGGCTTTATGTCACTGTTAGACAGTAGTTAATTTCTTTTCTTATTGTTCCAGTGCTGTCCATTTTCAGGCACAGACATGCAATTTACATGTAAGTTCTTGAATGCAAAGCATACTGATCAGGGTGCTGTTTAATGGACTTTGCTATGGACTAACTTTTGAATCATTTTATTTTAGATTCATCATCAGCAGCTGGCTTCTTGTTACAGCTACCTTCATTCTCTGTGGAGTTTTTGTTATCGTGGGCTAGTAAGTTATCTGTCGATAAGTTAATTCTCTTGACATGATATTTTCAAGCATAAATGTAATATGAAAAGGCAGTATATGTCGTTTGTCTCGCCTAGTAGTTGCAAACCGTGCATCAGCCATTCTGACAGTAATCAAATGCATCAATTTTATGGACTAATTGGAATAAATATTTCTTGAGCAGAGAAAAAAGGTTGTCTTGTTACATGGATGAAATCATTCTTCATTTCAATGATCCGTAAAGTAGTTTTTATGCAATCTGGAGTCAAGAAAAGTAATATGCTTGTTTAGGGAGTCCCATGGTCAGATATTATCAGGACTTGGTAATTGCATTATCAAAAGTCTTAATGTTAGATGTAATAATCTGTACATATTGAAGCCATATGTATAGTATTGACTGATTTATCATTTGTTTATGTTAGTACAGAAACAGGAGTTGCATTCAGCTTTTGGGGCTCAACTAAAATGACACATTCTTCATTTCAAGTTGTTCTGGCATCATTTTTAATTCCTCTCCTACAACATTGAGAAAGTTAAGCATATAGGACCAGAGTATTCAGCTTATTCTAGATCTATCTTTTGGTTGATCCTTCAGATTAGATTATGAGACATTGATTTTGTAGTCATTTTTTCAAGTTGGATAAACTTCAATTGAACTCCGCCTATGTTTTATAGTCGTTCCCAAGCCCGGATAAATGAGGAGGGTTGTGTTAGGTCCCGACAGCCAGCGTAAAATCCTGTCGAATCTCATGAACATGGATCAACGAAGCGTTATATGATCCATATAGCCGACCCCACCTAGTGGGATAAGGCTTTGTTGTTGTTGTTGTGGATAAACTTCAATTGGTTTTATTTTTTAGAAATTGTCACATTATATACTGCATTAGCTATTCTTCCATTCTTAAGGAAGGTTATAGTATCTTGTCTTATTTTTTCACTCATGTTAATGGGGAAGATGCTGCATCTGATCTGTTACGAATTATTGAAAAAAGCATCCTCCAATTCATATCGTCTTGCGACTGATGCCATTTTGCCTTAATTTTTTTTCCTTTTTTTGTTTTGAAGTACTGTTGGGGATACATGTGCTGCAATGGATGAATGGGTCCACAATTCCCAGGCAAAGACGTCCCTTAGCAACATCCTCCCTTGTGTTGATGAGAGAACAACAAATTTGACATTATATCAGAGTAAAGAAGTTATTGTGCAGGTAGTTGATGTAATCAATACGGCAATATTTACCATTGCAAATTCAGATCATTCATCTGAAGACAAAGCTTTATTCTACAACCAATCTGGACCAGCGATGCTACCTCTGTGCTCTCCTTATGATTCTCAACTTCATGACCGTCAATGTGGGCCTCAAGAAGTGTTACTTGTTAATGCTTCAGTGGTAAGACGAGGTTACCATCTTTTAAACATGAAAAAGTTGGAATTGTCTTAGTTTAAGTATATCTGGAATGGCTAAACTCTAGGAACTTCAGATTTCATGAATCCAAAGCTAATGCCATTTCTTTGTAAATCAGCAGTTCTAACATTCTCGTTCTTTTGCTCATATTCAGGCCTGGCAGAAGTACATATGCCATGTGTCAGATTCTGGCACTTGCATCACCGTTGGTAGGATAACTCCGGACATTTACAGTCAGCTGGTGACAGCACTAAATGTGAGCTACGCCCTTGATCACTACACACCCTTTGTGCTCAACCTTAAAAACTGCAATTTTGTTAAAGAAACCTTCAATTTGATCACGACGAACTACTGCATGCGTCTAGAGCTCGATCTTCGAATGCTGAATGCCGGCCTCGCCCTGGTTTCCTCAGGAGTCATGCTTTGCCTTGTGTTGTGGCTATTCTATGCGAACCGCCCCCCAAAGGGAGGAAGCGTTTGCGAAGCCTTCGGATATGAAGATGTCGGCAGTCAGGCAAACTCCTACAAGAACTGAAGCACAATCCTTTTAGCATCTGCATGCAGCCCATCAATGATCAATACAGCAACACCCGAAAGTCCTAGCAGAAGGCATCAAGTGGGGCAAATATCAATTGCATGAGTAGCGTTAGTATTATTTTTTCATGCATCCATTGCATGACTTAACAAGTTTTCTCACCTCGGATTAATATTGTGGGCAAATATCAATTCGTTCCCTTACTTAGCATGCGTTGTTCTGTTATTCTATTTTCTTTTAATACTTCCACGATTCTTAAGCTTATTGTCATCTGCATGTCCTTAAATTCTTAGACGAAAACATTATGGGTATTATTATTGCTTTCCTGATATCAGAATGCTCAATTTAATTAAGACTAACGTGTAACATCCCCAGAAATTTTAAAAAATATGTATATATTTGTTCAGTAGACTCCAGTTGATGGAGTGGACGTCCAAAATTTTTACAAATTTTCGTGAATGGTGCAAACTCAAGTTTTTCTCTCACAAGTTTAAATATATCGACATGGAATTTGAAGATTGATGCAAAAAAAAAAAAAAAAATGTTCTTGAAAATGGATGCAAAAAAATAAAATAAAAAAAGGAAATAAATAAAAGAAAGTCATATTCATTTAAGGTTCAATTATTAGGGATGTTCACCGGGTCGGGTGAACCCGGAAATCCGACCCGACCAGGTCGGGTCGGGTTCGGATTGGGATTTTCCAACCTGAGTTGATCCGATCCGACTCGATAGACTCGGTTTTTTTTTTATTTTTAAATTATTTTTTAGTTAAATATATAGTTTTATATCATTTAAAATCTAAAAAAATATGAAAAAATTATTTTAAATGTAGAAAAATATATAGATATTTAAAACAATATTTTTGGTATTTAAAAATACTTTCTTTTGTATTAAAAATAAAATAATAAATACTTTTTATATTAAAAAAATAAATGAAAAATAAAAAATAAAAGAAAAAGGGTGGTCGGGTCGTAGCCACAAAAATCAGGGATTCGACCCGACCAGTCGGGTTGGGTTTGTTCACGAGTCGGGACACCCCTACCAATTATAAAGTCCATTAGCCTATAAGCCTTAAAACTTAAGTATAAATATCTATACTTGCCCTAAACCTCTCACCAAATCCCTCACTCCCATCCCCAACACACCCAGCCGGCAGCTCACCCAAGGGAGCTTCACTCACACCACACTCTCACATTCTCTCTTGTTGGAATAGTGCCCTTTGGGGCACATGTGCCGCACATACGTGCGGCCCATTAGTACGAGGCGCATGCTTGCGCAGACACATCATTATATGCGTGATACGTTCTGCCTAATTTGTCGCCCAAGTCTCCCCACCCTATAAAAGGGGACCCATAGCATAGGTCTCAAACACACTTTCGCAGAGGTTCGTCCAGAGTACTTGTGCTGTAGCAAAGAGTTTCGTTCCCCAGAGGTTCGGTTCCCGATCCCGAGGTGCAAGTGTGTTCGTCAAGAGTTCATGGGAAAGCCCCGACGATTCGCTTTCGCTGCAAGACGTATTCCGCAACCTCTAAAATTTATATCTGTTATAAATTCTAACATTGGTATCAGAGCTTTTTTAGGTTTTTCTCGAACTCGTGATTGCGCCGAAAAAATAATATTTGTTATTATTTGGGATCTGCACACCTCAGTTGTATGATCACAACCAAGGGACAAAATAGAGTTTGTCATCACAAATATATTATGGATGAACCTAGACCATAATATATTTTTTGGATTTATTTTAATATTTTTTGGTAAAATTTTCGAATTTTTTTTGCATATGTTGCAGAAGAAAAAAAGAAAAAAAAAGAAAACTGTTCCAGCAGGCCCACGGCCCACTGGAAGGTCTAATTTGGATGCAAAAGAGTTGCACATATGAGAAGTGGCAATTGGGCTGGCTGAGAGGCCCAATAAACAATTTTTTTCTTTTCTGATTTTCGCCAGTTTTTTAAAATAATCCGAAAATAGAAAATATCTATTATAAAATCTCGAAAAATCAGAAAAAATTTGTTATTTCCTCAGAAAATTTTCTGTAATATTGCATGCAATTTAATGTTATCAGAAGAAAATCATTTGTTGATTTAAAGCATTAAATTAAATGATTAGATTTGCATGCCAATAAATGTGTTATCATGCATGAAATAAATATCTTTGTTTATGAAATATTTATTTCTGTGATTAAAATTTTGACTATGTGTTAAAATTAAATTGGTATGTCCAATCTTGTTAAGCATGATAATTTGTCTTGAATTTCAAATTGATTTGAAATTGATTAAATTAAAATTAATTCCTTTTGTGAGAATTAATTAAGATGGCGATATTAATTTTGGCCATGTGCTGAAATACATGTTTCATGCAAAGCCTATGATAAAATAATTAGTTGGTCTAATTATACAAACTATAGGTAATTAAAGAATACATGAAACATAGGTAGTTCTTTTGTAGGACTAAGGCATCTTGAGATTCAAATATTGTCACAATAATCAACGTATTTCTGTTGAGTGGTGCGTGACTCAAAATGCATGTCTAGAAAGGTTCCGGGGAACTGGCCTGGTGCATGGTCAACGCAGTCTCCAGAAATAGGGTTGATGTGTAACAGTGAAAGCACAATTTTTTCCAATGTGATGTCGAGGCGAAGGATAGTGCACGGTTATTTAATTGGCACCCCTCGGGGAAGAGCTCCTGTTGCACTAGTTCTGATTGTCCTTGTCATATTAGAAATAATTTGGTGCATCACACGAAATGAATTTCGGTGATTTTGAATTATAAGTTGATTCAAAATGGATAGAGTAAAAAATTTTGAATTATGTGTTGATTCAAAATTCAATCATTTAGATAAAATTTTGTCGCATTGTTAAAATAATGAATAATAATATTTCTTGGAGATAGTGGGAGATGAGTGTGAGTCCAACAACCTCTCGATGTCACTACTTCATTAATATTGTTATTTCATTTTTTTTATGTTGTTTGCGGACAAAATTAAAACATGCATAACCCTGATTTCTCCTAATTTTTTTGTGACCAAACTAGATCATGGGTTCCAAAATAATAATTGCTGAACTGAACAAGAATGAGAAGCTCAATGACGACAATTATGATATTTGGCACCGTAAAGTCCAATATCTTCTAGAAGAACAAGAGGTCTTGGAGACCATTAATCATGTTGTCACTGAACCTGCACCCGGACATAATGCCCAACGCCAGAGGGACATGGAGGCCTATCAGGCCTGGACAAAAAAGAATCGTATTGCTCGCATTACGTTGCTGAGCACGATGAATAATTCCTTACTGTACGAATTCGAAGTCTATAAGACAACATTCGAAATGTGGGCGGCGCTCCGCAATAAGTATGGGGTCACTACGACCACCAAGCGTCGGATGCTCAGGGTCAAGTTTGACTCTTATCGGAAGCGACCAAATCATACGATGAGGGAGCATATCCAAGAGATGTCTAACATGATCCGTGAACTCAAAAGTGCGGGACAAGTGCTCGATGACGAGCAACAGGTGCAAGCTTTGATCCGCTCTCTTCCAAAAAGTTGGGAACATATGCGTTGTAATTTGATGCACAACGAAGGTGTCAAAACTTTTGACCTGCTCGCTATATTGAAATGGAGGATGAGGCCCTACAAGTCATGAATCAAACCTCTGAAGCAATAGTTGCTGACAATGGTGGACAAAGAGCTGATTCTCAATCCAAGAGAAAAATGTCGCATAAGTCGCAACCAAATAGTAAGAGCGGAAATGCTGAACAGAAGAAAGCCCAAGGCCACCAGCACAAACGTGGAAAACGTGGCGGCAAAGTAGACATGAATAAAATAAAGTGCTACAATTGTAGCAAACGTGGTCACTTTGCTTGTGATTGCACTGAGCCAAAGAAGGTTTGTCCTGACCACAATTCTTTTTCTTATGTCTCAAGTTGTGTCTTAATTGCTGAAACTCATCCTTCGTGGATTGCAGATTCAGGAGCCACCGACCATGTAGCGAGAGATCGCGGGTCTTCGTGGAATTTCGTCGAATAAGTGCGGGAAGCAAATGGATTTATATTGGAAACAACGAAAGAGTTGAAGTTAAAGGCATTGGATCGTGCAAGTTAGAACTTCGCAACGGCCAAATACTTTACCTTCACGACGTTTTATATGCTCCAACTTTTAGACGAAATTTACTTTCTGTGTCATCATTAGACAAACTTGGTTATATAATAAGTTACCAGAGGAAACAAATGACAATATCTTATGACAATGTTCTTCTATGCAATGGTTTTCTCAATAATGATTTCTATGTTTTAAATATAGCAACTGTTGCTAATAGTTATTCTTTTATATCATCTGTTGATGTGAATGATAGTGCCAACATTTGGCATGCCAGACTAGGACATATTGGTCAAGATCCAATGAATAGACTTGCTAGAGAAGGTCTCTTGGGGTCTCTCGCAAAAGTTGATCTTCCAACATGTGAGGAATGTCTAGCTGGTAAGAAAATAAGAACACCGTTTGTGATGGAAAAACGCGCCGAGTACCCATTATAATTAATCCATTCGGACATATGTGGTCCGATGAATGTTCACGCAAGACACGGTTTCAATTATTTCATCACATTTATTGATGATTATTCACGTTACGGTGTTGTATATTTGATTTCTCATAAATCTGAAGCATTGAATTATTTTGTACGATTCATGAACATGGCAGAGAATCAAGTGGATCGCAAGATTAAAGCCTTGCGAACTGACCGTGGACATGAATATCTCTCTGACTTATTCAAAAAGTTATGTGATGAAAAATGTATAGTTAGGCAACTAACAGTACCGAGAACTCCACAACAAAATGGTGTTGCGAAAAGACGGAATCGTACCTTATTTGATATGGTCCGATACATGATGGCGCAAGTTAATCTCCCAATTTCGTATTGGGGAGATGCATTATTGACTACAGCCTACATTTTAAACTGTGTACCATCGAAATCCGTTTCTACCACACTTATGAACTTTGGATAGGTCGAAAGTCTAACCTTAGTTATTTGCGCCCTTGGTATTGCGCAGCTTATGTTCTAAATAACTCTCATAAGTATGGGAAGTTGGGTCCTAGAGGGCAGAAATGTATCTTTATAAGATATTGTGAAACCTCTAAGGGCTATGTATTCATAGGAGAAAGAGAAGATGGTACGGTAACGAAAATCAAAAGTAGAGATGTGACATTCATATAGAACGAATTTCCTAAGCAAGACGAGATAGACAAGGAATTTCTCATAGATGTAGAGGAAGATCCTGAGTTGACGGCTCAAGCGGATCAACCAGTTGAGGAGTTAGTCTCCTCTATCCCACAGCTTGATCCGAGTGGGAGAGATTCACAACCGTCAACTGATGATCAACCTGAAGGTTCTCTTCGATGGAGTACTAGAAAATATGTTCCGCATCGACGTTTTGAAATTGAAGGGCTGCATAAATATGGACCACATGAGGTCAACATAGTAAGTCTGAAAGATGAACTTAAGCCAAAATCTATCAAAGAAGCTCTCTTGTCCCCTGCTAAGGAAGAATGGATTAAGGCAATGGAGGAAAAGTTAGGGTCCATGCAAAAAAATCAAGTCTGAGACTTAGTTGATCTCCCGCCAGGCCGTAAGGCAATTGGGAACAAATGAGTTTCTCAAAATTAAACGTGGCGTGGATGGATCAATTGAGAGATATAAAGCTCGTCTAGTGGCGAAAGGTTTCACCCAATCTGCGGGCGTTGACTATGAAGAAACTTTTGCATCAGTTGTAATGTTTGCTTCAATTCGCCTAATATTGACTATAGTCGCACATATGGACTTAGAATTACATCAAATGGATGTAAAAACCGCATTTCTCAATGGAGAACTAGATGAGGAAATTTACATGGAGCAACCTCAATGCTTCATTGTAAAAGGAGAAGAGCGCAAAGTTTGCAAGCTGCGCCGATCCATTTATGGACTCAAACAATCATCTAGACAGTGGTATCTGAAATTTCACCAGTCAATCATTTCGTACGTTTTTAATATGATTGATGAAGGTCACTGTGTGTATGTTCATAAGTCCGAGGATAATTTTGCTATCCTGACGTTATATGTCGACGACATGCTAATAGCTGGGAATAATAGAGACTATGTCATTACCATTAAGCAATGGTTGTCCTCCATGTTTGAGATGAAGGACATAAGTGAAGCAGCATACATACTGGGTGTGAAAATCCAACGTGACCGTTCCAAACGACTCCTTGCCTTGTCACAGGAATCATATATAAAAAAAGTTTTGGAACGATTCCGCATGGATGGCTGTAAACCCATTGACACTCTTATTATGAAAGGCGAGGTTTTAAGCTTAGACATGTGCTAAAAAACTCCAGAGGAACAAAAGGAAATGTCCATTGTTCCTTATGCGAGTGTGGTCGGCAGCCTGATGTACGCTATGATGTGTACTCGGTCGGACATATGTTTTGTCGTGGGTCTAGTTAGTCGATATCAGGCTAATACAGGACGCCAACACTGGAAGGCGGTGAAGAGAATAATGAGATACCTCAAGGGTACTACAGATCTTGCACTGTGCTATCATGGAGGAAGTCTACAACTTGTTGAATTCACCGATGCCGATTGGGCTGGTGACGTTGATGAACGTAAATCCACCTACGAATACAATTTCTTGCTCAGCAATGGTGCTGTTACTTGGAGTAGCAAGAAACAAGATTGTGTGGTACTGTCAATTATGGAGGCTGAATTCATAGCTTGTTCAGTGGCAGTACAAGATGCCTTATGGCTTAAGAGATTCCTGCAAAACCTGAGAATTTCTGAGAATGCAATGAAGAAAATGATTCTCCACTGTGACAATCAAGCAGCCATAGCTTTTGTGAAGGACGAGAAATACCATTGCAAAGGAATGCATATCGACACAAAGTACAAATTTGTACGAAATCAAGAAGTCAAAAAGAAGATTTCAGTTGAGTACATATCAACGCACAAAATGGTTGTTGATCCGTTCAATAAGCCATTGCCAAGAGAGGCATTCTTAAGACATGTAAATTCCTTAGGACTGTGTAGATTATAAATGTAATGATGTACTCAAATTTTTCAATGAATAAAAGATTATTTTTCTTGATAAATTCATTGTTGTGAAGTTTGTTATGCATGTGAAAAGTATGTCGATCGGGTCTAGATTTGTTCACTCACACGAACAAATGTTTCCGGCGCTCATAGCGAGCGGAATGAACTGTGAGTCATAGTGTGATTTAACATGGGTTTTAGTAACTCATTGTCGCCTAATTTAGAGAGAGAGAGGCCAGATGCGAGATTCAAATTTGGCGCTATTGATTAGTGAGCAATTTGAAAACTCGGGTCAGGCGCTAAAAGTTAGCGACTGGACTTAAGTCTGTGCGGTATGTAATTAAACAGAGCTAGACATACGCTCCTTCAGTGGGAGTCTCCACCGCAGTACTTGTGTTTAGTACCAAGTATGCAAAGTCGTCCTAAAGAGACATGATGAATTGATTAGTTCAATGGTCATCATGGTGTGAGTCTCTGATAGATGTTTCATCTGCACGTGCCCTTAGACTCTTGACTATTCTTAAGAAAAGGAATTAGTGCTTGCTACTTTAGCATGGTACTCAAAGATAAAAAGTAAAGTAGCCTGACGAACCATGTCTAGGAAAGCAGCTAATTCACTACTAAAAGACATGAGGGCGAGAGAAAGAACTATTATAAGCTGCATAAAGCTTTCGCATACAATTGGCCAACTATTTTTTTGAAAATAATGTATGTGAAAGATAGTTACCACGGAGCAAGACATGTGTTGTCTTAGCTATGTTGCAAGACAGATCTAGGGCATAACGAGTTATATTATTTGAGCATTTGTTGGCTCATATGTGAGCTATCATGAATCCCTAACGGGCATGACATACGCTCTAAAGATAGTTGAACGATTAAACCTAAACAGGTATCTTTCTAGCTCCTATAAAGAAGCGTGCTTATACTCGTAGGTCGCACGGCACATTTACAAATTCTGGATAAACGAAAGTACAATGCCCAATGCAGGCAAGTGGGAGATTGTTGGAATAGTGCTCTTTTGGGCACATGGGCCGCACATACGCGCGGCCTATTAGGACGAGGCGCATGCCTGCGCAGAGACATCATCATACGTGTGATGGACGCACGTGATGCGTTCTGCCTAACTTGTCGCCCAAGTCTTCCCACCCTATAAAAGGGGACCCATAGCATAGGTCCCAAACACACTTTCGTAGAGGTTCGTCCAGAGTATTTGTGTTGTAGCAAAGAGTTCCGTTCCCCAGAGGTTCGGTTCCCGATCCTGAGGTGCAAGTGCATTCGTCAAGAGTTCGTGGGAAAGTCTCGATGATCCGCTTCCGCTGCAAGAGGTATTCCGCAACCTCTAGAATTTATATCTATTATAAATTCCAACATCTCTCCTGTCCACTCACAGCAGCTCACAGGAAGAAGAAGTCTCTCTCTCCACCAACCCTCTCAACCCATTATCTCGGCAGTGAGCAAGATAAGCTCCACCCACAGTAACTCACTCTCTCAGTCTCTCTCTCTCCAAGCAGCTGAGCAACAAAGAAAGAAGAAGGGAAGCTCACCACTCTTCATCACCATTCGGCAGCAACAAGGAGAGGGAATCAAGGGGTCTGGCAGTTAGAGGAAGAGAAGAAAAGAAAAAGAATAAAGAATTAAAATTAGGATTAGGGTTTGAACCTAAACTCTAAAGGTATGTTTGAGAGGATTCAATCTTAATTTCACCCCAATGTATTGCTTGAATGTTTGGATTGGGACTTAGGAACAACATTTGATTCTTATATGATGAGATTTAGGATTTTAGAAATAGGATGCATGATGCCTATTAGATGTTTATGAAAATGCAATATGTAAATCCTAATTAGGAAAGTAATGTTTATATTAGAAGAATGATACTTATAATCATTTTAAACTAGTTTGATATATGAATATGCAAATGAAAATGTTAGTAAAGTACGTTGAGAGAATCCAAACTCTCTAATCATCCTCTAATGATGTGTGAATGTGTGGATTAGGGCATAAAGAACCAACTATGTATTATTGAAATGGATGATTAAGGGATGTTTATATTAGCATTAGTATGTTTCTTATTTTATCAAGATTATTGCTCTATTGCTATCCATGTTTAGAATCATGATGTCCATTGTTACTTATGTTAGCTCATAATCAAATTGCCTAATGCTCATGTGTATATATGAGTGTGATTAGTGTCTTTATGTGAAAACCCCATTTACTTTATTATTGGGATCTTAAGAATGTGGAGGAATATTTCATATGTTGTTTAGAACCACTTATGTGCTCAATATGTCAATGTATGCAAGATTGAAAAGAAATGATGTAAAAATGTGTGTTCTATCGTCCCAGAACGGGTGATCGATACATTATCGGTCGACTGTTCTGGAGACAAAATGGTCTCTAACTTTGTCCAACGGTCATCCGATTTAGGGAGTCGTTACTCTATGGAATTAGCGGTCGATCCAACGCCTAGTTTGGTCGTCCGAAAGTCATGTAACGGTCGACCGATACCCCAACGGTCGTCTGATTTAGAGAGTCGTTACTCTTTGGAATTAGCGGTCGATCTAACGTCCAGTTTGATCGTCCGAAAATCATGTAATGGTCGATCGATACCCTAGTGATCGTCCGATTTAAAGAGTTGTTACTATTTGGAATTAGCGGTCGATCCAACGCCTAGTTTGATCGTCCGAAAGTCATGTAATGGTCGACCGATACCCAACGGTCGTCCGATTTAGATTCGTTACTCTCTGGAATTAGCGGTATCCAACGCCCAGTTTAGTCATCCGAAAGTCATATAACAGTCGATCGATACCTCAACGATCGTGCGATTCAGAGAGTCGTTACTCTCTGGAATTAGTGATCGAATCGACATCTAGTTCGGTCACCCGAAAGAACCATATTGGTCTACCGAAATTCTATCGGTCACCCGATAACCTGTTCCAGCGATCGACCGAAAGTAAAACGGTCATCTGTTCTGAGGCTGATGATTGGTTATGATTGAATGTCCACACTTAATATGATTTGAAGTTTGTATGATCTTAAATAGGATTAAAACATACAACATGTATTGAATGATTATATGTATTGATGATAAAAGACGGATTGATGAAGATGTGGCATGTTTCTCTTGGAACCAATCGGTACCCTACCTAAGACTCCACCGACGGGTGGGGGAAGATCTCATTGGCGAATGAGGGTTAAGATCTCGCCTATGGGAGAGAGTTAAGACCTCATCTAAAGATGAGGGTTAAGATCTCACCTACGGCTGAGGGTTATGACCTATGAGCCATCACTCTTCTCAATCGACAAGATAAGAAATCATCTAAGTGAAGATGAAAGATGAAAAGATGAATGATGAATGATGAATGACTTGAGACATAAAGACAAAGATGATAAAGATGAAGAAAGCACTTATGAAAATGCATTATGAATGTCCACTTGTCACATCATATTATGACATGAATGAAGATGACAAAGTAAAGTAAGATAAGATCATGACATGCATTAGCATAGTGATAAGTATAATGATAACTTATGATATGTTTTAGCATAAGATGAAAATATTATATGTTATCTTATCTTATTATGATGATATTGTTCATATGTCATATAGTGTGCATAAGTAGCTCATAGCATGCATACCAGCTATGTTTCATTATGATGCAATTCATATGTCATGACATATATAAATCATGTTATAAGATCATAGCATGCATGGGCCTCAACATACTCTAACAGAAGAAATCCCCTGCACCCCATGGATTCGTGCAGGTATGGACGAGGCTTAGGTTCAGCGGCGAGAGCCTCATGACGGAGATATTGTACATGGATGGATCAGGCTACGACCCAAGTTATTTTTCTTATGTTATGTCATTTTGATGAACTCTTATAAGAGTTAAGTATGTATGGCTTATGGGCTTCATTGGAGTCATGTACCCTTATTTGAACTCATTATATTTATGAACCCTTTGTTTGGTATGTTAGAGCCTATTAGGCCCATAGACCAGTTTATTATATTGAGATTTATATATTTAGAAGTCTTTCGTTGTTTATGATATTATTATTTTATGATTATTATTATGTTTCCGCTGCAATGATTTTATGTAATTAGGTTATGAAAAGTAACGTTACCCAGGGTTCGACGATTAAATTAGGGTCAAATTTTGGGGCGTTACATATCCTCTATTTTCTCTCTCTTCTTTTGGACAATTTATACTCATTTGTCTTATCTCCTCTTGTTTTGGTGCTCCTTTGTTGTGGGACCTTCCAGAGAACAAAAAGGAAGTTTTAATATGCACAAAGTGAAGGAGGAGGAAGAAGAATAAACTAGTGAAATAGAAGAACAATAAAAAGGAATGGCATTTTCGGTAAAAGAAATGTGTATAATGGACATGGAATGTGTTTTATTAAAGTAGAGTATGCTTAGGACTCTTTATGATCCTTGAAGTGATGATTTTTTTTATTGAGGATGAAATATTTTTATGATAAATGAGAAAAAAAGATGATCAAATTAGGTTTTAAATGATTATGTTTAACTTGGTTTTATACATAGAAGTCTCATTTATGGTGCTCATTTATTATGGTTGCCTTATGATAGGATTTTATTGTTCAATTTATTATGACACTTATGAGGATGCTTATGTAATGATATTATGAAGTTTGATTTTATGTCTTAAGTAATTGGACCAATGGTAAATCACAAGTATTCTTAATTATCTTCAGTTACTTTATCTCTGATATCCATAATACTATTTCTTTTGTCAAATTTTACTGAAACATCCTTATTATCATCAATTGCATATATAAAACCTTCCTTATTCATGTCAAGGTGATTTGAATTTCTGCCAATTATAAAAATTCCAATGCATCCTTGGATCTTTACACATTGTTATTACACATCATAATTATTAATTATTATGCTATAAATATGTTAATCATTTTTATTTTGAGCTTAATTTATTTTGACAATTATTAATTATATAATTTATTTTTTATATTCAATTCAATGTTGTATATGGTCCAACAAATATCATGTTCAATTTCTTCATCTCTTTCCTTTTATAATTTAATTTTCATCTTTTTTTTATCATAATATCTTCAGTTTTTTTTTTCGTATCCATATGTTTCTTTCTTTTGCATTTCTGTATTGCCTTTCATTATTTTTCTTTCAATAGTTTTTTCTATTTCATTTTTATTCCTCTGTCTATTTCTCCTTCCTTTTATGTTTTTAACATATCTTTTTCCAATGTGAAATTCTCCTTTTCAACAAATTTTCATATTTTTCTCTTTGCTCTAATTCACACTTGTTGATTTGGAGGCGCTCGGCCTATCTAGAAGTGATAAACAAAACTTGCAATATATAATTATATTTTGATGATACAACCCTCAAAAGATAGAGTTATATTTAAAATTTTGAAAAAGTTTAAATAAAAATGAATTGCTTCATGCATTAAACTTTTGATTAATATTTATTTATGTTCTCACGAGACTTTCATTAAGAGGTAAATATAAGAGTTATAGATAAATCCCTTATCTTTGTAGAGAACAAAAAATCACCTCATGTGAACAACCATATAAAAAGTTATGTTTAAACAAGTGAAGCTCGAAAAGTTCATTTTGAAATTGATATTTTTATGTACTAAACTTACACTTAATATTTGAGTATTCTATCATGAAATTTGGATCGAGATTAATAAAAAAGTTATAGATAATGTTGTTATCTTTTCATAGAATGAAATATCATATTATTTGAATACTAGTATGAAAAGTTATGTATAAAAGAGTAAATGTCTAAAATATTTTATTTAAAATTGACAACTTTTTTACTAAAATTTGAATCAATATTTGACTATGATCTCATTAAATTTTGAATAAATGATGAATATCAAAGTTGTAGAGAATTCCATTAGTTTTTCATAAAATAAAAAAATCATGTCATTTGGATAACAGTGCAAAATGTTATGCTCAAAATAGTGCAGGACGATCGATCTGACGATCAAAGCACCGATCTACCGATTAGTGTGGAAATAACGCAGTTTAATCAAATAAAATGTTGAGATGATGCCGATCGTGATACCAATCAACCAATCAACACAAAAAATATAAAAATTAGTTGAGCAGAATGTCGAGACCATGACGGTCGAAGCACTAGCCGACCGATCGATCGGCTGGCCAGTGCAGAATTCACCAATGATTATATTTTTCAACGGCTATATGTATCGGTCGACTGGATTGGTCAATTCAGTGGGGTAGAGCGATCGACAGGACACTGCGATCGACCGGGCAGTGCACAGAAATTAGGAAATAAGACCCAATGGCTAAATGAAGTTAAGAAGACTATAAAAGAGGACTCAAAGGTATAGGAATGATCAAGACTTCCAAGAAAAAAATGGAAAGAATATTTGTAAAGTTTATTTGAATTCCAAGCTACAAATCTTTCATTTCTTTCTCTCTTACTCTTATGCAAAAGAAATTGTGGAGTGTTCTTGTAATGTTGTTTAGTTCTTGAGTGAAAAGAGATTGTGTCTTACCTCTTAAGCGAAGAAAAGACGAGTGAAAGCTTACAAGTAAAAGATGTGTGCTTTACCTCTTGAAAAGGAGAAAATACAAGAGTTGTAAAGGGTTTCTTCCTTTATCCATTTGGAACGAAGGAAGAGTGTTAGTAGAATCTCCGACGATCTCGAGGTCGAGTAGTCGGAGTGGGAATGTATTTCAAAGTGTGGCCGAACTTCGTCAACAAACCACCATGCATCTTGTGTTTATCTTTTCTCTCCATTTCCTTCCTACTTTATTATGCATCTGATATGATTGCTATTGTATTTGTTTAAATATTAATGAATCGATTTTCAGCTTCCACAATGATTTGTATGAAATCGATATTTTCGATTTAAACATTAATTCACCCCTCTCTTGGTGCCTTGTGATCTTACATATTTATCCTCCTGAAGCTCATGTTGTTGGCCACATTAAAAAAATATCAATACTTCCATAATGAAAACATCGATGACGACAACAAGCCCCTCTCCGCCCAAAAGGTCCCGGGAACTTCACTCACGTTCGCAACCTAAAGATCGAGCTCCTTGGCCTGCTGTCCCGGAGGAGGAGGAGGTCTAGTAACTAGTGGTAACTAGAAATGAGGGAGTTCTGAAATTGAGAGCGGAGTTCGGAAGCACAATTCGGAGTTGGCTAGTAGTGGTGCCCACCGGGATGGAAGAAGGCATGCTTGCTGTTGCTTCCTCCATTAATTAGGTAATGGGAGGCGTACATGGGAGTTTCCCCGAGGTTGTTAAAATATAAAATAAATGATGTTTCTCTTTATAATGGTTTAAGATTTTAGGAAAAGTGGTTAGCACATCAAACTTTAACATAGTATCAGAGTCAGATATCAAGAGTTCAAATCTCGTTAAACTCTTATTAAAAAAATATTTTTCCCTTTTTATTGTTAACAATCCACACATGAGAGAGAGTGTTAAGAATATAAAATAAATGCTGTTAATCTTCCTAAATTTTAAGCTTTTAAAAAAATTAGTTAACACATAACAAAGAAACTTCCCGGAGGAAGGCTACAATCTTGGTCATTAAGCTTGACATGGAGGGCGAGGTTACAACGATGATCAAGATGAAAGAACATGTAGAAGAGTTGCTTCTTTCAGGGGCTTTTGAGGGGCCCTTGCTGCATGTCACTAAGGTGTTAATTACCGGCTTAAGCAGAATTAAGGCTACTTAATCAAGTTAATTATCGACTTTTCTTAAATTTGGTTTTCTTAATGTAATGACTAAAAAATTCATCCTAAAAGTTTTGGACATTTAGGATAATTTTGCGTCGTTAGCTTGTTCGTCATACATCATTTAACAATAGAAGACTTTGACATTTTAGTAAAAATGATCATAAACAAAAACTTTCTATTAGTTATAACAACTACTATTTCATATGACATTAAATGCCTAAAACCTTCATTACATTGTTAGTCCTAGTGTTCATCTAGAATCATAGACTTTAACCCTAAGCATATGCAATACTTCGTCATGAGCTTGAGTTGTCATCCATCACTTAATATTGGTTACTTGCACAGATCTAGAGTGCATGATTTTTCAGTTAGAGTATGTAAAGGTCATGCATACCATGCTATCCTATTACATGATACCACATGTAATGCATCATCATCATAGTAACAATAACATATAAACATGCATGTCATGAACTATATCTTAAACCTTATATGACAATACATTATGCTTACATTCATTCATCATACAACATTCATATAACATAAACATCATGTCATACTTGCTTTACTTCGAATCCATCCAAGTAGCATGCAATAAAAACATACATTCATATCATTCATCACATGTATGACATATCATTTCATTTCACTTTCATTGTCATGTACATTCTAGGAGTTTATTCGTAACTCCTTGATCCTTACTTACTTTTTGACTTCTTTCATACTTTAAATTTTCTCAGGACTACTTTATAATCCTTTGGATCTTATTTCATTCTTCTTTCTTTATTTATTATGTAATCCTTCACGTGTCATCTTCATCCTTCATCTTTATCACATAATATCATCTTAACTTTCATTCAATTTCATAAGTCATACTTAGGAACACTCATATCATAATAGTGAGAGACTTCATTCTTAGTCATATTTAGTAATACATACACTTTATGATGAAGGACATTATTCCTTAGAAAGTACATATATGAATGTAGGACTTATCAAGATTAGGTCCCCTTAAAGTACATGCATAAGTCTAGGACTTTACTTTCCATCTTTGCTTGATCATCATGTTAAATTTCTTTCTTTGTTATAAGATACTTTGAAGTTATTCACAATTCTTCTTTCTTTATATTATAACATATTTTTTTATAACATATTTCTTCTTTCTTTATATTGTAAGTTCTAAGTTCTAAGGACCAAGATGATCTCATCCTATATGGGCAAAGTACGGAAATGATCATGATCTTATATGTAGCTATCCCCTCACCTATCAAGACGCGTTTTAAATTCGTGCGGGCCAATAGACCCAAAGCGAACAATATTTTGATTGGGCCGAGAGTGTTACAAAAGTATTAGAGCCATCATCGCATGCTCACTTGAGCCATATGAAACCTGACCCACGGACCACTCATGAGGATGTTGAGTCCCTTAGGGGGGTGATTGTGAGGCCCCAAGATGAAAAGGGCTAAAGGGTGATAGATAATTTCACATGGACAAAACACGGAGATAGTCGTTTATAAGTGACATCCCCTTTACCTATTAAGACATGTTTTAAATTGTTCCGACCGAAAGCCCAAAGTGAACAGTATCTTATAAGAGCCAACCTCACGTGCTCACATGAGCCATGTGAGAAACACGGGCCATGAGCCAATACGGACTCTGCTCAACAATGACTTTGAACCCGTTACGAGAAAAGATTGTAACGACTTGATGTCTAAGAACCAAGATTGTCTCATCCCATGTGGGCAAAATATGGAGGTGGACTTATATGTAACTATTTCTTCACCTATTAAGACGCATTTTAAATTCATGTGGACCATCAAAAGCGAACAATATTTTGATTGGGCCGAGAATGTTACACTTAAATATGTAGAAAATTAGATACTTATATATGGTTACTCTTTTTTTTATCTCTCGCTTGCTCTTAAAACCTTCTTCTTGATTTTAAACAAAAAGAAAAAAAATTATCTTCTTAGCTGTTTACTTTGGGGACATCTTTTTCCAGAAACATTTGGTAAAGTTCAAATCCAGAAATTTCTTCACGAAGGCACCTCAACAGTGCATTCAAATTGTAGCCTTTGAATGATTTTGAATTAGTTGATAAATATAAAATAATTTTTAAAATACATCAACGACAGTTTATACAGATTGAATTATTTTATGTGTTCTAAACCGAAGCGATTCGTATTATTAAAATTATGTATTTTAAGAATAAAAATAAAAATATTATAATAGGTTATGAGATTAATTTTGTTATCGATCTTTAAGTCGAATATAATATTATATGTTAATAAAATAGTAATAAATATATGCATCTACAATAAACAGTAATTTTATCATGTAAGTAGCCATTGAAAATTAATATTTTTAAAAATAATTTTGATAATAAATTTGCATCCGGTATCCATTACCTCTAGGCTTATCGTTAATATTATTTGTAAAACACATGAACGAATATTTTGACTTGGTGAAACTTCTAGGATTTCTAATGGTAAATATTTTGATTTGGTTGATCTAATATAAACTCTTTTTGTTTTGTAAATCGGACGAGAGATAAGAGGATGTCAGTTTGTTTGTGCATAATTAAACAAATTTTTAATACCTCAAGAATATTCATACTATTTTCAAAATAAATTGAATAACACTACGTATGAAATATAAAAATACTTCAACAATTATTTACACAATATAACCTAATAAAAAACTTTTTTAATATGTTTGTGTTAGTCATAATACTATATTCTCATGTTTTTACTAAAGATCACGTTCGATATTTTCATCTCTTTCATTTTTCTAATTTAATTTTAAATATGTTCTATTAATTTCTTTCTTTTTCTATCCAAATCTTTCTTTTATTTTCTTTCCATATCTCTATTTCCTTTGTTATTTTTCTTTCCAATAGTAAATTATGGAATTCTTCTCACGGTCAAAACGATGTTAAATTAAATGATTGTAGCTTTCTTGCCCATAAAATTGCTACAAAAAAATAATAAATCCCAATATGTTCGATCTGATTTCCCCAATTTTAAGTGGCCCATATATACACATTGCAAATATTTTTGTTATATCAAATAGGCTGTGGAAAAGAAAACAAAAAAAGCTTAAGATTAAGATGATGATGATGATGATGATGATGATATAAAAAAGGTGAGGGAGGAATAGAAGAAGCTATCTTAATGTGCAATAAATTAAGTATCTTAATGTGTATGCACTTTATGATGCGTGATAATTTAAATATCTTTAAGCTATCATAATATATATATTTTTTATTTGAAAAAATATATAATTAATATTAATTATTATTTAAATTAATTGGATTTGAATTATATTTGGTTGAATTCTACATTGACTTGAATTCTACATTGAAAATAAAAGGAAACTAATAGTAATTAATTATTTCCATTCCTCGTTCAAATTACTTTAGGCAGAGCAGAGCACTATATATAAACATGGAATTAGAGCCTTGAGGCACATCAAGGTTACCTCGCCAGGTCTCCTCCTCCTCCTCCTCCGTTCCCTAATCCTCCCAGTAAGTAATTATTTTTAATTCTCAGGTCCATTATTTTGTTCCAAAAGGTCTGATTTGTAGTTTCAAAGATTATAAATTCGAACTGCTACTATATATCTGTCGTTATATAGCTAGCTAATATGTGTTATGATTTTATTTATTTTTTTAAAATTAGAGTTGGGGAGTGAAAATTGAGTTCAAATTGGTTAAATTGAGTTTTGGCGGTTTGATTTGTTTTTTGTTTTCCATTTTTTTAATCTGTAGATCGATCAGATTCATCGCATCAAATTCTTCTGGTAATTTTTGTTTTAGTTTTGAACGTGGATGATTAAAAAAAAACATTTTGAAAGATGATAAATATATCACGTGAATGTTTTCTTGCGTGTTCTTCTTTGGTTCTTTTCAAGTTAACCATTTCTTGTCATGTATATTATTTTACATCTAGCTACAACTTTATTAACGTTATATTTTAATTAAAACATAAAAATGTTTATTTGTCCTCTTAATTATCTCTGTTAAATTCTCAAAATCTCTTTAGTTTTCTTGTTTTTGATGCCTTAGATATTGAATCTCATAACATATAATTGCAACATTTGAATTCATATACGGATTGATAAGCCAGAGTCATACACATCAATGCTATAATACATATTTTCTTTTTTTCTAACAAATACCCATAATTATAATATATATATCCTCAATCATCTTCTAAACTATCAATGAAGAAAAATATAAAAAAAATAAATATAAGTATGTCTAAAGCCGTTTCACATGCGCTTCACACGCTCATTAAATCCATATATATATATATATATATATATATATATATATATATATATATATATAAAGAGTGCAATTAAGTATCAACTATAAGAAAATCCTATTAATTGCTGAGTCTTAATATTTCCTCATCTCAGATTCCCTGACGTTTGCAAATTTATCAGAGGAAAAATGGAGTTGATTTCCCGGATCCACGGCGACCATTTCGATAGGTTGCCGGACTCGCTGGTCCTTGTCATCTTTGACAAGGTCGCGGATGCCCGGTCCCTCGTCCGGTGCTCGGCAGTGTGCAAGCGATTCAGCGGCCTCGTTCCCTTGGTCCACGACGTCTTTTTAAAGATCGATTGGCCCGTCGCTGTGGAAGACGGCCTTGTTTTGGAGGAACTCAATCTGCCTTCGCCTGATAACACCAGTAGCATGTTTACCCTCTTGAAGCTTATGTCGTTGGCAGCAATAAGAAGTTACCTTTACTTCCTGAATGCAAACTACAAGACCCTCTCCGCCCGACAGGCTCTCAGGAAGTTCACGCACGTCCGCAACCTCAAGATCGAGCTCCCTCCCTCCTCTCCCGGAGGAGGAGGTCTGGTAACTAGAGATGGGCAAGTTCTGAAATGGAGAGCGGAGTTCGGAAGCACCCTTCAGACTTGCATGATAGTGGCAGCCACCGGGATGGAAGAATACAAGCCTGCTGGTACCTCCATTAATCAGGTAATGGGTGACATACATGGGAGCATTCCAGAGACGTTATTCACCGATTTTGAGCAAGGAGAAAAAGAGCGCTCTGTGACTGCTGTCGAATTTTTGACGTGTGCTACGATGAGGCATTACCATCTTCTGCCCATAATCATGGATCATCCCACGCTAAGAAGAGTGGTTTTCACGGATGCAGACGGGCTGGGGACACTGGTAATGGGGGCAGAACAACTCAAGGACTGCAGAGAGAATCCTCCTCAGGTTGTTCCCTCCTTAGGTTTTCCTCTGTGCAAATGGAAGTCGGCATGTGTTGACTGGGAGCCTGGAGAAGGGCGCGGAAGGCAGAAGGCTGCAATCATGGTGATCAAGCCCTTCGTGGAGGGCGACGCTACGACGATCAAAGAAGAAGTACAAGAGTTGCTCGTTTCGGGGGCTCTTGAGGGGCCCTTCGTGCACGTCGCTAAGGTGCTGTTGCTGAAGCAGTCTGTTGCTTCGCAGAAGACAACTCGTTAATTCGCAGGCTTCATCTTTTCCTTTGCTTCGTTTTGTTTCAATTAGGAACGAACTTGCTGCATATTCCTGTTGTTTGCATCACGTTTATTAGGAATATGTTTGTTTAGGCTCTTGCAATTTGCATTTTCCCTCTTCTCTTGGAACGAAATAAAAGAAAATTCGATATTTATGTTTGGTTGCTAGTGTTTTATGTCTCTTCCTTAGTCTTAATAACTTGGTCGACCATAAGTTATACTTTTTTAGCTTTCTTTAATTTCATTTAATCCGTCTGCATTTATAAATCCGATTGTGGCATGCATAACCTCACCATATTTTACTGTCATATATAAATGGTGTTTCATCTCCTCCTTCTACTAGCCATCAAGGTACTCGCTAGGGGAATCCGCTGCTTCCTTATGTATTTGTTCTTGTTACTCAGATTCTTTCATCTTTACTAAATGACAGCACTGTGATGGGAACGATACAGTTGTTTACGTTTAACTCTTCTTTATGCTACGTACTTACTCAATGCCGATGATCTACTTTTGTGCACTGCTGCTAATATAAAAAACTGTAAGCAGATTATTAAAATCTGTTTGGAAGGGCAAGTTTCTGAACTAGGCAGGTATCCATTCATATAAAAAACATTGATAAAATCTGTTTCGGGGGCTCTCCCCACCCATTCCTTTGGATCATCCTTTATTACTGGCTCCACGATTTCTATGATTGAAAAACTTAGTCATAAATTTCTTTGGTTATCCATCGAGAATAACAAAGGCTTACAATGAACAGTGGAGGTTTGGGCATAAGGGATCAACACTTTGTTAGCACCTCCATTCGAGCAAAAAAAATCTTTCAAGTCCTAAACAGGGTGGGCAACCATGGGTCAACTTAGTTCTCAGGCAAATACGAAACGCTGCACCCTTGGCCTACTTTTGTGCCGAGTCAGCCTTTCGTGTGTTGCTGGCATGCCATTTTGCGAACCTTCATGGGATGGATGCTTTTGAGGCAACTACATTTTCTGCAATGGCACAACTAATCAATTTGAAATCAGAATTTAATATGAGCAAAAATTATTTTAACTGGATGATTGTCATTATTCAGAGTATACTTCTAGCTTCAGAAAAGTTAAACGTGCAAAAGATTAATGAGAGATTTAAGATTGAAATATTAGAAGATTGATGCATGTCGCAATCATTGTATATTGTATTACAAAGAAAATAACTCGCTTATCAGTTATTCTATTTGTGGTGAGCCAAATACAAGTCGAGAAAGAATTCTCAAAATTCAAAAAAAAAATGTGACCAATGTAGTGTTCAAATACTTTCCTATAGTTCCAAGACTACAACGGTTGTTTCTTTATAAAAAAACTACATCATTTATGATGTGGCACAGAGAAAGGCACGTGATGATCAAAATTTCATTACACATCCTTCAGATGTTGAGGCATGGAAACGGTTTGATGCACTTCATCCGATTTTTTCAACATAATCACACAATGTTAGATTAGAATTTTGCACTGATGGGTTCAACCCGTTTGGCTCATCAGACACTGCTTATTCATGTTGGCCGATTTTTGTGACATCTTATAATTTTTGCAAGGTCAATGGCAAGGTCATCACGTCCGCTGAATATTTTGGTGCAAGACATACAAAGATGCCCAAGGCACATTAGGCGCCCAGTTTGAGAATCGTTATGTAGGAAGTGATAAGTTTACATTGAGTTATTTTTATTAAATTTATAATTTTCACAGTCTAAGTATTTGATGTTCATATAAGATGGATGAACAATGGCAAAGAAAATCGGAAAAGACAAGATTTTTTAATAGATTTTCGAAGCTCGAGGCCCACATCCACACAGGCAGATCGATTCGACTTGATGAGCATCACTTGCATGGTAATGTAGGTACAAAATAGAATAATCAAACTTTTATCTTATACTTATTTTATAAAATTTAAAAAATCATTGCAGGAGGAGAAATAAGACGTCTTGTCGACTTTCGCATGGTTTACAAGGCCACGCATAAGAGCCGGAAGAGAATGAGCTAGTCATGCCCATTGCTCGTAGGCTTCTGATAAGTCTCATCACATGTTCACTTGGTTGGTAACATTAGTGCAAATGATTTTTTAAACATGTAATGTTTAAATTTTTTAGGATGTGTATAATGAGAAGATGGCTGAGAAGTACGGAGATGATTCCAGTACTCAGTTACCAGGTAACGTATCTCAAAAATGATTCATGCTTTTTAATTTATATAACATCTTATATGTTTATGTATTTTTTTTATGTTATATAATCTATAATGTTTATATGATTGTATATTTTTTTCTATTTTGTAGAGGATGCTGTTGTTTGGGAGTAGGTGGTCGGCATGACACAAGAAGGATACTTGCATGACCTAGGAGGAGCGAGGATATGCAGGTGGCCCATCTGCTCCGAGCTCATCCGTTGCACCTGATGTGACGTTGGACGGCATCAGGGGACTCATTTTGGATAAACTATCGTAGTAGTGATAATCGTATAGTTATTCAATTATTTTAATATAATTATCGTCAAGATTGATGTGTTTTATGTTATTTCATCTTTAATCACCAAAGATTTCGGAATCTAAATTATTGTTTGATGTGTTTCAGGAACCGTGAAAATCTAACAAAAGTTTGACAAAACACATCTATAGAGACTCAATATGGACAGTCAATATTAAAGCATTCCTACCAGTATTATAGCCATTCATGTCATATTGAGCACGCACCAGAAAATATGGTCATGCCATATTTAAGCAACTTTGCTCGCATTAAAATCAGTCAGGTCATATTGATCTTGGACCAAAAAATATAGGCAGGTCATATTTAAGTCACTTTACTCGTATTAAAGTCTTTCATACCGTATCACACACCAGAATCAATACAATCCAGCTGACCCTGACGCCTCATCCTAGGCTGTATACATATTTTGGCCATATTGGGATAATTTTTGAAGTATTTTGGACATTTTTGTAACCCTAATTTGAGGGAAGTGTGAAAAGAAATTTTGGGGACAAAAAATGGGTTGAGACTTGGTTTTCTAGGAGATCAAGACGGTTGGGACGAACTATTATTGTTCTCTGCATTTATGCCTTTCTTAAAATTAATTTCATTCTCTTTTCATGAAATTTGTATTTTGATGATGATTTCTTTCTCCATGCTTGGCTAACTTCTTTCTCTAGGGTTTGATGAAACCTATGGTTGATCATTAGGAAATATTTTTATTTGATCTGATGTATTCTTTGTGTTTCATGTGCTTGACGAAATACTTATATTATGTTGACCACCTAATTAAGCGACTTAAGAGTTTTTTTATTACGAAAATATTTCATAAAGATTAGTTAAAATGAATGACATGAAATGTATTATTTCTTAGAAATAAAGATAATCATTTTACTCATGAATCTTAGCTTATAAGGCAATTAAAATAATTTAAACCAACACGAAAGTAATCGTTTATTATTTTAATTAGAATTATGTTTGCTTGAAAATGAGATGCATGACTTCTGACAATTGAGTAGAGCACTCATGATTTATTTATCTCTAAAATCCTTATGATTTTTAATACCATCGGTGGATTCAAAACCCTAAAACTTTTATTCTCATTTTTTCATAATCAATTCTCGCTCTTTCTCATTGTTCTAACTTTTCTACTCATTTTGACACTTTACTTTTATTTAGTTTTTATTATTATTTCTCTCTTTTCTGATCATTTAGAGTCATATAATTCTAATACTTGAACTCTTCTCCGTGAGACGATATTTTATATACTATGGCATTGACTCTGTATACTTACCGGAGATTAGTCAAGCAGCTATCACAAGATTTGGCTTTGATCTTGCAGGCGATTCAGATGATGACCTAGCCGCAGAATCAATCCCCACAAGACTAAGGACCGAGCGCGTCGACATCGAATGTCCAGAATGACAATGATGACTCACAAACGTAGGATAGAAACTTTTGCATGATATACTATGAATATACTTTTGTTAGTTTAGATTATTAGTTATGCTTTTGTTAGTTCAGTTTATTGGTTTTCATATTGTTATCTTTGATATATCGTCATATACTATGATGAACTGTGATGTTATTGCGTGATATGTTGTGATGAATGAATTTATATGCATTGTATAATTGTATGGTGTGAGAATGGAAGGAAATATGGTTGTAATGGTGCAAAATTTTCTGCAATTAGTGCCTCCTTAACGTCTCATTAGCACCTCTAGAATTCTCGACGCTATTTTAAATATATCGTCATTAACGTCACATTAGCGACACATTAGCATCGCAAACTTTAGCGTCGCATTAGAGACTCATGGATACATCATGTTAGCGCCACATTAGCGTCGCTTTAGGTATAAACTTAGTGTCACCTTAGCGTCGGAATAGTTTCCGAATTCTGCGCCTCTTTAGCGATGCAATTCAACTGCTCGCAATGACACATTTCGTGTCATTTTAACGTCGGGTTAGCGTCGACGGGTGACGCTAGTTGCGTCGCCTTTGTGTTTGGATCCATTGCGACACTAATGGCTACCGCGCCATGTCGACGCTATGTTTTCTAACCACGCATTAGCGCCGCAATAGCGTCTCGGAGCCTGTGTCGCTATTTGTCAGTTTGCTTGTAGTGAAAAAGAAAAAAAAGAAATATATGAATGGAAAGAATAAAAATAAAATGTAAGAGAGGAATGGAAAAGGAAAAGACAAAAAATAAAGAGAGGTAAGGAAAAAAAAGGAAAGATATTCCAGAATGTACTTAAATAATCATGAAAAGAGAGAAAAAAATAAACATGGCCCTCCGTAAAAACATGCATATACAATTTTTTTAAATTATTTTCTAAGTTATCTTAATGTGTATATTTTTCTATATAAGTCTTATTCTAATTGTATTTTTGAAAACCTAGCTATAATCAATGCTACTTATAATTAATTAAAATTGATTCAATTATATTTGTTTGAACGATTCTGTCACCTAAATTTCGCATTGAAAACTAAAGGAGACTCTTAAAAATAAGCAATTATATTATTGTTAAAAAAAATTTCCGTGTCTATTTACTGAACTACCCTCCAAATTACTTTAGCCGATATATATATATATATATATATATATATATATATATATATATATATAAAGATGGAATTGAGAACATATTGATACGTCGCCAGGTAACCTTCTTCTCAATTCCCTAAACCCTAATCCTCTGGTGGTGTAATTTTCAGGAATTCGAAAGGTTTGATCGTTCTTTTTTAAAAAAAAAATAGCATCACAATATTCAAAATTTATCAAATATTAATTCGAAGTACTATTATCTTGGCTACTATACGTTAAGATTTAATTTTTTATTAGCGTTCAAAGGGTTGGATTTATATTGGTTAAAGCTTTTAGCCTTTGATGTGTTTTTTGTTTTCTAATTTCTTTTCTCAAACGTGATTAATTTATTCAATTGTGTCTCTAGATCCATCATACTCATCTCACCAACTGTTTCGTGCAGGAGACTTTGATAAATTTCTAAATTTTGAACGTGGATGAACTATATAAAATAAAAATATATAATTTTTGAGAGATGATACTATATTTTCTTGTGTGTTCTTCCTTGGTTCTTTACTTTTTTTTCTGGATATTAAATTTCAAGTTAAAACATTAGTTAATGCAAATGCTTTTATTTGTGACATATTAAATCAGTAAAGCCAGAATAATAGTCATTATATATAGTTACATTTATAGATTATTATTTCTCCTAATAAAGACAGTACGTAATATACATAACCAAAGAGTTCATATGCAGTTGACTGGATATATAATTATGGTTCATTAATTACTAGATTTAAACACAAGTTTGGTGTATTATTTAGTTACAGTAGTATGTGTTTTATATGTGAGGTGAAAGGAATATGTTTGTGTAAGTTTAATGTAGTATGGTCTAGGGCGATACAAAATAGTCCTTATATATTTTAAAAATATAACTGTTATATATATATATATATAGCGATTCGCGCAGACTTTTTAAATCATTTTTTTTGGGACGTGACATTTTTTCAAATCTTGTTTTTTTGTTCTTTTATTTTCTCTCATATATTCCTCATAAAAATATTTTATACATTGAATGTAATATACTTATTATAAAATAATTAATTTAATATTATTTATTATTTGTCATTTCATAAAAATATTATTTTGCTAATATAATTTATTATATTTTAATCATATATTTTTTAATATTTTTAACATAATATTAACTTTTTAATATTTTTAACATAAATTTATCATATTAACTTTTTAAATCTCATCATTATGCTTCACTTCATCTAAACACACACTCAACTAATCTATTAATTTAATTTAGTCAAGAACTCGGAGGGACTACTATTCCACTTGCCAAATGCCTCGTGAAGGTCCCTCATGGTTCATTAAAAAAGGAAATAGGAAATTGAAGCTATGAATTAATATGGTGTCTATGGGATTATGGGGTTAATGTTAGTATTGACAAAGTATGCCCACAATTATTAAGATGAAAATTCAGTGCCCAGTCAAGATATTGAGAAGCCTAAAGCAAAAAAATATTATGTGAATTTATAATTAAATAGTTAAAGTTTATTATGTGATATTTAAATATTATGTGATAGATAATTAAATATAAGATTTTATTTAAAGTTTATTTCTCTATTAGATACCAAAAAATATTTAATATTTCATCATTTTAAAATTTGATAAAATAATTAAATTATTTAATCATTGATTATCTTAGATAAAATTTTATTGTTTTAAAAAAATAATTATTGATAACATTATTCTATAAGTAATATATGTATTTGGACAAGTATCAAATATTATCTTATGGTTATTTTAGCTGAAATAGTAATTATATTGAAAGTAATATTTTAATTATAATCAATCTTTTTAAATTATTAATCATAATTAATATTTTTGTTTCATTGCTCCAATATTTTAATCGGGCTCTTAGTTTAAATGTGTGATTTTATTTGTTAAAGGAAAATTAATCTATTTTTTAATGAACCAAAATTTAAGGTTTTGGGGATTATTATGTATAATAAATTATAAAATTAGTGGAATGTGAATGAAAAAAGATAAATATGACCTCTTCGTGACCTAAGTAGATTTCGAAATTGATTTATGTGTACGCAATAAAATTTCGTTGGTCGCCTTATCTGTTATAACTCGATGGTGCATCAGAATTCTAACATATGGTTTGTGCGCATAATTGTTAACTATATGAGGTAAAGACGATCGGAAAAAAAAGATATATATATGAGGTAATGCATGGTTAATAAGTAAATATGTGCTATGACCAGAACAAGTATGAATGTACTGTTAATCATAAATATGATCATAGAAACCTAGGATAAAAATAAAGAGTCATATGGCTTAGTTTCGCAAACGAACTGGTATATGATAATGTTTAAAGGTTAAGAAATTTATACTTAGAAGTAATTTTTCATAATTTACCTATGATATTATCACACTAGATACTTTTGCTTACCCGAAAGTTTTCTTCCTTATGTTGATTTTCCAGGTACCTGATTAGTCTACATAGTCAATGCAATGCTATCACTAGGTGGTGGTATGCACATTGATAATGTATAATATACTTGATAATGTCATTATGTTATTAGTCATATCTTTATGTCTTGTTATGTGGTTATAATTAAGCCTCGGGCTATGTTGATGTATAATATACTTGGACAAGGATATAGTTTTTAATATCTGATTATTCATATCTGTTAGCTTCCGCGTTAATTAGATTTAATACTATTTAAAGAACTCAACTCATGTGTCACCTATGTTGATGTATTTTGGTCAAATAAAGTTATATATATATATGATTTAATGAGCGTGTGAAGCGCTTTCTGTGTGAAACGACTTTAGACATATTTATGTTTATTTTTTTTTTTACATTTTTCTTCGTTGATAGTTTGAAAGGTAGTGGGGATAACAAATCATTAATGCACATTATTATCCGTCATAATGAATATAAATATTTTATATAATTTCTAATTTTATAAAATTATTTTTTATTATCATGAATAATCATTTAAATTATTAGTAAAAAAATATCGAAAAAAATAAAAAAATATATCTAAAATCGCTTCACACGCTCATTTTTTTCATATATATATATATATATATATATATATGCATGTAACAAAAAAGAAATACTTAAGGAATTGATCACAACGCAGCTGAAATTTGACCAACTCGTGTCCCATGTGTCACGCCCGCTCGCAATTGGGGTGCTGTTTAAGGGAAAAAGTTTATATGCCATTGACATCCCTTACAAAGAAAGATAAAAAAAAATCCAGAAAAGACGATTTCAGATTTGTAGTTCCGATTTTGTTTATTCTCCTGCTCCTTTGAAGTAATAATGTACAGAATCCTATCATTTTGGAACTTGTATTGAGACGGTCTCCCCTTCAAACTCACGAGCAAAAACTGCTATAAATAATCTACATGTGATTCCTTTTTGGGGAGGAATCTACATGTGATTCCTGGTAACAACAAAGAATCTAAACAATGAGAAATATGGTGAACTCGGGTGCATTTTGTTCTGTGACTTGTTCGCGGGTTAAGTCGTTTGCCCCTTTAGCAGCAGTCATGGCCGGTTTTTCAGGTCCAAGTTTTTCCGTTGCCTGCAATGCACAAGAGAACTGTAAATAACTCACACTCAGCAATCAACGCTGAAGAGTGTTTTATCTTTTTTCCAGAAACACCTAATAAACGATTACCCTACACACCTACAATTATATGTTCTTTAAAGAGTGTAGTTGGTGTAAGTACTTCCGATTCTTTTGTTGGGCTCTCCAGAAGCACGCTAATGCTCCAAACGCACAGCTAGCAAGGGCAATGGCTAAGGCGGCTCCAACTGGCACGGCAACAGCATTTGTCGAAGATGCAACATCATCAGCAGAAACTTCAAGGCTGCTTTTGCCATTAGAATTGATATCCTTTGTTGTAGAGGCAAGAGTTCTTCCATAATAATTTACCAAAAACTTGAAAACTTCATCCTTGTTCCACTCGATCTGTGTGCTGGTGCTCTTCTCATTTGAAGAAAGATAGCATGATGGACATAGGTTCTTAGGAGGCCATACAACCTTTGGAAACTTAGGGTCACCAGTATCTAAAGTTTTTTCTTCTTTCATCAGCCTCTCATTTACTTGGTTATGTGCACTCCAGAACCACAATGCTAGATCCCGGGTTCTGTTAAATGGTACCAAGACACTGCATGCAAAGCCCCAAGTTCAGATACGATAATGTTAAGAGGCTGAAACTAGCATAATGATATGATGTGTTTCGTACCGAGAAGACATTTCATGGAAGTGCATGCGACATTCCTCACAAACAAAAAAGCTCTGTATGAAATCACATATTCCAGTGAAGACCAAATTGCTTTCTTCATCTCCAACTCTTACAGATAGTGAGTGAAATAGAACCCAGAGCCCACAACTGCAACAAAATTTATATTAAATGCTACCACAAGATAATTATATATCTGATGCACCAATATGAGATGTATAAAAGAGATAATGAACAAATAAGGTGAGGGTGAGACCAGTATAGGATGGAAACTAATTGTGTTGGAATTAAATTTAAAAAGTACATATCAAGTGGGGCGTCTTGACTGAATTTGACGTGGAACTACTACAGATAAGCTATATAATATTTTGCATGGCAAAAACCTCAAACATGCATATAGGGGGACACTCAGAAGCTTATCGGATACGTTAATTGACTAGGACATAAACCAAACAAATTATGTCCTCGGAAAAGAAATACTAAAAGCCTTCATAACTTGCAGCTGACAAGTACACTCAGGCAAAACATCAAGATAGTACAACAGCAGTTGGCATGCCCTAAATGAATTAGGCAGATTGCATGCGGATACATTGTAAAACTGGTTTCATCCACATGATCCTATGGTTATATATCTCCTTAACCCACTTCACTCCGAATAACACATGCCGAATGTTTTGGGATGTGATCAACAATCTCTAGTCGCAGTGTGATGTTGCCATTTTGGTTTCATGGCCTTGAACTGCAATGTTAATGTTGGCCTTCCTATCGAACTTTTTGTAATCCCTACTATTATTAATGAACCTTTTGGATGACTACCATTTTGCTAGTCGTCCTTTCTCGTTAAAAAAAAACAATGTCTAGTCATGTCTCCTGGTCTGAATTGTCGGTGCAAGACAAGCAAACTGTCCATAACTTTATGTGCATAACAGGTCTTAATGAGCTTATTCTAAATCCAGTCGCTATTCAGTGTTCTTCATTACTCAGAAACCTTTTCTATGCATACCTTTCCCCAAATACTTCCATGAAAACATTGACAATGGTAATGGATTATATGTGTCAGACGGTCAGTTCCTAGCAGGGGTTACAGATCCCTAGTTATTGGATTGGTTATCAAATATTTCTTATTTTCTTTTTTATATGTTACTTTCATATATACCATGTCTTAAATTTCTTTCCCAACTTCAAATTCCTTTTTTTCTTTTGAGAGGAACTTCAAATTCTAATTGGACAGGTTTAATCCATTCCTACACTGTATTTGACAATTCCAAATTTGCTTTCATGTTTGATTTCAAATAAATGTTCAGATGCTCATGTTCTAATGTGACACTTTCCAACCACGCAAAAACAAAAGTGACACTCTCCAAGAAATAAAGTTGCTAGGTCAAACTTCTATCCTTCACAACTTTTTTTGACATATTTCTATTCTTCGTAATTCAAATATTCTTTCACACATCTTTTCTCAACAACTTTGGACACGTGCAAAAACAGAATTATTGGTATCTACAAATCTTTCTCAAGTGTATAACCCACTTTTTTTGTTTTTAATTTCGTAAATCAACTGATCATGGTTCTAAAGAACCAACACAAGGCTTTACTGCCTAAAGTGTGAGAAACATGTTTTTTTTTTCTTTCTTTTTGTTGACAGATTTTCCTTGTTTTGAACAGACATACATAATTTATGAAAATTGAAAGAAATAATGATTATCTGATAGCAATAACCATTGGATCCAATTGTTAACTTCAAAGTGTGGTAACATAAATGCCATATGAAGAAGCATAAAAAAGGATCTACAAAAATCAGTAGTAAGAAAAATTGTTATATATCATGATTATTAGATTTAGAGCCACAATGGTATACATTACCAATGCCGACGTCATAATATTATGTCAATGAGCAATAACATGATCAAATAAATGAAATACTTGCTGCACAGCAATTAGAAATTGAATACTACAGTAGCCACAGGATGATAAGATAATATACCTAAAGCCTCTGGTATCATTTTTGCTCCCACGACAAAAAATCTGCAAAATACTCTTTCTTAGGCATCTAAAAACTATTTTCTCTCAAGTAATATTTAAATACCATGCATTTTCAATCAGTTTTTACTTAAAGTAAGACAGTAGATAGAAAGGAGACTGGTACTTCATGAAAAGAAAATGGTGGTTATTTAAAATTGACTCAGCACTCTATTCCTCTCAAGTTTTCATCAATCATTCACAGTAGCCTCGCCTATTATGTTCATGCTTGCCTTTGAAAGAGGATAATGATAGAGAACTAATTATAGTTCTTCAAAGATATCAACTGTCACTAAAGGATTTAATATAGCATAAGAACACTAATTGGAAAGGACACTGGAACTTAATATTCCAAATATAGCATTATTCAATGTTGAAGATGATTAGGTAAAACAAAATATAAAGGTATGCATGACTCCAAACAAAAACAGTGAATTACACAATATGCCAAGGAAAATATGTCTATGTTTCTCCAGCTATTGTCATATTAATAAGAGAAAAGAATATATAGAGCAAGACAGGAGTGATAAAGAGGATGTTTAGAGTTTAAAAAAAAAAAAGAGGATGTTTACAGATATAAGGTGTTGAGTCCTATAAGATTATTTTTTATAGGATTATTAAAGTACTAATATTACTCTTTCATTTTTTATTTTTTTTTTGAAAGTTGAAATCCACTAAAGAGAACAATATCTGTTTACTTGGTAATATTAATCCCTTTGGTACACTTTTGTCTAATCACTTAATCTGGACATTGAGATCGCTCGATTTACTGCATTCACATTTTTGTCAAATGCATAAGGGACACTTTGGTCAAGTAGACTTGGTTATTGGGCAAAGCCGGAGTGACAAGAACCTTATTCCCCTTTTTTTACTGGGAAAAGGATGTTTACTATATTTGTAGAAATCTCGTTTTATTGATGTTGAAATATATATTTTACAAAGATGACCATATTTTCTGGGAGAACAAGGATGGATAAATGTACAACCAGAACCTTAAACACACCTTTCAAGTTAATCTCTTGCAGCTTGATACTTATGTGCCTTTATGTATTTTGTATGGCATGTCAGATGATATAAGTCTATTTGGGAATCCTCCAAAACTGTTAAAGTGTAAATTTGTGTAATATTTGTCAAGTGAAACCAAAATCTTGTACTGGCAATGGTTTGTTTGGAACAATAGAGCTATTAAAATATAACTTAGAAAATATCAATTGACCATTGATGATGGTGACATAATGCTTGAGAGAACTATGTTGATTACTGAGTATATCCTGCCTAAGAAGATGAGTGTGACATTTAGAGGTATCTGGACTAGGTTTGTATCATATTTACAGATATGAAAACAAGAGAGCGGTGTTTAGTGTTGTCAAAGCAAGGTCAACAGTAAACATCATCATTATGCACAATAGTTAATTTTAGCAACTGAATCACGAGTAGCAATCTGACATAGTTCTCCTCCATGATGGTCATTTTGAATGAATGCAATTCAGGATTTATAATTAGCAAGTCAGACGTCACCAATCACAAACTAATGAGTGGACACTAGTACAGACATAGAGGGCATCAACCATGACCATTCAAGTTATTCAATGAAAATAAGTGTAATCTTCTGCAAGAGAGAATTCTGTGATACAGTATTAAAATAATTTTTGAAGCAGATAATATACCCAATATCCACGAGGAACTTCCTTGCCACAGATGTGATTATTAGCTGTGTCTTCATTTTGCACTATGGTCCCTTTTGACAAATGATCAGAGGGCCACATGTCATCAAAATTTACAAGAATTTCTGCAGTTCCCTTACGGCACCTAAAATCAAACCCCAAAGTAAGCACTAAAATTACTTAGTTTTTTGAAAGGTGCACTAGAATTACTTTTTTTTCTGAAATATGCACTAGAATTACTTACATGATGAATATGCCAAAAGAAAACTTAAAACTGACCTTCTTGAAGGATGATGAGCCACCAGAAGTTGCAAAAATTTTACAAGTGAAGCTCGAGTACTTGACTTGATCATCTGCAAAGTATGCTTATCACTTAGATTGCAAAATGCAACCAGATCAGGCACATTACAATTCAGATTAATATGAACTCAACCTTGTTTTGAATAATAATTTCAAATGCCTTTGCTGTTGCTTCTTCAACATCATAAATCGCTCGAGCAATCTGATAAATCAAGTCATAGATAAGTAGCCAAAAATCAAGAAAAATAACGGGACTTAAAATTGTTCAGGCCAATGTATATCAAAATACTGTTAGAGAACAGTGACAGTATTTTCTTTTAGAAGTAACAGTATATTTTCATTCTCAAAAAAAAAAAACAGTAACAGTGTACCTCATCAGGATTGGTAGAATTCCTTAGGAGTGTATTTTCATTTTCAAACTTTTCATCGGCTAAATTAAAAGAACTGCACAGATAGATGCAAATTATAATAAAAAGAACAGCGCTGCATGTTCATAAAATAAGAAAAGCAGAAAATTTTTCAAGCAGACCTTGGAGCTCAAAAATAATTTTATATAAGAAGGCTAACAGGAACCCAGTGTAAAACAAGACAAGAAATCAATAGCTAATTATGCATGTTTAATTTCTTAAATATTGACCACTGGAACCATCTATGGCATGTTATTCAGAAAAGGCTCATTAATTAAGAGAATAGTAAATATTACACCATCTAAAGCAATAATAGAAGTATATTAATACTGGACCATAGACACAAACACTTCAAGAGTATTATGCACGTCTCTGTAATATTGACATAGTGAACATAACTTGCCTTCCAAGTTTCTTGTTTATCCAATTCAGCAAACGATCTGCTGTCCTGCAATCTTCAATTCGTTCTATCTCAGTTTTGTCTTGCTTAGGATCCCATCGACCAATAGTAAATCTAGATGGTGGTCCCCATAATAACATAGGGTAATGGGTAACAGAAAATCTGCCGCAAAGATCTGTGTTGATCTGTACTGCCAAAAAAGTGGGAAATCAAGTTTGGGTATCGAGTAGTGTGACTTCCAAAAGAAATTTGTTGAAGCACATCGAGACATTGGTTTAAGATGACATAGAATATCCAATCAAATAAACATCAGCCAAATCATAACCAGTAAAGCGAAGACAGACTTGCAAGCACAAAAGGCATAAACACCTCAGTGATGTCCTTATAATATTGTCATTTGGAAGAGCAAACTTATAGAACTTCATCTTTTAATCTCTACACCATTGATCAGAGTGTTAAAATGCAACCAAAGATGCTATGTTAAAAGCTCCCCGAGTTGAATATGCAATAATTTTCTTTGAGATAGAGTAGCTGTTTTGAGGCCAATGTTTCTACCAATTTACTCAGCAATCAGAATTGCACGCATGAATTATCTGTACCCTTTGCATGAAACTTTGACAGCAGAGCTTGACTAAGGATATTGTATCAGAAAAATGATTTGAGTAGATATCTAAAGTTATGGGCTTATCCAGAGAACATCAATCGATTTTCTTTAGATTTTACAAAAGTTATCTATGTTAATCTGCAAATGGATCATCTTTTATACATGGTCCAGATTTTTCAAATAGAACATGATAATTGCATCGCCAATTTAAACCAGTTAAATGTTGGAGAAGACGACCACACAAAAACCTGTCAAATGGTTTGATCTAATTTTACACGTAACAAATGATCCCGCTTCCCGTAACGATAAGTGTACCTTCAGGGCGCAATCAACGCGCGTCATGAGCACGACGCCTGGATGCACAGCGTTGGGTCCATTGAAGAGCCTGGCAACCTTCTCGTACTGAGGCTGAAAAATTCACCATTCAAATCAAGATCATGTTTTTCCCACAGCAGAAGCATCCAAAACACTGAAAACAAACCGGAATCGGGCAATTATCTTTTTTACCTTGTAATTTCTGCAAGCAGGGCACCTGTCCAAGCAAAAGGCAACAGATTTGGTTCAAAAGAACCGAAACGAAAAGAAAAGAAAAAAGAAAGCACATCGTCGCAGAGGTTTTCTCGGAAGAGAGGAACTTTTTGACGTACCAGTGGGCGAAGAACTCGACGACGGCGAAGCTGGCGGGTGAGTCCTTGAGAAGGGCGTGGAAGGTGGAGGAGTTGAGGTCGACGGCGGCGTCTGCGAGATCTCCGGCGGCGGCGGCACCATCGCCGAGGGATCGGAGGGCGTGGATCCGTCCGATGGAGGAGAAGGACAGCGATAGGAGGAAGAGGAGGAGGAGGAAGTGGAGCAAGCGGCACATTGAGAAGGAGAGAAGACGAAGAGATCCGATCGGAATCGCACCGATCGATCTCTTTTTGGGTGAAAAGAAAAATAAAAGAAACCGACGACCAGGAGGGCGAGCCTGGAGTTACCTTTTCCCGTCTACTACCCCCAACGCGGTTATTTATATTTATATTTATTTGAGTGGGATTTGCACGACCACCTAGAACAATTCCTTTTCCCATATGTCACTCACACCTCCCCAACCATCTCTTTTGCTCAAGTAAAAAATTTTAAATCCAAAGAGTCGATTTTTAAATAATCATCTTGTTTTATTTTTTAGTTTCTTTAGTTCTTGTTTTGCTTGTCCTAGCAGGACCTAGCTTTACCTTATCTCTGTTTTCTTTTTATTTATTTAGTTGTGCATAATAAGACTTTATTTTTTTTACGGAAATGACTTTAGAATTGTTTTTGGTGAGTTAAAAAAAGAAAAAGTATATACGAAATAATATAACTTTTGTACTTTTGTTCAAAAGCTATTTTATATTGGGTATAATGATTGTCCTATTAATTAGATCGTTCGTCCGATTGGGAATCACCGCGATGAAGGATGCACGGTTCAACTGTCCACTCCGATTCACATCTTGCCCTAGCGAAGGACTTCATGTAGGTTTCCTAATCGCGCATCTACCAGCGAGCTCGTGTCCCGATCATACGGCCAGAAGGAAGTCATCTCGTCACTGTGGTAGGACCGTCGCAAGGTTGTCTTCTCTGTCGCTCTGCCCTAGCGAGTCTGCATCTGCGCGCCTGCCAACTCCTCTCCTTGGCACCCCACGTGCCTGCTGATGAGCTCGTCTCACCCATCGCTCTGCCTTAGCGAGTTTCGCCCGCCGTTCAACTCCTCTCCATGGCACCTCGTGTGCCTGCCGGTGAGCTCGTCTCCCCCGGTCGCTCTTCCCTGGAGAGCCTGCACCCTGCGCTCCCACGGTCAAAGTCCTCTCACTGGTACCCTGTGTGCTGATCGGCGAACTCGTCTCCCTGTCGTAAGGTCGAAGGAAATCGCCTCATCATCATGATAGGAGCATCGCAAGGTCGTCTCCCAGTCACTCTGTACGCGAGCCCATCGTGCATGCCTAAAGGTCCTCACATCATCGCTAGCACAAAGTCGACTGAACAAAACAAAGACGTCGGTACGAAAGAAGATGAAGTTGTTCACTAGGTGCCACGAACCAGGGTGGATTGCTCGAAATCCATTGAACCGGCGCTCGCGAACCGTGCATTCTCCATTGTCGTTGATTTTCGAATCAAATGGATGATCAGATTGGTAGCACATTCCTACCAAACCAGCTTGGTAGGACATCCATTATAACCTTTTATATTTTTCTCGTAGATGCTAAACATCCAAAATTTACCCTAAAAGTTATAATTATTTGGAAAAGTTTTCCATCCTTAGGCCGTTCATTATATGTTATTTATCATAATTACGAGTGGAAGATTTTACAAAGTTAAAATATAAAAAACTTATATTTATATACAGCCATGTACAAGGAGTAAGTTTCATATTGTTCTCCATGCACCATTTGTAGTATTCTTTTTCTCAATATGTTTAATCTATTTTTTTTCTAATTTCTTATGAAATATTAAGTAGTGTACAAAACAAAGCATTTATTTTTTTGTCCTAAAAAAGACAACAATTTTTCTAATGGAATATGAAATGGTGTACGAGACAAAACATAACATTTATCTTTGTTCCTCCAAAGAATAGCAATTTTTTTAAAAGAAAGTTAAGGAGGAGAGCGACATGCTTAGAGTCGACTTTATGCCTACGTACAACTTATTCCTCCTGCCACGACGTGTGGCTTTGGTCATGAGTTTGTAGTAGTTATCGAAGTATAGAGGCTGTCTGGAGGTCATCGGTGAGACTACAATCGCTGTCATTTGTATGCTCCTCGACTCATCGCGAGCGCCATTCACGTTGGAGGTAGTCTACCGGTAGGCCGAGTTGATGATGTGTCGTGGCCGACGAAGATGATAGACTGGATACCTCATTTTCGAGTCAGAGTTGCAAGGGTTGCTAGCTTTTTCTTTCTCTCCTTTCCATCGATGTCGCCAACAAAGACATGTGGGATCCTAGCCACTTCTCTATAGACCCTAAACCTGCATTGGCCAAGTGTATGATGAGGATACGGGGCGAGTGTGAGCTCCTGGCCATGGTCAGTGAGAGGAAGCTTTGCGCAGCCTATGGAGTCCATGGTGGACTTCATCGTGGGCAGCCTTGAGATTATTGGATCACAAGGCATCAAGAGCGGGGTGAGTTGGTATTAAACCAAAAAAATCAATTTCACAAAAGACATCGTGAAAGTTTAAAATTTATTCCTTAAACTTTAGACCAATATAATAACAATCAATTCACATGCATAGAGCGGGAAGAAGAGAAAAAGAGCGCAAACACAAGAAGCAATGCATTTGTTGATGAGATTCGGCCACACCATGGTCTATGTTCCCGCTCTGACTTCTCGATGTCGAGATCGTCAGAGATTTCACTAACTCTTCCTTCGTTGCAAATGGGATAAGGAAGAAACTCTTTAAACCACACCACCTTTTCTCCGCTTTGAGAGGTAAAGCGCACCTCTCCTCTTAGAAAGCTTTTATCCATCAATTCTTTTCTCTTGGCACACATCTTTTTACAAAAGAGCACTTTTATTTTTTTTCTCTAGCCCGAGAAGTGAGATAAAACCTCTTTTACACATGAACTCATACCCAAATCTCAAAACAAATGTTTCTCTCTTTTATAATATCAAGCTCACATGAAGAGAAGAGAGAAAGAAGAGAAGTTTTATCAATGTCTTTAAACTTTAAGAAATTATTTTCCTTTGATACATTGTGCTTCCTTTCAATACTTTTTTTTTATTCTACACTCCTTGAATCTTTTTTATACGTCTCTTGATGAAATATAGTCATTGAGAGAATTTTCCAAAAAAAATCCAATTAAGAAAATTAGTCATTATTGTGCATTCTACACCAGTCGACCGATCCTTCTGGCTGTTTGAAAAATGTGATCATTGGCAGCAAGACCGGTTGACCGCGGCAGCAAGACCGATTGGGGGTCTTCAAATTTTCTCACTGTCTCGTACTTTTTCGGTCATGGGTTCGATCGATCTCTCATTATTTTTATGTCATTAGTCGACTGTTGGCTCCAACCAGTTGACTAGTCTTCAAATATTATTTGATTCGTCCATTCTCTATGTTGGCCGATATTTACTTGATCAGTCAACTGGCTGCACTATTTTGCATATAAGTTTTTGCAACGATATCAGAATTAGGCTTTTTTTTATTTGTTGGAAAGCTAATAAGATTATCTACAACTTTTATATTCATATGTTAGTCCATATATAAATGAAACATACTCAAATATTAACTTCAAGTTCAATGCATAAAATAATCAATTCCGAATTAAACTTTTTCGCACTTTAAATATATAACTCTCACTATTCGAGATTTGTATCATTAAAATGTAATTAGATAGATCATAAAACTTGTGTTCCAACAATCTCCCCCTTTTTTTACAAAGACAAATTGAAAAATATGAAAAGTATATAAGTAGAGAAGGAAAGGATATCAAATTCAAAATTTCACTCCCCCTACAATTAAGCTTTCCTTACAATGTAGATATGCACATAAGTCTTAATTGTAAGTTACTTTTCATATAGAGCTATATTTATGAGGTTCACATAATTAATGAGGGATTACATAAGTTGGGGTTATAGTTCTCATATATGAATTTATCTCATATTCTTATTACATAAATTTACCTTATATTCTTATCATATTTTTCCCCATTTTGTCTCATTTCGCAAAAGTTAGAGACAAAAGTTTACTCTCCTTCAATCATATATTATTTTCATACTCCTCTATTTTCATTCCTCCCCTATTGCCATATAAAACACAAGACGTAAAATAGGAAAATAAAAAAGAAAATTTTATTAATTTGATCATATCATAAAAGTGTAGCAATTGTGATATATAAAATTAATTCCCCCTAAGTTCATGATCGGTTCATAAATATAAAGTCAAAATTATCTACGGGCTATAAAATCACATAACTCCTAAAAACATATATAAGGAATCAAAATATTGCATAAAAATTTGAAAAAAACAATAAATTGTCAAATTTAAATTAAATTGTCTAAGATTTGACAATATGAACAAAAGTCCTTGATAAATTTTCATTTAACAAAATGATATTTAAAGTTACTGGAGAAATTAATATTTCAGACTTTTGAATAAGCCCCCTATCATTATGGTCATTTTCTTTCTCTTTTCATTTTCCTTTAGCCCTTGATATGTTGTCATTTTCTTCTAAAGAAAGGATAAGAATTTGATATTATGAATGAGGGGTCAAATTTTGATTTTTACAATATGAAGATTTTAAGTTTAAAACATAGGAGTTGTGTCAAGGGATAATAAAATAATTCTACAAATCATGAAAATATATATTCATGCTCAAGTAAGCCAAAGAATTGATATTTTCATGGTATCGCATGAATATCTCAAATGCAAATACATCCTTACACAAGTTATAAAGTCTTGCATATATTTTCATTTATCCAACATAAATATCATTTAAACATTATTACAATTTGGTAGATACTCAAAACGATAACAAGTTATGAGAATATAAATTTATCCACATTAATCTTATATCATAAGAATCCATGTGCCAAGACAAATAAAATGAAGTATATGATTTTTTTAAAAGGTTTTCCAAATTTTAGGTAAAGTTTCAAAAGTTTAGCTTCTTTCAATTGCAAACGTACAAAGCATCAAATGACTTAATTATATATACATACTATTTTAGGAGTTAAGCATAATAAATAACATAAGCATTTTCAAAGTTAAACTTATTGTAATACCCCATATTTTTTAATTTGTTAATCTGGACCCAATACTCTTAAGTCCCCTTATATAATAAATCTAAATCCCTTGTTAACATCTTTTTCTCCACCAAAAAGACTCTTGATGGCTAAGAGAACACTCACAAGAAGATAAGAGAGAAAAAAAAAAGATAAGAGGGAAAAAAGTTAAACTTATTGTAATACACCATCTTTCTCTCTTTTACAATAGAACACTCACAAAAAAGATAAGAGAGAAAAAAAAGAAAACTCTAAATGATAACTTCAAACAAAAAGATCTTTTTTTATTTCTTTAATTTTTGCTTCAATGCTTGAATGGCATTTGCTTCTGTCTTTGATACTCCTTTTATAGGATTCAGTATGTGAAAAATTCATCCAGAAATTATTTCACATTTTCTCCTTAAAAAATAGTCGTTATTATTCATTCCAATCGGGGACCGGTCGACCGCATTAATGGATATGACCATTGTGCTTTATTTGTTCTCTGACCGCAGCTGATCGGTATAGTCTCATCATTGAACTGAGCAGCTTATGCATTGACCGGTCGACCGGTGTTATTTCGACCGACTTTCATTCTATGGACCAGTAGGTTGACCGCCCTACACAATTTTTATCATAATTTTTTACACAATTATCCAAATTAAATAATCTTAGATTCTATGAATAGCTAACATGATTCTATACATGATATTTATCATCAATCCAGAATCTAATAAAATCATAGTCAATTATTTAATCAAAGTTAGTGCATAAAGTTATCCCTTTTTCTTTAATTTTTTTCAGCATTTAACTTTAATCTTTCGAGGTTTGTATCATCAAAATATAATTTTATATGGCATTAAAATTTTGATCCAACAATCTTCTCTTTTTTTATGAAGATAAACTGAGAAATATGAAAAATATATAAGTTGCAAAAAAATTATAAAAATCTTGTAAAATCAATTTTTCTCCATCTGACACTTAGCTTTCCTTACAATAATAGATATTCACATAAGTATTAATTGTAAGGAACTCTTCATATAAAGTGATATTCAGATCATATTTTTCCTATATTTATCCCCCTTTTGTTTCATAAAAAAGAATAATTTGTATATGAAGCATATAAGAAACCATATGTAACTCCTCCTTAATCTTGTTGTCGTTTGAAAATTTTATTCTTCCCCTTTTGTCATATATTAAACATGTAAAATATTGCATCATAAAGAGTTAGTCCGTGAAAAATAACACCCCTGAATTTATGACTATTTTATAATGGCAAAATGAAATCAAATTGATTTAAAGGTCATGAAAGCCACGTCTCAAAAAATTGTATTAAGAATCAAAATTTTACATAAAATTTTGATACAACAATAATATCAAATGATATGTCAAAGAGTTGGAAGATTTTAACATGCTCCCCCTATCATTATGATCAATTTTCTTTTTCTATCTTATATGTTCTTCTTTTCTTTAAAAGAAATAGTGATTTTGAAATTTTTAGTGAAATTAAAAAGTAAATGATACTTTTATCAATCGTCTTCATGCCTTCACATTTTCAATTACACTTGTCATTTGCTTTGCACGTGAGGCACACCTGAAAAACAATTATGTAACCTTTGGTACCCAAACTTCTTTGGATCCTATTTTGTTAGTCAAGGTTCCTTTTGAAACTCATATCATCTTCATTCCGATATTCATAGAATTCTTAATTTTGCATTCAAATGCATAGTGATCATGAACACCACAATAATGACAAGTAGTAGATGGTATAATGAAATAATCATGAACATATCTCAATTTCGAATAATCATGATGAGAAGTATAAGAATGTTTAACATTAAAAGAGCGATCATAAGAATGTTAATCCTTCAAATAATAATTAGCATGCTTTGATTTTGAAGAATAATAATACTTTAAGTAGTATCAATGTGAGTTTTTGTAATCTTTTTTCAAATTAATTTTCTTACAAGATGTATGGACAATAGACTTTTTAGCTACTTTGCAATTATTAATTGTAGACTTTTGAACACCATCCTTGATAATGTTTTTCAAAGGCAAATCAAGTTTATCATTCAAAGATTTTTTTTGTAAGGAAATAATTTTGTTTTTCAAAATTTTATTTTCATTTGCACTTGTATTCTTTTCATTGTTCAAAATATTAAGGTCATTTTTCATAATATGATGATCATTCATCAAGGTTTCATTTTAATCTAGACAAGCATCTTTTTCCTTATTCAAAATATCAAGGTCATTTTTCATAATATGATATCATTCATCAAGGTTTCATTTTGACTTAGACAAGCATATCTTTCTTCTTTTAAAATTTTAAACTCATTTTTCAAAGCAACATACTCATTCATTAATGTTCCATTTTTTTAAGAGAAAGATGCTTTTGAATAAGAGAAGAAATTCTTTATCAATATCATCATCATTATCACTAGAAGAATAAGATGAAGTTGATGTTACCTCATCATCCTCACTTTTTGTCATTAGGCATAACACATCATCTTTGGATGTCATAAATGTAGAACTATCATTTTCTTCATTGTCTACATCCGATGTGCTCTTTTTGTCAAAGTCACTTCCTTCATAAATATTTAACAAAACTTGTCAAATATCATAAGAAGTGAAGCATTTAGAAATAAGATTCAGCCATAAAATTTTAAAGAGGAATAAAATATATTTTTGGCATTGTAGTCAAGTTTTTCAATCAACATTTGAAAATCGTTATATTAAAAAAATAGAAGATCAATAGAAATATCATTTAAAATCTTCTTTGGCTTTTCAAAATCATTTTCTATAACTTGCCACGCATCAAAATCAATGGAACATAAATATGCCTTCATTCTAATAGTCTTGAAAACTCAGTGAATCGAAAATGAAAGATCCTTCTTCAAAAAATGGTGCCATACTCTAAAAGATGGTTAATTCTTAAAACAAAATGAGAGCAACCTTGGTTTGATACCAATTGCAGGTTCCCAAAGGGCACCAAGAGAGGGAGTGAATTGGTGTCCAATATCCAAAATATCGATTTCACGAAAATCATTGCGGAAGCTTAAAATCGATTCTTAAAACATTTTAAATAAATGCAATTCAAATCACATCAAACACAATATGAGATAAAGAGAGAGATCAAACACGATAACACAAGTGATTGTTGACGACGTTCAGCCTCAACTCTTTGGTCTACGTCCGCGCTCTGACTTCTCGACCTCAAGACTATCGAAGATTCCACTAAAACACTTCCTTTGTTTCAAATGGGGCAAGGAAAGAAAGTCATTTACACAACCACATTTTGTCCGCTTCGAGAGGCAAGACAAGCCTCTCCTCCTAAGAAGCTAATCTTTTCTCTCGCTCAAGAGGTACGATTTAGAATCTCTTTCACACAGAAGCTCTCACAATCTTTGTGAAAAATGGTTTCTTTATTTTACAATAGAACACTCACAAGAAGAGAAGAGAGAAAGAAAGAAAGCTCTAAATGATAACTTCAAGGAAGAAAATCTTCTTTTGATTTTCTTGAAGTTTTGCTTCAATTCTTGGAAGGTCTTTGCTTCTTGCTTTGATACTCCTTTTATAGGCTTCAGCATGTGAAAAATTTATTCATAAATTATTCCACATTTTTTTCTTAAAAAATAGCCGTTACTCTTCATTCTAGCCGGGGATCGATCGGTCTCATTAATGGACCGATTGACCGGTCTATATGACTGTTGTGCTTTATTTGTTCTCTGACCGCAGCTGGTCGGTCGACCGGTATCATCTCGACGTCGACCGGTATAATATCATCATTGAACTGAGCAACTTATGCATTGATCGGTCGACTGGTATACTTAATCGGTCGACCGATGTTGTCTCGACCGTCTTTTATTTTATCGATCGACAGGTTGATCACCATGTACTATTTTGATCATAACTTTCTACACGGTTATCCAAATTAGATAATCTTGAATTCTATGGATAGCTAACATGATGCTCTATAATTTTGATATTTATCATTCATTCATAATCTAATAAAATTATAGTCAATTATTTAATCAAAGTTAGTGCATAATGTTATCCCTTTTTTCTTTAAACTTTTTCAGCATTTAACTTTAATCTTTCGAGATTTGTATCATCAAAATATAATTTTATATGGCATTAAAACTTTGATCCAACAACCAACCCATCACGGTTGTGATAGTATGAAAAATGATTATATGATATTTTAAATGTTATTATCAAGGTATTAATAACATGTATTGATTTTTGTTGATTGTATAAGAACCTAGATACATGTATATGCATGTTCCCACATAACTAGGTTAAAATATGAAGATTGAGCAACGTAATTGTTTGTTGATTAAAAAGCATAATGAAGTCAGTTGTGGATGATGTTACATGTCGACCCTCTATGACCCTTTATCGGATTTTATCAAAAATGATAGTTACACACCGGTGACGGTGTGTCATTCTGATGTCGCCCTCAGGCGAGGGTACAGAATGATCGTTACACACTTTGGCAACGGTGTGTGCATTATGATGTCACTTTCGGGTGAGAAAGAAGCATTGTTTCCAAGGCCTAGCTAGCATATTGAGAGGATAACGACATAAATCCCAACTATCAAAAGATATAACCTTAATAAAAGGGGCAATGATCGATCGAATGGAATGACGTCCCATGAAAGTGGAAGTCCGAAAGGGTTATGAAGCAATCCTGAGGAAGGTTATGATGATAATGGTTATGGTAAGTATATTTCACTTATATGCCTATGAAATTATATGATTGTTATGATTGTCTTTACCTTCTACTATGATGATATGATTACATGTCTCACATGCTATAGTTTATAAATGCATGATGATATATTGTTATTGCTGACTGACATGTAGATCTTATGTATAAAGCATGACATGCATACTGTTTAATTCTTATTATTGAACATGATGATGCATATCATGTAGTATCATGTCTAGGATCATAGCATCACATGCATGGCCTTTACATATTCTAATTGGGAAAACCTCTGCACTCTGGATTCGTGCAGTGCCCAATGATTAAAAGAATGGCGGCTCAGCTCATGACAAGAAAGATTGCACACAAGTTTATGACTCTTAAAGCCGAGTGTTATTGAGTCTATTTGACTATGGTTTAAGATCTTTTAATTGCTATTAGTGATGTGACAATTTTATGACATTACTTTTGATGTTTTATCGAAGTCTTCCGCTATGTTTCAAAAGAGTTATTTTATCTTCTTTAATGACTTTATGATTCCGCTAAATTAATAGAAAATCATATTTTATTATGATTATGTAATGACGAGCTAACACAACCGAATGACCTAATTGCCCTTGGTATTGGGGGTGAACAGATTGTTACAATATCATAGCATGCTTAGGACGATAAGTATGTTATAGAATTGTTAAGAGTCTAGGTGCATGTGCAATCGTCATAAGCAGCCATCCAAAGTTAAGTATGTAAGTAGGTTGATTATTGTTATGTTAAGGATGGAAGGAAAATAATCTTCCAATAGTAATGCTAATTATTGCATTCATAATTGATAGTATTGTCAAATTGATTATGGGCAATATGTAACAAGAGAGATGTGAATCGTAAGAATGATGTAAATGTGATAAGAAATTGCCCAAAATGGTATGCATATTTGTTCATGAAAATTGAACAAAATTTCCTAGTCCAAAGACTATAAAATGACTAAAGAACCTATAGTGAAATTCAATTTTCACAAAGACGAATAGAATGTCAAGATGAAAAATATGAAATGGCAACTTGACGTGGCAATGCCACTAGGAAGGATCTCCACTAGACAATATCTCCTAGAGACCAAGTGATGACAAAAGGAGTGAATTACTCAATTGATCTCATAATACTACCCATGGTAGACTATGATTGGTTATCATAACATGATTCCTATATGCTATGCAGAGAGAAGAAGGTTAAGATTGATAGAAAAGATGCTATCTTTGCAGTCTTTCGCAGGATATATCAATGAAGAAGAAAATGATGATTTTCTTGTTGAGGCAACAAAGATGTTGAACAATGGTTGCCGAGGGTTTCTAGCAAGCATCATCAAGAGTGATGTCAAATCCAAACCACTAAAAGAGCTGGAAGTGGTAAGAAACTTTCCTATGTATTTCTCCATGACCTCTCGGGATTGTTTTCGGAAAGGGAAGTTGATTTTTAGATTGAGCTGATGCTAGGGACTATTGCTCCTATCTCAAAACTTCCCTATAGAATGGCATCAGCAAAGATGAAAGAATTGAATATGCAATTGTAGAAACTATTGGACAGAGGTTTCATCAGGTCAAGTGTCTCTCCATGGGTGTACATGTCCTGTTTGTGAAGAAGAAGGATGGATCATTAAGATTGTGTATAGACTACAGGATGCTGAATACAGTGACCATCAATAACAGGTATCCTCTGTGATGCATACAAAATATAACATTTTAATTTATTATTTTAATTAATTTTTCTGTAATTTGATCATGGCATGCATCATTTTTAGTCACTTTTAGTCATAATTCCAGATTTATCAATTTTAATTATTAATGTTTTGAATATTTTAACTAAAGAGGGATTTACTTAATTCTTATAATTGTTTTGCAGGCAATATGAATCGGCCGTAAAGAATTATATTTTGGCCGAGATGATCTCATGGTTGGATAAATTACATCTTACTTCGTTGGGGGTAAAACGAATGCAACTTGATTTTTGGGCGTAACGATCAAAGACTCTTTGTTTTGGACGAGATTACAATTCATCGTTTTGGCCGAGATCACAATTCATCATTTTGGGCGAGATTAGAAGAGAATTTAGATTTTGACCGAGATTTGAAGAAGGGAGTAAAGATAAAAAGAGTTTATTTTTTTGGGCGTAATGATTAAGGAAGTCATCGTTTGTGGCCGAGATTTAGAGAAGAATACAAAGTTTATCGGCCGTAATCAACTCAAGTTTTATCTCACAAAATTTAATTCGATCGTACGATATCACGACCGTGATCAAATTGAAGTCCGTTGGCACCATATAAATACATGAAGATACCATCATCCCAAGGTGTGCCCTGAAGTTTGGTTTTCGTCCACAGCAAGTCGTGAGCTTCACGGGCTTCGACCAGAGAGAGAGATTTGATCGGACAGCTGTTCCAGATGCTCCGACGACATCCGAGGGCCCTGATTTTATTCTTGGTGTAATTCTTCCAATTATTATTGTTATTTTGTTATTATCTCTCTACAATTTTAGGATGAACTCCATGTTCTTAGTTATTTTATTTTTAGGAGATTATTATTGAAGGGAAATTATGTGAACCCTTGCTTCATTATTATTGAATTTCTTTTGATCAATTTTTAATTATGTTTAGTGCTTTTGATTTAATTATTTAAATTTTTGAGTTAAGTAATTACCAGTTTGTGGACTACTTAATTTCATATTTTATTTAGTTAAATTAAATGATTTATTATGAAATTAAAATTTTGACATAGGTCTAATAACTAGTGTGTGAAGAATTAGATCTATGTGGTCTGTTAATCTATACCAGTTTGTGGAGTGATTAATAGTTTAAGATTTTCATATTAATGTATCTTAATTTTAATCTCATCTGATGAATACCAGTTTGTGGGACTTCAGTTTTGGTTAAATTTAAGATAATTTGATTTGCCAGATTAAATAGCAGAATTATCAGTTTGTGGATTCTGTGATATTAATCTTGTAAATTATTAGTTTGAAAAAATTCCTAATCCATCTTAAGAATTTTAATTTATCTTTTCTGGTTCACATTCTTATCCTTAATTTATTATCATCCTAAGACCAACTTCAACACCATTATATTATTTTCTTTGTTTTTTAAAAAAACTTTTTTTTCCAAAATTCCATATTTTTCTTCTCTCTTATTAATTTATAAATTCAGATATTGAATTAATAATATTCTTCGTGGGTTCGACACTCTTACTCCTATTATTATATTACTTGAGCGACTAGTGCACTCGCTAGCGATTTTGTTTTGCTACATCATTTTACGCATCACTCTGACCAGAATTGTCAATCTTTTTTATCAATTGTCCACAGCATCGATCTTCTCAAAAATTGATTTGAAAAGTAGATACCATCAGCTCAGAATAGTTGATGAAGACATTGCCAAGACTGCCTTTAGGTTCAGGTATGACCACTAAGAATTTTTTATTGTGCCTTTTAGACTAACAACTACAACATTTATGGATTTAATGAACATGATTTTCATGCCCCATCTCGACACATTTGTGATAGTGTTCGTAGATGATATCCTGATTTATTCATTAAGTCTAAGTGTGAATTTGAGGCAACAATTTGAGGATTTTCATGAACATCAAAAGCACCTGCAAAAAGTTCTGGAGACTTTGAGGCAACATCAGTTGTATGCAAAATTCTCCAAGTGTGAATTTTGATTGGAGCAGATTATGTTTTTCGAGAACATAGTGTCAAAGGAAATAGTGGACCCAGGCAAACTAGAGACTCTCATCAATTAGGAAAGGTCAAAGATGGTGACAGACATCAGAAGTTTCCTTGGATCAGCCGGCTACTATAGAAGGTTCATCCACGACTTGTCAAAGATTGCTGCTCAGGAAAGGAGAAAAGTTCAATTAGATTTGAAAAAAAAAGAAGTATGAAGATAGCTTCTTGGGGCTGAAGAAGAGATTGACCACTACACCGATACTCACAATTTCCACGGGAGTTGGAGGCTACATAATGTACAAAGATGCTATGCTAGTGGATCTGGACTGGGGCTGCGTGTTGATGCAGCATGGAAGGGTGGTAGCTTATGCTTCAAGACAACTCAAGTCATATAAGAGGAACTATCCTACTCATGACTTAGAGTTGGCAGTAGTAGAGTTTGCTCTGAAGATATGGAGACACTACCTATATGGAGAAGAATTTGAAATATTCACTAACCACAAAAGCCTCAAACATGTGTTCACTTAAAAAGAATTCAACATGAGACAAAGACGATGGCTAGAGTTCTTGAAAGACTATGAGTTTAGAATTCTCTACCATTCAGGGAAAGGTAACTCTGTAGCAAATGCCTTGAGCAGAAAATGGGATGATCAATGGCATGTTTAAGAGTTTACAAGTGGACTCTCATCGAAGAAAGTACTAAAGGGAAGTGATAATGCATTGTATCATTCAGCTTGACTTGATAGCAAGGATAGCAAAGGTACAGAAAGAAGACCTAGAGTATAAGGACATGAAGGCTCTATGTGAAAAAGGACAGTAAGACTACAGGACGAAAGAAGATGGGACTATCAGATTTCAAGATAGGTTATGGGTACTTGAAGACAAAGAACTCAAGGAAGAAATTCTGACTGAGTACCACAAGTCAGAGTATCATGGAGCCACCAAAATGTTCAAAGACCCACAAAAATATTTTGGTGGAGGGACATGAGAAGAGAGGTGGCAGAGTTCGTCTCCAAGTGCTTGGTCTGCTAATAAGTTAAAATTGAGCACCAGAAGACACGAACCCACTATCCATACCACAGTGGAAATGGGAAGAGATCACAAAGGATTTCATTGTGGGTCGACACAGAAGGGTCACTATGTCGTCTGGGTCATCATTGACAGATTGACAAAGCCAGCTCACTTCTTACCCCTACAATGTGAGACAATCAACTGCAAGTATGATAAAGTTGTATGTGGATAAAATTATCCGATTACATGGGGTTCCTATTTCATAGTATTGGATAGAGATCCAAGAAGGTTCTGGAGAGGATTACAACATGCATTTGGTATAAGGTTATACTATAGCACTACATTTCACCCTCCGAGTGATGGACAAAGTAAAATGATGATTCAGACATTGGAAGACATGCTGAGAGCATGTGCAATAGATTGGCAAGGCAACTAGGATGACCTTCTCACTCTAGTTGAGTTTGCCTACAATAATAGTTATCACTCCACCATCAAGATGGCTCCATTCGGAGTATTATATGGAAGATCTTGCAGTCTCCCACATGTTGGAGTGCAGTTGGTGAAGACAGACTATTAGGACCATAACTAGTATAGAAGTATACAAAGAAGGTATATTTGATAAAAGAAATAATGATGGAAAAGAGTTATGCAGATAGGAAAAGAAGAGAATAAATCTACCAAGTTAGAGATCATATGTTGCTAAAGGCATCTCCTAATAAAGGAGTGTTCAACAGAAAGGACAAGCTGACTCCTAGGCACATAAGCCCGTTCGAGATTCCAAAGAAGGTGGAAGAAGGAGCATACAAGTTAGTATTGCCTCCTTCATATACTAAAATCCACAATGTTTTCCATATGTCAATGCTTCGCAAGTATTCATATGACAATTCACATGTGGTTGTAATTGAAGAACAAACCATCAAGGAAGACCTCACCTATGAGAAGTATCTTATCGGGATATTAGATTATGGAGAGCGTCGCTTAAGGAACAAAGTGATGAAGATGGTGAAGATTGCATAGAAGCACCAAAATCGAAGCGACATGGAAACTACAAGAAGAAATGAAAGAACATTTTCCAAGACTATTTGATAAGTGTTGTAAGCTATAGTTAAAATTCGATGACAAATTTTCTTTTGGGGTGGGGGAGAGGATGTAATACCCCAGATTTTCTAATTTGGGCATAATAGTTAATATGGGCCCAATACTCTTAAGTCTCCTTGTATAATAAACCCAAATCTCTTGTTAACATCTTTTTCTCCACCAAAAAGTCTCTTGACAGCTAGAATTCGAAGAGGAAGAACCTTAAGAACAAGGAGGAAGAAGAAAAGAAAGAAAGAGGAGAAAGATCTGAAAAAAAAAGTGTGTAAAGGGAATTCAACCCCTCTCTCACCTCTCATATTTGAATTGAGAGTTTCAAGAACATCATGTTCTTGATAGGAATTTTGATTGAGGGTTGTATGATTTATGTTGCATAATCTATTAAATTCATGACAATTTTGAAATAATTATTAGGTATGTTTTACTTGTCAAAAAATTACAAATAATCTATGGATGGAAAGTCCTCGAAGTTTAGTTTTCAAAGAAATTTGTTTCATCCGATTTGAAGAGTATAAAAATAGTTATGATCCAAACATCGGACTACTATTATGTTGTCTCGGGTAACAACAAATTGTAAAAAGTATCATAAATTGGAAATACTGAATTAGGCTTTGAAATTTATTCACAAGTTAATGTTCATATTAACTTTCTGTGAAAATTGAAATCATTTGAAAATGACAAGTATAGATTAAGTTATTAATATTTTAGTGTCTACTGCCAGAATACTCTAGAAAGAATAGATTTTGACAGTTGTATGAATTTCTAGGAAAAAGCCATAAATCTTAATAATGAATGAAAAATTGCATGTTTTAATATTTTCTATGATGCATAGATGCTAAGAGATCATACCTGCAATATTTATGATATTATATATTATTTTTATTGGAGTTCTAATATCAAAAGTCAAACATTTCAAGTGGAAGATCAGACTTCTAGGACGCTAGCACGGCCGTGCCAGGTCCCGGAATACCCATGATAGAATGGTTGGAAAATGATCAAATAGACTTCTGTCATGCTCATGACAATATATGTCATGGCTGTGGCATGGACAAAGCACGACCGTGATAGAAAGAGAAATTAATCAGGGTTCTATCACGGTCGTGACAAACCCTTCACGGTCGTGACCGTATGAAATTGATTATATGATATTTTAAATGTTATTTTCAAGGTATTAATAATATGTATTGATGTTTGTTGATTGTATAAGAACCTAGATACACGTATATGCATGTCCCCACGTAACTAGGTTAAAATATGAAGATTGAACAACGTAATTATTTGTTCATTGAAAGACATAATGAACTTAGTTGTGGATGATATTAAATGTTGAACCTCTATGGCCCTTTAATGGATTTTATCTGGAATGATCATTACACACATCGACAATGGTGTGTTATAGATTGTTATTGCTGATTGATATCTCATGTATAGAGCATGACATGCATATTGTTTACTTCTTATTATTGAAGATAATGTTGCATATCTAGGATCATAACATCGCATACATGACCTTTACATACTCTAATTGGGGAAATCTCTGTACCCTGGATCCGTGCAGGTGACTAATGATTGGATGGATGGTGACTCAACTCATGACAAGAAAGATTGCACACTGGTTTAGGAGTCTTAGGGTCGAGTGTTATTGAGTCTATTTGACTATAGTTTAAGATCTTTTAATTGCTATTAGTGATGTGACAATTCTATGACATTATTTTGATGTTTTATCGAAGTCTTCCGCTATATTTCAAAAGAGTTATTTTATCTTCTTTAATAACTTTATGCTTCCATTGAATTAATATAAAATCATATTTTATTATGATTATGTGATGGAGAACGGGCTAACATAACCGAATGACCTAATTACCCTTAGCATTTGGGGATAAAATTTCGGAGTGTTACACTTATCCTAGTATGACAAAAAATAACTTTTAAAAAACCATAGGTTTGTGCACAAATTATGATAAACAAGTGTAAAGCACTAATATTTGTGACATACTCTTTTGTAATTGCGAAATCATATATTATGCAAAATCATTTATATATTATGATAAACAAGACTTTAAATTATTCATATATTATGCAAAATCATAATGTGCTTGTTTACTCAAATGACATAGTGTAACAAGTCAAAACAATATCGATTAATGCATATAAAGCTCATAACACAAGAATATGAATTCTCCTTTGTAGATACAACAACAACAACAAAGCCTTATTCCACTAGGTGGGGTCGGCTACATGGATCATACGACGTCATTCCGCATTCATTGATCCATGTTCATGAGATTCGACAGGGTTTTACGCTGGCTGTCGGGGCCTAACACAACCCTCCTTCTTTATCCGGGCTTGGGACCGGCTATAAAATATAGGCGGAGTTTTATAGATAAAAAAAATTAGAGTAAAAGTTTAAAAGACTTTTTAAGCAAATTCACATGTATATTTTCCTTTGCCAAATAAAAAAATAATCGTGATAATAAACATGACAAGAGTAAAAGTAGATATATAATATTCTTTCTTTGACGTGAACAACATAGATTTTATAAATATAATATCACAATTTAAAAAGAAGTTACTATGGATTAACCTTTCATATATTTTCATTTCCGAGCATTCATAAAATATTCAATTTTTATCTTAAGATTATGACTTCTCTTAATTTTAAAATTATAAAACATCAAATGTCATCAACAAAAATTGTGATAATCAATCTTCAACCAAACAAAATAATTTATTATTCACCACTCATATTTCAAAATATGATTCATTTGTAGTTAAAAATCATATACATTATATAACTATATTTAATCAGTAATATTAATATGTCACAAGATTCATATAAATCAATTATATATGCTTAATGCCAAAATCAACATAATTTGAGTATTGATATATGCATGCAAACTTTAATATTGATATAAGTGCTTTTATTTTTCTAGATATGATTTTCATATTAAATTAGCGCGATAGTCCAAAATTTTCAATTTAACAATCATCATGCATAAGCCAATAGACATGTTCCCATTAGGCATATTTAGGCAATATGAGTAATGTAGACACTTTCAAGGTTAGATTATGAAGATAATTTTAGTGTGTATAATGATATTAATCTTTCATCAATTATTAGTTTATGCACACATTATGATAAGAAATGGACAAATTCAAGACACAAGTATGCATGATACGAATAATAAATTTAAATTTTCATTTTTTATATGTTAAAATACTTTTACCGCAAGCATTGTGTCTCCACCTCATTTCAACTTCATCTTTTTTCTTTTCATGTGATGCACACCTACAAGAAAAAGATCATTTGAAATGTGGTACCCAAAATATATTAGGTCCAAGATTGTCAGACATGTTTTCTTTTATAATCCATTTCATTTCACTATGATTAATTTTTCTAATTTACATTAAAAAATATAGTGACAATGTAATCCATATGCATAACAAGCAGAATGATATTTCAAAACATTATCTGTCCCTCTTAAATTGAAGGTTACATGCTCTAAAGATGGTTAAATATAAAAATAAGAGCAACTTTGCTCTAATACTAATTGTTGAATCAAGGCACCAAGAGGAGGGGAGGAATTGGTGTTAAATTGAAAAAATCAATTTCACAAAATACGTCGTGGAAGCTTAAAATTGATTGTTAAACTTTAAAACCAATATAATAACAATCAAATAACATGCATAATAGAGTGGGAAGGAGAGAAAGAAACAGAGCACAAACACAAGAAGCAATGTGTGTTGACGAGATTTGGTCACACCTTAACTTATGTCTCCGCTTTGACTTTTCGACCTCCACTACAATAACTTTATCAATTTTCTACAGATATATTCGTCGGAAATCTCATGAAATCCATAAAAAAATTTGAGTTTCCAATGGATTTGTCGATGGAACCATGATCATTGAAAAATTGTTCGTTGACAATGATTTTCCGACAGTAGATGCCCTCCTTCAGACTTTGCAATGAATATCCCCATTGAAAGTTCATAAGGAGTATTACCTTTGAAAGTTCTGACGGGGTTTGCCCATCGGACTTTTCAACGGTAGAATGGCCAACAAAACTTCTGACAGACGTCAACCGTCGGAAGATTCGATGGGAGAATCAAAACTCTAGTCAAACCTTCCATGGATACCACTTGTCGGATGTTCTAACAAGAGTCGACCCATTGGGAACCATTTTTTAAAATATAAAAAAATTAGACACCTATGGCCAAATCCTAATCCGGTTGTTGGTGTCTGATCTTGCCGAGAGAGGGAGGGAGAAGGGGAGGAGGTCGTCGTTGGTCACGGGCCCATCAGAATCATTGGTCATTAGAGCCGGATAGATCCAGGCGTCGGATCCGAACGCCTAATCCAATAGCCAGATGACCGGAGTCAAGAAAGAGGGAGGGCGGAGCCGCTGCATCGAAGATAGGGTGGTAGCCAGAGTCGAGAGAGGGAGAGGAAGAGGAGGTCAGCGTGAGAGAGACGGTCGTTGAGTGAGTGAAGAGAGAGAGAGGGGAAACGATTAGAGAGAGAGAGAAGAGAGAGAGAGAGAGTGAGAGTGAGAGTGAGAGAGAAGGTTAGAGAGGGGAGATGGAGAGAGAGTAAGAGAGAGATATAGGGAGAGGGAATAAGAGAGGCGGGAAAATTAGGTGAGAAAAGTGGGCTAGAAAAATTAAAGTGCCCGACGGGTTTATTTTTCGAAATTATCGATAGATTACAAATTCGTTGATAATTCTGAAGCATAATTCAGTCAAAAATGTTAATGTTAAAATAATAAATATGTACTTATATTATATTATATATCATTATAAATATAATTGCCAATGGGTACAACCTTCGACTGACGGATAGATATCCATCGATAATTTTAAAGGCTCAACCCATAGAAAAGTTTAATATCCATATGCTTATATCATATTATATATATTATTATAAAGATAATTACCGACGGATCTAACCGAAGGTTGTATCCGTCGAAAATTTTAGTATTAAAATTATTAATATCATTTTTATATATTTGATAATCATAAAAAAATTAATTAAAAATTGAAATGATAAATTTTCTACATTATTTAATAATTTCTATTCTTAGATATTTATATAAACTTATAATATATATATATATATACATATATATTATAATGGTATATATATCATTATTATACTTGACTTCATAAGTAAATAACATATAAATATTGTTTACCTTCTAATATGTTAGATATGATATATTAATATTAAAACTTATTTAAATATTTTTATTTTAGTATTAACCACATATCTTTGATCATATGTACGAGGTTTATTGATTAAAGAAGCATTTATCGAGATTCTATATTCTTTCTCTTTTATAGTTTTACTCTTCTTCTTTTAAGTTGCAAAACTCTTAGAGTGGGGACTAAAATAACCAATTGCTAGTTTTCAATATTTTTATTATTTCTATCATATCTAGACTTTAAAATTATTCATATATTATGCAAAATCATAATGTGTTTCTTTACCCAAATGACATAGTGTAAGTCAAAACAATATCGATTCATGCATCTAAAGTTCATAACACAAGAATATGAATTCTCCTTTGTAGATAAACAAAAATTTTAAGGTTTAGAAGACTTTTTAAGAAAATTCACACTTATCTTTTCCATTGCCAAATAAAAAAGATAATTATGATAATAAACATGACAAGAGTAAAAGTGGACATATAATTTTCTTTCTTTGACATGAATGACATAGATTTTGTAAATATACTATCATAAGTTAAAAAGAAGTTATTATGGATTAACTTTTCATCATGTTCATCATTAACCCTTGATTTGATCTGAATAATGTCTGTTCCTTTTATGAATTGATCACCGTCACGGCCGAATTAATGACCATTCTATTGAGATCCATTCCTAACTTAAGATATGAATTCTTTTACTTATTTACTCTCCTATTGATCCGATTGTTTCCATTGTATGAAGAAGAATGAATAATAAGATTCTAAAGTGATTAATAAGTGAAGATGCAAGAAGAATAATGGGTTGCCAACCTATGCCAAGTGCCTCAAGATAAGGATCGCTCTCTTGATCATGGTTTGATCACCCATTGACCAGCACAAGACTGTATTGTTTCGTTCGGTAAATCCCAAGAATTTAAAGGCACCTAAAGTCACCTAATTTATAAGCATGATTCAAGTTTAAGAAGTATGGATAAGTAAAGCTAGCATGAACATCAAGTCAAGTTATCATTCTCATTTATGCCATGATTGTCAGTATGGATAAGTGAACTAAGCATGATTATCAAGTCAAGTTATTGTTTTCATTCATGTCATGATTGTCAATTCTACTACTGATTCCAAGCTTATCATGTATCATGCAATCTTACTGATCTATGATGACCCCAATGCCCAATTTCCTGATTAAAATAAGTATTTGTCATCATTTTTTATTTATTCTATTTAAAGTTATGCATTGTATATCCTTATCGGTTCTCTAGTGTAAAGCTTACGGGAGGATTTTCTCCCTTGTATTTGATTTTCACAGGACCAGATCAGTGATGGTATTGAGTTGGTGTGCTACGACGAAGCTCCGACGACTAGAAAGCACATGAACTACATGGCCTAATTAGTTATTTATTTTCTTCTGCGATTATGAACTCATGATGTAAACCTTATGATATTCATGCAAAGATGATGTAGCCATTTTTTAACTTCTGCAATTTATCTTATTCTCCTTTATTTTATTCTTTCCTTTGTTGATGTGTCTCGATTATTGACTGAGACTTAGTCAATATATTGGTCAATGCCATAGCGTTTGTAGTGTTTTCAGGTTGGTCTTCGCCACGTGACGTGGGTCGATTTGGGGGCGTTACATTTATGATATTAGAGCCTAAAATTTGGACTCTCTTGACGTCTTATAGTATAGGATAGTATGGTAAAAGTTCATGTGCTATCGTCGAGCAGTCGCCACACCCTCCACCGAAAAGAACTGTAAGTAAAGTTCATGTTTATGATATTGTATTGATTATTGTGTATTATTTTTTCATGATTAAAGGATAAGCATTTCAGAGAAGATTAAGGAGCGGGAGGCCAGAACCTCCTAAGTAGTTTCTGAGACACAAGGAGCCTGTGAAGGCCCACTTATTGAACCTAGACATCGGTCTAGTATGGCCACGGATGTGGTTGAAGTTGAGGCTATGACCTAGACCATGAAAGATGAGGCTAGGGTATGAGGACCTAGCCTCAGAAAGAAAACAACATCGATTGTTCATTTTGAACATTTAAGAAAAGTATAACAAATATGGGGATGATGATTATCCACGTAGCCTTAGAGACATTTCCATATAGTTTATATCTCATAACTCATATTTTTAATCTCTTTCACGATCATCCTACTCACGGACTTGTTCTATTGACTGCAACAGCAAGAAGAGGAAAATGAGTAGACATATCGATTGCAAATATATGCAAATTTAAGAAGGAAAGGAGGGAAACATAAAAGTAATTAAAGATGTAAAGACCTGACTCAAACCACAATTAGGTCTGAGTTGAATTTAAAATAGTATAGGTAAATTTATGTTATATAAACCATGTCCAAGAATCATAAAGGTTAAGTATGTTTATTGTTATTACAAGGAAATGATAATGTGGTTCCGTTGATTTAACGAGTTAATGTCTAATGAATTATTGTATATGTTTATATTGATAAGTATGGATCCGTAATCCTCGTTATGCCTTAGACTTCATATGGTCCCTACATTACGATGATAAAGGACCTAAGTAAATCCAAAACAAGTTATATGAATCCTTAGTTGGATTATTTTATGTCAAAATTAAGAATTTGAATTATTAATTATGTTCAAGTTATGTAACATTAGTTGGACAAGAGTTTAAATATTATCGAGCTTATAAAGAATTATGTATAATATAGGGATGAACAAATATGAAAAAAGGAATGGTCAAAGCCACATTAAACCAAACAATATTAAAGAAATTATGATCCAATATAATAATAATAATAATAATAATAATAATAATAATAATAATAATAATAATAATAATAATAATAATAATAATAATAATAATAATAATAATAATAATAATAATAATGGGGATTTTTAGATTTAGCATAGCAGATTTTATTGGTACATATAACATATTTTAATTTTTTTATAAAAAAATTATAATATATAGTATGCTTGAAATTACTCTCAGTATGAAGTGTTCATAGATGGCTATGATCAAAATAACGGTTTCTCTATAAGTTATTACAGATATTTCAAAGACGAATTAGTACTGTCAGTGAGAAAAAGAACAAATTAGATAAGACTATGAAATGCATGTGAGGGTTGAAAACGAATGATTATTGGAATGACTTAAAGTCGCTTAAAGTATATATGACTGAGGAAGATATGACCCCTCCTCTAATTAGTTGTTAAAAGACCAAAGTATCATGTAAGCAAATTTTAGAAATTTTAAGATCAAGATAAAGTGTGAGAATTTCATAAGTTCCCTACAAGGTTACTTAAGAAGCAAGTTAATCACTTAAGATGAATGATTAGGAAGTACACTATACATTTAAAATTGATTTATCTTGGCTATCGATATATTTATAGTTTTCATAAAGTAATTAATTATATAATCATGATTGATAGTTCAAGAGGGAAAATAAAACCTACAGTGTTAAATAACATAGTAAGCAAGCTATCCAATGATACATATGATGTTTGTACATTGAAAAAAAAATTATAGTCCATGGAAATCCTATTTTTGGTTAGGATGTTTTTCTAAGATGTCCCAATGTTAATATGATGAACAATTTTCAAGATTTTGGCTTCATCAAGTGGACCATTCATGATCTAATCATATGTCTCGTATATGGATTGGTTTCCTTACCAACTTTAAGTCTATCGTGAATCCTCTCACAAGCGCTAAAGGATATTGTTGATACAAAGGACAATGAGAAAATATGCAAAATTCGAGGACGAATTTTCTTTTAATGGGGTAAGGATGTAACAATCGTCAAAAAGAAAAATCAAATCAAATCAAAACGGTCAACTATATAATAACCATAATCTCATGTTTGTGGATAAATTCAAAAACCAACCCATTTAGTGCCACAGGATTCTTAGGGGAGAGAATCAAGCAATGATAATTAGGATAATAATAGCCCCACATTAATTACGCTTGATAGAAACCGAAAGCCCTCTCCTTTGCTTTTCCTCTTCCCTCTCACGCATATTTCTGTAAGGAATTCTTTTATTCTTCTTTTCGTCAAGGCACTAGGGTAACAAACGCTTTCCTCTTCTTCCTCACGGATCCATTGATTCTTGCATTCCATCCTCACATTCCTCTTCAATATGGACGGCCCTGTAGGTGGAGATAAGCCAAAGGAAGGAGATCTCACACCAAGACAGTATGGCGATAGGGAGGCATGACCCCTGGTGATCTAAACGAATTAGTGCAAGAAGTTGACCAAAAATCAGGTGGGTGAATTCGAAATCACCTTGCATAACTCTATATAGATCAAATCTATAGGCTGCCATGAATATGAGTGTGTCCAATGTATGAAGTTTATGAAGAAAGCATGAAGAAGAATAATGTGTTGATTTATTCTTTACATATCTGTTTGTGTGATAATCTTGTAGAAATCTGGCTGTAAACTATCATGATCTGTTGTGATGTTTTCTAGATTAGGGATCAAGTGTAGGATCTACTTATTTCTGCTAATAGGATTCTGCCTCATCGTCGTTATTGAAAGATGGATTTAACCTCTGTAACTTTCTGCTGAAATCGGCTATGAAATCTCGCCATCATGGCCGTGATATTAGATTTCACGCTCGTGAACCTACCTTACACAACCGTGCCACCTTACCAGCATGCCCGTGCTAACCCCTTTGCATGGCCGTGCTACCTTACTGTCACGCTCGTGCCCATGACGACCGAATGAACACTACAGTGTACCATGGACCGGCCGACCGATCTCTTAAATCGGTCGACCGCCCTCACACCCAGGCACACCCGTGCCACCCTACAGGCACGCCTATGCCATAACTTGGCCGAATGAATTCGCTTAACCATAGACTCGATCGACCGATCCACTAAATTGGTCGACCGCCCTCATGACCAGGCACACCTGTGAGTCCTTACGGGCACGCCCGTGTCGTCCCATCCATTCCCATACTGTTACTTCTTATCATGTTCATCATTAACCCTTGATTTGATCTTAATATTGTTTGTTCCTTTTATGAATTGATTACCATCATGACCGAATTAAATGACCATTCTACTAAGATCCATTCCCAACTTAAGATATAAATTCTTTTACTGATTTACTCTCCTATTGATGCAATTGTTTTCACTATATGAAGAAGAATGAATAATAAGGTTCTAAAGTGATTAATAAGTGAAGATGAAAGAATTGTAAAGTTATGCATTTAAAGTTATGAATTGTATATCCTTATTGGTTCCCCACTAGGCTATAAAGCTTACGAGAGGATCTCCTTCTCTGTGTTTAATTTTCATAGGGGTCTGGTCATGGTGTTGAGATGGTGTGCTGCGACGAAGCTCTGATGACTAGAAAGCACATGAATCAAAGGGCATAATTAGTTATTTATTTTCTTCTACAATTATGAACTCATGATGTAAACCTTATGATATTCATGCAAAGATGATGTAGCCATTTTTTAACTTCCAAAATTTATGTTATTCTCCTTTATTTTATTCTTTCCTTTGTTGACATATCTCGATTATTGACTGAGACTTAATCATTATACTAGTCAATGCCATAGCGTTTGTAGTGTCTCTAGGTTGATCTTCGCCATGTAGTGTGGGTTGATTTGGGAGTGTTACACTAGGCCTTAGAGCCAATGCTCCCATCACACAAAAAGTGACTAGGAATATACATACCATTGCCGGTAAGATATAATTATTCCTGAAGAAAATATTTTCACACAAGGTGCATGACACAGTTATTTCTTGACAATGAGTTGAGGGGTGACAAGTAGTGGTTTTATTAGATTGGACAGGCTGATACATCCGTTGTAAGTTCATCTGTGCCTGGCCCGCATCTATCCAATAAGTTATCGGGCTCGGACGGATAACAAGATGGACATTATATTTTAGCTGTTTGCCCGATATCCGATAGTTCGAGATATGTATGAAACCATAGGCCCACCATTAATAATATTAAGTGTTTAAACATAATTAATTACTACTTATTTAGTGCTTAATAATAATAGCTAATAAGCATATATAATAATATTTACCTAATAATAAATATAAGTAGTTTATACATTATTAATTTGATTTTTTCTATTATTAATGAAAATAAAATATAAAATGATTAAAATGATAAAATATTAAAGAAAATTATGAGAAAACTAAAGGGAAAAAATAATATAACTTATTTATTATATTATTTTATTAATTCATCAAGAAAATAATATAATAAAATTTAGAAAAATAAATTTCAAATTTAAAGTAAATTAAAATAATAAATTATTCTTTTTAAAAAAATTAATGGGCTTGCTCGGTTCCTACGCTAGTCGATCCGTCTATTAAAATCTATTAGATCTTAATGGATCAGACAAGTTTGAAATTCTATTAGGTGGTGAGATAATAATCCGTTAAATTTATGGGCATGTCTAGCCTGTCTGATATTTGGTCAACATTCGATTGATCGAAACTATTAGAAGCACGTCCAATCCGTTAAACACCAGTAGCGATAAGTAAACAATATTATTCAATTGAGTGCATTATGTTTGCAAGCATCAAACAATATTACGCTTCTTAATCTTCATATTTTAACCTAGTTATGATTGTACATACATTTCGTATATCTAGATGTCATATACAAGCATCATTACATAGTATAAAAACTTGAAAATAGGTTTAAGATAGTCTAGGTGTGTTTTCTAGTCGGTTACGACCATGTTAGGATCATCATGCCCATGTTAGGGGTTGGTAACGATCGTGACTCTTAGGTTTCACGGGCGTTTGCAAAGCGCCCATTTCAACCTCCATCCTAGTATTGGTCATCATGGTGTCATGACTATGCCAGGCCAATGTTACAACCGTGCAATCTTAGGAATGACCCTTATAGAGAGCCTCATTTTTTAGTCATTCTACAATCCTCTCGCTCCGCCTGTGATCAGGGTGGTCATGGTTGTGCCTTACTGTGTAACACTCGTGCCTTATCCCGTAAGGATCGTGACAACATCCACCATAGGCATTACAATGCCCCTTTTCTTTTGCCTATCACGGTCGTTCCAAGGATTGGCATGATCGTGTCAGCGTCCAAACTTTCACCGTCCAGCCCAAAATTCACAATTTTTGAGATAAAACTTTGGAGAAAAATAATACAAAACATCGCAAAGGTTTCATGCATGTTTTCTAGACATTTTGGCATCAAAAGGCATATTAAAATATGCACCATCATTCAGTCATTAAGATTTAGGGTTTCATCCCCAAAATATTTAAGAACATGATCTTAAAACATGGATCCTTATGATATAGATCTAAGCACGCATCACGTATGAACACCTTTCAGATCTAATGATAGACATGCAACCCTTGATCAAAATCCCTACTAAGAATTAGAGTATTCTTGGAACTCTCAATCCAAATATGAAAAAATTAAGAGGGGAGAGAGGGAATGGATCCCTTTTACATACCTTGATTAATTCTATTTTGTCCTTCTCTTATTTTTTTTTCTCTCCTTCCTCTTCCTATTCTTCCACCTTGTGCTTCTTTTTGCTCTTCTTCTAACCCTAACCGTAAAAAGGGTAAACAAGAGGTGTCTAAGTCTTATATAGGGGAGATTAGAGTTTGGTCCAAAAGCCCATATTGCCCTTAATTAGAAAATTAGAGTTGTTACAAAAGTGGGTAGAAGATGGAGAGGGTGGAAAAATTAGAGATGAGCAATTGCATTTTTGATATACTCAAGACATTGGGGGAGACATGTGTATGCTGATGCAGGAATCTTGAAAGGATTTAACGGGCGTTCCCTCTAGAGAAATAGGGGACTGTCCATCCTAAACAGGAGACCGTTTGATCTAGATCAGACGGACGCGATCAAAACGTCCTTCAGGCACGGTTCACGCTTGGCTTGCATGGAACAAAAAGGAAAAAAACTGAATTGTTGAGCAGGGGCAGTGTCGATGACGGCAAGGGCAGAGTTGACCGACGATAGTTCGAAGGGGGCGGAGAGGGTCGATGTGGGGCAACAACGAGGATCGATGTGAGGGCATCGTCCATCATCGCATTCAAAGGCAAAAATGCATAATCAACTAGGGCATTCGAAGGCAGAAAGGTGTCATCGACTAGGGTATTTGAAGGCAGAAAGGCATCATCGATCAGTGACGTGAGGGCAATCGCGTTGGAAATGAGCGATGAACACCAAAAGTGGTTCGCCGCCTACTCAAAACCCACTTGGCTGACTTCGCCCGACTGCTCCGCCTTCATCGTCACTGATTGCTTTGCCCTCACCGCCCAACTCTTCTCGGATTCGCTCATAGCTCGTGCGGACTCACGGTTGCTTGACCTCACCATTCGCGATCGTGGAGCGGCGACAGTGGAGTGGTGAGAGGGCGTCTTTGACGGTGGAAATCGGGCAGCAATTTTTTCCCAAATGCTAAACTTATCACTCGCTACTTCCTGAACCGCCCCTTCATCTGAACTGGTTGTCACTCGTCCATCTAGCATCCAATGACAGAGACGCTATGGTGGACGATCTTTCATTAGGAGGGATGCCCATTAAATCTGTCTTGAAATGTGAATTTATTTTCTTATCAAGTAATTGCTGAGAGTGACATACATTCGGGATGTATAAGCTAAGTGGGGGACAGGTGGATTCAATAGATGGAGGGTGTCATTAGCATTGTTGGTCTTCTCCTTCCCTCCCACAAGCCCACCCTTGTCAATAGAAAGTGGTTCGCTGCCTACTCAAAACACACTTGGCTGACTTATGCATGCATTATTATACATGTTTTACATGCATTATTTAGATTATTTTTCATAGTTTTTACCATTGCATGCATCTATTTTCTTATTTATTTTATTAATTTATTTTGAGTCCAAAACTATCCACTTTTGGTCTATTTTATTCTCAGGATCATTATTTTAGAGGTGCGAAGCGATCAGATCGGAGTAGCACGTAAAACGGAGCACAAAGAGCACATATAATTGAGTTCAAGAGAAACCCGGGCCGGGCTAGCTTCATACTCGAATCGGGTTGACGTTAAAAACCAATTACGAATCGAATTTTGCACGAAAATAAAATCTGAACTGAACCCGGCCCGAGTTGGATCAGACCCGGCCCGAGTTAGTACAAAGCAGCCAAACTGGCAGATCATGTGGTTTTTCGGCCGACTTTAACTTGGATTTAAATCGTGAACTCAACTCGAAATTCAAAACGGCCACCACCCTTATAAATATGGATGTACCACGAAGCCAAGGAGAGGGCAATCAGGGAGTTTGAAGCCCTAGCCGCACCAGAAACGAGAGACGAAGTTCTACTGCGCGCCACTGCAAATCAATGATAGAAGTAGAGATTTTGTGGTTTCGGGCTATCGTTTGAAGCATAGTTTCGGCCAAAGCTTGTTCCATAGATGTCCACCACTTCTTGGGAGTTTGATTTACAATTTCTCATCTTTATTATATATTTTCTCCCTCGAATTTGATGTTAATTCTTCCGATTATGGATTAGTTTAGTTGTTAGAGGAAGACTACGTTTGAACCTCAGTTTTCTCTTAACATATTTTATTGTTTAGACTTCTGAGAACATGATTATGATGTGGATTTCATGCTTAATATGAGTTTATTAGTTTCTTGCATTAATTTCATATAAATTCTGCAAGGGAAATCTATCAGAAATTCTTCTCTGTGAAGACCCGGGCCGGGTTCCTTCATTATTTCTGCCGAATAGAAAGTTTTGAGTCAGCCCGGGCCGAGTTCCTTCTGACCCGAGCCGAGTTCTATCAGTTTGATATTTTTGTTAGTAAATTAGTTTTAATTACTAACAATTATATCAGTAAATGGAGGTCTGTAACTTAAAACATCTTAGATAAAGTAGATTAAAGTTGATCGAGTTTTCGACGTCTTTGATTTTACTTCTATTTAAGATAGTTATATTCTCAAGTTTTTGAGTCATTTACTTTAAGCAACCTTTCATATTAATGCATCTTAGTTAGAATATATTAAAGTGGATTGAGTTTTTAACGTGCTTTGATTATATTCTTTACTAGGGTAGTTAGGTCCTCAAGCTTTTGAGTCCTATACCTTTTATCCGTTTATTTTCTACAAGAAGTCTATATTTAATTATTGATAATTAAGAGAATACGAAAGGGATACGAAGTCTGAGTTTTAACTTTCTCTCACATTAATTAAATGCATCATTATCTCTGATTGTCATCAATTTAAATTACTTTTATCTCAAATCAATTCTTGTTACTTTCTCAATTAATAAACTTAAGTTAGAAAGACAAGAATCTAGATTAGTCCTCGTGGGTTCGACACTCTATTCACTCTTTATTACTTGATACGGTCTAGTATACTTGCTAGTATATTTGCGCTTAATCTTGGCTGACTTCGCCCGACTGCTCCGCCTTCATCGTCGTTGATTGCTTTGCCCTCACCGCCCAACTCTTCTCGGATTCGCCCATAGCTCGTGCGGACTCACGATTGTTTGACCTCACCATTCACGATCGTGGAGCGGCGACGGTGGAGTGGTGAGCGGGCGCCTTTGACGGTGGAAATCGGGCAGCAATTTTTCCCCAAATGCTAAACTTATCACTCGCTACTTCCTGAACCGCCCCACCATCCGAACTGGTTGTCACTCGTCCATCTAGCATCCGATGACAGAGACACTAGGGTGGACGATCTTTCATTAGGAGGGATGCCCATTAAATCTGTCTTGAAATGTGAATTTATTTTCTTATCACGTAATTGTTGAGAGTGACATACATTCGAGATGTATAAGTTAAGTGGGGGACAGGTGGATTCAAGAGATGGAGGGTGTCATTAGCATTGTTGGTCTTCTCCTTCCCTCCCACAAGCCCGCCCTTGTCAATAGTGCAAAGGAGAGAGAATACAGAAGCAATGTGTGTTTTCAACACCCGCCACTTTCATGAGATTTATTACTTGTTGTGTACAGGCGCATGGCATGATCTTCTTCTGTAATTAAAAAAAAGAGCTTAATATAAATAATAAATCAACAACAACGGACTATAGTGTAGGGGTGTTCACCGGGTCAGGTCGACTCGGTGAACCTGGAAATCCGACCCGATCCGACCAAGACCCGACCAAGGGTCGGGTCGAGTTCGGGTTGGAATTTTCCAACCCGAGTTGACCCGACCCGACCTAACCCGATGACCCGGTTTTTTTCTTTTTTTCTTTTTAATTAGTTTTTTAGTTAAATATATAGTTTTATATCATTTTAAATCTAAACAAATATGAAATAAATTATTTTAAATATATAAAAGTATATAGATATTTAAAACAATATTTTTGGTATTTAAAAATACTTTATTTTGTATTAAAAATAAAATAATAAATACTTTTTATATTAAAAAAATAAAAAGAAAAAGGGTGGTCAGATAACCCGACCACCCGATCCGGCCCGGGTCGGGTCGGTTTGGGTCGCAGCCCAAAAAGGGAGGAGATCCCGACCCGACCCGACGTCGGGTCGGGTTTGTTTACGGGTCGAGTCAAATCCGACCCGGTAAAAACATGAATATTAATTAACTCTATTACTAAACTAAAATTATTTTGAAATAAAGGATAAAATAACCGAAGGACAATCCAGTTGGCGGGGAATCTTCTTCAAGTATTATGATATATATATTTATTTAGGAAACTCCATCAAAACATTTATTTAAATCCCCCTCTTTTTTTTTTTATAATTTGGGGAACGTTTCTAATTCTGGCTTGAAGATTTCCCGCCACTCCCCTCCTGCGCCCCCGACGAAAACCGGCTACTCGCGGTGGCCGCCCCTCCCGTAACCGGTAACTTCTCCTCCGTCGTCAAACAAAATGAAGAAGAAAAAGCGGAAACCGCTCTTTCAAGAACTCCCCTCACCCCCATCTCTCTCTCTCTCTCTTTCTCTCTCTCCCCCTTCTCGCCGTCGCGCCCATTTCTACACACCCTACGAAACCCTAATAAGTGGAACCCCGTGTTTCCCAATCTCCCGCTTCGATTCGATCCCTCCGCCCAGTAGGCGTCTATTCGTCCGTTGATTTTGTAGCTGAATCGCCGGACTTTTCTTTTTTCCTCCATTTTTTGCCTTCTCATTTCAAACCGCTTTCCATCGATTCCTCGTCCGATTCCCTGCGGCGGCGGAGATTTGAGACTTGGATTTGGTGTTGCTTGCGGCGTTGTCGTTCTTGATCATGAGCGCGGTGAACATTACCAACGTGGCGGTGTTGGACAACCCGGCGCCGTTCCTCGATCCCTTCCAGTTTGAGATTTCCTACGAGTGCCTGGTCCCTCTTGAGGATGGTACGATTCCTTTAAATAGCTAAGCTGTTTTTTCTTTCTCGAATCCTTCCTGATCGATTCAGTAGTGGCATTGCAGTTGTTGTGTTTGTGGTTTTGCTTCTGATGGACTGTTTGTGAGGCTAGGGTTTTCTTTTGCTTCTGAGTGGTACGCTTTTTTTTGGAGTTCTTGATAGATTAGGGATGCTCTATGAATTCGAAGCTTTAGCTCGATATAAGTTTGATACAAAAGAGCAGGAACTGAAACTACAAGGATGATGAATAGTTAGGGGTTTATGGTTCTTGAAGAGCTCGTCTGTAACACCTTAAGATGTTCAAATGAGCTACAAAATTTTGCTTGCACGTCTTATGCTTTGATCAGTTATCTTAAGGTAAAGGTACTATTCCAGTGATGGTAACTGTTGTGCGACAAAACTAGACGGATATTAATTTATTGCATACAAGTCTTTTCATCTGGGTCATAGCTTCAGTTAATAGTCTACACGGAGTTGCATATTTGGGCTCGTAATTTCATTGTTATCACATATTATTTTTCATCTTGCATTATTGAACTGTTGTTTCGCCTGGACATATAGCTAGGGGGAGTGTACGCCATAGACCACATGCAAAATGTTTGCCCACCTGTTTGTCATCTTCCAAATAAGTAACTCCCTCATACCTGAAGCACAACTATGCATAAGATGACATCTGATATTGAAATAGGAAGGTATTACATAACTGGGAAAATCTAAGAAAAGTTTCTGATTCCAGGCACAAAAATATGATATCTTGTCGTCCCTCTAAAAAAATGATATCTCATCATTACTATAGAACATGAATCCACATAATCTTGATTTAAAATAAATTGGAAGGTATTAGTTTTTTTAGAAGGAATAAGGATGATTAACCAGGGTGTTAATCATCCAGATTTATTGAAGCATGAAACGGCAAGTAACAAGAGACAACTGCGAGTAAGAGTGAACAACATAATCATCAGAAAAAGGACAAAGGAGAAGGAAATTCAGAGCTATTGGAGAGAGGTCCATTCCTGGAGCAGAGTTGCCGTTGTGTGGACCATGAAGCTTTAGTTTAGATTGGAAGGGCACCTTATTTTGTTATAGCCCAAAAAAGCAAAGCATTTTATACAATCATTTCTGGATCTGTATAATTAGTGTTGGAAGAGGGCCCCCATTTTTTAAGGATGTCCATAAGTCCATTTTTTAGGAATGTTAGATCCACAAGATGTGTGGCCGACACGAGACTTCATTGGTGATATGACAGTTGATGAAAAGGTGGTTCCTGTCCTCCCTGCCATCACACAGCTTGCAGTCAGAGCTAGTGCCGGTTGACCATCTCACAAGGTAGGTGCAGCGAGAATTCTGCCTCTCCACAGGAGCCCAACAAAAATTTTAAATTTAAGAGTCACCCTGGTTCTCCAGAGAAGATGGAAATCTGTGAACATCCCCATGTTGATCTGTGGGTAACCCTGCAGAAGATAATAGGCCTGAGAAACTGTGAAGATGCCATGGGTTCGTATTTAGCTTGTAAGCATCAATCACGCCCAGGAGAATGAGAAGACGTGCTGATCAGAGAGTGGAAAGGTGTAGCTGGGAGCCTAGCATCCAGTATTATTTCCCACAGGGTGAATGACGTCATCTGAGAGTAGCATTCTTGTCACTGGTCAGTCACATAGAGGTGGAGTAAAGCACCGCCAGTGAACTGTTTGGTTGCCAGCAGTCATTCCAAAAGGAGAAGCGCGTGTCAGATCTGATGAAAACTTTGAATTGGGACCTAAGTCTTGGAAAGGCCATGTAAATGCTTCTCCAAAAAGATGAGGCATCACTAGGGGCGAGGAGAAAGATTCCCAAGGTAGAGACTGACCACAGCAAACAGCAACACTCTTCGAGAGCAGGTCATGACTAGGCTGGATGATGTGACAAGCCCCTTTGAAGGGAAAGATTAGTTCATCAGTAATGAACTAGTTGAGATCCAATTACAAGCCTTTACAAAACCCTAAACAACCTAGGAATCTAAGGCTATGTTTGGTTGATTAAAATTACTTAACCTAATTATTATGGACAGATTAAGTGTTCCACCTATTTTTTTTAAAAGGTCAACTATTCACATGGAATACATTTTTTAATACCAATTGCAGCCAAATACTTTAAAGACTTCACTAAGAGACGACCTCTAGGGAAATGGCAATGGGAAGGAAGGGCAATGGATCAGCTGAGTCATGAACAAGGTGAAGATTTGATCAGTGAATTCACTGAACAGGAGGTGATTTATGCATTGCGAGGTTTGAAGGCAGAAGGATCTCCTGGACAAATGGTTTTCCTATTCTTTTCTTTAAAGAATTCTGGTCAATCCAAGAGTTTGCTTTGGAAACCACAGATTTGAGAGATGGAATAGCTTTCTCATCTTTCTCATTCCAAAGACCACCATAGCAGAGTGTATTGAGAATTATTGATCAATTATGTTGTCAAATGCTATATACCTAAGAGTGGCTAGAGTACTCTCAAACGGTTTGAATGTGGTTCTTGCATCTTTGTTGCATCCAGTTTAGTTTGCTTTCATCCGTTGGAGATCAATCATTGATAATTTTAGCATTGCCTTTGAGTTTGTGTCGTATTGGAGACGGAATAAAAAACAAGGGATATTGCGGAAAGTGGATTTTTCCAAGGCATATGACGCAATGGATAGGTCATTTATTTGGTGCTCCCTTCAACACCGTGGCTTTCCGGACAAATGGATCTCATGGATGAAGAGATGTGTATGCATGGTGTCCTTTTCAGTTCTGATCAATGGTGGACCCACAGGTTGATGGGTTTAACCCCAACTTGGAGTCAGATGTTTTGGTTCGCGGCACCTTCTCGGCATGTCGTGCTGGAGTATTAACAGGATTTACACCATGCCAAGGTCAAGATACTTATTCCAATTTTGACCTTCCTGTTTTTATAAGATTTGGTGGAATAATGTAAAATAAAGGCTTATTCTACCATTTATTCTTTTACCTAACAACCCCTGAGATGTAAATAATAACATAAACTTAATAAGAATCTGAACTAACTAGAACTTAAATATCCCAATTTATTTGTCCTATCCTACATCACTTGAATATAAGCATTAGATTGTTACATGGCAGATATCATCTGTCCTCTTTTTCTGCTGCACTTTCAGTGCCTCTTACCTGGCTTTCTCAGGATTAAATTTTAAAATATCAATGCATACAACTTAAAATAGACTTGATATCTTATTGGTTTACCCCTAAACAATGTCTTACTGTTTTTAGTTTTGCTTTCTGGATGGCATACCATGTATGTGTTACTAAATTATATTTTAACCCTCCGCAAAAAAAAAAAAAACCCTCAGTTGTTTTGGGTCATTTTGGAATTTAAATATATTGATTTACAAGCTTTTTCTCCTAAAAAAATCATAACTTTTCTCATGCTCAGTTTGTTTCTTAAAAGTATAATGCTATTTGTTATCCCTTTTCCTGAAGCTGTCAATGGTACCTGTGACATATTGTTTTCATTTCGTTCATTGTAATAACGTTGGAAGCTTCATGTGTTTCTTATACTATTAACATCATGATGCATAACATTTCAATTTTCCCTGAACAGCTGACCATCATTCTCATGGAAACCCATCTACGAGCGCATATTATTGCTTGTTGACTGACATTGGGGTCATTCCATGCTAAAGCATACATGGGAAGCTAAAAAACTTGTTAATCGAGACAGCTAGATTGATAATAGAAGCTTAAAAGAGGATGTGTCCTTTTAGCTTTCAATTGTATGTTATAGGCCTTTTAAAAGGATTGATAATAGAAGCTTAAAAGAGGATAATTGATTATTCCAGGCGTCAACTTTGCATGCTTCTTTTCTTATCATTATTTTGGCATGTGGTTTGTCCTTGCTCAAAGAAATATCTGATTTGTGTGAAATAAAAATTTAATTGTGATATTAGATAAAATATCTGTAGAAGGATTGCCCAAATGTATAATTCTGCGATTTTGAAATTCAACCTGAAGGTGAAGAATACTTATTTTCTTTTCAATTCTTCAGATCTGGAGTGGAAACTCATATATGTAGGGTCTGCCGAAGATGAGACTTATGATCAGCTCCTTGAAAGTGTGCTTGTTGGTCCTGTCAATGTTGGAAATTATCGCTTTGTCTTCCAGGTACTTTTCCAAGTAATTAGATGCACAGTTGTGACGGCTCTATTCAAGTGGCATTAGGAGGTGTTTAATATATTCCATTTGTCTGGGTTTCCAGGCAGACCCTCCAGATCCAAGCAAGATTCGTGAAGAGGATATCATAGGTGTCACAGTGCTGCTTTTGACTTGCTCATATGTGGGTCAAGAATTTATCAGGGTTGGCTACTATGTAAACAACGATTATGCCGATGAGCAGCTAAGAGAGGAGCCACCTCCACGGGTTTTGATTGATAAAATTCAGAGAAATATCTTGGCTGACAAGCCCCGGGTTACCAAATTTCCCATCAATTTCCAGCCGGACCCCAGTGAAAATGGCGGCCAGCATCAGCCGCCAACTGCTTCACCTGAAAATCATACAAATGATGAGCAACAGTTTGATCAGCAAGCTAAATGATAGTCCGCCATGTACCGTGCTCTTTGATGTTCTTTCTTTGAGTGTAGAACTAGAAATCTCAATCTGGAAATTTTATTGACAAATCATAGATGCATATTCCTGTGTCATCTTGTGGTGACATTCGGTCGTGTGAGTTGATGCCTATATGCGGAGCTTTTCTTGGGAGGGCATTATATCCTAGTATTCAATTTCTTAACTGAATCAGTCCGTGGGTTTCCTGCATCACGTTGTATTCAGTCGTTTGAATTTGTACAACCGATGTCTTGATCTAACTTTTCATTGACGCCGACATTTCATACTTTCTAACCAACCCCATGAGATCAAAGAAACATCTCGAAGTGCGTTTGGAGCGCCTTGAGATCAAGTTACATTATAATTGTTTTGATCCAAAGAGATCGCTTATCTCAGAAAACTTAAAATGCTGTGTTAAAATGGTACAAAAAAAGGTAAACCAAATATTCTTATTTTAAGGAAAAAATAATTGTGATATCCATTTTAAGAGGTAATATTTTATTATCAATCGGCTTTTGATAGAAAAGAAAAAATTTATTAGTAAGTTCATGGGGCGCTAGATCAGACCTCGTTTTTCTGTAACTTCGATCCCCTTGTTTAAGTGAGTGGCATTGTGTTTGGAATTCTCATTTCGGTAATTTTTCCATCTCATGAAGGTAAGGATGCTGATCACTTCAAGTATATTTGCACCTAAATAGTAGGCGCGTATATATATATATATTAAAAATATTATATATGTATAGGTCGCACTGTTTGCTCACGGATTTATAGCCGTTCGATCGGAGATGGAGGGATGATATGAAGGCTAATGTAAACTAGTTTGGCACACGGTTTAGGGTTGCTCGGGCAACACAGTTCAATGTGGTTCGGGTGGGGAGCGGGAGTGCGGAGAGTGGATGATGACAGCGAAGGGAGCGGAGGGTGGATGGCACGACCGTTGACTAGTAATTTGATGTGTGTGACTTGAGTGGAATTGTAGTTTGATGTGTGTGACTTGAGTGGAATGGTATACGACAACATAAAAATTACGCACTGGATGGAAAAATGACAATTAAGGGGATGGATACCTCTATGCATTTGAGCACCCCCAATTCATAGAAAAATCTTGAATAAATTTAAAATTTTATAAGAATTCTTAGCACACACGACGAGGCTGTAAGCACACGATAGTACTTAAAAGTCGATCAAGAGGAACAAAGTTGAAAAGTTCACACTTGATTAAATTCGTTCATAGGGAAAAGTTTAAGTCAGAGAATGTCGTTTGAAATGAGAAAATGAAATATCACTAAACAAGAAATTGCAACAAATGAAATAACACTAATTTTTAGAGATTTTTTGTGTAAGCGTGTATAAAGATTAAATAAACACTAGAACTTAGGAAGATTATTTTAAGACTTCCATTTTTTAAAATGATGAAATATTTGTAAACTACTAGCAACAGATTCCCCCATGCACAGGCATTTCCACTCTCATGACGGATGCCATCTAGTGACCATGTCACTCTTGTGCTTGTCGGTTTGTTGGACTTATGTACATGGGGTCATCACTTAGTACGTCCCGTCATGCTCTCGCGTGTACCAAGCATTTTAAAGTGTTGATTACCCAGATGGGGGTACATGTCAACATACCCTCACCTTCAGACTAAGAGTAATCTTGAGACATAAGTCAGGACCCGACCAACCTCTCAGCCTATACTGAATCTTGACTAGTGATAATTCCTCTCGGGCAAGTTCCCTTAGGTCCCATTCAGGAGAGAAAAGAAAGAAAACTCTAGGCAAACCTCTTACCCTGCCTGACATTAGTTATCATTGACTTCTTAGACACAAGTCAACTACCACCCACCTCTCAGCACGTATGCGACAATTGAGGAACAAATTATTCTATTAGGCAAGAATCACCGATACTATAAAATCTAACATAGTTTGGATGAAGGAAGTGCGTCAAGAAAATCATTCAAACTAAAGGAGCTTCCACAAAACAAATGACTTAAGGATACTCTAGGTCCACCTCTCGACCTCATCACGGAACTGACCACAAGCACCCCGTAGACACAGCTCAACCACTATCCCACATCTCGACACGCATGCAGTGATTGGTGAATAGACTACCCTCTCGAGCGGGAAAGTATCACTCCATTGATCCTTCCTTAACCTACCATTATATTTCCCGAAGCAATTGTTTCTCGTGTGGTTTATAATTCGATAGCACTACTTTAGAATTTAGCTTAGCCAACCAACACTTCAAAATTTCATCTAATGTCTTCAACTTGACCGGCTATAAAATCTTAGCCCATTTGTTGGTTAAATTTTAGACCTCCATATTCATAACAAATCTACACGACAGACAAAATTATAAAACAAATGTAAAATATTTTGGTAAATATATTTTAATAGCTTACATTATGATGATAGACATAAACTTAAATATAAAAGGAACATGATACATGTAATCATAAATATAACAACATTTTGGAATAAAAAAGAAATCTAGTAAATAACTTTGTTAGATATTATAACAATCTATGTCCTTAGTAAGAATTTGGCCTTTCATGTGCACTAGGGAGTCCGAAACCATCACAATGAACTCATTCATTATTATGTAAATGGCATTAATAAATTGATTGGTCTAATCCTCCAAACTCTCACCTCAAACATTTTGGGGAAGACTATCTTTGCTTTCCACGATAACGAGATTTTTGCCCCAAGAAGAGTGACCATCAAACGGCAGCAAGGGACTCCTTTTGAATTCTGGATCAGGAATGAAGAAAGGGGAAGGAAAAAAAGAGAATGGAAATAACATATTTGGATTTGATGACAGTCCCGAGTCCCATATTTCAGTATAGCAAATTAGTAGAATAGGAAGCCATCAAAAGTTTCGATGATTTTTTGGCCCTTTAGGTTGTCATGATCTCCTATGAGGAACAATGATAAAATAATATATATTAATCATAATTAAGTAACATAAGATTATAATAGATAATATTAACTTTGAAATTTAACAAATACTGATTTAATAGTTCGTAATTGAAGGCTAATGTCTAGTAATTTTTCAATCGAAAAAATTTAAACAAAAAAAAAAACGTCTTATGCTGACAATTATATTCTGTTTGATAGTTATATTTATGTTATTTTTAACATAGTACTAATGTATGTCACATGTAGCAAACTACAAAATTTAATAAGTAATTAAAGACACAAAATTAAGATTCAGGCCTGCCACAAGGTCACATAAATTGCATATTAACAAAATTGGAGGCATACACCTTACATTTAAACCACTCTCATATCAACACATCACACACGCAGAATTTAAGATTGCATATGGTTCCTTGGTGATTACAGTGATGTTGAAGTAGCTTTCATGCTTTATGCTGTGCACGAATTTGTGCCTGGACCACATACTGAATTGGAGCCTTTTCATTTACAAGAATTTGATCCACAAAGTAGACTGGGATTGATTTGAAATGGTAATGCTGTGTCACAACATTGAACAAAAAAATTAAAACAGATATCTGTGCGAAAATTGAGATCCAAGAACTGTCAAAAACACACTTCTTGAATGTACAAAAAAAAGCAGTACAAACATCCCGAACCTTGTCGAGGGTAAATTTCTAAACCAAAAGGTACAAGTAACTACCCATTGTTTAGAGGAAAAGATGGCTACTATCCACTTAGTTGCCCCAAAACACTGTTTCTTATTTTGTTGGCCTTTTTTTTTACTTATATTACTCCATATGTCAACCCAAAGACAATAAAAAACAGAATACCAGTTGTCAACAATCTGCAAACTTACTTTGTTATTCCATGAAAAGTCAACTACTCGGAAATATGGTTCCATCAACGTAAGGCAATCTCCTTCTTTGATCTGTCGCAAAAACTTTTGGATTAGGCCCATCAAAAGATAAAATAACCAATTTTCATAATGCAGTTTTAAGAAAAAAAAAATCATCATATATCATCAGCATAACTCTAAAGGATCATCGCTCAGCAAGAATACAAATGCTAGAGGAAGTGATGTGAAATTAAAGCCAGACAAGCTTGAATCCCGGCACATTAAATTGTAACCTTTCTGACATTGCAACCTATGGTCACTGAATTGGGGTTATGATACCTTTTTTAAGTCTGATGTGCTCATCAATTTTCTCAAATCAGGATTGATCCAAATTTGAGTTCGTAGGAAACCATAATTCAAGATAATCTCATACCACATATGCACACAAACATATCTCGACCATTTTCTTGTCTTCAAAACCTCTTCATCTAAAGTTTCCTTGTTTGTGCCTTTTCCTTGACTTCCTATTCTACATTGGGTTAAATACTTTTACAAGTAAATGAAACACAATGAGCTTGAGATCGGGTTTCTTGTTCAGCCCCATTTCAAGTCAACGCAAGCTTGGTCAACATGTATAATTGAGTAAGTTTGATCATGGATCGGTTCCATTGAGCTCGAATCAAGTTTGATCATGGATTGGTTCCATTGAGCTCGAATATACTTTTTAGTGGAAACATGCCTTGTATGGATCCAATAAATAATGGTCCAAAGATTGGTTGAACCATAATTGTTTCAATTTTTTGCCTTTTAACTCACAAATGAGATTGATGCGAGTTATTTCTTATTTTTTTTACCTTTTTAGAAGACAATGAGATCATTCACATTTGTCGATCACTATCTCGAGTGCTTTATGAAGCATATCACCAAGCATGTGGGCCCTTTTGCATATCCTTCTTGCAATGTCATTCTTCGATGCAAGGTCCTTCACCATATGATCCTTCGCATGACCCTCCTCGACATGATTTATACGTTCACAAGGTTCCCCTTACCATAGTCATCACTCAACACAGGGCCAATGCTTCTCATCATATCATAGAGGCACCATCCTTTGATGATATACTTCATCCCACAATATTTCTTGATTGGCTAGATAAGTTAGAAAATTATTTTGATCGTAATAATTTGTCTAACCAGCATTGTGTTCAATATTGAATTTGCCACATGGCATAAGGTCAATGTTCAATAAGAACAAATGGCATAGGCGCTAACGGGCATCCATATCTAACACCTCGTTGGGGTTGGACCCATCCCTAGTCGGACCACCATTGATGAGAATAAAGAACGAAATGGTGCACAAACACCATTGCATCCAAGAAATCTATAGTAGCGGGAAGCCAAGTTCATGAAGGAAGCTCCATATAAACAAGAGTCATATGCTTTGAAAATGTTGACCTTCCAAAGAAGGCCACATTTGACTGATATCTTCCAGAAGGATGCAATTTTTGATGGGATTGCAAAACCATCAATGATAGATAGGCCAGAAACAAAATCTGATTGCATTTGGGTGCACAAGTCCAAAACCTCGCTATAGCCTTCGCCGCAATTAGGTAAATGGCATTAGATAAAGCAATGAGTCTAAAATCTTCCACTCGCTCAGCTGAATACTTATGAAAAATTCGTTCAGTCTTTAGAAACCTCTGACATCACTGACTACCACTGGCCAGAAATCCTGAAAGAAAATTATTGGGAATTCATTTGACCTGGAGCACCTTCCTCTTTGAATTTTTTTATGGTGCACAATACTTTGGTCTCAGTGAATGGGTCGACGAGAAGACGAGCTTAGTCAGCCATCAGCTGAAGAATCTCACCACCTCTCCGCTGCCACTCCCCCAATGATTGTTGTCTAGTGAAGCTACAGAACTAACATGCTGGCACCTTGCCGACCTGATCGCCGACCAACATGATTCACATTGTCCACCTTGCGGTGATCTACGTTGTCAGATCTCCGACGACCACCCGCAGTCATGTGAAAGTATCTGGTGCTGGGATCTCCATCTCGGAGACACAATTGTCATGATTGCTGCTGCCAGTGGACCTCTGTTTTATGATCCTCCTGCTCCACTATTTCCTGGTTCTTCCTTTGGTCTCTCAATTCATCAGCAGAAAGATCCCCATCTTCCTCAAGACTGTCCAGGTGCACTATGTTGCTCAATGCTTCATTCCTCTGCCTCCTCTTTCATCCTTCACTTATTTGCTGAAAGCTCACAGCCATGTTCTGAGCTTACTCAGTTTCTCATACAGAGTTCTGGTTGTCAGGTTCGAAGTCGGCAGGTGATGCATTGGTCTACAACCTTTTCTTTGAATCCCTCTTCCACTAGCCATGCTTTCTTGAATCTTAAATATGACCCAAAATTACCTCCGCTGCTTGATTGCCAAAGTAATGGTGCATGATCCAAGAAGGGTCTGTCCAATGTTTTAAAGCCAGCTCCACCGAGCCGAGAAATCTATCCCGTGTGAACTGAATATTGGTGGAAGAGATGAGTGTGGAGCTCCTTGAAGTGTACCTGCAATTTGGAGTTGGGTAATCAGCTAAACCATGTTCATTGATGAAGTCCCAAAAGGCTTCCATCCCGCTATCTTGTCTCTCCCTGTGATGGTTGACCTCCAACATCAGAGTGACTTGAAATCACTGCCGACCAACCAAGGAACGTCGCTAAACTCTGATCGCAGATGGTGCAGCTCCCAACCTCTGTATGTGGCCCACATACACAGGACACCAGAATTCTTGCTCCATTTTTTCTTTGTGAAAGGATGGACAGGGAGTGTGAAGCTATTTTGTCACCAACCCATTCAAAAGCATCCTCTTTCCATCTTATTATACAACTCCTGAGAGCTCCACGACATCCAGCGCCCTGAAACTTTTCAGTATAGAACCACCAACCTGCTGCCATAATTTGTTGCTCACATGATGTTAGCTTTGTCTCCTGTAACAGCGCCACCTCTGCACCTCAGGAAATTAGATATCTACTGATCTTTCTCTGTAACCCAGTCCCTTACATTCCAGGTTATTTCTTTCATTTGGATGATGAATAAGTCCCCATCGATCTCTTAATGACACCCAGAGGCTCTTGTATCTTCATTTTGGCACGTCCATACCTGACCTTCAAAGCAGTTGCCGCCATCTTGATCTCAAGAGGCCTAACCACCTCTGGTGCCATAAAGCTTTTAATTTGTTTTACTTTTATCCAAGTTTCTTTCTTCTTTGACATGAGTGCTTAAAACCCTATAAAAGCCCTCTATAGATTGCATTAGAAAAACATGATTAATGAATATTTGCTATCAGTATATTTAGAAAGACATTGGATTTAAGTCTCAGTCTCAATGTCACTAATTTTTAAAAAAGTAGAAGTGCAAATATCTTTGTGTGGATCTAACTATGTTGTACTGCACTTTCCTCTACCCTTTTCTTCCTCCATTGTTTTTTCTTTTTTTTTTAATTATTACTTTTTTTTAATTACACGGATCTTCCCATATTTTCTCATTCCCATTTATTTTTTTCCCTTTTCATGCTAATATGTGCTGATAGATAGACAGACAGGGATGACAGAGTACAAACTTGTCCCGTACTAGCATAATGAAATGGAGATCGATAATGAAAATTTTCAGCATCAATGACAATGAGGCTAAGATATCAGTTTCTATACAAATATCCAAAATAACTTGATAATTGCTATTGCATGAATGAAGGTTAACTTCCAAGAACATTTGAATATACAAAGTTAAATTGCAGATAATTTATTAAGCCACAAACCAAGAATACAACCTAAATTAATGAAAATAGTATGCAAAAGTTAAAAGATTTAAAGAAATCCTTACAGCATCTTTGTGCAATCCATGCACTGACACAATAAAACAAGTCTGATCCTCATCACAAACTAGATAGTACCTGGACATGGAAAGTGGTAAGATGCTTCATTCCATAACTTTAATATACAGCTTGATGATGCATAAACTTCAAAAGTAGGATAAGTACATCTCGATCTGGTGTAAATAAAGATAAAGACAGTTTCATTTCATTTTGATGATAAAATTAATCAACTATCGAGAAGTCTGGTTAATGAGAGAATATACCACAAGATATGATTGGGAATGAGAATGCAAGCCATTTTTTCTTCCTGAACTCTAGAACCACAAATCTATTAATCAAATGAAACTAAAGCCATGCATCAATGCCTCTTCTAAGTGTTAATAAAAACAGATAAATTTGACAAATAGATCAATGAAAGCATTTACAAGAGGGCACTCACAATGGAGAAGCACAATCATGCTTAATGAATTGGAGAACTTTCCCCACAATCATAACAGCTTTGTTGGGCCCATCCTTGAGAATGCCAACTGCAACTTTTCTATGTCTTGATTTCACTTAATAAGGAAACCATGAAAAAAAAATAGTTACATACTTTTCATACATCCCAACAAACAAAGTTAAGATAATTCCAGTGACACTCACAGGAAACTCCACTCAGTGTAGATGCTACAGATGCCAATCGCTTCAAGTTGCCCAGCCCCTATACAAGATTGTTGCTGTAAAACGACATCATTTGATGTAATATATATCCCTAAGGAAATTACAAGTCAACATGGAATAAATAAAAATTATCATCAATTTTAATGAGTTACTAGCATAAAAACAAATGGCTGCTTCACAAATTAAATTGTCTATCCAGCATAAAGAAAATATCTACATTAATTTTAAATACCGATACACATGACGTGCCACTTTGTCATCCTGAAACATGTGCGTACACAACAAAGTCTTTTTTTTTTTTTTGAGAAGTTGTATGAAACAAAGTTTGAAATCTAAATAGCAAACAGTGTCCCATTAGCATCCATACACACTGCCAATAACTTCCCATCTATGAAGCATGGGTACGCCAGATTGAGTGGAGTACCCGTACCCGGAACGTACGGGTACGGGTGGGAGTACGGTACACACTGGGTATACCTCTGTACGTACCCAATATAAAAGTATTATTTTAAAGCAAAGGGTATGAGGAACGGTACGTCTGAGTAGGCTGTTGGGTACGAGAGGCAAGTCATGGAGAGAACAAAAATGGTTGTGATCCTTTGCACATCAGAAAAAAGAACAACAACAAGAAACATAAACACGAAAAATCATCTGGCGAAACACAGAAATTAATCGGCAGCATAAAAAGTTTATTATCCAACAAAAACTAGATGACATTAAGGAAAATGGGTAGGGAAAAAGACAAAAACATTTGTTTGTTTCTTCTTCATGAGTTGCTCCTTCGTGAGTAGTCAGGGGAGCCACCCAAAGCCAACCTTTAAGGAAAAATCGGAGAAACTAAAGTGATATAACTTATAAGTTGAACAGCCAACTAGAATTTAAATAAGTGAATGGGGAATCAGCTACTAGGTGACAGCTGGTAAGACTTCTTTTCCCATAATTCTCTCTGAGATCATATCTTAAAAACTTTAATTAATTTTATGCATTATTTATGAATTACTTAACTAATTGTAAATTTTATATTTTCATCATTAAAATATAATTATTATATTATTATATATTTAAAATATATTGCTGTACCCATACCCTAGTTTTTAAAGAATTGACGTATCCCGTACCCATACTCGTACTGGGTACCGTACCCGTACTTGTGCAGCATAGCTTCCCATACCATGCAAAAAACATGCTGGCACTGATGACATGGCGACTATGAACTCAGCTCTTGTTGAATTTTGGTTTTTACCTTACACATTAATTTCTAAAGCAAAGACACTGACAAAGAACGTATTCAATTTAAACAAAGAAACATAGATTGAACACAACATAATTACCCATCAGAGTGACAATATACCATAAACATCATGCCAGTGCCATGAATTAGTATTTAAAGACAGACAATACACACCAATAAATGGAACCTGACCATTCCCCTATTTGAACCAGCATCCTATTTCAAGAAAACAAATTGAAGACTATGACAGACTGATAGGAATCCTCCCACAAAGACTTACACCAGAATAAAACCACATGGATCTTCTACCATGGATCCAGGATAACTACAAATGTCCCAGAAGGAAATGGAAGCTAGGGTGGTTACATGTTCCATGTCAGATCAGCCAACATTGCCCCATTAACTGGCATTTGCTTCTGCTCATGCTTTTTATCTGAATGTTATGCATTTGGGAGGTTCGTCCACAACATATGTTCTTGATCTTTTATAGTTCCTTCTTAGCCAAACTACAAGTTCCATTTCATTTGAGTTCTTATTAGAAATATTGGGAATTCCAAACAAACTGAAACCAATTTAATTTCATGACAAAACTATTCATTATTCCTTCTTTTCTCCACCAATGGAAGGATGACTATGAAACTTGGGTAATCCATTTTGTATCATGAATGAAAATCATGAGATGTCCAAGTGTATATAAGGTAAAGAAGACAACGTAAAGGGATTTGACGTGTAGAACCCCACAAAAAGAGACTATCTCTCACCCACTCACTCATAAAAGAAGAGATTTGCTGAACAACAAAACTATCCTTTTTTTTAGAGGAAAAATGATGACTGTCAAGTTATGTGGTTGTCATCAAGGTATATATATAAGTATGAAATGAGGTATAAAGTGTGGGCTCTCTCGAAGAGAGTAAGAAAAAAATAGAGAAGTATATCAGCTCCAAAACCCCACTCCCGAAGAAGAAAAGAGCCGTGGTGTACAATTCGCTCTGTCTAACGTCGCTTCCCACAAAAAATAATCCGATTACGCTGAAGCCAAATGGCCTAGGAATCGGATGTAAAGACTGTGCCGACCAAGACTTCGATAACCATGCCCACCCGTCAGACCTAGAGTGGTCGGGGTGGAAGTGGGAAATCCTCAGGTGGAGCGCCAAAAGCACAGTGAAGCACTGATAGCACTGATCAGAGAGAGTTGATATGAAGAGAGGGGTCCAACAGCCAAAACTGGGGTCATCAGCCTCGGACTAGGTCTTCGCCACTATCGCGCCAGGATGCGCCACCAAGGCATACAATCGGGGGAATGCCTCCGCAAGTGGGCCCCTGGGGACCAGCCATGTTGCCAAAATGAGAAGTCCGCCCCCCAGACCCGAGTGAGGGAGGCACCCACGGAATCAAAGTCGCCACTCCCTGCCAAAAAGATGAGGCCCTGCGGGGTAGAATAATCCTCGAGTCCTAAGATACTCTATAAGTTGATGCACATTTTTACAATCTATTGGTATTTTCCACCAAGTTCAGTCTAGAATATAGGTCATGGATAACACCCCTTATATAGTTATGCATCAATTGAATTCTATCATCTGTTCATAATTTCAAAAGAAAATACTAACCATGCCGATATCATGGTTAAACCATGTACAACGAAGAGTTTTTTTAGGAGGTGTACAACAAAGAGTTAGTGCATGGTGAAGCGTGAGAAGCTATGCTTTCGAAAAGTTAAGGCATAAGTGTGAATGATAAGGTATGTCAATTTTTAACCTGAATAATTAAAAATGGCAGAGGTACAGTTTCTATTTTAAGAATAAAGCACACGCACATCTCTATGAATTAATACCAAAATTTGTGCAATCTTGTTATCCTAGTATTTTTTATGCCTTTAATATCTTTAATTTTTGAAAGAGCCATACACCTTTGAGATCTTAACAAATATACATTTTTTTTTAAACGAGAAAGGACGATTAGCAAGATGGTAGTCATCCAGTAGTTCCATTAATATATACATATTAAAACTAGTAATTGATAACTAAGTTATCATGGAAATAATTCACCCTTTTCATTTTAGTTGTTGAGTCTGTAAACTAGGTTTACCTTTTTAGTAACAATTTTCTTGAGAAACATCAATGCACTTTGGCTTTATCATTCCCTTTTTTTCAATCATAAAGAGAAGGGCAAAATACTCTCAATTCCTTTGCTAACAGAGTTATAAAGCTATTATTTCATTTCATCATTAACTGCTGCAGTCAGAGAGTATTGCATATATGACAGAAATAAATATGATATGCAATTTATCTCAAAGGATTATTCAATAGAAATATTATGCTACCCTTATTGAATTATCTATATTGTCAAGAAGGCCAATGATCATTTGAGCTTCCTTGTCAGCACGGAGACCTGGATCCTTAGAAGCAGCTGCTTCAAACCCCTGAAGGGCCCTTTCATAATTTTCTAAATATTTGTTAGCCTGCAAAGGGAAATATTATTCATGTAATTATTTCCATTGAGAAAGGCATCTATCATATCATGGAAAAATGTCCATTTCAAAAAACATTAAAGAAAGGTCCATCAAGCTTGGCCAATAGTGAATGAAGATAAACCAAAATTCTTATGCTTACAGAAGCACAATTGAAGTAAAGATCCGGATTAGATTTCATATGATCATCCTTTTCCTGCAGGAAAAAAAAAAGAGACGCAATAGGTGAAAATAACTTTCATGTGACTATTGATATGATATACAAAAGTATAATTCCTTTGGCTTATTCTTACAGAATTTTGATATGCTTTGAGTGATAATTGTAGTATGTTGTGGTCTGATGCCCCACTCATGAAAAAGCTTGTGAGATAAGCATTTCCGAGATTGTCTACGAAGAAAACTTGAAGGGTAAATTATGTGAAGCTAAAGAACTTATCATGATGTATCATTAAACAGATTGAATTATCAAAGAAACAATGGTGAATGGGAAAATGCTTATAATTGTTTTGAGATAAGAAAAAAAGATAATCTCACATTACCTCAGAAATGATACAATTTTACCATGCTTTACCTCTTGTTGGTAAGGAAAATGTCTAATAGTATACAATTTAGCACATTTTTACCATACTTTGATATTTACGATTTATATTTTTATATTGGCAGCACTGATTGCTTTATTTTGCAGTAAATCAGTTTAGCAAATTGGAGATAAATATAAGACGCATACATGATTATGTAATTCAATTGGACATGACAAAATCTTACACCAAGAATATCCATCCTTGACATCCAGCATTACTGCTTCTTTCCCATGTTTGATACTCTCTTCCATTAAGGCTGTATTTTCTTCAGTGCCTGGACAAATGGAAGTACCCTTCATATATTACAACAAAAAATCCTGGTTATCTCTTTAGGATTTAAATGCATTGAAAAAATAAAATAATGTGCTTTTTCCAATAAGCTTTCCATAGTGCAGCATCGTCACAACTATTAAAGATATAAGAACCACAACGATACAACAACAACAACAACAAAGCCTTATCCCACTAGGTGGGGTCGGCTAATAAGAACCACAACGATATTGATGCTTATTCAGGCTCAAAAAAAATTATGCTTATTATTCACTTGAAATACTATTAGGAAGTACAACAGGTAGGTATATCCTGATGTCAAACAAGACATATTTGTTCTTGTTTTCAATAGAAACATAAAGAACAGGATATTCATGCTACATTTTAATATTTCATAATTGAGAATAAAGCTTTTAATCAAATACTTAGGTTGCATTTGTTGCTCTTCCTAATGGCTTAAGCTTTTAGGAAGATTGATTAGCACATCAAATTTTAACATGGTATCATAGTCAGAGGTCAAGAGTTCAAACCTCGTTAAGCTCTTATTAAATAAAAATATTTTGCTCTCTTAGTTGTTGTCCACGTGGTGGGCTGGATTAAATCAAAGTTGTCACCAGCCCACACGTGAGAAGTGTTCAGAATATAAAAACATTGATGTTGCTCTGCCTAATGGTTTAAGCTTTTAGGAAGATTGGTTAGCACATCAAATTTTAATGAAAAATATCGTACCGAATACAAGAAAGAGAACAAAGCTTTTAATTGAATACGTAGGCTGCATTTGTTTTATTCTTCGGAAGAGAAAAGTAGGAAGGAACTTTACCCAATTGAAACTATCATATTAATGAATACAAGAACGTGCAAAGACAGAAGAGAATAGCTAAATACTTGATATTGGCTTTTTTTAAGCCACCGACAAATCGATTTGTAAACGAGAAGACAATGAACCGTAGACAAGATGAGTTTCTAATGAACCGTAGACACCGAACAAAACCTACCTGAACGCAGGAGCAGAGAGCAGCCTCCCTGCTCCTGCTCCCTGCTCACGAGCAGGGAGGCCTGCATTGTTGTCTCCCTGCTCCCGACCTCAGCGCGCAGGAAGCTCTGCTCACGAGCATGGAGGCGCCAAGATCTCCCTGCTCTAGCAGTGCAGCAGGAAGGCATAGATTCATACACCTGTCTCCCTCTTCACGAGGCTTGCGAGCCCTGCATGAGCAGGGAGACCTGCACTGAGGTCTCCCTGCTCATGCAGGGCTCGCAAGCCTCGTGAAGAGGGAGACAGGTGTATGAATCTATGACTTTAAGTTAGGAATAGGAATATAGGACTATATAAGTAATTGTTTAAGCCTGTTTAAAACTTAAGTTAGGATTATATAAGTAACAGTTGTTGTCCTGGCATGCTTAATTAGGTTTTGATTATGTTGTATGCTTGTATAGAATGTTACAAATGTGTTACAGATTTAGGAAAAGGGAAAATGGCATCTGGTTTGGGTTCAGGAGTTGGAAACACGAATATATTAAAAATTAATATATAGAAAAATAATCTGGTAGAATCGGCCGTGTCGTGTTACGTGTTCACGATTTACTTTTTTCCAGGCCCTCCTTGTCGTGTCCGTTTTATGTGTTTGACAACATTGGTTATTACAGTCTTTTTTATTTGTTTTCCCTTCACTATTAGGAATCCTTGTTAGTTTTATTATTCTTTGTTTCATTATTTAGTCATATGACTTCATGTCATGCTTGATGTAATCCATTCCCAATCCCAATAAAAGAAGAGGCATAGTGGATAATAAGATCAACTCATGAATCAGAAATAATTATCCTCTGTGATCCTGTCAGAATCTCATTATTTCCTGGTGGATTCCACCTCTGGTCATCAATTTTTTTATGACCTTAGGCAACCTCCCATTAACATATTTGGGAGAGGACCCCAGTCAAAGAGTGGACACTGGTCATAGAGAGGGTGGAGCAGCAACTCAAGGGCTGGAGTGCAAAGCTATTGTCCCAAGGAGGGCACTTACTCTTGTGCAGACAGTTCTACCAGCAATACCTCAATCAAGATCAGTTGAAGTTCGCCATGACTCGATCAGGAGCAATTTTTTTTGGGACACATTCTAGAAGTAATAATCATAGTGTTCATTTGGTGGCATAGATATCTGCAGGCCTCATTCTAAAGGAGATTTGGAAGTCTGTGTACTTCGAAGAGCAAATGAAGCATTTTTATCAAAGTGGGCATACAAAATCTTGAGCAAACATACGGTCGTCAGATGTCTTCGTATGTCATGGGACAATTCTATCTTGGGAACAATGAATTGTGATGCCAAGTGGATGCTCATATTTTTGGAAGGTGATGATGGTTACATTACCTAAGATCAGACCATGCAGGTTAGGTAATGGAAGAGAGCTTCATTTTTGGAAAGATCCTTGGCTGGCCTTGATTCACTAGCACATCTATTCCCTAGGTTATATGCCACAGCAGTGGACAAAGACATTAAGGTAGCAGAATGTTGGTCTAAATCGGGAGGTGGCAACGGAGCCTGGCTGCCATCTTTCACAAGTAATTTGTTAGAACAATGAATAGATAAGTTGGATGGATATGCTCGTGAAGATAATATATGGGACAGCTGGGTATGATTGAAATGCTAAGTGCATCTGATGTAATTGATGATGGTGACTTGAAGTTGGACTGCGCCATTATATGGAAGAGCTCAATACCACTAAGAATCAAACTTTTTGCTTGGCTTCTTCAACGTGGGCGACTCCTCACCAAATCTTATAGATCCCATTGGTAGAATAAGGCCGACATCACTTGCGTCTTGTGCAATAGTGCTTTTTTTTTAGGGGAGGATATTAAGCACTTGTTTTTTGAGTATGAGGTGGCAAGAGAAATATGGGTAATAACCAGAAGTCAATGGCATAATGTATCATCGGTTGAAACATTTTGGAGTTCCTTTCGCACTGGTAATGTGATGGGGAATCAGCGGAGGTATGCCTTGAGGCAGAGAAAGTACTAACCATACCTACTCTATGGGAAATTTGGTCACAAAGGAATGCAGCCATCTTTAGGAATGGGCGATGCTACATGGAGAATATTGCCACGCAAGTTGTAGAGTTATGTAACATATGGTCGTGCGAGTAATGGTGGAGGGAGAAATCCAGCATTCAATTACTTTTGTTGCAATTATGATGTAATCTCTTTTTATCAAATCTGGATGTTTACCAAAATGGTAGTCATCCTTTCCGCTCTAAGAAAAATGACATTCGACTTGGACATCCTTCGTTCTTCTACTGCACATCTATTCAGAACTGCTGTGATGGATCTGTTGCTTCTGACTGCATGGGCACAGCGCCCTTGGCTCTTGCAACTGTAAATAAGCCAGTTGCCGGTGATGTCACAGTGCAGAAGTTCTCATGTCGGGCGGTGTGGGGGTGACGCCTTTGGCCCACACCGCATTCTAATAACATAGTGACCACAACGTCCCGCCATGAAAATTCTCATGACGTCATGGACTAACATAGAGCAAAAGGACTTTACACTTGTCTGCTAAAGTACTGATTTATGGACGTTATGGTTATCTAACTAAATACCATAAAAAACAATTACAACAAGATGCTTTACGGAGTAAATAAACAGACATCTGCATGATAACTGTTAAATTAGCTCACTAACATGGAAGAAAAGGACCATGACTAAACCTCAAAACTAGAAAATAGAAACTGTTGCCCTAATGCTGAAAAGAAGTAGAAAATTGCAATCAGGTTACGTAGATATCTATCTAATAACTACACAGAATTGTTTTGCCTATTAATAAAGCAGAGATGCTCAAAATAACTGGAAACTGAGTTATATGCAAACAACAATAAAGTCATCACTAGAGAAAAACATAAATCTACAGATGTTGCCGTTACAAGAGTCATCTTAAAGCATATCAGTTCAACTCTGAAAAAGATCTCAGAAGTTGGATGGATCAAATGAACATAGTGATAGTATGAGAGCTTAGCATAAATTATCAAAGAACGAGGTGACTGCCAAGTTCTAGACAAGGTGCAAGCCTCCAATATTGAAGCATGACCACTGTCAAGGTTCCCTCTTAACAGGATGAGTGCTAGGGAACAAATGTGTATCCTATCTCAATTAAGAACAATGTTTCTATCGCGCAATCTAATACCAAATAAGAAAAGAAGTGTAGCCTGAATCTATTGCATTGGCACGACTCCTTCATTGGTCCTGCTTTTCATGATTTGTATGGTCATAAATAGGCATCAACTAAGAACATAATAAAAAAAAAGATAATTTGATACTCTTAAGTGAACTCCGCCTATATTTTATAGCCGGTCCCAAGCCCGGATAAAGGAGGAGGGTTGTGTTAGGCCCCGACAGCCAACATAAAATCATGTCGAATCTTATGAACATGGATCAACGAATATATTGTGTTTGGCGTCGTATGATCCATGTAGCCGACCCCACCTAGTGGGATAAGGCTTTGTTGTTGTTGTTGTTGTTGATACTCTTAAGTGGTGAATCAAACTCCTATTCCATCATCGCTGAAACCTTCATCTCACGTTTATGATTTAAAAATTTTCAACAAAACTGTAATCTTATTTATGATCATCTCCTTGCCTTGAGGCATGGTTCTTTCGAGCATCGACAATTGACAAAGTATTTTCTTGTTCTGACCCTGCATAATAAAGATTGTAAAATTATCAACAAGATGAAAGAATAACACTCTCCCTTCGTACTTGGACATTCATCAAAGTGGCTTTACATAGTGTACCTTAGTTAATGCCAAAGAAAAACAATTCTTTGCAGAAGGCAAATCTCCTTTCTTCCAAATGCAATTACCCAGGCATAGCCAAGCATCCGCAATAGATGGATTCAACTTGACCTGAAAGAGAGGAAAAGGCATTCAAAAAATTATGCAGCTTAAAAATCCTTAATTCTAACCCTGGAGCTTAAATGTCATTATTCACATACAGCTTTCGACAAATGATCTTCTGCTTCTTTTTTGTAGTCTGGAAACGCGTTCAGTATTTTTCCTCTCAAATACTCGAAATTTGCACGCTGTGCGGGTGACTTCCTTTGTTCTGTGAAATTTTAATACGGTAAAGAAAGTTTTTTTCCCCTATAAAGGTCACTTGGAACGGCGTATTCAAACAATGGTGATAAACCATCAAGATAATGTGTAAATCTCAGAGAAAAAATATTCTTATAGAAGGAATTATTAGGGCACAATCTACTCCTTACTTAATGGTATACTAAGAACAAAGAAGCAATGTCGGCAAGAAATGATTGGAACAAACCAATCTTTCAATCAAGAAAAGCGTCAGGCACTAAAGGCGCGAAAAAAGATGAGGTAAATTAGAGTACCGAGCGGGAGCGATTCGTCGAGCAGAGCGAGGGCGGAGTCGGCGAGGGTTCGGAGCTTGGAGATCTTTTCCTCCGGGTCCTTGGGGAAGTAAGTGTCACGCAAGAGGTAGAGTTCATCGACTGCCGCCGTCACAGCCGCCACTGGCGGCATCGCTTGGCTGCTCATGGTTTCGGCGTCACGAGGGGGATGCCCACGAACGGTTCAAAAATAAAAAAATGTTCTACAGTCCAGTTATTTCCGGCAGAAAGCTCAGTCGTTTCCTAAAATGAATTGAGATTTATAATAATTATTATCATTGGAAAAATACGATGAGAAGTCGACGTCAGAGAAATGACATAAAAAAATAAATGAAAAAAAATGAAAGTTTGGAGGGTAAAATTATTCAAAATAAATATTTGGGACGATAATAGTGCCCTTATCATTATAATGGCAGACCTTTCTGGATTAATAAAATATAATATATATACACAGAGAGCATTATATATATATATGGGCACCCAAATTCTTGAGGGATCCTGAACATATCCTAGCCACACATCCATAAATTAAGACTTGATATATTTTTGAGCGTCAATAACCAATCCTGATCATTTTTTATACATGAACGGCGAAGATAAAATAAGACAAATTTGTTTTCTCTCTCCCTCCTCTCATTGAGCGCCATCCAGGAGTCTCCACGCCCTGTCGTTCGCCGGATAGATCAATAGGGGTTCAGGCAGCTTGTTCGTCATCGTCGAACATGTTCCTTCGCTGGACACAGAAAAATCGGACAGAGCTCAAGGTTGCCTCTTCGCCGTTCATAATTTTCGCCAAGTGCCCTCTTCCCTGTCAGATCTTCCCACTGCCGGACAAAGCCGCTACTCTCCCTCCCCTTCTCGTCGAGCGCCATCTTCTTAGATCCTCCCTCTTCACCGGATAAATTGCAAGTCGGAGTGCCCCTCGTTGAGCGATGTCGCTTGGATCCACACGGCGAACGACAGATAGCGTGAGGATATGAAGCGGCGGCGTGCTCGGCGAGAAGGGGGAGGAGAGGAAGAGGCGACACCTAGATCCCCTCACCCAAAGCGGCAACCCAGGGACGACGAACGATGAAGAGTGTGTTCTCGATGAGACAGGGAGCGACGACGCCTTAATCCCCACAGCGAATGATGAAAACGACAAATGCGAGAAGGGAAACAGGAGGCAAGGCGAACATGAGAAAGGAGGGAGAGAGAGAAAAGCCTGTTGCCCTAATGAACGGTCAGGATCGTTTTGACACTCATAAATAGATCCGACATACATATATAGATCAATGGTTGGAATATGCTCTATATATAGGGTTATTTCCTTTGATCACCCCTAAATTATCACGATTTTCCATATCTAACCCCAAACTACAAACTTTAATTTTTTCGTCCTTAAACTATCACAATTTTTTTCAATTTGATCATTCCGTCCAATTCTGTTGACTTCACAATTATCATTTATTTTTTGTATTTGTAAAAAGTCCATTATACCCTTACCTTAAGTGTTAATTTATTTCTGCATAACATAATCTATAACAATAAATATAAAAAAAATAATTAAAAAAAGAGAAAAAAAGCGAACACCCTGCTCGTCATCGGAGCGGGGGGTGTCGCCGGCCCCCCCTCTGCGTCCGTCGTCAACGTAGAGGAGGGCGGCGAACAAATAATAAAAAATAAAAAATGAGACTCTCTCTCCCCTTTCCGGAGAGCAGGCCCCTTTCTCCGACAGTGAGCCTTGTAGCTCCCACTGACGAGCTCTCCCCCTCCCCATTCTCCGACAATAAGGCATGTAGCCCCACTGACGAGTCCCCCCCCCCCCACGTCGCTAGCAAACTAGTCAGCCCCCAGACCCCCGGTGACCCCTCGTGTCGGCGAAGTAGTCAGCCTCCTTCGCCCTCTGCAGTGGGAAGTCCTCCGCGGCACCACCAACCCCCTCTTGCGAGCTGCCCCTGCTTCCCTCCGTCGACAAGCAGTCCCTTCCCCACGGGTGAGACATGGAGCTCAACGGACTCATTGGGCAAACACGGGGGGAGGGCGCGCCAGCCCCCTATACATGTAGTCTTTTTTCTTTTTTTTTAATTATTGTTTATTATATATTATTTTAAGCGAAAATAGACAAAGACTTATAGTAGGGGTATAATGGACTTTTCACAAATGTAAAAAATAAAAAATAATCGAGAAGTTGATGGAATTGGACGGAAGGATCAAATTGAAAAAATCGTAATAGTTTAGGGACCCAAATATTGAAGTTTATGGTTTGGGGTTAGATTTGAAAAATTATGATAGTTTAAGGGTGGTCAGAGGAAATAATCCATATATATATATATATATATATATATATATAAATTGTTATTGATACAAAAAAAAATTACCCTCACACCAACTGTCTATTTTGTTCACTATTTAGATGGAACAAAATTAATTTATTCTAATGAATTATTAATTTTATTTTTGAAACGGAGCTTGGAATAAAGAAATCCTACCTCTCAAAATTATTGTTTTCATATAATATATTTTTGTTTTAAGTCTATTTTTACCTCTCATCGTTGCATAGGATTATGTGAAATTATTAATAGTGCTTGGATAAATATAACATAATAAAGACTCGTTTGTTGTTAAAGCTAATATGGCACTCAAGACCTAAGTGAAATGGTGACAAAAATAAAATAAAAGGAACAAAGATGTAGAAGTTCATGTTGGATCCCAAACGGCACTAAGAGGGGGGGGGGGAGTGAATTGGTGTTTAAAACAAAAGTATCGATTTCACGAAAATCGTCTCGAAAATTTAAAATCGATTCAACAATCTTTTAAATCAATACAAATCAAATCACATCACATGCATCATAATATGAGAAGGAGATGGAGAGAGAAATCAAACACAAATGAACACAGTGGTTGTTGACAAGGTTCGGCTACACCTTGGCCTACATCCCCACTTCAACTTCTCGACCTCGAGACTGTCGAAGATTCCACTAGAACTCTTTATTCCAAATGGAGCAAGGAAGAAAATCTCTTTACATCCTCATTTTTTCTCCACTTTAAGAGGTAAGGCAAACCTCTTCTTTAATGAAGCTAATTTTTTCTCTCGCTCAAGAGACAAGATTTCGAACATCTTTTACAAAGGAGCTCACTCAGTTTTTCTGAACAAAATGTTTCTCTCTTTTACAATGCTATGCTCACAAGAAGAGAAGAGAGAAAGAAAAGAAAACTTTAAAATGAAAATTTCAAGGAAAATATCTTCTTTTGATAACTTGAAATTTTTCTTCAATGAGTGGATGGATGCCTTTACTTTTGGCTTTGACACTCCTTTTATAGAGTTTAGCATGTGAAAAATTCGTCCAAAATTTATTTCACATTTTTCTCATTCAAATATATCCGTTACTGTTCATTTGACCTAGAGGTCGGTCAATCGCACATATGGACCGGTCGACCGCACGTATGGATCGGTCAACCCGTCTATATGACCATTGCACGATTTCTTTCGCTTCTACGCTTGATCGGTCGATTAGACCATCAAGCGGTCAGTCAATCGGTATTGTCTCAGCATCAATCGGGGCAAGCTCAATTTTGATTGACAATAGGCATCTCCATTCGGTCGACCGATATTGTCTCGACTGACTTTCTTTACTTCGATTGACAGGTTGATCGACATGCACTATTTTGAGCATAACGTTTTGCATAATTATTCAAATTAGATAATCTTAAATTCTATGGATATCTAATACGATTCTTTACAACTTTTATATTCATCATTAGTCCATAATCTAAAAAGGTCATAGTAAGTTATTTAATCAAAAGGTAGTGCATAAAGTTGTCCCTTTTTCTTTAAAATTTTTCAGCATTTAACTTTAATCTTTCAAGGTTTATATCATTAAAATATAATGTTATATTTCATTAAAACTTCACTCCAACAGTTCAAATAATAATAATAATCAACTAAGCTTTTATATTAGAGGATGTAAATATGTAATTAAAATAAACAATAATTGTCATGAGGACATCATTACTTGTGATTTGTGATTGTGATTGTAACGCACCAAATGGGACCTGCTATGTGGTTAGAATTCGATTTGGGGACGCTATTGACTATGAAGAATATGACTTTGATTATTTTCTTGACAATTATAATGAATGCGGAAGACTTTGATACTCAAGGAAAAATATTCAATGACAAAGGAAGTTCAATAGAATTGAGAAATAAATAATATCAAATGCAGAAGGTAAAAGAGTCTTATGACTTTATTATAACGCTAAAGTTTATGAAAGGAATAAATGATAATGAACATGGCCAAAGATCATCTCATGTGCAAGGAGCAACCGTACAACTTGAAACTATGCCCTAACCATACGATGAACAATGCTATGCAATGAGCTCTCGTCAACCCGTATCATGGGCATCCTGACCTTTATCTTTATTTATTTAAGTTCTCATCTTCACCCGATGGGGACTTTGAATCATCAATGTGAAATAGTAATGTTCATCTTCAAATTAATGTGATAAAGATAAATGAGATGGGATTAACTATACTTTTATCATAATAGGAAAGATAGAAGAATTCTGTGATGGGGAAATTTCAGACACCTAATGGAGGGTGGAGTCATCCGTTTTTGGGATTTGGACATCCGATTCATAGTTCGGTTTTCTCCAATAGCAAGTACATCATAGTTTCTTTTCAAGGCAGAATCATGTTTTGCTACATACTACACTATTTATTATATACTCCCAGTTAACAATACATAGTGTCATAATTATAAGAAGACGTGACACGAGCATCTCATATAATGATTAGACTAACTAATATAACCACTTAACTAGCATTAGGCCAGGCTCATAGCAGAATATTTTTAATTAAGTCAATTATACCTATTAATCTCATAAGATCAGAAGCACGCGTCGAAAAAAGACTCATGCAAGGACCATTAAACAACTAAATGTCCAATCTCACTGAACTAGCATCTACTAAGTGAAATAATGTATAGTAAAGTTCTGGAAACAAATTATCCCATCCATTCTTTACCTTTGATTGGCAGTAAAATAGCAATGAATAAACCTCTTAGGAATTTACTAATACATATATATCAGTAAATTAACCATCCACACACTATAATGTTTCCTTTTGGCATGATGATATCTCTACAAGACACAAGATGAGACTGAAATTAATCTAGACTCTAGTTAACTATAGATAACATATTCTGGCATGATAATACTATTAATAAGGTAAAGACCAAGAGTGCTCGGTCTTGCATAGCGATAAATAATCAATGTTTATTCCATTAAAGCATGCAACGACATTGTACACATGTAAAATATGACAAATAAGATTTTATTATCAACCCTAATTAGTTTTGCATGCATAATTTCAGCAACTATAATAATGTTGACATATTCTTCGAAATTGTCCTCATTGGACAACAACAATTTTAAGAGTGGTAAGCATGAATGGTAATAATTTTCAATAGGATCAGATTGGATTTAATTAGGTTGTGCTGCACTAAGTTGATTTTAACATCGAAAGGTTGATCCAACAAGTTCTCCTACCTTACTTCACTTAAAACTCTCATTTGTTGTTGATGTTCACTTCATTTTTAGGTTCTTCTTCCTTGCTCCTCCTTTCTATAGTTGTTCTTGAGAATTCTGTAACATAAGGGGGTGCCTCATGCTCCTGCTGGCATGAGGGAAAGTGGAGAAAACAACATGTCATGACAAAAGTGCTAATAAATGAAAATGAGAACAAAAGATCCTATGAGGGTTGTCGATCCCGACCTTGGTGGTTCCTTTCTCCACCTACGTGTTATAGTTCTTGTCCTCATCCAGCGACTTCGTTTTGGTATCTCAGACGTCTTGCAAGTCGAGTAGGAGAGGAATGATGGAAGAGGTCACACATGCAGGATGTAGGAAAATGGTGGAGAAGGAGTAAATAAATTAATTCAAAATCTCTCCCTTTGATTTCATTATTAGTGACAGAATAAAAGAATTAATGCACACATTAACTTCCTCTTGATTACTGGTGATTGGGAATTAATGGTAATAAAATTTGAATTACCTCTATTTGGTTTTCTTAACCTTTTTAAATCTGTCGGGTTTTACATTATAAATCGCTCAAAAAAAGTTTGTCCTCGAATTTAATGACGATGCAAAATTTTTCATAATAGCTTTACGGCTCTTCATGTATCTCGACTTTCTATTCTATGGTGTTTCTTGCTACTATGTGATGGTTTTCTATCCTTTACTTCAAGGCACTAATTGGCTCCTTCTATTTTGTGACTCTTAGTAACTAGTTTATGATAGTCTAGGGTTCGAACTTAATCATTTTTCGACTATCAGATGTATACCTTCAATAGCATTATTATCATCCTCTTGATCCACATATGCCTCCATGTGATAATTCATTGCATCTTGTCGTTGTTGATCTTGCCTGTTCACTATTGGGCAGTTCTAATAATGTGATTGAACTCACCACAATGGATGCATGTTCCCATCTTCAGTCGACATTCTCCAGCATGTGTGCGTTCACAATGTGTGCATAAAACTCTATATACAGTTGTCGTTGTGGTTGCGTATTATCATGTGTCTCGTAAGGCTTGGCATGATAGTCATATCGATTGTCATGCCTCTCTAGTTCCTATTTGGATGGTGATCTTCCATCTTGATTTGATATTGCTCAGTGGGATATACTATTGCTTTCTCTTTTAGCTCTTTTAGCTCTTGTCGCTTTCGTGCATAGTCTCTCTCCATTTTGTGCTGGTTTCACTATATCCTTGAGAGTTTTGCAGTGGTTTGATAATGTATTCTTGCATATGGTAGAGTTCATGCCTTGGGCGAATTGATATGCTATCTGACTCTCACTCATGTGTAGAGTGTTGTACCGTTCTATTTGGACGAATCTGATATGGTAGTCCTCAGTTATCATTTGTCCTTGGTGCAGTGCCAGGAATTCTTGTTGCATATGTATGCATTGGTATTCAGGGTAATAACGTCCCTAAATATTCATAGAAACTCTTCCAGGGGATCACTTCCCGATCTTCAAACTTTGTAGCTCCGATGGTTCTCCACCAGTAATGCATGGTTAGTCAAGCGGCTCGCAGCATACAAATCTTTCCTGTCCAATGTCACTATTAATGCACGCCAAAACAAGAAAAATGCATGGTAAATATAGCGCTATAGAAGCGTCAACACAAGGCGATGTCAAATATTTTGCGCTATAGCCATTGAGACGCCAAGATGACATTACAATGACGCTTGTGGCGTCACTACTGTGACCCCAATGTGGCGCCAATGCATATGTGTACACACACGCCCACACACATATGGGATTAATGGGGGTTTAGCACTCTTTGGGTGAAACACTGTGTAACGCTTTAATTTGGACCATTCATTTTATGTGTTATGATTATTTGGCATTTCTATATCTCTCTCTACGCTCTCTCTCTTCTATCTCGCGCTCTCTCCCCTCCGATCACTGCTGCCACCGCCTCCCCTCCTCTCTCTCTTCTATCCTCCAATCGCTGCCCCCATCCCCGATCCACGACGTCCATCCAGATCTATGCCGAGCTCGCGTGTTGTCGAGCATCAGGCTCGTGTGTCGTCAATCTGAGCCTGTTGTTCATCAATCCGAGCCTGCACATAGTTGAGCCCGTCACGTTGAGTTTGTGCCCCCGTGACAACGATTGGAGGGGAGGATGACAATCAGAAGGTCGTGGGTGCTCGCAGGTGATCCGCTCGTGAGGGGAGGACATGGGTCGAGGATGGAGAAAGGGGCCAACGCTCAGATGGCGTGTCAGCGGACGATACTCGAAGGAGAGGAAGGGAGTTGTAGTGGCAGCGACGCTTGGAATGGAGAAGCATGTCGTGGAAGAGGGAAGAGAGCGAGAGAGTGTGTCTCTTGCTTTGATTTGAACTATAGATGTAAAATGGATGACCCAGATTAGGGCGCTCCATGATGTTTCACCTAAGGGGTGTTACTCTATCTATCTCTCTCTCTCTCTCTCTCTATATATATATATATATATATATATATGTATATGTATATATATATATTTAAGTAGGTAATGTTAATTTGATATATAGACTGTGAATTTACATTTCACGATCATGACAAACATTTGTCATGGTCATGAGTGACATTTTGTCATGGCCATTGCTAAACCTATTTTTCAAAGTATAAAGTTATGTATTAGTAATTGACGCTTGTATATCAACCTATATACAAAATGTATGAAAGTAGGTTAAAACATGAAGATTAGTGTTGATGACCCTACAATAGTGACAAAGGCAATCTCTCACTCTTCTAGACTTGCTAGGGAGCAATAGGTACAAAAGAAGTATGATGGCGCATGTAATAATCTAGCCTAGTAAAAAGATGATGGCGCATGCAACACATCATGGTGACCTTTGCAATAAAATTGAGTCTCCTTAGTTTTCCTTTATATTTTTATTGATTTGTGTTTAAACTTTGATGTTTAAACTATTTGAGATTCCATCATATCATTTGATTAAGCCTTCCACATTCTTATTATGATTATGACTCTTTCAAATCAAATAATAGCACTTTTCCTTCCCCAATTATGTCTTTATTTGCTGACTAGTCGAAGTCTTATTTTGATCAAAATATTGTACATGTAAGTTATGTCTTGTAACATCATCATGATGTATTCTTTTCTCAACATGACAATGTGCATTTTTAGGGATGTTACAGTATTAATACTAAAAATAATGCTGAGAGTTTGAACATACAATATATAGAATAGAAATTGTCGAAATGACACATCACATGTACTAGTGCGTATAAAATATGCATATCGATGAGTGTACTAGAAGGTTCATTTTAGTTGGTTACTTTATAACACAAAACTATAAGTAGAAGAAATGGAAAAGAGTTGTCTCTAGGACAATTTGCCATTTCAAATTATTTGCATTCTTGAAGTCTCATAGGACATCTCTTTTTGTGTATTGTGTTATTCTTGTTTGTGTTCTTTGAGGTTCTACTATGATCGTTTTTCTAAACATTCATGTAGCAATACAATAATAAGTTAAGCTCATCCATCAGTTAAAAAATCTAAGTTAAAAATAGTTAAAAAAAATAAAAAAAGAGGCAAGAAAGCTAGGAAATAAGACAAATAGTCTTGAGTTATAGATCTGACCAAAGAGGTTCGTCGAAAGTTTGTAAGTAAAGCCAAGAGCATTTGGTGAAGAAAAGAACTTCAAAGATAGAAGTCTTGGAATTAAATCTATGTCATGACAATCTTATCACTATATCAACGCTTAGAAATGAGAAGTAGACATAAAAAAAGGTTTAGCTTTTGGCTATCAATTCCTTCAACATGTCTTGGAGAAGATTTATGAAGAATGAACACCTTGGAAGTGGATGAAGATTGTTTCAACCATCCACAATGAACATGCAACCACAAAGATCATATTTGAGGACTTGAAGCAAATTTGTGTAGTAGTGGACAAGAAACTTAAAGACAAAAGAAGAGAATAATGAGGTAGATTTCTTCTTAAATCTATTTGGATGGATCCCAATACAATAGATCTATATAGCCATTGGAAAAGTTTGATGTTGTATAGAACTTCTGTGACCATTGCTTCCGTTGATGTTGTCCACAATGTTTTCAAAATCTCCATCACTTGGTGAGTCAAATACACTTCAATCAACCCATCTGCCAAACTCGCAACTCTACATGATGCTCATAATTTCATTGATGAGTCCAACAACCATCCAATTGTTCTAGGGCTTAGCTAGCTCATCAACACTTCAAAAATCTAATTTTAATCCTCAAATCGATCAATTAAACCTATCAACTGATTGCATGGGTAGATTGGCATTAGTAAATTTGCCTTTTAAGTTCCCAAAAATTCCTACACACACCAATCCACTTGAAGATGTTATTTCATCATGATATAAGATAGTTGAACATGATTTTCAATGCATATGGCTATGTTTTTTACATTTGAGATCTTTTGACAAATATTTATTTATATGTAATTTGTTATCATTAAAACATAAAATCAAAGTCTAAAACATATGATCCAACACAGTCTTCCCTTTTTTATGATGACAAACTCAGAAATATAAAAGTAATACAAAATGGTAATGACATATATATTCACAAGAGAAATTATCCAATTCAAGCACACCTTTTAAGTATGATTTCATATTTTATTTAACATATCTGCTCCTTCCTCTAGTACTCTTGTTCAAATGATTTTCATTTAAGCATTTTCTTTATTTTTTATTTACAAAATTTTATATTCTTTTTTATATTTCTACTTATTTTGTCTCATAGAAAGTTATACAATTGAAATTGGCAACAAAAGGTACCACAACAACTACTTCATGCTCCCCCTATATTCATGCATGGCTTAAAAAATATGCAAGTTTAAGATCATATCATTTTGAGGCAAAACATAAAAGAACTCGAAGCATATATGATTATGCAAATTAAATGAAGTTATGAGGTAACAATGAGAGTGAATATGAGCATCACATGAGAGTGAACATAAAAGTCATATATTTTAAGCATGATAACTAAAGCGGTAATCAAAACTAAGATTAAATCATTATGAGCGAATAATCTTATAATCTTAAATACCAAATGCACATCCCTAACATGTGACAATAAGAGAAAATGGTAGCACAAAGCTCCAAAATAACAAAACAAAACCCATCAAAAGTACAATAGCAAAATACATGTCTAGAGATATTTAGGACTCACCCCAATTGTCATTTACCCTCTTGGTCGATGGAATGAGGCCCTGAGCATTGTAGAACTCTTGAACGCTATCCATAATGAAGCTTGTGCTTTGTGCAACCTCCTAGTCATATTCATGAGGATGTGTTGTTCTGCCTCTAGGGTCTTAATGCACTCCTCCCTAAAATTGTTGTCATTTGCACCTGATGGTAGTTCTTGTGGTGCATGTTGCTCTAGTGATGCAACCATTGGTGGGATACGAGTGCTCTCATCTTGCCCTGCCTGCTACACAAGAAGTTAGATCACGTCCATTTGCTCCATTGGCATATCCTCTAGAGATCCAGTTATAAAGGGTCCAAACATCTCAATATCTCAATCTCCATCATCATCACCTTTTGCCTCAACACTTCTCATCACAAACTCGGAGGTGGTGTCTCCAGTACGATTGAACCTTGAATGCTGCTTGTGTCCAAAGGCATTTGCACTTCATCATTTTCACATTTATTATCTCATTTTAAGGTCTCGTCTGTGGGTGCTCCTTATCCTAAGAAATCACAATTTTGTTCCTTTGAAGGAAGAATGTGATCTAGTGGCCAAAGAAAATTGATTGCTTTCCTTTTGATTCAGTAGCTATCTTTTCTTTTGTAGCTAGCAGGTGGTTGAAAAGATAGTAGTCAAAGTGGAGGATCAATATAAGTTAATCAATTTGTTATGAGTCGTTAGCTATTAGTCACAGACCTACTAATGAGTTTGGGTCCATGGTTAATAGTCCCCCAAACCAATATATTGTTGGCAGTGTAGAAAACCCTTGAACTATCTGGATTCTTCATCTCTATGTTTGTTTTAAGATTTCTTTATCTGTCCTATCCTTACATTCCTTTCAAGATTTCTTTCCAATTCAATATCAAATTCAAGATAGCTTCATGTAAAACAATTCTTTCTATACTACTATCAATACTTGATAGCAAGCAAGAAAAGGTTAATCATAAAAGTAATGGTACAAGCATGTTAGGGAAATGAAAATGCAGGAAAGAAAAAAATTACTCTAAGAAAATATGGAAAAATTATCTAAACTAACATAGTAGAAAGTATTCATAGCTAAAAAGAGTATAACCAATGCATATAAACAAGATTCAATAATTCAAAGTAGAAAATTAAATGTGACAAAACAAATTGGCATTCCACGACAACAACTTAAAAAATTTAATAGTAATTTTGTGTGTGACGTGTATATGATTGTGGCACAAAAATAAGAGAAAATGAATACAAATAAAGGTTCGAACATGAGATCACACATATGTACATTGGCAGAATTTCATTTAAGGCCATGAAAATCTTAAAACTCATACAATTTAGGAGTGAAATATCACTGGAGGGGGATCTAATCCAGACAAACAAGATTCAAAATTAGTTTTAAAAATTATAATTTTCAATACAAAAATTGACACTGCAAGTGCACCATTATCAATGTAGTATTCCAGAATTGATACACAAGGAAAGTCGATTGAGTTAATCTAACCTATTTTGTGCAAAAATCTAAATCTAGGGATTAAGAAAAGTTTAATGATGGTTGAAATTAGAAATGTAGAAAATAAAGTTTATTCTAGTTTTGGTCTATTATAAAGAGTGAACACAAAACGAAGAAAAAGAAACAAAAGTTGGATGCTCAATAATAGGAATGAACACTAGGGAACGAAGGACATATATGTTTGATTCTTAATTCAATAAAAACCATAAAGATAACAAACTCAAAAAATCTCAAAACATGAATAATTCTATTCTCATGGTAATCATCTTCTAAATCTCTTCCCACTCTTGTGTACAAACATTTTGGATGTGACAAGACTAAAAAGATCCTCTCGAAGTCAAATTCCACCTTCTCATGGCTAGAACAATTTTAGGTGATGTTTACTAGGTCGGTTGGATCCACCTCTTGGCATTATGTAGAAATCTCACACATGATCTTATTTTTCTTAGCTTCACTAATTAAATGGTAACTGTCAATGTCCCTTAACATATACCAAAATCCAAATAATCTCTTGGCCTACAATGAATCTTCAATGAAATGAGATTTATCTCTCTTCGGTAGGGACTTACAATAATAACAAGAAAAATCACAACACATTCAATCCCAAATCACAATATCATTAAAGATTGAGAATATAACAAGAACATATCATGATCAAGGATTTGAGTAAAACATTAAACCTTGTGAAAATTATTGCATAGATAAAATCTTTAGAAGCAAACACCCTTCTATAATTTTCTACCCCTACCCAATTATTTACAAATACATCAATGTAAATTTGAACTAACAAATACAACGATTTAGCATAATGTCCATTACAAATGGATTCACAGTCTGAGTCAAAAGTCAAAAAAAGCAAAAACAAAGATAAAAGACAACTTGCTTAGGGTTTTGCCTCTTTTCCATATATTGCTTAGGGTTTTGCTGCCACTTTTTGCCTCCATCTCAACGTCCTTTTATGTGCTTTTCTCCCCTTTGAAACCTTTTTGTAATTGCAAAAAGACAATTTGCAATTGCATTAGCGTCGTTGGGTCAAAAAGCTTGTGATGCTAGTTTAGCGTCGCAATTGCATTACCAAACCTCGACGCCAAAGCTGGCATATTCCTAGGTGCTATGTCATCACTATTATTACGCGAGAAAAATAGATATGTGCACTATTGCTATGTTGGCGTCCACATGGGGTGATACTAAAGTGTCTGAAATAGCGTCGCGTGACTAGTCGATGCCATGTAGGCGCTATAGTGTCCCTATCCATGCATTACACACAACACGATAGTGACACCAACCTCCAACGACATTGAAGTTTTACACCGCTTTCCTTGCAATGCCATTGTGAGTCAAATGCATCTTTCTATTACGACCTTGATGTGGCACAAACTTCTATAAAAATGATATTTGTAGATATATATAAATATTAATTATTAATTATAATTTTATTCATTGACATATATGAGTGCAAATACACATATATTTACATAAATACAAATACACATATGTATGTATATAAATAGAAAGACATATATATACCCATATTGATTTAATTAGGCATCATTAATTTGTATAACTATATATGTTACCTGTACTATACATTAATTAATAAATTTACTAAATATTAATTATAACTGTATTTATAGATGTATACAAATAAAAAGTCATATATATACCTATATTGATTCAAGTAGATAATGTTAAACTGATATGAACATGCATTCATTAATATAAATAGTATATATACAAATTTCATCTATATATATTATATATTAAATAAACATGTATATATCATACTAAATATAAATGTGGCTCCATATTTTAAAAGTATAAAATCATACAATTACGAGCATGAAATTATGAGCATTGAATTAAACGATATAATTTTCTCCACGCTTAATTTAGCGCAAGTGGCTTCACATTAGTGTCATCGCACCTGGAGCCACATTTTTCTCAATGCTGAGTTAGAGTCACGTTAGTGCCACATCATACCACTCTACTTTGTGGTGAATTGGATTTTTTAATGGACTTTTATGTACCAAGCTAGCCCAACATTAGCGTCGCAAGGCATTGGTGATGTTAAAAAATTGACCTTTATCGTTTTACTCAATGTTTTCATAATTGGATCGGAGATCATGGAGGCTAACTAGATCATGGCCCGATCAAGTTCAACCAGATAGAATCGAATTTTATTAAAATAATATTATTTTCTAATAATTTTAAATAAAAATATAATAAATAATAAAATATAATATATAACATAATAAATTAATGCAAAATATAATTTATTGTATATTAAAACTAATGCTTTTCAAAATCACAATAAAAATATAATCATTATATTTTTATTAATTATATAATATTACTGATGCATATTAATTTATTTTATTATAATTCACTCTTGAATTTTCTCTTAATCTACTTTTAATTATCCTCTCATTAGTTATTTCTTAAAGTTATTTTTTGCTATAAATAAAATTCTTGCATTTTGTGTAATTTTTTAATCTTAATTCATTATTTTTATTTTAAGTTTAGAGATGACTGAATTTATTTTTAAATTTTCTCTTGTGCTTCAAAAAAATTAATTTACCCAAAATTAAGGGGGACTACTAGAGTGTCATTATTTTATTATTATAGCTAACTTCCTTATATTTCAACTTTGCTTTCCATAGTTTTTTTATGAATTTTCACATCTTCTATGATTCAGGCTTCATTTCATTAATTGTTTTTTTTGTTTCTTTTTAATTTTTAAAATTTATTTGAATACTTTCCATTTGATATAATTTATTTCCTTTTTAAATAAAAAAAACTAAAAAAGGGGTTGAACTAGAATTGCCAATTCAACGCGGTTTTCCCAATTTTTCTTGATTCATACTAGTTTTTTTTATTAAAATTTGATTTCATATATAAAGGTGGATCTGAGAACATTGATTCTACTTCATTCTTCCACTATCATTACTGTAACGCCCCCAGAATTCGGTCCCAATTTGGATCGCCGAACTCTAGGTGACGTTAATTTGATCTTGACCTAATTGCATAAAACATCGTAGCGAAAACATAATATGATAAATTTAAAATAATAATATCGTAAATAGCGGAAGACTTCATCTTTACATAAAAACCCAAGATAACAAACTGGCCCATGGGCTTGATAGGCTCTAATATACCCAACAAAGGGTTCGCACAACATAACGAGTTCAAATGAAAGTACACGACTCCATAAGGCCCATAAGCCATACATAAATCACTCTTACAAGAGTTCATCATCATAATATAAAAAGTTTAAAAGATAACTTGGGCCGTAGCCCGACCCATCCATGTGCAATGTCTTCGTCATGAGGCCCTTGCCGCCGAACCTAAGTCTCATCCATACCTATACGAATCCATGGGGTGCATGGAAAAATTCCGTTAGAGTATGTTGAGGCCCATGCATACTATGAGCTACTTATGCACACTATATGGCATGTGAGCATATCATCATGGCAAGATAAGATAAACATGTAACATCATAATATTTAGGTCAAGCATGCCATAACTTATTGTTATACTTATCATTATGTTAATACATAACATGATCTTATTTTACTTTACTTTGTCATAATATGATGTGACAAGTGGACATTCATATTGCATCCTCATAAGTGCATACTTCTTTATCATCTTTAACTTTATGTCTCAAGTCATTCATCATTCATCTTTTCATCTTTCATATTTACTTAGATACTTTCTTATCTTGTTGATTGGGAAGACCATGTTGAATTCGTGGGAATTGACTAGCTAGGCCATGATTGGGTTCGCGGGTAGCCAATAGAGACACCACACTCAAGGATGGAACTCGCCTCCTGGTTCCGCGTAGGCCCAATAGAGATGCCATACTCAAGGGTGAAACTCGCCTCAACTTATGAAAACGCCACCCAATCTGTCTTTTATTTGCATTCATCAATACATATAATCATTCAACACATGTTGCATGTTTTAACCCTATTTAAGATCATACATACTTCAAATCATGCTAAGTGTGAACATTCAATCATAACCAATCATCTTCCAGAACGGACGACCGTTTTGGATTATGATCGACCGCTGGACTGGTATCGGACGACCGATAGAAATATCGATCGACCGTTATGGTCCTTTTGGATGATTTAAACTAGGCGTTGGTCGATCGCTAATCAAAGAGCAACTGCTCTCTAAATTGGACGACCGCTAATATATCGATCGTCCGTTATCGGGTCATCGGACGACCTAAACTGAGCTTCGGTTCGATCGCTAATCACAGTATGTAACAACCACTCAAAACAGATGACCGCTGGAATATCGGTCGACCGATACATGACTTTTGGACGACCAAAATAGGACGTTCGAACGACCGCTAATCACAGAATGTAATGACTCTTCCAAAACGGATGGCCGTTGGTGTATCGGTCGACCATTTGACAGAGTTCGAAACTACAATGGTCTTCAGAACGGTCGACCGATATATTATCGATCGCCCGGGCCGACAGACACACGATTTCTACATCATTTTTTTTACAATCTTGCATACTTCTACATATTGAGTACATATTTTGCTCTACACATCACATACATCATTTATCAACATTCTTAGTACTCTAATCATGAAACACATGGTGTTTTCACATAAAGACATCCAACATCCTAATCAAGTTCATAAATGTACATGAGCTTTAAACAACTTCATAATGAGTTAACATAACAACAATGCACATTCTAGTTCTAAACATGATGAGCAATAGAGTATTAAGCTATGAAATACATGGCATTCTAATCATGGTTAGCAATAGAATAGTAATCTAAAGAAACATGTATCATCAAATGCACATTCCTCAACTCTTCATCTAAGAACAAAGGGTTTATCCTTTAATCTCTAATCCACACAATCAAACATCATTAGGGAGAAGATTAGGGTTATTGGATCCCCTCAAACATACCTTAATAGCTTATGTCCTAAATCCTAACTTCTTTCCTTCTTCCTCTAGCTCCAACCTCTCTTTCTCCCTCCTAGCTACTGTTCACGAGCTCAAGGAGCTGCTACAGTGAAATGGTGACTAGAGTGAGCTAATAGAGAGGAGATTGAGTGGGAGCTTATGCTTACTGTTGCTCAAAATGGGGCTCCTTGTGTGTGTTGGCCGAGAGAGCAAGAATGGGGAGAGAGTGAGGTTACTGTAGCTTGAAATGGGGCTTGGGGTTGCTGTTGTCGGCAAAAAATAAATGGAAGGAGATGAGGTGGCATGGGTTAGGTGAGATATTTTTCTAGGGCATTAGTTTAAGTGATATGGGCTTGGGCCTTTGGCGGCTGGGCTCTTCCTTGTTTTCTTTTTTTTCTTTGGGATGTTACAATTGCTCTACTATCATCGTTGTCGCTCCACTGACTGTCTCTATGCCATTGTCACTTAGGTAAGGTATCTAGAAAACAACTCATATTTATAATGCTATATAACATGTTATATACTTATAAAACTTAGGAAAAATTGCTCATATTTCTAAAAAGAGCGAAAGATATATAGGTGGCTCGTCTACTCCAAGTTCATCCTTGACACCTAAACTGACATTGGACAACATCAGGGTACTCATTGTTAAGCACTATAGACCCTATAAGCCATCTTGCAGCCAAAATATGCTCGAAGACCGAGTACGTCATCATCGAATATCAAGAATGATATCGATGATGATAAAGATCATTAATTTGTACAATGATATTGATGACAATAATGACCATTAATTTGTACAAAATTTTGTAACATTGAAGTGATTAAAATTAAAAATTATAGTGATAATAGTTTCTTTAGTTTGTGATATTACTAAAATTTGTGATATAATTATTTTTTTGCTATGCATTATATGCCTCATTACTTTTTATTGTGTTAGATGTGTAGATGCATTGTAAATTTGTATGGGGAGGGAAGGAAATAATGTAACGTAATATGAATGAATCATAATTAGCATCCCATTAGTGACGTAAAATTAGCAGGTTACGATATGAACTAGTGAGACAATGGGGGATAAGCTTCGACAGGGTGCAAATATCTAAATTTCACCCTCACCCGAATCGCCCCATCTATCCTCCCGAGGAGAAGAGTAACTGGACTCTAATTCGTATTATGGATAGCCTAAAGAAGCTTCATTCATACTACTTTCGCGTGATTCACAGGGTTCAACAAAATCATTTGATTTGTTCCTTTAATGAATCTAACCAAAATAGATTTGTTACAACAACGTCCCCATATAGTCGCAATATCGCGCCACAATAGCATCGACATAGTGTCATTGTTGCCTTGGAGTCATTGTAGCGTCGCAACAAACAACACAAAAGTGGAGCTAAGAATCGTGTTAGTGTAATAATAGCATTAACTTGCTATGAAAACTTTTAGTGACATAGTGGCGTCAGCATAGAGCTGTTGGACTTAACGCCGCCTTGGCATCTACAATGGCGATGTAAAGATTTTTAGAAAATAAATAAAAGATATTTATTTAAATTTAATGGATCTAAAAATCTCTATGATAATATTCTAGAATTAATTAATTCCTAAATTCAAGGAAAATCGGAAAAAAGATGGTTAAAGAGATAAAGAGGGAATTTGGAAGTGATTTGATTTGATTGGGATGTTATGATAAGAAACTAATTAAACTCGGATTTAATTAAATATGAGAAATTTTGGGATGATTAATCATTGATGGATGGCAAAGATTGATTTTAAAATAGTCCAAGGCTCAATAGAATTGAAAATCCTAGCCTGCACTATGAATATTCAATTATCCATAGTAAAATATCCAAAATAGGTTTTTTTTGTCCCCTTTGGCCAAACAAATTTTCTGCATCATGAGCCTCTCTTTTTCTCTCATTTTTACGCAAATCGAGACATCCCGAGAGCATGTGATGGCTAGTTTTGAAGTCGGCATAGAGGGAAGATCATTCAAGTGGTGGTCGCAAGTTTTGAGACGTGGACAAAGAGTTATCGCCGGCCAAAGATTGATGTTCGTGCAATTTTTCAAAAAAAGGATTACAGTTAGTTTTCCAGCTAACTTTAGGCATGTAGTGGGAATCCCTATATCGTTGATTTTTTACGACACGGAATCTCTTCTCCTTTGTACCGAGAATCTATTAATATAAATTGTGCATCATTTGGACATCATATGGAAGAGCTATAGTGGCCGAAAAATTGTGTTGGAACACGTTTTACCGTCAGCGATCGAATGCGACCCAGGTTTTGGCCGACATGGACCAAGTTCTTGTAAATACGACCCAGGTTCAATAGAACCCGGACCGTGTTGTTGTATATTGAATCGTAATCAGGCGCGGACCGGGTCAGCGATCGTGTAGCTCAGGTTTTTCGATGACACGGTCTATGTTTTTTTGGACACGGTCCGTGTTTGATCGAAGGATTATCACGAGTGTGAAACGGCCAACTCGGCCCAGGTTCACACCCAACTCGGCCCGAGTTTTGTCTCTGCCGAGGGGTTTTAGTTGTTTCCGAATATGGCACGGGTTCTACTCGACGCGGGATGGGTTCTGAGGATAGAAAACCTATTTCGGATATTTTACTATGGATAATTGAATAGTCATTATGAATAATTATTCTTGATCATCTATGATCATATTGTTAACATATCTGACCTCATCATATCTATTAGATTTGATTTGAGATTATTGTTATTGTTATTCCATTAGATCATCTATTTCATTATAATACTGATCTAGTTAGTTTTTCCATAATTGGGTCTTGTTTAACCTAAATTGAATTGTTAAAGGTAGGTTTTTAGGATAAACAAGATAAAAGATGAAAACTGTTGGGACTTCATGTTCTCCGATTGTCTCTAAGCCCTTGTGCCATTATTGTTATCGTATTGTATGTGGCTGATAGTGTACCTAGACGTTTGAGATGTCATCCTTTGAGAAAGTTATTGTTGTCCTATGATGGTCATGGTCCTCCGTCATCACGGAATTTATTGTTTAGCACTATAATTGGAGGGTGCCGTGGCTTGATCCTCCACTGGCCTAGATGAAAAAGACATGGAGTTTTTCTTAATTAACTAAGTGTTCCCTATTATATTGGATAACTCCAAAGATTGAATTGAATTGAATTGAATATAATGGAAATTGATTTGAATTGAATTGAATCATGGTTATTCGGATATTGGCATTGACTGACATTGCCTCCTCCCATTGAATCGAATAGAATATTATTATTGGCCAATGACCATTGATGTTGATATTGAAACATAAATTGTTAAATTAGATAGTGCCATAATGATCAGACATAATTGATTATTGTTAATTGTTAATTGATATTGATTGGTCCTTTGACCTTTTTCCTGATCCCCTTCATTGATTTATGGCTTTATTAATTTATTGATTATTGAGTTCCTATTCTATTGATTACTCTAGTGCTATATTGCTTATTGTACTATATTGCTTATTGATTTATTGAGCACTATTGATTATTGCTTATTGCTATGGTTAGACCCTACGCACTGAATATTTTTATACTCATGGGTTTTTTCCTACATCTGGATTCATGTAGGTGAGATGATGATAGATGATGGTGATGCAGGTGGTCAGTTTCAGTGACAGAGATGTTGTACATGGTGTAGGATTGTGTCTTATTATATTATTGATTAGTTATTTCTTTTCCGCATATTTAGTATCGTGGATTTATAGACGTTCCAACTCTTTTAACATTATGAATTTTTAGATGTCCATAAGGGTGTGTTCACTGCATTGCCAATCAACATTATCTAGCAATATAGATTACCACTCAGAAAGATTGTCACTTGTTAAATTGTCAGCAATGTACATTGAATTGTTTAGTATGCATAAGTAATATATCTAGCAATCCATATTAGTTATTTATAAGAAAATACATATTTATGAGTTAATATATCATTTTTACTAATATACTCATAATCAAAAGAACTATGTCTAGATATATAAATTATTTTTAACTTCATAACTTAAATCACAAATATATATTCTCACCCATAAAATTAAATTTTATAAAATAATTAATATATTTTTAAAATATGATAATAATATTGTCATAAGAATTATAATATTTATTTGATTAATTTTATAATTTATTTAATTATTATTATAATTTATTCAATGTATTTTAGAATTTATTTAAATAAAATTGTAAAGGACAAATGCAGAAAGTAAAATTTAAAATATTGCAATTCAGGTGGTAATGTGGATTGTCTACCCTCACATAGGCAATCTGCATTGCCACTTCATAGACAATGTGGATTGTCTGAGCAATGTGGATTGTCTGGGCAATGTAGATTACCCATTACCTATCACAAGTGAACAAGGCAATGTGATGGGCTCAGGTAATTTAATACAACATTACCTGATAATCTACAAAGATTACCTCTAGAGAAACGCCCCATAATAGTAATTCCGCATTTTATAGAATTTAATTTTAAGCAAAGAATTATATATAGAATTGTGTAGCATCTCTGGGATGACTCTGAGCACTTGAAGGTCACGTGGGTCTCGGGGCGTTACAGAAGGTATAGAGCCCAAGAAAAAAGCACTTCTTAGCTATCTTTAATAGATAGAATTGAGTCCATGTACAACTGTCACGAGCAACCACTGCAGCCATCTAATAGGGTCAAGTGAGTATTGAATTGTGATATGGATTATGGAGCTCATACTAATGAAATTGTATTGTTATTGTTGTGTTGGAGCAACTGCTATGATTTTTCCGGACCATATCCCACGGGATCCCAAGAGTTGATCGCAACGGGCTCTATAGCAGGCCCAAAACTCACAAGCAAACGAGCAACATGCCCAGAACTCCATGGGAAATAGGTAGCAGGCTCAAGGTCCTCAAATGAATGGACATAAGGAAGGACAACTGAGGTAGCGATCTTTACCTCATGGATTCCACTCAGCTCATATTAGTATTCCCATCCCTTGAGTCCCGCACGATAACCTGCTCAACATCGCAAGGACATTATTGAAAGGTTCCCGAAAGATCTCAAGTTGCAGCCCCCTCAATTTGATGGGAATGACGACTTTGAGGACGCTGAAAGATGGATCGAGGAGGTTGAGTAGATCTTTCTCGCGATGGATTGCGACGAGGACAATAAGTTAATCTATGCTAGTATGAAGCTGGTTGGTGAAGCCAGGGACTGGTGGAAGGCCGCCAAACTTACTACGTTCTCAGGTCAGGACCACGTCACCTGGGAGAACTGGTCTTTAGAGATAGGTACATCCCTCCCTGCCTATGAGAGGGGCAGAAAGTAGAATGAGTATTTGACACTCCAGCAGGGGAGTATGTCAATCAAACTGTACCTGACAAAGTTCCTCAACTTATAGAAGTACTCCACTCTATAGTAGTCAGAGACAGATCGTGTTAAGCGGTGGGTAGATGGCTTAAAGCCCAACCTCAGAGAAAGAGTTAAGGGAGGAAACTGTCAGACCCTCCAATTTGCTAAAGAATTCACCATATATTTGGAGGATGACGATCAGACAGGAACTCAACTGCAAAACCAACATTAGAATCGCAATCAAGATCACAGACATGGCGGAAGACGTGATAACATCACCGGAATGATCCGAATAGGGGTAGGCCCTATCCAAAAAGGAGGGAGCAATAGGAGACCTACGATTATTGTCATCAACTTCATCCTGGAGAGTGCTACCAGAAGACGGACGCTTGTCTGAACTATGGAAAGGTGGGCCACTTTACCTGAGAATGCAAGGAGCCAAGGCACGCTGCACCACCTCCTCCTCAGTGCAATAATGGACCACCAAAGATGGTGCAAGGCCAAGTCTATAACATGCGACCTACCAATGAGCAGAGAGCAAATGACACCATCCAATGTATGCTTAAAATTGATGACGTTCATGCTAACATATTGTTTGATTCAGGAGCGACACACTATTTCATTTCAATAGAGCAAATCTTCAAAGTTGGAGATTGTGTGATGTTGAAAGTCTCTCCGATGAAGGGAATAATGAGATTCAGCAAGAAGGACAAGCTCACCCCTAGGTATGTCAGTCGTTTTGAGATACTTGCCTTGGTTGGAGACGCAACTTACAGATTGGCACTACCTCCATCATATAGACACGTGCATAATATTTTTCACATGTTAATGTTGCGCAAGTATCATGTGATGATGCTAACATAGTGATCATGAAAGAATCAAATTTGAATGTGGATCTGACATACACTAACCAACCCATAAAAATCTTGGAGCACTAGACCAAGCATCTGAAGAATAAGATGGTACCCATGGTAAATGTGGCTTGGATACATCATAGAGATGAAGATGCCACTTGGGAATTGGAAGATGAAATGAGAAATAATTTCCCAAAATTGTTTAAATATATTGATGTAATTTTCCTTAAGAAAAATTGAGAACGAATTTATTTTTAAGGAGGTTATAATGTAATGATTCATATTTTTAGAAAATAAATAAAAGATATTTATTTTAATTTAATGGATATGAAAATCTCTATGATAATATTCTGGAATTAATTAATTTTGAAATTCAAGGAAAATTGGAAAAAAATGGTTAAAGAGATAAAGAAGGAATTTGAAAGGGATTTGATTTGATTGGGATGTTATGATAAGAAACTAATTAATCTCGGATTTAATTAAATCTAAGAAATTTTGGGGTGATTAATTATTCATGGATGGCCAAGATTGATTCTAAAAGAGTTCAAGGCCCAATAGAATTGAAAATCCTAGCCTTCCTATAAATAAACATCAAAGGGGTGGCTGGGAACCCCCTTTGGCCAAACAATTTTTTTGCCTCACGAGCCTCTCTTTTCCTCTCATTTTCATGCAAATGGAGATATCTTGAGAGCATGCAGTGGTTGGTTTTGAAGCCGTCATATATGAGAAGATCATCCAAGTGGTCGCCTCATGTTTCGAGACATGGACAGAGAGTAATCGCCGGCCAAAAATTGACGTTCGTGTAGTTTTCAAAAAAAGAATTGTAATTAGTTTTTCAGCCAACTTGTCGATTTTCTGTGACATGGAATCTCTTCTTCTTTGTACCGAGAATCTATTGATATAAATTGTGCATCATTTGGACATCGTATGGAAGAACTATGGTTGACAGAAAATTATGTTGGAACACATTTTTCCACCGATGACCGAACTCGACCCGGGTTCTGACCAACCCGGCCCGAGTTGAGACCAACACGGCCCGGGTTGAGGCCAACATGGCCCAGGTTCTAGTAAACATGGCCCGGGTTCAATAGAATCCGGACTGCGTTGTTGTATATTAAATCATAATCGAACGCGGACCGGGTCTGCGACCACACAACCCGAGTTTTCTGACGACACAGTCCATGTTTGATCGAAGGATTATCACAAGCATGAACCGGCCAACCCAGCCCGGGTTCACACTCAACTCGGCCCGAGTTTTGTCCCTGCCGGGAGGTTTTGGTTGTTTTCGAAAAGGCTGGGGTTTCATCCGACGCGGGCCGAATTCTAAGGATAGAAAATTTATTTTTGAATATTTTACTATAGATAATTGAATAGTCATTATGATTAATTATTCTTACTCATCCATGGTCATATTGTTAACAAATCCGACATCATCATATCTATTAGATTTGATTTGAGATTATTGTTATTGTTATTCCATCAGATCATACGATTCATTATAATACTGATCCAGTAGTTTTCCTTTGATTGAGTTCTTATTCAACCTAAATTGAATTATTAAAGATAGTTCTTTAGAATAAACAAGATAAAAGATGAAAACTATTGAGTCTTCATGTTCTCCGATTGTCTCTAAGCCCCCTAGGCCATTATTATTATCGTATTGTATGGGGCTAGAGGTTTGAGACGTCATCCTTTAGGGAAATTATAGCTGTCTTGTGGTGGCCATGGTCCTCCGCCATCACGAAATTTATTGTTTAGCGATATTATTGGAGGGTGGATTGGCATGACTTGATCCCCCACTGGTCTACATGAAAAAAACATGCAGTTTCCCTTAATTGACTTAGCACTCGCTATTGTGTTGGATAACTCCAAAGATTGAAATGGATTGAATAGAGTGGAAATTGAATCATGGTCATTCGAATATTGGAGTTGACTCGCATTGCCTCCGCCCATTGAATCAAATAGAATATTGTTATTGGTCTATAACCATTGATGTTGATATTGAATCAAAAATTGTTAAATTGAATAGTGCCATAGTGATCAGACATAATTGATTATTGTTAATTGATATTGATTGGTCCTTTGACATTTTTCCTGACCCTCTTCATTGATTTATGGCTTTGTTGATTTAGTGATCAATTGATTATTGAGTTCCTATTATATTGATTAATCCAGTGCTATATTGCTTATTGTACTATATTATTATTGATTTATTTAGCACTATTGATTACTACTTATTGTTATAGTTAGATCCTATGCACTGAGTATTTTTATACTCATGAGTTTTTGCCTACATCTAGATTCATACATGTGAGATGATGATAGATGATGGTGATGCAAGTCATCAGGCTCAGTAACAACGATATTGCACATGGTGTAGGATTATGTCTACTAGATTATTGATTAATTATTTCTTTTCCACATATTTAATATTGTGGATTTATTGACATTCTAGCTCCTTTAATATTATGAATTTTTAGATGTCCTTAATAGTAATTTCGCATTTTATAGAATTTATTTTTCACAAAAAAATTATATTTAAAATTGTGTAACGTCTCTAAAATGACTTTGAGCACGTGAAGATCAGTCTCGAGGCGTTACAAGCGATGTTAAATACCTCCTTGCCTCACAACAATGTCACTCATCTTTGTCACAATACTAGTGTCACTATAGTGTCTCGCTAGCGCCAACTATTGCCATTAATAGTTTCTCTCTAATTGTTGATGCTAACTTGACACTATTACTGTCAGGAGTTTGGCTTCACCTATTTGTGACGTGGTTGTGATGCTAAGGTATCAATAATCTTCTAAGCGATGATTCAACCAACGCGATTTAGAGACACATTGTGGTGTCGTCAAACATCAAATTTCTTGTAGTGGTGTGTACAAAAAGTTTATAAGCATCATGCATGCATACTCAGAGGGAGCAATGGGCCCACAAAGTAACATCAAATACAACAAATGGGATGTGGGTCCTATTAAAGATGACTTTCGTGCAAGCCACACCATTTCTACACTATGCTCGCATAAAATTGTATCGGGTTGACCTAGCCCATAATGGTCCCGGCCTGAGCACGACCATAGGATCGAGTCAATGCTAAACTATCAGCGGCATGTTGGGCAACATGACACGGGCCGAGCCCGATGACCATGGGCCCAACCTAGCCCGACCCAATGAAACCCAATTTTTTGTATATGTTTATTATATAGTTACATATGTAATAATATACTATAACTATATTTTTTATAAATATTTTATTTTATATATAATAATTATAATATAAAATATTATAATATTTTATTTTTAACAGTTTAAAATCTAGAACATAAAAGAAAAGAAATGGACACGGACACGACCCGATCCGATCAGCCTGGCCAAGCCTTGTCCAAATCGTGCTGGGTCGGCCCAAGGGCCATTCAGCATGACATGATATGAAAAAAATGGACCGTGCTAGCCTGACCCAACCCAGAGCATGGTTAAACCTAAATTAACCGGTCCGGTCGATTCCTCCGTCTTTAGGTCTCATGTTCACTTTGAGTCACATTACCCATATGCATGATGCATATAATTCTTTTGTAGGAACAATAATGTCTATAAGTAAGAGGTCACTAAAAGGAACATACATGACAATTTGAAATCACAAAAAATGAGGTTCAACCCTATATCTTGATATGTTGTTGATATCTATAAAATGGGTATTCAAACCATTTATGGATACTGTAAATGTAAAACATATATATTTAAAATTTTAGTTTGATCATATGTTATTAATTTGATAAACATCAACAATTAAAATAAAGTACGTTAATGGACCTTAAAATCTACAGATTTCATTTCCTAAAATTTTATAAATGTCTTATGTATTGACACTCCCAAAATATTCTCCATTTTTTACTCCAACCAAAACAAAAGGCTTTCACGTGTCCCCTTGAAGCAAAACGGAAACGGCAACAAAAATACTCCATTTTCTCATTCTCCGACCTTGTTGTCCTGCCATCCGAACTCTCATCATCCCTGGTTTGTTTGAGTTTCTCTTTTCTGATTGTTTGCATCATTTTCTGTTCTTGAAATCAATGCTTTCGTAATTTGTTTATTTTATTTCTCGTATCACCTTGTTTTTAATTTTTTTTTTGTAAAAGGTTCTTTCCTCTTTTCAATGATCTTGTGTTTCTTTGGAACGACGATGCCACAAACCTTTCTTTATTCTAATTCATTTGTTAACATGCAAAATCTAGATCCAAGGAATACCCAGAAATATAATAGTTTATGTTTTGCTAGTTGGATGCAGCATGTGGATGCATTATTGCATCAATTTCTTCTTCTCCATCATTGTTGCATCGATGCTCGTTGGTCGTCGTCCATAGTTTCATTATTTTCTCCCAAGGTGCATATGTGTGTGTCTGTGTGTGTTTTTTTTTCTCTTATTCCATATACTTTCGTCAAAACCAACATTGCATCTATTTCTTCAAGAACACAATGTGGTGCTTGAGTGCAGGTGGATCATCACATCAAATTAATTTGTTAACAACATCTTCTTCGTCAGTGATTCAACTATTTTTCGCCCTCCATCTTTGCTGTGATCATCTCATCGAAGAGGTCCCAACATTTTCCTTTATCGAAACAAAAAAGTAGCTCTTCCCAGATTTTGGTCGGCCGCGGCTGTTGCTGCAGGTGAATCTATTGACCACTTGGCTTGTTTAATATGAGAATCATGTAGAAGACAACAATTTTTTCTAGCTTATCTTTTCAAGAAATTCATTCGGATTATACTAAACTTCTTAGGCTACTAAAATAAATGATACTAGTTTTGTCTTGAACGTTGAGGTAATCTTTCTAAATAAGATTGCTCACTTATCAATTTTTTGGTACTTGACCCGCTGCAATTTCTTTTTGCGTATATTGGTCTGTACTACTAGTTATTTATTGTGCAATGTAGTATAAAGCATTTCAGAATATTGAATTTGATTTCTGGCATCTTATGCAACTTTGCAAATAAAAATGCATCCAGCTGGCTGTTAAATACATATGCATCTGCATATATATATATATATATATATATATATATATATATATATATATATATTTGGGCCATGCAAACTATGTTTGCATTAGTTGAGGTTCCTCACGTAATTTATCCTCCTGGCATTTTTTAGGTTGAGATATGAAATGGGGATGGAATGGCAGATCCGATCAATTATGAAAATCCAGATCGTGACATCAAGCAGGTGTTGATAAATATACCTATACATGAACCTTCTCTGCGTCTTTCCTTTCTCTTCTTTCTTGTTCTATTCATGATGCAAAATGAATGTGAAAATTTTCAATTATCTAATCAATCTTGATGGGAAAAAATAGGTATATCTTAAAATACAAAAGTAGCTATAATTTTTCTTCATTAATGATTCAAAACTACTTGAAATCGTGCAAAAGTTGTTACTGTGATTCATAGGACATCAACCTTTATTTCTAGCACATTGATACTATCCTTCTTCGTTGATATGAAGGCAATTATTGCATTGAAAAAGGGCACACAACTAATCAAGTATAGCCGCAAAGGAAAACCTAAACTCTGCCCCTTTAGAGTTTCCAGTGTGAGTTCTTTTGCTTCTTCTTATTAGTTTATTCTAATTTTGTTTTTCTCTTGTACTTCTCCTCCGAGATTATGTTAGACGAACTTGTAGTTCTAGTAGTTGATGTATAACTTTACTTCAAACACTTAGGCTACACATGTCTAGATCATATCAGAATATCTTGTATTTTCTCTATCTCAGATTATTATTTCTCCTTGTTCTATCATATATCTACAATTTGAAGAAAAAACATTTAGTTTATTTATTGTTATTTTTTTATGTTTGTTTGATTTATTTTTGAACATTTATTTTGTATTTTATAGAGATAAGACTCTTTATTCCACTCTTTACTTCTTCATCATGCATCAATATATGACTTATAAGATAGACAAAAGATGACTAATCTCTGAACATGATACCTAATTTAAAACTAAGTTCTATTGCATTAAATCGGTGGCAACTTTCAAAACATTTTAATGTAAACTTCGAAAATAAGGATTTGCGTGATTAGCCATAGATAAGTGTATCATGGGTTCATGAACATTATTCAACACGTTCATTTTATGATATATGAAATTATTGAAGTGTAACTCAACTTTCCAGTGATAAATTGTTTTATCTTTCATTCCTTATTAACGTTGCTCATATGATGAATGCTCACGACTCTTACTAAATGAACTGTGTATCTTTTCAAGACGAACATGGTGCTTCTAGAGACACAATATCATTCATTTGAGAGAGAAAATTGATGAATAATATCTTAAGGGAAAATAATGTACATATTAATCTACATGCACAAAGGCAAATAATATGCAGTTTTTTAACATTAAAATTGTCGTACATGAAAAAAATTATCAATCATATCATCAGTAAAATAGACACATTTAAATTGATCAAAACATATTTGTTGAAATGATGCATCTCTATTGCTTCCAAGAAGAAGCTCTTAAAGCTTTTAGTATATACTTGTGATAAGCATTACATTCACATGATGTTCAAAATATGATATCATATTTTGTTGGGGTGAATTAATTTTTTTTTTATCTATGCACAGGATGAAACAACACTAAATTGGTTTTCACATAAGAAGGAGAGATCCATTAAGTTGGCTTCTGTAGTGCGAATTATTCCTGGCCAAAGAACAGTAAGTTTGATACATAATGTTTCGTGAAAAATACTGTATCAACTTATTTCTTCATCGATTCTTTTTTTTGTGTGTGTTTTATAGTAACAACATATAAGGGAACTAATTTCTTATTGCTTTAAAATATTTAGGCCGTCTTCAGAAGATTTTTGCGTCCGGAGAAAGATTACTTGTCATTTTCTCTCATTTATAACAACGGTGAACGATCCCTAGATTTGGTGAGTTTGAAGTACATTCTATTGATGTTCATGGGGAAACTTATATTTAATAATTACATCAGAAAACATATCTTGGAACACTTCATATATTTGTTACTCTACAGATTTGCAAGGATCAAGGTGAGCTACAACTGTGGTTTGCAGGCCTTAAGGCTCTTACGTGTACCGGACAACAAAGGCACTCAAGAGTTGATAGTCACTATGATGGAAGAATTTCTTTTTCTGATGTAAGGATTTCTATCCTATTGTGAAAGTAAATTTAAACATCGAAATATGATTAATTTTCAAGAGAAAATCATGTCTTTTTTAACATAATATGATAGTTTCTTTTACTCCAAATTTCTGGCAATTACATATATAGTGGTTAATTAACTAGGATCCATTTAGTTAATTAGATATGGGTAAGTCGAATACCATTTGTGAACATTTAGTTAATTAGATACTTTCGTTTCCTAAACTGGATAGAGTTTTTTTTCTCAATTGTGCTCCAGATAATTTGCGAAATGGTTGCTTTTACCAAGTGGACATACTATTATTTTATTCTTCAATGTCATTTTCCCTTACCTTTATGATATTTTTCTTAGATAAAAGGCCTATTAAGCCTTTTAGTATAGTCAGTGAAATGAGTCTATTTTGGCAATGGCTTGTAATCGTGTATATCATAACCTCCCAGAACGAATCGATGTAAAAGTTTGGAAATTTAACATTAATATTCAAATTGCTAGTCATAACCATTATTGATAACAATATGTAAAGAAAAATGATTAATTGAAAATAAATTACTATTTCTTTTCCTTAATAACGGTCCTCCATTTGAAAATCACAAATTGTAGGAACTATTATAACAATAACTTATGCTATAATAGTTATCTTGTACTATCGATGCACATGGAAACAAAACTAGTGTGATCTACTATTCAATTTCATTTCATGCAACAGCTGATATGAATACACATTTGCTTATTCACTTTTACAGGATAGTGGAGACTTTGTTTCAAACAATGGACCTTACGGTGTAAATTTTGAGAGAATTTCAAGCATATCACAAAGTTCGAGCGCTTCGTTTCATTCTCGTGAGCCCTCTACAAGTTTGTCGCGGTCAGATGCGGGATCAGACCATGCAAATATGCAACTAAGATCGAACAACGGTGATGGTGTACGCCTTAGTGTTTCTAGTGCTCCAAGTTCTTCTAGCCAAGGCTCTGGTCCAGATGATATTGAATCGCTAGGTGATGTTTATGTATGGGGAGAGATATGGTCTGATGGCGTTTTGCCGGATGGATCAACGAATTCCATTTGCTCCAAAATTGATGTCCTTCTTCCGAAGCCCTTAGAATCTAATGTAGTTTTGGATGTCCACCAAATAGCATGCGGCGTTAGGCATGCCGCACTTGTTACAAGGCAAGGGGAAGTCTTTACCTGGGGCGAAGAGTTCGGAGGGCAGCTTGGACATGGAAATGACAAAGATGTCAGCAAGCCTCGTCTGATTGAGTCATTGGCACTGTGGAATATGGATTATGTGGCATGTGGTGAGTATCATACGTGTGCGATATCAACGGCTGGTGACTTGTTTGCTTGGGGAGATGGCACTCACAACACAGGGCTTCTTGGACATGGCACTGATGTTAGTCATTGGCTTCCCAAAAGGGTCTCGGGCCCTCTGGAAGGAATTCAAGTGTTGTCCATCGCATGTGGCACATGGCATTCGGCATTGATTACTACTTTTGGAAAAGTATATACCTTTGGTGATGGGGCATTTGGTGCTCTTGGACATGGTGATCGAGAGAATGTAACATACCCAAAGGAGGTTGAATCTTTGAGTGGACTTAGGACGATCAAGGTAGCTTGTGGAGTTTGGCATAGTGCTGCAATCGTTGAGGTGATGGGGCAAACAGGTGCTAATATCATATCAAGAAAACTATTCACATGGGGCGATGGGGATAAAAATCGACTAGGCCATGGTGATAAGGAGGCACGCCTTGTCCCAACGTGCATCCCATCGCTTATTGACTATAATTTTCATCAGTTGGCCTGTGGTCATAACATTACTGTGGGTCTTACAACATCCGGCCATGTATTTACAATGGGCAGTACAAGTCATGGTCAACTTGGAAACCCTCAATCTGATGGTAGAGTACCTTGTTTAGTGCAAGATAGATTAGTCGGCGAGTTAGTTGAAGAGATTGCATGTGGTGCATGTCATGTTGCAGTACTGACATCACGATGTGAGGTTTACACGTGGGGAAATGGTGCTAATGGAAGGTTGGGGCATGGTGATACAGACGACCGTAGAACACCCACATTCATTGAAGCACTGAAAGATAGACATGTGAAGAGCATATCATGTGGCTCAAATTTCACAGCTTGCATATGTATACACAAATGGGTGTCAGGTGCAGATCAATCAATTTGTTCAGGTTGTCGACAACCATTTGGGTTTACAAGAAAGAGGCACAATTGCTACAATTGTGGACTAGTGCATTGCCATGCATGTAGCTCAAAAAAGGTGTTGAAAGCAGCATTGGCACCAACTCCAGGTAAACCACACCGTGTATGTGATTCTTGCTACTCAAAGCTAAAAGCGGCTGAAGCAGCCAGTGTCTCTATGATGAGTAAAAAAAATATAATTCCTCGTCGGTCAGTCGATATTAGGGACAAGACAGAGTTAGGGGAAATAAAAACTTCAAAGCTTTTGTTAACATCCAATACAGATCCATCAAAATATATTTCCATGAGGAATGACATGAGAGCAGATCTTGCACTCCCACCAAGACCACAAGTTTCGTCATTGCTACAATTGAAAGATATTACCTTCCCTACCTCTTTAACTTCACTTCAAACTACTTTGAAACCAATAGTAACATCATCTTCCCAACCCTCAAATTACAAGCCTACATCTCCTTATTCTTGGAAGTCAAGCTCACCACGATCTATGACTCCTGTATTTTCTAAAAGCATTGTTGATAGCCTCAAGAAAACTAATGAGCTACTAAATCAGGAGGTCCTAAAGCTTCAAACCCAGGTGAATAGCGTAACTTTTTAGCGTTTGAAATATTGTTATTTCCTTTTTTATTTTTTTGATAATATAGTTGTATCAATTTATCTCTTGAACATGGACTTGTCAGGTTCAAAATTTGAAACAAAGATGTGAACATCAAGATGGCATTTTGAAGAAGTCAGAAAAAAGAGTTGAAGAATCTTTTGCTAAGTGTAATGCAGCGGTGGAATTAATAAAAACTCTTGATTTGCAGGTACTATTTCAACTATCCTTTTCTCTAATTAATTGCCACATTGAAATTCGTTAGTTTTATATTTTGTTTTGTATAGGTTGTAACATAACAAAAGTAGAGGGGCATATCCGATATCTTTTCCACATAATTTTCTATTGAAAATTTATCAGTTTATAAATTTTCCATGATAAGTTATATTTGTCATGTAGGTGAAATTCAGATATTACAATGGATCATTTAATTATCTATTCCTTTTATTATCGATTAAGTTAAGACTTTAAACGACATAGATCACCAATAAGCTAGCCTTATCTTAACTAATTACAGTTTTACATTGATATCTTTCGTAGTAAGAAGAAGAAGAAGAATTTTTTCTCCACTATAAATATTACAGTAGTCACATAGAATGTTGCTAAATCCGTCAAACCTATATTAATTTATTAATAATTATTTATGAAATTATTTAAAGTTATTTATTTTTCATTTACTTGTAATTTTGCAATAAATATTATGAATGTATATAGCCATTATTTACAAGTCATACGATTCAATCCAAAATAGTGCAGGGGAGAAGAAATATAGAAAAAAAATGTTATTTACATTTTGCTCAGATTTATATAAAAGGAAGGTGTTCTATAACATGTAAAAGCTAAAAAATTAAATATTTTCATGCTGCATTAACTTTTCGTGTTCAACTAGACATTTATCATAAAATTGATGCTAACTAATATGCTTCTCTCTCTAGTCATGGTGGTACACTCATTATTTATACGTGCAAATTCAAGAGAGTAGTTGGGGACATTTCGTGTATAATTTATATTAGAAATTGTTTTTTTTAGGTAAAGCACTTCATTTGAATAATCAAAATACTCATCCTATGCCTAAAGTTGGTGACAAATATACTCATCTTATGCCATCACGTTAGGTTTATAGAAGTATCTAACTTACATCGGATTATGTTACCTTACTTTGATCATTTTCTTTTGGTGACAACTCAAATATTTGCTATCAACCTTTCATTCTATTCCTTCCAAAATTTGATTCTAAATTCAATGATAATAGAAATGTTCTAACCTCAAACAAAATGTGGAATGAATGGGACACTGTATTAACAATCTACTGAAAATGGTAAAAACATCTTCATGTAACTCCAAGAAGATTTCCTTCTAGAAGCAACTTTTGAAATGCTGATGAAATTAACAAAAGTATCTTAATGATAACACTCAATGTTTTCATAATCACTTCGGATATCGGATTAGATTGTCAACTAAGTCATTGGTCGGACTAATTCGAACGATTGGATCAATTTTTTATTAAAATAATATATATAATAAATTAAAATCATTAAACCATTATTTCACTAAAACTTTAAAATAAACATATAAATAACAAAATATTGGTTTAGAGTTGTACATAACCTATAAGTTTAACTAGCTTAGAGTTGTAATTATTTTCAGTTTTACTCTTTATAGGAATAATTTATAACAAAGAAAAAAGTACAATTATACTTTCCTATGCAAGTGATGGAGGTGTCGTGTAGAACCCACACATTCATCTTCTAGTTACAAATTTCCTTAAAGGTAATATTTAACACATGTTTAAACTCCATACTAATATCTAAAAGCAAAAAGTTATGCAAAACAAAATACCACATAACAATCTGTTCTATTCATGTCAAATAGGTATTGCATAAAAAAAAGAGGAAAAAGATTTTAAATATCACAAAAAGTGGGAAAAGGTGAACAGGGAAGCCGACAAGGGGAAGAAAAGAGGGAAAGGGGGAGACAAGACGGTTCTTCTTTCTTTTTTTTTTTTTAATTTCTTTTTCAACTATCTTTAAAAGCAATTTTTTATACAAGTTCCAAGGTGTAAGTCAAAAGAAAAAATAAATCGGGTTGGACTAGTTTTAGCGGCCCAACCATTTTTCCTGGTCCAACCTGGTTTTTATCCGATTTTTTATAAATTCTGATTTATTGTACCAAATCGGACCAATTTTTTCACCGGTTCCGGTCCAAACCAATTTTTAAAACATTGATAACACTTATAAAAAATTCAATTCATTTACATATCTTCAAATGGAAATGGTAAATGAGAAATTTCATTTCAAGGTTTTTCTAATTAATCTTGTGTGATATATGTTAATTTTATTGTTGTTGATGAAGATAAAAGATATAGTAGAGAAATTGCCATCAGAGGTTGCTGATAGCTTAAAGGCAACTTGTACTCAAGCAGAGACATTCTTGATTTGTAGCGACATTCGTGCTTTAGAGTTGTCTTCATCCTCGACAATAGACATCTCATCAAATGATCAATCTCAATCAATAATTGAAGGATCTAGCAGGTATGTGATATAATTATAAGAAACAAAACTTATGATGCGTTAGATAAACTTCTACCCAAAGTGGTAATACTAATCTGATGATTATGATTATTACCATAGCATGGAGAATGGTCCAAAATCTCCTAGAAGCTTAGCGAGGCACAACAATGATGGAGAAGCTGAATTGACAGAACAGTTTGAACATGGTGTTTATGTGACTTTTATTCAGCTTCGCGACAATACCAAGGTTTTCAAAAGGGTTAGGTTCAGGTATGTTTCCATTATTAACAAATGCATGCATCATCATTAAAAGGAAATCGAAAAAGGGTCAAGTACAATTATGATTTTCTATAGATTATCATCATCATCATTCGTATGTAGAATGTTTTTGCCATCCCCATACAAATGACCCAATATCTTAATATAAAAAAAATTATGAAGCTATAAACTACTTGATTATATCATTTATTTTAGAATGATTTCTTTAGGAAAAGGCAATTTGGAAATATTCTAAAACATTTTGAATTTGATCAATTTCAGGTAATATAAAAAAATATGAATAAATCATTTCAAATTGATAATGAAAATAAATCAATTATATGAAAAGGCTTGATTTTTCCACTAAAACATGGTTCATTTTAATTCAATTATCTGTTATGAGTGATCATCCTTTTTTATATTTTTTACTTCTACAAGTTTTGCGACAACTAAAATGTTGCCATAGGTATTATTATCACATTCTTAGTCAAGATTAATAAACATGAAATTTATAAAGTTAAAGTTGTTTCTTCTTTTTCTTCTTGTGGAATAAGTGAAATAAATGTTTTTTTACCATAAAAAATTTGTATATCTTTTTCTTTCTTTTCCATAGATTTTACCAATCAGGAAAAATAAAAATATTTATATTATGATTATGCCACTTTTTTAATCTAATACACAAAATAATTTGCATTTTTTAATATACTTTTTTCTTTTTTTCTATCCAAATCAAATTTTGATTTGGATAAAAAAATAATGAATTTATGTTATGTAGTCACGAATGAGAATGATTTCTTTGCGAAATTGGTTCCGGGGGAGCTATTGCGATTATGTGAAGAATGTGATTTCGTAGTACAAGAGTAGTTATGAGATTGTATTTAATTCACTTGGAAGACAACAAAATGGAATTAATATTTCAGACAAGTAGCAACAAAGTTTCTTCCTTTATTTATCTTAATTTATTTTCATTATGTAAATTCATAATTGAACTTATTTAATTTCTTGAAAGAATATTCAAGACAAATGTTACAATTCACGATGTTGTTATTTGATCCTTTATTTAACATGTGTAGCAAGAGAAGGTTCGCTGAGCAACAAGCTGAAGATTGGTGGAATAAGAACAAAGAAAGGGTGTTCAAGAGATACCATTATCCAAGTCATGGCGCTCTTCCAACATTACCTGCAGTTGCATCAATAGATAAAGAAGATTCGTCAAATCCTCCCATTTGAGAACCTTTACCATAAATAAACAAATCAGTAAATATACAACTCCAACAATGGGGGTGTGTGAGTCCTCGACGACAATTAATAGCTTTCAAGAAAAATGTTGATGTGTTGGATTCCACACATGGTGATGCACATGCTAGAGCCATCAGATGCGATTCATCTACTTAGACTATCCATAATATATGGAGTCTGATGTTCAAGTTTTCATGTGCATCAAGAAATATACTTAGTGCCCACATGTCCTGCTACTTAATTGCATGTTTAACTAACTCTTGCTTCGTGGCATTGACATGCACAACACCAAGAGAGAGATTTAGTGTAGAGATATGTAAAGATAAGAATACTTGTTATAGATTTACCAATGCCAAAGAATTTAATGATCAAGATTCATATGTTAAATGCTTGCAAATTCTACTGGCCTCTTCAAACATTTGCAAAAGTTGCTAATTTGTTATCTTATGTAGGAAAGTAAAATTTTATTCTTTTTCTTGTTTGTCATGTTGATTTGTCACTTAGATATTTCATCATAAAGTGTTTCCTAAGACTCCATTGTATTCAATCACTAATGGTGGATAATTGAAAAAAAAGGAGTAAGCTTACATATGTTTTGTAACGTCTAGCTAACACTTTCTTTTGTTATGATAACAAACTATTCACTTAAAAGAATAGTGAACTAAAGGATTGTCTAACTTAATTTAAACTACTTGGTTAAATGAATATGTTATTGTCTTTGGTGGTAGAAAAATAATAGAGTAGTCGGTTATTAGAAATCAGTCATAAAGTATATGTAACATTCTGTCTTCTTTTTTTTTAAATGGATCAAAATAGACTCAAAAGCAATGAGATCTCGAGGGCAATCTTGTCCTCTAAACGAGGAAGAAAAGGTAAACTAAAATACCCCTAAAAACAAAAGCATCTTATGGGCATTGTTATCCTTTGGCAAAAAGTAAATTGATGGACCATAATACCCTCAAAAGAGGGGGTAGTTAGAGGGCATTTGGACTTTCAGAAAAATGAAAAAAATAAAACCCCCAAACCCTCCCTCATTTTCTTCCTCCAATTTCGAGCAGCCATTTCTCTTTCAAACTCTCCACCACTGTCATCTTAGGAGCTCAAGAAGAAGGAGAATAGTAAGAGGGAAGGAGGACTAGAGCTTCATCCATTGGAAGAAAGCTCAAGAGAAGAAGGGGAGAAGAATAAGAAAGATTGGATTCAAAGGGTTTTTGGACAAAAACCCTAGGTATGTAAGGGTGAACCCCTTCCAATCCATTTAACCTATGGATTAGAAGTTTTAACTTATAGGTTTGATTGATGTGGCATAAATGGATCATTTATTAGATTCACAATCCTCATGAACTTTTCAGCCCTAAATATTGTTGAGCATGTGGCCTCTTAATGTTAAGTGGATGTATGATGATAGTTATCTATTTAAAGATTAGAAACATGTTTACCCTTAATCTATCCAAAATTATGTACCATGTTCCAATGAGCTTTTGAACATGTTTTATTGTCCAAAACATATGTATAATATATGGTTGTGAAGATTTTGAATCTAGTTTTTGCAGGTTTTGGTTTCAATCTAATTGGATCTATGTATAGAAATTATAGGACAAATAGTGATCCTTTGTTAAGTTGTGTCGGGCAGCAGCGAAACTAACTTCTAAAATGCACCAAAATTTCATCTTATTGAATCTGAGCATGAAATTTATGAAGTGGATTAAGTCATCCTTCTACAAAGCTTGGATTCATATCAAAAGGAGATTCCTATATGATGTTATTAAAGTTTTAAGGCTCAGTTGTCAAATTGTCTAACGTGTGTACCTTATTGTTCTTGTAAGAATTTATGAGAGTAAACTATAAAAGGATAAATCTGAGAATTTTTTATGTTATTGCCCTATGGGTCTATTGCGGAATAAAATTGGAATAACTCAATTTAATTATGTGTAGAGTGAGTTAAGAATTTTTAATCGAAAGCGTATCATTCTATCCACTACCCAAGATAAGTATATAAGGGTGAACCCATTCTCATTCCATCAAGCAAATGGAATGAGAGATTGAGCTTTATCTTATTTCATTGGATTAGAATCAATTTAATTTTATCAATTTCATTGGATATGTATGGTTTCATGTTTTTGTTCATCGTTATGGATTTTAGTGAAAGGTGGAAGTCGATACAAGAGTTTAAGAAAGATATGCATTAAATAAAATGTGACATTGTTTATTCGAATTTATGTGTGTTCATGAACCCTAAATATGCTTCATTTAGGGTATATGTAGAACGATCTTAGATATGGATGCCTTTGTGGATGGGAGCTTAGAATGATCGTTCTCATGGTTTTGAGACCTGGACCGGTCGATCGGATGAACGATCGGTCGAGTTTTTGATGCTATATGACTATGGATATAGACTTTCTATTCAGATCGGTTGTCCGGTTGAGTGGATTGGTTGATCGCTCCCAAGGTAAAATGATGATTGAAAGCCTCTAGTTCTAGTTTGATCGATTGACCGATCAAGGGTAATATTTTGATTGGTCATAAGCATGTTAGACTCTGTTTGATTCGGTCGAGTCGTCAGTCGAGTGGACGAACATTATAGTGTGATCGATCTTTGAGTTGGAGGTCATTGTTTCCTTCGGTTGACCTATCGATTGACTAGGCGGGTCATCTGGTCGCAATTTTCCCTTGGTTGTATAACTGATCGACCGATCGGGCCAAAATGCCTTATTTGAATATTTAATTCATTAATTCTTTTATCAATTGTCAATTACTTGATGCTATACTATGTTATGCCATGTTTATTGCATTTGTTGACATGCTATTTATTGATTCACCTAGAATTCGATTATGTATACTAAGCTGTAGAATTAAAATGAATCATCGTATTGAAATGGCACATTGAGGATAAGTACTTGGCTCTTGCTGGATGGATATGGATTATTGTGTGTGCCCGCGTGATGATGGTAATGGGAATGACATGTGTCATGATTCCGATTTAAACTGAAGTTTGTGACTCATTACGGACGATCAAATGAAATTAAGAAAAATTAGGAAAACATGATGTAAATATTTTTCTTATATAAAGCATAAGGAATAAAAATATATCATCAAACAAGTTACACAATGTTATGATGATCATTTAGAGAAGACCAATACTCTTAAGTTTTACATTTCACAAAAATGACTTTGTTGTCGATACAACTTACTTTGACAAAATAATAATAGAAGGACATGAGAGACAAAAATTTTCTCATCTTACCACGAAGAACATTATAGAATCCTTTAAAGAATATCACCTTGCACGATCCCCAAAGACCTATCATTACAAGAAAATTGACGATTAGCAACGCTCAGTAGCATCGCAAATTATGGTGACGCTAAATTGACGCCACTAGCGCCGTCACGGCGTCCACGTTGCGCCCCAACTAAGAGATGCTATTTGCCTCTCAATAGCAGCTCATTATCATTAGTTGTTCCTAGATATTCAGGAATTAGACGCTAACGAAGGCGCCTTGGAGACGCCAGGTAGACGCCATTATTGCGTGCCATGAAGTGAAAATACGCAGGAGAATCTAGCGCCATTCTCGCGTTGAAATCGCTCGATGCTAACCTCGCGTCGCACACATTGTGACTCTAGGGAGACTCTATCTGGCGTCACAAATGAAATGACGCTATGTAGATTCCAATGTGATTACTTGGAAATAGATAACTATATATAGGCTATCTATATTTATATTGCTATTTGTTTTATATTTAAACCCTAATCCCCATATATTATCTATATTATATGTTAATCAATAAATAAATTAAATATCATATATGTATCTTCAACATATATATATATATATTCCTACATGATTACCTATATTATATATATGCACTACATGATTACATATATATGTATTTCTACGTCATAGGAGTGTTCCTAAATATATAATTTGTTACCTATACTATATATGTTATTTATGCATACAATATATATCATATCTTAATTATGCATATATTATTTTTATATTCTTAATCATGAAATTATGATGGTTGAATTAAGAGAGTGATTTGCTATAAATTATGCTCACTGTGGAGACTCAATAGCGTCTACTTAGCGTCTAATTAGAACCGTCGACATTGTCGAAGTCATGATGACACTATTGGCATCTCTATAGCGTCGCCATCTTGAGACGCGAATAAGCTTGAGATGCTAGTTCGGCGCTACGGGGTCGCTAAACCACTCTAGCGACTCAATAGCGTCTGTATTATGTCGCCGTAGCCGACTTTTTATCATACTCGCTTAATCGGGAACATATAGACATATAAATCCGCGTATATACTTATACTTATATATAATAAGTACATATATACATATTATTATCACTTAATCTCACACATATATATAAACATATACATACATATATACACTTGAAATACGTATACATATACACGTTATCTATATATGACTCGCACATGTATAGACATATACATACACGTATATATTTATAATACATATAGATAAACACATTGTTGTGACTTAATCTCCCACACGTAGACATATACATATGCATATATATATCACACACACACACATATATATACACAATTTTGTTATAGACACATATACATATGGACTTATAATTTTATATACATACATGATAGATTGTTGGAAGGGAGTAAAACAACTGAAATAGGGCACAATGCGATGAGACGCTATATTGATAAATAAAATTACATATATAATAGAAAATTAGAAATAGAAAAATAATTAACGTCTCTTTGGCATCACAATTTTGAGATGCTAAATCTAAATAGACGCTATGATGTCGCTACAGTTACTTAGCGACATATAAGCTTCTCTATAGCGCCTCATTAGCCGAATTTTTATTACCCTTTTTTAATGGGGTGCCTATATAGCATCTACGTAGCGTCGCGGTAAAATGAGATGCTAAAGAATTTACTTAAATTCCTAACCCCTCTTCTTCATTTTCACTGTTTACTGTTTACTATTACCCCACCGACGCCCGACGCCGACGATCGACTCCTCCACCGCCTCTGCCTCTGCCGCTCTGCCTCCTCTGCCGCCCTGCGCCGACCTCCGCCGTCTCCTCTACCGTCATTCGCCTCCTCCGCCTTCAACCTCCTTCGCCTCCTCTGCCTCTACCGCCTCCACCTCCGCCTCCTCCACTGCGCCCCTCCGCCGCCCTCCACCGTCGCCTTCGCCTCCTCCACATGCCACTCCTCCACCGCGCCGACCTCCGCCTCCGCCGCCCTCCACCTCCACCGCCTCCTCCTCCTCCTCCTCCTCCTCCTCCTCTTCCTCCCTCTGCTTCCTCCGCCCGCCGACTGTGCTCCTCTGTCGGCCGTCGCCCATCTCCTTCCTCCACCGTTGCCCGCCGCCATCCCTCTCCGGTTAAGAAGGTACGAGCCCGCCACCATGTTAAGTTAATTACTAATGCATGTAAGTTAAATACTACTTAATTACTTGAAACTATTGTTGTTAAGTTAGTTACTAATGCAATGTTAAGTTAAATACTACTTAATTATTTGAAACTATTGTTGTTAAGTTAGTTACTAATTCATGTTAAGTTAAATACTACTTATTTACTTGAAACTATTGTTGTTAAGTTAGTTACTAATGCATGTTAACTTAGTTGCTAGAACCTCTTTTTGATAAATTTTTTTCATTATTTTATAACCTCTTTTTGATCATGTTCTCATAAATTTTACTAAGGATGTACTTCGACATTCTTGGTGATAAAATGAGATTATGATTCGACGATGAAGTACTTGAAACGTGTGATTTTGGACTTCGTAATTTCAAAATCACACGTTTCAAGTACACAAATTTATTGACATATGGCTTAATGTTGTTCGTTACAGAAATATGGCAAATGCAATATTTAGATACTTTCCGATTGTTCCAAGATAACAACGACTATTTCTTTCTGAAAAAATTGCATCATTTATGAGGTGGCACAGAGAAGGGGCATATGATGATCAAAATTCAATTACACATCCTTCGGATGCGGAGGCATGGAAATGATTTGATGCACTTCATCCGGCTTTTTCTGCAGAATCACGCAATGTTAGAATAGGACTTTGCACCGATGGCTTCAACCCATTTGGCTCATCAAGTACTACTTATTCATGTTGGCCAATTTTTGTGACACCTTATAATTTGCTTCCAAGCATACGCATGAGACAAGATAATATATTGCTTACCTGTATGATTCCAGGTCCTCGATCTTCTGATAAAAGTTTAGATGTTTACTTAAGACCTTTGATTGATGAACTCAAGATGTTGTGGGAGGATGGCGTGATTACCTATGACAAATCTAAAAAGTAAAATTTTATTATGAGATATGCATTAATGTAGACCATAAGTGATTTTCCGGCATATGGAATATTCAATGGTTAGAGCACAAAAGGGAAACTTGCTTGTCCCATATGTGGAAAGAATATGAAATCATTTTATTTGAAAAATTGTAGGAAAGTTTGCAGGTTTGATCATCTTAGGATGTTTTTTCCATTGGAGAATTCGATGTGTCGTGATCGAAACTCATTTAAAAAGAATACATCTGAGAACACTTTGTCTCCAACTCATTTGACGGGACAAGAATTGCTAGAGCAAGTAAACAAGCTTAGTGAAGTCTCATTCGGACCGAAGGCCGGTAGTTACAAGCAAATTGGGTTTGGAAGTGAACATAATTGTGAGGAAAAAGTATTTTTTGGGAGTTGTTTTATTGGTCTTCAAACTTGGTACGTCATAATTTGGACTTCATGCATGTGGAGAAGAACGTATTTGACAACATCTTCAACACTATTATGGATGTTAAAGGAAGAACAAAAGATAGCATACAGGCTCGCGAAGACATGAAATTAATATGCAAAAGACCAGAGTTAGATATCATTCATCTTCAAAATGGTAAATGCAAAAAGCCAAAAGCTACTTATGTCTTGAGCAATGATCAAAGAAAAGTGGTTTTCAAATGGGTAAAGAAATTGAAATTCCCCGACGGATATGTATCAAACATATCTCGTATTTAACTTAGACAATGGGAGGATACATGGGATGAAGAGTCATGACTATCATATTTTTATGCAAAGGCTGCTTCCAATTGCCTTTAAAGAACTTTTGCCAAAGGCCATTTGGGAGGTTTTAACAGAATTGTCTATGCTCTTTAAAAAGCTTTATGCATTCATCGTTCGAAAAGAAGATATCTCTCGGCTAGAAGCTTCTATTGTGATTACCCTGTGCAAGGTTGAGAAGATATTTTCATCTTCTTTCTTTGATTTAATGAAACATTTGATTGTACATCTACCATATGAAATAAAAATTGTGGGTCTGGTTCAATATCGATGGACGTATCCTTTCGAAAGGTGCATGTTATATTTGAAAAGGAAGGCAAAGAATAAGGCAAAAATTGAAGGCTCCATATGTGAAGTATATTTCATTGAGGAGGTGTCAAACTTTACTTCCAAATACTTTGAGCCACACATACAATCACGACACACTCAAGTTCCAAGAAACGATGATGGTGGTGAAAGAGAAGTTGACATGAATATTCTATCCATCTTCAAATACCCATGTCGCCTTCGGTATAGGACGCAAAGTTATCTTGAATGACAGATATCTCATCGTTGTTGAGAATTATGTTCTTGCAAATTGTAGCTAAGTGACATCGTATCTCGAGTAAGACAATTTGTTATATAATTTAAAGTTAATTGTTGCTATATGATTCATTAATTAAAAACTATGAATTCAGGAAATTTGAAGAATTACAGCGAGAAATCAATCCGTTAGTTTCAAACGATGAGTTATTGAAACTACGAGATGAACATTTTGCTGATTGGTTGAGATGTGAAGTGAGAAATCTTTCCACTTGTTCTTAATTGTTATAAGTTCGTAACTTATTATAAATTTTTTAGTTATTTTTCTTGTAGGTTATTAATGGCTCAGTCACAAAGAACAAAATACGAGATTTCGGTCATGGCCCGAAGAAATAAGTTCTTAGCTACTACGGCATCATAGTCAATGGATATCGGTTCCATACAGAAGAATATAGCCAACAACGTTCAACTATTAATAGTGGCATATGTGTTTGGATCGATCAAAAGTTTAAATTGGTGGATATTAACCCTCAGTCGAGACTTCAATCATACGATCCATTCGTATTGGCGGAACAAGCGCAACAAGTGTACTACACTAAGTATCCACCGAAAAGAACCAAGGATGAATGATGATTGACATACAATGTGAGGAGTAGACTATTCTTAGCAAAAACAATGGTAGATGACAATGAAACATCATTCGTACACAACGATGTGCCCATGGATGATTAATATCAAGAAGATAAAGTGAATGAGACGATTGATGTGACCGATGGAGTTGAGAATTTTCAATTGGTCGATGACGCTGAGTCAATGGAAGAGTTCAATTTAAACGACCTCTTGGAAGTGAACTTTGATAATTTCGTTGACGATGACTTGAACCAAGATTATAGCGATATTGATGAAGATGATGAAAATGAATCAGAATACGAAACAAGCGAATGAATTTCGTAGTTATTCTAATAACATAAGCTTTTTACTTCTTTTTCAAGTTATATATGGTTACCGATAATAAGAGAAGATTATTACTTTTTTCAGTCATCGTTACTAGGGGTCGAGCATCTAGGTCATCTCGCTCTTCCAGGTGTTCACTCTAGATGAGTCGGTCATCACAACCACCAGGTAATATATTTATTGCCAGCTACTTATTTATAGTTAATTATAATAGTTAAATTCATTTTTTAATAATATCAATTCCTTCGCCACCGACAGGGCACGTAGCCGGATCGTCACATAGTAGGCGATCCATTTGTGGGTCTGCTCCGCGTATCACTCTAGGTACGTGACACATTATAGTCGATACACAGTAGGAGATAAAGTTTTTTAAATATTTTTCTTTTGTGACAGTTGCTCCACCATTGAAGAGGGGTTACACGATAATGGGGTGGTCACAATGAATAATATTGCTCGACCGTAAGTTAAATAAGTTGTACAAATTTTGTTATAGTTTTGGTTATCATTGAAAATTAGTTCTTCTTTATAATTGGCAGGACCACTTTCATACCCGCTAGTACCATGCATAATGTTAGGGCTCTCGTTCTTTCCCACTTGCCGAAAGGGGCAGGATCCTAGAAAGATGTCCCAATTCAAGTTCGGGATGACATCTTTCGAGCCTTTGCGGTATGATCTTCTATTTGAGTTATATAATTTGATTTATATTATTTTAAAATTACTAAGTTTTAACGTATTTTGTAGGAGGGAAATCAGTTTCATCCGGATCTTAGTTTAGGGATGATCCGGAGAGCTTTTGAGGAGGTCGTTGTGAAATGCCTCCGAAATTGATTATACAAGTTTCGTAAGGTCGTCACGTCCGTCGATCTCACTTTAGAGTAGGGCATACAAAGATGCCTAAGGCATATTAGGCGCTCGGTTTGGGAGTCCTTATGTAGGAAGTGGTAAGTATGTTTACTTGTAAATTATTTTTATTAAATTTATAGTTTTTGAAAGTGTAAGTATTTGATGTTCACAAAGGACGGATGAACGATAGCAAAGTAAGTCAGAAAAAGTAAGAGTTAACCATCTTTCGAAGCCCGATGCCCACATCCACACGAGGGGGGGGGGGGGGGTCGATGCGATTTGACGAGCATCGACGGCACATGGTAATTTACATATAAATTCAATTTATCAAACTTTTGACTTATACTTATGTTATCAAATTTGAAACTTTATTATAGGAGGAGAAAGAAGGCGGTCCCATTGACTTTCGTGTGATCTATGAGGCAACGCATAAGAGCTGGAAGACAAACGACTTAGTCACGCCCACTGCTCGTAGGCTTCTGGTAAGTCTCATGCCATGGTCATTTAGTTGTTGACGTTAGTGCACTATTTTTGAAATACACAATGTTTATATTTTTTAGGATGAGTATAATACAAAAATGGCTGAAAAGTATGGAGATGATCCGAGTACTCAGCCACCAGGTAATGTTTCTTCATGGTTTTGTCATGTTTTTAATTTATGTATTTCTTGATATATAATTTATATATTATATGATTATATAATTTTTCTATTTCGTAGAGGACCCTACTGTTTGGGAGGAGGTAGCCGGCACGACACGAGGGGATACTTGCGTGGCTTCGGCACAATCGCTCAGATACCTAGGAGGATCGGAGGATATGTAGGCGGTCCATCTACTCCGAGCTCATCCGTTGCACATGATATGACTCAGCTATCACAGCAGCTATCGCAATAGTTATCAGAGCAGATATCGTGGCAGGTGTCGTAGCAGTTGTCGCAGTAGTTGGCTCCGCTATTGTAGGCAATTTAGGGATTGATCCCGACGCAGAATCCATCCCCGCGAGGCCATGGACCGAGCACGTCTGGGTCCAACATCTGGAATGATAACAATAGCTCCCAAACCTAGGATAGAAACAAACCATGAATACAAACTATGCTTTTGTTACTTATAGACTTAGATATACATATAGTTTGTTAGTATAGTTTATTACTTTTTGTATTCTTATGTTAAATATTATGCATGTGATGCTTTTATATTACCTGTGATGCTTTTATGTTGCTTGTGATGAATATCAATGCATTTTTATATGCATTATATAATTGTATGGTGTGGGAAGGGAAAAAAATGAGGTTGGTATGGGTAAAAAAAATCTGCAAGTAGCACCTCCATAGCGTCACATTAGCGTCGCATACGTCGTCGACTCTGAGTTAAATATATCGTTCTTAGCGCCATATTCACATCTCATTGACGACGTGGATACCATCATATTTGTGTCACTGTAGCGCCGAAATAGCGCCTACATTAGCGACTCGTGGGCGCCGGAATAGCGTCTCAGACTTAGCGCCACCTGCTCGTCGAAGTAGCGATGCATTTCTTCTGCGCCCAGTCGGACACCACGCGTCTTAATAACATCGAGATAGCGTCAACACGTAGTGCTAGTAGCGTCTCATTTTTGTTGACTCTATCGTGATGCTAGTAGCAACCGATTTCTAGCATCCTATAAATGCGGCGCTAGTTGGACGTCAATGAAACGCTCTTCATCACGGAGACGTAATAGCGCCTCCCTAGCATCGCAAGTCGTGGGTCTCTATTACTCGATTTTCTTATAGTGTATATTAATTTGAAAATGTTAGAAACAATAGCTAAAATAGCTCAGTAAGTTGATAACTCATAACCTATATGTTACCAACTAATTAATTTGAAGAGACATGAAAAAGCATGCAATAATCACACTATCATTGATGTATTTCAAAGTTACATATCTTCTAATTCAAAAGCATCACACTCTTTGCGATCATTATCATTTAAACATATCAAATATATGTATTCAATAGACCCTCTAATATGAATGCATAGATTACCAATTGGTCAGTTTGTATAGTCGGTAGGTGTACTCTAGAGGTGTATCTCATCATACACTTAGCTCAATTCTACATCATCCCTTTTGGAGAAGATATCATATAGCGATAGGTGAACTTTAGAGGTGGCCCCTACGGATTTTAGAGATGGCTCCCACCATGATTTCTCACAATATAACACTTAGCTCCGCATGACATTTAGCTTCAGCCTATCTTATCTCATTTTTTGGGGAATAAAATGATGGATTGGACTTTAAAGGTAGCTCCCATCGTGATCAGCAACACTTAACTCTAACCATCATATATGCAATTGTAGACAAATGCATATGTATGATTCATTATAACAATTATATCTCAAATATCATAAGATGAATCATATGAAATACTCGTGTATTCAAACATAATACAATTGCATTTTATCAAATCAATCCATAACACATCACATATTCTTTTCAATGTACAATCACTCTAACATACTTTTCATAAGAACATGTCCAAAGCATATTCAATAAATATCACAATCAATGTCACCTCGAAACCAAAAGAGTCACATACATAGAGTAGGAGAAATCAATTTACCTTTCAAGAATGATATCAAAAGAATTTTCCTTTTTCCTTTCCCTTATTATTCTTCCAATCTTATAACATTCTTATCGATATTATGGCATGCATGCCAACATGTCCTATATATAGGGACACAATAATGATCAATGCTATTTACCCCTCATGCCTTTCACCCTATAACTTAATTAATTGGTCAATCATTAGAGTGCATCTTGTACATGGTAGATTGCATACCTTGTGAAATAAAATTCATATCTCTTAATATAAATAAAGTCAAATTATTCCAATTTTACTTAGCTCCATATTATAGAAACATTGATCTGTAAAAGTTTGATATTTTATTTCATTTTGGTTGGTACATGGGAAAATCAACGATCAACCTAAATTTCATATTGTTTATGTGTTCTGACAAACTAAGTGGCATTTCTTTTATTATTTATATCAGTTAGTACAACATTCATATTCCATACTTTCAATTTTCTATAAAAGTAGGCTTAATAAGGTGTAATTCATAAAATTCCTAAAATTTATAACTTTTTTAACTAAGCACAATAAATTTCACAAGCACTAACATGATTTGCCCTAAATTTACTTTTGACAAACTAGGGAAGGTTCGGTAAATCATTTATAACATCTCCTATACGTATGCTTTTCATGTGATTCCAATTGTAGATGAATTCTAACCCTAAATTATCAAATAATTCTATAACAAATTCTATTTCATACATAACTTACAAAATCAAATAGTAGTTTTAGAAGACAGATTGATAGAACCCTACAGATGAACACATAACTTTCTTTATAGATATCCTATAAATATAATTCACAAGCCCAACAAAACTAGCCTCATTAAAAATTAAACTCAATTAATGTCATAATTTATACTACCTTATATAAGCCTCAAAAAATCCCATGGTAACATATGTTTAGATTCTATTTCAAAATTTAATAAACATGTATGTAGCTATTGTAACATTTATGTATATTACCATTCAACTTATTTTGAAGTGATTCCAATTGGACCGGACCTTTAGTTAAGTTAGGTGTAAAACACATAAATTTCATATTCTAATTGTAAGAACATAATTTATGGCATAATATCTATTCCATTCTACTAATTCTGCCCGGACAGGAAGACACATGTTTATCAATTTACATATAACCTTTCAGTTACATAAGATTTTATGATAATTATTTATTCTCTGAGAAGTACACTTCTAAGGGATCATGTAATTGATTTTTTTCAGAATTTTTTAATAACAATAATATATTTTGTTAGCCAACTCAACATTTGGCTCTTACAAATTAAAATTGTAACGTATGCTTCTTTATTTGGTTTACAAATTGTAAAATTAATCCTATCAATTCAATCAGTTGATAAAGATGGATTTATTCTAAACATGTAGAAGTTTACATCATGAAGATTAACAACAAACATTAAATGGATCCAACTCATATGAACCTTTGTTAACTTCTCTTTGACTTTCTTTTTCTATTTTTTTCTTCTAATTCTCCTCTCCTCCTTTCTCTCTTATCTCCCCTAACTCGGCCACAGCCAACATGGAGTTCCTTTCATTTTTTTCTCATAGATCTCCCCATTCGGCCAGCTATAAAGAAGATAAGATTTCTTACCTTTGATTTTTTTATACCTTTATGTTGCTCTCCCCATATGTAACCGCCAAGGGTGGTGAGGGTGGCTAAAACGTCTAAACTTGGAGCACATGAGGTATCACTAGGTGGAGGAGTTAGAAGATGAGGTGGAGGCATGTTGTGGTGGGTTTGAGGAGGTAAGATCTAAGGTATGAAGAATCAGGCTTAGAAAGTTAAAAACACAATTATAAATTATTTGTATTGAGTGCTTGAAGCTCACATAACCACTAATTAAATTAATCATTTATTGATTCTCTTCATATTAAATTATTTAATTATTTTGATCTCGTTCTTTAACTATTAGCTACCTAAAAAATTAACACTTGTGATATTTCCAATTACATTAACAACTAATCAAAGAGACATAATAATTAGGTCATATAACTAGTAATTAAATTAATTAACCTCAATTATGTTAGCACTTCATATTTATGCCAAGTATAATTGGCTCCTTGTCATAATTCTAATCACTAGAGTAGTTATCTCACAATAAGATAACAATTAATATTTAATTAAGTTAACTAAGGTGAAATTATTGGTCATTACATCATGCCCATGGTGGTGTCATTTGGGTGCAAGTGTGATATGTGGCTTGGCCAGCCAATGACGCAAGGACAATCAAGTACCTTAACGTATGGATAATGGCTCACTAAAGATTGTTTGAGAAGCTAATCAGATGATTGATTAAGTGTCCAAAACATATTATTATTATTGTGAACTTACTGTGCATTAGAAGATGAAAAAGTTGGATTTTCTTGGTCACTATAGATATGGATAATTTTGCATTAAAAGATGTTAATGCAATAAATATATGGAATTGAAATATGAAACTAAGAATTGGTATTAATGGTTTATGTTGAAATTCTTATTGTTTATCGACTATCATTTTACTTGAATTGTTTTATGGATTATTGAATTACTTATTTTTATGGCCCTTACATAAAATTAATAGGAGGTGGACCCCATACATCTGAGTTCGTGCAAATATGGAAGAGTAGGATGAAGTCGGTCACGAGCTCATGAAGGCATTTAGCATATGGCGTCGGCCTCATGTTGACCTTATTATGTCATAGTGTTTATGGGTTTTTTCTTAGTCGGTCTATGGCCCTACTATGGATCATGTTGGAGTTTGTCATATTTGTAGACTTCAAGTCTTATTATGTATTTGGGCTATCCGCCACGATGGACTTTGATATTATTGGGCTTATTACCATATGGCCATTATGTCTTAACACTTCTGATATATTTTCATGTAGATTAGTTATGTTCATCATTTTTCGCTGCTTAATTTTCTTATATTTCATTGTCATGATGTCAACTATTGCATTGTCTACTGTGTTACATACTACCCACTCGCGACATGTGTCATGGGGCTGATTTCGGAGGCGTTACAGTATAGAAGTTTTTTTGTTATATAAAATGATATAGAAATGCCACTCAATGGACATTTGTGTCACCTTATTTGTATTAAGTTTATTTGGTTGTATCACAAAATTTAGAAGTGATCTAATAGAAACTCGAACCACTATCACACCAGCTAATTTGCATCATTCTACGTCGCGCACTTGGGTATGAAGGGATGAGTCACATAATGAGGTTATTCTACATATTTGTGGTCTTAAACTTGAGCCTTACTTTTTTTTTGGGTGTCGTCTTGGGTCTACTGGTGTCCGAGACTACTAGCACCTGACTAATTCAAAATCAGGAATTAAAGTAGAACATTAATTGTTTATTCTGTGGCCAAAATGATGATTTCAAAACTCGAACCTAAGGCTACTAGCACCTACGGAATTCTTGGGACTCAACCCTACTTCTAGTTAAGTTAATCAACATTGGTTTAACTTAGGTGTTATTTAAACAAGGATAAATTTCTTGAACACGACCTTAGTTGGTAAAAAATGATATTGGTTAAAGAATAATCAATGTGGATAATTTATGCCAATAAGTGTGAAAAATGTTAAAGTTGAACCAAAGTCATCGATAGAACTTAATGAATCTTCATGATTCATAGGTCGAACTATAGTAACAGATCAAAATAATCATTAGAAGTATTTGTGCCAATACATATTAACGAAGACTTGTTATATACCAATGACTACCTTTACCAATGGATATAATCACTACAAGAAATCTATGGAAGAACGACGAATATTAGTGTTGGAATCTTAGCAATGCTAACTTGACACAAATAACATCGAAACATGACACATTAGCGTTAAAAGACAGGAGACGCTATTTGCCTCTTAATAGCATTAAATTAGCTTCGCTATTGTGTTTCAGGTTGTTGACGCCAAAGCTAGCGCCCACTCGGCGCTAGTCACTATTACTATGCGTGCAAAGTGCGAAATGCACGGTGAACTTTAGCGTCGCCTTTTGGCGCTAAACTTTATAAACAAACATCTCACAAAAGGACAATGCTATGTCATCATCTACTTTTGCGCCAACTTCAACGTTATCATAGCGTCGACATGTGGTCGTGCTAAATATACAATGACATGTATTTGCGGTGTTTGATGTCGTTGACGCCAAAGCTAGCGCCCACTCGGCGCTAATCACTATTACTGTGCATGCAAAGTGCAAAATGCGTGGTGAACTTTAGCGTCGACAAAATAAACAAGCATCTCACAAAAGGGGAACGCTATGTCGGCGATGTCTTGTCCTTACTTCCTTTTTTTAGCAACATAGTCTTCAATTGGAAAGGACAATCAAATTAAAAGATCTTTTTTCTTTTTTATGATGACAAATCTTGGGATGTTAATAAGGAATAAAAAATTGACAGTTTAAATAACTCCCATTAATCAATGTTCTCTCTAAATTAATGCATTTAACTTTAAAGTATTTACTTTAGGATACAAACAAGCATATAATTACTACTTAAAGTTTTAAATGCAAGGAGCACATAAAATTTCATCATAGGTGCATATAAATAGAATATATGAAGCATATTGAACTTCATGTACATGGTAAGTAAACAAGATACATCCTTGGTAAAAGAGGAAGTGTAGTAGTATATCCATAATATCATCATCCAAAAGAACACATGTCAGTACAAGCAACTATCACCCAAGAATAGAAGAAAATAGAAAATAGATGTCCATACTTCTTGCCCTTTTGACATCATCAAAAAGGGAGGAATACAACAAAAGACCTTACATGTCGCAAAGTGGAAGAACCAACGGTATATGTCAATGAAGGTCTCATCGTCAGATCCAAAACTCGACACTACGAAGGATATGAGTGAGAAACTAGCCAAAGTAAAGAGTATTAGTGTGGTCATAAACAACATTAATCCTTTACTGAGTGAGAAAAAAGTGATGGACTAGATGAAAGCTAAAGTCAAGATGAGTGGCATTGCCCAAGCGACAATAGAACATAAAGAAAAGGTCAAAGTATGATCAGATCGTGGGGTAATGATGCGACTCAAAATTTGATGACATGCCTTTAAGGTAGGACTAAAGAAGCAATGCATCCGGTTGTTAAGAAAACCATGAACCCTACTTTGTAGAATGAGTTCAAAAGCTCAAAACATAGGAGGATCATCTAAGTCCATTGATAGGGAACAACAACGAGGGAAGAAGAATTAGCAATACCAAACATGTCACAAAAAAATTGAGTAGTGCAGCGAACAAAAAAGCCCAAAACATGAGAACTCACTGGAAGGTGTGTCATAGGAGAAGTTTATGAAAAAGAGATGCATAGGAGGAGTCTCCTTAATGTTAAAAATAGGAACCATCAAATTGTCACAAACCATTAAACAGGGAGTCCTAATTAACCAAATAAGCTCGATCAACTTCTTGGTTTGCAAATTGAATGTGGAATGATGTGGCCATCTTAAGACTAAAAAACTATGTCTCATCAATGCAACTTTGAAGAGTATAATGGAATTGGGAAAGAGAAGTGGAGGTCAAGGTCTCACGATTAGCTCGCCAACTTCTTCTAGCATGATGCACAAACTAAAGAGGTACAATCAACGAGAAATGACAATAAAAGAATTTTGACAAACACCTAATGTGCACACACAAAAATGGATTCAAGTATTCAACAATGAGGGCAAATCTACGATGCAAGAGGGTTGTGATAAACCGATTGTGTTGAGGACAACAACGACAATTTGGACAAAAAAAATTGGACACAAGAAATAGGAATGAGGTTTATGATTTACACACAAATTCAAAATAAGGAGAAATGGAAAACCTAGGGTTTGTGGATGAGTGGAGAGGGTCGAGAGGATGATGCCCACCTGGAATAGGGTGACCAATGACGACAAGAATGAATGGGCGGTAGAAGAACAACAAAAGCAAAGAAAAAAGACACATGGCAAAGAGTAGAAAGATTCATCAACATCGGAGAATCATGACACTGATAGGTGGAGGGTGGCGGTGCTTGTAGCGATGGACAGACACCCTAGACATTATTTGAATTATTTTGAGTTTCAAAATACTTGTGCAGATCTGTCTATCTTGAAGTTACTAGAAAATATAATTAATCAATATTCTAACACAAGATATGACAACAAATGGTGGTATTATAAGTTTCTTTTAACCTTTAATTCCTATTTTCAAAGGTGATCATTATTCATTTTGAAGTATAAAAATGAAGATATTGTTCATGTCACAAGATATTTGGGATTTGATTGAGAATGGATATGCAAATTCCAAATGAAGAAGGGAAACTAAAGGAAAACAAAAAGAAGGTGAAAAATGCTTTGTTTCTTATCCAGCAAGTTACGCATGAAACTATTTTTTGCCGAAACAAAATGGCAACTCTAAATCAAACATGGATATTTTACAAAAAGAGTATCAAGGAACATTAATGTACATAGTTAAACTTTAAACTCTTCGTCTAGATTTTAAAATATTGTTTATGAAACAAATGGGTTTGTTTAAGAATTTTTATCAATAGTAACAATTGTGATTGTACAAAATGAGATATTATGGAGAAAATTTGATGATAAAACTATTGTTGTTAAAGTTTTGAGGAGTTTGACATCAAATTTTGATTAGGTAGTTGCTGTAATTGAATATTCTAAAGATTTTTTTCTATAAATTTTGATTATGTAGTTACTGGAATTGAATATTCTAAAGATTTTTTTTCTATGTTTTCTTTGATGAACTAATGGATTCTTTAAAGAACATGAAGTAAAAATGAGCATAGTTACAAAAAGTTGAAGAGAAATCTTTCCAAACCAAAATATAGAAACACTTGGATCTAATACAATAGATGTTGTGGTCGTGGCAAATTTTGTGGAAAAGGCTGCGAAAGATGTCATAGTAGAGAAAATTTTGATGGACAAAATGAGTAATATCCAATTCTATACCATAAAAAACATGGGCATATGAAGTAAATTGTTGGTCCATGGCAAAACAAACAAAGTTCTTGAAAAGAAAGAAGAGTAAAGTAAGTTGTTTATGGCTTATTCGATGTTACAAATAAAGTTTGTTTTTAGATAATAATTATTCTAACTATATGACTTGAATAAGATCATTGTTTAAGGCTTAATGAGTAAAAGGAAAGACAACTCAAATTTGAAAACAATAAACTTATGTAGGTTGATGGTGAAGGCACAATTGCTATTAGGCAGAATGATCGTAAAGAAAAAGTTCTCATTTTGTTCTTTATGTTCCTAATTTGAAGAATAATTTTTTAATGATTGGACATTTAATGGTAAGTGGTTATTTTATTTTATTTGATAATGAGGTCTCTTTGGTTAAAGATAAGAAATTTGGACATATGATTGTAAAAGTTTTTATGGCAAATATTGTATGTTTCCACCTGAATTTTCATATTTTTGTGCATTTTCAACTTAACAAGTTTTTGAATGTACACTCAGTAATTTGAGGTATGGTAGTCTACATATTAATTAACTAAAATTGTTAAATAGATCGAACATGGTTGTCGGTCTTTCATAAATTGACTCTTTTACTAAGTATGTGAAGGATGCATTTTTGGAAAACAATGCAAAAGATTATTTACCGAAGGAAGATTCTACAAAGAAAATATCCTTTGATAGTTATTGAGGCGGATTTATGTGCACCTATGTAAACAAAATCATTCAACCATAGATAATATCAAGCATTTTTTTATTAGTGATTACCCTAGCATGAATTTGATACAATATTTGAAGCAAAAATATGAAACATTTGATGTATTAAAAAAATTCAAGACTTTGGCGGCGAATGAAAGTGTTTCTTATATAAAAGTTCTTCGAACATATAGAGGTGGTGAATTTTTTTTGAAGAATTTAACTATTTTTGTGGAGAACATGTTATTCAAAGGTAGCTTACAACATATACACAACAACAAAATGATGTCGAACAAAAGTCAAACAATTATGAAACTGGTAAGAAGATTATTAAAGGAGAAGAATATTTCCAATACTTTTTGGCCTAAAGTAATTGCAATTGTAGTATATTTATTGAATATTTCTCTAATAAAAGCAATGCAAAATCAAACTTCTTATGAAGTTTGGAAAGGTAGCAAACCTAAAGTACACCATTTGAAGATTTTGGATGTAAAAATTGTCAAAAGCTAGATGAAAAGTTTAAAAAATATATTTTTGTTGGTTATTCTGATCAATCCAAAACTTATTCATTATATAATTCTTATACTAATAAAGTAATTCTTAGTAGAAATATTATTTTTTATGAAAGAAGCAGTTGAATATAATAGGATAAAAATAAAATTGATGTGGCTGACTTACAAATTGAGTTTTATACAAAAATAGATTAAAATGAAACAATTGCAACACTTTTGGCAAGTAATGAATCTGTTCTAGATAGTGTTGGTACAAAATGCATCTCTAAATTTTGCACCCAGGAAATTTGTTCTTTGCAAAAAATATATGATTCTTGTGTTTTAGACCCACATGTTTGCAAAAAGTAGAAGAGAAAGAAAAATGAATACAATAAAATAAGAAATGATATCTATTGAAAGAAATCAAACATGAGAATTAGTTGATATGCCCAATAATAAAAATATAATTGATTTGAAATGGGTATTTAAAAATAAATATCATACAAATGGAAGCATTCCAAAGTACAAGTAGAAAAAAGTTGTGGACAACAACAAGGAATAGATTTCGAAACAAAATTTCTTTCATTAATCATCTTAAAATAGTAAGATTATTATTGACCTTAACTGCTCAATTGCAATGGCCAGTTTATCAACTTGATATAAAATCAACATTCTGAATGGTGATTTAAATGAAGATATTTATTATTGTCAACCTGAAGATTTTATTATCAGTGGCAAGGAGGACAAAGTTTACAAGCTAGGAAAGGCTCTCTATGATCTAAAGCAAGCTCCTCGTACATAGTATAGTAAAATTCATTCATTTTTTGTTGACAGTGATTTTTGCTAAAGTGAAATTGAGACAACACTATTTTAATGAAAAATTATGTGCTAAATTTATTATATTTCCTTTTAAATCGATGATATTCTTTATATGGAATCTTATCAATTGCTTATGTATGATTTTAAAACATGCATGCTGGTGAATTTTGAAATGACCAGTTTGATATTATTAAAAAAAAATAGTGTAGAAGTGAAGCAACGTGCTCATGGCATATTTATTTTCCGAAAAAAGTATGCTATTGATATGTCGGACATGTTTAATATGCACAATTGCAAAGCTAAAGCTACTCTTATATTAATTGTGAATGAAAAGGTTAGACTTGGTGATGATACATGTCATGCGCTGATGAAGAACAATTAGAATTGATGGCTTGATATTTTTGACTCACACAAGATGCATTTGACTCATACAAGATCAAATATCCTTTTTTAGTCTTGTATACAGATTTATACATTTCCCATGAAAAGCATCATTTTGTGGTGGCCAAGCTTATTCTAAGCTAAAATAATGGACTTTGGTATTTTCTATTCTAAAGTTTCTAATTTCAAATTGGTTGTGTTTATTGATAGTGGTTGAGCATGATCTTTGAATTACTTTCAATCTTAAATCTAATGCAATATCATGTTGTTTGAAAACACAAGCAACAATATCTCTCTCATCTTTTGAAATATCAGATCTGGTGGCAACCGGACATATTGGTCATTGTCGGTCCCCTAGTGGTGGATTCGGCCGCAAGTGGTCCGATTCGGCCGCATACGACGGACTCACCGCTTGGTGGGCAGATTCAGCAGTAGACAGTCGGATTCAACTACCACCTCCTTCTCTCTCTCTCTCTCTCTCTCTCTCTCTCTCTCTCTCTCTCTCTTTCTCTCTCTCTCTCTCTCTCTCTATTGCAGCCAACTCTGACCTCCTTCTCCCTCTTTCTCAGTGGCGGTCCGGTAGCTGGCAGCCAATTTTTTTATATTTTAAAATAGTTTTCAACTGGCGAACCCGTTGAAAAACTTTGACAAAGTTTCTCTTGTCGAAATGATCATTGGGCAAGCCCTATCGAAAGTTTCAATGAGGGCTACCTGTCGGACTTTTTGATGGCAGGTTACAATTGAAAGTTATGACTGGTGTCCAATCGTCGGACAGTCTGATGAGTATCACCCTCGGAAAGTTCGATGAGTGCTTTTACATCAAAAGGTTTGGCAGGTGTACCCATCGGAAGTTACGAAGGCTATAGTCCTTCAGAATTTCCAACGGGAACCACCCGTCGGAATATTCGAAGGATGTCTTTACGAAGGCACTTCCAGTCAAAAATATCGATGGATTTTAGCACCCGTCCAAAAATTTTTATCGATGAATGATTTTTTTGACGACCGGCGTCAAAAACTCAAGTTTGTGATGGATTTCATAGAGTTTCCGATAGATTTAACTATCAAAAATCCTCTTACATATGTTAGGTTAATGTTAAAAACACATGAACAAAATCTTGTAGACAAATTGTATTGTAATGTTATCCATCATATGAAATAGATGGTGACAATTTGTGGAGAAATTCCTAGTTTTCCCCTTACTTACACAATATTACACAAAGACAAATGGTCACACAACATATAAAAAATACTTATAATTTCGGTTCAAATATAGAAAATCAAAATTATTAGTAATGTTAATTAAAAAATGCAACATAATGTATATGTAAACATAATCATATTTTTAAATAGAAGTATCACGGGACCAATGAGAGAGTGACATCACACCGACTTAGATTCTTTCAACTTTTATTTGTTCAAATTGCTTCAGGTTCAAAGATGTTTAATAATAATTAGTCTCAGCTTAAATCCAAATCCGTAAGCAAGCTATCTCTCATCACCTTCATCATGACTACATTTTTTGCGGTGACAATTTTGTTTATCTTGGGCTATTCAAAGTGGCTTTGCAGTCATTTATGAAAAATCTGTGCAAATACATAATCATCAATTTTTGAGGTTCCAAACAACCATATTATCCAACAACAAATCACACAAATAATCTTTACACATCTGTTAACCACGCTAAATTGGCATGATAGAAAAATAGAGATATATTAGGTTTTAACACAAAAATACTAGGAAAGGGAAAAAATATCGAGTGTTCAACTGGTTTCAGCTTTCAGGTTTTCCATTAAGGTAAAATAATGGGGACTCAGCTTTCAGGTCTTCCATTAAGGTAAAATAATGGGGACTTAGCTAGAGGAAGGCGGCAGTGTCAGGGTAGGCGCATAGTTGGGATTTTTTAGGGGCAGCTCGGATGAAGAAGGACAATGGCGTCAGGAGTCACCGGATGGAGGATGGCGGTGTCGAGGATCGGCGACAGAGGATGATCGTGAACCTGATGGTGGCAGCAACGACAATGGACGATGCTTGGGCAGTGGTCGCGTTCAGGCTTTTGCGAACTTGGTGAACTCAATGATGCAGAGTGAACTTCACGGATGGCAATGGCGATGGTCACGGCGCATCGGAGAACAGTGACGATGGAGCGGCGATGGCAACAGTGGTAAGAAGGCAAAATGATGAAATATTAAAATGAAAAGACAGGAAAGGGATTTTAGGTGCATTTTTTAGTGACTCCAATTATAGCGATGCTAATAATTAGGGGCTGATCTGGGGCTTTTTTCTACCATAAATTAGCATCAATGGATGAAGAGATCTCTAGTTTAGCGTCAATAGAGAATTTGATGCTAATGTGACGCCAATAAGACACATTTTACTATTGCATCTCCAAGTGACCCTAGATAATAAACTAATTTTTAATATTTCAACTTTCTAATTAAATTATTTAGAAAATTATATCACTTAATTCCATTTATATTGATTTTTAATATTTGTATTATTTATGAGATAAAATATTTTATATATAATTAAGATATTATATATATTGTATCTACAATTTATATGTTGAAATGTGCATATATATATATATATATATATATTGGTATTCAAATTAGATGAACTATGTATGTTGTACATATACATACATACATACATACATAAGTTTACGTTACCTAATTATATCAACATAAGTTTACATTTCCTATAATATATATATATATGTTTGTCAATGGTTCGGTTCGATTCGGTTCCTTTCCATGTTAAAGAACACCCGACTCTTTATTGAGTAATAATTTTGGGAGTGCGTTATCAAATGAACATGTAGATGACGTAGGTATTCAAATTTTTGTGTGTGTATATATGTACATGTATATACATACATACATACATACATATATATATATATATATTTAACAAATGTATACTTTAAGTTAACATTACCTAATTATATCATTAATATGCCATTACCTTTTTAAATCAATATATGTATGCATACATGCATGCATACATACATACATATATTTGTATACATATATGCCTAATTATGTCTATAAACATATATAATATTTATATCAATTTACATATATATATATATATATATATATATTTGTATTCATATACATCTATGGACACAATTATAATTAATATTCATTCAACTTATTAATTAAACTCTAGTATAGGGACTTATTTTTTAACTAGCGACATATTTGAGTCACATTAGCACTGCAAATATGTGTCCCTAGATATTTAGCGCCCCACATGTCGACACTATCATAATGTTGAAGTAAGTTTGAACATTTCGGTAAGTTTGAACATGTAGTCTTCTAGTTCAGAGGTTCAGACCAAGTTCTTGAGAGCAAGTATGCAAAAATCGACGTTCGAATGCTTGCTCAGAAATTTTGGTCATCCATAAATCATCACATAGAGAAGTTTTGAAGAAATTCAAATTCAAATGTCCGGTCAAATAAAAACCAAAAAAGGGGAGAAGATAAAATATAAAAACAAATATGAGGAAGAGTTTGTTTTCAACTGAAATTCTGACTTCCTCCCTATAAATACAATGCCAAAACCAACCAAGATGCCCCATTTTCTCCTTGCAATCCGGCCTAATTTTCTTCGGTTTTCGTGTGTCTCTCTCCCTATCTCACGCTGAATTGCTGTCGGATGACAGGAGAGGAACCATAGGGCATAGACGATGCTCCTGGACAGAGGGGAACGACTGGAAGAAGAGGAAGAGGAAAAGGAAGAAGAAGAAGAAGAAGAAGAAGAAGACGACTGCAGGATTAGTTTCTTGAATAGAAACTTGCAAGGTATGGAATTATAGTAGATTCATCATAAAATATTGATTTTAGATTTGAAGTATGCTCTAGTTGATCCATAGTTATAGTACTATGATTTATGATGAAGCTTGATGTCGACCATCATCGGAAAGACGATCAGAAAGTCCCCAACTTTCGTCGTGCAATTTCTGTGTAAGAGACCCGGCCTAGGTTCACTATAACCTGCCCAGGCAGGCCTATACCCAGACCGAGTTCATTGGAACTCGTCTCAAGTCCGTCGTCGAGAGCTCCGAGCTCTGTATGAAGATAAACCCGACCCGGGTTGATGACAACCCGCCCCGAGCTATAACCACGATAATCGATTGGGCGGGTGGTGCATTGATCTACCAAAGCGGTCGACTGATCTGTCAAAGTCTCATACCCAGCCCAAGTATGATCAGAACTCGGCCCTGGTTATGTCACAAATTCCCCTAGCGATGTCTGAGAACTCGGCCCGGGTTCCACCCTTACTCGGCCCGAGTTCCGATGCTATTAAGATGATTTTCATGATCTTTTTTATCCCTAATTTATGTGCTCCATCCTGATCTAAGTTGTGATGATGATTATGTCTTTTATGACCTTGATTTACTCTCCATTATCCTATCTTGTAGACTTGATTTAAGTCCTAATAAAGATTAATTAAAAGCTGCAAGATAAAAAAACAAAAATCATTAAATGGAGAGCTCTTATTATGATGGATTGGCGACGGCCAGTTATGGGCTGATTATAGTCAGTTATGGGTTGACTTTGCTAGTTATGATGATGATGATGATGGACAGATTGAGGCAAGTCTCTCCGTGGGTTGAAATATACCCCATGATAAGTCAAAAATAAATAATAAGATGATGAAGAAGATGAAGCATATGAATAATGAATCTTTCTTTATGATGTTTGGCCTTTGCTGCCGTTATGATTATTTACCTACGAACATATATTCATATTCATATACCTCTCTACATGATTTCCTTATACTTACGATAATCATGTCCACTTTACTCTTACATGATGACATCTTTATGATTCCTTTCTAGTATCATGATCTTATGATTATTTCTACTTTAATTTCATACTGAGTTACAAAACTCATAGGAAGATTTCTCTCCTACATGTTCTTAAATGCAGAACTAGGTATGAAGGTGGCCAATGGTGAGTCCCTTAGGTTCATGTTATAGATTTCTCTTTCTGCAATATTAGTTTGGATGTAGTAGCTTACTTGGACTCATATGATGTTCTTTATCAATCTTCTGCATATTATGATGTCATACTCTTTTTAGTATTATTTAATGATGATTAGTATTCCGTTTTAATTTATGTGAGTTGACCAGACAAAATCTTATTTTTTGTCAATATGATGTACACGTAATTAAGGCTGATATGTAGCATCTTTAAAATATATTCTGCCACGTGGCGGGTGAGATTTGGGAGGGGGGAGTTTAAAATATGTTCTCACAATGGCAACAACTAGTAATTGAAAGAAGGTTTGGATGACCAGAAAAAGGTACAAACATCCTTCTTTGAAAAGTTTGTAACATCTAAAAATCAAAGCTAGAAGATATGGTGATCATACTAAAATTCTGCTTGAATTCATCTTAATTCATGTGCATATAAGCCCTAAAATCTTCATATTTTGGTAATTATGCTTATTATATATGCATTTATCTCCTCGGCATAACACTATTTCACATTTGCGCATTTGAGTTGGATAATATACTAATTTAATTCTTATTTGTCTAATTTTCATTTGAAGAATTGATGATTGTCGTTCATGTTGTTGCAGGATCAAAATCAAGTAGTAAAGACAAACAATTCTGCTGGAAAGGGAGAAGTTGACCACTCTTTGCAAACTGCAAAAAAAACATGCAGAAAGGAATCTTTTGGCAGGAAAAAAAAAGATCAGAGGACTGATGACAAAATTAGAAGAAACTTCCGATGATGATCAAATGGCGATGATAATGTGATATAAAAAGTGAGAGATTGAGGAGCAATTAGGTCTCTTCTTACACTACAAGAAAATAGGCATTTTGCGACAGAGAGTTTTCAATGAAAAAGAATCCTTCGTATTTTCTGACGACATTTGCGACGCATAGGAAAAAACTTCCCAACTACCAAGAGCCAATAAATCTTTCACTACTACACACGAAAAATTCTTGTCGGTAAATTATCGACGAGTCTAGCCTTCATAATTATCGAGGGATTTAAATCTGTCGGTAATTATATTTATAATCAGTTATATGTGATATAATATAACTATATGTTTAATATTTTATTATTAAACATACCGAAGGGTCTAGCCTTCAAAATTACCAAGGGATTTAAATTCATCAGTAATTCCGAAGGCTAGATCTGTTAGTAATTTTATTTATAATAGTATATATGTGATATAATATAAGTATATGTTTAATATTTTATTATTAAAATAATCGATGCGTCTAACCTTCAAAATTAGTGAAGGATTTAAATTCATCAATAATTTCGAAGGATAAATCTATCGGTATGTTTAATAATAAAATATTAAACATATAGTTATATTATATCACATATAAATTATTATTAATATAATTATTGACAGGTCTAGCCTTCGAAATTAATTTATAATAATATTATATGTAATATAATATAAGTATATATTTAATATTTTATTATTTAACTTATCAACGGGTCTAGCCTTCGGAATTGTCGAGGGATGTGAATCCGTCCGTAATTTTGAAGGCTATGTCTATTGATAATTAAATTTAATATTTTATTATTAATGTTTATAATATAATATAATACTTATATTATTTTCTTGATGCATTAATAAAATAATATATTAAATAAGATATCATTATTTTTCATTTTCTCATAATTGTCTTTAATATTTTATCTTTTTACTCGTTTTCCTTTCAATATATTTATATATATAATATATTGTAATAATTTTATAATATAAAATAGATTAAGTTTAATAAAATTATAATATTTTAACTTCCTATCCAAGATATAACTAATTTTAATCATAAGTAAATTTTGGATTACATCTTAGGTTCACAAAAGATAATTTTTGGAAAAAGGACATTTTAATCATTATAATCTTAAAATTAGTATCTAGGATAAGAACTTAACACTTTTACATATGATTTTTTATAATTTAACTATAATTAATAAAATAATATATATTATTTATATCTTTATCTATATTAGAGGAGCACATGTAATATATATTATCTTTAACTATAATTCATAATGTAATATATATTATCTTTAACTATATCTATATCAAAAGAATATGTATAGAGTGTAACAATAATTCATTATGAGAAGTAAGAACATAAAGCTACAACTATATGACCATTCAAATTCTATATCAATTAATGACATAAGATTAAGTAAGTCTTCAACACAATTTAAACATCTTTAAAAAATATCAGGATAAGTCATGATCAAGGTTAATATTAAGATACACGTGTCTTCGGATAATATTAAGATATAAAATATTGTTAATATATACACATATTGATTAAGATTAGTGTTATATATATATATATATATATATATATATATATATATATATAAAGGAAAGAAGTCTTAGGACAAATAGTGCTAGGACAAAAAAAGCAACATATAACTTTGTTAAAGAATCACCATTTTGTTATTGAATTTGTTATAATTTCATGAAACTATTTGGTATAACTATATTATTTTTAATATTTGATTCAATAATTTATTTTCTCCTTGAAATGATTGAATTTGCATCGATTACTTTTATGATAGTATTTGTATTGATGCGTAATAAAAATCATTAATATTTATTATTATAATATTATGATAGTAAATCATAAAGAATTAATATTCATAATAATAATAATAATAATAATAATAATAATAATAATAATAATAATAATAATAATAATATAAACTTAATAATGTCAATAAGTATTACATCATTTAATGATAATATCAAGATATATAATGTGGATTGTATGTACACATATCGATTAACGTTAGTACTATATAAACATTAACATTATAATATGTCATTTTGTATATTTTTAATGGGTCATTTGTTATTTACAAAATAAAATCATCATTATTTATAAAATTATTTATAAATTTAATCTATTAAGTTACTTTTTATTAATTATGAAATGTCAATTTAATATTTATTATTTTATTATAATAAATAATAATAAAAAACAAATATGGATAAAAGTTTTTATAAAAAACATATCATGTCTTCTATAATGTGTCCTTTTATATATTTTAAAGAGTCATATTGTGCTTTATATTAAAAATAATCATTATGTTAAAATTTTGGTGCGTATTAAAATTTATACATTTCATGTTCTAAATTTATTTGTAATCTATATTCCATATCTATAAACATATAAAAAGGAAAATGAGTAAAAAGATAGAAAAAATAAAGATATTTTATGAGAAAATAAAAATAACGGTAACTTATTTAATCATATTATTTATTAATGCATTAAGAAAAGAATATATAAATATGTAGAAAGATAGATATGTTATATAAACATTGATAATAAATGACATTATTTTAATTACCGACGGGTAATTCCTTCGAAATTATTCAAGGATATCAATTCCGTCAATAATTTTGAAGGAATTATCATTTGGTAAATAAAATAATAATTTATTATAATGTTTATAATATATTACATATCGTTGTTTCATTTACTTAAAATATTTATAGTATAATAATTCATTATTAATGTTTATAATCATATATATTAACACATATAATCAATATCAATACATATAATATTATTAATGTTTAATAATAATATTATATATATATTGATAATAAATGATATTATTTTAATTACTGACGAGTAATTCCTTCGAAATTACTGACAAATACCAAATTCTTCGGTAATTTCAATGGAATTATCCTTCGATAATAAAATAATAATTTATTTTTAATATTTATAATATAATACACATCGCTCTTCCATTTACTTAAAATATTTATAATATAATATTTTATTATTAATGTTTATAACCATATATATTAAAACATAAAATCAATATCAATACATGTAATATTATTAATGTTTAATAATATTAATATATATATTGATAATAAATGATATTATTTTAATTATCGATAGGTAATTCCTTCAAAATTACTGATGGATAATAAATCTTTCGATAATTTCAAAAGAATTATCATTTCGTAAATAAAATAATATTTTATTATTAAGGTTTATAATCATATATATTAATACATATAATCAATATCAATACATATAATATTATTAATGTTTAATAATAATATTATATATAAAAATATCGATAATAATTGATATTATTTTAATTATCGATGGATATTAAATCCTTCAGTAATTTCAAAGTAAATATCCTTGGATAAATAAAATAATAATGTATTATTAATGTTTATAATCATATATATTAATACATATAATAAATATCCATACATAAAATATTATTAATGTTTAATTATATTATTATTATATATAGATAATAAATTATATATTTTTAATTACCGACGGATAATTCCTTCGAAATTACTGAAAGAATTATCCTTCGGTAATAAAATAATAATTTATTATTAATGTTTATAATATAATACACATATGTCTTCCATTTACTTATAATACTTATAATATAATATTTTACTATTAATGTTTATAATCATATATACATATCAATATCAATACTTATAATATTATTAATGATTAATAATATTATTATATATAAAAAATATTGATAATAAATGATATTATTTTAATTATCAACGAGTGTGGCCTTGGGGATTATCAACAGATATAAATCCCTCGGTAATTCTGAAGGGTAAACCCATCAGTAATTAAAATAATAATTTATTATTAATGTTTATAATATAATACATATTCATCTTCTATTTATTTATAATATTATATTAGTAATATTTAAAATAATATATATCAACACATATAATATTTATATTAATACATGTAATATTATCAATGATTTTAATAATAATATTTTATACCATATACATTAATAATAAATTATTATTTTAATTACCGATGGGTGTAACCTTCGAAATTACCAATGGATATAAATCCATCGGTAATTCTGAAGGGTAGAACCGTCGGTATCTCTAATTGTTTCCCACTTCCCTCTCTTCCTTCTCTCCCTATGACTCTCTCCCCTCTCCCTCTCTGATCTCTCTCCCTACCCCCTTCTCCGTCTCCCTCTAACTTTCGGCTCTTCTTGCCCTCCCCCTCTCTCCTCCCTCTATGTCGACTCTTGTCACCTGTAGCTCGGATTCGTTCACCGCGGCCATATCTGTCGCCACAGCTGAGATTTGGCATCCACGGCCATATCTGCCACCATAGCTCGGATTTGGTCGCCGCGGTCAGATCTGACAGTCTGGCAACAAGATCAAGCCACCGCGTCGCCCCCCACTCCTTCCTCTCTCTCAGCTCCGACAGCCTGCTAGCTTGGTAGCCAGATCTGGTCACTTGGCAGCCAGGTCGGCTACGTCAGATCCGGCCATTGGCGTCCAGGTCAGCTGCCGTGGCCAGATGCGGCCGCTGGGAGCAAGAACCAGCTGCTTGGCGGCCGCCACAGTTAGCAGCCAAATCTGGTCGCTTGGCGGCCAAATCGACTGCCACGACCGTCCCCTCTCCCTCTTTCTCTTTCGGTTCCGGTGACCTCCCACGACACGCGATCCTAGCTCCATCCCCCTCCCCTCTCTCCTCCCTCTCTTCGACTCCAGCCGCGAGATCGTTCGTCGGCGTAAGATCGCTCTCAACAAAATCGGCCGGCGGCCGGATCCGGCAGCTAGCATTCGATTTTTTTTATATTTTAAATAAGATTTGCAACAATATCTCCCATCGAAGCATCCGATGGGTTCTACTCGTCGAATGTTTCGAGGGACTACTCCGCTCGAAATTTTGATAGGTTCGGCCCGTCGAAAGATTCGAAGGATCGTGACGCCTTTGAAACTTCCGACGAGTTTGGCCCATCGAAAGTTTTGAGGGTTGTCACACCTTCGAAACTTCTGATGGGGAATTCCCGTCGGAAGTTTCGAGGGGAGTTCCCCCTCGAAAGTTTCAATAGTTCTATCCGTCAAAAATCATCAAGTGTACCGACGGTTCCCTCATGACCATAAAAAAATTGATAGTGATAAGTCATTTTCTAACTGGTGCAAAACCGTCGAAAAATCCATCGAAAACATGATTTTTCGACGGATATAGGTTGTTTTTCGATGGAAAAATCCATCGATAATTGGCAAAAGTCTTGTAGTGTTTTCATCTACCCATTTGGTTGGAGGCTGCACTTTGGAGCTGATTCTTCTATCTTGATAGTTTAGAATGTTTTGTATTATGTTCCTCATCTGTTTTGTATTAATTTTGAAATTTATGATGAGCTCAATCTTAATTGTCTTAGGATAGAGTAGTAGTCTATTTTTTGTTTATATATGGATGATAGAACAATACTTTTGTCACTGATATTAGTATAGTTTCTACATATTTTGGAATCTAATTTTGTTGATGTGAATCATATTTTTGGAATGGCAAATGAGAAGTTGATTTTAGATTCTTTTCTTGTTCAGAAATGAGTCAAGAACATTGACATAATTTTTTATTCTAATATGTTATGCTGAGATTTGATGCATTCATTTAACTTTTGTTAATGTGAATCTCACATCCATTTAACTTTTGTTAATGTGAATTGAAATGACAATCGAGAGATTGATTCTAGATTCTCTTATTGTTTAGGAATGAATCAAGATCATTAGCACTAGTTTTTTTAATATGATTTAATCTATTTCAATGATCTTTAGTTCAACTCATTTTAAATCAACCTAACTAATGTTCATATGAAAGTACGATACTTAGTTCTAATTTTAATGTACTGTGGGAGCAATTTTTATAGGTTGAATCTGACACGATTTATATTGTTAAGTTGTTAAGTGATTTGTATCAGAATATTAGATGAACCCCCTTCCTAAGAGAACTTGTCATTAAGTAGTCACATTCCATACCACTGTTTAGTTTGTTTATACTTTTGTATTTCCTTTTGCTTAGTTTTTATTTTAACATTTTTAGTCCAGGATTAATTTAAATTAGTTAGTGAATCTTAAGTTTCAAATCACTATATGACATTCGAGTCTACTACTCCGATTTATGCACTTGTAGTTTAGTGAAGTGAGGAGTACATAATCTACGCTTAAACCATGTTCAGTTTCATATTGTGCATAGTCTATGCCTATACCTTATTTGGTTTTTATTTGTGCATAGTCCACTACAAGAAAATCATCGATTAACTATGAATATATGTTTGCATATGTGTGTATATATGTATGTACGTATGTATATGTGTATATGTATGCATATGCATATAGGTGTGTATATGTATATATGGATATGCATATATGTATATGTTTATGCACATCATCCGAAAAATTTGAAAATCATACGTCGATCAAATGATGCCATTATAAGAAGTCCCAAGATGTTCTATTTTTTAGAAAAGTAATTTGTAATATTTTTTTAAGTCTACGAAGCAAAATATACCAATTTGAATACTCTTTCTTAAATTTGGATACAAAAAAGTTCTAAGAAAATCAGCAATTCTCAAAAAAATTGAAAACTCTATGTCAACTAAATGGGACCGTTCCGAGCGCTCCCAAAAGGTCTGATTTTCTAGAATGCACATTTTTAGATTTCTTAGGTGGGGCAAAAGTTTTAAGGAATTTTTATAATTATGAAAATAGGTATTTTGAGAATTGGAGAAAACGGAAAAGGCGTGAAATGCCCATTTTTTTGTGGTGATCCGAGCGAGGACCGCGGAGAAACGACCATTTCTATTCTAAAATTTTGCTCAATTTATTGAATTTCTTCTGACCTCCGATCGCCATGATTGTTGCGTGGCCGGAGAGCTTACATCGATCTCTACGAGTCTATAATTTTTGTATTGACCGATTCCCTCGAGACTCACGTTAGCGATCGTCGAAAGCCTTTATTTTCCTAGGTTCTTAACTCTACCATCCGGCCTCCTAAAATTGTCGAAAAATACTTAAAAAATCTGTGTTGCCATGACCTACAAGAGGTACAAATTTCACGATTATCCAAAGGTCGGATCTTCGGCAATCGCTATTTGAATCCCATGAAAAATGAGGAAGCACTATTTTCCTAATTTTGAAATTTGAGAATTGGAGTGATATGTATTGCATGGTGTATTAATTTTTGTATATTATATAATGGAATAATATAGTAAAGTATGGTGTATAATATAGTATATAGTTAAGTGTAATATATAGTATATGCATGATGTATATGTATATGTACATATGTATGTATATATATATATATATTATTAATATAAGTAGCATATATATATATTTGTATTGAGTATAAATATTTATATAGTTATACTACCTAAATACGAATAATAATTAACATTACTTATATAAATACTTCTATATTCTTAAAATTCTAACGTTGGCATCGCATTAGCTTCACATTAGCGACGCAAGCTTTTTGACGCTAATTAGCGCCACACCGAGTCGACGCCAATACAACGCAAGTTGCGGATGCCAAAATCACCTCCTGAACTTGCGTCGATTTAGTACCGCATTGTTATTGATGCTAACTTGCGTCACATCTTGTCGACGCTAATACAATACTATAATTTACCACGCAATTTTCAATCTTGGCGCGTGATAATAGCATCTACAAAGCGTCGTTATGGTGCCAATTTTAGCGTCGACTTTTTGTAACGTGAATGAGACGCTAAGTCAGTGCTACTGAGAGGCAATTAGCATCTGATGACCCAACGTTGTCGCTATTTCGATGCTAGTAGCGTCGAATTAGAGTCGCACAATTTTGCGTCACTATTTTGCATCGCTAAATGACATATTTCTTGTAGTGGTCTACGCCTAGACCTTAGTCTGCTTCTAGTTCTGAAAGGTCTATGCCTAGACTAAACTCTTTTGCATTTTGTCCTTGGAATTAGTTAGTAAATCACTTTCATCATGACACACATCAATTGTAAGCTTCCAAAACGGTCGTACACATCATGTAAGTCTATATGATGATGCCAAAGCCTAAGAAAATATTGTTTGAGCAAAGCTTTTATGCTATATCTAATGATATTTTGATGATATAATTTTTGAATTATTAGAATCATATTTAAGATATTGAAAAAGTGTAAGTAGGAATGAGTTATTTTATGTACTAAACTTTAACTAAATATTTGAATATGTTCAATTTACATTTGGATTAACATGTGAATATAGAATTGTGAATAATTTTGTTAGCTTTCCAAAAAAAAATAAAAAATTATACAAAAAGGGTGCAAGTCTATCAGATTATCAATGACTGCTCTGAGAAGAGGACATCCTCTTCAGAAAGTGGAAAATGCAATATCTAATCAGAGCAAACATCTGCTGGGATGAGTGGACTCGTGCCAATGCTGAAAAGTACAAAACGATTACTTTGGAGTGCCAATGACTATGGGCAAGGTTGAAGGCTATAAAAGATGTTCAAATCACTTCAAGGAAGTTGGCTTTTGAAGAAGAAAAGGAAAAAAAGTCAAGTTGAGCTCCAAGTTGCAAATCATTTATTTTTTTCTCTCTTACTCTTGTGTGATGTTCAAAATTATAAAAGAAAGATTGGTGAGTGTTTTGGTGATCTTCTAATACTGGTTTATCTCCAAAGTGATAAGAGTTTACACCTTACCTCTTGAGTTAAGAAAAGACGAACTTTCGAGTAGAAGAGGTATGCATTACCTCTTGAAGCAGAGAAAAGATGGGAATTGTAATGAGTTTCTTTCTTGCCCCATTTGGAACGATAGAAGAGTTAGTGGAATCCTCGAGAGCGTAGGTCAAAGTATGACTAAACCTTGTCAACAAATAACCTTGTCTTATTGTGTTTATTTTCTTACTCCCTCTCTTTCCTACTCTAATCATCTATTTAAACATAAATTCACCTCACCCTCTTGATGTCTTGTGATCCAATAATATAACTTATGAAAAGAAAAAAAATCTTAAGCACTTGAAGTATTTGAAGCACTTTTGAATCATATTTTTTCATTCTTCTCGTTCTTTATCTTGTGTGTGAGCAAAATTGTAAAAGAAAGAGAGTTTAAAAGCAATCTTGTACCGTGAAAGTTCTTGAGTGATAAAAGGTGTATTGCGCTTTGAGAAGAGAAGAAGGCAATAAAGGTGTAAAATGATTTCTTTCTTGTCTTATTTTGAACAAAATAAAGTGCTAGTGAAATCACCAAAGGTGTGTTTGAATACCATCTCAACCACACAAATTTTCAAGGTCTTTAAGAACTTCACGACACAAAACACTTGAAAGACAAATCATTACGGAGCACATACAACATCTAGAGCCTTATTTGCATTTTTGTAATACAAGGGGTTGTCGTGTTATGTCTCGAGTTAGAAAACATGTGTGGGATTAAGTTCATTGTAATTTTGTGGCTAGCTCTTAAATAAAGAAATGATGGGTGAAAAGTTCTAAGGATGAGAGGTGACCTCGAATAGAAAAAAGATGACATGGTCTGAAGAATTTATTATCTTATTTGGAACTAATAAATGGTGCTAGCAAAATTGTTTACGATATTGATGTGCAGAAATTATGTATACTTTTCATTTATGTTCAACATGCATTTTATCTCATATTTTGATATGTTTTTTATGCGAACACATGCTTTATTGTTGAAATGCATCTTTTATTATTTCTCCACATCTATTTTATAATAATCTCCATTTCTGGATTATTATTACTTGTTTTGATTATTTTTCATGTAGAAGTTTCAACCAATAACACATGGTGGTATGCCCCCTCACAAGCAAATACCTTCAACCCAGAAACTTAGACAAATTTGATAGCAAACGACGCAAATTCACCAGGATAGCTATTCAAAATAGTAAATAACAAAGAAAATGATGCTTTTTCACGTCAACCTAGCAGATTCCTTGTACAAGAGGACAAAAGCTTCCTATATATCTTTATGGGCAGATGTGGACAAAATAGTTACTGAAAATGTTGTCTAGGTGGCAAAGATGTAGGGAGACAGTCTAGAAGGACCACAAGTATATTCTTTTTTGCTGGAAAAGTTGAATAGGTGGCAAGCTGAAGGGAGGCCGCTAAAGAAAGACACAAGAGAATATCCCTTTGGCTAAAAAAGCTGAAAGAAGAAAACAGCTACATACATGGACAGAAACTCCTATCCAGCTAAGCCCGCATAGTAAACAACATCACACTTGTAGGGGACCAACCAACAAATGCTCCATGCTTGACAGAAGAGGAATCTTTAGACGCGCCAAAGAACAAAGAAGGGGGTAGTTAGCAAAAAGCAAAGAGTTTATAAAATAAGGGCTGAAGGCAACAGGTGAGGAGGTTCCCAATCTTCCAATCCATTCGACATTGCTGTTGTTGTAGGAGGTTGTAGAGGAGGTTGTGGCCAGCAACCTCCCTTCTCCTTTTTTCTTTCCTTTATCTTTTTTCCTCTTTTCGGGTTCCTCTATGTGTAACTAATCAGCCAGCTAGTGGCAGGGGGATTTGTGATGGATGTTTCTATTTCTAGGCACTTATGATTTTTGAACTTGAGCTATTATGCAGCAGCCATTTACCTTTTTGTTCCTTGTTTATATTCTATTCGTTTCAACATTTGCAATGTTCTATGTTGTTGCATATCTCTTGATGTCTTTTGGACTGCATATTGTATTTTCATTGATTAATTTATCCATCGTGCCTTGATATGAGAGGGTGATACCTTCCTCAAAGGCCAGGAGCTTGTGACGAGTTCATTATGAAAGATGTGACTCAACGTTTTACTTATTGTTTCCTATTTTTATTGAAATATGCAGGTTTAGCTTGAAGTTGTCATCTGCGCGATTGAAATCTTGATTGTTGAATTTATTTTCCTCTACTGTCCACGCATTATGCCTTGGCCCGAGAGGATTATATTCTCCTCCAACTCAAGCTACACTATCGAGAGGCAAGGAGTTTGAAGCTGGATTCTTTTAACAAGGCATAATGTTGGTTGATTCACTATCGATCTATTTTTTATTTTCTTCTAAAACCTACGGGTTCAGTTCGGACAAACTTCGATGAAGTATTATTCCTACCCCAGAAGGTGTTCATAGTCCCTAGCTAAGTCATGCAAGCCGAGAAGTTGGGTCGATGTTAGGAAATGTCGAGGAATCACCATCGCAAAGGTCCAACTGAGGGGAGTTTGTTCACTTCCCCTATTTTCTAATTTTCGAGAGACGAAATTATATTTTCAGGACTTCGAGCAATACATTTCAATGCTGGCATATTCCACTCGAGAGGGTACTATATTCCCTGATCATTGCATGTGTGCCGAGAGGAGGGGCAATAGTTGGATTCTTTCTAAGGAGGTTCCGGTGGTCAATTTTGCTGTGAGGCCAAGAGGTGGACCTGGAGTAGTCCAAAAGTCTTTTGTTTTTATTGAAGCTCCCCTTTAATGTGGTTATGTCAGCATTCCAATGTTTGTTGGTCTGAATTTCTGACATTAATGACTCCCGCCCGAGAGGGTATGGGGATTTTCTAAGTGGTTGCACTCGTGTCGAAAGGGGGTGGTCATTGGCCTGCATTATGGAGTCATCAATAGCCAATATTGAGCAAGTCCGAGAGGAAAGCTCGAGTCATTTCCTAGTTCATCCTTTCATGGTTTAAGCTTGTCGACATTCTTCCTCCGTCCGGACTATTTTTGGCTTTTTAGTGTTAGTGACTCCTTCTCAAGAGGGTAATTTATTCCTTGATTATCATATGCGTGCCGAGAGGTGGGACGATGATCGAGTTGTGTCAAAAGAGTCATTGATGACTAGTGCCGAGAAGGGCCGAGAGGTCTGTCTAGAGTTTTCTTTGTCTTCTCTCTCGAACAAGATTTAAAAGAATCCACCCCATAGGGATTACCACTTGCTGGGAGGCCCTGATTGAGTCCCAATAGATTTCCTCTTAAGTCCGGATGTGAGGGTATAAGGGCACATACCCCCATCTAGGTATCTAGCATCTATTGCTACATCAAGTTATGAAACAGAACTCCTGAAATAATCTCATAAGCCTTAGAGTTTATTCATTTTGATTTTAGTCCACGCTTATACTAAAAACACATAAAATTGGTATAACTTCATTTGTCATATGTTATCTCATTTTCTTGGTTTGAACATGCATGGACTAAGCTTTTTCATCTAAACAGTTTTCATCAAGTGTGAACATTCAAACTTTGTCCCTTTGGATCGACCCTTAAGTACTACACTGCTATGAGTTTGCAGTTTTGTCGTATGTGCTAAGTATTTATAAATTTTAAAAATTAATTTGATTTTCTTGTGAAGTAAGGGTATCCATTCGTGTGAGGGTAGTCACACGTCTAGGGGTAACTGCTCCTTATAAGTGATTCCTTAATACGAAACCAATTGTTTTATGTCATTTCGTGCCTTTCACATCACATGATTTTTGCATATTGAGAAATCAAGGAAGGGTATGGCCAAATCTCATCTCGTCAACAACACATTTATCTTTGTGTTTATATTCTTTATTTCACTTCTTGTTCCTATTATATTGTGATTTAAATTGTGCTTTCATGTTTAAATTTAAGAAATCAATTTTATTGGTTTTATACACCAATTCAACCCCCTCTCCCCTCTTCTTCTTTGGTGCCTTATGAAAAGTTTAAGAATTAAAATGTTAAGTTTCATAATTAAGAAAGTTTATACATCTAGTTTGAAATATGAAGATTCATCCTTTTAAATTATTGAAGTCAATCCATATCTATTGACTTTGAAACACTAGAAATTTGAACATTCAGTCCAAAAAATGAATATTTGAAAATACAACACAGAGAAATGTGAAGAAATACTAAAATTGAACGTAACATCCGGTCTGAAAAGTATGAGAGGTGTTTTGGAAAAAATGATAACTCAATGAATCCATAATGAAGTTAGTTTGGACATTTGGAGGTATAGAACAGACGTTCAAGACCTTTTAAAAAAGCTCATAATGACTATATTTCATGTCTACAAGCAATGAGAAGCCTATATATGGATATTAACTCGTGAAGCCTATAAAACAAGCTATAAAAAGAACAAACTGTTCCAAATGATCATCATTGTTGAGCACTCTGAACCATAGTTGGATCTTTTTTTGTCCTTCTTTCTCTTATGAACATGGCTTAATTGAAAAAAAAAAAGAAAAAGTGTGATAAATCTAGTGTTGTGAAAGTTAGCTAATGATAAAAATTGGGTAAATGGAGGTGTGAAGCACCCCTTGCTTCATGAAGTACAATCTCAGTCATCCAGAGATCAAATCAAACGATTCAGATCAGATCTAATCGGATGTCGTTCATATTTGATCTGATGGTTGAGATTTATCTCATGAGATGAACACTCCCTCTCTCTCTCTCTCTTTCATGTAGCTGTGAACCCTCACTGAGCTCCCTCCCTCCTCTTTCTCTCTTGTGCGATGTAGACCCTCGATCCAAGCGCCCTCACCCTCGATCAACAACAGCTCCCCTCACTCTCTCTGCTCTGATCGTGTCTCTCTCTCATGCACGATCTGCACCGATGACTTGCCCTCGTTGCCGGCCGCCTTCGATCACCACCGGCCGCTCCCCCCTTTCTCTGCCCGGATCGCGACAGTAGCTGCTTGAGCTGCTCCGGCCTCTTCTCCAATGGTAAAAGCTGCGGCAGCGATCGCCGATCGTGGAAGAAGAGATTAATGCCGGCTGAAAAATATCGAGAGAGGGAGGGAGAGGGGGATAGACAGAGAGAGGGAGAGGGAGAAGGGTGCCTTGGATCATGGGTCGCCGAAGCTCTCGCTTGGATCGTTGACTTTCGAAGCTCTCGTCTGGATCGCCGGAGCTTGGTTGTGCACGTATATGGAGAGAGGAAGATTGGTGGAAAGAGAAGGGAGGAGAGAGGGAGGATGAACATATGCGAGACGTAATGAAAATCTCACCAGATGGTCACACCTCCATTTCACCCATAAAAATGATGTCCTACCTTTTGAGCGAAGAAAAAATATAGTGAAAATGTAAAAGATTTTATTGCTTACCCTCGTTTAAGTAAAAGAAGGCGATAATTCGATTGTAACACCCGAGAGATTTAAAAAAAAAGAGAGATAAAAGAGGAAAGGATAAAATTTGAATAGGAGGAAATGAAGAAGAAAAAAGATTTAAAATTAATTAGGAAACGATAAAGATGGAAACAAAGATTTAAAATCACCTATAGAGAAACAAATCAGATCTTTTAAAGTCCCAATTGGTTTCAATATCCTCTTCCCTATAAATATGTGATTAAAACGAATTAAACAGCCATTTTCTCCCTGCAAGCCGGCCCTAGCATTGCCCCTTAGTTTCTTATGCCTTTTCCTTGCCCTCTCACATCAAGTTGCTATGAGGGAAAACAGAGGGCGTGGATGATGCGCCTAGACAGAAGGGAATGGCCGAAATAAAGAGAAAAAGGAAGAGGAAGAAGAGAAGGAAGAGGAAGAATGCGAAGAAGAAGAGAAAGGTGTGAGGTTTCAACGAAAATTTCACGAGGTATGGAACTAGGGTAGATTCTTCTTAGCAACATGATTTTAGAATTGAAGCATGTCATATTTGATCCCTAATCGTAGTATAATGATTTATGATGATGATTGGTGTCGGCCATCGCCTGAAAAGTCGAATGGAACGCGAACTGCACGTCTGCGCAGTTCCTGCGTTAGAGGAACCCGGTCCGGGTTAACCTTGACTCGGCCCGGGCAAGTCCATACTCGGACCGAGTTCGATGGAAGTCGGCCGAGTCCACCATTGTCGCGAGCGCCAAGCTCTATAATGAAGAAGAACCTGGCCCGGGTTGATGATGACCCGTCCCAGATAGTTTCATGATGAAGTCGCTCTCGGCCGTGACTTCTATCGAGCGGTCGATCGATTCGTCGAATCGGTCGACCGAGCTGCTAAGTATGAACCCGGCCCGGGTATGACCTACACCCGGCCCGGGCCATGTCTTGATTTCTTCCGATGATGCCCTTACGAATTCGGCCCGGGTTTCACCCCTACTCGGCCCGAGTTCCGAAGAGATTAAATTGAATTTTTTTATAATCCTTTGTTCCATGATTACGTATTCAATTCAGATCTTGTTGATGATGATAATTATGCTATTAATGCTCCTGATTTATGTACTTAATCCTGATCTAAGTCATGGTGATGATTATGTTATTTATGCCTTTATTAATAATGATGTCCAACATGATTCATGACCTTATGATCTACTTATGATGACTTAATTTAGATTCAATCATATCAGTGATGACACCAATTCATATCCATAAAAAATTGATCTATTTATGATGATGATTAAGATGTTTATGTACATCTGATTTCTCTCCACGATCGTATCTTGTAGTACTGATTAAGTCCTATTTAATGATGATGATGATGATGATGATGATAATTAGGAACCGTTGATCAATTTGATTCCTTGATCCTTTCTTATGATGACTAATTCTTAATTATAATCCTTATGTCATAATAAAGATAAATTAAAAGCTGCAAGATAAAAGATAAAAATTATTAAATGGAGAGCTCTTTTTATGATGGATTGGTGACGACCAGATTATGGATTGACTTCGGTCAGTTATGGGCTGGCGCTGCCAGTTATGGTGATGATGATGGACGGGTTGAGGCAGGCCTCTACGTAGGTTGAAATATACCTCACTATAAGTCAAAGATGAATAATAAGATGATGAAGAAGATGAAGCATATTAATAATGAGATATCTTTATGATGTACAATGGCTCTTGTTACTCTTATAATGATCATGTCATGATCTCTTGATCTATTAATAATACGACTTAACGAAGATGATGCAATTCATGAATATCTATGTTCGTACAATCATTTCTCATGATTCTTTATATGACGATGACCTCATATTTATGACGATCGACATTTGCCATTTTATGATGATGCTATTATGATCTATCCTGATCCTTGATCTTATGATCTCAAGAAGATGACATGATCTATGAATTTCTTATGATCTTAGTGATCTCCTATTCATATGATACATTACAAGAATCCTTTTATTCAAATCATGATGATGCCCATTTTCTTTCTATATGATGATGATGTCTATTTCTTATCTATATGATGATGTTATTCTTATGATTCATGTCTAGTATCATAAAATTATGATGATATTTATCTTACTTCCATACTGAGTTGCAAAACTCATTGGGAGGTTTCTCCCCTGCATGTTCTTAAATGCAGGATCAGATCTTACTAATGAAGGTGATCAACGGTGACAAATCGAGCTCGTAGGTGACTATACATGGGTATCTTGAGTCATTTAGTTTGACGTACTAGCTTTCCTTTGGACTCATATGAAGTTTTTTAATAGTCTTCCGCATATTATGATGTCATACTCTTTTATTATTAAATGATGATTAATCTTTCGCTTTTATCGATGTCGAGTTGACCAGTCAAAGTCTTCTTTTTTATCAATATGATGTACACATAAGGATGACCCGTAGCGTAAGCGTATTCTGTCACGTGGCGGGGTGCGATTTGTGGGTGTTATAGTTAGGTATCAGAGCCTAAAGTTAAGATATTCTCATGTCCTAATGTATGATGTCATGGTCCATGTGCAAGCGCACCGCGCCACCTGATGTAATCCAAGTAAGTTATGTCTTCCACTCAAAAGCTAAATGATTATGATGACATTTGACTATGCTAATATAGGATCTTATTGATCCTTGGGATTCTTTCTTATATGATCCAAATTCATGATGATTAATGATGAAGTACTCTATGAATATAGAATGATTCCAAGATGTGACAATTGACATGCCTCATATGTCCTCTTCATATCTTTGTCGTATCACACTTTATATTGTCCATCATGCTAAGATGATAAAGTAATGATCCAATGATGATTTGACCAAATCTCTATTATCAATTTTATATGTGACATCAATCTATATAGCTGTTCATATTATCAAAGAAGAGTCCTTTCATGATGATGTTTAGGAAAAGGTCACATCAACATAAGTCAAAAAAAGTTACTAATCTGTATTGATCTTATAAAGATGATGATTGATATTATTCCATTATCAATCTTATCGAATCATATGATGATGTCATTATCTACGATGATGAACAACACTCCTAGTGAGCCTATTGATTCTTGCATGACATAATTTACTTTTAAGAATGATGACCCTATGAAAATAATCTCATACCACAAAGTACATCTTATTGGTACAAACGACGATTGAAGATAAGATCTTTTCTTCACATCGGTTAGAAATTCTTAGGAGGATTATGATGTGATTCTAGTGTCAATTGATTTTCCTCCTAACATGTATAAGTACTATACAAGAAGAAGAAGATAGGTACTAGTACCTAAGCAAATCAAAAGTTATAATTAGAAGTTGAGTATCATATCGACCTCCTTTCAAGCATGATTCTGATTTCAAAGGTCCCATAACACACGAATTGAAGAGTCAAATTTAGTAACTTTAAGACAATGGGTTTATGAGACCGAAAGTTTCATTTCTAGATGTTCCATTTCTTTTGTAAAGAAAAATGATGACTCTACGAATTTAGAGATTTATTAACAAGTTGTTAAATAAAACAACTATCAAGACATAAGTGTTTGTTACCATACAAAGATGAGGTTAGGTGCTTTGAATATCGATCTAGTGAGTACCAGCAGCTTCGAGTTGCTGAAGAAAATGTAAGGTAATTTTTTTAGCAATGAATTATCGCTATAAATTGAGTGATGCCATTGAACTAAAGAACACCCCTCAAACTTTTAGGTCCTCATGAACATTATGTTTAAATTATGTCTAAATTTATGTAGAAAAATATTGAAGTGTTCATTGATCAAAAGAGTCTTAAGTATGTTTCCTTTTAGTAGTACCATAATATGTGACAATGAAGTTGACATGAAGTTTTTGAAAGACTCTGAGTTCACCATAAAGTACCATTTTGGTAAAATGAACTCGGTTACACATGTACTCAGACACAAGTGATGTCCACTATGCTTCATGAGGCTGCGTATGAAATGATGAAGAAACTAAGCATGTGAAACCCAAATGATGAAGTCCTAAAGAGAGCAATACTGGATGAAGAACATAAGCCTGAGTTGCGGTCCATTTGGGAATAAACCTTATAAGAAGAAGTATTAGATGAATGTTAAAGTATGGATTGTGATCCATTTGGAATTATGTCTTCTAAGGAAAAAGTATTAAATGAATATTATAAACCTGAGTTACGATCCATTTGGAAAGTACACAGACGTATAAGGATGAACAAATAGCAATGACATGAAACATGAAGATACAAAAGTATATTCTAAGTACATAGTATGTCAATGTGGAAAAAGTAGAACATCAGAAATCTTATGAAAAGATGATGCATGGCGTTAAAATTTTATATAAAGATGACCTTACATAAGAGGACAAACCTATCTAATGATGCCAATGCTAATCCTAATGATCTTTATGATCATGTACAATGATTATATGATTTATAATCAATTGTGTCCAATAAGATGATGCCTTCAAATTTTGATGGATTATGTTCAATGACACCTTGTGAATGATCATCGATTTTGTAAATTGATGTACTTGATTGTTAATGACCCTTATGATAATTTTCTCCCACCATGCTAGGTTATGCCATTGTTGATCTTAATGATCCACATGATGATTATCCTATAATGAAGGAATGATCCTATGATGATGATGTATCTTTTGATGTCAAATAATCAATCTCCTTGATTTTCTTATGATATCCCATGGTTGTATAATCAATCATATTGTATGCTACCTTGATGACCTTTAGTCTTTGGGTGTCGAATGCTCATGATTATGATGATCACTTTTATGAAATTAATCATGAGATAATGTTTTATTTTCCACTCATCGATGCTTATCGATTCTATGTTATTGATCACGATGACTTTTATTGTCAAGGATGATTATGTCATTTGTAAGATTTCTTTCGAGACCTTATATAGGATACCATACTACTTATAGGAATGAGGTAGATGAAAAGAAATTTCTAAATGCCAAAGAGCTGACATAAACAAAATGAGCATGCCAAGAAAGTTGAATTAATTTAAAGAAGATGAAGAAATCTTAGGCATGATAAAAATTTTATGTCAAGAAAGACTGATGTAGATGAATTTTTAAACCTAATGATAAAGTTGTATGAAAGGTATCTCCAACCAAGTTCCTCCTACTAAGAAGGTGTTTGATCCATATGTCCCATTTGATCGGAAATTGAAATATGTCCAAATGATGTCATGTCATGACTTCATCAAGTTTTCTCATGATGATTGAAGTTGATTTTACTCATAAAAATCTTAATTGGTCCCTTGTGATCAAAAGTTATGATGTTAGGTTAAGGAAGATAGAAGATGAAAGAAGGATTGCCATGACTTATGTAAAGAAGAGTTTACAACCTCATATGAGGCAATTTTCTAATTATCATATGGATGATTTAGATGTCAACACATTATTGTGTTGGCTGAAATGGATTTTATTTCCCAATTATAGCAAAGACAAAAATGAAAAGATGAATCATATGATGAAAAAAAGATGAAAGAAAATATTATATGAAGAAAGGACCTTTGTCCTAAGGTATATTATGATAAGAGACTCATTGTCCCAATGCATATGATGACGGAAGGATTATGTCCTTAAGATGATGAAGATGGAACAATGATGAATAAATTCCTTTCTAAGTGTGAGATGTACCATCACACAAATTACCAAGAAGTTTCTCCTTGTTAATAAGCTTCTACCCGATGACTAAATTCGAGGACGAATTTTATTTTAATGGGTTTATGATGTAACGCGTGAGAGATTTTAAAAAAAGAGATAAAAGAGGAAATGATAAAATTTGAATAGGAGGAGATGAAGAAGGAAAAAGATTTTAAACTAATTAGGAAAAGATAAAGATGGAAACAAAGATTTAAAATCGTCTATAGAGAAACAAATCAGATCTTTTAAAGTCCCAATTGGTTTCAATCTCCTCTTCCCTATAAATATGTGATTAAAACGAATTAAACAATCATTTTCTCCCTGCAAGCCGGTCCTAGCATTGCCCCTCAGTTTCGTACGCCTTCTCGTTGCCCTCTCACATCAAGTTGCTGCAAGGGAAAACAAAGGGCGTGGATGACACGCCTAGACAGAAGGAAACGGCCGAAATAAAGAGAAAAAGGAAGAGGAAGAAGAGAAGGAAGAGGAAGAAGAGGAAGAACGCGAAGAAGAAGAGAAAGGATGTGAGGTTTCAACGAAAACTTCACGAGGTATGGAACTAGGGCAGATTCTTCTTAATATCATGATTTTAGACTTGAAGCATACCCTATTTGATCCCTAATCATAGTATAATGCTTTTATGATGATGATTGGTGCCGGCCATCGTCGGAAAAGTTGAACGGAACGCGAACTGCATGTCTGCGCAATTCCTGCGTCAGAGGAACCCAGCCCGGGTTCACCCTGACCTAGCCCGGGCAGGTCCATACTCGACCAAGTCCGTCATTGTCGCGAGCGCCAAGCTCTGCAATGAAGAAGAACCCGGCTCGAGTTGATGATGACCCGTCCCGGATAGTTCCACGACGAAATCGCGCTCGACCACGACTTCTGGTGAGCGGTCGATCGATTTGTCAAATCGGCCGACCGAACTGCTAAGTATGAACTTGGTCTGGGTATGACCTACACTTGGCCCGGGCCATGTCTTGATTTCTTCCAATAATGCCCTTACGAACTCGGCCTGAGTTTCACCCCTACTCGGCCCAAGTTCTGAAGAGATTAAATTGATTTTTTTATAATCCTTTGTTCCCTGATTACGTACTTAATTCAGATCTTGTTGATGATGATAATTATGCTATTAATGCTCTTAATTTATGTACTTAATTCTGATCTAAGTCATGATGATGATTATGTTATTTATGATTTTATTAATAATGATGTCCAACATGATTCATGACTTATGATCTACTTATGATGATTTAATTTAGATCCAATCATATTGGTGATGATACCAATTCATATCCATAAAAAATTGATCTATTTATGATGATGATTAAGATGTTTATGTACATCTGATTTCTCTCCATGATCGTATCTTATAACTAATTAAGTACTATATGATGATGATGATGATGATGATTAAGACCGTTGATCAATCTAATTTCTTGATCCTTTCTTATGATGACTAATTCATAATTATGATCCTTATGTCATAATAAAAATAAATTAAAAACTGTAAGATAAAAGATGAAAACTGCTAAATGAAAAGCACTTTTTATGATGGACTAGTGACGACCAGGTTATGGGCTGACTTCAGTCAGTTATGGACTGGCGCGACTAGTTATGATGATGATGATGGACGGGTTGAGGCAGGCCTCCCCGTGTGTTGAAATATACTCCACTATAAGTCAAAGATGATGAAAAAGATGAAGCATATTAATAATGAGATATCTTTATGATGATTAGTGGCTCTTGTCACTCTTATGATGATCTTGTCATGATCTATTAATAATATGACTTAACCAAGATGATGCAATTTATGAATATCTATGTTCGTACAATCATTTTTCATGATTCTTTATATGATGATGACCTTATATTTATGACGATCGACATTTGTCATTTTATTATGACACTATTATGATATATCCTTATCCTTGATTTTATGATCTCAAGAAGATGACATGATCTATGAATTTCTTATAATCTTAGTGATCTCCTATTCATATGATACATTACAAGAATTCTTTTATTTAAATCATGATGATGCCCATTTTCTTTCTATATGATAATGATGTCTCTTTTTTATCTATATTATGATATTATTCTTATGATATTATTCTTATGATTCATGTCTAGTATCATGAAATTATGATGATATTTATCTTACTTCCATACTGAATTGCAAAACTCATTGTGAGGTTTCTCTCATGCATGTTCTTAAATGCAGGATTAGATCTTACTGATGAAGGTGATCAACGGTGATAGATCGAACTCGTAGGTGATTATACATTGGTATCTTGAGTCCTTTAGTTTGACATACTAGCTTTTTATCAGTCTTCCGCATATTATGATGTCATACTCTTTTATTATTAAGTGATGATTAGTCTTCCGCTTTTATCGATATCTAGTTGACCAGTCAAATCTTCTTTTTGGTCGTACACATAAGGATAACCCGTAGCGTCTTCGAAGCGTATTCTGCCACGTGACGGAATGCGATTTTGGAGTGTTACATCGATATTCTATGATCTCAAAACTTTTTTAGTAGTCAATGCAAGGAATAGATCAAAACATGTCAACAAACATTTTTCTCGTGTTTGCATATTTATCATCTTTAGAGGGGTGCTTTCGATCCATCCATTAATTACTGATAACTTTTTAATGTTGATATTACTTATAACATCACTTATAGGCTAATATAGATTTCATAAACTTGAAAAGCGTCCGTTTGATTTAGTTGATAAAAAATACTGATAACTTGATAAGTACTGGATTAATTTAAAAGATAAATAATTACATGTTAAAATAAATGAGATGATGATGATATTATGTTATTCGGTAACAAAATAATTTATAAAAGTAAATGATGATAGAAAATTTTAAAACGATATAATCAAATATCATCTAAAATAACTAATATAAATTACTAGTTTTTTTAAAGAAAACTTTTATTTTTATCTCTGTCAATAATATGTATATATTTATTATTATAATATTTATGCCGAAAATTTAATTTTTTTATGCGTGCGTCATAATAGTTATGTTATATCTTATTATTGTATTTTAAAAATTAAATAAATATAGATCGCTCATCAGTAGCATCGGTTTCTAAATGCGAATCCAACGGCTGGGAGTACATCCTCTTATCCAGTGCCTTCCTTGCCGGCACAGAAGCCTGGAGATGACGGCTCTCGAGTTTTTAAACCCTTTTGTTTTCGTATCGCAGGGTGGTCGATTTCTTTTCCCATTTTTTGTGCTACTTCCTATCAGCAGGAAGCCGGGGCGAGAATTTGGCATCAAATTCGATGTTTCTGTCGAGATTAGGTCGTCTCGGTGCCCGACTGGTGAAGGATTCAGGTTTTATCCTTTTTGTTTTTCATTCTTCTCATCCTCCTCTATGAACACTTTTTTCGGATCTTTTTAGTTTTTTCCCTGCGGGAGATACTTTCGTTGCGAAGTTGATTTATTTATCTATATATTTGCCAGAAAGTTTTGTGATTTATATTGAAATAGGGGTTTAATATCTGATAGGTCAAAGATTGGGGTTTGTAGATGTCACAGAAGTGGGAAAATAATGGCTACTAATAACGGTTGTGGTTTCTGTTAATACTACGAATTTGCATTAACCAGAACTGCTTTTGATTTTCAGGTCAATAGGATTGGAATAGAAAGGTTCAGTTGTTTATGCTTGGTTTGTGAGCGTCTTATTATCAAGAAGTGAAGAGTAGGAAACAACTTGAAGAAATGTATGATTTATGAGAAAAGACTCTAGATAGACTGATGCAGTAAGGGGAGAAAATTAGCAAGAATAATGAGAAATCAGGCTAGAAGATGAGAAGATTGATAGATGAACAATTAGGGTTTATGAGAAAACCACAAAAATTTATAATTTTGATAAAAGAGAGATAATGACGGCTGAAAATCCTATTGGCAGTCGTACTAATCAATCTCCACCCTTGATTAACCCACTTTTAATCAAGACCGTTATAACTAATCATGACCTCATAACTAATTAAAAGGTCACGTGCCTATCACATGATGACTAATAAACTAAAACACCAACTTTAATTGAAATAACTAATTCAAAATAAAAGCTCCTGCGTCAATCTCCTCGGCTTGAAAATTTTGGCTCATTAGAAAAAATTTGCACCACATCAGCATACATCTCGACATCGATCTTCTTGAGCTCATCTTCATTAATCCAAGTGCTTTCAGTAGTAGGTTTACCCAACCATTTAACCAATAATCTTCTATATCTGTTACCTCTACGAGAACTGACATCTTTGACATTCAACACATCTTGAATAACATCAGTAGAAACTTTGGGGTGTTGTTCAAATTGATTTGAAACTTCAGTCGTGTCCACATCAAAGCCCTCAAAAGCATACAAATTTGAGACATTGAAGATAGGACTGATTTGCAAATTTGATGGAAGTTCAATGAAATAAGCATTTGAACTTATTTTCTTTAGTATCTTGCAAGGTCCAAACTTCCTTGACTTGAGTTTGTGATAAGTGCCCTTAGGAAACCTCTCTTGTCTCAAGTGTACAAGGGCCAAGTCGCCTTCCTCAAAATCTTTAAGACGTCGATGTTGATTGGCTGCATTGGCATAAGTTTCATTACTTGATTTCAGGGTAGCTTTTACCTCCTCATGAATGTCGTGTTGAGAGAAGATATCAGTAGCCGAATATGAAAATTCCTTCAAAATATCTTGAACTTCAGGTGATCAGTGAGACATTTTTCTAATATAATTTTTCCAACAGTTTCAGCTTCTTGACACTTTATATTAAACTTCTCAGCACATAAAAGCCATTAATCTTGTAGTTTTTTTATAAGCCAGCAACATGTTTTGCATCCTCCTCCATTGGATGCAAGGTGTACTTTTTGTTACCCCTATGAAAAGAATACGTGTTTGGTTTAGTGTGATGCTCCATGTCATGATCATACAACCACGGTCTTCCCACAAGAATATGCCCAACATCCATAGGCACAACATCACATAAAGCTTCATCTTGTAGATTACCTCCCATAGTAAATTGCACCAAACATCGAGTAGTGACAGAAATTTCATTGCCCGTCTTAAGCCAACGAATTTTATAAGGATGTGGATGTTTTTCAATAGCCAATCTTAGCTTCTCTACTGCATCTTTAGAAATGACATTTTCCATGCTACCACCCTCTATAACTAGATCACACACATTTCCGCTACAAAGAACACATGTTCTGAAGATACTATGCCTTCTCCAATCTTCTTCTTCTTTGGTCGTGGCAGTTAAGACACTTTGAACCACTAATGATTCTCCTTGAACGGGGAGAACATTTATTTTTTCACTTTCATCCACATACTGATCATAAATAGGCCTTGACTCTTCATATTCTTCATCTTGCAGCTCCACTAGATTTACTCTTCGTTGTGGACAAGCTTAAGAACCATGACCCTTTTCACCACAAGTGAAACAACGAATTTGTGTGTTGTTGTTTCCTTTAAAAGTCGTAGGTGCAGAATTGTTTTGTCCACCATAACGCATTATAGCTTTCTCCTTATCATCACTTTTATTTGCATGAGTTCCTTGACTGGTTCCTTGTGCAGATGTGTTATTCTTTGTATTTCCAACAACACTAGAACCCTTTTGCATAATGGCTCCTGAGCGCCCCATTAAAGGTCTACGTGCACTGTATCGCCACACTCGTTTTTCAGCCAATAAAGCTTGTTGTCAGGCATCTCCAAGAGTACACACACGAGCAATAGGCATCTCATCTCTAATAGATTGGTTAAGCCCAGCAAGATAACGAGCAACTACTTGCTCATTTGTTTCATTCAATCCAACACGAATTGATAAGTTGTAAAACTCTGAAGTATACTCTTCAACATTCATACCTCGCTGTTTCAAAGAATAAAACTTTTCATATAAATCCATTGTATAATCAGCGGGTAAGAATTGTTTTCACAGCTTCGTCTTCATATGCTCCCAAGTGCCAATTTTTTGTTTACCTTGTCGTTCACGTTGCTCTTCAATTCTCTTCCACCATTGAAGTACTGTCCCCTTTAACTTCAGCTTCACAAATAGCAATTTTCTATTTTCTGCCATAGGTTTCCACTCAAAATAATTTTCCAGACTTGTTTCCCAATCTAAATAATTTTCAGCATGCATCTTTCCATAGAAATTAGCAACTTCAATCCTAATTCCACCACTGTTCAGAAGCAACCTATCCTCCAATCGACCTCGCACGAGATTTGTATCGGCTCCAACTTCATGGAAGGGATTATCAAAATACCCTTGATCAGTGTCATCCTCTAGACTACCTTCCAGTATGTTTGGCCACCTTCCAGAATCTCCATATGGGCTGCCACACGTTCCTGTCGTTGTAAGGTTTGAACACTTCGCGACAAATCTTCAATCATCTCTGCTTGCTGTCCAGGGTTCTCACGTCCTCGGCCTTTATCACGTCCAACCATGGTTCAAAAACAAAGAAAACCCTAATATTTTGTAGGATCTTTTGCTCTGATACCAATTTGATGCAATAAGGGGAGAAAATCAGCAAGAATAATGAGAAATCAGGCTAGAAGATGAGAAGGATTGATAGAGGAACAATTAGGGTTTATGAGAAAACCACAAAAATTTGTAATTTTGATAAAAGAGAGATAATGACGGCTGAAAATCCTATTGGCAGTCTTAAATACTAGGGTTACAAGAGGTTATAAATGACTAATCAATCTCCACCCTTGATTAACCCACTTTTAATCAAGACCGTTATAACTAATCATGACCCTCGTAACTAATTAAAAGATCACATGCCTATCACATGATGACTAATAAACTAAAACACCAATTTTAATTAAAATAACTACAACAACAACAACAAAGCCTTATCCCACTAGGTGGGGTCGGCTACATGGATCATACGACGTCATTCCGTTCTATTAGTAACCAAACCTTTTGGTATATTATTCACCAATAGATCTTGCTCTATTAGTTCGCCAAGTGTCCGCCTTGGCCTCCCTCTCCCTCTTTTAATCGGACTCCAAATTATTTGATCTACTCTTCTTACTGGCGCATCTAATGGTCTTCTCTGAACATGACCAAACCATCTCAAACGATTCTCTACCATTTTCTCACTAATAGGAGCCACTCCGACTCGTTCACGTATATGGTCATTCCTAATCTTATCTAATCTTGTATGACCACACATCCATCTCAACATCCTCATTTCGGCTACTCCCACTTTACGTTCATGTTGTCCCTTCATAGCCCAACATTCACTACCATATAACACTGTTGGCCTTATAGCAGTACGATAGAATTTTTCTTTAACTTTATTGGGTACTTTTCTATCACAAAGTGGCTTTCCTCCACTTACACCAACCAGCTTGAATTCTATGATTAACATCGTCATCAATCTCACCATCTTGTCTTACAATTGATCCTAAATATTTAAACTTTGTCACTTGAGGAATTATATCCTCCCCTAGCCTAACTTTCAAATCATCTCTAAGTTGTTTATTTGTGAAATTGCTATGCATAATTGCTATGCATATATTTAAAATAACTAATTCAAAATAAAAGCTCCTGCGTCATAGACTTAATCACCGACATTACCTGGCAACCTAGATTGCCTTACTTGTTAGATCCATATTAATTTATAAGAAAATAAAGATTTATTAGTTAATATAGAGTTTTTACCAACATACCCCTAATCAAAAGAATTATATTTAGATATATAAATTATTTTTAACTTCGAAAACTTAAATCACAAATATATATTCTCACCCATAAAATTAAAATTTAAAATAATTAATATATATTTTAAAATATGATGATAATATATTCATAATAATTAACTATTATTTATTTGATTAATTTTATAATTCATTTAATTATTATTATAATTTATTCAATGAGTTTTAGCAAATGCGGAAAGTGAAATTGAAAAGATTGCAATCAGGTGGTAATGTGGATTGCCACTATGTTATTTCTAACATTTTTCAAATCAGTGTGCTTATTTGGACCAACAACAACAACAACAACAACAATAACGCGAGTTGATAATCCTAGCAGGGTTTACATTTGTTGATGCTAAGGCATTGAGGGAATTGGTATCTTTCATATCCTTTTATTAGGATATCGAAGGAGTTGACTATGTGTATTGTATATGTGTATTTTGCATTTGTATCGAAAATTAAGTTATTTTGTGGAATGTAAAACTTAAGGAATATTTTATCATCATAAAATGTGTAGTTTATTTTATGATATTTTCATTCTTATGTATGTTATAAAAAAAATTACACCATGCTTTCGCAATCTCTGTCAATTTTATTTGATCGTCCGTAATGAGTTGCGAAGTCCAATTTAAATCATGGTTTAAATCGGGGTCGGGTCGTGATAGACAATTTGCATTGTCACTTCATAGGCAATGTGGATTGCCTGGGCAATGCAGATTACCATTGCTCGTCATAAGTGAACATGGTAATGTGGTGGACTCAAGTAATTTAATATAACATTATCTGGTAATCTACAAAGATTACCTCTAGAGAAATGCCCCCTTAGAGTTGATTGGCACTTGTCTAATTTCACAAACAAAATGTTCAAGAAAATTGCAGCATTTCTACCTCTCAAACAAGTCAATGCCTAAATCAAAAGTTCGACTTATATTTCTTTCAATTATGAGAACTAAATATTAATGTGCCTGTTTTCCGTAATGTTAATCTACTTCTTTGTGCAGGCCAACGTGGTGTAATCAAAAGAGCTTATACTGGTGGATCCACCAACGGTTATTTATACAGAGTGGTTAGTAATGCCTAAACTTCACATCAACAACAACAACATAGCCTTATCCCACTAGATGGGGTCGGCTACATGGATGATACGACGCCATATTCGTTGATCCATGTTCATAAGATTCGACAGGGTTTTACGCTGGCTGTCGGGGCCTAACACAACCCTCCTCCTTTATCCGGGCTTGGGACCGACTATAAAATATAGGCGGAGTTGCCTAAACTTCACATTAGTAGGAAAAAAAAAAGTTTTTAGTTAGCCTTACACTTCCTTTAGAAACTTTAATTCAAGACACATATGGTAGTATCAACATTTGTCATTCGTTCTTTGACAATGATATCGACATTTATCTTGAACCAGATTTTTGTTGTTATGAGTGTCAAAATTTCCTATCTATTATCCTTAGTGAACCCATTATTTTCACAAGAAAATAGTCTCCTTGTTAGGGTTGCATACGTATGACCCTAACAACCTTAGCTGGGGAACACTTGTGTGGGGTTTCGCCTCTATTACTAATGTTGTCAATTCTGAGATAATGGCATGGTCAAAGTAAAAAAAAATGTAAGTTTCTATTCTTTGAGTAAGCTTCAAAGTGGCTTCTTGATTCCTGAGTCCAAATTACATTTGAATTCTGATACTTTTCATGCTTTGTTAGGGATTTCTTACAGATATTTTGACTGGAGGGTGGAATAATTCTTTGAAATTTTCAATTAGTACCTTCAAAAAAATTTCTATTAATTCAATTGAATTCTTTGAACTTTCACCCAATCATTAATATATATTAAGGGCTTTTCATACAACTGCATGCCTACAGTGTGCAATATCTTGCCCATTAAAGAAAAATCTTAGTAGGAGATGGCATAGTCCTTTTTCATATAAAACAAATATATGGAACCCTTAGCTGATTTTTCTTTCTCTGTGATCCTGAAACCAATTTAACAAAACTATTACCTCTGTTGTGTTTCCTATTCTTTTCATACTACTTTTTGAAATGTATCAATTACTTTATAAACAGTGCTTTTGTAAGCTCAGTTACTGTGGCAAATTATTTTTTTTTGAGAGAGCAATTCGTAATCATCCATTTTATTAAAAGTTGTTATAATACAAAAATGTACAGACAAAGTTAGCCCTTCATCCACTCACCCACCATCTTCTCAGCCATTGCTACAATGTTCTCAACATATAACCTCTCACCCCTAAAACTACAACCATTGCGTTGGATCCAAATAGCCCATAAAAAAGCAAAAAGGGCCACTATACACCTTCTTGTACTGTACATTTGGATTCCATTTTGGCAAATTATGGTATTTTCATCTTATGTAATTTAGTAGGGTTCATGTTGGAAAACATACAACAGGAGGAACCTGGTGAGATATCTAAGATATGCGGCAATTCTTTATTTCTTGAAAGGAACCCTCAAGAAAGAAGCATGAATCTTGGTGAATATTTTGTCTTGGTAATTGCATGAGATGAGCATTTGTGGTGCATTCTGTGAAAATGTAAATTCTACCTATAGAAAATATGGGATCTTGGTGCCAACTCAGCTGTTAAATTTTATATGACTCGTCATATAAGGTAGCAACAAGTACAGTAATTGGACTTTCAATCAACTCACTATATAAGTGTGCAAACCCTTCTTCAATATGCCAAATGACATTTATTTTAGCAATATCAATGCTTTCTTGTACGCACCCAGAATTATGGTTTCAGTTATATGCATTTTTTTATATCGCTTCAGTAACTGTTATACATCTCATGATTCTTCATGTTCTCAAAAAACCACTATCTTAAATAAAAAAAATCATGTCATGTCCAATAAATTAATATACATGTGAATATTGTGCTAAATTTTCTGATAAATAGTTGTTCTTTTTTCTCTGTGATAAATAAATGCATAAGTTGTACTTGTTTGTAATATCTAATAATTTGTGTTCAGGGGAGTCGTCAGTTTTCCAATACATCCAATGATAGAATTCAGGATGAAGGGAGAAGACAGGAACAAACGTAAGTGGTATCCTGCTTTCTGAAGTGCTGAATATGAAACAACATGCCAACCTTTGATATGCCTAAAATTTTGAATTCTTATGGAAATATGTTATTTTTATGGAGCAATCACTTATGTTTTAGAAAAAAATTGTTTTGACCAATTAGTTTGATTCATCCATCTCTTGGTTTCTTTGATTTTCTTCGGTCATCAAGAATCACACTTTTTCAAATTAATCTGTCTTAAAGACTGTAACTCCTAAAAACAATCATGACTCTTGATATGTTGTAATCATGGCACTTGATATCTTATAATCTAGCTTTTCTCCTTCACTATATTTCTTGAGCCAAGATGCTTATCATCCAGCGACTCTCCCCTCACTGGCCGGTGTCCAGAGAGAGAGGGGGCGCCACCAGCGACGGTGCAGGGGTTGCGTTGCAGTTCACGGCTAGGTAGATAACAGAGGGAGTGGTGGCAACACACGCCGGTGGGAGGTTCTGAGTGATGAAGAGCGACATGGCCGGGATGAGGCTAGAGGAGGAGAAGAAGAAGGTTGGGCGGAGGTTGGCTGTGGAGGCGGAGATCTTTTCTGTGGCACCATCAGTGCTGGTGAAGAAGAGACTCTGTCGAGTACCAGAGCTTCGGCTCCGACGGGCTCCGCCCTCCGTCGCCGTCAACGGCAGAGGAGCGGCACGTTGCTGTCACTGGCGAGAGAGGGGACGGTGCCCCCTATCCCTCCGACTGCCGGCCAGTGGGGGGGGGGGGGGACCCCCACCCCCTCCTGCCATTGCCAACGAGGCTGCCAGAGGGGAGGGGGAGAGGATGGCCCCCTTTTTTCAATTCCTTTTGCGCCGGCAGGCAGTTGCAGGTGACGAATAGCGCCATGACTGATGTGAAGCTGGAGGAGGAGAAGAAGAAGGCCGGGCGGAGGTTGGTTGTGGAGATGGAGATCTTTACTGTGACAACATCTAGACGGGAAGAGGAAGAGGACGTCGGTGACTCACTCGAGTATTGGACCTTTTGCTCCAACGAGCTCTGCCCTCCATTGCCAATGACAGTGGAGAGGGGGGATGTCAACCCCTCCCTCCCGTGATGCATGCCTGCCAGCAATGGCAGAGGGGGCGGCGTGTGGCTGTGCCCCCCTCTCCCTTCGACTGCCGGCCGATGAGGGGGACCAATGTTGTCAAACTCGTAAAACGGGCTCAACACAAAGGGCCGGGGAAACACGTAAATCATGAACACGCAACATGATTCTACCAATTTTTTTAAACAACAACAACAAAGCCTTATCCCACTAGGTGGGGTCGGCTTACCAATTTTCTTAAAATGTATATATTATTTATTAATCTATAAAATATATATCTATATTATTAATGAAGAGATGACAATTCTTTTGAACTTATAAGTACAAAATGCAACATTACATGTGCAAAATTCTAATTTTATCTTGATGTTAATGCCTATTTACTTATGTATATACTAAAAATATTAATTCATGACAAATTAACACCTCTATAAATTAATAATAACAGAACACATAAAAAACGTTACATTTAATTCATGAAAAAATTAATACATTAATAAATTATTTCATTATTAATCCATAAAAGATTAACACTGCAATAAGTTTAGAATAATAACAGTAATTGGTGATTCTATTTATTAAACAAAATATTACCAATAGTAGCAGAATAAATTTTCTATCTTCATAATATAATATTTTTATGTCGCCTCTAATTATTTTCACTTTTTTTTGTATACAACTCCTACATGATTAGTCTATAGAATGAACAACAACAAAACAAATAAACAAATAAGGAAAATGAACAAATAAGGAAAATGTTTTTATAACATAAAAAACTAAAGAGGAAGCCTCACTCTGTCCAGAGCAGAGAGCACAAACCTCGTGGAAAGAAAAAACCCGTGTGGAGAGAGGGAAAAAAGGGGAACCTGCTCAGGTGCACGATGAGAGAGGGAGACAGAAAGGGAGATAAAGAGGAAGGGAGGGAGAGGGAGAGAGAGAAAGGGAGAGAGAACCTGGTCAGGTCTGCTGCAGCATCGGGTCAGCAGCAGCAGACCAGCGGCGGAAGCGATGATAGCACTGCAACGGCAACAGAAGGACAACGGCGACAGCAGCAGCATATGAGCAGGAGGCAGCGGCGACAGCAATGGCGTCAGCAGCGGCGACGGCAGCAACAGAGCAGCAGCGAGGACGGCAACATCGGCGACCGCAGTCACAGCAGCAGCGGCGGCGGACAGAAAGTAAAAGGAAAGATGAGTGGTTGTCATGACTTATAAAAGGTAAAAAGAAAGATTATCGCGTGCTGGCCAAAAATGTTTTTTTTTTAAGAGAGGAAAAAGGATGACCACCAGGTTATGTGGTTGTGATCTAGGTATATATATATATATATATTATGAAAAGGAGATGATATACAAGTGTGGGCTCTCCAAGAGAGAACATCAAGATCCCACTCCCGAAGAAGAAAGATGTGGTGTACAATCCGCTTTGTCTGACATCACTCCCCACCAAAAATCACTCGGTTACGTTGGAGCCATATGGCCTAGGAACCGACCAAAAAAGACGCCAGGAGCACTCTCCATCTCTATCTCTGTCGGGCCAAAATTCGAAGAGAGTGCCACCATTTTGAGAATCCGAGGGGGGAAGGCCCCCGATGATATGATGCTAGATACCTCGTATCGTGGGACATGCAAAAAATAGGTGATCGATGCCCTCTGCTTCACTGCATAAGGCGTAGGCTGTGTTTGCGTGAGGAGGTGCCCATCTCGCCCTGTATGTCCTGGTGAGAAGTCGGTCCTACCAAGTAAATATCTTGACTTTCAGCGGTACCCGAGATCGCCAAATGAGTTTACAATCCATCCACGCTGCCGTGTTTGGGAGAAACCAAATGTATAAGCTGCTGGCCGACGAGGAATCCGATAGCCATATCCATCCCTCGGACCTGGAATGTTTCAACAGTCAAAAACACATTTCAAATCATAGAATTGTTCAATTCTACGTCCCTACCCTAAGAAAACGTGCTTCAACGTGCTCGATTCGTCAATAGAGCATCACGCTATCGGGATGAGCACCAGGAGTTTCCAGAAGCCTGGCTGAAGTGGAACGGCAGGGATGCTCCAAATCCGGCGATGATTGCCGTGCGGAGGACGGTCGAGGTCAGTGAAGGACCAGTGGTATCACCGACAAGGCATTCGCGAAGAAACTCGACACCCTGTTGGATCTCTGGCGACCAAGGGATGGTGATGGGGGGGGGGGGGGGGGAATGCCATCTTCTCTGGCACAGGAGCGTCGTCTACAAGCCTGGTCTGATCGGGTTCGGAGAGCTGCCGAACAGTCCATTTTCCGATAGCCCTCTCCCCTACAGTGGAGACAATGAACAGGAGCCGAGCACTCGCAGGCGAAATGGCCGTCTCCTACACACCTGTAACAGTGTGATTGGAGATGGCGGCGTTGGTGGGTCGAGCTGAACGCTGGCCGGGATAAGGTCATCCAGCCATCGTTCAGCTGTTGGAATCTGCAGCGCATGCTTGTCCTGAGTTGGGGGAATGGTGGCGCCTCCTGCAGGGGCTGCCAGAGACGATGAGTGGCGCCACCGTAGGAGCTACTAGAGACGTGGTCGACAAGTTGGATGATCTAAAACTTGCAGAGACCATTATTAATGGCTTTCTGTGACATCATATTGTCCAACTTTTTTGTCAATGCATCCAATTGTGCTTAAATATGGGTAGAGTTATGCATGTGATAGATGCCAGACTTCTTGCTGCCCTATCATTTTGCCAATCCTTAAGAGCAAGATTGTCAAAAAGTCTATATAGATCTGTCAGCAATAGTGCCCCCAACGGTTGTATCAATCTTGTCCTTTATGTGTGCCAATGCACCATTTTTTAAGTATTGAATTTGCTAGTAAAGAGGTACATTACTGTTTTGAATTTGACTAACGAAATCCTTGAATTTGTCCCAAACTTCATTCATAGGCTCAGTATCCTGTCGACAAAAAGAAGAAACTTTAATAAGTAATCTCACAGCTTTTTCTGGAGAGCAATATTTATTAAAAAATGCTTGACGCATCTCCTCCCAATTTGTGATAGCGTCAGTTAGAAATGTAAAAAACCAATTATAAACTTTTCCTCTCAAAGAAAAAGGAAAAAATCTTAAGTGGACTTCATTGACTCCTCAAAATTTGAAAGTGGAGCATAATGACGTGGCTGAATAGATGATCATCTCGTCTCTAACAAATTGTGTTTAAGATCATCTAAACAGTACCATGTTAGATCTAAAAGTTATTAGCATCAATTTCAGAAAGTATAATACTCCCTATTTCAATTGTCATTTGTCCCATGGTGTAATCTCGCATAATCCTATAAATAGGTGGAGGTTTCTCTATTTGTTTTTTATGTCAACGCCGCCATCTCCAATCACGCTGTTACAGGTGTGTAGGAGACGGCCATTTCGCCTGCGAGTGCTCGGCTCCTGTTCATTGTCTCCACTGTAGGGGAGAGGGCTATCGGAAAATGGACTGTTCGGCAGCTCTCCGAACCCGATCAGACCAGGCTTGTAGACGACACTCCTGTGCCAGAGAAGATGGCATTCCCCCCCCCATCACCATCCCTTGGTCGCCAGAGATCCAACAGGGCGTCGAGTTTCTTCGCGAATGCCTTGTCGGTGATACCACTGGTCCTTCACTGACCTCGACCGTCCTCCGCACAGCAATCATCGCCGGATTTGGAGCATCCCTGCCGTTCCACTTCAGCCAGGCTTCTGGAAACTCCTGGCTGCTCATCCCGATAGCGTGATGCTCTATTGACGAATCGAGCATGTTGAAGCACGTTTTCTTAGGGTAGGGACGTAGAATTGAACAATTCTATGATTTGAAATGTGTTTTTGACTGTTGAAACATTCTAGGTGCGAGAGTAGTACTAAGATGGGTGACCTCTTGGGAAGTCCTCGTGTTGCACTCCTTTTAAAACTCCGCCTATGTTTTATAGCCGATCCCAAGCCCGGATAAAGGTGGAGGGTTGTGTTAGGTCCCGACAGCCAGCGTAAAACCCTGTCGAATCTCATGAACATGGATCAACGAATTGCGTATGATCCATGTAGCCGACCCCACCTAGTGGGATAAGGCTTTGTTGTTGTTGTTGTTGTCCTACCATCTTGACAAGGTTGGAAGTCTTCTTTTTCAACTTTCTCGCAGTTCTTCTGAACTTCTGGTCTGGAACTTTCCAGGATGTGTGGGTTATGAAGTGATCACCTGCAATCATAAGAAACAATAAAGAGTAGTGATTCTCAAATCAGCAAACAAAATAAATATAATAATTATTAACACCTCCGGCAATAGCACAAAAAACTTGATATGATCTAGTTACACTAGCAAACACACTAGTCGTTCAAATAGTAAAATGATGAATAAAGATCATTCACTTGAGGATGAGTAATAATTGATAACCTTATTTTCTTGTTAATTGAGAAAAAAGAACAAATTTTGGATTTTTAGAACAATAAATAAGAGAAAACGATTAAAGGAATGAACATTGGTTTAAAATATATAGATTTGATGATTAGGAGCTTCTCTCTTGATCTACACTACTATCATGTATGGGTCCTTAAGCATGAAAATTATTTGAATCATCAATAAAGTTGAATTCCCAAAATCAATTAACCATCATGCTTCAATTACTACCTTGAGAATGATACATTAACTTTTTTTGAAAGGGATAATAACATGAAATTAATCCTTTCGATTTTTAATTTAATTTATTAAATCACAAAATGCATTAAATTGGAATTATGATTAAGGACTTTTGCAAGTCATCTTAATTCTACACACTCAGGTCTTTTTCGATTTCCCCAATTATGGCATGCATGAGCACAAGATACTTCTAAAGTAACTCAAAGTGAATCTAAGAACTTTTTAGATAGTAAATGAATTCGTAATCATTGAAACTCTACCCTAAAAAAAATAATCATTGAAACCCATAATACAACAACAACAACAAAGCCTTATCCCACTAGGTGGGGTCGGCTACATGGAAACCCAGAATGAACTTGTAAAAACTTCCGTACATGCTACTCATGAATCAATCTAATGAAGAAATAAGAATCCCATTCATAAATAGGGCTCAATCAGGATGACCCTAAAAGAACATCATTCTGTAAAGTACAACATCCAATGTAAATGATTATTTTAGGAAAATTATAAGAATAAGGACAAACTACTCCCAAGGACAGCTGTCCTCTCGCGAGTTTCCGGCAAACTTCCATTGTAATGCCTTCAGAGCCATCACGTAAAGCACTCCACTCTGTTCTAGGGCACTCCGAAGATACTTTCCAGGTTAATGATGTCTCCTCTTTATAGTTTTTCTCATTTGCCAAAGGAATAAATCTGATCCCCAACTGAAAAATCGGATAAAATCTTTTCTGTTACCATCACCTGAGTTGCCGTCACGGCCTTGACAGTGTCAGTCATGCCCGTGACAGAACGTATAGTTTTGATCTGGGGGCGTGATTGATCTTCATGGCTGTGATGACTGTGCAACCCTACTGTCATGGGCGTGACAAGGGACGTCAAGGCCGTGACAGGAAAATGTCCATGCTAACGGTTGGGACTATGGATGTGATGGTTTTCAGGTCTTGTGCCTTTTGTCATGGGCACATGAGCCGTGACAGAACCTCGTCTTCTTCCATCTTCCTGTCATGGGTGACCCCTTTGGTCATGATCGTGACTTGGATTAGCTGCCTTATTTGATGATTTTGCGACTTCTTTTCGACCTAATTCTTGATGTTTTGATTTCCTGCGATAAATTTAAATAAACTTGGGTGGAACTCAATTATAAAGAAAAACTGTATATACAACTAACTGAATTCAGATTTAAATAGTCTCCTAAAAGGCTATTAAATGATACTAAACTAATGCATTATGTTTCGTAGTAAAGGGTTTGTTGTGAAGATGAAACTATGTTCTTTAATTCCTTGATACAGGTAAAAGTTCTAGGCCATAACCTTCTCAAAAGAGAAAATTGTTCTTGTACATAATAAGTAATGCTTAGCCATTGAGATAGTCATAATTATCACACATCTACTCATCTTTTGAGATTCTATAGAAACTTGTGATGTGTTTTCCTTATTTTTTTTGTATTCTTGATGGAACACAATTTTCACTTGCATCTTTTGTTCGAGTTATAATTGTTAAGTTCAAGGTTGTCGATATTGATAGTTCAAGCAAATTCCTTTGAGGTTTTATGAACTCCCATCATGAATTTGTATCATAAATTCATAGAGTTTATCTTTGTAATAGAATTATCATATACTAATTAATATGTTCATTTAATATAAAAGGCAGTAGTACTCTTAAATGGTAGAATAAAAGTACAAATAAACAAAGTGTGAGTATTACAGCAATTTGTTTACAGGTAACTCAAACCCCTCATACTAAGTAACCAAATAGATAATGAGTAAAAAAAATTGACAAAACATATTAACTGCAGCATTAAGAGGTAAAGACTTCCAATAAAGAAAAGGGTAAAGACAACAACTAATTTGAATAAGCTGGAATGGTTCTTTCTGAGTGTCGACAACTCGAGCCACTCATCATTCTAACATATTTCTTAAACCAAGGCACCAAGAGAAAAGCTGCATCTTCCTTCTTTTTGTGAAATCTTGATTTGAGCAGTAGTCTTAACAAGTTTGTTGGCATCGCATGCTAGAGAAGGTTAAATATAAGCCAATGAAGGGGTGCCAACGGCATTGCTTTACTTGGGTTCCCTGGACACAATCAATAGCCAGATCCAACTGTCACTGGTACATCCACCCGTGGAAGCCATTGATCTCATTTTGACAGTAGGAAAGGATGACTACTGTGCTTGTTCCATAAAAAGACTATTGAGCTTGTGTGGTCATCCAATAGTAGACATAGATCTTGAAATCAAGCTAGGACTGCAACCCACTCCAGTAACAACAGAAGGCCAGTCCATTCTTTTCGTCTCTACTCTTGTGGCAAGCTGCATTCCACCCAATTTTTTTTTTCTTTTCACATTTTCTTTTCTTCCCATAACATCCCCAAACCCTATCTTTTGGACTAGCCCATAGCATTGGTGATTGCACTCATCAACTCATACATTTATTGAGTTTAATGACCCAGCTTAGTAGTTAATGTGAGTTAACTCCGTTTTCCACTCTCACACCAAGCTATTATCTTTTCTGTCCATGAATTGGTGCGCGAGTTCGACGAACTTGGTTGAGCTTACATTATTTTAAGCGCTGTCGTATTGATGAAAAACGATGACTTAAGATGCTCTCATACTCTCAGTTGACATTCACTACCTCTGATAACCTTGAGCTCTTGTACCTAACTATTTGAACTTTTACTTTGATCTGAGTTCACTTTTATCAGATTTTGCTTTGAAATGTGCGACCACATGCACAGATCTTGCTAGTGAAAGTAGTCTTGATGTGTCAGGCTCTTTTTCTCTTTTCTGAATTTGGAACTAAGTCATAGAGTACAGTAGTGCGAGAAACATAAGAGACTTGTATGTTTCTTCAAATCTAAGCAAGAGAGTTCTTCTGGTTATGCAGAATTTCTGTGACCTTTGTGTCTACGGATGGAGAAGAGAAGATTGTCAATGTTCCTATTGGAATGTCAATGTTAGAAGCAGCTCATCAGAATGATATCGAACTTGAAGGTGAAAATTTGATCATTTGAACTTGTAGTTACATCTTTCCGGAGACATGATCATTCCTTGGTCCCACTCGACTACTTTTTTATCATGAATGCTAATTTTATGCTTTCAGTCAGTAACTGGAGCTTAGGCTGTATATGGATAATTTACTATTATTATTAGTCAGACAGCGAGTCTCATAGCTTTTCTTCTGATGTAATTTCAGGTGCCTGTGAGGGATCACTTGCTTGCTCTACTTGTCATGTGATTTTGATGGTATGTTGTATTATGTCTATGCCGATATAAAATTGAAAATAATTCCTCTGGAGCACTCAAAAGCTTGATGTAGCTAGTAACTTTGTGGTAGGATGTTGATTACTACAAGAAATTGCAAGAACCTACGGATGAAGAAAATGACATGTTGGACCTTGCATTTGGCCTCACAGAGACGTAAGTTTGTCACTACCTAACATCATTTTTTTTTCTGTTACTTAAGGAGGTCCATAGACCTAATACAAGAAAATTAAAGACTGAAAATAAAGGGGTACTGATGGGATTCGTGACACTACCTAACATCCTTTATTGCAGTTACTTGTATAAGCAGAATAGTTTGATCTATCATGTATATAATGCAGGTCCCGACTTGGTTGCCAAGTGATAGCAAAGCCTGAGTTGGATGGAATGCGCTTACTGCTACCCTCGGCCACGCGGAACTTTGCAGTAGATGGGTTTAAACCTAAACCACACTGATGTGAGTTTCAGGCATCAACAGTTTTGTATGATAAGCTATGAAATATTTTTGTGCTAATAAAATAATGTTATCGCACATTCTTTCTCATCACTTCCCATGCAGAAGGGAGATCTCTTGTTCAAGGGTAGCATAGGTTACACACTTCAAAAGTTTTGAAAGTCGAGGATAAAGGTTTATCTCAATGTGAATTGTACATTTGCCCATTTCGTAACTTTCTTAGGCATTGGCTTTCAAATAACGACAGGCTGTCGACAACTTGGTTTTAAAAACTAGACCAAAGCCATGATAGCGATGTTATTGTTTCCATGACGATTACTACCTCATAGTTCATCATAATGATTTTGCGTATATGTTGTTGATTCATGTTAATTGCAGCGTTAAGAAAAGGAAGGAACGATTACTACCTTATCTTTATTGTTGTTTTTTTTCTTCGTTGACTTTAAAGTTCCCCACTTAAATGAGAGATGATTACATATATTATATAGGCCCAGGTTCAAGCATTTGTGTGCATAGTGCCCAGCACCATGGATTGACATCGACTTGCCATTACTGATTAAATTTGTTTTGCCTCTCTTTAGCTTGACTCAGAGCTTATCTGACCCCAGAGGTCAATCATCTTCCATGTGAACATGTCGTTATCATATCAAGTTCATTTCTGGTTGACTTTATGTTTGTAATAAAAACACTCATATCGTACTACCCAAAAATAAATAAATAAATAAAACGCGTTTGTCAACCAAAATCAGGGTTATCACTCTGATGAATTAAAAAAATAAGGGTAAGTTCGGTAGAAGCATACGAATATAGGTCTATTATTATATTTTTGTTACAAAGTATTAATTCAGCCACCATATAAATAAATGAATAACATATTGCAAATATTTAGACTTAAAAAAACATGATTAAAATTAGTATGTTATCATTTTACTTTTTGCAACCTTTATTTATCAGAAAAAATCAAAGTTTAGCGTATGTAAACTTAAAATAATATTAATTTATTGTAACCAACTAAAAAAATCAATTGGTGATTTAATATTCAATTATATGTTATAAATTATTGAATTGACATTTAACGGTCTTACTTTATCTAATTAAAATATATATATATTCAACTTCAAACTAATTTGGCATAAAATTTGCAAAAACAAATAAAACAAAACAAAATGATAAGTATTATTGTATCTTATTTTTTAACTTTAAAATTTTGTGATATATCATCATCCACTTAATTATGTGGTGATCGTTAATTAATATATATTTTCAATAAAAATATAATGATAGTTTATATTTACAACCAATTTAAAGCTCATGCTTTTCTTACACAACAAAATATTAGACTAGATTTTGAAACAAAATAAAAGTTCAGACTTTTTATACAATTTATTCAAACAATAAAAACAATTAAGCTAATTAAAGAATTATTGACTTAAAAAAATCTAGCATGAATCTGATTAAAATAGAAAGACTGCTGTTTGTGCCTTATAAAAAAAATTAATGTTCTGGTCAGACCCAAATTAATTTCCACGGGTGTTAGGCAGAATCAAATTCTTAAGGGGTGTTTGGTAAAATCAACTGATATGGTTCTTGTTATCAAATCAAATGCTGCCTTTTGAGTTAACTCCCAATTTAAGAAATCTTTTCTCCTTCTATTGACACGGGGTGGAAATTCAGACTCGAAACATTTCGATCTTTCAATCTGGGTGTAAGTTAACAGATCTTTTCACCCTTTTAGATCTTTCTTTTTCAACATCACATGTTGTTGTATCTTGAGCAGGACTCGCAGTGGTAGTGATCACAAAATTATTGTCATAATTGGATCTTTACAACTCTTGTAAGAATTTCGCAATTTCGATATGCATAGGTATAAATAAGTAAGTGTTATACATAGGTTGTTAAATACGTAATCCGCCTTAGATTGTTTTTTTTTCAAATTTAATCTCCGTGCACAATTAGAAAAAAAAATTGATTGGTCATGTATTAATAATTGTTGAAGTCCCTACAATTTTCGATGGAAAATAGAATCAATCGGCCTTATTCATTTTATTTGAAATATGGTATTGGTAGTAGATAATACAATTTCCGTTTCTCTCGAGGGAAGGAAGGTCAACTAGGTCGATAATGAATCATGATATGCAGGCACGGTCAACTCAATGCTAATGATGATGGAGCACAACTCCCTTAATAATTCGGACACTGAGTAATTAAGATTCAACTCATGTGGTTGATCTCTCAATTTAAGCTAAATTCAACCCTCATCAATTGGTCAAGCAATTTGTCTTGTTTCGTTGCATCTAATAATCCCCCGCCTGTCCACGGTCATCAATCAATCAATTACTCTCTCTCTCTCTAATGCCTCCAAATCGACCCTCGCCACGTGGTGAAGATCAACTTGGAGACACTACGACATGCTATGACTTTAACCATGATGTTGATCCTATCTCAGTCAAGAACCGAGACACGTCAGCGAAAAATAATAAAATAAAAGAAAATAACATGAATATACGGAAGTCTAAAAAGTGACTACATCATTCCTAAAGAATATAATAAGGTTTTACATCATGAAACTAATAAGTCATGTGGTTCATGTGTTATCTTATCGCCAGAGCTTTGTCACCACACACCTACTCTACCTCGTCACTAACCTGGTCCTGTGAAAATCAGACACAGGGGAGAAGGTCCTCCCGTAAGCTTTACAGCCTAGTGGAAAATCACATGATATACAATGCATAACGTGAATAGAATAATCAGAGATAAATAATAATTCTTAACTTGAACTTGAAAGGGTAACATGATAGCATCATAGATCATAATAAGAATCGAAGGATGTCATAAATCATGAGAATTAAATGATGCTTTGCAAACTTGAAATCATGCATACTTGGAAATCATAACGATAACTTGACTTGACTTGAACATGCTTCTTGATCTTAGTTATTAATTAGTAATCGGGGTGACTTTAGGTGCCTTTAATTCTTAGGATATGCCCAGCAAATGATACGGCCTTGTGCGGGTCAATGGGTGATCAAATCATGACCAAGGGAGCGACCTTTATCTTGATGCACTTGGCTTGGACTGGCAACACATTGTTAATCTTTCATCTGATCTTATTAATCACTTTGAATAACTTGCAACTCTTTCTTTTTTGTTCAATGAATACAATGAGATCAATAAGAAAATAAATCAATAAGAGATTAGATCTTGGAAATCAGTGAGAGATCTCTGTAGGGTCAGGAAAATAAGATCAATTGTACACAGGCAATATTCAGATTTTAAAAAATAATTAATTAATAAATCTAATAAAAGGTTCCTGAAAATCAGTATGAGAAAAATTAGAAAAAAGTGTTCATATTGGAATCATAAGGCAATCAATAATGTTCATATCAAAATAAGGGACGACTGATGGATGAAAAATCAAGGGGTGATGTGGCCTGGCACGACCGTGACATCATATCGGAACGGCCGTGCCGATCTAGACGACGGGTACATAGGGGGTGGCACAGGCGTGCCATAAAAAGGGTACGACCGTGATAGGGGTGAGATCGGTCAACCGATTAAAGTCGATCGGCCGATTATCCTACGTGCGGCTAGGCTAGTCATGGCACGACCGTACCGGAAGGGTGGCACGACCATGACCGGTTGAGCACTCGGTCGACCGACGTCGGCCGATCTTTTACTTAAGTTTTGTCGAGTCATGACACGGGTGTGCCGGCAGGGTAGCACGGCCGTGTCGGCAATGGCACGGGTGTGCACATGACGTGGAACGGCCATAACAGTAAGGGCATGGGCGTGCCGGAGAGTGGCACGGCCGTGACGGCGGCCGATCCCAGTCGGTTTCAATCCGAAAATCACATGAATCCCTAACGTACATTCGTTCTACTCTAAATTCTACAACCTAGCAATCAATAAGGCAAAATAGAACAACCAGAATTAATTCAAACAGTGCACAATTCAAGAATCAAACAATTCAAACAATCATTCAATAATCAAACAAAACCCTAAAACTTCTTCTTGGTCCTTTTCGTTTCATAATTAATTAGGGCATGGATTATAACAATTCAGAGGTCATGCAAGGTGATTTCGATTCACCCACCTCTGTTCGCGATTGATTCGTTCCTAGGTTCATCGAAAAACCGCTCAATAGCAACCCCTGTTTCCTACGTTTTGTGCCCCGGCTCTTCCTCTCTACCTGCAATCCAACGAAGATGGTTGTAGGATGGACGTGTCGATTTTAGGTGATTGCAGTAAGGGGAGGAAAGAAGAGATCGACCTCCAGCGGCCTGCTCTCTGGACGGCAGCAGCGTGGCGGCAGGGATCCAACAGGGGAAGATTTTTCCTTTCATGTGTCCAGCCGGCCCTGACTTCATAAAGGGTTTTAATTAATTCTTCTCTTCTAATTCCACTTTAATATGATTAAGGAGATAAAAGTTGATCCCTCTAATCCAACTCTAATTGGGCTTTAATTTATGTTTTTATTTCTTTCATGGCCGACAAGTTGAACTCAAATCTGATTTTTATTTTATTATTTTTTTATCCTTTTTTATTGTCGATTCTCTCTCTCTCTCTCTCATATCAATCTGCAAGGGATTTATTTTCTTTTTTCCAGTTTTCTTAACGCGACCATGAGATATGGGACGTAGGATGATAATCAAATTAGTTAGATTTAATGGTGGACTGACCTTTAAACTTATGGGTAATGCACTTTTTAGTATCGCGATCGTCGACGTACTTTTTAGTATTGTATGAATTAGATCGTCGGCACTGTTTCTCCGACACCGAGTGACTGACTAAGAAAGAAATAGTCTGAACCAATTCAAACAGATTCGATTGGATTAAAAAATAATATTATTTATATTAACTTAAAATATATATGCATAACGAACATTATATTATGCATAATATTGATTTATTATTATTAAATGGTTATTTATCATTTAATGCTATTAATAATATGTTAATTTATTTTTACATAAATCATTCCTCTCTCTCTCTAGTTAAGATTTATTTATCATTTAATGCTATTAATAATATATTAATTTTATTATTACCGTGAATCACTCGTATTATTTTATTGTATTAATAATATATTGTATTATTTTTATTTTATTTTCCTTATGATTCTGAATGGTGATTCACTGATTCCAATATATTATTTTCTTTTTATCTTTTTCTTTCCTTTTAAATGATTTTTAGATCTTTTATGTTTTAAATTGATGTCCCTTTCGATTCTTCGATTTTTATTAGTTCAATAAGTTTTTTCCTCGTCAAACTATCTTTTCAGTTTTACATCTAATTGGACTACATCAAACAATGATTCATGATTGAACTAAACCGATTGAGCCGGCTGCTCGGTCCGTTTTGATAACATTGGATGTATGAGTAATTACTTGAACATAAAATGGTTCCGCATAAAATGGCATTTTCTCGTACATAACATCATAAATATGTATTTTTCTTTTGTCAAAACATAACACCATAAATATGTTCCTTTTTTGTCCATGATGTTGTTGGCAACTTTTTGGTGCACAAATCTATATATTGTCAATTCAGGATCACAAATTGTCAAATTATATAGGTTCAACAAACACTACAAGAAAATGGGAGATTAGCGATCCAAGATATGCGACGCTAGGGTGGCGCTATTACGTCTCCGTTGTGAAGAGCGTCTCATTGGCGTCTATGTAGCGCCACAAAAATGGGACGCTGCATATCGGTGGCTACTAGCGTCGCAATGGAGTCAAAGAAAATGAGACGCTACTAGCGCCACTACTTGACGCTATCTCAACATTATTAAGACGCGAGATTTGCGACTGTGCGTAGAATATAGGCGTCGCTAAGTCGACGCGCAAGGAGCGCAAGCTATGAGACGCTATTTCGGTGTCCACGTGTCGCTACTCTAAACGCTAGGAAGTCGTTGAGGTGACGCAATATAATGGTGTATGCGTCGCAAATGAGACGCGATTATGGCGCTAAGGACGATATATTTAACTTAGTGTCGACAGCCTTTGCAACGCAAATGAGACGCTATAGAGACATCATTTACAGATTTTTTTTACACATTCAATCCTCATTTTTCCCTTTCCCAAATCATACAATTATGTAATACATATAAAAATGTATTGATATTCATCACATATAATATAAAAGCATCACAAGCAGTATAAGAGCATCACATACAATATAAGAGCATCACAAGCAATATAAAAGCATCACAGGCATAATATTGAACATAAGAATACGAAAAGTAATAAACCGAACTAACAAACTATATGTATATATAAATCTATAAGTAGCAAAAGCATTTTTTGTATTCATGGGTTGTTTCTATCCTAGGTTTGGGAGTTATTATTATCATTCCGGACATTCGACCCAGACATGCTCGGTCCATGGCTTCGCGGGGATGGATTCTGTGTTGAGATCAATCCCTGAATCGCCTGCAATATCGGAGCCAATTGCTGCGACAACTGCTCTGACACCTGCTGCGACACCTACTGCGATATCTACGTCGATAACTGCTATGATAGTTGCATCATATCAGGTGCAACGGATGAGCTCGGAGCAGATGCACCTCATGCATATCCTCCGATCCTCCTAGGTATCTGAGCGGCTGTGCCGAGGCCACGCAAGTATCCCCTCGTGTCGTGCCGGTCACCTCCTCCCAAATAGCAGGGTCCTCTACGAAAAAAAAAATCATACAATCAATTAATATATAAATTATATATCAAGAAACACAAATTAAAAACATGACAACCAACGAAGAAACATTACTTGGTGGCTGAGTACTCGGATCATCTCCATACTTTTCAGCCATTTTCACATTATACTCATCCTATAAAATTTAAACATTATGTATTTCAAAAATAGTGCACTAACGGCAACAACCAAATGACCATATCATGAGACTTACCAGAAGCCTAAGAGCAATGGGCATGACTACGTCGTTTATCTTTCGGCTCTTATGCGTGGCCTCATAGACCACACGAAAGTCTACGGGACTGCCTTCTTTCTCCTCCTATAATAAAGTTTCAAATTTGATAACATAAGTATAAGTCAAAAGTTTGATAAATTAAATTTATATGTAAATTACCATGCGCCGTCGATGCTCATCAAATCGCATCGATCACCCTGTGTGGATGTGGGTCTCGGACTTCGAAAGATGGTTAACTCTTGCCTTTTCCGACTTCCTTTGCCATCGTTCATCCATTACTTGTGAACATCAAATACTTACACTTTCAAAAAACTATAATTTTCATAAAAATAATGTAAAAGTATACATACTTACCACTTCCTACAGAGGGACTCCCAAACCGAGCATCCAATATGTCTTGGGCATCTTTGTATGCCCTGCTCCAAAGTGAGGCCGGCGGATGTGACGACCTTGCGAAACTTGTATAATCGATTTCGGAGGTGTTTCGCAGCGACCTCCTCAAAAGCTCTCCGGATCGTCCCTAAATTAAGGCCGGATGAAACTGATTTGCCTCCTACAAATAGAATGTTAAAACTTAGTAATTTTAAAATAAATATAAATCGAATTATGTAACCCAAATAGAAGATCATACCGTAAAGACTCAAAAGATGTCATCCCGCACTTGAATTGGGACATCTTTCCAGGGTCATGTCCCTTCCGGCAAGTGGGAAAGAACGAGAGCACTGACATCCGGTACGGTACTAGTGGGTATGAAACTGGTCCTGCCAATTATAAAGAAGAACTAATTTTCAATGATAACTAAAACTATAACAAAATTTGTACAATTTATTTAACTTACGATCGAGCAATATTATTCACAGTGACCACCCCATTATCGTGTAACTCCTCTTCATCACTCGAAGAGGAATCATCATCCGGTACATCTGGGGTAGGCTGTGAAGGTCCGACATCAGCTACGAGCCCTAATACATAATAAATCATTAGTGTCGTACCAAATTAAAATTGTGATAATTGATAGATGTACAGTAATGTTCTCTCCTCGATTAATGTGTACCGCGTGATCAGTGGCAGTCCGCTCGTCTGAATGAATTAAGTCAGGTGCTTGTGCTATCGGCGGCGTAGCAACTGACATTATTAAAAAATAATTAATATAATTAATTGAGAAATGTCAATAACAATAAATATATCACCTAGCATAAGATGTCGATCGTCAACGCTAGAATGTGATGAAGCATCCAGTATTCTCGGCGGTGACGGTGGGATAGCAATTGTCATAATAAGAAAATACATAAAATTTGGCTCCTATATAAAAATATGTAATATACAAAAAATAACTTGGTGTGACATGACGATCGTCGTCGTGCGATCGAGACGTACCGATTATGTTCCCCGTCGACGGTGGAGCAACTGTCACAAAAGCAAAATATTTAAAAAACTTTATCTCCTACTGTCTATTGCCTACAATGTGTCACGTACCTGGAGTGATACGCTGAGCAGACCCACCAATGAATCGCCTACTATGTGACGATTCGGCTACGTGCCCGTCGGCGGCGGAGGAACTGATATTATTAAAAAAGAAATTTAACTATTATAATCAACTATAAATAACCAACTCTCAATAAATATATTACCTGGTGGTTGTGATGGCTGACTCATATGGAGTGAACGCCTGGAAGAGCGAGATGACCCAGATACTCGACTCCTAGTAACCATGATTGAAAAAAAAGAAAGAAACTTCTCTTATTATCGATAACCATATATAACTTAAAAAAAGTAAAAAGCTTATGTCATTAGAATAACTACGGGATTCATTCGCTTGTTTCATATTCTGATTCATTTTCATCATCTTCATCATCGTTGTTATAATCTTGGTTCGAATCATCATCAATGAAATTATCAAAGTTCACATCCAAGAGGTCATTTGAATTGAACTCTTCCATTGGCTCCGCGTCATCGACCAATTGAAAATTCTCAACTCCATCAGCCATATCAATCGTCTCATTCACTCTATCTTCTTGATAGTAATCGTCCATGGGCACATCGTTGTGTACGGATGATGTTTCATTGTCATCTACCATTGTCTCCTACTATCTACGAACTTATAATAATTAAGAACAAGCGGAAAGATTTCTCACTTCACATCTTAATCAATCGGCAAAATGTTCGTCTCGTAGTTTCAATAACTCATCGTTTGAAACTAACGAATTGATTTCTCGTTGTAATTCTTCAAATTCCCTGAATTCATAATTTTCAATTAATACAATCATATAGCAACAATTAACTTTAAATTATATAACAAATTAGAACAAATTGCCTTACTCGAGATATGACGTCACTTCGAGACAATTTGCAAGAACATAATTCTCAACGGTGGTGAGATCACTGTCATTCAAGATAACTTTGCGTCCTGCACTAAGAAGTTGACATGGGTACTTGAAGATGGATAGAATATTCATGTCAACTTCTCCTTCACCACCATCATCGTTTCTTAGAACTTGGGTGTGTCGTGATTGTATGTGTGGCTCAAAGTATTTTGAAGTGAAGTTTGACACCTCCTCAATGAAATATGCTTCATATATGGAGCATTCAATTTTTGTCTTATTCTTCGCCTTCCTTTTCAAATATAACATGCACCTTTCAAAAGGATACATCCATTGGTACTGAACCGGACCAGCAATTTTTGTTTCATATGGAAGATGTACAATCAAATGTTCCATCACATCAAAAAAGGTGGAAATATCTTCTCAGCCTTGCACACGGTAATCACAATAGAAGTCTGTAACCGAGATATGTCTTCTTTCCGAACGATGGATGCACAAAGCTCTTTAAAGAACATAGACAATTTTGTTAAAACTTCCCGGATGGTCTTTGGTAAAAGTTTTTTAAAGGCAATTGGAAGAAGCCTTTGCATAAAAATATGACAATCATGACTCTTCATCCCGTGTATCTTCCCATTGTCCAAGTTAAAACAATGAGATATGTTTGATACATATCCGTCAGGAAATTTCAATTGCTTTACCCATTCGAAAACCACTTTTCTTTTATCATTGCTCAAGACATAAGTAGCTTTTGGCTTTTTGCATTTACCATTTTGAAGATGAATGATATCTAACTTTGGTCTTTGCATATTAATTTCATGTCTTCACGAGTCTGTATGCTATCTTTTGTTCTTCCTTTAACATCCATAATAGTGTTGAAGATGATGTCAAATACGTTCTTCTCCACATGCATGACGTCCAAGTTATGACGTACCAAGTTTGAAGACCAATAAGACAACTCCCAAAAAATACTTCTTTTCTCCCAATTATGTTCACTTCCAAATCCAATTTGCTTGTAACTACCGGCCTTCAGTCCGAATGAGACTTCACTAAGCTTGTTTACTTGCTCTAGCTATTCTTTTCCTGTCAAATGAGTTGGACACAAAGTGTTCTCGGATGTATTCTTTTTAAATGAGTTTCGATCACGGTGCATCGAACTCTCCAATGGCAAAAACATCATATGACAATCAAACCAGCAAACTTTCCTACAATTTTTCAAATAAAAGGATTTAGTATTCTTTTCACATATGGGACAAGCAAGTTTTTCTTTTACTCCAACCACTCAACATTCCATATGATGGAAAATCACTTATGGTCCACATTAATGCGGCTCTTATAATGAAATTTTGCTTTTTAGATTTGTCATAGGTAATCACATCATCCTCCCGCAACATCTTGAGTTCATCAATCAAAGGTCTTAAGTAAACATTTAAACTTTTACCAGGAGATCGAGGACCCGGGATCATACAGGTAAGCAATATATTCTCTCGTCTCATACACATGCTTGAAGGCAAATTATAAGGTGTCACAAAAACTGGCCAACATGAATAAACAGTACTTGATGAGCCAAATGGGTTGAAGCCATCAGTGCAAAGTCCTAATCTAACATTGCATGATTCTGCAAAAAAAGCCGGATGAAGTGCATCAAATCATCTCCTTACCTTCGCATCCGAAGGATGTGTAATTGAATTTTGATCTTCACGTGTCCCTTCTCTGTGCCACCTCATAAATGATGCAGTTTTTTCAGAAAGAAATAGTTGTTGTAATCTTAGAACAATCGGAAAGTATCTAGATATTGCATTTGCCACATTTTTTTGAACTTTGAGAATTCTTTTTCGGCTTGAATCTGGGCTCGCCACAAATAGAACAACTCATAAGTGAGTTGTTTTCCTTGTAGTACAACATGCAATGATTGCGACATGCATCAATCTTCTGATATTCCAACCCTAAATCTCTCATCAACCGTGTGCACTTGTAAAAATGTTCCGATAATTTCTCTGAAGCTGGAAGCATACTCTTAATAATGGCAAGCATCTAGTCAAACAACTTTCGCTCATATTAAATTCTGATTTTAAGTTCATTAGTTGTGCCACTGCAGAAAGTGTAATTTGCTTCATGCATCCATCCCATAAAGGTTCATCTGCTTCTTCGAGAAGATTATAAAACTTAGAAGATGAAGGATCCGGGTCTTCTTCAATCAATGTTTCGCCAACATTTTCTCCTAACATTGCATCTCGTATCATGTCCCTGTACGGATTGCTTGAGTCACCCACAATGGTATCTACATTACTTGTTTCTTTAGCACATCTTTCTTCGCTATGAAAGAACCAATTGATGTACGTAAGTAAGAAACCGTTGTAATATAAATCCTTCTGCACATCATATCTTACTTTCCACTGATAACATTTGCATTTTTGACATGGACATAAGATTTCGCCATATGAAGAAGCAACACCTTCATTTTGATATGCCACGTTAATGAATTCATTAACAACATCCTTATATTCTTCAGTTATAACGCCATGTTTATCCTTCCAACGACGAATCCAACTATGATCTGACTTTATCATTTCTGTAACGGAGAACATTAAGCCAAGTAATTAAATTCGTGTACTTGAAACGTGTGATTTTGAACTTACGAAGTCCACTATCACATGTTTCAAGTACTTCATCGTCGAATCATAATCTCATTTTATCACCAAGAATGTGGAAGTACATGAATTAGTTCATAACTTAACTTAACTTAACTTAAGTAATAAAAAATATTCGAATGCCATTTTTTTGCGTGGCGATTATGTATATAACAATTGTCTTGAGATCGACCTAAAATATGAGCGATTAAAACTTTTATCGAAATGTGTAACTAGCAAGATGTGATTCGTAATCACTGACGCATTTGAAAACTTTCAAATCGTTGCTATATCATACAACATTAAATTATGCAACTTCAGCAAGAAATAATATCGAGCAATTACTGCATGCATTATAATTTCTGTTCTTACGCGAAGACTAGCTTGATCCAAAGAGATGATACTTAACTTAATTCATAACATGAATAAGTAATACTTAACCTAACATGTATAATTAACTTAATTTAACTTCATGCATTAATAATTAACTTAACATACATGGTGGTGGACTAGTACCTTCTTAACCGGAGGGTGGCGAAGGGCGGTGGGCGGCCGAGACGGCGGTGGAGGCGGAGGGCAGTGGCGGCGGAGGCGGACGTCGGCGGCGGTGGAGGCGAAGGACGGCGGTGGAGGCGAAGGGCGACGGTGGAGGCGAAGGGCGACGGTGGAGGCGGAGGGCGGACGAGGCGGCGGTGGAGGCGAAGGGCGGGGTAGGCGGGCGGCGGCGGTGGAGGGCAGTGGAGGCGGAGGGAGGAGGAGGAGGAGGCGCTGGTGGAGGCGGAGGCGGCGGGCAGCAGTGGAGGCAGAGGGCGGCGGCGGTGGAGGGCGGACGAGGCGGAGGGAGGAGGAGGAGGAGGTGAAGGGCGGCGGTCGAATGCGGAGGGCGGCGATCGAATGCGGAGGGTGGCGGAGGCGAAGGGCGGCGGCGGCGATGGAGGGAGGGCGTGGGGGGGAGGAAGGGAGGAGGAGGAGGCCAAGGGCGATGGTTGAATGCGGAGGGCGGCGGAGGCGAAGGGCGGCGGGCGTCGGAGGGGCGCGGTGGAGGTGGCGGGGCGTCGGGCGTTGGGCAGGCGGTGGACGTCGAAGAAGGTAAACAGTAAAAGTGAAAACGAAGAAGAGGGATTAGGGATTTAAGTAATTTTTTAGCATTGCCAAAGAACGCGACGCTACGTGGACGCCATGTAGGTGCCGACACTCATTCGGCTAGCGCGACGCTATAGAGAAGCTAATGTGTCGCTAAGATAACGTAGTGACAATATAGCGTCGTCGGGGCATCTCAATGGGTTTAGTGTCTCAAGAATGTGACGCCATTGAGACGCTCGTTAAAAGTTTTTTTCAAATTTTTTTAGTATGTATGAAAATTTATTTATCAATGTAGCGTCTCATCGCATTGTACCCCGTTCTAATTGTTTTATTTCCTTCCGACAATCTATCATGCATGTATACAAAATTATAAATATGTATGTATATGTGTATATAACAAAATTGTGTGTGTATATATATACATATGTAATATATGCATATGTATATATATGTCTACGTGTGGGAGATTAAGTTACAACAATGTGTTTATCTATATGTATTATAAATATATATGTGTATGTATATGTCTATACATGTGCGAGTCATATATATATAGATAACGTGTATATGTATACGTATTCGAAGTGAATATATGTGTATATGTTTATATGTGTGATATTAAGTTATAATAATATGTATATATGCACTTATTATATAGTATAAGCATATACACGTATTTATATGTCTATATGTGCCCGATTAAGCGAGGGGTAACAAGTCGGCTTAGGAGGCGCAATACCGACGCTATTGAGTTACTAGATTCATTTAGCAACACCGTAGCGCCAAACTAGCGTCGAATACATTTTCGCGTCTCACTTCTGCGACGCTACAGTGACTCCAATAGTGTCACCATAGCGTCGACGGTAACGACGGCTCTAGTTAGACGCTACGTGGATGCTATTGAGTCGCCACTGTGACGCTACAATGGTAGCAAATCACTCAATCAACCATCGTAATTTCATGATTAAGTATATAATAATAATAATATATGCATAATTAAGATATTATATATATTATATGTATAGATAACATAAATAATATAGGTAACAAATTATATATTTAGGAACACTCCTATCATGTAAAAATACATATATATATATATATAATCGTGTAATTAATACATATATATGTTGATAATACGCTATTGATTATATGTTGATAATTGTGTAATTAATACTAATATAATATTTAATGAATTTATTGATTGACATATAGTATATATAATATATAGTGTTTAAATATAAAACAAATAGCGAGATAAATGTAGATAAGTTATGAGTAATACGGTAGCGTCCAAATAGCGTCGCCTATCTCTGAGACGTCATATAGCGTCTCTTTAGAGCTGCAAAACATGCGACGCTAGATTCGCGTCTAATGACGTTGACGCAAGAATGGCGCTACGTGCTGCCGCGCATTTCCGATTCGTGGCACGAAATAATAGCGTCTCGATTGCGCTAGAATTAGCGTCCATTCTCTGAATAGCTAAGAAGACGCTAATGAGACGCTATCGACAGGCAAGTAGTGTCTCGAGATTGTGACGCAAAGTAGATGCCATAGAAGCGCTAGTGGCGTTTATGTAGTGTCATTGCTATGGGTGACGCTACTTTGCGTCGCTAAGCGCCCATTTTCTTGTAGTGAAAGATTTATAAGAAAACTCTCATGACAAAATATGTTGATTTGTCATAATCTTTTACCCCTTCTTTAACAACCCTAATTTTTAAACAAATGAACTAAGTTCTGGGAAGTAAAGTCTTGCATCAGTATATATGCTTCTAAGGGAACAAAGTCACTCATTAAGAATTGTGTATTTCAAAAGATGACTAGAAATAAATTCCCTATATGATGTGTGTTTCCTAATATGTAGCCTAACTAGTCAATATAATGATGTTAAAATAATTCTCCAACTAAACTAAGATCAAAGATATTATAAGATAAAATATGAATGAAAGTGAAGTTTAACGACAAAGAAAAAAAGTGAAGTTTAACGACAAAGAAAAAAAGTTAAGATGATGGCAAGGTAAAGATGGAAAGTAAACTCATGCACGTATTATGTGCTTCAAGAGCATCAAGTCCCTTGAAGTAAAGTCCTATATCTGTGTATGTGCTTCCCAAGGAACAAATTTCATCATTAGAAAGTTTGTGTGTTCCTAAAGTTGACTAGGAAAAAAGTTCCTTATTATTATGATGTGTATGTTCCTGAATGAAAGTCAAAATGATAATATTATAATATCACTACAAAATCTCACATGATAAAAAAAAATGAAAGAAGATACAAGAGATTGTGAGGAAATGTAAAGTAAAAAATGAAAGATGCTAAGTACCTATTATCTGTACCTGACAATGAAAGTGAAATATGCATGTATTTTGGATGTATCTTGGATCATTACACCTTCTCAAATATGCATGTTTCATGACATCAGAGCACCAATGGTGCATTTTTTATTTTCAAATTCAACTTTGGATAAAGTTGGTCAAAAATCATTTTTAATAAGTACATACATCACACTCCAATGATTAGTACTCCATAATGTTTTGTATTAAATTTTTTTTATACATAATACTTTTCATAATTTAGTGTGTTTGTCTCAAACATGAAATGACAATCCACACAAAATGTTCATAAATGTGTGGCCACTCAAAAGTAAGACACATTGTTTAAGGTCCCCATAATATACCATCTTATCATGTGATAATTAGATTCTTCTTGGGGCCGCTACTTACAAATGCTCCTTTTTAGTCTTGAGTTTGATCAACCAACTTAGCATAATCAATCAAATAACATTTTATAATTTTATTATGTGGAATGTGGTAGCCAAATAATCATCTTTTAAGACCTAATACATAATGTGATCCAATTATTTGTTACAGAAGATAATTAGAAAATAATGAATACTCTTAATAACTCTGTCACATGTGCAAATTAGAATTATCATGAGCATTATGATTTCACATGTCGCCATCTAGACCTAACATAATTAGTTACTTGAAGAATCAAATGTAGGAAAATGAAATTCCCAAGAAATATAACATTCAAAATATAAGATAATAAAATTGGATTATATTTTTCATAGAAATTAATTAGATTATCAAGTAAAATAATTATTAAATGACAAGTGACAGGTGATTAGATAATTAAATGAATAAGTGATCGATGTTCAAGAAAATCAATTGCAAATAGTAAATGCCTTTATCAAATGCAAATGAGATTTTCTTCTTTAAACAATGCAAATGAAATTTCATTTTTTATTAAGTACATATATACTTTCATTCTTTATCAAGTAAATTTGTTCTTTTCTTCTATGGTGTGTTATGCGATGCTACAACTTTTACTTCAAGTATGATTACAAATGCAATAATTATATGTGTTTTCCTAAGTGAGTTCTTAATTTTTTATTATGAATTTGCTATGGTGCTTTCATGTAGAGAAAGTCGACGGGAGATGAAATCACAATGAAGGTGTTTTCTTTGACTGAAGAATTTTCTTTGACTCAACAAATGAACAAATGAAAAATAATAAATCACAAATGATATAACCAATACACATGGCAATCCGGTTTTGGGATTTTTCTTTGAATAATTCTATTTTTCTATCTTGGTAATTTCTTACTGATCACATCATCAAGCACATAGACAAAAAAAAGTCCATCAAATATTAGTCAAGTAATAGGGTCAAAACCTTCTTAAAAATCATGCAAACTAGGCCTAACTTCTGACAACTCAAGTCTGTTGTGTTTAAACTCGACCTAGTTCTACTAATTCAGGCCGAATATCATTGGAACACGAGTTAGATATATCACCGGCTTGAGATGGGTTCCTACACGAAAAAATTCAGACAAACTATGGGTAAATTACACGGATCATCCTCCAACATTAACTCAATATCTCAATAGTCCTCAACTTCAATTTTGTAACTAGAATGTCTTGCAACTTTGATTTTTTTTGCATGTTTCATCCACATGACCGTCGATAGTAGATTTCCTGATTTCCTCGCTTATGTGGCTATCACATGGAATTTTCTCTTTCATCCACATCATTTAAAAAATAATATAAATATGTAATAAAATAATATTAAAAGTAAAAAATAAAAAGTTGCCAACGTTGACGAGCTCAACTAGAGGGGCGTCGTTGCCCCCCTTTCCTCTTGCGCGCGCCGACGAGCGCACACTAGAGAGAGAGGGAGGGGCGATGGCCCCCCTCTAGTCAAGCTCTCCAACGCCGGTAGAGGAGGGTTGACGCCCCCTTTCCTCTCACGTGCCAATGGAAAGAGAGGAAAGGGGGCAAGGAAATCGGGAACGATCCACTATCAATTATCACAATGTGCGAGAAAATCAAAGTTAGAGAACATTCTAGTTACAAATTAAAATTGAGGGACTGAATTATTACCACACCCAAAATTGGGGAACGATATGTGTAATTTACCCAACAAACTATACTTGACAACCTAGGCCTGATCCATAGGTGGTTCGGATCAAGTGTTGTTAGTACAAAACTTACTCTCTTCATACATTGAGACACATCCTAAACCAGAAAGAACCTCGAGTCGAAACATTAAAGCAGATTCTGGAATGTCGAGAGGTGATAATTCTATAGAACCCAGGTCAAATACCTACAAATCAATCCGAACTATGCCTTCAAATAATCTCAGCTTTTTATCACAACTTAAAACACGTAAGACTTTGTGCAATCATCATAGAAACTTAAAAAATTCAATGGATCATAAGATTTGATTGGGGTTGTAATTAAACTTCTTAATATGAATTAATCTTTTAAGAAATTGCACACAAAAGTGAATTCGAAATCTTATGCATGTTTGTTTGGATTTTACCTTAAACCTATTTTCATAAAAGTTTTTCGTCTATGAACTTCTCTTCCCCACTACAACTCCGGCATTCTTTATTAAAAGATGATGACCACGATTGGCTGGACAAAGGAGTTCAGGGACATGCTTCAAGGAGGAGAGAGAGGGGAGAATGAGAGAGAAAGGATTTAGAGGAGAGGCTTTTGGGGATATATTTATAGGAAAGAAGTCCTAGAGTATTAATGTAATTAAAACACTTAATTACAACTCCTAGTTTAAATCTTACTTTAATATATACTCCTAACCCTCTTCAATTCTCCTTTGTATTCTATCTCTATTCAAATTTTTATTATTCCTTTAATTTTATCAATTTTATAATTAAAATAATAAATTATTATTCTTATCTCATAACTTTTTGGATTAAAGTTTATTTTTTTTTATATTTTGAACTCAAAACTCTTAATTAGAACCTTATTGGGAGTCATTTATAACATAACTAGGAATGGGTTAGGTTTAATTGAAAATCTACATCTTGTTTGGATATTATTTTAAAAAGATTTAAGAGTGGTTATGTTGGTGTTCATAGGCCCATCATATAATTAAAATTAAACTCACCAAATTGATAATTTCTCGAGAGTTAGAAATAACTATTACATATTGTACTCTTTGTTTCTTTTCAATCAAATTAAAGGTGATTAAATTTACTTAAGGATAATAAATACATTTATCTAGCTTAACTTTCAATAATCCATGTATTATAATTTATATTCAAACAAAGAGTGGACTAAACTAACTTAATCCATCCCATTAATTCATATCCAAACATGATTTTTATAAGCACTCCCCACACACAATCTCACCAACCCTTACTCCACCACCCTAATCCATCTCTCCTCCATTAAATTCAAATTCCTACTTTAATATAATCCTAGTTCCATTTCCAAATAATATTTTCTTATTTACGTATCTTTTATCTAATTATACTTTTACTTCCTTTCTATCTCTTTGAAATTCTTTATTTTTTGGAATTTATTTTTATAAAATGAATAAATATTTATATTCATTGAATTTGTAAAAATTGTGTTGTTACACCTCAAATAAGCAACCTTTGGCAAGTTGCATGATAAGGCTTCCACCACTTCGTATAAACTAGGCATGAGGTTAAGCACTTCCAAGAGTGACCTCGTGACAAGTGGTACTATTAGTCTACTGTGACAAACAACCAAGTGAAGCAAGACATACCCCTTATCAAAGGGCATGCATACATGAGATCATCCTTTAAGGAACACCTAGATCCATTCCATATAGACATCAACTTGGAGGTCATGACATGCCCTAGGGATGAACATTGAGGAAATTCGGGAAGAGATTTTCCTTTGCAATTTTCATCAACGTCATGCATGAAGTCATTTCGCAAAGTATTTGAAGGAATTTCAAGACAAGAAATGTTGAAAATCATGAGATGATAATCAAAGAGAGAATAATCTATTTTCAAACCCAGGATCAATATTTCAAACTTGAAATCCTACAAATGAGAATAGTTGGTCAAGGAAAATTGACTACTTCCCATGGAACATGGAATGTTCTCACTAGAGACCTTGGGCTTAACTTGGATTCAAAAACACTTGGCGTATCATTATATAAAAAACTCAAGGCCTACTTTTGGTTTGCAAAGTTTGCATTAAAGGTGAAAATAGCATTGTTTGATATCCAATAGAAGGACACATTGAAGTATTATATTAATAAATTTATAGAGCTTGACCTTCCAAATTCTCAAATGGAATAATAAGAATTTATAAAGCTTCACCTTCCAAAATCCCAAATGGATGCATATATCTAGTTTGTCATCTTCATTTGATGCCTCAAGACATGGGATCTTATGGAGTTGGAACTTCAAGAGTGTACTAATCCCTAGTCCATGATTATTGTTCTTGAAGCATTCACGAAAGACTTAGAATATCAAGCATCATGATACATTCATACTACAACATATACTTAGGCATGCATCTATTTTTATTTTGATTAATTTTATCATAGCATGCACCACTTTATTAGCTTATTTACTTTTATTTTATTAAAATACAAGGTTTATATTTTATTATCAAGGAAGCACGTGAAAAGAGTTACAAATCTAATAAAAAACGTAATCAGAATCAAACATTGTTGAAAATTGAAAATTACTTAAGGCTGACAAGGTGGTGAAATCAAAATCATCGCTAGTGAGATTGAATGTAATTGGTTGTGATAGGAAAGTTTCAATCCATCACGAAGGTCTTGATGGACCAATGATCATATGCGCGAAAATCAAGGTTTCAACTTCAAACATGACTCAAGTCTCTTGTCGCTAACTATGAAAATCAACTTTCTACTCAGTGTAAGGATCATAAAATGCCTATCACAGGCAGTGAAAATACATTTCTAGTTCAAATTGAACATTCAAACCATGAAACACGTTATCAATAGTGAAATCCACAAATTTGATCATATAATGAGATTTTAGAAGAATTTCAAATTGACGCATACTTCAAATCTTATCATAAGTCCTTAAGACTATTTGGAAACATATTTTTCCATACTTAACAAAGTTTTCACTAATTTAAAAGTTCAAATTAATATGAATTTTTGATATATTGATATGGAAAGTCTCCTATTTAGTATGAAACCTTACGAAAACTTCAGACGCACCTAAAGGATATAAAAAGAAAACTTCTAGGGGTAAAGAAACATGTGCTTGGGACCTATGAGTCGTGCTACATTGCAAAAGAAGAATTTCAGAGTTGAAGGTGATTGTTTGGAGAATCTACAAGAGAACTCACTCAACATTTGTGTTTCGTTGTGACCCACAAATCATCGAACAATGAATTTTGTCTTCTACCTATAATTTGGATGTTATTTGCTCATATCTTTATAGTGTTATATTTTTGCTATAATGAAAATTCTTAATATTTTAGGAAAAATGCATGAACGTGTAGATTAGTTTGGATTAATATATATAGTTTATTTTGGATTCTTTAGATTATGAATATTGTATGTAATGTTTTTTACTGAAATTATTATATTATGAAATTAAATTATAAAATCGGGTATAGGGTGATTGGTTCTGGGGTTTCATAATTTTCTACGAATTGATCCTTAACTTACAAGTTGAAGTATTTATAATATGAATTCAGTGACTCAACGTTTATGTTGAAGTTGTATGGTCTATTTTTACCCAGCGTGAATGACTATTAGTTTAGTATGTATAACTTAATACATCTTAAAATTTTATTAAAATAAAGATTAATTCAGTATTTGTGGACTTAAGTTCTATAAGAGTTAAGATAATTTGATTAACTCAATGTATAATCTTAATTCATCTTAAGAACTGAACTGAACATGTTTATCATTGCTATAAATCAATCATCATTGTTGTGCATGATAGTTAATCATCCTAAGGCTCAACATTATTTATTTTATTTTTTAGGGTTAATTCCTTAATCTCCACTGAATTAAAGTGATTTTTCGTGCCTGCCCTTAATATACGAACTTATCATAGCGCGCTGTACATTATGTCGTGATTTCCACTTTAGTCCATCCGACATATTTTTTTAACTTTTCTATTATTTATTATTTATTAAAGAATTAAACTACCCTCCATCAAGATAAAAAAAGTGAACATTTATTTCAAGTCGCAAGAGGGATAACCATTTCATGAATCAAAAAAATAAAAAAATAATGAAAAATTTAATAAAATATTACGGATGAACTAAAGTGAAAATCGCAACATAGTTTAGGAGGATGCTACGATAAGTTCATATATTAGGGATAGACGCGAAAAATCGCTATAGCCAATAGGAAGTTTAAGGAATTAACCCTATTTTTTATTCAATTTTTGCACTTTAATTTTTTACTTTGAATATTGTAAAACCATTATTTCTATTAAATTATTGGGATATGTTAGTTTTAAAATGAGATGAACACTTTACTCTATATTTATTACTAGATACGCCGTACGGCTAGTGCACTTATTGATCAAATTAACTTGTTACAAATTTGTCGCATTAAGTTTTTGCCATTTTTTCCTGTGGAACTATAATTTATAATCTTAGTCTATATCGTATAAACTACTTTGAGAATTGTTTTCCCTATTTTACTTCACTTTTCTTTTATTGTTGTGTTAGCTTTTTAGGGAATGTATTTTTCTACACAACATGATCAACATTTTCAACATTAGACTCTCAATGTTTAAGAAGAAAGCTAACACCAATCAATAAATTGAGGGCAAAAGAAGCCCATAATCAAGATAAGATTCATACCGAGACACATCTTCGTCAAGATAAAACACAATGAAGAAGCCTCGAAAAGTTCAAGATGAAAATTCATCTCAAGAAACAATTACCATGCTCAAACATATGTTATGTATTTATATTCTTTCCTAAAGAAACTCTTCACGCAACCACCACGACATTTTCTCTCTACTTTACTTTAATTTTTTTAAAAAATGTCATACTAATATTTTTTCTCTCCTCATTCAAACTTAACTTCGTATCTATATGATCATTCAACTTATTAGAAAATTTTATCATGATCATTCAGCTTTCAAAAAATTATAGTCATGATTTAAAATAATAATAAATAAAATAAAAAACAATTCAATTTCCAACTAGAGATGGCAATCCCTTTATGGGTTATTTTATTAAATGATTACAAAAATTGAATGACCTTTATAACATTTTTTATTATTTTTATTTACTTTTTATTATTTTAATTTTTAAAAAATGATCGTAACTAATTTTTTTGAAAGTTAAATGATCATAATAGAAATTTTTGATAAGTTGAATGGCACGTAGATATAAAATTAAGTTTGAATGAAGAAGGGAGAAAATATTGATATAGTGTCACATCCATGATAAGTCGTTACGAGGATATGATGAGGAAAAAAATTGCATTTTTATTTATTCCATAATGTTAAGATATGTTTGATATATTATATAACAAAGTTTTATTTTGACATATATTATTTAAAAATATATTAACTTTTGTTCTGATACGTCTCTCTCCGTTTAATATAGATATATTGAATTTTTTTTCTTTTTATTTTAGCTTACCATTATTTTTTTCACCCCGGTCTTTTTTTCATAATATTTAAAAATTATATGCATCAATTATCCTTTTTAAGAGCTTTTTGATACTAGAATAAATAGAGAAAATAATCTTTTTTTAATCCTTTTATCCAAATAGTCTTTGAATTAATTTGTGCCTCTAGAAAAAATAATAGAATTTGTGAGTTGTTGGAATGCTGAGAATATTCGCTATGGCTAATTAAAAAAAGAGACTAATGAGTATGTAGAATATTCATCCTTGACCTGAAGCACTTATTTATCATCATTTAATCAATTTAATAAGTATAATTTATGATTAAATTAATTATATGTTTATTAGTTAAAATAATATATATTTATTGAGATAATTTGATAATAAAAAGGTATCATCTAAAATTAAAAAGGTTAAAATAGTATGATCTCCGATGATCTTAATCATATATCCGATGATCTTTATCATATTTATTGTTTAACATATATTTTAAAATAATATATATTTATTTTATTAATCTCTTTACGTCCAACCAAATTAAATTGCGAAATCATATTCCAATCGAGCCCGAATTTGACTGATGAGAGATCGAGGACTGTCAAAACTTAAATTTAAAATAAAAAAGTCCAGAGCTCCCAAGTTCTAAGCAACCAATTTTTGTGTTGTGTAAAAAGTACTCTCATTTTTATTTTTTATTTATTTGCGTTTCAGATTCCATCCAAATAATCCTTCCTTATTATATATATATAATATTCAATTTAGTCATTGGGTCGTATTTTTATATGATCACCGTCAACCGAATGAGAACGCGGGTCCCTGTTGATGGGTAAAACTTGAGCTCCCGCAATCGACCCCACACGTAGCAGTGGACGAATGTGGACTCTCTCTTTCCTCTCTCTCTCTCTCCTCCTTTCTACTTTCTCTCTCTCCCTCCCCCCTTGTACGCGTCGACAGTTGTTCGTTCCACAAGACTACCCCACACCAAATCCCCGAATCTTCCTCTTACAACTCGGTCCTTCTCCTTCCCAGTTCCAATTATCAGCTACACGTACTCTCTCTCTCTCTCTCTCTCTTATATATTTTCTCTCTCCCCTTCACCCCTCCTCTCCTCCCCCGTCCCGTCCCCAACCCAAACAAACACTTCAACAAATTCCTACCAACTCTCAAAACTATATTTCCAACTATAATCTCTATCTCGCTGCTGCATCTCCACTGCGCTGGTTTCTCTCGTGTCAATAAGGGAGGGGGAGCTAAATGGGCAACTACGCCTCTTGCGCCCTCGCCGGAACTCCCGGAGGCGACCATGCAAGGACCATCAAGGTACTCCTCCCGGGCGGCGAAGTCCGGCGCGTCGACGGCCCTGCCAACGCCGCCGAGCTCATGCTCGACGTCCCGGGCCACTTCGCTGTGAACTCGAGGTCATTGCAAGTCGGCCGGCGCTTCATGCCGCTCGCCGCCGATGAGGACCTAGAGATGCGGAACGTGTACGTCATGCTGCCGATGAAGAGGGTCAACGCCGTGGCCACTGCGGCCGACGTGGCCAGGGTGTTTTTGGCAGCCAACAAGGAGGTGCGGCGGACGTCCGGCGGGAAGGCGAGGATACTGCCGGACAGCTCGGCGAAGGCTTCACCGGAGCCGGAGGTTGACGTGCGGGACGACGAGGTGGAGGATGAGCCGGCGGCGGCGGTGGAGATGGGAGAGTTTAGGTACAGGATGAGCATCAGCAGGTCCCGGAGACCAACTTTGGAGACCATCGCTGAAGAAGGAATTCATTACAGATGATTTTTTTTTAAAAAAAAAAACAAAAGTGTGCATGTGAACTTTTTCAAAATGTTGTGCTGCAATTTTCTTGGCCCTTTTTAAAGTGTTCAAAGGTGAAAATACAGAAATGAAATTAATTAAGGAAAATGGAGGTTTGAATTTCCTGGTGACTTGGTCAATAAAGTACGTATTGTGTATCAGTATACGTATACAATCTACTTACAAGTTGTCGCGAATTTTATTACTAACATAAGCTGAGTAGAGTGAATAACATCTTCTCGTCTATTAAGTAAAGGTGCTCGAATATTTATAGATGTAAAAAATTTTTATTATTCATTTGTCATAGTAAGATATACTGTCCCGGCCTACTCGATGGTGAGTCGAAACTCTAACTTATGACCAGTGCGCAATAAAAAAAATAGCTATGATTAGTAACGTCAACATTCGCATGGAAAAGATGGAATTATTAATTAACAAATTATACATATATATATATGCTCGCTACATTTAATTGTGTTTGTGATTTTCTCATAAAATTTAATTTGAGTCAAATTAAGATTAATCTTTCCTTATATTTTTTTAAGATAATGGACATGTATAATAATTTTAGAAAATAAAAATTATCTTCTAATGATTTGTTGCGTAAGGTAACAAAAATAAAAGAAGATTTAGCATAATCTATTTAAAAGAAGATGTTTTTAGTATGATTAAAATAAATACTTTTTTCCTTTCTACAAGATAATGTAGGAGTAAATAATATTTTCTTTCTAAAAAATAATTGGTTATTTTTAAATTAAAAAATAATTTAAAATAAATAATTCAACTTGAGCCAACTAAGATTAAAACTTTCATTTCTAAAACATAATGCACAAGTATAATAAAATAAAACATATTTTCTTTTTTTAAAATGTATTATTTCAGAAACTACACAATAAACAATTCAATTTGATTATGATTAAATAAATAATTTTCCTTTCTTAAAAGTATCATAGCAGTATAATGAAACAAATAATATTTTCTTTTTAACAGATAATAATTTTTAGGTATTAAAAATAATATAAATTTAAGAAATTGAGACCAAATTAAGATTAATTTTCTTTTTTAAAAAATAATGGACAATTATAATAAAAAATTAGAAACAAAAAAATAAGTATTCAGTTTGAGATGATTAAAAAAATAATCTTTTTCTTTCTAAAAGGTAATGTACACGTATGTAAATACATACTGTTTCATTTTTATAAGATACTATTTTATTTCCAAATTTTAAAAAATAATTTCAAGCAATGAATTTAATTTGAATCCAATGAAAATTAATATATCCTTATAAAATAAATAAAAAATACAAATAAGAAAATAATTATACTTTTTTTGGAAAATATTTAATTAAGAAAAAATAATTTAAGTAGAAGTTGGGGTCTTGGTAGGTTTAAATTGAGTTTTAAACTTTTAAAAGTAGACTAACCTATTTATCATATTAAATAATAATAAATTAGTTTTGATAATTATTATAAATTATAATATTTTAATTATATATTATATTTTTTTTAATATTAGTCCATTACACGGTATTTATCACTAGTTTTATTCTAAAACAATTTTGAAGCATTCAGACGAGCCCATATGGTCCGGATTCATCGGGTCATGGGTAGTCTTGATTTTAACCCGTAAGATGGGCTTCTTGAAATATTACGTTGTTAACGGTCCGAGCTACGACTCTACTTTCTTCTCCGGATCCCCCAAAACCTCCCGAATCTCTCTCTCTCATTCTCTCCGGCGTTTCATATCCGGCGAACGGCGGAGCTCCGGGGATCCTATGGCAGGAATGCAATTGCCTGCAGAGGAAAGCGATGTACCTCCGCCGAGGGCGCCGGTCGCCGGAGACCTGGTCTCCGACGACGAACGGTCGGTAGCGGCAGACTCGTGGTCTATCAAGAGCGAGTATGGAAGCACGCTGGACGACGAACAGCGCCAGGTCGACGCGGCAGACCTCCTACCCGGTTTCAACTTCCCAACTGGGGCCTCCGACTACAGGTGTTCATCTTCCTCCCCCTTCCCAATAGTGGGTCTCATGTTTTATCGAAGTTTAGGGTTTGCTTCCCATCATAGTTTCTTTGGAAAATTTTAGTGTATCGAATATGGAACTTGAATCCATGACCAGCCAATATATATAAAAAATAATGTACTTTGGAGACTAAATGGTTTTGCTCTTCTACTGCATACTGTGAGTCAATTCAATCTTAATATTGCTTTAAAGCTTCTTTTCCTTAATGCAAATATACCTCTTTACTTCGACGGAAAAGTGACGTGCCTAATATAAACTTGATCGACTCTGCATTCTTACCTATGTCACATATCTTCATAAGTTTACCTATTTCCAGGGATTTTTTTCCTCAAAAGCCTCCATGAGGACACAGATGTGTCAATAAGCTTCATCATAAATTGTTCATGTATCACTAATTTTTTCCAGGATGTCATGTTCAAGCAAAACTCTGGCACATTTTTTTTTTTCAGATTATGGTTGCTTCAAATTCATCTTCTCCTTTTCACCCTCTATCTAGTACTTCACTACTTTGATTATTGTGTGGTGACCTGGAAGTGCCTTGCGGCTTAAGATAACAATTTACGGAGAACATGTTTCTTGACTAAAAGGTTATAGTTCGGATAATCTTAACGGTATTTGCTTTTCCTTCAGTTCAGATAAGGATGGGTCTGATGCAAATGAGACAGAAGCATCATTGCTGGGGCTCCAGAGTTACTGGGATGCTTCTTATGCAGAGGATCTTTCAAATTTTCAACAGCACGGTCATGCTGGTGAAATCTGGTGAGAAGCATTCTTGCACTCATGGAGGAACCAATCCTCCTTTATCTAAACATTTACTATTCTTTTTCAGTTTTCTTTGTTTTCAACCATCACAATTTTAGGGTCCAGGCTCCAGCTATTGGTTATTGTCCATTATGCACTTGGATTTCCTTAACTTGAAATAGTGATCCTTTCGAAAAGCTTGATATTAGTGTGAGAAAAAATCTTCATTTAACATTATTGTATAGCCAGTGTTCTTGTTTCTTCCATTCCAAGTTTTGTCGTACATTTACCTATTAGTCCTCCCTGATCTAGCAACATGATAAGATACTGCCCACAAAAAATTACAGCTAAACTATTGTGATCTTAGTTTCTACTTTGATTCTTCTTGAAGTCTAATTATGTCATTTTCGAGACAAGCTTTCATGTTGAGATATAATTTCATGTCTCCCCATGTCCTTCGCAGGTTTGGAAATGAAGTTATGGAAACTGTTGCAAGTTGGACTAAGATCTTATGCTTAAATGTAGCACATTCTACTGAACTTAACAAGGACAGCAATTATAAATCTGATTGTGGTGATACATCTGAAAATCTATCTAGCTGGAGTGTGCTTGATATTGGGTCTGGGAATGGTCTTCTTCTGCACGAACTTGGTAAACTAGGGTATGTGTATGTTCCTTTTTGCCTCATTATGTTCTTCTCTTTTTTTCTCTTATTATGCACTATTGGATGCGTGTCTTGGACAATAACTTTTGTGACTACTTATAAAAAAATAACTTTTGTGACTATTTGTCTTGTAATCTTCTATCTTAGATAATGTCTGTCATAGCCCGAGCATAAGATGTTTTAGACTTTTTGGATTTGATCTCATTGTTTTTCAAGTTCAAAACTTTGTAAATTCAGTCAAGACGTCATAAACTTGAAATGTAAACTTGTATAGTTTGTGTACAAAATAGATATGTACCAATATCCTAATGGTCAAAGCGAGCCCATTAATTCAATTCTTCATTCTTTAATTAAGAATGAATCAAATCTCCAAACAACTTTCTCTGGGTTGCAGCTATCTTTCTAAACAGGAGGAAGAGGAAGGACACTTTAAAGCCAGACATTAGACTTACTAACAATCTATTCTTTCAATCCAGGGTGATAGCCTATGGGGCTAGTTTATGCAGCTTTCAGTCTCTTTTCTAGGTTTGAATTTTCCAAGCGTGATTTTTTGTTTGCCTCAGATTCGATCAATAATGTGATTTTCCCCTCTTGCCTATTAGTTAGTATGTGGGCCTTTGGTTCCACCGGGTCTGACGGTCTCGGAGAGGGGGAGAACTAACTAAAGAAGAATAGTGATCTTTAGTTGAGTAGGCGTGGAGAGCTTTTTGCAGGGAAACTTGCAAGTCAAGTTTGGGGGGAGGCGGGCGTCAACCCAACCTTATGAGTATTCGGATTATAACAGTTTGGAAATTAATTCCACTGGATTTTCCCAATATTTCTACTTGTAAAAAAAGTGGTTAGCATGTCCACATACATTTTTTGTTCTCTAAAGTATAATAATCAACTCTGCCTATGTTTTATAGCCGGTCCCAAGGCCGGATAAAGGAGGAGGGTTGTGTTAGGTCCCGACAGCCAGCGTAAAATCCTGCCGAATCTCATGAACATGGATCAACGAATAGAGCGGAATGGCGTCGTATGATCCATGTAGCCGACCCCACCTAGTGGGATAAGGCTTTGTTGTTGTTGTTGCTGTAAAGTATAATAATCGTTGTTAATAATACTTGGTTATTTATTTTATTGTTCATCATTATCATCTTATATCATATAAGTCTTGAGTGAAAACAAAAATAAGAAACATACATAACAATAAAATGACACTTATGTGATTGAACTTAGTAGTCAATGTTGTCAAAATCATGAGTTCATTGTGAAAGCATAACGATCTTAATGATCTTGCCAAGGAAAAATGAGTTGGATTGCAAGTAGACTCGTTTTAGCTATGATCACATGTTGCATCATAAAATCGCTTGACAGGTGAACCAAGAAGACTTGAGGAAGAATTTCAATGTGTTTCCCCCACTTGGCTGTGATGCTTGAGGTAGTACACAAGTAATTCGAGCATCATGTAGGACTAAGCAAAAAAATTGGTAGAATAGGACAAGTCATGCTACGATCCCACACTTTACATGATTAACTATCCATTCTGTGCGCTCTCAAAAAAAAAAAAGCTATCCATTCTGTGATGAACTAATTTGCTAGCTTGACAACATTGCTAAGAGCTGCAATTTAGTTCATTTATTCTTTACCACTAAGCTAATAAATCATGATATGGTACATTGTTCATTCTTTACTTCTCTTTTCATAGGAGGTTTTACAAATCTGCTTACTATATACCAAGTTTATAAGTGTCTACGTTTAATGTATAATAATTTTACAACTAGAAACAACAAGTTAATGAGTGTAACTCTAGAGTTCAGCAGTGGATCATGTCTCCTTCATTCAGTTTGGGGTTTTTGGATAGGTGGTTCGAGGAGCTATGTGCACTCTTTTAGATCTGATATCGGGGTATCACCCAGATGGATCCAGAGCAGGCAGTTGGGCATGGCTCTCTGGTCTACAGGCAACTGCTTTCAATTGCCACATTCCCAAATGCTTCCAGAGCAGATTGCGCGTGTGGAAAATCTGCACACCACTCATGGAGCACGTGGAATCCCGTGTGAGTCAGAATCCGTCCAATCATTCACCATCTTTCCACACACAGATACCACATTTGAGCTATGCAGGACAGCCGAGAAGGACATTGCCCACTTATTTTCTGGGGGCCCATAGCCATTGAGGTGTGGTGCTGGGTGCATGAATGCCAACACATCAAGTGTGGATATTTTTTGAAGCTCTCTTAGAACACTTTTTTTAGGAGCTCTCTTAGAACACTCAGTGGACATGACAGCCAAGGGCGGCGCCACATGATGATTGTGGTCCTCGCCACATGTCACTACATGGGGAATATGGTTACAACAAAACCACACCATTTTCAAGAGGTAGAGGTGTTATATTGAGGACATTATATACCATACTTTCTTTTCTATTAGCGAGTGGGATTTTGGATAGTATATTTCTGTATTGGTGCATGCACCTCTTAGGCTTGGATAATTCCTTTTTACTCTTACTTCTTCTCTTAATTGTATATGATATAATTTACAAGTTCTAATACAAGTGGATGACTACCAAAAACTGTAGTCATCATTTCACTTCTCAAAACAGAATAACTCTAGAGTTTAGCAGCCTTATGCTGAATAGTTTATGTATGTAGACAATTGTGGAAGCCGGCCAACTTGGACATTACAAGCATGTGGACTTAAAATAAAAATCACAACTATTAACACAATTTCACATGTCAAATTTTGGAGCATTTCTTTTTACATGGGGAATATGGTTACAACAAAACCACACCATTTTCAAGGGGGTAGAGGTGTTATATTGAGGACATTATATACCATACTTTCTTTTCTATAAGCGAGTGGGATTTTGGATAGTATCTTTCTGTATTGGTGCATGCACCTCTTAGGCTTGGATAATTCCTTTTTACTCTTACTTCTTCTCTTAATTGTATATGATATAACTTACAAGTTCTAATACAAGTGGATGACTACCAAAAACTGTAGTCATCATTTCACTTCTCAAAACAGAATAACTCTAGAGTTTAGCAGCCTTATGCTGAATAGTTTATGTATGTAGACAATTGTGGAAGCCGGCCAACTTGGACATTACAAGCATGTGGACTTAAAATAAAAATCACAACTATTAACACAATTTCACATGTCAAATTTTGGAGCATTTCTTTTTACATGGGGAATATGGTTACAACAAAACCACACCATTTTCAAGGGGGTAGAGGTGTTATATTGAGGACATTATATACCATACTTTCTTTTCTATAAGCGAGTGGGATTTTGGATAGTATCTTTCTGTATTGGTGCATGCACCTCTTAGGCTTGGATAATTCCTTTTTACTCTTACTTCTTCTCTTAATTGTATATGATATAACTTACAAGTTCTAATACAAGTGGATGACTACCTAAAACTGTAGTCATCATTTCACTTCTCAAAACAGAATAACTCTAGAGTTTAGCAGCCTTATGCTGAATAGTTTATGTATGTAGACAATTGTGGAAGCCGGCCAACTTGGACATTACAAGCATGTGGACTTAAAATAAAAATCACAACTATTAACACAATTTCACACGTCAAATTTTGGAGCATTTCTTTTTACATGGGGAATATGGTTACAACAAAACCCAACCATTTTCAAGGGGTAGAGGTGTTATATTGAGGACATTATATACCATACTTTCTTTTCTATTATCGAGTGGGATTTTGGATAGTATCTTTCTGTATTGGTGCATGCACCTCTTAGGCTTGGATAATTCCTTTTTACTCTTACTTCTCTTAATTGTATATGATATAATTTACAAGTTCTAATACAAGTGGATGACTACCAAAAACTGTAGTCATCATTTCACTTCTCAAAAACAGAATAACTCTAAGAGTTTAGCTGCCTTATGCTGAATAGTTTATGTATGTAGACAATTGTGGAAGCCGACCAACTTGGACATTACAAGCATGACTTAAAATAAAAATCACAACTATTAACACAATTTCACATGTCAAATTTTGGAGCATTTCTTAGTCAATTGCAAATACGTCAAGAGTGCCAATATTCTTCACTGGTTATATTGTGCTCATAGTAGTGGGATAGGTGTACTCATATTTCTTTCATGCTCATGCATTCTTACCTCTCTAATCTTGTGGAGATGTATAAATATCAGTGGCTATATCTTTTTTTCAGCATAAAAATGATGACAATCTTATATAGTCATCCTGCTTTATTATTTGATGAATTATATTACACGTGGTATATACAAAATTTTGAGTTTGTTCAACATTGCATTCCACAATCATGAACCACAACTCTTGCTGACCTAACAGCAGTATCCATGTAACATTTCTTAGAAGTTCCTCACATTATACATTATCTTCCCTCAATCACCATCTTTAATGTCTTATATCGTGGAATGTGTTGAATTCTCGTACACATCCTTTTTAAAAAAACGGAAATAATAATTCTTTTTTTTTTTTTGAGAAGGAAAAGGATGACTAACATTTGGTAGTCATCCACGTATATATATCAATAAGAAGAAACATCATGTACATGTGGAAAGCTCTCCAGCGGAGAGCGGCAAAAAGGAAGAAGAGACAGGTGCTAGCCTAAACCCCACTCCCGAAGAAGACAAAACATGTGGTGTACAATAGCTTCCACCTGACATCTCTCCCCACAAAAAATGACACGGTTGCGCTGAAGCCATATGGCCTAGGCACCGGCCATGAAGGTCGCCAACGAAGCTCGCCAATCCAACCTATGCCTGCGTAGGCCCCCCAGGGCCTCCCAAAAATCTACATGTGCCAGGGGGGCACCGTCTGAAATGCTCGTCCGGGACCAGACCTCCTGAGACACCCGACATCCGAAGAATAAGTGAGAAACATCCTCCTCCACCTCCCCACAAAGAACGCAGGAAAGAGTAAGCATGGGGTGCCCACCGTGCTCTACAGACCCGAGTGAGGAGCCGCTCGCGCCGCATAAGCCAAGTGAAGATCTTGACTTTCAGCGGAAACTGTGAGCGCCTGATGAGCCTGCAGTCTGCTCTGAGATCCTCTGAATCAGTAGAAGCCGGAAGAAACTGAAGATAGAGGCTGCGTGCCAAGAAAGAATCTGATAACCATACCCAACCATTTGTCCGTGCCGGATCCGTCGGAAAGGGGGTGATCCTCTGAAGAAGCACAAGCAACTCAAAAAACCGCTGTTCAGAGAGGGGGGAATCAAAAAGGGGCGTCCAGGATCTAGTGGCCGGTCCACCCCTCTCTGACCAGCACTCAGTTATGGATGCATCAGGATGTGCCGCTAAGGCCCACAAACGGGGGAAAGAGTTTGCAAGTGGATCCTCGGGCAGCCAGTCGTGCCTCCAGAATAAGAAAGCCTCTCCAGAGCCAAGTGATGGAGTCATGAAAGGACGCACTCTGGGAAATAATGCGGCCACCCCCCTCCAGAACGAGGAGACTCCGCGTGGTAGAATGGGCCTAGAACCCCATGAGAGATCCTGACCGTAGCATGTGGTGAAAACCTCCCTCCATAAATTGTCCTCGGGACCCATAATCCTCGCTACCCACCGAGCGAGGAGTGCCCAGTTGGTGCATCGGAGGTCCCGAACGCCTAACCCGCCCTGTGAGGTGGGCCTGCATATGTTGTGCCATGCAACTAGGTGGACCCGGCGGGTAGCGCTGCATCCTTGCCAGAAGAACCTGCTCAAGGTATCAATCCGTGATAAGACCTGTGCTGGCATCTGAAACACTAACATGAAATATATTGGGCGTGATGAGAGTACAGCTCGGAGTAGAACCAGACGTCCCCCGCTAGATAAAATCTGTAAGCTCCAGCCCTGAAGGCGGGGCTCTAGCCGCTCAATGACGGTGTCTACCTCCGAGAGCCAACATGACGATCCGAGAGAGGGAGACCCAAGTAGGTGATGGGCAAGGTGCCAGCAGGGGTGCGCAGCTCCGTTGTACAGCTCAAAGCAACATCTGCTACCATGCCAAACGGAATGAAAGAGGATTTGGCATGGTTGATCTCAAGTCCCGATGACGCGCCGAAAAGCTCAACCAGGATGGCCACCCGACGAGCCTCCTACTCGGATCCCTCCACAAAGAAGATCATAACATCCGCATAATGTAGAAGGGGTACCAGTCCACCAGCGAAGCCACTGAAAAGGCCAGCCCGACATGCCGCCTGAGTGCATATGGCCAGGCCGTCAACTGCCAATGTGAAGAGCATGGGCACGAGGGGGCATCCCTGACGCACACTTCGTTGTGGCTGCACCCAACCTCCAGCCATCGAATCGTTGACTAGGACCGTGGAAGAGGCAGTAGTGACGCACCGCTTCATCCAGACAATCCAAATCGTAGGGAAACCTCTAACCTGCAGCGAGTGCCAAAGGAAGGACCATGAGAGAGTCATAAGCCTTGGAGAAATCTACCTTCCATAGGAAGGCGTGACGACTACTCCGCCTCCACTGAGCAATAGTCTCAGCTGCCATGGTGTAGCTGTCGGTGATAGATCGGCCGTGGATGAAAGCTGTCTGAGCAGAGTGGACGAGGTCGGGGAGCACCTCCCGAAGTCGATTTGCCAATACTCTAGCCACCAAGAGATAGATGGCATTGGATAGGGCAATCGGTCGGAAGTCCTCCACCTTCTCCGCCGACGTACGCTTGGGAAGCATGAACATTAGGAACCGGTTCAGGCGCTCTTAAACCAATGCCCATTGGAGAATTCCTGGATCACCGCCATGACGTCCTCATGCACCACAAGCCAGAACTCCTTGTAGAAGAAGACCGGGAAGCCATCGGGGCCGGGGGACCCCTCGTCGTTAAGGTCGCGGAGCGCGTTTGTGACCTCGTCCTCGGTGATGGTCTGCACTAACATGAGAGACTGGTCTTCAGTAAGACAAGAAATATCCCTGGGGGACCACCTCCACGACGGCGAAGGTCGCCGCCTAGAGAAGTCCCGGTGGTAGCTGGCGATGGCGGTCCCAATGCTGTGGAGGCCAGTGAGCCTCTGACCCATCACCTCCAAATGGTCGATCCGGTTCGCCCGCCAGCGCGAGCTCGCATAGAGGTAGAAGAAACGAGTGTTGGCATCTCCCTCCCGAAGCCAGGTCTGTCGGGAGCGCTGCCTCCACTGAATCTCCACCTTCCTGTCCTCCACTTGGATGGTCATCTGAGCCCGTCTGTGCTCCGCCATCTCGGTCTCCGTGAGGTGACGAGAGTCCTCACGATCAAGCTAGGCAATGACCTCTAGAGCCTCCGTCTTGCGCGCCTCCCGAGCTGCCCGGATCTGCCTCCGGCGTCCCTGGAGGAAAAGTCTCAAGTTGTGGAGCCTGGTGGCGAGAGTCCGCGCAGCCGAGTCAGAAGGCGCAACACACCGCTAGTGCTTGGCCACCAACTGCCTTAAGCCCTCCTCCAAGAGCCAAGACCGCTCGAATCGGAATATGGATCTCAAGGACTGGCCATCATTGGACCTCCACAAAAGGGGTGTGGTCCGAAAATGGTCGATCCATGGCCTGAACATCAGCAAGGTGGTGGGCCTCGACCAACTCCAGTGAGCCGAGAAATCGGTCAAGCCGGGATCTGAATGAGGGTGCCGCTGTGCTTCGCCACGTGAATCTACAGTTCGTTGTCGGAAGGTCTCACAACGATCGAGAGTCAATGAAATCCCTGAACTCCTCCTCCCCAAGGTCTCTCCCCTGTCTCCTGGTGGGACGATCATCCATGTCCAGAGTGACATTGAAGTCGCCCCCGATCAGCCATCGGGCATCAGGAAGCTGGTGGCGGGCAGTCGAGAGCTTCTCCCACATGTCTGCCCGGAGGGACTCAGAGCACGGGCCGTAGACACAAGAGAGGAGGTAGGAAGATCCGTCAGTGCTCAATCTCAAGTGGACAGATATCGAGAAACGGGCTGTCCAGGAGTCCACCATGATAAACATGTCAGGTCGCCAGCCAATGGTACAGCGACCCCCATCGAGCTGAGGGAAATATGCTGAGATAGTCTAGAACCACCGATCTGCTCCCACAACTACGAGCTACAATCCACCAGCTTCGTTTCCTGGAGGAAGACAACATCTGCCTCCCATTCCCTCAAGTAGCGGCCAAGAGTTTGGCGTCTCCGTTCATCGCCGAGGCCGCGAACATTCCATGTTAGCACCTTCATAAGGAAACAGTGGTCCCTCCGCGTGTGGATGATCCACGGCCCACTAGATTCCGACACCTTGGACCACCCCTCGTGAGCAACATGAACCGTTGAAGGGGGCGGTGAATGCCGAGGGGCCGCCGAGGAACTTCAGGCCGTGCCCGGGGTCGCCGGCTGACCGATCGAAATCCGGCTATGGCAGCGACCTCCTTGACGTCAATATCCGGCCGTCCAAGAAGAAGGGGCTCGCTGGTGGCCCGGTCCGCCGCAAAGTTGGCAGAAGGTGTTGCCGGCGGAGGGGTGCGGGCTCCGCCCGGCGATGACATCTGTCGCCTTGCTGCCTGGAGGGTGCCGTCGGCTGTTGGCTGCGACGTGGCGAGAGTGGAGGCCGTAGTTCCACGAGGACGCTGGCGCCGGTAAACACTCGTCGTTGCCAAGCTGTCGGTCTGAGGATCCTGCCGCAGTGGATCTGATGCTGGCTGGGTTATGAGGCGAGGTGGTGAGGGTGGGGTGGGCGGGGTAGGTAAAGGGCGTGATGGTTGGCCACCGGCAATGGGGTCACTGGAGGAGGAGGTAGTGGAATGGGGCAATGGAGATTCCCATCGGGTTGGAGAGGGACTGGTGGAGCTCGGGTGGTGTCCGACCCGGGTTGCTGAACCGGGCCGGGTTGGTGTTGGGGTCCGGGTGTGACCTTTTTTGGGTTGGTTAGTGGTTGAGCTGGCATGGTGGTGATTTTGGTGGTGGGTCACGTCTGATGGAAAAAATGAGGTCGGGAGGTGGGCTTGTGTGGGGTTATGGCGGTGTGGGTTGGACGTTTTCTGATTGGGGGGGGGGGGTTTGGTTGGCTGTGGTTGGATCTGACAGCTGTGTGGGGGTGGGGTTTTTGAAAAAAAGGCATTCCGTACGGCTCGTCATGTGTCGGGCCAGCGTGCTGCTCGGGGATGGGAGGCGTGGCGAACCCCCGTGGCGACAAGGCGGAGCATCCGGCGACAACTTCAGCCCAAGAAACCACCGGCGAAGGAGCTCGCCAGAGCTGGAGCAGGAAGTTGCTGGTTCCCACACACAGGGCGACTGAGGAGGGGGACAGATGTGCCGGCCTGCATCACGAGCTCGACCGAGGCGGCAGACAGGTCCGGCGAACCCATCACTGGCAGGGAGAGTGACAGAGGGTTTCCAAAGGTGCGTGCGACGGCCAAGATGACTTCAAGCTGTAGGAGGTGGAGGGGGAGGCCTTTGATATCGATGACAAATCGGTCCACCGCCGGCGCAGGTACCACACCATCCTCCTCCCTCCATGGTCGCCAGCGAACGATGCATTCCGGCGAAACAGGAGATGGCGAGGCGAGGAGAGCTTCCCGCTGCTGAGGCGAACCAGTAACAAGCAGCCATTGTGCCGGCGTTATGCAACTCAGGTGGAAAGGTGGGGTGGCTCCGATGCTTGCCACCACTGCCGTGCGAAGGGCAGCCAGATCAGGGGATTCGCCGCTGGGTTCGCCTACGAGGCAAAGGCGGAGGAAATCAGTTGCTCTTTGCATACGAGGCAAAGGCGGAGGAAATCAGTTGCTCTTTGCATCAACGGTGTCCATGGGACGGTGACGTTGATGGCGGGCGGAGGTGGACGTTCCACAGCCTTGTCGACGCCAAGTGTTGCCGCCAATTGCTCGACTGGTTTTCCTCGTCGGAGTTGAGGACAGAGTGCCCTGACATGGCCTTCTTTCCGGCAAGCGAGGCAACGAAAAGGGGCCGAGCAGGAGCGAGCGAAGTGGCCCTCACCCAGGCATCGAAAACAATGTGTTGCAGGCCGGCGGCCGGACCTGGACCGGGAGATGGCTGTCCAGCCATTGCCAAGTTGTTGAAGACGTGGCCTCATCCTGGGTGATTAGTCACGATTAGAAGGTGCCGATGGCAGGGGGGCACCGGTGATGGTTGGTGGCGCCGGCGGCGGGGGACGCCGGAGGCGATAGGTGGCGCCACCGGCAGGGACTGCCGGAGACGGGCGAGGCTACGCAGCTGAATAGATCAGGGCTGACAAATATGAATGCACTGTGAGAGAAGATCATATGCATTACGCATACAACAACAACAACAACAAAGCCTTATCCCACTAGGTGGGGTCGGCTAACATCTCAAATAATTCTCCTAAAAAAAACGGAAATAATAACCGCACAATTTGGTAGTCATGGGTTACCTCTTTTATGCTGTTTATGTATCAAACTGATTTTCACCCGAAAATCAACGGTTCATGTGAAATGCAGAATTTTTCTTTTTTGATAGAGAAAATGATGAGGTCTAAATGCCATCATCAAGTTTTATCATTATTGCATGTTGTAACGGCAGCACAATTGAACAAAATGTTCATATCACTGCTCACACCTGCATCATTTATTTAGCCACCAAGTCAACGTTCTCAACATAAAGCCTATCTCCTCGAAAGATGCAGTCATTATGTTGATGCCAAATAGACAACAAGAAGGTGAAAGGAACAGGCTTGCATTACCTTTGACACATACAATCACACTTTGGCAATTTTAGATATCTTTTATTCTCTGAATGAGCTCCAAAGAGAAATAATTGAAATGCTGGTGTTGAAGAGGGCTTCCATTTTTAAAAATGTTAACAAGACAAACCAGAACTTTCATACTAATCTTAGAAGTTCTTCCACTGACTTTGGATTCGATGTTTGAGGTCAACATACTCGTATAGAATGACATAAATCATTTATGACCTAATATCTTGTGAGGTCATAGAATTTTGCTAGATCTCACCATGATGCTGGTTGATTGTTCAGAAGATTCAAGAGCAGAAGTGGGTTTTATGTTAGGTAACAAAATGAAAGATTTCCCTGTCAAATAAAAAAAAAGAGCAAAATGAGAGAGAGATTAGAAATGCCTTTCTAGAAATAAGAGAGATTGCAAAATGCCATGTAAAAGTAGACTCTCTCAAAAAAAAAAGTAGCTATGGAGAATGCTTTGAGCATGACAAAGTTGTTGGGTGATTGATGCACATTTGGAGCTGGTGGTTTTTTGTAGATCATATTTGTTGCTGTACTTTGTCACATTTTTACTCTGTTCTAACTTCTAACAAAATAGGATGCCTACACTCTGGTAGGGATCATCTTACATTTAAAGTTAATATTACTTTTTTTAGGGAAAGTTAATAGTAATTATGAGAATCACTGTCGACACTCACTATAGATAACATGCTGGATAGCTTTAACTAAGGTGAGGGAATTGGCTAATTTTTGTAAGGTCATGGACTTTCAGTTCTTGAATTGACTTGGTAATTGGTGATCATCTCGGTTATTTCTTTTATAACTTCTTCATAAAGACCCAGTGCATCATTTTGGTTGATTAGAGTCATGAGATGTCAAAATCTTATTGCATGATATGAGTGAAATATGAGGATTATCAAATGTCTCTTCCAATTGAAAAACACTGGAGCATGTCCCTCTCAAATAAAAAAAAGAACATTGAGCATGTATAGCATGATTTTCCTTTTAACTGTGAACAGTTTTCCACTATCTGATTGTTTCCATATTGTGTTTTTAACTAATCTAGAATAATTGATTAGTCTAAGTTTCATTTGAAGGTTTACTAATTTAACTGGGACGGATTACGTTGAAGGAGCGGTTGTCCTTGCTCAAAACCTTGCTAGTCGCAATGGCTTCGAGAATATCACTTTTGTGGTACACGATGTTTCATAATTTGATTTCTATGCCTCATGGTTTCTTGCACTTCTTCGAAGAAAATAGCTGTCCTTGGTTTTTTTGGAAGGAATACCTGTCATTGTTCTATGATTCATGCATATTGAGGTCTTGATCAGTGATCTTAAAGATTTCACCATATATTCAATAATATTTGGTACGAAAATCGAGCATTGGATGATTGGACTTGATATTTTAACATTTTCAAATTTCTGTTTTCTTTTTAGTTTTTTTTGAAAGGAATACCTGTCATTGTTCTATGACTCATGCATATTCAGGTCTTGATCAGTGATCTTAAAGATTTCACCATATATTCAATAATATTTGGTACGAACATCGAGCTTCGGATTATAGGAATTGATATTTTAATATTTTTAAAATTCTGTTTTCGTTTTGGAGCCCCTAGAAATTTACATTTTTGGAACAGTGGTATCTGCAGGACTGTGCCTACTTTAATACTTTAAGAACTAGCGGGGCAATTCACAAACAAATTAGAGTTACTAGCCATCTCACTTCTTGATCAACACTCACAGATTACATTTTTGTGTTTAGTTTTCAAGTGTTTACTTCTCAGTTGTTAGCTTCTTCCAGCCATGCCCATGTCTTTTATCTATTGCTATTGACAAAGTTATAATCTGAATCTACCTTTAAGTGTCTTGAAACTCTGACCAAGTATTTTACCCTTAAATTAATGAGGCAGTTGTTCTAGAGTAATGAAGCAATTGCTAATGAAGTATAATATCTTGACCTTTCAATTGAAACCATGTAAAGTAGACATGCCATTTCTGCTGTATCTGAATATCCTGCTGTTTTTCTTTGATGCTGCCTTGATTTCTGCTTATCAAATTTTTATGTATTCCATTCCTCTGTGGAGCTAAAAAATCTTATCAAAGTATTATGGGTCTCATGCCCTTGTTCTTATCGTCACACTTTTTTTTCCCTACGATGATTAAAGATTACTGAATCTTTTAAAGTTAACATGGGTGATTTCACTGTTTTGAGATTTAATGTTTTTTTTATCTACATGGCTACATCTCATAGGTTGACGATATATTGGAAACAAAATTGGACAGAAAAGTTAAGCTTGTGATGGATAAAGGAACTTTGGATGCCATTGGTTTGCATCCAGATGGCCCTATTAAAAGGTAAACGTTACATTCATGAACTTTATTGTCTATCCTCTTTGTTCCAGTTTTTCATTTCATTATGGACTGACAATACGTTGGATTTTATTGATAACTAAGGAACTAGATAAACATTTTTTTAAGGGAAACCAGATAAACAAGTCTGTGCATGACTACTATTGTCTAGGATAAAAAAAAAGTAATGTGGGACTTGTATCAGCTACAAGCGGATCCAATCTCAAAGTCTGATATGATCCATAATAAAAAACAAATGATTAGGTGTAAATATCTGATGCAAAACAAAAGGTAAAAAAAAAATCCAACTGTTGGATCTTCCCTTTCTCTAGGACCAGTCTAGACTGCCTCGAGAAAGTGATTTATTGGTTGATGGTTGAACTTCTACTCAGATACATTGATAACACACAAGAAAGGAAAAGAAAGCATGGTTTATAATTTTAGCTCTTAAACTTCCCTCTTAAAAGAAAATAAAAATAAAAAACTTTTTTAAGTGAACTTTTGTCCATGTGTATTTAAGTTTAGGTCCACCACACACTATTAAATTTTGTCCCTTATTGAAGGAATCATTTTAATGAAGTCTTGTTGTTCAAAGAAACAAATTTAGTTGTTGCAATTTAGTATTTTAGTGTTTCAATCACGCAGGAAATATCTGATTTACAGGACTGCAGGTGGACGTCTGCTGATGATTGATACATAACTGTCGCATATCATGATGATAGATTTATTTTCATTTTTCTTGGGGCTTGTATAATGCAACTACTTTCTAAACTGGTCTTCTCGTGTAATTATACTCAGGATAATGTATTGGGAGTCAGTGTCGAAGCTGGTAGCTCCTGGCGGGATACTGGTAAGTTACCATGTTTCTGCAGTCTTTTTTTCTCCAGCTGATTACTTAATAGATTGCTTCCCACATTGATATGATAGCCAGGTTTCCGTTTGGTATAAAAGAATATCAATTCCATGGACCGGTTGAAAAATGAAATTCATCAATCCTCTGGCTTTTGATAATTCTTGATAAGCTTTTTGGTTTACAGGTTATTACCTCCTGTAATAACACGAAGGATGAGCTGTCCAGGGAGGTGGAGAACTTCAACCAGAAAAAGCTTGCTAACCAGAGCATGGGTTCCGAAGTGCATGGCGAAGTTGCTGTTTTCCAGTACCTCGACCACGTCCGAACATATCCTACCTTCAGATTCGGCGGCGTGGAAGGATCTCGCGTGTGCACCGTTGCATTCCGCCAAAGTGGTGATCTGACTCTGTGATGGGGTTATCTATTTGGATTCGCCACATAATCCTCTTGACTCCTGAGGATTACGATAGGGAGCTTTCTAAAATCTTGTTACTAATCGTTGTAGTATTTATGGATCTTCTAATGTGCTGAAGGGATGCCATTGTTCCTCTTTGCGTTTGGAATCTGATGGTGGAGTTGAACTAAAAGATAATGCAGCGTTTTTTTTTGTTTGCAGCCAACTCTTTTGTGCTTTTAGGTGCGATATCAAATTCTTTCTGTTCGACCCTATTCTTCTTTTCCCTCCTGTGATGCCATTTCGTGTGTGCATTTCCTTTTCCGAAAATAATCATTAGAAAAAAAGATAAGAAAACAAGCTCGGTGGAGGTCAAAGTTCCTTTCGGTGGTCCTTTGTTTACAATGGAGTAGTGTTATTAGAGTTGGATCGGTTCGACCATGGATCGGCCACTAAGATAGTCTAGTCTAAGCTTCAAAATCATGTTTTTATAATCGAACCGGTCATTGACTTGGATGATTAATTGGGTCATGGTTGGATCGGTTTAATCGAATTCGATTCGATTGAATCGGATTTTAATAAAATAATATTATTTGTAATAATTTTAAAGCTATATGTTAATAATGTCATTTGGGCCCAAATTCTGAAATAAAAGAAAATTTGACATATTCTGTATATTTTTTTATAGGAATTAATTTATTTTCTTATCACAAAATATGTGTCATATTTTTGGAATTAATATAGAGTCTCAGTTGGTTTGTAATTTCTATCATCTGTTAAAAGGAGTGTCTATATAAACTTCTTAGGGGTCCAAAGAGAAAGACACTCTAATCTTGTAATTCTCTTTTGTTTCTTCCATCTAATAAAATATGTGTCGTCTTAAATTTTTCGGGTTTTCTCACGGTGTATAATTTTTCTCGTGCAGAAAAACTAACAAATTTGTATCAAAGCGAAGTTTCATCGTCGATCCTTCGTTAGGCGTAGAGATGGCATCGAACAATGTCAACATCGAGAAATTCATAGGCCGAAATAGTTTTAGTATCTGGCAAATTAAGATGCGGGCATTTATGAAATAACAAGGAATCTGAGCGCCACTCATGAATGTGTCGAAGAACAAATCAAAGGAGGAAGACTCCAAGGGTAAAGAAAATGAGATCGACCTCTCAAATTTGATGGCACAGGAGGAGAAGGCGCACTCTATGATCATGTTGTGTCTGACGGACGAGTTGATTATCGAAGTCGCCGATCAAGAAACGACAGCTGGTCTGTGGTCGAAACTTTCGAGTCTCTATATGATCAAATCTCTTGCCAACAAGTTATTGTTGAAGCAACGTCTGTTCGTCCACTGCATGCAAGAAGGTACCCCTCTGAAAGATCATCTTGATCAAGAATACTCTATTGATGGAATTACGAAACATAGATGTAAAAATTGAGGATGAAGATGCAGCCCTACTTTTGTTGGTGTCTCTTCCACTGTCATATAAAAATTTCGTTCAGTCTATCATCATCGGAAGAGATACAATTACTTTGAAAGAAGTAAGATCGAGTCTATATACTCGTGAATTTCGTTATAGGCGTCTGGAAAGACTATGGTGACTCAGGACGTAGGGTTGATAACGAACGCAGAAAAGACAAACCCTAAAAAGGATAAGTCGAAGAAAAAGAAGAATGTCAATCCGAAAGGCATCTGCAACTATTGCAAAGAACCATGTCATTGGAAGGACTGCCCTAAGAAGAAAAAAGACGGTTGCTACAATAACTAACAGAATAGCGAATCTGATGACGATTTGGCTCTCTTGGTGTCTGATCAGAGATGTTTGAAGGAGAGTTGGGATCTCGACCCAGGATGTTCCTATCATTTGACTTCGCACAGAGAGTGGTTCTTATCATAATGTTGATGGCGGAAATGTCATCATGGGAAATGATGCAACCTGTAAAATAGTTGGAATCGGCTCAATTCAAATCAAAAGTCATGACAATCAAGTGAGGACATTGATTTAGCAACTGAAGAAAAATCTGAAAACATTAGGAGTTCTGGACTCCAAAGGATGTCGGATGGATGTTGCAGGAGATGTTCTCACGGTCACCAAGGATGATGCTAAACTCATGAGATGAGTCAGACAAAAGTTCTTGTACATACTACAAGGCACAGTAATTTTTGGCGTGACTGCAGCAGATAGTTTAGCCAAATCAGAATCAGAAGCATCCAAGTTGTGGCACATGCAAATTTGAATATGAGTCAGAAAGGGATACACTACAAGAAAAACACGGATTACCGACGGTCCGAACCGTCGATAATCAGTCCGAAAACCATCGGTAACGCAATTACCGATGGTTTTTCAGTCGGAATCGATCCGTCGGAAAAACGCTCGTCGCAAACGGATTTGCGACGGTTGAAAAAAATTCGTCGAAAATATCGACGGTTCTGGCCGTCGGAACAGTCCCCGGCGGTTCGACCCGTCGAAATTTTCCGACGGTTGCAACCGCCGAAAAAGTCCCCGGCGGTTCGAACCGTCGATATTTTCGACGGTTGCAACCGCCGAAAAAGGCCGACGGTCCGAGCCATCGATATTTTCGACGGTTGAAACCGTCGGAAAAGGCTTCCGGCGGTCCGAGCCATCAACATTTCCGACGGTTGCAACCGCCGAAAAAGGCCGGCGGTCCGAGCCGTCGAAATTTCCGACGGTTACAACCGCCGAAAAAGGCCGACGGTCCGAGCCGTCGCAACTTTTCGACGGTCCCAACTGTCGAAACTTTAGACGGTTGTCGCAACCGTCGATCTTTTGACGGTCGCAACCGTCGCAAATAATTTTTTAAATATAAAAAAAATTAGCGGCCGGACCCGGCCGCCTGGCGTTCGGATCCGGCCGCTGGAGGCCGGATCCGACGCCAGGAGGCCGGATCCGGCCCTCTGGAGGCCGGAACCGGCCGCCTGGCGGGCGGATCCGAACGGCCACGGACGGATCCGACCGACAACAGAGAGAGAGAGATGTCGGCGCGGAGCGGGAGAGAGAGATACGCCGGCGCGGGAGAGGGTCGCCGGTGCAGGAGAGGGTTGCCGGCGTCCGGCGTGGGAGGGTCGCCGGCGTGCGGCGTGCGGGAGAGGCCGATCTCGCGGCGTAACCGGCGTCCGGCATCCGTGCTCGCGGCCGGGAGAGGAAGAGAGGAGAGGAGGGGGAGAGAGAGGAGTGGAGGGAGGAGGGAGAGAGAAGAGGGAGGAGGGAAAATATATAAAGGAAAAAAGTGGAAAGAAAGCGAGAAAAGGGAAAAAAAAGCGGGATAACGAAATTTTAATTACCGACGATTTCGGCCGTCGAAAATATAAATAATAAAAATTTTTTTATTTAGTTATATATAATATTTATTTTTTATTTTACCGACGGTTTGAACCGACGGTAATCTTTACCGAAGGTCAAAACCGTCGGTAATTGCGACGGTTTGGATATCCGTCGGAAATTGCGACGGATTTACCGACGGTTACGACCTTCGGAAATTGCGGCAGATTTTATGACGGATGGATATTCGTCGAAAATATCGACGTTCCTAACCGTCAAAAAATTAAATAATAATATAATAAATTATATAATTAATTTTTTTGTTTTCGACGATCACCACCGTCAGAAAATCCGTCGAAAAAATTTAATAATAATATTAAAAATATATAATTTAATTTTTTTTATTTCCGACGGTCCTAACCGTCGGAAAAGTCGTCGAAAATTGCGACGGATGGATATCCGTCGAAAATATCGACGTTCCTAATCGTTAAAAAATTAAATAATAATATAATAAATTATATAATTAATTCTTTTATTTCCGATGGTCGTGACCGTCAGAAAATCTGTCGAAAAAATTTAATAATAATATTAAAAATATATAATTTAATTTTTTTTATTTCCGACGGTCGTAACCGTCGGAAATTACGACGGATGGATATCCGTCGAAAATATCGACGTTCCTAATCGTCGAAAAATTAAATAATAATATAAATTATTTCCGACGGTCATAACCGTCGAAAAATCCGTCGGAAACGGAACCGTCGAAAAATCCGTCGCAAATAGCGACGGATTTAGAACCGTCGAAAATTATCCGTCGGAAAATCGCGATTTTTTTGTAGTGATAGACATCCTCAGCAAGCACAATCTTTTGGATGGTAAGAAAATATATGAAATCGAATTCAACAAGCACTGTGTTTTTTGCAAGCAGAAACGACATTAATTCAGCAAACACGTGCACAAGACGAAGGCAACACTCGATTACATCCACGCTGACTATTGAGGCCCCTCTCGTGTTCCATCTTTAAGAGGTTCTAAATACTTCCTATCTGTGATAGATGATTACTCAAGGATGACATGGGTATTTATGATGAAGCACAAGAGCGAGGCATTTGAAGCTTTCAAATAGTGAAAGGCTTTGGTGGAGAATCAGACATCGAGAAAGGTGAAACGCTTTCGCACTAATAACGACTTAGAATTCTGTTTATCTAAATTTGATCAGTTCTGCAAGAATGAAGGCATTGCGAGACATCGCACCGTCAAAAATACACCACAATAGAATGGTACAGCAGAACGTATGAACAGAACTCTTCTAGAGAGGGCACGGTGCATGCTCTCTAATTCTAGTCTGAACAAGTCATTATGGGTTGAGACTGTTAGCACAACATGTTATCTTGTCAATCGGAGTCTTGCAACCGCGATCGATCTGAAGACTCCCATTGAGGTATGGTTAGGAAACTCTATTGATTATACTAATTTTTAAAAAAATTTGTTGTCCAGCATATTATCATATCAGCGAAGGAAAGCTGGAACCAAGGGCCAAAAAAGGAGTCTTTGTAGGATATGGTGTAAAAGACTTCAGAATTTGGTCTCCTTCAGAGCAAAAGGTTATTCACAACGAAAATATATCTTTTGAGGAGATGTCTATGCTCAAGCCGAAATCAGATATTGTTGACTCAGAAAAGGAGGGTATCAACAAACATATGGAGTTTGGAATAACTCCAATTTAGAATGAGTCAGAAGAATTTTATCAGGCTGAACAATCAAAGTCTGAGGAGCAAACAAAAGAAGCAATGACAATTCTAGCTGCTAAATGTGCTCGCAGGCAAGTAGGTCCTCCTAAGCATTATGGCTTTGAGAACATGATTGCATATGCATTTTAAGTAGCTGAAAATGTGGGGTCGTAAGAGACGTCAAGCTACAAAGATGCTATTGCATGTGCAGAATCAAAATGAGGAATGGCGATGGCGGAGAGTGTTAGATATCTGATTGAAGGATTCAATTCAAGGTAGAGATTGTTAATAACGCCTTGAATCATTCTCTAATTGGAAACCCGTCTAGACCCAAACTTCGAAATAAAATGAAACATGTTTGACATATTCTGTATATTTTCTTATCATTAGATTGTTAAGGAATTGATTTATTTTCTTATCACAAGTTATGTGTCATATTTTTTTATTAATATAGAGTCTCAGTTGGTATGTAATTCCTATCATCTGTTAAAATGAGTGCCTATATAAACTCCCTAGGGGTCTAAAGAGAAAGACACTATGATTTTGTAATCCTCTTCTGTTTCTTCTATCTAATAAATCTTTGTGTCGTCTTAAATTTCTCGGGTTTTCTCGTGATGCATAATTCTCTCGTGCAGAAAACCTAACAAATTGGTATCAGAGCGGGGCTTCATCGTCGATCCTCCATTAGACGTAGAGATGGCATCGCATAATGTCAACATCGAAAAATTCACAAGCATAAATAGTCTCAGTCTCTGACAGATCAAGATGCATGCACTTATGAAATAACAAAGAATCTGGGCGCCGTTCGTGAACATGTCAAAGAATATCAAAGGAGGAAGACTCTAAGGGTAAAGAAAAGAAGGTCAACCTCGCAAATTTGACGCCACAGGAGGAGAAGGCGCATTCTATGATCCTGTTGTGTCTGGCGGATGAGGTGATTAACGAAGTCACCGATCAAGAAACAGTGGCTGATCTGTGGTTGAAACTTTACAATCTCTACATGACTAAATCTCTGACCAACAAGTTGTTGTTGAAGCAACGTCTGTTCTTCCTCCGCATGCAAGAAGATACCACTCTGAAAAATTATCTTGATCAAATGAATACTCTATTGATGGAATTACGAAACATAGATTGGAAGATTGAGAATGAAGATGCAGTCTTACTTCTGTTGGTGTCTCTTTCTCTGTCATACGAAAATTTTGTTCAGTCTGTCATCATCGGAAGAAACCCAATTACTTTGAAAGAAGTAAGATCGAGTCTATATACTCATGAACTTCGTCATAGGATGTCTGGAAAAACTGTAGAGACTCAGGTTGCAGGGTTGGTAACTACTATAGAGAAGACAAATCGTAAAAAGGGTAAGTCGAAGAAAAGAAGAACGTCAATCCGAAAGATATCTGCAACTACTGCAAAGAACCATGTCACTGGAAGAAGGACTACCCTAAGAAGAAGAAGAAAGACATGGTTGCTGCAGTAGCTCACCAGAATAACGAATCTGATGACAATTTTTCTCTCATGGTGTCTGATCAAAGATGTTTGGAGGAAAGTTGGGTTCTCAACTCAGAATGTTCCTTTCATATGATTGCACAAAGAGAGTAGTTCTCAACTTATCAGAATAGCGGAAACGTCATCATGGGCCATGATGCAACATGTAAAATAGTTGAAATCGACGGAATTCAGATCAGAAGTCATGACAATCGGATGAGGACATTCACAGAGGTCCATCATGTTCTGCAACTGAAGAAAAATCTGATATTATTGGGAGTTCTGGACTCTAAAGGATGTCAGATGGATGTTGCAGGAGATGTTCTCACGGTCATCAAGGGTGATGTTGAACTCATGAGAGGAGTCAAACAAAAGTCCTTGTACATGCTACAAGGCACAGTAATTTCTGGCGTGACTGCAGTAGGTAGCTAAGCCAAATCAAAATCAGAAGCATCCAAGTTATGGCACATGCAACTTGAACATATGATTCAAAAAGGTATGGACATCCTTAGCAAGCGCAATCTTCTGGATAGTCATAAAATATCTGAAATCAGATTATGCAAGTATTGGGTTTTTGGAAAGCAAAAATGATATCAATTCAGTAAAGCCGTGCACAAGACCAAGGTAACACTCGATTACATCCACACTGAATGTTGGGCCCCCTCTCGTGTTCCATCTTTAGGAGGTTCTAGATACTTCTTATCTATGATAGATGATTCTTTCGTACTGCTAACGACTTAGAATTTTGTTCGTTTGAATTTGATCAGTTCTGCAAGGATGAAGGCATTGCGAGACATCGCACCGTTAGATATACACCACAATAGAATGGTGTAGCAGAACGCATGAACAGAACTCTTCTGTAGAGGGCACGGTGCATGCTCTCTAATTCTAATCTGAACAAGTCATTCTGGGCTGAGACTTTAGCATGATACCTTGTCAATCAGAGTCCTGCAATCGTGATTGATTACTCCCATTGAGGTATGGTCAGGAAACTCTGTTGATTATACTAATTTGAAAATTTTTGGCTGCCCAGCATATAATCATATCAGCGAAGGAAAGCTAGAACTAAGGGTCAAAGAAGTAGTCTTTGTGGGATATAGTGCAAGTGTAAAAGACTTCAGAATCTGGTCTCCTTTAGAGCACAATGTTATCCACAACAGAAATATATCTTTTGATGAGATGTCTATGTTCAAGCTGAAATTAGATGTTGTTGACTCAGCAAAGGAGGGTGTCAGCAAATATGTGGAGTTTGGAATAACTCCAATTCCGAATGAGGTAAAAGAATCTTATCAGGCTGAGCAACTAGAGTATAAGGAGCAAACAAAAGAAGCAACGACAAGTCTAGCTACTAGACGTGCTCGCATGCAAGTAGGTCGTCCTAAGCGTTATGGCTTTGAGGACATGGTTGCATATGCATTTCATGTAGTTGAAGATGTGGAGTCACCAGAGCCATCAAGCTACAAAGATGCTATTGTATGTGCAGAATCAACATGGGGACTAGCGGCGGTAGAGTGTTAAATATCTGAATGAATGATTCAATTCAAGGTGGAGATTGTTAGTAATGCCTTAAATTCTTCTCTAACTAAAAATCCATCTGAACCCAAACTCTAAAATAAAAGGAAACTTGTCTCTCATATTCTGTATATTTCCTTATCATTAGATTGTTAAAAATTTGATTTATTTCCTTATCACAAGGTAGATGTCCTATTTTGGGAATTAATATAGAGGTTCAGTTGGTCTGTAATTTTCATCATCTGTTAAAGAAAGTGCCTATATAAACTCCCTAGGTGTCCAAAGAAAAAGACACTCTGATCTTGTAATCCTCTTTTGTTTCTTCCATCTCATAAAACTATGTTTCATCTTAAATTTCTCGGGTTTTCTCGCGGTGCATAATTCCTCTTGTGCAAAAATTCTAACAAACTGGTATCAGAGCGAGGCTTCATCGTTGATCCTCCGTCAGGTATAGAGATGGCATCGCACAATTTCAACACCGAGAAATTCACAGGCCGAAATAGTTTTAGTCTCTAGCAGATCAACACGTGAGCACTTATGAAATAATAAGGAATTTGGGAGCCCCTCACGAACATGTCGAAGAACAAATCAAAGGAGGAAAACTCCAAGGGTAAAGAAAAGGAGGTTGGTCTCGCAAAATTGATGGCACGGGAGGAGAAGGCACACTGATCCTATTGTCGCCGATCAAGAAACGGCGGCTGGTCTGTGGTCGAAACTTTAAAGTGTCTACATGACCATATGTAACGTTCCTCACTAGCATGTAATATTGTCCGCTTTGGGCCTAAGTCCGCACAATTTTTTCAAAACGCGTCACACCTAATGTAGGACATGGGACTAATCCAAGGCATGCCTCATGCACCATTCCCCCTTTAGGGGACTCAAGGTTCTCGTTGAGTGATCGCACCCCGCACAGAGGTTCACGTGGAGTGACTCTGATACTATATGTAGCATTCCCCACTAACGTGTGATATTATCCGCTTTGGGTCAAAACTCGCATGGTTTTCTCAAACACATCACACCTAATAAAGGATATGTTCTCATATATACCCAGCATCTCTCTCATGGCTTATGCATGTGGGACTAATTCAATGCATGCCTCATGCACCTTTGGTTTCCTTGCATGAGGCATGCCCTGGATTAGTCCCACATGCATAAGTCACGGAAGAGATGTTGGGTATATATGGGGACATGTCCTTCATTAGGTGTGACGCGTTTTGAGAAAACCGTGTGGACTTAGGCCCACAGCGAACAATATCACATGCTAGTGGAGAATGTTACATATGGTATCAGAGTCACTCCGCATGAGTCTCTATGCATGGTAGGGTGCGATCACTCAACGAGGACATTGAGTCCCCTAAGGGGGGAAGGGTGCATGAGGCATGCCTTGAATTAGTCTCACATGCATAAGTCACGAGAGAGAATGCTATGTATATAAGGGAACATGTCCTTCATTACCTGTGATGCGTTTTGAGAAAATCGTGCGTGCTTAGGCCCATAGCGAATAATATCACACGCTAGTGAGGAATGTTACATATGGTATCAGAGCCACTCCGCGTGAGCCTCTGTGCATGGTGGGGTGCGATCATTCAACGAGGACGTTGAGTATCCTATGGAGGGAAGAGTGCATGAGGCATGCCTTGAATTAGTCACACTCCATAAGTTACAGAAGAGATGATGGGTATATATGGGAACATCTCCTTCATTAAGTGTGACGCATTTTGAGAAAATCGTGCGGGCTTAGGTCCAAAGCGGACAATATCACACGCTAGTGAAGAATGTTACAGAAAATATCTGAAATCAGATTCAGCAAGCATTATGTTTTTTGCAAGAAGAAATGATATCAATTCAGCAAAGCTGTGCACAAGACGAAGGCAACACTCGATTACATCCACGCTGACTATTGGGGCCTCTCTCATGTTTTATCTTTAGGAGGTTTTAGATACATCTATCTGTGATAGATGATTACTCAAGGATGACATTAGTATTCATGATGAAGCACAAGAGCAAGGCATTTGAAGCTTTCAAATAATGGAAAGCTCTGGTGGAGAATCAGACATTGAGAAAGGTGAAACGCTTTCGCACCGATAATGGTTTAGAATTCTGTTCATCTGAATTTGATCAGTTCTGCAAGGATGAAGGCATTACGAGACATCGCACCATCAAAGATACACCACAGCAGAATGGGTGCAGCAAAACTCATGAACAAAACTCTTCTGGAGAGGGCACAGTGCATGCTCTCTAATTCTAGTTTGAAAAGTCATTCCGGGCTGAGACTGTTAGCACAACATGCTACCTTGTCAATCGGAGTCCTACAACCGCAATCGATCTGAAGACTCCCATTGAGGTATGGTCAGGAAACTTTGTTGATTATACTAATTGAAAATTTTTGGCTGTCAAGCATATTATCATATCAACAAAGGAAAGCTGGAACCAAAGGCCAAATGAGTCTTTGTGGGTTATGGTGCAAGTGTAAAATATTTCAGGATCTGGTCTCCTTCAGAGCACAAGGTTATTTACAGTAGAAATATATCTTTTGATGAGATGTCTATGCTCAAGCCGAAATGTTGTTGACTCGACAAAGGAGGGTGTCAACAAATATGTGGAGTCTGGAATAACTCCAATTCAGAATGAGGCAGAAGAATCTTATCAAACTGAACAACCAGAATCTAAAGAGCAAACAAAAGAAGCAACGACAAGTCTATTTGTTGAGCATGCTCGTGGGCAAGTAGGTCCTCCTAAGCATTATGGCTTGGAGGACATGGTTGCATATGCATTTGAAGTAGCTGAAGATGTGGAGTCGCCTGACTCATCAAGTTACAAATATGCTATTGCATGTGCAGAATCATAATGGGGACCGACGGTGGCAAAGAGTGTTAGATATCTGATTGAAGGATTCAATTCAAGGTGGAGATTGTTAATAATGCCTTGAATCCTTATCTAACTGGAAATCCATCTGGACCCAAACTCTGAAATAAAAGGAAACATGTCTAACATGTTCTGTATATTTTCTTATCATTAGATTGTTATGGAATTGATTTATTTTCTTATCACAAGGTAGGTGTCATATTTTTTTTATTAATATAGAGTCTCAGTTGGTCTGTAATTCCTATTATCTGTTAAAGGGAGTGCCTATATAAACTCCCTAGAGGTCCAAAGAGAAAGATACTCTGATCTTGTAATCCTCTTCTATTTTTTTCATCTAATAAAATTCTGTTGCTTTAAATTTCTCGAATTTTCTTATAGTGCATAACTTCTCTCGTGCAAAAATCCTAACACAATATATGTTACAAATATAATATTATGTATAAAAAAAATTAGTAACCTGCTAAACTTGAAATATATATATAACTTAAATGACTCCCCAATTGTTAATATTTAATATTGATTTATTAATACATTTTTATTTATCGTTAAATGATATTAATAATATGTTAAGCTTTTTTACAATAAATCAATCTTATTTTTTATTTAATTTTTTTGTTCCCATTTCTTTCTTTCTATCTTTATTAATTTTAGTTTTCTTTTTCCCATTTCTTCATCACTTTCTTCATTATTTATTTGTATTTTATCTATTAACATACTTTATTGTTACCATAAATCACTCCTAATATTCTCATTCTCATTTTATTTTCATTCCTTCCAACTCTCCCTCTCTCTCTCCCTCTCTTCATTAATTTTATTTTCCTTATTTTGTCTTTTCCTCTCTCTTGATTAAGTCTCCAATTAGGTCCCTTCTTCTCCATTCTTAATGTTGATTCCTTTTTTGTTTCCATCTATTCCTTTCCTTTTAAGTGGTTTTTGGTTTTTTTCCATTGAACCGGATTCTTTCCAGTTTGCCAGTTCGATGATTTGTTCCGATTCAACTGGATTTTATCCCGTCTAACTACCATTTCGATTTTAATTTAAAATCAGACCGGACCAAATGCCGGTTCATGATTGAACCAGTTGAACCGATTGGCCGGTCTAATTTTAATAATATTGTTAAAAACTGAGTTGAAACGCTGTTTTTGGACCAATAAATTTTTTTATTATTTCTTTTGTTAAGAAATAATTTTATAAAGTTTATTATTATAAATTTAGAAAATATTTAAAAATGGACTTTCTCTATAAAGAATCACATTAATCCAATAGTGTGCTTCTTTATTTATAATTGTCATCTTACTTTTATGTTGCTACTATTATCAATGTGGAACTATGTGTGTACACCTTGTTCTTTTTTCCTTCGTTTAGTTTAGAATATACTAATCTTTGAACTTTAACTTATGGGTTTTTATTTTATTCAAAATTTTAATACCATAAATGTATATTATAATATAAGTTAATTATATATTTATTATATTATATATATAATCTTTGTTATATTAGATAAATTAGTTAGAGATGAATGGTGCAAACTTCTTAGTTATATGTATAATATACAATAAAATTATAACAATATTATATATATATAATTTAAAATTTCTTTAATTTAATATTTAATAAGTTCAAATTTAATAAATAATTAATTATACTATATATTTATTTATAAAATATAATCTTTTCATAATATTTTATAAAAAATATTTATAAAAAAATTTAAAGAATAGAAAATTTATATATAATAATGAGATTCAATAAGATTTTCATTTATTAAGCGTGTAATAGTTTTAACATCAAATCTTATATTTAAGTTTTATGATTATGATTGTAATTTTTTATAATTATATTTTGATATAGGTATATATATTCAAAATATAATAGCTTAATTTAATATATTATATTCAATATAATATTTTATTACTATCCGATTCGACCGACCGATCCAACCGGTCTCACCGGTCTGAGTTGATCTGAACACTTGTCCGGATCGTTGTCCGATCTGGCCCTAACAATATTGCTATGAAGTTGTGTGTGACATTGAAATCTTTACTATGGAGTTCCACGTCGGATTGAAATCATTCTGAGGCATTTGATGGCTTACAACTATTTGATTCTATTATGTTATTCCGTTTATTTGTGACAAACAATGTGCATTATGTATTGGTTAGACAATCTATGTTATTTATAAAGTGATAATTTAAATTATTTGTGAAAGGGAGAACATATTCAGAATGTTGATTTTTTTTAAAAAAAATTCGCATTTCATTTAAAATTTTACTTTAAGAGATCGTTTGGTGTATTATTAATTTAATTATCGATAATTTAGATAATCACTTAAATAGATTATGTAATATTACATTATATTATTTGGAAAATTTTAATAATATAAATAATTATTAAAATAGTTAGAGAACAAATCATCATAATACACTTAAAATATCGGTAATCTATTTGAATTATCTCATACCAAACCGTCCATAATAAATTATAATATTAATTAAATAAAATTTAGTATACTATTAATGTTAGTATTAATATTAATAACCATATTAATCTTATTATTATTATCATAAGAAAAATAACTAGCGAATTTGAAGCTCCCTTCAATAGTTCATTCTGCTCGATTACGAGCTCATTATATAGGTGCATGTTCAACCATGGAATTCGCCTCTTCTGCGCCCACGTCATCCGCGTTGTCTGGTCGTTGTGCGCACAATGCATTCCACTCGATGAATGCTTCTCACGATCGTCGAGTTGATTACCATGGTGGTCATCTACAACATCTCGCACTTGACCAACATGGTCATGCAGTTTCAACACTTACATTATTCATGTAATGTTACTACAACTTCAATACTCCCACTATTCGTGAGGTACTAGTTTGGAGAAAAGAAATGTTTCTTTTGACTCATATATCCTGAGTCACATTAAACCAATATATTTGATGAATGTTCCAGTTGTAATTCCTTTGTGAGAGAATCAGCCAACATATCATTGGTAGGCATATATGTCACAATCACTTCTTTCTTTTCCACTATATCTTGAATATAGTCATATTCTATCTCAATGTATTTTTCGTCGGAACTGTTAGCTCCACTATTTATCAAACTTATTGTTGCTTGATTATCACAGTACATTTGAAATGGTCTAGTGACCAAATTGAGTTCTAGTTCGAAGAGAAAACATTTGAGCCAAACTCCATGGGTGGCTGCTATACTGCAAGCAATGTATTCAGCTTCTTATGTGTGTCTTGTCACACATCCTTGTTTCTTGCGGTTGCTCAACCCAATAAAAATAAGTGACCTGATGTGGACTTTCGGCCATCTATGAACCCCCTGAAATCCGCATCTGAATACCCTATAGCCTCCAATGTATCAATTTGGTATGTCAATCTCAATTGTATTGTGCCTTTCATATACCGTAGAATCCTCTTAATGGCCTTTTCGGGATTATTTTGAAATATGCTAATCAAACTTATTGCATAAGCTAAATCAAGCCATGCATAGGATACCTTTTTTGGTCCACATTATGACACTGACTTTTACTAAGTCTTTTTCCAATCACAAGTGGTGTAGGTATGGGACTACAATTTTGCATCCCGAACCTTCTCAGTGTCTTATTAATATACTGTTCTTGACTTAAACTCAACAGCCTTAAATTTCTATCTCGAATAATTTGAATGCCCAGTACATAGGATGCATCTCCCATGTCTGTCATATCAAATTATTTGCTCAATTTATTTTTTACTTCATTGAGCATCGTGACATCATTACTAGTGAGCAAGATATCATCTACGTATAGTGATAATATCACAAAATTGCTCCCACTTTTCTTAATGTACATACAATGATCCAATTTGTTCTCTTTAAAATCAAATTGGACTATCGTCTCATGGAATTTTAAGTATTATTGTTTAGACGATCGTTTTAAGCCATGTAATGATTTCTTCAGTATATACACCTTATCCTCTTGACCTTCAACCTGAAAATCTTCAGGTTGACGCATGTATATAGCTTCTGTTAAGTCACCATTTAAAAATGTTGTCTTAACATCCATTTGGAATAACTCCAAATCCATATACGCGACTATCGCTAAGATCGTCCTAATCGAGGCAAACTTAGCTACTGGAGAATAGGTTTTCTGAAAGTCAATTTCGGCTTGCTGAGTTTCTTTGTGTCTATCAAGAGAACCATCAGCCTGATACTTTCTCTTAAATATCCACTTGCATCCTATGGATTGCCTACCTTCCGACAAGTCACATAGTGTTCATACTCCGTTCCGATCGATTGAGTCCAATTCACATTTCATGGAGGCCGACCATGATTTTGACTCATTAGAAGCCATTGCTTATTTATAAGTAAGGATCTATACTATCCTTTATGTCAACATCAACGGAGTAACACGAAGCCTCACACTCGTACAGAACATAATCATTCAAATGTGTGAGTTTCATATGTGGTCTCTTGTTGCCGATTATACTCGTGGAGAGTGTGGGTTCCTCCACTTCATCCAAAAGTACAGTATTCTATGTAGCATCAATATTTAGAATAAACATCAATGAATGTAATGAAATATTCCTTACCTCTATATGTATGAACGCTCAATGGTCCACAAATATCAGAATGAACTAATCCTAACAATTTTATCGATCTTGTCCTAGTTGGAAAGGGCGTTCGAGTCATCTTACCGGTCAAGCAATGCTCACATGACATTGTTTTGTACCAGATATATTAGGCACTAAGTTCAATTTGATTATTTGATCCATTTTAAAGTTTCTTAGGTATCTTAGTCTCTCATGCCATAGATCAAAGACGAATAACACAGAGTATACTCAGAAGAACCTTTCATTGATTCATTGTTATTTACAATCAGGCAGAATAAGTCGTATCCAGATATATATTTTCCAATGGCATAAACCATTTTATCTTTGCCAATTGCCACATGACCATTATAGAATCTCACTTCTAAATTATTCTGCAATAGGTTTGGGATGGAGATTAAGTTCCACCGAATTCCTGGCGTGTACAAAACTTGGAGTATCATGAACCTGTCTCCAACGTCAAGCTCGTAATGTCCAACACCTTCAACATCCAAGTAGTGTTATTTCCCATGTAAATTCTCCGTTCTTCCTTTTGCAGTTCTTTGAACTCAATTAGACCTTCTTTTGTCTTGGCAATGTGGCAGGTTCTCCAAAATCAATTCACCACCCTTCTATGTCTATCGTTGTAGCATTGCACTCAATGACACCTAGGAATGATGTCTTGCTTGAACTTGCTCCTTTGCTCTGTTGTCCGCTACATTGTGGACCCTTAGTTTGACTATGTCCAGATGTTGTAGAACAACTGGATCTAAAATGACCAAATTTTTCACAAATATAACAAGTTCCATGTTGAGTTTTCTTGCCTTTGGGGTTGAATTGTCTTTTATTCAGGCCGAGATTTCTTTTGTGATGAATAGAATGAGCTTCATCCTCTTGCTTTTTTTTTCATTTTCCTCGACATCAAAAATTTTTATTTTCTTCTTTCCTTTAGCCATGTCTTGTTCAACTGCTAAGATGGAAGGCAATTGTGCCACTTGTTTGATAGACTCATTCACATGAACAGCGGTCACAGCCATATCAAATGTAGATGGCAAACTATTCAGAACTGTTGTTATCGGTAGAGGTTTAAGTAAGGGGCATCCTGTAGTTTCTAAGTTTTTTACCATCACTATCATTTGATTGACGTGATATGATACATTATCATCTACTTTTATTTTACAAGTAGTGTATCTATGTAATAGGTGCATTAAGTTCATATCTCTCCTGGACGCATACTTCTCCTTTAAGGCATTCCAAAGTTCTTATGCACTTTTATGTGTTTCAAAAACTCTGATGACATTATCCTCCATATACATTAGTATGAAGGTTCTTATTTTCTCATCATTCAGCTTCCACTGTTCCATAGTTCTTGTATGAGCTAAGTTTTGCTCATCTGTAGCATCTTTTGGAAGCGTTGGGATAATATTATCAACATATTTTTGACAAATTATCATGAACTAGCCCATATTGAATTCTTCGGACCCATATCATAGTTGGCACTATTAAAGCGTGTCAACTTGGCCAGTTCAGCAGCAATAAATTTCAACATTGTTCTTTTATCTAAAATATCAAACAGATATACTTAGTGTTTAAGAAATAAATATGAGTTTTTAATTTAAAATTGAAAAATAAATTTAGAAATTTAAATTTCTTGTAAATTAAAATTCAATTAAAATTTTATTTAAAAAATATTCGAATGATTAAAAATATAATTAAAGAATTGAAATTTCAAAATTTTAAATTTCAAAAAAATATTTTTTTTAAAAAATTGAGTATTAAAATTCAAAACCTTTTAATTTAAAAAATTGAAAATTTAAAATTAGGAAATTGAAATTTAAAAAAATTTAAAATAATCTTCTTAAATTTAAAACTTTGAAAATTAAAAACGAATATTTAAATTTCAGAATTAAAACAACTTTGAATTTTAAAAAAATGAAATTCAAAATTTTAAATTAAAAAAACTAATTTAAATTTCAAAGTTGTAAAATTCAGAAATTTTAAATATACATATATATATATATATATTTAAATAGTTCGAATTAAAAAATGAATAGTCAAATGAAATTAAATATATATATATATATATATATATAATTCTAACAAAAAACCAACAATTCTAGTTAATTAGTTTAGAGATTGTCTGCAATAATTATCTAATAACAATAGGCTGTAATTCAAAATTACATATAGAGAACCAAATAATAGAGTTCTAATTCGTGAATAATAAGGAAGCTAAAGAAAGTTAATGCAATAAACTGATAAAGCAATAACTATTCATATTTGACTCCAACAATAATTTAGTTTAACAACTTAAACTAATCTAGAATTATGATTTAATATATTTGGGCAATAGATACAAAAATAAAATAAAATAAAATAAGTGCTGATTTAATATATATTTGTATTCTCACGAAACTAGGGAGACTAAATTCTATAGTCTTTAAAGACTAATAAACCAGCAAATAAAGATAAATCTATGTTTTCTTTTTAATGATCACAATTTTAATTAAAAAAAATGAAATTGTGCTGATGTTTAAGAAATATTTTGTTTGTAGATCAGAAAACCAATAGAAAAATTTTTCAAATAAAAAAATCAATTAATTGTTGACTGAAAATAATAATATGTTAATACAAAAGGATATCCAAATATGGTTAATAAAATTAGAAATGGCCAATATAATAATAATAACCAATATGGAGTGTTTTTTTAATAAAATTAAAATACTTCTGATTTAATAAGTTAAACGAATTTCACAAAAGAAATATGAAGTTTGATTTTAATAAATTACACACGAAAAATATATTTAATAAATCTATATGAGCCGAGATTTATAATGCTGCCTACAAAATTATATATATAGAAAAAAAATTATGCAATCATCTAGTCTAGATTTATTTTGGAGGCTAAAATATAATATGCATATGACATTTAATTAGATTTAATCATGTGGACAAGATTAATATGCACGCCAAGATTGGATGGACATGATTAACTTGCGAGGGACTCGCTGAACTACTATTTGTCTTCCTCGGGTGAGACTGTGCGTACCTTTCACCGAAGTGGATCAGGCGTCGCAGGCGGAATTGAAGGTTGGCAAAGGTTCATAGCTCGCGTGGAAGGGTTCCAACAATGTCAATTTTGGATCTCCTGCATGTAGGATCGAAAGTACCAAGAGGGGGTGAATTGGTGTATAAAAATTATAACCAAAAAATCGTAAAAATCATTTTTTTAGAAAATACGATCACAAGCAAGTAAAAGGCAAGTAAGAAAAATCAAAACTCAGGAAGGCACAATATGTTGATGAGGTTCGGCCCAACTCCTTGGCCTACGTCCCCGTTCCGACTTCCCGACCTCGAGACGTCGAAGATTCACTAGCTTTTCTTGTTTTTGTAGGAAGAGAATAACCTTTTTTACACCACAATACCTTCTTCTTCACTCAAGAGATAAGACACACCTCTTCTTACAAGGAGCTCTCAAACTCACTAAACAAGAACACAAGAATTCCCTCTAATTCTCTCTTCTTACAAAGAATGCTCACACTTAGAAACTAGAAATGGGAAGGGATGATTTGTAAGACTAAGCTCTTGAAAATGCTTTGGAGTTAAAAGATGCTATTGAGTAATTTCTCATGCTTGGATTGCCTTCTTGCAGTCTTTAGAATCTCTTTTATAGGCTATTCTTCAAAATATGATCGTTGCAAAGCTTTTTGAAATTGTGTTGTCACCTTTAAAATGGTCGATCATTTTGATTTCGGTCATTCATTTTGTATAGTAATTAGTCTTTGTGTTTTTTGTCGTATGCTCAACGGTCGACCGTTACTATTTCGATCATTTGTTTTGTGAACAAAACTAGCCGTTGTCGTTTGTCTTTTCTGTGCAGTCATCCGTTGGTGATAGTCCGTAGAAGGATTAGCCATTGATGTTGTCTTTGCTCCCATAATGGTCGATCAAAAGTGTTTCGATTGTCCGATTTAGAAATATTCACGCGCTCTGTAATCTGCAATCGTTCATGCAATGACTTCGGTCGTCCGATTTTCACATTTTTGTTCTCTGTTGGGTCAACCGTTAGAATTTCAGTCATCTGATTTAGAAATGTCCGTGCTCTCTATAATTAACGATCATTCTAGCTCTATTTCGGTCGTCCATTACTTATCAAAACGGATGCCCGATAGAGTTTCGGTCGTCCATTTTGTTATCAATAGCCTAATAGACCTGCACTCTTTTATACATAACTTTTTACACCATTATTGAAATGAGATAATTTTTTATTCTATGGAAAGAAAAAAAAATTATCTACAACTTTGATATTAATCATTCATTGAAAATCCAATGATATCATAGTCAAATATTCAATTAAAGTTCAGTGCGTAAAGTTATCAATTTAAACTTTTTAGACCTTACTCTTTTATGCATAACTTTTCATACGAGCATCCAAATGAAATAATTTTTTATTCTATGAAAAGATAACAGAATTATCTACAACTTGGATATTCATCAGTCATCAAAATCGAATGATATCATAGTCCAATATTAATTCAAAGTTCAGTACACAAAGTTGTCCATTTCAAATGAAACATTTTAGACATTTACTCTTTTATACATAACTTTTCATAACAGTATCCAAATGAGATGATATTTAATTCTATGAAATACTAACAACTTTATTTACAATTTTCATGCTCACCTCTTATCACAAATCGGTTGATAAAGTAATCAAATATTAAATGCTCACCTTCACTAATTTTGGCATAACGTTTTATACGGTTGTCCAAATGAGCTGATTCTTAATTCTATGAAACGATAAGAGGATTATATATATATTTTATATTAATTTCTTTATCTAAATATCACATAGAATACTCAAATATTAAGTGCAAGTTTAACACACAAAATAAACTTCAAATTGAATTTCTCGAGCTTTACTTAAACATAACTTTTTATGTGGTTGTCCATATGTGGTGATTCTTGATTCTCTACAAAGATAAGAGAATTATCTATAACTTTTATCACCCATTAATGTAAATCTCATGTGAACATAAACAAAATATTAATTGCAAGTTTAATGCATGAAGCAACTCCTTTCTATTTAAACTTTTTTAGCATTTTAAATATAACTATAATCTTTCGAGGTTTGTCTCATCAAAGCATAATTATATAGGGCATAAAAACCTTGCTCCAACACTGCAACCGTTGGTCGTGTGCACCGAAGATGTCTCAAAAGGGGTCACTTGATTCGCAGTAGTTCTGTCGGCGTTTGTTTGTCGTCTCGAGGTGTTCGAAATGGGCACAAGGTATCAGAGATGTTGACGAACAGAGAAGAAACAGTGGAATGACAAAACAATTTTGTCGGAAAAAAATTCGTCGCCTAAGAACTGATACCAGTTAAAGAATAATAGATAGTGAATTTGAGGCTCCCTCTGATAGTTCATTCCATTCTATTACGAGCTCATTATATAGGTGCATGTTCAACCATGGAGTCCGCCTCTTCCGCGCCCATGTCGTCCGTGTTGTCCGATCGTTGTGCGCACAACGTATTCCACTCGACGAATGCTTCTCACGCTCGTCGAGTTGATGACCATGGTGGTCATCTACAACAAGATCTTTATCAATTTTATAATGGGAATAATGTTGGTGAGCAGCGCATGACAATCAAATCAATTTTATTATTCTAATTATGAACTTAAAATGTAACATCCCCAAATTTTGGGCCAAGGATATTTGGATCTTTTGACCAAAATTCTTAAATCATCAATGACTCTATTAATTCCCTAAAAACTAGTCGTCAACTCTTCTTCTCTTTTTTTCTTCTCAACTAAGAAGATCTTAAAGTTAGGAGATCTAGAGCCCTATTTTTTCATGGTGGCTATGTTTTAAGATCAAGAAAGAGAAGATCAAGGTTTTTAGGAAAAGGATAAGAAGACCTAGAGACTTCTAAGTGATGAAGAAGAAGGACAAGATGACTAGGAAAAGGGAGATTTTAGATCTAAAATCCAAATGTATGTAAGGGGATCCAAACCCCTTTTTCCCCTTTCAATGTTATTTTTGTTTGAATTGAGAGTTTCAAGAACACCTTGTTCTTGATAGGGATTCTTATTGAGGGGTGCATAAATGAAGGTTGCATGAATGAGGGTTTCATGATTTATGTTGCATAATCTATTAAATTCGTGATTGTTATATAATAATTATTTGGATAGGTTTTACTTATCCAAAAATTACAATTAATATACGATGGAAAGCTCTTGAAGTCTAATTTTCACATAAATTGGTTTCATATGATTTGAAGATGTATAGAAATAGTTATGATCCAAACATCGGACTACTATCATGTTATCTAGGGTAACAACGAAACTAAATTTTAAAAAGTATAATAGATTGAAAATACTGAATTAAAGTTTTAAATTTATTCATAAGTTAAAAGTTTGTTTTATCCTTTTTGTAAAAATTGGAATAATTCGAAAAGAACAAGTATAAATTAAGTTATTAATATTTTAGTGTATGCTGCCAAAATATTATGTAAAGAATATATCTCGATAATTTTATGAATTTTTGGAATTAAATGACAAAAATATAAAATCCATGAATTTTATATGTGATTCCTATGAAAGTATAGGTTGCAGGAAAATTATAATCAATCAAAATGAAAATCTACTTATTGAGTTAAAAATTTTTATTGATGATGTGTGAGAATTGTCAAATAAGGAAGATTGACATATTGTTATTTATGTCAACAATTGTTATGTTAATATTATGCATTTTCTTTAAATGTTTATATACATTCCAAATATATTTATTTGTTGATGAATAATGTTTTTTTATGTTTCATATATTTTATATATGATGCTATTCATGAAACATTGATTGATGTATTGACGATCATGTAGACACATTTAGACATGCTCAGTCGTAATTAGGCTAAAAAATGAAGAATGATTTATATGAATGATTGTTGTATTGCAAAGCATAATGCACCCAAAGTTGAAGAAGAATGTCTCACTCATCAATGTTGAGAAGCAAAGTCTTACACTTATGTATGTATTTCAAGGGGACCCAAGCCCGCACTGCATTTGTGTATGTGCTTCTCAGGAAACAAAGTCCCTCATCTGAAAGTATGTGTTTTCCATATAATAAAGTCCCTCACTATTATAGTATGTGAATTCTTCGAAATAAAGTATCTCACTATTATAGTGTGTGCATTCCTTGGAATGAAGTCCCTCACTATTATGAAGTGTGTGTTCTCAAAAATGTGGTCTAGCTAGCCAATGTGATGATGTGATATGATTCTCCAAGTATGTTAAGATCAAAGATATTATAAGATAAAGTAAGAATGAAAGTAAAGTTAACTTCAAAGTATCTTATAACAAAGAATGAAGGTTAAGATGATAATGATGAATTAAAGATGGAAAGTAAAGTCCCACACTTATGTATGTACTTCAAGGGAACCTAAGTCTGAGAAGTAAAGTCCTGTATTTGTGTATGTACTTTTCAAAGAAATAATGTCTCTCATCATAAAGTGTGTATATTCTTAAAGGTGACTAGGAATAAAGTCACTCACTATTATGATGTGTGTTCCTAAGTATGACTTATGATATTGAATGAAAGTCAAGAGGGTATTATGTGATAAAGATGTGATAAAGAGGAAGGATGAAGATGACACAGGAAGGAATAAGGATCGCATAATAAAGAAAGAAAAGAATAATAAAATAAGATCCGAAGGGGTATAAAGCAACCCTGAGGAGATGTAAATTATGAAGTAAGGATCAAGGAGTTATGAAAAAACTCCTAGGATGTACATGACAATGTATGAAAAATGAAATGATATGTTATGTATTTGATGAATGATATGAATGTATGTTTCTATTGCATGCTACTTGCAGATGATGGATCCGAAGTAAAGCAGGTATAACATAATTTTTATGTTACATGAATGTTGTATGATGAATGAATATAAGCATGATGTGTTGTCATATAAGGTTCATGATATAGTTCATGACATGCATGTTCATATGTTACTGTTATTATTATGATGGTGCATCACATGTAGTATCATGTGATATGATATTATGGCATGCATGACCTTTACATACTCTAACTGAAAACTTTGTACTTTGAATCCATGCAGGTAACCAAAATTAAGTTATGGATGGCATGTCAAGTTCATGACGAAGTGTTGCACATGCTTAGGATTAAATAAATCCTAAGATTCTAGATGAACAATGAGGCTAATGATGTAATGAAGAGTTTAGGCATTTAATGTCTTGTGGAATATTAGTTTATTTGATTAATAAAAAGTTTTTATTTATTATGATTTTTTCTAAATTGTCAAATATTCCGCTATTAAATGATGTATGGCAAACGGGCTAACGGCGCGAAATTGTCCTAAATGCCCAAAACTTTTAAGGTGAATTTTGAGTCGTTACATAAATTTATTTGAAAATAAAAACAATTTTATACAACAAAAAATATTACGATATCCAAGTGTAGATGCTCTTGAGAATACATAGTAAGGAAAAAAAAATCAAAGACATCATTTTAGGCATAGCAAAAAATGTTGACTTTCATTTCTGATAGGAGGAACTAAGAGATAACATAAGAGGTTAGAAAGACCGCTGAGGAAGAGGGGGAATCCTCTTACCCACATGGGGGATCAAGAGAGAGAATAACAAATAAAATAAACTAAAATGTAAGAATACTCAATACCACCTTTGTCATCATTTAAAATAATATTATTAAATAACATAAAGCATAAGCTAATATTAATTGTTTGTATACCATAAATAGTGTGAGAGACGCAATTACTACATCATAACTTCATCATTTTGCTATGTGCAACTATGCTGTTATGAGTTGAGTCATCATCCATCCTTAACTTTGATTATCTACACAAATCCAATGTGCAAAGTTTTCAATTATAATATGTAAAGATCATACAATGCAATAATCCTAAATAAAACTTGGCCATTCTATAAGTCAATCATAGCTTCACATCTTTCATCTTATTATCTTATGAATAGCATGAGCATAACATTTAAACAATTATCATCATACTAGTTGCAACGCCCAGCCTAAGACCAGAAAAAAAAATTAAATTTAATTAAATTCAATTATATCTTATGAATAGCATGAGCATAACGTTTAAACAATTATCTTTTGACTCGTACCTATATAAACTTTCCTCTCAAACAAAATCTCCTTTAACCCTAGTCGTCGTGCCTCTCCTCTTTTCCTCCTCCACCTACACGAATTCCTAGAAAATTAGGAGCCAAAAATGGTGCTAGCCATCAGAGATGACATCAAAATCTCGCCGAAAAAAAGGTAATCAACCAAGGTGATGTAGCAACCGTGCTGGAATTTTTGTAGCACTTTTTAGGACTATTTTCCTTAACTTTTTCCTCGGTTATTTTCCCATCCAACACGACCACTAGGTGCAAGAGACCAAGGACAAATAGTGATTGAAGTTGGGAAACCTTCAGAGATGACTAACGGGAGAACGAAGCAGAGAAAGAGGACCGAACAACAGAGGATTCACATAAAGGTTGGTGGATCATTTGATCAACCTTTGGATTAGTTTTAACAATAAATTTGTATGTTGTTAGGGTATAATTAGAGTCATAAAATTGTCTCCTATCATCCATGATTCATCTAATATGATTACTTTGGTCCTAAAAGGTTTATTCCGATGAAACTACGTCGGAAATCGAGCAGTCAGCGTCACCGCTCTCGCTGGAATCACAGAACCTGGCCCGAGTTCCATAAAACCTAGCCCGGGTTCCATAGAACCCGGCCTGGATGTGACCGTGATCGAGCAAATTGATGCAAAGCCTGACCCAGGCTCCCTGTCGCCCGATCCGCTCCGTCGTCGGCACATACACAAACACCGGAACTCGGCCCAGGCTCCACTGAACTCGCCCCGAGTTCCATCACGGACGTGCTCAGTATTCAACCCGAACTGAGTCTGGGCCGAGTCACCGACCATTGAAGAACCCAACCCAGGTTCTACCGTGATGACATAATATGATGTGATCGTTATTTTATTGTTATTTTAATGCTAACTCATGATAACTGTTAGTCTAACTTCTGTTAAAAGTTATATTACGTTTATATTTTTAATTGATTATTTTTTGCATCCATCTAAGTACATTGACATTCTGATAGAATGTATTATATCGTGTTTCCTATTGTTTGATCCTATGATTTGTTAATCTTCTAATTCTATCGGAAACATAGGTTGTATTGATATCGTCATTGACCACTGTATTGTTAATCATTTCTAATTGTTCATTGATGCATGCAAAATACAACACATTTTAGATTATTATTTCAGTTAATATTTCTGTAATTTGATCATGACATGCATCATTTTTAATCACTTTTAGTCATAATTTCTGATTTATCGATTTTGATTATTAATGTTTTGAATATTTTAACTAAAGAGGGATTTACTTAATTCTTATAATTATTTTGCAGGCAATATGAATTGGCAGTAAAAAATTATATTTCGGCCGAGATGATCTCATGGTTGGATAAATTACATCTTACTTCGTTGGGGGTAAAAAATGAATGCAACTTGATTTTTGGGCGTAACAATCAAAGACTCTTTGTTTTGGCCGAGATCACAATTCATCATTTTGGGCGAGATTAGAAGAGAATTTAGATTTTGGCCGAGATATGAAGAAGGGAGTAAAGATAAAAAGAGTTTATCTTTTTGGGCGTAATGATTAAAGAAGTCATCGTTTGTGGCCGAGATTTAGAGAAGAATACAAAGTTTATCGGCCGTAATCAACTCAAGTTTTATCTCACAAAATTAAATTCGACCGTACGATATCACGACCGTGATCAAATTGAAGTCTGTCTGCACCCTATAAATACATGAAGATACCTTCATCCCAATGTGTGCTTTGAAGTTCGGTTTTCTTCCACAGCAAGTCGTGAGCTTCGCGGGCTTCGACTAGAGAGAGAGATTTGATCGGACGGTTGATCTAGACGTTCCGACGACATCCGAGGGCCTTGATTTTATTCTTGTGTAATTCTTCCAATTATTATTATTATTTTGTTATTATCTCTCTACAATTCTAGGATGAACTCCATGTTCTTAGTTATTTTATTTTTAGGAGATTATTATTGAAGGGAAATTTTGTGAACCCTTGCTTCATTATTATTGAATTTCTTTTCATCAATTTTTAATTGTGTTTAGTTCTTTTGATTTACTTAATTAAATTTTTGAGTTAAGTAATTACCAGTTTGTGGACTACTTGATTTCATATTTTATTTAATTAACTTAAATGATTTATTGTGGAATTAAAAATTGACATAGGTCTAATAACTAGTGTGTGGAGAATTAGATCTGTGTGGTCTGTTAATTTATACCAGTTTGTGGAGTGATTAATAGTTTAGGATTTTCATATTAATGCATCTTAGTTTTAATCTCATCTGACGAATATCAGTTTGTGGAACTTTAGGTTTGATTGAATTTAAGATAGTTTGATTTGCCGGATTAAATAGCAGAATTACCAGTTTGTGGACTCTGTGATGTTAATCTTGTAAATTAATAACTTGCCTAATTCATCTTAAGAATTTCAATTTATCTTTTCTGGTTCATATTTTTATCCTTAATTTATTATCATCCTAAGACCAACTTCAACACATTATCTTATCTTATTTTTCTTTAATTTAATTCATAAAACCTATTTTTCCAAAAATCTATATTTTTCCTCTCTTGTTAATTTATAAAATCAGATATTTTATTGATAATATTCCTCGTGCATTCGACACTCTTACTCCTATTCTATATTACTTGAGCGACTAGTGCACTTGCTAGTGATTTTATTTTGCTACATCATTTTACGCATCATTCATTGATCTAATCCTACCGATATCATGACCTAGAGTATTGTCATAGTAAAGAATGATTACTGATTTACGGATCAAGACCTAAATCCGATGGCTATCCCATATTATCATTTGGATCTATTGTCTGATTAATCTTGATTAATTCTACCTCATTGCATAGATTATATCCAATGATTTATCACTCTCTGATCTTATCAATTGTATGATCATACATATCCAGAGCATTGTCATTGCATAGATTAAATCTAAAGTTTAAATCCCATTTGATTCCATCGACATTGTTATCTTGATTATTGTCATGACATCGTTATGACTAAGTCCCAATCCGGGCGAAGATGAGAACTAATTAATTAAAGATAAAAGCTTGAGTGCTCATGTTACGAATTGACGGGAGTTCATGGCATAGCATCACAGTCAGTGTTGGGGCATCATTTGTCCCCATTGCACAATTTATCCCCATCGTGTAACGAAAGAGGATACACTCTCCTTTAAAAAGGATGATCATTGTTAATCAATCATCGGTTGTTCATGAAGTACATGGCACCTCATTGCGACAAATACGCTAATCAATAATATTGTATAGAAATATCAGAAATAAATAAGTTGATTACAACTTCTAACCAGAGCATTGAAAATACATTTAGAGTATAGTACAAGGCATTGATTCAAAGCATGACATATGACATTGAAATCTAGTGCATTGAACTGATTCATTCCTGAGATCAGAACCTCTGTCTTTTATTGTGATTATTTTCACCCAATGATTTATTGCATTGTTTCAACTCAATTTGATTTTACTTACACTACATTGACCTCCATCCATTGATAATCAGAGTATTATTTTCTTCCATTGGATTCTTAGTAATGTTTATCATAGATTATGATTTCTACTCATATACATTGTACCGATGGACCATCCAGGGTACTGTCCTTTATTAGATATTATATTAATTCACTCAGAACTTAGCCTTAGTTCTTCCATCTTATTCAATTCAGAGTATTAATTCGATATATACTATAACATTGATTTGTTTCATTGATTTATATTAAAGCATGGCATTGATTTTTGTCTATTGATTCATATTGATGATTATAATTATGGTTACACTAACTTCATACTTCTTTATTATTACTATTTATCCATTGATTTATTATCCACCTATTGGACTGCGAAGCTCATGGGTTATTATTTCCCCTCCATTAATCCTATAGGAGTAACGAAGGATGAGCTCAAGCGACTGATGATGTTCGTGATGGTGATGTGCACATGGAGTTTTTCTCTTTATTTTAGACTTTCACTTTGGTTATTGACAATTATTGATACTACGACTTATAATAGAGATCCCATTAGACTTCCGCAAGATTGTCATTTTACGCCTTATTAAGTCTTCCACTCATATAATGTTCTGGTCAAAGAACCAGTCAAAGTCAATATTTTAGTCAAAGCAGCAACCCTCAAGTCGAGTCTTGCCATGTGGCAAGGGCGATTTGGGAGCGTTACACTAGTAGAATGGAACATACGTCAATATTCGTCAATAGGCATATTAAGTGACTTGCACTTATTGTAACTTTTCTCATGGATGCTTCATAACTTTTTGGGCTTTATTTTCTCTCCGAGCTCTCTCTGTCTACCTATCTACTATATATAGATATCTCTCTATATATCTCTATTTGGAGGAGGCTGCGACGGAGTGAAGGACGCCAACGACGACCTGAGCGCAATCTCAAAGAAGAAGAGGGAAGATCTGGGTGCCAAAGCGAAGGACGCTGGTGGTAGTGACCTGGCACCATAGTGAAGGATGTCGGTGGCGAGCGCTTGAGGCATCCAAATCTGCCTCCCTCCAACGACTACAAGTACGACGATCTAGATGTCACGACAATCGACGTCAGAGCGAAGGATATTGAAGCGAAGGACACCGACGGCCTAGGCACGATCTCAGAGAAGAAGAAGAGAGTTTATTTGTCCGATTCACTCGCTAAATGGAGGGAGGCCACATCAGATCCAAGAGGAGGAGAGAGAGGGAAGAGAAAGAAAGAGGTAGGGAGGAGAGCTCAGAGAGGGAGAGAGGGATGGAGGAGAGGATCAAATTCTCACGAGATTTTACAACAATCGTCCGATCCTACGTGGTTCAAATCGTGCACCTTCTTTAGAACTATTGGAATGCATCTAGATGGCTGAGATTTTGCTTCACTCAGTGTTAGTGGGAGTCCGGTCCATTTTATCTTATATATATATATATATATATATATATATATATATATATATAATAGTAGGTAACCCAGAAATTAGGGGACTGGGTGAATGCAACTTATTTTGATATATTAGGATGAAAATATCTTAAAAAATGAGTTCTTTCCTCTGCCAGGAAGAAAGAAGAATGGATCCACTAAAAATTATCTTGATCATGCAATAAATGATCTTAAAACTGGAGGAGACCAAGCGGCACGATACGAGTTAATAAAAAAATATACTTATGAAAAATAAGATAAACCGTGTCAAATCGAATTGGATGAGAAAACTAATTTAATCTGATTTTTAGTTGAAAAAATAAAACAATGAGAATAGACAAATATAATAATTGGGAGCACGAGATGTATAGTTGAGGAAAAAAAGTGGAAACATAGAATGATGATTGCGTTAAAAAAAAAGAAAATTAATTGAAATGGATAGATGAAAAGTGAAAGGAAAAGTATATAAAAAATGTTCAAAATTGTTTTTTAATATGATAAAATTAAAATGACAATAATCATAGAAAATGTTTTGTTGCTTTAAAGTGATTATTCGGTTAATTTTATTTTTTTCATAGCTTTCATCCCTATATTATATTGTAAAATAATTAAAAATGATGTCATTTCAATTAAAGAAAATCAAACCGAATATTTATGATTTAATAATATTATTATTTCAAATATTCAATACCCGTGTTCGGTTGGGTCACAGGTCCATTTCAAACTCAGTTTCTACTTATAGTGGTATATTGTTGTTGTACACCACAGTGCAGTATGCACCAGCTCTGCATGTTATAACAACATAAAACACAGTGTCATTCAATTTTAATTGCCATTTAGTAGATTATACTAATACAACATAACATGTAGTATTGTCAAATCGTACTCAAGTTTCTTCGTCGACAAAGTTGGTTAAGGGTGAAATATTGAGGACAACCATCAAACAAAAGCATCTTCGCATCTGTCATCAGAAGGAACATGTAGAACAATATTAATATCGCATACTAACCATTGCTTAAAATTTTATAAGAACCAGCATTATTCAATTCAAGCCAGCTGCATCGAGAAATAAAAGGATAGAAAGCATTGCACGACTTTATAACAGTATTTAATAGACTCGCGACCGAGGACTCCGACGGACTCCGACGACTCAACAAACAACTCTTATTGACGTAAATACCATATAAGCAATCGGACACGAAGGCGAAAAATTGGACTCAACGTACACAATATATCACTCATTCAGACCTGAACTCAGCAGTATCACTCTCAGACTATAACTCAGCAGTATCAAATCACTCGTCCTCGGATTCAGACTCAGCATTTTGAAGCCACTCCACAAATGGCTTTGCATTAGTCAGCACCTTTGAGTTTTTGCCATCTTTGAGCCCCTTCTCATACCATTGAATTATGGTTTCTTCCTCCAGAACATCACCATCATAGAGTACTTTTAGCACCATAGCAACTTCCTTGAGGGCATCAGCACTACCCTTCCCACAGAAATCTTCAAGTGCTATGAGGAAAAGCATTTGAGATTGCTCATCTTGCACTGCGGCAGCAAGGTAGTTTTTCTTCTTGCCAACCTCCTTCGAAAAACCCTTGCCAACGCCCTCGAAGAGGGCCTCGAGGAAAACATCCATAACTTCCTGGGGACTAGCCGTGAGCGAACCCAAGAAAGAATGAACCTGATCTGGCGTGGATCCTTTTTTCAAATTCTCCTTGATCTCCATAAGCATTGTTTTATGACTGTTAGCTATTGTTTTATTTGGGTCTGTTCCATTTTGGACCGAAGCATGCTTCTCTTCATCTTTCACATCTCCATTCTGTGTTTTCTTCTCTTTTGCCAATCCATTAGTTGATAGCATCACCATCTCAGCTGTCACAGCACTCAATTGTTCCTGGATGCGTTGTTGAGCAGCCTCAAAGGATGTATCAGTCTGCCACTGAACATCATCATCCCCATCATCATCAACATTGTCATCACCGTTTTGGCTGCCAGGGGGAGAACTTGAATGCTCTTCATCCGAGTTGCTGGAAGCTTTCTTCTTAGCACCAGCAGTAGCTTTTGAAGAAGCTTTTTCCTTGGATGCAGTACTACCTTTCTTCTTGGATTCCTTTTTCAGCTTCTTTTGCTCCTCATCAGCAGCTTCACCTTCCTTCAAACGCTCCTTCTCTGCCCTCCTCATAGCCTTCTTGTCCTTGGCTCCTTTCTTCTGCTCAGGTGGGTTTTTAATAATGAATGACGTGAGCTTATCCCTCATATCGACATCAGATACAAATCCGCAAGCTGCACATTTCAGAGTTATCATTTGGCTCTTGGTTATGATGATCTCAGTCTCTGGATTGCCACAACCATAACACTGAACATATTTTTTGATGAAATTCTCAAGCAGTGCAGCAAGCTTTGGGGTATCATGAGCTCCATTGACCAAGGAAACCCCAGTCTTCTCATCAAATTTGGACTGTGCACCGAGCTCACATCCAAAATACTTTGTTGTGTAGGAAGCAGGCCTAGCCAGTGCTTTAGCAATATCCACCATGTTCACAATGTTAGTCTTGATGCCATTCCCACGACCTTCTATTTTGGTTATCATCCTGGGCATCTTGTACCTATAGAAGGCATCATCACTGTTTGCAGCACCGATGTTCTGTAGAGCCATCTTTACTATCTCTTACTTGACAACTTTCAGATGTAGGAAGCACCAGAAACAAGACTGTTATCCTTCGTTCTAAATGCACAGAAGAGACTCTCCTGTGAATGATGATAACCAAAACTTACAAGTGGAGATTGAAGTGGCCACGAATGCATAAAATCAAGACCACAGAACTTTTTTTTGGCAGTAGGCGAATATTCTCCAAGCAATCCGACTAATCCCAAATAAAGTGAGACTTGTTCAGACATAAACGAAGCTTCAACTTTGAAACCTTCAAACTTTGGCAAAGCAGTGTATACTTGTTAAGTGTATCAACTTCCTGAAATTGATAAATAAAGCCAGATATTTAGCAGATGTAAAATGTTAAATGTAGCCAACATCAAACTTATACCTAGTGAATTATATTTTTAAAATTTGGTGACACCATAAATATAATGATTCTATAACATACTAAAACAAGGAGAGGAATTTGAAGCATGAAAAATTGGACAAACCAATGCATAAAACAAAAAAGTTACATGCAAATCTTTTCTAGGGTTCTTCCTCCCAAATATGAAGATCAGTTATTTCAAGACCAATGGTTCAACAATTATAAGAGATATATTGTGGGTCAAAATTAAAAAGATATTTGATGATAGTGAAGTTTAATTTAATTTCTAAACAACAGTATGGTATACACTTGGTCAGAGCTCTTGCTCAAAGTTTCAGCTGGTGCCCCGAAACATGGGCAAGGGAAAACTCTGGCACAAACAGTAGTTCACTACAAAATGGCAGATATTGGGATATAATATTCATGCTAGCCAAATAACTAGAACATATTTTCCTTATCCGCTGCTAAAATGACATGGTAAAGTAAGAATTTGTTCGCCTAGACTACTTAACGTTATGGCAACAGCTGACCTACCAAAAGACTAGTAAAAATCCTTTTAGCATCTAGAATATTAACTTAGGAGCCAAAAAAAAGGATCTTGATAAATGATAACTAACTATAATGACGAATCAGATAAAAAACAAAACTGTTCCCTGCAAATTCTGCAAACTCCTAAAAATGATGGGAGCAACCGTCAATTTAATATTTTAGAATAGAGAGATGCATGATGTAATAATGTATACGGATACAACGAGGCCCTAAATCTTCCTCAATCAAATTCCAGAACACAACAATTCAAATTCATAAAGTCAACAAAGACCACAGGAACTCTGCTGGCTATGCAAATCCTAAACATCATTTAATAAACATTTTATAAACTGCAAACCTATAAATCTTTTGATGTTAAACAAAGAAGTAAAGAACCCATACGACAACGACGAAAATATAAGAAGAGTGCTACGACTGAAGCCTCACAAAAGAAAGATTTATACATAATATCCATCATAATGACCAATAAAAAGTTTAGAAGTAATTATCCATAAAAGAGAGAAATCATCGATTAAATGATATTAAAATCCCCTTGAAATACTTCTCGATATTGCTTACCTTATAATTATCAAAGTATAGAAAGAATAGAAATTGAGATCCAAACGTCATCGAGATTAACTTATGATTGATCAAAATATAGAAAGAAATCCAAATTGAGATCTAACTCGATCAACGGATTACGCGATTCATCTCTTACCCGATTCGCTTAATAATCCAACTCGATCCAAAGAAGGAAAAAGCGTATACGGAATCAAACGACAAATCAACAAATCAATCGGTTCCCGATCGAAGACGTGAGGCGAAAAAGGCGCACAAAAACTGTAGATGGAGCAAGGTATTCGATTATTACCTTTGGGAAGAGGTCGATCGATGATTGCTTCGGCTGGAGACGAACTCGATCGAGGCTTTTTGGGGGCGTAGAGAGTCCCAGATGGAGGTATAAATAGCTCGGGAACGAAAGGAAGAATAAAAGTTAGAGAAGGATTAGGGCACCGCCATGTGTAACAAATGCCCCTGGTGTTTGAGCTTATTACGATCTTAGGCTCCAGCTATAAGACTTCTATTTATTCAGTTTTTTTTTATTTTTCCCCCCTTTTCCAGCTGCGAGATGTGAGGCGGCGGCCCCTGGAAAATTTATTCTTTTATTTATTCTTTTTCCTTTCCAAACGGTATATTATTTTGCAATAAATCAACCTTAAAAAATTTCTTTCGTTTTCTTCATATGTTTTATTTACAACAATATTTATAAAAAAATTATGTACAACTAATCTCATATATATATATATATATATATATATATAATCTAGCTTATCCAGTTGCAATAATAAGTTGATTAATGATTTCATATGTTTTATTTAAAACCTCGGTAATTTTTAACTTATGTGGTGGAATATTTGTGGGTTATTTTCATAAATTATTTTTAAACTATCATGATTTTGTATACCTAGCTCTAAATTACGAATTTATTTTTTTGAATTCTTAAACTATCATAATTTTTTCAATTCAATCATTATGTTCAATTTTGTCAACTTTTACGTTAATTTCATGTTTTTCATTTATAAAAAGTAAAAATTACCCCTTCTCCTAACTCTTCTAATATTTAAAAATATAAAAGAAAAAAGAAAAAATGTAGGAGCAACGGGGGAGTGCCCCCGCGATTTCGTCTCAGTGCACGAGATCGTCGAGGGCATCCGCGCACAAGGAGGGGCAAACCCCCCGCGAGTTGTTGCTGGCTATGTGTGCGGTTGTAGGAGAGGAGGAGGTCGCGACGCAGGTCTAGAAGCATCCGGCAGAGGCTGTCGAAGAGATCGGAGCAGAGCTGGCGGAGGGTCTGGAGGTCGTCCATGGCAATCTGCGTGCGCAGGAGTGTGCATAGGTAAAGAGAGGGGGTGGGGCGTCGGTGTCACCACCCCCCACCCCACCCCCACCCCCCGACTTTCCGCCAACATCCCTATGGGTGCCGTCGTTGGCATCGCGAGATCGCCGCTCCGGACAAACTTGGTCGCAAAGACGATGGAAAGTGAAAAAATGTGGCAGGGAGCGAGAGGGCTTCGTCCCGATGTTGTCACAGTTGGAGCGGATTTTCAGTGTTGATCTTGACGTCAAGCTCATTGGCTCGAGCTACGATGGGTTCTTGTCGTCGAAACCCAAGTCCGCGACAGCCCACCACCCACAGGTGCAATTGAGGCCTATCCGGATCGCGCCCAACCCTCTACTGCAACGTGACCGACAAATTGACCCCCAAGTCACACGCTGTCGTTGCCACCACCGAGGGCGACGCCGTCGAACTCGACGCCCTCCCCGCCATCGTCTATCATGTACGTTCAGGAGATGAGTAGTCGGCCTCGATCTCATCACCCAGGCTCGCTTGGTCAGGTTCCTCAACTCCCTCTTCGCATCTGTCGGCGGTAACCCACGAAAGTCGAGGGGCTCCCCCATTGTGACCCCCTCCGCTCTCCTCCGCAGTGCAATCACGACCATCATGGATGAGTCGGCCTCTTCGTACTACAAGTCTTGTCGCCGACGTCAACGGGAGCGTGGCACACCCTAGCCGTGTCAAAACCTTGGACGGAAGGTCTTCGCCGAAAGGTCCTGAGCAGCCGTCGTCGGGGGTCAATTGGTGAAGGTCGTCTCTTGTGAGGCCTGCGCCGGAGGAGGTGCCCCCTCCCCCACGTTGTCAGTCGTCACCTATGAGCCTGCATCGGCGACGGCGACCCCCTCCCCCACCCATTTTCCGTCATCATCGGTGATCTATTCTTTTCTATTTTTTTATTTGATGTGTTATTAGATGGTAACTTCGACTTTTCATACCGAAGTTAACGAAAAATTTGAAGAAAGTCGACAGAAGGATCAAATTGGAAAAATCGTGATAGTTTAGGGATGCAAAAAAATAAATTCATAGATTGGGGTTAGATGTGAAAAATCATGATAGTTTAGGGATGATTTATGAAAATAACTCATATTTGTGATCTTTCTTCCTAGTTAGCACGGTGGTTTGTTGAAACTAAAGAACCAAATAAGATTTAGGGGCTGTTTGGCTAAGCTTATAAGCCACTTATAAGTTAGTTTAAAAAAATCTCAATGTTTGGTAACTTAAAATTTTGACTGATAAGGAGATATCAAATCCACTTATAAGTCAAAAAAAATAAGCAGGGGGAGGGGTGCTTATTTTTCTCTAAAAAATAAGTCAGTTAGTTGTCTCACAACTAACTAGTTGTTATTAATACAAGTAGTTTTATTCAAACGTGTAACTACTTATTTTTAAAAATAATTTTCAACTAATAAAATACTTATCGGCACTTCAACTTATCAGTTATCTTGTTTCAGCTAAGTCAAACGGGCCCTTAACTTCTATTAGGTATGACAAAGTCTGATGGATAGTGAGTAATTATGAATAACAACTAAATGTTATGTATTTATTAGGGGTGTTCAACAAACCCGACCCTGGGTTGCGCTGGGTTTCAAATTTTTTTACATATTCAACTCGAGGGGCAGGCCAAGTGGTCGAGCTATCAGATCATTTTTCTTTTTTAATTTTTTTCTTTTATGTTTTAATATAAAAAGCATTTACTATTTTATTTTTAATACAAAATGAAGTATTTTTAAAAACTAAAAATATTTTTCTATATATTTTTTACATTTAAAATACTTTACTTCATTTTTTAATTTAAATAATATAAAACTCTTAAATTAACTAAAAAATCATTTATTATTTTTTTAAAATGGTTCATTGGGTCGAACGGGTCAAGTCGAGTTGAAATTTTTAAACTCGAACCCGTCATGATCAAGTCGGATCAAATTTTCGAGTTCATCTATTCGACTCGATGAACACCCTTAGTATTTAACCATTAAATTAAATAACATTTTGATCAACACAACATTTAAATTAGTTGTGTTGATAATGCTTTAAATCTGAACCCAGTTGTAATCATATATGGTCCCTCTTCTTAGTCAGACGCTTCAGCAAATTTTCCCTACGAAGGTCTCGCTGCTCTATCAACAGGCCTATGGGTGGTCGAGGGGGATCCAGAGGGATCCCTACGGGGAGTGCAGGGGGGTGAAGCCCCCTAGGCGAAAAGTTTTTAGGGGTATTGTCAGGGACGTGCTCCACAAATATCATTTTAACATAATTTTACTTTTAATTAGCATTTTAAGTAAGTTTAGATGCTTATATAGTCATGATTGCGTGTAGCAATTAACTTTTGGATTAAAGCATAATCAAAATTAAATTATCGATAAACGTTATAAATAAATTATATAAGATTATTAGGAATTAATTCTAATATTTGTAAATATTATAATAAACATATTTAATTATGATTAACTAATGTTAATTAGAAGTTTAACACTAACATTTAATCAAATAATATGATTGGACCTCCATTTTAACCAATAGGATTTCAAGCAGCTGAAGCAGGCAACTCACCAACTGCTTAGAAAATAATTTTTCCAAATCATCATATGACGTGTCAAAATCTATAAAAATTATATAAATCATTTATTCGTATTATCTGCAAGCCGAAAAATTTCCAAGATCAGATCCATTTTCGAACAGCCTGAGGAAATTCGACAAGTTTGCTGGGTTAGGGTGAATTTGCGGATCCGAAATTGACCTTCAATTTCATATGATCATATCTTCATAAGTAATTCTTCATAAATTCTGAACATTTTCATGGTTCATCCTCTCAATTTTATATTTCCATGACCACAAGAATCGTGTAAAAAGAACTTCTGTAGAGAAAGTTATGAACCGAACACCATAGGTCGCTCACTCTGTCCCAAGTCAGAGACAGGTCCGCCTTGTGCATTAAAGTATGATTAGGGTAAATCGAATTAGGGTTTGAAATTTATAAATGTTAAAGTAACTTCACAAGGGTTCGGTGAGAAGTGGAATCATCCAATTTGAATACGTAGATGTGGAGAAATTAATTTTTCATTTCATAGTAAGTTTTCTATCAGGTTCCAAGACATGGACAGATCACGACCATTATTAACTATTTTTTTATAAGGTTATACAAGGAGTTAAATTCTAAAATTTTTACACTTAAACACTACTAAAGTCTATATTCTAGTAAAATTAGGATCTAATCAAATGGATAAATATTGTTAAAGATATAAATTAATCATTCAGTGATACACAGTCTGCCAAAGCATAAACTCCGGGTCAGATTGTCTTGATTTTTATGACTTGATCACTTCAAATTATTTAATGATATTTGGGGATTGAAAACTTTAATAAGTCTAGTTTCTAAATTATCTAGAATCATGAGAATTGCATTTAGGGTTAAAAAGTTATGAATTATTTGTTGACACACTCAGTCTGGAATCCTGAGTCAGCACCTAGTTAAGTTATGAAAGATTGAGATGTTCCAAGTGTGAAATAGTCTATGAATATAAATATTTGAAGTTAGATATTAGTATCAGATATAATTATATGCATTTTAAAGTGAACAAGGGTTCATGCATAAGCATTCATTACATATTATTATTATTATTAGTAATTGGAAAGTGAAATAGCATCATTGAAAACATAAAACACAAGGTGAGTGGGTAAATTTACAAGTGAACGGAGGAAAATCTAGTAAACCTCTTTGAAAACATAAAACACAAGGTGAGTGGGTAAATTTACAACATAACAAAATGTTATATGTTAGTTCTTTTATTTATGGTATTACCTCAAGCAAAAATTATTATTGTTATTATTGAAACGTATCTTGAGTTATGAAAAGTATTTATGATATGTTTCAAAGATTTCATATGAGATGGAGTAACATCTTATACAAAAATATTTTCAGGAAACAAAGCTTGTGAAATGAAAATAAGTTTTACTTGATAATAATATTAGATCATGACATGTGTATTTTGATATTTTTAAACTCCATGTGTTCATTAGTCATGGTGTTTGAAAAAGGTCTTTGGGACCGCATTCGATATGCATGAAGCCTTTGGGGCGTATATCGGATGTCTTTGCCTTTGGGGGCTGCTCTGCGTGCACTTATTGACCCATTATCGCTTTGCGTATCTGAGAATCATGATTGGGTGGCACACAATCATGATTGGGATACGTATTGACCCATGATTTGCTCTGCGTATCTGAGACTCTTAATTGTAAAGCTCTGCTTAACTGTATGACACACAATCATAGAGGGATACGTATTGACCCATGATTTACCCTGTGTATCTAATATTCTTGATTATGAAGCTCTGCTTAACTGTATGACACATGATCATAAAAGGATACGTAATGTCACGGACGTGCTCCACAAATATCATTTTAACATAATTTTACTTTTAATTAGTATTTTAAGTAAGTTTAGATGCTGATATAGTCATGATTGCATGTAGCAACTAATCTTTGGATTAAAGCATAATCAAAATTAAATTATCGATAAGCATTATAAAGAAATTATATAAGATTATTAAGAATTAATTATAATATTCATAAATATTATAATAAACATGTTTAATTATGATTAACTAATATTAATTAGAAGTTTAACAATAACTTTTAACCAAATAATATGATTGGACCTCCATTTCAACCAAGGATTTCAAGCAGCTAAAGCAGGCAGCTCACCAGATGCTTAGAAAAGAATTTTTTCAAACCGAAATTTTGAAAAAAGTATATAAATCATTTATTCATATTATCTGCAAGTCGAAAAATTCTCAAGATCAGATTCATTGCCGAACAGCCTGAGGAAATTCGACAAATTTGCTGGGTTAGGGTGAATCTGCGGATCCGAAATCGACCTTCAACTTCATATGATCATATCTTCGTAAGTCGTTCTTCATAAATTCTGAAAATTTTCATGTTCATTCTGTAGATATTAGTTTTCCATGACCACAAGAATCATGTAAAAAGGACTTCTGTAGAGAAAGTTATGAACCGACCACCGTAGGTCGCTCACTCTGTCCCGAGTCAGAGACAGGTCCGCCTTGTAGATTAAAGTATGATTAGGGTAAATCGAATTAGGGTTTGAAATTTATACATGTTAAAGTATACTTCACAAGGGTTCGGTGATAAGTAGAATCATCCAATTTGAATACGTAGATGTGGAGAAATTAATTGTTCATTTCATAGTAAGTTTTCTATCAGGTTCCAGGACATGGACAGATCACGACCCTAATTAACTATTTTTGTTATAGGGTCATACAAGGAGTTAAATTCTACAATTTTTATGCTTAAATACTACTTAAGTCTAGATTCTAGTAAAATTAGGATCTCATCAAATGGATAAGTATTGTTAAAGATATAAATTAATCATTCAGTGATACACAATCAGCCAAAGCATAAACTCTAGGTCAGATTGTCTTGATTTTTATGACTTGATCACTTCGAATTAGTTAATGATATTTGGGGATTGGAAACATTATAAGTCTAGTTTCTAAATTATCTAGAATCATGATATTTGCACTTAGGGTTAAGAAGTTATGAATTATTTATTGACACACACTTAGTTTGGAATCCTGAGACAGCACCTAGTTAAGTTATGGAAGATTGAGATGTTCCAAGTGTGAAATAGCTTATGAATATAAATATTTGAAGTTAGATATTAGTACCAAAGGGATTATATGCATTTTAAGGTGAACAAGGATTCATGCATGAGCATGCATTGCAAATTGGAAAGTGAAATAGCATCCTTGCTTGTAGGGAACCAACAAGCTACAAGTGAAAAGAAAAAAATCTAGTAAACCTTCTTGAAAACATAAAGTACAAGATGAGTGGGTAAATTTACAACATAGCAAAATGTTATATGTTAGTTCTTTTATTTATGATATTGTTTCAAGCAAAGATTATTAGTATTATTATTATTGAAACATATCTTGAACTATGAAAAGTATTTATGATATGTTTCAATGATTTTATATGAGATGAAACAACCTTTTACATGAAAATGTTTTCAGGGAACAATGCTTGTGAAGTTAAAATAAGTTTTATTTGATAATGATATGAGATTATGACATGTGTATTTTGATATTGTTAAACTCTGTGTGTTCATTAGCCATGCTATTTGAAAAAAGTCTTTGGGACCGCATTCGATATACATGAAGCCTTTGGGGAGTATATCGGGTGTCTTTGCCCTTTGGGGGCTGCTCTGCGTGCACGTATTGACCCATGATCGCTCTGCGTATCTGAGAATCATAATTGGATGGCACACAATCATGATTGGGATACGTATTGACCCATGATTTGCTCTGTGTATCTGAGACTCTTGATTGTGAAGCTCTGCTTAACTGTATGACACACAATCATAGAGGGATACGTATTAACCCATGATTTGCTCTGCGTATCCATGACTCTTGATTATAAAACTCTGCTTAATTATATAACACATGATTATATAGGGATACGTATTGACCCATGATGAGTATGTGCAATGACACATGTGTGGAGTTTAACTATGAATATGATGATATCTTGAATAATTTATATTTATGTAAAAGTTCATATGATTTGAAAAGTTATGTGAAATGAGTTATGCTTTAAATGTTTTCTCATACGAAAGAAATGTGGTTATTTAAATGTTATATGCACTTGTATTGTTCCCCTATGTTGTACATTTATTCCACTCACTGAGCAAATGATTGTTGCTCATAAAATCCATTTTAAATGTTTTTTTCAGATACTCGTAAGTTCTCGAGTTGAGTCGACTCGGAACTTATTTTTGCTGCATATAGAAGAGGTCGAGCCGCTGGAGCACTTTAATCCCCCTTCACTTTTGTTTTTCTAAGCATGCATATGTAATAGATAGTTTTAGATGTTGTAATTAAGTTTATGAGAAACTTTTTGTAAGGTTATATAAGACTTGATCCTGTGGGGTTATATGTGATGTGGTTTGTGAAAAAAAAATATAATGACAATATGCGAATGGCCTATCTTATAACTTTTTATTAAACTTTGATGATTATATATGTGTCTTTTGTATGTATTGTCAAATAACATAAGATAAGTAAGGGAGGAGGTTTTGTCAATTTTATTTTTGGAATTGCTAAACATAGCTAAGAGTATGATAATAGGGATTAGACCTTAGTCACAGAGTGGGGTGTGACACGTAATGACCCATAATGAGTATGTGCAATGACACATGTGTGGAGTTTGACTATGAATATGATGATATCTTGAATATTTTGTATTTATGTAAAAGTTCATATGATTTGGAAAGTTATGTCATACTAGTTATGCTTTAAATGTTTTCTCTTATGAATGAAATATGATTATTTAAATGTTATATGCACTCGTATTGTTCCCCTATGTTGTATTTTTATTCCACTCACTGATCAAATGATTGTTTCTCACGGTACTCATTTTAAATTTTTCAGATACTCGTAAGTTCTTGAGTTGGGTTGACTCAAAGCTTGGTTTGAGGCATATAGAAGAGGTCGAACTGTCGGAGCATTGCTATTTTTCTTTCACTTTTATTTTTCCCTTCAATTTTGTTTTTGAAACATGCATGTAATATGTAGTCTTAGATGTTGTAATTAAGGTTGTGAGAAACTTTTGTAAGGTTGTATAAAACTTGATCCTGTGGGGTGTTGTATGTGGGGTGGTTAGTGGAAAAAAAATTATAATGATAATATGTGAATGATATATCTTATAACTATTTATTTAAACTTTGATGAATATATATATGCATCCTTTGTATGTATTGGCAAATAACACAAAATAAGGGACGAGGTTTTGTTGATTTTATTTATAAAATTGCTAAACATAATTAAGGAAAGTAATAGTTGGAATTGAAACTTAGTTACAGAGTGGGATGTGACAGGTATTCTGTATGTGATTTAGAATTAATTTATTTTCTAATCACGAGATAAGTATCATATTTTGAGAATTGATTTAGAGTCTCAATCGGTCTGTAATTCCTATTATCTGTGAAAGGGATTGCCTATATAAACTTTCTAGGGGGTCCAAGAAGAAAGTAATTTGATATTGTAATCCTCTTCAGTTTCTTCCATCTAATAAAACTATGCGTCGTCTTAAATTTTTCGATTTTTCTCTCATGCAAAAATCCTAACAAGTTGATTAGATACATAACATTTTTAGTAGTGTCATGATTATGATAAACACAACAATATGGGCGGGTCTAACTTCCGCTATAACGCTTCAAAATCGTCCTTATCACGTGGCGAGACTCAACCTGAGGAACGCTATCAATTATGCTTCTGACTAAAATATTGATTTTAACTAGTTGACCATAACATTATATAAGTGGAAGAATTAAAAAATATCTAAAAAATGCCAATAAATGTGAAAGTCCAATGAAAACTCTGATATAAATAATAATGTTAATAATTAGCAAGACTAGAGTAGAAGTTTGATAGAATAAGAATAACATCATGTAGCTATGAAAAGGACATAACTAATAACAATGAAAAATAACATCATAAGACAGCTCCATGTTCACTAGATCATCACGAATGGCATGAGAAATAATAACTCGTGAGCTTTACAGCCCAATAGGTAGATAAAGTAACCAATAAATAAATAATAACAATAAAGAAGCATAAGGTCATTATCATCATAATAATCAATGAGATAAATTAATGAAAATGTCATGCTTGACAAGAATAATCAATGTTATACTCTAGATATAATCAAAGGAAATAGTCAATATTATGCATTGATCAATATCAATTGATATGGAATAAATCAATGTCATATTCTGATTGAAATCAATGAGTGAAACTATGCCTGTGTGGAATTAGTGTAACAATCATATTCAATACTCTCGATCAATGTATAAGTTATGTAATGTTATTAATGAATGTTTTAGTTACAATGAGGTACGTACTTTATGAGATTAGTGATTGTACACATCATGACAATTTATCTCACTATAAGAGATGATATCCTATTTTGTCACACGATAGGGTGAAATTGTGCAACTGGCACATATCTATATCTATAAAATGCTAATAAATGCGAAAGTCCAATGGAAACTAGATATAAATCATAATGTCAATAATCAACAAGATTAGAGCGAAAGTTTGATAGAACAAGGATAAGATCATGTATCTATGGAAAGGACATAACTAATAATAATGAAAAATAACATCCTAAGACAACTCCATGTTCACTAAGATTATCACAAATGGCATCTTATGCTCATCCTTGATTATTCTGATCACCTACAAGATCAATACTAGAGAAACAATAACCCATAAGCTTTGCAACACAATATTTAGATAATAAATAAATAGATAAATAATAATAATAATAATAATAATAATAATAATAATAATAATAATAATAATAATAATAATAATAATAATAATAAAGAAGCATGCGTCAATGTCATCATAATCATCAATAAGATAAATCAATGGAAAGAAAATCAATGTCATGCTTGATAAGAATCAATGAAATAGATGTATCAATATAAATAATCAATACTATGCTTTAATCAATATCAATGGAATAAATCGATGTCATGCTCTTATTTGAATCATGAGTGAAACTATGCAATACTCTAGGTGAAATCAGTGTAACAATCATATGGTTCAATACCCTTGATCAATGTATTATTTATGCAATGTCATCAATTAACATTTTGGTTACAATGAGGTACCACGTACTTCATGAGGTATTGTGCATATCACGACAAGTCATCCTCACTATATGGGTATCCTGTTTCATCACATGATGGAGAGAATCGTGCAATTAGAACATAGTTGTACCAATGCCCTAACAATGCGTTGAACAATACTATGCCATGAGCTCATGTCAATCCGTAATATGGTAACTCAAGCTTTTATCTTAATTAGTTAACCATTAACCATACTCTAGATCATACAACACAATAACCATACTCTAGATCATGATATCGATGAAATCAGATAGATAACATATGATGGATCATAAGTAATATAATAATCAATCGAAGATAACAACATATCATACAATTCGGTAGAACCTGGGCCAAGTTGGGTAGAACCTGAGCCTAGGTTATGTGGGTGTTGGGTCTCGATCTTGGCGCAACCTGAGTGTTATCGAGCACAGTCGGGTGAGTCTCTAGGTATGAGGATGTTAGAGCTCGGCTCGGTTCCGATCTCTAGGTATCTACCGACGATCAGCTTGGTCTAGGTCACATAGTACCCGAGCCGGGTTCCAACGTCTACATGCACGATGACGTCAGGTGCGGGCCGGGCGACAGGGAACATGGGTCGTGTTCTAAGTCATGTTTCCTGACAATGTACATAACCAACGCAGGTTATCTAAAACTCAGTCTAGATTTTATGATTCTAGTAAAACCAAGACCGTGTCTCCACAATTTTCAATGCGATTTTTCCAAAATAAACCTCTTAAAAAATGAAAGTAATTACAAAAAATAATTCATGGTAGATAGAAGACAATATTATGGCTCTAAGTGCTAAAAACATGCCAATCTATTGTTAAAAGTTGATCCAATGTTTATCCAATGAATCCACTTACTTTTGAGCGCTTTCCCTACAGTTTTAGTTGGTTTCTCTAGATTCTTTTGGCTTGATTCCTTCATCAGCCATCCCAGATGGACCCCAATCTCGAAGGTCCTTTGTCCACATTCCTAATCGCCTATTGGTCGCATGGTTTTAGGATGAAATTGAGAGAAAATAGACCAGGAAAACAACAAAAAAATGCAATATGACTCAAAACAACTACTGCTCATCACTTGGAGTTTCAGTTTGATTTAGGTGTCATCCTCGACAGGGGCTTTGACGAGCAACGACAAGTTTAGGCTCTGGGTCACCTAGGGTCATTCAATTGAAAAGGAGGATGAGTTAGAGGGAGTTAGAGGAGTTTTTGTATAAAGAAAAGTTTATATATAATAGGAAGTTGGAAGATAAGTTTGTTATAACTCCCTTACCCCCACACAGGGACTCCTCTCAATTATTTTCCAACTAGATTTCGGTTCTTATTCTTTAGTTAATTATTTTTTTCTATTTCGAGTTAGGTTTTATATTATACATCTCTTAAAAATAAAATTCGTCCTTGAATTTAGGGATAAAGTAGAGACTTATAGAAAATTGGGAACTGCTCTTGATGGTAACTCCATGCAACTATGACCATGAGTACATCTTATTCTTTTGTCACTGAATGTTATACTCTAATATCTCCACTAGTTGCTCTTGTGATGTCTTTCTTTAGGTTTAGCGCTTCGTATCTTATTATGTTGGCGCCATCCTGCTTATATCTCCTTAGCATGGAGGGGGTAGTGCCAACCTTCATGTTGCATCGCCAACAAGCTCAAGTACCTCAAAGAGGTCTACATACCAGGCGTTCAGCTTTTCCTTCTTTCTAAATCTCATGGCCTCTTTCATATGAGAAACCTTCAACAGTACTGCCTATGTCTACTTAGTTCTTTTGTCGGGACTGAACAACCTTCATTCTTTTTTTTATCAGCTTCACGTTATTTGCATACTCTTGTGCTCTAATACTTTCTTCTTTCCATTGTCTTTCTTTCTCCAACATCATTCTAATGCCTTGGTGATCGGCATGGTCTCCAATATAGTGTCTTGTCATGTTGATGCTTGAGTGGAAACTATTATTATAAGAGAACTCAATAAGAGGGAAATGATCATCCCAACCACCCTGTCAATCCAATGTGCAAGCTCTCAACGTATCCTTGAGTATATGTATGGTGTGCTTTGACTATCCATCTGTTTATGAGTGAAACACATTACTGAAATTCAGACAGGGGCTGAACACTCTATGCAAGCTTCTCCAAAATCTAGTCTTAAATATGGGATCACGATACGAGATGACATATTTTGAAATTTCATAGAGTGATCTCTCGAATATATAAGTTCAACGAGGTTTGCACTTATTGCTTCCACTTGATGGGGAGAAAGTGGATTGTGTTTGTTAATCGGTTCACGATTACCTAGATGAAATCATGACTCTTTTGTGTCCACAGTAGGTTGGACACAAAATACAGAGTAATCTTCTCTCACTTTCATTCTGCATTCGCATATGACCTTTGGTGTTCAATCTTCACTTACTGACACACGATGCATTTGGAGACATAATCGGCTATCTCTCTTTTCACATCATTTTGTTAGAAGCTACGCTATACGTCCTTGTACATCTTAGTATTGTCGCGATGTATGGAAAACTTTGATTTATGACACTTGTCAATAACTTTTCGCTTGAGCAATGCATCTTTCGGGACCCATAATCGTCCCTTGTACTTGAGTCTTTCTTCAATGGCAATTTTGAAGTTGGCTTCCTCACGCTGACATCTCTTGATTAAGTGGGTATACTCTACGACGGAGGGTTGAGCTGCAATGATTCTATCTATTAAGCTGGGGTGAAGTTGATGTACTATCCACAATGAACCATTGTGCCTAATTCTGGGGTTCCACTAGTTGAACTTCTCTAGCAGCTCGTGCTCTCACAATCTCATTCTCACTTATGGCTCAATGTATTTGCTATAGAGTTCTCTTTACCTGGATGATAATTGATTGCAAACTCTTAGTCCTTTAAAATTCCAGCCACTTGCGTTGTCTCAACTTTAGATCCCATTGATCAAAGATATGCTTCAAGCTCTTATGATCGGTAAAGACTTAAAATGTCTCATCGTAGAGATAGTGGTGTCATAACTTCAATGCAAATATCACTGCAGTTAGCTCCAAGTCATGTGTGGAATAGTTGACTTCGTATTTCTTAAGTTGCATAGAACCAAAAGTTATCACCTTGTCATGCTGCACGAGTACGCAATTGAGACTTGGTGCTACATGTGTCACAGTACACCACATACCCACTGGTAATGGAATGGTAATGTCATCAATTAGGTCTTTAACTTTTGAAAACTCTGCTCGCACTTCGGGACCATAAGTACTTGACTCCTTTCTTTGTCAAATTTGTTAGCATTGCTATCTTTGAAAAAATGTTTGATGGATCAATAATAGTAGCGTACAAGTCTCGTGAAGTTGCAAATTTCTTTGGCAATAACCAATTCAACACCGCTTCAACTTTGGTGGATCTACTGAAATGTCTTTCTTTGATACGATGTGCCAAAGAACATGATTTCTTTTATCTAAAATTCACACTTGGACAATTTCGCATAGAGCTTATGTTGCTTCAATATCTCCAACACAATAGAGGTGCTATCAGTGTTCCTTTAGGCTCGATGAATAGATCAAAATGTCATCGACAAACTGATCAAGATAAGGTTTGACTATCCTATCATGAGGTCCATAAATGTCACGGGGGCATTTATTAATCTAAAATACATGACAATAAACTCATAGGTACATCTTTTTTAGCTACACTGAGCTGATGATAATCACTTCGCAAATCTATCTTTGAGAAAATCAATGCTCTGGATAGTTGATCAAAATGATCATCGACGTGCGGAAGCGGATACCTATTTTTTATGGTAGCTTTATTCAATAATTTGTAGTCGATGCTCAATTTGAACGAGTCATCTTTCTTCTTTACGAACATGATCAGTGCCCCCCAAGATGAAACACTTAATTGAATGAAGTCCTTATTAAGTAGTTCTTATATCTATTCTTAAGTTCATGTATTGATGCATGCATTTTTATACATGTTTTACATGCATCATCTATGTTATTTTTCGTAGCTTTTATCATTTTATGCATCTATTTTCTTATTTATTTTCTTAAATTCTTTCAAACCAGAAGCTACCCACTTGTGGTTTATTTTATTCGCGGGATCATCAATTCAAAGGTTCAAGGTGTCTGACACAAAAGAGCACGACAAATGAGACGAAAAGTAAGCAAAATTCTTGTAAAAGAACTCGGGCTGGGTCCATATCATACCGGGCCAGTTTAGAGTGCCTGATGTCATGCCAACTGAATTCGACCCGATGTTCTGACCCGGGCCAAGTTGAAGAAAATTTAGTCCAGGTTTACTTATCAATGATGTGTTATCAGACGGTTGGAACTTTTGCCTTATTTAACACAATATTAACATCCTAAAATAGTGTGTAACCCTATGGGAACGTCTCCGCTATAAATATTGTTGATTGGAGACCTTGGCCGGACCCATGCTTGTGAAATTTCGTGCCCTAGCCGTCAAGAAGAGGTCGTTCATTGCTGCTGTTGTGCCTTCCAGATGTTTTTCGCCATACTTTCTGGTGATCTTCTGCGACGTTCACTCGAGTCAGTGAAGAAGAAGCATCAATCAACTCCTGGGAGTTTCCTTTTTAACTTTTAGTGCATCTTTCATGATTATCTATTTTGTATTGATGTCAAAATGATTGTCGAGTAGTTTTATCGTTAGGGGAAGATTAAAGTTGAACCCTGGTTTTGCTCCTTAATTATTTTAGATTTGACTTATGTGAACCAAAATTTAGCCTTTGCTTAATGCTTTTATCATAGTTGGATAGATTTACATGTTTATTATTAGCTATTTTGCAATAATCGCGTGTGAATTGTGTGCATGATAATCGACTTTAATATCGCCAGATCGGGCTTGATCAACTTGGGTCGTACACCTATGCAACTCGGACCGCATCCTGCAACACGAGCCAGCTTCCAGTGCACTGATTTTCCAAACCCAACTCGGGTCGAGTTCCCATGAGCCTAGGCCGACTTCGGTTATTCCAAAGTCAATTTTTGGTGATCTCTTTGAGGCTATGAATTGTGGATTATTATCTAACTGATTTCAGTATTTAACATAGGTCTGCGTCTAAAAGCGTCATTATTATCATAGATTAAAAGTCGATTTGTTTAACGTCCTTTATCTATTGATAATCATGATAGTTAGGTTGTCTTAACCGAAACCTATATTAGTAGCGATCTTTGCATCACAGAAATCTAATTATGTTTTGATTGTTAATTAAGAGCAAACTAGGGGATACAAGGTCTAAACCCTAACTTCATCATATATTGACTCTTCTTTGAATTAAAGAACATCTTTCCTTCTCCATTTTTGAATAATTTCTGTCTTTTATTTTCTCCTTGCAACATAACGTGAATTTAAACTTCCTCCCTATAACTTGTTAGATTAGAAAAATTTAAGTTATTAGTTCTTGAGAGATCGGTATCTTACTTCACTTTATTACTTGATTCAGCTTAGTATACTTGCTAGTATTTTGCATCTCTGTCGGTGCCGTGTGATACAATGCTTAGATATAGGAGTTGTCCCTAGCATTATCTTGATGTTGAAATCGATTTCTCTATGTGGTGATAATTTGGAGATGTCCTTTGGGAAGACATTTGAAAAGTTGTGGACAACTTCCAATTGATGCAAATCTTTTAGAGCGGACTTTGTGCTTATGACGCTGGCTAAGTACCCTCAGCATCTTTCGAACTTGCATTGTAGTTATCAACATCTTTTTGTCCCCATGGAGGGAGTACCTCTGACTATAACTCAGGGGTCCATACTCAATATGACATTATAGTCCATCATGAATATAACTATTAAATATGTAGAAAATTCTTTGCCTTCCACTATGACAGGAGCCTTAGCAATATAGTTCATGGCGTAAGGAGTGCCCATCGATGTGGTCAAACTTACGCGACAAGTCATAGCAATGAGTGAAAGATTCAATGTTTTAGGAGTCAAATAAAATAATGACTAATAGTCGAGAGATAATGAGGATACCTCTGATGATGTCTAAATCATTGTATTCCACATCGTTCATGTTGAAGACGCAACCTTGAACGAGGGCATTTTCACCTCTCGCGCCCCCACCTCTTGTGCCCCCTTTGATCACGACCACCACTCCGTGGTCTAGACAATCGCAAATGTAATGGTTGAATCCGTCGCAATGGATGCATGAATCACTGCACTCTCTAGGATGGATCAATCCGTAGTACTCCCAAGTGCCTTCGTTCTGAGCAAGTGGTTGTTGCTGAGGTAGTGGTTGTCATTGTGAATGAAAACAATGATTAGCATTCTCTGTAATTGTTTCATTATCCATTGCAATACTATTATTAAATGCTTTATTTATCACGTGCCGAGAGTGATTCTATTGTTGTGGCTAATATTGTTGTTATGAGGATCTCTACGATTGTTGTTGTTGTAGTGGAGGAGCATTGCGAGGAGGATACGGTCTCTGGCGATTGTTGTGATGAGTCCTCTGATGATGGTCCTCCCATCTCTGCTAATACTGCTCTGTGGGGGTGTACTGATGCTTTGTCTTTGAGTTCCTTGAGCTCTTCCTACTCTCTGCTCTCTCCGATAGTCAACTTTTCATCTTCGTGACAAGCTACATTGTATCTTTGAGAGTTTTGCAAGAAAAAGTGTTCTTCCTAATTGTGGGGTTCAAGCTTTGTGAGAACTGGTCTGCCCTCTAGCTCTTGCTCATGTGTAGAGTATTATTCCTTTCTAGTTGCACAAACCTGACATGGTAGCCCTCAATTGTCATCTGACCTTGATGTAGAGTCAAGAATTCTCATTGCTTTTGAATATGTTGATACTCAGGGAAGTAACATCTCTCGAATGCATCATAGAAACTTTGCCAGAGAATCACTTATCAGTCATCAAACTTTGTTGCTCTTTTCAGGTGGTTGGTAGCATACAAAACTTTTTTTTGTCCGCTACGCATTGCATGAGTGCAAACATAATCTAATGCTCAGCTTTGTCAACTTGATCTTTGCCATCAAACTATGGAGGTTGGAGCATCAGAAATGTCTTAATGGTGTCCTCTATCCTCGGAGGACATCGACTCTCGTGTGGTCTCCTAGCGAGGTGATGGCGATGGTGGCAGCAACAATGACTAGGTATCCCCAACTTGGCTATCATGATCCATGGTCTCTTCATCCTAGTACACCTTTTGGCCTCTGTTTCAACCTCACTACTATGCTATTTGTGGACCCCTTTGGTCCTAGTGTTATCAATGATGTTGTCTTCTTGGGCATTGGCTAGTAGCTCTACGTCTGGTCCTCATCTACATACATAATAAATTATCATTAATAAAATTGATAAGATTTATACAATTCTTACTTGGATTGAATCAAATGGCGTGGCGACCTGCTCATGAAGAGTGCACATGGACTCTCAATACTCTAGACACTTTAAGGACATCAAAAGAGACCCTAAGTTTGGCTTTGATACCATAAATGTAATGCCTCAAATCATGCTTCCATGTGGCAAGACCCAACCTAAGAGACGCTACCAACTATGTAATGCTCTAATTAAAATATTGACTTTGACCGATTCTTTATCTAGAACATTATATAGGCGAAAGTCTTAAAAAATATCTATAAAATGCCAATAATACGGAAGTCCAATGAAAACTATGATATAGATCATAATGTCAATAATCAGCAAGCTAGAGCAGAAGTTTGATACAACAATAATAACATCATGTATTTATGAAAAGGACATAACTAATAACAATGAAAAATAGCATCCTAAGACAACTCCATGTGCACTGGAACATCACGAACATCATCAGTCGCTTATGCTCATTCTTACTTATTTTGATCATTTGCACAATCAATGCAAGGGAAACAATAACTCGTGAGCTTCAGAACTCAATAGGTAGATAATAAATCAATTGATAAATAATAATAAAGAAGCATGGGTCAATATTATCATAATCATCAATGAAAAGAAAATAAATTCTCCTCCTTTAAACTCAATCAAACTATGGAAACAAATTCTCCTAATTTTCCTCCCCCTTCTTTATTCTCATTTCACTCCCAACCAATTTGGCAATTAACTAATGGAGGAGTAAACTTGAATGATAAAGTAAGAGGTGGTGGAGGATGGTGTGATATGACTTTATTAAGTTCATGTTTGGATAAAAAAAATAGTGGGGAAGGATGACGCAAATTAAATCATGTTTTGTTGGATATAATACTTAAAACGTGGGTTTTAAAACATTATTTTTGACAAATTTTTTAATCTTTATGTTTTATTATTATTATTATTTTGTATCACTTAATAAATTATTTATTTACAAGTAAAATAAGTTATGGCATAAGAAGAACACCAAAAGTAGCACAAACTTAGAAATTTTTTTTTGGTTATATAAACTTGTTAAAATTTGATAATACATTATGATCTTTAATGAAAAAGTCAAAGAAAATGTGATTGAAATAAACTTTTAAAACATTTATTTTATCACCTAGAATATCACTACAATGTGGATGGAAACTTCATCATAAAAGTGTTATATATGCATTTGAGTGCTACTGGAAGCATACTTGAAAAAGTAATAGAATAGAAATTATATCAATTGCACCATAGTCCACCATAACAATATTTTAGTACTACAAAATTGTAAATGAATCATTAATATTAATTATTTAGATATACTTTAAGATTCTATTTAGTACAAGGTTAATAAGTTATAGAATAATATGCATTTATTCTTTCTTTGTTCTTTTGACGAGAGCAATGTTGTTTTAGGATGGGGCAAGAACAAAATATCCTCTATTTTTTTCTTTGTTATGCAATTATTAACGTGGCACCCACGTGTCTAAGTGTTTGACAATAAAAATGAGAACAAAACTTTGTTATTATGAATCATTTTCGTATCAAACATGACATAAGAAATTCTTGAATCAAATGTTGCATGCATGATAAGAAATTTTTGAATCAAATGTTTCATGCATGATAAAAAATTTGCACATCTTTCTTGGACAACCAAGTATGACCTTCAACTTTTTTGGATTCTCCACAAAAAAGAAAAGTACAACCATTAAATTAGCTTTATCAATATGCAAGTCTTCAAGGATTTTATAAACTTCACTTTCGAAAATAAAAGGTGATGGAGGTGCCGGAAAAACATGAATAAATACGTCATTTCCTCTTTTCTAAAGCCTTGTGATTTCTTCAATCGCAACTTAAATAGATATAAGAGAACCATTCTTTGAAATCTTTGCTCATTTAGCTCTTGAACTAATTTCAGATGGTGTTAAAAAAATTTCCTCCACATTTTTATTGTCCATAGTACCACTATTGAAGGCAGCCTCAAAATGATCAAGACTATATCATTTTGATTGACAAGGTTATCTATACCACGGATGGTGTCAACAAGATCTTGAATTGCAATTGATTGACACCGTTTAGTAGCTTTGTCATTTCATATTGGAGCATCGATTTGTCATAATTCTCAATTAGTTTTTATTTTAATTCTTTTGATGAAGCTTATGAAAAAGTATAACAAAAAAGTACACATTATAATCATAAAGACTACATACATGAATATAAATATGTGTATAAAAATTATACTTACCTCAATCAATTTTTTTTATACCGGATCTCATCCAAATTCACTCAATTCAATCTTAATTATATCATGGTAAAAAATTATTCTTCAAAATCTTCTATAAATTTTGGATATTATTCTTTGATCAAATTCTTTTAGAACCCGTTTGACTTTGGGTTTCCTACTTCTAGATTAATAGAAAATAATCCAATAGATGTTCTTGTAATGCTAATCCAGTGAGAGCAGAAATTCTTCCTTGGAGTAAGAACACAGCGCTCCCATTTTTTTCATTTTTTTGTGATGATTGATATGAGGCCCACAGTGGCACAAAAATTATTGTTTGGCAAAAAATATTAGAGCACGACTTTTTTCTGCCACTTACTCTTGATCCAAATGCCCTCTTATAATTTTTTATTAATTTCGGTCAATATATTTTTATGAACTCATGATGTGAATGTTTCATTAATTTTATTTCAATTTGATACTGACGAATAAATCCATCAATCAATATTTAGTCATTTCATTGAACTTTCAACTTTATTATCATGTTTTCTGACGTTAATCAATCTAATAAAATATAAAGATATATAGCAGAAGCTTAATATAATTTGACAAATTGTGATCGTATTATCTTAAAATGTTCCTCCGAAAAAAAAAACAACACAAATTTTAAAACAAATTTAATTATTTCACATACATAGCCTACATTGATGTTGGGGGAGATTTTTTTTTCTTTTGCATTCTGCTTTTTGTATCCACCGATTCGGTGACCTTCCATTCGATGTCCATGTTCCAATGGCCATCTCCACCTCGTCGTCAAAAATCCAAACCCTAGACACCTCCTCCCTCTTCGTCTCCTCTTTCCGATCCTTCTCCTCCGCCTCCACCACTGCCGTCCCACCGCCTCCTCCGCCCTCCTTCACCCTCCTCTCCGCCGGTTGCCCTCTCCCGCCGGTGCCCTCCGACTTCTCTTCTCCGAAGCTTATCCCGGGCACGCGCTTCATCGTCGATGGCTTTCGTTTTGCCGGAGACTTCTCCGTCTCCTACTTTCTCTCCCACTTCCACTCCGATCACTACGCCGGCCTCGGCCCCTCCTGGTGTCGCGGGGTCGTCTTCTGCTCACCCACGACCGCCCGCCTCCTCATCAGCGTCCTTAAGGTCCCGCCTTCCTTCGTCGTCTCTATCGCTCTCTCGGAGGCGGTCATCATCGACGCGTGGGAAGTCGTCTCTGTCGACGCCAACCACTGCCCAGGGGCCGTTCAGTTCCTCTTCAAGAAATGCGAAGTCGAGCGAACGCTGAGATACGTTCACACCGGCGACTTCCGGTATTCCGAGTTGATGAAATCGAATCATTTGCTGCCGGAGTTCGTCGGCGCTGATGCAGTTTTCTTGGACACAACGTATTGCAATCCCAAGTTTGTGTTCCCGTCTCAGGAGGAGTCCGTCAAATATGTTGTAGACACAATTAAGAGGATCGAAGATCACAATAAGGGATTGAAAGAAACGGTTGGGTTCTTCATTGCTACTTATGTGATCGGAAAAGAGAAGATTTTGCTGGAGATTGCTCGCAGGTGCAACTGTGTCTTGCATGTGGACGGTAGGAAGATGAAAATTTTGTCTACATTGGGGTTTGAGGATTCAGGTGTCTTCACTGAGGATGCTTCGACCACTAATGTTCACGTAATTGGTTGGAACCTGTTGGGTGACACTTGGCCGTTCTTCCGGCCAAATTTTTCCAAGATGGGGGAGCTTATGCTACAAAGAGGGTATACAAGGGCGGTGGGTTTTGTTGCTACAGGATGGATGCATGAGACGAAGAGAGATGGGTTCGCCGTGAAGACTAAAGACTCACTTGAAATTCATCTTGTTCCATATAGTGAACACTCAAATTATGAGGAATTAAGAGAGTATGTGAGGTTCTTGAGGCCAAAGCATGTGATTCCAACTGTAGGAGTAGACATTGACAAAGTTGACAGTAAACATGCCTTAACTCTGCGGACACATTTTGCTGGGTTGGTCGATGAAACAGCAAATAAGCATGACTTTTTAATGGCATTCCATCAGAAGTCCGGGGCTGTTCAGTTGAGAGATAGAAACCTGGTGGCCGCAGAAACCACCAACCAAGAGACCTTTGAAGAAATGGTGAATCAACTAGTGGCGCCAGAAAAGCATTCAAGCACTCATCATTCAGATAGTTTGAGCAATGCAGACATCAATGCAGCAGTCGATGAGCTCAAAAGTTGTTTGCCATCTTGGGCTACAGAGAACCAGCTTTTATATTTGCTGGAAAGGTCAAATGGAGATATTGTTGGAGCTGTTTCAGAGTTTTTTGAGAATGAAACAGAGCTTTATAAGCAATCAAATAATTCTAATTCTTCATCTTCTTGCTATCAGGTCAATGTTGATGCTAAACCTAATATACCTACTTTTAGATTGACTCAAGACATTCCTGATTCTGGACTCAAGAGCTTCACTCATCAAGCTAAGTTTTCCACCAATTGTATTCCCACCACTAAAACACCACCTTCAGCCAAGAAAAGGGGTTTGAAGAGTGGAAACAAGTCAAAAAAGAAAGGAAAATCTGTGTCAAATTTGCCATCAAGTGGAAGCAAACAATCTACAATCACGAAGTTTTTTGGAAAAGTTGCATCAAATAGTTCTTGTGAAAGTATCTCCGTTACAGTTACTGATGAAAAGCATCTCAAAGACAATGTTCTTGAAGGATGTGAAAAATTGGATCACTTTCTCCAGATTATAAATGATGGCGTACCTAGGAGTTCTGCCGCTTCTTTCCTGCAGAAGGCTAGTGGAAGCATAGAAGTTGCTGTTGATATGTACTACAACGATAATATTCACAAATCTGAATTAGAATGTGACCCATTTTCAGATGTCGCTGAAACAGTTCCTCTTAATAATTCTAGTGAAGAGTTAAGCTATTCTCCTGAAGGAAAAACAAATGTTCCAATTTTATATGTACAAGGAAGTTCAAAGGAACACCGAAATTTACCTAATGTATCATTACCACTTGAAAAGTATTTACCTGTTGAACACGGTCTGTATTGCTTTTGCTATCATTAATAATTCCGAAACATCTTTAGAATTGGGCATAATATCTTAAACAACTATATCATGAACACAAAAAATCCCTCATGCAGCATGCTGGAAGGCTGGAGAGCCTGCTCCATACTTGCACCTTGCACGCACTTTTGACTTAGTAGAACAGGAAAAGGGCAAGATAAAAACTACACTGATGCTTTGCAATATGTTCAGGAGGTTAGACTCTTTGCTGTTTATTCCTATTTCCTTACATCCTGCATAATACTTTTTTTATTTGAAATGTTTTCCTCAATAAAATTCTAATTTTGGTGTTGCTACCTCTCATTGTGCAGCCTGCTTGCCCTGTCACCTGATGATGTGCTGCCTGCTGTATACCTATGTACAAACAAGATTGCTGCTGATCATGAGAATATGGTTTGTTGTATTCTGCATAATATTTTAAACCAAATAGGTTGACACAAATTAGTGACTCGATCTGGTGACTTCCCCTTACCAGGCTTCAATCCATGACTATTGAACTGTCCAACTGTTAAATAGTATCTTTTTTTGAGAGGATAAAGGATGGATGCCTTTTGCATACATCCAATTTTATTTAAAAAAAGGTCACACTGTACGTACACAATTTATGGGTATAGAAAAAAAACTTAAATATTTGTCCAATCCTTCATCAACTTAGCCTCTGTAGATAAAATATTTTCAGTGTCACCTTTCCCTTCTAAATAAGCAGCCATTTATTTTTTATGTTTTGCATTATAAACTTATTGCTCAAGAACCTTTTTCCTGAATGCCCACTGGAATCTTACTTAAATTCTAAATGTAGAAACTGATGAAAGCTTGTTTCAAGAACATATAATTTCACATAAAAAGGTTATGACAAATAACGACATACAGCTGATTTCTATGTCATTCCCTTTTTCAAAAATCCTATAGCAGAATGACGTTAAAAATAAATTACATCATTCTGCTATAGGATTCTTAAAGACAAAACTCACGAATTAAACTTTCTATTCTGTCAGGAGTTTTTGTTTGCCTGCTAGATGCCAAAACATCTTTGATATGTCATTTTCTTCTATTTGGTTTATCTCTCATTTGTGTTTTATTTCCTTGTCACCATTTCTATAAATTGAATTGAGTCTGAGACTCACTTGAATTCTGATTGTAATGGGCAATTTACGAAATTAGGAATTGAATATTGGTGGAAGTTTGGTCATAGCTGCATTGGAAGAGGCATGTGGAAGAAGAATTAATGCCTCAAGAATCAAAGAGATGTACAAACTTACCGGTGATCTTGGTATGAAGCACATAAATAGGTAATTGGTGATTTGATGATATTTTCTAGCTTATTCACAGTTGAGAGTTTACAGGTGATGTTGCACAAGAGCTCAGGCAGAGTCAACGTTTACTTGCGCCTCCTGGCACACTTTCTATTCAACATCTATTTACTACGCTTCGGAATATTAGGTATCATTTTGAAGGCCTGCAATTATTGTCCAAAATTGATAATGATTGATTGGTTTTGCTATTTTTTATTTGAGTAGACCTTGTAGTGGTCCCTCAATTATTAGGTTGAATACTATGCGTTGCATCCTTTTTTTTTCTTATCTCCACCTATTTTAGTTTGCCTATACATAAATTAGTCAGTATATCTTCCTCTTTGTGTATCTAAGATTTACTTGACAGAAAATACGTGTAAAGGGGAACCATTATTATTTTTTATGTATTTATTTATATTCATATTTCAACAAATAATAAGTTAATTGGGTAATTGAAAAGAGAAATGAGATTGCTTGGCTAACAGAGTATAACATACCCCTACTAATTATTAATGGAACTTTTGGATGACTACCATCTTGCTAGTCGTCCTTTCTCGTTTCAAAAACAGAGTATAACATACGATTGATTTCTTGTGCGCCTTGACACATTTGCTTTCTTCTTATATGGCTGGCATGTCATAAGTATTGATCTTGTTTGTCTAGTATGATGACAGGTACTAGAAGTTCACTTCAGAAGAAAAATGTTGTTCTGAGACTTATGCATTCTTGTAGAGAAATGGAGATCAAGTTTCTTGTCAGAACCCTGGTTAGATATTCTTCTTTTTTCTTTCCAATTTCATTTCTTACTTTTTTTCTTAGGCAATGGAATTGTTAGAGTCTAGTCTCTTCTATAATTTACCACCACAGTTGATGCATCAGATGTGAATGCCAGTAATTGTAGAAGTTGACTTAATTTGCAGTTGTGCTACTATGTTAGTTGGAGATTTATTCTATGTCAATATTTTCCATTGTTACAAACTAGGTTGGCTTCTTGCAACTGTCATTTTAGATTGATGTTTTCTTGGTTGAGTTACCATGGCATACTTGTCTTCTGTTGATTAGAATCGTAACTTGTAGGTGCTTGGAGGACGATACCTGCAATTTTTGTTTTGCCTTTTTTGGTCCCCCATACACACACGTGCATTTCTAAAGCTTTATCTTCTATACAAACAGATCCAGCAAGCTGTGTAGTCATCCTCTCTTCCGTCGAAAAAAAATAGTGGCTACTAGTGTCATCTCTCAATTTGATTTACTGAGTTAGCATGCCTATAATGTGTCAAAGTTCTTGGAGAAGATGGATGGTTTTCTTGATTAACATCTTTGCAATTACGTCTTTAGATCTATGCTTTGCAGAAATCATCTCAAAATAAAATGAACTCTAAGATATGCAGTCATCTTCTTAACTCTCTATCCAGAAAAAACAGAACTGAGTGAGAAATCTATGACTAAAATGCTACTTTGTTGGCAACTGCAAAAAAACAGGAGTAAATTAAAAAAAAAGTATGTTGAATATTAAGCTATGAAGCATGGGTACTTCATTTGACCAGGAGTACTGGTATCTGGTATGGGTATGCATGGGTACGCCTATGCACGGTACGTTCGGGTACACTGGTGGGTACGCGGAAAAGTTTTCACCTAATGAGAAAATGTAAAGAAAAGGTAAAGTGAATGATTGAAAGTGAAGTTGAAGGCGGATTGAAACTTTAGGAAAGCAAGGAAAGCAGCTCGATGTGTTATTGACTCAATGACAAGAGGAAACTCAATGACAAAGGGAAAACTATTGTGAGAAGCTACAATGCCAGAGAACTGAAAGGATTAAGGAAAAAAAAAGTTGGCTTACCTGCTTCGATCAAAGTCTAGGTCACTGAAAAATGGAGAAGAGGGAAGCTAACACAGAAGGAGAATGGAACAGGAAAAAACCGAAAATTAGACATGTGGAATATGAAATAAAGAACAGGAAAATGAAAGGAAAAGAAAGTTGTATAAAAGCTGACAGTTCACTATAAAAAATTGGAGGTAGTGCTATAATTTTATTTTTTCAGAGGCAGGGTTTAATACTATAAACATTTAATTTAATCTGTTAGGGTAGTGGTGGGTAGGAGTGCATGAAGGGGAAATGCATAATTTCTTGGATTACATTTTGGCACCACAATAAACCTGTGTTAGTCAGGTTTTACTACAATTACTTGAGATGCATTTAAATAACATCCTTTTCTGATTGGGTATGTTTTCCACCATTCTCACGGCCAGACAAGTTACTATTGACATTAGTGGTCGTATAGTGGATATCAATGTTGTCAAACTCGTAAATTGGAGTCGACACGGAAAGGCTGGGTAAACACATAAAACGTGAGATCGTAACACGGATCGGCCGATTCTACCAAAATCATATTTTATATTAAATTAATAGCAATTCTGCTTAGAACCTAATTTACTTATAAACTAATAATCCAATATGATTCAGAAAATCTAATAATAATAAATTATTTAATCATCTATGATTTATTAAGTTATAATAATTAAAAAATTAGCAATACATTACGAGAAACAACATAAAACCAATGTTGTCAACACGAAAAACTCGGGTGCTAAAAGTATATTTAAATTAATAATTTAATATGATTAAGAAATTTTAGTAATAATTAATGATTTAATAAGTTATAATAATTAATAAATTAATAATACATTACATCAAGCAACAGAAAACCAAAATAATTAAAAAACGTGGAAAAAATATGAACAAAAAAAGACTTCCTCTTGGCATATAAAAAAAAAAGAATTTCTCGTGTCTTTTGAAAGCCCAAAAATTAAAAGACTGTATCCTCTCTGCCAGCAGAGAGGACGAGTCTGAAGCAAAAAGGACGATGACTCTGAACTGAAAGTAGGAGTCTTTTGCAAATCCAGAAAACAAAAGACTTCCTCAAATAAAAGAAAACAAAAGATTGTAGCATGTCTGCTACAGTAGTAGGGACGAGACTTCTACATATCAAAAAGAAAGTTACTCTCTGTTCTAGAGGGGAGAGAGGGAAGAAGAAGGGCAGAGAGGAGTCACCCTCTTCTGCTTGCGAACGGAAGAGAGCGCCCCAACGAGCAGAAGACGTAGAGAGAGAGGGAGAGGGAGAAGGAGCGAGAGAGGAGAGAAACCTGGCGACAGCAACAGCAGGCAGCGGCGGCAGCAGCAGCAACCGGCGGCGGCATCAGCAGCACAACCGGCGACAGCAACAGCAGGTGGTAGCAGCAGCAGCGACCGGCGACGTCAACAGTGGGAGCAGCAGCGACCGGCGACGGCAACAGCAGGGGCAGCAGCAACCGGCGACGGCGATGGCAGAACGTTAGGGCAAATGTGGTACACACTTAATAAGAAAAAGGTTGGCACGGCAGCACGCCGTGTCAACCGATTCTACGATCTGGCACGCGATTTTATCGCGTGCTGATCAAAACCGAGTTGGCAACCGATCCAACTCGGTTTTCCCTAATAGGATCGTAAAAGCGGCTGATTCTCGCGTGCTGATCAAAACCGAGTTGGCAACCGATCCAACTCGGTTTTCCCTAATAGGATCGTAAAAGCGGCCGATTCTACGATTTAACTCGCGATTTTGACAACATTGGTGGATATACCAAGTTATCGTTTGCGATATTCATTTGTTTAGTATTGGGGCCATCTATTGCAGTCATATCAATTTTACTAAGTTCTTTAGTAATTCCTTTTTATTGCCTCGTTTTGCTCGATCTCAGTATAGGTGTTTTTTTGTGGATCGCCATTTCATTCTCTTCACAAAAAAGAAGAGGTAGAAGCAATAAAGTTTTCTTTTGCAACTCATCTCTTTTTTTTAGGGTTTTTTCCGCTGACCTCCCCCGAAGTATGAACTTTTTTTGCGTTTACCAACGACTTTCAAATTTTCTGCGACCTCCTTGAACTATGCCGCTTTTTCCACTTAGGTCCATCCATCAACATTTGTTAACTTTTCTGTTATTTTTTATTTTTTGAATTATGAAATGACCAAAATACCCTTGGAGCTTAAAATAATACATAATAGTAAATATAAAATAAAAAAATAAAATAATACTTGCCGGCGTGCGGACGTTGCCCCCCCATCTCATCAGCGGGGCAATGTTCGCGCGCCTGCCAACAATTTTTAATTCTTTTTATATTTACTATTATGTATTATTTTAAGCTCTGAGGGTATTTTGGTCACTTCATAATTCACAAAATGAAAAATAATGAGAAAGTTAACAGATGTTGACAGATGGATCTAAGTGGAAAAAGCGGCATAGTTCATGGGAGGTTTGCGGAAAAAAATCATAGTTCAGGGGAGGTCAACAGATTTTTTTATGAGAAGGAAAAAGGATGGCCATCAGATTATGTGGTTGCCATCCAGATATTTTGCAACTCATCTCTTTTTTTTTTTTTTTTGAGAAGAAAAAGGATGACCACCAGAGTTGTGGTTGTCATCCAGCAATGTATAAAAATATGGAGAAATGTACAAGTGTGGGCTCTCTCAAAGAGCAGCAAAAAGGTGACCGAGGTTAGTGATCTAACCACCAAGTTTGCCGACATTTTATCATTATCTAAACTTTATCATTATCTAAACGGAAGTTGGATAACCATTTGTAGTCTGTTGTTGTGGGACATATATATTCTCTATAATCTAAGCTTCTTCCACGAGTGTTTGTTTTCTTCTCTTGCAATCTTGTATGAATGTTGATTATATCTTGTTTGTGGCAACAGAAGTGACTACATTATTTTTCCAAAATTATACTATGCTTTCTGGATCTCTTAGACCTGGTTTGCATGTAGGTTCGTAATTTGCGTATTGGTGCCATGATGAAAACCATTTTACCAGCCATAGCACAAGCTATGGTTCTTAACAACTATCGGCTAGAAAGTGTAGGAATTCCTGAGAGCTTAAAGATTCAGCTACAGGTTTGATCTCTTGCACCCGGAAGATAAGCTTGTAAATCGTACAACAACAACAACAACAACAAAGCCTTATCCCACTACGTGGGGTCGGCTAAGCTTGTAAATCGTACATTCTATTTAAAAAAACGTACATTTTAGAATTCTACATTTGACTATGGATAAAAACATAATGTCCAAGGCAGCACTTAAAAAACATTTTAGAATTCTATATCTTATTTCACAATTAAGTCAGCACTTAAAAACTGTATTTTTCCTATTTCACCTTTAATGGTTGCACTTCAAAAAACTGCTAGCAAACCCTAGTTTGTGAAATGAGTAATGCATTGATCGAATAAGTTCTTTTCTCAAGAAAGCTATCTAATAAGTTTTATGCACCTGTTATGATTAAGAACTTGAGGGTTTCTGATACAAATTGAAAATACAACTAAAATAAAACTAGGATAACTATTATTAGTAGTAAAAGTGCAAGAATCTTAAATACAATTACTACTAATAACTTGTCAATTCGAGATGACAAATCTCCATGAGTCCGTATGGAGTGGACCAAACTCCAATTACCTAACTGGTAAACACATTTCCAAAGGCTCCCCTAAATCTAAAACCCATGCATGTATTTATAACATGCAAATAAAGATATAACTAACTACCCACTACTTTCTTAACTAGCCACTAATTCATACAACTTCTAACTACCCACTACTTAATTAACCAGCCACTAACTAATACAAAGTGGTATCTTATCAGTACACCCTTCCTAAATTTTCGTCTTGTCCTCAAGGCGGAGAAAAGAAATGAAGCCTCCAGACTTGATTAACTCCATCATTGAGCCAAGAAAGACATTTTTGAACCAATACGAACTTCCAGCTTTTCTTCTTATGAACTCAGCTTACCCTTGTAATGTGTAAAGCCAATTTCTCCTGAATGAAGGATGCTTCTTTGTGCTTTGCTATTAGGATCTTTGAGGCTCTGATACCAATTGATACAAACTGAAAATACAACTAAAATAAAACTAGGATAACTATTATTAATAGTAAAAGTACAAGAATCTTAAACACATTTACTACTAATAACTTGTCAATTCGATATGACAAATCTCCATAAGTCCGTATGGAGTGGACCAAACTCCAATTACATAACTGATAGACACATTTCAAAGGCTCCCTAAATCTAAAACTCATGCATGTATGTATAATATGCAAATACAAATATAACTAACAACCCACTACTTTCTTAACCAGCCACTAACTCATACAACTTCTAACAACCCATACCCACTACTTAATTAACCAGCCACTAACTAATATCTTATCAATACACCACTCCTAAAATTTTGCCTTGTCCTCAAGGCATAGAAAAGAAAAATAATAATAATAATCTGCAGGTGTAGTTGAAGCCTCCAAACTTGATTAACTCCATCTTTGAGCCTAGAAAGAAAATTTTGAACCAATATAAACTTCCATCTTTTCTTCTTATGAAATGAGCTTTCACTTGTAATATGTAAAGCTGATTTCTCCTAAATGAATGCTGTTTCTTTGTGCTTTGCTACTAGGATCTTTGAGGCCTTGTTACCAATTGATACAAACAGAAAAAACAACTACAATAAAATTAGGATAACTATTATTAGTAGTAAAAGTGCAATAATCTTAAACACAATTACTACTAATAACTTGTCAATTCGAGATGACAAATCTCCATAAGTCTCTATGGAGTGGATTAAACTCCAATTACATAATTGATCAACACATTTCAAAAGGTTCCTCTAAATCTAAAACCCATGCATGTATTTATAACATGCAAATACAAATATAACTAACTACCTACTACTTTCTTAACTAGCCACTAACTCATACAACTTCTAACTACCCACTACTTAATTAATCAGCCACTAACTAATACAAAGTGGTATCTTATCAGTTTCTTTCCAAAAAAAAAGAAAATCTTGGGGCTTAATGGTTTTTTACTGCAGTTATTTTCTTCTGCTTTAATCTTGGCTATCATTTATGTGTTAAAATTATAAAATGCTTGTCCAGGGTATTTCTGCAGAAGTTGCTGAAGCCTATAATATACTTCCAAATTTGGTAAATATTTAATGTTTTAATTTTTAAATGTGATTTATGTATGATATATATCTCTTACTATATAATTGAAAGTGGACTTTCATGGGAATAAATTACCTAGCACAAAATTTGCTCATGTTAACAAATTAGTATAAAACTTGGTAACAATCTGATGAATGATTCCCCTTAAGCCTTGTTAAGGTGCAATAAATACACACATGCATTGGCTGTCAAAGTTGTCTAGGCGCAAAGTTTCAAATCCGTCAAATATCAAGTGTAGTTTTAAAAAGAATACTGTCTTTTTTTGGTGGAAAAATGATATTACATTAATGTGGATGTTTCATAGGAAATGAAAGAATATATGATAGTGCGAAATTGTCAAGACTGGACCGGACAGGTCAGATCTGTTGGACTAGTTAGACCGTGGGTCGGACCAGATGTTGATAAAATATTATCATTTAATATAATATATATAATCAAACTACTGAAGGAATCTGCAATTATATTTTAGTTATGTAATTTATGGTTTTAGAGTGTAAATGCTGCACTACAAAAATATATGTAAGATTGATGTGTAATGCTACTTAAACTATAATATGTATTTAAACATTTTCTTTTGAGGGAAGAATGGATGACAGGTCTAATTGGACAATTCTACCCTGGGGAAAAAAGTGTTGGCATTGCCCGTTTGGTTGGAGCATTGCTTCCACTCCATCTTCACCAACTTGGCCTCGAGCTGAATGATCTTCATGCCATGTCTGCGCTCCGCGATCTCCTCCCCAATGAGCTGTCGTGAATCCTTTGCTCGATCCAGTCGAGAAATAACTCTATCTCTGCCACTCTCGACCCTCCGGTGGTCGCCAAGGAAGGACTGGAGCCTGGCTAGTCGAGAAACTAGTGTTCTGGCTTAAGAATCGACCGCGGTTGCTATTCCACTAGTCTGCCACTAGTTGTCTTTTCCATCCTCCAAAGCCAATAACCGTTGAAACGGAAGAGAGATCATTGTGTCCGACTATCTCCGGACTGCAAAATGAGTGAAGTGATATGAAAATGGCTGATTTAGGGCTTTGACCATTGTGAGCTTATGTGCCTCTGCAAACTTCACAGACCCAAGAACCTGGATCCTCGACCTAGTGGATGGGGCCGTTGTGCTGCTCTCTGTAGATCTATGGTTCGTTGATAGAAAGTTTAACAATAATTGAGTTGACGAAGTCCCTGTTGTTCTCAGGACCGTCTCTCCCCCTCTAGAAGATGGGGCAGTCCTTCATGTCAAGAGTGACATTGAAGTCCTTCCCTAGGATCGAGCCTAAGGGAGGTGAGACTGGGCATCATCGAGCTCCTTCTAGAGGGTGGCCTGAAAAGATGTCAAGTAGGAGCTTAATTGCAGGATGTGAGGTGTAACTGCCCGTCCGCCCGGCACCACAAGTGGGTTGATAGTGAAAACCTGGCTATCCAGGAGCCACCAATATGAGAAGGTTGGCCCGTCATCGTGTGATGCATCCCGAGGAGCGGCCAACTGTGCCGATGGTCAGGTGCTCTGAGATACATGAGCCTCCTATCTGTCCCCATAACTGGGTGTTGCACTCTGGGAGCTTTGTTTTGTGTAGAAGAACGATATCAGCATCCCACGCCCGCAAGTAGCAGCCAAGAGTTCGGCATCTCTCCGGGTTGCAGAGGCCGCGCATGTTCCATGTGATGACCCTCATAAGGAAACCGCTCCCTGCCACGAGGAGCATGCAGCCAAGAAATTCTTCTGGTGTGAGTTGCCCATGAGTATATGCTAGCAGCTGCTGGAATGGTCTATGAAGGGTCAGTCATGTGTCCCTGTCCGACCGCACTCGGAGGTCAACGGCGAACATGCCGGAAGCCTGCCTACTCTGCGGCCTCATTTACTGTGCTTTCAGCCCTTCTTGTGAGAGAACTGGTCGCCTCATCCTGATGTTTGTCATGGTTGGATTGTCGATCATCTGCATCCTCCACCTGAGAGGACAGGTGGGGTGATGGCCTGGTGGGGCTAGATGATTTGGGTGGTGGCCGGGGGGGGGGGGTTGGGGTTGGGTGGGTGTACCATCACAGTGGCGGCCAAAATATTTTGGTGAGGTGGTAGTTGACGCCTATGGTAGCATCGTGGACCAGGGGCATCCATATGCTGCTATGTGGGAGGAGGGGGGTGCAAGGTTGGCGAGTGAGGTGGAGGTGAGTTGGGTGGAATGCGCGTCATCAGTGATGGGGGTCACTGATGTGCGGGGCCAGCGAGTCGTGGGGGAGTGGAGGTGGTGGGGTGACGTGGCAGGCCTGGTTGATCGTTGCGGGGGCAGCCGGCAAGAGGGAATTTACAGAAAGGGAGTGGCGTTGCTGAGTTGTGTTGAATGTGTAGGGGGCGTGGGGCCTGACACGGACTGGTGCTAGGTTTTCTTGGGTTGGTTTACAGCTTGGAACAGTGGGAGGGGTTACTTGGGTGTTGGAGGAGGAGGAGGATGGCTAGGGTGTTGGGGGTTGGTGGGCTTCGACATGTGTCCTAGCCCGGCTGGGTGCAGGAGGTTGCAGAGTTGGCAGCACAGGCGTGTCTCTTGTCTGTACGCAGGTTGTCAAGATGCTTAGCTGGTAGTGCAGGCGGGTGTACAGAGTTTGCACTGGCCATCGACAGAGGGGAAGCCGGTGACCGGCTGGCTATCCGCCTAGGATGTCTGGGGCGATGAGGACTTGAACAGAGCTGGAAATGTACCACGTCAGTGCATAGGGTCAACGACCGTGTAACACGGCAGCCCGGGCGCAGTTCAATGACGGCAGATAGGCTGACAAGTCCTGCGAGCCTACTGTTGTGATGGCTAGGCACAGTAGGTTGCCGAAACCTCCTACGACAGCGCTGATGTCTCCAGCAGCAAGAGTAAACCAGGATCCCAGAGTTCTGCACCTTATGTTTAGCTGCCGGAGGAACCTCCATCCAGTTAGACCGAAACTATGCATAATGGTATGAGTGGGTTCAGAAATGTAATTGTGATAAAGCGATAAGAATTCATGCTATCGGTAATTCGCGTCCAGATCCACATCAAGCATTAACGTCACCGGCAACCCCCTGCTGGCGGCGCCACCCTCCGTCTCCGGCGGCCCCCGCCGGCGGCGCCACCGACCTTGAGGCCGCCTCTTTTCTCTTCTCTTGCGAGATGCGCCACGGACCTCTGTTCCACTCGGCCGACGGATGAACCACCATCTCGTGACCCAGCGGCACCCGCGCCCAGAACAGGCCGACAATCCACTGCTTCAGATGCCTAGATGTCGGCCATCTAGCACGCGAGTGTTCCGGCCCGCTCCATTGTCTGTGATGCAAAGCGGCAGGTCACCGGAAATCATCCTGCCCTCTGGTTTTGCAACGGCCACCCACTGCAACTACGATTAGTTCCGCCGCCTTGGCGGCCCCAATGACCCCCACCCTCATCCTGCCATGGTCGCCGGAGATCCAACGAGGGGTCGACTTTCTCAGCGACTGCCTTATTGGGGAGATCACTGGTACTCCGCCGGAGATGACGATCCTGCGCTCTACAATCTTAGCCGCTGTTGGAACCTCACCCGCCTTTTCACATAAGTCGTGTGTCCTCGACGATGTGGCTCGTTGTTCCGGGCTCCAATCAGCAACGGGATGCGCTGCTGGCGACACCGACGGCACTGCCGCTGCTCACCCAGGTTATCTGGCGACGGTGGAAGCTTGATGACGGTGCGGTTTTGGCGCCGTCAGGGATCCATCGAACCATAGACATCCTGGGACTGCCACTTCATCTTCAAAGGGCCAAGATTGCTATCGAGAACCCCATCGCCATCGCCAACCCGACGCTGGGCTCGCCTGACCTCTCCATTACTTCCGTCGAGGTCGAGCTCCGCCCTGGCTGCTGCCTCCTGTCCTCGCTGAACCTGTGTGTGGGCGCAAGTGTCACGGGGCATTTTCCCGTGACACGAAGCGTGAAGCCTCGCGGCACCAGTGCCGCTCAACTTATAGCCCTCGGCCGCTCAGCGCCGAATCAATGGAACACATGCAGCCGCCCCGCACTGCGTAATATTGCGGAGTACCAAGTTATCCGCCCTTAGGGCATTTATCTTGTAAGGCCGTCCTTATGAATGACCAAGTAGGTGACGTTCCCGTAGGGTACGTCTTTTGCATCTTCAATATGTAATAAGACTCCTATACCTACGATACACTGGGAGGAGTTCACTAGTGCTTTCCGAGGCCCAATTGTATGTTATGTTTCATCATATTTAATACAAGTAAGCTTTCCTTTAATTCTAGTGTCATGGCCTTGAGCGTGGGGTGGCAACCCACATCGGTGTCCCTTCGTGGCGTCCCGTGGTCCATTCGTCGCCCCTTCGGACTTTAAGCGCCCAAGCGCCTGTATTAGTGCCGCAACGCGCTAATACCACGGTCCCATGACGAGTAGTCCAACACTCTAGTCATGACCGTGATTGAATGCCTATAAGAGCGACTCTCGGCATAGTCGTCTCGAACATAAAACTTTCGCTGTCATTCAAAACAGGCTTGGCTAGGTGCCTATTCGCCTAGTCGCCGCACATGGTTTAGTGTCCGAGAATGACCCCGTGACAAGTGGTATTAGAGCAGTTCTTCCTGCTCGAATTACCTAGCGACAATGACTCGCTTGTGTCGTCGCAACGTGCCTTGGCGTAGGAAATATGCTTCCGCTCATATACTCCATCACGCCCAGGTGCACTAGTACCATGATCTTCGATCATGGACGCCAACGAGGAATGCGTGGCAAGCTTCCTCGCCGCATGCCTAGTCGTGCCCCGCAGCATGTTCCTCATACATCCGTGTCGTGTCAAGGAACGTCCGTCATGCATCATGATGGCGGACTGATCGCCTCGCCTAACCGGGATGGTCATGCATCATTCACTCGAGTAGACCAACCACCCTAGGTATACCGTCAAGGGAATCTTGAAGTGCCGCGCTGCGTCAAGAGTGGTCATATGCTCCGCATGATGGTCTTGCGCTACCCATACCAAGAGGTCGCTTACACAAACATTGTGTAACTCGGAGGACCCGTGCCACATTCAAGGACTGTCGGTCATGCATTATGATGACAACTTGGCGCTGCTCGGTATTACGTAACGTCGCATCGCATGCCCAGTCATGCAACGTGAAGTGTACAACCACTTCACGGGAGAAGTTGGCTCAAGTTTAAGCATCAAGGTTCATGGTCCCTTTTCGGCTAAGGAATAGCATTCTCTCGGCCAAGGAGCATCAATCACAAGCATCTTGTCGTGCTGCAGCATCGCCTACCACGCCAAGATGACTTCCGCAAGATGGAGCGAAGCGTTGATTACTTGCAAACACTTGGGGACGAGCTGCCAGCCTTCCCTGCCTCGTCAAGTGTCGTCCCGCAAGCGGCGTAACATCATCCATCGAGGAGTGGGACGAACCTGAGACATGCCAACGCATATCGACGCCTCAACTCAGCGACCAATTTGGCAAATGGTCTGAGCGTCGAGCATCGGCGAACCTTGGCATGCTGCTGTCGAGCGTTCCACCGCCAACCGAAGGAAGGAGTGCCCTTTCCTCTCGGACAGCGCCTCGAGCAATCGAAGCGGCCTCCAGGGATCACAATCCAAATGTTTCGAAGGACACCGGCGATGTCGTCCCTTCGAATGGAGATGGAGGTGATGTTGGGAGCTCATGCCATGAGTTCATCAACCGCAATCCGCTTATCCAAGCGGAGCATCTTCACGAACATCCCCATGGTTCGTTGAAGACCCGGAACGGCTATTCTTTCAAAAGTGTCAGCCGCCCGGTGGACAAGTATGTCAAAGGCGCATGATCCTTGCCGACAAGCGCAATGACATTACTTTATCCAAGTTGCGGACGGACGAGCATCTAAGGTGCATCCTCTTCGTGAACGAGCACAACGATCTCGCCCCGTCCATACCCCAAAGGTGTTGCCTAAGCTTCAAAGGAGGTCCCAGGATCGAAAGATGGTATCCCAAGATCCCTGCAGAGGTGGCAAACCCCAAGATGGCGTTGCCATCGCGACGATGTGGAATGTGGCAAATAGGGATCCTGTGGAGATATGGGACAGAGGAAGTGACAGCTCATCAATTATGCAAGCCCTGACAAGTTGGGACTGGAGGTCAAGATCGCATTGTTCAGCATCGGCCAGATGGGCATGTTGAAGGAGGAAGTGAAAGGAATCACCGAGCTCCGCCTACAGTGTTCCCAGGAGGATGAAGACCCAATGTTGGCGCTCTTCAAGCAGAGGGGTTAGAAGCTTTGGACTAGGAAGGAGTTGGAACGACAGGATCGCCCAACCTCCGCTCACTAGTCGACGTTGCCAAGTCAATCGGTACAAGTGCCATACCACCAAAGCCCTTGGGCAAGGGCAATGGTGGGGGAGAGAAGCTCAAGTCGCAAGGAGGAAGCTACTTATGCCAAAGACAAAGATCGCCCATCGAAGCAGGAGAATCGAGTCGAACCACAGGCACATGTGGGGAGATTCTCATCGTCGCTCATTATAGCGACTTGGAGTGGACAAGGTGCGGAATGTTATACCAAAGAACCTTGTTCCACCTCAAACCGTCGAGATATCTCATGTCCACCAAGGGTAGGGTGGAGCTACTCTCAACGCTCGACGGACGAAGGACTCAATGTTGTAGCCATCTGCAACTTGAAGACAGTGAGTTGAACCACAAGGGAACGTGGGGAGACTCTCGTCGCCCACTATGACGACTTGGAGGAACAAGGCATGGATTGTCATATCAAAGAACCTTGTTCCGCCGCAAGACTGCCGAAACATCAGGTGATCACCAAGGAGGAGGTGGTCCTGCGCTTTCGTTTGGCAGAGGTATGGATGACTCTACGTTGCAACCATTTGCAATATAGAGACGTTGAGTCAAGCCCACAAAGAGACCTGAAGCGTCCCGGAGCATCCGTGGGAAGACTCTTGTCGCTCATCATAGCGACCCAAAGCACCCGAAGCAGACAAGCTGCAAATGTCATCATCGAAGAGCTTGTGCTGTTTCAAGCCGTCGAAGTTCCAAAACGATCATCGAGGGTGAGATGGTCCCGTACTTCGCATTCGACGGAAGGGAGATCTTATGCTGCGGCCATCCGCAACATGGAGGCATCGAGTCAAGTCATGCAGGTCGAATGACGAGACTCTTCATCGTATTCTGCACGACCTTAAGACAACTCTTCTCCGCGCTATTCCTGAAGGCATACAAGAGTTGTTTCACCCCCAAAGAAGTCAAACCACACAAGTTGACGCTGCGCAAGTCGAAGAGAAGTGAAGCCAACAGAGACTTGATGGATGGATAGTTGCTTGATGAAGTCAGACCGCACATGGCGGACTCCGTTGGCGCTGCACAAGTGATGACCCCGGATTGGACGAAGGATCAGCAAGCGAAGCAGGCCTGAGGGAGGAGTCCTCAGCGAGACCCCAATGAGCGGGTATTCCTAGCGCTGCGTGATGCTGATGAAGTAGAAGTCAAGGCAAAGAAGGTAGAATTGAACGAGACAAGCGAAGTCAAGACTGAAGACGAAGGCCCCGAGGAAGCCCGGACAACGGTGCTGGGGCGTCGCCGACTTTGGTGGGGGAGAATGTCACGATGCATTTTCCCGTGACAAGAAGCGTGAAGCCTCGCGGCACCGGTGCCGCTTATATCCCTCGGCCGCTCAGCGCCGAATCAATGGAACACATGCAGCCGCCCCGCACTGCGTAATATTGCGGAGTACCAAGTTATCCGCCCTTAGGGCATTTATCTTGTAAGGTCGTCCTTATGAATGGCCAAGTAGGTGACGTTCCCGTAGGGTACGCCTTTTGCATCTTCAATATGTAATAAGACTCCTATACCTACGATACACTAGGAGGAGTTCACTAGTGCCTTCCGAGGCCCAATTGTATGTTATGTTTCATCATATTTAATACAAGTAAGCTTTTCTTTAATTCTAGTGTCATGGCCTTGAGCGTGGGGTGGCAACCCACATCGGTGTCCCTTCGTGGCGTCCCGTGGTTCCTTCGTCGCCCCTTCGGACTTTAAGCGCCCAAGCGCCTGTATTAGTGCCGCAACGCGTTAATACCACGGTCCCATGACGAGTAGTCCAACACTCTAGTCATGACCGTGATTGAATGCCTATAAGAGCGACTCTCGGCATAGTCATCTCGAACATAAAACTTCCACTGCCATTCAAAACAGGCTTGGCTAGGTGCCTATCCGCCTAGTCGCCGCACGTGGTCTAGTGTCCGAGAATGACCCCGTGACACAAGCACCTTCGCCCTCACCCTGCGACCCTCTGTGGGCGCCGCCTCATGGGCAGAGGTCGTCGCCGGCCGGACCACGGCGCCCCAGCACTCTACTGGTCGGATGACCGCTGGACAGCCTGGCGGTCTGTCACAACACGTGAGCCGCGCACGTGTCAGCCGTACCCAATTTCAAACTTTTGACCAGCCCCCTCTATCAAGTGTCATGCCCGACCTACACTGCTCAGCTGAACCCAACTGCTGAACCCCACCAGCCACTTGACCCAAACCTCCATCACCAATCTGACTTAGCCTGCTCCCGAGCCCTGTCCGAGCCTGCCTGCGCACGCGACCCCGAATTCGTGCGCGAGCCCTTTCCAAGCCCGCGAACCAAACTCTTCCACCTCCTACCTCCTGCGCTGCCACCTCTACCAGCTCCGGCGGCCCACTGCTGCTGCTCCTCCGACGTGACGTTCTCACCTCCACCTCTGCCACACCTCCTCCCTCATCTGTGCCAACTCATCAATTGAAGCAACCTCTGACACCACCCAAGGCCATTACACGCTCTGCCCAACCGCCCAAATCAACATCCTTGCCGCCACCCACCCACACCTCCAACCAGGCCTCTCACCCACCACCACCAGCGGACCACCACAACCAACACCTAGACCCTCCCTTGCTCGGAACGCCGCGACATCAGCTCCACCCGTCTCTTCCGCCGACGCCAGCGTCGACACTCCACCCCAGCGTCATCATCTGGCACTGTTCAGACTCATGCGGCTCCTGGGGGGCTGCCGGAAACTCGAGATCTGGGACTGAATCAGGAGGTCACGGGTCCGCCAGCAGGGAGAACAGAGGAGGTTCAGGAGGTGGCAGAGAGGGCTGGTTTCCGTGCCATGCGTCGCCGTTTCAAACCGCGCCTGGTCTCGGCCATGAGATTATTTGTACGACGACCACATCATCGGTTGTTTAGTCTCACGGATCTGTCCTAGACGGAGGGGATCGGGGCACTCAGGCCATGCCAGATCAGAGGAGGTAATTGTCGCACTAGTGGCTGGGGTGTCCGGCCACGCCCGCTCAGAGGAAGGGACTGTTTCCTTATGAAGGTACTGACCTGGAATGTGCGGGGCCTCGGCGAAACCAGCAGACGCCGTACTCTTGGCCAATATCTACAGTTGTGGGGCGCTGATGTGGTCCTACTTCAAGAAACCAAGCTTCAGGAGTGTAGTTCTATTGTGTGGGGTGAGATTGGGGGCTCTCTCCTCTCCGAGCATGTCGCTTTGAGCTCTATTAGTCGCTCTGGGGGTTGCATCATTGGTTGGCGTGGGGACTTGTATGATATGGTGGATTCTTGGGTGGACAGATTCTCTTTATCAGTGCACTTGAGATTTCGAGCTAATGGCAATTCCTATCTCTTTTCTTGTGTTTATGGCCCGTGTTCTGCCTCCTTTCGGACCACGCTTTGGGAGGAGCTCTAGGCAGTTCGACTGATCCTTCCGGAGGCCCGGTGGCTTATCGAGGGTGACTTTAATGTCACCTTGGACATGGACGATCGCCCTATGGCACGTCGTGGGAGGGACGCTGGAGCTGAGGACTTCAGGGATTTCATTGAGGCTCACTCGTTGCTGGACTTCCCAGCAACGAATTGCAGATTCACCTAGAGGAGCACGACAGCCCCATCGGCTCGATCGAGGATTGATCGCTTTCTGGGTTCAGTGGAGCTAGCAGAGGCACACCAGTTGGCAGATGTTCAGGCTTTGGACAGACCTTTCTCGGATCATACACACCTTCTGTGGCGGTCCGGGAAGACCTCATCTAGGCAGTCGCGTTTCCGCTTCGAGCGTTCTTGGCTTCTTGAGGATGGTTTCCGTCACCTTGTGGCAGACCAGTGGCCCAACATTCCACCTTATGACTCTGCGGCCAGGACTCTCGCCACCCGCTTGGCTGGGTTACCAGGATCACTGGAGGCACATACGGGAGGATCATCAGAGGCAGAGGAGGGAGGCGCTTGGGACGATATCTAGGCTGGACCGGATTGAGGACTCTCGCCTTCTCACAGAGGTTTCTCTTCTTGTGCAGGCTCTATCGGAGGACGAGGTCACACAAGCTTTGCGTGATCTCAATAATGTTGTGTCCCTAGGACCAGACGGCTTTCCAGTGTTTTTCTATAGGGAGTTCTGGGATGTAGTACGGGATGATGTTATGGCAGTCATCCAGGAGTTCTTTAGTGGGAACCAGGGATTTGAGCGTCTCAACCGGTTCCATCTCTTTATGCTTCCGAAGCGCGCCTCGGCAGATCTCGTAGAGGACTTCAGACCGATTGCCATATCCAATGCCACCTATCTCTTGGTGGCTCGGGTTTTGGCCAATCGTCTCTGGGAGGTGTTACCAGTTATCATTCACCCAGGACAGTCAGCTTTCATTCAGGACCTCTCGATCACGGATAGCTATGGCATGGCTGCGGAGATCATTGCACACTGGTGGAGGACTAGTTGTCGGGCTTTCCTTTGGAAGGTTGATTTCTTCAAAACATATGATACTATCTCGTGGTCTTTCCTGTGGCACTCCTTACAGGTCAGAGGCTTTCCTATGTGGTGGATTGCTTGGATGAAGCGATGTATCACCACCGCTTCCTTCTCGGTCCTCGTCAATGGCTCATCAGCCGGCGGTTGGGTCCAGCCACAGAGAGGGGTACGACAGGGCTGCCCACTCGCTCCCATGCTCTTTGACTTGGTGGTTGACACGCTTGCCAGGTGCACCCAATCGTCCTGCAGGGCTGGTCTATTCAGGGGTTTTGCAGGCAGCTTAGTCCCGCTTCTTCAGTATGCAGATGACACATTATTCTTTATTGAGGGCACTGCTCAGGAGGCTAGACTGTTAGCCATCGTGCTGGATCTTTTCGGGGCAATATTTGGCTTGCAGATTAACCATGCTAAGTCGTCTTTCATCCCTTTTGGTATGATTCAGGAGGAGGCAGACGCTTGTGCGATTGAGCTTCGCACCCCGATTGGCACCCTGCCGATTACTTATGTGGGGCTCCCATTATCTGATCGTCATATCGGTTCTAGTGGATGGAGCACAGGTTGCAGGGTTGGAGTTCGAGACTACTTTCTCGCGGTGGCCGACTCGTTCTGCTCCGCTCCATTTTGTCTGCATTGCCGAGTTATTTCATGTCCGTACTTCGAATGCCAGATCACGTTCGGAGACGACTTGAGTCAGTTCAGAGCAGATTCTTTTGGCAGGAGAGTGCCACTCCCCAGCGGGCCATTCATCTTGTTTCATGACAGACCATCTGTCGCCCCACCTCTCAGGGCGGACTCAACGTTCGTGTCCTCTGATTCACCAACTGGGCCCTCCTGGCTCGGTGGGTTGGGCGGATTATGGGTCCTCACGACAGCCTTTGGCGGTCAGTGTTCTTCTCTTGCTATGGACAGGACCTATCTTGGGACTCCAGAGCCATTCTTCCACGTGGGGCCTCCGCGTTCTGGCGAGGCGTCGCCCCCCTCCTTCCCATGATTCGGCCATTTATGGTCCCATCCCTTGGCGGGGGGAGAGTTTCTCTTTTTGGCATCACGACTGGCTCCGGGGGGATCACTGGCAGTCTCTTTCCCGCGCTTATTGGCTCTTTCAGCTCATCCTGATTCTACAGTTGCTGAGGCGTGGTCAGAGCCTGGTGGTCCGGGCACTGGGTTGTGGACCCCCACTTTTAGGTCGGCCCTTTCTGACTGGCCCATTACAGTGCTTTTGGCACTTCATCAGCGGATTGCTCTGTTTCAGCCGGACACCTCCCGGCCTGATGGCTGGTCGTGGATTTCTGGGACCTTTACTGCTCGCAGCATGTATCTTCGTCTCCTCCCGGCCACCTCGATCTCGGATTCTCTCCAGGCCGACTTTAGACTCATTTGGCGCATCAGAGTGCCACTCAAAGTCAAGATTTTTTCTTGGCTTATGCAGCACCATAGGATTCTCACCCGACAGTACAGGGCAAGGTGGACACCTCTTGCTGACACCTGTGTCCTATGTTGCGAGGCAGAGGAGGATCTCGCACATTTATTTTTTGGCTGCAGTGTATCCCCCCCCCCCCCCCCCCCCCCACACACACACACACCAAATGTTTTTATAAATCAGCTAGTTATTGGTTCCTTGTGAAAATTTAATTTTAGCTCTCAGATCTTGAACCTGTGGTTGTGATACGTGATTACAACTATCTATATAAAGAATCACACTATCCAGATATAAATCATTCCATCACAATCATAGATTTGAAACTTGATGGGTATGATTAGGCTTCACATGGTGTTACACACAAATATTGAACCACCCTATACTAAATAAACCTGTCATAGTGATTTCAAATGACGAAAGGAATATCATTTCAAAAAAAGAATGACGAAAGGAATATTTAAGTGATTTCACCAAGCATAGACAAAGAGAGGAGACTGGCAATGGGAGGACAAAGACATGGATAGTTTGAACTTTGAACAAGTTTCACTTACATGAATTTCTAGGTACTTCTCAAGGAGGAAGTAATTGTGCTATTAGAGGATTGGAAGTTGAGGGTTCTCCTGGCACAGATGACTTTCTGTTACTTTTTATTGGGAGTCCGTCTGACGGTTGGATTTGACATCATGGTGAGGATTAAGGAATTTCTCTTTGGAAACTATGATAGTACAACAACAACAACAACAACAACAAAGCCTTATCCCACTAGGTGGGGTCGGCTACATGGATCATACGACGCATTCGTTGATCCATGTTCATGAGATTCGACAAGATTTTACACTGGCTGTCGGGGCCTAACACAACCCTCCTCCTTTATCCGGGCTTGGGACCGGCTATAAAACATAGGCGGAATTGGAAACTATGATAGTAGACTGAATATATTCTTCTTGTTCCTCATGTTGAAATGCACGTCGGGGAATAGCGACCCATTATATTGTGAAATGCTATCTATCTCATATTGTCCCTAGTGTTGGTGAATAAGCTGAGAGTCTTGGAAATATTATATAAGAGTTTCATTGTATGATATTTTCATCTTAATGAATTTTTTGTTCTTTTATCGTGTGGACTTTGATGGATTTTAGACTGAGTGGTGGATTTCAGAGTAACTTTTTTTTAATTAAATTGAAGGGCTTGAAGATTGTCACCATTGATATATCTCAAGGTTATCAGTGGATTTCAAAATTATTTAATCATTGTCATTGGCATCGTCATTCTGCCTATTTTCTTTTTCCACAACCCCATTGCATGAATAGATTTAATAGATGAAGCGATGTGCTTGTGCCCTTTCATTCTCAGTTCTTATCAGTGGCAGCTTCACGAGGGTATGGATTCAACAATCATTGGTGGTTCGCCATGGAGGCCCAACTGCACTGATGTTTGTCTTGGCTGCAAATGCTCGTTCTAGATGTGTGTTTTCTATATCTTGAGCAGGCATTTTTTTTTGAGAGAGAAAAGGATGGCAACCAAAAGCATTTCTATATCTAGACAGCGATTGAGGTGGAGAGCACTGCTGGCATCATTTTTGGCTGGTACCTGGTCCATTTGGCTCCAGCGTAACTGGATTTTTTTTTTGTTCGGAGCGGGGCACAATTGAGAGCATTGTATTTCATGTTTCCTTTCTTCTTCAGGAGTGGGGCTTTCGTTAGGGATTGTGCAGCCCTCCCTCTTTTGCTGCTCTTTTCTTGAGAGCTTTCACTTGTACATGTTTTTTATCACAGCTAATATATATATATATATATATATATATATATATAGCCAAATCACGAAGTGAAATCAAAAGGGCTCAGCTCTTGAAGGTGAAACTCCCAAGGTGGGCCAAGTGCCCATCTGTGTCCAAAACTTCCGGGAGACCAAGCAATGAAAAAAGAGGTGATCAATGTCCTCCTCCGCGTCACCACACATGGGGCAAGAGACATCAGCGTGGGGCGCCCACGTCGCCCTATGAACTCTAGTGAGAAGTTTTCCGCGCCGCAAAAGCCAAGCAAAGATCTTGAGCAGGCATTATTTTTAGATTTTCTTCAAAACAAAGGCAACATACTCTACTACCTATTTTGTAGCATGTAGATGATACATTGTTTTTCATTGAGGGTTACAATAAAGGAGCAAGGAGGGTGATGATTCTGGTTCAAATCTTTGGCAGCTTCTCGGGTCTGGTAGTAAACCATGCAAAATCATCAAAATCTCTTGGGATGGAAATTGCAGAATGTATGGAGTCTTTGGGAATCTGCATGTACCATGCCCTCCATATATCTTGGTCAACCTTTCTTTGATAAGAGGATTTTTGTGATATATTGGACACCTGTACTGCAGTTAGTAGATAGAGGGCTGGGTGATCTGAAATCAAAACTTCTAATGACATGTTGGAACGCTTGTTACAGTAGTTTTGCTGGTATTCGACATATCTGTTTTGTGGATGCCATAACAAATGGTATGCAAGATTGATCTACTATGATGACAATTTTTCTGGAAACATTCTGGGAGAGGTGACTGAGGGGTGGTTTTGCTGGTTTGAGAGGATGCGTGTAAACCTACTGATGAAAGAAGGTTGGTGATCTGTATACTCAGGAGGTCGAATATTGCTCTACTTGCTAAATGGGTATATCATATTATGTCCCCTGAGATGTATTTATGGTGCTGTGTCTTCTATGCTTACCATAGATTGATTTTGTCTTCATCATTTTGGAGGAGTGTGCCAAGAGTTATGCCATAGGTAAATTTTTTTTCCTTGGTGTCCCTGGGAGCTGGTGTGGATGTCAAATTTTGGGCAGACTGAACTACAGGTGGTTCATTAGCTGCCGATTATCTGAGATTATATATCATAGCTTCAAACTAGCAAGCCTCAGTAGCATGTTGCTGGTCAGGTAAGTCATACATGCCAAGGTAAAATCAACCTTGTTTTATCATAGAACTGAAGAATTCTTCAAAAGATCATAAAACTGAAGAATTGTTCACCCTATTGGTTGACTTAAAAACTGGATATTAGGTACCATGCTTAATCAACAATTTAGTTCATCAGGTTTATAAACTGCTTGGAGTGGACAATATTAACACACATGCGCGCAACCTGGCTAAGATATGGGCTGGAGATTAAGGATGTTTTTTGAGGGAAAGATTAAGGGTGTTGTTGGGGAATGATTCCCCTCTAAAAATGTCTCAGCTGTAACTTCTTTTCACCAATTCAATGAATAACCTTGGTAGCTATCCTTTCACTTCTCAAAAAAAAAAAAAAAACTGCTTGGAGTGGGTGATTAGCAAATGGATACATATCTGAGTTTAACTGTTGTTTAATCTGGCGACTCTAACCTCCAATTAAAATTTGCTTATTTCATGGTTTCTTAGGAGAAAGAAATTAATTACTTGAGCCCACCGGAGGTACGAGGGGCATACTTTAGTTGTATGCCCTGTGTCTATGCTTTGAGTATGGTGTGGCCTGTGGGGTATGGTCAAAGGCACAGGATATTATCTTAGATATGAGGTCAGATTATGACGTTTTTGCAGTCCTTCGGAGGTGGGGACTCTTGCAGGGTGTGCATGCCTAGCACTATCATCTTTTATGGGAGATTCAGTGTCAACGAAATGGCTACGTCTCTCATGGTGAAAGTAGTTATGCCGAGAGTTGTTTCTTTGATAAGAGCTTAGGTAGATAATATTGTACAATTTGCGAGATCCTTGATTGAAGAGTAGGGCAATGATCAATGAATATTTCTGCAATTTTATGCAAATCTTTTATAGATACAGATATTAAATAAAGTTGGATAGCTGACACATTGTAGACTATCCTTTTTGCCTCAAGAAAATAATACAGACGTCTATAATGAGTGTCACTAAATAAACCCTCTATAAATGCCTATAACACTGATTAATGTCATTTGGGCCTCTTTGAAACAGGATTTGCTTATTCCTTCCATTTTGAACAAAGGTACAGAATTTTCAGCCTCCATATTGAAAATGGTTCCTGGGACACCTATTCCACCTATGCTTGCAAAGTATGACAATGTTCTGACATTTTGAGTTGATATTTATTCTTTTGCATCTTGATATTGATGATTGCTGAATTGTGTGGCAGAATTACTAATGGCGTTACCCAGGTGCTGAAACTCTTTGAGGGTAAAGCATTTACATGTGAATATAAGTATGCTTACCTTCCATCGCCTCAAGTCTTAATCGCGATATTTTATGTTGTTATAACTTTTGAAACAGTAGCATAAATACTGTATTTTGTTAGAAAATTTTTCCAGTCGTCTAATGATAAACCAAAGCAAGACTGTTACTGACCGATTTGTTATGTATACTTTAACTTGTATGCATATTTCTGCTGTCATGTCAAATGACATTCCATGTTGTTTAATTTATCAATATGTAACAATTATTTGTTGTTTAATTTTAACAACAAATAGCTCATCCTATGGATGACACCCTAACTTGGTGCTCATCCTTTTTCCCCTCAAAAAAAAAAAAAAAAGCTCATCAACAAAAAAATAAGAGAGGAAAATGCCCCTCCCTTGTACAAAAAGGGACATTCTTCTAATGGAGGAGGTGGGGGAGTGGGAGTGCTGTCCCCAATGCCAGGTTCCCAGGAAGGGGGCATTGCTCCTTTTTGTGGAAAGGAGGTGGCACAAATTCCCCTCTTATACTTTTTTATTTATTGTGACACTTTGAGTATAACAAAATGCATAAGGGTGAAATGAAATATCTTAAACAATAAAAAAAAGGCATTACAAAAAACTCGTCAGAAGAAGATAGAATGATTTAAGTGTCAAAATTGGACAAATTTAGGGATTAGAATTTTTGTATTTATAGTTCAAGGTTTGATGCAGAAAAAATTATAGTTCAGGAGTTGTTAGATGAAATAAATGTCCTATCAAAAGAAAGAGATGCAACCCTACCAAACTAAGATTTAAGAAGAATTGTGCTACTAAGAAACATTTTGATTTACGTAGTTAGCACATGTATGTTATATCCTTCTTCTTCTAAAAAAAATATGTTATATCCTTCTTGGATCACTGTAAATCAAAATGTTTCTCAGTAGCACAATTGTGTGCATGCATCTGGCAGCCCTGTGTGCACGATGCGGTTGGAGGCGTGACGCCACGAAACTGGGATGCCGTGGCACAGGCACGAGGGGTCAGAAGGGAACCAAGCAGGAGGTCCAGCGATCTGGAGTCACAGGCACCTGGCATGGCCCGGTTTCTCTCTGTGGCGACGTCAAGCGCGGTGGATCGGGAGGTGGCGGATCCTGCGGGCTTCAGGCAAGTCTGTCGGCGTCCTGGTGCTGGACCTGGTGCGCCTCGATGACGATTGTTGTTTGGCCGGCCAGTCCAGCGCTTTCTTTTGCACTCTCGGGGCGGTGTGGGTCGGAGGACAGCAGTGGGCAGAGGCCCGATCACCCGTGGGGCGGGTACGGCGCCAGTGCGCAGACCCTGCAAGAAGAACTCTGACTCTGTGGCATATGGGGTGGATCAACACTCCAATGTTGGGGAAGATCTGAATGCAGATCTTGCTCCTAGCCTCACGGATGTCTCGACAGAGTCAGGGATGGGCGTGATAGGACATGTGGCGTCGACTGAGAATCTTTGTGCCACAAATGGGGTTGGCGATTCTGTGTTGGTCCCTGAATCTGACTCCATTCTGGTGCGCGACCCCGACATCACTGCCTTGGTGGCTCAGGCCTGTGGTGTCAGGCGAAAGCGTGTCCGCAATCCAATCGCCGTGCACTCCCCTATAGTCGGGGGCAAATCTGATTCCGAGTTTGTTGCTGGTTGCGCCTTGTCCCCTCCTGTGTGCAATCCAATAGCCGTGTGCCCCCCAATAGTCGGGGGCAAATCTGGTTCTGCGCTTGTTGCTGGTTGTGCCTTGTCCCCTCCTGTGTGAGTAGCGTGGGATGGCGGTTGCTGATCAGTGGAGTTGTGAAGTCAGTTTTTGGTTTGGTGTAGTGTGATGTTTCCATTTGGGATGGGATGGCAGTTGCTGGTGCATGAAGCTGTGGAGTCAGTTCTTGGTTTGGTGTGGCGTGATGTTGTCATTTTGATTTCTTGGCCATCTGTTACAGTGGTTTTCTGGTGTCTCTATCAAACTTGTAATAATTCTTACTATGTAATCCCTACTATTATTAATGGAACTCTTGGATGACTACCTTCTTGCTAGTCGTCCTTTCTCATTTCAAAAAATATGGAGAGAGGGAAGACACCAGATACCTAATTTTCAGTTGCTGTATTTCCATTGAGGTTTGGAATAGGGCCCATATTACGTGGATTTGCTGCAGATCTGAGGAGTTTCTAGACTTCTTTGTGAAGAGATAGGGGTCCATCCTATACTGTCACTTACTGATCCAGGAAGGACAGGACATACTTCTTTGCATTCCTTTCGGCGATTTGGATACAGCACAACACGGTGATCTTCTGGGTGATTGCTGTTATGTGGAAAATATCATCTCCCAAGCTAAGGCACTGTCTTGCGAATGGAACCTGCTTGGTTGATTTTTCTTCCACTTTCTTTCTGCCCCTGTTGGTCCGGGCAATACTTCTTTGCGTTCCTTTCGGCGATTTGGATACAGCACAACACGGTGATCTTCTGGGTGATTGCTGTTATGTGGAAAATATCATCTCCCAACACGGTGTCTTGCGAATGGAACCTGCTTGGCTGATTTTTCTTCCACTTTCTTTCTGCCCCTGTTGGTCTGGGCTTGGTTGTTGCCATCTTATGTATTTGTAATCCCCCCTAAAAACTGATTTGTAATTCAATTCATTATGCTAATGAAATCCCTGGATGATTAACACCCTGGTTAATCAACCTCTTTCCTTAAAAAAAGAAAAAAAAATGTTATCATATGTATGTACTGTTTCGCTGAAAGCTTAAGGTTTTCATACATTTGCATCGGTATGTTATGCCTCCATCCTAAGAAATTCTTTGATTACTATAATATAACTTCTTCAGGTATGATGGTCAACGTGCTCAAATTCACCGATTAGCTGATGGCTCTGTACGAGTTTTCTCACGAAAAATGAAAGAGTCAACTTCAAGATTTCCAGATTTAGTGAATACAATTAAGGAATTGTGTAGACATGATGTTACCAATTTCATATTAGATGCCGAGGTAACATGTTCATCTCAGTTTCTTGCGTCAGATTGTTGTCCACTGTACTTTTCACTTTTAAGTATAAGGTTATTCTAGGTTGTATCTGTTGATAGGACGAATGGTAGCAAGATCAAGTCCTTTCAAGAATTATCTTCACGAGAGAGAGGAAACAAGGAGACCTCAATACCAATGGATGGAATAAAAGTACGTGTAGTCTGTTATTGTCCTATTTATTTCATTTGTACATTTGTTTGCTTATGGTTTGGATTTTACTTCTTAGGTTATATTTTTCATTTTTGGTTCTTTTTATCCATATTACAAGATATCAAAAGATAGTGCACTTATTCTATTTCTGAGTCTCAAAGAGGATTTTTCTAGGTTGCATAATTTAAATTGTGGTGAGAAATGTTAATCTTCTAGATTAAGATAAATAATCCAAATTGTTTCCTTAGCATTCTTAGGCAATGCTCCTGCCAAGAACTCTTTACCTTGGTAGTCTCAGTATACTCAGTTTTTTTTTTTAAAAAAAAATAGTTATCCATGTTACATCTGCATGGCCATTGCTCCTAGGCTTAGTTTTGTTTTCTTTTTGTGGTTAGACATTAATTAAACTCGCTTCGCAGGTTGATATATGCATCTTCATCTTTGATATCATGCTTTATAATGGACAACGGTATCCCTCTAAAGCTATTTCATTTTTAACTTGACATGTGCATTAGTAATCTGACAATGTTGATAATTTTAGCAAACAATATTAAATCTCTCTTGCTTTCATTTGTGATTTTGTCGTGCTTTTAGAATTTTAAGTGCTAATTCATACTTTTATAAACCAAACAATTTGTGATTTGGTTGCGAAATAACCATTTTATGAGATGGAAATTACTAGTCCATTTTTATTCCACCACAAGCAAGAAGGCAGGATTGAGATTATGTATTAAACTTTATTTTTTCAACCAAACGGAGAATAATCTCAAGGAATTGTAATTTCATGGCGTAAGTAATAGCTATTCCAGAATTTGAGCTACTCTCTTGTAAGATATTCTTCATGGATATTTTTTTGTTGTTATTCAAGCTCTATTCCAAATTTCAACCATGCCTGAGATGTTGATACCTTTAAACTAGGAAGATTGCTGCTGTAATAAAAATCTGTATCTTCCCGAAAATCCACCCCAAAGTTAGATGACATTGATGAATTTTAGGGCATTCTCCAAATCATTACACAAACATAAAATTCTAATGCACTCTATGACTCTAATGATATGCAGCCTTCATCACAGTCCATCTATGAACATGTCGGTGTTCTTATCTTTTTCAATCCAAACATACATACATTAAGGATGAAGAGACAAATCCCCTTTGCATATGTTTGGAGCTTTGGATCTAACTCTTCTTGTTTTCCTTCTTCCTTATTTAGAAACCTTTAGGTCTTCTTGTCTTTGCCCTTATGGTCTTGATCCTTTCTTTCAAGTCTATCTAGAAGATCCTTTCATGACGAGAAACCCTAATGTTATGGTAGAGAGGAGAAAGGAGGAGGAAAGAAAAGAACATGATTGTTGATTTAGGAGAAACTATGAGAGAAAAATAATGATTTTTAAGAGGTTTTTAGGATTTTATAGATAAGTTATGGGAGAATTTTTGTCTTAAAACTAAAATTTCCTTTCTAAAAAAATTAGCATTGTTACAGTATCAGTCACATTAATTCTAAATTTTGTGTTTAAGTGCATGGAAAATGCAAACAGTATAAAAGTCAGTTAATACAAATATTTGAAAGCACATGCTTCATAATCCATAATGTTTGGACATGTTTGCATAAATTTAAGGTGTCATGGGTGTGAAATTTTTACTTCTGTTTCCAGGTTGTTGGACCTCCCACTTCGTCAAAGGAGGAAATGTATGGCACAAATCTAGCTGTATCATATAGTATTGATTAAGAGACTCAATTTTATATATCAATAAAAGCATGTCCATATTGTCAAACACAGATATGAAGAACCTATTTTACGAGAAAGCTGGCTATATGGAATTTGCTAGGGAAATAACGGTAATTGTGCTATTTGAACATTGATCTGTTATTTAATGTATCGATGTGATGCATTTGCATTATATATATACATATATCTATATAAATATTGTTGACAAATCTATAAGTTTAGTTCTTGACAACTAATACTACTATCACAGTTTTTTTTCCAGCTTTGATGGTAGCCGACTTTTTCATTTTCCTACTCTTTATATCTCCAATGCTTCTTCCTGTTCTAGGTGGAGGCTGATGAATCGAAATGCTCTAGTCAAGGCACGTTGAGTAAAGTAAACTTGTTTTTTGAAGATGCATGTAACTTTTCATGTGAAGGAATCATGGTGAAAACGTTGGATGTTGAAGCTCAATACTCTGCATCAAAACGCAGTGATGCCTGGTTAAAGGTATCAATAATTTGCTTGGAACCTCTCAAAAAGACTCTTTACTAGGAAACGTATGTATTGGAGGAGGAAGGTATGTATTACTAAAATACTTCGTAGTATGCTTATTTGCTACATTGGCTATAGGTTAAGCGTGACTATGTAGAAGGATCAGGAGAAAGTCTTGACCTAGTTCCAATTGGTGCTTGGTATGGGAATGGAAGGAAAGCTGGATGGCAAGTACCCTCAGTTCTTTGATTTCTTACTCCAAGTTACAATGACAAATCTTCCACACACTAATAGGATTATTCCATTTATTTCTTGGTTATGATTCAGGTATAGTCCATTTCTTATGGCATGCTACAACCCTGATATTGAAGAATTCCAGAGCATGTGCCGGGTTATGTCTGGCTTTTCAGATTCCTTTTATATAGAGGTAAATTGAATTTCAGGGTGAGACAAACTTAACATGAAATGAATCCTACCTTAATTTAGTTAATTTTTAGGGGGTAAATTCTGTCTTTATTCATTTATGAGAAAAGAACTTAGGTCAATCACAAGATCAACTCCGAACATTTGTATAAGTGATAACTGTATAATGGACTTCTAACTTCAATAATTCTCTCTATGTAGTATCGGAACAGTCAAGGCTTTGATGGATGTAAATAATTCAAAAATATTCTAAGCAAAAGATAGATGCATTTCATTTGTTTTAACCAACTGTATTTTCAAATAATAAAAGGTGGAAGCATTCTTCTTTCTTTTTGTCTTTTTACGGAAAGGTGGAAGCAATTCCAACATGTATTAAATGTTCGTAGACAAAATTGTAGCACCTATTCTGGGTTGTCGATGCTATGTTGAATTATCAGCCACCATAATTGAACCCCTCTAGAATATATCAAGATTAACAAAGAGGTTACAGGACTGTACGCCTCTCACATCCATTTTAGTATACTGATAGGAGCAAGTTTGATTAGTTCTTGGAATACATTATTGTGCTTTAAATCTTGATACGACAACTAAACTTTGTAAGGCAGACACAAGCATACAACCTGATTAGTAAAACTTGAACTATCCAGAGAGTAGAGAGGGCCTAGACTTCAATTGTTTTGATTAGATAAGCCTTCTTGGATGGAAAGAATAAAAAAGAAAGGCCTTCTGAGTAGTAAGCAATGTAAGAAAGAAAGATCCGTAAGCAAATGAAATATTGGGTGGTCGTCACTCTCGAGATAATTATTTGATGTTTATCCCAATCAAAATTTTGTTCAACTTCATACAGCATAATTCTCTTGCATCATATTTGGTATGTTTATGGAGATTTCTTGGTCGCACTCTATTTGATTCATAAAAAATCTCTTAATAGATGAAGGAGTTCTTCTCGGGCGATAAGTTGCTGGCCAAGAAACCGGCTTACTATCAAACAGATGAATCTCCGCCCGTATGGTTTGCCCCGGAGCTTGTTTGGGAAATAAGAAGTTCAGGTAGACAACGGGTTGTCCGGATGTGGTATTTTGTTTTTCCTTGTTTCCTCTCTCTCTCTCTCTCTCTCTCTCTCTCTCTCTCTCTCTCTCTCTCTCTCTCTCTCTCTCTCTCTCTCTCTCTCTCTCTCTCTCTCTCTCTCTCTCTCTCTTTTGGTTGCTAATGTAAAAGTTGCAATTCAATTTTGGAACTGTGACAGATCTCACATTATCTCCGGTTCACCATGCGGCTCTTGGTTTCGTGCATCCTTCTCGCGGTATCTCGATGAGGTTCCCCAGGTTTGTTAGATCGTTGTCAGATAGGAATCCCGAAGACTGTAGCACTGCTGCTGATGTTGCTTTCATGTATACATCTCAATCTAGAAAAATGGATGTCAACGGCCTAGACTAAAAATAATAATAATGATCTTTATTTTTTCTAGATAGAAGTCGCGTTCTTTTTACATTACACTAATATTAACCTAATTGCATTAAGTTATATCGAAAAAAATAAAGAAAAATACGTGTAAAATGACTTTTGACACGTGCTTCATTGACATACGTAAGTGTGAGGCATTTTCAAGCAGTTTTATATGTATTTTTCTTTATATTTTTTATATTTTTTTATAATAGAAATACGATTCAAATCATCAATAATATAACATTTCAGCCCTTCATTTTAAATGAATGGTCCATACTAAAACCACTAAAACTTTTCTAAAATCACTAATACGAGGAATATTATGGTGCATATACAAACCTGCAATCAATCATTTCATCTTAACCATCATATTAAAATTGATATTTAACAGTTGAAATTTAATCATCTATTAAACTTTAGTTCAATAAGTAAACTAATATGTGGAGACTCGATATCAACCGTCAAAACAAATGTGCGCGAATCAAACTAGGATTATCACACCGTATGCGCCCTAATAATAATAATAATAATAATAATAATAATAATAATAATAATAATAATAATAATAATAATAATAATAATAATAATAATAATAATAATAATAATAATAATAATAATAATAATAATAATAATAATAATAATAATAATAATAAAGAAAGGTATGAGTTTTTTTGTCTATTTTATTTTACATTTTGTTATATATTTTAGACGTACTTGTACACAATTATATACAAATATTATTGTACATTTTTAAAGAGGTTAATATATTGCCACATGACATGTTCATAAATTTTTAAAGAGAAATTTAATGTTTTTACTGATATCGTTATTTTAAGTCTTCCTTAAGATGATGATGCTCAATATAAAAAAATGTTAAACTAAATATTGTTAGAAAGATAACTGCTACAGATATATAGGACAGAGTTAAAAACATGACTCCTTAGTTTAAATTTAAATTAAATTAATTATAAAAAGACCATTTTTACCCTTAGTTTCATATTATAATAAAAATAATTTTTAAAATGGAAAATAATCAATACAAATAAAAATGTTAATTGATAATAATATTTTTATGCGCTACTATGCTTATGTCAATATTTTTATTTTTTTACATTTTTCATATTAAAAAAATAAGGGGCAAAATGTTATTTCATAGTTATTAGAAAAAGAATTTTAAAAAATTGTGTTAAAGTTAACTTAAGGACTTGAGTGTCAGTGTCATATTTAGACAAGTTCAGAGAATAAAATTATACATATATAGTTTAAGATTATATACAAAAGAATTCTAATTGAGGGGGTGCTAAAGGATATAACCTTAAAGAAAAGAGTTACCTTAATAATAAATATGGTTTCGCTCGGCTAAAGTATAATTAGATAAACTAACATGCCACCACCAAAATGTGTTTCCACCGTGCAATTACATATTATTGACCTTTAAATCAGCATCATTTTGCTCTGATAATTCAAAACACAAATAATCTACACTATTAGATTAGAATGGTGATAATTCAAAAGTTCTATATGATTGCACTTGTGGTCGCACGTTAATATATCTCCTTGTCAAATTATAATTATTAAATAATTTATATAGATTATCTATGCCTGTTATGATAAAAAACAAATTTAATTATCAACTATATAATTAAATATTGTGTAGTTAATAAACGAGTTAAGTAACAAAAGAAGAATGAATGACAGGGGGGTGCTACCCATCTTATTTCGGGCTGGACATCTCTGGCAAGGTGGCCTCGTCACCTCACATTACTTTCTCCTTCTCCTTCTCCTTCTTCTTTTATTTTATTTTAAATTTATTTTTTTGATATTTAAACTTTTGTATTAGTTATTGTGACAAAAAGAAAAGTGAATGTTTTGCATGTCACGTGAGTAAATTAGCTATAGCTTGTTGGAAGGATTGCACATACAATACAGCAAATTGAAAAATGGATATTTTTATTACAAAATAAAGTTGGACCGCCGGATTAGTATAGTCGTAGTCACTAAAATTGAAAGACAAATCCTGAAAATATCTAAATCTTCTTACTTTTGTTTTTATAAATTCTCTTAAGATGAAAAACGTTCTTTAATAATTGGAATATAATGGGAGTAAGAAAAATCAAACCAACTCAAATAAGAAAAAAAAGCGAATAGAAAAAATAAAAGAATTAGAAGATCAAATATAATTTAGGATGATTTTTAATAACATAAAATCAATCCACTTAAACTAAGGCCTCATTCAAAAAAATCATGGGCATGTAAAGCTCATTTTTATCTATTATTTTTTATTTTATAAGTAATATTTTTTTTATTATCAGTATAATATTTTTTTATATAATTTAATATGTTTATATCACATTATAAAATTCTAATTTAATAGTTCTAATACTATATCCTATATTTAGTTATAAAATTAGATATATTAATTTTTATTCCTTTCCTTTTTCCTTTCCTTTTTATTACTTCTTTCTAAAGGATCGCCCCCGGATTACTTTTTTTCTGTTTTGATCAACCAATCGGACGGTTCATAATGTTTGCTGTAGATTATGGATTGGAGAATAATTATAAAGGATCAAATTTAGTTTATTTGCATCTCCTCTTCAAAACAAGGTGTTTTTGTTGGGATCGAGCGGGAAACGATAACTAGGGCATTTTTTGGGCATTTGGCGTCGGCGAGAGCAGTATCCATGGCAGCTTCTCATTCACCCGGCACGGGCCCGTCGCGCGGCGGGCGATGGGGCGGCACGGAGGAGGAGGAGGAGGACCGCTCGCCGTCGTCGTCGCTGTTGCTGGAGACGACCGACGTGGAGCTGTTGAAAAGGGCGTGGCGCAACGAGAAGTCCGCGCCGGAGATCCTCCACTTCCAGGACGACCTCGTCCTCCGCGTTCGCGAGCAGATTCAGCTTCAGGTAGCCACAAAACCTCCCTCTTCGTCTTCTCCCCTCTTTTACTTAATGAAAACAAAGTTCTAACCCTGAAATGTATGTTTTATTTCTCTAGCACGAAATTTTGGCCTTAAACATTCAGTTTTAAGAACAATAGCATCTCAGTTATGAGCTTTAATGTGTAATACTGTGTACCATTTAACAAGGTAAATATATATTATGTAGCCATCCATCCCCCTCTCCTTCTCGTTTGAGTTTTCTCTTATCCAGTTCTAGTGCTCTGAAGTAACTGATTTATAACATCAATTTCAGGAGGAGACTGTGGATGTATTAATGGCTAATGGCGTTGATGATCTTGTTGTCTCTCTCTACCAAATGGATTTGGACCGCACTCTATTCCTTTTAAGATCATATCTTCGTGTCCGCCTGCAAAAGGTGATGAGCTCTTCATCCATCCAATGGTTTTACTCAGCAATCTTAAATTGAGGATCCTTCCTATTGCAGATTGAGAAATATATGTTTCACATATCAAAAACTAACTTATGGAATCGGCTTTCTGAGCAAGAGCAGAAATTCACTGAAAGGTTTGAAGTGGGTGGTTTCGCAGTAATCTGCTTTTGACGCGTCTCTCTCAAAAAAGTCTTCTTTTGGTAGGTGCATACATATTATGGAAAAGCATCTTGAACAATCTGTACTTAAAAGACTGCCATATGGTTATCAATCCATGTTGAAACAATCCATATCAAGCGAAGAAGATGACATGGGTATGTTGCTAAACTTCCGTTGTACTGTGTATTGTCTACTTTTCTTTCATGTGACTGCTATGCTAATGGTAGAGCATTTGATTATTTGAATTGTTCTGTTATATGGCGAGTGGATCCCATCTTTTACTCAAAATTATGTTAATATCAGAAAATACCTTCAGGTTCATAGATTCTCCTTTTTGTAGAATTGTCAATATATATGACATGGGCATTTTTCTATAGAGGTGTTGAAGTAAGTCACATGGCAAGGATGATATATTTGATTTATGTACTGTCATACTGGTTTGCATCTTTGTTTTGTTTGTTTTCCATTTAGATTTTCCCTTTATGATATTGCCAATGATGATATTGGAAGGTAAAAGAAATACAACATAATATGAATTAAATAAAGATGTAAAAATGATGTGTCATCTCAGCCATTTTTTCCCACCTTACTTTTTTAACAGCACACTACAACAGCTAAATTTGATATAAACACAAGTGGGCCCATTTTTCATGCTAAGAGTATTGGATAAGATTGAAAACATCAAATTGCATACCTTTCTTGGATCCGTTATGATATTTCAGTAAATAAGGTTATGCTTTTAGTAGGCTTCAACAGATTCTTCATTGGACTTTGATTGATGTTCGTACAATATCAGCAGGATCACATGTTAAGGCTTGTTTAAGAATGTACTGTTCTCTACTGCGTGCTTCATTTTAGCATGTTTTATATTTTTTCTACTCATCTTAGTAATGATGTACGACTATTCATCTCATAGGTCAAGGTAACCTTGTTCCTGCATGTTAAATTCATCGTCTATGTGGTACTGAAACTTTGATCTGAATGCAGTTCCAGAACCTAAGCTAGATACCTTTGTGTTTTGCAAGACGAAGGATGCTGTTGGAGCTTTCCAGCTAGATGACACGTAAGTACAGATGATCTAATTTTCTTTCATGCACAATTCTTTCAAGATTGTCTCACTTGGTGTGGCCTTATTTCCTGCAGAGGAGATGAAATTGTTGACTTGATTGCTGATGATTTGTATGTACTCCGCTATAAATCCATAAAGGGTCTCGTGGAGGCAGGCAAAATTGACCTTGTGTGATTTATTGTAAACAAGAATGAACATTTCAATTGCATGCCTAATATGCTAAAACAATGGTAAGTGCAGTGACCTGCTTTGTCACGGCAAGATTTTCACTTACTTTTATTGCGTGGTAATTTATATCCTGAAAGTTTCCTTTGTTATCATATTAATGTTAATCCAGAAAATCATGTTATCCTGCCAACTTTGTATGATATATGCACACATGGTTGTTCAGTCAATTATTCTTTTCTTTTTTGTGAGGATCAGCGTTTTTATTTTTCAAGGGGGGGACATCAGTTATTGATTTTACATGGAAGCAAGATGAGGAAATATTGGAGCCTTAGTATGACAAATCCAAGACGCACAGAGTAGTATTTTAGTTATCCTCGTAACTATTAATGATATGAATACTTTTTAAAATGTCACGGTGGGTAGTTCTTTGGTCGGACAATCCCTTTGGGGAATAATGGGTGTCCCCCAACTTAAATGGGGGGACTGTCCCCCATTCTGCGCTAGTCGTCAGATTTGCATCCGGACGGCTAGCATAGATTTAAGAATTTTAAGAGGGATCTAATGCGGTTTGAGCCAACGAGCAGTTCGGGATTCGAACTCACGTGGTTAGCACGGATTGGTGCCACCTGGTATAAAAAAATGAAAACCCTCGGATTCTCTCATTTTCTTCTCCTCTCTCCTCGTTTCTCCTCTTTGTGCTGCCTCCTCTCTCTCCACGCGACTATCTGACATCGACGAGCCTCCAACTCCTCTTCCTCTTCAACGCTTCACCTTCGAGTGAGGACATTGTTCGACGCCTGTCGTGGCAGATCAGCTCGCTCGGACCCCCATGCAACGACATTCGAGCTCATCAGCGCTTCACTTTTGTGCGGTAACCTCCTTCAATGCTTGTCGCCGTAGATCTGCCCGTCTTTGACCCTCGCGCGATGGCGTCCGAGTCTCCTTGCGCGGCGAAAGGCTACCTTCGCGATGACCTCGAGCATCGGATCTCGCCCTTCGTCTACCGTCGACCAGATCTGCGCGTGAAGAGGGCCCGATCTAGCCGTCGGTGAGCAGATTCGTGTAGTCCTGACATCGAGCACCCGCCTTGATCCCGTTGAGCGCTGCCGACCTCAACCTTGTCGTGGTGTTATCGACCTCCGCGACAACCTCCCACGACCCTACACACCGAGCGCCGCCACCCCCTCACGTCGCGAGCACGCCGAGCGCCGCCGCCGACCCCACACGCCACGACCCCGCCGTCGACACTGCAACACATGGCACGCGGCCGTCGCCGAGCTCGTGCATCGCCATTGCCGCCGCCGAGCTCTCTGTTAGTCGATGTTGTTAATCCGTTAATCCTTCGTGCTGTAAATTTTATTGTAAACTATTTAAACTTAAGTAATCCATGACTAGTTACACTTGTAAATTTTTGTTGATAATTCATGTTGTAAATTTGTTAAACTTTCTTTGCTGTTATCAAAATGTTCTTATCCTGAACTTCAAAACTTCGAAATGTTTTTATCGTCGAGGCTGTCTTTCGAAAATGTTTGTTCATGTTCTGAACAAGATTGGCCTTTCGGATAGTTTATTTTCAATTTGTTAAATTAATATGATTTTTAATTATGTTAGAATTAATATGTTCAACTCAAATTGTTAACATGGAAAGGATTATAATGCAGTTCACTCCACATGTAAGGAGGAGCTCGATACGGAAAGCGAGATAGATATTGTTTAGGTCCGAAAGACAGACATTATAGAAATATCGACGAGAAAAGAGCCTCAACGCAATGTTTTACTCCATTGTTGTCAATCGCATACAAGCAAGAAAAACAATTTTACAATACGGATTAACAAAAGTGTAACTAATCCACGCATGGATTAACAAAAGTTTAACTAGTTTACTGCAACATGGACTAACAAAACAAAAAATTTACAAATTTACAGCATGAAGAATTAACGTTGATTAACATGGATTAAGTGCACGAGCTCGGCGCGATGGCGGGCGAGATCGGCGGCGGCGGCGGCGGGCGGACGAGATTGGCGGCGACAGTGCACGAGCTCTGTAGCGGCGGTGCACGACTCATCGACAATCATGCGCAAGAGGCAGAGCGAGCTCGTGTTCGATCTCAGCGGCGGCGATGCGCGAGAGCAGATCTGATCGGCGGGGTGCGTTGGGGAGTCGTCGATTGCACGATCTCGACGACGGCAGTGGATGAGAATAGATCTGAGCGATGGATCTGGCCGGGTGTCAAGGATCTGAGCATCTTCCATCTCGAGGGGTCAGCGGTGGGGCAAATCTACTGCAGACAGGCTCGGAGATCCGCTATTGTTTGCGCGGGGTCGGTGGCGGGCAGATCTGTCGCGACGGGCATCGGAGGAGGTTGTCACGTGGAGGTGAAGCGCTGAAGAGCTTAGACACCGTCGCGCGGGGGTTGGCTGCAGGCAGATCTACGGCGACGGGCGTCGGAGGAGGTCGCTACACGGAGGTGACGCACTGAATAACTTGGACACTGTCGCGCAGGGGCAGCGGCAAGCAGATCTGCGGCGACAGGCATCGGAGGAGGTCATTGCACGGAGGTGAAGCGCCGAAGAGGAAGGGAGAGGAGTTGGAAGCTCGTCAACGTCAAACAATCACGCGGAGAGGAGAAACAAGGAGGAGAGAGAGAGAGGAGAGAAGAAAATGAGGGAATATGAGGGTTTTCATGTTTTTATACCAGTTGGCACTGGTTTGTGCGAAGCACGTGAGTTGAATCCCGAACCGCTCGTTCGACCGGCTCGGACTGCGTCAGATCTCTCTTAAAATTCTTAAATATGTGACAGCCGTCGAATGCGAATGTGACGACTAGCGCAGGCTAGGGGGACACTCCCCCGTTTAAGTTGGGGGGCACCCATTATTCCCATCACTTTGTTTCTATGTTGTCTTATTCTTGTATGGCATTTTCTTGGAAGCACTGTACAATTGATGTGTTGGTTACTGGCTCTGTTTTTCTTGACTCTCTCTCTAGTCCCTTACTATCCTGATGTATCCATTTTATTGTCCTGACTATTTGGTTGATGGTACCGGAGCTACTTTTCCGTAGCTGTCCATCTTCTCGCACGATGTGGTAACACCTATTTGATTGCTTGTCGTCCATTTAATTTTCTTTCACAGAATCACGATCCTAGTATAATCGGATTGTTCAAGATCCAGTTCCATATAGAACTAGCTAAAGCCAATGTTCTAACTTCTAAGATCTCAATTGGATTAAGTATTTGATTATAAAATAATATAAAAGTATAAATTATGATATCTATTAATATATGTTTATCACTAGTTAATATATTTGTATATCAAAATATAATAATATGATTAAAAGGTTTTGTAAACAAGTTTTCTTTAATTTAATATTTAAATTATGATTTATAAATTCATATTTCTCATATTTAATTATTAATATAAACTTAAACTCAATGTTGTGAGGGCCAAATTGAACCGATTGTCAACCGGCTCTCAGAATAGTTTATTACAAGCCCAAGAACTAGGCTTGTAATCAGACAACAGTCTAACCGATTGAAACTGGTTAAAATTGACTAAAATCGGCCAAAATTAGCCAAAATCATATTTTGGATGAATTGACCAATTTTTTAAATTCTTTTTGTTAAAAAATAATTTGATAAAATGATTATTTTAAATTCGGAAAAGATTCAAAAATGGACCTTTTCTGTAAAACTTTATATTGACTCATTAGTCTCTTCCTCTATTAATAGTTGTTTCTTTTCTCTCATCTTACTAGTAGGACTATGTTTCTACATGTATTTGTTCTTTTCTTCTTTGTTAAACTTTCAATGTTATCTTATATATTATTATATATTATGATGTTATTCAAAATATTTAATATCATATATGTATATTATAATATAAATTAATTTTATATTTATTGTATTATATATAATATTTATCATATTAGGTAAATTTGTAATGAATGGAGGATGCAAATTTCTTTGTCATATGTATAACATATAATAATATTATAATAGTTAGTATAGTATAATTATATATATAATATTATAAATACACAAATTTTAATTTTCTTTAATTTAGTATCTAATAAGCTCAAATTAGTTAGTTAACCACTAATTATATTATATATCTATTTATATATAATCATAATATTACTTCTAGCATAAAAGACAATGATATGTAATACAAAAAGATTAGTGAGAAGAAAATTTTTGTATATAAGTTAAATTTCATAAAGATTAAATGTGTAATGATTTTAACATTAGTTTTTAATGATTTTTCATTGTTATTTTTATGTAATTAATTTTAACATCATTAATATGATAGCTTAATTTAATATATCATATTAAATATATTATTTTATTATTATCTAGTTTGACGATTCGACCGGTCCGAATTGTTTCGGTCCGAATTGAAATAACATTTGTCCGGATCGTTGTCCGGTCTGGTTAGACAATATTGCTTAAACTAGAAAAAGAGAAGATAGCATAACTTTTAAAATTTTAATTAGTTACGTCATTCACTTTTATGTTTAGCGTTTGTGATTTAAGAAATATCAAACGACAATAGAAAATATTATCTTAAGAAAATAATTTGAGAAATGAGTTACACTAACAATTACGTATTAGAATTCAAACAACTGTGTGCCTTTTTGTTTTCTACACAATTGTTGCACTTGGTGATCTAGGATTAAATTTTGATTTCCTTACTATTTCTCAACTATTTTTTATTGAAGACAAAAAAACTATTTTGAAGCACTTGCCAATTCATCGGCCGTCCTGATCAATTGGCCCAATCGAGTTTAACCGGACTAGATTTGTCTAATAGGGTGGGAGGATTCAACATGAGCCATGGATCAGTTTGATATTCAGGTCTTGTCCGGATTGGACACCAATCTCACAACGAGTCTTTAAGTTGAGAAAATTGGTTTTATGTTGTGATTAGAAGTGGCACCCGACCCTGTTCTTGGCATGGGACACTTTTTCGTCCTGACCCCGCCGATCGGCCCCGCCTCTGACCCCGCCTCGAATCCTTAGGCCAGGGGGAATTTTATCCCCCGCCCTTTCTCCGTGGGACAATCGAGCCCCTGCGGGGATCCCGATTCTCTGAACCTCACCGCCCTCTTCTAGTATGAACCGCTGTTGTCCCCCTCAAATGAGCACCACTATCGTCGCCCTCCTGCGTCGTTGTCGTTGCCCTTCTTCATGGTGGAAGGAATTGATTGTCAGGTGGAGGGATCGTCAGTGGAGGAAAAAGGGAAGAGATGGGATCGATCATCATCTATCATAGGTAGAAAAAAAATGTAAATAGAGCAGTCGACATGATCCCATGGAGGAAGAAAGAGAATAGAGTATGGAGTTAGGATTTTTATTATATATATGATAGAGTGGATGGTTGATATGAAGATTATAATAAAAACATATATAATTAGGATGCGTGGATTCGGGGTCCCCTAGGGTCGGGACAACTCCTCCCGCCTCGATTCTCGAAAGAGAGTTCGGGGGTAATTTTCCCTCATCCCTAACCCTGCGGGAAAAAAGTTCCCCAAATTCATCGGAGATTCACCGCGGGACCCACCGGGGGCGTGGGATATTGCCATCCCTAATTATGATCATGTATGCTTGTTTTAGAGAAGCAAAGATTTAATCTTACTGTGTAGGTGGCTGCGGTATCATGTGACTATCTGATGGTATCTAAGGATGGTTGGCACAATCGAATAGTGACATTGTGACTTGGGATCGCTCATGCTAGTAATCTTATGTTCGATTTTCAGAATCACCATTTTGATCAGGGTTTATTCATATCGCTCCCGCTCAAACATCAAATTAATCGAATGTTAATAGTCTGGACACCGGTGCATCTCGATCGAAAAAAATGTGACTATTTGATGGTCAAACCATCTGTTAGGTACTGGATTTTCTTCTTTGCATCGGCTAACAATTGCTAAAGGCTTTTTCATTGCAAATAATTTGGTGCTGCCTGACACTAGTTCTGCTTCATGCCCTCAATATATATATATATATATATATATATATATATATAGAGAGAGAGAGAGAGAGAGAGAGAGAGAGTTCTGCATCATTTCTTTTTGCAACTTTGCTTGATAGCATAACAACATCTAGGTCTACTTGCAACTTTCCTTTTCATAATTTGCCAAATACCTTTTGGTACTCGAACGTATTTATTAGATAACCGGCGTTTAGTGTATCTCTGACTTTGATGTGACTAATTTATTTGCTTCTTTCATAGAAAATGATTTTATAAATTTCAGTTGGTAAGAGAATAGAGGTCATTGCAACTTTTATAAATCTCAAGAATAAAAAACAATTGGTTCAAGCAAGAATAAAATATGTCGGACTTGGATGGCGTTTTGCAAATTGAAGAAGTAAGAACAGAGTTAGTGTCTCTCTTTTTAATAAAAGATCTTCATTTAAGGAGGATTATGAAGGTCAAAATATGAGACGAGGTCCGGAGGTGGAATGCCCTTCCAAAGTTTATCATCATTAGAGCGATAAAAAATTGCTAAATAGTTCGTGGCTTGCTTAGTACATTTTGGACAAGTCTAAAGTAAAAAAGTGAAATAGACAACATCAAAGTGCGAATATTAAAAATGAGGCCCTAGATTCTCTAGGGGCAGCGCGTCTTCTGCAAAATAATATCCACCAAAGCCTTTGAGTCAGAATTCATCTTGATCCTCCTTAGCCCATGACGCGAGCATTCTCGAAGTCCCAACAAAATGTTCCATGCCTCCACCTCCAAGCCATGTTTCCTAGTCATTCCTGCAATTAGTTCATAGTAAGTATTCATTACCTTCCTCGTCCATATTGAGAGTGACCCAATGAAGGAGCCATCGATATTGAGAGTGACCCAATGAAGGAGGAGGGAGGGAGGGAGGGGGGGGGGGGGGGGGGGGGGGTGTCCCACCAGACCCGTGGGGTCTTGGGAGCAGATTGCCTTAAGAGCGTGGTGTAACACCCCTATCTTGGAGGATGCCCAAATTTAGAAGTCCAGCGTTAAAGCAATGTAATCATACCAAGTTTTGGGACGCTATGAATGTACATTGGCAAAGTGGGCGGCGGTGATTATAATTGTTGAGCGGTTACATCCCGAGCCGATGGTAGGTAGGTCAACTACCACGCGGCGTGCATATTGGCGGTAGAGGACCTTGGTCGATGGGTGGCTTCATAAGGATGGCAGCTGATTCAAATTTGTATAGAGGTGGCATTGCTCAAAGGGTGCTTGTCCAAAGGGTGCAAGCAAACATGTGTGTTCACACTATGGAAGTGTGTGTTCACATTAGGCAGTTTTCATGAATGGATGCATCCCAAAGTTGCCAGAATTATGGAGGGACACCATCCATGATAATCAAGAGGGAATTAGGAATCAATGGGCTTTGTATGTTGACTTGATGCCCAAATCTCGAATTTGACTAAGGGGGGAGCAATTACATAAGGCAGAACTCGGTCAGGCATTGGATAGAGACATTTTGGCACTTGAAGAATAATCTTCTTGGAGCATTGAATGAGTAACTAGTCTCTCTGAGTGTGAAATATTTCTTATTTGTCTTCTCTCGCCAAAGAAGTGAGTGATACTGGGAGAGCACAATCGGTGTTGTCACCCTCCGTTCCTTGGGAGAAACGACTTGAACCTCTAAGTGAAGGAAGGTGCTAGCCAACTTTGGAGTTGCGTTTCTGAGTACATGATTCACATCCTCAAATGGGAGACACCAGTAAAGAAAAGGGTACTTCAAGGTCGTGCTGGTGGTGTGCAAGGTACGAGGAGGAATCCCTTTGCTCGACATTCCCAATAATGGACCAAGAAGAAGCTGTCTTGGACCTGAAATGCCATATCGAGACCATGCGGCGCAATCTTGTGAATCCTATCGACTTCAACGACATTTTGGGACACATAGAAGGTGGTTCGCCTAGAGCGCCTCCTAGTGGAATAAGTTCAGGCACTACGCGCTAAAGTAGAGGGACTTTGAGACTTTGTCTAGAAAAATCTACGCGCAAAACAGCTGGACAACAGTTCAAGTTCCAATTCCAAACCTCTTCTTCTTCCCAAACCCCTGTCCCTAAGAAGAAGGGCAAAATCGAGTGCTATTGCTGCGGCAAGAACCACTCTGTTCGAGACTGTCATGCTTGGCAGTCTACCCTTGAAGTAATGCATGCGAGGTCGCCAGTCCCCATTGAATCCATCGCGAAGGAAGAAGACCCTTCAGAGGAGGGAACGCCGAGCCTTAAACTGGGGTTGGATGTAGTAGTCAATAGCCAAAATTGTTGTGGAAGTCTTCTGGTGTGGCAGAGTACTTGAAGGGATGAAGTTGGTAGAATCAGTCCATCCTATGGATTGATCATCGAACTGTTGACGAACTGGTTGGCGGCGGCCAGGGAAGCAAACTTCGGGCAACAATGGACCCGATTGGGACTATTGGTAGTCTAGACTTGGGGGCTGACAAGTCTGGTCAAGTATGTGGGAATTAGAAGAAGGGATTATAGTGTTGTTACTTATTTTGTTTTCTTACTATCTGCATGGCAATTAGTGCCAAGTAACACTTGTAACGTTCGTTTCATCATAATGAAAAGTTCCCTTTATCCTAATACTGGCATGCTCATTTTTAAGTCTCTTGTGTTTTAGTGCATGGGTATAGGAATGGCAACCATAATGAAGGGAGTGATAACTCTCCCATTCATGGGAAATGGTTTGACCGTTCGTTATCCAAAATAGGAAGATGCATATGGAAAGATGTGGCAAACGCACACCCTGAGCAGCAAAGAACATGATGGTAACATGTTCTAAATAATGTCCTGATGCACATGAAAAAGGGAGCACCTTGAGGAAGTGTTCCAGAATCGTTAAGTTTTACAAATGAGTTCCAAGGGGTGGTAGGACAGGACATCTCGTGATAAAAGATCTCAATAGTAGGCTTGACAATAAAGATGTTGCCGGTGAATGTCGCCTAAAATGAGAATATGGGGCACACATATTCCCATGAGCAAGCATCAGGGCGGATGCTTGAAAGGTGTGTTTACCAGGGTGGGTAGACAACTTTGACACTTATGAGCATTTTGAGGGATGTCCAGTGAAGTTACGAGCAAAGTTCATGAAGAGAATGAACACTTAGTGTTCAAGGGAATGTTTTCCAAGACATTCGACACAAGGGTGGATAGTGGGATACTCCAGGTGAGAACAATATGAGTAAAATACTCTGGGATGTGCGGCAAACATTCTGGTGGAGTGGTTGGTCTATGTTGGGATGTTGGTAATTGGCATCCAACGAAGCATGGAACCCCAAGTAACGGAAGATGTTCAGTGGAGGATGGCTCCAAAAGCACCAAGCGGCTTAATACGTCCCAAGAAAGGCTAGAAATAAGATGAGGGCAGTACGGGTCTGATAATGACTGACTGTGGAACTCGACGGACCCTTGGGACCAGTGGGATAAAAAGATTGCTTGAGAAGCTTCCTTGGGACCTGGCACATCCCCGAAAGAAGTTGGATGAGGGTAGCATTGGTCTGACCACAACAAGCTATGGTACTCATTCGAGTCTTGGGACAAGCCGATGTATGAGTGGACGACACACTCCGAAGGTCCAATAGAAAGAGGTGTGCAAAGACCTTCTTTCCTGGATTTTGTCATACCTTGAAGAGGAGACGGGAACTCCTTTAAGATAGACTATGACAGAGGCAAGATTACTTGCCTTCCTCGTCCCCTCAAGGGATGAGTGGTGCGGCTGAAGAGTGGTTAGGGGCACTCGAGGGAGTCGGCCGGTGGATGGTCAATGGTTGAAGGATGCAGTGCCTACATCCGAGGGAATTGACGATGCCATGCGAATGCGGGGAGATACACCCATTTGAAGGATCTTGTAGGGATCCTGTTCTTGGAGACGATGGGGTGAAATGACCACTCACACATGTTCCATGAAACATGGAATGACTTAGTCATTTTGGATGCGACAAAAGGATTGAAAGATATCCGAAGGAGTCGGCCAACCGAATGGCCTGAAGGCGAAATGATCGTGTAGTATCCGAGTGTAGCTGGTCATGTCGGATAGATCTTGGGCGATATATAGGTCTACGAGAATTCGTAGTGATTCTGGTTCATGGGAGACCATATGGATGACTTGATCACTCGTACTATGGGGCATGAACGACATGACATAAGGATTGAAAGATATCCGAAGGAGTTGGCCAATAGAATGCCAAGTGGGTTGAAGAATGGTAATTGTCCGAAGAAGTCAGCCATGTCGGGTGGATTATTGGTGGTTCCCATATCCACGAGAATTCGAAGTGATTATGTTCCATGTTTGACGGCTTAGCTACTTGTACAATGGTGCATGGACGATGTTTGGACTGATGATGCGATATCGAAGATCAGTTTGGTGACTAATCGATATCCGAGGTCAGATTATGTCCCGCATCAATTTGGTGACTGATTGATAGACAACAAGGAAAGCCTAATCGATATCCGAGGTCAGTTCGTCAAGTACGGGCAACTTGCGAACAGGTGCAGGATTTGGAGCATGAACATTGAGTTGGTCTCCAAACTCAAGAAGTTGTTGAGACTGACAATGATTCTAGGGGGGGAGAGTTGTAGCGCCCTTACCTTGGAGGATGCCCAAATTCGAAAGTCCAATGTTAACGCAACGTAGTCGTACCAATTTTTGGGATGCTATGGCGGTTACATCCCGAGCCGATGGTAGATTGGTCAACTACCACATGGCGTGCATATTGGCAGAAGAGGACCTTGGTTGATGAGTGATTTCATAAGGATGGCAGCTGGTTCGAATTTGGATAAAGGTGGCATTGCTCAAAGGGTGTTTGTCCAAAGGGTGCAAGCAAACATGTGTGTTCACATTCACACTAGGCACCTTTTCATGAAAGGATGCATCCCAAAGTTGTCAGAATTATGAAGGGACACCATCCATGATAACTAAGAGGAAATTATGAGTCAATGGACTTTGTATGTTGACTTGAAGCCCAAATCTCAGATTTGAAGGGAGGAGCAGTTACATTATTGGGAAGTTAAGGAACTACTTCCTGGTAGCCTATAAAAGGCAGAACTTGGCTAGGCATTGGATATAGACATTTTGGCACTTGAAGAGTAGTCTTCTGGAGCATTGAATGAGTAACTAGTCCCTCTGAGTATGAAATATTTCCTATTTGCCTTCTCTAGTCAAAGAAGTGAGCGAGTGATCCTGTGAGAGCACAATTGGTGTTGTCGCCCTCCATTCCTTGGGAGAAATGACTTGAACCTCTAAGTGAAGGAAGGTGTCAGCCAACTTTGGAGTTCCGCTCCAGACAGTGGGCCAAATTGTACTCATGAAAGCCATCCAACATCCACTCCTATACGACCTTAGCAGTTGCATGCCGGAATTTAAAATGAACATCATTGCACAACTTCCCTACTTTCAATTCGTAGTAAGTATACATTACCCCCTCGCCCATAGATGCAATGAAGGAGCCATCAGTATTGAACGTGACCCAATGAAGCGCGCGGGGGGGGGGGGGGGGGGGGGGGGGGGGGGGTCTTCGGGGTAAATTGCCTCAGGAGCGTGGGCCAAAGTGTACTCATCAAAGCCAACCAGCGGCCACTCTCATATGATCTTAGAGGTTGCATGCTGGAAATTAAATGAACATCATTGCGCAACTTCCAAATCCCCCAAAGAGAAAAAGAGAAGATGGAGAGGAGAAGGGGCTTGGACCGATGATCCATACTAGCTACCTCATGAACTAAGGAGCCAAAATCTCATAAATGAATAAACTGAAATGAAAGGTGAGATTAACTTGATATTCCAAATTTGATGGGTGAAGGTGCAATGAAAAAAATAAATGGTGGTTTGCTTCCAAAGCATGCCCACAGAGGGAGCAAGAAGGATCAATGACATTGTTAAATTGACATATATAATCAAGAGTGGGATGTTTACAATGAAGAAGTTTTCAAAAGAAATGATGGATCTTAGGGGGGATGGAAATGCTCCAGATCACACTCCACGGTGGCCCTCCAACTACAAGTGTCGGCAGGACACGACGACACACATAATTGTACATCGATTCAGCATTAGGAAGTCCATGAGTATTTGTCACCCAAACCCATGCATTATCTCAGGCATAAAAAGGCACATAAATATGAGAAATAATCTCACAAAGAGAGACCAAAGAAAACATGAAGTCGAGCAATGTCTCAAGAGCAGTTGATAATATCATGGGCAACCGTCAAGTCAATAAAGTCAATGTCCATGATAATGAACATTGGAGTCCAGTATAGTGGGGTGGAGAGAACCCAAGGGTCATCAAGAATGGAAGTGCAAACGCCATTTCCAATCTGCTTGGCAAAGCCCTCGCGAAGATAATGGACAAAATTAATGATGAGTCTCCAGGACCAAGCGGGCGAAGAGACCGAATTGGGGAAGGACCAAAGAAAACATGAAGTCGAGCAATGTCTCAAGAGCAGTTGATAATAGTATGGGCAACTGTCAAGTCAATATATTCAACTAGTATAATTGGGTGGAGAGAACCCAAGGGTCATCAAGAATGGAAGTGCAAACGCCATTTCCAATCTGCTTGACAAAGCCCTCGCGAAGATCATGGATAAAATTAATGATGAGTCTCCAGGACCAAGCGGGTGAAGAGACCAAATTGGGAGACCAGAGAGAGAATTTGCTGTAGTTATTAAAAACTAAATTAACCCAAGGGAAGTGATGGTCATTAAGTAGCTGAAGGATTAGAGAACACTGAATGGTCTTATTATTTTGAATACCCAAACCTCCTCTGATTTAGGAAGCTGGACAGTGGCGAGATCCGCTTACCATTGCCCGAGTCCCAAAAGAATGATCGAGAGCAACGATCAATTGAGACGATAATGCCGGAGGAAAGGTGCAAGGATCCCAGCGAATAAACAGACAAGGTAGAAATAATAGATTTAATTAGAATAGTGCGGCCAGCTAAGTTAATGAGCTTACTATTCCATCCACCTAGCTAAGTAAGTGTCTTCATGATGAACAAAATGGTTGGGTTTGTCTAAGAATTGTGCAAGAACACACACAAGTAAAAATGCCCCCAAAGCCTTGGGAGATCATTGTGATTGATGGAAAAATTAAATAGGGTACAAAATTAAAGAAGATGAATTAGTGTGAGCTTGCATTATTCTTCTTGCTTGGGAGTTGTGGTTGTCATTGTCCTTCATTTTTTCTTCACTTCCGTTTTTATTTTATTTTTCTTTTATAGCCGGCTTTTGATTTTTGAAAAGCGATATTGATGATCTAACTCGCATGGTGCTAATTATTATGTGTTCGGTGCACAGAGGCTGGCCTAACATTTCCATTTTTATTATTTCCCCGGTTGTGGTTTGTAATAAAATAATCTTCATGACCCTATTTGGATGAGAACTAAATGCTAAAACTTGGCCTACTTCTGCCAAGTAGCACTTCAAATTCACGTGGCCCCATCGAAACCAAAATTCTAGTCAATGCATGAAGTTCCAATAAATTCTGATAAAAAAATTATCTATCGCATCTAGAATTTGGAAGTTCCGCCTTCTCCTTGAACTCACCCACATCATTCCTGTTCTTTCTTCTTCTTTTTTTCTTTTTTTTTTTGCTTTTAGCATATGATTCTTCTTTTATCTATTAGTTTAATAATAATATATATTATACATGTATATATATGTTATATATATACATATATTATAGGGTTATTTCCATAAACCTCCCCTAAACTATCACGATTTTTTACATCTAACCCTAAACTACGAACTTATTTTTTTATATCCCTAAACTATCACAATTTTTCACTTTAGTCCTTCGTCTACTTTTTTATTACATTTTTCGTTACTTTTGATTTTTTTTCATTTATGAAAAGACTAAATTACTCCTCCCTCCATAACACATCACATAATAAATACAAAAATGAAAATGAAAAAAATCGAGATAAGGGTAATTTAGTCTTTTTTATAAATGATAATTTTTTTTACCACTTTAATCATTCCAATGATTTTTTATATTTGTTATTTCATATTTTTCTAGAGGGGGTGGGGGTAATTTAGTTTTTTTATAAATGAAAAAAAATAAAAGTAATGAAAAAGATAACAAAAATGAACAGGAGGACTAAAGTGAAAAAGTCACGATAATTTAAGGATATAAAAAAATAAGTTTATAGATTGAGGTTAGATGTGAAAAATTGTGGTAGTTTATTAGAGGTTTATAGAAATAACCCTATATTATATTATATATGTATGTATATAATTACTTATTTAAATTTGCATTATCACAAAAATGATAAAAAAAATTTATTTATATCTAACAGCAAATAAGTGTTTTATTAACTATTTATTATAATTAACTTAGTATTACAGCACAATAAAATTAACAAAACATATTATTAAATAAAAATTTATTTATTTTCTTAATTATTTATTATTCTTTAACTAGTATTATAGTGTAGTAAAATATTATTAGCTAATAATTCCTGTTAATATTATTTATTAAATTATTTAGTCTTACATTAACTACAATGCAACATCAAATGAAACAAAAATTGGTGGAGTTCTAGTGCCCATCCAAACACCATAAAAAACTTTCTTAGTCGCTGCAAATTTTCGCTCGGCAAGAATAAAACCATTGGAACTTTGGCAAGAACAGCATGGGTGCTGCATAAGGTGGATGCATTCAGTTTAATCTTATATAAACTACGGGCTCATTATGTCATATACTTCAGGTAGATGTCCTCTTAAAGAAAATATACAAAAAAAAAAAAAAACACTGCATACGTGAACCCAAGTAAGCATGTAACGTTCAACAGTGATTTTTTAATAAAACTAATAGGAAAAAGGGGGACTCGGTCTCCTTCCCCTCATCTTTTTTTTTACTATTTATTATTTATATATTATATAGTAGATAATTATATCACGCGTACATGCATATATTTAAAAAAGAATTTATATAGCTTTCACTACGTAAGATGATATTGGGGGTTAAAGAGATTATTTTGTTATTTTTTTTTTTACAAATTGCGGGACTATTTTATCACGAATTAACCAAGTTTAATTAAAACGAGAATCTTGGTTAAAATTTAACGGCGTGATTATTTTACCACATAGAGATTAGAAATTAAACGTTAGATCCGTTTGATGGTGACTATCTTCTCGTGGAGAAAATTAGTTTGTCAACTAATACTTAATTATGAAAATTTAAGGCCGACAAGAGATGATTTAAAAGAGTGGTGAACCCTTTTTTTTTTTTTTTTTACATTCAAAGGACAAGCTTGATGCATTCTTCGCCGGTGCTGCTGAGGGGCTTTTCGGGAGCGAGTAGGATGAGGCTGAGTTCGGAAGCGAGGAGGAGGAGGAGGTCTTCGGCGCTGGCGATGCGGCCGACAGTTGTGGACTAAAGCACAAACAGAAGCGAGGAGAGGAGAAGAGTAGAGAGAAAGAGGCAAATCAAATGATCTTTTTCCAATTGAACAAAGAGCGTCCTCTCTTGATCCGTCATTCACTTTAAATCAGACAGTCTCTGAATCTATGCAATAGGATTTCTACCCAATGGAGCATAAACATTAAATTCTTTTATTTTTAATGTTCTTCAATTTTTAATACTTACCTTTTTATATTTGTAACTTAACGTCCCGAAGTTTGACGTCACTCAATTTTATAATTCAATTATGAATTTTCTTAACTTTAATCAGTCAATATTGACTTATATAAACGGAAGACTCATTTACAATAAATTTTATAATATGCGAAAGCTATTTATACAATATCCAATAATTTATGGGTTATGATTCACGACTAATCCTATATTCATGTGCATGTCACCCGTCAAAAGAGCTACCAATTGTCTCATCATTGTCATCATCTCGTCTTGCATGGATCCAAGTATAAGGGCAAAGCCCAATGAGAATACACTCAATACGTGGAGCACTTACAATAAATAGCAATATGAACCATATATCAATATTCATAATATCTATTAATTTTATGAACAATCTATAGTCCATAATCAATGGTATGATTAACAATAAAAATCTATGCTATAACAACTATTGATAAAAAATAAGCAATTGATTAATTATAATAATTATCTATACCATCAAATTAAATGATGATCAATCAATATCAACCGCTTCTATTATCAATTATCATGAATCAATAATTCAATTAGCCAAGATCAATAAAGGTTATATTTAACGATTACCAGTTATCTATATATCAAGCATAAAGGCTACAATCTATTATCCATCATCCATGAAGGCAAAATCAATAGTCCATTGATCACTAAGGCGAAATCAATTATCAATCAGTTGCGAGAGCACAATTCAATTATCCATCAATCTAATACAATCGTTCATTACCATAACGGTTATCATACGATTGTCAATTATCTTTTCTTCAATCACAAAGGGTGCAATACAATTATCAATATCATAAATATCACAGTATGATTGTCAATTAATCAATTATTTATTCTTTATTCTTTAACCATCAGAGTAAATATCATAAATCGCAAAGGGTGTTAATACTATAAATGTCACAATATAATTGTTCAATTATTTATTTAATCTTTGGAGTTACCATACGAATTATAAGGTTGTGTCGAGAGTTCTCATTCATTAAGGGACATCATGCCGCATAGGGTCAATCAATCATAAAGGTCGCAATAACAAAGCATGATGACTCACGATTTTCATCTTTTATCTTGTTTACTTATGATATTTATTTTTATCAATTTATTCATTTGACGTTATTTCAATTTGAAGTAACGTCATGAAAACATATCAACCATGTCATATCAATTAGGTATCAATTAATAAATCAATACATTTATGATCAATAACCATTTTTATTGATTTCAATTATCCATTATCAATAAATAATATGTAAATAATTATCATCAATTCAATCCTGAACAATAAAGTCAATTATCAATGCCCATAAAGTCAATGATCAATATTAATCTTAATATGATTAGGAAAATCAATATAATAAGCATCACAAATAACCATAATCAATAACACAAAAAATAAATATTCTATTAACTAAACTCGAGTTGAGCGGGGTGAAACCCATATCGTGTTCTATTCAATTACTATTCAACTCAATATTCACAATGGAACTTAGACTGGATCGCAATATTCTCAATATTCAACTCAATATGTCCTCTTCATACTCAATATTCATGTATATTTTTATTTGACTTTCTTACGGCAAAAAGTTTTAAAAGAGACGTTAAAAAATTCAGCCTATCTTTTTTAAAATATTCAAGTTTGGAATATAATAGATGGAATACTTGATTTAATGCATGAAAAATGAAAAAAAATGCACATGAATACTTTGCTACAAAATTTTAAATTCCTCCAGTTAAATCGAAACGATACCTTTCGTAAGTATGCATGAGTATGAGTTTACCTCTTTGTAATTTCAGTCTTTCGAGTATAATCATATTCCAATTTTGTTACATCAATAATTTCTCAAGTCTCACTTTTATGGTTGTCATCATTATCCACTTTATCAACTATCGTTGATTTTTTTTAAAAAAAAAGAAATTGCTAGCTAAGCAAATATTCTCTCACCTAGTCACCAAATATAATTTAAACCACAATAAAAAGAAATAGGGCCACTCAAACTAATGTGCTATAAATATTATAACGTAAGGAGGAGAAAATGGACGAATTGGCACGAGTGTAGTTTGCATCGTCCCGAAGTGACTATCACCCTCTTTATTTTCTTTTCCAATTTTATTTTATTTATGTTAATTTATTATACATTATTTATTTTATTTTATTTTATTTTTTAAAGTGTTGTATGTCATCTCTCATTTATCGATTTCCGATAATGCGGACGAGAAAGAAAAAAAATATCAATTATTAGGGACAAGAAATGTACGAGAACGTCGTCCTTTGTGCACGTGTAAACGCTAAGCAATATATAAGTGTGTGCAAATGTAACAATAGGAGATATATATATTATATATGCACTGTTCGTGGTTTATAAATGTTGGAGTAATTGTGTAGCATTATATATATACATCATCTTTGTACCAAAAATATATTTAGTAATTTTGATGGGAAAAAGGAAATTAAAATAAAATATATTGATTATTAAAATCTTGAGGGCTTATGCACCAACTGGCACCACGCCAGTGCATACGCCAAGGCAGTCGCCTACTATATAAGAACCCAACAACCCTCCCGAGAGCCGAGAAGGAGGAGAGAGAGAGAGAAACAAGAGAAAGAGGAGATAGAAAGAGGAGAGAGAGAAAGAGGAGAGAACTCATGGAACAAGGTCTGCTCTGCAAGGAGCAGAGGGATGCGGACTTGCAAGCGAAAGGACCGCCGTCTTCGACGCGGTGGCGCCGGGATCTTGTCATATCGGACGCTAGGAGGCTCCTGTACGTGGCCGCGCCCATGATGGCGGTGAGCACGGCGCAGTTCATGGTGCAGGTGGCGTCGAACATGATGGTCGGCCACCTCGGCGAGCTCGACCTCGCCAGCGCCGCCCTCGCGACGTCCATCACCGGAGTCACCGGCTTCAGCCTCCTCGTAAGCTCTCCACTTCTCTCTTAATCAATCGTTCATTCTGTTTCGCCGGGGACACACCGTCAAGCAGCGTCTCCGTGTGGGTAGTTCGGGTTCCGGAGGAGTGTTCGCCGGCGGCGGAGCAGGGGTATTATTTCGTTGTCGGGGGAGGTCTCCTTCCGGCACTGTGATCTAGGGCTAGATGGCAGGGATGAGGATGAACAAAAAGTTGGGTGTTATTTTTTTATTTTCATTTTGTTTTGTTCTTCTTGTCCTTTCTTTTAAGATTCTGAGGAGAGTTGAGTGCTATATAATATATATATCAGAAAAAAATATTATAGCACACGAACAAATATTCATACGTTAATATCAAATCACACACAAAAGTTTGGATGTTTTCGTGAAGTCATGTTCTATTCTAAAAGTATTAATAGCAAAAAGAATTGGGTGCTATCATATTTATGTTATCTTTTACAAAAAAATTAAAATATGCATGTGCGAGAAAATATGTATGATCATAGAGGATGCAGAAATTTGGGACTGTATGTTCTTTTTTAGTGGTAGATTTTTTTTTAAAAAAACATGTGAAGAAGGCTGCTCTGTTCTGAACCATGTGCTCCTAATTAATGATGCTATTGAATGATACTATTGCTGTTAGTGATGACATCTGTGGCCAACTATTTCCTTTTATTGTCTGTGGCATTGATGGATCGATCATATCTCCCAAATATTTGCCAATATATAATGAAGCTTGTCCTTTTTTCTACATCAATCACAATATTTATTAAGAATATTAATTGTGACGCATTTCAAAGTTCAATTTTCTGATGACCAGAAAAAAATTGTTTCCTTACAATCCAATTATAGAAACCTTCTTACCAATCAATGCTGCGTCAATAAACTTGTCTCTGCAGTTTAATGAAGATTTTCATGTCTCAACCAATGTACAATCAGGGTTTGTCTTTTTTTTATTTGATATAGGACTTCTAACGTATTCTGATGTGTGTGCATGATTAGCATCCACAAATCAACATTTCATGACCTAAATTTGAAGTTTTACTTCCTAAGGAATTTGATGCATTGGGCAGTGATACTTAATATTTTCAAAAGAAAAGAGGAAACAAACTAAGCAACTTACACCTTTCTTACTACTCCATGACTTAGCAGGAAATTTTTGGTAGGTGTGTAGGTCGTCATATCATTATTTTTGTCCATTCACTCCCTGTGTCAATTGTCAAGTAATAAAAGAAGCAATGAAAGAAAGATGATTTCACAAGAGTACATCTTGATACATAGATTAAGTTTATGCAATACTAACTCATGTATCTATAGGTATCTCCTAAATCTTCAATTGACGTCTTGCTACTATATAATCCTTTTATTTGTTTTGCATGCATGTCTTTGACGTTGTTATTATCCTTTGTTTCTGATCTCTGGATATTCCATTAGGACCTCATGAAAATTCGAATATGCATATCCCCATGTTTGAGTTCATACTCGGATTGACATGAAAATGTTGGCTCATCAAGTAAATTAACCTGCAGCTAGGAATGGCGAGTGGCCTGGAAACTCTATGTGGACAAGCCTATGGAGCAGAACAGTACCAGAAGGTAGGAACGTATACATACAGAGCCATATTCTCTCTTCTGGTGGTTTGCCTTCCGCTCTCTGTCATGTGGATCTCATTGGGAAGTCTCCTGAGGTTAATAGGCCAGGATCCTCTAATCTCAGTGGAGGCTGGAAAATATGCGACATGGATGATTCCTGGCTTGTTTGCTTATGCCATTACTCAACCTCTGCTAAAGTTCCTTCAGTCTCAGAGCCTGATTCTCCCTATGCTCCTAAGCTCCACTCTCACACTTTGCCTTCACATCCCACTTTGTTGGGCATTTGTGTTCAAAACAGGCTTGGGGAAAGTTGGGGCAGCTCTGTCTATAAGCCTATCATATTGGTTGAACGTCTTGATACTGGGAGTTTACATAAAGTACTCGGATGCATGCAAGATGACACGCGCACCACTTACAAGGGAAGCATTTAGAGGGATTAATGAATTCGTGCGGATAGCACTACCATCTGCAATGATGATATGGTAATTTGTTGATTATCATTACTGCTACCTGAATATTCTGATTTTCATTGTTGTTTATTTAGCATGCAACAGTCTTGAATGGTGGTCCTTTGAGATGCTTATCTTGCTTTCTGGGTTGTTGCCCAATCCAAAGCTGGAAACCTCCGTCCTCTCAATCTGGTATATGACATTGTGCAGAATATTTCGTTTTTGCAGTCATCTAGATAGTGGACTTATATTGGTTTCTGATTGAACAGTCTCAATAGCATCAGTCTTCTCTACACTGTACCTTATGGACTTGGTTCAGCTGCAAGGTAACTCTGAAATCCTTCCCAGTGCACGAATGGATGAATCTTGATAATAGATTTATTCCTTTTAACTTTGAAAACTTTTCAATATATATATAGTACGCGTGTGTCGAACGAATTGGGTGCTGGAAATCCTGAAGGTGCGAAGTTAGCTGCATGTATCGCTATGCTTCTTGCAGTTTGTGAAGCTGCTCTTGTGAGTGGAGTCCTTCTAGGCATCCGTCACATTTTTGGTTATGCCTATAGCAATGAGAAGGAAGTCATAGATTATGTTAACCAAATGGCTCCTCTGATCAGCATTTCAGTTGTTGCTGACAGCATACAAGGAACCCTCTCAGGTATCTTATACTTTCTTTCTGAGCTTATATTGGCTGAAATCTGCAATCTGTTATATGATACTAACACGAGCAGGTGAATCCACAAAATGTGCTTGGATTCATCCATTTATCATTGTCAACAACAACAACAACAACAAAGCCTTATCCCACTAGGTGGGGTCGGCTACATGGATCATACGACGCCATTCCGCTCTATTAGTAACCAAACCTTTCGGTATATTATTCACCAATAGATCTTGCTCTATTAGTTCGCCAAGTGTCCGCCTTGGCCTCCCTCTCCCTCTTTTAATCGGACTCCAGATTATTTGATCTACTCTTCTTACTGGCGCATCTAGTGGTCTTCTCTGAACATGACCAAACCATCTCAAACGATTCTCTACCATTTTCTCACTAATAGGAGCCACTCCGACTCGTTCACGTATATGGTCATTCCTAATCTTATCTAATCTTGTATGACCACACATCCATCTCAACATCCTCATTTCGGCTACCCCCACTTTACGTTCATGTTGTCCCTTCATAGCCCAACATTCACTACCATATAACACTGCTGGCCTTTATAGCAGTACGATAGAATTTTCCTTTAACTTTATTGGGTACTTTTCTATCACAAAGAACTCCAGTGGCTTTCCTCCACTTACACCAACCAGCTTGAATTCTATGATTAACATCGTCATCAATCTCACCATCTTGTCTTACAATTGATCCTAAATATTTAAACTTTGTCACTTGAGGAATTATATCCTCCCCTAACCTAACTTTCAAATCGTCTCTAAGTTGTTTATTTGTGAAATTGCTATGCATATATTCTGTTTTATTCCTACTTAAACGAAAACCCTTTGACTCCAACGTATTTCTCCATATTTCCAATTTTGTATTAATCTCTTCTCTTGAATCCGCTAAAAGTACTATATCATCCGCAAATAGCATGCACTTAGGTACCTCCTCTGTGATACTCTCGGTTATAGCATCGATAACTAAGTTAAATAGATACGGGCTTAAAGCTGATCCTTGATGTAGGCCAATTCCTATAGGAAATTCATTTGTCTCACCTCCGGGTGTCCTAACCCTAGTCAATGCCCCATCGTACATATCTTGTATTACCTTAATGTAGGCAACATTCACCCTCTTCTTTTGCAAGGCTTTCCAAAGTACATCCCTTGGTACCCGATCATACGCCTTCTCTAAGTCAATGAAAGCCATATGTAAGTCTCTTCTCCTACTTCGATACTTCTCCATCATCCCCCTTAGTAAATAAATCGCCTCTGTAGTGGATCTTCCTGGCATGAACCCAAATTGTCTCTCAGAAATACTAGTCTCCATTCTCAATCTATGCTCAATCACTTTTTCCCATAATTTCATAGTGTGACTCATAAGTTTAATCCCTATATAATTTGCACAATTCTGAATATCCCCTTTATTTTTGTAAATAGGAACTAATGTACTTAATCTCCAATCATCAGGCATCTTTTTCGACCGTAAAATCTCATTAAATAGTTTACATAACCACAACACACCTTTTTCTCCTAAACATTTCCAAACTTCAATCGGTATACCATCCGGTCCAACGGCTTTACCATTCTCCATTTTCTTAAGAGCTTCGCTAACCTCCGAGACTCTAATTCTACGATAAAATGACCTATTAAGCTCACATTCGCTGACTGTCAAGTCCTCCAAATCACAACGCGAACCTTCACATCCATCATTAAATAGCTTATAGAAATACTCTTCCCATATGTTCTTAATATCTCCTTCAGTAACTAAAATCTTGCCAACTTCATTTTTTATGCATCTTACTTGATCCAAATCTCTCGACTCCTTCTCTTTGTTCCTTGCAATCTTGTAAATCCTTTGTTCACCCGCCTTTGTCCCTAACTCCTTATAAAACCCCTCATATGCTTTAGCACGAGCATCACTAACTGCCTTCTTAGCCTCCCTTTTCGCCAAACGATACTTTTCCCAATTGTCAGAACTATTGTCCAAGTGTATCGCCTTGAAACAATTCTTCTTATTACGCACCTTTTCTTGGACCTCCTCATTCCACCACCAAGTCTCCTTATCTCGTGGTCCAAAACCTTTTGATTCTCCTAAAATGGCTTTAGCAACCATTTCAACCTTTTTTGCCACATTCTTCCACATGATACTAGCATCTCCTTCTAACTCCCACACACTTTCCTCTAATAACTTACTTCTAAAAGTCTCTCGCTTCTCCCCCTTTAACTGCCACCACTTGATCTTTCGATCAAAAACTGTTCGGGATTTTGGTTTTATACATTTTATTTGCATATCAAGAACTAACAATCTATGTTGTGTAGTCACCCCATGCCCAGGAATTACTTTGCAATTAGTGCAACGTCTTTTATCAGTATTTCTTATCAAGAAAAAATCGATTTGAGACCTATGAGTTCCACTTTTGTATGTGATTAAATGTTCCTCTCTCTTCCTAAAACAAGTGTTGATAATCTTAAGGTCGTATGCTAAAGAAAAATCAATAATAGTTTGTCCTTCCTCATTCAACTCCCCAAAACCAAAACCACCATGAACCCTTGCATGTGGTCCTGCCTCTTTACCAACATGTCCATTAAGGTCTCCCCCAATATAAACTTTCTCGGTTGTTGGTATACTTTCAATCAAACCCTCCATATCTGCCCAAAACTTCTCCTTGAGATGTGATTCTGCTCCTACTTGAGGTGCATATGCACTAATAATGTTCATAGTCTCCTTTCCAACAATTACTTTCACGGATATGATTCGATCCTCAATCCTTTTAACTTCCACAACATTCTTCCTCCATTCTGCATCCGCGATAATACCAACACCATTCCTTCCATTTACCTTACCTGTGTACCAAAGTTTGGAACCATTTAACCTAATCTCTTTACTTCCCTCTCCTACCCATCTAGTTTCTTGCAAGCATAAGATACTAATCTTACGCTGGTCCATTACTTGTGCCACCTCGAGGCGCTTCCCATTCAACGTCCCAATGTTCCAAGAACCTAATCTGACCTTAGTCTCATGAACTAGCTTCTTTAACCGCCTCCGTCCATTAGAGTGCGGTAGCCCTTGCTCATTTAACACTGCATTCAGGCGAGGATGCAGCGGCTCTTGCTCTCTTATCACTGTACCCGAGCTGTACAGCGCGTTACTTACGGGTAACGACCTAGCATTAACACAATATATTCGTTGATCCATGTTCATAAGATTCGACATGATTTTATGTTGGCTGTCGGGGCCTAACACAACCCTCCTCCTTTATCCGGGCTTGGGACCGGCTATAAAATATAGGCGGAGTTCCATTTATCATTGTCGTTGTTATTATTTTCATTTCAAGTTACCTTGGACTGATTCGAATTGATAGTCTTTGCAGTTACTTAATAACTTGCAGAAGCCCTTCCATAATTACTAGCGCTGTTGTTCCGTTGACTCGGGTTGTGAATCAGTCATTCTGGAAATTAACTAAGCTGATTCATGGAACTATTTTCTTCACAAATATGAAAGCATAAAGATGCAATACAGCTATTGTGCATGTTGAACTTAAGAGCACTTTGCTATACCAAAAAAAAAAATTATGGTAATAGTTGGTATAGATTTCCTCGACATTGTCTTTTGTTTTATTTGCTGTGGATCTTCCATGGGATGAACCATTCTAGCACGTAAAGAATGTTGAAGTAACAAAGAGATTGACTTGTAATAATGGGATAATCAAGCCATCTTTGATGCTAGAAGTGTTACTGAGGTCTTCTCTTTCACATGATAACAAGAAAAACCTGGTTTGTCAGGTATTGCCCGAGGATGTGGATGGCAGCACCTGGGTGCTTATGTCAACCTTGGTGCATATTATTTGGTTGGCATCCCAATAGCTGTTGTCTTGGCATTCCAATTGCAAATTCGAGGAAAGGGGCTTTGGATTGGCATACTCTGTGGGTCTATAACACAGACAATCCTCTTGGCTATCATAACCGTCTTCACAAATTGGCACAAGCAGGTACTTAGATCTCTTTGTCTTAGCCTGCAGTACTTGAAATCTTTATTAGCGCTAAGAAATTAATCAGGAAGGTTCAAATAGATACCATTACATTTCCAAATCACAAGGTGACTATGAAGACTTTAGATAGTACTTCAAAGAACAAATTTAAGTATCCAATTAAGAGAATGAAGAGATTGAAACTTAATTGTTCTACCTTAATGCCAAATCATTTGCAGGCTAAGATGGCAAGGGAAAGAATATTTAGCTAGATGCTGTCATCGTAAAAGAATTTCTTCTAGAGAATCAACAGAGAGATTTGATGATCAGCTCGACGTCGCAATTCCTGGTCGTCTCGTGATATGAAAGGGACATGGTGGAGATCCATCAAAATTGTGGAAAATCTTGACAAGATTGAACCACGATAATTTTTGTATGCTTTTGCTTAATTAGGCAATGATTACTTGATGATGTTACCATAATGTGGTAAATATCTGCAGGAGAGTTACGTGGATGTACTTTGTAAGACGATTACATATGATCTAGCTATGTTAGTATGGTCTCCCGCAATGTGGTCAAAAGTAACACAATATGCGTCTTGATAGGGTGCTCTATGGTCGTTCCTAAAAACTTAATATCATTCTTTTCTTCCTTTACTTTTTCTTACACACAATGTGACAACTCAAAATAGGATGCGTTATGCTTCTCATTCTTTTTGTATGCTTGTTGTTCTGGTATTACATTACTCATTATTTATCATTTTGAATCCTAATGCGGCACATACTAAATATGATTTATAAAAGTCATATAATGAATTTATGGTGATCACTAAATTTAAGTAATTTATCTGTTAACTAACGGTTATAAGAAATAAAATATGAAAACGTAATAATTGTAAGAATCACAAATATTAAGTTGATCATGTAATGTTTATTTTGATGAAAGTATTTTATCTTAAAAGTAAAGAATGGTTAACTCATTTATTCTTTTACTCGTTATTGTAGCAAAGTAAAGATAAAAATTGTTTTAGTACAATGACATTTTTTAGAATGGTGACATGGTGGAGCTAGGGCTTAGTTGCTTTTAAAACCAAAATCCAATCCAACTAGCTCATGTTGCAACCTAAAATTTTCTCTTCTTGATTATTTTCTTTATTATACAAATCTTAAATGTTTATCATTTATCAATTTAACATGCCGAAAGAATTTAATTTAAAATGAAATAATTTTATACATATAACTTTCTTTTTTATTTTGAATTAAGAAATGAATATAAAAAATTTAAATAGCTTTCTTAATTTGTAAAGAAATATAAATCGTCTAATTATACGGTGGCGATATCAATACAACTATAGATATTACCAAACATTACCAATAAACAAACATATGTAACACTGATAACGATACTATTTTGAAACTAAACATTACAAAAATAATACTATTTTAAAACTTATTATTAACAAAACACATGTTTCGAACGAACATGCCAAGAAATAAATCAATTGTATTACTGCAAGGCACATGGCTTGTAACAAAAGTGATACAAGAAAACGTGACGTGATCAGCTACTTTACAGCGGCTTGCAACCGTGGCAAGCAGCTAGCTACTAGAGGCAAGCAGCTAGCTACGAGAGGCAAGAAGCGGAATAGGCCTCGCCGATTGAGAACGAAGAATATTCCTCGAGTACTCGATCCATCCAGTACAGCACACCAAGGGACGAAAAGAATTTCAAAATAACAAAACCTTGCGTATTCGAAGCCACTATTAGTATTTACATAACCTAGAAGGCTAATTTTGAACAATTAACATGTTCACTGTTCGTGAACATTGACCAAAAGGGACTTACGATTTAAGATTTGGAGAAACTTCCTTTTTACATCTGCAATTATCGTTTAGAACTGAGTTTGTCTCTTTCTTTAATTTCATCAATAATGCCACGGTAGAATTGCCATGAAGGATTAGTATCTGATATAGCTTCTTGACCAAATCACCATGTGTACATCTTTGTACATGATAGGTGATATCAGTCAACAAGAACATTGAATTCGCTAAAAAAGAAAATATGCAAGAGTCATGCCTTGAGTTGGTATCATATGAGAACGTCATCTTAATTAGGCATTAAACATTTGATCAAATTTTGTCAACCAAAATCTAGATCGAACAATATCACTCTCTGATAAAAAAGATAAAATTGAGTAACTTTGTTTTTTTTTTATTTGTTTCTTTGGGAATGATTATTGTGTTGCAAGGAGAAAGACTGTTTTGTTTTAAAATGATATGTAATTTTTTAACCTTTTAAATCTTAATTGAGTTACCATCTACGTTCTCCTAATCATGTTTATGATTTTGATTTCAATCATGTGTGACTAAAGGTCCTTTGTTTTGGGGCTAGATGGAATTTAGGGATTGCTAATTGATTTATTTTAGGGATTTCTATGAAATAAATTTCTTTTTCTTAATGCTACATGAATGATAGATCCAAATGCATTAGTTACTCATTTAGATTAATCTAAGTTATCAAGTGATGAAAATCATTTTGTTTATCTACTTGCCTCATTAAGTGAGATATAATTTCATGTCTTAAAAGTACGCATCAGTAATATTGTTCACTATTGCTTTTGATTTGAATGCAATTAGGTCAATAGGATAGGACATGAGAGTGCTGATTCATTGTGTCTAATTAGAATTAGATTACCTTGAAAAAGGATTTTATAATAATAGAGTTGATCAAGAATATATTGTATAGTGTCTTTTTCCTTTTACCGATTGATTCTCATCAACTCAAACCCCTATAATATTTTATTTCATTGATTGGACAATGCAATTATCTTTTAGTACCTTAACCACAATTTCAATTAGATATACTCTTTAGTGCATTTATCTTTTTTTTTCTCTCTCCCTATGGGTATGATCTTTTATTAGTGTACAAGACTTTGTGCACTTGTGAATTTCTTATCATTTACCTCCATTTAGTACAACCTCAATTGGCCATATTATTTGTAATAGTTGTATAAGTCCTTCATACTCGTTCACTTATTTTTTGAGTTACTTTTCTTAGAGTTCAAATGATGTCCCTTCTCCAGGAGGCATATTCTTGCATGCAAAGGGAGAACAAACATTGCTTGAACAGTAACATGTTAGATGGAAATTTTGTGATGCACCAAATTTCAAGCTTTGATCGTATATAAAAAATATTTCTTCATTACATTTCTACACGTTATCATAAGTGCATTGAGCATACCTATTATCTTCACATCATCCACACCAATGAATTGCTACCTCTTCCTAATCCACCTCGAACTTCAGTCATCTCTGGCACCAATTGGATCCTACTAATGCTTGTCCCGAAACCTCATCAAGCCCAGAGTACCTCTACGGATCCCAACAGCTCTCTTGAAAACTCTGACCATCAAGACCTCCAACATGCCCCCACTACTTCTGTATGCAGGTCACTGGACGCACCACCAGCAACAGACCCACTGCCCACTGAAGACATCGCTTCATCTCCCGTTAATGAACCACAATCGGAATATCCAGAACAGTCACAAGTAAGTCCTTCTCCGGATTCTCCTTCGCCGCTAAATTCTTCCCCTCTTGTGCAGGAAGAATTCCTCGTTTCTGATGAAGATGAAGTCCCAGTTTCCAAGAAGAAAATTGTTGGCTCTATCGTCGCCCACCAACTTCAACAAAATAAATCCTTAGCGTGCCAGCTCAAGCTACTACGTAAGTGACAAAAGAAACAGGTGGTTCTACTATAGGACATCGATGCCAAATTGGAGATCCTACTAGCCTCCAAATTCTCCCCTCCAATTAATACTCCTAGTCTCTCCCATTCTTATTCCGACACCAGGGACAGTGCAAGTGATAGGTTTAGAGGAGCCAATGGTATGGTCTTTGAACTCTTATTATTTAAATACCATACCACTATTTTGTTGTGAACATCATTATCTGATAGTGGACTTTGGACCCTCATGAACTGAATAGCCCCCTTATCTCATATAGTTATCAAAGGATATTTCTCTCAGGTCGAAAATACTTGCTTAAAAAAATTTTCTCATTACTGAAATAATTGCAAAACCCTCCAAGAAATAGTTAGAGAGCATGAGGAACTGATTAGTCACTGACACAAGACCTCTGTGAACAACATATTTTAGACATCCCTTCACTGAAAACTGTTAAAGTAAATTAAACCCTCTAGGTTGAGTCAAAGTGATGATTACCCATCTGGAATATACTATCAATTCTCTAGTCTTAAGCATCCACAAGTATCTGCAGCTTTAAAAATTCCCAAAAGTAAAGTGAAGTATACATGAAATTGCATAAAGTTGAAACTACAAAATCCCTTACCCCATCTTAAAGTAAGAGTATCAGGAGGAGTAAAAATCTTTTTCAAAAATCTCTTGAGCTACTGCATGTAATATGCACGGCCACTATGTAATTACAGAGTTGTTGAGCATATTTTCATCCAAATGTTACTCTTACTCTAAGATTGGAGGAAATTTGAAAGAAAAAGGGAAAAAGTGAAAGTAAATTGTGAATGAAATGAATGAAACAAAATGAAATTGGAAGTAGCTGTATGTCTAAACTTCGAAAAGGATGCTTAAGCCTAGAGAGATTTATTATAGAAATTTTGGGAAGGATGCGATTGGGGGAATAGAAACCCCCTCTCAGAATCATTTCTTTAGTGACTCGACCTTGAGTGTGAATTTAAATCATATTAAAATGGGGTAAATGATGTCTAAACTATTATACATAAGGAGATCTTTGTTGTTATCGCTATTTCCTTTCCTCTTGTGGCCAATTCTTGCTGAATACTTTGCCCTAAATCTCTAACATTTTGCTTGAGAACAAACAAGGACTTAAGTGCGGGGGAATTTGATGGCTTGTAATTTTAGACCTACATTAACATGGAAAAAGCATCATATTTTCTCTTATAGTAAATGAAAAACAATTCGCACTACATGTATTTATCCCTTTTTTCAACATTCCAAGCCATCAATCATTTTTCGACCAATGTTTCCATGTTTTCCTTATATCAATCGATAATTCCCTTATCTGTCACATAGGTACAACAGTCTTTATTGAGCGATTAGCGAGACAAGTGAATGCGGCAAAAAGGGAGAGCGCGCAGCTTAATCAGATGAGTTTGGACCACAAGACAGGTGTCACCACCCGCATATACCTTCTGACAATATCGCAAGGAATCAAGAGGACAAGGCCTCACTTGGACACCTGTCGAAGATCGAACAACTAAAGGTGTTGATGGAGACAGGTGGCACAAATCGGAAAGAGGAGAACCAGAGAAAGAAGGATATAAAAAAGCAAAAGTCAGAGCATAGAAAGAGGCCGAAAGAGAAAATACCAGAAAGGAGAGTGAGGGAGAAAGATTGAAAACAATGAGGAGGAGGAGATCATCTTCAATCACTCAAATCAACAGGATGAACATTCGCTTTAATTTGCGCCTTCATTTCTACACGTTATCATATTGCATTAACTTTGTTAGATTGAAATTTAAGTTTAACATGTCTAACTAAAGCTTGTCACATGGAGCAGCAAAAAGCAAGAATGCATAGCATTGTCTACAACGAAGGCTGAATTTGTGGCATGTTCAGCCGCAGTGCAAGATGCCCTATGGTTAAAAAGATTCATTCAACATTTGCGATTTTCAGATGTTGCAATGAAAAAGGTGACTTTACATTGCGACAATCAAGCAGCGATTGCCTATGTGAAGTGTCACGACCCCGATTTAAACAGTGGTTTAAATTAGAGCTCGCGACTGATTATAGACGATCAAATAATAATTTTTTTAAAAAAAATTGCGCATAACTCCTCTATATAGTACAGGAGAGTGTTAACATGCATAATCAAATCACGCAATTTATATTCATTCAGAGCATGTAACAACCCTAGGATTTACACCACCATATAGTGATAAAAGATTTACATTTTATAAAATACAAAATTACTTTTCATACATAGCACATATCAAACTCTCTTCGTAGCTCAACAAAAGAATATGAGAGCTACAAATCTTCTATCTAACACGCGCGGTGGGACACATGACTTCTCAATACTTTAACAGCAAAAAGAATCAACACTCTGCTAAGACTGTCTTTCGCGCTCCCAAAAATTCTACTGATCTAAAAAAGTGTACAACATTATGAGCAAATAATAGCTCAGTAAGCTGATAACTCATAAGCTTTGTGTTACCATCTAATAAATTTGGGAAGACATAAATATACATGCATTAATCATAATATCAAAGTCAATATCATCATACATTTACTAAATACATATATAACAACCCAATCAAAATCATTGCACTCAATTTACATTCATCGTCACTTAAACATATCAAACATATGTATGCAATGTAATACTCTCATATGGATGCCAACTGGCCAGTGATCGGTAGATGAACTCTAGAGGTAACTTCCATCGTGATCAATGATGTAGCACTTAGCTCTATTCTACCTCATCCCTTTCGGGAAACAAATCATATAGCGATAGTTGAACTCTAGAGGTGGCCCCTACGGATTCTATAGATGGCCTCCATCGTGACTACTTACGATGTGGCACTTAGCTCTGCATGACACTTGGCTCCAGCCTATCTCATCCCATTATTGAATTTGTCTCTTTCTTTAATTTCATCAATAATGCCACGGTAGAATTGCCATGAAGGATTAGTATCTGATATAGCTTCTTGACCAAACGGATGATCTTTAACATAATGTTGCACATCATCAGCCATCGCCAACCCTTCTAAATAGCACCGAAGATCACCTTGTGGGCCTGTAATAGTACAGAGAGTTAAACAACCTGTCACAGTAAACTTATTATAGAAACAGTGTATTACATGTCAAACGTACCTAAGCAATCATCATTCTCCATACGGAAATGATACGGGACAGGGAAGATGGCAGTATGCGGCTGTCAAATGTTAATGCGTCATAATCAATTAGAGTGAAGATTGAAGAGAATAAAGAATGCCAAATGTTAGAACCAAACCGATGTTCTTACAGGATTGGAAATTGCTTTGTATGGAGAATCATCGACAAGCAAAGTATTTGATGGTTGATATTCTCCCTTTTTCCAAGGAAGATCATCGTCCTCTTTGTCCCATAGTTTCTTTAGTTCCTTCAAAAGCAGGGGCTTATACCTGTTTTCAATAGTTTTACGCCAAGTGTCTGTGCATTTGGATTGGTCCTATATAAATCACACAGGAACAAGAACAGAAAACCACAGTTTCACTTAGTACTCACAAAGGTCAGGTAGAAGAAAGCAATGAAGAACTAGAAACCAATGATGGCCTTACGTTCCTTTTTGAAGAGGTCTCGCATTCTATTTTCTAACACATTTAAAAGATATTAGGACCACTAGTGTAAATGCTTGACAGACTTTTCAATAAGACATCAAACGAAAAGGCAAATACAACAACAACAACGACAACAAAGCCTTATCCCACTAGGTGGGGTCGGCTACATGGATCATACGACGTCATTCCGCTATTCGTTGATCCATGTTCATGAGATTCGACAGGATTTTACGTTGGCTGTTGGGGCCTAACACAACCCTCCTCCTTTATCCGGACTTGGGACCGACTATAAAACATAGGCGGAGTTCAAACGAAAAGGCAAATATTTGAAAAAAAATGAAGCTACAAATGAATAGCCAATACCATTATATAATATCGGACAATAGGTACTCGCTTTCCTGAGGGAGATAATACCATTGGTTCTTTTCAATTAAACCTTCTTAAGATATTAGCCAGACATAAAGGCATCACGTGGTCCAACTTCAATGCATCTTGAGAGTGACTGCAAGCTCAAAATTACTCACCATTCACCTCTAAAGGAACTTCTAGCTCTAAGAAATCTAGAAGATCATACTCATACAGATTACACAGTTTAAAATTTTTTTTTACAGTACATATTACACTTTTTTTTTTGAAACTTGCATATTACACAGTTCACAGAGAAAAAATGTGGACAGTGTTCAACATTATAATTGCTTACCCAACAAAATAGTAATTTGTGCCTCCAGCTTCCCATAAGGTAATCAACAACACCATCCAAGTTATAGCTGCCAAAATTTATTGTACAAGTATAAGGAAAAACAAATTATATTATTGAGAAGAAATTGTAATAACAGATTTTTCACAAGTAAAATATGAACACACTAGTTTGGTTGCAAAAAAACATTACACATTCAAAATGTGAGATAATAATAATAGAAGAAGAACATAGTCAAAGCAGAACTTCAAAGTAGAGATGATAACATGGAAGAACTTACCTTCTCCTCGATGACCACACGCCAACATTAAATCTCTCAAAACAGAACCTCAGAAATTCATCGCAGAACGGTCTCTTAAAAACTAGTGGAGGATATTAACCATAAGTTAACATGGATATGATTACTTTTGAAGTGTAGACAATCAAAAGCTACATAATCAAACCTGCTTTCCCGCTAACTTGCATGTCGGCCCTGTGAGCAAGTTGAAAATCAGGATTGACATCTGCAAGTAAGCCATTCAAATCAAGGATAATAAGTTTTCTCTGAGGGCACTGCAGCATTGTTCTTTCAATTTCTGGAGTTTGTGACTGAGGTTTTTTATTTGTATCCTGTACTGTGTTCAAGGAAGCAATTTCAAGCAACACATTATTCTCAATGGAAAAATTTGGAAAGACATCTTCCAAAGTACTGTTTGCCACATCTGGTACAGCTCGGGCAGCTTTGGTATCAACATTCATGACTGAGGCCACATCGGACTTCTCTGACAATGATAAACCATTTTCCGGAGTGCAACCTCGAGCGACTGCTGGTTGTGCGGTGCTTGCACAACTAGTAATGTCTGGTTCTGGTGCATGATCCAAATCAACCTCGCGTATTGTGCTTCCAACTTTCATTGATTTGAATCTTTTCCTTTGATATTGAAATTTGACAACAAAGCAAGTTAAGTCCTTCACACAAGACCCAGAAACCTCTTTATTGTCACTTGGTATAAGATTATATCTATGATAATTTGTAAACAAGAAATTCTCCGCTTTCAGAGGAGTTGTAGACTGACTGTCATTTGCAAACAATTTCTCAAGATTTTCATGTAATGAGCTTTTTTCTGTGACGTCCGAGTCAGACACCGTATCTTTTCGTTTAGAACTACTCTTACATGTGCTTGTTGTTGCCTGGTATGCACTTTTGTCGGTCAAGATACTATCCACAGCATCATGAACATCCACTCCAGCAGTTATCATGGCAGTTGCATGCATCCTATACTCTATTTTATTCTCACTTGACTGACTTCTAAAATCTTTCCGTATTATTCTCTTCATCCTTTTACCTTTTGGTGACTGACCTGTTGAGGTAAAACATAAGCATACTAAGATAGTGGCAATTTCAAAGAAAAGAGGTACACCATTAAACTGATGATAAAATAAACTTGGACTAAATCCACAATGATGCATTTACCAATATTCTAGTAGATTGTATGCTATCAAGTCCAGTAAATATATCCAAAAGCATAAGTTTAGATAGAATGACTTAAGTACAGGATTGGTGTACTTCTTTTTGTGAGAGTACTAGAGAAAAATCTTCTTTGTTTTCTTTGTGAGGCTCATCCTGCGATACTAAATGAGAAAGGTGTAGAAGTACATGAAAATTGTACAGTATCCCCTCAAAAAGTTACTATGCCTCCTTTAACAATGACGTAGCTCACTCCCTATCTAAAAGGAAGAGGTGAATACAATATTCTCAGTAAGCATCAAATTCAACCAAAAAAAGACCATTTTTCTAGAGGCATGTGGCCCAAAGGACTAGTGGAGCAGCAAAATTTTTCTGTCAGAGCTAACTGATGTAGTCAAAATAAACCAACAGATCAGCGTGGTTACAATAATACAGTACTATAAAGAGGAATATAGATAACAGGAATGAGCAAAAATTGATTGCAAAATTATTAGCAAAGGCATCTAAGACTTAGTTTGGCTCAATTCATGTTTTTCACTTGACCAGAAAAATGCAGCAGTTTGCAAGAAACTACTTTTTTGGACAGGTACGTTTGTGTATATATTTTCTAAAACATATAAGTAAAATAGTACGAAAATGAGAAGTGTACATATTCTTTCATAAATCTCAATGGAGTAATAGCCGAGATTTATAGGTCCGGAAATTCCAACCTCATCTTTCAGGCTCAGATCTTAAATTCTTTTCCGTTTACACCAACCTTCAACATCATACGTTACTGGTTGTTTTTATCTCAATTAATAAGATGCTGACCATGGATGTTATCTACACAGCATTATATGTTTCAGATTAATGGACAATGCTTGCAAATTTAAAATTGCATATCCCATTTCCTTACCTAATCAACCAGCAAGAAATATTTTTCTTTTTACGAAAGACACAAGCAATGTAAACTCAAAATTATTTTATGCCCCTAATTGAAATTGTAAACATGGATTTTCATTATCACTAATAAAGAGAACTCAGAAGAACTGTTGAAAGAAATGCCTGGTTCAAAGGTAGCAAAAAGAAGAACTCTGACCATCCACAAGTCATAACATCACTGGATTATTAAAAACCCTAATTCTCATTCAGGAAAAAAACCTAATTTGAGACGACAGAAAGTATCAATTTAAGCAAAAAAAAAACAATAATCCACCTACAAAAGATTTGTTGCATTTTAAACCTAATTCTTCGAGCAATTGTCCTTCAAGAGCTAGAACTTTGAGCAACCACATCTCCACCGAAATGGTTTCGAGAATAAGCTACAATGACATGAAAGCACAAGAAACAGTCCAACAGAAAATGAAGAGAAACGAGAGATGCAGAACCTAAGGAGAACGCGGAGACCAAACTCTTGGGCTCCACGTTATCTTGCTCGCTGTCTTCTCTCCTCCTCCCTGCCGTCGTCCTCTTGCTCCTCCGCCTTCGTCCGGCCATGGCGTCCGAATTCCAAATGGAGGAGGCCGAGAGCGCAGAAAAAGGTTTTCGTTTTTTGGCGACCTCTCCCCTCCCCTCCCCTTCCTTTCGCTTTTGTTGTTTTGTAATTGTAAAGTCCCAAAAGTAAGTATGTCAAAAACCTAAAACCGAGGCCCCACCCACCACATTTATATATATTTTTTATATAATTAATTAATAAACTCTAATTATTATTATTATAGATATATAAAAGGCAACCGAAGATGACACTTAAAATACGGGAGATTTTTATATAAATATAGTCCCAAGATATTTGTCCATGGAACACACTAGACTTTAATTAAATGACTTGATAAAAAGTTAAAAAAAACAGATAATATAAATAGGTTTGTATAATATTTATGACAAAGACGCATAGACCATTTTTAACTCGACTCAATAAGAGTTTAATAATGGCATGGGCCATATAAATGAAAAGAGATAAGGGATAACACCACCATCATCCCTCTTTTAGAGTTCATGAGACTTTTCTAGTTAGGTTTTGTTCGGTTGGGGGTAAATGAATGAATGAAATGAGAAAAGTCATTCTTTTGGTTGAATTGTACTTCGAGGGAAATGGATGTCAACGGCCTTTTTTTCACTTTCACAAATGGGGTGGAAAAGAAAGAATAATAATAATTATATATTTTTTTATTTTAACAATATCCAATTAAAATATAAATACATAAATGCCCACAAAAATAATCTCTTTCCTTCCCCTGTTGCTATTGGTTGGATCACTTTCATTCTCTTTTTTTATCCTTCCCCTAATTTTCCTTCTCTTTTATTTCATTTTCTTTCTCTTAGTAATATTTGAACTAAACATACCCTTAGTGACCATTTGTTTAGAGTATAAACTTAAATGGAATAAAATAGAAGAATATAATATTCTTGAAATATTATATTATTATTATTATATCCTTATTTGGTTTAAGAGAAATAAACTTTAAATATATAATATTTTATCATTAAAATATTTTTTATTGTGAATAGTTGGCATTATTATCATAAAAATAATAATAAATAGTTAACTAATAAAAAATAAAATGGATAAGATTGAGAATGCATGTATTCTGATGTTTTGAAAGAGTATAAATATTCTTCATTTTGGGTTAAAAAGTGTAATTTCAAACTTTTCTAAATAGTTTTAAGAAAATGAGGTTAATCAAGTTAATTCTATTCTATGTCGTATTTGACTATATTCTTATAATAATTTTTTATTCCTTCATTTATTCTCTAAACAAATGACTCCTATAAGTATGTTAAGACTCATAGATGATCTTATAATATAAGTTTTACATGGCATGATACATCATATGTCCTGTATAGCATATGAACAATTATTCATGTCAAGATTGAATATTTCGTAAGAAAAAGATATTCATATTTTAAGGTGCAATATGAATTATCCTATTTATCTTCAGCACAAGGCATTTTATGACAAAGGACAAGTATATTCAATTTGTGGATAAATTTCACTAAATATCCTTTAACTTTGATGTTTTCCTATCTCTATTCTTCAATTTCACTTTGTAACCAGATTACCCTCCATCTTTTAACTTGTTTCATTAAATACCCTTTCGATCATTTTGCTGATGTGGCATCTTATTTTAAAATAAAAATAATATAAAAATATAAAAATAATATAAAAATAAGGAAAAAGAAAAGAGGGGGCGGGGCACCCTCTCTCCCTCTCCCTGGCTCGGGGGCTTCTTCTTTGCTTTCTCTCTCACCGCGTCGTCCATCCATGGCCACCTTCTCCACCGTCCTCTCCATCAAAATCGACAAGCTCTTTGCCTCCTCTTCCTCCTTCTCCTCCCCTTCAATAAACCCTCATCTCAACTCTCCTACTCCCCACCTACTTAGACTCCATTTCCCCTCTTCCCCGACCACTACCTCTCCTGCGTTGCCTCCTCTTCCTCTTTCCTCTGCCGCGGCACTTTTGTCAGATGTTTCGCTGCCTCCTCCTCCTCTCCCATCCGCTCGCAGTCAGACTACATCCCGAACCACATCTCCAACCCCAACTTATTGTAGATGACCATCATGGTCATGAGCTCGACGAGCGTAAGAAGCACTCGTCGAGTGGAACGCGTTGTACGCACGACGACCGGACACGCAGATGATGTGGCGTGGAAGAGGCAGACTCCATGGTTGAACATGCGCCTATATAAAATCAAGCGGAATTAACCATGTGAGGGAGCCCCAAATTCCTAAGCTATTTTTTTTCATTGCTATCAGAGCTCAGGCGGCAAACGTCGGTGAATTTTTTTTACTTTCAACGAAATATCCCTTCTCCAACTTGGTTCTCTGTCCTCTTCTCACCGGAAACTCGAGTCGAACGTGTTGGATTTAAGTTTTAATGATATATAAAATTATATTTTGATTATACAAACCTCAAAAGATTAAAGTTAAAATGCTGAAAAAGTTTAAAGAAAAAGGGATAACTTTATGCACTACACTTTGATTAAATAATTAACTATGATCCTATTAGATTTTGGATTAATCATAAATATCAAAGTTGTAGAGAATTCTGTTAGCTTTCCATAGAATAAAAAATCATCTCATTTGGATAACTGTGCAAAATGTTATGCTTAAAATAGTGCAGGACGGTCGAGCTGCCGGCCGAAAAATAGGTCAACCGGTCAGGAACACAGGTCGACCGGTCCAGAATATTGGTTGACCGGTACGGAACACAAGTCGATCGGTCAGTACAAAAAATATCCAATTTCAACTAGTAGAATGTCGAGACTGTACCGATCGAGGTACCAATCGATCGGTCCAAAATACAGGTCGACCGGACAGTGCAGAATTCGTCAACGGTCACATTTTTCAGAAAAGAAAGTGTACCGGTCGACCGATCCATATATGCGGTCGATCAGCCTCTGAGTCAAATGAACAGTAACTGTCAAATTTGAAGGAGAAATTGTGGAATGATTTTTGGACGACTTTCTCACTTGCAGAAGTCTATAAAAGGAGTGTCAAAGCTGCACCCATTCAAGCCTTGAAGAAGAAAATATTTCTTTGGATGTAAATAAAGAACTTTCCTCCCTTATAAAAAGATATTACTCACTTATAGAGGAAAATGAAAAATTACGACATAAGATTGAAAATTTAAAAGAAGAAAAGAATACATGTTTTATTGAGAATGAAAACTTAAAAAATGAAATTGAAACTCTGAAAATTACACATGTATGTGAAATTGTAAAATTAGCATGTTCTTTAGAAAAAATCAAAGAAAGAAAATGATCTTTTGAAAAATTCATAAAATAATGATAAAACTAGTTTTTATGTAAAGAAAGATAATTCTACGAAATATTTTAGACATAAAAATTCTTATTGGAAGTCTAATCATTCCTACTATAGAAAATCGCATATTACATGTTTTGCATGTGGATTTTATGGCTATTATGCTTATCAATGCAAAGTAAGAAAATCTTCAAAACATAGGATGATATGGATTCCAAAATGAACTTTGACTAACAAAATTGGACCCAAAGAAGTTTGGGTAACAAAATTTAAATGATTATTTTTCAAATATGCCTCACATCAGGGACGGAACTACGTATTGTTGGGGGGGGGGGGGGGGGGGGGGGCAAGGCCCCCCAACATTTTGAGATCATATGACTTTATCTGTGTTTTAAGGTTATAAAGTTATATTATATATAGATTGGCCCCTCAAAATATCAAAAAGTTAATGTTAGTATGGTGGAAATGTCATCATTCATTCTATGAGAGACCTAGAGGTCAATTCTAATCATGGAAAAAAATTTCACATATTTAGATTTTTTTGCCCCCCCCCCCCAAAAAAAAAAATAATAATAAATTATTTTCTTGGCTCCGTCCCTGCCTCACACTTCAAGTTATCAAAAGAAGGACATTCTTCTTGAAGTTTTAATTTTTAGTTTTCTCTTCTTTCTCTCTTCTTCTCTTGTGAGCTAAGTTTTGTAAAAGAGAAAAACATTTTATTTAGAAAAATACTGAGAGAGTTCATGTATAAAAGAGGTTTAAAATCTTGCCTCTTGAGCGAAAAAAAAATATTAGCTTCTTAGGAGGAGAGGTTGTCTTGCCTCTCGAAGTGGAGAAAAGGTGGTTGATGTCTTTCTTCCTTGCCTCATTTGGAACAAAGAAATGGATTAGTGGAATCTCCGACGGTCTTAAGATCGAGAAGTCAGAACGGAAACGTAGGCCAAAGTATGGCCGAACCTCGTCAACAACCACCGTGTCTTTGCTTGTAAAGCAAAGGAGTAATTGAAAATGTGAAGGCACAAAGGTTATGGTAAAAGTATCATCTATCTTTTATTTCACTCAAAAATTTAAAATTACTATTTCTTTGAAAAGAGAAAATATCTAAAATTGATAATAGTGATAGGGGGAACATACTAAAATACAAAATAAAATTTCCACAAAGTCCATAGAATTGACGCCATACGAGTTATAAAATGGCAGGAAGCCTAATTTGGGTCATTTTCGAACATGAGGATGTAAAGCGCGTATATTAATTCCTAGTCAGTTGATGGACAAACTGGACATTAGGACGAAAACATGCATATTTATTAGATATAGTCAAAATTCCAAAGGGTATAGATTCTTCCATCTAGATAGAGATCTCATAGAGAGTCGAGATGCTACTTTTCTAGAAAATGAAAAGTAATGCATCCATGATGACTTTGGGAGATGGTGGAGTCAACTCTGAACACACACTGAATTATCCAACACTGGAAATTGATGCTACACATAATATTGTACCTTTAGATGAAGTGAAGGAACCTACACTCACTCTCTACGAGTATAATTATCAACAAGATACCACAGACGAAACCCGCACATTTGGATGATTATGCGTTGTATGAGTGTGAGGCTTTGTGTTACTCTTTTGATGTTAACATAAAGGATAGTACATATCTTATTACTTATAAAGAAACAATGACTTCTAGAGGTCGTTTGGCGGGCAGAATTAGGTGGAACCAGCGTCTGGTTCCACCTAGTTCCGCCAAACATGAGTGGAACAGAGGTGCTTGGAACGTGACCCTAGTTCCAAAGCTATCAATATTATTTATTATTTCATTATAAAATTTAAATATTTTAGTAAATATAAATTATTTAAAAATTGATTTTTTATATTTAAATAATATATATTTTTAATAAAATTGTTGACAGATTTTTTAATTTATATTATGTATTTTAATTTTTTAACAATATTATATTTTTAATTCAATCACCCACTAAAATTAATCATATCTACTTTTTCCTATTACATCAACTACTTTATTCCTCATCATCAAATTTCATTCCTTCCAAACACAACATGAACTAATTTGTTAATTCAACTATTCACGAGAATACGGTGGAACTCTAGTTTTTGTTGCCAAATGGCCCCCTAATGATCGAAACAGAGTATGGACACTATGTGACTTGCCGGAAGGTCCATAAGGTGCAAGTGGGTATTCAAGAGAAAGTATCAAATTGATGATTATAGGCACAAAGCTATATTAGTTGCCAAGAGTTATACTCAGCAAGCCAGTATTGACTTTCAGGAAACCTATTCTCTAGTAGCTAAGTTTGTCTCGATTAGAAAGATCTAAGCTATAATCGCGTATATGCATTTGGAATTATTCCAAATGAATGTTAAGACATTATTTTTAAATGGTAACTTAACAGAAGCTATATATATGTGTGTGTGTGTGTGTCAACCTGAAGGTTTTCAGGTTGAAGGTCAAGAGGATAAGGTGTATAGACTGAAGAAGTCATTATATGGCTTAAAATAATCGTCCAGACAATGGTATTTAAAATTTCATAAGATGGTAGTCCAATTTGATTTTAAACCAAACAAATTGGATCATTATGTGTACATCAAAAAAAGTGAGAGCAATTTTGTGATATTATCATTGTACGTATGTGATATCTTGCTCGCTGGTAATGATGTCACAATGCTTAATGAAATAAAGGATAAATTGAGCAAACAATTTGAAATGATAAACATGGGAGATGCATCCTATGTACTAGGCATTCAAATTATTCAAGATAGAACTCAAGAATGTTGAGTTTAAGTCAAGAATAGTATATTAATAAAATACTGAGAAGGTTCGGGATGTAAAATTGTAGTCATTCACCTACACCGCTTGTGATTGGAAAAAGACCTAGCAAAAGTCAGTGTCCAAATGTTGGGCAAAAATCTTTAGAGGAACCTTATGCACAAGTGGTGGGTAAGTTGATGTATGCAATGCTTTGTACACGGCCTAATTTAGATTATGTAGCAAGTTTGGTTAGCATATTTCAAAGTAATCTTGGAAAGGCCCATTGGGAGACCATTAATTGGATTTCATGATATCTGAAAGGCACAGTACAATTGACATTGACATATCAAGCTGATACATTGGAGGCTATAAGATATTCGAATGTGAATTTCTGGGGTGATATAGTTGATAGAAAGTCCACATCAGGTCACTTATTTTTGTCGGGTGAAGCAGTCGTTTTTTTGGGTAGCAAGAAACAAGGATGTGTGGCAAGACAAACACAGGAAGTTGAATACATTACTTGTAGTATAGCAGTCACTCATGAAGTCTGGCTCAGACGTTTTCTCTTGAAACTAGAGCTCAACTTGGTCACTGGTCCATTTCAAATGCATTGTTATAATCAAGTAGTAATAAGTTTGATAAACAGTGGAGCTAATAGTTCCAAAGGAAAACACATTAAGATAGAATATCACTATATTCAAGATGTAGTGGAAAAGAAAAAAATGATTGTGACCTATATGCCTACCAATGATATGTTGGATGATTCCTTCACAAAAGGAATTGCAGTTAAAACATTCATTAAACATGTTGATTTAATGATACTCAGAAATATATGAGTCAAAGGATTTTTTTTAAATCTCCAAACTAGTACCTTACGAATAGTGGGAGTATTGAAGTTACAATAACATTACATGAATAATGTAAATATTGAAACTGCATGACCATGTTGGTCAAGCAAGAGATGTTGTAGATGACCATCATGGTCATCAGCTCGACGAGCATGAGAAGCACTTGTCGAGTGAAATGCATTGTACGCACGACGATCGAGCAACGTGGATGATGTGGGCAAGGAAGAGGCAGACTCCATGGTTGAACATGCACCTATATAAATAGCTCGTAATCAAGTGGAATTAACCATCAGAGGGAGCCTCAAATTCCTAAGCTATTTTCCTTTCACAACTATGTCCATATCTTCGACACCACCCTCCGCGACGACGAGCAGTCTTCGACACCACCCTCCGCGACGACGAGCAGTCTCCGAATGCCACCATGTCTAGTGAGGAGAAGCTTGTTGTTGCGCGCCAACTCTCCCACATTGGCATCGACATTGAGGAGGGGAGGGGGCTGCCCTCCTCCACCTCTCCTCCCCGACGTCGGAGAGGAGAGGGGGAGGGGGCGTCACGCCCCCTCCTCTTCGAGATCGGAGAGGAGAGGGAAGGGGGCAGTCGCCCCTCTAGCACTTGAGTGCCGATCAGCAGCGATCAGAGGGAGAGGGTGAGGGGGAGCGCCGCCCCTCTTTTTTTTAATTGTTTATATTAATTTAATATTTTATATAATTTTTTAAAATAAGATGCCACATCAGTGAAATGACTGGGAAGTTCCCGGTCAAAAGAGTATTTAGTAAAATAGTTAAAAGATGGAGGGGACTTTAACTCCATTTTGACATTTAGCCTTTGGGATTAATTTGTTGGGTTTAAATTGTTGGGCTAAGCAAGGAGGTGTTTATTACAGGGTGATGGACCAAAATAAGACATTGTTCTTGCTCCATACAAACATTCGTAAAATAAGAACAATGAAGAGACAACAAAAATTCTTATGTGGCAAAGGTTTTTCTCCTCGAAAAGTGAAAAAGCGACTATTTATTATCCTTTCTATTAGTAGTAACAATAGGGAACAACCTGTTTTTTTCTTTTCTAAATAATCAAATGTGGCATGGAACAATATTGTTCTTCCATGCATTTATCCCCAATCCCGGACACCTTGATCTCATACCAGAGGGCCCATTGGGTTTTAGGCTAATACATTTTTTCTTTTATTCTTTTAAATTAAGATATTACATTTTTTCATCTTAAAATCCATCTAAAAGTTGTAGGAAAAGAAATTTATTTTGCCTTTTTTTCTCAAAGATGTCAACGAAATTGATTATGTACTACCTAGCATTCTCGGTTTAAAACTTTTTTGTTGTTGCCATTGAAGGAAGAAGGGCTGCTATTGATGGAGGTAGGGCCAATGAAAAAGAAGAGAGGAAACCACTCAAGGACGGACTAGAAGGCGAGATGTGGTCTCTAGTTGGGTACCTGCCAACTGACTCGCCGTCCGCTACAAGAAATAGAGATCAAGATATGTTACACTTCTCATAATGATTTTGAAAGACAAGACATAACTGACTTAAAAGGCATCGATTAACTTTAATTAGCAAGCCAAGTTTGATGCAATACTAAGGCAATAAGGAAGAAGCAATTCCACACCTTAGGTTTTGGTTTGATGATTTGAGAGATGTATAGTTTCACACGCAACAATGAAAAGTAAAGTCATAATAGACTTTTTAGAGAATCACCCATCAACCTTCATATTTGACAGAGGTATAAGAAAAATCTGACCGATCCAAAAAATCTACTCGACACAAAAAACAAAATTTAAAAAATTAAAATTAAGAGATCGAATACGATTTAGGGCAGTTTTTTAACCGAGAGAAAATGACCCTCTTAAATTAGGGCCCCACCTGAAAAAATCGTTGGCCCCATGAAGTCCGTTTTTATTTATATAATTAATTTATAAGTAACTAAAATTTTATTATTGTATAATAAATTTTAATATAAATTAATATGTTTCAATCATATCATGGAACTCTAATTTGATAGTTTTAGTATTATATTCTATATTTAATTATAAAATTAAACATGTTTATATTAATTTTAATTTATTATATGTTTTCTTAAAATATTGTTCCAATAAAATAGGATCCTGAAAAAATCACCTAAAAATGATCCATTAGATAGTGTTTTTATTTTTGGTAAATGGTCTTAGGATGTTTTTCATAATTTAAAAAATTGATCCAAAAAATAGCTGGTGATTTTTTTGAACCGATCCAACTCAAACCCAATAATTTTAAACCACTTTCTCCCTTAACATTTTGAGTTTCACACGATTCATGAGAGTGGGGACACATTCACCATTAGCGAATTAATTCTTCACTAATCCACCAATTGATGCACTATTGGAAAAGGTGGTACAGTTCAAGGGGGGTTAGCAAAATATTTGAAAGACGTGTGTAGACACAAATAAAAAGTTCATAGTTTGGGGAGGGGGGGGGGGGGGGGGGTCAGCGAAAAAAACCCTAAAAAAATTACTCAATTGAGTTGAAAAATTATCTAATGGACGTGTCTCCTAAATTATATATATTTCAAATCGAGCATGCTTCAATTGATCCTTTGAAATCCTTTTTCTAACCTTACTTCACATAATTTTTCTACTTCACTTCCTCGCACTCGAATGTTAAAATATCTAATTTCGATTGACTTCACTTTCACCGCATCAGAACTATTTTCATAAAGATTTTTTCTCTATGTTCATCTCTTTTCTCTTCACGAATGTCTCAAAAGATAATTATTTATAAATGAATTATTTAAGAATGGCAATATTTAATTTTTTTTGTGAATCGAACACTTTTTTTAATGATTAACTGAGGAACTGACGAATTCTTTTTACTAAGACACATTTATTTGATTTTTTTGTCTCAACCGAGCAATTTTTTTAAGGGTTATTTTCATAAACCTCCCCTTAACTATCACGATTTTCCACATCTAACCCCATACTACCAACTTATTTTTTTGGATCCCTAAACTATCGTGACTTTTTCGCTTTAGTCCTCTCGTTCATTACATTTTTCATTATTTTTACTTTTTTTCCCATTTATGAAAAGACTAAATTATCCCTCCCTCTAAAAAATATGAAATAAAAAATATAAAAAATAAAAATAAATCATTGGAAGGATTAAAGTGATAAACAAAAAAGATTCGTCATTCATGAAAAAGACTAAATTACTCTCCCCCGATTGTTTTTTAATTTTTAATTTTTATATTTATTATTTGACGTGTCATGGAGGGAGGGGTAATTTAGTATTTTCATAAATGGAAAAAATCAAAAGTAACGGAAAGTATAATAGAAGTAGACGAAAGGACTAAAGTGGAAAAATTGTGATAGTTTAGGGATCCAAAAAAAATAAGTTCGTAGTTTGAGGTTAGATGTGGAAAATCATGATAGTTTAGGGGATGTTTAAATAACCCTTTTTTAATGGTTAAGATATTCGCATATCTTTATTGCCATATGATTCAATATTTTTTATTGGTTTTTTTTTGGGTTATTTCCTCAAACCATCCCTAAACTATCACGATTTTCCATATCTAACCCCAATTATAAACTTCATTTTTTGGGTCCCTAAACTATCGTGATTTTTTTAATTTGATCCTTCCATCCATTTTCGTCAACTTCTCAGTTAACTTTAATTTTTTGGATTTATAAAAAGACCATTATACCCCTGTCTTATGCGCCTTAAAGTCGTATGAAATAAGCAAAGGAAGATTACGACTTTAAGGCATCTAAGGCATGGCTATAATGGTCTTTTCTCAAATCTGAAAAATTAAAGTTAACCGAGAAGTTGACGGAATTGGACGGAAGGACCAAATTGAAAAATCGCGATAGTTTAGAGAATCAAAAAATGAAGTTCGTAATTTGGAGTTAGATCTGAAAATTCGTGATAGTTTATGGGTGGTTTGAGGAAATAACCCTTTTCTTTATCATTTGCTGATTGAAATAAAAAATTGTTATTTCAAAAAGAGGACATTCGGTGAAAATTATGTAAAGTTTAAGGACCGTTTAGTTACAAATATAAGTTGAGGGACCAAAATGAATATTAATCAAAGTTGATGGACCATACGTGAAAACTATATTTTAAATTTAAACTCATACTATTTTATATTATCCGACAAGTCACATAAGCAAAAGACCGGAAAACCTATGATTACATGTGAAAGGGACCTCCGACAAAAATTGTGCAAACTTTGTGTACCTTTTGGTTACAAATTTAAGTTGAGGGACCAAAATGGGAATCAATCAAAGTTAAGGGACCATACGTGAAAATTACTCTCTTTGAATAAATCAATGGATTGTTACAGGATCTTCACCCGAAAAATTTTCTCGTTGCTCCAACGTTTTTATTTTTAAAGCACATGTTGTGGGTCTAACATCCTTTCTTCATTTGGTAGAAAGTCTCTATTTATAGAAGATTCATATTTTCATATGATCAGAAAAGAAACAAAAATATTTTCTATGCAAAATAAGGAAAATTCAATTATGAATTAAATATAAAATTTTAGCTTTATCAAACTTCAAAATTTGAGATATAATATATTTTCAAATCATCTTCGAAAACTTATGATAAGTGTTGGAGTCCTTATGCATTTGATTTTTTTTCTGTAAATATCCTTGAATCTCGAGTTCAAACTCCATCAGGAGTAATTACAGTGATTTTATGGCCTAAACAAAGTCTAAATTGCACTAAAATGTTATTTCACGATCCGTGATAGTGTTTTCATGGCCCTTATAGTGTCCAATTCAAAGTAGAAAAATGACTTTCATGGCCTTGACTTTTTGGATAGGATTCGTGTTTTGGACGACTTTTCGAGATAAAAATATGCATTTTAACTGCCCATTAAAGCTCTATCACAACCCTTGTTATGGCCCGTGACAGCTTTGTCACAATTCCGCTCATTACGAACAATTTTAGTCAAGGTAGTTTCACTAATTTTGACTTTATGATTATGTTTTAACTCTAATATGAATGTAATTTTCTTGAGTGACTTTGTAATTCTTTTTTTTTGTTCTTAAATAGTAAAAACACCAAACTTAGCTCGATTTTTATTTACATAAAATTAAACAAATATGCTCAAGGAAAATTAATCAAAATAAGACTAAATTTGTAATACCCTAAAATTTCACCCTCCCGTCACGTGACATTTGAACTTATTTGGGTCGGCATTATCTACTATTCATCTCTATCAAGTGGGCTTTCTCATATCCATATAAAAAGCAACCAAATAAAGTAACAATTAACTATCATTAACCAATCATATAAGAGTGTGGAAGCTAACATATGTATTGTTCCCAAGTGGTCCTCCTATTCATTCTATCATATCAGAGTAGCAACTAGAAGAAAATAAAATAACATATGCTAAACATAAACTAAACATCTATTTCATGTGCAATCGCATCACCACGAACATCTCTAGCTACACAAGCCTCCATCCATGTCGGTTCAGTTATCCGTGGTATTCAAATACAGGGAAATAAACTTTCCATGAGTATAAAATACTTAGTACATAAGATAATACAAATGAATAAGAAAACTTAATAAAAATAAACAAGCTTTCAGTATGAGAAAATACTTCTATTTTTTCTTTCTATTCTTTCTCTTTTCTATTATGTTCTTTCCATTCTTTTCCTTTATGTCCTTTCCATTCTATTCTTTTCCATTTTTTCACTCCATTTTTTATTTTAACACTTTCCTAGAACATTTAAATATGTTGTCCTAATGCGAGCTCGACTTCTTTTATTATGAGCATTTATGACACTTAATGTAGGGTCAAGGTGAATCAAATCAGAACCAAAAGTAGGGTAATGATGGGCCCAATAAAGAGTGAGATCCATTTATTTAAATCTCATGGGTGATGGGGTTATTAATACTCATCTTCAATTTTTCTATTCGATTAGGATGTTGGGATTGTTAATACCAACCTTTAATTTTTTTCATTTCATTCCTTTGATAATCAGTACACATTAAGTCTCGTTTTACATCTTTTATTACTGTTCTCTGTTTAGCATAATCATCATGAAGAAATAATAATCATATCATAATTTAATAACCAAAACAACAACAACAACAACAAAGCCTTATCCCACTAGGTGGGGTCGGCTACATGGATCATATGACCGTTGATCCATGTTCATGAGATTCGACAGGGTTTTACGTTGGCTGTCGGGGCCAACACAACCCTCCTCCTTTATCCGAGCTTGGGACCGTCTATAAAACATAGGCGGAGTTATAATTTAATAACCAAACAACAACAAAAAATATTAATCTGTTCAATAGAATTCGGGCCTAGTACTTGTAAACCCGAATTGGGTTTTGACTGAGCTCATACCGTGCTCGGTTGAACTCGGACTGAGTTCTACACGGAACACAACTCCTCTATTGGCAGAACTCGAGCCGGGTCTGAGGGTGGATCGGGATGGGTTTACTGACGTCATCTTTTCGATCGTGACGTAATACTGCCCAGGGCGGGTATGAATACCACTCGGGCCAGATCATCAAAAAAGGATCCGATTACTCAAGACAAATCGCGGCATAGCCCGTGCCGGATTGCCAAGAGCCCGACCCAGGTTGTCTCCGAATTTGGATCGGGTTCGGAGCAACGTCGTGCTGGGTTGCAAATTTACAAAAGAACTTGGGCCGGGTTCTTCTTTACATGGACCCGATTCCCATTGCCAGAACTCTGGCACTATTTTATAGAGACTTTAGCATGCTATAATTTTCTGTACATTATTTCTTTTGACACACACAAATGATCTAAAACTATTCATATGTTATAGGAGAACATAATCTAATCCTAATTCATCCATCATCTTATTTATTCCATTAAGAAATCATATCCAAAAGTAAATATGAAATCTATGTATCTGTCCAGGCAGAACTATTTAGAAGTCGAAACTTTAGGCGAATTTTTTGGTGATCATGCTTGTTTTCCAACAATGACTCCGGCATTCCTTGATGGAGGGATATGCCACGAAGAGATGGTCGAAAGTTTCAGCCACACACATGCACCGAGGAGGGAAAAAATGTAGCCCAAAGATGGAGGAAAAACTTAGATGGAAAAGTGGGGAAAGATGGTTTGAAATAGAACTTTGGGGTCCTATTTATAGGGTGGAGTTTTTTAAGTTCTAATATAATTAGAACTCCTATTCATACTTCCTATTTATAATTTATCTTTTATTTTCCATAATTTTTTGGATTTAAGTAAATAATTAATATCATTATTTCTTGATTTTTAGATTTAGCAAAATATATTAATATTATTTTATTTCCTGAATAATGTTTATCCTTAAAACTCCTAATTTCAATCTCATTAGGAGCCCTTCAACAAACTTTATCCCTAATCCTCTTCTAACTATCTTTTCTTTATTTTATCTCTCATAAATATAATTATTCCTGAATTTCGGAATTAAATAAATTAATATTATTATTATATTTTCATTTTCCGAATAATATAATAAAATATTATTATTTTATCTTTTAAATATTTTTAGACATAAAACTCTTATCTTAACTATGAATCTTTTATATCTCAATATTATAGTTAGAATCAAATTACATTTTTAAAATCCCTAATCTCATTATAACTTCAACTCCTAATCTAGTTAGAAATAATCTTTTCCTACCTCTTATCTACTTACACTTTTATTCTCATTCAAATTTTCATATCTTATCTTTTCCTCTTCTTTTATCCTCCCTCTAACTAACTTTTATTTCTTTACAACTTTATCTTTTTTTAAACAAAATTCTAAATTTTGGATTTATTTTAATTATAAAATTAAATTTTAATTATTGGAAAAAGTCGAGGTGTTACAAAATGCAATCCTAATTATATGTTGAATTATGCATGCATCACACACCTCTCATTCTCAAAAGCTTTCACCTGTCGTTTCTTCATTTAAGAGGTCGGCACACTTCTTTTCAAAATGAGCTTACAATCGTTACTATAAGCACAACTCAAGTGTCTTCCAAAGGCTTTCTTATATTCAAGAGTGATATAATTATAAAAACTAATTGCTTTGGAGGTTCTTTTATAGGATCCTTGATAATGTGATAGTTTCAGTCCAAAACTAGTCATTTTGTACTATGATTGGTTGATCGCTCCGCTAGACCGATCAACTACTAATGGAGCTTCTTGAAAAATCTGATTGTTAGAACTTTGATTGGTTACAATAGTTCAAACACCCATTTGATTGGCCAATTAATTACTCTTGACATGAATGCTGTTAAGTCATTGGTTGACTGCTCTCCACTTTACTTCATTCGATTTCAACATTGTGACATTGGTCAACCCACCATTCAACCAAATCGATCAACTAGTCCTCCAAAAAAGTTGTTATTTCTCAGCTGCTCGTTGTCCAATTTTAACCACTCTACACTATTTTGTATATATTTTTTTTGAATGATTATCATAATGAGGTAATTTTTCATTCGTTGAAAGTTAACAAAATTATCTACAAATCTTATATTCACATATCAATACAAATATAAATGAAAATGTATCCAAATACTGAGTTGAAATAAGTGCATAAAATAATTCTTTTGGATTTAAAAATTTTTTCCACTTTAAATATGTAATTCTAATTATTTCAGATTTATATCATCAAAATATAATTGGATAGAGCACAAAGACTTTATTTCAATAATCTTCCTCTTTTTATGAAGATAAATTAAGAAATTTGGAAAGTTTAAAAATTCGGAAGACATGATATTAAGATCAAACTTTCACTCTCCCTAATTCTAAATTTCCTTTACAATATAAATATGTACATAAGTGTTAATTTTAAAGCATTTTCATATAAAACTATATTTATGAGGTCAATATCACTAGTAAAAGATTTAATTTTAAAATCACCTATATCATAACCAAATGATGAATTTGGGGTCATATAATTTAAAGATCATCCTTAATTTTATCATATTTATACTACATTCCTCATTTTGTCTCATAAAAAAATAGTTTGCACATTTAGCATAAGTGAGAGGCGAATGTTTACTCCCCTTAATCTTATATTAATCTATTTTTCTCGCATTCCCCCGTATTGTCATATAAGAGAGAATATGTAATGTAGCATAAGAGAGTATACAATGACTTTCATTTTTTTATAATATAATAAAGAATGGTTCAAGTATAGCATCTTAGATAAAAAAAAATAACTTCCCCTAATGACTAACTCATAAGAACAAAATATGTATTATTTAGAGAGAAAAGTAACACAAGTCACAAAAACTTATATAAAGAACAAAAATATCATATAAAACTTTTAATGCAATGATGATATATTAAATTTAGGTTAAATCATATTGATTTTTCTAAAATGAGCAAAAATCTTTTCTATCTTTCCTACATTGTCATTTAACGAGATCATATTCAAAATAAGTGAGAAGGATCAATATTTCAATCTTTTAAATAAACTCCCCTTATCATTATAGTCATTTTTCATTCTTTTTCTTTCTTCCTTTGTCACATTATAATGACAAGAAAATCACAAATGAAACTAGACAATCATTCAAGGCTTAGTCTTTTACATATTATCCCTTTTATTCTAAAGAAGTGATAGCTATCCAAAGTTATGAATGAGATGAAAAAAAAATTTCATGACATGAAAATTTTAAACTTTAAAAACTAAGAGTCATGTTAGAAGATTTCACAAAGATAATTCTGCATCAACTTTAGTTGGAGATGTATATAACAAGTTGAAATGATCTTCTTTAGCAATGTGTTTCTTCTCAAACATATGCATAAGATCTTGAAATTGACAATTATGTTTTTTATACGTTGATTTTCAAATCTCACATCAATATGATCAATCATATTATACCAGATTGATTTATCAAGAATCACAAGGTGTATACTCAAATGGTTTACATTGTAACAAGTCATAATAAGATATGTGTTCATGCACACAAATCCCATATTAGAAAATATTGTGCTAAGACTTTTGCCATAAACATGAAGTCCCAAGAATAAGGGATTTTTAAAATCTATGCATGTGTCATTTTCATTGATAAATGAATATGATCAAAGATAAATATGATTACAACACAACAAGGATGAGAGTAGACGCTCTTTGACAAGTGAGCTATAGAAGAGTTTTACAAGTCAAAACAAACCAGTATAGACATTAAATTTCAAAACTCCTAATAAGTTCTTAAAAGTTGGTGACAAAGATTTATTTAATATTATTGCTAGGGTAGTAGCATAATTTTTTTGATGTTTGACTACATTTTCATTACACAAAGCCCATGTTTTTTTCTTTTTACATTTTAGTTTTTATGACAAAATTAGATAATGTTGAAGTGAACTTATGAAATTTTATATTTTAGGTGATGTTGAACAGCTGCTCTAGAGTGAAATCTTTGAATGGAGGTATCTGCCACCTCAAAAAAGAGAAAAAGATGAGCTAACATAAAAAGACAAAATACAAGTTGGCTTCTGGCATGAGCACAGAATCAAAATCGTTCTTGCACAAAAAGACAAAAGCCCAAAATAGTGCAGATAATCTAATGGAATTATAATAAAATATTAAGTCAAACTTTAGTGCATAAAGTTCATTTCAAATTAAACATTTTAGACCTTTACTCTTTTATACATAACTTTTATTCAAATGAGATGATTTTTAATTCTATGAAAAGCTAAAAAAAATTAACTTTGATATTCATCTTTAATTCCAAATCTAATGGGATCATAAACGAATAGTATGTAAAAGTTTACTGCATAAAGTTTTCCATTTGAAATTAAACTTTTTAGACCTTCATTCTTTTACACATAACTTTTCACACAAGTATCCATTTGAAATGATCTTAAATTACATGAAAAGCTAACAATATTATCTACGACTTTCATTTTACCTCTTATCAAAATCTAATTATAAAGTAATAAAATATTAAGTGCAAGTTCAGTGTATAAAAATATCAACTTCAAATTTAACTTTTTCGGACTTCACTTGTTTAGGCATAATTTTTCATGTGGTTGTTCAAATGGGGTGATTCTTGATTATCTAAAAATATAAGAGATTATCTATAACTTTTATATTCATTGCTTAATATAAATCTCATAGAAATATAGATAAATACTAATCAAAAGTTTAGTGCATGAAGCAACTCATTCTTATTTAGTTTTTTCGATATTTTAAATATAACTCTAAATGTTTTGAGATTTCTATCATCAAAATATAATTATATATGGTATAAAAACTTTTTCAACACTAATAGCCCTTTTCATCTCCTTCCAATCTTCTTGAAGAACAAGGAAGCTTCAAATCCTCACATTAGGTGGAGAAGGGAATAAGAGAGGGAGGGGGATAGGGAATAAGAGAGGGAGGGGGATGATGCTTGGTTTATGGAAAGACGAAATAAGGGAAGAGGGAAGGGATTTTAGGATTTTGGAGTTTTTATACTTTCCCCTTTTTGTCAAAAGATCAAATCTGCCCCTCCTTTTAAGGACATTCTTGTCCACTTCATCTTTTAGGATTTTACACATGATTGTTAATATCAAGATCTTACATAAGGTTGTAAGGGGGTCATAAGATGAACCAAGAATTTTAATATCCTATTTATTAATAAATAAAATATATATTAAAAGAAGAATGTTTTGTTGAATACTATGTTTTGATGATAACAAATTAAAGTGGACATAAAAATTACTAATATATGCTCAAGTGATGATAATGCATGTGTATGATTGATATGACCTCATTTGCAGAAGAAATTGCCAAATTAAAATCGAAAAAATTTTTTTTTCACAGGACCGGTCGACACATCGGTCGACCGGCCAAGGCAACCATCGATTGATATTAAGCGGAAGAAAAGATGAGACAATGCCGATCGAAGATCTGGTCATTACACCGGTCGACCGGTCAGCATAGCCAATGAATTCAGAAAACACGAGACTATACCGGTCGACGATGAGACAATACCAGTCGATGCACCGGTCGACGACGAGATGTACTGGACGACGTCGAGATATTATCGGTCGATGTATCGATCGAAGGACCGGTCGATCGGACAACGTCAAAACGTAGAAAATGTAACAACGGTCACATTGACTGGTCGACCGGCCCATCACAACGGTCGATCGGCCTCACGATCAAATGAATAGTAACAACTATTATTTTAAGGAGAAAATTGTGAAAGACTTTTTTAATGAATTCTCGCCTCTAGGAGCCTATAAAAGAAGTGCCAAATCTTGAAGAAAAATCATCCAAGCAAGCAAGAACATCCTAGAGCTCCTCTCAAGTTCTTGAGCACAAAATTGCAAATGTCTTTCCTTTTCTTTTTCTAGTTTTGAGTGTGAGAAAAATTTTATAAAAGAAAAGAGTTAGAGGAAAACATTTTCTTTCTGATCTAGTAAGATTGAGAGCTCTTTGTAAAAGAGATTGCCTTGCCTCTTGAGCGGAGAAGAAGGCTTGTTGTGTAAAGAGGGTTATTCTCTTCCTACAAGAAAAGAGAAAGATAATGAATCTCCGACAGTCTCGAGGTCGAGAAGTCAGAGCGGAGATGTAGGCTAAGAAGTTGAGGCCGAACCTCATCATCATATTGTGTCTCCTTGCATTTTTTCTTTATCTTTCACTTACGTCTTATTTTTATTTGCTTGTGATAATTTTTATTAATTTTTCCGAAAGTGACTTTGCAAAAATATTTTTAAACACCAATTCACCCCCTGGTGCTTTTGATCCTACAATTGGTACCAGAGCATGTTACTCTAATTTTAAGATTTAAAACATCTTTAGAGCTATGACATTAAGTGGTTTTAGTTTTTTTGAACGTCAATCTATTACTCGTCCTCCACTTTTTAATGTATCAAATTTTGCATATTGGAAAATTAGGATGCAAGCCTATGTTTGTTCTATTGATATTGATATGTGGGATATTGTTCAAAATGGTTTTGATTTAAGTAAAAAAAACCTTTAGAATATACCGAAGGAGAAAGACTTTTAGTAAAACTAGATTATAAAGCTAAAAATGTTTTTTTTATTGTGCTTTGGATCCAACGGAGTTTAATCGGATTTCTAGTTGTGAAAGTGCTAATGAGATTTGGAAGAAACTTATTATTACTCATGAAGAAATGGATAAAGTTTAGGAGTCTAGATTAAATATTTTAAATCATCAATATGATTCTTTCAAAATGTTTAAAAATGAATCTATAAATGAGATGATTGTTCGCTTTAATGATATTATAAATGGCTTAGCCTCTTGGGTAAATTACACGATTAGTCCCTCAACTTTGAGTCGATTTTAAATCGGTTCCCCAACTTCAATTTATAACTAGAACGTCCTTCATCTTTGATTTTCTTGCACGATTAGTCCCCTTGATTGGTGATAGTGGGTTTCCCGGTTGCCTTGTGTACGTGGCCGCCACGTGAGTCATTTCTCTTTCCTCCATGTCATTCAAGTCATTCACGTCATTTAACGCTACTAAATCAGGTAAATTACACGAATCGTCCTCCAACTTTGAATCAATTTTTAAATGATTCCCTCAACTTTAATTTGTAATTAGAACATCCCCCAACTTTGATTTTATTGCATGATTCATCCACTTGACCGGTAATAGGCAATCTCCCGCTTACCTTGTTGGCATGGCGTAATAAAATATAATAAAAAATTTAACTTGCTGACATGGAATAATAAAAAAATATAAAATGGAATCAATTTAGCCCTCTCTTTTGGCTCGCCGCACGCGAGGAAGAAAATGGGGGCCGACGCCCCCTTCTGCCAGCTCATGCGTCGGTGAGCCGACATTCGTCTTCATGCACGACGAGGAGCAAAAAGGGGGCCAATGCCTGCTAGCTATTTTTTGTGTGTCATGTAAATAAGTTAAATTTTTTATTATATTTTATATGCTATGTTAGCAAGGTAATCGGGAGATTTCCTATTATCGGTCAAGTGGATGAATCGTGCAGTAAAATTAAAGTTGAGGGACGTTCTAGTTACAAATTAAAGTCGGGGGACAATTTAGAAATCGATTCAAAGTTGGAGGACGATCCGTGTAATTTATCCGGTTTAGTAGCGTTAAATGACGTGGATGACTTGAATGATGTGGAGGAAAGAGAAATGACTCACGTGGCGGCCATATACACAAGGCAACCAAAAAACTCACTATCACCGGTCAAAGGGACTAATCATGCAAGAAAATCAAAGATGAAGGACGTTCTAGTTACAAATTAAAGTTGGGGGACCGATTTGAAATTGACTCAAAGTTGATGGACTAATCATGTAATTTCCAAGGACTAATTCTCAAAAAGTGAAAAAGTTTCTCAGTTCTCTCTCCTCCAAATGGCATACAAAGAGGAAGGTGATTGAAGAAAAGGACTTAAACACGTTAGACTTTGATGATCTTATAGATTCACTATTAACCTATGAGATCGGGATCAAGGAGGATGAAGAAGCAAATACTCCAAAAAAGAAAACATTGGTATTGAAGGCAAATAAAGATGAGGAAGATACAAGTGAAGATGATGATCTTGATGAAAAGAAGCTTTCTTTATATGAAAAGAAGCTTGACAAATATCTCTCTAAGCAAAAGAAGAAGAAAGTCTTTACCAAGAGAAGATCGTCATTAAGCAAAAGTCAAATAACTTGCTTTGAATACAAAATGATTGGACACTACAAAAATAAATGTCCAAATTTGGTCAAGAAGGAGAAAGATGGAGAAAGCTCAAGAAGAAAGAAAAAGACTCTTCAAGCCATTTGGGATGAAAGCGAAGATGAAGAGAATGATTTCAACACCTTCTCTATTGATAACGAAGAAGCCTACATATGTCTAATGGCTGATAGACATGAGGTATCATCTAACTCATCTGACTCTAATGATAGTGAATTCTTTAATGTGCATAAGGAGTTTAGAATTCTTATTAATAAATATGGATGCCTAAAAAGGAAATATGATGATATAAAAATAGAGCTTGAAAATTTACAAAAGAAAAATAAGAATATTAAAGCATATGAAAAGTGTGATATATTGAATGAAGAAAACTCTAGCTTGAAATTCTCAATTGAAGAATTGAAAATGGAAAATAATGCACTAAAATCATTATGTGAAAAACAAAATGTAGAAAGTGCATGTTTGAACAAAGAAATTAATAACTTGAAAGTTGAACTTGAAAAATTCTCAAATGAAAGTAGAATGTTAGATGCCATGCTTAGTAGATCTAGAATATCTTCAAACAAAAAGAGACTTGTTTTCAATTCTTTTGAAAAGAACAATGACAAAAGAATTTTATTTGTTAAAGTATCGCATGATTACACAAGATCACATATTATTTATTTTCATTGTGGATATGAATGGTATTATTCTTATGATTGCAGAATAAGGAAAAGAATAAATAAAGGGATGAAGAAATTTGGGTTCCGAAGAGGACCATAACTAACCAAGATGGACCCAAGCAAGTTTGGATACCAAAAAGATGAAACTCCTAATTTCTTTCTTGTAGGAAGCTTCTAAGTATAATGAAGGTAAATGATATTTGGATTGTGAATGCTCAAGACACATGATCGGCGATGCCTCAAATTTCATCAATTTGGAAAAGAAAAATGGAGGAAAAGTCACCTTTGGAGACAATAGCAAAGGAAGAGTAATTGGTATTGGTAAGATTGATTAGAATGATAGTGTATTTTGAAAATGTTTGGCTAATTGAAAATTTAAAACATAATCTAATTAACATAAGTCAATTATGCGATAAAAACTATTTAGTCAAATTTGAAAAGGACAAATGTTTGATACTAGATGAAAACAACAAAGTTTTACACATGAGTTTTAGGTACAATAATGTATACAAAATTGATTTTGACAACTTGAAAAATGAAAAATGTCTTAGTGCTATACATGATGACATAAACTTGTGGCATAGAAGATTATGACATGAAAACTCTAAACTACTAAATAAAATTTAAAATCATGAATTGGTCGCTTACCTAAGATCAAATTTGAGAAAAACAATGTTTGTGATCCATATCTAAAAGGTAAACAAATCAAAAGTTCTTTTAAATTAAAAGAAGTTATTAGTACACATAGGGTTTTGAAATTATTACATATTGACTTGTTTGGACCCATTGATGTGACAAGTTTAGGAGGAAAAAGATAAGTATTTGTGATTGTTAATGATTTCTCCCGTTTCACTTGGACTATTTTTCTCGCTAGTAAAGATGAAATGCTAAACATGTTTTCCAAATTTTCAAAAGGAATTCAAAATGAATTTGAACAAAAGATTTCAAAAATTAAAAGTCACAATGGAGGAGAATTTGAAAATCATAAATTTGAATTATTTTGCGAAGAAAATGGAATCACTCATAATTTTTCCACTCCTACAACACCTCAACAAAATGGAGTAGTAGAAAGAAAAAATAGGACTATACAAGAAATGGCTATAACAATTTTAAATGAAAGCAATTTACCAAAATATTTTTGGACGGAAGCCATAAACACATCATGCTATGTTCTCAATAGGATTCTACTTAGACCTCTTGAGAAGAAAATTTGTTTTGAAGTATTATTTGGTAAGAAACCAAATATCTTTTATTTCAAAGTTTTTGAGTGTAAATGCTACATTTTGAATGTCAAAGATAAACTAGGCAAATTTGATGATAAATATGATGATGATATTTTTCTTGGTTATTCCAGTACAAGTAAAGCTTACAGAGTGTATAACAAAAGAACATTAGTTGTTGAAGAGTCTATTAATGTTAAATTCAATGAAACTAACGATTTTTTTATCAAGAAAGTACATGATGATAAAGAAGAAATAATGAAGTACAAAGAAACTTGAAGTTGTGGACATAGAGGAAGCAAAAGTTTACACCCAAAAGGTGGAAGAAATGGAAAAACTTCAAAGAGAGGAGAATCAAATCATCCCAAGAAATTGGAGACATGTCTCATCACACCTATTTGATCAAGTTATAGGTAATACAAATGAAGGTATAAAAACTAGAAACTCTTTAAAAAATTTATGTGCTTTTTCGTCTTTCCTTGCAAATTTTGAGAACAACAATATTGATTAAGCACTTGAAGATCCAAATTGGTTAAACGCAATGCATGAGGAACTAAATAATTTTGAAAGAAATCAATTGTGAAAACTTGTGAAAAGACCCAAGGACCATCCTATCATTGGAACCAAATTTGTCTTTCGAAACAAGTTAGATGAAAATGGTGTCATTGAGAGGAACAAGGCTAGATTAGTGGTCAAGGGTTACTCACAAATTGAAGAGATCGATTTTGATGAAACTTTTGCTCTCGTTGCTAGACTTGAGACAATTCGAATGCTTTTGGCTTTTGCATGTTATAAATGTTTTAAACTTTTTCAAATGGATGTAAAATTGGCCTTTTTAAGTGATTTTATAATAAAAAAGTTTATGTTGAACAACCTCAAGGTTTTGAAAATCCAGATTTTCCTAATCATGTTTTCAAACTTTCAAAAGCTCTTTACGGATTGAAACAAGCTCCTCGAGCGGTATGAAAGATTGAGTTCATTTTTAATTGAAAATAATTTTCGGAAAGAGAAAGTTGACACCACATTGTTTTTAAAACATGTTAAAAATGATATTTTAATAGTCCACATTTATGTTGATGATATTATTTATGGTGCTACTAACGAATGCCTATGCAAAGAGTTTGAAACTCTTATGCAACAAGAATTTGAGATGAGTCTTGTAGGAGAGTTTACTTCTTTTTAGGCCTACAAGTGAAACAATTTAAGGAATGCATTTTTTTCAATCACGAAAAAGATACAAGGGAGTTGCTTAAAAGATTCGGGATGAACGAATGCAAGCCGAGCACAACCCCTATGAGCACTACTACAAAATTGGATAAAGATGAAAAAGGCAAGTCCATTTATCAAAAAAGGTACAGAGGGATGATTGGTAGCTTGCTCAATTTAATGGCATATAGGCCAAATATAATGTTTAGTATGTGCTTGTGTGCTAGGTTCCAATCCGCTCCCAAGAAATCACATTTAATCGCTGTAAAAAGGATAATGCGCTATTTAAAGCATACATGTGAATTAGGCATTTGGTACGATAGAAATTTTTCATTTGAATTGCATGCTTACACCGATGCGGATTTTGCCGGGTGTAAAGTTGATAGAAAAAGCACTAATATGATGTATTACTTTCTTGATAGCTCTCTCATTTCATGGGCTAGCAAGAAACAAAACTCAATCGCACTTTCTACCACCGAGGCCAAATATATAGTCGTCGATTTGTGCACAAATACTATGGGTAAAACAACAATTGCTTGATTATGGTGTAAATTATTTTAATGTACCCATAAAGTGCGATAACACAAGTGCTATAGAAATGACTAAAAATTCAATTCAACACTTTAGGACTAAACACATTGTCTTGCGATATCATTTCATTAGAGAACATGTGACCCTTAAGGACATTTTCATTGAACATATGTTCATTGAAGTCCAACTTGCAGACATATTTATAAAACTCTTGAGTGAAGAACGGTTTTGCATGCTTAGAAGGGAATTATGAATGATTAAATCTTGATTGCATATCAATTCTAAATAAAAGTGACTTGGTTATGCAAGATCACTTTTGACATGAATTGAATATTAAAAGTGTTGCACAACACTTACATTTGTATGATATATATATCTGGAACATGATTTTAATGGTTCAAATTTTGAAAAAGACAGGAAAAGATCGATCGACCGACTGGAAGAACTGATCGACTGCTGTGAATTTTGAGAATGAGTGCAATTGACTAGGATCGGTCGACCGATATGATGCACCGGTCGACCGGTATATGACTGTGTCCGACCGACATCCATCAACCAATGAATCATTTATTTGGAAAACAATTATCCGATCGACCGCTGGACAGGATCGGTCGACCGGTATATGCGAAAATTGGACACATATATAGTTCGACCGGGCGAATCGATCGGCCCCTTTTTTTATCAAATCTCGACCGCTGCCCTAAACCTTCGACCGCCCGTTCGTCTGACGACCACCCAGCCATCGCCATCGCCACCGTTCTTCTCCGATGTCCGACTACCGTTGTACTTCCTTCGACGATCGTCATTGCCCTCTTCTCCTCTCGCTAGTCACCTCGACCACATCCTGTTGCCTTCTATCTCTCTCTTCTCTCCATCATCGTCTCTCCGGCAACCCCTTTGCTCTCCAGACATCCATCGATGGCCATCATGCTCCTCTCTCATGTTCCTCTCTTCAATCGAACACCGGTCGGCAACCTCTCCTTCTTCCATCGACCGCCCCTCTTCGATCACTCACTGTTCGACCCCTCTCTGCCGGCGAACTCTACAGCGGCCGCCGCCCTGTTCTTCCCCCTCTTCGTCCTCTTCTCTGTCACCCTCTCTCTCTCTTATCTCCGGCCGCCCTCCTCTCATCGTCGACCACCGCGGCCTTCGTCATAGTTCTCTCTTTTTGGCCGTCGTCTCCGTCTCCGTCTCCCTCTTGACCGTCTAGTCTCTGTTATCAGCGTCAGCCTCCTTCCAACATCTTTTCCGATCATCAGACCCCTTTCGACCACCATTATTGAATCCATGGCTGACGACGAAGGGTATTCGCGTATTCAGCTAGTCTTTCAGCGCCGTCATCATTTTTATGACTCAGGTGGTACCATTCATATCCTCCCACCTGAACCTGAACCTGAACTCGAACCCACGCCTGTCCGACGTGGACGAGGTCGTGGACGAGGACGATCCCGTGGACATGCTCGTCAGCCATCTTTCACAGAGCCTACTGATTTTGATAGTCATTTTTTTACTAGCAGGGACATCTCCACTTTTTTTGATGCTTGTACGCCTCTCGCGATATTCGGCGAGCTAACACCGTAGATTGGGACACTCTGAACATTCCTGATGTACAGGAGATGTTCGAAAACATCGGTTGGTTGCCACTTCTCTCTCTCACAGTCCGTGTGTATCTCGGTCTTATTCGTCATTTCTATGCGAACATGACGATCACTCGAGAGGCCATCATCACATATGTCCTTGGCGTTTCCATCCGCTTTGACCCTAACCATCTATTCATATCTTTGGTGTCCCGTGCCCCTTTACCCGGTCTCTACTCATTTGTCACTCATGGTTGGCCTAATACACTGTCTACCGATGACAGATGGCATTAATACAGTGTTTAGTGGACAAGATATCAACCACTACATTGTCTAATCGTCCTATAGGTATCTCCATCCATCTATGAAAATGGCTCACCACATTCTGAGTCGTATAGTCACCCGTCGAGCCGGGCACTATACAGAGGTTGCCCACTTTAATTTGTTCTTTCTTCATTGTCTTTGTATTCGAGATGCCTCTTTTCTCCATTTCAGTCATTTCGTTCACTATCACATGGACTCCACCTTCCAAAAGTTCACTGATACTCGTGGTCGACATCCCCTCTATTTTGGAGCTTGGATCATCAGGATTTTACTTCATTTTGGTGTCGATTTTCTCGTGAACGAGGAGTATATCCGACCCCGTCCCACCGATATCATCGGTTCAGCGACCTTGCACCGAGAATATCTTACGATTGGCGAGCCGGCACAGATAGATTTTGACGATGAAGATAATGTCACAGATGGAGAGCCAGTGTCGATGGACACTCAGGACGCATCGGAGACTGGCACTAGTATTCCTCCGCCCTCAGCAGCCTCAGCTTCCTATAGCGCCTATGATTTTATGGCCATTTCACAGCAGGTGGATGCCATAGATCGCCTAGATAGATCGTCGTATTCGACGGATGGAGCATGACTCCCGATACCTTGTTGGCTCGCTATAGGCCCACTATGCATCGCAGGGATTTATTCCGCCCGTAACTTGTGAGGATGATAGTCCCGATGATGAGTAGTTGAGTTGTCTCCCTCTATGATGATGTCAAAAGGGGGAGAAGTTTAGGATGGTATTATGATGCTATGTTATGATGTTATGTGTCTTTTTTATGTTATGCGTTCACATTACATTTGTACTAGTGTCTTGCACCATTTTGTAGTGACTATAGTCACATTTGTTAGTGCATGAACACATGATGTATTATTAACTATGAATGTAATGTGATGACTTTTTTGTTCATGATGAAGTGCCTTATTTGATTTCATATCTATTTTGCGTCATATGTTTATATTGTCCCAAATTATTTTGAGAAAATAAAGGCCACATATTTAAGGGGAGAAAATGTGAAATATACATGAATGTAGGGGGAGCTTGTTCACTACTTACTATCTAAACATACATTTAATTTTATTTCTTTCACTTTCTCCTTATCATCCAATTAATTTGTCATCATAAAAAAGGGGAAGATTGTTGAATTCTATGTTTTGATGATAAAAAATTAAAGTGGACATAAAAGTTACTAATCTATGCTTAAGTGATGATAATACAAGTGTAGGATTGATATGACCTCATTCACAGAAGAAATCGCCAAATTAAAATCGAAAGAATTTTTTTTTTCACACGATCGGTCGACACATCGGTCGATCGGCCAAGGAAACCGGTCGATTGATATAAAAGACAAGACAATGCCAGTCGAAGATCCGATCGTTACACTGGTCGACCGGTCAGCACAACCAATGAACTCAAAAATCACGAGACTATACCAGTCGACGACGAGACAATACCGGTCGATGCGTCAGTCGATGATGAGATGTACCGGACGACGTCGAGATATTACCGATCGATTATCGATCGAAGGACCGATCGATCGGACAGCATTAAAACACAGAAAATGTAACAACGATCACATTGATCGGTCGACCGGCCTATCGCAGCGGTCGACCGGCCTATCGCAGCGGTCGACCGGCCTCACGATCAAATGAACAGTAATGACTATTATTTTGAGGAGAAAATTGTGGAAAACTTTTTGAACGAATTCTCACCTCTAGGAGCCTATAAAAGGAGTGTCAAAGCCTGAAGAAAAATCATCTAAGCAAGCAAGAACATCCTAGAGCTTCTCTCAAGTTCTTGAGCACAAAATTGCAAATTTCTTCCCTTTTCTTTTCTTAGCTTTGAGTGTGAGAAAAATTTTATAAAAGAAAAGAGTTAGAGGAAAACATTTTCTTTCTAATCTAGTAAGATTGAGAGCTCTTTGTAAAAGAGTTGTGCCTTGCCTCTTGAGCGGAGAAGAATGCTTGTTGTGTAAAGAGAGTTGTTCTCTCCCTGCAAGAAAAGTGAAAGATAGTGGATCTCCGGCGGTCTCGAGGTCGAGAAGTCGGAGCGGAGGTGTAGGCTAAGGAGTTGAGACCGAACCCATCATATTGTGTCTCCTTACATTTTTTCTCTATCTTTCACTTGCATCTTATCTTTATTTGCTTGTGATCGGTCTTATTGATTTTTTCGAAAGTGACTTTGCAAAAAGATTTTTAAACACCAATTCACCCCACCCCTCTTGGTGCTTTTGATCCTACATGTTTTTTGTTTGATAATTTATTACATTCATCTCTTAAATTACACCTTACTAAGTCTTATATTAATCTTAAGCCAAACTACATCAAGATATAATAAAAATGGCAAAAATACATTGAATAAAATCTAAATTAATTGTTATAACCATGAATGAATTTTTATTAGTATTTTACTGATTATATTATTCTTATGAGATAAAAAAAATTTGCATGATGATGCGATGAAAATTAATATTGTATTAGCATTTTACACATAAGATCATCAAAATAAAATTGAGATCGATTATGGATAGTAATATTATAAAATTGTGAGATCTTAATATTTACATTGAGATTTTAACAATCTTGATAGTGTCAAATTAAGCTCCTAAAACCTTGGTCATGTTTGATGATGTGAAATGACTCGTGTTGACGACATGGGTGATGACAAGGAAAAAACACAGCTTGATATGGCACGATCCAACCAGAATCAACAAACAAGGTTGTCGACTCGACATTAAGAATATTTTGAATTATCCTGCAATGCAATCGAACTCCATGTCATTGGTTGTGGCGCCCCCTCCCACTCTGCGCGCGACCGGAGAGGAGAGGGGGCAATGCCCCCTCCCCCTCTCCCATTCGACTCGAAGAAGAGAGCACCATTTTTAATTATTTTCTTCATAATAGTATTTTAATATTAATTTATTATTTTATACTAACTTTATTATTTTTTAATGTGTCACATAAGAAAAAATCTTGGCAAACCAACTATATCTAGTCAAATGGGTAGTTATTGAAATAAGTTAAAAGTTGAAGAGCGATCTAGTTACAAAGTAAAATTGAGAAAATAGTTGAGAAAGAAGGTAAAACTAGGGCCATTAATTGTTCACCTGCTCGGCAAAGAAAGTTCATTTTTAGCCAATGTATAGGAGAAAGTAAAGTACACACAATCATGATTTTCAGGATCCCGATCTAACTAATAAGATCTTACGATATTATGATTCTCCGGAGAGAAAACATATAATCCTACTCAAATTATCTTAAATGTAGGATCTATATCCTATCGTCCAATGATATTGATATATATTTATTTATTCAAATAAAAGTAAATATAAAGGACCTTGAACAATTTTGGTTTAACTATTGTTTATCATATATTGTACATGATATTCTCACTTTCATGAATTCTAGTATATTCTAATAATTAAATGCCATGTTATGATTCAAATATTATATTGTCTTTCATCAAAATTAAATAGAATTTTTGCATGTATATTAAGAATTATATCACATTTTAATAAAATATTATACTTCAATAATATCTAATATTATATATTTATTATTTTAGTGTTTCTGATATAAAAATAGATTAGATTTGAAGATATGTGAATAAAATATTAATGTTCAATGTTTAATTAACTCATATATAAACATAACATTTCTGAACAAATATATTATTATTATTATATATAATATTTTTTTATTTATGGGGTGGGATCTTACCGTCATCGATCATCGAAGTCCTCTATGATCTTACCTCAAAAAATGATCTTGACAACCTTGCAATAACATTTGGTGTGAGCAAAACTCGATTCAGGAATGGGCCACCCTTGTCCCGTTCCCGACCTAATTTTGGCCAAGTCTCAATTCGTAGTTGGGTTCGGGATCAGGTCGTCCCGAATTGTCAGGGAATTAAATTTTGGATGACTTGATTGTTCTGATTTAATTTAAATATAAAAAATAAAATATTAATATAATTAATTTTAAGCCTAATTTATTTTTTTATTATAAATATGCTATATAATTAATTTTACAAAATATAAATAATGTTTATATATTATAGTATTAAATATTTGGGTCGAGAATGAATCTGGATTTTTTTAATCGGGACTCGTCACGAAATAAGACAAGTTTTTAAAATCAAACGTTCCAAGTTCCAACTTGTTGGATTTCACACTTGTCGCCGAGAAGACGCCAATCCAATCTGAGGAACACATAGAGCAAGAAGAAGAAGAGGAGAGTTTGGGAGGGAAGCTGAATTGAATTCAAAGAAATGCCAAGAATATGTTTACAACTTCACTCTTCTGCACCTTTTATACGAAGAAAAGAAAACTTATATAAACAAAAGACATAAAACTTTATAGTGTATAACTACCGCTACAATGACACTCAACTACCGATATCCGGACAGCTTTGTAAGACTTTACATCTGCTAACACTCCTCCTCAAGTTGGGATTTGAACAAATTAAACAATCCCAACTTGCCTACCAGATGATCATGTTGATGTCGACCTAAGGCTTTAGTTAGAAGATCTGCTAACTGCTCTTTTGTGGAAATATATTGTAAACGAATCAGAGTTTTCAGCTTTTTATCCCGCACAAAATGGCAATCCACTTTGATGTGTTTAGTTCATTCATGGAAGACTGGATTGTCCACCATTTGAATGGCAACTTGACTATCTGTAAAGAGTGTGAAAGGAGTCTGCAAGGGGAGTCTAATTTCCCTGAACAAACGATCGAGCCATATCAATTCAGAAATTATAAGAGTCAAGCTTCTATACTTTGATTCTACTGAGGATCTAGAGACAACTGACTACTTTTTTGACTTCCAAGACACTAAAGAATTTCCAACTTTAATGCAATAAGCTGAAATTGATTTTCGAGTCAAAATATAGGAGGCCCAGTCTGCATCACTATAAGCTATTAAAACAGTATTCTTCTCTACATGAAATAAAAGTCCACGACCTGGGGAAGACTTTAAATATTTGACAATTCGTAAAGCAGCTTGATAATGTGAAACCTTTGGTGCATGCATAAACTGACTCAAATGCCTTACTGCAAAGGCAATATTAGGTCGAGTATGAACTAAGTATATGAGCCTTCCAATTAATTGCTGAAAAGTTGTAGGAGAGTCCATTGGCTTATCTTGTGAATTCATGCCAACTATAGAATCATATTCAATTGAAGTGAGTTTGAGGTTTTGTTCCATAGGAGTAAAAACTGGCTTAGAAGCTGTAAGACCAACATCAGATAGCAGGTTGATTGTATACTTTCTCTGATTCATAAGAATACCTACAGAAGACCTCAAAATCTCCATGCCCAAGAAAAACTTGAGCTCTCCCAAGTCTTTCATTTTTATATGAGACTGTAAAACCTATTTGGTGCACTCTATCAGATTCAAACTGTTTCCTGCAACAAGTATGTCATCAACATACACTAGTAGAACAATGAATTCATCATTTCTAGATTGTGTAAACAAAGTATAATCATTTTGGCTCTCTAGAAAACCTGCATCAAGTAATATTTTAGTAAGTTTTATATTCCACTATCGAGAAGCATGTTTGAGTCCATATAAGGACCTGTTCAGCTTCGATACTTTCCCAAGTAACTCCCCCTCAAGTTGAAGACCTTCAGGAAAGGATATATAAACCTCTTCAAAGAGATCCCCATTCAGAAATGCATTGTTAACATCCCAATGAAACAGGTGCCAATTATGTTGGGCAACAGCAGTAAGCACAGCCCTAATAGTAACAGATTTAGCAACAGGAGAAAATGTCTCCTTAAAATCCACACCCTCCTTTTGATTATAGCCTTTGGCAACAAGGCGAGCCTTGAAACGTTCAATTTCTTCAGAAGAAATGAGTTTAACTTTATAGACCCATTTACAACCGACAAGCTTTTTACCTTGTGGAAGATCAACCAAGGTTCAAGTATTATTATTCTGCAAGGCAGTTAACTCATCCTGCATAGCAGCAATCCGCTTGTCATCTTGAATGGCCTGATTGTAGGAAACTGGTTCTTCAAATTGAGAGTGAGCATAGAGAAAATCTTGATAAGCAGGTGTGCAACTTTTGTAAGAAACCATGTCCTATAAAGGATGTACAACAGAAGAGGATGTGGCTGAGGACACAACAAAATCTTTAAGCCAACCTGTTTCACCTGTCGTTTAGGTCTGATAGGAGCAGGGGAAGAAGGACTGACAGAGAAGTCAACCTGATCATTTATAGGAACTTCAAAAGAAAACTCAAGTAGCTATGAAGAAGGAGTCTGATCCAATAGAACAAGAACTGGAGCATCAGGCAAGTTATCAATAACTAATTGAGAAGTATCAGATGTAGGATTAGAGGAAAGAAAATCAAAGTCACCATGGATAACTTGCTGGCTACGCAAAAATGATGGAGTAGAGGATGTAAACTGCTTCAACAAAATTGGAGATTTGAAAGGAAAAATATGTTCCTCAAACTTAACATCTCTAGAAATAGAATTTTTTTCTGACTGAATATCGAAGACTTTATAACCCTTTTGAGTCCATGAATAACCCAAGAAGACACAACATTTTGCTCTATAATCAAACTTGTCTGAAATTAGTTTGTTGGATGTATAGCAGAGATAACCAATGACCTTTAAATGATGAAGTTTAGGAGGCTTCTTAAAGAACATCTCATAAGGTGAAATGTTGTTCAAAACTTTTAATGGCAACCTGTTGATAATATGCACAGCTTGTATTAGATCTCCCCAAAAAATAATGGGTAAGTTGGATTGAAACAACAAGGCTCTTGCAACTTCAAGGATGTGCCTATGTTTTCTTTCAACAACTCCATTTTGTTGGGGAGTATACACACAGCTGGATTGATGAATAATACCTCTATTCAGAAACAATTCATTGCATCTTTGATTATGATATTCTGACCCATTATCTGTTCTTATAACTCTGACTTTTGTAGAATACTGATTTTCCACAAATGTAAGAAAATTCTTTAGAATAGCATAGCAATCAGACTTATTCTAAATGAGATGCACCCAAGTGAGTCGTGTAAAGTCATCAACCAAGGTAACAAAGTAATTTTTGCCATTATGTGTGGAAGACTTAAATGGTCCCCAAATATCAACATGAATTAAATGCAACATTGTAACAGATCTATCCCCCGTGGATGTAAAAGACAACTGAGTTTGTCTAGCCAAAGGACACACTGAACAATGTGAAAGAGTATGATGATTATTACAAGACTTTAAACTTGGAATTATTAACATTCTATTAAAAGGTAAATGTCCAAGTCTCTGGTGCCAAATGTCAAGATCCCTGCTCGGCTGTGAAATGCTTTTTGCAGCTGCAGCTTTATGAACTTCATCCAACAAAAAATATAGTCCACCTTTAACTTCACCAATCAGGTTCCCCTTTCCACTCAGAAGGTCCTGAATAAAAACAGATTTGAATGTAAAGAGGATTGGAGAATTCAAATCCTTTGATATCAGATTGAATTTGAAATCTGGAACTAGTAAAACATTATGTAATTGAATATAAGAATTTAGATATATAGATCCAGAATGGGTTGCCACATAAACTGATCCATTAGGTAGAGAAACTGAATTCTTGGCTTGCAAGAAACACCATTAGTGAGCCAGTCTTTATTAGAAGTCATGTGACTAAAAGCACCTATGTCAATAATCCAATTTGTAATAGAGGACTTTGAACAAATACCTGCCATGCTAGCAGTGTGAACTATAGTTGGTTCTTTCTGATTGCCATGTATCAACTGACTTCAGGGAAAAGAGGATTAACCTTGTTGTCTGAATTATTAGGCTTTACTAACTCTTTTTCTATAAGTTGTGGCACAACTGAGTAAGCAAAATTATGATTCTGATTTCTAAACTTGAATTTGTAGTTAGCAGGATATCCTACTAATTTATAACATTGATTCCTTCTATGCCCAGGCTTGTGACAATGTTCACAAATCAAAGAAGGATCTCTCTTCTATTTTTTATTACCACTAGGAGGTATGGCACCTGCCATTGTCATTTGATCAGAATAAAAAAGGATTACTTTCTTCTATCTCTGCTTCTCTTCAACTAGAAGAGAATGAGCCTTACTTATAGAGGGTAAAGGCACCATGATCAAAATCTGTGTTCTAACACGATTCAAAGAATCATTTAAACCCATGAGAAATCTGTACAGCTTCCTCTTCTCCAAGAAATCTTTATATTCTTTCATATTATCTGAATTTGGAATTATAGGTGACATGAGATCCAACTCTTCCCACAGATTTTTTAGTTTTGAGAAATACTCATATTTCCTTGTCGAAAACTATAGAGTTCATTTTCAACTGAATAAACTTACATAGCATTTAATTTTTGAAACCTCTCTTTTAATTCTGACCAGGTTGTGAATATGAAATTCTATTAATCAATCCTTTTTTGCAGGAAACTACTATCCAGGAAATCACTAGAGCATTGCACCTTTTCCAATTAACATGCAAATATGGAGGAACTTTATCAATTGTAAAAGAAGCATCTACAAATCCATGCTTATTCTTAGCTAATAAGGCATTCAACATGGCATCACTCCAATCGGCATAATTTTCTGTGCCTACTAACAGATCTGGAACTAGAAGAAGTCCTGGCGTATCAGAAGTACTCAAAAACAAGGGATTCATGACATCAAGTACTAGGGAACTAGGACCAGAATTGTTGGAACTAGATGAACTAGATCCAGACATTATGAACACTGAATAGTAAATCTCAGGTGTGAGTAAATTCACTCAAGGTTCAGATATGATCAAGTCAACGATAACCGCAATCCACGGATCAAAAAACACAGGATTCAAAAAACCTGAGTATAAGAAACAGCTTATCTCGATCACGAAGTAGAAGAGGAAATCAGATCTGATATGCTTGAGGAGGCTCTGATACCATGTTGAATTTCACACTTGTCGCCGAGAAGACGCTTTTATACGAAGAAAAGAAAACTGATATAAACAAAAAACATAAAACGTTAAAGTGTATAACTACCGCTATAATGACACTCAACTACCGATATTCAGACAGCTTCATAACAGTCCACTTTACATCTGCTAACACAACTCGAATGTATCACGAGTTGCGAATATTTTCGAAAAATTAGATGGAAACGCATAAAGTTATGAAGAATATTCACATTTTAAAAAAAACATATATGAAGAATGCCACAAAATAAAAAGTTTATCAACAGATAAATTGGATGTGTCGAATTTTGTAATGACAAAAAGTTATGGATTGTGTGGTCGGTCCAAAGCGGCCGAGAGTTTTGCTTCTTCCGTATACCTTCGAGGCTTCGATACATTACATGTGGGGGAAGGAAAAGGCAAAGTTAGAAACGCCAAGTACACCATCAAAAGCGCGCGATCGCATCCAGATCCTCGTATTGAAGTAGGCCAGGCTCAGATGGAGGCGGCTCTGCTTTCCGAAGAGCGGGAGGTGGTGATAAGCACACTGCCATCGGAGTGGCAGTGGCGCGGCGAGCTCAAAGATGGCGCGTGGAAGATCGCCTGCGTGGCCGCGCCCATGGTGGCGGTGGCGGCCGCGCAGTACATGGTGCAGGTGGTGTCGAACATGATGGTCGGCCACCTCGGTGAGCTCGATCTCGCCAGCGCCGCCATCGCCACCTCCCTCACCACTGTCACCGGCTTCAGCCCCCTCGTAAGTTCCCCGCTCTCTGGTTCCCCTTATCTCTCAAACTCTGGAAGGTAGGTTACGAAGAAAAATCCGACTCCAAGAAGAGCTTTACTTACTTGTAAATAGCATCTCCAGGGTTTGGTCTCGTCAAAAGTTGAAACCTTTCAAGCTAGTAAAAACCCAACTCTGTCAGCGGGTAGCCAAAGACGTATATAATTAGGATTAATTTGGCTATCAATTTCTCTCAGTAACGTACCGTCTACTATATGATTCCTTTCATATCTGTCAGCAGTTATATCATGCCTTGTCACCATGTGCACAACAGAAGGGAAAATATGCGAGTTGTTCTAATCTTCATGTCTATGTAGGTTTGTTGGCACTGGTACTGAGGGGCGATGTTATTTTTCTCTTATTGTGTTTTATTCAACTTGATAAAATATGAATGCACAAATTAACAGAGATAGGATTGAAGTTCTATCCAGTGATAATGCAAAGTGATTACTAGAAATTGAGGACAAAAGGAAAATGGGATGATGTAAGGCTATTGGGTGCAAACATCTTGTTGAATCTAAATTCTAGCAATATGTATGTAACAAATACTTACTTTATAGAACTAGCTTCCAAATGCATTGGTGTTTGAAAAACAATGTGTATTTATGCATGATCTATGACAAACGTCAATTTTTGAATGAATATTGATGACAATTTGCATTATGATGATCAGTGAGTTAATTAGCAACCCATCTCTGAGGTTTTTGAGGTCCTCTACGTTGGTAGTGTTTGTATGAAGCACTGGCTAACAAGACCAACTGACCTGCAGCTGGGAATGGCTAGTGGTTTGGAAACTCTGTGTGGACAAGCCTATGGGGCGCAACAGTACCAGAAGGTAGGAATATACATGTATAGAGCAATTTACTCCCTTTTGATAGTCTGCCTTCCGATCTCTCTCATATGGATCTCACTGGGGAAGCTCCTACGGTTAATAGGCCAGGACCCTGTAGTCTCAGTTGAGGCTGGGAAATATGCAATGTGGATGATCCCTGGCTTGTTTGCCTACGCCATTACTCAACCTCTGCTCAAGTTTCTTCAATCACAGAGCCTGATTCTTCCCATGGTCCTTACTGCTGCTGCCACTCTTTGCCTCCACATCCCACTTTGTTGGGCCTTTGTGTTCAAATTAGGCTTAGGAAAAGTTGGGGCAGCTCTATCTATAAGCCTATCGTATTGGTTGAATGTCTTGATACTGGGAGCTTATATAAAGTACTCAGATTCCTGTAGAAAGACTCGTGCACCACTTACAATGGAATCATTTAGAGGTATCAAGGAGTTCTTACGGATAGCAATACCATCTGCTGTAATGATATGGTAATTAGTGGTTTACCTTTTTATGTTTATTTTTGTTTCAATATTCTTGTCCTCATGGCTGTTCAATCAGTATTCTACAGTCTTGAATGGTGGTCCTTTGAATTGCTCATCTTGCTTTCGGGGTTCCTGCCCAATCCAAAACTCGAGACCTCTGTCCTTTCAATTTGGTAAGCAGCATCCAGAATCTTTTATCAATTTTCACACGTGTAGATAATTGTGTTTACATTAGCTTTTGATGGAACAGCCTCAATAGCATCACCTTGCTTTTTACTGTTCCTTATGGACTTGGTTCAGCTGCAAGGTATTCCTGTAAACCACACCAGAGAATGCAACAAAGGATATAATTCTATAATGGATCAGTTTCTTTTAACTTTTAATCCCTTTTGATGAACAGTACACGTGTATCAAATGAACTGGGGGCTGGAAATCCTAAAGGTGCTAAATTGGCAGCATGTATTGTTATATTTATTGCAGTCTGTGAAGCTGCTCTTGTATGTGCAACACTACTCGCCATCCGCCGGATTCTTGGTTATGCATATAGCAACCAGAAGGAAGTCATAGATTATGTTAATCAAATGGCATCGCTTGTTAGTGTTTCAGTGGTCACCGATAGTCTACAAGGAGTTTTCACAGGTATCTGAACGAGCATTTTACCAAAAGTTTTCTTTTTTGTTTTTTTAGGAGTAACCTTGCAGTCATTTGCTTCACTTAGTCGTGAAGATTAATGAATGTCTTCAACATCATTAGTTCTTATTGTGCTTCAGAAGTTACAGAGTTTGATAGTGCATTATTTTATTCATGTAGCTGGTACACCTTGTAAAAAAAAAATCCTGTAGCTGGCATGTTCATATGTTTGATAACAACTACATGAAAAGTGCATATGAAAGAGATGGTAATATTATGCAAGAACTAATAGCATTAGGGTCAAAACGTAATATGCTGAATAAAGATATAAAACAAATGGCAAAAAACTTTTGGATACCAATTCAATGATTTCAAATAAGCTTATTCTCCGTCTATGCCTCACATAGAATAGAAGGATGTTAGTTCAAACATTATCCAATAATTAGTCTTGAAAAAGGTACTCTCATAGACTCATAGTATTTATGTCTATCATTCCACTTTTCACATGATAATGGAACTGATTTACTAGGCATAGCTCGAGGATGTGGATGGCAACATTTGGGTGCTTATGTGAACCTTGGATCGTTTTACTTGGTTGGCATTCCAATAGCTGTTATTCTGGCTTTCGTATTTCATATAGGAGGAAGAGGACTTTGGATTGGCATATTATGTGGGTCTATAACTCAGTCAATTCTCCTGGCTGTGATAACACTCCTCACAAATTGGCAAGAACAGGTATGTTTCTTTTTAAGTGATGCTTCCGGTCCACACATCTTCACTCTTAACTCAACCATGAGGAATTTGACTAAACAACCAAACTGGACACCATCAACCTAAAAATTACATTCTGAGAACACTTCTAAGTATTTGCTTGTCGTACACTCTTAAATAGCCTTCAAGTAACATAACAGATTTTGTTTTAATATCTCAATGTCCTTTCCTTGCAGGCAAAGATGGCACAGGAAAGAGTAATGAACTAAAGATTGTGAGTGTAGATTAATTGTTTAGAACTGAATCAGTGGATACCCTAATCAGCATCTCCGTTTCTCCCTGTCAACGTCCTCAACTAAGTATGAAATTATCATGGTTGAAAATTATAAAGAAAACTAAGTTTTCATTTATTTAGTGCTTCAAATGCCTTTTTTTTGTTAAAAAAATTAATATCGTTGGCATTTGTAGAAGATGTATTTTGTCATCAATAAAATGCTCAGAATTTTATACTGTTATGTCTCTCTTCTATCAGTATGATAATATTGTCATCCACTTTAGAAATACTATTGTACAAGTGTTAACCTTATTGGAGGAGCATAGGAGTACATGTACCTATCTATAGCAATCATACATTCTGGTTATGTTGAAGTTTTTTGTGGAGTAAAAAACTCAAAGTAAAATTGTTCTTTTAACATGGAAATCGATATTTCCTTCTTTGTGTGTGTGTGTTGGTGTGTGGAAGAAGCAAACATTGAGGATAACTAAAAAACACGATAAACAAGTGCAGTAAAAGAACCTGAGAAGTAATTGTCAGAACACACACGGTTTTAAATCAGGAAGTCATGAATTGCATGGGATGATGGCATTTTTCTTTGCTAGAGAGCAGAATGAAAAATTGGGCAATATAATATTCGACAAATCTCACAAGTTGTAACAACCAGCAAAAGATAAAAAAAAAAAAAATCGGTCAACAGAATTAAGAGATAAAAGTCGAATAGGAGTGGGGATAAATGTTATCAGATTAACGATATCAGATTAATCACGAGAAGAGTCTTATATGAGGGAAACAAATCAAGCATTAAATCTATTTCTTCCCTCAACCTCACGATCTCACGACCTCTCTCTTCCCTCTTCCAAGGTTGCTGATCTATGCGTGACTAGAGAAGGGAGAAATAATTCTTCCGAGGAGGAAAGGGCGCAGGGAGTTCGAAGAGAGGACAGGAGACACGGGTGATAATTAACCGCGAATCGAGATGGGTGAATCGAAATCACCTTGCATGGCCTCTGAATTATCTCAATTCATGCCCAAATCGTTATGAAAAGAATATAAATATGATTCAAGTTATTGTTTTTAAATTGTTTGATTTCTTGAATTTTTTGATTGGTTGATTGTAGCATGCATAGTTATTTCTGTTTGTTATACTTCTGTATTATTGATTGCTAGGATGTAAGATTTAGAGGGGATTCCGTTTCGGTTTTATAACACGACCCAATTTTAAAATAGGAGTATTACGGCCGTAAATTTGTTGGGCGTAATTGTCTTACGGTCGAGAAAAAGATGGAGAGAGAAAAGGGGTGAATTCTTACGGCCGTAATGCAATAGAGGTAAATTTTTACGGCCGTAAGGATTGGCCGTAAGAGAAAGAAAAAAAAGGAAAAAGGGATGAAGCTTACGGCCGTAATGCAATAGGGGAAAACTTTACGGCCGTAAGGAAAGGATGGAGAGAGAAGGAGATGGATTGGCCGTAAGGGTTAATTTTTACGGCCGAAATAGAATGGAGAGTAGAGTTTACGGCCGTAATGCAAAAGGGGTGAATTTTTACGGCCGAAATAGAATAGAAAATAGGGTTTTTACGGTCGTAACGTTATAAGGGTTAATTTTTACGGCCGTAAAGTGAAAGAATTCCTCGGGCGTAAAATCCAAAGAATTTGGATTTTTACGGCCGTAAGGTGAAGAATTCCTCGGGCGTAAAATCCAAAGAATTTGGATTTTTATGGTCGTAAGGTGAAGGAATTCCTCGGGCGTAAAATCCAAAGAATTAGGGTTTTACGGCCGTAAGGTGGAGGAGATTCTTTGGACGTAAAATCCAGCAAAATTCACTTATTAATCTCTCTTTATTTTGATATGAACGTTATTGATTTTCTTATAATTCCAACATGAACTCTTTGTCTTGATTTACCTCATATCGATCATATCTTCTTCATCACATGATACAAAGAATGAAAAGATACTGAAAGTGATTAATAAGTTCAGATGAAAGATTAATGATGGGTTGCCAGTCCAAGCCAAGTGCATCAAGATAAGGGTCGCTCCCTTGGTCATGGTTTGATCACCCATTGACCCGCACAAGGCCGTATCGTTTGCTGGGCATACCCCAAGAGTTAAAGGCACCTCAAAGTCACCCTGATTGTTAATTAATAACCAAGATCAACAAGCATGTTCAAGTTCAAGTCAAGTCAAGTATGCCATGATTCCAAGTTTACTATGTATTATTGATCCTCATGATTCATGATATCGCTGATCTTATTCTTATTATGATCCATGATACTTATATGTTATCTTCCACGTTCAAGTTAAGCATGATTATTTACCGGTGATTATTATATTCATGTCATGCATTGTATATCATGTGGTTCTCCACTAGGCTGTAAAGCTTACGGGAAGACCTCCTCCCCTGTGTCTGATTTCCACAGGACCAGGTCAGTGACGTGGTGGAGTAGGCGTGTGGTGATGGGGCTCTGGCGATAGGACAGCACATGAACCATAGGGCTTTTAGAGTGTTATTTAGTTTTCATTTACCTTCCGCAATTTAAATTCATGATGTAGAACTTAGTTTATCTCTTAGTAATGACATAATTACTTTTAGACTTCCGCAATTAAAGTTATAATTTATCTTTATTTCTTTTCTTCCGCTGACGTGTCTCGGTTCTTGACTGAGATATGGTCAATATTATGGTCAAGTTATAGCATGCCGTAGCGTCTCCAGATTGGTCTTCGCCACGTGGCGGGGGTCAATTTGGGGGCGTTACATTTATGGTATCAGAGCCTAAAGTTAGGACTCTCTTGACGTCCTAGTGTATAGAATGGTATAGTATGGTAAGAGGTTCATGTGCTATCGCCGTGCAGTCGCTACACCCTCCACCGAAAAGTAATGTAAGTTAAGTTTATGTTTAAGATAAGTTATGATTTATTGACGCATGATTTTATTGTATGAATAGAGGATAAGCATGTCACGACGGTCAGAGCGTATTCAAGAGCAAATGGCTAGAGCGGACCAGAATCTGTATGAGGCATCGGAAGGCCCACTTCCTGAGATGGGGGCCCAACCGGGTCGCGGACGTGGCCGTGGCCGAGGTCGTGCGCCAGGCCGCGGAAGAGGTAGAGGCCGCGCAGCTAGAGCGCCATTAGAGGAGCATGTGGATGAGTTTGCTCCACCTGAGGGTAGCCAGGCAAGAGACAGTCCACCGGCGTCAAGGCGTCGTAATCAGAGGGCACGCCATGAAGCAGCAGAAGACACCATCCAGGCTTTCCTGAAGTTGCATCCGCCTCATTATGATGGGAAGGCGGACTTTTTCAAGGCTGAAGAATGGATTGAGACTATGGATCGGATTTTTAAGCTGATGAGATGTACTGATGAACGCAAGGTCCTGTATGCCACACACATGCTTACTGGTACTGCAATGGGCTGGTGGAAGACTACAAGGGCCACCAGGTTCAGAGGGATGGAAGAAGAGGACATAGCATGGAATGAATTTAAGAAGGCCTTCATGGCGCGCTACACTCCTGAACATGACCGCATCAACAAACAAGAGGAGTTCCTGCAACTGCAACAGGGAACCATGTCTGTGGCAGATTACCACACTCAGTTCATCCAACTGGAATAATATTGCCCGATGCCATTTGAAGGACGTATTAGGGCTAACAGATTCATTAATGGACTACAGCAGGCACTGAAGACTGAAGTCCTGTCTGGGGATTGTGAAGATCTAGAGAAGGCTGTGAGGTTAGCCATACGTATGGAAAAGGATCAAGCTGAACACAAGGCCAAAGCTCCAGCCAAAGCAATAGAGCAGCCCAGGCCTCGAACGGATGATCATCGGCCATTTAGGAGGAACGACCGCCGCGATCGTCGTTACAGGCCATACCAGCAGAGAGAAGCCCCAAGACAGGCTCAAACTCAACCACGGCCTGCGCCAATGCAAGCACAGCCACTGAGACAACTGCCACCGCCACCACGTTAGCCACAAGTGCCACAGAATCCTTTATGTCCTCACTGTGGCCGTCACCATGATGGAGAGTGTCGTAGACTGAGCGGCGCATGCATTCAGTGTGGACAGTTCGGACATTTCATTAGAAATTGCCCACAGGCTGCCAGAGGAGGCCGAGACAATCGAGCAGCAGGAGGTGCAAATTCCGTTGTGCAAGGTCGTGTGCACAACCTGGAAGCTGATGCAGCCCAAAATGATAATGATGTCATTAGAGGTACCCTCCTGATCGTCAACTTATCTGCTACTATTTTATTTGATTCGGGGGCTACACACTCGTTTATTTCAGAGTCGTGTGCCCAAACTCTTAGTCTACCTCAGAAGCAGATGCCCCATGCTATGCGTGTGAGTACACCTATGGGAGCTCTCCATGCTGCCAAGTACATCCCGAATGTACCTGTCAATGTAGACAAGAAAAATTTTTCTACAGACCTCATAGTCATCCCCATGGTGGATTATGACGTCGTTTTGGGGATGGACTGGCTTTCATATCACGATGCAACTTTGCAATGCAAACAGAAGAAGATCGTTATAGGGACGCAAGGCAAGCCCAAGGCAGTGATCAGAGGCACTCCATCAACAAAGAACAAAGTCATTGTCTCAGCGATCAAGGCACAGAAGTTATTGCAGAAAGGATGTTGTGGGTACTTGGCTAGTGTGGTCAAGACGGATGCACCTGTCACTGAGCTTCAACAGATAGATGTGGTGCGGGAGTTCCCAGATGTGTTTCCTGAGGACACATCCGGATTACCACCGAAACGGGAAATCGACTTTAAAATAGAGCTCCTCCCTAGGACTGCACCCATCTCTAAAGCACCCTACCGCATGGCACTTGCTGAAATGCAGGAACTGAAGAAGCAGATACAGGAGCTACTGGACAAGGGATTTATCAGACCGAGCGTCTCACCCTGGGGCGCACCGGTCTTGTTTGTCAAGAAAAAGGACGGCTCCCTGCGGCTCTGCATCGACTATAGAATGCTCAATAAAGTGACAGTGAAGAATAAGTACCCCCTGCCTCGGATAGATGACCTTTTCGATCAGCTGTCAAAAGCATCAGTGTTCTCTAAGATAGACTTACGTAGTGGCTACCACCAGCTGAGAGTGGCAGAGGAGGACATACCGAAAACCGCTTTTCGGTTAAGATATGGCCACTACGAGTTCTTGGTCATGCCATTTGGACTGACGAACGCTCCTGCCGCGTTCATGGATTTAATGAACAGGGTCTTCCGACCATATTTAGACCAGTTTGTCATAGTGTTTGTGGATGACATTCTGATCTATTTTTTCAGTCCAGAGCAATACCGAGAGCATCTCAGGATAGTATTGGAGATCCTAAGACAACACAAGCTTTATGGCAAGCTTTCAAAGTGTGAATTCTGGTTGAAGGAGATCATGTTCTTGGGACACATAGTCTCCAAGAAGGGCATTGCAGTAGACCCCGCAAAAGTGGAAGCGGTGACGAATTGGACTAGGCCGAAGAATGCTTCTGAGATTCGCAGTTTCCTTGGTTTAGCGGGTTATTACAGGAGGTTTATCCGGGACTTTTCTAAGATTGCTGCACCCCTCACAAATCTCACAAAGAAGGCGGAAAAGTTTATCTGGACAGACAAATGTGAGCAAAGCTTTCAGACTCTGAAGGACCGTCTGACTTCGGCACCGATTCTCACTATCCCGACAGGCAGTGGAGGTTTCGTGGTCTACAGTGATGCGTGTGGAACAGGATTGGGTTGTGTCCTGATGCAACATGGCAAAGTAGTGGCTTATGCTTCACGATAACTAAAGAAGCATGAGGTCAATTACCCCACACATGACTTAGAATTGGCGGCTGTGGTCTTTGCTCTGAAGATCTGGAGGCACTATTTGTATGGAGAGACGTTCGAGATCTTCACTGACCACAAGAGTCTCAAGTACATCTTCGATCAAAGGGATCTTAACATGAGGCAACGACGATGGCTTGAGCTCCTCAAGGATTATGAATTTGCTATCAATTACCATCCGGGTAAAGCAAATTCAGTCGTCGATGCATTAAGCAGGAAGTGGGAAGGCTCGCTAGCTTATATGAGGCTACGCGAGTACGAGATGCTGGAAGAAATTGAACAATGGTGCCCCAAGCTGGGAACAAATGGAGCTTTATGGATGATGCATCAGATGAAGTCCAGCTTAATTGACAGGATCATAACAGCTCAGAAAGTAGATCCTAAATATCAGAAGGTTCTGAAGAGGTGCCAGAATGAACCAGCAGATTTTTAGATCTCTGCAGATGGAGGGATTAGATATCGGGACAGGTTGTAGATTCCCCCTGACGCTGATGTCCGACGAGAGGTACTGGATGAGTGCCACAAGTCGGAGTTCGCCATCCACCCCGGTAGCACCAAGATGTATAAGGATGTACAACGCAGCTACTGGTGGCCGGACATGAAAAGAGAGATAGCAGAATATGTATCCCGATGCCTGGTGTGTCAACAAGTCAAGATTGAACATCAGCGGCCTTATGGCAAGTTGAAGCCTTTGGAAATCCCACAATGGAAGTGGGATAAGATCACTATGGATTTTGTATCCAACTTGCCTAAGACTAAGAAGGGTCATGATGCCATATGGGTAGTCGTGGATCGTTTCACAAAGGCAGCACACTTTATTCCAATCCGATGGAAGCAATCAGTGGAGAGTCTGCTAGACTTATATGTGAGAGAAGTGGTCAAACTCCATGGGATCCCAGAGTCCATAGTGTCTGATCGAGACCCCAGATTCACTGCCAGATTCTGGAGGAGCATGCAGGAAGCCTTTGGCACAAGGCTCAACTTCAGTACCGCTTTCCACCCTCAAACAGATGGGCAGTCTGAGAGGACCATCCAGACACTAGAGGATATGTTAAGGGCCTGTGCACTAGATTGACAGGGTAGCTGAGATGAACACATTCATCTGATTGAATTTGCTTATAATAACAGCTACCATTCTAGTATTGGTATGGCACCATTTGAAGCCCTGTATGGACGATCTTGCCGTTCACCTGCCCACTGGAGCGAAGTAGGCGAGGAAAAGATCATGAGTAAGGAAGAAGTGAAAGAAGCAGTAGAATATGCTGAGAAGATAGAATTGATTAAGCAAAGGATGAAGACCTGCCCACTGGAGTGAAGTAGGCGAGGAAAAGATCATGAGTAATGAAGACTGCTCAAGGAAGGCAAAAGAGATATGCTGACAAAGGCAGACGAGAGCAGATCTTTCAAGCTGGAGACCAAGTTCTTCTGAAGGTATCTCCCATGAAAGGAGTCATGAGATTCAGTAAGCGAGGAAAGCTCAGTCCTCGCTATGTAGGCCCATTTGAGATACTCGAGCTGGTAGGCGAGGCAGCATGCAGACTGGCTCTACCCCCATCTTATGGGAGAGTGCACAATGTATTCCATGTATCCATGCTCAAGAAGTACAAGCATGATGCTGCAAATGTTCTAAAGATAGAGGAGCCAGATATAGCTACAGATTTGACCTTCGCTGAGTATCCAACGCATATAGTGGATCGCAAAGTACAACGTCAGAAGAACAAGGATGTCCCCATGGTCAGAGTAGTTTGGCGTCACCATAGCGGAGATGACGCGACATGGGAGCTCGAATCGGAAATGCGCCAAGAATTTCCCCACCTTTTCGGTAAGCCCTCTACTTAGTGCAAAATTCGAGGACGAATTTTCTTTTAAGGGGGTAAGAATGTAACAACCAGCAAAAGATAAAAAAAAATCGGTCAACAGAATTAAGAGATAAAAGTCGAATAGGAGTGGGGATAAATGTTATCAGATTAACGATATCAGATTAATCACGAGAAGAGTCTTATATGAGGGAAACAAATCAAGCATTAAATCTATTTCTTCCCTCAACCTCACGATCTCACGACCTCTCTCTTCCCTCTTCCAAGGTTGCTGATCTATGCGTGACCAGAGAAGGGAGAAATAATTCTTCCGAGGAGGAAAGGGCGCAGGGAGTTCGAAGAGAGGACAGGAGACACGGGTGATAATTAACCGCGAATCGAGGTGGGTGAATCGAAATCACCTTGCATGGCCTCTGAATTATCTCAATTCATGCCCGAATCGTTATGAAAAGAATATGAATATGATTCAAGTTATTGTTTTTAAATTGTTTGATTTCTTGAATTTTTTGATTGGTTGATTGTAGCATGCATAGTTATTTCTGTTTGTTATACTTTTGTATTATTGATTGCTAGGATGTAAGATTTAGAGGGGATTCCATTTCGGTTTTATAACACGACCCAATTTTAAAATAGGAGTATTACGGCCGTAAATTTGTTGGGCGTAATTGTCTTACGGTCGAGAAAAAGATGGAGAGAGAAAAGGGGTGAATTCTTACGGCCGTAATGCAATAGAGGTAAATTTTTACGGCCGTAAGGATTGGCCGTAAGAGAAAGAAAAAAAAAGGAAAAAGGGATGAAGCTTACGACCGTAATGCAATAGGGGAAAACTTTACGGCCGTAAGGAAAGGATGGAGAGAGAAGGAGATGGATTGGCCGTAAGGGTTAATTTTTACGGCCGAAATAGAATGGAGAGTAGAGTTTACGGCCGTAATGCAAAAGGGGTGAATTTTTACGGCCGAAATAGAATAGAAAATAGGATTTTTACGGTCGTAACGTTATAAGGGTTAATTTTTACGGCCGTAAAGTGAAAGAATTCCTCGGGCGTAAAATTCAAAGAATTTGGGTTTTTACGGCCGTAAGGTGAAGAATTCCTCGGGCGTAAAATCCAAAGAATTTGAGTTTTTACGGTCGTAAGGTGAAGGAATTCATCGGGCGTAAAATCCAAAGAATTAGGATTTTACGGCCGTAAGGTGGAGGAGATTCTTTGGACGTAAAATCCAGCAAAATTCACTTATTAATCTCTCTTTATTTTGATATGAACATTATTGATTTCCTTATAATTCCAACATGAACTCTTTGTCTTGATTTATCTCATATCGATCATATCTTCTTCATCACATGATACAAAGAATGAAAAGATACTGAAAGTGATTAATAAGTTCAGATGAAAGATTAATGATGGGTTGCCAGTCCAAGCCAAGTGCATCAAGATAAGGGTCGCTCCCTTGGTCATGGTTTGATCACCCATTGACCCGCACAAGGCCGTATCGTTTGCTGGGCATACCCCAAGAGTTAAAGGCACCTCAAAGTCACCTTGATTGTTAATTAATAACCAAGATCAACAAGCATGTTCAAGTTTAAGTCAAGTCAAGTATGCCATGATTCCAAGTTTACTATGTATTATTGATCCTCATGATTCATGATATCGCTGATCTTATTCTTATTATGATCCATGATACTTATATGTTATCTTCCACGTTCAAGTTAAGCATGATTATTTACCGTTGATTATTATATTCATGTCATGCATTGTATATCATGTGGTTCCCCACTAGACTGTAAAGCTTACGGGAGGACCTCCTCCCCTGTGTCTGATTTCCACAGGACCAGGTCAGTGACGTGGTGGAGTAGGCGTGTGGTGATGGGGCTCTGGCGATAGGACAACACATGAACCATAAGGCTTTTAGAGTGTTATTTAGTTTTCATTTACCTTCCGCAATTTAAATTCATGATGTAGAACCTAGTTTATCTCTTAGTAATGACATAGTTACTTTTAGACTTCCGCAATTAAAGTTATAATTTATCTTTATTTCTTTTCTTCCGCTGACGTGTCTCGATTATTGACTGAGATATGGTCAATATTATGGTCAAGTTATAGCATGCCGTAGCGTCTCCAGATTGGTCTTCGCCACGTGGCGGGGGTCGATTTGGGGGCGTTACACAAGTAGTTCTCACCTCATTGTATTCCTGTTGTTCCTCGACTCTTTTCCCTTTTTTTTTTACAACAACACGTGATTTCCTTTTCTGATATTTCCCCGATCTGGATTATAGCGATGATGTCATCATCGCTGGGAACCTTCCTAACTTGTCTTGATAGGGGCGTTGACCTGCTCTACCTTTACTTCAGTACGTTGATGCACCATCATTTCATGGGGGTTCAAGCTACCATGATTACTGTTCCGATTGAACTCTTTGAACTTGCCTATTAACGTTCAAAAAATACACTCGAAAGTACTATCGAATCTTTCTTTCTTCGCGTGTTCGAATGCACTCCCGGAGCGTTATGACTTTTGATTTTTAATTTGACTTCAACTAACTCATGACTACTCAAAAAAGAAAAAACTCAATGCGGAAGCAAACTTAATTAAATACATAAATATTTTAATGCAAAAATAAAACTTCATAATTCAAATAACAAATTTCAAATTAATACAACTCTAAGGATATTGTTTTGGACATAATAACATTTATATATAAAAAAAGAGAGACATTGGAACTTAGACTAGAATACTTTTCTTCATGTGCAAGCAGCCTTGTCATGAGCATCACCATCAAGTAGAGCATCAGGACCTCTATCCTTGCACATTTGTAGGATCCGATACAAGGGAGAAATTCTCCTAGTGAGTACTATGATACTTAACGTCCAAAATAAAAATAACATTCGATATGCATATGTTCATAGTCATAAAGTTATAAATCAAACTATTCTTTTCGTAAGGAGATAAACAACATAAGCAAATGCATCTGAGTGCCACATATATCATGAATAAAATCATTCATAGAATATAAACGTATCATACATCACTTTCATTTTTTTTCTTTCAACTTTGCATTCTTTAACTTTCATCATTCTTTCTTTAACTTGTGCCTTGGGAGTTATACATTTAACTTCTTTCTTTAGTCTCATTATCTTGAAGAGCTTTTCATTCTTTTAGGGTGCATCATATCACTTTATGCATCATCTCGTCAATGGCTGTACACACCATGACGGGATTCCATTATGAAGCAAGAATTCAAAAATTCTAATTTGTTGCACGAGGTGGAGAGTCACGTACAACATGAGTGGTGGTCATTGGTGTGTTGCCTTCACCGGCCCGTAGTTTTCAACTACACTACCCACCCCTTTCTTTAACTTTCATTCTCCCATAACAATCCATGAGCATGATGACCATCATTTTATCCTTTTTATCTTGCTAAGACTATAAGGTTTATCTTTGCATTTAGTAATTAACTTGTCTCATGTAATCATTTGAATTAAAACTTCACATAATACAGAGGTAAGTCCCTTGACAAAGGATAATTACTAAACAAAACACAATTCAAAATTCGATTTAAGCATAAGTAATCAAAGAAAGGACCACAATCCAATTACAGCAGGAACGTCACTTTAATCCCAAATAATTAGAACAAGAGCATTAGCTTAACAGGTACCGAGTGAAACATTAACACTATAAATAAAATAATACATGCATCTCGGATGGGTCGACCTAATAACTCACGGTGCGGGGTGCCCAATTATTGTTAAGGTGCAATGACATCTAATTACACGTACTGACAATATGAAAATACATATTATTTACTTTTAGCATGTTGCTAACACATGATGGGAGTCTGACAATGTGGGATCATTAACCATGCCAAGATTTTGACTATCTTATACATATATTAGATGTAATGTTGGCATCCGCATGCAATGGCGAAGTCAGGAATAATTTTCACTAGGTTCACTAATTAACAATGATAAAAATATTTTGAAGCTTTTTATATTCATGTAAATTTTATTCTAAGATTTTGAATTAATTTTCTTTACCAAAAATTTCAAATCTAAATCATATATAGACTTTTATAATAAAAGAATATTAAATGATAAAAAATAGCAAACTATTAAGCTAATATTTTTTTCAAATATATATATACTCAATAATTCGTATTATCACAATAAGAATAATAATGTTTAATATAAAAATGAAATGATTATTTAAACAAAATGATATATTAAAATTTTCATGTTATAATGACATAACTATCCTACGAAAAATATGTCACAACCAATGACATATAACTTCAATAAATGAAATAATTATATATAAAATAATAAAACATTTTACTTTGAAGATACGAAGTTAAATTAATGGCATGAATTATTTTAATATCTTTTTGTATTATATTAAATTTAACAAAATATATTTAAAGGTACATAAAACTTAGTAAAAGATGAAAAATGATATTAAGCACAATGTATTTATGCTTAAAAAATTAGTAATGTAAATAAGATGATTATTAGATAATAATGACACTTTAAGAAAAAGTAAACGTTGACAACAGGACAATTGCTATCTTTTGATCAAATGAGAACAAAGATAATACATATAAGATTTCAAATGTCAGTGGCTGCACATGTCTTAAGAATGACAGTGGAAGATAATGCAAAGCTATAAACTGACACATCAAATTTGTCCACTTCTTCCCTATAATGTAATAAATTAATATTAGATGACACTAATCAATATATTCAGCTCATGCACTCCAACCTCATTAGCACTCTACCAAGAGCAACAGACTATCATATATATATATATATATATATATATATATATATATATATATATATATTCCAAACCCAAATGCAACCGACATGGCATATTCAATTATTAATTATCAGTATGGTCGACAATATATTCAGATAAAGTAACATAAATTACTAAAATTTACATGAATATGTGATGCATAGTTCGGCCATATATTAAATAATACGTAGTTGGCATTACACCCATGGTAGAAGTTAAAACAGATTTAATATATTTCAGGATCAGCAATATATCATAAGGATGTTAACACCAAGACACAGAGTATCGATCATGCAAAGAGTGTATACATAATTTCCTTGCATAAATCCGAATTAAAAGTGCCTAATTTATGAACTACCGCATGGGTCATATCTAAATATCCAGATATAAACGATAAATTATGAATCTAATCTAATAAGGTCTAAACCCAACATTTTCTAATTATTTCATAATGAGTTTAAGAAACATTATTGTTTTCTAAAAATGATAAAATCAATTGAATCTTCGTTACATACTGTTTTGATAATGATTTCTTCCTCATGTCCTTCGTTCTTCCTCTTCTTATTTGTCTCTCCTCCTCCGTCTACTTGTTTCTCCTCGTTCTCCTATTGCACGTTATAACAGTGAGTGAAGAGGTCCAAGGTTGTTCCTCATTCTTCATTATTCAGTACAAAACAAGCTAATCTGCCATTACAACTGGACATACTCTCTATATCTTTATAATATATATATATATATATATATATATATATATATATGAGAGAGAGTAACATCCTGAACGAAATAAAAAAAAAAAAGAAAAGGGAAAAAGGGCCAAGAACCCACACGCGTCCACAGCCCAAAAGCCCACTTATCTCATTGTTATAACCTAAAAGCTAAAAGAAGCTTTGCTTCTAGCCATAAGCCGACACACCCCAAAGAAGCACCCAAAACCCTTTGCGCAATAGGAAGCTCCACCCCACCATTTCCCTCAAGCTTCTCTCGGCCAGCACCCAAGCTACAGTGTTCGAACACTGTAGCTACAATAAGCACATGTCTCTCTTTTCATTTGGGTGTTAGAATGAAGATTAGCTTACTATGTTCTCTCTCTCTTTAGTTACTGTAGCTGAATTAGGGGGATTAAGGAAGAAGCTAAGATTAAGAAATCTTAATCAAGGTATGTTTGAGGGGATTCAAAACCTTAATCACCCCTAATGATGTGTGTATGTTTGGATTAAGGCATGAAGAACCAACTTGTGTTCTTGGAATGAATAATTAAAGGTTATGCATACTAGTGTGTATGTTTTTATATTCCATTAAGATTTATGTTATATTGCTATCCATGATTAGAATGCTAGGAAAATGAAAACTATCATGTGGGTGTGGATATGGGAGAAAGAAAGAGAGAGGGGAGGCTTTTTACTTGGGGATTTTATGTGGTGTGGGTGGTTATTGGCATCATAATAGGCATGAGGATGGTGGTGGCGTAAGAAGCGCTCCTACCTCATGACTTATTATTTTTTAGTGACGTCACACAGGGACGGAATTACGTTTTGTGAGGGGGGGGGGGCCTTGGCCCCCCAACATTTTAATATTATATTAGTTTGTATATGTTTTAATGTTATAAAACTATATTATATATATATATTGGCCCCCCTTAAAATATCAAATAGTTAAGTTTAGTCTAGTGGAAAGTGTCTACTTCCATTGATTGAGAGGTTGGGGGCGTGAATCTACCTGTAGAACATACTTCTTCAACCATTTACATGTTATTTTATTTATATTTTTATTTATTAGACTAAAATTAATTAAATTTTAATTTATTATTTTATAATTATATATTTTATAATATATATTGGGCCCCCCTAAATTCTTTTTCTCGCTCCGCCCCTGACGTCACATAATAACCTCCTTAAAAATCTTTTTACGAAAAGATAAAATCTTGCTGAATAAGCTCGAGAACTCTTTACGCATTTCTTCCTCGAGCTCCCAAGTAGCTTCATCTCCTTCATGATATCTCCATGCCATTTTCACCATCTGCACCTCTCTATTCTTTATGTGCTTCTTTGCTTGCTCCAAAATTTCGATTGGTGCCTCTTCATTCAAGTTAGGCTCCTCAATTCGGATTATGTTTGCATAATCGTGCAAATACTTTCGAAGCATCAAAACATGGAAGACATTATGCACATGGTCATAAGATGGTGGCAGTGCTAATCTGCAAGCTGCTTCACCTACCAAATCCAAAATCTCAAATGGACCCACAGATCGAGGGCTTAACTTTCCTTTTTTGCTGAAGCGCATTACTCCTTTGGTTAGTGACATATTTAACATAACCTTATCGCCTAGTTTAAAAATTTGCTCTCTTCTACCTTTGTTTGCATAAGTCTTTTGTCGACTATGAGCTGCTTTCATCCTTTCTTTAATTAAGTCTATTTTCTCTATGTATTCTTGTGCCTTCTTTACATGTTCATCCGTCATAGTTTTTTCTTCGCCAATCTCACTCCAACAGGCAGGCGAATGACAAGGTCGACCATATAAAGATACAAAAGGAGCCATTCGTATGCTGAAATGATAACTATTATTATAAGCAAACTCTATCAATGGCAAATGATCATTCCAACTGTCATGCCAATCCAAGGCACAAGCTCTCAACATATCTTTGAGGGTTTGAATTATCCTTTCTAACTGTCCATCACTTTGAGAATGAAAAGTAATACTATAATTCAGCCTAGTATTGAATGCCTTTTGGATGCTCCTCCATAATCGGGATGTGAAAAGAGGGTCTCTATCCGATACTATGAAAATTGGAATTCCATATAGTCGAATAACCTCCTTAAGATACATGTCCATCAGACTTTCGATCAACTATTTTTCTTTTATTGGCAGGAAATGAGTTATCTTTGTTAATCTCTCAACAATTATCCAAATGAACTCATAGACCTTCTTCGTATGAGGTAGACCTATAATAAAATCCATCATGATACTCTCCCATTTCCACTCTGGGATGCCTAAGTCTTGAAGTAGTTCATATGGTCTTTGATGCTCCACCTTCACTTGTTGACATACTAAGCATTTAGAGACATACCCGGCTATCTTACGCTTCATGTTGTTCCACCATAATGTTCTCTATAAGTCTTTGTACATTTTGGTACTGCCTGGATGGATTGCGAACTCTGACTTATGACATTCATCTAAGACTTCTTTGCGTAGTGCTTCATTATTTGGAACCCATAAGCGATCATGATACCTGATTCTGCCATCCTTATAAAGTGACATACAATTTTGTTCCTTACTACACAAACTAATCATATTCTATATCCTCCGACTAGGCTTTGATGATTCTATTCACTAAGTCTAATCGGATCCCATGATGTATCATCAATGTGCTTCTGTGATTGCTGAATTTCGTGTTGGAAATTAAAGGATAAACTAGGAAAATAATTCAGCACATAACCGAGTAATCAAAGAACAATTTTTGAAGAAAAGGAAATATCATTATATGATATTCTGCTATATTAAAACTCAAAATAAGATGACCTATATATAGGCTAACTTGATATGCAAGATAACAACATGGAGATAATGCTTAAAAAGGTGAGAGTTTATGCACACACTCCACCACTAACACACTACTAGCACTAATTACATTACCACATAACCATTACTACCACATCACCACAACTATCAATTAACCCCATAATTAATTTTCTTTTTTCCCAAAATACAAATTGATGTGGATAATACTTTTTTGAATCACATTTCAACACTCCCCCTTGATTCAAAATTGTAGACTCCAAGCAATTTTGTGAAAAATGCATGCTTGCGAATAAGAAGAGCTTTAGTGAATAAATCTGTCATTTGTTCATCTGTGTCACAAAATTCCAATTTGATTTTTTCATCCTCCACTAAGCCACGAATACAATAATGACTAATCTCAATGTGCTTTTTTCGTCCATGCATAACTGGATTCTTGGTCATTGCTATTGTTGATTTGTTATCACAAAAGATAATTGTTGCTTCATTCTGTGATTGATGAAGATCCAACAAAATTCTTCTTAACCATATGGCTTGACATGCAGCAGATATAGCAGCAATATACTATGCTTCAGAAGATGAGAGGGCAACAGTTGCTTGCTTCTTTGAACACCATGAAATTGCACCTGATCCAAGACAAAAAAACACTTCCTGAAGTGCTCATTCTATCATCCAAAGATCCTACCCAGTCACTATCAGTAAAGCCAAACAACCTGAAATTAGAAACTTTAGAATACCAAATTCCAAAGTCCACCGTGCCAGCAATATAGCGCAAAATGCGCTTGGCTACACCAAAATGATATTTTGTTGGAGAATGCATAAATCTGGATACAAGACTAACAGAGAAAGAGATATCTGGTCTTGTGTGAGTCAAATAAATTAAGCAACCAATCAAATTTCTAAATATTCTTTTATCAGCATGACATGTACCGTCATCAAGTTTGAGCTTTTCATTCACATTCATAGGAGTGGCATCAGCTTTGCAATTGAGCATATTGAACATGTCCAACAAATCATTAGCATATTTCTTTTGAAAAATAAATATGCTATCAGTACCTTGCTTCACTTTTATACCAAGAAAATAGTTCAATAGACCCAAATCTGTCCTTTCAAATTTACCATCATGCATGTCTTAAAATTAGCCACAAGTAATTGAGAAGATCCCAAATATAGAATATCATTAACATATAGACAAACTATAATAAATTCAGCTTCTTTTTCTTTCAAGTAGAGTGTTGGCTCAATTTCACTTCTATGAAAACCATTATCAATAAATAATGAATCAATCTTACTATACCATGCACGAGGAGCTTGCTTTAGACCATACAAAGCTTTCTCAATTTGTAGACTTTATCTTCTTTGCCATTGATAACAAAGCCTTCTGATTGACTGACATAAACATCTTTATTCAAATCACCATTCAGAAAAGTTGATTTTATATCAAGTTGATAAACAGACCATTGCAATTGAGCAGCTAACACTAGAAGTAATCTCACTATTTCAAGATGAGCAACATGAGAAAAAGTTTCTTCAAAATTTATACCTTGCTCTTGTGCATAGCCTTTTGCTAAAAGTCTTGCTTTGTATGCTTCCATCTGTATGATATTTAGTTTTAAACGCCCATTTCAAACCAATTAAATTTTTGTTGTCAGGCAAATCAACTAACTCCCATGTATGATTTCTTTCAATAGACATCATTTCTTCTTTCATTGCATTGTGTCATTCTTCTTTTTTCATTGCTTCTTCCAAGCATGTCGAATCTGAGACAAATAAAGCAAATTGACAAGAATCATATATTTCTTGCAACAACAACAACAACAACAACAAACAACGAAATTTTCTTGCAAAAAATATTTCTTGCAAAGAACGAATTTTTCTTGGTGCTGAATCAGGTGAATTTTCTGAGGAATTGTTTCCATTACTTGGAACACATTCATTTCTTGTTGGTGCTGCAACAATATTTTTTTCACCTTCTGTAGGAAACTCAATTTGCAAATCAGCCACATTAGTTCTATTTGTCTCCTCCCATGTCCAACTGCATCTTTCATCAAAAATAACATTTCTACTAATAATTACTTTGTTAGTAGAAGGATTGTATAACCGATAATCTTTGGATTGAACAGAATAGCCAAGAAAAATATATTTCTTAGACTTGTCATCAAGCTTTTGACAATTTTCAGAATTGTTCAAAGCATATGCAATGCACCCAAAAACTTTCAAATGACTTACTTTCGATTTGCAACATTTCCATACCTCATAGGGAGTATGATTTTGCACTGCTTTTGTTGGAGAATATTCAGCAAATATACTGCAGTTGCAACTACTTCAGCCCAAAAAGTATTTGAAATATTTTTCTCCTTTAGCAAACTTCTTGTCATTTCCACAATTGTTCGGTTCTTCCTTTCGGATACATCATTTTGTTGAGGTGTATATGGAGTTGTAAGCTGCCTTTGAATTCCCTATTCTTCACAAAAAATGGTTAAATTCATTTGATAAAAATTCACACATCTATCTGTGCGCATAATCTTTATGTGATAGCCACTTTCATTTTTCACCATTGCCTTGAATTTTTTGAACACATCAAATGCCTCAGATTTCTGCTTCAAAAAATATACCCAATTCATGCGAGAATAATCGTCAATAAATAATGCAAAATATTAACTACCATTGAAGGACTTCGTTTGCCTAGGTTCACATAAATCTGAATGAATAATTTCAAGATGATACTTTGCTCTGTATGATTTTTCTACAGGAAATGACCTTTTGCATTGCTTTCCAAAAATGCACCCTTCACAAACTTCATCAAGAGAATCAATTTCTAGAAGACCATGAATCATATTCATTCTAGCCAATAATTTCAGTCCATTAATGTTGAGATGACCGTGGCTCGCTCTCGACTAGATCAAAGGTATGCCAGGGATAACAGGTTTATGACTCCCAAGAGCTCTTATTGACGGACCTCAAATGTCAGAGTTTAGCCTCAGAAACTGGTTGAACTGAAAATGCACAAGAATCTGAAACATTCAAAGGAAACATGTGATTTTTTGCCATAGTAATTTTTGCAATAATCTATCCAGATTTTTTATCTTTGACCAAGCAAACATCATCATCAAACAAAATAGAATAATCACTTGTCATCAACTGTCCAATACTTAAAAAATTGTTCTTCAAAGTAGGAATATAAAAAATAGCATGGGGAATTTTCTCTTTACCATCATTCTGACGAATAGCAATTGTACATTTTCCTTCAACTTGCATAGGTTTATCATCTCCGAATCTGAGCTATCTTTTCTTTGACTCATCAAGCACTTTAATCAATGATCTCATTCCAGTCATATGGTTAGAACAATCACCGTCTAAAATCCATATTTCATTTGTATCATTAGAATGAGAATAAGCTATAAATAACTTGCTTTCCTCTCCTTTCTCTTCAACAAAATTTGCTAATTGTTTTGACTTGGTCCAACAATTTGCCTTAATATGCACATGCTTCTTACCGTAGTAGCATTGAACTTTGCTTTTGTACTAATTTGATGGTTGTTTTCTTTGGTCATTTTGTCCATCAAATCTTCCTCTACCATGGCCTCTTCCATAAAATCTGCCACGATCACGACCTTTATTGCAATCAGATTGAGGTGCTTCTACTTTGGCTTGAAAAGCTTTTTCTTCATATTTTTCTACAAATATGTTCATTCTTGCTTCGTGTGCTTGTAAAGAACCCATTAGTTCATCAAAAGAGAGTATAGACAAATCTTTAGACTCTTCAATTGCAGCAGCTACATCATCAAATTTTGAGGTCAAACTTCTCAAAACTTTAGCAACAACAATTTTGTCATCAATCTTTTCTCCATAAGATCTCATTTGGCTAACCACAGTAGTTACTCTTGACAAAACTTCTTGAACAAACTCATTTGATTTCATAAACAATATCTCAAAATCTCGGCGAAGAGTTTGCAATTTAGCTGTGATTATCTTTGATGTTCCTTCATACTCTTTTTGTAATATATCTCATGCTTGCTTTGAAGTAACTGCACTTATAATTCTGCAAAAAATAATATCATGCACAGCTTGCTGAATAAGAAACAATACCTTTGCATCTTTCTTTTTGTTTTTCTTTAATTTCCCTTCTTCATCTGAATCTACATATTCATTCTCAACCAAATCCCAAAGGTCTTGTGACATAAATAAAGTCTTCATTTTGATATTCCAAAATTCATAATGATCACCTTTGAAAATATGAATCAAAGGTTGGGAGAAACTTACACTACCACCATTTGCAGCCATAATTTGCTCCACACTTTTGCTTGTTGTGAGCACTAATTAATTGCACTTGCTAGCAATTCCAAATCAGCAAAATGATGTCTTCTCTTGTCCGAGTATTTTGCAACCTGCTCTGATACCAAACTTGTTGAAAATTAAAGGATAAACTAGGAAAATAATTCAGCACATAACCGAGTAATCAAGGAACAATTTTTGGAAAAAAGGAAATATCATTGCATGATATTTTTCTATATTAAAACTCAAAATAAGATGGCCTATATATCGACTTACAACTTGAGATGCAAGATAACAACATGGAGATAATGCCTAAAAAGGTGGGAGTTCATGCACACACTCCGCCACTAACACACTGCTAGCACTAATTACATTACCACGTAACCATGACTAACATCACCACAACTATCCACTAACTCCATAATTAATTTTTTTTTCCAAAATACAAAATGATGTGGATAATATTTTTTGAATCACATTTCAACATTTCGGCCTCCATTGGATGACCTTCTCAAACATCTTTCATCTATGGACTCGTAAGAAAGTAAGCGATCCAGCTTCTCATTTTCGACTGAGTGCGTTCGCAATCGTATTTACTTTGCCCCGATGATAGTTGACAGAAACTTCATAGTCCTTTAAAAATTTCATCAATCTTCATTGTCGCATGTTAAGATCATTCTGTGAAAAGACATACTTCAAAATTTTGTAGTCTGTGTAGACTTTGATTCTTCGCCATAGAGGTAGCGATGTCAGACTTTTTTGACGAAGACGATAGTCCAAATCATGAGTTAGATAATCAACTTCATATTTCTTTAACTGTCTTGAAGCATATGCCACCACTTTTCCATACTGCATTAGAACACATCATAGACATGTATCACATGCATCGCTATAGACCACAAAGCCACCACTATACTGCACGAGGGTATAGTGAGGATCGGCGTTGTAGTGACTCTAGACTTTAGTTCTTGAAAACTGCTTTTGCACTTCTCTGACCATTTGAATTTGATATCCTTCATAGTTAGATTTGACAGGGGTGCTTCTATCTTGGAGAAATCCTTTATGAACCTTCGGTAGTATCCTGCGAGACCCAGAAAGCTTCTAATCTCTTTTGCATTTTTCGATTGCTTCCAATTTGTCACTGCTTCTACCTTCGCTGGATCAACTGTTATGCCTTGCTTGGAGATAACATGTCCAAGGAATATAATTTCATCTAACCATAATTCACATTTGGAGAGCTTGGCATAGAGCTAGTTCTTTCTCAAGATTTCCAACACTATCCTTAAATGTTCCCGATGTTCTTCTAGACTTGACGAGTATATCAATATATCATCTATGAATACGATGACAAATCAATCAAGCTACGTCTGAAATACTCTATTCATGAGGCCCATGAAAGCTGCTGGAGCATTTGTCAGTCCAAAAGGCATTACTAAAAATTCATGGTGTCCGTACCTGGATCAAAATGTTGTCTTCAGTATGTCTTCATCGGACATCCTTAGCTGATGATAGCCGCTTCGCAGATCAATTTTTTTAAATACTAAAGTTGATGATAACTAATCAAAGAGGTCATCGATACGTGGCAAGAGTTATTTTTCATCGTTGCTTTATTTAACATCTGGTAGTCAATACAAAGTCGGAGTGATCTATCCTTCTTCTTCACGAACAATATCGGTGCACCCTAAGGTAAGACACTCGGTCTTATAAATCCTTTATCTAACAACTCTTAGATTTTCTTCTTTAACTCTTGCATTTCTGCAAGCGCCATTCTATAAGGAGCTTTGGATGTGGGAATAGTTCCTGGCATGAGGTCAATTTGAAAATTGACCTCTCTTCGTGGGGGCAATCCAGAAATGTCATCTAAAAGGACATCTGAAAAGTCACTTATGACATCCATTGTTTGGGCTTTGCTGATGGTTACATTTGTCTTAGTGACACTTTCTAGATACCCTCTACTTCCACTCTTCAACATCTTTTGAGCTTTAAGTGCAGACACCATCCTTTTACTTGTAGTCGAGGAAGTGCCACGTATGGTCACTTGAGGATCGTTTTGTGTACCGATGTGAATCTTCTTCTGCTTGCAATGTAAATATACATCATGGTAGGACAACCGGACCATACCTAGAATGATGTCATAATCCTCCATGGGAATGATGATTAGATCTGCAGAAAAGTTTCTTTCCTCTACCTCTATAGGTACATTCGGAAGATACTTTTAGGTGTGAATAGTACTCATAGGCATTGTGATTTCTAGCGGATATTTAATATCTCGTACTTTCATATTCAACATGTTAGCCAAATCCTTGGAAATAAAGGAATGTGGCACCAGAATCAAATGGAACTATAGCATGCAGATCAGCTATAGGAATTCTATCTTGTATGACCTCATGATCATTGTGATTTTCATCGGCTCGCATATTGTACACCTTGCCCTGAACCAGCTTTCCTAAACCTTCGGCCTTGTCTTTGTCATGCCCATCCTTCCTTAAATCTGGACAGTCTCGAATGAAATGACCATGCCGACCACATTGGATACATGCACCTGTCTTGTGACGACATTTTCCCGGGTGAAACTTTTGGCAATGAGGATAGGGGTTCCTATTTTGTTGTTGTTGTTCAGTGCAGGGAACATAGGGCCTTCTGTTATCTTCTCTTTTATGATCATCCCTCCTGTCATGCCTGATGTGTTTTTTGTTATCCCAATGAGGCTTGCCTAGATCGAGGGATCCTGCTAGTGCCTTTCCCTTCTGTTGTGTCTTCAACTAGGCTTCATGTTCTTTTTCAAAGTCATAGGACAATTCTAATGCGTCATCTAAATTTTGGCAACGCCCACTCATAACTTTCTCTTTCAGACTGGTGTGTAATCCATTGATGAACCTCTTTGCTCGGGACATGTCAGTCTTCTCCATAGTGCAATACTTCTCAAGCTCCAAATACTTGGTCAAGTATTGGGCCACCGTCATATTTTCCTACTTCAATTGCGGGAATTCTTCTTGTTTCTAGTCTTTCTTGTACTGAGGAAAATAGCATTCCTCGAAGGCTTCTTTAATAATCTTCCAATTGATAGTAGCATGATCAAAGAATTTTATGCTTTTAGTGGCATCCATAATGTCAATCCATTCCTCTGCTTTGTCGAAATCTTCAGTGCCAACAAATTGAGGAGGCTGTAGTTTAAGGAACCTCTCAATTGTATCTTTAGATGTCTCCCTCTGTTGCTCTTTTTTGGGCAGCACACAATAAGCTTTCTAAGAGATTGTTACGTTCATCAACTATAAGGCCAGTAGTAGTCTGAACTTGATCATCCTTGACATCTTCTTGCTTAGTAGAGGAAGTAGATGGGACTCATTTTGGAGACATCTACATTCACACAGTGATAATAGGAAAACATCACATATAACAATTCAATTATTTAGAAAGTTCACGTACCCTTTTCTTGATGATGTTGTGGTGGCTCATGATACTTGCACATGTACTCTTGCACTTTTAGGACATCAAAAGAGTCCAAACCTTAGGCTGATACCATTTTGTAACACCCCTCCGACCCAATCAAGATATTATTCATTTCGAGCTTCCGGCCTGCACAAATTTAAAATGCATCTTGAAGGTAAAGGGATAGCTACATATAAGCTCATGATCACCTCTATGCTTTGCCCATATGGAATTATTCAATGAGACAATCTTCATCCTTAGACCTCGAGTCGTTACATGATGCCTAAGTGGTTGGTTGTTGATGATCACATATTTGGCTTATTTATTTATTTAGGTTGTCTAGGTGTGCACTAGTGATAAAAAATAATGATGTGCATCTAGCACATTTGTGCTTTACTTTACAAATTATTTTGAATATTATTTTCATCTCTCTTGATATTAAACTTTTTATTTTTATACATGTTTTATGATATGCGATGGACCATCATAGGAGGTTAAAATTTTAGGCCTACTCATTACAAAATAACCATTGACATACTTTGTACAAAATATAGGTAAAAAATGAGAATAAAAAGGAAACTCGTATATAGGAAACTCGTATATAAAAGTAATATGATAGAACAATGCTCAAGTTTGATAGTGGAACATCTTGACATTCTCTCTCATCAAAATTAATAATGTTCTTGGCACCATCGCTTTGAACTATCCAAGGTTGTTTGTTTTACATGTTTAGACACCGTCATTGGTGGCCTGAATCTTGGCACTGTAAAAGTTGCATTGCGTCATAGTCATCACAGTTGGAGGGTTTTTTTTGTCATGTAAGAGAAATGTCAATCATCCTTATTCATTCATATCGGATTGATGCAAAAAAATGTTACAAGTGAACAAAAACAAGGCATGGCGACCCAAAAAAGGATTTAATACTAGGGCGCATGAAAAAGAAGGAATTTCTCATAGTAAATACCCTAGTCCTTGGTCATGGAATTGATATGAAAGATAATATTATATGTGTAGCAAGGATCACCTAGAGCTGAGCATGGACCGGGTCGACCCGGTCCGCTCCGACCCGGTAAACCGAGGAAAAACTTGACCTGCTGTGGAATCATTCTAGGACCACGTCTACCAAGTTGGAAACCTGTCCTCGATTCCGGGCCAGGACTGGGTTCACATAGTAGAAATTCGAGCTGGACCCGGTCTAGATAAATCATTTATTATACATTAAATGTAATTTATAAATCGTGGTGGCACGACCCGTGACCCGCACCCGTTAACCTGTGAGGAAAGCTGCCAGCCTAAATCCCTAATCCTCCAAAATCAAATCCAAATCATGATCGTCAATCGTGACCATCGCTAGGGCTGTGCAAAATTGCAAATCTAGAGCCATCGTGCCGCTGTGTTGCCGCCGTGCCGTTGTGTTGACGTCGCCGCCGTTGTGCCGCTATGTTGTCGTCACTACTGTCGTGCCGTTGTGTTGTTGTCGCTGCTGCCGACCTGGACACATTGACAGGTTCTATCTCTCTCCTTTTCTCTTTCTCATCTTCTCCCTCTATTCCCCTCTCTCTCTACAGTTTGCTGTCGAGCCTCCGAGAGTTACAAGCTGAGGGAGGTGGCATTTTTGCCCTGTCCAGCTTGGAATCGTTAAGCAAATCCTATTTGACTATGTGATCCTACACCCTCTTCAATGAGAATTATTGATTGTTTGATCTTTATAGGCTTCCAAATATGAGCAAATCATGCAGCTGCTACAAGCTCATGCCTCATTGGGAATTTGGGATATCTTTTCCAAGTTGTTGCTAGTTGGAATGTAAGCGTATCATTTTTAAGATGGTGACTGTCGGCATAGAAAATAGTTGATATCACCTTATTGAATTCTAATTCTAGGAAATAAGAAGCAAGGATTTGCATGATGAAGTGTGCCAAGTTTTAAAAGGTTATAAACAGGAAAGTCTCATTTTGCAAGCATCTATTCTTCCTTTGGGAATGATCCTAGTAACAAATTTCTGTTTAGATGCTTGGAGGAGGAGGAGGAGGACCGGGGGGTGTGATGTAGGTTAGGTTGAGTTGTGTTCCCACTTCCTGGAGGCAATATAGTAGCATTGCTTAGACATTTTGATCCAGTCTATTACAAATTATTTACCTGATCACTTGCTGATCACTATATGATTCTAACCCATTTTAGATGAAATTCATACATATCGAGTCCCATTTTTGCCTATTTTTGGGCCAATTATACTTGGAATGCAAATATTGTGATAACTAGTTGATATTCCTCATTTCATACTTATTTCCATGTGCATAGAGGTTCTGAAATGCCAAAATCCATTAATATCTAAATTCTATGCCAAGTTATCATTTTGAGGACAAGTTATCATTCCTAAGTGTCAAGTTATCATTATTTTGAATGAACTTATTTTCAATGGTTTTCTTGCCCTAAATCCATTATTATCATGTATAAAACATATTTGGATAATCAAATCTCAACTTGTGCAAAGTTTTAAATCCATTTGAACAAGTTATCATTTTTCAAGTGCCAAGTTATCGTTAAAGGGCAATTCTGTCATTTTGACATGCAAAACCATTAATTCTGCACAAGGATCTTAAGAAATCATCTTATTATTGTTCTAACTCATTGCTGGTCAAATTTCATTACATTTGGATAATCAAAACTCAAGTTATCACAAGTTATCGTTTTTAAGTCATATAAGTTATCGTTTTTGGGGCACTCAAGTTATCACTCCTTAGAAATCTCATTCATATTTGATTTCTGACCTCACTCACTTGTCACTCTAATCAAATTGATGCCTGAAATGCTTTGAACCACCCATATTAGGACATTTTTCAAGATTTCCATAAAGTTATCATTCCGGGCCCTTGAATTCATTCATATCGATATAAGTTTTCATTCTTGCACAACACATAATCCCATATGATATTTGAACTAGTTACCAGCATTATTCTAATCCTTATTTGTCAAAATACTACTCAAGAGCTTTGATGCTTGCTGTTTGGGTTTTTGTAGCAAGAAGAAAATGTGGCCAAAAGGTGGAAAAAGTAAGGGGGATCATCTACTTTTCCTGCACAAAGGTACCAGCCAGCAGCTGGAATTTTTGCAAGTGGACAGGTGGCTTAATCAGGAGGATTAGAACATTCAGATGCTGATCAAAGGGTGGAAAGGAGTGATATAAAAGGGGGATTTTTCTGGAGGAGAAGGGGGGCTGGTCATTAAGGGTTTGAGCAAAAGAAGGAGGCTGCTGCTGCTGGATTTTGCTGCTGCTGGCCGAGAAGCTTCAAAGAACCATGATTTGTATCTGTTCCTTATCCCATTTGATGTCAAATCTTGTAAATATGAGGAGCTAAACTCTATTTCTTCTAGGATAGGGTAGTAGTTTAGATTAGTTTTGGATGGATATGGACTGTTTTATAATTCCTGCACTGAATCATTTATTGATTTTCAGATTTCAGAATTATTTAGAGTTAGTTCTTGCCATTGTTGGATCCTATTGTAATCTATAGCTGAGAAGTTATCATTTGATCTATCCCTAGTTCAAAATGGATTAGAAATAAATGTCAAGTTCTGAATTCCAATTTAATTGAAGTTCTGATTTCTGAAATTTAGATTTTCTGGTTTCTGTTTTCTTGAATTTCCTGAACCTTTGAATCTGTTTGCCATTGTGGATCTGATTAATAGAGCAACTGGAAGGTTGATATTGTCCCAAATCTTGATCAGAAATGAATCAAGATGTTTGGCATTCTTTATGATTCAAATCTGTTCATTGTTCATAATCTGATTTTAAAAACTGAATTTTGATTTCCTGATTCCTGAATTTTCTAATTTCTGTGGATATCAGAATCTGTTCTTCATTTCTAATCTAGTTAATTGAGTCATTGGAATGTTGTTATTGCTCCTATCTTATTCAGGAATGAATCAAGATTGTTTGAGCAATCATTTGACTCAAACCAGATTTTTCCACTGATTCCTGAATAGAAATCAGAATTTTGATTTTTCTGATTCCTCATTGGAATCTGTTTTTACCAATTGAGTCCCCTGAATTATTCCATTCACTGATAAGTGAACTTTAGGGATGTCTTGTAGTCCAGAGATTGGTTTAAGAATCAGTTGGTAAGTCAGATTTCCATTGGTTTAAAATTTTGATTTCTAAAATACTGATTTCATGGTTTTTGGTTTCCTGAATTCCAAAATCTGATTTCCTGGGCTTTTGGATCTGATTGTCATCAAGGATTGGATTAATTGAATAGTTGAGAAGCTAATATTTGTCATGATCTTATTCAGAAATGAATCAAGATGTTTGACAATTTAGGATTCAAATCTGATTTTTCTAAAATCTGATTTCTGAGTTTTGATTCTGAATTTTGTTTTCTGATTGTTTGAAATCTGATTTGCCAATTGTTAATCCCTATTTTATTCAAATCACTGAGAGGTGTACTTTAGGAATCTCTTGCAGTCCAGAGATGGGTCAAGAGGCACTTGGCAAACCTTAATTCCATCAATCTACATTGCTGATTTTTCTGAAATGTTGATTCATGTTTTCTTATTTTAATTAAATTCTGATTTTCATTGTCAACCCTCATTTTAATCCACTACTGAGAGGTAGTCTTAAGGGCTTCCTTGAGATCCAGAGATGGGCCAAGGAGCAATGGAAATTGTGAATTCATGTAGCCATATGTTTTGCATTTCCAATTGAGTGTGTTTGTGTGGATTTCGATTTACTTTGCAACCGAGAGGTTGATTTTAAATTCTCCTGGAATTCAGAGATGAATCAAGGATCACAAGCACCATTATTGAGTAGATTTCATCCTGGTTTAATTGATTGGAATGATTCCATCTTTTTATTATTGCAATTGCAAGTTATCATTCCAAACTTCCTTGAATTGCAAAAATCAGCATTGAACTTTCTTTTGAGCCCAGTGATAACTTGATTTTTAGTGAGGACCCTCTTTTGATTCAACCTAGCTAACAACTATATAATCATATATTGTTTAGTTAGAGGCCAATTGAGCTGTGGGAACAGCCATTTTCAAGTCGAATCAAAAGTTGGACATTTAATGATAATTTGTTCCATTCCATCCTTAATTAATTTAGATGAACCCCAAATCCTAGAAGAACCTTCCTCATAGATAGTTAAACATTTTTAGACTTTAATTTAGCATTTATAATTCTATTTTGCAAGAATTTCCAAAACCCAAAAATCTGTTATCATTTCACTTTCCATAAAAAAATCTATTTTCACTTCCCTTTGAAAATCTATTTTTAGCCATTAATGTAGAACTAATTTAGATTGTTTTAGGGTGCCTTAGACTTCAAATTCTTGTGGATACGACAACATGAGTCTACTACAACTTACCTGTACACTTGCAGCTAGTGAGTTGGGAGACCAAAAATTTAAAATTTGACCTTTTTTCTTAAATTTCAGCAAGTTATCACTACTCAATCCCAAATATCACTACCATTGCCTTGCATGCTGATGAGTGCAGGGAGACATTGAAGGAGCTAGTTGCTGAGTTGCAACTTACAAGATAAGGAGAGGATGCAATAATTAATGATCAAACAAATTGAGGCTGAGAGTCTCGCAAAAAGGTTTGCATGTTGAACTTGTTTGTGTTTAGCTTTATGATTGTCATAAATGTCTAGTTTTATGTTAATCCTTTATATGTTATGTTTATGTTTTCTTTGAATTTCGTGATGTTGAACTATGGCTGAGCAAATTATTGTGGCTTAATGGATTGTTTCAATATTATCTGCATTGCACTATTGAAAATTGTTTATTGTTGTATGTTTTTATCTATGCAATATTAGTAATTCTTTGATAGTTTAAAGTTTAAGAATGTCATTGATTAAGTCTAAAATAGTAATGTATAAAAGTAAAAGAAATGAAATTGAGAAAATTCTAAATATCTCATCCGTTAATAATCTTTTAATACATGCAGCCATTATATTTTCTTTAGTTTTATCATAAACTCAACGAGTTACTGGGCTGATTATAAAGAAATAGAATTAGCCCGCTAATTCATTAATTTTATTATAAAACGAAATAAAATATAAAGGTTGTCTGGATTAAAAGAACATTAACGCATGAGATATTTAGAATTTTCTCAATTTTATTTTTTTACTCTGATACGTTACCTTTTTATACTTTTATACATTAACATTTTATCCAACAATTATCTTCTAATTTTGCTCATATTTTTTTAATTATGTGTTTTTTTGTCAAAGTCAGCATACAAAATTTTTGAATGGAGGATAATGCAACTACTGATATTGGGTATAATCCTACTTCAGGAGATATTATCATCGAGTTTGCATAATCTAATCCAAACTCTATAGAAGGAACTAATTATACTTCCAATCAAATAGAGATAGTTAAGAAGAAGCCTAGTAAAAACAAATCTAAAGCTTGGAATCATTTTGAAAAGTTTACTTTAGATCATGAAGCTAGAGCAAGGTGCAAATATTGTAAAAATGACTTTATTGCAGATCCTAATAAGCATGGCACCACTGGTTTATTCAAGCATTTAAAAAGATGCAAGAAGTTCCCCCATAGAAGTGAAGTGAAGGGGCAAAAGATGTTGGCACAAAGCTTACAAGAAGCAGCAAAATCATTGGTCCCTCATTCATATAACTATGAAGATTGTAGAAGAACCTTGGTCGAGTTTGTAATATGTGATGAGCAAGCTTTCAGAGTCGTAGAAGGTGCTGATTTTCGTAAGTATTCAAAATACTTGGAACCTAGATTCATGATTCCTCAATATTTACTATTGCTAGATATTATGATGAAATGGATAAATTTAATGCACTTTTTAAGAAGTCTTCTTCACGTATTTGCCTAACCACCGACACTTTGACATCTTGTCAGAAATTGTGTTATATGTGTCTCATAGTGCATTTTATTGATGAAGATTGGGTTTTATCCAATTGAAGGTCATAAGGCCAAGGACATTGCTAAAGCTATTGAAAAGTGTTTATTAGCATGGGAGATTGAAAATGTATTCACTATCACTGTTGATAATGCTTCAATAAATAATAAAGCTATTGGTCATTTGAAAAAGAGACTCAATAGTTGAAAATGTTTGATATGTTCGCATTCGATGTTGTGCACATACACTAAATCTTGTGGTCAAAGATGGTTTGCATGATATGAAATCAGCAATTGTATCAATTTGTGAGGCTGCTCGCTATGTGAGATTATCTCCGACACCATTTGGAAAATTCAAAAGATTTATACAAGAGGAGAAAATCATCAGCCAATATAGTGTCATTATAGATGTGGTAACTCGAAGGAATTCAACTTATTTAATGTTGGAACGGGCTGAAAATTTTCAAAAAGTATTTGAGTGGTTGGATGAAGAAGATAGGGGATATCAATTACATTTCAAAGAGAATGATTGCGTACCACCAACAGTTGAAGATTGGGAAAATGCTCAAAATTTTGTGACATTTTTAAAAATCTTTTATGATGCAACATCAACTTATCTAGCTCATCATTTGTGACATCTTGTGCTTGCTTTCATGAGATTGTATATGTTTAATCTCAAATCACAAAATGGAGTAATGGTCATGATGCATACTTACAAAAGATGGCTTGCGACATGAGATCTAAATACGATAAGTATTGGAAAAAATCTAAAAATATTAATCCATTGATACTTATTGTTGTTGTATTAGATCCTAGATATAAACTTGGCTATGTTGAATGGAACTATATAGATCTTTATGATTCAACCATAGCTACTATGGTTGTTACAAAGATTCAAGATAGCATGTTTCGTTACAAAGATTCACATAACATCTTGTCAGAAATTGTGTTACATGTGTCTCATAGTGCATTTTATTGATGAAGATTGGGTTTTATCCAATTGAAGGTCATAAGGCCAAGGACATTGCTAAAGCTATTGAAAAGTGTTTATTAGCATGGGAGATTGAAAATGTATTCACTATCACTGTTGATAATGCTTCAATAAATAATAAAGCTATTGGTCATTTGAAAAAGAGACTCAATAGTTGAAAATGTTTGATATGTTCGCATTCGATGTTGTGCACATACACTAAATCTTGTGGTCAAAGATGGTTTGCATGATATGAAATCAGCAATTGTATCAATTTGTGAGGCTGCTCGCTATGTGAGATTATCTCCGACACCATTTGGAAAATTCAAAAGATTTATACAAGAGGAGAAAATCATCAGCCAATATAGTGTCATTATAGATGTGGTAACTCGAAGGAATTCAACTTATTTAATGTTGGAACGGGGTGAAAATTTTCAAAAAGTATTTGAGTGGTTGGATGAAGAAGATAGGGGATATCAATTACATTTCAAAGAGAATGATTGCGTACCACCAACCAACAATTGAATATTGGGAAAATGCTCAAAATTTTGTGACATTTTTAAAAATCTTTTATGATGCAATATCAACTTATCTAGCTCATCATTTGTGACATCTTGTGCTTGCTTTCATGAGATTGTATCTGTTCAATCTCAAATCACAAAATGGAGTAATGGTCATGATGTGTACTTACAAAAGATGGCTTGAGACATGAGATCTAAATACGATAAGTATTGGAAAAAATCTAAAAATATTAATCCATTGATACTTATTGTTGTTGTATTAGATCCTAGATATAAACTTGGCTATGTTGAATGGAACTATACAGATCTTTATGATTCAACCATAGCTACTATGGTTGTTACAAATATTCAAGATAGCATGTTTGGTATGTATGACTATTGTGCACATGAGATCAGTAATGACTCAACTTCTTAAGTGGATAATACAAATTTTACAACTGGGGTTGAAAATGTAAATATTGATGAGAAGACAGCAAGGATTCATTAATGGAGTAGATTGCAAAAGGAAAAAAAAGAATACCGATAACATATCTGAAATTGAAAGATATTTGATGGAATCTTGTGAGAACGATGAGAATTTTGATATCCTAAATTGGGAAAGGCCAATTCCACAAAGTATAGAGTTCTCTCTCTCTAATGGAATGTGATGTTTTGGCTATTCCAATCTCTACAGTTTCTTCAGAGTTTGTCTTTAGCACTGGAGGACGCATCCTTGATTTCTTTAGGAGTTCTTTATCGCCAAAAATGGCAGAAACTCTTGTGTGCACACAAAGTTGACTATCATCATCATATTTTAAAGTTGAAGAAAATTTTGATCAATTCGAACTCACAAACAATATAATTATAAGTTAAACTTATATTATTTTATTTACATATAGTTTAACTCTTTAATTTATTTATATGTTAGTCATGTTATTAATTATGACATTTTGTTGGACACTTATGCAGAAGCTACTGGGAGCACCCAAGTTGGACCTCAAGTTCATCATTGGATCAAATGATAACCGACAATTAAGTCTCTCAATTGTGAGTATGTAGATTTTTCTTTTCTATCTCTTGCCTTCATTGATGAACCTCCAATATTGTAAAATGCATTCTTTCCTTGCAAATAGTATTATTAAGTATGTAGAACTATACTTTTCTTTCCTTCTTTTTGTAAAGTAATGCTCTCCACTTCTCCATGTGTCTCATTTTTTTCCTTTTGTAAATTATAACATGAATGATGCAATAATAAACAATAAGGGTACATACCTTTAAGACAATAACACTGATATTCTTGGTTTCCACGTGAATCATTTATGTAGTGTGTACTTGTGTTGTTATTATTATATCACAAAAAGATGTGATTTTGTGTGTAATGGCCCAACATAGTTACATAGTATCCTTTCCAGTACCTCCATGCTTGTAGTTTCACCCATGTAACTATTTATAGTTCTACTTATCTTGGTGTTTACATAAACCTAGTGATTTACTAGAATATCTAGTATATCATTCTGTTTCAAAAATATTTAGTACCACTCTTATTTATTTAAAAAATTATTGCTCACAAGCTTCTTATTCTATTGTGTAAAAATATGTTTATTCTCTACCAATTTTGAGCTTACTTTTTTCAGTTTTTTTGAAGGTCAATATATTTCGAAGTTTCAGTTTACTCCATTCTCCAAAGTTTAGACAAGTTTTTTTTTTCTTGGGGGGGGGGGGGGGGGGGGGGGTGGGGGGGGGGGGGGGGGGGGAATTAATTGGACAGCCATGTTTAATATTTTCAATATTATATATATATAATCCTCTCAAAAATAATATATATATATATATAATATTGTGATTACATCCGGTAACACCCAAGGTTGTTAAGATCGGGATCTTATATAAGATTGGAGGGGGGTCATAAGATCGAAGATCGTAAGATCCTACCTATTAATAAAATAATATATTTTAAAAATAATAAATATATTTTTGACACATTTTTTGTATTGAAATATTAGATTATACCTCACTAATACATTTTTATGAATTCATGAGTCAAATTATATCAAAACATATTAAAAATGAACAAAAATATATTTAACTTCATATAAATTAATTCTTATTATCATTAATATATTTTAATTAATATTTAAATGATATATTAATCATATGAAATCGTATAGGATCGGATAAGATCGTAAGATCGTGTGACCAAAATTAAGATCCTCAATATAAGATCGAAATCGAAAAGGGTCCATAAGATCGTAAAATCGTAAGATCCTAAGATCTAGATCGAGATCTTGACAACCTTGGGTAACACAAATAAAGAAGTCATGCTTGCAGGAAGTGAGTTCTTTTTAAAACAAGCTTTAGGATTATGGTTTGGATAAGACATCAAACAAAGCAAACATAGAGATATGTTTCATTCCAAATTTCCAATGATGAAGCTGAAAATGCTTGTGATATTGAATCTATGAATTAAGTTATAAATTATCCAATATGTTTTAAAATGAGCTCGAACTGCAGTTGTTGTTAATGTCCTTGAATTGTCAAATTTCTAAAAAGTAAAATCTTCGCTGCATTGTCTAAATTCTAATCATATTCTTCTATCTTACAGGTGATGTAGAGTACTAGAGTGGGGGAGCTTATGCCTTGTGGTCAATGACTCAATGCCAATGTGGAACTAATTGCAAATGTAACAATTTAGAAGCTTTAGAAGATTTGCTATGTGGAAATGTAAACAATTTAGAAGCTTTGCAATTTTGTTTATTTATTAATTTAGGATATTACTTTTATGTTTTAGTAGCTACTTGTTTATTCCTTAAAACTATGATTCTGGTGTCTTCTGATTCTGGTGTCTTCAAAATTGTCATTCCTAGATCCAAACCCGGTCCCGGTCCTAGTTTGCCGGGTCAGACCAATCGAGACGAATTTGTTCTGCCCTGGTAAAATCCGTGTCGGGACGGGGACCATTCGAACCCGAACCGGATCCCGTATTTGCTCAGCCCTAGGATCACCCCCTAAAAACTAGTTTGTTTCTTTTGCAAAAATCATTATCACATCCCTTCTGGACCTATATATGTGTGAGTTGGAAGATTTGGACGATAGTAAAAAAATCAGTCTCACATGTCATTACAATAGCTGATATGCAAAACCTCTCCCACACCTCATGTCAGCTCTTAAATCCCAAAAAAGATGCTACATGTTTCATCCTCCTCTTGGAAGATGCTACACCCTCGCAATGAGATTTGCCTCTCTGATGTAAAATTTGTGAGTGTGATTTAGTTGATTGATTTATTGAATTCTATGCACAAAATGCAAAAGATTAAGGTCTAGGTGTAGACTATGCACAAATGAAAATAAAACAAGGTCTAGGCGTAGACTATGCACAAATGAAAACTAAACAAGGTCTAGGCATAGACTATGCACAATATGAAATTGAATAAGGTCTAGGCGTAGACTATGCACTCCTCACTTCACTAAACTACAAGTGTACAGATCAGAGTAATTAACTCGAATGTCGTATCCACAGTGATTTAAGTTGTAAGATTCACTAACTAATATAAATTAGTCGTAGACTAAGTTAACTCTTTTGTTATTTTTTAAGGTGATTGATATAAAATAATTACCACAGATAATGAAATGTTCTTTTAGGAATGATGTTCATCTAATATTCTGTAATAGAATGGATTAGAACAATTTAGCAATACAAATCAAATCAGATTCAACCTGTAAAGACTGCTCTCATAATGCATTAAAGTTAGAACTAAGTATCATACTTTCATATGAATGTTAGTTAAGTTAATTCAATAAAGGTTTCAACTGATATTAGATTATCATGAAACATCTATCTCAGTGCATAAATACAATCAGATCCACAAACTAGTGCTAATGCTTTTGGTTTATTTCTAAACATCAAGAGAATCTAGAATCAACCTTTCGGTTTCCATTTCAATATGAGATTCACATCAACAAAAGCTAAATGGATGAATCAATTCTCGGTATGAAAATATTAGTACCAACAAACCAAGTCAATAGAAATCACAGATGAAATTAAATTCAAAAACTAATTATTAATGTTCTTGGTTCATTCCTGAACAACAAGAGAATCTAAAATCAGTCTCTCAGTTGCCATTACAAAATGAGATCCACATTAACAAGAAGTAAAATGATGCATTCATATCTTGACATGGATTAGAATCAGAAAACATGTTGATGTTCTTTACTCATTTCTGAGTAAGAAATGAATCAAATATCAACTTCTCAATTGTCATTTTAAAACAGGATTCACGTCAACAGAAAACTGATTCAAAAGCATTGAGAAACTATACTAACATCAATGAAAAAAGTGTTGTTCAATCATCAATCCATAAACAAAAATCAAACTACTAAGATTTAGCTCCTCATAAGTGATGAAATCCATAAAGAATAGATGAGGAATATAATAAAAAAAACATCCTAAAACATAAAGAAAAACCCTTAGCTTCAAGACTCCAGCAAGAACTCAGCCTCCAACTCAATGGCTAGGAGAGGAGATCCCCTTTTTCTCCTTAACATCCCCTTTATGTATGAAACTATAATCACCATATGATCTTCATCGGAACCTTTCGTTCCATCTGATTTTGCCATCTCTCCTCTAGTCCTTTTTTTCTCTTCTAAAAAATTCTTATCTGCAACTTTTTGGACAGCTTGCAAGTGGTCTCCTCATTTTCCAGCAGGATTCTTTATCCTTTCTACTTGATTTTGATGCTCCAACAATATGAACAGTAAGCATCAATTACTCAAATGAAAATTAGACAAATAATAACTAGAACAATATATTATCCAACTCAAATGTGCAAAAGTAAAATAGCATTATGCTGAGAAGATCAATGCATGTATATTAAGCATAATTATCAGAATATAGATATTTCAGGGCTTATATGCACGTTAATTAAGATGAAGAATGAGTAAAAATTTAGTATGATCAAATTCTCTCAAGATTTACTTGTCCTCAAGCAAAACATTCAGATATTAAGAACAATGATTCAATCAAATAATTCACAAATGAATTTAAATTCAGCTGTTTAGAATCAAATGAGTTTCTCACTTTGCTAACACTCCCTGCCATTCTTTCCAATTCTTAATTTCTATCTGAAGAAACATAGGGGCTAAAGTAAATTTAAGCCATGAAAGAAGTACTAACAACAAATGATTTGAATTTTAGGAATTTTCAACTTTAAGAAAAAGGTTGAACTACGAATCTCTTGATGAACAAATTTTTGTATTACTTAAACAGATTTGAAACCTGGCTTTCATTAAGGATGATGCAAATAAACAAATTTAAACCTGATTTTCATTCATGCTGGTCAATAGGATAAAAATCCTAGCTTTATTTAGGAGAGTTTCCTTTTTGGATTTAACTCTTTTTATTCATGCATGCATGCAATAAAAATGCAACTTTTCATTTTTCTCTTTTTCTACAGTTTTTTTCTTTTAATCCAAATAGTCAAGTTTCTTATTTAATATAGTCGCAAAAACCATGATTCCATTCTAGACATCTTGTAATTTCTTATCAATCCCTGAGTGTTAACTAGTGTTACACATAAAAAGATCAATTTCAACTGAATTGAGTTCAAATGCATCTAAATATGAGTTGATTTAAGCAAAAAGGTTAACAACCAAATTAATGATTACTTGGTGTTGGAGTGTACTAAAAGATTTCTACTTAACAATGATGAGTACAAATGATAACATGAGTTGAGCTGAATTATAGTGATAACGATGATAACCTGGTTATACACTTGATATGAACTTTAAAATGATATTAAAGCATGATAATATAGTTCAAAAAAGTACCAGGTATCTCCCCCAAGCTTATCAGCACTGTCCTCAATGATGAATGAGATAGGGTTGGGTGGGTGTTCAAATTTGAAATGAGTGACGGACATGTCTCTCTTCACTTAGTCAATCATTTTATAATTTGATATCAGCAATGGTTAAAAGAATAGTCTTGATCAACTCTTTCAGGTATCGAATCAAATCTCTAATTAATTGGAGAATGATCAATCTAACAATCAATAAAATTCAGTAAGTAGTAAAAGTTCATTGAAATTTGACAAAATCAAATATAGACAACTGATATGAACAAAAAATCACAGTTATCGTTATGATATCATAACATGAGTAAGTATGGATACTTATGATAATCAGTTATCAAATGTATTTCAGTGAAAAATTAAAGTTGTGAGTTTAACAGTACTCCCTGAGATAAATTGAATTTAGATCAAGTTCATCTCTAATTTATTCCTGCAAAACCAAGAGAAATTAGATGTAAAAAGTTTGGTTTGCCATCCAAGAAGCGTCTGACTTTAATGTGACATTGTTACAACCCTTGATTTCAAGGAGGTTTAAATATATAGTATCATGTGATCCAGTAGAGATCTCAATCTGTGGATAGCTTCACTAATCAAGTATGGATCTCTTAGTTTGTCAATGATAATCTTTTATTATTTAGTTTGATGTATCCATTCTTTACTGTACCAAAAATCCACTAACTTCTCATTCCCAGAATTTTCATGTATATCTGAATCTCCTGGGTCATCATCCATTTCTTTAATGGCCTCTTTAAATGCAACATTGTTAGAAGATCTTTGAGTTCTTGGTCCCAACTTTCAGTAGGCAAATATTGATCTTCCTTAATTGACCATTCCATTCCTTCTACAAATTTGAATTCTGCTGTAAGTTTCTCTGTTTGAAAAGAAATTTCTTCCTCTTTTGTATCCTCAGCCATTTCAATCTCACATTGTGACTTTGCTATAATAACTTGTTGCCTTATGAGTGTGTCTTCAATGTGATTCATTGTTGGTATCATTGAAGCATCATTTTCAGTAACTTCAACAACTTCATCTTGTTTTTTTTCCTTACGCTTTAAGTGTGATAACTTCCTTTTCAACTTCATCCTCTGTGACTACTTCTTTCTCTTCATTCATCTTTTTTTCAATTCCCATATTCATTTCCTAAAATTCTTCTTTCAAATGGGCTGATTGGGTTTGTAGAGTTTCTGCATTGGACTATAGGAAGATTTGAGCTTCCAAGACTTGATTTTTAGATTTAGGAACATTCGTTGCCATACATGGCTTCTCCCAAATTGCATTTTGTCTCTCCCAATATGCATTTTTCCTTCTTCCAATGTGCATCTCACTCCTTCCGATATGTATCTTGCTCCTTCCGGTATGCATCTTGCTTTTCCAATATGCATTTTGCTTCTTGATGAAATTTTCCAACATAATCTCTAGTTTTGACTCTTGGATGATTAAGTGTTTGTTGATTTTTTGAAATATTCATAATGAATTCTGACACTTGACCTTGATTATGATGGTAATATGGCTGACTTTGTGAGTCATAAATATATGACTACTACTTGAGAAGTTTTCTTCAAAATTCCAGTAATTTGAACTTTTATAATAATGTGAGGCATACATGTAAGCATTAGAAGGATGTTGAAATTGTGATGATCCTTGATTGCAGTGAACTTGTGATGGTTCTCCAACATCAAAATCGTATTTGTGAAGAGTTTTGAACACAATATCTTTAACTTTAGAATCTAATTCATCTTGGTTGATTGGCATTTCATTTATTGATAATAGTCATAGGGCCAAGTCTGCCAACTCATATCCATCATATAGTTAATCTATCTCAAAGGTCAATTTCAAATTTTTCTGCGCTATTGAACATTGTCATACAATGAGGTTAAGTGCAAAGATATCAAAAGCAAGAGTAAACATAAAATGAAACATAGATTAAGATAAGATTGATAGTAGAAAAAAAATTTTCAAAAAGGACTAATCTAATAAGAAAAATGATAGGTAAAATAGGACTGAATATAAACAATGGAATGTGATATAAATAGAGGTAAATATAAACAAAACCTAATCTAAACAAAAGAAAATAATAGCTGAAAAGTAGACTAATCAAAATTATAGGAAGTGAATCTAATCAACCTCAAATCCCCGGCAACAGCGTCAAAAACTTGATGTAAAATTTGGGAGTGTGATTTAGTTGACTGATTTATTGGATTCCATGCACAAAATGCAAAAGACTAAGGTCTAGACGTGGACTATGCACAAATGAAAACTAAACAAGGTCTAGGTGTAGACTATGCACAATATGAAATTGAATAAGGTTTCCTCACTTCACTAAACTGCAAGTGCACAAATCAGAGTAGTTAACTCGAATGTCGTATCCACAATGATTTGAGACATAAGATTCACTAACTAATATAAGTTAGTCATAGACGTTAACTTTTTTTGGTGTTTTTAAGGTGATTAATAAAATGATAACCACAGATAATGAAATGTTTTCTTAGGAATGATGTTCATCTAATATTTTGTTATTGAATGGATTAGAATAACTTAGCAATACAAATCAAACCATATTCAACATGTAAAGACTGCCCTCACAGTGCATAAAGTTAGAAATAAGTATCGTACTTTCATATGAATGTTAGTTAAGTTGATTCAACAAGGGTTTCAACTGATATTAAATTATCATGAAACATCTATCTCAATGCATAAATACAATCGGATCCACAAACTAATACTAATGTTTTTAGTTTATTTCTAAACATCAAGAGAATCTAGAATCAACCTCTCGGTTGCCATCTAGATTCACATCAACAAAAGCTAAATGGATGAATCAATTCTCAGCATGGAAAGATTAGTACCAACAAACTAAGTCAACAAAAATCAAATTAAATTCAGAAACTAATTATTAATGTTCTTGGTTCATTCCTGAACAATAAGAGAATTTAGAATCAGCCTCTCAGCTGCCATTATAAGATGAGATTCACATTAACAAGAAGTAAAATGATGCATTCAGATCTTGACATGGACTACAATAAAAAACAATGCTGATGTTCTTTACTCATTTCTGAGTAAGAAATGAATCAAACATCAACTTCTCAATTGTCATTCTAAAATAAAATTCACATCAATAGAAAACTGATTCAAACCATTGAGAAACTACACTGACATCAGTGGCAAAAGTGTTATTCAATCATCAATCCATAAACAGAAAATTAAATTACTATCCTATCTTAAGAGAGCTAAGATTTAACTCCTCGTAAGTGATGAAACTCATAGAAAACAGATGATAAATATAATAAAAAAATATCCTAAAACATAAAGAAAAATAGCTCTAAGACTCCAGCAAGAACTCAGCCTCCAACCCAATGGCTAGGAGAGGAGATCCCCTTTTGCTCCTTAACATCCCATTTATATACGACACTATCATCACCATTTGATCTTCATCAAAACATTTCATTCCATCTGATTTTACCATCTGTCCTCTGGTCTTTTCTTTTTTCCTTTCTGCAACCTTTTGGGCAGCTTGCAAGTGATCTCCTTCTCATTTTACAGCAGGATTCTTTATCTTTTCTACTTGATTTTGATGCTGCAACAACATAAACAACAAGTATTAATTACTCAAATGAAAATTAGATAAATAAGAACTAAAATAGTATATTATCCAACTCAAATATGCAAAAGTAAGATAGCATTATGCTGAGAAGATCAATGCATGTATATTAAACATAATTATTAGAATATGAACATTTCAGAGCTTATATGCACATAAATTAAGATGGAAAATGAGTAAAAATTTAGTATGATCAGCTAGTGATCACTCTCCTAACTTGCCACTTGAAAATCCTAATTTTTAGAGGTACCTTAGTCCTCTAGATGTGTCAACAATCCATAAAAAAAACCTCATCCATGTTGTGCCCTTGTCCCCTTAGAAGATTATAAGTTGAATGGATAGAAAAGTTGTGTTGCACCATACCTGACTATTCCTCAGCGAGTTGTCAATTTGGAGCTTAGAGATTGATCAGAGAAACTCAATAATTTTAGTGGCCCTTTGATCTAACAAATGAGAAGTGAAATAAGGCACCCAACATCTCATATTGGAGGTAGCGGGACAAGTCCAAACATTGTCAAGAGTGGCAGCCTTGTCGCAAGCAATTGAGATTATACTAAGAAAACGTCGAGTCAAAATGCTCATCTGCAGTTGCATTTTCCAAACAAGAAATTTGAACCCAAACCAAGGCTTGAAATGAGATTGATTCTTAATCAGAACCATGAAGATACTCTCTAGATTGTATAAACACTTGACAATTCAAGAAGTTTGAGTCCCAATGTAACATCCTAATATTTTAAAAAAAAAAGTTATAAATACTTTTAAAAGGGGGGAGGCATTTTGGTCTTTGTGTATGACTGGACAAAAAAAATGTGACATGTATAAAAAAAGAAGAAGCATACTCTTCTTCCTTTCCCGCCGACTGCTATAGTGCCGCACACAAGCCACCCAGTCGCCCCTACTTTTGGGCACCTGTTCTTCGTCGTCCGACCACCATTTTTTGCACGAGAGGCACCGATGGAAAGAGGATGACGAGATGAACATTTTGACATGGGTTATATGCGAAGAAGGGGGCATCCGCCAGCGACTGATTTCAGCTCCGATTCGCGCCGATCTTTCTCCCGGTGAATTGTGTATCATTCTCAGGTTGATTAGGTTCATTTAAGGTGGTTTTGAATGTGTTTTACTCCCAATCCTGTAGGTGGCCGAGATTGTAGTTTTTTGGTAAACCTTTCTGATGATCTATCCGGCGACATTTTTTACAAGTACAAGGAGGAGCTATGGCCGAGCTCATCACGACATTCTAGTAGGTGCACATGTGAGAGAGAAATGATTCAGATTGTTGTCCGATAAAAGTCAATCGCTAAACCCTTTTAGATTCTTGGGTATCAAATTCTGATCATTCTCCGGTGACCTTTCCAGCAACTCATCCTCATATTGCGATTGGTAAACGAAAGAAAATGTACATGTGATTGGATTTCAACTATGTGAACAAATTTAAAATAATTTTATTTTATTATTGTTGAAGAAGGCGTTTAGTGACGTTTCGACGGGTGCGATTATGATTCTAAGAGCGGTGGCTATAGTTGTTGTGGTATGAATGTCTGGATAGCTGAAAGTAATTATTTATAATGTGGTTAAGGTCCTAATTAGAAGTTGTTTAAAAGTTTGAATTGAATTTCGCTTATAGGAAGGTTGTTAATTGGAGGGCAACATTTCGTTATTTGTTGAGATTCGATTAGGCTGCTACTAGTTGACGAGACATTCATTTTCTTCTTGGTAAGTGTTATAGCAAATCCATAATAGGACTTGGTTTATGATAATCGTGCCGAGTTGTTGTGATGAGTGAATTACCAAATTTTAGTTTTATAATATTAATTAATCGAGTAATTGATATTGATAGGTTTTGTATTTACTTTTGATTTGGAATTGGACGAGGAGATAATTTGGCACTTGACGAATCTAAAGTGAGGGAACTTATTTCAAATGACATGAATTGCTAACTCTTCGGAGTGATGACATTGCTCCATCCGATGTGGAATGAATTTTCATGATAGTTTCCTTCATGCATATTCATATTTATTTGTATGCTTCATATGTGTGTCATCATATGACTTGTAACGTTTTATTATGAATTTTGAAAACCAATTAGAGTCTTTCCTCGTGCAATTGAAGTAAATATTTAGTTTTTGAAAATAAAATATTTATATGATGATTTCTATTTTTAAGCTTTCACTTAGAATTCACATTCATTCATCATGTGCATTACATGTAAAAACCCACATAAAATGGAATGTTTTCACCTCGGAGGATTGACCAACTCCGAGTAGACCGGTTGGAGTTCAGTTTGCTCTGTGTCGATATAGTGACACGAGGAGCAAGTTCAACATTCTGTGTCGATATAGAGACATGATGGGTGGAATTAGAACAATCATCATGTGCCGATATAGTGACACGAGAGATGGAGTGTAGAAAGAAAAGAAGCAAATTTTGTGTTGATATAGTGACACGAGGAGCGGTTCAACGTCTTGTGACGATATAGTGAAACGAGGGACGAAATTAGAATAATCACCCTATGACGATATAGTGACACGAGGGGTGGGTGAAGCACTCGATTGATGAGTTGAATGGATATTTGTGTATGATATTGTTTCCCCAAAATTTATAATGTTATTTTATTACCATGCATGTGCACTCATAACATTCATTTAGTATGATCATTGTTAAAATGAGTTTCCTTGAAGAATGGAAAAAAAGGGTTTTGAAATAATTTTCAAAAATAAAGAGGTTGATTTTGCCTTCGTTGTTTTAATATTTGATATAGTCGTTTGACTCACTTTATCACGACCCCGATTTAAACGGTGGTTTAAATTAGAGCTCGTGGCTTATTACGGATGATCAAATATATTTTCTTATTTTTTTTAAAAAAATTGTGCATAACTCCTCTAGATAATACAAAAAAGTGATAACGCATATAACCAAACCATGCAGTTTATATTGATCATTTAGAGCATGTAACAATTCTAGGGTTTACACCACCACATAATTATGAAAGATTTATATTTTATCAGTTACAAAATTACTTTTTATAGATAGCACATATCAAACTCTCTTTATATCCCAACAGAGGAATATGGGAGCTACATGTCTTCTATCTAGTGCATGCGGTGAGGCACGTGACTTCTCAATACCCTAAAAATAAAAAAGTATCCACACCCTGCTAAGGTTATCTCTCGTGATCCTAAAAGTTTTACTGATCTGAAAAAATGTACAACAACACTATGAAAAAATAATAGCTCAGTAAGCTGAGAACTCATAAGCTATATGTTATCATGTAATAAATTCGGAAAGACATAAAAATATATGCATTAATCATAATATCAAAATCAATATTTTCATACATTTAATAAATACACATATAACATTCCAATCACAATCATTACACTCAATTTATAATCATTGTCATTTACACATATCAAACATGTGTATACGACCAACTGACCAGTGGTCGGTAGGTAGACTCTAGAGGCGGCTCCCGTCGTGATCAGCGATTTAGCACTTAGCTTTATTCTACATCATCCCTTTCGAAGAACATATCATATAGCGATAGGAAGACTCTAGAGGTGGCCCCTACAAATTCTATAGGTGGTCCCCATCGCAACTATTCACGATGTGGCACTTAGTTCCAGCTTATCTCATCCTATTAATAATGGATTGGACTCTAGATGTGGCTCTCATCGTAATCAACGATGTAGCACTTAGCTCCAACCATCATATATGCGAATGCAAGCATATGTCGATGCATAATTCATCACATAACAAACATATCTCAAATATCAGAAGATGAATCATATCAAATACTCATTCAAACATAATAGGATTGCATCCTATAAACTCTATCCATAACATTTCACATAAGCTCATCCAATGAGCCATCAATTGATCAATCATTCAACACATAATTTCATATAAACTTATCGAAATATACATTTAATACATATAACAATCAATGTCACGCCAAATTCAAAATAAGTTAATACATAGAGTAGAAGAAACCAACTTACCTATAAAGGCTAACAAAATATTTTTCTTTCCTTTTTCACTACTTTACTCTTCTACTCCTATAATAATAATAGTAAGAAACACATTACTACTTGATCTGAACATAAGCCTATAACACATGAAATATAATTAATTGCAAAGGTATATTAACCTTAAGTATTACTCATATAACTTAAGTGACTATTTAACATAAGGATTGACCTAATATTATGACAAATTGCAGACAGAGTAAAGAAAAATGCATATCTCCTCGTATACATAACTAAATGACATCATTCTAATTTTATTTAATTCTATATTACAGAGACATTAATTTGTAAAAATTTCATATCTTATTCCTCTATGATTTGTTCTCATGAAAATCAACATTCAGCCTAACTTTTATGTTGTTTCTATGTTCTGACAGATTGAGTGACCTTAATTTTATGATTTATCTGAAATAATAAACATTCTCTGTTCTAGTACTTTTAATTTTCTCTAATAGTAAACTTCTTAGGGTGCAACTTATAAAATTACTTGAATTTATATCTATTTGTACCGAACATAATAAATTTAACTAATACTAGTATAATCTGTCCTAAGTTCCATCCTGACAAACTAAGTAAGACTATATAAAACATTTATAACTTTTGATACACATATCATTTTTTAGTGATTATAATTGTCAATGAAACATAACATCAATTTCTATAATACTCTAAATTATCAAATAATTCAACTACATATTGGATTTAATACATAATTTACAAATCCGAGTAACAATTTCGATGGACAGATGATAGTACTTTAAAGATAAGAGCATAACTTTCTCTACAGAAATCATATTAACTTGTCTCTAAATCTCAATGAAAGCAGACTAAGAGGGGATCAATCAAAAGAAATTTAATAATTTTTGGACTACCCGAAGGTATAGAATTATGTAGCTAAATATTCGGGAACCAATTGAACATGGCTAGGGTTAATCTTACCCATGAATAACACGAGTTTTGCCCCACGTTCAAGTAAAATCCAAAAATGAATAAATGAGAAAGGTTCTGAGTCACCCTAATTAGGAATTATGTAGTTAAAATCCAAAGAAAATGAAGTTGGAACTTACAAAATCTAAAACCCTAGTTGCCCCTTCTCTTCCTCCAATTCCTTCAACAAGTATTGATGTTTTTATCTTTCCTTAAGTGTTCGGCCAAAGTGGTGAAAAGGGCAGAGAAAGATAGTAGAAGGTAAAATGATAAGTATTATAAGGAAGGAGAACCGACTTCAGTTGGTGGAAGCCATTCATGCAAAAATACCCTTGGTATATGGCTTATTTCACATGTAATGCCATTTTAGGTAAATGGCTTTTGCATTTTTCATTTATTTATTTATTTACTTAAGACATTACGTGTAAATAAGGAACTACCACCCATTTGGATTTAAATAAAATATTTAGAAAAATAAATAACCAAGGAATCGAAATCTAAATTTTTGTCCGAAGAACAAAAAATCACGATTTCAAAGATTTTTCAATTTTGTGTCTACATTTTACCTAACTCATACATCTCCTAAAAATTGTTAAAAATCACTTTTACAATTCCTTCATATATAAGAATAATTATCGGGACTTTAATTTTCCAAATTTTCACTTTTTTGAAAATCACATTTTCATACCTTAAGTAAATTTCCCTCGCTTTCGCACTCCAATAGTTGACATTGAAGTGTAAGCCTTAACATCACATTCATAGAGCTTACAATAAGATAATATAACATCACATTCATATATCTAATCATGCACGATTAAGTTAAGGATATTACACAGCGAGCTTCTTAATGATCATCCCTCTTGTTTAATTTTTTTATGAGTAATGAATGAAAGCTTGCATAGCATAAAATAAGAAATGTAAAAGGCCTAGGAACTGAGCATGTGTGAGAGGCGTGATCATTGAATTGCTAACTTTATGTTTCATTGAATATTTCCTATATGGATTTATTACTCAAAAATATTTTGAAAGAATTTTGGAGATGTTGGATTATAGTGTAGAGCGATGGACGCTCGTGGTTTTGGTTAAAGAGTGAGCTTGTGACTCATTGTTTTGAGTATGTGTCTCACTCTTTTAACTATTTGTTGAATTGTTAGTAGTGATGATTAAAGTTTTGAAGTTAATTATTTATGATGAGATATATATATGAAATATTGTATATGACGTATGGACGAATTTATGCATATGTCATGTCAAAAAATTTTAAAAATTTTCAGAGTTAGTTTATCTTTTAATGTTGATTTTCCATTGAATATTTAAATTTAAATTTAAATAATTGATTTTACGGTTTCACCCCTTGTGGCACCAACGGGGAGTTGGACATCACACCTAAGTTCTTCTTTCTCCATGGTGGGTGATGATTATGTGAAAAACTAGGCCTCACCTTCCCCTAAGAGCTGACAACCACTTCTTACACAAAGCCTTATTGAAAAATTGGAGGTCAAGAATGACCAAACCTCCCTCTCTTTTTTGTTTGGAAATGCTCTATCAGTCCACCATATGGATTGAACAATCGTTCTCAATTGTTTTTAAAAGAAGTTCCATCTAATGGTCTTCATATGTCCTTCGACTTTCCTAAGCAGTTGCAATGCAAATATAAAATAAGTGGGTAAATTCAAAAGGTGCAGTCGCTCCTAGAGAACAACTTCGCCTTCTAGTTTCTACTTTTTTCTCCATCATATGAAGGATACTTCTACATCCATCAACCAACGTCAACAACTACAAAGGAGTTTTGAGCTCTATAGAGATTAGAGCAAATTCCTCGGACCCAGACCATAAGTGATTAGAGTGGACTTCAAATAGTTAATCATCGAGTCGAAGAAGTCCTTGAAAATTATCAATGTTATGGCCATCACTCTTGCTTGATTGATTGAACCCTCCATAAAGAATATCATATTATATGTGTATTGCAGGAGTGGGAGAATAGTATTGTTGTTGGAGGAAGAAGTGTATCCAGAAATATGTCTCGCTCAAATCGGATCAAAGGAGATATATACTAGTGCATCTACAATGATGATGAAAACATAAGGTCAGTAGACAACCCTCACGCACCCCCTTTGAGGTTGAATCCAACCTTTTGTCATCTTCTTGTTCAAAAGGATAGAGAAGGATGAAGTAGTGACACATCTCTTCATCTAGAGGGTCCATAACTCTCTCCAAGAATCCCCTCCAATGTAGAGTTATCCAAAGAAAGTCCCAATCAAGAGAGTCATAGGAGGGCTTTGTAAAGTCAACCTTCCACATAAAAACCCTTACGACCGTGCCTTTTCTAGTGTGAGAGAATCTATGAGACCATCATGTAACTTTCAGTGAAGGAACATCCACGCAAGAAGGTTGACAGAGCTGGTGTTATGATCCCCTCAACCACATCTCGGAGTATGTTGTCTAATACTTTAGAGGAGATATATGGCATAGGAGAGCACAATGGGATGGTAATCTTTCAACTTCTTCAGGAAAATGTGCTTTTGGGATAAGGAACAACAAGAAACAATTCAGCCTGTCAAAGTCTTGATTGCCGCTATAAAACTCATGAAACACGACCATAACATCCTCGATAGTGTCCTAGAACTTCTTAAAGAACATAATCAAGAAGTCATCCAGCCCTAGTGAATCTTCCACCTTGATTTCCTTAAGAGTAAGGAAAATCTCTCTCTTCGAAAAAGGTAAGATTGTTTTTTTTTTGCTCCTAGGAAATGGAAGTGACATCCCTGTGTTTCCACTTCCACGTACTTCCTTCCTCTCTACGCTTGAGAAGCAGATCGGGCAATCTGATCATAATCTTAAATTTCCCTATGTTGACCCTCAATCTGCTAATCAAATTAGACCTTCTTATTTCACAAGCCACTTGATGAAAAAATTTTGAATGTGTCGCCCTCCGATAGAGCTGCTAGATCGCTATCTCCACATTATGTCCAATTAAGATGCTCACTATGAACATCTGTCTATTGTTTTTGCCTTTCTTTGGTATGATCCACCGTAAGGGCTCAATCATCCTCAAGTTTGTCAAGAGTTGTAATGCCAGATAACACGTCATATGTACACTTGTGGAGCTGATCTCGAAAAGACTTGCCATACGATTGTAGGGAGCATTGAACTTTGTCTAGATGAAGAAACAAAGTATGTGAAGCTATTGGGGGGCATTCACACCAAAGTTTCAACACCATGTCTCACTAGGGTGACTCTGTGCCTTTGTCACTATGATCCTTGTCTTGCATTATTTGTCGATGACTTAGTGTCAATGACCTTGCAAAAGACTTAAGGAGCTCCTAAATCTTCATAAATATCACCAATAAAAAAATATACTTTCCTCCATAACAAAGCAACCGTTGAAACATTTAGTTCAAAAGAATGTTTGGGTTAAAGAAAAGTAGGTTTTCTTTCACATAAGTTTGGGCTCCAATATCATACAAGTATATATCTAGTTGTTTCTAAGCTTTCCAACTAAGACCCTATTTGGCAGGTGAGCATTTTTTGCTCAAATGCTTGCCTGACAAGCATTTCATGCTCACACATTGTTTGGTAGCGTTTCTTGTAGTGGCCAAATAAGTCTTAAAAAGGTTACATCTTGGCTCCATTGGTGGAAAGAAAAAACCTGACCAAGTGTACAAAACTACTAATTTACTCTAAAAAAGAAGGTTAGGAAGGGCATTCGGATCTCATCTAATTTGTTGGGTCGTAGTTTAGCTCCCAAAAGAAGGATGTTAGCAATACCAAACATAAGTCATATTCGATATCTCAGGATGACAACAATCACAAATTATATAATGTAATACTGCTATTTATGATTTCTATAAATTTTATGGATATATAATCTGATAAATAGTATATTTATTGAATAAATTTATATACAATACAAATATTTGAAATAGTATATAATATATATAACTTTAATTATGTTGGTTTCTGGACTTTTGGATGATTTTTAGATTTAGGGCCCACCTAAATTTCTTAATATAAGAAAAAAACAAAAACTTATGTCGGGTCGGTCTTTTTAGGTTTCCTATTTTTTAGATTTTTTGTCACCCTGTAGGGCGTGAGACTAATATTATATAAATACAAAAAACAATATTTTTTTTATAAAATAAAAAGATAAATTGAACTTGTATTGGTATTAAGGGTAAGGATGACAAATTTCTCCGCTCCAATGGGGCCCCAAATTTGGAGAATTTTACTCCCGCAGGATCAAAGATGGAGGCAAATTGCCCCCGCATTCATTCGAGGATTGGGGCGGGGTACGCTATCCTCGCCCCACGGGTCCTTGCAAATTTTGATCATAATTTTTTATTTAATTTGTCGTATAAATAGTAAACAAACCCTAATGTCTCTATTTCTTCTTCCTCTTTTCTTTTCCTTCCTCACGATCGCCTCCTTAGTCCTCACCGCTGCCTTGACCTCAGCATCAGTTGGCAGAGGTCACGCTCGTCATAGTCCGTTAAGAAGGACACTATTCGGGAGGGGCTGGCCATTGCTCGAAAGGGCGCCGACCCCCTCCCCTCCTGTATTAGGGGAGGGGCTCTCCTATATGGAGGGGTTGGGTGCCGCCCCTCCCCTTACTATAAAGGGAGGGGCAGGGTGCCGAGCTTGTACAGGCGGCCCGCCCCTCCCAGCCGACTTCTCCAACTGAGGGTTGCGCCCTCCCAATGAACATGGAGAGGGTGCCACCCAAGAGTAGTGAGGGTTGTTGCCCTCACCTTACACAAAGGTGAAAGCAAGTGCCTTCACTCTTATTTTTTTTGCAAATAATGATTGTTGTTTTCATTTCTTTTTTCACGAAAAACATAATTCTTAAAATTTTTCCAAAATTTGTTTGGATTTTTTGTTTAATAAAATAAATTATTTATGAATTTTTTTAACTATATAGTAGGTAAAAATATATATATTTGCAAAATTTTAAATATTTTTAAGTTTAAAATTCAAAAAATCGAGTTTGTGGTCGGGGGCCGCGACACATTGGCAATTCAGGGCGGGCATGACATCTCTCATCCCAAGTAGAGTCGGGTGCCATAACTAGTTAAGGGTAGACATGATAATTTAATATCACTCCCACCCTAGGAGTGTAAGAAAAATCCGATCAACCCGAAAATTTACTTGACACAAAAATTGAATTGAAAAAAATAAAAAAATAGGGGTTCGAATATGATTTCGTATAATTTTTAATAAATTAAAATTCATTCATGAAATTAGGGTCACATTCGAAAAAAATCGTAGGACTCGATGGAGCCCGTTATTTATTTATTACTTATTATTTATATGATTAATTCATATATTATCAATTTTTTATTATAGATATAATATTTTAATATAAAATTTCGTAATTTTCTATCACATTATTGAACTCTACACAACAACAACAACAACAACAACAAACCCTTATCCCACTAGGTGGGGTCGGCTACATGGATCATACGACGACATTCCGCTCTATTAGTAACCAAACATTTCGGTATATTATTCACCAATAGATCTTGCTCTATTAGTTCGTCAAGTGTCTGCCTTGGCCTCCCTCTCCCTCTTTTAATCGGACTCCAGATTATTTGATCTACTCTTTTTACTAGCGCATCTAATGGTCTTCTCTGAATATGACCAAACCATCTCAAACGATTCTCTACCATTTTCTCACTAATAAGATCTACTCCGACTCGTTCACGTATATGATCATTCATAATCTTATCTAATCTTGTATGACTACACATCCATCTCAACATCCTCATTTCGGCTACCCCTACTTTACGTTTATGTTGTCCCTTCATAACCCAACATTCACTACCATATAACACTGCTGACCTTATAGCAGTACGATAGAATTTTCCTTTAACTTTATTGTGTACTTTTCTATCACAAAGAACTCCAGTGGCTTTCCTCCACTTACACCAACCAGCTTGAATTCTATGATTAACATCGTCATCAATCTCACCATCTTGTCTTACAATTGATCCTAAATATTTAAACTTTGTCACTTGAGGAATTATATCATCCCCTAGCCTAACTTTCAAATCGTATCTAAGTTGTTTATTTGTGAAATTGCTATGCATATATTCTGTTTTATTCCTACTTAAACGAAAACCCTTTGACTCTAACGTATTTCTCTATATTTCCAATTTTGTATTAATCTCTTCTCTTGAATTCGCTAAAAGTACTATATCATCCACAAATAGCATGCACTTAGGTACATCCTCTGTGATACTCTCGATTATAGCATCGATAACTAAGTTAAATAGATACGGGCTTAAAGTTGATCCTTGATGTAGGCCAATTCCTATAGGAAATTTATTTGTCTCACCTCCGGGTGTCCTAACCCTAGTCAATGCCCCATCGTACATATCTTGTATTACCTTAATGTAGGCAACATTCATCCTCTTCTTTTGCAAGGCTTTCCAAAGTACATCCATTGGTACCCGATCATACGTCTTCTCTAAGTCAATGAAAGTCATATGTAAGTCTCTTCTCCTACTTCGATACTTCTCCATCATCCCCCTTAGTAAATAAATCGCCTTTGTAGTGGATCTTCCTGGCATGAACCCAAATTGTCTCTCAGAAATACTAGTCTCCATTCTCAATCTATGCTCAATCACTTTTTCCCATAATTTCATAGTGTGACTCATTCTGAATATCCCCTTTATTTTTGTAAATAGGAATTAATGTACTTAATCTCCAATCATCAGACATCTTTTTCGACCGTAAAATCTCATTAAATAGTTTACATAACCACAACACACCTTTTTCTCCTAAACATTTCCAAACTTCAATTGGTATACCATCCGGTCCAACGGCTTTACCATTCTCCATTTTCTTAAGAGTTTCGCTAACCTCCAAGACTCTAATTCTACGATAAAATGACCTATTAAGCTCACATTCGCTAACTGTCAAGTCCTCTAAATCACAACGGGAACCTTCACATCCATCATTAAATAGCTTATAGAAATACTCTTCCCATCTGTTCTTAATATCTCCTACAGTAACTAAAATCTTGCCAACTTCATTTTTTATGCATCTTACTTGATCCAAATCTTTCGACTCCTTCTCTTTATTCCTTGCAATCTTGTAAATCCTTTGTTCACCAGTCTTTGTCCCTAACTCGTTATAAAACCTCACATATGCTTTAGCACGAGCATCACTAACTGCCTTCTTAGCCTCCCTTTTCGACAAACGATACTTTTCTCAATTGTCAGAACTATTGTCCAAGTGTATCGCCTTGAAACAATTCTTCTTATTACGCATCTTTTCTTGGACCTCCTCATTCCACCACCAAGTCTCATTATCTCGTGGTCCAAAACATTTTAATTCTCCTAAAATGGCTTTAGCAATCATTTCAACCTTTTTTGCCACATTCTTCCACATGATACTAGCATCTCCTTCTAACTTCCACACACTTTCCTCTAATAATTTACTTCTAAAAGTCTCTCGCTACTCCCCTTTTAACTGTCACCACTTGATCTTTCGATCAAAAACTGTTCGGAATTTTGGTTTTATACATTTCATTTGCATATCAAGAACTAACAATCTATGTTGTGTAGTCACCCCATGCCCAGAAATTACTTTGCAATTAGTACAGCGTCTTTTATCAGTATTTCTTGTCAAAAAAAATCGATTTAATACCTATGAGTTTCACTTTTGTATGTGATTAAATGTTCCCCTCTCTTCTTAAAACAAGTGTTGATAATTTTAAGGTCGTATGCTAAAGAAAAATCAATAATAGTTTGTCCTTCCTCATTCAACTCCCCAAAACTAAAATCACCATGAACCCTTGTATATGGTCCTGCCTCTTTACCAACATGTCCATTAAGGTCTCCCCCAATATAAACTTTCTCGGTTGTTGGTATACTTTCAATCAAACCCTTCATATCTGCCCAAAACTTCTTCTTGAGATGTGATTCTGCTCCTACTTGGGGTGCATATGCACTAATAATGTTCATAGTCTCCTTTCCAATAATTACTTTCACGAATATGATTCGATCATCAATCCTTTTAACTTCCACAACATTCTTCCTCCATTCTGCATCCGCGATAATACCAACACCATTCCTTCCATTTACCTTACCCGTGTACCAAAGTTTGGAACCATTTAACATAATCTCTTTACTTCCCTCTCTTACCCATCTAGTTTCTTGCAAGTATAAGATACTAATCTTACGCTGGTCCATTACTTGTGTCACCTCGAGACGCTTCCCATTCAACGTCCCAATGTTCCAAGAACCTAATATGACCTTAGTGTTATGAACTAGCTTCTTTAATCGCCTCCGTCCATTAGAGTGCGGTAGCCTTTGCTCATTTAACACTACATTCAGGCGAGGATGCAGCGACTCTTGCTCTCTTATCATTGTACCCGAGCTGTACAGCGCGTTACTTACGAGTAACGACCTAGCATTAACACAATATATTCGTTGATCTATGTTCATAAGATTCGACATGATTTTATGCTGGCTGTCGGGGCCTAACACAACCCTCCTCCTTTATCCGGACTTGAGACCGGCTATAAAATATAGGCGGAGTTACATTATCGAACTCTAATTTAATAAATTTAAAATTTTAGTAGTATATTTTATATTTAATATAAAATTAAATATTTTAATATAGATTTTAATTTAATATATATTTTTAAAATATAACTATATAAAAGTAGGGTCTCAAAAAAATCATATGAAAAAATTGATCTGTTGGAGAGTGATTTTATTTTTTAAAATATATTTTATTTAAAAAAATTAATAGCCTACATGCAAAATAACGATTAAATTTTTTATCGAAAATCCGACCGACCCCAAGTATTTTCACCACTACCCTTCTCGAACGGATCGAGTTGATAATTTGATACTCTGAAGGGGATATGTGAAATGTTGCCCAAATTAGACGTGCAATCCCGGACCAAATCCCTATTCTACACGACGCTTCTTCCCCGTCTTCTCTCTACAGTCGACCTGCGCCGCCCTTCTCCACCGCCGACCTCCGACGGATCCCCACAGCCGACGAACTCAACCGCCCTATAAGATTCCTCTCTCCGGTTCTCAGGTGCTCTCTCCATTCCGCTCACTTACCTTCTTTCTATACCGTAGATCTGACCGCCGGCCAAATTATGTTTTCGGAGTTCTCCCGGAGATGCGAAACCTGACTCCTTGTTTACACTTCCAAATTAAGTGAGGAAGGAATCGTCCCCGGGCTATGGCGGAGGATTTGGTGTTGGACACGGCAATAAGGGACTGGGTGTTGGTGCCGCTATCGGTGGTCATGGTGCTCATCGGCGTCCTCCGCTATTTCGTCTCCAAGCTCATGAGATCATCTCAGACCCCTGATCTCAAGGTCGTCAAGGAAGGGTGAGTGGGTTGTTTTGTTGTGCCTATTAGCCTTAGATCGGGTTTTTCTTTTCTTTGATTAACTTACCCTTATAAGATCACTCTTATTGTTCCTACAGGCAGGTAGTCGTTAGGGCACGGAACTTGAGGGCAGCCGCAGGCTTCATCCCGGCGAAGTCATTCCGCTCCCGCAGAGTTTACTTCACCAATGAGGTATTTTTGTCCTGTTATCCCTGTTCTCTTAATAGCTATCCTATCACTATTATCATTGTTCTTTTTTTTTGTTTTGTTACTGATCCTCTGTTGTGTGGTCTTTCAAGAGCAAGGATAGAGGGCTAACGTTTTTGGTCTTTCAAGAGCCTTTATTGTTTGCTTGCAGGAAACTAAAAGGGAGACATTTTGGTCTTTGCAGTTACTTCCATTGTTTGATGCTTGCTAGTACTCCTTGTTTTTCACATGATCAATAACCTTTACTAAATCCTTCTCCCTTACTTTAGAATATAGTTATTCGATTGGCAACATTTTTCCACCTTATTCATTTTGATAATGTTGCATTATAAGACCTAAGAACATCTAATGGTTCTAGCTAGGGCAACTATATGTTGACAGATCCCCCTAAAAAGGAACTATATGTTGACAAATCCCTATTGACAGTTAATTTCCTCATGTTTTCTCTTAATTGCCATAATGTGCACAATTTTGAGGCCTAGATATTGGTCAAGTCATGGCTTCACTTATCTCTAGAGATGCCACTTGCACCTCTTGGGATGCCAATGCAGCTGCTTTCTTTCATTATTAGTGACTCGTCTATTTTGTTAAACATTTCAGAAACTATTGAACTGCAGGAAAATGGATTACTCTATGTTCCAAAAGATCAAGCTCAGAATGCTCAAGCACAAATGTTCTCAGATCCAAACATGGCTATGGATATGATGAAGAAGAACCTTTCCATGATCATACCACAGGTAGTATACTGATTACATACAAATATCCATGTTCATTATTAGCCCATCTGTTTCTAATGCTTTTTCTTTTGTTCTCCTCTCAGACACTTACATTTGCCTGGGTGAATTTCTTCTTCTCTGGCTTTGTGGCAGGCATGTCTTCTTGTTTTATCCATTATGCCTTACAAAGGCTGATTCGAGACCCCTACCTTATAATTGCATTGGATTATCCTTTGTTTTACATAACCAATACTGTCCTTTATTGTTGGAGTAGAAAACTGAATATTCTATGCCATAGGGTATCGAGGTTGTTTGCTTTCCATTGATTTTTTTACATGGATGGCTCTAAAAGTCTGTCCTTTATCATTTTGTACCCAGAATCTTTTCACTCTTTATTGCACAAGTGATAAAACTTCATAATAGTACATAATTGTAACCTTAACTAACTCTTTAGCATAGATATTTTTACAATCCCATTCATGTTTTTTAATGTTATCCGAGTGCATTCCTTGTCTCCAGCACTTAATCTAGATCTCTTCACTCGAAAGGTTTCAGTTGAGGAATATACTATTTTGATATTTAAATACATGATGTTCAGTCTGTCCAATTCTATTCTTTTAGAGGGTCTGTCCAATTCCATTATTAGTAGAGCTTTTGCTTTGTGTAAACTTGTTTATATAGTAGGTTTCTTTCACACATGGTTATCAAGATCGCGATCTCGATCATAGGATCACATGATGTTACGATCCTACTTTGGATCTATGACCACGACCTTACATTTGGGATCATTTTTGTAGTTGTAGATCAGTAGGATCTTATCGTAGGATAGTTAGATCCTACCAATCCCACCAACATTATTTCAACTTTTTGTGCATTTTTTTCATTTTTTTTAAATTTGACCAAGTGCAACATGATTTTTGGAGAAATAAAATTAAGAAGTTGGCGAGCAATCCCAATTGCGTTCTTGTGGTCCATATGGTCTCAACGCAATGGAGTCACATTTAGAGGCGAACGGATCTATGTTGAAAACGTTGTGACATCTGCTAAGCATATGGTGCATAGTTGGATGTTGTAATTGTTTTTTTGTAATGATATGATCCAATGTAACTGACTTTTGCATCAATAAATCTGGATGGTTGCGCCTTTTGGCAACCATCCTTCCCCTTCTAAAAAAAAAAGTTCTTTTTTAACGAAATAAATATAATATCAATCTATTAAAAGGCATTTTATATAATTTATTCCATATTAATCATATTACTATCATTTTTTGTCAGTTCATATTAAATTATTATTACATAAGTAATATGCGTATACATTGTGTAGGAAATGTTAATAGGATGAAAGTTAAGTTAATATTATCAATAATCTAAATCATTATAAATGTATTAAAAAAATATTTTCAATATAACTTTATATATTAAATTATTCTTTAATATATAGGTATGGTCTTACGATCCTCGATTCGATCTCACAATCTTCAGTCATCCGGACCCCCATTAAGATTCTGATCTTGACTACCTTGCTTTCACATAATGATATGAATGGAAATCTGAGATCCTGCATAGGAACTGTACCCACAAGTAATGCACTCCAATGTCATGTAAATACACACTATTTAAAAGCTTATATTGGTTTCTGGATACATGTCATATTTTTCCTTATGATATTGTTGTACGATGATAACATCCTAATACTCGAGTTTCTCTTCATTCTCCTGTCTTCACTTCAGCAAAAATACCATTTCCTTTGACGCAAAGATTCAGGGGAATGTTGCAGAATGGAATTGACTTGAGCACTGTTGATGTGAGCTACGTTAGCAGTCGATCCTGGTATGTCTTGTCACATCAGGATTTCAGAGTCTTACAATTCCTCCCCCCCCCCCCCCCCCCCCCCCCCCCACCCACACACACACACACAAAATAAAAAAGCCACTAATGAGATCTTTTTCTATTTGCTTCAGGTACTTTCTTAATCTTTTCGGATTAAGGGGTTTCTTTAGTCTTATTCTTGGTGAAGAGAATGGTTAGTGTTAGTCAAAAAGTCTCTTCTTTCAGTGGTTTCACTACTTGTTTACCTATTTATTTTGTGTATTCAGCTGTGGATGACACTCAGAGGATGATGCAAATGGGAGGATTTGGCATGGACCCATCAAGGGTAAATTCTTTTGGCGCTCATGACAGTCAAATTTTACATTCCACAAAAATGCGAAAGACAATTCTTCCTTTTGGAGTAATTTTTTTTTGTTCTTTTCGGTGTTTGGAATCTGTTGTAAATGAATCTAGAAAGTGAAAAAGAAACCTATTCCACGAAGAATATGGTGAAATGTTCCTCAGAAAGCGAAAGGGAATGATATCTTTGAATAGGACACTAATTGAATTCAAAACCTAGGTGCAGTACAAAACGAAATTGACCCAAACTAATGTCTGCCACACTGCATCAGCTTCACCTTTATTATTGACTCCGATGTTGATTATTGTGTTTCCATTATACATCTTGAAATCAGCCCTGCCTTTCATTTGACATGTTCGTGCCATGATCTACACCAATTAATGTTTGTATGTAAATTTCTCTTTCATTCACTTTCGCTCGGTCATATTGGTCTTCAAGATGCACAGGTTTATTCCCCTAAAAAAAAGGATGCACAGTTTTATAATATCTAAGAAGATTGGGTCCTCTGTATGTTCCCTCTTGAACATGTACATTTTTCATATACAATAATATAATATACGATACATGTATAATGTAATGATGAGCATCCCTTGCTAGTCCACCTTTTGTCCTTAATGTAAAAAAAAAAAAGAAAAAAAATCTATAAGAAGTTGCAAATTTTGTTCAAACAGTCGAGGCATTTCTCTGTTCTTTGTTCTAATCCCTGAATCCTATCGTATTGGCATATTCTCTCTCATGAAAGCATTCTTTTGCAATGAGCAGTCTGGGTCTATTGATTTTCGGAACCTGACAAATATTTTATGGTTGCAATCTACAGAGTTTGGCTGCTGAGAAGGATAACCTTGACATCATTCAGCATGAATGGACTCTTCCAAAGTTGGAGCAACGTGCCGAAGACGTGTTAAGGAAGCTCGTTAAATAGGCATATTGGCTTGGCATGCTCTTGAGCACAATCTTTTCGTTTTCACTTTTCATGTTGTAGAACTTAAATGTTCTTGATAGTGCATTTTTCTTGAATTAGATACCTTCTGCCGTGTAACTGAGATGACTGCCCATAATTCAGATTAATGATGTAATAATAATTTGTGAATCTTTAAGTATAAGTGCACTGGTCTGGTCTGCGTAGTTATACTGAAATGAAATGAAAACGATTTTTGTTTATGACCCGAGAAGTCAACATCGCCAACATATCATCCAACAGGTGATGATGCATTAACTAATTCATCCCTAATGTGTGTGTGTTTGTATGCAAGCAATCATATAAACTATTTCATTTCACACCAAAATGGGCGAAATGAAGGCTGAATACATTCATCCTCTGGTTTCTCAGGCACGGCCAAGTCCGAATGTGGTGGATGTAGGACTTCAACCTATAATTTTTTTTTTCTATGCGGTTTGGGTTTGGGATCCCATTCAACTACCAACTTCCTCTTATGGGTCTGGCAAGAGGAACTGGAGTTTCCGTAGTTCTAGTTGTATTTAGATAGAGTGGAATTTGATGATAAAGAATAAGATAATTGATGTGATAAAAAAAATAAAAAATAATATTATAAATATAAAATAAAATATTGTTAATAAATAAAAGCAAAAGTAAAAATAAAAAATTTTGTTCAAAAAATTTTTGTAAAAAATATATTATTTAAATATCAAGTTAATAAATTATATGTAGTAAAATATTAAAATTCTTTAATGAAATAACAATAACAACAACAATAACAAAGTCTTATCCCATTAGGTGGGGTCGGCTACATGGATCATACGACGTCATTCCGCTCTATTAGTAATTTTTAATGAAATAAGAAGTAAAAAAATAATATTATATTAATATGTTATAATAAATAAATTATTTTGTAAGATATATGTGTGAGAGAGAAAATAAAGACAGAAAAAAAAAATAAAAAAAGGCCAACATGTCAACTCAAGAAAAAAAAATTACGACTGCTATAGTGCTTGGTTCCAAATGAAACAAAAAAGAGTCACATGATCCCTTTTTGTGGAACCGGATTCCACCTCCGGTTTGGGAATCGCCGACGGTTCCGACTAGAACCAAGCGAAATCGCTCGCCTAATTTTAGTTGCCAAACACACTCTCAGCGTGCCAAAAGGCAAATACATGGGCATTGCTAGCTAGCTCCGTTAACAATTTTCACAAAATCGGAAAATAAACAAAAAACTAAAAATAGGTATGTTTTTGTCCTTAGACATAAATTGCTTAGAAGAAACACTTTGTACTTAGGGTGCGTTCACTGTATTGCCATTCAACATTACCTATCAATGTAGATTGCCTCTCAAAAAAATTATCACTTGTTAAATTATCAGCAATGTACATTACCTTATTTAGTATGCATAAGTAATCTATCAGACAATCCATATTAGTTATTTATAAAAAATACAGATTTATGAGTTAATATACAATTTTTACCAATATACCCCTAATCAAAAGAATTATATTTAGATATATAAATTAATAATAACTAATATGGTGCCTGATAGATAAATTAATATTAGTTATTTATAAAATCACATATAAGGATCACATAGAAAAGAATAATCCTAACCGAAATATAATATTTTTATATATTTCATTAGGACAACAGAACTCAGTTCACACGTTGATTTTTATCCTTATATGTGATACTAATAATATTTAAAATTCAATGAAATATATGGTAAAAAGTAATTTAACTTTGAGTGTAAAAATAGTTTTACAATGATAGATAAAGAAAATATTTAATATATAAAGTAAAATTAAATTTAATATAAAAATGAATTTAATTTGAGGAGTGGTAGAAATTGTTTTAATCTTTATCCTTTTAGTTTTGAATTCTTTAATATGACTAGAAGCGGGACTTTAATAACGTTGATAATACCAATCTAATTCAAATTCTTATATTAACCATAATCCTAATATAAATTTTATTCTTTTATATTTTTAATCTAAGTAGAAGTAGAAATTTAACAACACTGATTATATACATAAATAATCCCTAATTATTTCAAATTCTGATATTAACCATAATCTTAGACCTAATATAAAAATTAAAAAAATTATTGTGCTAATCCTTTTAAAACGTCACCCATCACAATCCGATTCATGCCAAAGTGATATACTAATATACGTATAACCGAAGATTAAATGACATTAAATATAAAAGAAACCGTTAATTTAGTGTTGTAATTTCAATATATACTACAATTTGATAAAAGAAGATTGTTAAATGTCGATTCAATATAATCGAATATTAAATTACCAACTTAATATTTTCTACATATTAATACAATATAATGGATTATAAAAGATATCTCAATGATGAAATGTCTAAAGTTTTGTAAATAAAAAAATGATTAAACAAAATTCATAAACTTTTAATTGAATGAATAAATAAAAGGAAAGACACGCCTCCATTTTATCTAGTATAAAAAGACGTATACACTTGAAAACATTAGAAAACCAATGTTGTAAAATGCACTTTAAAAAAGGACTATTTTTTATTAGTTATAAAAAAATCGCATAAATAAATGAATATATGATATGTGTACATATTATCTGAGATTAATTTTTCTTATTGTACTTTATTTAATCCTTACCTTTATTTCTAATCTAACGACTGTTACTCATTTTTAGCAAGTGTGCTAAGCTTGCCACATGGCACTCTTCAAAGAAATTTTTTTTTTGGCTTGAAAGAAAATTACTATTATAGTGTCTGAGTGCTTTTGGTCGCCGCCCTTTCCTCAAGAAATTTCCTAAACCCTCCAAATCCTTCTCTTTTCGTCCCCCTTTCCGCCGGACTGCGCTGCGGGAGGACGAACCGTCGCCACAAGAGCCGGCCCTCTCCTCTCCGTTGTCAGACCGAAACTTCTCCAACCGGCGGCGTCTCAAGGAAGGACATTGCGACAACAGCAGCCCGGCACCGAGGTTCCTCCTTCAACCCCCCCCCCCCCCCCCCCCCCCCCCCCCCCCGCAGAAGAAGCAGAGATGGCATAGCTAGCATGGATGCCATACTTCCCATTCCTTACCCTTTTGACCTCTCGGCGGCTCCTTGCCTGCCTCAAAGAGGATGAACATGTGTGCATGTAAGCTCTTGAGTAGAGTTAAGGCGTGTGGATAGAAAAGTTAAGGCGTGTCCTTAAGTTATGAGCTTGTGTAGCGACCCTGGGTCTCACCCTTGCGTGCTCTCTCTTTTCCCTTTGCATTTGAGCTGTGGCGCTGAGTTTGATTTGGTTTCCGACCACGCCGTGAAACTCACTCCATATTAATTTCGACATAGAGGAATCAGCATCAACAAAATCTGTGCCGGAAGTACAGCTGCAGGCCGCCTCCTTATCCTACTTCAGCTGGTAAGGCCTTTTTCCTTGCAAAAGTTCTCAATCTTGATGGCTCTTCTTTTTATGCATGATTGTTTAATGCATAAATTTAAATGAGATACACAGCCACAGCACTTCTTCTGTTCGTACCTTGAACTGATTTAGCTAGCTTCTGTTTGCATCATCAGATCCTTGCTGCCACTGCCAGGCAGTTCCTCTGTGGCAGAAGAAGTTCTGCCTCCATGAATGCCGAGTACCATGGCGGAAGATCACGTAGAAAAGGTAAGGGAGTGGTACGACTCAGCAGGAGAAGAAGCGAAGTGCCGCCACTGGGCAAAATGGCCTTCCCTGCGATGCGACATCCCACATCCCATTGCCTCATCCCGACATGTATATTGACACAGTGGACCATGATGTTCCTAAGCTCGTCGTCGAAGGTTTTGATAGGCCATCGGCAGTGACGGACAATGAAGGAATCCCGAGTTGGATTCCTTTCCCAACTACCTAGACGTGCCAATTCCGTTCAGTGGATGGAGCGATCAAGAACACCAGGTTCCAGTTTCCGGGTGGGGAGACGCGGACAATCCGATTCCTGTAACTGGACGCCGAATGTTCAGTTCCTGTTAGTGGATGGGGAGATGCAGTGCTTGCAACCGATGGACGTGTAGATAGTCATCAAGAAACAGTTTCGATTGGCTGGCGGTCGGTAGGACAAGCCGTGGACGTAGCGGAAGATCATGAACGGCGTGGATGACATTGGCAAGAAGCTGGGAATTAAGGCATGCCACATTGGGAAGAAGATTTGGACACCGTTAGCTTCAAACTAAGAGCATGAGCAGCAAGAAAGTTGCCAGAGAGAGAGCCTGCATGCATGCATGCATGCACATGCATGCATGCAGAGGACGTCGTAGAACTGAACTGAGTTTGCATGTGGCTATAAGTGGCCATGTCTTTGGTTAAAGATTTTGTCGTCTTTCTTTTCAGTTCAGGTAATGGATTTTGGTTGTACTATAGCTATAAATTATATAATGTCTCGGACATCTTAAGATCATGTGATTGTTCAAAGAAATTTCTGAATCATTTATGCAACTATATATAATATCGCTCACATGTATCTACCATATATCCAACTTAAATTGGCATGCAGCGTTGCATATCATATTGCAAGCATCACGAACGAACGGTTGTATATATATTTTGCTGGAGGAATACCCTCGAATTTTCTTTTCTTCTTATTTTCTTTGCTTCCAAAAGTAATATTATGTTAGCAGATAATGTGATTTCTTCCAGACGGGATTAACATGCTCGAAGAACTGATTCTCATGACCAAGCATCAAACCTATCATCGTATATATCAAATCACTGTCTTTTTTTTTTTAACAATGCAAGCTTTTTTTTAACAATGCAAGCATCCAATAAGCTCCCTAAACAATATGATATCGCTTAATTAGATGCATCTAAAAAGTAAGGTGTGCCAAAAAGTTGGTTGATGCATGCTTCGGTATTGTTCTATCTCATTTGGACACAACATGCAACACATTAACTGTCCTAATAAGACAATAAGCTTTTTTATTAGTCAGAAGTTGTATAAATAGATGTATTTTTTATTAGTCAGAAAATATTAAAACTGGAGTTAGAAAAATAAACTTTTGGTGCCACCCATGTACATATGTACTGACCACTCACCTTTCCTCAAGAAATGTCCAAAACCCTACAAAAAGTTCTTCTCTTTCATCATCCCCTTTCCCCCGGGCTGCGCTAGCTGCCGGAGACCGTCCCCACGTTCTTTCTCCCCTCTCCGTTGTCAGACCCCCAAAGTGTTCGCCAGCCGGCGTCTTAAGGAAGGACATTGCAAAAACAGCGCCGGCACCGAGGTTCCTCCTCCAAACCCTAGTCCTAGTTCCAGTTCTAGTTCTAGTTCTAGTTCTAGTTCATCCCTCTTTTTCGCTTAAAAAAAAAGGAACTACGTACTCTCATACCTTTCGCCGCAGTTTCAGAACCCCCTTGCATGCACCGCTCCGCTTCACCCCTTTGCCACCGTCGAGGCCCCCAACGTTTGCCGCTGCGACTGCAAGCTCAGAGTGGCTCTTGGCATCTCCACCCCCACCCCCATCGTTAAGTTGATTAGGTAAACCATCTTGTTATCCTTTTACAATTTTTTTTTTTTTTGGTTTCTTCTTCACTCTTTTACTTTGAGAGAGATCCTTTTGGAAAAAAAAAAAAAAGAAAAGTGGAAAGGGCGGAAAAAGTTTATTGAAACTTTAAGCAACAGTTCTGGGCCGTAATCAGATGAAAGTAAAAATTTCATAGAATGTGCAAAATAAATAAATAAATAAATTTATAGAAATAAAAAATAGTAACTCTGTATTTTCATTTTAAATAATTCTTAAATAAATTAATATTTGTGAGTTCTAAATTATTTTAATGAGTTCCAAATATTAATGCAATCATTTATTCTTGATTTTTTTTATTTTTAAATATGTTTGTTAATTCAGATTTTGTGATCTATATTAATTATTAAATACATGTGACATTGACAACGCATTTTCATATCAAATATAGCTAGATTATAATATTTATTAAATTCATGCACCAGCTTTTCCTTTCCGTGGAACGTTATTCTTTTTATTAACCAAATAAGTTGATAATGTCTCAAATTTTAACTGAACTGCTTGCCTATATAATTTTCCCTGAGCTTTTGTTAAAAGACTTCCTTTATTTATGTGGTTATAATTGTCAAATTCTATGTCATCCATTCATTTGATATAGACATATCATGCAATGCCCATAGGTTTTTCTTACTGAGATTAACATTATATGTTATTTTTCAATAAAAAGTTAAAGTGCTTATAGAAATAAAGTATATGAATGATGATGAAATATATAGTTTATTATGACATCGAGTTATAAAAAAATATATCGGTATCACTTGTGGTTAGTTTAACCTATTTGATTTTTGGACTCGTATTAATGAGATACACTAATCACGCATAATTTATTTTGAGAAATAATGTACCTTATATATTGATAGATATTTATGTAGTAATTTTTATAAACAAACTGAATCATCATCATTTTTTAAAATTTTAAATGGACATAAAAAGAAATCCTAATATGCGAATGGCCTAATATACTCCGTAACAACCAATTCAAGCTTCCTAGTTTCATGTTAAATAAGATTGTAATATGACAATCACAAATCTTACAATTGTACCTATTAAATTAATAAAATAAAAATATTCATACAGATCAATTAGAAATAATAATAATAATAATAATATTATTATTATTATTTATTGTTATTATTTTTATCTAGTTTATCTTAATCTTTTTTTTTCTTAATTTTTATTTATTAAGATATTCCGAAAGGAATAATATCTTTCCCATTTAAGTCTGATTATAAATATGAATTTAATTTATTATTAATATCCTATTAACATGTTAATTAGAGGAAAAATGACACTCCATATATATATATATATATTCTGAGCCTTAATTAATTAGATGGTCAAATTCCCTCGGGTCTTAACCATGATCAGACGCCAAAATTCCTAGGGATAAACGGTTTGCGTCAAACATCAGAGACTTTATTTCCCCCTCCGCCCAGTAATATAGTTTTTTTATTTCATTATTTATTGAACTAAATTGCATATCTTAAATGATTACTTATTTGTGAAAATAAATATATTTTCATTAATAATAAAACTACTATTTTTAAATAATTTATTATTATTATAATTAAGAAGTACTAGTATTATTCATTAACAAAAGGAAATTTTGGGCTTGAGTACATAACTTTGTGAAAAGATGAGAATATGATTATTCTTTTGTGTTGAAAGAATATATATATATATATATATATATAGATTCTTGGGTTAAAAATGGTGGTTTCATGATTTTTAAAAAATCAAGGTTTGATTGATTTATTCCTTACTTACATGAAGTTTGCCTATATTTATGCAATATTGCGATATTCTATTGGAGGTCGCGTTGTGGTAGCGGGTGGGAAAATATTTATTGTAAATCTGTATGTATTATATCTTTTTTTATTGTGGAGAAACACAACTATAAACTATATCGATTTCATCATAATTTTTTTTTTGTAGTTGCAAGTTAAAATGATGATACTTAAAGCATGTTATCTATTTGGGTTTGCTTTTTTTCATCACATTAGAAATGATAGTTAAAGATGTCTTATTTATTTTCCTTTGTTTGGTTTTGTTACAGAATTTTACTCTCAAGATATGGACACATGTGGAGCATATCAGCAAAAGCAACAATATAAGTGTTTTGTGAAGGCTGAACCCTCTGCTACAATAGATCTTTCATTTGTGAGAACTCCCGATAAGATAGACAATGTTGATGGGGTTTGGCCTTTCAATAACTCCAGGGAAATTGCAACAAGGCGAAATCGTATTAGGCGTCAATTAAATTTTGACACCCAAGGTGAAATAGCTAAATCGAAGTTAAACAAATGCACGACGTCCGAGTTTGACCTAGCCAAAATAGCAAAGAGGAAGCGGTCAACAACAATTATTCATACTCGTAAGCTTGCCTCTGTTGTCAGAATTACAATTGGTAGTCGACCTCAATCATGCATCGCGGCACTACGTGCTATTCCTTTGAAAATAAAGAAAAAGAAAAGGTCGGTAAGGAGCCAAAGAACATTCACAAATCATGTCATTGAAAGAAAGAAACAAATAAGGCCTAAGGTTGTTATTGATGAAGAGACAAATATAGTATGGAATTTTCACAAGGAAAAGCTAGGTTGTCATACAGAAGTGGAATCTGATCTTGATAGAGAGGTATGGTGGCAAAAAGAAAGACAACTATTTAATGGTCGTGTGGCTTCATTTATTGGATGCATGCATCTAATTCAAGGTAATTTTTTCCTTACGACTAAAGTTTTTATATTTTATGATTTGCGTACGAGACAATTAAATTTGTATAAGATAATATCACATATTACTAGTTGGTAAATGTTCAACACCATTGAGTTCATTATCATATGGTTGTTGACATTCTTATGTATTTCCAATTCTTACTATCTGATGCAATAAATTAGTTATTTTGTGTTTATTTCTATTTTGTATGTTAAAAATATGAATTATTTGTTAGAAACTCCCGAGAGTAAGATATAATTTCTCATCTTTTTAGACTAGAGAGCATTTTATATTATTGTCAATATATTCATGCTTTAGCAAGTCCATCAAGTATATTTGAGATTGCATATCTATGATGGAGTATATTTCTAATAGGAAATAGACGCTTCTCTGAATGGAAAGGATCAGTTCTTGACTCTGTGATAGGTGTCTTCCTTACTCAGAATGTTTCTGACTACCTTTCGAGGTAAGATTTAAATGTTCTTTACAAAAGAGAAAGTGTGTAATGTGCTCAACTTGCTAACAATTTTTTTATGGATAATTAAAATATTGACATACACCAAATTTGTTATTCACAGCTCAGCTTTCATGGAACTTGCTTCAAAATTTCCTCTCGACTTGGAAGGCCTTGGAGAAACAAGTGTGGAGATGGACACGGTTGACTGGAATGCTGTTAGGTGTGCAAATGTAAAAGTGATTGCAGAAATAATCAAAACTCGAGGAATGAATGATCGTTTAGCGAAGCGAATAAAGGTATCAAAAGAAAAAAAATAGTCCCCCTCATTTATATTGTGTCAAAATGACAGTTATGTGTGATGTTGTTGCTATTGGGCAACCAAGTAGTGGGTCATAGTTATTATTTGTTTCTTCTTTCCAAGATATCTTTTTCTCCTTATTATAGAGTTTTTTTGCTTATCATATGATCATCATATAACATATCATGTTATCAATTTCTTAACAAATCAAATATAAACTTTTCTAACACGTGAGACCCAAAATAACTGGTTGGACATTTAAAGATGAAGCAACCTAGCCATCCTCTTGCCCCCAAAAAAGATCAATCAGCTTATACATTATTATAATGCAATTTACGTTTGCAGTTGTTCCTCAACCGCTTACTTAGAGATCATGGAAGCCTCGACCTTGAGTGGTTGCGAGATGTCTCACCAAATGAAGTAAAGTAAGTATTATCATGCATTCATTGTTCTATATTTGCCTTGATTCTCTTAGGGTCAACAAGTTGTGGACAATCTTATTACTTTTTATATGCTTCCTTATCTTAAGAAATGTATTATTTTTTATAATACATTTGCTTTTATTCTTTATCTTTTACCTTATGCTACTGTGTCAAAGAGACTAAAAACATTACTTTCCCTTGTTAAATTTGAAAAGACATTTCATACCTACAAAAGAAAGGCTTCTCATAAGAATGTTAGATTATAAAGAGACAAGAGTCTCTTTGAATCAATTACATATTTGGGTGGATATTTTTAATTCTTTCTATATAACTTTCTTATATGGCTCCATTTCATGAAGCTTGTAGCATCACAGAGAAGAATGCAAAGTATATATTGTGTAGACGAACACTTAAAGAGGGATATCAATTGACAAATCTGCAATGTGAATTAAAAAAGTAAACGTAATTTGTTATATTATTAGGAAATACCTTCTACGTGTAAAGGGATTAGGACTCAAGAGCGTAGAGTGTGTGAGGCTATTGACGCTCCACCAACATGCATTCCCTGTAAGTTTTGAATTGAAAATGAATATTCCGTTAGTAGATTTCATGCTTCAAAATATTACCTTGGAATTCTATATGCTAATCAGGTTGACACCAACGTTGGTCGGATATGTGTAAGACTTGGATGGGTGCCAATCCAGCCTCTTCCAGAAACCACCCAATTCCATTTATTGGAATCGTAAGTGCTCCTGCCATTTTTTTTCTTTTCACCATTTGCTCTTGGACATTTTTAATTCCATTACTTTTCGCAATTAACACACAGACGATCATTCTAATTCTCTTGTTTCTTTGGCTCACTAATTTGTTGAAGATATCCTGAATTGGAGCGAATTCAAAAATATCTCTGGCCCCGATTGTGTAAACTCGATCAACACACATTGTATGTTCTATAGCCTTTTTTTATGAGCTCATAAATTTTGAAGTGTTATTTTAGAATGTTGATGTCATAAAGAATTTTCATTAATTTTAAGAAGAATTCTTTTAATATATATATATATATATATATATGGAAAGCTGTCGAAACACTAACATTTAACCATGTCTTTTTCTAGGTATGAGCTACATTATCAAATGATTACTTTTGGGAAGGTATACGCATATTACACATTTTGGCTTAGAAAATCAAAGAAAATACTTTTTTGAGGTCCTAATGGAGATTTTGTCATGACATTAAGGTGTTTTGTACTAAAAAGAAACCAAATTGTAATGCATGCCCTATGAAAGGACAGTGCAAGCACTTTGCAAGCGCATTTGCTAGGTACATATTTGATTTCGACATATCTGAATTGGCATACAATATATCTGCAAAGGATAATCACATCCTATGATATATATAAATATATACATATATATATATATATGTATATGTATATAATGTTTTGAATTAATTTCTAATTTAAGTTCCAAGATTGATTGTACAACTCAAGCATTGATAAGGCATGCATGCTCGTAAAATAAATTGTGTTTTATTCTTTGTGCAATGCAAGGCTAGCACTTCCAGCGGCAGAAGAAAGGAGTAACACAACAATTCATATGACTACTTCGATTGATCTACTTCCACCACCTCAATTTGAAGGAAGCAACATCCCAACACAAGTGACTAACAGTTCCGTATGTATTGTTGAATTTCCATCAACATCAGAAGCTGAAAGCATACAAGTATTAGAAAGTGATATTGAGGATTTTGTTGAAGATCCTGATGAAATTCCTATGACAAAGTCCAATATTGAAGAATTCAAAAGGAATTTACAGAATGATATAGTAGAAAACATGGATATTGAAGATTGTGACATCGAAAAAGCTTTAGTGACTATAACTCCAGAAGTTGCTTCAATTCCCTTGCCGAAGCTTAAGTTGGCACATCGTCTCAGAACAGAACATCAAGCGTAAATTTCTTTTGATTTATTACTAACTTTAAGCATGCTTGCATTGTAGGATGAATCAAGTTGCAATGAATTTACTATCAAATATAATGATTGAAAAAAATATCTTAAATGTTACATTTTGCAATCTAATTTCTAATACATAATTGCAGCTATGAACTTCCTGACTCCCATTATCTGTTGAAAGACGTAAGATACTATATTCCAAATTACTCTTTTTTTAGCATATATGATTCTTAGTAATGTTTCTAATTACTAGCTCGATATGCAGTTGGACCAAAGGGAACAAGACGATCCAAGCCCATACTTATTTGTTATATGTTCTCCAGGCAAGTAAATGTTTGAATTGAATCAACATCAATGTCATAAGTGGATGTTGTTGTAGTTAATTGTTGTAGTTGAATTTCTCTTTATGACCACTCTTATTAATAGGTGAAACTCCACAATCAGCTGAAAGGTCAGAAGCATGCGGTTCAACTCCCAAAGGAATAATACAAGGCACCTTATTGGTAATACATTAAAAAAACCTAGTAACAATTGATGTGTTTATTCACATAAAAGAAGCAGATATGTTTGTCTTTTCACATTTTTCGTGTTATCTTAGCATTTCAGAAATATTATCTTCTTATATATTTTCTCACAAATTTGTACATAATTTATAGATACCATGCAGAACAGCAATGAGAGGAGCATTTCCACTCAATGGCACGTATTTTCAGGTCAACGAGGTACGGCTTAGTATTATGTTTTCCTTTTGGCGACCAATTACCTTTTCGAGATTTAGTGTACAAATGAATGAATCATATTTTGTCACTTTTACTAGAGGCATTATATTTTTTGGCAGGTGTTTGCAGATCATCACTCAAGCCATAATCCAATTAGTGTTTGTAGAGAACTGATATGGAACTTGCCAAGACGCATGGTTTACATGGGAGTCAGCACGACCAGCATTTTTAGAGGTAAAGCTTTTTTAAAATTCGATTCACCAATGATAGAGTTAGCTAAGATATTGAACATAATTCTTTCATTTCTTAGGGCTAACAGTTGATGATATCACAACATGCTTCTGGGAAGGTAACTGCTGCGTTGTTACTTTTTTATTTTTATTTTTTGTTTATCTCAAAGTTAACAAGACACTTAAATCAAAAAGCTTAGTTTAGCCCTGACAGCATAGATCTTCAGATATGCAAGTTAATTCTTTAGGTAGGAATCGCGACGTGTAACTTATTTCAGGGTTTCCTTCATCGCTGGCACGTATATGATGATGAGTCACTGGAAAAGAGGATATATCTATTGTTGCAATGCAAGTAAATTATTTTCTAATTAAATATCAGAGGGCTTCAATGTTTTGAACACTTAAATTCTGAACACATTTGAAATTCAATATGCTAGGTTTTATCTTGTCATGTCCTATTTCGACTACATGAACTCATTTTACTTTATTATTTTGGAGAAATTTTAGTAGTTTTATTTTCATGTATGAGAGCTGACAATAAGTGGCAAAAGGTTTGACATGACGCGGCTGACATGTTACAGGATACATTTGTGTGCGAGGTTTTGATAGAAAAGTGAGGGCACCTAGACCTCTTGCTGGAAGATTGCATCAGGCAGCAAAGCAAGCTAAAATGACTCGCAAAGGAAGAGAAAGTTAAGAAAGAGAGGGCCATGCCGACGATGTAGAAAGTATCACCCCTTTAATGTTATATCATATTTTGCATCCGTTTGGGAGTATCTCAAATTTTGGAAAACAGCACCTGCTTTGGACCACAGGAGGTGTCGTGATTGCTTTTAAGAAAGGCATAATGTACATATTCTGTAAAAAGATATTTTGACAGAGCCAAAGCATCCAAAAGTTATCCCAAATGCAAAATGAACGATGATACATCAGATCAGGTACCCCCTAATGGTGGATGGTTTAGGAGAATAAGGGAGGTAATCAATATTAATATATGACATGAAATTTTGGTGTGTAGGTACCAAAATCTTAAAAGGGGTAGTATATTGATTACATAGAAATATCCATGTTCATTATTAACCCATCTGTTTCTAATGCCCTTTTTTTTTCTTTTGTTCTCCGTTCAGACACGTACATTTTCCTGGGTGAATTTCTTCTTCTCTGGCTTTGTGGCAGGTAATGTCGTGTTTTATCCATTATGTCTTACAAAGGCTGATTCCAGACCCACTTACCTTATAATTGCATTGGATGTGGGCTCTTTTTATCCTTAGTTCTACATAAACCATTCTGTCCTCTATTGTTTGGATTAGAAAAGTAAGTGTTCTATGCTGTAAGGTATAGAGGTTGTTTGCTTTCCATTGAATGTTTTTACAGAATCATGCTATGGATGGCTCTAAAAACCTGTCCTTTCTCATATTGTACCCACAATATTTTCACTCATTATTGCACAAAGTGATAAAACTTCATAGTAGCACGTAATTGTATTGTAACCTTAACCCAAAAAAGAGAAAGAGAGAGAGAGAGAGACAAAGCTTATACGAGATCCTGCATAGGAACTGTACCCACAAGTAAGGCACTCCAACGTCATGCACGTTACTTGCTATTTAAAACCTTATATTGGTCCTTCTCAACAAACAAACAAAAAAGAAGAAGCTTAAATTGGTTTCTGGATACGTGGCATGCCATTTTGTCTTCCTTATTGATATTGTTGTAGGATGATATGCATCCTTATACCCAAGTTTCTCATCATTCTCCTTTGTCTTCACTTCAGCAAAAGTACCATTTTCCCTGGACGCCAAGATTCAGGGGAATGTTGCAGAATGGAATTTGACTTGAGGACTGTTGAAGTGAGGTATGTTCTTAGCAGTCGACCCTGCTGTGTCTTTGTCACAGCAGGATTTCAGTGTCTTACAATTCTTTGCCCCAACAGAAAAAACAACTACTTATAATAAGCATATAATAATATATAAAAAAAAAATCAAGAAGTTGCAAATTTCTCTGTTCTTTGTTCTTCGATGCAGCAACCAACATTTTCCACTTATTTCATCCATTAAAATGCTTATACGTATTGACTTGTAATCCATGAATCCTATTATTATTATTATTATTATTATTATTATTATTATTATTGGCATATTCATTCTCATGAAAGCATTCTTTTTGCAATGAGTGGTCTGGGTCTATTGATTTTCGGAAAGTGACGAATATTTTTTTATTGTTGCAACTTGCAGATTTTGGCTGCCGAGAAGGGGGCATGATTTGCACACAGCGAAGTAGTTACCAAAATCCGAATGGGTTATGAATGATTATGAACATGTCCTTGATCATCTTCCATGTTTTAATTTGAGCTTTGAGTTAGAGAGCTCCCTCCCTCCCTGCTTCCACCAAAGTAAGACTTTTGAATGATCCACCAAATGGGGAATTTCTGTAATCACTTTCTCATCTAGTCAAGGCTGCATATAAACCAGAAACCAGTATCTTTGATCTAGTATTCAGAAGCATAATTAGTCAACTTATAATATTTAACCATTGCTTTAAATCCGTGTGGGGAGAAGAAAGCGCTTGACGATATTAAATTTGTTGTATTCCATAGAATTGCTCTGGAGTTTTTGAAGTGTATACTGTAGGGACAAAAAAAAAAAGAAAAAGAAAAAGAAAATCAAACTTTTCAATGCCAGTGTATTTTTTTTTCTCGTACTAAATTTTCTATATAAAAGAATCATCAATTTCTAAATTAGTGAAATTCAAACTTTTATTATAATTTCATAAGATAAGATCATTAATTTTTTTATGAAATAATATAATCATAGTTATTTGTGGCATTTCTATTTTTTTTTTCGAATCATTAATAATTATAATCTGAATTCAAAATTTACAAGAGTCGCCGTATCCATTTCTTGTTTGCTACGGTGTTTGATTGTCAAACAAGGCAAATTGCAATGTACATTGCACAATTACGAGGGAGGCGTTCACCTCATTGTCATCCAAATTCACAATCTTGTTTACAGCTTTCGATAATTGGCTTTAGGATCTTATATAAATACAAATAAAATAAATCACAATGTTGACGACCACAATAATTATATGTTTGTTAATTATTGTTTATATAATATTATCATTTATACTACTAGTTATAATAATTAGGAGTAATTTTAGTAATTATTTCCAGGACTTTATCCTCTTGATTGGGTATAGACGTTTTCAGATTATGTTAGTGACGTGACAACATATTAATTAAGCAATGAAAATTAATAAAATAATACACACAATAATAATAGTAAAATATAATCAAATAATACTACAAAAGTAAAAAAGACGGGTTGATCATGAATCTTATATAAACATCAAAAACTATCATCGTATCAAATGTCACTGTCCAACAATACAAGCATCCAATAAGCTCCCCTAAACAATGATATCGCTTGGATGCATCTAAAAATTAAAGTGCGCCAAAAGTTGGCTGATGCTTGATATTGTTCTATCTCATTTTGGACACGTCATGCAACACATTAACTACATGTCAGTTCTAATAAGATAATAAGCTTTTTTTTGTCTCACAAGGAAAAGAAAGTATAATGAACTTGCATCAGATATTGGTCCAACAAAATGTATACTTCACCAAACATTCCATCATCAAGACCAAACAGGGTGAAAACTAAAGTTCAACTTGTGCTACTTCATCCAAACATATATATACTCGAGGAAATGGCACTTTTTTCTTTTTCTTTTGAGGATGAAATAGCACATAATTGTTACTTAAAGGCCTCGCGTGCAGTTCCAAGAAAACTACTGGTTACCTCCAGGTTTCAATTAATCAAAGCATTGATACGGGTGTTACAGGACACAGGGTTCCTTTTCAACACACACAAATCTCGCTTTACCATGTTGCCTCTCATTGGTGAGGAGGCCATGAGCTAAGTTATAGCTGTAATTGAAGGCCCACTATTTACGCATGTCAGATGAACGAAAGAGTCCTGCTGAAAATGATTGCATACTACTATGTGAGGTTAGGAGAAAAATTCTTTCCTAAGCTCACTAATTGTCTTTTTTTTTCCTTAATGAAGTTTAAGTTCATCTAGCATGCTTAAATATTTTGGATTTACATTGAGTCGTTGGCATTGTTTAATGAGATTTGAAAGAATCCCAAGTGAGTGTTAGTCCATACAAGTTTTATCACAATATTGGTAACATTGACCAGACACAGCAAATTGATTATGCACCAAGAGAAATCCTGACGTTTGTTCAAAAACCAAAACAACTAACTAACACTTGATTACATCAAATGCATAATTTTTTTATTTTTTGTTTGTTTGTTTGTTTCAAGAGGGCATATAAAAAGAATCCCAAAACAGATGGCATCAATGATGTAGCTTGGACGTGAAAGTTATGGAAGAAAAAGCAAAGACACCGATTCTTGATCAACTTTGAATTAATTTCTTGATACTGTATAGATCATTTGAAAAGTACATGTAATGACAGATTCATTCAATTTTTCCATCTTTCTGTAGACTACTTCATTTGTTCAATCAATAGTAAGGAAACGTTTGTCCCGAAAAGATCAACATCATGGCCTCTTAAGCATCTCAAGTCAGTTAGAAACAAAAGCAACAGTAAGCACTAGCGAAGGCCTCTGCCCTAACTCAATCAGGTAGCATTGAAAAAATACAACTTCCCCTAAGAAAAGCACTGAAAATATATAAGATAAAATTCGAAAACTGCTACTAAGTTCTCATTTATTAATAATATATGAGAAAAAAAAAAGAAGAAGAAAAGATCGCACGAATTTTTTTTCATGATAATTGTGAAAAGAATTCATATCCCACGAAAGAAATCTAAGGGATATTTTCCTAGAACAATACCTTGGAGAGTTCTACAACTGGGAAAACTATTCCATGATGACCTTTGCACCCACGGCCTTCATCTTCTCGATGATCTGCTCAGCCTCCTCCTTAGAGACTCCGCTCTTGATCACAGCCGGGGCCTTCTCCACCAGCTCCTTGGCCTCCTTGAGACCCAAGTCGGTGAACCCCCTCACTTCCTTGATGACCTTGAGCTTCGCCGCCGCATCGAACGAGTCCAACTTCAGTTCGAAGACCGTCTTCTCCTGCTTCTTTTCCTCTTTCCCGCCGCCCGCGGCGCCTGCGCCCGCGCCGGAACCGAAACCTCCGGCGCCGGAACCGGCGTTCATGATGCCGACGATCGGAGGATCCTTGATGCCCATCTTATCGCGGAGGATGACGGAAAGCTCGGCGACCTCCGCAAGGGTGAGGGCGGAGACATCGTCGACCAGGCGCCAGACTCGTTCGGAGGGGGGACCCCGGGAAGGCGGCGCCGCCGGGTCGAAGGTGGCGGGGTCGTAGTTCGTCGGGAGCTTGCGGGGGTCGAAGGGCTCGAGGCCCTCGACCTTGGCCGTAGAGGGCGCAGCGCAGAAGCCGCGGAAGAGGGCGGTGAAGGACGGCGGGGGTTCGGAGCGGAGAGGAAGAAGTCTGGCGGATCGGCGCTGGAGCAGGAGGACGAGGCGCGAGCCCATGGCGTCCTTTTCGGCGTACGCACTGGAGGTGTTTGTGCTTTTGTCACGAATGATCTGGGCTTAGCAGCGTTGATAGGGCACGCCGGCTCTGCGTCGGGGTTTTGGCTGCGGGCTGCGGCCTGCGGCTGCTATTGCAAGCGAAGCGACCATGCGTAATAGTCTATGCAAGTCATTTACTCAAAAATTTTTAAAAAATAAAAGTTAATTATTGTACAAACGTAATATTAAGATTGCATGATAATTATTAAAAATAATTTATTATCAATTAATGTGATAAATAATACTTTGAGAAGATAATAATTGAGTTGATTTAAAATAATAAATTGCACCATTAAACCAAATTAAAGGATCAATTTCGAAACGCGATAGTGTAAATTATATTAAATTACTTCCTCTTTTTTATGCATAAACATTTATATCTATAAATAGATAAGTCAATGATTTTTAATCGTTGTATTTTTATTTGAAACTATACTTATTAAAATAATTATTAAAATTTAGAGTTTTGGGAGCATGCCCAGTGATTTTTTTTCTCTGTCTATTTTCTTAATCTGATTCATTTGAACAAAAAATTATTGAAATTGGTGTTGAATCCATTACAACATTCTTATAAAAAATTGTTCCTCCCAAAAAGTTTATTGCAATGAGGAATTGTATCATCTTATTCCTTTAACGTGACAATAAATTCATCTATGAGATACAAAATAGGTTTAAATATATGCTTCAGAGGTGTTCCCATTATAAAATTTGAAAACGGATGGTTGTTACATATTCTGCATTAGACTTACTAGTCAATGTAATAATTCATTAAATTCAATAATTAGAATACCATCATGAGAGTAGACGGGTACAAATTGGTCGAGTTTAGTCCAAGTCTAGCACCACCAACAACATAACAGTTGGTTCTAGTTTAAAAAAAAGATCACTTTGAAAGTGATGATGAAAATTTTTGATGAGATATCAATCTTCGTTACTAACTTGCCCGTTTGGTTACCGAATAAATTAACGTAACAGCGTATCTAAAAAAAAATAAACATATCACTATTCTATCTCCTATTTGGTTCAAAAAGAATAATTTTTGAAAATATAATATTTTAAAATTAAATATTTTATCATATAGAGTTGACGATTAATGTTATAATAATAATAAATATTAATATAATAATATTTTATTAAAATTTAAAAATAAAATATGATTTAAAAATTGAAAAGAATGAGAATATGAATATTCTTATGTTTTAGAAAAATATCTATATTCTCTTCACAAAGTTACAAACGGTGGTTTTATCAATTTGTTTCGTACTTTCCAAAGTTTAACTCACTTATTCCAATTCTATCACGCGTTTAACAATATTTCAAGAATAACGCGATGTTCCAACATTTATTCTGCATCCAAACGTTCCTAAGAGAATCAGAATGAGACAACTCTAAAACATGAGGAGACTATGCAACAAGCGTTTTTAAGGATGGAAGATTTAGTTGCTATCATAATAGAATGTCCAATAATCAAATTGGCCAGCAAATAAGTTCCTCTACAAGATCCCTAGAACATTTGCCGATCAACTTGAAATTAGTTCAATAGAAAAATGCAAAGGTAGAAAACTAAAAAGTGACAAGCAATTAACTGAACCTATAAGACTGCACTGAAATTAAAATTCAGAAAACAGAGCCATAAGTAAAATAAAGTTCTACATAAAGAAAGCTAAAAAACCAAAAAGGGGAGAGAGAGAGAGAGAGAGAGAGAGAGAGAGAGAGAGAGAGAGAGAGAGAGAGAGAGAGAGAGAGAGAGAGAGAGAGATCTTACATCCAAAGTTTCCAAGGTTCATCAAAGTGTTAAAGAGGATATACATCAATGCCCATTTTGTCAAAACCCAATAGATGCATTCTTATACCAAATTTCTTTCCTTTGTTAAATAATTAGTTCTACTTAAATTTTTTTTCTTGCCCTTTGTTATCAAAACGTTAACTCTCGTAATTGCTCAGATCATTATCGATAAATCCGTTCAAATGCGAAGTAAGTGCTATTTAAAGGAGAAAAGGTAACTAGTGCTGAAGGCTTCAAGGAGACATGTAGAAGTGGATGGCATTCTATTTATATGGAAAATATTTATACTACAATAACAGCAAAGCCTTATCCCACTAGGTGGGGTCGACTACATGGATCATACGACGCCATTCCGCTATTCGTTAATCCATGTTCATGAGATTCGATAGGATTTTACGCTGGCTGTCGGAACCTAACACAACCTCTTTTATCCGAGCTTGAGACCGGTTATAAAACATAGGCAGAGTTTATGGAAAATATTTATACAACACCCCTAAATGGTAACTTTTGACTAAGGGGTATTTAGTGGCACATCATAGCTTCCAATTTACTCATTGAAGAAAACATTTGCTTAATCTAACGGCCTATTAACTTGACCATCCATGCACCACCCAGATAGAGACCCAAGAGTGGCCCTGCGAGTAGCACTTGGGTCAGGGGATCAGTCGACGGTGTCAGCACAGCCGCAGTGACGACGGCGCCAACGACCACATATCTCCATATGGACAACATCTGATCGCTCGAAACCAAGCCAACCTGTCCTAGTAAAAGTTGTATAACTGGAACCTGAGAAAAAGGAACAGATGAAAGCGTATGAGCACGACGAGAGATTTTGGCAAAGACTTGCATGTAGATTCTACTGACAATTTGTCACGATGCCCAAAAGCATGACATGGCAAGTTATTGTTCCACATTGTGTTGAGATAACATACAAGATAAATGTGACCCATCTACATTTTCTGTGAAACACAGGATATCTTCTCAGAAACCAAGAAACTGAAATGCCCATTCTCTTGTGCCAGCTGTTACATCAATGCATGCAAACATGATAGATGGATTCGATCAATCATTTGTTCTGACACTAATTTGGTGTTTCGGAGAAAAAGATTGGGTTTATGTGCAGAACAAATGACAAAAGAATTGTTTCCTTTACTCAGATGAAAGCTGAAAGAACTACAAACCAACTTGTGTTTGCTTTCATATTTATTTCATTTGACAAGATGTAATGCCTTATAGGGATAAACAACTGTCCTTGGCACACTAATTTGAAACTGTTCAACTGAAATAAAAGGCAAACATCAGTGTATATGATGCAAGAGCGTTCCTTCTAATTAGTTATTTTAGTTAGAGCTTGTGTTTTAGCTTAGTAATTGTCATATGATCAGCATGTGACCATTTACTTAATTATAAGCATCAAGATTAAAAGTAATTTGATCAAGAAGTGATTGATTATTAGATTAAACCTTGTAATCATCCTATGTCAGACTGCAAAACGTGTTTTCATCCCTCTTATCTTTTATAAAGTTTACAGATTTTGTGGTTTTCTCATAAATTTTAGTGTTTCCTTTTTCAATCCTTCCAATCTTTAGGCGGATTTCTGTTTATTCTTGTTGGTTTTTTTCACTTTTACTGCATCAGTATATTAATGGATATGAAAATTTGGTGTTATACAGAACAAGGCAAGAGAGGGTTCATTTGCTTGTCTTAGTATTCTCTCTTACGAACCAAAACAGAAGTATGCATTTCCAGCGTTAGCTCTTACAAACAGATATGACCATTGAACTACAGAAAAATATCCGTCACACTATTAGGTGTTCATATACTGAGAGATAAGAAAAAGAAATGTTGTCATTACCTGAAAAGACAAGCCGGTGCTGAACATAAGAATGAGCACAAACTCAAAATATTGATCGATAGACCATAATGATTCCACAGCACCTTCAGCATAGTTAACAAAGAAATTTAAAGCTGCAGGAGCCAAAACAGCATAAGAGAAGGCAAGACCAGCATAGAAGAGAACTGAGGAACCCAAGACAATGGGCCCTAGGAATTTTCTCTCATTCTTAGTAAGACCAGGAAGAACAAAGGCAATAATTTCATAAAGAATAACAGGACTTCCTAGAAGAAGCCCACAATAGCCAGATACCTGTGAAACATGAAGAAAGGTCAGTCTAATTGGCAAAGTCATATCCATCAATCTATGACCAAGTAGATAAACCAAAAGCTTCATGTTTTTATTTTTGGGATAACTATGATCTTCGTAGTACTCCCTTACACACTTGTACATACCCATTTTGGTTTTACGATATGTGGATGGATACTAAATGCAGCCATCCTTTCCTCTCTCCAAAAAGGAAAAGATAAACCAAAAGCTAACTTATATAAATAATCGGTAAAAGTAAAAAAAAACAATGTTTTAAAAAAATGAATGGCTGGTGAAAGAAGCATGATTGTTAAACAAGCTACAAGCATATTTCTTTTAAGATAGGAAAGGATGACTACAAAATTTGGTAATCATTTGTATGTATTAAAACTTGAAAGCTAGAAGACTTACAAGTAAAGAATAAGATGAAAGTTATTATCCAAGCCTAAGGTTTGGACAATGATAACAACAACAACAACAAAGCCTTATCCCACTAGGTGGGGTCGGCTACATGGATCATACGACTCGTTGATCCATGTTCATGAGATTCGACAAGGTTTTACGCTGGCTGTCGGGGCCTAACACAACCCTCCTCCTTTATCCGGGCTTGGGACCGGCTATAAAACATAGGCGGAGTTCAATCTTCCAGTAATAATACACAAAATTATTTATCAAAAGAATGCTGATTGTTGCCAATTTGCCTTTACAGAAGTAACATCTAGAAACTATGAACCAGGTCCCTCAACTGAAAGATTAACATTAAGTCAATAACTGGCAACTTTCACACATTGCTCATGTTTCTCAGAATAAATTTCATGATTTCTCCACCGATAAAGCAAAATTCAAGCGTAGCAGATTGTTGGCAGTTTTCTAGCTAACTTACAAAATTGACACACAGGAGACAAAATACAATAACCATAATAAACCTTGAACTAAAGGTAAGTCCTCATCGCATAATAAAACTTGTGCAGTCAGGCCAGATATTTTACTACAGTTTCACAGAGATATCTTCAGTTTTATTTGCTTAATCATAAAGAGAGTGTTAAGTGATCGTGAGTACCTGATGGCAACTTCCATTCTCAGCATTCCAGAGGGACACTTCACTATGGCCAGCAGCAACATAGACTAATGGCCTCGTCGTAGCAGATACTGAGTTCAGGGGTTGGTGGAATGAACAAGCACATTTTCTCCACAGGGCATGCCATAGGATATTGCCATGTGTTTACAGGCAAAAGGAATCTCAAGTCCCACAAGGTAAGAATGCCTCTTGAAGAACCAGAAACAAACCAATTCCCACATTGACTCATTACTAGAGATGAGATATACCCATCCTCGGGTACAGTTTTAAATGCCCAAGCTTCAGGAGTCATTCTTGAGTCCAAGAGATGAATCCCATAACGCAAAGTGCTGAATAAAATTGTCTGATTGATGGCACTATCGGCAGGGGAGCAGTTCACAAGGTCAAGAATTGCACCTTCTCCAACCTCTTTCTTCTTGACATCAGCAATACCAGAGTATTTTTCAATTACATTGCCTAATCCTCTCGATATGTAATCAACAGAAAAGAAATGTATTAATCATCTGATGCACTTATGAAAAAGGTATGGTCATTTGCTACAGCTATATCATTCACAGCGGAGTGATGTTCTTGGAGATGCCCAACTAAAACTCCACGAGGTCTCCACCCTGCATCTGGAATTGAAGATGCTCTAGCAAAGGAAGGCAGTCCAGTGAGATCAGATTGTGAGGCATCATCTCCAGTCGACGACAAACTTCCTTTTATGGTGTCATAGACAGCTATATCCTGAAACCTGCTGGTGACACAACCAGATTGGCCATTTTCCTTGCCTTCTGGATCTGGTACTGGGCTTTGGACGTGTTTGATGCTATTGCTAATGTTGGAAAATGAACCAGAAACAAGCTTGGGTTGATCCAGACTAGATGAAATAACTTGCCTATTATAGGGCTCCAACCAAGGCATGGTTGATGAAGCAGCATCTTTAGGATTCCAATGCAATGAAGAATCAGAACCTACAGACATTCCAGTTGTCCGTTTATCCTTGCAAATAGAGTACAAGGGAATACCTTCACCTGGTTCATCATAAATGGAATTATTGACTTGTGGAGTAATCAAACCTGAAAATTGTAACTTATCAGACGAAAGAGAATCCCTAATATCTGGTAAACTAGAGGCATTGTGGAAAGAATTCCCAGCTCGTAATTTGGCAGCATCCTCAACAACAGATACAGACGTAGTTTGTGCTGCGTTACTTGCATATCTGCCACCAAGTACACTAGCTTCTCTTTTTCCAGAGTTCTTAACTGGTCTAACTTCTGCTACTTTCCTGTTCCGCACAACAGTTTCCCATTGATTTGAGCAGGTGGATGAATTATACCAAATCTTCCGCTGCCTTTCCAACATGTCAAAACTTCTTGCATTCTCTAAAACCTGATAGTATACTGGTTTTGAGACTGGAGGTTTGAGGCATGAAAGTAGGGATGTCTCTGATGACAAAGAAGTTGGTTCTCTGTGAAAAAAAGGCCGCAACACTGGGGAAAGGTATGCATAAGAATCTACAGGCCCTAAGATCTCACTGCAAGCTGCAATAAAAGAGACAGCCGACCTTCTTACCCAGTGGATAGGATAACACAACAAGGGAAAAGCTTTCTCAATCATGCCAAGAAGTATCCGTTTGGACAATGATAAAATAGGCATTATTTCCCACCCACTAATAAAAGAAGAAACATGGTGTACAACATTCTCAATACGGCTCCTCTCATTCCTGAAAATGGTGTGGTGGTGCTGAAACCAAACCCTCCAGTTGTGGTAAGGAAGCTCCAAAAACAATCCCATGTGAAGTGTTGACCTTCGCGCACCGCACATGAGGCCACACCTTAATGGCTATGGGGCATTCAACAATACATGGCCATGCTTTGCTCACCCAGCCCACATAGTGCACAGGTAGTCCTCCAAAAACAAACACGGAGCTTCAACCATTCTACCCTAAGTACCTATAATACTAAAGTCAATAAGCGGGTCACATCATTTAACCTCACATTTTGTCACTTCCGAGCAAAGTATCTTCTTGACTATCCATATTTTCCCACTTTTATTCTTAATTATGGTCCAAATGTATTTCCCCCTGAAACTCTGGCTACTTGGCAATGATCATTGTAGTTAGCATATGGAAGACTAAAAGTTTCATACTACATAAAAGGAGGGAATTCAAATGATCCTCTTCTAGTTCATAACTCAATAAATTGCAGCCTATACCAGTTGTCAAGTATTTAATACTGTAAGCTCTCAACCGGACAATAAAATAGCTAGATTTATTTCTGCAGACATCAAATAGAAAGTAGCAATTATAACAAACAAACTAATAAAATAAACAGTACAAAGATATGTAGCAACCAATGTGAATGCACTTTTTTTCTTATGATGTATATTTTCAGAAATTATCTCTTGAATATGAACAGCAGGAAGCTACCTTCAGAGTAGTAAAGAAAAACTCCCCAGGGGACAGTTGCAGAAAGCGAACTCCCTGAACTGCAACAGGTGCTTCAAGAAAAAAAATCAAATTCTTTGAGAAGGCAAAGCAACCAACAATAGCAGCTCCCACAGCCAAAACTGAGATGAACATCTTCGAGATGGTCAAATATGCTCATCTCTATATCATTTGGAAGAAGCTCTTTACCAGGATAGAGAAAATTATATAGAGTACTTTGCTCATTATCCTGATTGAAATTCCGTAAGGAACCCTCATTTGAATTGTCTACTGTAGAAAAATAGCAGCACAGTCAAACCACGAACAACATCAAGAGTACCTCCATGTACATTATTTTTTGAAGGATACCTCCATATACATTATTGCATACACCATTGCTGATATTTACTTCCACAGATCATAAAACCTTGAGAAAAAGGTGATTTTTTAAAATAGGGAGAGATTATATAGCATGTCAAACTAGATGCGGTATACTAAACTCCAAGGTTAATTGACAACATCTTACCAAAAACTGTTAATGCATAAAGAATGTCGATACGTTATAATTTATTTCAGCCAATGGCTTAAATCAGTGCATTTTGTAATGGTTGACTAAGATACAATAAGACAGATGCCTAAACAAGTAACTTTTTTTAGGGGTTATCTAAACAAGTAATCATTGATAAATAAATGAAACTTCTTCAAATATAATTGGTTTTCTTGGCAATCAGACACACACAAAATGTGATGTTTCTTCAGCATGATATTGTCATCATAAGTAGCTCTTACTTGAAAACCAACTTTAAAATCCTTCTGAGAGTAATCAAATCTTTCAGTAGAAATTTACCAACAAGGCTTAGAAAGATCTGAGGATCTTTTAAAATAAAAGAATTCATCTCTTTGTAGTGATAAAATTTCCTGCATTTTATCATTTGCATGTCATGCTAGGATGCAAGAGAATTACATAGTAAAGCTTCAATTGAACTCAGTGTTTCTTGTAGTGGTATGATCCAACTGAAAAAACCAATGTTGGAAGAAGAGAAATTATACAAAAATCATAATTCAATAAACCTACGCTTACAATTCGATGAAAGCTATGACTTAAAATATTAACACATGGTTGAGATTGGATGTAAGCTTATTTCATCTTCTTAGTATGTTCAAAATGAGATTCTGTTTTATCATTTTGTTCTTAGTGTTAACCTTGGTATAAAGAAACCCAGTGGGCCTAATAAATCCAATTTGAGATGGGAGCATTAAATTTGAACTTACCCATGTGTTGGTAACTTGAATCCAAATCAGATTTTGGATATCCATCCATATATTATATTTAGTAAAAGAAGTTTCCTATGTTTCACATGATAGGAAGGGAGAAGATTACAAGAAAGGAGGATAGTGGTTGGCCAAAGAAAAAGGTACAAGAAAATTTCCATCTTTGGATATCAGAAATGTTGAGAGAAGAAATGTAAAATATTCTATTCAACCTTTGATCTTTCTGTTTCTCTGATGTTTCAAGGAAACACAAAGAAAGCAGCAAAAGAATTGTTTTCACAACGTTTTCTTTCTTTTCGTCCAATTTTCCCTCTTTGTCCTGTCTCGTCCACTTCTCACTCTTTCTTTTATATCTTGTCTTGCTAAGTAGTTTTTTTCTTTTTTTGAGGAGAAGGATGACCATCAGAGTTGTGGTTGTCGTCTAGGTGTGTATATATATCACTATGTCATGTGCAAAAAGGGGATCTCAAGAAGAGAGTGGCAAAAAAGAGAGAGGTACAACGCCTAACCAAAACCCCACTCTCGAAGAAGAAACGAGATGTGATGTATAATACTCTTAACCTGACATCGTTTACACTAGTTATACACAACACTAACCCAAAAAATCATGACATGACAAGTACAATCTTTTGGGAAACTTTTTACCAAACACCAAACTTTCTATACTTTGACTACTGTATAGACTGAAATTTTTTGTCATAAAATAATCAACTTTTGCATGTCTGAAATCTAGCCTCTCTTAGTACTCTTTTTGTACTAGCAGTTTTGTTCATGTGCTAGAGTGGCACTGCCAATGAAAGGCAGAAGAATACCCATGTGATGGGCCGATGGGCGCCACATCAAAATAAGTCGAAGAAGTCTACCGAAAGAATTACAGTGGTATGTAAAACTGATGTGCATGCTTGACTTATGTATCAATAAGAACTGAAAAATAACCACATAAATCGTTTAAGTGATTATTGTTTTCTTTTTATTTGTTGGAGATACTACCACATGATATATCTATGTATTTATGGCAGTCCCAAATCAGCACAAAGCAAATTGTTACAGAATACCAGTAGAGTCAATCAGACAAGTGAAAGTTTGGCTTTTTGGTGTAACGTTTAGTAAATTTAACTACAATTATCATTTGCTTTATTTTGTCACCCATGAATCAACGTGAATAGGAAGAGAAATTTTCTAGAAAATAATACGCCCGAAATTCTCAGAATCTCATCTCAACATATAACCAACAGAAGTATTCATTATTTCTCTACAATCCGGCCAGAACACTACCAGAGTCAACAATCTGTCATTTTCTCCAGCCTTAAACTTGCAGCTGTACAAGAATTGATAAAACTAACCTTGATAGACTGACCCGTCAAATTAATCCAGCTATGAGCACATAATAACACATATAGGACTGCGAGTTAAAACAACTAAAAATGTTCTGAGCACTTCATGTAGGACTATATTGCGTTCAAACGACCAACAAAGATATGATAATGGAACACGCTAACAGCTAAAGGTTCAAACATGGAACTTCTCAGCTACACTAATGCAAGACACACAAACAACAACTCAAAAAATTTTTGATGCATTCGAACACACGGAAAGGTCCCAACTTGGAAGTTCTAAGGTTACAAAGGAATCCAAAAATCTTGCCGAACTTGCTGGAAATAACCACCAAGACATGTCGACCCCCAAAAATGGCGACAACTTGAAGCAAGCAATCCAGATATCAAAATTCAATCTTGGAGTCGGTAGACGTGAACGCCAATCAAGAAAGTGGGCAAGGATAGAACGCGTCTAGGAATCATACTCGGCCTTTCTTCGACGGCAGAACCAACGGTAGACGGAAGCTGTTCATTCTGCCGCTGCTGTCCCTGACGAGAGTCATCCTGGAGAGCGGAGCAACAGAAGCGTTGGAGGCGGCGCTTCGACAAGGCGGGGAGACGGGCGGCGAGCCCGACGGCGATCCGGGGGGCGGCGCACCGGCGGCGCGAAGGGGCGCATAGGCGCGGCTGAGAGAGGAGAAGAGTGGTGCTTCCCATTCCCTTCTGTCACTCCCTTTCCTAGCCGTCTCTCTCCAAGAAGGCAAAGATGGTGCTTTTAGGCCGAGGAGTAAGAACAAATGATATAGCGGTCTATTTCTTCCTCTATTCCCACTTTGTTTTAGATTTTTTTCCCATTTTTTTTTCTTTTTTTTTCTTTTTCTGATTCACATCTTATTTGCGCTTGTCGTTTTTTTAATGTCATTGAGCTTGCAAAGATGCAAATGTAAAATATTTAAGTTTATTTATTGTTTATTTCTTTTTTGGAGAAGAATATGTAAAGTCTTGATACAAATATAAAAAATCATTTGCATATTTGTATCAAGACTTTGCATGTATATTAATTAATATAACGAAGTTGTTTGAGCATTATTTATTTTTTAAAAACAGTAATTTCAACCAAACAAGAGTTAGAATAAAGATAATATAGTTTTAGTTACTTCATATTCTTGTGCATATTACTTTAACTTTTATTCCTAGGATCGTCTGGTTAGAAATTAGAAATATAAATATTCTATCGAATTAAATATTTTTTAAAGTTTTCATTTAGAATGTATATATTCAACCTTTTTAAGAGAATACGTTTTTTCTCGTTTCCAAATTTAACTTTTTTAAAAATGATAAGTTTGTTCTTTGTACTTTTGATTGTACATGAATTATGTGAGGGATTTTTTAACACATCTTTCATTGTCCAAAGAGAAAATAAAATTGGAGATTTTTTCCCATTCTACTTCAGTGCGGATAAACAATTTAATGATGACTTTTTTTCTCTCTCACAAAAAAATGAATAAAAAAGTACTTATAAATTTTCATTTTTTATTATTAAAAAAGGAGAAAATTGATTTATAAGAAAGCCTTTATTTCAAAGGACAAAATGTAAACGAATTTTGAGTATTTTTATTTTAAAAAAAACTCGTCAGTCTCCTACGTAATCTCATTCCAAACAAACTCGTTAAATTAATAGCAAATTATGTTAATTTATTTTAATAGGGATTAAGAATTGTGTAAAACATTCTTGTATATCATTTTTAATATAACTAGTTAAAATATAACTCAAATTTTTTAATTAAGCTGAGTCGTTCCATACGACTGGAGAAAAAAATGTTGTTTCTTATTTCTTTTGGAGTTTAAAATTTGGTAAATAATGAAAAAAGTAAAATGAAATATGAATTATCCACCTACCTTTCTACAATGGAAAAGTAAAATGCAACCACAACTTGTACAGTGCATACAGCTCACACTCGGATACAAATAAGAATAAAATATATTTTGAGCCAAGAAATATGCTAATTTAATTGCTTTAATCGTCATCATTTCCGTTAGACAGCTCATGGATCCGTCCGAAAAGGGAAACGGACCGCCGTTTGTTTCCGGTAGTAACGGTATGGCGCGGCGGGACGACGCCGGTCCCCTGCTTGGAGACCAAAGGCCCTCTCGCTATAAATACCCCCGTCACTCTTCCACCCTCGAGCTCCTCCTCTTCCTCCTACAAATTCGTCGCCCTTCTCCCTCCGTTTGGCCGCTCCAAAGAGGAGGTGAGTGATTCCATCGTATAGTTAAGTTTTTCTTATTACGTCCCCATTCGATTCTTCGATGATAGTAATGTCTATGATTCTTTGATAGCTATCTAATCGTATAGTTTCTTGTTTTGTTCGATGTTCCGATTCTTGCTTTTAATCGGGAACTTGTTTTCGCCGAAATGGTCTTCGTTCTATCTGTGCATTGCCGCGATGATTTCGTTTCATCAAATTCCATTGGTGATGACTTGGGGGTTGGAAGAGCGGCAGCCATCGGTTCTTTTTCCTGTTCTTTTCTCTTTGCATTTGGTTTGATGGTAGTTAGTTTTTAGCTCGGATTCGATCCAGTCTCGAATATTCAAGGATCTTTTGAATGGTTTGCTTTGGTAATATTTGTGTGTTTACCTCCGTGTTTCTTTTTGGAGAATTTTCTAAGTGGTGGTGCTTTTACGAGACGGAGAAGATAAGCGGAGATTACCCTTTTCTTTTAGCTTAATTTGTTCTGTGAGTTTTTGATCGGTTTTGAGGATTTTTTTTTTCTTGTTTGTGATAGGGTGAGCAGATACAATGCGACCGGATTCTTCCCATTGTGCTGGTTTTGGGGGTGGTTTCGATGACGACCGACAGGAATCTTCGCCGCTCATATCATTCTCATCTTCTCGGCAGCCGCAGTCGCTACCTAACTCCGGAGGCCGATCATTCTCTCTCATCCCATCTTCCGTCTCCTTTGACGACGACCTCGTGGAGGACGACGCAGCTGCTGCTATTGAGGAGAGGCTATACCTGGCCCGCCTCACCCTCCATTTTCAGGAGATCGCCGAACGCTACGACCTCTGCCTCATTCACCTCCAAGACGCCACCGAAGAAGCTGAAGCCCTCCGCCTTGAGAATGCCAGCCTCCGCATTGCCAACGCCGAGCTCGTCAAACGCATCGCCCTCCTCGACGCCACCGCTAAGCTGGGGGCAACACAAGGAGGCGGCATCCCCTCAACTTACTCCGCGCTGACGGAAGAGCTCCGCCGCCTTGGCGTCGTCTCTGATTCTGTGCCCGATGACAAAAGCCCCACGAGCGTGCTCGCGTACAACCGGGAGGGCGCCGGAAGGAGTAGCGGCAGTACCTTCCGACGCCAGCAGGGGCCGGCGGCTGCGTCCTCGGCGCAGAACAGGGTTGCCCTTCCCAAGAGCATCTCCATTCGATCTAGCGGATACCTAAAGCTAAATTCACCCGCGACCTCCGTTGCGGTGAGTTTTGCTCTTTTTGTTACCGTCTCTTGCAAGAATTACTGTTCAAATCCAAATAAGATGAATTGTATCTTCAAATATTGACCCTCCAAAGAGAATCAATCGGATCAACCTATGTCAATAAAACGCTAGTCTTATAAATTTAATAAGCGTATTATAAATTTTGCATATACTTAACTTTGGATAAAGATCAGAGGGCTCACATTCAATATTCTACTGTTATCTACTCTTAAATATTTTGTATTATGTCCAATACTTGTCATTTTTCTTGTGCTATATTATTTAGTAAAGTGGCAGATAGTTTTTTTTTCCTCATTTTTTTGTAGGTAAGCTGAAATCCGGTAGATGATTCTTTTTTATTAACTTCAAGGATATAGCAGCATGCATTTCAGATCTTAAATCACATATTTGTGTTTGTTGTAGTTGTAGTTCTCTGATCTTATGTGCTGACATTATGATAATTATTTGTAGTGGTTTGCTATTCGTCTTGCATGGTTATACTGTTTGCTGATATGTGATGCGACATTATAACGTTTGTTTGGATTATTGTTCAATTGAAATCCAGCAGCAGCAGCTGGAGGAAGAGGAAGGCGCGGGAGGAGGGTCGAAGAACAAGAAAATAGTAGGAGAAACGGGAGGAGGAGACAGAGGAGACTTGGGCGTCGGGAAGGAGAAGGTGGACGCCGACGGAGCGCTGGAGGTGGAGGTGTACAACCAAGGCATGTTCAAGACGGAGCTGTGCAACAAGTGGGAGGAGAAGGGAGAGTGCCCATACGGCGAGCATTGCCAGTTCGCGCACGGCATTGCTGAGCTGCGCCCCGTCATCCGTCACCCGCGCTACAAGACCGAGGTCTGCCGTATGGTCCTCGCCGGCGAGCCATGCCCTTACGCCCACCGCTGCCACTTCCTCCACACCCTCTCCCCATCCGGCCTCCCCGTCCTACCACGCCCCTAATCTTATTATTACCTCATACGTGCAGCATCACCGCGTCTAGTCTCATTGTCCCAACACCTACCTACCGACGCCCTTCCCCCCTCTAGAAGCATTCCATTCCTTCCACTCTTGGTTACTCGCTAGTTTACTCTAGTTAAACTAACTAATAACGACGTCGTATAGTAAGTATTTCCTTGGTACGGAGGCTTATACCCTGATACACGATTAGGTGGCATTTTCGATTGTTCACTTGTGGGTTGGTTGTTCGAATTGCGTGAATCTGTATATATTTTGCTGTAAGTAAACATAGGGATTTAACGGGCATCCACTCGTTTTGATGGAGGGAACGTTGATTTGAATATAAAATTATAGACGTTGTTCTTCGTAATGGTTTAAATTTTTAAAAAAATTGAACAGCACATTAAATTTAACATGATATTAAAGTCAGAAATCCTGAGTTCGAATTTTGTTAAGCTCTTATTAAAAAATAATTTTCTCCTTTTATTATCCACATGTTGAATTTGGACTAGATAAAAAATTATCAACAACTCACACGTAAAATGAAGTGTTAAAAATATAAAATAAATGATATTGCTCTTGTTAAAGTCTTAAATTTTTAAGAAATTTGATCAGCATATTAATTTAATATCATTCAACCGACACTGTCCAATTTACATCTAATGGCTGCGATAAAAAATGTGGTTCCCACGCGATTTACGCACGGTTCAGGAGAAAAACAACCGAACTCTTCTTCTGCTCCAGCTAGTGATGAGAACAACGGAACCCGTCGACGGCGATACCTTTTTATCAACAGTCATTGTCTCGACGTGCGTTCCTACAGTCGAACAGAGCGGCGGGCGGCGAGCAGAGCAAGCAGATCGGCGGATCCGGCGAGATCCGGTTGCGGCGGCGAGCAGAGCGGCGGATCCGATGAGGTCTGACAGCATCGGCGAGCGGAGCGGATCCGTATGCGAGTTCGACGACGTGTTCAGGAAGCTAGCTGGAGGGTGAGCGCTGGAGTTCGACGGCGTGTTCGAGTCAATGGCAACAGCGACGAGGTGGAGGTCTCCTGCTAGGGCACGAACAAGGTCGTTGAGAGGGGTGATCGAGCAGGAAACACGGGCGCCTTGCGAGTTCGATGGCATCCTTGAGTTCGACGTCGTGTTCAGGTGTGTCATGAGGAGTGATCGACGTCCTTGAGTTCGACTGGCGATGGAGGGCAGTCAATGGCAGCAGCGGCGAGGTGGAGATCTCCCGCTAGGGCACAAACAAGGTCTCCGAGAGGAGTGATCGAGTAGGAATCGCGAAAACGCCTTGCGAGTTCATCGGCATTTGTGAGTTCGACGGCATCTTCTGGTTGTGCCGCGAGCAAGGAGGTGGAGGCCGATCTCTAGGCCTGGCCACGCCACGAGAAGGCCTGCTCACACTCGGATAGAAATAAGAATAAAATATATTTTGAGCCAGTAAATATGCTAATTTAATTGCCCAGTATAAACGTTTGCACCACGTTATCGTCACCTATTGTTTCTTTATTATTATTATTTTACAAATAGAGATAAATAGAAAAAGGGTAGGTTGCATAAAAAAATCTTAACTTTCGTTTATTTTCAAATTTAGTCTGCACTTTTAATTTTTTTAAGTAAAAAATCACGAACTTTTATTTTGTTCTTAAAGTAATCTAACTTTATATTTTTATATAAAAAGTCATGAACTTTAGTTTAAGTATCAAATTTAACCTATTTTTTTAAAAAAAAATTATAAAATTAGTTATAAATGTAGCCTATTATTATATTATTAATAATACAATTATAAATATTAATCAAATAAAATTATGTACCCTCTTTTATATTATTATCAAAGTCATAATTTGCAAAAATATAAGTTTAAGCTAGATTTGAGAATAAAATCAAAGTTCACGACTTTTTTCGATAGAAAAGTTCGTGTCTTTTTTACACAAAATAAAAATTCAGACTAGATTTGAGAATATATCGAAAGTTGAGTCTTTTTTTATGTAATTTACCCAATAAATATTAATAATTAAGTGCTGAATTATGAGTTTATATATTGGGTTTTATATTCAAGAGCAAAGTAAAAAAGTATTTGAACAACTATCTTGTTAATATTGTTCATTAAATTTTGTTATTATTATTATTATTAATTGGCCTGACCCAATTCGACTTGACCCGAAATTTTTTTGACTCAACGTCCGTTCCAAATTTTGATAACATAGATTATTTTCTTAGAAAGATTACCACTTATTAAATTATCGTATATTATATTATTTAGTATGCATAGACAACTCATATATATATATATATATATATGATTTTGAACTCCCTAAACTTAAATTACAATTCTCATCTATAAAGTTAAAATTTATAAAATAATTAATATTTTTTAAAATATGATAATAATTAACTAAAGTTTATTTGATTAATATTTATAATTTTTAATAATAATACAATAATAGGATACATCTATAACTAATTTTAAAATTTTAAAAATAAAAAATTAGGTTACATTTGAGACTTAAATTAAAGTTCATGACTTTTTATGAAAAAATACAAGTTTAGGCTAAATTTGATAATAAAATCAAAGTTCGTGACTTTTTACGCAAAAAATAAAAGTTTACACTAGATTTGAGAATAAGCTTTTTCATGCAATTTACCCACAGAAAAATAAAGAGGATACATAATGCAACCATTTCAACAATCTTAAGTATAGTATATTTTTATATATTGAATGACAATCTTTTTACCCTTCATATAACACTGGAACATTTTTTTCCCAAATTATTTATGAACTTTCTTTTGAAATTTTTCCATTTGTACAGCATTGTTTCTTTTTAAAATTTTATGTAGCTATAATAAGAAGAAAAGTGATCAGTAAAAATTCATATATTTTTTTAAACGCACAAGTTTAAAGAGGTAGAAATGTCTCTTAACATACTAAAGGCATAAACTAAGAAGAAAAATGGCAAATTCTAAGCCACTTGTGGAATCCAACAAAGCTTACAAGAGGTTGGGTGGGTGGGGTTGGGGGTTGCAAATCCCTGCATAAAAAAAGGAACGAGCCATTTTTGTAAATACAAATCCATGTAATTTTGTACACTCATTTGGCTTTGCAAAGAAAATATCTCATCTGCTCAGGTCAGGCAGAGTTCTTGTATCAGGATGGTCGCGACTCTGTCAAAAATGAGACTAAACGTTAGCAAAACACTGCCAATTTAATGATAAAATAATCATCGGTGTTAGCAACAATGATGACATCCCAATAAAATAATATGGATATGAAAATGGAATAAGAGGGACAACAGAATCTCCATCAGAGTAAATAAGACGAAATTGGAAAACAACACTACAAGCACCTGGCACGAGGTGTTAAATTGAGGGTGTCGCAGTGCAGATTTCAACTTGAACATGTAAACACCTGCTTCAAGGTGAGGCATTTTAATGTAGGATATCTTTGTTATTGTTATGTGCCAGGAAAGAAAAAAAAACATATGGAATATCTAAGTTTGTTCATATGTCTTTCTAAATGTGGGAGATTTACTTTTCTCAACTGTATATAGTGCTTTATTTACATGGTTCGCGAAGAAACAAAAGTTCATACTAGGATCATTGCTCAATTGTGTACGTTAGAGCTTCACAACTTGTGTTTCTGCTAATGATGAAATGAGGTCTTCTCTTGATGCAGATCGTCGTCTTGAAAGTGTCGTTTGACCACAGAGTGATTGCCAACCGCTTCCAATCTGACTTTGACCTAAATTACCGGAAGAATAACTGTGAGCGACACCCAAGGGAAATGCAGATGAGTCCACAAGCTGAATATTGCTGCCTCCTAACCCATGTCCCATGCCAAAAGGATGCAGTCGAGAACCACCAGTGGTAGGACTGAGGGGTTCCTTTGCCCTTCCATCACCTAAGAGGAAAGAACATGAAAGGAATAATAAAAACCATATACATGAAACATGCATCAATCATGGCTCTCACATCCTTTTCTCCAAAACTAATGCAATTAGAAACTGAAGACGGAAGTAAATCATACGAGCTATGTGAAGACATAAAAAAAATGTCTCAGATTTAAGAAGAAAAAACAACAATGATCAAATTGTGGTTTCGGACAATGAAATCTAAAACGAATCACAACCATCAGATCATGGCTAATAAACTGCAAGGAAACAGTTAAATTGGATGACAAATGATACCACAAAATCAGTATATTTGTACTCTCTATGTATAAAAAGCCTCTTTTAGTACAATGACTAGCATAAAAGCCTGTTGAAATTCTATTCACATGAAAGAAAACATTTCATATTAATTAAGTTAACTACAAGCTTTCCTCATGGCATGATGAACTAACAAATTTCATTTGAAATTAAATTAAGATGAAAAAAACATTTTCTGCAAAAAGAAAACATATTTTATCTCAACGAATTTAAATACAAGCTTTCCTTATGGCATGAACTATCACAATGTAAAATACAGGAACTTATCATGACAATTTTACAATCTATAATTCAAGGCATTTCTTTTCTTCTCTGTAATTGCCTTGTTATTACCCTAAAAGAATTACCTTGTCATCATACATGCGTAATTTTCGTTTAGCAGGCCAGCCCAATAAGAACAAAAAAATCCTAATTTTTGGCCAGTGCATAGAGGGTTGTACTAAGTGATGCATTGAGAGAAGGCAAGACTTGTAATTTTAGAAATACGATGCACAACTACATTGATAAGTGGACACTTTATAATTCTTCAGTAAGTGTTTTCCAAAAATATGTGTTAGATTGAAAATGCGACAAATGCCAAATGAACTATATGGAGATGCACATTTATTCCATTTAACATAAAGATTTCTACATATATTACTTATAGAAACAAATGTGTAATTCTTTAAAGCACTCTTATGGTACAACACTAGTTTACATTGATAACTTTTATGTAAAGAAATTTACAGAATAAGCACCTTGCTTATAAGAAATGACTCATCTAAGTATGAGGATCCATTTAACAAAGCAAAACAGTTTGACGGGTGGTTCCAAGTGATTTGATTTATCCAGTCAATTCAGCATTTGTTGTTGATTGTTCTACATTAGATAGCTTCATATAGTGACAAACAGGAGGCATGAGGCAAAAAAGGGATGTTGTGGAAGGTGAATTTCTCTGCAAGTGTATGAACAAGTGCACACCTTCGACAAAGTCCACATGGACAAAACACAAAAAAGATGTTAAAGTATATACAGGAACATTGACTTAGTTTAAAAACTGTGGGTAACCAAGGAAAATGAACATTATCAAGTGGGGTCTAAAATGTTACATTCGGCACAAGTCATTCCCTGTGTAACCCTAAGCCATGGTGAGTTGAGTCCTTAAGGATGGTGAAAATTATAATTTTAGACAAATCTAACATGAGCAAAACACAAAAAAAATGTTGAACATATATGTGAAAAAATTTATAACCTCTAGACGAATTCTAAAAAACTGAGAACCAAGGGAGCCCATATCAGAAAATATTAGTGAGGGGAAATGGATGCCAAATTTGGTATTTATCTTGATCCAAGAGGTATTGCCAACCACCAAATTTCTTGGATGAAACAGTGATCATTGTTTCTTATACATTCTAATCAAAAGCAATCTAGCAGGTGAGATCAAGTATAGCCAAAACAAGGGGTTAAACAATGATATTCAGTTGCACCTAGGTTGTTTCTTCACTAGTTGATGCATTAACTTTATCCATAATGTCTGCTTGGTAGAGGGACGTGATTTCTGGTTTTACTTGTCAACTAAGACAGGTTGCAAAGCTTTGGACCAATTGCTTCATTATCATTCACATTTTGGGTTTGCCTCATCTGATAAACAAAACTTTTCTTGGGATTGGACTCCTAATACATCGTGTGGTGTGGCCATTGGATGAAAATCCAAACTTCTGTGGAGCAACATTGAAGGTGTAACTTTATGGTTGTCTACTACTCCGAGCTTGTGTGGAACTAGTATGCTCCAAATGATGGTGTTAATTGCAGTCTTTGTGGAACTAGTAATGAGAAAACATCTCACCTATGTTTTGATTTTATAGTGAACACCGAGGTTTGGTCAATGTCTGGGGGTGGATGAGTTGTTATACTGACAGAAGCGATTTGTTAGAGGACATTCAGATTGGTGGTGTACATCCGGATGGTCACATCTACATCTGTAGGCACTAGAGAATTTGCATATTAGCATTTCTTCGACCTATTTGATTAGAAGGAATACAACAAATTTCAGGGGAAACCAGTTATGATGATATTTTATATACCATGATAAGGAATTGCAGAGACTTGGTAACTTATTGATGGTTATCTAACTCGCCTAGTTATCCTTTGCATTATCAAATAATAGAACAACGGGCAAAATGTAGATGTGACCATTGGACATTGAGTATTAGTTCATGAAAACTGAATATATATTCCATATGATTTTTTTACATATGATTATGATGAAGTCTTGAGAAAAATTGCACGCAGACAACACACAAGATGTCGAATTGAGATTACAAATAATAACATTAGGACAGGGATTTTATTTAGCTTTTCAAACTTCTTCTGAATTAGGGCAAAGCAATGCCATTAAGTTTTGAAAAATTTGAGTACCACATATAATACATCAACACATTTTTTCTTGCATTCTTGGACCTTCAGTTCATGATTACTATAAATAAATAAATGCATATTTGAGAGTCTGAATGAAAAATCATGTAATATCCAAAGTCCAGACTACACCATGACTTCAAAATGAAGAGCCCATTACAACTACAATGATGATGCATCTTGGTATAAGAATAAGACCCACGTAGTTCGAAATCAAAATCAAACGCAACATTTTATTTGCAGATATGTAACAAGAAATTCAAAGCATGCTCGAGATGAAATGTATAAATATATGAGACTTTTGTGCACTTTTAGCAGAACTTACCAGAACTGATAATGCTCCACCATTGGAACCTGAAAGACGTTGGGATGCTTCGGCTAGAATTGATAGGATTATTACTTCTGAAAAGTGGGAGATAGAACCTCCGAGAAAATCTTGGAATCCAATTGCTAACACATGATAGTGCACAAAATAGCATTGCAACAGAAATCAAAATCATTATGAAAAGAATCGCTGGATGTATCTCTCTTTGTATTATCATATAGCTTTGAAGGTCGAGTCTGCTAGAAAATGCTTGTCCTGCCTCCAGCAATGCAACCCCTAAGGTCCAAGTTATGCTACCAGTCCCAATAGTCACCTTGTCATCTTTAATATGTAGTCCATCCCTTAGAAGTGATGCAATATATGGCGCCCTAAAGCAATACTGTTCTATAAAAGGCTGAGGAATGACACTATTTTTTGCAACTTCCCATCTCATTTTACAAAATTTTTTACCCTTTCTGAGAACATCTTTAATGGAAGACTCAGATGTCAAATTGAAAAATCTGAAGACCACAAAGAAACCAGACGTAGCATAAAACTGTCCAACTGGCTGAGGTGAACCATCATTCAGAGCACAAGGTCTCAGTTTGCAGTCGATTCCAAAACTTGTTTAGACCATTCAGACAAATTGACCGTTACCATTGCAAGTGCATTACATTCCTCCCAATGAGGAGAACCAAGAAGTTCAACAACAGTAGCAGGGTGGCCTTTCCTCATGTTATTCCCACCAACCATAGGATTTTCTTCTAAGTTGAGGTCAGAACAGTGAGAACATGAATAGTCCTCCCTGTATCCACTAGATGTTTAAGCTCCACTTTACCATTTCTACTGGTGCCTGAGAAATTTCTAAGAAGAAAGGCAACAGATTTGTCAAATGCATCATTCAAGCCATACCCAGGCAAAGAATATGCACTAAGATGGTGACTAGCAGAGGCAATTTTTAAACTTATACTTGCATCATGATTTGTCGCTTTCTCAGACTCGAATGTAACTTGTAAAGACGAACCACCCAGATCAAGAGAACCGTATGTTTTGGCAGGTGGCAAGGCACCCAACATACCCAAATGATGATTCAATGCTATCCATCCATAATAAGCTTCCTCCATTCCAGATATTATCTTAATCCAATCTCTGTTACACATGAATGATGAATTCTTTAGAATTTCCCATGCTTTGTCCAAAAGCCATTGTGAATCGGAATTTGGTAATCTCTGAACACCAGCTGTAGCATACAGAAAAAGGGATGTATTTCTATGAGAACGTTCTGGGATTTTTTTCTCAGCCCACTGAAGAAGTGGTTGTAGTGCAGCCTTTAAACCAGATTCATTATGCACAAGCTTATCGAAACTAGGTTCAGTTTCCATACGGTGATATGCACGGCCTCTCTGCTTGTGGGGTCTTATTCGAGGCTCTTCAGGTAATGATCTAATGATGATGGGCATGCCTGAATGTTCTTTATTTTGATAAATAGACGACTTATAAACATAAACTCTAGTGCCGGTACTACCACAATCTAGGATGACATAGTGTTCAGATGCCTCATGTGACACATAAGTGTGGAAAGCTCTGACAGAAACAAAAATAAATGCTAGCAATAAGAGAAATGCAATAGTAGATATGCTTGCCCTTATCCATTTCTTTTTCTTAGTAGGAGATGATGGAGGTGACTTCTCCTTTGAGAAACTTGAAATGCCTTCTCTTGTGAAGGTATGAAATATGAATGTGCTTCGATCGTCCATAACTCCTATCTGCCTCAAGGTCAGTATTTTTCCATTGTTCTCCTGAGATTACCGAATGAAGATCTTGGAGAGAAGATGAAATTCGTGTACTGATCTCCATCTAGGTGTTTGAACAATAGTGATAAATTGTCCTAGAAGATGGTCAATGAACTGCAACCAATCTGTCAAAAACGTCAATTTGCAACTGTGATTATTTATTTTCAGAGAGAAACTGGGATTATTTTATGCCAAGACATTCCATATATGCCCAAGACAAGAAGCATGAAAATTCATTTAGAATAGTTTTCCATACAAATAAGTTGCATTTCGGAAGTTTCAATAAAGCTATAATTAACCATTAAAAGTAATGTTCTCTTTCAGAAGATTGGCGGCACTATAAGCATCAGCTAGTTTCCAATTGACACCTATTAGAAACATGTACGTGTTCCTTACACTCCACTCTTTACTTTGGTCAAAAGAATTGTTTTAGTTGAACCGCACCATTTCTTAGAAGATAACACAGGAGCTCATTTCTATCCTGAAACCTTCAACACTACTAAGTACTGAATACAAACTCTAGAAAAGTGACCACATAATCATTGACCAATTAAAGCAATGGCTTTTCACATTGCTGCTATTTGCAGAATCATCATTAGTTTTATGAGCTGGAACAAATTAGATCAAAGGCAATGAAGACGTGATGCAGCATAATCAAAAACAGAAAAGATAATTCTTCTGCTAGTTACTTTTTTACTACCCTTTAACAAGTTTTCCTTCACTGCATTACACCTTTTTTTTTCCTTTTTTGAGAGATGCATTACACCTAATTGCAGATTATTTCATGAATTATCTTTCTCCATCCTTTCCAATTTAATACTATATCCTATGAAGATCTAGAAACATAATAGTGTTTCTTGCAACAATGTTAATAAGTATTGTGTAGTTTACCTATCTACATACCGCCATTACTAGTTTTAGCAATTTCCAGAAAATGTGAGACATTTCAGGGCCATAGCCCTGGTTACACTAACCCGAAAAGTTTCTTATAACCTCAAGCACACCATAGTCCCGAACCATTATCGTGAGAACGGCAAGGGTTGCCCATCAACATAACAATGAGGTAGATATAAGGCCACCTCATATTCATGATGACGGCATTGACAGTCACTCAATCTAGGTATACCAAGGTTCTTAAACTCTCATTGATGAGCTAAAAATAAGACAGACTACGGAACAGCATAATGAACCCGTACCATCCCATTACAGCACAGTTATTAGACTCCGACCAGAAAAATCTCGATCCTGTATTCGCGAAACAAGATCAAACTTTTAAGGAACGGATAAATGCATGATATTCTAAACACGATAGCAACGTCAAAAGCTCAAATTTTGAACGGATTGCTCCTCTCCTAAAATTGACACTGTGATCCAGACTCACAATGAAGCAATTGAGTCCATTCTAACGCCGAAACCGACGGCGAGCACCATGGCTTCCACCACTACTAGTCGGATGAGCCGTTCGATCCAACTGTAAACAACTGAAACCGAAATAAGGAAGAGAGCTTCGGGCGCGCACAAGCTTATTACCTCTGCACTCCCCGAGCACGAAACCCGCATGCTGCGAACGCGTCAGCGGAATTTTAAGGTAATCGAGGAAGGCGGAGGTCGCGATCGCCGGAGACGTAACGAAGACCAAGTTGCAGATCCGCTTCTGAAGGGAGAGGAGATTATAGTTCGGAAGAAGGCGATGGCGGGGAACGTGGAATTTCGCCGGAGAAGTGACCGGCCGGTGACGGTGAAATGGTCCTTGTCCAAGTGGATATGGCTGCTGATATAAAAGGTGGTTTTCGGTGTTTTCGTTTTTTTCTTTTCTCATTTTCCTGTTCTTCTAATTAAAATGACACCGAAAATAAGATCGTGGTTTCAAAAAGATTAATTGACTTTTGTGCTAAGCAAAAATTTAAATAATATAAAAATATTTACTGTTATTTACATTTATAAAAGGGGGTTGAAGTATGCATAATATAATTTAGAAACAATATAAAATCGTAGTCAATTATATATCTATCAAATGATTCCCGCAATATTGCATCACATCTTAACACATTAAAAAGGTTTTGCAATGCAAATACATTTATTTATGAAAATACATTTATCGACCAATTTTATATCTGTCTTATAACAATCAATGAATGTATATATCATCTTTCATTTCTAAAAATGAAACTTAAATTATTAATTTTTTAATGGAAAAAAGATGGATGTAGTGGACATACTGATTTATAAATTCAGATATGTTTTTACCATGGTTGTAGCAATAGAATACTCTCAAAACATTTTTAATAAAGTATTTGATTCGCGGATCACCTTGATTTCATTTCCCACTTTAACATATATATATATATATATATATATATATTTGTCCTGGTGTCTAATCCAGTTCCACGTCGCAGAGATTTTTAATAAAAATATTCTGCATTCACAAAAATTCAAACTCAAAATCTTATTTAAATTATAATAAATACTACTTTACCATAATCATTTTAACATATGTTGTAAAGAAAAGAAAAAAATTGAATATATGAATTTTGTACCAAGTGGATACAAATAAACTCAATTTAATAACATAAATCATTTGTAAGAAAAAATCAGGATCGAGAGCGGCTAAAACAAATAAAAAATTAACTAACAAATTTATTGAAACTCCAACTTTTCTCGGAAAAAAATTTCTTCTTGTTTTTTAGCAGAATCGTTTTCCCTGGTTTTGTGTCTTATATACTAATTCCACTTACAAAGGCTTAGAAATAACTTATGCTAATGAAGAGGGAAATTTTATTGAGGGATATTTGTAAAATTAATTTGTTTAATAATCTTCAATATTTGTTGAATAATTTTATACCAAGTCAATTTTAATTTTAATATGTGTTTATTCGTCGGAATAATGTCAAACAGAGGACTATTAAGGATAAGGCAAAAGAGAATTGCATAATATATGATGATGTTTAATCTTGTCGGGCCACTATGTAACGCCCCCAAATCGCACCCCACCGCGTGACAGAATACACTTCGGGAACGCTACGGATCATCCTTAAGAAGAAAGAGAGTAACATCATGAAATGCGGAAGACTGATAACTGACTTCATAGGAGTCCAAAGGAAAACTAATACATCAAGTAATAAAAAGAAAGGAAAAAGCTATCATCATCTAAAGGATTTAATAACCATGTGCAGCTACATACGAGCTCGATCCGTCACCGTTGGCCACCATCATCATTAATACCTTGGCCTGCATTTAAGAACATGCAAGGGGAACCTTCCTATGAGTTTTACAACTCAGTATGGAAGTAAGATAAATAACGTCATAAGATCATGATACTAAACATGAATCATAAAGAGTAATCATAAGATAACATCATCAACTGATAGGAAAGTAAATCATGATCATAATATGAAAGTGAAAGCATGTAAGAGGACATATGAATAAGTGATCATATAGAGTCATCATAAGGAAGGCATAAGCCAAACATCATAAGAAAAATTCTTTATTCATATGTGTTCATCTTCTTCATCATCTTATTATTCATCTTTGACTTATTGGGGGTATATTTCAACCCACGGAGTCTGCCAGTCCAGCCCATAACTAATCGTAGTCAGCCCATAACTGACCATAGTCAGCCCATAACTATCCGATGACAATCCATAATCTGGTCGTCACCAGTCCATCATAAAAGAGCTCTCCATTTAACGTTTTACGTCTTTTATCTTATATCTTTTAATTAATCAAATTTCATCTTGATAAGAACTTTAAATCATGATAAAAGACAGGATCATGGAGAGTAAATCAAGGGCACAAGTGTAATAATCATCATCATTAGGATATGAAATAGGGAACATAATTAGGGATCCAAACATCATAGACTTGGCTTAATCAAGGTCGGAACCCGGGCCGAGTAGGGAAAATTTTGGGCCGAATTTAAGGTCATCATCTTCGGAACAATCAGAGCAAAGCCCGGGCCGGGTTCGGGTTACACCCGAGCCGGGTCGGTTCATCATCGAGTCGGGATGACCGTCGTGCCCGACTATCCTGGGAACGCAGAATTCGGTCCGGGTCATCTTCAACTCGGGCCGGGTTCGTCCGTTTGCAGAGCTCGGCGAGCGTCGGCAACGGTAGATCCGAGCCGAGTTCCTCCGAACTCGGTCCGGCGAAGGACCTATCCGGGCCGGGTTTCGGTGAACCAGGGCCGGGTTCTTCTTTTGCAGAAATCACGCAGACGCGCAGTTTGCGTTCCTATCATCTTCTCCGACGGTGGCTGGTACAGAACGACATCATAGAGCATCATATAGTAACGAAGAACTACTTAGGACATGCTTCAAGTCTAAAATCAGAATTTTATTACGAATCTATCCTAGTTCCATATCTCGAAGTTTTTTCCAAGGAACTTTACTACTGTCCTCTTCTTCCTCTTTCTCTGCCCGCTCCTCTTTGTCCAGATGTGCGTCCCGCGTCGTCCACGTCCTCCAGTGTGTCCCTTGTATAGCGGCGGCCGCCAGGGACAAGAGAGGACAAAAAGGCGCATGTAGAGGAGGAATTAGGGTCAGCTTCGTGAGGATACGAAAAGGGGTTTTTGGTTTGATTTGTCCTCTTATTTATAGGGGAGAAATTTGAGTTTGGTTGGAAACCAATTCTTCTTAAAATCTGATCTCATATTGTATCTTTTTCTTATTTGTTTTATCTTCCTTTTCTTTTCCTTTTATTTCTTTTATTTTCCCCAATTAAATCTTTGGCGTTAGACACTATCACGAGCTTGTCTGTAGATCAACATATTCCACTTTAAAGGACAGTGATGTATTTTTACTGTAGATGTACATTGATTCGTAATAAGAAAATGTTGATACGATAAAGGATACAAAGATCATTTTATTAAATTTATTCTTTGTTTTTTGCTGTCAAACCAAAAGGTATACCATAATAATAATTTTAAATTTTTAATCACTACTAGAATAAGATTTTAACAACCAAAACACAAATAAGATTAACCAGATAGAATATCATATTACTTGGAATATATCCACTTATTCCATTCACTAATATTCTTAATTCAAACGGCCTCAAGTTACAAGATTACTGAGTTATATAATAAGAAATATAAAACTAATTTATAACATATAAATAAAAAGTTATATGTTAAAAAGTTAAAACCTATAATCAAACATATAAATAAAATATTAAAATCTGACGATTTAAATAAAGAAATATTAAAATAATGAAGCATCATAAGAAAATAAGATAAATTACCTTACTAGGGGTAGAAGGTGATTGTCTAGTCCTTTGTTGAGTAATTTGCAATACAAGTGCACGAACACGTTCTTCCATTTCAGCATCACATTTTTAATGCAATCATCTAATTCTTGTTGCACTTCTTCACACACTTCTTCTCTTATACATTGCAAATCATCTTTACTAGCAACATTTGATGAAGGGTCACCCATGTGCTTTGATGTATCATAACTTACATTTATTTACTAGTGATTGAGCATATTTTTCAGCACCAAATCCATATACTCTTTCTTTTGTTGGAGCTCCTACGACATCGGTGAGCCTATTTTCTTTTGCGGCCTCCAATTTTTGTTGCACTCATTTTCCATTCACAAATCAACCATGCCATTCCAAATATCTCCTCTCATCCATGATGGTCCAAAACCTTTGGTTTCATTTATATGCATCTTATTATTTCTCTTCATCACATGACATCTTGCATGATATAGTGTGGGAGACATTTCTTAATAAATATTTTCTTAATGAGAATGTACGATTGCTACCACACATATCTCACTTGAAAATTATCAAATTAACGAAATACATTATAAAAGTTTCTTGCATACAAATCACATTATTGACCTTGATTATTAAATATTACCTTACATGCATTCCACATCCTTTCACGAGTTTTTTGCGGCACTTTTTTCAATATGTACAGGTAGTTTGCGTAAAATCTTCACAATCATACCAATTGTCCGAGTAATTGAATAAGGAATAAAACTACATGATACAATAAAAAACAAATCATTAGATGTACAAATATCAAACATAAGTATAAAAAATTTAAAACATAGCACAATACTGAAGAAATTAACTTGTCACAATTCCGTGTTATAATATTTCAATTAGCTTGACTATTAGGTGCATCCATGCCATGATTTACACCCCTTATTCTTGATGACATCGTGGTATCATCAAAATTAGCTCATACTTGATCTTCATTGTCGATTTGGATAGTTTGATCTTTAGTTAATTGTGATGATATTGAAGCAATCACATTTTGAGAAGTTGAACTTGTGAAATCCCTGTCATAATTTACCTCATTAGCTCTTCAATTACATGTAATAAACTTGTTGGGCTTATTCTGCAATTTATTTCATATATATCACCATACTTCTCCAAAATGAAAATAAAAATGCATAATTACATATGTTAACAAGTAACTTTTGAACAATGATATAAACCTCAAACATAGACTAACAACACCACATCTTTGTTACTTAAAAAGATAAAGTAATATAACATATAAAAAGTTCTTAAAGAAATCAAGCATAGTAACAAATAATGATTATGTCATTCATAGCACAACAATATAGATTAACAACACCACATCATTATTACTTAAAAAGATAAACTAATATAACATATAAAAAGTCATTAAAAAAATAAAGCATAATAACAAATAATGATTATGATCTTTCTAGTTCATAGCATAATAGCATAGACTAATAACACCACATCATTATTACTTAAAAAGATAAAGTAATATAACATATAAAAAAGTTATTAAAGAAATAAAGCATAATAACAAATAATGATTATGGTCTTCTCATTCGTAGCACAACAATATAATGTCTTGCATTCCAACAAATTTGTACAATCTCTCACATAAAATTTAAAAAATAACAAGTAACAAATGACTTGTCATTTAAGTAAAAATTTACTAAAATTAAATAAAAATGAATTTTCACAATAAAGAAGAACATCACCGGAAGAGAGAGACGGAGGAGGAAAGCATATGTAGAAAGTTGAGCTACACGAGACACATTTCTATTCAATTGTAAAATGAATATAACTAATTTAGCCACTATTAAAAACCTGTTTATACTAAAATTGGACTGATACGAGATGATTAAACCAATACTAATGTTGTTACAAGGTAAAAGATAGTTATAAAACTATTAACAATCGAGCGACAATTCCTCCTCCTTCCATGACGACGAGTCATAATATTCGACCACGTGAAGTGCTTCAACATATTTGTTTACACCCAGTATAATGTATTTCGAGGCCATGGATGATGAGTAATTTCTTTCGTTGTTTTGAATTTATGAGGGTATTGACAATGGCATTGAACTATAAGAATTCTTTTTCTTATTGGTATGAAAATTGTAGGTGTAGATTGAGAATTCTCCACAAGAAGTTACGACGTCTTATCTTTATTTAACATTTGTTGTGTAATATTCTCAAAAATAACATAAAAGAAAAATAAATAAAAGAAACTTATAATCAAGAAAAAGGAAGAGTTCTATTTAGTTAGAGTACTACCATTGGAAATACTCATATGTGAAGTATATGTCAAATATAATGCAAAGTTACTTTAATTTTCTATTTAAATTAAGTTTGCTTATAACCAAAGCAAGATCTTTGATGTCTCATGTTTGTGATAGAATTAATGCTAACCTTAGTCCTTCATTCTTATTTTGAAGATAACCAAAAATGGATTAAAATAAAAACAAAAGGATAATTATGGGTCAATATTCCTAACAATAATAAAATAAAAAATTTCATGCCTAATTTCTATTTTTGTATTTTTTCTGTGATAAAATATTAACTATAATTTATTTTTTTCTAAAGATTATTTTTTAATAAACAATGCTAAGTTACATATAGAAATACTATTTTCTACTTAAAATTAAGTTTCATTATGGATCTTTTTTTTTGTTGCCAGGCCCCGTGTCTGGGAAGCAATGCTGATGATCCAACTCGCACGGCATTAAGGATTATATGCATTGTCCATAGGTTAGCAGTCGACCATCATCGAATCCAATTAATCCGGTAAGATCACCTCTCATGTGTCTAACAATGATAGGTGAGACTTTTAACAAGAATTTTTCGCACTCACATAGACTTATACTCGAGATTTCATTTGATAAAAACATGTAATTTACTTTATTATATATTCCTTTTTAGAAAGAACTTGTTTGACTTAAAGATAAAATGCATAAACATCAATCAACTACCACTACAAGAAAACATAGCTTGTGACAACTTTTTTGTGTCGAAATAATTCTGTCACAATATATGATAGACTTGTGAGAAATTTATGACCGATATGAATTTGACATTTTAGTAACTGATATGTGACGATAATATTTGTCACAAGGTCATTCGTATAAAATCTATCTTTGTGATGATTTTGTGAAAGCTAGCTTAGTTAAAATAACAGTTGCTCAAAAGTGATTAATATAAAAGCGTCACAATATATTTATCACATTATGGTCACATTTATTTATTTTATCTATGGTCACAACATTATGACAAACATATCTTTTCTCTTTAATCTATTAAATATTTCTATTGTAATACAAAATAAATAAAGAATTTATCCAACCTTACTTAAGGCAAACAAAAGTACTTTTCATCTCTCCAGCTAATTTTTTTGTTCCTCTCTTACTTTTCTCTTGTGGATGTTCTCTCATTTCAATGTTTCTCATTCTCAATCTTCTTTTTTTTTACTTCATTAAAAAGCTAGTTATTAGAGCCTTGATGACCGCCCGTTGCAAGCGCCAAGTCTGCAACAATTTTGACGCAAGGCTGCATGCGACAGGAGCCCTACATTCGATGCAGGGCTGCTATGTCCATTGCCCTTCATCCTGCGCGAGGCTGCAGACGCAACAACCCTACATCCTACGTGCGCAGGACTGCATCAGGGCTACAGACGTCTGCAGTCCCTGACGCAAGGTTGTTCCTGCAACACAACCCTACTTTGCCCTAGGGCTGCTTTTCTATTTGTTTTAATTTTTTATAAATTCATATTTATTTAAAAAATAGAATATTTGGAGCTCTTGATTTCTTAACATGGTACTAGATTCAAGTTCTCTTTCTTCTTCTTGAACTCCTCTCGCAGTGAGTCATTAGCATCTTAGTTGCCATCAGTTGTTGGAAGTCGCCTCTTCGTGAAGGTCACTATCGGTTGTGTTTCCATCTACTACAATGTCACACGTGAGCCTAGGAGACATCAAGATCGCGACCGATGATGCAAATCACGGCCGAGCTCGTATGCTCTCTGTCGACATCGAGATTGTGATTTAGAGCTCGATCAGAACTTCTTTATTTCAACCTGATTCATCAATGGTCGGCGCACAAGGTCGTTCATCCTTTCTTCTTCCAACTTTAATTTCTCTTCCTCAGTTTCTGTTATCGATGATCGAAACCACCGACGGTTTTGACCGTCGGTAACGATTACCGACGGTTCAAACCGTCGGTAAAATAAAAAATAAATATTATATATAACTAAATATATTTTCGACGGTCACAACCGTCGGTAATTATAAAAATATTTAATATTTACGATTTCGACGGTCAAAACCGTCGGTAATTAAAATTTCGTTATCCTGGTTTTTTTCCCATTTTCCCGCTTTCTTTCCACTTTTTCCCTTTATATCTCGCTTTCTACTCTATTTTCTTGTAGCAAGCGATCGGATTCTTTGCCAATTGAGTCATTCATCAGTTATTCTTCGATGGTTCTTCTTTAGGTTGTGCATTCTTCAATTGTTATTCTCTATTTCTCCTTCTTTGTTGATTGAATCTCAGGTCAGTTGTTGGAGTCTCAACTTTTTTCTATGACAATGATTATTGTCGTCCACCTTTGGAGCCTCATCTCCATTGCCACTGGCGTCGCTGTCGTCATATTGGTGTAACTGCTCGCATATGACTAGCTCAACGGATACCTCACCACTTCACACAATTTGCTTTAGTACTTTTGTTTTGTTATAACTAATAATTGACCATGTATTCAGGCATGGTGATATATAAGTACTTGTAGGCAAATGTTGAATTATGTGGAAAACATGTGATTTAATATGGTATTAGAACATTAATGTCTAACGACATAGATTTTGATAATATCTTTTTCCTCACAAAAAAAGAAAGAAACTCTACTAGCAGTTCTACCCTACTTGTTTTATTTTGTTGGCTCTTGGATGCAACAATCTCTCCAAGAAAAGATCTTTGATAATCCCTGCCTCATAAGTATCTTGCAATGGCTTCCTCTTCCTCCTCATGGTGTAACAGCTCTCTCTCTCTCTCTCTCTCTCTCTGATGTTGTGCTCCTATGTTGCTTCTATAACCCACTAATGCATGCAAAGTTCAACATATATTTAGTATTGCATTTAACCTCATTTCGAATCATTTTTTAGTAGCATGCATCATTCTATGGGCTTATTTACATTAATTTTATAAAAATAAAAATCTACCCAAATGTTGTATTTTATTTTCTAGGAAGCAAGAAAATTGAATTATGAAGTCAACTGAGAAAATCGAAGTTCAAACGGAGTCAGAAAGTGCGTGTAGTGCTGAGATGGCTGTCATGGGCCGTGAAGAACATTTCACGGGACGTGAACAACGCCGTAAAACTCAGTAATGTGTCGTTAAAATACATTTTTTCATGCCCAAAAAAGTGCCCGAGACATAGGCTGTGAAGATGGTTTCACGGTCCGTAAAATCCATTGTTTTAACACTGTAAGGGCCGTGAAAACTATATAACAGGCCGTGAAAATCCATTTCTAACTCGATTCGGACTCTGTTTAGGCCGTTAAATCATCATAACAACCCATGATGAAGTCTAGATTCAAGTTTTGGATGGATTTTTTTGAAGAATTTCAATTGCACAAGGATTCCTACTCATATTATATGATCCCATGATGATTTGAAAACATATTATGATCTAAATTTCGGAGTTTGACAAGGCCAAAATTTCATAATCAATTCATATCCAAAATTTCCTTATTTCAAATAGAAAAGATTTCTATTTTGTCTCCAATCACATGGAAACATGAACCCCTATAAATAGAGGCATTCTACCATCTGGAGACAGGATTCAGAAGGCTCACTGAGAAAATTTCTACACGATTAACTTTAGAAGAGGATCGGGTAGCAATTCATCGGTGTTCTTGAGAGTATTCTCTGTTCTATTTCATGTTGGGATGATCTTATTCTTAATTGATATATTATTCTATTGTAATTCGGATAATTTTGTTTTATTTCTGTTTAAGACTTGTGTAATAATTTTAATCGTTAAAGACAAACTGTTAAACCTTATTTCATAATCGATTATAATTCAGTTTTCTTTTGAATATGCATGCTATTATTAATGCTTTTTCATAGATTAATTTCCTTCTATAGTTAGCTATCATCCTTGTAGGAGTAGTTATTTTTTATTATATGATTTCTGTCGAATTGATTCTTGACTTTTAGTTGTGTGGTCTATTAATCATTACCATGTTATGTGTGATAATAATTTAGAGACTACATTTTAATGCATCTTAATTTTAAGTTTGATTAGATTATGATCCATGACGTAGTAGTTTTAATCTAATTTGAATTAAGATAGGTTGATTAATTCTAGACGAAAATCAGTAATTTGAGTAGACTATAATATGTCGTTAGAAACTAACTTATAATATTTGGTTAATTCAGTTTGTCTACAGTTTCTTTTATCATCCTAAGCATCAATAGATTTAGATTAATTTAGTTTTAGTCTTTATTTTTTTTGTTATTTTATTTTCTGCAACTCCTTTTTACCCAAAACCATGTTGTCTCCTATTGGCCGCTGAAATTAGTTTAATTAAGTTAATTCATCGTGGGTTGGACACTCTAGTCTTACACTTTATTACTTGAGCGACTAGTGTACTTGCTAGCATTTAATTTCTATCAATTATCGCATCAAGTTTTTGGTGTCGTTGCCGGGGAATTATTCTTTACTTACTACGCTTATTTTATATTACTTTGAGACTTTACTTTTCTTTTGCTTTCACTTGTTCTTTTAGTTGTGTAAAGTTTTCAGGTTTACATCTTTCATACACGACTTAACTATCACACTCATATCAATGGGAAAGAAGAAAACGTACACCAATCAACAAATTGAGGAAGATAACGCTGCTGTCCAACAATATAAACTTCACAATGATGAAACAACATGTCATAACAACATGATGATGCCTCAACAAATATATTATGAAGACTTCTCTTTGGACTCAGAAGCCATCATCACAAGGAAGTTAAATCCCTTGTCGAAACAACTCTCCAAGCAATCATATCAACTCAAAAATTTGGAGAGTCAATTTTTAAATTTGCGACATCGAAGTAAGGAAACACAAGAGGATGTCACATCACTTATCAATTCGAATCCTTCAGTTGAGCCAAAAATTGATCTCGAAGGGATGATGGGTCAACTTATTACAATAATTGAAAGAAAACTACAAGCACAAGGCTTACATATCCAAAACTTGGCAGCACAATTGACTCAAATTCAGAAGCAAATTGAAGTGGATGATTCGATTCGGTTATTTGACATGGAGCTTAAATTTGATGCCTTGGAAGCAAAGTTACATGCATTAGACTGTCAAGTTGTACAATTGACTTCTCTAAATTCTAATACACCAAAGAAAATCGACGAAAGCCCATCGATCATCATATGCCCATGCCACCATCAAGATTCATATCAAAGAATAGGGCATCCAAGAACAAAGACTTCAGCAAGGACAACAACTACGTATTGGTGTATCACGGAGACGAGCGAATACATCTTTGAAAATGGACAAGTTCGAAGGAGGAACTGGCCTTCGGAAGTCCTCACTTCTCAAACTTCATCTCCACCACCAACACCGTCACATCAACTTCCACTGCCACATCTTCACAAATTCAAAAATTACAAAGGGGAGAAAGCACATCACCGACTTCAATAAAGACATCTCCGACTACAACACAATAGTGGCAAATCAAAGGAAAATAAAGAAGCACATCACCGACGCTGAAGACTCCAATCAAATCAGTCCAGTGGAGAATCAAGAATCATCCTACTATCCACGACAATAAGCAACACAAGAACATTGTTGTACTTGAAGAACCTCCACCACGGGATGACACAAGGCTGGAGACATTGGGCGTCATCCACCACTACACGTGCTGAGCCTCACCACATCGAACGTTCATAATCACATCAAATAACACTACAAGAAAATTGGTGATTAGCGACCCAACATACGCGACGCTAGGGAGACGCTATTACGTGTCCGTTGCGAAGAGCGTCTCATTAGTGTCCAACTAGCTCCGCAAAAAGGGGACGCTGAAAATCGGTAGCTAGTGGCGTCGCAGTAGAGTCAAAGAAAATGAGACGCCACTAGCGTCACGTGTTGACACTATCTCGACGTTATTAAGACGCATGGTTTTCGACTGTGGGTACAAGATGTGCGTCAGTAAATCGACGCCCAAGGGGGCTATCTATGAGGCGCTATGCTGGCTTCCACGAGTCACTATTTTAGGCGCTAGGAAGGCGCTGAAGTGATGGTGTACGTGTCGCCAATGAGATGCGAATATGACGCTAAGTACGATATATTTAACTTAGCGTCGACGGCCCTTGCGACGCAAATGAGACGCTATGGCATCGCTAATTGAACATTTTTTTACCCATTCCAGCCTCATTTTTTCCCTTCCCGCACCATACAGTTTATAATGCATCTCAAAATGCATTGATATTCATCACAAGCAATATAAAAGCATCACAAGCAATATAAAAGCATCATAGGCATAATATATAACATAAGAATATGAAAAGTAATAAACCAAACTAACAAATTATATGTATATCTAAGTCTATAAGTAACAAAAGCGTAGTTTGTTTTCTATCTTAGGTTTGGAAGTTATTGTTATCATTCCGAACGTTCGACCTAAACGTGCTCGGTCCATGGCCTCGCGGGGATGGATTCTGCGTTGGGATCAATCCCTGAATCATTTGCAATAGCGGAGCCAATTGCTGTGACACCTGTTGCGACACCTACTACGACATCTGCTGCGATATCTGCGCCGATAACTGTTGCGATAGCTGTTGTGATAACTATGTCATATCATGTGCAGCGGATGAGCTCAGAGCAGATGCACCTCCTGCATATCCTCCGATCCTCCTAGGTATCTGAGCGGCTGTGCCGAGGCCACGCAAGTATCCCCTCATGTCGTGCCAGCCACCTCCTCCCAAACAGTCGGGTCCTCTACGAAATAGAAAAATTTTACAATCATATAATATATAAATTATATATCAAGAAACATATAAATTAAAAACATGACAAAACTAACGAAGAAACATTACTTGGTGGCTGAGTACTCGGATCATCTCCATACTTTTCAGCCATTTTCGCATCATCCTATAAAATTTAAACATTTTGTATTTAAAAAATAGTACACTAACAGCAACAACCAAATGACCATGTCATGAGACTTACCAGAAGCCTACGAGTAGTGGGCATGACTAGGTCATTTGTCTTCCGACTCTTATGCGTGGCCTCATAGACCACATGAAAGTCTACGGAAACACCTTCTTTCTCCTCCTACAATAAAGTTTCAAATTTGATAACATAAGTATAAGTCAAAAGTTTGATAAATTGAATTTATATGTAAATTACCATGCACCGTCGATGCTCGTCAAATCGCATCGATCCCCCTATGTGGATGTGATCTCGTCAAATTGCTCAAGACATAAGTAGCTTTTGGCTTTTTGCATTTACCATTTTGAAGATGAATGATATCTAAATCTGGTCTTTTGCATATTAATTTCATGTCTACGTGAGCCTGTATGCTATCTTTTGTTCTTTATTTAATATCCATAATAGTGTTGAAGATGTTGTCAAATACGTTCTTCTCCACATGCATGACGTCTAAGTTATGACGTACCAAGTTTGAAGACCAGTAAGGCAACTCCCAAAAAATACTTCTTTTCTCTCAATTATGTTAACTTCCAAATCCAATTTGCTTGTAACTACCGGCCTTCAGTCCGAATGAGACTTCACTAAGTTGTTTACTTGCCCTAGCAATTTTTGTCCCGTCAAATTAGTTGGAGACAAAGTGTTCTCGGATGTATTCTTTTTAAATGAGTTTCGATCACGACGCATCGAATTCTCCAATGGCAAAAACATCCTATGACAATTAAACTAGCAAACTTTCCTATAGTTTTTCAAATAAAATGATTTCGTATTCTTTCCACATATGGGACAAGCAAGTTTTCCTTTTGTGCTCCAACCACTGAACATTCCATATGCCGAAAAATCACTTATGATTCACATTAATGTGGCTCTCATAATGAAATTTTGCTTTTTAGATTTGTCATTGGTAATCACGCCATCCTCCCACAACATCTTGAGTTCATCAATCAAAGGTCTTAAGTAAACATCTAAACTTTTACTAGGAGATCGAGGACCCGGGATCATACAGGTAAGCAATATATTCTCTCGTCTCATACACATGCTTGGACGAAAATTATAAAGTGTCACAAAAATTGGCCAACATGAATAAGCAGTACTTGATGAGCCAAATGGGTTGAAGCCATCGGTGCAAAGTCCTAATCTAACATTGCGTGATTCTACAGAAAAAGTCGGATGAAGTGCATCAAATCGTCTCCATGCCTTCACATCCGAAGGATGTGTAATTGAATTTTGATCTTCATGTGCCCCTTCTCTGTGCCACCTCATAAATGATGCAGTTTTTTCAGAAAGAAACAGTCGTTGTAATTTTGGAACAATCGAAAAGTCTAAATATTGCATTTGCCACATTTGCCACATCTTGGAACAATAGGAAAGTATCTAAATATTGTAATAAATGATGTAGTTCATAAATGATGAGAATTCTTTTTCGGCTTGAATATGGGCTCGCCACAAATAGAAAACTCATAAGTGAGTTGTTTTCCTTGTAGTACAACATGCAATGATTGCGGCATGCATCAATCTTCTGATATTCCAAACCTAAATCTCTCATCAATCGTTTGCACTTGTAAAAATGTCCCAGTAATTTCTCTGAAGATGGAAGCATACTCTTAATAATGGCAAACATCCGATCAAAACAACTTTCGCTCATATTAAATTCTGATTTTAAGTTCATTAGTTGTGCCACTGCAGAAAGAGTAGTTTGCTTCATGCATCCATTCCCTAAAGGCTCATCTGCTTCTTCGAGAAAATTATAAAACTTAGAAGCTGAAGGATTCGGATCTTCTTCAATCAATGTTTTGCCAACATTTTCTCGTAACATTGCATCTCGTATCATGTCCCTGTACGGATTGCTCGAGTCGCCCACAACGGTATCTACATTACTAGTTTCTTTAGCCCATCTTTCTTCGCCATGAAAGAACCAATTGGTGTATGTAAGTAAGAAACCGTTGTAATATAAATCCTTCTGCACATCATATCTTACTTTCCACTGATAACATTTGCACTTCCGGCATGGACATAAGATTCTCCATATGAAGAAGCAACACCTTTATTTTGATATGCCACATTTATGAATTCATCAACACCATCCTTATATTCTTCAGTGATAACGCTATGTTTATCCTTCCAATGACGAATCCAATTACGATCTGGCTTTATCATTTCTGTAACGGACAACATTAAGCCATATGTCAATAAATTCGTGTATTTGAAACGTGTGATTTTGAACTTACGAAATCCAAAATCACATGTTTCAAATACTTCATCGTCGAATCATAATCTCATTTTATCACAAAAAATGTGGAAGTATTTCCTTAGTAAAATTTATGAGAACATGATCAAAAAAAGGTTCTAGAATTATGAAAAAAATAGTTTAACTTAACATGCATTACTAACTTAGTACATCCTTAGTAACTAACTTAACAACAATAGTTTCAAACAATTAAGTAGTATTTAACTTAACATGCATTACTAACTAACTTAACAACAAAACAATCAAGTAATTAAGTAATATTTAACTTAACATGCATTAGTTCATAACTTTCAAGTAATTAAGTAGTATTTAACTTAACATGCATTACTAATTAACTTAACAGAATCAAGTAATTAAGTAATATTTAACTTAACATGCATTAGTTCATAACTTCCAAGTAATTAAGTAGTATTTAACTTCATGCATTAATAATTAACTTAACATACATGGTGGCGGGCTAGTACCTTCTTAATCGGTGAGGGATGGCGGTGGACAGCGGTGGAGGAAAGCGGTAGGCGATGGCCGATGGGCGGACGGGGCAGAGGGCAGAGGAGGAGGAGGCGGAGGCGGACGTCGGCGCGGTGGCGGAGGGCGGTGGAGGAGGCGGATCAGGCGGCGGTGGAGGGCGGTGGCGGGGCACGGTGGAGGAGGCGGTGGCGGAGAGCGGTGGAGGAGGCGGAGGCGGCGGTGGAGGGCGACAGAGGGGCGCGGTGGAGGTGGCAGACCGGCACGGCGGAGGAGGCAGTGGAGTAGGCGGAGGGGCGCGGTGGAGGAGGCGGAGGCGGAGGGCGGACGTCAGAAGGGGGGCGGTGGAGGCGGAGGGGCGCGGTGGAGGAGGAGGCGGCGGTGGAGGCGGAGGGCCGCAGAGGCGGACGTCAGCGCGGTGGAGGAGGCAGACGTCGGCGCGGTGGACGTCGGGTGTCGGGCGTCGGAGGTCGGGCATCGGAGGTCGGGCGTCGGGCGTAGGTCGGACGAAGAAGAGTAAAACAGTAAAAGTGAAAACAAAGAAGAGGGGTTAGGGATTTAAGTAAATTTTTTAGCGTCGCCCAAAAATGCGACGCTACGTAGTCGCCATGTAAGCGCCGACTCTATCAAAATTCGGCTAGTGCGGCACTATGGCGAAGCTAAGAGTAAAAAAAGACAGAACATTGGATCATGCCACATTACTTATTTTATTCCAGTCTACGGGATCTTACAGAGCCTGTTCATGCATGACATAATTCAAGTATGATCATGAATCTAGGAACTTTTGCTTGCATTGTATCATTTGGTCTACGTACCAGAACTGATAACATTCGAGATTATGCAGGATTGTACACGATCGCTAAGCTAACGTAGCGACACTATAGCATCATATGGGCGTCTCCATAGATGTGGCGTCCCAAAAATGCGATGCCATTGAGACGCGCATTAAAAGTCTTTTTCAATTTTTTTTAGTATGTAATAAGAAATTTTATTTATCAATATAGCATCTCATCGCATTGTTCCCATTCTAATTATTTTATTTCCTACCGACAATCTATCATGTATGTATATAAAATTATAAATCTAAATGTATATGTGTCTATAACAAAATTATGTGTGTATATATATATACCTATAATATATGAGTATGTATATGTCTACGTGTGGGAGATTAAGTATTATAAATCTACCATGTATGTATGTCTATATGTATTATAAATATATATGTGTATGTATACGTCTATACATGTGCGAGTCATATAACGTGTATATGTATATGTATTCAAAGTGAATATATGTGTATATGTTTATATGTGTGAGCTTAAGTGATAATAATATTTATATATGTACTTATTATATATAAGCATAAGTATATACGCGTATTTATATGTCTAATGTGCCCGATTAAGCGAGGGGGATAAGAAGTTGGCTAAGGAGGCGCAATACAAACGCTATTGAGTCTCTAGGTACTTTTAGCGACCACGTAGCGCCGAACTAGCGTCTAATACCTTGTGGCGTCTCAATAGTGCGACGCTACAGAGACGTCAATAGTGTCACCATGACGTCGACAACACCTGCGGCTCTAGTTAGATGCGAAAGTGACACTATTGAGTCTCCACCGTGATGCTAAAATGGGATAATTTGTAGCAAATTACTCTCTTAATTCAACCACCGTAATTTCATGTATATATAACATAAAATGGGATTAAGTGTATATATTTAGTATGTATAGATAACATAAGTAATGTAGGTAACAAATTATATATTTAGGAACACTCTTATCATGTAAAAATACATATACATATATATATATAATCGTGTAATACATATATATAATATGGATACTCATGTACGAATACATTTATATGTTGATAATACTAATATAATAATAATACTAATATAATATTTAATTAATTTATTGATTAACATATAGTATATATAATATATAGGGTTTAGGTTTTAAATATAAAACAAATAGCGATATAAATATAGATAACCTAAGAATACTTGTCAAGTGATCACATTAGCGTCGCGTAAGCATGTGACGCCAGATAGCGTCTCTTTAGAGGCGCAAACCTTGAGACGCGAGAGTAGCATTGTGCGTTGTCGATGCGAGACCGGCGTTAGGTTCTCCCACACTTTTTCGCTCCGCGGCGCGCAATAGTAGCATCTACGTAGCGTCTCCATTGCGCCATGTTTAGCGTCTATTTCTTGAATAGCTAAGAACACGCTAATGAGACGCTATCGAGAGGCAAATAACGTTCCATTTTTGAGACGCAAGGTAGACGCCATAAAGGCACTAGTAACATCTCGATAGCGTAATCCCATTTTGAGACACTACCTTGCATCACCAATAGCCCATTTTTTTGTAGTGTAATCCCGGTGAGATTCTTCCTTAACTGCAAATTCATATATTTATTCTAATTGATTATCTTATATCATTCTTAGCATATGCATGTCAAAGTCAAGCTAATGACTATAAATTAGAACTATTCTCTTACCTTTATCTCTTAATTTAGATTTTAATTTTCATTTGTTTTGATTAGATTTTCTTAATTTACTATCTTAGTTGTTTTATTTTAATTTTCATTATCTTTATTGATCATCCTTTGTAGGTTAAAAAAAAGTGTCATGGGCCGTTATTTACATATTACAAACATTATTTCTATATTTACGGGTCATGCACTATCCATCACGAGAGTCACAGTAATTATTTTTATGAAAATCTCAAATTTGACAGGGCGTTATTAAGTTGTCACGGATCACACAGTAGGTTTAGACTGCATCCTTTTACCCTTTATAGGTCGTTACACGCTCTTCACAGATCAATAAGTAAGTATTCACTATTTATCACGGGTCGTTAGGGTCCTCTCACGAGTCTCACAGAACGTCCATACACTAATACCTGATTCGTCACAAGTCATTATAGGTTTCTCATCTTACAGGTTTCACGGTTTATTAAACAAAGAATCACGGTTTATGAGTCGTTACACATTTTCACGAGTCGTTAGCATAATATCACGGATCTCACAGCGAGTTCAACATTCTACGCACCTAAATATCATGGGCCATTAAATATATCTCACGGGCCGTAAGTGACCTCCGCAGTCCTATCGACCTATATTTTACTCGATTCATGACCTTACACATTTTTACAAGTCATTAAACATTATTTTCACGGGGCGTCATTACTTTTTCACGGGCTGTGAGGAACGCGAGTTGTCTTTCTCGGCAGTTATACCATTCATGTCCATCATTCACACCCCGGGAGATCTTGTTCATGGCCCCTTCTTTTGTATGCAGGTCCGTGACGTTGCTCCTTCATGCCCCATCATCCAAGCAGCACCGGTGCTCCGATCGTCATCCCCGACCACCAGATCAACCTGCGCGATATCCATCAGTGACTAAGGAACCGATGACCTCGGCGCGATCACAGATTCGATGCCAGCGGCTGTATTTTGATCGTTTTGATCTCCTTCCTCGCCGTTGGCAGTTCCTTCACAGAGGCATCGTCCCAGATTTTTGGCATACACAATCCGGCTCCGCCCCGACTCACCACCATGATCTTCATCTCCGACGAAGCCCAGCACCGCCCCTCTTTTCCTATTCGATCGACAATAGCAACAACATCCCCTTTTCTTCTCTCTGATCGACGATAGTAGCAGCACTGTTTCGACCTCCTCTCTGATCAACGATCGATCGATGTCTTTTGCCCATGCTGTCATCACTGAAGCACCATCGCTAGCCCATCGATAGGAATGAAGAAGACAACTGCACAAGGGTCGTGAAACACTTTGAACGGATCGTTAATTTACTGTTTGACATTCTGTGAGGGTTGTTACAACTAAATCACGGCCCATGAAATTCACTTCACGGACTCTTACCTACTTTTCACGATCGTCACCTGCAACCTTACATCATGTTGCCCCGCATTAAGGTCCCGGTTCATCATCACCGACGTACTGAAGAGCCATTAGCTATTGACGAAGGCTCCCCATCTCAGATTAGTTATCCCGAGCTGATCACCATGGAGTTCTTGTGCTCACTAAAGTTTCCGAATGAAGGGCCACTTACGCATTCTAAAGGAGTTCTATGCCTCGACTTTCTGGAATTGAGCAACACATACAATCTATTATAAAGGGTATACTACATCGACAACTTCACTAGATTTGACATTCGAACCATACATTGTCTTCTCTCTATGGCTTCCACATCCATCACTTGGGATATATCAGGTTGTTTCTTTTCAATTCCTCCCTTTATTATTTTTTTATACTCCCTTCTCCGTATTTGATTTTCAACATTGAGGATAGTGTTGAGTTCAAGCTTGGGGGTGTTTGCATTTTCATGCATCATGCCTATCATCTTATATTGCATTACATGCATACATTCTTATCATGTTTTATCTATTATTTGCATAGTTTATTTGCATCATTTAAAAAATCTATAGAAATTAAAAATTTTATATCATTCTTATATGTCTTAATATTTTCTTAGTTTCAAACATTATTCAAGGACATGTTGCTAATTAACGAAATTTGAAGCACTATTGTTTTATCTTTTATCGCCTTAGTATTGGGTATTTGGAATGTGAATGTTGCTAAGTAGAACTATGAATATTCGGACGACGAATTATTGTTCATGCTCTTTTTATTTTTCTTTAGTTTTAATAATAATTGTCTCTTTATTGAACGTTTAAGTGCTTATTGAGATTATAGTAAAAAACATGCAAAAAGATAAAAATGGTTAGTTGAACCCCAACAAAACAAAATAAAGAAGTACAAAAATGTTATCCGGAACCTTGGCGTGTCCGGGTGATTAGATCCATAGGGGATTCTTGCATGACGACCTAAGGGCAACTGCTCTAAGATCTGCCGGTCGAAAGTCCATTACATGGACCACCTTGTGCAATATGGAGAAGCATATAAGTACCAAATCAACAAAAGAAAAAAGTGAATGAAAATATCAAAAGATTAAAGTGAAGAAGTTATAAAGTGAAGAAATTTTAAAGCAAAAATACATAAGCTCAATGCACTTATGTTTTCAACATTGAGACTTTTATTTTATAGACTGTATGTTTTTTGTATGAGCTGAATTTGGATGAGTTTAAATATGTCTAATATTCAGAAATTCTACAAGACTGGGTCATTGCAATGATGGAAACTTTGACGATCGACATATAAAATCTAGTCCTAAGAAAAATAGTTGACTAACAAGGTAGAAGCGTTAATTGACTATTCTTGGTTGGAGCTTCACCTTGAACATTGCTTGAGGACAAGCAAATATTTAAGCTTGGGATAGTTTGATGCATGCAAAATCTAACATCTATTTAGTATTGCATTTAACTTGATTTCGAATCATTTTCTAATAGCACGCATAATTCTATGGGCTTATTTACATTAAAACAACAACAACAACAACAACAACAAAGCCTTATCTCACTAGGTGGAGTCGGATGGGCTTATTTACATTAATTTAACAAAAATGAAAATTTACCAAAATGTTATATTTTATTGTGTAGGAAGTCAAAAAACTTAATTATGAAGCCAATGGAGAAAACTGCGCTCAAATTGGAGTTCAAACAGAGTCAGAAAGTGGAAAACAAAGTAGCTGTGTAGTGTTAAGATGGGCAGTCACAAGCCATGAAGAGCATTTCACAGGCCAAAGAGGTGCCCGAGACGTGGGCCGTGAAGAGGGTTTCACGGGACGTGAAAACCTTGTAATAGGCTGTGAAAACCTATTTCTAATCCGATTCAAACTCTGTTTAGATCGTTAAATCACCGTAACAACTCGTGATGAAGCACAGATTTGAGTTTTGAATGGATTTTTGGAAGATTTCAATGCACACGGATTCCTATTCATACTATATGATCTCAAGATGATTTGAAAATATAGTATAACCCAAATTTTGGAGTTTGACAAGGCCAAATTTTCAGAATCAATTTAAATCCGAATTTTTTTATTTCACATAGAATAGGTTTCCATTTTTTCTCCAATCACACGAAAACCTGAACCATATAAATAGAGGCTTTCTATCACCCATGCTAGGGTCTGCAACCAGAGTTTTAAAGGTAGAACGTGAGATAATTCAGAAGGTTCACCGAGAAAATTTCTGCACGATTGACTCTAGAAAAGGGCCGACCAGCAGTTCATCGTTGTTCCTGAGAGTATTCTCTGTTCTATTTCATGTTGGGATGATATTATGCTTAATTGATATATTATTCTATTTTTTGTAATTAGGATAATTTAGTTTTATTTCTCTTTAAGACTTGTGTAATTGTTTTAATCGCTAAAGACAAACTATTAAATTTTATTTCATAATCGATTATAGTTTAGTTTTCTTTCGAATATGCATGCTATTATTAATGCTTTTTTAGAGATTAATTGTCTTATATAGTTAGCTATCATCCAGGAGTAGTTACTTTTGATTGCATGATTTCTGTGGAATTGATTCTTGACTTTTAAGTCGAAGTATTGCATGTCACAACTTATAAGATCCTTCATGAAATATTAGTTGTGTGGTCTATTAAACATTACCATGATATGTGTGTTAATAGTTTAGAGACTACATTTTAATGCATCTTAATCTCAGGTTTGATTAGATTATGATTCATGACGGAGTAGTCTTAATTTAATTTGAATTAATATAGGTTGATTAATCCTAGACGAAAATTAGTAATTTGAGTAGACTCTAATCCGTCATTAGAAACTAACTTATAATATTTGGTTAATTCAGTTTGTCTACAATTTCTTTTATCATCCTAAACCCTATGCATCAGTAGATTAGATTAATTTAGTTTTAGTCTTTACTTTTCTGTTATTTTACTTTCGGCAACTCTTTTTTACCCAAAATCATGTTGTCTCCAATTAGCCACTGAAATTAGTTTAATTAAGTTAATTTATCGTGGGCTCGACACTCTACTCTTACATTTTATTACTTAAGCGACTAGTACATTTGCTAGCATTTAATTATTATTAATTCTCACATCACCCACCCCCATCGTGCTTGAAGCACTTTTACATTGGAGTAGCATGTATATGCTTCTTTAAAGACCAAATGAAATGCGCATTTCCCTCTTCTTCACTAGTTGTGATCAAAACAACTCCTGGTGAGTTGAGATTATTAAACTTTCCATCCTTACTTTGTGAGCTTATATCTAGCATCTTCTCACTCTTTAATGATTATGCATACTCTCTTCTTGAGTTGAACCATCATTCCAAGTTTTTCCTTATCTGTATCCCATGAGCAACCTTCTCTTTATATTTCTCTCCTATAATCTAATTTATGAAGCACAAGTTAGGGTGAAAATCTTCATCATCTGTGTGAGGCTATTAGTGCATTCACTACAGAAGTCAAGATCGATGAGTTAGAAACTTGGAGGACAAGTATCAACAAGTTATCAACTTCTATCTCTGCTAAATTTGCCTCTTATAATAGAATCTTTCATCACATCAACAATGAAGGAGAATAAGGTGATTAATTGTTGAAGAATATGCGTAAAAATGGCAAGCTTCGATTATTTGGCATCAAGTAGTGATCATCTCACTTAGGGGTATATTGGAGTAATTGTTCGCATATGACCAGCTCAACGAACACCTCACCACTTCACACAATTTACTCTATTATTTTTGCTTTGTTATAACCAATAACTAATCATGTATTCATGCATGGTGATATATAAGTAGTTGTAGGCAAATGTTGAATTGTGTGGAAAACATGTGATTTATTACGTCGGAATTGCCCTTTGGGTCTTTGATTGGAGCTTAACTTTTGTTGTTGCCAGTGCCTTATTTCGTTGGAGTTCGCTTTCAGTGGCGATAGTCGAATCGGAGCTTAGCCTTTGCTTTTTTGACGACAAACATCACAAAAGCTCAAGCACAAGTCTTAACATGTTATAGAGCTGTTTGGCGGATTTGCATGGCCGACTCTGGAAGCATTTTTGCAAGTGTTCAACAAAATGCTTTCTCTTCTTTGGAACCTTGACAAGTTGTTCTACCGCCCACATCCCAGTTCTTCAAGTTGCCTCCATTCAATTTCTTCTTGGCATCAGCTTGAGCGGCATGTTGATGCATATCACGTCATCAAGCATTGTCACTCATCGTCATGGAAGGAGTTGTCGCTTGACTGTTATTAGTTATAGAGTTATTTACCTTGTAACAACATAGTAACAGTTTAATCATCTCATATTAGTCCATTTTTACTATGATAAGTTGTATCCATTTATACTTGAATAGAAGCGTGTCTTCTGCAACTCAACTCTCTTCTTCCTCGTCTCTCTTCCGCTTTCCTCCTTTGTCTCTCTTTTTCGATGATGTCCACTCAATCACCTCGGATCAGTCAGTTCGGGGGCAACCATTTTGAGCTCTCGATTTTTTAGAAGAGAGTTAAGCAAAAATTGTTACTTATCCTTTTAGAACCCATGCATCAGCTATTACATGTGTAACTTTGTTCATGGTCAAAGCAACCATTCTCAAAGGGACCGTTTGGCAATCAGATTCCAATTGAATAGTTGAATTAAGAAATTAGTTCAGAGTGTGTTTGGATGGAGTGAAATTTGACGATGAGGAATAAGGTAGTTGATGTGATAGAAAAAAAGAATGTGATGGGTTAAATTTAGTGGGTGGTTGAATTAAAAATATGCAATATAAATATAGATTATAAAATTGTTAAAAATTAAAATACGTAATATATATTAAAAAATTATGACAAAAATTTTGTTAAAATGCACATCATCCTAGCCTTTACATTGTTTTATAAAATGCAAAATAAAAAGAAGCTATTTGAGTCAAAAGTGGGCCCTTGAAATTGCAATTTGATTCCAGAATACCTGCAAGAGCATGTCAATGTTATTAGGGGTGTTCAGCGGGTCGGGTCGACCTGCGAACCCGATGACCCGATCCGACCCAAACCAGTTTGGGTCGGGTCGGATTTGTGGTCGGGCACCCGACCTCAACCCGAACTCGGTTCAAGTCGGGTACGGGTCGGAATTTTCCGACCCGAGTTGACCCGACCCGACCCGACCCGAAAGACCCGAATTCTTTTTATTTTTTTAGTTTTCAACCTTTATTTTATACTAAAAAAGTAAAAAAATATTAAAATAAAATATTTCAAATGTGTAAAATATTATATAAATGTTTAACAAATTATTTTATGCTTTTAAAATAAATAATATATCATATTTTTATATTAAATAATAAAAAGGTAAGAAAAAAAATAAAAAAAAGAAAAAATAGTGGTCGGGGTGGCAAGAATCAAAATAATCACTAAAATGCCTACGGTTAACATTCAAATTAGGTAGTTGCCTCAAAAGTACATTAGCTGAAAAGATTAAAGTTTAATATGCAGTTGATAACAATCACTAAAATGCCAATGGCTAATATTCAGCTAGGGTAATTGCCCAAAAGATGCAATAGCTGAAAGGTTTAGCATGATATGGTATAAATAACAAGCAATACTCATTTCTTATAAGAGGTTTCAGCAGTTTTCAAAACAATGAAGGAAATTAAAAGGCAAACCAACTAAAATTGAGCATAGACAATAGGATAACATGAAAATCTGGACATCACTACTTGCCCTCCAACCAACTATGAACTGCGATGATGTGCAAAGGAACCATCTCATGAAATCCCTCGAGCTAAATTGTTGTAGATATTATAGTGTAACCAGTCCGCAAAAGGTGGAATCGTAGGAAACATACATGTCGAGTGTTCTATCAATATGCATGTTTTACATGTATATGGGGACAAACATAAGTGAACTTCTATTAATATGCTAACATGTCGAGTGTTCTCATATATGTGACCATACGAATCATCATGCGGGCTGATAAGGTCACAAACCAAAGAGAAAAGGACAAAGAACATACCTGGACAATAGATCGTGAATGAAGGAAACTATTTTAGAGAGGAAGTTTTTACCATATATGAAAAATCCAAGCCCGGATATTTTAGAGAGGAAACTATTTTAGAAAGAAAACAAACTCCGCCTATATTTTATAGCCGGTCCCAAGCCCGGATAAAGGAGGAGGGTTGTGTTAAGCCCCGACAGCCAACATAAAATCATGTCGAATCTTATGAACATGGATCAACGAATATATTGTGTTAATGCTAGGTCGTTACCCGTAAGTAACGCGCTGTACAGCTCGGGTACAGTGATAAGAGAGCAAGAGCCGCTGCATCCTCGCCTGAATGCAGTGTTAAATGAGCAAGGGCTACCGCACTCTAATGGACGGAGGCGGTTAAAGAAGCTAGTTCATGAGACTAAGGTCAGATTAGGTTCTTGGAACATTGGGACGTTGAATGGGAAGCGCCTCGAGGTGGCACAAGTAATGGACCAACGTAAGATTAGTATCTTATACTTGCAAGAAACTAGATGGGTAGGAGAGGGAAGTAAAGAGATTAGGTTAAATGGTTCCAAACTTTGGTACACATGTAAGGTAAATGGAAGGAATGGTGTTGGTATTATCGCGGATGCAGAATGGAGGAAGAATGTTGTGGAAGTTAAAATGATTGAGGATCGAATCATATCCGTGAAAGTAATTGTTGGAAAGGAGACTATGAACATTATTAGTGCATATGCACCCCAAGTAGGAGCAGAATCACATCTCAAGGAGAAGTTTTGGGCAGATATGGAGGGTTTGATTGAAAGTATACCAACAACCGAGAAAGTTTATATTGGGGGAGACCTTAATGGACATGTTGGTAAAGAGGCAGGACCACATGCAAGGGTTCATGGTGGTTTTGGTTTTGGGGAGTTGAATGAGGAAGGACAAACTATTATTGATTTTTCTTTAGCATACGACCTTAAGATTATCAACACTTGTTTTAGGAAGAGAGAGGAACATTTAATCACATACAAAAGTGGAACTCATAGGTCTCAAATCGATTTTTTCTTGATAAGAAATACTGATAAAAGACGTTGTACTAATTGCAAAGTAATTCCTGGGCATGGGGTGACTACACAACATAGATTGTTAGTTCTTGATATGCAAATAAAATGTATAAAACTAAAATCCCGAACAGTTTTTGATCGAAAGATCAAGTGGTGGCAGTTAAAGGGGGAGAAGCGAGAGACTTTTAGAAGTAAGTTATTAGAGGAAAGTGTGTGGGAGTTAGAAGGAGATGCTAGTATCATGTGGAAGAATGTGGCAAAAAAGGTTGAAATGGTTGTTAAAGCCATTTTAGGAGAATCAAAAGGTTTTGGACCACGAGATAAGGAGACTTGGTGGTGGAATGAGGAGGTCCAAGAAAAGGTGCGTAATAAGAAAAATTGTTTCAAGGCGATACACTTGGACAATTGTTCTGACAATTGGGAAAAGTATCGTTTGGCGAAAAGGGAGGCTAAGAAGGCAGTTAGTGATGCTCGTGCTAAAGCATATGAGGGGTTTTATAAGGAGTTAGGGACAAAGACGGGTGAACAAAGGATTTACAAGATTGCAAGGAACAAAGAGAATGAGTCGAGAGATTTGGATCAAGTAAGATGCATAAAAAATGAAGTTGGTAAGGTTTTAGTTACTGAAGGAGATATTAAGAACAGATGGGAAGAGTATTTCTATAAGCTATTTAATGATGGATGTGAAGGTTCGCGTTGTGATTTGGAGAACTTGACAGTTAGCGAATGTGAGCTTAATAGGTCATTTTATCGTAGAATTAGAGTCTCGGAGGAGAGCGAAGCTCTTAAGAAAATGGAGAATGGTAAAGCCGTTGGACCGGATGGTATACCGATTGAAGTTTGGAAATGTTTAGGAGAAAAATGTGTGTTGTGGTTATGTAAACTATTTAATGAGATTTTACGGTCGAAAAAGATGCCTGATGATTGGAGATTAAGTACATTAGTTCCTATTTACAAAAATAAAGGGATATTCAGAATTGTGCAAATTATAGAGGGATTAAACTTATGAGTCACACTATGAAATTATGGGAAAAAGTGATTGAGCATAGATTGAGAATGGAGACTAGTATTTCTGAGAGACAATTTGGGTTCATGCCAGGAAGATCCACTACAGAGGCGATTTATTTACTAAGGGGGATGATGGAGAAGTATCGAAGTAGGAGAAGAGACTTACATATGGCTTTCATTGACTTAGAGAAGGCGTATGATCGGGTACCAAGGGATGTACTTTGGAAAGCCTTGCAAAAGAAGAGGGTGAATGTTGCCTACATTAAGGTAATACAAGATATGTACGATGGGGCATTGACTAGGGTTAGGACACCCGGAGGTGAGACAAATGAATTTCCTATAGGAATTGGCCTACATCAAGGATCAGCTTTAAGCCCGTATCTATTTAACTTAGTTATCGATGCTATAACCGAGAGTATCACAGAGGAGGTACCTAAGTGCATGCTATTTGTGGATGATATAGTACTTTTAGCGGATTCAAGAGAAGAGATTAATACAAAATTGGAAATATGGAGAAATACGTTGGACTCAAAGGGTTTTCGTTTAAGTAGGAATAAAACAGAATATATGCATAGCAATTTCACAAATAAACAACTTAGAGACGATTTGAAAGTTAGGTTAGGGGAGGATATAATTCCTCAAGTGATAAAGTTTAAATATTTAGGATCAATTGTAAGACAAGATGGTGAGATTGATGACGATGTTAATCATAGAATTCAAGCTGGTTAGTGTAAGTGGAGGAAAGCCACTGGAGTTCTTTGTGATAGAAAAGTACCCAATAAAGTTAAAGGAAAATTCTATCGTACTGCTATAAAGCCAGCAGTGTTATATGGTAGTGAATGTTGGGCTATGAAGGGACAACATGAACGTAAAGTGGGGGTAGCCGAAATGAGGATGTTGAGATGGATGTGTGGTCATACAAGATTAGATAAGATTAGGAATGACCATATACGTGAACGAGTCGGAGTGGCTCCTATTAGTGAGAAAATGATAGAGAATCGTTTGAGATGGTTTGGTCATGTTCAGAGAAGACCATTAGATGCGCCAGTAAGAAGAGTAGATCAAATAATCTGGAGTCCGATTAAAAGAGGGAGAGGGAGGCCAAGGCGGACACTTGGCGAACTAATAGAGCAAGATCTATTGGTGAATAATATACCGAAAGGTTTGGTTACTAATAGAGCGGAATGGCGTCGTATGATCCATGTAGCCGACCCCACCTAGTGGGATAAGGCTTTGTTGTTGTTGTTGTTGTTGAAACAAAAAGAAAACAACAAAGACCATACCTGGATAACAAATCGTGCATGAACCTAGATAGCAGATCGTGACGAGGTACTTAGGGAACCTGTACAACAGATCACACATTAAAGGATTAGAACAAAGATAATCACAAAGAAGCCACGGTAGGAACCTAGACAGCAGATCGCGGGTGAAGAAACTCATACTCAAGAAGCATGACGCGTTCAAGGGGAAATCACAGGATGCCTCTCTTGTTGTGAAGAACTAGGGTACAATGTCTAGAGGACGAACCCGTTTGTGTCGTCGGTTTGTTCTCTGGATCAACTGTTGATTCAATTTTTTTCAAAGATTGGACGCACTCTCACGAATGTCATCCATATATCGGACGTGCATCTGATGTAGGTAGGAGGCTCCTACCTACTTATGTGGGTTGGAGCTCCATTATATCTTTTAAATAGTGGATACCATCAAATCTGGATGAGCGAAGGTGATGAATGGAAGACTGCCTTTAAAATAAAACATTATTTATATGAGTGGTTAGTCATGCCATTTGGTCTCATGAATGCACCTAGTACTTTTATGAGATTAATGAATCATGTCTTGTGTACTTTTATAGGCAAATTTGTTTCTGTGTATTTTGATGACACCTTGATTTATAGTAACTGTTTATATGATCATATTAAACATTTAAGACATGCACTTGAGACTTTACATGAAAAGTTATATGCTAACATGAAAAAGTGTGATTTTTGCATGGATAGAGTACTTTTTCTTGGCTTTGTTGTTAGTTATAAAGGTGTAGAGGTTGATGAATAAAATCAAGGCAATCAAAGAATAATATGAACTTGGAAGCTTTCATAAATCCAACCGATAAAAATAAGGATGTTCGAGTAAAGTTCGATGATCAGGATAGTGTTGTGGATCTTCGAGAAGAAGAAACAGAATATAATCAAGAATTCTTACACCCACTTACAAGATCAAGAACAAAACAACTTCAGGCTATAATAGAAAGTCATTTACAAAATGGGCATGGAACTACAAATCAGATCCAACTTCTCAATATATCACAGATTGAGCCGCGTGAAGAGTCAACAAGATCAAAGCACGACGGGGAATATTTGGCATTTAGTAAAATTGAGAAAAAAAGTGATGGTGACAGGAGACCCCCCCCCCCCCCCCCCCTCTCCATCCTGCCATCGCTTCTCTCTTCCCCTCCTCTGATCCTCCCTTTCCCACGGAATGAAAACCTCTCTCCACCCATACTCTTCTCCAATCTTCTTCCAGAGCTCCTGGGTTCTACCAAGGCATTGGATCTAGACGCGGAAGTCCCAATTGGTCGAAAATCGTTCGCCATCAGCCCAGTCGTAGGATGGCTTTAATATCCCCCAACCAACTTCGCACCCTCAAGGAAATAATCATCGAGGAAGTCAGTATCCTGCTCGAAGAGACGTTGCAACACTCGGCGGAGCTTTAGGGCTGTCTCATGGGACGTCATCTGGGACCTTTCGTCTTGGCCGATGTGATCATGGAATCTGTGGCTCCTCAATGGATGCTTAAGGGTTCTCTGAAGACCCAAGACATGGGTAACAATTTCTTGATGTTATAGTTTTCTGATCTAAACGACATGTAGCAAAATAAAATCGCTAGCAAGTGCACTAGTCGCTCAAGTAATATAGTAATAGGAGTAAAGAGTGTCGAACCCACGAGGAATATTGTGAATTCAATGTCTAATTTTATAAATTAATAAGAGAAGAAAAACATGGAATTTTGGAAAGAAGTTTTGTAATTGTAAAATAAAATAGAGAAAATAAGATAGTCTTAGGATGATAATAAATTAAGAAAAAATATGTGAACCAAAAAAGATAAATTAAAATTCTTAAGATGGATTAGGAATTTTTCCAAGTTATTAATTTACAAAATTAACATCACAGAGTCCACAAACTGGTAATTCTGCTATTTAATATGGCAAATCAAACTATCTTAAATTTGATCAAAACTGAAGTCCCACAAAATGGTATTCATGCAGATGAGATTAAAATTAAGATGCATTAATATGAAAATCCTAAACTATTAATCACTCCATAAATTGATATGCCGTGATCAAATTATAGAAAAATTAATTAAGATAATAAAGTAAAATATGTTATATTTTGCATGCATCAACAAGCTGCAGGTTCTCACTAAAAATCATTGGAAGGTGTGAAACTCTCTTCTCCATGTTTTGCAAGCTAAACCATTTTTCAAGTCGTATGAAGATAGGGCTGGTTCGATGCCGACTTGGATCCAGCTGCCGAGGGCTGCCTTAGGAGCTTTGCAACTCTCAATCCATTAGTCGACTCGCATCGACGATTGGTAACTTCTTATGTTAGGATACTGAGTCAGTCGTGGTAAGATGTTGTGTGGATATCAACTTATCACTTCCCTTAAAGCAGGGGGTGTGGGTTAGATTGCCAAACAAAACTCGTTTCTTTCAGCAAATCATGTATGAAAATGTGCCTATGTGTTGCTTCAGGTGTGGCGTCGTTGGCCATCGATTCGAGACTTGCCCGTGGGTCCCTTTGGAAGACACCATGGCGACTGGCACTCGAAATCTGAAGGTACTCCTCTTTGGGCCTTGGATGCAAGCTTTTGGTCGAGGAAGGCATTCCTCCACGGCCAACAACCGGCCGAGAGTTGAGAGGCCCTCGGACTGATCCACCAGCGATCCCCCTCGCTACGCCGAGCTATCAGCTCCTGCTGGCTCGTACTAGTCTGCGGACTTGTGTCAGGAGCCGTTGGATGTACCTGGTGCCCCCAATCTTTGGACACCTGTCCCTAATGCTGTAGCAGATAACCCAGAACCACATAATGTGAGAGAGGAGAGCCGCCAGATTTTTTTCTCATCCTGCTGAATAGCATACACGTGTCCCTTCATCCCCACAAACCCTCCAAACCCTACCCCTCAAATCACCGCCCCCCTCCTCGCCAACACCATCTACTTTCCCCTCTCCATCTCCGACCCTGACTATGCCCACGGCAAATGCCCCAGCGTCTAACCCCGTTCTCCCAACTCAGATGGCAACCAGGAAAAGCCTCCTCCCTAGACCATATAGCTTGCTAGAGCCGTCTTCTGTGCCTACCCCAAGACTTGGCAACAATAAGACTGTTAGCCACCCTTCTCACTCCGAAATGGTAGAATGGGCTAAATCTAAGCTTCTCACTTCTCCTGATGAGCCTGTTGTTGTAGATGCTTCAGGGACAGATTCAGAGATGGAGCTGGAAGATGCTGATCTTCTTCCACCACCCCTGCCCAGATCTGAGCATTAGCCTAGAAGAACAAAAACAATGGTCAACCCTAGTTTCCAAGTCCTTAAGAAGAAACCTAAGAGGAGCAGGGACAGGAAACTAGGTAAGTTTGCTAATTCCGACTCTCATAATGTAGTCTATGATGAGAAAGTTCCTATGCCTGAACACCCTCTTGACTTAAACACATGAAAATCCTATCATGGAACTATAGGGGGGGCTTATCATAGTAAAGTCTGTGATTACCTCTTTAATTTAGTTATTAATAAACAACCGTATTTACTTGGAATCCCATGCAGACGCTTCTCGTTCTGCGGCTGTCGTCCACCGATTAGGCCCGGCCTAGTGTGGTTGTTGGTTCCTTGGCAACGGTGCTGCCAACGACTTAATTCTGGCATCGCGACAACATAATGTAGATGTTATTCCTATTTTTATTGATACTCGCCATATTCATGTTGTAGTTTCCTCGGAAAAATTTTCCTTTTTGATTACATGTGTGTATGCTAGTACCAACCCACTTCTTAGGAAGAATATGTGGAAGGATTTGAAGCATATAAATGTAGAAGGCTACCTTTGGATGTTACTTGGGGATCTTAATAATGTCTTGTTCCAATCTGATAAGAGAGGGGGCTCCCCTTTTCGCATTACTCCTTCCTCCTTTGCCCCTCACGATCTCATCCAAACTCAAGGCCTAATTGATTTACCCCTCCCGGCTCGGGCTTCACATGGTGTAATAACAGGAATGGTCAAGCCAAAATCCTTAGTAAGCTTGATAGAATTCTTGTCAATCCTGAATGGTTATCCATATGCTTCTACCAACACTCTCCCTAAGTGTGTATCTGATCACTCCCCTCTATTTCTAAGTACTTCTCAAACACAAAAAAGGAAACACAAGTTCAAGTATGAACACTTGTGGTTTGAGTATCCTCAAGCCAGAAATATTGTTGAATAAGTTTGGATCAATAGGCATCCTAGAGATACTATAAGTCAGCTCCTACACCAGATCAAGATCAAAACCACTAAATGGAATTCTCAAGACCTTGGGAAGCTTGAAGCTAGGGCTCAGATTACCTTAACTAATATCCAATCACTTGAGCTTAAGGATGACTCCAGAGGACTCAATGACAGTGAGCTTATTCAACTTCGAATCCTCTACCATAAGCATGTTGCTCTCTTAAGACAAATTAGTATAAAATGGTGGAGCAAATCCCGGGTCAATTAGATAACAAATGGGGATAAGAACACTAGGTTTTACCATCTGAGCACCAATATTAGACAAAAACAAAACAGGATTACAAGCATCAAAGACAATAATGACCAACTAAAACTAAACACTGATGAGATTCTTAACTCTTTTATGACTCACTATAAAACTCTTTGGGCTCTAATAATAATTCTACTAACCCCAAGACCTGCCCTTCTTTGCCAACTTTAAGCAATTCCTAGCATCATTCTCTCTTGGCTCCTGTAACTAGTAAGGAGATTAAAGATGTTTTTTGTGTCCATGTCTCTAGAAAAGCCCCTGGACCTGATGGATTCACTCTGGGATTTTATAAACAATATTGGGATATCCTTGGGGAGGAGGTCATCTCCTTCATTCAGAATTTCTTCAACCACAATATTTTTCCTAAGGAGTGGGGGAACACTTCTCTTGTCTTTATTCCCAAAAAGTTCTCTCCTCAAACCATTAATGACTTCAGGCCAATCAGCCTTTGTAATGTTATGTACAAAGCAGTCTCTAAAATCCTTGCTAACAGAATTAAACCATCTCTTCCTGAGCTGATTGACCCTTGTTAATCTGCTTTCATTAGTGGCCGATCCATCCAGGATAATATCTTGGTTGCTCAGGAGATTGCCCACTCCTTATCTGCTAGGAGGAAGAAGCATCTCATTCTCAAAGCTGATATTACTAAAGCATTTGACAAAGTTTCTTGGTCTGCTCTCCAATCAGTAATGCATAGGATGAATTTCCTTGAAAAATTTATTGTTTGGATCCATAAGTGCATTCAATCAGCTAGATTCACCTTCTATATTAATGGGAAACATTCTCCTTACTTTTCATCTTATATGGACTTTAGGCAAGGAGACGCTCTGTCTCCTTACCTCTTTACCCTCATTTCCCAGATCCTTTGTTCACTTATTCATGATGAATTAAGATTAAATCATCTTGTGCCACTCAACATTAGTAATTTCAACCTTAGCCACCTCCTTTTTGCTGATGACTTGCTTATTAGTATTAGGGCCACTGCTAAAAATACTAAGACTGTTAAGGACATCATTAACCTTTATAGTAATCTTACTAATCAGGTTATGAATTGTGATAAGTCTGAGCTTTATTTTCCTGCTAAGTTCTCTTCCACTCGGAAGAATAAAATTATGAAATCTTAGGCATTAAGCAAGGTAAGTTTCCCTTCACCTATTTGGGAGCCCCTATTTCATAGAAATACATTACTCATAAGCAGCAGCAGGCTATACTTGATAAAGCAACTAGGCGCCTTGCTGGATGGAAAGGTAAATTACTTAACACTGCTGGTAAAAGTGTGCTTATTAAGTCAATTCTCAATTCAATACCAGTTCATACATTATCATCTGTATACGTCTCAAGGGGTCTCATGTCTTCCTTAGAAAAATATTCTAGATCATTTCTCTGGTCTAACCCTGAAAACAAGGTTGGCATGCATCTTGTAGGGTGGCATACTGTTCAAACTCATCAATCTCTTGGCAGCTTGGGTATCCATAAACTACATTGGATCCGGACCTCATTCCTTGATAAGCGGGTCCTCGGGGCCCTGAATGGTTCGTAGGACATTTGGTCACTATTGGTAAAGAATAAGTATGACCATTTGATGCCCTGGAATGATAACATTTGCAGGAATGCTTCTTGGCCATGGAAAATGATTAACATGGTAATGAAAGAAATTAAATTTGATTTGCATAAACACATTATTAATGGTCTTACTACCTCAGTTACCCTGGATCCATGGATTTTCAATGTTCCACTATCTCTTAAGCCAACCTATATTAACGTGCAGGTAGCTTTTGAATCACTAAATTTAATAGCTTAATTGTTGATGGGAATCGAAATTTATTGCTATTACATGAGTTTTTTGGATCTTCTCTGGTAGATGCCATTACTGTTATTTCACTGCCCCCTCCTTATGTTTCTGCCAGTAAAGCAAAGGCCTCTTTTGTTTATTACTCTCTGAGTTACCAGCCCAAATCACTGTCGACTTCTGGACGGACGATTTGGAAGCATATTTGGTCTATTAGTGCCCCCCCAAAAAAAAACAAAAATTAAAACTTTTCTATGGAAACTATCCCCTTGTAGATTGACTACTCTTGATATGATCTATTCTTTCAATCTAAGCATTAATACTGAATGTCCTTTGTGTGGTATTGCCGCAGAAACTAATAGGCATCTTTTCTTTGATTGCTCTATTGCTAATGCTCTCTGGTCTTTAATGCAACATGAACTCAATTACAATTTTAAGTTCCTTGCTACTTGGCACCTAGGGGATTGGATCTTGGAAGGTCGCGACCTTGATCCTCCTTCGGTGACTAGACTCCAGTCTCTTATTGCTTTTTGTCTATGGGGAATCTGGCTAGCACGTAACGACGCCCACTATGCTTCCAAATTGATAACCATCTCGGTCATGTGGAGACGGGCTCTGGCGGGCTCAGCTGAGTTATTCAAATCCACCATTTCTGAGGCAAACAACCTCCGAGACCCCAGTCGGGTCCGGTGGGAGATTCCGCTGCCTAATTGGGTGAAAGTGAACTTGGATGGTTCCTTCACCAATCCTGGGAATCCAAGGGGCACGGGATTTATTATTCGCAATACTAATGGATCTTGTGTTATGGCAGGTGCGCTTAGATGTCAGGCGAACAGTGTGCTAGAAATAGAATTGAAGGGGGCAATGGTTGGTCTTCGATGTTGTTGCGACCAAGGATTTACAAGAGTTTGGCTTGAGGTGGACTCATCAAATCCGGTGGATGTCATCAATAAGAAATCAAAATGTCCCTGGCGTCTGTGGACACTTTTTGCTGAAATCGAATATCTCATCTCACTTTTTGAAAATTTCAAATGTACTCATTGCTATAGACAATGCAATTTGGCTACAAACTTCCTAACTAATATGGGAAGGATGGCTCTTTTGGACAATTTTTGGACGGGGTCCCCTTTCCGGAGGTCCTCAACATTATGTACTCGGACATTACATAATATTATAATAGATAATCCTTTCTTTGCAAAAAAAAAGTCAACATAGTTTGGGCAAAAAAAATCATGGTTTAGCCACATTTATTTGGAATTTTTGAAATTAATTAGATATAAAATATGCTGTTGAGATTTATAACAGAAATTGAGTTTGTTATTTTAGTAAATTAGTTATGATACTTGTAGGCTAAGTTAGGATATTTTCTTCCAGTCAAATTATGTTTGTAGGGCCTGGTGGTTATTGTTATTTTAGATATCTTTGAATCTATTGAAATTTGGCTTAATTGCTTTTGCTATGAGGAAACGCAACCCGATTAATTACAAGGTTTGTAATCTTGTAATTATATTCATCTATTTACAATATCCATTGCTTGGTTCATTGGTAATGTTGAGGCTGATATTTTGTTGCTTGAAAATTTGTTTGATCTCAGTTCTTCGATTATCATATATTGTTCCAATCACTCAACGAATCAAGCAATTGATATTATAAATAGATGGATTTAATCACAAGATTATCAACCTTGTTATCAGCGGTAGTTTTCGAAAAATGGGTTGCAGGAGTTCCCTCACAGTAGAAGCAATTAAGCCAAATTTCAATAGATTCAAAGATATCTAAAATAACAATAAGCACCAATATTTATAGGCCTTATACATAGAATTTGGACTAGAGGAAAATATCCTAACTTAGCCTATAAGTATCCTAATTAATTTACTAAAATAACAAACTCAATTTCTATTGCAAATCTCAACAGCATATTTCATATCTAATTAATTTTGAAAGTTCCAAATAAATATGGTTAAACCATGATTTATTTGCCCCATACGGCCCAATTTGTAACACATTGAGAAGTTGAATCTGATTTGTAGTTGCATGGCCACTTTGTAAATGACTTTCTATTGTATCATGAAGTTGTTTTGTTCTTGTAAGTGGACGTAAGAATTCTTGATTATATTTAGTTTATTCTTCTCGAAGATCTACAACACTATCTTGATCATCAAACTTTACTCGAACATCCTTGGATTTGTGGAACCTTTCAAGTTCATATCAAGGGCAATATTGCCTTCTTAATAATAAATGTTCCATATTATTATATAGAATTTATAAAAAATTAATTATCCTAGTGACCTCGGTCCTTAAACTACTTTTCGATTATTTTCTTTGAAATTTTAAGATCTAGTCGGTCTCCTTTTTTGTGTTCCTTGTGCCCTCAACACCTCCCAAGCCTCTTCCAAGGTCTTCTCATTGAGTCCAAGTAATAGAGAAGTGGCAACAATGGTGAAGATCAAGTGGATGAGAAAATGAAAGAAAGAAAATAAAATAAAATGACAAATGGAATTACGAAGAAAACAAATAGGAATTTATGCCTTCCAAATTGCAACGAATTTTCAAATTCCCATGAGTTGATGTTGGAAAAGAAAAAGGAAAAAAATCAAAATTTGCTTTTCCAACGTAATGCCGATGAACGCTTCTTGAGATAGTCGATCCAAAGTTGACATCAAAATTAAATAAGTTTTTTAAAAATGTCAGATGTTAGATGTTGAGAAAGATTTGTCATCTTTATGTAATCATCTCTAATGTCCAATCATCCAACAATCATCCTATCGTTCTAGTAGCAGACGCATAAACATATAGAAGATGATGATGTTAAATTCTATGTTTTATCTCCATATTTTGATAATAACAAATAAAATTAGACGTAAAAGTTGCTAATTTATACTTAAATGATATCAATACAGGTATAAAATTAACATGAGTACATATTTAGAAGAATTCACGAAGTCGAAACAAATGAAATAAAAATTCAGAGTCCAACCGGTCGATATACCGATTGAGAATCTCAATCGGTCTATGGGCCACTCGAATGATAACTTGAAGAAGTTTATAGAAGTTCAACCAGCCATGTCATGGATCGATCGCTAGTTCGATCGGTTGTGATCAGTAACTTTGTCAAATGAAAGATCAACCATAACTGGTCGACCGTCATACGACCGATTATGATTAGTGACTTTGATGATTGGAATGCATATGGACATTAGAATTAATGGCTTTGTCGATCGAGCAATCGATCGACCGGTCAGTGGAGAAGATTAAAAAATTTCACAATGGGTTATATTGATTGATCGACCGACTAATGTCACTGGTCGATCGATCTTTGACTGAAAGCACAATAACCACTAGCATTTTATGCCGAAATGTCTAAAATGGTCTTTGACGTCCATGATTGCTATAGAAACTTATAAAAGTAGTGTAAAAAAAATATTCAAACAAGGAGAATCATTCCAAAGTTTCTTCTAAGTAAAAAACAAAACAAGAGCTCTAGTTTGCAAATCCTCCTCTCAGCTTTGTGTGTGAGCATTTGTTGTAAAAAAGAAAGAGCTGGAGGAAATCTATGTGCACTCATTAAAATAATTTGAGAGTTTGAGTGAAGAAGAATATAATGAGGTCTAAAAAAATTATTTTCTCTCTACAAGAAAAAAAAGTAATGAATCTTTATTTTCTCATCAACACATTTTTGTCTCGTTCTCTACGTTTTTTTACTTTATCTTTATTATTGCAAACATGTTTTGCTTGGCGTTTCCAAAATGATTTTAAAAGAAAATTTTTATTGCCATTTTTAATACCCAATTCACCGATCTATGGATGAAAGATGCATCAAAGTATATATTGAAGACATCGATCCAAAGTTTTAGCCTCTTAACAGCAAATATATCCACGTCTCTTATAAAAACCAAAATAAACTAACAATAAGTAGTTATTACATGCACCACTTCAATTTCTTTCTTTTTTTTTTCTCCATGGAACAACACATGGGGCTCCAAGTCCAAAGCCCTCTACGCGCTGGGCTCTAGCTGGGCGTACCAAACGCCTTGGATCTTCACATCCTTGGGGGCCTTTGCGCCCAGGTCCGTGTCGGAGGGCTGCACGCTCTCGAACACCCCGATCACCTCCCCGGTCTCTGGCTTGCTCTGCATCACGCTCAGGGTGATCGTCCCCGTCGACGATGAAGCGTTCTTTATGTTCTCCTTCGTCAGCTCCTCCTCGTCTCCACGGCCTCCGGCCGGCAGCGCCACGGCGTTGTCGTACCCGGTGGAACCACCGCGTCCCTTGGGGTCCAGGAAAGAGGAACCCCGGTAGCTGGGCACCAAGAACTGCCCGCTGAAGCTCTCGGGCTTGCCGGAGGCCACGAGCTGCTTGATGGTAAACAGGAACGGCACGCGCTCCCCTCCCGGTAGCTGCACGGTGACGGCGGCGTAGTCGATGCCGTCCTTCTCGACGAACTTGATGTTGCCGTCGGAGGAGACCTCGAAGGGCCCCTCGATCTCGTCCAGAGTGTAGGTCAGGCGGGTCATCAGCTTGGTCTTCTGGAACTCGGGCGGCGCGTTCTTGTTCACGCCCTCGGCCTTCACCGTGAACGACGTCGGCTCCAGGCAGAACTTCTTGGCGTTGTACTTCCCCGACTTGAAGGCGAAGGAGTCCACGCCGCCATCGATTGTCGGGCACTGGTTCGCCGTCCCCGTCCCCTTCACCTCCATGTACGTCTTGCTCTGGATCTCGTCGTACGTCAGCCTCTTCGGCACGCCCTCGGCGTTCGCTCCCTGAAATTAAGTTTACATGCGCCGTTGGTCATGCTTACTGCCTAAGCGCACGATGCATCAGTTCTAGAAGAAGAGGAGACATGAGAAGTCTTACCGCAACAACGAGGGCGGAAGTGGCGAGGGCGAAGCCGGCGAGCTTGGCGGCGTCGGCACACTTGTGCGCCATGTCCCGGAGGTCGGACTGGAGGGAGCAAGTGAGCCGGGCAGCGGAGGGCTCGAACCCGAAGGCCTTGGAGAGGCCGAAGGAGGAGGACCTCAGCTGCTGCTGCACTCCGCGGCCGGCGGCGCTGCCGGCGAGCTTGGTCGGCTGCATCATGGTGGCCGCTGCTTGGAGAGAGGCTGCCATGGTGTGTCCGCTGGCTGTGCGCTCTTTCTCTTCCCCCTTACTCTTTTCTTCCTCCTCTTCCTCTTCCTCTTCCTCGTCCTCACAACTGCTGAAGGGGTTTAATGTCGATGGGAGACATGGAATGTGTTATAGCGCGAGCCCCGGAGGATAAGAGGTTCGGATAAGGGGGCTGCTCTCATTGGCTGCTCCGGGGTATGGCGCTCGTGTCTCCTCTTCACACGTGGCGATCGCATGGGGTTCCTCAGCTGGAGGCTGTGTGGTTGCGCTTCGTGCGCGCATCCAACTGTGGGCCGCATCTATGCTCTGATCACTGCGGTCAGCCAATGATCCGTCGCCACATCATCTACTCTTAGATTCATGTTTCCTGATGGTAAATCTAACCCAACACAATAAAATCTTATCGAAAACAAAAGGATCTCGTTAAAACAACATTACTCAAACATGTTTTCCGTTTCCAGTGAATCATTATTCAAATCCAATCACCCCTGATTTTTCTTTCTATTTTGGCTGGCGAATCGAAACCTGCTTTTGGCCAGGAACTGAACTCTGTCCCGTTCAATAGAATTCAGGACAAATAATACACTACGATGGCAAGTATCTTTCTTGCACAAGGGTAAAAGCGTCCATATTGCCAATTCAAAATATATTATTAAAGTGTCCACAAATTACATGATGAAGTGTCAAAACCTTGCAGCAAGGATCCAAAAATCGAATACCATTTCCCCGCACTGCGATTATCATTTGCAGATAATTTAGAGTATATAGAAGCTGCTTAACGAGAAGTTATGGTCTATCTCTCGTGGTCATTGTGGCCAGCCAATGCTCTGTTTCAACATCAGACATTGTCATATATGATCTGGAATAATCTTAAGGCAGAAGTTGGCTTGTTTTCAGATAGCTGAACACCATTCGTGGCCTTCTTTTGAAAGGGGAAGAATGTAGCAGATAAATGTTTCAAGTGGACCAGCTGCTTGAGTCCACAGTTGCTTTTGCCGATCCTAATTTAGTTTCTATTTCGCATAGACTAGACCTCTTCTGTGGTGACATTATCGGATTGAATTGGTAGTGGACTAAGAAGATTACAAGATTCACCTTTGAGTACTAGAATAAGTTTATCTCTCATACTTCCAGTGTCAAACTGAATTCTTGAATGCTCTCGTCTCAAACTACTCGATCAAATATAATTTAGTACATTTCAAAAGAACTACTAGGTTGAGATCACAAGACAAAAAAAATTATGTCATTCAATGGACAAAGCTGTGACAACATACTTTCTGCAAACGGGTTAATTGTATAAAATGTCCTACCACAGGAATATTATTATTTACTTTGCACGAAAGTGAATACCGCATAACAAATTAAAAGATCCACTAGCAACGAATTCTGATACACCAAAGTAGGCTCCAGCAGTAATACTATTTGATCCAAAGAAAGCAATGTATAATTCGAACATATGTGAATTATTATAATTTTTTTTTCTCAATGCCTTTTGTCGCTGTAATCGCTGACCGTGACAGCAAATGAATCAATCCAAACTTCGTGTTATCTACAGATTCTTTTTGTTTTTCTCTCTCTACATGGATCAAAAGAATGAAGGGGATCGATCACTAACGAGGGAGAACGCCGACGACATACTGCAAAACGCCCCTGAACCTTTCAATGTCAAGCTTAACGCTCTGCTGAGTGAGGAAGATGGACCAGAGCATGTGCCACCCCTGCGTCCTCTCTATCGACGCAGGGTCCGTGAACACAGTGTGGTTCCTCGGGTAGATATCGATCAGGGTGCTCTCTTCCTCTTTGATCTCGTACTCCACGTCCCTCAACCCCATGCCCTCTGCAGGCCACCCGAAGTCGCCTTTGCAGGTCAGCTGCAGCGACCCCCATGGCACTATCTGTATCAGCGTCGCGTTGTTTGGCAGGAACAGCAGGTTGGTCAGGCCGGCGCCATGCACGCCCATCATGATGTCGCAGGAGTTCACGATTTCGGCTATGCGCTGCAGGTCCCTCGTCTCCTCGGGCCCTGCTAAGACCACCTTGATGCCCAGGCCGCGTGCCATGGCGACTATTTGATGCAGGTTCGTGAACGAACGGGATCCTGTTCGGTACATCAGAAGCAGCCTCGGCTTATTGTCACCAAGCTTTACTTCCTTCTTCTTTAGAGAGAAAGATTGCCTCAGGAACTCTCTAAAGTCGTCCATGGTGCAGCCATTGGGGCACTTGGACGGGTTGATGCTGAGGTCCCTCCAGTAAGTTATGAGGCCAACATGAACGTTCTGAAAGCAGTGCACTATGTTGTCCTGCTGGTCCAAGTTGATGATGTCGTAGACGGACAGCCGTTTCAGTATCTTTTCGTACTTTTTGATCCATTCTGCATTGTAGTTGGTCACCAAGAACTGGACCTGGCCATTGTACTGGTTGGAAGTGGTGAACAGTGGAACCAGGAGGTCTGTGAAGTGATGGAAAAAGTTCTCCAGGAATCCTCCGAGCGAGAAGACGACGGCCGGAACAGAGTGCGTAATGGTACATTGAGGGATCTCGTTCGAGTCTGTAGATGTTTTCACTGTGATTTCTTTGACTGCTTCCATGGTCGGCTTCTCCCACTTTCTGGTGAACGGCCTGATCTTCCATGTAGTCTCATCTGCGGCCGAGCTGTTTGCTTGAGGTCTTTGGACTAAGACGACAGATGAGGCGTATCCAATTACTCGAACATCGTCGCCACGGATGGAGCAAGTATCTGATCTTGGCTCAGAGAGATCACATACTATGCCACTGCTATCAGGCACTGGATTCACTTCTGTTGAGAAAATAGAGGAAGGGGCAGTCAGTACATTACGAACCTCTAGTCGACAATACTTTTATAGTATTCCAGATTACTTTTTCACTTATTTTTTTTTAAGGAAATATTTCTCTTAGCTGATCCTGATTGTTTAAGGACATCTCCAATATCTTTTCCATCTATTACGCTTTGGCACGATGATCATGACATTATAGTCTATAGTACAGTTTGTATAACTTATAATCATCCAGAAATTGGCATGACAAAGAAGAAAGAACACATCCTGAAGATTTGTGTTAATGAGTCGAATTTTCAAGATTTGTGTTAATGAACATGTGAGGAAAGGCGTGTGTAAATATTGTGATTTCTTTTTCTTTCTCCACTCCAAGATAAGTACAGAAAGAAAAAAAAAGAAAAAAGAAAATCCTGCTTCACCTGTCTTTGGTGCACTTCCTTCATGGTCATCTTCTGCATTTGGTTTCCATGTTTCATTACCTGTAGCAAATGCACCGAATTATTGAAGACTAGTCAGTATTACAATAGAACTAAACTATCTTTCTTTACCTACAAGAGAAGAAATAAATTGATATGTTTCCATTGATGGATATGTTAAAGGTGCAACCTTAATTTGATTCAAACAGGTGTACTTTGTCTTACCATCTCCTGTCGTATGTTCATCCTCTTTTTGTACTTTTTCTGCAACCTGAGGTATTTCTGCTACCGTAATCTCTTCTGCAGAAGTACAGCAGAGACAAAGGTTAATGGACTCGCAAGGTTTTTCAGATGCCTGGACTTGGTGCTGCCTTTTTAAATTATAAAAGAGAAAACGTCTAAACCCCATCATCGCAGGATTCTGCCACATCTCTTCCCTGTTCATCATCAACAATTGACCGACTTTTCAATATCTCAATTACGTGCTCCAGATGTCTTGTCAGTTTTATCGACATTGTTGGGACAGAACTATTACCATGACTTTTCATATAGAATGTTGGGTGCATGCTCAGAAGTTGATTTCCGCAGAACAGCTAGTGAGATGTCATTTTGTCTTACAATGTCATTACAAATTGCAAAAGTCAATGCTCTAGTGTTCTGTATTGTATTTGGTACTTACAGATTGCACCAGTGCCGTCCAAGTTTACAGAAAATTTATTACGCAAAATTATGGAAGATGGAATTGATGAAAGACATAATTAAAGTTATATGATCCAGTTATGAACTATGATAATATTTTGCATAACATAAGATATGTGTGCGCGTCAAGAAAGGACGACTTGATATAAATTGTAATAACAACCTGGGTTGGGCACACTTTCTCTCTCCTTTTCTTCACTTGGACGTGTCTGACTTTCCATTTCAATATCTGCATCAGATGCACATCTGAATGAGTAGCTGGGAAAAATAAGAAAGCATTTCAAACCACATTCTAGGTGGACAGGAAACTGACACCTGATTTCACTTACTTGATATCGTCTCCTGTCCATTATTGACATTCTGAGGAAGTGACATAACGGTTTCAGTCCCTGCAACAGAAAATTTAGATCACTACTTTCCCTCTCCTGCTAATAATTCAAATGAAATGTTCCAAGTGTGTAAGAATAAAATTAAGAATATGCTAAACCAAAAGTAACGAATATATTTCTCTGAGACAAACAATAGGAAATGGCGCCTTTATCTGAACTTGGAACATTTCCATACTGAATCCCGGACAGAAACCAAGAGTCATACTTTTCATAACAGGAATATCAGTCATGGATGCATAATTCTTAACTAGTCTTGTTCAGGTTGGCATCCTCATCCACCAAGTCTAGAAGCAATTTCCACATGAACAAGATTTGTTAAGTTTGATCACTCAAATTTTCTTAGCTTTTGTTTTCCCTTGTTGTCTTATATGTCATATCAGCACATTAGCACTTGCACATGTCACGTGGCGTTTCCCGTGACACGAAGCGTGAAGCCTCGCGGCACCAGTGCCGCTCAACTTATAGCCCTCGGCCGCTTAGCGCCGAAAACATGGAACACATGCAGGCGCCCCGCACTGCGTAATATTGCGGAGTACCAAGTTATCCGCCCTTAGGGCATTTATCTTGTAAGGCCGTCCTTATGAATGGCCAAGTAGGTGACGTTCCCGTAGGGTACGTCTTTTGCATCTTCAATATGTAACAAGACTCCTATACCTACGGTACACTGGAAGGAGTTCACTAGTGCCTTCCGAGGCCAAATTGTATGTTATGTTTCATCATATTTAATACAAGTAAGCTTTCCTTTAATTCTAGTGTCATGGCCTTGAGCGTGGGGTGGCAACCCACATCGGTGTCCCTTCGTGGCGTCCCGTGGTCCCTTCGTCGCCCCTTCGGACTTTAAGCGCCCAAGCGCCTACATTAGTGCCGCAACGCGCTAATGCCACGGTCTCGTGACGAGTAGTCCAACACTCTAGTCATGTCCATGATTGAAGGCCTATAAGAGCGACTCTCGGCATAGTCGTCTCGACCATAAAACTTCCATTGCAAACTCAAAACAAGCTTAGCTAGGTGCCTATCCGCCTAGTCGCCGCACGTGGTCTAGTGTCCGAGAATGACCCCGTGACAAGTGGTATCAGAGCAGTTCTTCCTGCTCGGATTACCCAGCGACGATGACTCGCTTGTGTCGTCGCAACGTGCCCTAGCGTAGGAAATGTGCTCAAATACTCCATCACGCCCAGGCGCACTGGTACCATGGTATTTGATCGTGGACGCCAACGAGGAATGGATGGCAAGCCTCCTTGCCGCACGTCCAGTCGTGCCCCGCAGCATGTTCCTCATACACCCGTGTCGTGTCAAGGAACGTCCATTATGCATCATGATGACGGATTGATTGCCCCGCCTAACCAGGACGGTCATGCGTCGCTCACTCGAGCAGATCAACCACCCCAGGTGTACAGTCAGGAATCCTGAAGTGTCGCGCTGCGTCAAAGAGTGGCCATATGCTCCGCATGATGGTCTTGCGCTGCTCATATCATGAGATCGCTTACACGAGCGTCGTGTAACTCGGAGGACCTGTGTCACATTCAGGGACTGTCGGTCATGCACTATCATGACGACCTGGCGCTGCTCGATATTTCGTGACGTCGCATCGCATGCCCAGTCATGCAACGTGAAGTGCACAATCGCTTCACGGGAGAAGTTGGCTTAAAGACAAATATCAAGGTTCACGGTCCCTTTTCGGCCAAAGAATATCATTCTTTCGGCCAAGGAGCATCAATCACAAGCATCTTGTCGTGTCGCAGCATCGCTTGCCACGCCACAATGACTTTCAGGAATGGAGCAAAGCGTTGATTACTTGCAAACACTCGCGGACGAGCTATCAGCCTTGCCTGCCTCGTCAAGTGTCGCCCCACAAGCGGCGCAATGTCATCCATCGAGGAGTGGTACGAACCTGATACATGCCAACGCAAATCGACGCCTCAACTCAGCGACCAATTTGGCAAATGGTCTGAGCGTCGAGCGTCGGCGAACCTTGGCATGCTGCTGTCAAGCGTTCTACCGCCAACCGAAGGAAGGAGTGCCCTTTCCTTTCGGACATCGCCTCGAGTAATCGAAGCGGCCTCCAAGGATCTCAATGCGAAGGTTTTGAAGGACACATTGGCGATGTTGTCCCTTCGAATGGAGATGGAGGTAATGTTGGGAGCTCATGCCACGAGTTCACCAATCGCAGTCCGCTTATCTAAGCGGAGCGTCTTCACAAGCATCCGCACGGATCAGTGAAGGCCCAGAACGACTACTCTTTCGCAAGGGTCAAGCCGCCCGGTGGACAAGTATGTCAAAGGTGTATGATATAGGATGACAAGCACAGTGACATTACTTTGTCCAAGATGCGGACGGACGAGCATCTAAGGTGCATCCTCTTCGTGAACGAGCACAATGATCTCGCCCCGTTCATACCCAAAGGGATTGTCAAAGCTTCAAAGGAGGTCCCAGGATCAGAAGAAGGCATATCCCAAGAACCCTATAAGATGTGGCAAACTCAGGATGGCGTTGCCATCGCGACAATGTAGAATGTGGCAAACATGCATCCCAGACATGGGACAGAATGAGTGGCAGTTCATCAATTATGCAAGCCCTGATAAGTTGAGACTGGAGGTCAAGATCGCATTGTTCAGCATCGGCCAGATGGGCATGTTGAAGGAGGAAGTGAAAGGAATCACCGAGCTCCGCCTACAGTGTTCCCAGGAGGATGAAGAACCAGTGTTGGTGCTCTTCAAGCAGAGGGGTTAGAAGCTTTGGATTAGGAAGGAGTTGGAACGACCAGATCATCCAACCTCCGCTCACTAGTCGACGCTGCCAAGTCAATCGGGACAAGTGCTATACCACCAAAGCCCTTGGGCAAGGGCAATGATGGGGGAGAGAAGCTCAAGTCGTAAGGAGGAAACTACTTATGCCGAAGATAAAGATCGCCCATCGAAGCAGGAGAAGCGAGTCGAACAATAGACACATGTGGGGAGACCCTCATCGTCGCTCACGATAGCGACTGGAAGAGGACAAGGTGCGGAATGTTATACCAAAGAACATTGCTCCACCTCAAACCGTCGAGATATCTCTTGTCCACCAAGGGTAAGGTGGAGCTGTTCTCAACGCTCGGCAGATGAAGGACTCAACGTTGCAGCCATCTGCAACTTGGAGATAGCGAGTTGAACCACAAGGGAACGTGGGGAGACTCTCGTCGCCCACTATGGTGACTTGGATGGACAAGGCGTGGATTGTCAGATCAAAGAACCTTGTCCCGCCTCAAGACTGCCAAAAACATCAGGTGATCACCAAGGAGGAAGTGGTCCTGCACTTTTCGTTTGGCAGAGGTATGGAAGATTTATGTTGCAATCATTTGCAACATAGAGACATTGAGTCAAACCCACAAAGAGACCTGAAGCGTCCCAAAGTATCCGTGGGAAGACTCTCGTCGCTCATCATAGCGACCCTAGGCACTCGAAGCAGACAAGCTACAAGCATCGACATCGGAGAGCTTGTGCTGTTTCAAGCCGTCGAAATTCAAGAATGATCATCGAGAGTGAGATGGTCCCGTACTTCGCATTCGACGGAAGGGAGACCTTATGCTGTGGCCATCCGCAACATTAAGGCATCGAGTCAAGTCATGCAGGTCGAATGACGAGACTTTTCATCGTGTTCTACACAACCCGGAGACAACTCTTCTCCGCGCTATTCCTGAAGGCATACAAGAGTTGTTTCACCCCAAAGAAGCCAAACCACACAAGTTGACGCTGCGCAAGTCGAAGAGAAGTGAAGCCAACAGAGACTTGATGGACGGATAGTTGCTTGATGAAGTCAGACCGCACATGGTGGACTCCACTGGCGCTGCACAAGTGATGACCCCGGATTGGATGAAGGATCAGCGAGCGAAGCAGACATGAGGGAGGAGTCCTCAGTGAGACCCCAAGGAGTGGGCATTCTTGGCGTTGCGTGATGCTGGTGAAGTCGAAGTCAAGGCAAAGAAGGCAGAATTGAACAAGACAAGCGAAGTCAAAACTCAAGACGAAGGCCCCGAGGAAGCTCGGACAGCGGCGTCGAGGGCATCGCCGACTTTGGTGGGGGAGAATGTCACGGGGCGTTTCCCGTGACACGAAGGGTGAAACCTCGCGGCACCAGTGTCGCTCAACTTATAGCCCTCGGCCACTTAGCGCCGAAAACATGGAACACATGCAGGCGCCCTGCACTGCGTAATATTGCGGAGTACCAAGTTATCCGCCCTTAGGGCATTTATCTTGTAAGGCCGTCCTTATGAATGGCCAAGTAGGTGACGTTCCCGTAGGGGACGTCTTTTACATCTTCAATATGTAACAAGACTCCTATACCTACGGTACACTGGGAGGAGTTCACTAGTGCCTTCCGAAGCCGAATTGTATGTTATGTTTCATCATATTTAATACAAGTACGCTTTCCTTTAATTCTAGTGTCATGGCCTTGAGCGTGGAGTGACAACCCACATCGGTGTCCCTTCGTGGCGTCCCGTGGTCCCTTCGTCGCCCCTTCGGATTTTAAGCACCCAAGCGCCTACATTAGTGCCGCAACGCGCTAATGCCACGGTCTCGTGACGAGTAGTCCAACATTCTAGTCATGTCCGTGATTGAAGGCCTATAAGAGCGACTCTCGGCATAGTCGTCTCGACCATAAAACTTCCGCTGCAAACTCAAAACAAGTTTGGCTAGGTGCCTATCCGCCTAGTCGTCGCACGTGATCTAGTGTCCGAGAATGACCCCGTGACACACACAAGGTGGCACCAACGTGTCACTAACTAATACAAATTAGAATATGCCACTTTTGAATTAGAAGGACCACCGTGTGCCCTCATTGGACCCACTATATAAGCATTTTGAAGCATTTTATGTTTTATCTTGTTAGGAGTTTAGACCCTTCTGAAAAATAAAATTAAGTCCAGAGGTGCATTTTCATTTTCTTTTTTTTCCATTGGAGCTGACTGATTTCTCAAGTCATTTTTTTTCCTTTCCTTTATTCCCAAGCAAATGCAATGAAGTCTTTCAGCAAACTAAGAATGAGGTTCTGAGACTACGCATTGAAAAAAGTGGGGCAGTGACAAGTTGGACATAGTCGTGGTCCATATTGATGTTAAAGAAACCAACAAACAAATTAGGCTGCCGTTCTGCGAGAGCAAGCAAACTGAGAATCTGTGCAGATATCTTAAAAGACTTCAATGGTATCTTATTATGGATCGCTTGCAGAATTATGCATCCTTAATCAGTGTCATAATACTGCTGATAGCAATAAAGCACGGACTTGCCGTGTGAACTAAGTATAACAACAATTTTCTCAAAGGAAAACAGAAGAAGAATAATAATGAACAGGATCTATCTTAATAGAATTCTATACGGTTTTCCAATCACCAGTTGTTTGAATTTTGACAATTGGCTCACCTGTTTGATCAGGAACTTTGGTCTTCTCTTCAACTGCATGTAACTCCACGTCCGCCTTTGCAACTGGTTTCAAATTCACTGTTTAACATACGGGCATAACACAATAAAAGAATCACGAAGACTGTAATCATACAACTCACAGAACGCTCATGGATACATAATTGCTAAACCACGAGAAAAATCGGAGCAGAAAAAAAACAGATAATTTGCGACCACCTTCCATTCCTCACAACAATAGAAGTTCAGAAACCGTGTCATGTTTATAAATAAGGGAGAGAGAACTCGCATGAAGCAGCAAAACAGCGGAGCAGAAAACGGAAACCAAAACTTACAGAAGGAGAGGGACTCCAACTTGGGCGCTGACAGGGCAAGGAGGAAGCAGGGCAGGAGCAAGACGGCGGCGACGGTCAACTTCTGCGCCTGAATCCGTGCGGCGACAGCCTTGAGGTGCTTCATCCTCGATCGAGAGAGTTTGGAGCTTAATTCCTCCACCAGCAGGCCCTCTGTGTTCGAAGTGGCTGCGAAGGATCAGAGCAGCACATACAAAAGTGCAGGTGCAGTTGTTACACACTTTGATACTTTTGGCATGGCACCACAACGACTTGATCAGGACGCCCGAGGCCAATTGGTGTCGTGCGTGGCGTGGCGTGTTAGAGCGATATTAATACACTCTCAGTCACCGTGGTCAAAGTAGCAGTAAGCGGTAAGTAGAGGGGGGGGTGGGGGGCCGTTGGGCACTTGGCTTGGCTCTGCAACGTTGACATTCCAATTACCACCTTTGGTGAGCTTGTTCCGGCGCCGCTGCAAGTTGAAGTGGCTGCTAAAACTCAAGGCATGCATGTGGATTAAGAATTGATCAATTGCATGTCGCCCTTTGTCTGGGCATGCAACAGCGTAATATAATCTTATAATATATAAAAGGATTGATTGAATTAGGAGTTCATAATCTTAATATTAGATTATTAAGGTACAGCTCATGGAAACCTACGCAAGGAATGGCCAACTGTGCATGCATGAATTTTCGTGGGTTTGTTTACATACAACTACAAATACCATACACTGACAGCAACATGCACACCATACTAACATGCAGACTACCTACTTGACTAGGTAGAACCTCCATTAAATTCTTTTTAGATTCATGATGTCTCTGTTTTTATGGTAATATGTCAAAATAGAAAAATGCTAGTCCCTTTTACTAGTGACTTTATAATTTATTAGAAAAGTAGGGAGGTCTTGTAGTTTTTGGGAAGGGCATCCGCATGATAACATTTTGCAAGTGACCAAAGGTTGTAGGGGAGATTGATCACTATCTTTAGATATTTGGGAACTTTCGTATTATATAATTGTTTTATTAAGATTTTAAGATGATATAAAAATGAAATAATTGTTGTGCTGCTGTTTTCATTTTTATAAGAAAAAAAATAATGTTTACATATCCAACTTGCGATAATTAACAAAGGACAGTGCAATTTGTCTACAAGTGCTGTTAGTTAAAATTTCTCTGCCTAGCTAGGTGAGGTTGAGGGATGATGTCCTCTTTCTTTGCTTACAATATGACCTCTTTCTTTTGTTTTATCATTCATTTTTATTTTATTTTCATTATGTACCTTTTTTTTTCTTCTGATCGTTTTGGTGCCACTTTGAGAATTGGAGATTATTTATAAACATTATTTTCTTGACTTTGTTAGCAATTAGGAGTTTTGAAGTGGTTTGGCGTTTGTTAAGTTTTCTATCTAGTGGACGAGAGTCAATTTTAAGTTGCCATATTTCGAAATTTTCTAACGATTTAATTATATATATATAACCCATTTACGGAAAGGATTTGGATTACAATTCTGTGAAAAAAATGGAAACAAATATTAAAAAATAATGAATTTTAGGGTTATATATGAAAAATGAAAAAGTAGAGGTGTTCGAGAACAAAAAAAATGGCAGTCAACTGTTCAGCCTAATGTTGAAATGGGCCCGTTAGTTATCCCGACCCATATAATTCGGTTGCAATACCCAAATAATAATAGTAATAGTATTTATTTATTTTTTGTGGGAAATTCGAGCGACAGTTCTTTTTTCGTGTTATAATTATCGATTTCTTCTTATGCATAAATAATCTCATGATGTCAATTCTTTCTTTATTTATCTCTAAAGATAATTAAGTTTCCTTCACCCGTTTTGGAATTTGATAGGCCAATTAAAGTGATACAACGATTGGTCAACTACTACTTTTGAGAAATTAATTAAAGAATAGTTGTATCTTTTTTCTCGATATTAAAATGACAAGGTGATGAAATATGATAATAGAAGAATATGAATCATGTGACGCCTCACAATTTGAACTATCTGAATATATTTTAGATGGATAAAAGTTCATCCCCAATACCTAGAAAAGTGGTAGGTGAAGAAACCCTTTCAGTAGTATCATCTGTTATACGTTGGAATGTTGCAATCCGTGCCCAATCCCCAATCTCTATAATATATCGTCACATTAAAGAAATAAAAAAATGATAACTCATGGCATTATAAAAGGAAAAATAGTACAATGGTAATCTTAGTTTATTTCGAGCAATAAATGATGCCCCCGTCTTTTTTTTCTACTTTTATTTCGAGAATATAAGGATAATTAATTCAGTTTTTAATCTCACATCGACTTGACTCCTAAAAAGATCCAATAATTTATTATTTGTCTAAAAGGGTTGAGTGACGTTTACACACGAACGATCAAGTTGCTTTGTGGAACATGTGTGTAACCTGACACTAGAGTAGCAATAATAATTTATTTTCTTTTACAAAGAAAGAAAGTTTTTTTGTGGTGGCTGCCAATGAACATTGAGAGGATGGATGACTGCAATGTGGGTGGGGATGGATGGGGGGGGGGATGGTTGCCAATAATCCTGACAGCTGCAAGAGATTAATTGAGGACATATTTTGGAATATAACGAGCAAACCAACACCACCTCTCTTGACTGAGAGATTCGTGTTGGAGCAATGAAGATTCTCGTGGCTCGGAATTGATCATTAATGATTACCATATTGGCCTCATCAAAATCATCAAAATTAAGGATGAGGATGAGCAAATCCCGGCATATTGTCGGAGTTGGTGAATACTTCAGGATTCATTGTTTCTCATACAGGGTTTGCTCACGTGAGTTTAGAGAAATTTGAGTATTACACAATTATATGTGCTGCTGGCGTACGAACAAAAGAGGGGGTTCGGGAGGCACCGCCCCCTCGATGAATTTTGAGTTTTTGTTTAGCCGGCCCGTGTGGTTCGGATTATGTTTTTTTCTTTGTTTTATTCGAGTTTTGAACCGTTTAGGAGAGGCTTATTTATAACTTATTTTCAGATGTAATATGAGTGACGGTTGTAAACCAAAATAATATAGTGAAATCTCTTTACAGGACGTAGTCCTAATCTCAAGGGTGAACCTGGGTATTCGTGTGTCTCCTCTATTTTTCTGCAATCTCTTTGCGATTTTCTACTCTTGTTCTCGAATTTTTCCATCAATTAATATCAGAGCACAGTTTGTTCGAGGAGTTAGGATTTATTCGAGATGTCAGTAGGATCACGAATTGAGATAGAAAAATTTGATGGAACACGATTTGATCTCTGGAAGATAAAGATGGAGAATCTCCTCTGTGATCGAGATCTTTGGATGGCAATCGAGAAGGAGAGTTCAGACATGAAAGCGACGAAGGTCGCGGGTGGAGCTTCCTCCAGTCAGGCAGATCCACAGACGATTGAAGAGCGGGATCAAATTGATAGAAAGGGTTTGATTCGACTTTGTATCGCGGATTCAATTCTTACGAATGTGATGAGCGAACCTATAGCCAGAGATCTGTGGAGGAAGTTGGAATCCCTATATCAAAGTAAGTCACTAGTTAACAAGTTATTTCTGAGAAAAAAATTGTACAATCTTCGGATGCATGAGGGTGACTCGTTCTCTACACATCTTTATAACTTTAACACAGTGATCAGTCAACTTGTATCAATCGGTGTTAAGTTTCAAGATGATGATAAGGCAATAATATTGCTCTGTTTGCTGCAGGATTTATGGGACAATCTAATTGTCGTGATTGGTGGCAGAGATAAAGAACTTTCGTATGAAAGTGTATGTGCTACCTTGTTATCGGAGGAAACACGAAGAAAGGGATTGACAAGTTCTGGTAAAGAGGCGCTGACGGCTAGAGGAAGGCAACCAGAAAAGACTCAGAATCAGAGAGGGTCCAGATCCAAATATCGTAGGCGTTCGAAGAGTAGAAATAAGAAGGTGCAATACTAGAGATGTCAAGAGTGGGGTCATCTGAAGCAAGATTACAAAAATAAGACGGTTCACAAGAAAGAAGCTGAGTCATCCTCGGATAAAAAGGAGGCTGAAGCAGGGGATATGTATCTGGCTTCTGCATGTATGGCACAGTCAGATAAGGATGTCTGGCTCATCGATACTGGTGCTTCGTACCACATGACACCACATAGACACTAGTTTTGTGAATACGATGAGCATAATGGTGGGGATGTCATGCTTGGAGATGATACTGTGATTCAGATTGTTGGACGTGGCAGGGTGAAGTTGAGGATGAATTATGGAACGGTGAAGACTCTATCAGATGTGATGCATATACCACTTATAAGCAGAAGTTTGTTATTTGTTGGTACAATGGCTGATTCGGATGTTATATTCAGTTGCGACAAGGATTTGTGCAAGATGATCAGAGAGTCTGTTGTGATTGCACGAGGGGTTCGCTATAGCACATTGTACAAGTTGCTCGGAGAAATTATATCTGTTGGTTGCGGATTTATTTCTGAAGAGGCCAAAGAAGATGAAGACAATACGTCTATATTGTGGCATCAGAGATTATGTCATATCAGTGAGAAATGACTTTCTACCATAGCATCAAGTCAGATGGTAGAAGGAGTTCCAGATTGTTCTGTGGGCTTCGAATTCTGTGAATATTGCTTCCATGAAAAATAGAACCGAGTTAGTTTTTAACACACATGTACAAGAGCAACAAAGATTCTCGAATTGATCCATAGTGATGTCTTTGGACCAACTCCGACTCCATCTATTGGAGGGTCCAGGTACTATGTCTCTTTCTTAGATAATTTTTCGAGATACAGTTGGATTTATTTTATAAAAAATAAGTCAGATGTATTCGATAAGTTTCGAGAATTTAAAGTTTTGATGAAAAATCAATTGAGCAACAAGATCAAAGTCCTTCGTACAGATAACGGAGGCGAATTTTATTCAGATAAGTTTGAGTAGTTCTGCGGGAACAATGGCATTACAAGGCAGAAGACAACTCCATATACACCTGAGCAAAATGGAGTAGCCGAATGGTTAAATCCGTCACTCATAGAAAATGCCAGATGTATGCTGAGTTGGATTGGATTGGGGAAAGAATTTTGGGCAGAAGCTATAGTCACAACAAACTATCTGAAGAACCGCTCACCGATCTCATCAGCGAAGGATCAGACGCCTTATGAGATAATATTTGGGAAGAAGTTGAATCTGTCTCATGTTCGAGTGTTCGGATGTGACGCGTATGTTCATATACCCAAGGAAAAACGGGATAAGCTTGACAATAAGTCTGAGAAAAACATATTTGTCGGATACAAAGAAGGGGTCAAGGGCTATAAACTGTGGAATCCAAGAACAAGAACTATTGAATACAACAGGTATGTTGTCTTTTGTGAATCACAATCCTAAGTTGAGGTTCAGAAAAATGATGAACCCAAGAAAGTTGCAGTGCTTGAAGAATATTCTGATTCGAAAGAAGATTCTGATTTTGAAGCTACATAAGTGGTTGTTCAAGATATTTCAGTTGAATCTATTCCAAAATCTGATCAAGAGGACTCGGTTAATAAAGTTGAAGATGCAGATTCAGATGAAGACCCAGATGTTGGTACCATACTAGTTCTCAGGAGATCGACACGAGAAAGAAGAGCACCTCTTAGATAGTCTCTTAGTGCTCCAAGTTCGTTTAATGCTTTGAACATCATCGAAGAAGAACCTAACTTTGTAAAAAATACAAGGTCTATGGATGATGCAAATTAGGGGGAGATTGCTATGACAAATGAGATGTAGTCACTAGATAGGAATGAAACATTGAGCTTGTGTAAATTGCCCAAGGATAGAAAGGCAATTGATTGCAAATGTGTGTTCAAGCAAAAGCTGAAACCGGATGGGTCTGTAGAGAAATACAAGATGAGACTTGTAGCTAAAGGGTACTCTCAGATTGAGGGAATCGATTATGATGTGATTTTTTCTCCCGTGACGAAAATGACTTCGATCAGATTTGTTTTATCTCTGATAGTAGCATATAATCTTGAGGTAGAGTAAATGGATGTGAAGACGACATTCCTTCATGGGGACTTGGAGAAAAAGATATATATAAGGCAACCAGAAGGCTTTGAAGTTCAAGATAAAGAGAATTTGATGTGCAAATTGAAGAAGTCTTTGTATGGATTGAAGTAATCGTCAAGGATGTGGTACCAAAAGTTTGATACGTAAATGCTCCAACTCAAGTTTGTACGTTCATATTCTGATCATTGTGTTTATGTGAAGAGAGTTGAAGATCAATTTGTCATTCTTACACTATATGTGGATGACATATTGCTGATTGGAAACAACATGAAGATGGTGAATTCAGTAAAAGGTTTGTTCGTCAAGAAGTTTGAGATGAAAGACTTGGGGCCGACAAATTTTATTTTGGGTATGCATATTAGAAGGGATCGTCAGAAGTGAAAGTTGTGGCTACCATAGGAGAAGTACATAAAAGAAGTGTTGAAGAAATTTAACATGTCGGACTACAAGCCAATGAGTACTCCTATGTCTCTATGAACCAAACTTTTTGCAGAACAATGCCCGAAGATGGATGAAGAAGCCAAAGAGATGAATCGTGTGCCATATGCAAGTGCAGTGGACAGTTTGATGTATGCTATGGTGTGCACGCGTCCAGATATAGATCAAGCAGTGAAAGTCTTGAGTCGGTGTATGTCTAATCCAAGCAGGTACAAGGAAAGGATGGATAGGAAGTTTCAGATATAGTCCAAATTTTGTTTTATGTTTTGAAGGTACAGGAAAAGGAAATAGACTTGATATTATAGGCCATGTAGATGCTGATTGGGGTGGAAACATTAATAGCAGACGGTCCACTAACGGATATATTTTTACATTATTTGGGGCTGCACTAAGTTGGATGAGCAGACAAAGCGTGATAGCACTTTCTTCTACATAAGTTGAATATATGGCTCTCACTCATGCTGCAAAAGAGATCATATGGCTACAACGGTTGTGCTTGGAGCTCGAATTTGAGCTAGGTGCCATGGAGGTGAGATATGATAATCAAGGTGCTATTCAGTTAGCTAAGAATCTTGCATTTCACTCACGCACAAAGCATATTGACATCCAATATCATTTCATCTGGGAAAAGGTGAAAAAGAAAGAGGTTCAGCTTGAAAATGTTGATACTACAGAGAATAGTTCTGACTTTCTGACTAAAGCTGTTACATGTGCAAAGTTTGAATGGTGCTCTACTACTGTCGGATTGAAAAAGAATGTTGTTGGCAAGACTCTCATTGGTGTGAAGTATCCACCAAGTGGGAGAATGTTGGAGTTGATCAATACTTCAGGACCCCTTATTTCTCACACGGGGTTCGTCCACGTGAGCTTAGGGGAATTTGAGTATTATCCAATTATCTGTGCTGCTGACGTACGAACAAAAGGGGGGGGGGGGGTTCGGGGGGCACCACCCTTCGACGAGTTTTGAACTTTTGTTTAGCTGGCCCGTGTGGTTCGGATTAGATTTTTTCTCTGTTTTATTCGAGTTTTGAACCCGTTTAGGAGAGGCTTATTTATAAATTATATTAAGATGGAATCTAAGTGGCGACTGTAAATCAAAATGATATAGTGGAACCTCTTTGCAGGACGTAGTCCTAATATCAAGGGTGAACCTGAATAAATTCGTGTGTCTCCTTTATTTTTCTACAACCTCTTTGCGATCTTTTACTCTTGTTCTCGAATTTTCCCATCACATATCGTGTCCGAGCATCTCAGTCCTGATTCAATTTATTTCGGATTTAAGATTTAGAATTTAGAGACAAGGACGATGCGATTAAATCGGAATAAAAAAATCTAAATTTTACCAATTTAATCATAAAAAAATTAATAATGAAAATGTTTAATATCATTATATAAATATGATAATTATTAATTAAATTATATATATAATATATAATATATATAAATATAATAAAATATAGAATTTTAAAGAATATAAATATAATATTTTAAAATAATTTAATATTAATATAATAAGTATTATCGGGTTGAGAAAAAACTGAGTTTTTTAGGTCGGTGTTCCTCCCCCCTAATCAAAATAATTTCAGTAAAAGTTTCATCCATCAGAGTACCGAGTATGCTATGCGCTCAGGATAACACAAATCAATCAGGATGATAATAATTCTGTCTGATCACTCTCTCATATAATGATAATTGAAAAAAAAACGTGATTTGCTATTTCAAAACATATTGGATGCACTATAAAGTATAAACATTTGGTCATATATTACAAACATTTTGTTAGCACACTGCTAGTCTGCTGACATTTTGGCTTGATCATACAGGTTTGGCAACAGAAAGAGATGAATCTCTCTGAGCATTCAAATGTTAAATTAGTTGTCATATATCACTAAGATGTGATGTTATTATGCCATAATTACCTTGAGAACAAAACACGAAAATAAAAGTTTTATTTCTACCACATGACAAGTGTAATGTTTCATATGCACCATTTTATTCCATGAATCGTATTAAAAAGAATAAGGAAGTCAATGGTAGTTCGCATGGTGAGAGAGAAATTTGAGGATTTCTGCTAAATTGTCCCTCTTATCTATCCTTGTGACATCAAGTTCGTTCACTGCATCCCTCTGGTTCAGCTCTCTTTTGTCTGAAATCATAACAAAAATCTTCAAGCTTGAAGGTTTTGATCAATGTGTCAATCCCTTGTATGTATGCAAAGGGATTTCCTCTCATCTGAATCCAACTTGGTTCTCTCTGCAACGACGCTGACAGGAAATTAAAACGAATAGCTTTTCTCCATTTTGCACCGGAAACTAATGAGGGAGACCTCTGATGGCCTCTTGCAATGTGCCCTTAAACCTCGCAACATCAAGCTTCACATTCTGCTGCTGCAAAAAGATGAGCCAGAGCATGTACCAACTTTGCCTGTGGATCGAAACAGGATCCGTGAACACGGGGTGATTCCTGGGGTACTGATCTATCAGAGTGCTCTCCTCCGCTTTGATCTCATAGTCCATGTACCTCAGTCCCATTCCCAGTGCAGGCCATCCGAAGTCGCCTGAGCAGGTCTCCTTCAGGTTTCCCCACGGGACTATCTGTATCAGCGTTGCATGGTCTGGCAAGAACAACATGTTGGTTAGGCCTGCGCCATGGACGCCCATCATGACGTCGCAAGAGTTCACAATCTGTGCGAACCGCGAGAAGTTCTTGGCGACCTCGGGCCCTGCAACTACTACTTTGGCGCCCAAGCTTCGAGCCATCGTGACGACCTCCTTTAAATTCGTGAACGCCCGCGATCCCGTCCGGTACATCAGCAGCAGCCTCGGCTTCCTGCCGCCGATCTTAACTTCCTTTTTCTTCAGCGAGAAGACCGACCTCAGGAGTGCTCTGAAGTCATCAATGGTGCAGCCATTGGGGCACTTGGTAGGGTCGATGCCCAAGTCCTTGTGACTCAGGAGGCCCACATGAACGTCCTGATAGCAATGCACCGCCTTCTCCTGGTCCAAGTTGATGATCTCGTAGTTGGACAGTCGTTTCAGTATCTTCTCATACTTCCTAATCCAGTCTGCATTGTAGTTGGCCACCAGGAACTGGACCTCGCCCTTGTACTGGTAGGAAGTCGTGAAGATTGGAACCAGGAGGTCTGTGAAGTGATGGAAGTAGTTCCCCAGGAAGGCGCCTAGGGAGAAGACGACCGCCGGAACGGAGTGGTTGACCATGCACTGAGGGATCAACTCAGTAGTGTCTACCATGGATGACCTGAGCGTAAATTCTCTGACCGGTTCCATCGTTGTCTTCTCCCATTTTCTGGTGAAGGGTTTGATCTTCCACGTATCCTCTGCTTGATCCCCTGCACTTGACCTTTTGGCCAAGATGACAGAGGAGAGATGTCCGATGACTCTGACATCACCTTTCATGGTGCAAGTATCTGATCGTGGCTGAGAGAAATCACATGATACGCTGCTGTTTTCAGGAACCGTATCGTCTGCAATAATGATCAGAAATGTTGAATTAACGAAACAATATTGTTCAGTTCCCTTGTCCTCTGTAATTTAAGAGTTTATGTGATCAGATGTGACCGCCAAAGACCAACTCTCACCAGGAACTTCAGGGGATTGTTGTTTGTTTTCTTCAGACCCCTGATTTGTCGCCTCCACCACTTCAACATGATCTTCTGCATAATTCACCAATTATAAACAAGTTAATTGTGAAAAATTTGAGGCAGTGAAGTTGTTGTCTGCTTCAAAGTACAAGCACTTGTATAAAAAAAGGCCCCACTACTTTTTCTCTCTCCTTATTTTTTTTCTCCTGGCAAAGAAGGATTTAGAACTCTTGCTGACCTGGCTTTCTCACATCTTTCTTGTGCTCATCTTCTACAGTTGGCTTTGATGTTTCAGTACCTGCATTTACATGCACCCAAATGAGTTGTCAGGCTTGGGCGTATCTTCATTAATATGTATGCCAACGAAAGTTCATATCTGCTATTGAGTACAAGAAACAAACACCGGATCACATGAACTTAGATAACTTAATGCACAGAACTTGTACTAGTCTAAGGTAAGGTATATATGTCAGATTCCTGTGCATATCAATAAGGAGAAGTTGCCATCATAAGCTTGTAATGAGCTGTCTACCTGCAACAGTTACGTTGTCTCTTTTCATCACTTCTTCATTAGGATTAAAGGGCAAGTGAACACCTGCATCATGTGTACCCCGCCAGCTATTTGTGAGTAATAACCAGAACGAACTAGTTGTTAGCTAGAGAAGTACGTCATGAAATTAATTAGGCACTGTAAGAGCGGATAAGGAATAAACATGACATGTTATGCACTGACTTGGGGTTGAATAATTGTTGGCATTCAGATCAGGAGGAGGCCTACTGGCTACTCTGCCTGCGTCGAAATATACAAATTTAATTTAGACAAGATTTTATATATGTTCATGCAGCCTGTTTCTTATTCTCAAACTTGAATATATGATAAAATATTAGCATAGGAATTCCAAGTATGTGAACATTGATCAATTGCTGTCCCTCTAGAAAAATAGGTGAGCTAAGCTGAAAGAAGATTATTTTGTATATTTAGAAGCCAAGTTGTTACATTGATGACTTGATAAGTCCCATCATAAATGCTCTACAGTTGTAACCAAGGAATCATTTGGAAGCTTTGACCTAAGCTTCAAATATCATGCCAAGCCTCACTCATTTTTCTTCCATTTTTGCACGCATTTCTTTGCTTCATATATAAGATATTTCCGTAATCGATATAGAAATTCAACTATTCTGTCTTTTTTTTCTTTCTTAATATCTTTCGCTTAAAGTAGAACTTCCTTTATCAGTTATGGTCTAGAGTTTCAGAACTTGATTTTCCTGATCGAAAACTCGATCATAAATGACGACATCTTTCCTTTCTGCAATAATTAATTTAGTAGTTCATTACTTTGAGGAAATTAGAGATGATAATGTATGTTTGGGTGAAAGAACTTCACTATATATGTGATTGACCTCTTGAACGTTAAGCGTTGCTCGTTTTCTTAGTTTTTCCTTCCCAATAATTAAGAAAGCTCATTGCAACCAGCAATTGTGGTTGTTAATTTAAGAAAGGAATAGGCCCAAAAATCGATTTATTATCATATTAATTTTATAACTGGATTAGTTAGGAGAGTAATTTTCGAGGTTATCATATTAATTAAGGGGAAAAAGAAACAAAAAGAAAAGGTGATGGCTCAACCACAAATAAATGCAAGTTGACACGGCACCATGCATGCGTAAGTGGAAGAAACAAATCGGACAGCGATGAGTTTGATGTCGCTAAAACAACTAATTACAAATTGCAGCCGGGTCAGGAATAATGTGTTGTTTTGTTTCTTCCTTATCTCTTTTCAATTTCTGATAGCTGTGATGTTGTTTTCTTTCATGGTGCTATCAGGATAGCCATGGGTCAGCAGTGCAACGCGCAGCCAAGGCTTTCCATCATCGCTACGTACTCTTTTATACATTTGGACTTTCTTATACATCAGTGTCCATCACTACTAACTACTAATCCGATATTTAAACTACTATTTTATAATCAATGCATAATGTTCCGAGTAAGAACTATTGGTCAAGAGTGACTCTAAGACATTCATAAACTATTTCCTGGTTAACTAATTCGTTATCTTATCTTGTTCATTAATTAATTTGAATAAAAGATTCATATCCATTTCTTAGAGCAGTCTTAATTTGACTTCATTATTCGATCTCTCGTTTTGATCAAAATGAGCATGAAACGGTACAAATCTACTCACCTGTTTGAACTGGCAACGCAGGATTATCAATCCCTTCCCCGACTTGCACCTCCATGTTCGTCTTTGCAAACAACTTCAGATTTACTGCAAGCAGAATCCGAAAAGATCAGGATCACCAGTTGCACTCAGCATGCATCCATATGTATATTTACACTTCATGCATGCATGCATGCGAGCTGAGCTTGCACGGTACGCGTGCAGTGATCATATAACATGAATAGAAAGTTAAGTTTTATGTTTGCAGCGAGAGAAAATATATAAATATAATGTTTGCGCTTACAGAAAGCAAGCGCATCGATCCTCGGCATCGATAGCGCAACAAAGAAGAAGGGGACGAACAGCGCAGCGGCGACGATGAGCCTCTGCACCTCGACGCGCGCCACCGCGCCCTTAAGTTGCTTCATGATTAATTCCCGACCAACTTCTTCTTCCTGGATTATTTAGGTGCTCAAACGGCCATGCATATATGATCGACCTAGCTCGCTAACTAGAGAAGCTCATATGTGCATCCAAGTGCATGTATACGAGTCATATCATATGTACTGTATAGTATATACGAATGGTAGGTGTATATGCTTTTAATGGGCAGACGACTACGACTTTTGTGGGTGGTGGTCGTCGTCCAAAGCCGAGTGCTGCTGCATTATGGCGTGTTGGAATCGTTCTTCTGTAAGTAACGTAAGGAGTCTTCGCTGGCCTTTCGTTCCACGCCATGAAAATAACGATCGGTAACGTTGACATCCCAATTACCACCATGTTCCTTTCAGTTCCAAGGATGCTACACAGTTTCTTAATTCCGGTTGTTGATATATTATAATATTAATATTAGTAATAACTACGATAACTATAATAATAACTATGTGATGATTAGTGTGTGACCAAGGATATCACCATTCTCGATTGTTGTTGACGGACTAATGGACGATTAAGGCACTGTTTGTTTCCACCACAAGAAACCCTAAGCTATATATAATATATCAATATGAGATATAATGACATATACGTGGAAGTTTTACTTTCATTAATGGGTGGTTGCATTAGTACACAACTAGTGATAGTTTCAATCTGATTATTCATATGCATAGCCGCCTTAATTAAAATTGACCATATGATCTGTGTACCTTTTGTAACAAAAATCAATGTTATTAAAACCGGACCGGCCATCCGACCGGACGACCAATTGGGTCGTAGTTGGATTGGTTTGATCGGATTCAACCGGGTTCAACCGGATTTTATTAAATTAATATTTTAAATTAATTATATATATAATAAATATTACATAATGCTTATAATTCATAATAAAATATAATAAACAAATATTTAATTAGTATTAATATTCATAAAAAGAGTTTGATTTTTTTATTAATATAGTATATTAATTCTTTTATTTTATTCTTCAATACTATTTTAAGGTGATAATATATTAATTAATTTTGACATATATCACTCTCGTGTTTATTTTATTTCTTTACTATCATTTTAATATTTCTATTTTTTATTTCAATTAATTTCTCTGTCCCCATTAATTCCCATATTTATTTACTTTTTTTATAATAAAAAGATATTAGAAATTTTAATATTCATAAAAAAGTTTAAATTATTATTATTGATATACTATATTAATTCTTTTATTTTATTCTTTGATACTATTTTGTGATGATAATAAATTAATTTAATTTATTTTTTTCATACATCACACTTACTTCCTTTTATTTTCTTCTCTATTTTCATTTTAATACTTTCCTTTTTTATTTCCATTAATTCCTCTCCCATACTGATTTTTCCACATTTATTTTCTTTTTAATTTTTACCAAGTCTAATTCAAAATTCAAATACTTTCTCATTTTACCTTCCTCTCTAACTTTTTATTTTCTATTTTTTTTCACTTTAAATGTTGAACCCGGTTTTTTCAATTTATTGGTTGAACTGATTTTTACCGGTTGAACCGGTTTTTGGCCGGTTCAACTTTAATTCCGTTTTTATATTAATTCGGACCGGATCAGCGGCCGGTTCATGGTTGAACCGGACGGTCCGGTCCGGTTTTAATAACCATGACAAAAATGCGCCATTGCTCATCAATCAATCCATTAGAATTCCTTATGCTAGTGGACGTATATAATGGCAGCTAGCAGAAAGATTCTAGTTTTGCTGTGTGCTGAAAATTCATATTGAAATGGATGGTTGCAATTCTTGCATAAGCGTTCGTCAAATTTAATATGTTGGGGATGAGATGGTGAGCAGAAAAGGGACACTGAAACCACAAACCAATGTACGTAATTGTAGACTTTTTTTTTCGATAAGTAATTGTAGACTTTGGATCGGGTGTAAGTAACTGGCTTGCCTAAAGTGCACATAACTCAACTTTTGACCAAACTCTTCTATCCGAGTATATGAACAAAGAGTGTATGTGTGTGTCTGTGCCATAAATGTTTGACTTGTAATATAATAAGACTTCAAAGCACGCAAGCAAAGGGATGCATTTGAGGTTATTATATTGTATACTGTTGTATTATGATTGAGAATGGTGAATATTGTGGAAGAAGTCTAATATTTTTTTAAGGTGATTAATTAATTAGCGTGGATGAAAGATATACTGTGCCTGAAATATATACTAGATCTATAAACGATGATTTTCGGGGTCATTTTCTCAATACTTAATTTTTGAAGGATTTTGTGACGAAACAATAAATACTTCTCAATTAGTGACGGAAAAGAAGTCCCTCATCAAAAGTTTATTGTTTACTCACTTTCCTTCTATACCTGTGATGAAAAAGCACAAAGTTTTGACGATCCTAATCATCGAGAGTCCCGATGGATGATGCATTGATCAAAAGTTTCGATGGCAACAATCATAAAAAAACTTTAATAATATAATATTAATACTAGTGTTAGATTAATATTATAATAATATAATATATTGTATAATAAATTTAAATTGCGACGATCGATACCATTGACACTTTTGATGGAAACTTCCTATCCATCCATCTCCATCTCTCTCTCTCTCCCCTCCCTCCTTCCCTCTCCCTCTCTTTCACTCTCTCGATTTCTCTCTCACATGGCTCCAATGACATGGTGGCTCCGGCGACACGGGGGCTCCATTGATCCCTTCCGTTCCTCACAATGACACAATAGCCCGGCGACGAGGTACTCGTCCATGCTCCGGCTGCACATCATGCCTTTTTTTTTAGGACGACGGTGTTGCCGCGGCACACAAGAGGCGAGATATGTCTGCTTATGGTTGATCCGACTATTAACAATTATCAAGTAGCTGAATCCTCAAGCAGCTGGATCTAGAATAGCATGCGGCCGTTATCCAGACGCAAATACCCAAATTCCGAATCCAGTTGTGAATCGGCCGCATCCAGCCATGAAGGTCATGATTATGTCAGGGCTTGAACTAGCTGCATCCATCCGTGAAGGTTAATTTTGAATTATTGTTGATATGAATTTTATATCTTTGTTTGAAGGCTAATTGTCATGGGACACTTAGCACACAAAAATATATGTGAAAAGAGTTTAATTCAAAGGGTTCAAAATAATTGTCTTTGATGCATAGGCTTCAAGGCAATGTCCCAATTGGATTAGCGAAATTCTATGGACCAAGTTATTAGCAAAGTGGTCGACTAAGGCATACAAATCAAATTGCAAAAAAATGAAGGCAAATCGGGGATCTAACTAGGGAGCTTGCATACACGCCGTTGATTGTATATCTATGTCCACCATTGCAAAAGGAATGCTACAGATTAATATTTTTTAAAATTTTATTTAATAAATGTGAGACTAATATCTTTAATTACATATTTTTATTTTAATTGCAGGAAAAAAGATGGGTAAATAAATAACTCAAGATGAATATTTTCTCAAAAATCCATCAAAAGAAAAATAAAAAATGAGTTTCATTATTTGCTCGGAAGGCATGCGTAAGACAATAGGTTCAAAATAGTTAAAAAAATTGATAGTTTTATTAAAAAATGTCTAATAATAAAATTTAGGAGGAACCCAAAGTAAAGAAGTCAAACATATTACAAAGGTCACACAAGAGGGAGTGATGCTGATAACATCTCGACAACTTTAGATGGATCATGTCGACATAAAGAATGGTTGTGTCTATAGTATAAATCATCTGTTAGTTATGAAGATATTAAATTCGGTCATATATTCCGGCTATCTAGGCCAGGACGTATAATGACTTTTAGGTAAAAATGATTGTCTATGGAAAAAAAACTATTGACTGACCTATGACAAGATATCCAAGATGAAGTACAACAAGAGTTTAAGCAATAGCAACGAGAGATGCTAAAAATTCAATAAAAGCAAATGATGATCATGATGTGGCAAATGATGCATGACCAACAAGATGACGATGAGATTTTGTAAAATATTTTAATTTAGAAAATTGTCTACAAACTTTATAACTTTAATAATAAATTTTATTCAATTCTTTAAATTTATTTTAATCAAATTTCATTCAATTATGTAACATTTTATTTATTTTAGTCCATTAATAATTTATTTTTGATAATTTAAACAAAATTAATTATTTTTTAAATTAAATTTTGTAATAAATCACGATTCAGTTTTTTATTCAAAATTTTAGTTTTAATATTTTTTTGGAAAATAAATAATTTACTAACGGGTGCTACAACTTTCGAAAGTTTCGAGAGTTTCAATCATTGAAACTTCCTACATTTAGAAGTTTTTGTCAAAAATTTCGAAGGCCATTTTTATGATAGATTCAATTGTACGAAGGATTTTTGGTGTCCATTGAAAAATACTTTGGAATGAGCAATTTTTTAAGGGTACTCTCCCGTCAAAAAATTTCATTTTTTGACGGATCTTGTGAGATTTCGGACGGATTAAGCCATCCAAAAATCAAAATTTTTTTTAGTCCATGAATGTATTCGGAATGGATATTTTTTATTCTAGTTAAAGAAGAAAGGGAAGAAGCAGCTTGTATGTTCAAAAAAATCTCAAAACTAATCCAAGGATTGGTGATTCTCGTGAAACAAAATGACTCCTTTTCGTTCTTAAGTAGTTATCAGTACCTTCTAAGGCAATAAGGACTCCACAATGGTGGACTGTGGTCGATAGCATGACGACAATCTTGAAGTTTCTCATCTTAGTGGTAAAGGCATGATTCGGTTCAATGTGTCGCACAGAAAAAATCAGGTTTGGTAATGAAAAATTGATTCGGTTTTTCAGCTTTATGGGTGCATTTTTTTCCTATCTCACTCATATCCGCCCTTTTTTCACTATTCATCGCCCCATGAATCCCCCTGCCTTCATCAAATTTTCCATCTTCCTCAGATGTTGTAATTCTTTTCTTTCACACATGTACTGGGCGCAAGGATCACACATCAACACACAAAATATGATCACTTTTGTGAAATTAATTAAATGGAATGATATTTATGAAAAAATTATTGAGAGAAACTAGTTAATTAATTACTTACCATTTTTTAAGAGAGAAACTAGAGAGAGAGGAATATTAGGATGCATACATATTTAGGTGCATACATTGCATCACAATCATCGGATGTAGCATTGACAGCTAGGATGAAGGCACTTGAACTGGATGTTTCGTAGGATCCAACGGCGATTCATTCGGGCGACGAATGGGATCAACGTCAGGAGCCTACAACGGTTCGGATCGAGGGTGGGTGCTCACAGAGGGATCGGTGACGCTCGAAATGATTTGGGTCGGCTTGTGCTCACAAGGGTCGGGTGCGCCGGAGGTCGCAGGGGGGAATGGGGGCACCGACAATTGCAGGGAGGTCACGCACGGAGTAGGGGACCTTGGGGGAGGGGGTCAGGCCGACACTCGCGACGGCGGCAAAGATGGGGGCTGCCGACGGTGACGATGTGGGCTGCTGGCCGATGAAGGAAAAAGGTCGGTGGGTGCGGCGGTCGTAGGGAAGAGGGGAGGGGAGAGGGGATGACGGTCGGAGGGGAGAGAGTTTTGATGGTCGTTAGATTGTTAGGTGCTACACAAAATTACACTTGAAGGTGTTATATATATATATATATATATATATATTGAATGAAGAAGTGTGGTGGCCTCCTCCAAATAATAGTGGCAATTGGCATTGACATTGACAAGTTAGGTTCTTTGTTTGGTGGCTGCTTGTGACAACTTAACTTGCTCAATAAAGGCCACTTTGATTCCTTGCATAATGTACGAGTAATATCTTCTTCTTCCTTTGGAGGATGACACTGAAGCTGAAGCTTTTTCTTCTTCTTCTTCTTGTTGAAATATCACATGAACTAACAGATAGAATTAGACTACTTTGGCGCACAAAAATCATGCAATTAAACTGCAGGCAGATCATCGTTTCTTATTTCGCACATACGAAATACTACTTTTGATGTTGGCACTGAACGTTGAGATATACCTTTATGTTTAATTTGAGAGGAGGTCCACTATTTTAATCAATAAATTAATGATGCCTCAGAGGAAACCCAATAATAAAATGTAATTATAAGGTTTTATTCTATTGTTTAATTTTAAATTGATAATAATTTTATTTCTTTAGCTTAACAATAATCACATGTTATTTTAATAGAATGCATGACTACGAATCATATATGAACATTCTTCATTTATTAAACTTTTATAAAAAAAACTAACTATTGTGTTATACTGAGGCTCGAAAGAGAATGTAAAATAATGTTTTCACTGAGTTAAAAATTTAACAGATATTACAAAAAAAAATATTTTAAAGTACAATTTGAAAATTTTATTCCTAACATGATATTTTAAAAGTTTTATTCAAGTTCTATCGATTATGCTCCATATTTGATTTTAATATTTTACTTATCAACATAAAGTAAAATGTTTTTATGTTTTTCTTTAAATCAATAATATTTTTACAATAAAATAATATTTAAAATACCACTCTTCTGAAATAAAATACTATAAATTAATTATCATGAATATCTAATGCATATAAAAAATCGATTAAGTTTGAATCATAACGGCCAACCAATTGAATTTGAATGTGATGTACAAACGTAGTGCCCCCATTTTTTTATGGCGTAGCTTTCTCCCTCTCCCTCTCTCTTTCTCGTTCTCTCTCTCTCTCTCTAAAAGAAGAAAAAGGAAAAAAAAATTGACCGTACTTTTAATTACAGTGAGTGAGTAACAATAGAATAGAATGGAATGGGAAGGATAAAAATGTGGCGAGTGTAATTAACGGGGAGTGCCCTGCAGTGCTTCCTGCAGGGTGCTCCTAAATCGCTTGACGTCGAGCTTTACGCTCTGCCTGTTCAGGAACACCGCCCACAGCACGTTCCACCCCTGGTTGTGGATCGACATTGGGTCCGTGAACACCGGATGGTTCCTCGGGTACTGCATGATCAGCGAGCTCTCCTCCTCCTTGATCTCGTACTCCAAGTACCGCACCTTCATGTCCGGCGCCGGCTCCCCGAAGTCGTGGCTGCACGCGTACTTGAGCCCGCCCCACGGCACCACCTGTATCAGCGCCGCCTCGTCCGGCAGGAACAGCATGTTCGTCAGCCCCGCCCCGTGGACGCCCATCATCACGTCGCACGAGTTCACCAGCTGCGCGAACCGCGACACGTTCCGCGTCGCCTCCGGCCCCGCCGCCACCACCTTGAACCCTACCTTGCGCGCCAGCGCCACCACCTCCCTCCGGTTCGTAATCGACCGAGACCCCTTCCTCTGAAGCATCAGCAGTCGCGGTCTCCGGCCGCCGACCCTGACGGACGTCCGCTTCAGGTTGAAACACGACCTCAACAGTTCCCTGAAATCGGCCATCGAGTAGCCGCCGGGGGACTTGGATGGGTCCACGCCGAGCTCCTTGTGGCTCAGCAGCCCAACGTGGGCGTGCGGGTAGCAGTGCACGCGCTCATCCCTGTCCAGGTTGATGATCTCGTAGTTGGAGAGCTTCCTCAGTATCGCGCCGTACTTCATGACCCAGGCGTAATTGAAGTTGGTGATCAGGAACTGGACCTCGCCCTTGTACTGGTACGAGGTTATGAAGAGCGGGATCAGGACGTCCGTGAAGTCGTGGAAGAAGTTGCCGAGGAAACCGCCGGTGGAGAAGACGACGGCGGGGACGTTGTGCTGTGCGCCGCACGGCGGGAGTTCGCCGGGGTTCGAGGACGCCCTGACCGTGAACTCCCTAATCAGTTCCAGCACCGGCTCTTCCCATTTCCTCGCGTATGGCCTGATCTTGTGTGCGGTCTCCTCCGTTGCAGAGCTGCTCCAGGGAGGCGATTTGGCGAGGATGACGGAGGAGGAAGCTCCATGGATCCTGACGTCTCCATGGACGACGCAGGTGGCCGATCTCCTCTGCGAGAAATCGCATGAGATACTGCCGCTCTCTGGAACTTCTACGTTTTCTGCAGAACACAGAGAAGAAGAGAAAATATAATTAGCCACAGAAACGATAATTTATCTTTACTGATAAAAGTGTACATTTCTTTACTAGTAATTGCTTTTTGTTTTTTCCTTACTCCAATGAAATTTACCTGCTGCCACATTGTTGTGCACCTCCTCGTGCTGCTGTTCAGCATCATTTGGGGGCTTCTCTACCGCTTCGGTATGCTCTGCACAGAATAATGCATCAGAAAATTGTGTAAATATCAATTCATTTAGCAGCAAATCAAGGATTCTTTTTTGCTTACCAATCTCCAACTTCTGTTCAGTTTGTTCTGCTCCTAAGTCTGTCTTTGGCATGTCAGTTCCTGAAACTCAATCGATAAGAAAAATCATTGGCTAAAAGAAATGCACTACTTTTTCACCACTAAAATTTTTCTTTAAAGCTGTGTTTGGATTGGAGAATCAGAGTTCTCATGAGTTGTTAGAATTTTAACGATGTGATGTTTTTATTTTTTTAAGTGTTTAGATGAAAGTTCCTGTGTGTTAGAACTTTTGCCTCTGACCGTGTGAGTGAAGAGAAAAGAGGGAGAGAGAAGGAGAAAAAATTTTAAAGTTCTACCGCGACGTTTTGATAGAAACACAGACTAAAGTTTCATTTAGTAAGAAAAAAAAAAAGTTATGATTTGGATGCAAATGTGTACAAGATCCTGTGATCAACTTTACTTCAAAACCACTAGTCAAGATATCAAGATATGCCTAATATGGTGTTATGGACTAGGTGCTCTTGTCATGATGATCAACTGAGAACTAGTTCAAATTGGACTGGCCAGAAACATATATTAAAGAAACCAGAGTTGATGCTCCAACAACAAGTGGTCCTCCCCTCACTCAAAGTGAGAAGAAGCTCATGGTGCCTTCACATCCTTTATCTTAACACGCAACCATGATAAAGAAATTGTTTAGCTTTTGGCATTTGTTTTGTGGTCTTGTAGGATCCACTTATTATTTTTTTTAAAAGGATCATTCCTAGATGTCAGTGCTTAATTATGGCGTGCTCATCTGCCACAAACCGATCGATATGAAACAAAATTTCGCTCCACTCGCTTTCTACAATTGACAACAAGAGAATGAAATAGTCCTCTCTCGAGTTCATTTGCAGACAACGGTGGCTAGATTCAGAATTAGGATGCAGCACACGATTTTAGAATGCGATATCTTTTGCTGTACTGATGCAGAACTCGAGACTGGTCAAAAGAAGCTAAGCCTTACCAGAAGGTGTGCTGTCCGCGTTATCCGTCTCTTGTTCCAATACTTGTGGCTTGGACGATTCTATCACATCTGCACCATCTGCCAAAGCAAGTTATTTCAGCATACAGGGCATTTCTGCTCTGCCAAGGAATTGTACGTTTGGTTGGGGGATGAGTTGAACATACCCAATTTGGATTTGTCCCCTTCCAAGATTGGATTTTTAACTTCAGGATCTGCGTTATATGATCACAGACTTAGTGGCAGTGGAAAAAGGTTAATTAATGAATTCAAGCCCAAGCTCAGAGTTTGTGAAAACCTGTTATTGTTATCTTTGTATCTTGGTCTTCGAAGGGCATGTCATCCGATCTAACATCTGTGTGCAAAACAGAAGTTAATTAGTTCCACTGCAGAATTAATTAACTCATGAGCTCAAATGATTACTGAAGCTTCACTGATCACCTGCTGCAGTTGTCTTATCTACTCCACCTGCATTTAGAGCGAACGGTAGAACTATTGTCTGTTCACCTGTGAATGCAAAATTGCATGTTTAAAAATAATCTAAATGCCTTATAGATAATCAGATGACTCGTTAGATCGATATCAGGTGTCACCCTAATAAATCACACGTTTAACAAGAAGGTGCCCTGGTTAACTAAATTTACTGTTCCTGCCTAACTAATCTCATTGCAACGACCATTCTCTGTCCCTGCTAAGTCTAGAGAGAGAGAGAGAAAAAAAAAACATGCTAGAAGAAGTCATGCCTTTTCCATATACAAATATAATATAATGCATTCAATTCATATTATGAGCATTGAGGTGTCCTATATTGAACAGTTCAGAGTCGTCTCCCATTCGAGATGGTTCATGCATATGCAGCTGAATTGGCAATATGCGTACTAAATTCTCCACTGCCACCACGAATTCGCCTTGATGAAGCAACTCTAATTAATAATATGCAAGAACTCGCAACATGAACTGTTTCTTGACGTTGACCTAGAAACCTTCATCATACGTTAACCATCATTGACTAAGATATTTTTTTATTATACTGTACACAATATATTGAGAAATAAGCCAGCTGTGTATTTTTAAGTAAACGGATAAAAATATATTATTATAGATTAAAATGGACGTATGTGGAATGACAATGACCTCTCGGCTTCACTTCTTCAGTGCAGCCAAATCGCAAATTGGATGAAGAATAACAAGTTTGCTGTCCCTTGTTTTATTATTTCTATCCTTAGCTTTATATATATGCTGAAATAGTTTTCTTTTTTTTTTTTGGTTGAGTTCCACAACTCGCATGCTCCATTATGGTTAACAAAGCTTGAACAAAAATGCTGGTTGGTGGCTTGATGTGACTCAATTGCTCAGCTTCCTATTTGCCTTTATTCTTATCCTTGTAGGGCACTTCAGGGATCACAAACACCCCACTCACAGGAGTTTGTTCTCTCCATTTCCAGTTCATCCACTCCTAGTTTGGAGAGATAAGTCATCATGTTTAAACATAATTTCGATGCAGCATAATCAGATAAATAGAAGCCTATGATTAAGTTTGGGGTCCAAGGAGATTTCCTTTCCCTCACCATGTCCTCTACATATCATCATGTGATGAATATTCAGATTACTAATCAAGGTAGGGCAGAAGGATTAATTAATTGCCAAGGGCAGGTAATCATGTAGATGTACCTTTGGGTTTGAACTAACAGAGAAAAAAAAAAAAAAAACATAGGAGCGCCCCATGCGTGATACGTGAGATGGTGCACTGAGCAGGGGCCCCTTATGACTTTAATTGCTTGTTCTTGCAATTGACCGTTTATTTTCACAGAAGAGAGAAGAGAAACAAATTATTATGATAATTATAAATCTGAATTAATTGTGTTCACGAGTATTTAATTAAACTGGTGCAATTTCTAGATACGGGTACATCAATACATATATGAATTCAAGACTCACCAGGCACATCAGAAATGGTTGTGTTCTCTTCAACCACCCGTATATTTATGTTCGTCCTCACAGACAGCTGCAAGTTCACTGGAAACGAATACAAAGATTTCAGAAATTTAGACGCGTCACAGGATTCAGGACAGACATGCATAAATAACATGTTGCACACATGCGCGCGCCCATGAATCCGTCATCGACGTCGTCGCCGGCGGGGAGAAGGATTCGGAACTTACGCACTGAAAGAGGATCGAGCTGGGGCTGCAGAAAGAGGAACATGAAGCAAGGGACGAGCAGGCAGGCGAGGCCAGCGAGGAGGACGACCCTCTCCCATGGTAGCCTCTTGGCGACCGCCATGATGCTCCCGGCCGTGGTGGTCGACAATTATTCAGAAAAAGCTGTGTGTGCCGCAGAGCTTTACGCTCTCCTTTGCTGCAGAAGGGAAGGTTGAGTGCATATATAGTGGAGGATATATATGGTGCTGCTATGGCGTGCGCGCGCGGCTGCAGTTAGGAGGAGAGAGGAGGAGGGCTCGTTGGCATGGTCTCATATGCATGCCAGGTCCGTGTGGGCATGCATGTGCTGATTAGAGAGAGAGAGAGAGAGAGAGAGAGAGAGAGAGAGAGAGCGACCGTATACAAATCTTCAAAGGAGTCGTCGGAGTATGCAGTTGTTTTGCTTTCCCTTGCACACTACCGAAAGTGATGTTGACATTCCAATTACCATGTAGTCCCATACATCTATATATCCCTCTCCTCCATATATACAGATATAAATATAACATAAATACGTGTGTGTATATACACATACCAAGTATGCAGTTGTTATGCTGCTTTCCCTTGTACAGCTTTGCATGTTTTTTTTTATTTTTTATTTTCTCTCTTTTGTGTTAGGTCATAAGCATGTGGAATGGAACATAAATGCCTTTTGTTTAGCTGCCCTACGTCCACCGGATTAGACGCTAATTATGTATGCTTTGTGGAGGAATAAGACATAAAATATATGTAATTAATGCACGCAAAGTGATGCGCTTAACTACTGCGCCAAAATTCTAGTGCTTTCAGTCTTTTTTTTTCTTTTTTCTTAGTGTCTCTTTCCATGATAAGAAGTGGACGACGTTGAATTGATTTGATTCATATATTTCTGGAGATAATAAACCCTGATAAAATTTACTTACGAAAATGGTAAGATTTTATGATAGGCACCGTTACGCCATTAAATTTCGATTGTTCAACTCAATTACTACCTAAGGCTGATGATACTGATCATTAGTGGAACTGGAAGCAAGAACGCGGTTTCAAAATTAATTTTCATGGGTGGGAACTGGGAACTGATTTGTTCAACTTGTAATCGATGCTCCCACTTTGGATTGAATTAGTCACAAGAATCACATCGATACCGGAAAGTAGCAGCTATATATCTATCTATACATGCATGCATCACTACCCTACGGAAAGGATCTTATTTGGGAGCAGTAGTAGCGAACTACCTCCATTAATTGCCCTCGTTGAATTAGTTTCAGCACCAAAGTCATTAATGGTCCTGCAAATTTCTTTCCTGATTATACCAAGAAGGCCACTAGCTATAAGAGAAAACAAATAGACAAATGAACATATGTGCACTCGGGAATAAAGAGAGACAATTCATTGCTTAAGCTTGTTGCCTGATTGATTCTTGATTCCTTATTTTAACATTCTTCTTCTGTTTTTTTCTTTCTTTCTTCTTTCTCCACTAGGAAGAAAGAACTTTCAGCTTTCTCATCTTGAAGGTTATCAAATCAGTTTCATAGCTGGCCCCATTCCATATTTGAATGAAGTAGTTTAGTTAACTGATAAATTATTTTGCTGATTACCTTCCCCCATTAGCATAATTGCACTTTGTTGTAAAATTGAATACAATTGAGCTTTATTGTCAGCTAATCTAAATATACAATTATGTCCCATTCACATGAGGTTAGTTAATTAAATTGGGGCCTCTTGAGATGGAAGCCTCACCTAATTAAGGTCCATTTCTTTGAGTCACTTGGGCGCTGGACATTGAAAGGGTCCTATTCAAAGATGGAACATTGCAACCAATGTAGATGCCTTTGTACACACCTTTTGCCAAGTCTAGTCCAACTTTGAGTCTTTGACACTGTGGCTAATCTTTTCCACCTAATGCAGCAGTGGAACTGCCAATTACTAGTAGAAGGGTTGAGTCATGGAAATTAAAACAGCCTATATCCACTTTCCTATCTTTTGTATCCTGTAGGTGAAAAATGAAAGCAATATATTGAATTTGTAGTCAAAGCTTTAATGAATTATGTTTCATTCCATGCCAAAGTTAAGTTACAATGTTGTTACTAAATTCAGTAAAGGACTAAGGATGGTACTTAAAGATATGAGCTTCTTCTTTTTTCTATAAGTTCAGAAAATACATTTTTGTATAGAAAAATGGAACAAAAAGATTTCGAAGCAATCATTTGTTCTGAACAACAAACTTATCTGTTTTTGCATGGCAGCATAATGGAACATTTTTTTTTCTTTTCTTGAACATGCGAGTGGTTGGTCAAGAAGCAACGCAACCTCTGACACCTAAACAAAGTAGTCTCCAAGGTTGTTCCTCATTCTTCATTATTCAGTACAAAACAAGCTAATCCGCCATTACAACTGGACATACTTCTCTATATCTTTATAACATATATATATAAGGTGATCATAATGTCACTCCTCATAAGCTTAATGTCACTCCAAAGTGACAATTTTATCCTCTATTTTTTTATTAAATATTTTAACTATCATTAATACACTCTTCTGCCTTTTGAAGTTCCACCCAAATTTTGTGTTGAATGACATATCTTTTACCTTTTGCGGTCATAATTAAAACTTTTTCCTTTTTCTGTTAGTATCATAATTTTTTTTATACGGTGTGAAAATAGTTTTAATGTTCTACTTCATATTTGATCATTTTTTCACATATATTTTATTATCTGTGCTATAACCTTTGATTGACTGACATTTATTTTTTGGACAACAGATTATGTGAAACTTTCTGATAGGTTTTGTTTACAGACGATGATCTTATTTTGAGAATATTTTTGTAATTTATATTTTATGATGAGTGACTAAGAAGAAGTTTTAGAGAAATTAGAATTGACCGATGATATTTTATTTTGTTAACAATTAAGTTGTTTCTTAAGTATACTCAAATTATGATATATCTTTTTTTAATAAAATATAGATTTCTCTTGTATATTATTTATTTATTAATTCTTAGTTGTTATATTGCAGAGTTGTTGTTCACTTTGTTTATTAATTTATCTTGAGTAAAAAGGAAGAGAGAGGCGTTGCTTTGGAACTAGGGAGATTTTAAGAGGGGGAAAAAATTAAGCCAGAATAAATTAAGTGAGATTCGAGGAGAAATTAAATGAGTATAATAAAATCTTAAAATCAAAATAAGGGATAGAATGGTCAATTTGAAGTGGCAGCAAGTTTTTTTCGCAATAAGGGCACCCATATATGTATATATACGAGAGAGAAACCTCATGCAGCTCACCTTTTTCTGCTGCTGCTCATTTATGGATAAAACTTTATGTGGGCTTTCGATAGTTCCAAGAACTAACGAGGATATATATATATATATCTATATATATATATATATCATACCCGTCCAGCGACAGCTTGCAACATGTAGGGCCTTTTTAGGTCCAAAGCGTCACTAATTTTTCTTCCAAAAAAAAATAGTAATAAAATTGGAGTAAGATGGCATTTAAAAATGAAATAAGTAAAATATAATTTCCTTGCATATAATATCGTAAACTAGAAAATTACTCAACTCGGGATAAAATTGGTTGGACCTGGGCCTTCATTATCGACCAAATTTCAAATATCATGATGCGCCAATGGAACATATTCCGAGGAATTCTTTACCCAAAATTTTACGAAAAAAAAAAAGAATACGTGGATCCAAAATACGTCCACATGTATGAACTCACCTTTAATTAATAAATATGATTTTTGATAAATATTTTTTTAAGTGAATTTAAAATGAATTTAAGATCATCATTGATTTGTAAATCAAATGGTAATCTATATATATGAATTCATCTTGAGTCCACGCAATCATCAATCCCTTTAAAAAGCAGTGCTAATAATTATATTTTAGATCAAATCCGAAATTTTATTTATTTCGATAAAAATTACTCCACCCTACTCACCATCCTTCCTTCAATCCTTGCCACTCAGATGAGATTACTATTAGGAGGCCATTGGATGGAAAAAATAATTAATAAAATAACAAGGTGAAAAATGCGTGCCTTGCATTGAAGGGCCGAAAGCATGCCCATTCATTCGTTCCGATCGATCAACGAAGCCCATCGATCCTACATGACCTTGGACCTTCATCTCTTCTCACTTCCACAATACCAAGAAAAATAATCTTTTGTTAGGATCCTAGTCCAACTAAAGCCCTAACTTGATTTATGTTTTACACTGAGACATGAGTAGATGAGTTGTGAATAATTTTATTGCCATTTTAGATAATCAATAATTGTCTCATTTTTGGTATTTTTCTAAAATGTTATATGAAAAAAAAGTCAAGGTCTTCCTATTTGCCTTAAAAAAAAGTCAAAGTCTCTCAAATTATATGCAATGAACTTTAAACTAATATTTTAATATGATGTCATCCGTTTCAAGTATGAACACAAAAAATATACATGATTTTGTTAGGTTTTCAAAAAATAAAAAATCCCCTCATTTGAATAATCATGCAAAAAGTTATATCTAAACTAAAGAAAAGTGAAGAAACAAACAAGCAAAAACTTTAGAGAGGGAAAAGTGTGTCATCCTCTTGAAATAGAGAAAAGGTGATACCATAAATGATTTCTTCCTGATTTTATTTGAAATGAAGGGTGTCTAGTGAATTTTTGACGGTCGAAAGGTTGGAGCTCGAATGTCACCCAAGGCATGGTCAAACTTTAACAATATATATATATATATATATATATATATATATATATATATATGTATATATTTTTCCTTTGTTTTTGCATTTATCTGGCATTCCTCTTATTCTTATTATGTTGTGCCTTTGACGAATTTTACGAATCATTTTTATGCTTCCGCTTTTATTTTGTAAAATCAATTTTATTTTAATACATCAATTCGCCTATATATAGAGTAAACCATTGACATATCAAGTCAACTACGTACTAAGATATCTATTTATAGAGTAAACTATTGCATACCAAAACAAAGAAGAATACAACGCAAACTAGGAAGAGAAATAAATCTAATTATCTTAAAGACTTTGTGATACACTCTATTCAGGAAAGATAAGGAAGAAATCGAACCATCCGGAAAATATATATTGCAACAAACTAAGAAGTAAAGTGAAAAGGAAATGCATATAAATAAGAAGCAATTTGAAGGTTGGGTTATTACATACTTCAAAACCTTAGTAGCACTTGCAAGTTCTTCTCTTCTATTCATTATTATTCGTCAGTTTTCTTGTAATGGATATTAAAGATGTCCAAAAGTAAATATGTAGTGGTTCGAATTAGGTTTGGACTGCATGTATCTAATCGGATCAAGTCAGTTTAGTTTGAATAAAAAAAACGTACAAGATGTGATTTCACGTGTATGTCAAATCTTTTGATGATTAATTGATATTTTTTTCAATCTTATATTTATATAAAGCCATGCACAAGAAGAGATTTCAAATTGCTATGCATTCATAATTGATAATTATCTTTTTTCTTTAATTTTTATTTTACTTTTTTCAATTTTTTATCTAAAAATAAAGTGATGTAGAATTTTCGTGCGATGCTCGAAAGGGCGTCATTTTTTTCGAAAGAGAATATAAAAGATGAATGCATCTCCGCAGCAACAACATTGTTCCAGCAACTAACGTCGACCTCCACAACAAATGACTAGGTTCGAATGAGTTGTTGTCTAAATTTTGCGTTTCATATGGGAATTTTAAAATTGTTTGTTATCGACTTAGAAGGAACTAATTTTTGGTCTTCGATTTGATCTTATTTTCTTTGTGGAGTTTTTTTAAAAAGAACAAAAGTAGTTTTTTTTATTGTTTCAAAGGAACTACTTAAAGAAATTTCATATATGCCTTTTCTCTTGTATTTGCAATATTGATTCATAATCCTTGTACATGATTGGAAAGATTTCTATGGTAATTTCCAATTTTGATTTGGCATTGCAATCAAATATCTCAGAAATCTGCAATCTTTGTGAAGGATTCAAAATTTTTTTTATTTGGAGCTTGAAAGGACATTTCTCGTGTTTTCAAAACTTTTGGAGGCGTCATATTAGACGAACCAGATGGGTTTTGCAGGCAAATAGAACAATGAAACAAAGGAGGAGGTTGCATAACCAGCAAAGAAGCGGCAATAGTCGGCTTCAGCCCTCGGGGGAGCGCCAAGATAATCCGTGTCCATGTTAAGAATATAAAATTAAAGATGTTGCTCTTCCTAACGGCTTAAGCTTTTAGAAAAATTGGGTAGCACATCAAATTTAACATGATATCAGAGCCATAGGTCAAGAGTACGAACTTCGTTAAGCTCTTATTAAAAAAAGTAATTTCCTCCTTTAATTGTCCACGTGTTGGGCTTGGACTAGACTAAAGTTGCTAGTAGCCCACACGTGAAGGGGAGTGTTATGAATATAAAATTAAAGATATTGCTCTTCTTAATGGCTTAAGTTTTAAAAAAATTTGGCACCATATCAAATTTAACAGTCCAGCCCATTGCTCTCTCACTTCTGAGAAGTGCAAAAGGTTAATATCTTCATTGTGTTCTACTCCATGTATGGACTTGTTGAGGGGCTCGCATGGAGGTTCTATACCACGTTCCAGAGATGCTGCTATATAGGAGAGGTGTTGGAGATGGTGAAAGCTTTGCCTCAATTCCCGTTGTCATATCGGATGCGGAGTTACTTGAGGCTGATGGAATATCGTGTTTGGCAACTAGAAGAACTGATGAGTTCCTCCTAATCCTAGAACAGTGTTAGGAACTCAAGATAGAACTAGCGATCACGCAGCCTCCAATTCTATTGTAGCGAAAGTAACTTTTTTTACATGTCAGCTACCTTTTTTTTTCAATTTTTCTTTTTTTTCATTTTCTCTTTCTTACAATTCTCTCACAAAATAATTTAGTTATTAAATATAATATGCTTAATATAAAAAGTATTAATTTAGTATTATTTATTACTTATCATTTCACAAAAAATTAATAATTTATAAATATAGTTTATTAAAAATATAATTTACTCTATTTAATTAATATATTTTTTAACAATTTTTAATAAAAAATAATGAATATTATTATTTTTATTAGTTAATAAAATTATATTTTATATTTACAGTACTTATATTTTAGTCAAATACTCATGTATCACATCAACTTTTTATTTTCTCATTATTACATTTCACTTCATTTAAACACACACTAAATTAATTTGTCAATTCAATTATTCATGTTGAACTTGAAAGAACTATGATTCTACTATTCAAATGCAGTCTTCGAGTTTTCCACCATGTTTGATTGCATGGTGGCACAGATGAAGAGGTTCTTTGATTAGATGAGGGCCTTGTGGAGATAGGACTAGCAGGCATGCCAAGTGGTTTCTTTGCTAGCACTTGTAGGAATCTTTCTCATCTGTTTCTCTTCTGGACACTACAAATGATCCTTCTGATAATATTTGCTAGCTAAATGAACTTAGACTTGCAATACAGCTCTCTTTTCCTTGGAAGATTTTAGTTTGCCTTTTACCCAGGAACAACTTGACTTTAGAAGCTATGGTTATTATTACTTCACACAAGCATTTAACTTGTACCCGTTGGAGGGTGAATTATTTAATGTTCCTCATCAACTTTGTAATGTTAAACTATTAACTATTATTTTATGAAAGGAATATACCCATTTACATACATATGCTTGATTGCTAGAATTCTTTCTATATATTTTGATATTATTAACTTTAGAAAAAAAAGTTAAAGCATTCTCCTTTCTCCGTTCACTCATTCTTTTTTTTTTATGATTTTTTTCTATCTGAAATATTCTCCATACCAACCCACCATCTCATTTATGACACCATCTTAACACTTAATTCTTTAGTTAATATCAAATGTGATAACCTATTTACATCTAGTAATTGTTTAACTTTCTTTTTTTTTTGACAAAATGTATCATTTATATTCATATTGCTAAGATAACATCAATATTTATTTATATTTATATTAATTTTTTATGAGAATTCTATATTCTTCTTGAGAAAATAATATATTATTCTATTTATTCAAATATTATATATATATATCTTCACACTTCATATTTATCCTTTTGTTATATTTTTGAAATTTGAATTTTCTTTCACATCCTATAATATTAAGCTGCACCCATCAAAACTTGTTATTCTCACTATTACTCAATATTCCATTAATTTATTACGTCATTTAATTATTAGTACAAGAATTTGGTATTGTCATTGTTAATTTGCATATTAGAATTTTGACAACATCATTACTATTTTATTAATTACACGTTGATTCTTTATATTCTATTATATTTTTTGTTCATAATAAAAATAATCATACGTGAATGTGTAATTAATTATTCATATAAAAATTAAATGCCATTCTTTTTATCTTTTACACGATCTTTTAAATTTATAATCATTTAATTATCATATGAATGTTCCACTAAATTTCATACATTATTTAATTCTTAGGACAAACTGGATATTGTCATTTATTAATTTATGTATTAAAATGTTAATATTATCAGTAACCTTTTTCAAAATTTCAACTTTACTCCATATATTCCATTATATTTTATTAACAATAAAATTAATATATAAATATATGCATCATTAATTGTTCATATATAATTTATATGTCAACTCTTTATATTCCATTAGATTTTTATTCATAATAAAAAAATAAACTAATCATAAGAAATACATTGTTAATTAATCTGCATTAATTTTTTTATAAATTATTCGTTAACTCTTCAAAGCTATTATATTTTATTTCATAATGAAAAATATTTAATATTTAATAAAAAATTATGTAATTTGATTTTCTTATGTATATAATCAATTTAATTTTCAAATAAAATAAAAGGGTAAAATGTTGAAGGATAAGTCCCTTATTTTTTTAATATCGTTGCTATATTTTTATGTATTTTTAATATTTTATATTAAACTTTAATAAATTATTAAAATCATAGATAAAAGTATTCTTAATTAATATGCAGTGTTTTTCAAAATCATAGTTAAATTTCACAAAATGCAAGTTTCATTATTTCTATTTCGCTATATTTTTTATTCCAGATAGAAGAAAATCATATATTTTATTAAGACCTATACATAATTTCATTTTCTGTTTTTGTCATTCTTCTTGTTTTTATGTATTATTTTTTAATTTATTTTAAAAATATTATCTTACGTCCCATTCAATGAATCATTTAATTTTTTACTACCAAAATACTTTGTTTTCTGATTATTAATTTTGGAATTAAATTTTAAAATCATCATTAGTTTACATAATTATATTTTGAATCTTTATATTCCACTTTATTTTTATTCATAATAAAAAAATAACTATATATAAATGTCTGCTTGATTAATGAGTATTAAATTTACAACATCATGATTACATTTTCAAAAATTACATGTTAAACTTTGAAAATAGTTATATTTTTATTAATAATAAAAAATATTTAATATTTAATAAAAAACGTGAGTCATCATATTTATATGATCAACCTTTTTTGAAAATAAAATAAAATATGGAAAAGTGTCTCTTATCTCTTTAGTATTCTAGCTAATATGATTTTTAATATAAATATTATATTTTACTAAGATATATAACATTATATATATATATATATATATATATATATATATATATATATACATAATATCGTGAGCCATACTAAAATATACCACAACAAGGTATGTCAAACGTCGAAGGTAAGAATGTAGCCTATCTTTAAATAGGCAAATTTAAAATAATTTTTCTTTGATAATTCAAATTAATCACGCGAGAAACTCTCTTTGAATAGGCAAATCATAAATTTAAATAATGAAAATCTCAATCTAATTTTCTCCTGAATATATGATATTATTTTAGAAAAAAACATTTTTTTAATTATTCTTTTTATCAATTGGTACAAAAAAATTAACAATTTTTTTCTAAAACACAAAATCATGTAGAATACTTATTCTAATATTTCAAAAAATCATTTAAAATATTATAAATTTAAATTTAATGAAAGTATGGTCTTAAAAATTGTAAGATATTTAAGAAATATTGTATGTTTCAAGAATATTACTTATATTTATAGATAATACTTTAAAATATGTCTAAATTGCATAAAGCATGAGTTTGTTACCTAGTTTAATTAATAAAATAGTTTATGATGATAACTAGGCTTATTCAAACTTGTGGCAGAGTTTGTTTTATTGTTGTTTTCTCATAGCCATAAATAAGGAATGTTGCAAGAAGATTTTTCTTAGACTTCTCATGGTGACACATGAAGAAAATGATATTTTTGTGATAAGAACATTTCAGGTTTTAACTATGATCTTGTAGTTTATTCTAACCATTGAAGCTTATCATAATCCTTACAGAAAAAAAGATGTTAACACATTTAATATGTTTTTGTCCTAGATCTACATGCAAAGAATTCAATACGACGTCCAAACACTTTTGGAAATAGAGACTAAGTCTGATTAAGTAAAGATCAAACATTTGATCAATAGGTTGGATGATCGAAAATCCCAACAATCCTAAAAATATGAATGGTAATAGTTAATCAGGATGACCAACTAAAAGTTCAAACGTCCGATCTTGATGCTTGGAAGTTCAAAACATGGACAAAAATAATTTATCATTCAAAACTTGGACAAAAATAATTTATCATTATTTTATCAATCCAAATCGAACTAAACTAAATCCAATTCCTATTGATCCCTATCTCTCCTAAATGATTTCTATTATTGATTTGGATCCACCTTTGTTCCATTGCTCCCTTATGACTTGATTGGGTTTACATGATAGACAATAATGCATATATGATAGACAAAAATAAATTAAGGAAAGATAAAAGTTTGGAAATGCATATTGTCATTGGCTATACCTATAAGAATTAGCAAGATGATTTTTAAAAGAGGGCAACTAATAGAACTAAAGCCAAGCAGTAAAACTACAATGCCGATGAAAGGAAAAACACTTTGAACTACTATTCCTATTATCAGGGTTACTCCACCATAAACAATAAAAAGAATTCCATTGAGAGGTGACACATCCTTCCCTAAGACAGGACATTTATTATGGCATTAGTCTCCCATTAATCATGGTAGGTTAGTAGCATTTCTTGCCATATCATTAAAAGTGGAGAGATCTTCTAATTAATAAGAACAAACTAAAATATAACCATGATGTCATATATGTTAAGTTCGATGATGAAGGAACTATGTTCCCCCAAAAGATGAACAATGATGACATGTTCCTCCTTAAAAGGGGAGATGAGCCTCCACTTGACTTAAGTAAGATATGGCAATCAAATGATAATTTTATGATTTCTCTTTTCTGTCATTTATATTTTTTTTGCCAAAGATGGACTCTGGGAACTCTTTACTTTTATATCATGATTATGTTTTATCTTCTACTATATACTTTTATATGAACATGATCAATTTTGTTAAACTCTTGAGTGAAACTCTTAAACTCTTACGAGTTCATGACACTCCAAAGATTTAGAATTGATTCATTTATTTATCCTGAGATATGTGTCCTAATTTTGAGGAATTAATTCAAAGTACTAATCGGTTTACAATTTCTATCATCTGTAAAGAGAGTACCTATAAAAACTCCCTAGGGGTTCGAACAGAAAGCAATTTGAATTGTAATATTCTTCGATTATCATCTAATAAAATTCTGCATCATCTTAAATTTCTCGATTTATTCTTTGATGCGTAATTTCTCTCGTCCTAACAAACTGGTATCAGAGCAAGATTTCATCGTTGATCCTCCAATAGACGTAGAGATGACATCACACAATGTGAAGATCAAAAAATTCAAAGGATGTAACAGTTTTAGTCGCAAATCAAGATGCAAATACTTCTGAAACAATAAGGAGTGTGGGCTCCGCTCGCGAATGTGTCGAAGAACAAATCAACGGAGGAGTGCTTGGCGGAAGAGGTGATTATTGAAGTCGTCGATGAAGAAACGACGATTGGTCTATGTCGAAACTTAAGAGTCTCTATATGACCAACTCTCTGACGAACAAGTTGTTATTGAAGCAATATTTGTTCGCCTTCTGCTTGCAAGAAGGTACCCCTTTGAAAGGTCATCTTGATTAGTTGAATACATTGTTGATACGAAACATAAATGTGAAGATTGAGGATGAAGATGTTGCTCTACTTTTGTTGGTGTCTCTTCCTCTGTCATAAGAAAATTTCGTTTAATCTGTGATCATCGGAAGAGACACAATAACTTTGAAAAAAGTGAGATCGAGTTTATATACTCGTGAACTTCGATATAGGGCAGAAGGTTGATGACAACTGTATAGAATGGATATCACCTGAAGGACATTTGCAACTACTGCAATGAAATTGATCACTAGAAAAATGATTGTCCCAAAGAGAAGAAGAAAAAGACAATATAAACTAGAATAACGAATCTCACGATGATGATTTGGCTCATATTTGATCAAAGATGTTTGGAGGAGAATTGAGTTCTGTATTCAAGATGCTCTTATCATCTGACTTCACACAAAGAGTGATTCTCAACTTATATAGCGAAAACATCATCATGAGCAATGATGTGGCTTGTAAAATAATTGACATTGGCTTAATTCATTAGAAGTTATGACAATTTAACAGAGGTCTGTCATGTTTCACAACTAAAGAAAAAATATGATATCATTAAGAGTTCTGGACTTCAAAGAATGTCGGATTGATACTGCAGGAGGTGTTCTTATGGTCACTAAGGGTGATATTGAAGTCATGAGAAGAGTCAGGCAAAAGTCCTTGTACATATTACAAGGCACAATAATATTTTACGTGGTTGTAATAAGTAGTTCATCCCAATCAGAATCAGAAACATCCAAATTGTTCCACATGTGATATGAAATATGAGTAAAAAAGGATGTACATCTTCAGCAAGTGCAATCTTTTTGAAAATCAGAAGAATATATGAAATTGAGTTATGCAAGCAATGCGTCTTCGACAAGAAAAATGACTTCAATTCAGCAAAGTAGTGCACAATATGAAGGCAACACTCGCCACGCTGATTGTTGGGACCCCTTTCATGTTCCATCACTAAGAGGTTCTAGATACTTCATATCTATAATAGATGATTACTCAAGGATGACATGAGTAGTGTGACATTCGAGGTATTCAAATAGTGGAGAATCAAATATCGAGAAAGATGAAACACTTTCGTACTGATAACGGCTTGAAGTTTTGTTCGTTCGAATTTGATCGATTATGCAAGGATGAAAGTAGACATCGCACTGCCAGAGATACATCACAGACGAATGATGTAGCAGAACACATGAACATAACACTTATGGAGATGGCACGATGTATGCTCTCAAATTTTGATCTGAACAAGACATTCTGAGTTTAGGTTGTTAGCTCAGCATGTTACCTAGTGAATTAGAGTCTTACAACCGTGATCGATCTCAAAACTATTGAGGTATGGTCAGAAAATCCTACTAATTATACTAACATAAAACTTTTTGATTGTCCAGCATATTATCATATCAGCGAAGGAAAGTTAAAATCAAGGGTCAAAGAAGGAGTATTTGTGGGATATGGTGTAGGTGTAAAAGGCTTCAGAATCGTGTCTCCTTCAGAGCAAAATGTTATTCACAATATAAACATATCATTTGATGAGACGTGCTCCAGTAGAAAGCAGATGTTATTGACTTAATTGATGAGAATGTCAATAAATAGGTGGAGTTTAGAAGAATCTCATCAGGTCGAACAACTAGAAAAACAATCAGAAGAAGCAACAACAAGCTTAGCTACAGGACGTGCACGCAGGCAAGTAGATCCTCCTAAGCATTATGACCTTGAGAACATGGTTGCATATCCATTCCAAGTAGCTGAAGAAGTGGAGTCACCAAAGTCATCAAGATACAAGGATGCTATTACATGTGCAGAATCAAAATAGTGGATTGCAGCAATGAGTGAAGAGTTGAAATCTTTTCAGAAGAATTAGACTTGTGAGTTAGTCAATTTACCAAAATATAGAAAGATCGTCGGGTGCAAGTGGATCTTCAAGAAGAGTCTTGGAAGTCCAAAAGTTGAAGGCATGAGATTCAAGTATATCTAGTTGCTAAATGCTACATTCAGAAAGAGGGAGTAGACTACAACGAGATCTTTTATCCAATTGTCAGCACACTTCCATTTGTGTACTACTTGTCCTTATAGCACCTTAAAACTTGAGCAATTAGGCGTGAAAATTGCAGTTTTACAAGGGAACTTGAAGAAGACATCTTCATGAGAAAGAATTTTTTATCCCAAGTAAAGAGGATCAAATTTGTAGATCGAAGAAGCTATTATATGGCTTGAAGCAATCATACAGATAATGGTACAAGAGATTCGATAGTTTTATGATCACTAAGGGGTTCAACATGATCCCTTATGATTGTTGTGTCTATTACAAGAAGGTGGAGGGTGGTTCCACCATTTATTTGCTCTTGTACATTGATGAAACATTAATTGCTGCTAGGAACATGTCAGATATTTAGAATTTGAGGAAGCTCATAAGTGCAAAGTTTGAATTGAAGAATCTTGGTGCATCAAAGAAAATCTTATGGATGGAAATTACAGAGATCACATAAAAGATAAATTATTTGTCTTAGAAAAATTACCTTGAGAAGATTTAATCTTGCTTCAGTATGTCTACAGCGAAAACCTTAAGTACTTTATCAACTTCAAATGTGCATATTTTCATAATTGCACATATGTCTGGTAAAGAAAATGAGTACATATTTCGATTTTCATATGTTAGTATAATCAGAAGCTTGATGTATACTATGATATGCACAAGACCTGATATTAAGCATGCCATCAGTGTGATAAGCAGATTCATAAGCAATTTAGGGAAGGAACATTGATAGGCAGTAAAGCATATATTTTGATATCTATTTGAGAGGAACATTTAATATTAGACTCATCTACAGAAGTGGTAAAGAGTGTTTGCTTGCATATTATTTAGAATCAGATTATGCAACAAATGTTGATGGAAGAAGATAGGTTATATTTTCAGTCTTTGCAGTTCTGTTATCAGTTAGAAAGCCGCATTTCAGTCGTCAGTTACATTGTTTATTACGGTGGCAAAGTACATGACCTTGACTAAAACTGCTGTTAAGGAAGGCATCTGCTTAAAAAGCCTTGTTGGAGATCTTGTACTATAACAAAATTATGCTATAGTGAACTGTGACAATTTATGTACAATATGCTTAGCCAATGATCAAGCGCATCATGAAAAAATGTAACACAATGACATACTGAAAAAAGGATCAAGATGAAGAAGGTTGGCATAAATGATAATCTAATAGATATGTTCACCAAGTTGATTCTTACTAGCAAGTTTTAACATTATTTGAACCTGCTAAACATTGACAGTTGGCAGTAGTCCATGTGTTGGGATTGGCGGCGGTAAAAAATGTTAGATATTTTTTTAGAATTCAATTCAAGGTGTAGATCATCACTGAAAATATTCAATGTGGAGATTTGTTATTAAGACCTTGGATCCTACCCCAATTAGAAATTCATTTGGTCCCTAAGACACTCCAAATATTCGAAATTAATTTATTTTCTTACCACGAAATAAATGTCCTAATTTTGAGAGATTTATTTAGAGTCTCAATTGCTTTGTAATTCATATCATATATAAAGAGAGAGCCTATAAAAATTTCATAGGAATGAATTGTAATATTCTTCTATTCTCATTTAATATAATTTTGGGTTCTTCTCTTAAATTTCTGTAGTGAAAAAATCCTAACAGTAGATTTTAAGTGCGGTACACTCTTAGTCAAAGAAATGATTAATATGTATGTTCACATAATCCCTACATAAGGACACTCTATCAAGTGATGAATGTGGAATTTTGAGGTGTTGCTGTGGCATTCTACATCGACAACATGGAATCACCAGCCTCTGGATTTTGACAACTCTACCATCTGTAACTAGATATGAAATTAGGCACATTCCCTGTAAAGCAAATTGCATGGCGAATTTTTTTGACAAGTTTTGCCTGCATAGTCGAGGTGGGCGTATTTTGGAATTTTGTATCAGGGATCCAATTTCTGCATAATCGAAAACCTTCCCTTTTAAAAAAAAAAATAGACATATCTTATTATGAAAATTTAAATTTGTTATTCATCTGGAAGTGAGAATGAATCGAGCTACAAAATCTCCTGACCCTTTTAAATTTGTTACATACTCCACTAATAACTATTTCTCTTCATCATGGATAACTAGCAACTTTTTGGTGTTGACTAGGCGTTGTTCGTGTACTGATAACAAGCATAAGATATCTCTGTTTTTAGAAGCATAATATATATATATATCTTTTCCCATTGGATCTTTCTCGTCACGTTTCTTCCACTGAGATAAAAACCACTTGAAGCTTCTGGTGGTCTCTTATACCTGCATTTGCTCGCATGATATCCCTCTGTTTTGCACGCCTCGCATGATATCCCTCTTCAACATGCGCACCACATATAAACCAATGTTGATTCAAAGTACATGGATCCTTTTTTTTTTTTCTATTCTATAATTGCATGGTTATCTGACTAAAAAATGGCACATCTTGGCATGTTTCCGAAAGAATCCATATACTGTTGATTCGCCACGCCCTACTATTAATGAATTGCTTAGGTGCAATTTACAGGCAGCACATGAGCATGTGCCCATCTTAATTACAAATAATGTGGCTAAGTTTCAGTATATTTTATATGAGACTGTGATCTTAGTTCCAACAGTTTAATCTCTTACAAAAGATAGACATATCTGAACATTAAACTAAGCTCACAACGTACTACTAAAGAGGTCATTAAATCAAGGATCCAACCAATCTCTGTATTACATGCACTGAAAAAGTCATTTAGATTTGGAGAGTCATCTTAATTATGAAGGAAACAACGTACTACTAGAAATTGGAAAGATTCATATCTTCACAGTGTTTCTCCTAATCTCCCATATATGCATTAAGAAATTAGACGGCAGGTGTTTGCTGTGGTCAACTATATAGTTTCAACCTGCAAGACAAATAATTCATTAATATATGAAGCTTCAACCTATCATGGCTAGCACTTAGCAGTAATAGCATTACTAGGTACAAATGCCGCAGGAAACAAGATATCACCAGTTATTTCCTGTGAGTTCCCTATAAGTTTCTTTGCTTTCGCCAAGTGCTCAAGTTCGATGTGTTCAGGGGAGAGATGGACTACAAAATGAAATTTCTGAAGAATCGGAGCTTTGAACCTCATACGCGTTTCCCGACAGTTCTTGTTCTATGTGCTTGCTTTCTCATTCTGACCATGTCAATGATGGCAAGGCATTACTTGATGTCTGTTCAGAGATGTAAGTTCTAGAATTTCGAGATCAAGACTTGCATTTTAGTTTGTGTAATTCCATCTTTTTTGGCTTTTCTCATGAACTTTGTTTGCAGTAAGTGTGTTATTGTCCTTAGAAGCAGCTCCAACTACTATCATACTTCAAAGAAGAACAAGATCTGTTCCTTTAGGTATGTATAGCGATAAAATATGCATTAATTTCGGAAACAAGTGAAGCTGTTTTATATACATTAATGTGCAGCAATGCTTGGAAATTTCTGAGCAATTAGTTCTTTCTGGAGGGTAAAGAAAACTTCTAGTATATTTTGTTTACGGCATGTATATTTCTTCAGCAAAATTTCATTCACTGTAACATTTCTTTCTGTTCTCATATAAGTGAACATTTTATTTATCCTTTTTCTGTTCCCAGGAGCAAAGAATATGAGCCAATGGACACAGAACTCTGCATGCAAAGACTCCACCATTGGTGCATGTCAGTCAGGTGTGAATTCAACTCAGGAACTAAAATCCAACATTCCTGTGGAATCAGGTACAGGTTTATCATATCCTTTGTTTTCAGAAACCTCCAGATGGATCAAGTCGTTTCTGTTTTGGCTTCCAACTTGTCTACTTTGCTTCTTACTGATTAACTAGATCATAATGTTTCACCTACAAAAATGTATATCATGAACATGAAGTGTGCTAAACGGATTGGGTCAAACATTTTAGTTTAGTTTATAGAAAATTTGGCAATGCTTGAATGAGCAATTCACGATCCATGAACAGGATTAGAGTTCTATTCCTAGTAGAATAAATAGCATGTCTCTAACAACTAAATCATACATACAGGTCATTGCTATGGATGAGTTATACATATCAGAACAAAGCTCTGAATCTTAGTTCAACTGATCATTCAGATTGAATATTCAAATTCTAATGTTTTTCTACATGTTCCTTCCATTTCAGTAGATCAAGATGCAAGTAATGAGGACTTGAAGACACAAAAGAAGCCCATGTGCGATGATTCAGGCCCTAGATCGGTTGTTTGCGAACTGGATGGTGACATACGGATTCATGGCAACTCTTCCTCAATTACAGTAGTCAAACATTCTGAATCTGATACAGATCTTGCATCATGGAATGTGAAGCCTCATGCCCGCAAGCTCGACGAAAGAGCAATGCTCAAAGTGAGGGAAGTCTTCCTCAGAGAGACAAATGACTATGTTGGAAGTCCTCTCTGCATGGTTAACCACAGTGTCCCTGCCATTGTGTTCTCTACCGGAGGGCATGTGGGTAACATATTCCATGACTTCTCCGACATGTTGATTCCTCTTTACCTCACTGCACACAATTATCATGGGGAGGTGCAGCTGCTGATAGTAGACATGAAGCCATGGTTCTTGATCAAGCATGGCAAGCTTCTGTCAAGCCTATCACGGTACCAAGTTATCGATTTCGATAATGATCGCAGAGTTCATTGCTTCAAAAGTGTTACCGTGGGTCTCAGATGCCACAAGGACTTCAGCATCGATCCGCTAATGCATCCTGTTGGATACTCCATGGCAAACTTCACGCAATTCCTGAGGAGGTCTTATTCATTGAAGAGGGATGCCATTGCGGCCAGAGAATTATCCGCTAGGAGACCGAGACTCCTGCTGATAACAAGGAAATGGATTAGAAAGTTCACCAACGAGAAGGAGATAGTAAAGATGATCAAGAAAACAGGCTTCGAGGTGGTTGTCATGGAGGCCGGCTACAAAATAAGCTTGGAAGAATTCGCGGAGATCGTGAACTCCTGTGATGTGATGATGGGTGTGCATGGAGCTGGCCTCACCAATCTGATCTTCTTGCCAGTGAATGCCACATTGATACAAATTGTTCCATGGGGTAAAATGACGGACGTGGCATTTTATGACTATGGAAGGCAAGCTATACAATGTCGGCTAAATTACTTGCAGTATGAGATCAGCTTGGAAGAGAGCTCACTGAATGAGAAGTATCCAAAGGATCACCCCTACATTAAGGACCCCTCGTCTGTTCACAAACAGGGATGGTCTGCTGTCACAGAAGCATACTTGAGACAAAATGTCAGGCTTGATGTGAGAAGATTTAAGCCTGTTTTGCTAGAGGCCATGAAGCACCTCAGATCATATGTATAAATGACTAAGGTATGTCTTGTCGTCTGCTACGGCATTATACTTTCTTCTCCTAAAAATTCATTCGTTCCTTAACTCAAGCAGTTTGCTTAGATATTTTGGCACAGGAATGCTCGAAGGCATTCAAAGTGAAGAAAACTCAGTCATGGGTTTGCACCATTCAAAGACGAGAACTGCATTGATAATTGCTAGGGGAAAAGCACTTTTCTTTATCTGGCTGATTCTAAGAGACTTCTATGATTGTATCTAAACACATTGATCAAGTTTCCTTCCCCCTTCTCCAGCTACAAGGAAAAAACTTTTTGTATTTTTGTATAAATAGAGATTTTAGGCATGGAATTCAAGATTCTATGGTGGACGGAGAAAGTCTCTAATGACATATACATCCATACGCATCTATCACTGGACATCTCTATTATTTGAACAATTTGACTGCTGGATACGGATGAGACCAAACAAACTCACGTAGTTGCCTCTCTCTCTGTATATTGGATCAGTACTGAAGTCATTGCATATGCATTATTTTGTCAATAAACAGGACTTGTGTGTATAATAATGCGCTTGGCCACCACTGATCTTTTGAAAGTTTAAATTATGTTGATCTGAAACTTCTTTCTTAGCAAAATGAACATAAGAACTTACCATGACTTCTGCTATCCAAGTCCGGGTATGTTACTGGTTTGTTGTGAATGTGGGAATAGAGAGATAATCTCATGATAATGAATGAAATGCAAGAAGTGTTGTACATGTGTAACACAACGAATGACAAAATCTCCTCTCGTAGAAATACCATTTTTTCATAAATCTTGACCCTTTTATTGACTCAATTAGTCAATAAAGGTGAGCGGAATATTTTAAAAAATAAATATTACAACAATTGGGTACAAATGCAGAAGCTAAAACATCAAATAAAAAAATCATACAAGTGCAATAAGTGCAGAAGCTCGGTAAAATAGAGTACATTACCTAGTCCATCAAATACAACATTTAGGCATATAAATGTTCATGCGATAATATATCACACATACAACTACATAATATAAAGACAACTATATATGGCTCTAACATAATCATGTGTATCTGCCACCCGAGTAGAAGTTGCCACGCACACATCAAGTTACGCAGAATAATCAAGTACCTGCGGAGAACAACAAAAGGGAGAAAACCCTCATGTTAGCATAAATTTAAGCGTGAAATCAAAATAAGTAATGAGGATGATTGATAAAGCATAAGCATGAATGAAAAATATAACAATTTATATCATATGATTCATGGGGTCATCATAAAGAACAATCACATGTAGTGTTCATTTTCTATTCATCTTTAGTACTTGTCATTTTCCACTTGGAAAGGTATCATTCTATTTTGTTCTTTCATAAGGACAAAACCTTCCATTATCCTTAACCATTCATGTTTCATTAAATTGTAAAAGCTCTATACTTTTAGGGAATATCGTACAAACATACAAATATGTGACTACCTAAACCATGTATGGTCAGTGGGACATCACTATCGTGGCCATAAAAGGGGCATAACGACCTCACACAAGACTGATAACATCCACTAAGAAGGTAGAGTGCCTCGTACAAGGCTCATAACCTCTCATCTAGGAAGACAATAGTAACCCTCTAATTAATATGTTTTTATTTTCATTAACCTATCAACCTATCTTTTTACTAGTAGGATCAATTAAAGCTTTCAAGAGCAAAAGTCGACTCTAGATTATCATAAAGAATCATTTGGATGTAAGGAAATCATTTGGACAGAGTTAAAATCAAACACAATAATTAAATAAAAATCATATTAGTCCTCTGTCCGACTATCGGACGCCCGCTAGGTCAAGCGATCATCCGTTGGGTCGAGGGTTGCCCATCTAGAATGATTCCACGATCGACTGGACAATCAGTTTGGTAAGGATCATCGGTCATCCATTTTGTAAGGCAGACACTTTGACCAGATTCATCTTTCAGTTTCTTAAGAGACATATGTGATCAGAACACCCAAAAAATTAAGTGATCGTCCGAGCTTCCTCGGACAAAAAATTGCATAATTCATGATTCATGATTACATGTGGGCAGATGTGAGTTCACGATCGATCTTTCAATCATGTTTTAGTCTTTACATTCTAGATCAGATGTTTGACCTGTAGATTTTTCATCTAGTCTGAAAGTCAGCTAATTGCTTGCGAGAAGAAAATGTAAGCCCGGTCAAAGGATCGGTCGTCCATTTTTATTCGACAAAGTTGTAGGTCATTGTGTTGTGCTTAAATTTTCAATCAATTTTCACACAACAATTAATTCTAAACATAAGTAAACTTATTCCTAACATATGGCATGGTTTAGTAGTTAATCTTAAGCACAATCATGTCCAATATATACATAGAAAAAAGATTTGTCTTAAGCACAATCATGCCCAATATGCCCATAGAAAAAAGATTCATTCTTGAATCTTGCACGTGGTAATGCTTACTGAACAGGTGGAAACTCCTTACGCATCTTCGAATTGAGTTCCCACGTATCCTTCTTCCCGTGATGGAACTTCCATGCGACTTTGACCAATGATGATTCCTTATCATGTTGCACTTTGTGCTCCAAGATCCTCTAGGTACTTTGCATAAGTCAGGTCCTCATTGAGGTTCGGTTCTTCGATTCTCACTACATTGTTGTCATCGTGCTTGTACTTTCATAGCTTGGATACATGGAAAATGTTGTATACTCACCCGTATGAAGGGGCAAGGCCAACTTGTACACTCCTTCACCACCAACTCCAAAATCTCAAAAGAGCCCACAAACTGACGATTGAGCTTTCCTCTTTTATTGAACTCCATAGATCCACTCATCGAAGATACCTTCAGCAACACTAAGTCTTCAGCATTGAATAATTGTTCTCTTCATTTCTTGTCGGTGTAGAACTTTTGTCTAGTCTGCTCAACCTTCATTTTTTTAAAGACTCACTCCTATGATTAGACTGCTAGTTCTTAATTCATAGCTGCTTGCTTGCTAACCTCACTCCAATGTACAAGTGATCGGCAAGGTCTTATGTACATAGACTCAAAAGGCGTCATGCCAATGCTGGAGTGAAAGTTGTTATTATACGAGAACTTAATACCGTGCCAATCCAAGGTGCAAATTCAGAGCATGTCCTCCAAAGTTTGAATCGTCCTCTCGAACTATCCATCTGTTTGAGGGTAGAAGAACATAATGTAGGTCAATTTGGTGTTAGATGACTTCTACAAACTCTACCAAAACCTTGACGTGAATCGGGGATCTCGATCGACATAATTAAGATTGAAATGCCATGAAGTTAGAAGATCTCTTGTACACACAACTCTAGTAGAATCTCCATCGGCTTCTTCCACTTTATCGGAATGAAGTGTGTTGCATTAGTCAACTTATCGACTATGACTCAAATAACGTCATATCCCCTTTGTGTCTAAGGCAAACCAAAGGAGAAGCCCATCGTGATGTTCTCCCACTTCTATTTTGAGACGTACTTCTAGGTGTGTTTGGATCAGAACATTTCATCAGAACTTTACTTAGTTATGCCAAACAACTATCAAAATTCTGATGAGCCCCACAAGAACCGAAGTTCTAGTCAATGTCCAAATTCTCGACAAAAAGTTCTTACTTTGCGCAAGAACTTAAAAGTTCTCGCAGCGCATGCCGAACAAACATTTATTTTTTATCCAAATTTTACTCTCTCTCTCTTTCTCTCGACTTATTATTTTTTTCACCTCGTAATAATTTGTTAACCATAAAAAATAATTTATTAGTTGATCTAAGTTATTAATATTAATCTATTATTAAATACATTTTTTTGACATTTTATATGAAAATATTATTAACAATTAAACTTAAACTAATATTTTGTTTAAGTTAATGAAATGTTAATTTGTCTTTTTTTCTTATAATCATTTTTTAATATATATATAATTATTTATTCTCCATACATCATTATTGTGCCTATAAACTAAATTATTTAATTCAATATTATTTTTTTATTATACTTTAGTTAGTATTATAGTACAATAAAATATTATTAATTAATATTTGTTGTTAATATTATTTATTAAATTATTTTCTACATTTAAATAATAATTAATTATGAGATAAATGAAAATAATATTTTTCATATTATAAAAAATAAATTTATCTCTTTAGTTCTTACTTTTTATCCAAACACTCACTAAAACTTATCTATCAAATCAACTTTTTAAATTCTCATCATAACATTTTTCATCCAAACACCAAACTTAAACGTTTCATTCTAATTGATTAGTTCCCATTCAAACACAACCCTAAAGGTTTCATCAATCCATATGGTCGTTCGTGCTCTATCTTGATCCGCTGACAAACAAGGCATTTGGAGACGTAGTCCTCAATCTTCCTCTTCATGTCAAGCCACCGGAAATTGTGCCGAACATCCCTGTACATCTTTGTTCTCCTTGTGTGAATCACAAACTCTAACTTGTGGCCTCAATCAAGCACCTCCCTTATGACCATAGAATCATTGAAAACCCAGAGGTTGTTTCTGATATCTAATCCCTTCGTAGATGCGACCTTGAAGTCTTTGTGCTCATGTGGCACCTCTTAAGCATCTTTTGGTATTCACCGTATGTCAACTTTACGAAAAGGATCGTATCGATCAAACTTGGCTGCAACTAGTGCATCATCAGTATGACCTTGTGTCCTGTAGCTCTTGGGTTCCACTGGTTCATCTCCTCGATCATCTCATACCTCCGAAGTTGTATAAATGCCAAAGAAACCTCCCTTTTTTTACTGAAAGTGTTGGCTATGAAGGACGAATGTTGTCATAATGTGCCGTCATGATCATGATGAAGCTTTTCACGATCATGACGATGATTTGGTAGGTGGTTATACAACATTTTCTACTTTTTGGATAGCAATTTGGTTTCTTCCCTTAGAGAATGAAAAACTTAAAAAGGGGGAGAAATAGGTTTCTAAAGTCATCTTGGAGCGTTATTTTGAAGATCAAGAAGAGGAGAAGTTCAAAAACAATTGTGATGCTCTATCGAAAACTCGAGAGAGTACATGCACATAGTTGTAAGAGATAGTAGTGAAAGAGTTTTTTTGTTTTCTTTTTCAAAGCATTTACATTACTTGTTGAACCCTATTTGTGTTTTGGAATTTTTCTTACTATTAGTTTAGTTTGAGTCTTTAATAGTATGATTGTGTGTGTTTAATTCTTTCATTTGATTCCATGATTTATGAGTTGATTGCTATTTGAGAAGTAGCATTTACTTTCATAATAACTTATATAATTGATTTAATTTCATGCATTCAAGAATTTGTAAAATCGAAAGAGACCTAATTTGTGTAGTTACTAAAAAAAACCCTTAATCCTAATTTTAATTGCATGAATCTTTTGATTAATTAGATAAGTTAAAATCAAAAGGATTAATTAATTCTAATTGTTCTTAAGATAATAGTTCAAACTAGAACTATGGGTTAACTAATTTTGAGAATTGAACTTTATTATTGATTTAATTAATTCTAAATTGAGAAAATACATTGCATTTTAATGGTACAAATTAGGTGCGTTAATCATCAAATCATTATTTTTTGAGGTGAACATTTTTTTATTCTTATATTTTTATTTTATTCACATTTGGAAAAAATAACTTTTCTTAATTTCTAAATTAATAAGGTTAAAATAAAGATCTTATTAATTATCCTCGTGAGAATGATAATTCTACTCATTCACTTTATCACTCATCAATTCGTAGATATTCTTGTTTTTGCTCAAGGCTGAAGGATCAAATTAATATATCATCCACAAAGACAATTGCAAATTGATCTAAATGTTATCTAAGACTATGTTCATGAGGTCAATGAACACTGTCAGGGCGAGTTCAAAGGGCATGACTATGAACTCATAGTGGCCATAGTGCGATCAATATGTAGTCTTTGACATGTCTTCTTTTGATAATTGCTCCTCAAGACAATCTTCGAGAACAATGATGCCTTCAACAACTCATCAAAAAGGTTGTCGATTCGAGGCAACGAGTACTTGATCGTAAAGAGCCATCCTTTTTCTTCCTACATATCCACTAGAGCCATGTAGTAGGGGCTTTGGAGATTGGTACGATCCCAGGTAGCAAGTCAATTATGAAATTCATCTCCCTTCTTGGCAGTAGACTAAAAATGTCCTCCAGGAAGATGTTTGGGAACTCTCGAACAACGTCAATCTGATGCAGGACTGGTGTATGAGCATTGACTATCATCACATTGACCAAATCCTCTTTGGCCCTTCTATAACGTTGACTCATGCCGTGTGTATCTGAGGAAAAGAAAATAAAACAACACAATAATCACGATCCCCGTGGAAGACTAGTTACCAAGGGACCAAATGCCCCTACATCAAGGGATACCACCATGTGTGGATGTGCCTCCACTAGGCAGAAAATCTTGAATAAGCTTTAAAATTCTAAAGATTCTTAGCACACATGATGAGGCTATAAGCGTGTAGTAGTTAGTGTTGCACTTAAGGTTCGTCCCAAGGGAAAAAAGTGAAATCTAATGTGAAAACATTGTCAACAATAAGAAAGATCCAAGTCTAACGAGGAGGTAGAAAATGTGGAAATAAAACGCTATCGCGCTAAAGTATGCAGAATAGGAAGCTATACGAATTTTCAATGGTTTTTAGTGTAAACACGAAATAAGACAGAAAAAAATAAATAGAGTGTGGAATGAAATCAGGTAAATAGACACTAGGACTTGTAGGATCCCAAGGCACCAAGAGGGGGGGGGGTGAATTGGTATTAAAATCAAAAATAATGATTTAACAAAAATCTTTGCGAAAGCTTAAAATTGATTCGTTAATATTTAAACCAAAACAATAGTAATCAAATCATATATGAATAATGATGTAGGAAGGAGAGGGAGAAAAAAAAGACAAACACATGAACGCAAGGCAATTTGTTGATGAGGTTCGGCCACACATTGGCCTACGTCCCTGTTCTGACCTCGAGATCGTCAGAGATTCCACTAATATCATTCCTTCGTTCCAAATGGGGGAAGGAAAAAAACCTTTACAAGTCTTGCCTTTTCTCCTTTTCAAGAGGTAAGTCACACCTTCTTCACTCCTAGGCTTTCACTTGTCTTTTCTTCGCTTAAGACGTAAGACAATCTCTTTTTCACTCAGGAGCTAAACAACTATTAAAATATCACAAGAACACTCAATAATCTCTCTTTTACAATTTGGAACCTCATACAAGAGTAAGTGAGAAAGAATGAAAAGATTAGCAACTTGGAGCTCAAATAGACTTCTCAAATGTTCTTCCCACTTTTCCTTGGAAGTCTTGATCATTCCTACAACTTTGGGTCCGCTTTTATAACCTTCTTAACTCCATTCAGCCGTTGGGATTTGCTTCCTAATTTTGAGGCCAAAATATGACCGTTATAGTGCATTTTGAGCGCTGACTGGTCGACTGCTCTGCACTATTTTAAACATAACATTTTTCATAATTATCCAAATGATATGATTTTTTATTCTATGGAAAGCTAACAGAAATATTTTGGTATTAATCATTCATCCAAAATCGAATGATATCATAGTCAAATATTAATTCAAAAGTTAGTATACAAAATTGTCCATTTCACATAAAACATTTTAGACCTTTACTCTTTTATACTTAACTTTCATATCAGTATCCAAATGAGATGATATTTGATTCTCTACAAAGATAAGAGAATTATCTATAATTTTATATTCATCCATTAATGCAAATCTCGTGGGAACATAAACAAATATTAATCGAAAGTTTAATGGATGAATCAACTTATTTCTATTTAAATGTTTTCGACATTTTAAACATAACTCTATTTTTTTGAGGTTTGTATAATCAAAACATAATTATATAGGGCATAAAAACTTTTTCTCCAACAATGTCCCCCTTTTTGATAAATACAAACCAAAAAATATGATAAGTATATGAGTTGGGAAGTAAAAAATATTAATGTCAATTTTACTCTCCCTAAATCTAAGCTTTCCTTACAATTATGAATATGCAAATAAGTCTTAACTGTAAGATACTTTTCACATAGAGTTATATTTATGAAGTCAATGTAATAAATATGGGTTATATATATTTCTCCTATATAAATTTCTCTTATGTTCTTATCATTTTTCTCCCCCATTTCTTTCATAAAAAAGTAATTTGCACATGAAGCATATAAGAAACATTATGAGATGCAATATGTAATTCTCCCTTAATAATGTCATCTTTCTAAATTTTTCATTCTCCCCCATTTTGTCATATAAGATACAATATGTAAAGTGTCATAAGAGAGATGAAAATAATTTTTATTCTTTTATCACATCTATATGAATTGTTTCATGTATAATATATGCAATAGGGAAAAATAATTCCTCCTAAGGTCATAACTAATTAATAATAACAAAATATAAAATCAAGTGAATAACACGTCTCAAAAAAAATTATATAAGGAATCAAAACATTGCATAAAACTTTGAGACAACAATGATATGTCAAATTTAAATTGAATAATATCAAGTACTAAAGATTTGACAATAAAAGTGAATTGAGGAAATGATATTTCATACTTTTAAACAAGCTCTCCCTATCTTTATGATCAATTTTCGTCCTCTTTCTATCTTTCTTTAGTTCTTTATCTGTTTCTTTTTTTCCAAAGAACCAATAACACTATAATATTATGAATGAGAAGTCAAAGCTTAAAGATTTTAAGCATAAGGGTCATGTCAAGATATGATAAAATAGTTTTGTAAATAAGGAGAATGTACATTCATGCACATGTAAGTCAAATAATTAATATATTTCATGGTATGACATTAACATCTCAAATGTAAATACATATACAAATTTTTATTTGTGCAAGAGAGATATCATTTAAGCATCATTCCAAATTTGATGGTCAAATGTCATACGATATAGGAATACTCAAATGATAAAAAGTTATGACCACATAAATTTATGCATATTAATCTTATAGCACAAGATTTCATATGGAAAGACAACTACAAATGTAACATATAAAAAAAAATGTTTTTCAAATTTTGATTAAAATTCCAAAATTTTGTTTTCTTTCAATTGCAAACTCACAAAGCATCGAATGTGATAAGTAGTAAAGTCTAAATAAATAGCATAGGCATTTTCAAAGTTTAATATATTAAGATATGTTCAAAAATAGACTTTTGAACAATCATAAGTTTATACACAAATTATGATAACTAGTAGATAAATATAAAGCACAAATAATTGTGACACACAAGTATATCTATTTTTTATTTATGTTCAAAATAATACTTTTATCATAAAATTTGTGTTTGCACTCCTTCAAATTCATTCTTCCTTTCCTTTCTTTATCACAAGATAATAATCAAAATTGGTGACAAGAAAGGGAATTAAAAAGGTATTCAAAGTTTAGCATTTTATACTTTCTTAAAATGTTAATAGCTATTTCAAATTATGGATAAGAGAAATAACTCTCATTAAATATCATGATAATTTGAAATATGAAAGAATAAGATTTATTCAAAATATTTCACAAAGATGAACATAGAAATCAATTTTGATAGAAAATGTATATAGCAAGTTAAAAATGATCTCTTTAGGGATATGTTTTATTTCAAACATGTGCATAAGCATAGAGTTTAGCAATTAGATTTATTATGCAATAATTTTCAAATGGCACATCAATATGATCAATCATCTTATTCCAAATCATAATGTGCATGTGTGTCCAAATGATATAGTGTAATAAGTCAAAATTCATAATAAGTTCATACACTAAGGCTCATAACATAAGAGTCATATAAATCTTGTGCCAAACATATTTATTATAAATATGAAGTCTTCTTTATAGATAAACAAGAATTATTCAAATTTAGAAGACCTAGCATTCATATTTTCATGTGTCTTTTTCTTTTGCCAAATCCAAGGAATAGGCATGATAATAAGCATGTCAAAGGTAAAAATAGACATATATTTCTCTTTCTTTGGCATGTGATCAAGATAGATTTTGCAAGTATATTATCACAAATCAAAAGAATATATTATGTATTAATTTCAAAATTCTCCATATATTTGCATTTCTAAATATTCAAAAGATATTCAATTCTTATATCAAGATCTTAGAAGATCAGGTGTCGTCAACAAAAAATATGTGAGAATCAAATTTCAATCGAACAAAGTCATTTATTATTTTTCGCTCATAAAAAATATTACTCTTTTATATTTTAAAATCATAGGCATCATATAATCACATTGAATCACAAATATTAATATGAAAAATAGTACATAATATCCATATAAATCAATTATATATGCTTAATGCCAAAATCAACATATTTTGAGTGTCAAGAATCATGCATGCAAACTTTAGTATCGATGAGTGTCCTTGTTTTTCATAAATATGATTTTCACATTGAATTAGTAAGATAGTCCAAAAATGTCAATTTATCAACCATTATGCATGTGACATATTCCCATCAAACATATTTGGCCAACATGAGTAATATAGACACTTTCAAAATAAATGAGCAACATAATTCTAATATGCACAAGAATCATAATCAAATATTATCTTTATGCATATATCATGATAATAAATTGACAAATCAAGACATAAATATGCATCATATTAATGAGTTCAAATTTTCATTTCCATATACCAAAATACTTTTGCCGCAAACTTTTATGCCTCAAACTCATTTCAACTTCATTGTTATTTTTTTTATGTCACACAACCACAAAATGTGTGCCTTCATTTTACTTGAAGCATTCTTCTTCATTCCTTGTGAAGCACACCTACAAACAAAAATCATTTACATTATCCACATCAATTTCATTTTCATATTGATAGATTTTTTAATTTGACATTCAAATGAATAATGACCATGAGAATTACATAATGACAAATAGTAGATGGTCTAAGAGAGTGATTATGATGATATCCAAATTTCAAAGTATCATTATAAGAGACATCAGAAATTTTAGCACAAAGAGAACTATCATAAGAGGATTTATTTTTCAAATGATAATCATGAGAATGCATAAGTTTCAAAGAATAAGAATCATTTTTCTCTTGTGGTGCATGAGAAATATTTTTTATATGAGTTTTGACAGCATGAATAGACTTTTTTCATTATTAATATTTTTCCAAGAACTAGTAATGTTTTTATCTAAGAATTTTTGTAAAGAATTATTTTTCTTTTGTAACTCATCATGCAATAAAATCAATTTTGAATTCTCAACTTTTAAAGATTCATAAGATGCACAAAATAATGAAAGAGAATCATTTTTCCTTTTTAAAGTGTCTATTTGAATTAAGAATGCATCATTTTCCTTTTTGAGAGACTCATGTAATACAATTAATTTTGAATTTTCAACTCTTAAAGATTCATAAGATGCACAAGATAATGAAAGTGAATCATTTTTCCTTTTTAAGGTATCTATTTGAATTAAGAATGCATCATTTTCCTTTTTGAAAGAATCATAGTTATCTTTCATGATATGAAAATCATTTATTAAAGTTTTCTTTTTCTTTTTGAGAGAAATATGCTTTTGAATAAGAGAAGCAAATTCTTTATGAACATCAAAAGCAATATCAACATTAGCATCACTATCATTAGTATATGAATAAGATGAAGTTGAGGTTACCTCATCATCCTCACTTTTTGTCATTAAGCACAACACTTCATTCTTGAATGTCGTTAATGTAGAACCATCATTTTCTTCATTATCCACGTTCGACATGCCATTTTTGTCAAAGTTTCTACATTCGTACCTTTCTAACAAAACTTGCCAAATTTCATGAGAGGTAGAGCTTTTGCAAATAAGATTCAAGGCATAAGAATCTAAAGAAGAATAAAAGATATTTTTAGCATTGTAGTCAAAATTTTCAATCAACATTTAAATCGTCATATTCAAAGAAAGAAAGATCAATGGAAACACCATTTAAAATCTTATTTGGATTTTCAAAACCATTTTCTATAACTTCCCACATATAAAAATCAATGGAACATAAATATGCCTTCATTCTAATTTTCCAATAAGCAAAAGAATAATCTTAAAACTCGGTGGGTCACAAATGAAAGATCCTTCTCCAAAAAATGGTGCCATGCTCTAAAAGATGGTTGAATCTTAAAAAAAAAGAAATGAGAGCAACCTTGCTCTCTGATACCAATTGTAGGATCCCAAGGCATCAAGAGGGGGGGGGGGGGGTGAATTGGTGTTAAAATAAAAAATATTGATTTAACGAAAATCTTTGCGGAAGCTTAAAATTGATTCGTTAATATTTAAATCAAGGCAATTTGTTGACGAGGGAGAAAAAAAGACAAACACATGAATGCAAGGCAATTTGTTGACGAGGTTTGGCCACACCTTGGCCTACGTCCCCGCTCTGACTTCTCGATCTCGAGACCGTCGGAGATTCCACTAATACCATTCTTTCGTTCCAAATGGGGCAAGGAAGAAACCCTTTACAAGTCTTGCATTTTATCCTTTTCAAGAGATAAGGCACACCTCCTTCACTCCTAGGCTTTCACTTATCTTTTCTTCGCTCAAAAGGTAAGACATAACCTCTTTTCACTCAGGAGCTAAACAACTATTAAAATATCACAAGAACACTCACTACAAGAAAAATTCTATTCAGACAGTCAAAACCATCTGAAAATCGAAGGAAACCATCTGAAACTTCCATTTTATACGGGTTTACCAACGGATCGATTCAGTTAAAAAAGAGGGCATCGCAAACCATTTTCGATGGCTCAAAAAAATCCGTCGAAAGTTTCGATAGTTCTAACCGTCGAAAATATTTCGGCGGTCTCAACCGTCGAAACATTCCGACGGTCGCGACCGTCGTAACTATTCCGACGGTCGCAACAGTCAAAAGTTACGGCGGTCGCAACCATCAAAAGTTTCGACATTTGCAACAGTCGAAACATTCCGGCGATCGCAATCGTCGAAAGTTTCGGCGGTCTCCACCGTCGAAATGTTCCGACGGTCTAACTTCCGGAGGGCCGCAATCGTCGCAACGAATTTTTATAATATAAAAAAATTTACCCGCCGCTAGCAGCCGACCGCCTATTGCCGCTGGCAGGCGGTCGTATCAGCTAAATCTGCCGTAGGCGGGCTGGATCTGATCTGACCGTCCATAGCCCGATTCGGCCACCTGTGGCAAATCCGGCCGACCCGCGGCCAGATCCGGCCGCAGGTGGCAGATCTGACCGCCGGCGGCCGGATCCGATCGTAAGCAACAGATCCGGCCGCAGGTGCCAGATCCGATCGCTAAGCAGCCAATCCGTTCGCCAGGTGGCCGATCCGACCGCCCGCGGACAGATCCGACAGCTCGTGGCCAGGGAGATGAAGATAGAGGGAGAGAGGGCCGGAGAAAGACGAAGCTAGAGAGAGAGGGTTGCCGGCGGGTCGTTGTCCGGGCGGAAGTCATCGCGTCGATCGCGGCAGGTGAGGGAGAGAGAGAGGAGAGAGGAGAGAGAGGGAGAAGGTAATATATAGCGAGAAAAGGGAAGAAAATAGCGGGAGGGGAAAAGAAAGAAAAAGCATCGAGAGAATTTTTTTAATTACCGGCGGCCAAGGCTGTCGGAACTTGCGATAGAGAACGAGCCGTCGGAAGTTCTAATGGTTCTAACTATCGGAAATATTATCATACATATATATATATATTGTTATAATATTTAATTATGTTTTCAATTACCGAAAGTCCAGACCGTCGAAACTTCCGATGGTCTGAACTGTCGGTAATTATAATAATAAAATACTACTTATATTATATATTATGACATATAAGATTATAATATTTAATTATTTTTACGATTATCGATGGTCGGGACCATTTGAACTTGTGACGGTCCGAACTATCGGTAATTATAATAATGTCCGAACTATCGGTAATTATAATAATAAATACTAACTATATCATATATTATGATATATAAGATTATAATATTTAATTATTTTTATGTTTACCGACGGTCCGGACCATCTAAACTTGTGATGGAAAGAGAGCCATCGAAAATTCCAACATTCCAAATCGTCAATAAAATAAAATAATAGTATAAGAAATTCCATAATTGATTTTTTTTATTTTCGATGGTCTTGACCGTCAAAAGTTTCGACGGATTATTGCCCGTCCCAAAATCTGTCGCAAATTGCAAAGGATTTCTATCCGTAAAAAAATATCCATCAGAAATTTCAGTTTTCTTGTAGTGACTCAACTCTTTTACAATTTGGAACCTCATACAAGAGTAAGAGAGAAAGAATTAAAAGATTTGCAACTTAGAGCTCAAATAGACTTCTCAAATGTTCTTCCTACTTTTCCTTGGAAGTCTTGATCATTCCTACACCTTTGGTCCTCTTTTATATCCTTCTTAACTCGATTTAGCCTTTGGGATTTGTTTCCTAATTTTGAGGCTAAAATATGACCCTTATAGTGCATTCTGCGGGCTGACTGGTCGACTGCATCGTACGATTTTAAGTATAACATTTTTCACAATTATCCAAATGATATGATTTTTTATTCTATGGAAAGCTAACAGAAATCTCTACAACATTGGTATTCATCATTCATACAAAATCGAATGAGATCATAGTCAAATATTAATTCAAAGGTCAGTATACAAAATTATTCATTTCAAATAAAACATTTTAGACCTTTACTCTTTTGTACTTAACTTTTCATATCAGCATCCAAATGATATGATATTTGATTTCCTATAAATATAAGAAAATTATCTATAACTTTTATATTCACCCATTAATGTAAATCTTGTGGGAACTTAAACAAATATTAATCGAAAGTTTAATGGATGAACAAACTCATTTCTATTTAAATGTTTTTGGCATTTTAAATATAACTCTAATTTTTTGAGGTTTGTATAATCAAAATATAATTATATAAGGCATAAAAACTTTTTTACAACAAGACTTAGGAGGATAGTTTTAGGATTTCTATTTCTTAGACCAATGTAAAACATATAAAGTAATAGCAGATGCCCTCATGCATGGTCATTCTCACTCATGGTGAATATCAGCTAGCAATTAGGTCACTTTTGTGCTCATCAGTGCTAGACTTATGTGCATGGGTCACTCAGAATGTATCCATCATGTTCTCACGATGTTGGGATATTCTAAACTCTGATGATGGGGGCATGTAGCGGCATATCCTTATATCCTGATTTAAAGGAATGTCATCGTAAATTGGGGCTCAGCAAACCTCTCGGTCTGTGTTGAGTTTCAACAAGTGATATTTCCTAGGGGATGTGATTTCTTTAAGTCTGGTTCGAGAGAAAATAGCATTTATTACGAGAATGCTACAAGCAAACCTCTCGGTTGTACTTGATACTGGTCATTGGTGGCCCCTTTACGCATAAATCAACCATCACCCAACCTTTCGACACGCATGTGACGTTAGGGGAATAGATCACCCTCACGAGTCAGGATCACCAATGCCTAAAAACTAAAGAAATAGTTCGAATAAGAAAGCATTTTAATGGAAGACACTGAGATTACTTAGACTCTACCTCTCGGCCTCACCAACATCTCTTAAACATAAGCCAATGATCACCCCATCTCTTGTCATGCAAGTGACCGTTGGGGAATGATATACCCTCTCGGATGAGATATCGGACGACTAGGACATATTTGAAGTTCAAATAAAAAACCATCTTTCAAAAATAGGAAACAATAGGAAGCTCAGGCACTTCCTCGCAATTGACACAAGCCCTCTTAGGCGGCGATCCCTTGGCATATCGTAGCACAAACACAACATCTCATCTTGCATGCCATATCTAGAGAATCAAATCATCCTCTCGGGCGGGAATCTCCAATACCAAGAGTTGTCTGAACTAAACTCGAAGATTTTGATGAAAATAGAAAACAATGTACTTGGCTCAAACTCCACACCTCTCTATCTTGAAGTTTGAGCTGAGGAAGATACTTCCCTCTCGGGCCAAGATACAATGGGTTAAACGCCAGAGGAAACACGAATGACATTTTAGAGAAAGAACATGAAATCGAATCAACCAATGAAATAGTGAATAAATGGGATAAGATAATCGACTACTGCTTAAACATGAATTTAGAAAAGGATGACTGAGCGTCCATGTCCATGACAACCCAAAATAGAAAGAGGAAAAGAGAAAAAATAAAGAGTAAAGTTGTTTTTTCCTCCCTCCTCCTACGTTTCACCTAGAATTCAGAATGTCCTTATGAATGGAATTCGAAACCCCTCCTCAACTAACCCTTTGCTCATTTCATACTTGGGTTAGGGTTGCCACCTGTCTGCCTTTGCCAACTACACCCTTGTCCTCATATGCCTGAAAAGTTTTAAAGGAAGCTTCATCCTTCTGGTGCAATGGGAACCTATTTGCTTCTTTGAACCAATTGCCTTGGTGAATCGCACCACGCCTCTTGAATTTGTCTAAGTGTACAAGTGGTGGTAGTCCTGCCCTGAATTCCGCCAACTATTGTTGCTTGCCCAAAATCTCAACCTTCCTTCGGCCAATTGATCCTTCTCTTAGACAACTGGGATTTCTACATAAAAAAATATTATAAAAAGTAGTAATGCACTCATAAAATTATGAAATGCCACTTTTTCTATAAAATGGATGTGGAGAAATAATAAAAATTACAATATGGTCATGAAGTACGTGTTCGAGCATGAAAGTATGTCAAAACATGTAAAAATGCATGTCAATAATAGTAATAAAGTGTATATAATTTCTCCACATCAAACTCTCCCAAACTTAAGCCTTTGCTTGTCCTCAAGCGAAAATTAAGAACTTAGGTTCGAGTTCATGACCACATTGTGCATAACACTACATCTCCCTAGCATTCAGACATCATTTATCTAAACGTTAATTAGATGCATAAAATCTTTTAACCTCTAAAGCGAAAGCCACTAAAGCGAAAGCATAAATAGGTGTTGAGTGAGGCTACATTGCTGAATGACCGTTCGCATAACCTCCTCTTAAAATGTACACTTCCCGCAATCTATATCACACTAAAAGATTATCAATGTGTGTTGGGACATATATCTATCCTTGGGGCATCACTAGCTCCTCTTTCCATATGCCCACATAAAGCACTTCTTTCGTCCTTCATTTTTTTAGGCGATCATATCATCCTCACCTTTTCTTCTGACAATACTCCGATGATGCGCTTGGATTTTTTATTAAAAATAAAAGATATTTTAAAAGAAAAATTAACACTTATTATTCTAACACTACTACGGGTCATGCTTTTATTGTTACGCAGAATAGAATAAGTGTAAAATCGTAGATGGGGCTATGTGGAGGGTCATCCTACACAACACTATCTTTGGCTTTGGTGCAAGGTGGTTAGGATTCTATATATTTTGATTTAGGAACGTCCAAGATAGGCTAAGCATGTGGGCTAAAAGGGTAAAAAATGTTACACATAATGTTCACTAATCAATACTTACTTATATGCAAAAATTTAAGTGGGGTTTCCAAAATCTACCAAGAACAGAATTATAGAAGAAAATAATTTGAGAACTATAGTACAATCGCTACAAGAAATTTACTGAGTAGTGACTCAAGATTTTCATCGCTAGTATGGCGCTAATGCATGGCTGGAAGAAATAGCGACGTTTAGCGTCGACACAACGCCACTTAAATGAGATGCTTGGAATCGGTAGCCATTAGCATCGCAATAGCGCCAAACGTTAGGCCAATGCAACTAGCATCAACTATTGACGCTAAATTGACAATACGATGATGCGAAATGTGTCATTGTGAGGAGTTAAAATGCGTCGCTAATTCGACGCTAAGGTGACGCTAAAAATTGTGATGTTATTCCGATGCTAATAAGGAGCTATGATTGTTTTTTTGTGGCTCTAGGTAGACGCTAAAGCAACGCTAGTTAGACGCCCAATGATGCTAAGTTGCGGCGCTCTCGCGACACTATTGTAGCGCCAAAGTGATGTCGCATTGTAGTCTCTACTGCGTCGTTAAGTTGATGCTAAACAATGCGATGCTAATGTGACGCCTTTTGCGATATATTTGAAATAGAGTTAGCATTCTTGCATCGCTAAAGAGGTGCTAATTACATATTATTCCGCCCCATTACAGTCGTATTCTTCCCTTCTCACACCATACAATTATACAATGCAAATATATAATGCATTCATGACAATAATAATAAAGAGTAATGCATATGAAAACTAATAAACTAAACTAACAAAATTATATCAAAGATAACAATCATATCACACATCATAACGAAATCATATAAATATATAATATCATACAAAAGTTTATATCCTAAGTTTGGGAGTCATCATTGTTATTCCTAACATTCGATGCTGGCACACTCGATCCGTGGCCTCGTGAGAATTGAGTCATCTTCTGGATCGCCTTTAAGATGGAAACCAAATGCTGAGGAAGCTACTGCGATAGCTGCTCCAAGCCAAATGATATATATATTGTATGTATAATATATTGACATGTGTGCATACACATGTAGGTATGTGTACTATGTTCTACATATATATATAAAGTATACATGTAGATAACATTCTCTTTTTCTATATATAAAGTATGTACACACACACACACATAGGTGTGTGTGTATTTGTGTTTCCATACGTGCATCTATATTTAGGAATACCTATGTTAGTAACATATATATTTAGGAATGTATATGTAGGTAACACATATAATATAGGTAATACATATAATATAGATAACATATAGTATACGAATACATATATAGGTAACATATATAATATATGTAAGATATAGTATAGGAATACATATGTAGGTAACATTTATATTTAATTAGGAATATTTAATCTATTTATTCATTAAACTATAGTATAGTTAATATATATAGTTACAAATTAACATTACCTACTTAAATACAAATGAATATATTTAGCCTCATGTTCACCACACCTTAGCTAACTTAGCGTTGCACAGAGTCGATGTCAAAAGAGTGCATGGTGCTGACGCCAATGTCAGTTCTTAATCTAGCGTCACATGAGGTCGACGCCAATACATCACACATTGCTAGCGCTAATATCGCCTCTATTTTAGCGTTGACTTAGCGTCGCCCTTCTGTGATGCTAAACTAGCATCGCATTATGGTGACGTCAATATAGCGCTACAATCTATTGCACACTTTATCATTTTTGCGTGTGATAATAGCGGCGAAGTAGCTTCTCGATGGCGTCGAATTTAGCGTCGATGCATTGTAATGCCAATGCGATGCTAAATTGATGCTATGGAAAAGTAGTTAGCGTCTCATTTTGTCGACCCAATGTCATCACTATTTGCGTCGTTATTCGACAATTTTCTTGTAGTGAATAGTATGTTATAAAATTAATAGCCATTAAGCTCAGAGATACACATCATTGTGCTCCCCCAAACTTAAACACAACACTATCCCTAGCGTCGGATAAGTCCAGGAGAGGTGGCCCTATATGGGGGAAGGTGGGGGAGGAGTGAAGATGGTGGATGAATTAAGGAAAAGGGTTATGTTAGGGTTGGGGACAACATAAGGAGGCAGGATGCATTAAGAGTGGGAATGAAATAATGGAGGTGTAGTACAAGAGGACAGAGACTCGTGGAAAAGATGGTGCTTGAAAGGGTAGGCAATTTGAATTTTTGGATCCCCTCTGATTTAGGTTGAACTGGTTTCCTCTTTGTGCTCCCATCCACTTGAATGCCTCGATGCATATACTTGCCCCCATGTGTGTGTGTTATTTTGTACAATAGGAGAACTTTATTACCTGAAATAAATGCATGACAAAACATTGCCTCTCAATAAGTACCCTTGTTTAATGTCTTAGGCCTCACGAATCAAACATCCATTAATTCCCAAAGTTGGTGCATGGGGCTATGCCATTGCTTGGCGCTAGTTTCAGGGTATCATCTGGTTATCTGGGGTCTATACTTATAGCTTCACTCTTTGGTCATTCATTTTAAATATCTCCCCTTTTGAATTTTCTAATTCTTCCGTCAAAGGGGTAGAATCTTGTTACTTTGAACGGACCATGCAATGGGTGCTTCTCGTTCGGTTGCCCGTGCTTCCACTATGTGCTTGTGTTTTTTTTTCTGAGGGTTTGAAGTTTTCTTCACTTGTCCACAGGTATATAACATTTCTCCACAAGTGATTGGAGCAAAAGCTATGTGTGGTGCCCCTTTGTTTTGGTCTCTAGTTTTGCTGAGGTATGCCCCTTTGTTTTTGGTCTCCGTAAACTCCATTAGATGTCTAACCACATATATGATGTATGCATCAATCTTAAATGAAAACAAAAATGTTGTATCTCTGGTTGTTCTTCTTCTTACATGTGTGATGTAAATTTGGCCACCTTAACCTTGTTTTTTTGTTAGATAAAAAGATTTGAAGAATCAATTTCCTTGCAAAGAAGTCACTGTGTTGGCAGCAAACCTTTTAGAGAATTCATTTATCAACATGTATATATTAATATTAAACATTAATATTCTTTTTTTCATTTTTTTACTTGATATCTCATTGTCTTTTATGTAAAGGGAGGTAAAGATGGTAGGTAACCCACCGGATGTTCAAGAAAAATAACAAGCTTGTGGAAATAGAGATCGTTGAAAGATATATATGTTTAATCATAGTTTTTTCATTTGATCTTCATGAAATGTTTATTAATATGATTTTTTTGTAGGGTGAAATACAAGAGATTATACAAGCTAAATCTACACTTCTTGAAATAGAAGTAGTAGAGCAATGTTTTGATCCTAAAAAAATGTAGTCATGTGATTGACTTTGGTGGTGGGATTACAACAAAATAGTTCTTCAAAGCATGAACTATTAGATAAGTTACATGCAACTACAAAAGAAAACAAACTGCTAAAAGAACTTGTAGCTTCTATGGAAGGTCAATTGCAATAGTCAACAATCTAATACTCAAAATTGAACAACACCACAATCTTATGAACAATCACCTGAAGCATAAGGTTAGTAAGAATAAAAAATCTGATTTTTGTTTTATGTGTTATTATATTATACCTTTTTTATTCTAATAAAGTTTTAATCTAATTGCAGCCCTCCTTTGAAAGAACAATGACTATGTTTGGTAGATTAATTTTTTTTTGTTGGTGAGAACACAATCTCAATTGCTTTTAAGTAAAGTTATTTTTAGTTATTATCAATGGCTATAACGGTGTGTGATCCCATATTTGAATAGCATATTATCAAATTACTTCTTATATAAATAATGTCTTTAGCGACTAGTATTTAGGTCACTAAAGATTTTATGTCGACTAGTTGAGTGGTCCTTATAACCCCTGCTGCCCCCAGACATGCGAGTACGTGGAAGTTACAAAATGACAAATCAAAGGAATTCTAGAAAGAGTAGTGGCTCGATCCAAATGTGACTAGAGCTCGAAATTGGATGACGCACTCTAGGCCCACTGAATAGCCTACAAGACTTCATTATGATCAACTCCATATCGGCTAGTGTTCGAAAAACCTACCATCTTCCAATAGAACTCCATCACCGTGTGTATTTGTCTACCTAAATCTAGACGTCAAAAGCTACAACTAAATGAGCAAGACGAGTTAAGAAATGAGGCATATCATGATGCCATTATCTTCAAGGATGAAACAAAGAAGTGGCATGCCATAGCAATCCAACGCGGACCATTCAAGGCCCGCGATCCTGTACTCACTACAAGAAATTGGGTCATTTGCGAAGAGATATGTAGTCAATAAAAATTATCATCGTAACTAATTTTGACATGTAATCCACAGCGTCTAGGAAGTATTTGTAGTTTCCTAAATTGGAGAACGGTCCCATGTAGTCAACACTCCAGATGTCAAAAACCTACATGACTTGAATTCCATATTAGGGTATCCCCTACATCCTTGATATGTTCCCAGTTCTCTGACATCTGTCACATGAGGATACAAATCGATGGGCATCATTGAAAAGGGTTGGCCAATAGGTTTGTAGTATTCTAGTGGTTGTCCTCTGGATACTCCCATGTCCACCATAGGAACTAATGATGTCTGGACCGTAGTTGGCTGTCAGAACATTCTTGAATAGGTAGATGAATATGTAGCAACAAAATTGCTAGTAAGTGCACTAGTCATATCAAGTAACAAATTAAAGACTAGAGTGTCGAACCACCGAGAAACTATCACTACAAGAAAATCGCAATTTTCTGACGGATAATTTTCGACGGTTCTAAATTCGTCGCTATTTTCGACGGATTTTTCGACGGTTCCGTTTCTGACGGATTTTTCGACGGTTATGATCGTCGGAAATAATTTATATTATTATTTAATTTTTCGACGATTAGGAACGTTGATATTTTCGACGGATATCCATCCGTCGTAATTTCTGACGACTTTTTCGACGGTTATGACCGTCGGAAATAAAAAAATTAAATTATGTATTTTTTATATTATTATTAAATTTTTTCGACAGATTTTCTGACGGTCACGACCGTCAGAAATAAAAAAATTAATTATATAATTTATTATATTATTATTTAATTTTTTGACGATTAGGAACGTCGATATTTTCGACGGATATCCATCCGTCGCAATTTTCGACGACTTTTTCGACGGTTAGGACCGTCGGAAATAAAAAAAATTAAATTATATATTTTTAATATTATTATTAAATTTTTTCGACGGATTTTCCGACGGTTGTGACCATCGGAAATAAAAAAATTAATTATATAATTGGTTATATTATTATTTAATTTTTCGACGGTTAGGAACGTCGATATTTTCGACGGATATCCATCCGTCGCAAAATCCGCCGCAATTTCTGAAGGTCATAACCGTCGGTAAATCCGTCGCAATTTTCGACGGATATCCAAACCGTCGCAATTACCGACGGTTTTGACCGTCGATAAATATTACCGTCGGTTCAAACCGTGGTAAAATAAAAAATAAATATTATATATAACTAAATAAAATAAAATTTTTATTATTTATGTTTTCGACGGTCGAAACCATCGGTAATTAAAATTTCGTTATCCCACTTTTTTTCCCTTTTTCCCGCTTTCTTTCCAAATTTTTTCCTTTATATATTTCCCTCCTCCCTCTTCTCTCTCCCTCCTCCCTCCACTCCTCTCTCTCTCCCTCCTCTCCTCTCTCCCTCTCCCGGCCGCGAGCACGGACATCGGTTACGCCGCGAGATCGGCCTCTCTCGCACGCCGGACGCCGGCGACCCTCTCCCGCACCGGCGTATCTCTCTCTCTCCCGCTCCGCGCCGGCATCTCTCTCTCTCTGCTGTCGGCCGGATCCGGCCGCCAAGCGGCCGGATCGGCCACCAGACGGCCGGATCCAGTCGCCAGGCGGCCGGATCCGGCCTCCAGCGGCCAGATCGGCCGCCAGGCGGGCCGGTTCCGGCCTCCAGCGCCGGATCTGGCCGCCTGGTGCCGGATCCGGCCGCTAATTTTTTTTATATTTAAAAAATTATTTGCGACGGTTGCGATCGTCAAAAGATCGACGGTTGCGACAACCGTCTATAGTTTCGACAGTTGGGACCGTCGAAAAGTTGCGACGGCTCAGACCGCCGGCCTTTTCCGGCGGTTGCAACCGTCGGAAATTTCGACGGCTCGGACCGCCGGCCTTTTCCGGCGGTTGCGACCGTCGGAAATATCGACGGCTCGGACCGCCGGAAGCCTTTTCCGGCGGTTGCAACCGTCGGAAATATCGACGACTCGGACCGCCGGCCTTTTCCGGCGGTTGCAACCGTCGGAAATATCGACGGTTCGAACCGCCGGGGACTTTTCCGGCGGTTGCAACCGTCGGAAAATTTCGACGGATCGAACCGCCGGGGACTGTTTCGACGGTCAGAACCGTCGATATTTTTGACGAATTTTTTTCAACCGTCGCAAATCCGTTTGCGACGAGCATTTTTCGGACGGATCGATTCCGACTGAAAAATCGTCGGTAATTACGTTACCGACGGTTTTCGGGCTGATTACCGACGGTTCGGACCGTTGGTAACCCGTGTTTTTCTTGTAGTGTATTTAACTTTAATCTACTGAGAAGATAATTGGGCTTTTAGTAAGAAAATATAAAATTAAAGATGCAAAAAATAAATAAAAGATAGGTAAAATGAATTAGTTTTAACCTTAAGAATTATGGATGATTAATGTAAAGATAAAAGTGTACGATCCTATGTAATAGTTGAGTTATAACATAAAATAATAGTACCGATTCTTATGATGGATTACGAGTACATAAATTATTAACCTCTCTAATACAAGAAAATCAAACTATCTTAATTTTTGACAAAATTAAAAACCGCAAACGATGAGTCAATTAGCAAAATTTTAAGAAGCATTAATATGCTATTATTCACCCACAATACTAGAAAGAATAACATATCAGACCAAATTCGACACAAATGATGAGTTACCGAACATGCATTACGTATGCTTCAACTTAAAAGTAAAAGATTAATTATCAAAGCAATAATAATTCCTGAAACTAATCATCCCTCATTAGGTGTGTAGTATAATCTTTGAAATAAAATTACTCATGAAATGACAATAAACTCAACATGCATAATTAAAAGAAATAAAAAAGTTTACTAATAATATATTCAAATAGTTTTCCCTTTAAAATAAAATATGAAATCCCTATTACAATAAATTATAACATGAAGAATTAGGTAAAAGAACATCCAAGTAATAGATAGAGGAAGAATTCGTCTTCAGGACTTATGGACTATTGCACAGCACAACCGACGAGGTACTACACAACCTTCTCCTTCAGTGGATCATCAATCTTTTGAAATTCCTTCTCTGCAATATGGCACAGCTCCTAATTATCAAGTACACTATTTTCTATCTTCTTGTCTATTTATAGCCTCCAAGTGTGATGCGTTTGATTTGTAACAATTAAATTTGCTAGCAAGTGCACTAGTCGCTCAAGTAATATAGTAAAAAGGAGTAAGAGTGTCGAATCCACGAGGAATATTATTAATTCAATATATGGATTTATAAATTAATAAGAGAGGAAAAACATGAATTTTTGGAAAGAGGTTTTATGAAATAAAATAAAGAAAATAAGATAAAGATAAGATAATGGTGTTGAAGTTAGGCCTTAGGATGAAAATAGATCAGGATAAATATTTGAACCATAAAAGATAAATTTAATCTTTAAAGATGGATTAGGAATTTTCTCAAGTTATTGATTTACAAGATTAACATCACAGAGTTCACAAACTGGTAATTCTGCTATTTAATCCGGTAAATCAAAATATCTTAAATTTAATCAAACCTAAAGTCCCACAAACTGGTATTCGTCAAATAAGATTAAAATTAAGATACATTAATATGAAAATACTAGACTATTAATCACTCCACAAACTGGTTAGATTAACAGACCACATAAACTTGATTCTCCACACACTAGTTATCAAATTTATATCAATTATTAATTTCACATAAAATCAGTTAATTTAATTAATGAATTCTGAAATCAAATAATCCACAAACTGGTAAGTACTCAATTCAGAAATCCAAGTAATTAAATTAAAAGCACTAAGCACAATTAACTAATTGATCGGAAAAGATTAAAACAAATAATATAGGGTCCAAATAGTTTTCCTTCAATAATAATCTCCTAAAATGAAATAAATAGAAAATATGGAGTTCATCCTAGAAATTCTGGAGAGATAATAACAAAATAACAATAATAATTGGAAGAATTACACCCAAATAGACAAAAGTCGAAGTTTCGGATCACGGGCAGACAGTCGGGCAGCCTCTCGAACTTGATCAGGGTCGCGATCAACTTCCAGCCGTCGCACCTCTCTCCTCTTGGTCGTAGCCTGCAGAGCTCACGACTCGCCGTGGAAGAAACCTGAACTTCAGAGCACCAATTAAAACGATGGATTCTTCACGTATTTATAGGGTGCGGACGGCCTTCAATTTGATCTCGGCCATAACATCGTACGGTTGACTTTAAAATTATAAGATAAACTCGGCCAAAGATAAATCCTTTTATCATTACGCCCAAAGATAAATCTTTCTTATCTTTACACCTTCATATATCTTGTTACGCCCAAAGATAAATTCTGCCAAAGATAATTTCATTGCCATTACCCCCTCCAAATCTCGGCCGTAAGAATTTATTTTATCTTTACTCCCAAAGAGATAAACCCTTTTACTCCCTTCGAATTTCGGCCGTAACGAAGAATTTAATCTTGTTACGCCCAAAAGATAAATGATTTTATCTTTTACCCCTTCAAATCTTAGCCGTAACAAAGAATTAAATCTTATTACGCCCAAAAGATAAAATCATTTAATTGTTACTCCTTTTGAATCTCGGCCAAAACAACTTGGGTGTAAAGCCAAATTTCGACCGTAATGATAAATTCTTCATCCTAATCTCGGCCGTAATGATAAATTCTTCGAAATTTCGGCCGATACAGCATAATCCATTTAAATCTCGATTTTTCCTGCAAAATAATTATCAAAATAAATTCCTGCAAAATAATTATCAAAACAATATGTTGTATTTTGCATGCATCAAACTCCCCCAAGCTTAAAGTCTTGCTTGTCCTCAAGCAAAAATTCAAAGAAAGGCTCAAGAAATTTCCATCATAGCTGTCACATTGTTAACTGACTAATTTTTTCACACAATTCTTCTGCACACCTACTACTCAGTATCTCACCATTTTCCATGCACTTAGCTTCATAGAGGTTTTGAATGCTAAACAAATTTAAACAATCTAAAATTCAGCCTTGTAGAAAAATCAATTATCTATCAAATAATAGCATTGATATTGAACACATAAGTACTATTTGAGCTGAAAACTTTTTCTTTTTCTTTTCATTTTTCAACTTTATTTTCAATCATTTTAAAAGTTCTAATCTTCAAGCAGGATTGCACAAGGAAGTCCATGTAGCGGGCTTTGGACTGATGACTCCCAGACCAGATGGCCTTAGGGCAACAGGTGATAAAGCACCCCTCGAGTTTACTTGCCCGAACAACCAAGGTTCTGAATGAAGAGTTCGAACTTAGCCATGGTTCAGTACTTCTGTGCTTCTCCATATTCCACAAGATGGTCCATGTAGCAGGCTTTCGATCGACGGATCCCAGAGCAGTTGCCCTTAGGTCGCCAGGCATGAACCCCTATGGATCTAATTATCCGAACACATCTTGGTTCCAGATAACACGTTTGTACCTACACATAACTTTATTCATCATTTTTTTTGTTGGGGTTTAACTAACCCTTCTTTTTTATAAGCTCAAAAAGTACTTGATATGGTCAATAAGAAGGCTACTACTATCAAGACTTAAAAGAAATTAATAAAAAGGCATGAATATGATTTTGTCGTCTAGTCATTTATAATTCTACTTGGCATAGGCACATAGTCCATAAGTTTAATACTAAAATAGCAAGTGATAAGAAAGAAAAGTATTCAAATTTCATCAATTAACGACATGTTTTTGAACTTTTTACTAAAAGATAATTAAAACAGTAAGACAAGAGTTTGTAAGATGGTAGCAAAAATAAATGCATGCAATGGTATTTTTTTAGAAAATTTTCAAAATTTTCAATTTTTTGGAATTTTTTTTTTACAAATAGATGCAAACATAAGCAAATAAAAAGAAAGAAACATGCAATGCATGGAATGCAAACTCCCCCAAGCTTGAACTAGACACTGTCCTCAGTGTTAAGCCAGCAAGGGAAAGAGTAAAGATAATATGGAAAAGCTAAAGAAATGAAAATAAAGAAAAGGAAAAAAAATACAACCGGATTTATTGTCGGTGGAGAGATGCTCGGCCTCAATATATATATCGATGAAGGTGTCGGTCGCAAAAGCTGAAAAGACTCGGCCGATAATTGAGAGTCTCGGCCGTAAAAGCTTGGTCGCAAAATTTTGTTGATGAAGATCTCAGCCGTGCAATCTCGGCCGTAAGAGCTGGTTGATGAAGAACCTCGGCCGTAGTTGATGAAGAACCTCGGCCGTAAGAAGTGGATTGTGTAGATTGTGCCCGTAAGGTGACGATCGTGGTGATGCCAGCTGACGTCTCGACCGTAAAGAGAAAAGCTCGGCCGGAGTTTGGTCGTAAGAGAGCAGCGGAGATGGCGTGACTTCGGCCGTAAAATGAAGGCGGCGTGGAAGCTTGGCCGTAACGCACAGGGCGTAATGGTGAGAGGGGCGGCGTAACTTCGGCCGTAAATAGTTGGCTCGGTTTGGAAGCTCGGTCGTAAGGGAGCTGAGGTTAGGTCGGTGAGGCTTCGGCCGTAAGGGCTTTTGGGCGAGAGGCATTGAAACTTCGGCCGTAATATGTCTCGGCCGTAAGGAAGAAAAGTTCGGCCGTAATGCACAGGGGGCGTAAGGATTGACGGTGAGACTCGGAACTTCGGCCGTAAGAGATGAAGATCGGCCGTAAGAGTAAGAGCTTTGGAACTTCGGCCGTAAGGAACTGGCGCGGCGCTTTTGGTCTGCACAAACACGAGGTGTAAGAATTTATAGATACAATTACAGGCGTAAACTTACCTTTCCCTCATGATGCGCCGTGAAGGGTCACATCAAATTCAAGCAGCGCAGCGATCGGCCGATTCCAAGGGATTTTTCCTTTCGCCTTGTCATGTCCGAGATGAACCCGACGTGTTAATTCATGTATCGCTCAGTCCACATATCCAAAGAAATGATTAGTCGAGTTCCTCTCCGTGCAAAAAAGAAATATCGATTAGATGACTCCTTGAACTATTAAAATGCCAATCAAATAACTAATTAAATAAAAAAAATAAAAAAAAATTAACTTAAAAAAATAGAGAGAATTGGTTGTGATTAAATATTCAATTCGTCACTGCAACAACCAAGTGTCAGAAAAAAAATTAAATAAAAAATTAACATCTGATCAGAATGTGTGACATATAAATTTATCCAAAGGATTAACTTAGTTGTGATTAGATTTTCACTTAAGTCCTGCAACAACTAATTTTCAGTAAGAGAGATAAAAGAATAAAATACAAATATATACAAGAAAAAAGAAATATAGATAATAGGTCATGAAGAAATAAAAAGTTTTTTTTTGCTTTTATCGAAAATTCATTTAGGTCGTCAAAATTAATGTCCGAGAGAAATTAACCTAATTACTGCCACTAAAATTCACAGAAAAATTATCACATAAGGGAAAAATCAAAACTCGAAAACCAATTCAAATGCCGAACATTAATATCGACCGAAAGTAAATCACATGGATGGTCGTAAAAATCAAGCACTCGTTCGGCCGTAAAACTTGGAAGAATTAACGATGATGTAACTAACGACACAAAAAGAATCAGAACTAATTTGCGGCCGTAAAGTTAATAATCAGACATTAGCAAAAATTATTTTCAGAGATGAAATAAGATTGATCGGCGGCAATACAGAAATAGATTTATGGCCAAAATTAGATTAGTAATTCGAAGCTCGTTCGGCCGTAAAAATCATAAAACAGTGTCAAAAGGATTCAACGTGAAGGCGTAAACCAATTAAATTACGGCCGTAACGAACTAGTTATCGTGGAATTTCGGCCGTAAGACAGAAAACTAAACAGGGTGTTCGACCGAAATAAAAATTGAACGCAACATCGACGATTTGATCCTTTACGGCCGAGAGGAGTAAAATCCATGTCGGATGATCCATTACGGCCGAGACAGACTAAATCGCTTTGGCCAAAACAAAGTCAAATCAAAAGTTCAAACTATTATAATGTTATGGCCGAGAATGAAAAAGTCACAAATAAATTGGCCGAAAAGGTCGTAATATGGCGTAAAAAACAAATGTTCAAAAATTTTACGGCCGTAAAACCATGAGATCAATTCTCGACCGTAAACAGAAAACATAAGATCATTCTCGGCCGTAAAGAAGATTAAATTGTCAATTAAGACGAGGTCACATCGGCGAGATGAAATCAACACGAGACCGTAAAGAAAAATAGGGTTTCGGCCGAAATAAAGTCGACTGAAACTTGAGAATATTACCCTACTCAAATGTCGAAAATTGAATTATTACGGCCGAAAGTGAATTGAGTCGATTTTTTTTACGGCCGTAAAACAACGAAATCAAATCAAATAGAACAAACCACTTTGGCCAAAACGAAATCAAATCCATGGCGTAAAATATCGTTCGGATAAAATTACGGCCGTAACAAACTGAAGATTAAATTTCAATCGACATTGCGAGCCGTAAAACCAGTAAAGCCGACAAAAATCAATCTCGGTCGTAAAACCATAAGTCAACAGTAATCCAAAATTCCATAAAGCATTAGCCAAAGTCAACAATTTTAATCTAAAATGTCGCGACCTTTATCTGCAAAAGAAAAGATGTCATTTTATTCACAAAAAATAATTAAAACAATTAATACATATTTATAAAGAATTATTTACAATTTATTTACATCTCTTAATAATTCATAAAAATCAGAAATTAATTAATAAAATATTCTCCGGCAACGGCGCCAAAAACTTGATGCGTTTGATTTGTAACAATTAAATTTACTAGCAAGTGCACTAGTCGCTCAAGTAATATAGTAAAAAGGAGTAAGAGTGTCGAACCCACGAGGAATATTATTAATTCAATATCTGGATTTATAAATTAATAAGAGAGGAAAAACATGGATTTTTGGAAAGAGGTTTTATGAAATAAAATAAAGAAAATAAGATAAAGATATGATAATGGTGTTGAAGTTAGGCCTTAGGATGAAAATAGATCAGGATAAATATTTGAACCATAAAAGATAAATTTAATCTTTAAAGATGGATTAGGAATTTTCTCAAGTTATTAATTTACAAGATTAACATCACAAAGTCCACAAACTGGTAATTATGCTATTTAATCCGGTAAATCAAACTATCTTAAATTTAATCAAACCTAAAGTCCCACAAACTGGTATTCGTCAGATAAGATTAAAATTAAGATGCATTAATATGAAAATCCTAGACTATTAATCACTCCACAAATTGGTTAGATTAGCATACCACATAAACTTGATTCTCCACACACTAGTTATCAAATTTATGTCAATTATTAATTTCACATAAAATCAGTTAATTTAATTAATGAATTCTGAAATCAAATAATCCACTAACTGGTAAGTACTCAATTCAGAAATCCAAGTAATTAAATTAAAAGCACTAAGCACAATTAACTAATTGATCGGAAAAGATTAAAACAAATAATATAGGGTCCAAATAGTTTCCCTTCAATAATAATCTCCTAAAATGAAATAAATAGAAAATATGGAGTTCATCCTAGAAATTCTAGAGAGATAATAACAAAATAAAAATAATAATTGGAAGAATTACACCCAAATAGACAAAAGTCAAAGCTTCGGATCACGGGCAGACAGTCGGGCAGCCTCTCGAACTTGATCAGGGTCGCGATCAACTTCCAGCCGTCGCACCTCTCTCCTCTTGGTCGTAGCCTGCAGAGCTCACGACTCGCCGTGGAAGAAACCTGAACTTCAGAGCACCAATTAAAACGATGGATTCTTCACGTATTTATAGGGTGCGGACGGCCTTCAATTTGATCTCGGCCATAACATCGTACGGTTGACTTTAAAATTATAAGATAAACTCGGCCAAAGATAAATCCTTTTATCATTACGCCCAAAGATAAATCTTTCTTATCTTTACACCTTCATATATCTTGTTACGCCCAAAGATAAATTCTGCCAAAGATAATTTCATTGCCATTACCCCCTCCAAATCTCGGCCGTAAGAATTTATTTTATCTTTACTCCCAAAGAGATAAACCCTTTTACTCCCTTCGAATTTCGGCCGTAACGAAGAATTTAATCTTGTTACGCCCAAAAGATAAAATCACTTATCTTTTACCCCTTCAAATCTTAACCGTAACAAAGAATTAAATCTTGTTACGCCCAAAAGATAAAATCATTTAATTGTTACTCCTTTTGAATCTCGGCCAAAACGACTTGGGTGTAAAGCCAAATCTCGGCCGTAATGATAAATTCTTCATCCTAATCTCGGTCGTAATGATAAATTCTTCGAAATTTCGGCCGATACAGCATAATCCATTTAAATCTCGATTTTTCCTACAAAATAATTATCAAAATTTAGTTAATCCATCCACAATTAAAATATTCAGAAAATTTAATAATAAAAATTGATAAATTCGGAATTACGATTAAAAGTGACTAAAAATGATGAATGCCATGATCAAATTATAGAAAATTTAATTAAAATAATAATCTAAAATATGTTGTATTTTGCATGCATCAAAGTGTCCCAAGAGTTTTGGTAGGGTTTCGATTTAATTGATAGTCTTAAAAATAAGATAAATTCGGATTAAATTATTGTTGGACTTCAAAACCATCTAATTTTTTTTTGAAATTTAAATAAATATATTTCAAATGATCCTTGAGACTAATGATAAAGTTAGAAGTCGACCTGCAATTAAATTTATGAGAAAAGTAAAAAAACTTTCAAAATTCAGCTTCATAATGTCCTATAATGACTTCGTAATGGCGTAAATATGGCTTCTCATGGTCCATAACACTGATATAACTACACTCATAGTATCCAAATAAGAGTAAAAGTGTGAATTTCGTAGCCCATAATATTATGATCCTACTCGGATAAGGTTTTAGTACAATTTTGGGCATTTAACGGACCGTTATGGATACACTATTGTTATGGCTGTCATATGTCTATCACAACTCGTTATATTCAATTTTCGATATTGTCAACATTTACTAATTTTCAATTTCTAGTTCTGTGTTGATTTCGATTTGAGTGTCATTATCTCCAGTAGGTTCGTGACTCTTTTCTCTTATTTTTTATACAATAAAACACAAAACTTGGGAAGATTTTTATTTTTATCAAATTAAATTAAATAAGCTCACAAGATGCATGCTATATGAAAATGAATCAAAATGTGATTAAATGCATTGCTAATTATATGTTGTATTTTTCATGCATCAGTAGGGATCACCCAAGTAGTATTTTTTCACATCTATCAAAAAGTTCCTTCTTTGTTAGTGGATGAGACCATGTGGTAGGATGCCCCAGCTAAATAGTAGACCTTGTATTGGAGATCTTTCATCTTGTGGGTCTTCATTTTCTTGAAGTCTTGATAGGTGGTCGGTCACCTAGTTTTCTGTACCATTCTTGTCACACTCAACTCAATGATTAAGTTTTAATCCTAATTATCATATTCTTCATCTTATTTAATTTTTAAAATAAATTTGACAAAACCTCCTCCTTTATGTTACTTATTGGTAAAAATAACAAATACAATATTCATCAAAGTTTAGTCAAAAGATATAAAATCTATCATTCACACTCCAAATAGTTAAGTGTCATATCACCTCAAATTATTTCCATTACCATCTATTTGAACACTTACGTTTAGATAATACATGCATGCTTTCAAAAAAAAAACAAAAGTGAAGGAGAAATCAAAGTGCTCCGACTAGACATCTTCTATATGTATCAAGAGCAAGTTCTGAATCTTCTCAACTCGAGAACTTACAATTATCTAAAAAATTAAAAAAGGGTAATGTGAGAAAAAATCATTTCTTAATAGTAAAATATAAGTGTAACTAAGGGGAATAATAGGAGTGCATGTAACATTTAAAGAACTATATTTTCCACATGAGAAAACATTTAATTCATAACCTATATGACATAAGTTTTAAAGCATATGAACTTTTATATAAATATAAATATCTCAAGATATCATCATATTCACAATTAAACTCCATGCATATGTCATTGCACATGCTCACATACTTTAATATGTATCCCTTCATGATCATGTTTCATGCAATTAAGAAAAGCTTCATAATCATGAGTCTTGAATACTTAAAGTATATTATGGGTCAATACCTATCCATCCATGATCATGTATCATACAATTAAATTAAGTAGAGCTATAATCATAAGTCTTGAATATGTAACCCATAACGTGTGTTAATACGTGCACAAAGAGCAGTCCCTAAAGGACAAAGACACTCGACATACGTCCCAAAGGTATCATGTACGTCAAATGTGATCTCAAACACCTTTGTCAATGAGTATGATCAATGAGCACATGGAGTTTAACAATATCAAAATACACATATCATAATCACATGATGTTGTCATGATCTATTATTTCTTGTCAATTACACAATCTTTTTTATGCTTTTGTCTTATTTACATACTGAGTTGCAAAACTCAAAGGAAGATAAAAGTTTTATCTTTCCTGCATCTTTATACATGCAGGCATAGGTTCTAATGATGAAGGTGGCCAACGTTGACAGATTGAAGTGGCAGTACAAGGGTGTCCTGAGTCTTTAACTTCTAGGCCTTAATTATCTTTCATGTTATTAGAATTATGTATTAGATGATCTACTCATAACTCATATGATGATTGTTTTTTAATTAGTCTTCCACATACTTTATGATTATCATTCCTCTTTATTATTCTTTCATGATGTTCACTCTTTCACATATGTTATTATTTTTATTTGATTTATGGTGCAAAGTTGTATTCTTCGTCTAGTCTCTTTGGTGGATAGCTCATTTGTCAGTCAGATACAATGAAAAGAATAATAAGGCTTAGATAAGAAAGATAATTTCATAATAACAAACAAGGTCATGGTGATGGATAATTATTTTATTGATGAACTATTTTTTTATATTGTGCAAGTTTGGACTCATCTTAGAAGTCTTGACTACTAACACTACAACATTTTTAATGATTTCGGACGACCAAATTCGTCAAAAATCTTGTTAAATCCATCGAAAAGTCCATTTTCTGATGGATTTTCCAGCGAAAAGGCAGTCATCGAAATAGCTCTCTTTGGTAACAAATTTCTAATGTATTTTTAAATCCGTCGCTATTTTTTAGGGAGTCACCCGTCGAAACACACGATGGGGGGAATGCCCATTAGAGGTTCCGATGGGAAGCCCACCTCGGAACCTTTGATGGGAGCCTGGTCGGAGTTTTCGATGGTAATCCACCGCCAAAACCTCCGACGGGAAAGCTCATCGGATGTTCCAATGAGAGATCACCCGTCGGATGTTTTGACGGGTTCACTTGTCCGAAAATATTTTTAAAATATAAAATATCGAACCCTAAAATTAGATCCAGCCGTAGGCGGCCTAATCAGAGAGCAAGTCGATCTTTGTCGAGCAGGGGAGTAGGAAAGAGGGAGGCTGCCATCAAGTGGCCGCACGGTCTCCAAGTGGCAGCCACTCATAGAAAGAGAGAGAGGAATGCAACACTAGATCCGACGCATGTAGGTCGACGAAGGCCGTAGGCTGGAATCGGCCGATCGCTAGCGTCGAATTCGACTACCTGCGCCCCATCCGGCTACAGGTGCCGATCTGGCCACCCCCAAGCTAAATCCAACTGCAGGTGCCAAAACTAGCTATCTACAACAGATACAGGCGGCCGGATCTGACTTCCTGCGGCCAATCTGACCTGTGTGTGGTCGGTTCTGACTTGCGGGCAGCCATAGTCGATAAATGGAAGGGAAACGAAGAGGGAAGTTGGATACAGCATCGTCGGTGATCGTTAGAGCCATGAGGGTTGTCGGAGGTGTGAGAGTGAAAGAGAGAGAGAGGGAGTGACGAAGAGTTATGACGGGAGAGGGGAGAGGTGAGAGGGAGAGATGGAAAGAGAGAGATAGTGGAAAGGGAGAGATACAGTGAGAGAGAAAAAATTAGGAGGGAATGATGGGCGGGGGAAATTGGACTTTTTGATGAGTCTATCTTTGCTAGTATCGATGGACGGAGATCCGTCGGTAATAACGAAGGCTAGTCCTATCGGTAATAATAATATTAAATTATTAATTGTATGTTTTATATTGTATTGTATTATATTATATATTATAATAATAGTTATTGAGGGATCCATGCTTTTGTAGTACCAACGGACGGAGATCCGTCGGTAATATCGAAGGTCAGATCCGTCAATAATACTGAAGGTCAGACCCATCGGTGATAATAATATTAAACAATTAATCGTATGTTTTATATTATATTATATATATCATATATGTAATAATAGTTATTGAGAGGTCCACCCTTCAGTAGTATCGATGGACGGAGATCCGTTAATAATACCGAAGGCTAGATTCAATAGTAATAATAATATTAAATTATTAATCATATATTTTATATTATATATAATATTATAATAATAGTTAATGACGGATCCATTGATGTGAATTGTGTGGAGTAGTGATAACTTGTTGAATTATGGGTCAGAATTTAGGTAAAAGTAAAATTTTCAGAAATATGCTCAAACTCCTCACTTTCTCTACTGCAAGTGCACAGATCAATTGTAGTAGACTCAGATGTCATATCCACAGTGATTTGGGGCTAAAAACTCACTAATCTAATCTAGACTAATCCTAGACTAAGTAGCTAAAACAATGTAATGAAGAGAAATGAAAACAAATTTGGACTATGGCTAAGAAATAACCGTTTTTGGTGTTTTGATAATTGATATGGATTGAAATCTAATTGCTAAATTAAAAACTAAAAGGGATTAACAATCAATGGAAGATTCTCCTAGGAATGGGGTTCATCTAACTCAGCTATGGATGGATTGGAACAGTTCATCAATATATGTCAATTCTGATTCAACCTGAAAAAGGGTTGTTATCATAGCATAATTAAATCAGAGTCAATCATCATATTCTCACATAAATGATTAGCTAAGTTGAATCAGAAAGGGATCCTTACTAATATTGGGTTATCATTAAACACAAATCTTAGCACCTTACTGATATTGCCAAAATCTTAGCACCTTAATGTTAATGTTTCTTGGTTTATCTCTAAACATCAAGGAGACCTAAAATCAGCCTCTCGACTGTAATTGCAAATGAGGTCCACATCAACACTAGTTAATTGAATGCATTAGACATATAATCACATATTGAAATCTAACAAATTATCATTGCATCTTGAGTCATATCTGAACATCAAGAAAGCCATAAATCAACCTCTCAGTTGCTAATGAAATCAGGGTTTCATAATGATAAAACAGATTCTACAGAAATCAAAAATCAAAAATCAGATTATGTCAATATTAGAGAAGGAAATCAACATTGTTCATACTCCATCCATATTTAGAACTAGATTACTACTCTATCCTAGGAGAGATGGAATTTAGCTCATTATAGATACAAAAATTGATACAAAACAAAAGGAGGAATCCATGCTAAACATTCTGAAATCCAAAAGGAAAAACTCTGTCGACAAAAATCAGATGTAGCCCTCTTCTTTCAGCTCCTTCCTCAACTTCTTGGTTCAGCAACCTTGCAGAATAGAGGCTCCCCCTCATCCTCTGGATTACTTCAGCTTTTATATGGTTCTTAATCACCATTGGATGCAAATCAGAAGCTTCTATTGTCTCTGATTGTGCCATCTGTCCTGTCCTAAAGAAATTCCAGCAAATTCCATCAGCTTTTTGGATAGTAATGTAGTGGTCCCCCTTCCTTTTCCAGCCTATTGCAGCCTTGTAAAACCTGCAAGAAAGGCTAAAACAGCAAGCATCAAAGTTCACAAATAAAAATCAAACAAATAGAGGTTAGGACAGCATATAGATGAGGTCAATTATCAAGTGTGGATAGTATTGCACAGGAATGATAACTTGTGCATCGAAATGATAACTTTGTTCATTGAAATGATAACTTTGCACATTGAATCAAGATTATCCAAATATGAACAATCCAGACTTTTGTGCACATAAAAATGATTAAAATCATAGCATGGTCAGCTAGTAATCACAAGTGCATGCATTCTAGGCATATTTAACCAAATGTAGGCAATTTTAGGGGCTCGATACCTATGAATTCAAATGTAAATGGAGTGAAAATATAATATGATTAGCTAATGATCAAACTCCCCCAAGCTTAGTCTTTTTCTTGTCCTCAAGCAAAACATTCAGATATTAAGAACAAGGCTTGAATAAAATAGTTCACAAGTGAGTTCAAATTCAGCTGATTGAAATCCAATGAGTTTCCCACTTTGCTAGCACTCCATTCTTTCCAAAACCCAATTTCTTGCTGAGGAATCACAAAGGCTAAAGCAAATTTAAGTCATGAAAGAAGTATTAACAGTAACTAATTTGGATTTCAGGGATTGTCAACTTTACTTTAGAAGTTGAACTACAAATCTCTTGATGAACAAATTTTTGCACTGCTTAAACAGGTTTGAAACCTGACTTTTATTCATGAGGATGCAAATAAACAGGTCGAGACCTGATTTTAATTCATGCTGATCACAGGATAAAAATCCTGGCTTTATTCAGGAGAGGTTCCATTTTGGAATTCTACTCTCTTTATTCATGCATGTATGCAATGCAGAAATGCAACTTTGATCTTTTTCTTTTTTCTCCATTTTTTTTCTATTATGTTCATGAAGTGAGCAATAGTTCAAACTCAAGTAAGTTTTGGATCCCTTAATGCAAATAGTCAAGTTTTCCTATTTAACATGGCAGCAAAAACTTTAATTCCATTCTAGACATCTTCTAATTTCTGACCAACCCACGAGTGTTAGCTAGTATTACCCACAAAAAGAAAAATTTCAGCTGAAATTTGAGTTCAAATGCATCTGAAAAAGTGATCTGATTGAAGCAAAAAGACTAATAGCTGAATTGACAACTTAGTATTGGAATGTACTAGCTTTCATATTAAAGGATTTCACCCATTTTGGAGTTAAAATGATAACAATAATTGAGCTGAAAAATATCAGTGATAACTTGTTGAAAATACTGATAACCGAGTGATAATAATGATAATTTGATGATAACAGTGATAACCTGGTGATAGTTATAATGTGAGCATTAAAATGAATTAAAACATGCTAATAGAGGTTAGAAATGCACCAGGTTTCCTCCCCCAAGCTTGATTTCAGCACTGTTCTCAGTGATGAGAAATTTAGGCAAGGGAAAGGGTTGGGAGGGTGTTTAGTTTCGAAATTATGAAATTGTGCCAATTGGGTCTTTCATTTCAATCAGAAGCTTTTGTGGTCAATTCTTCCTGGTATGGATCAGTATGGAATCAATTCTGCAGAGAATTGGTGAATATCAGCTTTAGCACAATTAATTCTACAGTGAAATGCAATCAGTTTTGGAATTTAGTAAATTGCACAATTTAGCAATTTATGAGAGGATTGAGAAATGCAGTGAAATTTAGCAATGGAAAATGTGGATAACTGATATGAGTGATGATTCAAATATCATTATGATAATTAGAACAGGAATTAGAAATTGATATCAGTTATTAGTAGCATTTCAGTGAGAAAAATTAGATTTGAGTTTAAAGGGACTCCCTAGGTTGAAAGTTAAGGGTAGAATTGATTCCTCTCTTATTTATTCTTACAAAACAAAGGAAATTAGATATGAAATGGCTTGGGTTGCATCCCAAGAAGCGCCTTACTTTAGTGTCTTAGGCTAGACATTGTTGCATTGGTCTTCAGCTAGGCAATTCTAGTGGATTTGTCAATATCAGCACTTAGCTGAATTCTCTGCTGTGGGGTTATATAGTTTGAGTCTCTGCCCATTAACCTTGAAGACATCTGAGTTATCATTCTCAAGGACCATAGCTTCAAAGGGGTAAACTTTGTGGACTTTGAATGGTCCACACCATCTGGACTTCAACTTTTCAGGAAAGAGTTTTAATCTTGAGTTTTATAGCAATATCAGGTCTCCAACTTTGAACTCTTTCTTCAATATCCTACTGTCATGCCACATCTTTGTCCTTTCTTTGTAAAATTCAGAATTGTGGTAGGCATTGAGCCTAATTTCATCCAATTCATCTAGGTGCAAAAGCCTTTTCTGTCCACAAGAATGCATATCAAAATTCAACACCGTGACAACACAATATGCTTTGTGCTTGAGTTCAATTGGCAAGTTGCAAGTTTTTCCATAAACCAACTTATATGGGGAAACACCAATTGGAGATTTATAGGTAGGGCAGAGCAAACCCGGGACCGGGTCAGACCCGATAGACCGGGAATCGAACCGGGTTTGCGTTCGGGAATCTGAAATACTGGCAGGCGGCGGCCGATCAGATCCGATCGCTGGCGGCCGATCCGATCATTGGCTGTCAGATCCAGCGCCTGATAGCCGGATCTGGCCGCCAGCGGTCGATGAGCGGCCGGATCGAGCACTGACGCGGCCAGATCCGGTTGCCTGGCGGATCTGGCCGCCAGTGGCCGATCCGACCGCGCGAGCGGCCGATCCGTGTCGCCAGATCCAACCGCGCGGCCGATCCGGTCGCCAGGCGACAGATCCAACCGGATCGAGTAGCTGTCGGCCGATCGACCGTCTGGCGGCCAGATCCGACCGATCCAGCCGCCAGGCAACCGGATCTGGCCGTCAGGCGACCGGATCTGGCCGCCAGGCGATCGGATCCGATCGTCAGGTGGCCGGAGTAGAGAGAGAGGAGAGGACGGCCAGAGTCGAGGGTCGCCGCCATCGTCGCCGCCGCCAGATCCAACCGCGCGGCCGATCCGGCTGCCAGGCGACCGATCCGGCCGCCAGGCGACCGGATCTGGCCGCAGGTGACCGGATCCGGCCGTAGGCGACCGAATTCGGCCGCAGGCGACCGGATCCGGCCGCCAGGCGGCCGATCCGACTGCCAGGCGATCGGATCGGCTGACAGCTGCCAGATCTGGTCGGATCGAGGAGCTATCGGCCGTCTGGCGGCCAAATCCGACCGATCCGACCGCCAGGTGACCGAATCTGGCCGCCAGGCAACCGGATCCGGCCGTCAGGCGGCCAGAGTAGAGAGAGAGGAGAGGGGAGGAGAGGACGGCCGGAGTCGAGGGTCGCCGCCGTCGCCGCCACCGCCGCCGTCGTGAGAGAGAGGGAGAGGGCGAGAGAGAGGGGGAGAGAGAGGGAGAGGGCGAGAGAGAGAGGTGGGAGAGAGAAAGAAAAAGAGAGAGAGAGAGAGAGCGGATCGGGTAAAAGAGAGAAGGTTTATATAGTAAATGATATCGGGTTGGGTCCGGATCGGGTATCTGCATTGTAGACCCGGTCCCGACCCAATACCGGCGGGTTTTCCATTCCACAGACCCGATCCCGGCCCGAATCTAATCCGGGCCGAGTTATTTTCTCGGTTTTCAGGGTCGGGCCGGGCCGGGTCGACCCGGCCCGTGCTCAGCCCTATTTATAGGCTATTCTATAAGTCCAAAGTGCATCATTCAGTTTGATACTCCAATCATTCCTAGTTAATGAAACAGTTTTCTCCAAAATGGTCTTGATCTCTCGATTTGAGATTTCAACTTGGCCATTGGTCTTGATCATTCCTAGATGATAAGCTGTTGAAACTTTATGCTTGACCCCATATTTACTTAGGAGATTCTTAAAACTCCTCTCTATGAAGTGGCTGTCTCCATCACTTATAACCACCCTTGGCACTCCAAATCTTGGAAAAATGATTTCTTTGAACATTTTGATAACTGCCTTGGAATCAGCAGCTATTGTGGGGATTGCCTCTATCCATTTGGACACATAATCAACAACCAACAATATGAATTTGTATCCAAATGAAATAGAAAAGGATCCCATGTAATCAATGCCCCAAACATCAAAAATTTCAACTTCCAAAATTCCCTGTTGTGGCATTTCATTCCTTCTAGATATTGAACCTGCTCTTTAGCACACATCACAGCTCTTGACATACATGTGAGCATCCTTGAATAGAGTATGCCAGTAAAAATCTGATTGGAGAACCTTAGGATGATGAATGGCATTCATGCAAAATGTCCTTGCATTCAGCTTCTGGCACACACCTTCTGAACATTCCATCAGGAGATTTCTTGAACAGAAATGGATCATCCCAATAATAATCTTTTATGTCATGGAAGAATTTCTTCTTCTGCTGGTATGAATAGTCATATGGAATGATCCCACAAGCTAGGTAATTAACAATGTCAGCATACCATGAGGTAGTGGCTGATATAGCCATTAGGAAGTCATCCGAGAATGAATCATTGATAGGAATTGTTGGAAATTCCTGACTTCCTTCCAACCTGGATAAATGGCCAACCACTAGGTTTTCAAACCCTCTTTTGTCCCTGATCTCCACATTGCAACAATAAAATCCATCTGATAAGCCTTGGTTTTTTACTCTTTCTTGCTAATCAGATGCCTCACAGCTTGATGGTCAGTATACATAATTACTTTGGCTCCAACTAGATAAGATTGAACTTGTCAAATGCAAATACCACAGCCAATAATTCTTTTTCAGTAGTGGCATAATTGATTTGAGCTTCATCAGATGCATCACAGATGATTTCAAAAGGCAATGACCAGTCTGGTGATTGCATTATTGAGGCTGATGTAAGGACTTACTTCAGCTGATTAAAGACATTCACACATTCTTCATCAAAATTGAATTCAGCATCCTTTGCCAATAGCTTTGTGAGGGGCCTGGCTAACATGAAAAAATTCTTTATGAACCTTCTGTAAAATCCAGCATGACCTAAAAAACTTCTCACTGCCTTAACATTCTTTGGAGGTGGCAGTTTCTCAATGGCTTCAATCTTGGCCTTATCCATTTCAATCCCTTTGCTGGATACAATATAGCCTAGTACAACTCCTTCTTGAACCATGAAATGACATTTTTCCCAATTCAAAATTAGATTGGATTCCCTGCACCTTTGTAAAACTTTTGTCAAATTTTCCAAATAGGCTTCAAAAGAATCCCCATAGTCTGAAAAGTCATCCATGAACACTTTCATGATGTCTTCAATGAAATCTGAAAAGATGGACATCATACACCTCTAAAATGTGGCAGGGGCATTGCACAAACCAAATGGCATCCTTCTATATGCAAATGTCCCATATGGACAGGTGAAGGTGGTTTTGTCCTGGTCTTGGGGATGGATAGGAATATGTAAAAATCCTGAGTAGCCATCCAAGTAGCAAAAGTGAGAGTATTTGGCCAACCTCTCAAGCATTTGATCAATAAAAGGAAGTGGGAAGTGATCCTTCCTGGTTGTCTTATTTAATTTCCTGAAGTCTATGCACATTCTCCAACCGATATCTGTTCTAGTGGAGATTAGCTCATCTGAATCTGATTTAACCAATGTGATTCCACCTTTTTTTGGCACAACTTGAACTGGACTGACCCACTCACTATCTGAAATTGAGTAAATGATTCCAGCATTCAAGAGTTTGAGCACTTCCTTCTTCACAACCTCCTTCATCACAGGATTCAATCTCCTTTGGCATTCAATTGTGGGCTTGTAATTATATTCCATGGGAACCCTATGCATGCAAATTGAAGGATTAATTCCCTTGATATCTTCAATTGAGTAGTCAATTACTTTCTTGTACAACTTGAGTCTCTTCAGCAGCTCATGTACCTGCTCTTTCAGTAAGTTTGCATTGATTATCAATAGATATGCGGAGTTGTCTCCCAGAAATTCATACTTTAGATTGCTAGGAAGAGGTTTCAGCTCCAATTTAGAAGAATTTTCTTTGGCTGAGCTAGTCTGGAATTCAGTAGTAAAAACCTCCTGCACTACATTCTGAATTTCTGTTTTGTCCACTGGTTTGAGTGAATTCATTGTAGATTGACATGCCTTAGCTTCTGGATCTTCTAGTTCCTTCAAGTAATCAAACATGGCATCTTTGCAGAGGGTCTTCAATTGGAATTATTGCAGAAGCTTGCTCCACTATCTGATTGAGTTGCCCATCTTCAAAATCTTCATGCTGGAAATTGAGACTACTGATAACTTGAGCCAAGTTGAACTCTATCTTATCTTCCCCACTCTGAAATGTCAATCTACCTTCCTTGACATCTATTACAGCTCCTGCAGTGGCTAGAAAGGGCCTGCCTAATAGAATTGGGAGTGTTCAGGTCCTCATCCATGTCAAGTACAACAAAATGTACAAGAATGTAGAATTTTTCAACTTTCAGGGGTATGTCTTCAATAATCCCATGTGGATATTTGATAGATCTGTCAGCTAGCTGCAATGACATGTTGGTGGGCTTCAGATCTCCAACTTCTAGCTTCCTGCACAATGATAAGGGAATCACACTCATAGATGCACCCAAATCACACATTGCCCTCTGAATTTTCCTATTCCCAATTTCACAAGGGATTGAAAAACTTCTTGGATCTTTCAGTTTAGGAGAGAGTTTGTTCTGAATTATGGCTGAGGCTTCTTTAGTCAGGGCTATGGTTTCATGCTACATAATTCTTCTTTTCTTGGTCAGAATCTCCTTGAGAAATTTTGTATATGATGACATTTCCTGAATTGCCTCCACAAATGGCTCATTGATGTATAATTTCTTCAAATTTCCAGAAATATGTCATACTGTTGCTCCTGTCTAGCTTTTATTAGTCTTTGTGGGAAAGGTACTTGTTCAAAAATTCTAGCCTTGACTTCATTATGAGGGTTCTTGTTTTTGTTTTCCACCACAATTTCTTCAACAGGTTCTTCTGCAGTTTTTGAATTTGGGTTTGCTCTAACTGAATTGTCCTCAACATTCCTCATTGGTTCTTCAATAATTTTTCCACTTATGAGCTGAACAGCCTGGACTTGTTCCTTGGGATTAACTTCTAGTTGTCGTGGAAAAAATACTACTGGTCTAACTGAGGTGCTGGCTTGTTGGGCAATTTGACTCTCAAGAACTTTTTGATGAGCACTTAAAGTTCAAATCTAGAAGTTAACTTCAGCATTGCCTCTTCTTGCTTTTCTTATTTCTTCAGAATTGTCTGGAGCAACTCCTCCATTTTTGACATTTGAGAAGCTTGAACTTGTTGTTCATATGGAGGCCTTTGCAATTGGACATTTGGAGGTTGATATGAAGGTTGTTGATTCTTGGGCAAAATTTTGGGCTGCCAATTAGAATTCTGCATTGGAGGTACCCGATAGTGATTGGCCTTATATGAAAAATAAGGATGATTCCTATTTTCAGGTGCATAGTATTCAACAGGGGGCTTCACACCATAATTTTCCACAGCATTCACTTGGTCAATTGTTTGCTCATATTGTTGCATAATCAGATTGCAACTCTCAGTCATATGCCCTTGATTTCCACATACATCACATATGTTTTCAGAATCGGATGTCTTGCTCACATTGGTTGACAAATTCAGCTTTTTCAAGGCCTTTTACAAAACTTCTTCAATCTGGACTGATAAGTTGTTCACTTGGTTATCAGTTGGTGGTCTTCTAGTTCTATCATAGGTAAGGAAATGGTGGTTCTTGGCAATGTTCTCAATCAGCTGATATGCTTCATTAATATTTTTGGAGGCAAAAATCCCTCCTGCAGCAGTGTCCAATGCCACTTTGCTAGGATAATTCAATCCTTTGTGGAAATAATTGACCAATTGCCACTTTTCAAATCCATGATGTGGGCATGCTCTCAATAGACTTTGGAGTCTTTGCCAAGCATCACATTTGTTTTCTTGATCCAATTGGTAGAATTTGATAATCTGGTCCCTATAGTTATCAATTTTACTAGGTGGAAAGAATTCAGATAAGAACAGCTGCACTATGGACTCCCAAGTTGCAATTTCTTTAGGTGTGAGGGTCTTGTACCAAATCTTAGCCCTGTCCTTGAGTGAAAAGGGAAACAACCTCATGTACACAGCAGTCATAGGGGTGTTGTTGAAGTGGACTGTGTTGCACATCTCCTTGAAGTTATCAATGTGTAAAGCTGGATCTTCAATCCCTAATCCAGCAAATTGGTGTTGTCTAATCATTGTGACTAATGCTGGATTCAACTCAAAGGTGATAGCAGGTGCATTGGCTACATCAACTGGTTGTCCTCTGACATTAGTAGGTGAATAACAGTCCTTTAATGTTCTGGGAGCAGCCACGGTTTCATTATTAACCTCTTCTTCAAAAATTCTTCCCCTTGCTTCTTCCCTTAGCAATCTCCTTTTTCTGTTAAATCTCCTTTCAGGTTTAGCATCTGACAGATATAAGTCCTCTTGATTATTCAAATCCTGCATAAATTAAATTCAGAAGTATCAAATTCAGAAAAGAAAGAAAACCAGATAGGAATGAAAAATTCATACTGATAATTTACAAAATTTGAAAATTAGGCTAAAATTGGGAATGATAACTAGTCTAAAACTAATCTAAACCATATAAAGTTAATCTAATTAGCCTCAAATCTCCGGCAACGGCACCAAAAACTTGATGTGAATTGTGTGGAGTAATGATAACTTGTTGAATTATGGGTCAGAATTTAGGTAAAAGTGAAATTTTCAAAAATATGCTCAAACTCCTCACTTTTTCTATACTGCAAGTGCACAGATCAATTATAGTAGATTCAAGTGTCGTATCCACAGTGATTTGGGGCAAAATACTCACTAATCTAATCTAGACTAATCTTAGACTAAGTAGCTAAAACAATGTAATGAAGAGAAATGAAAATAGTTTTGGACTATGGATAAGAAACAACTGTTTTTGGTGTTTTGATAATTGATATGGACTGAAATCTAATTGCTAAACTAAGAACTAAAAGGGATTAACAATCAATGGAAAATTCTCCTAGGAATGGGGTTCATCTAACTCAGCTATGGATGGATTGGAACAGTTCATCAATATATGTCAATTCTGATTCAACTTGAAAAAGGGCTGTTATCATAGCATAATTAAATTAGAGCCAATCAACATATTCTCACATGAATGATTAGCTAAGTTGAATGAGAAAGGGATCCTTACTAATATTGGGTTATCATTAAACACAAATCTTAGCACTTTACTAATATTGCCAAAATCTTCTCAGATTTGGTAATTCAGTGAAGTCTGAAATGATATCAAAACAATTAACATTCATAATGATGAAACAATTGCCTCAATTAACTAAATAGAAATGGAATTAATCCAATGTTAATGTTAATGCTTCTTGGTTTATTTCTAAACATCAAGCAAACCTAAAATCAGCCTCTCGACTGTAATTGCAAATGAGGTCCACATCAACACTAGTTAATTGGATGCATTAGACATATAATCATAGATTGGAATCTAACAAATTATCATTGCATCTTGAGTCATATCTGAACATCAAGAAAGCCATAAATCAACCTCTCAGTTGCTAATGAAATCAGGGTTTCATAATGATAAAACAGATTCTACAGAAATCAAAAATCAAAAATCAGATTATGTCAATATTAGAGAAGGAAATCAACATTGTTCATACTCCATCCATATTTAGAACTAGATTACTACTCTATCCTAGGAGAGATGGAATTTAGCTCATTATAGATACAAAAATTGATACAAAACAAAAGGAGGAATCCATGCTAAACATTCTGAAATCCAAAAGGAAAAACTCTGTCAACAAAAATCAGATGTAGCCCTCTTCTTTCAGCTCCTTCCTCAGCTTCTTGGTCCAGCAACCTTGCAGAATGGAGGCTCTCCATCATCCTCTGATTACTTCAGCTTTTATATGGTTCTTAATCACCCTTGGATGCAAATCAGAAGCTTCTATTGTCTCTGATTGTGCCATCTGTCCTGTCCTAAAGAAATTCCAGCAAATTCCATCAGCTTTTTGGATAGTAATGTAGTGGTCCCCCCTCCTTTTCCAGCCTATTGCAGCCTTGTAAAACCTGCAAGAAAGGCTAAAACAGCAAGCATCAAAGTTCACAAATAAAAATCAAACAAATAGAGGTTAGGACAGCATATAGATGATGTCAATTATCAAGTGTGGATAGTATTGCACAGGAATGATAACTTGTGCATCGAAATGATAGCTTTGTTCATTGAAATGATAAATTTGCACATTGAATCAAGATTATCCAAATATGAACAATTCAGACTTCCGTGCACATAAAAATGATTAAAATCATAGCATGGTCAGCTAGTAATCACAAGTGCATGCATTCTAGGCATATTTAACCAAATGTAGGCAATTTTAGGGGCTCGATACGTATGAATTCAAATGTAAATGGAGTGAAAACATAATATGATCAGCTAATGATCATCCATCATCCGATAGTAGGACAAACAGATTTATCGACGGTCCTAACCTTTAGAATTATCAATGGATTTAATTTTGTTAGTAATTTTGAAGGTTAGGACCGTCCATAAATCACTACAAGAAAATTAGGATTTTTCGACGGACCATTTCCGACAGATAGAAATTCGTCGCAATTTGCGACGGATAGCGATCCGTCGGAATTACCGATGGCCACAACCGTCAAAAAAGAAAATAATAAATTATGTAATTTATTATATTATTATTTTATTTTTTACGATTAGGAATGTCGAAATTTCTGACAGATATCTATCCGTCGGAATTTTCGACGGTTCTGACCGTCGATAAATGTAAAATAATATAATATAAGTAGTATTTTATTAATATAATTAGCGACAGTTTACACCGTCATAATTTCCGATGGTTCCGACCGTCGGTAAATGAAAAGTAATATAGTATAAAGAGTATTTTATTAATATAATTAGCGATAGTTCGAACCGTCGCCATTTTCGACGGTTGCTGCCGTCGGTAATAATTAGCGACAGTTCAAATCTTCGGTAAAATAAAAAATAAATATTATATATAACTAAATACAATATTTTATTTTTATAATTAAATATTTTTTTACGATCACGATCGTCGGTAACTTTAAAAATAATATATATCATGTTCCTAATCGGTAATTAAAATTTTACTAACCTGCTGCTTCTTTTTTCCCGCTTTCTCATCTTTCCACACACACATATATATATATATATATATATATATATATATATATATATAATCTTTCTCCTATCTCACTTTTTATTTTTCTCCCTCTCCTCTCTCTCTCCCTCTCCCTCTCCCTCTCCCTCTCCCTGTCGGCGAGCCTCTCCCGACCAGACGACAAGCCTCTCCCTCCGGCAACCCTCCCGCTCTCTCTCTCTCCCTCCCTCCCGGACCATCAGGCCGCCGGATCCCCGCGGGCAGCCGTATCGCGCTGGCAGTCGGATCCGGCCACAGGAGGCCGGATCCGGCAGCGCTGGCGGTTGGATTCAGCCGTTGGCGGCCGGATCCCGTTCTGGCCGTTGGCCTTCGGATTGGTCGCCTGGCGGCCGAATCTGGTCGTTGGTTGCCGGATCGGCCGTCAGCCGCCGGCTAATTTTTTATATTATAAAAATTCTTTGCGACGGTTTTGACCGCTGAAAGTTTCGACGGTCATTAACGCCGGAACTTCCGACGTTTTTTTCCTACTGTAAAAAATTAATTTGCGACGACCATTTTTCCAACGAATTGTTTCCGTCGAAAAATCCGTCGAAAATCGTCATTTTCGATAGTTTTTGAGGAATTACAAACGGTCGAAATCGCAAACGGTTGAAACCGTCTGTAATTACCTTCTTTCTTGTAGTGAATTACTGACAGAATTTTATCATCCCTAATAACAAAGGACTTTTTAGCCCTCAGTATTTTAAAAGATTTTTTCTTTCGGTCAGAATATAATAATAACAACAAAGCCTTATCCCACTAGGTGGGGTCGGTTACATGGATCATAAGATGTCATTCCGAAAATACAAAGGATTTTTTCTTTCGATCAGAATATCATTGAAAAATACAAAGGATCGGTGTCCCTCACAAATTTGTGATTTTCTTGTAGCTTAAGATATTGTTTTGGTGTAGTATACCATATTAGCCCAATCATTGCAGTTATATATAAACTCCGCCTATATTTTATAGCCGGTCCCAAGCCCGGATAAAGGAGGAGGGTTGTGTTAGGCCTCGACAGCCAGCATAAAATCCTGTCGAATCTTATGAACATGGATCAACGAATATATTATATTAATACTAGGTCGTTAGCCACCTAGTGAGATAAGACTTTGTTGTTGTTGTTATTGCAGTTATATATACACACATCAATATATTCAATGATTTGCAGATGGCACACCCAGTTGATAAACCCCTGACCCACCGGAGGCTTTGAACATCATTACCATTCTGATGCTGTAGAAGTTCTTCCGAAAAACCATTCGCTGTGATTCCTTATTCCTGTCAACTTCGTCTGAGCCCCCATGTTCTTCCTCTGAACCCCCCAAGTTGTCCGAGCCTGCCCACATATAATACCTATATACCTTAAATATCCATTCAGAGAGAGAGAGAAGGGGGGAGAGAGAGAAGATGGAAGAGCGGCACTTGGATCTGGTTCTGGTTCCCCTAGGTCTCGCGGTGATGGCCTGCTACCACTTGTGGCTCCTGTACACCGTGCTGCACAATCCCAAGCGCACGGTCATCGGCCTCAACGCAGAAGCCCGGCGACGCTGGGTCAAAACCATCATGGCTGTAAGTCTCTCTCTCTCTCTCTCTCTAAACTACCTTTCCATGTGATCTGCAAGATTCCTAAGATATAATCTAATTAATAAAGTTTCTTGATGAGGAAAGAGACCGAGTGATCCATGATAAGAAATTTAGTTTTGATACATCTTAAAAAAGAAATCCTGCCTGACATTTGTCGTGAGCAAAAAGATAATATCTTAATTGTTAACTTTTTTTTCTTTTGCCCTTTCGAAGACAAACACAGAGTAGGAATTAATCTCGCCAATAAATCAAATAGATATATAATTGTGTTCATATTTCCATATCGATGGAGATCTATTGGTTTGTAGTTGTACTCGATCGGAAATTAAGTGCAATATTACAATAATGCGTTAATTTTGTGAGAGGTCAGTTGACTTGAAGTACATGGCTCAAACGTTATCTACATCCTTTTAGAGTCCATATCAAATCATACATTTGCGCGTATTTGATTAGTTAGTTAATGGAGTTTGCTTGTGGAATTGGATATAAACTAATTAAGTTTGACCAGAGCTTCCGGAATTTGGAAAGATAAACAAAAGTATTACGGAAACGTCAATTGCCATTTTAGCTATCTTTCATGGGCATCATGCATAAATTTAGAAGTGATCCATGAAAATAGTTGTCTCGTAAGCTTGACATCTATACTTCTTTTCCTTCCTTTTTTCATAAATTTATAAAAAAAAGACCTTTCTTCCGTGTTTAATTATTGTGAATATTATATTTTTGGCCTATTAATAACCATATATATACAACTAATAAAGTAGGGCGTGCTAGTGCTAGGCAATCATAATTGGACTAGAACTTGATAAATTTGATTTGTAGCAAGGAAGCTATTAGAATTTGCGCCTAAGATTTGGGGCTGAGAATTCCGAGTACCGCACGTGTCCCCATCTTGTGGCTTCCATCAAATTGGTGCCATGTTTTTTTTCGCTTTGTCGTCAGTATTTTTTTTGTTCTTTGGCTTTAGCTATTTAATTTTTTTATCCAAAAAAACAAAAAGCTGACCACCCTCCATCTTTGATTTTTATGTCAAGTTTTACTTTTGTCCAAACACTTATATTTTTCATTTTTTTTGTTCTACCTTTATCCAAACATACTTTCATAATTAATCTGTGAAATTAGGGAACTCGAAGAATCACCGATTCCCCTTTCAAGTTTTACTTCTGCCCAGAACACTCATCTTTTAGTTTTCAATTTTCTATCCTTCCTTTATCCAAGCACACTATCATAATTAATATATCAAATTATGGAACCCAAAAATCTCCAATTCCGGTTGCCAGACTGAACCAACCGAATTATACAAACTTTTAATCTTGGCGAAATTTATAGAGTATAATTTGATGATTGATAGTATATTATTTGATAATCTTTTTAAGCACACATACATAATAACCAAAATTGTTAATTAGATTGCCTCTGAGTGATATTACAGTATTCAAGAGCTATTTGACTTCAAAATTTTTCTACAAGGTCTGATCCAATTTTGCTCCCATTGCTTTATTCCGGCGAGAACGTTTGTATTTCTGGTCTCCCTGAACACAAATGTTCTTTTTTTTTTTTCTTGTCATGATAATCGTGGGGCCCACGAAATTAAAATATGAGGTGTTTCATTGGGAATAAGTTCAGAGGGTTGTTCTCAGTATCAGGCAACTCCTAAAAATTTATTGAATGAATTTAATGGAATAAGAAAATGCTATCTGAATAGGGAATAACACATTTTAATAATTTGTACACGGCCTAATGATATTAATGAGTTAGCCAAGAAATATAGAAGATATTGCTAGTCAAATCGTCATGACTTGTCAGGATTTCCATCCAGTAGTAAGATGTTATGAAAATGATTTTGATCATACTCAAACGGATCTATATCAAATCTATAGTGAGATTTTAAAATCTTTATGATCTTACCATATTGATATAAATTTATTCATTTGATTAAAAAAATTAAAGTAATTTATTTTTATTAACTATTTTATTTTAATAGAATATGCATTTTATTCTCATTTTCATAAATTTTAATATTTTCTAATAATTCAATGATATGTTATGAATCTAATCCCATATTGCATGTATATTAAAAATTATATCGCATTTTAATAAAATATTGTTCTTCATTAGGATCAAATATTATATTATACTTTAGTATTTTTTAATAATATGATATTTCATTTGATATAAAAGTATATATTAGATTTGAAAATATGAATAAAATATTAATGGTTGATGTTTAATTAACTTATATATGAACATATCATTTGTGAATAAATATATTATTTTAATTATTTTACATTAAAATATTTTTTATTCATGAGAAAGTATCTTACAATCTTCGATCCGATCTAATGATCCCCGATGCTTGAAATCTCTTACGATCCTACTTCAGAAAGTGATCCTGACAATCTTGCAAATCGTTACTAATTATTTTAGTTCTTAGTTATGTGGCACGATTTATAGAGCAATTTTTGACTAAATTTTGTCCTATAGAATAGTCTTGAGCTTCCTCTAAGCGAATAATGACTCATAAACTATCACAATTAGAAATGATGGTCTTTGGAATACTCACCACAAATTTTGGATAAATGAATATTTTCTTCATATAGCTACAGATATCTTCATCGTAAAGCCCTTTAATGATGATAAATCACTTAATATTCCCTTGTGTAGAGGAGACTTGTGCATATCTTGCATCTACAACTTGGTTTGAGTTACATTCTTATGCTTAATAATGAATGTATACGCTATTGAAAGAAGTCCCCCATTTTTCTTTTCTTTTATTGAGCTTATTTTAACCGTTAATATATTTGAAGACCTCTAGATATGAGGATAGATTTTTTTTTTTAGAAAATTAGTATCTCCAATTGGTCAAGGTAACTGATAGCACATAATTTCTTATCATAAGTTGAAGAGTTTTTACCCATTTAGTTTCTCTCTAACAAATTGAGTAATATTTCTTGTAAAGATCCAAAATTTATTTGTTTTGGGTATTTAAGAGAATTTTGCTTCATTAGCTCTTTCGTCATACATCACTTTAACTTTTTAACTTTAATATTTTAGTGAAAATCATAATAAATAAAAACTTTATCATAACCATAAAACATCCTTTTTTTCAACTAATATAATTCATAAGATTTCAAATGCCACCATCCTTTATTCTTGATTATTTGCACGAATTGAGAGTGTAGGTTTTCCCAATTAGATTATGTAAAGATCATGCATGCCACGATAACAATGATTGAAATATTAAAAACTATAAACATTGTAACACTATAAACATGTAAATTTGGAACTATATCATGATATTTACAATACATTACATTATACTTTCATTCTTGGCATAACAATGGTTGAAATATTAAAAACTTAACATACTTCTTAACTTTAGAATCATCATCTCTTATAAACATCATGCAATAATAGTATACATTCACCACATTCCTAACTACACATGACATATAACTTACTATTACATTTATTTTTCATTACCATGTACATCTTAAGAGTTATTTTTTTTCTAACTCATCTATCCTTGATTTTGATATGATATAATTAGGATACATTATGACCTCACTTTCATTAAATTTATCATATGATATCTTTCATCTTTACATTGAATGATATCTAACACTCATTTTAAGTTATGCCATTATATTTTTAGAAGTCTCAATCTCCATAAGTTGAAAGGCATTTACTTTCAATCTTTAACTTTAATGATTATTTTCATTACGTTCATCTCATGGCATGCTTCATTTTTGCTTAATTGCAAGCATAGGGTGACATCCTTACATTGTTATCTAGGCCATTGACCATTAGAAATCTCAAATATACATTCTGGCATTATTTTTTGAAGAAATCTCAATCACTGTAAAGTGAAAAGGCATTTACTTCTATCCTTAATAATTACATCCATTAACTTCTTAGTATATCATATCTCATCTTAATTAAAAATATTGGGTAACATCATTATATTGATTAACTAGGCCCTAGGACCCTTCGAAAATTTCAAACATTCTTTTAGAAGATGACATTATTTCCTCAAGAAATCTCAATCACCATAAGGTGAAAGGCATTTACTTCACACCTTTAATAATTACATCCATTAACTTCATCATATAACATCTTTCATCTTTACTTAATTGAAAATATTGGGCAACATAAAGTCATCGCATCTTTTATCTTTCATCGGTTGAAAATAATTACAACCAGGCCATGTGGCTCCTAGAAAATCTTAAACATATATTGGGTGACTAAAATTTCTAGGATTCTTTCCCAAAACATACAAAAACTTAGATCTAGAACATTAGCATTCTTTTCAAGGCATAAAAACATATAGGTCTAACATAAAAAACCTAGATCAAATCATATGATAATCAATGCATGACCCTCAATCACAATCCATCATGACAATGAGTGTCTTCATTCTCTCAATTCAATTCCTAAAAATCATTAAGAGATGAGAGTGGGGGTTTGAATCCCCAGGGTTTTGTTCTTCCTCATCCATGTTGATCTCCTTTATTTTGTCCATGTCCTTTTGTTCTTTGTGCTCCCTTTCCTCAGTGTTCTTTTCTTTCTTCCTCCTCAAAATTTAGGGTCGTAGTCATCGTGTGGGAGGAGAGAAAATAAGAAAGAGGAAATAGGAGGATGTTTTGGGGGCCTTTATAGGGTTTAGCTTAGCGTTTCCTTCCAATGACCGTAATGTCCTTACTTGAAATTTTGTATTGTTACACTGCGTATTTGAAAAATGACTATTCTAATTCCCGCTTAGAAGACTCACAACAATTTACAAAGAGTTTCTCAAAATCCAACAATGAAAGTACCGATGTTTTCATCATTTATTCCTTTACTCGATCAATGATAGATTCCACAAAGCACTAAAGTTGGCAATGAATTCTTGACAAAAGACACGGACCCATGGGAGCTCTATGTAACATGCAAAGATTTTTGTGTTGGACACTTTACTATTGCTTAAATTTTCTTGGACTCTTGACCCCTACTAATGCCTTCCCAAGAAGCAACATATTCCCCTATAAAATGACATGATTAGTATGACAACATTTCTTAAAATTCACAAATGTTTGTTACTAACAGAGAAAATAAAGAATGTCGTGAGAGATGCTCCAAGTGCTCCAATAGTCATAGGATAAAGATAAGAGTATCATAAAACTATACAAAAAAAAGAGTGGCAATATTAGGAGGTTATGCGAGATCCAATGATATTAGACTATCTCTTATTTTAATTAAATATAATTTTCACAATTTTGAAGCAAAAGCTCTACTACAAAAAATCTCAATGCAAATTCTTCAAAGTGGATGTTCCATCAAAAATTGTTATTTGCATGGTTGTCAGAATCCCGATCCCGATAGTAAGATCTTACGTTCCTCCGGATAAAAAATGATCCTGATCCTATCCGGAGGATCTTAAATATAGGATCTATACTGGATCTATAGTTGGGTCTTAATATCGATAGAATCTTACGATCCTAACGATCCTACGATATTAGTATAAATTTATTTATTTGAATAAAAAAATAAAAGTAAATATAAATGTCCTTGAGGAAATTTTATTTAACTATTTTATTTATATATTGTATATGTTAGTCTCACTTTCATGAATTTTAATATCTTCTAATAATTTAATGTTATGTTATGAATCTAATACTATATTATCTTACATCAAAATTAATTTTTATTATTGCATGTATACTAAGAATTATATTGCATTTCAATAAATATTATAGTTTATTAAGATCAAATATTATATATTTATTATTTTAGTGTGTTTTAAGAATATATCATATTGTCTTTCACATGGTATAAAAAATATTTATTAGACTTGAAAATATGAATAAAGTATCAGTGGTCAATGTTTAATTAACTTATATATGAAGATAACATTTATGAATAAATATATTACTTTAATTATTTTATATTAAAATATATTTTTTATTCATGGGATAGGATCTTATGATCCTCAATCCGATCCTACGATCATCAACCCTCGCTTACGATCCTACCTCCAAAAGCGATCCGGACAACCTTGGTTATTTGCATCGAGATTTTCTAAAGTGAAGCATTTGTGGCACATTCAACTTTTATGATATTAGCTCGTGAGATCAAGTTGTGAAAATAATGATTCACCATGTAGTTGATCAAATAATCTCAACACACTTAGGGTACTGATATTTAGATGGTTATTTACACTTGGATATTTATCCATATTCTCCATGATCTGTCCTTCTTTGGGATAACAAGAGTAGGGATTGTGCAAGGAAACTTAAGCTTTCTCAAATAAAATTCATTGTAGTTCCTCATGCTACTTAGTAGTCATTCAGTATGTCGCTTTATTTGGAATAGAAGAATCAAGCATCAAATCAATGTTATTATGCATTATGTTGATAGGTGGAACTATTGAAGGAATGTCATAGTATCACACTTTAAAATCCATGAAGCAAAGGCTTCAAAATGGATACAATATTATCTCGGTTTTCATTCTCCTCCAGTATTAAGAAATGAGATTTGAAAGATAATAACTCTTTTCATTAGATTTAGATTTACTCCCAAATTAGATGGAGCAAGCAGAGTCTTTATGCCATCTTTCAAGAATATGTATGCTTGAAACCATCGTAGGTTCTCTTTTGTTTTGATGAAAATAACTTGCTATTAAAAATGAATTCTAAGAAAGTGATTTAATTTCATTTTTTCAGTAAATGATTTTGATTTATAAATAAGTCATTTTGTAAATGCAGAAAGGAAATAAGAGGTTACTAGGAGAGGAAAATGAATTCCCACTTGAAATTGTTTTCCAGATAATATAAAATTACTCTTTTTGGTCTGCCTTTTTTCACCTACTAGAAAACAAAAAAATGGAGCTATAAATTACCTATCATATAGACAAGTATATGGTAACCATTGATCCATCGAAACAACATATAATTAGATCACATCTAATTTGTATATCTTAGTGACCAGTTAAAAATTGAACAAGAGATACATACTAACATGTAAGTTTGTAAGATTAGAATGTTACCCAAGAATCTAAAGTGAGCTATAAGATGGATGATCATAATATCGGAGATGATTGTATGATCAATACATATATAGTTAAAAAATGTTTTCTAAAAGAATATAAGAGGTTGGAAACTAAACATGAACTCACAAATTTAGTAATCTTGGTACATCATAAGTTTATAATAAAAATTCATATCAATCTAAAAATAGATTGTACTAGTGAAATATGCAAACCCATTCATAAAATACTTATTCATTAGTTTTTTCTAAAGTTTATATAAAATTTAACAATCTAAATGTTAATTGTACTAGAGCACTATGCAAACCTTATAACTCAACTAAAATTCACAAAATGCCAATGTATAAGTTTAAAAACTACATATAGCAACAAGTTCAAGATAAAAAAAAATAAAGAAACTACTATGTTGTTAGCATAAATTCATCATCTTACAATTCCATAAACCACAAACTTTAATTTTGACGATTTTTTTATGGGGCGACGTCATAACGCTTGTTTTTTTACGGGAGCCTTAAAATCGTTAGTACTTTCAATGGGTACTGCCTTCGCAAAGATGTCCTTCGGAGCTTCCGATGGGATTAACCTATCCGAAGCTCTGAAGAACATGTGCCTTCCAATGGCTAGGTGTGCTTCAAAAGTTTCGGTAGGTAAATTACCTATCAGAAGTTCCGACTAGAGGGCAACCATAAGAAATTTCGACGGGTGAGCCTCGTCAGAACTTTCGATGGGTAATTTACCCTATGAATATCTAATGGTTTTACCCATCAGAAACTTTATTTTTTTAATGGTCGGAGTAGGCGATACGTAGACATGATCCATAAGTTAGCGGTTAGCTCCAATTGTTGGTCACTTCTCGAAAACCTTAATATCAAAATAATAATTATTTGTCAATGTTTTATTATATAGTATTATAATATATTTTATTATAAATTTAAATTTCGATGGTCCTAACCTTTGGGACTATTGAACTATTGATGGATCATACTTCGTCACTAACTTCGAACTATACGATCATTGGAAACCTTAATTTTAAAATATTAATAATTGGCCAATATTTTATTAAGTAGTATTATAATATATTTTATTATGAATTCAAACTTCGATAGTCTTAGCCTTTAGAATATCGACAAATCAAAATCTATAATATTAAAATATTAATCATTTTGTCAATATCTTACTATATAGTGTCATAATATATTTTATTATAAATTTAAATTTGACTATCCTAGACTTTGAAACTACCGATGGTCGCCTTATCTTCAGTACTTTCGAAAGTGACGACCATCGATAAAATACCAACAGATTGTGTCATCGGTACTAGCAATGGGTGTTTTACCCATCTGTATTTCGGAAGGATATTTCTCTCTGTCACAAATGTCGTCTGAAAATGAGAAGGATTTCAACTCATTAGAAAAACTCAATTTTCTTGTAGTGAAAATCACAAAATAACAAGTGTTCAGAAAATTAACTATAGAAAAAAATAAACATGTTAACAACCAATCACATGACATCAAGTTCCGAATCATCATGAACATCATTATAATTAAACTTTGATAAATAAATTCCCATCTTGAAAGAGCTTAACAGCAGCTGCTATTCATATTCTCCTCTTCACAACTAATTGTAAGAACTTGAATTATTACCTAATATTCTATTTCCTCTTTCGATTACCTAGAAATCAGCGTACTTCCTCTTAGTTTCCGAACTCACTGTTTCAAGTTATACATCACAAAGATCAAGTTGTTCATCTTCTTTTGATGCAATTGATTTCTTCTTGCTTCATGTGTATCTAACACATCATTTAATAAAAATACAAATAAGTATATCTTATATATGCATTTTCACATTAAGGTATATCTTAAAAACATGGGAGAATCGAAAAAATTTATCATCACAAAATAATTATGATTCTGCTCACAACTTGAAGAGATACAAGTTAATAACAACATTTCTCAACATGTCGGCATAATAATATTTCAACCAATAAGTTGTTGCCATTTTAAACCTCATAAACCTCTCATAATTTGAAATCTAATTGTCAATCTTCAATGTTCTAATTGCTTGAGTTGAATATCAACATCAAGGGGCGAACACATATGACGCCATTCATGCACAACTCACAACTTGGATTTTCTGTGACTAGTTTAGTTCTGCTTATCTAATAAACAAGTTAGACTTGAATTTAGAAATTAGATTGTTATTCTAGATATACTTAGCATATTTATATATATATGCCAACCTTGTTAACTTATAAGGTCAGCTACATGGTTAATATACATTATAAATGAAACTTAAACTACATATTAAAAAGATTTAATTGAGGTGTAGATATAGAAGGTGTAAATCACTCTTTTTTAGGTAAGACATCATTTTTTTATTAATAAAGTTATGTACAAAAAAAATTGCCAATATGTACCCTTGAAACTTACCTAAAAAAGTTGATTTAAACATGTAAATCTACACCAACATTGAACCCATATTAAAATATATTTTATTTCAAAAAAATCATACTTTTAGCTTGGTTTATAATCTATTAAATTAGGCCAGACTTCTTAAAGCTAACAAATAGGCCAGACCAAATTTAATCTTTGAACCTATTATAAGCTTGTGACCTAACTCAATTCTTAAGTTTTTTTTAAAGATCCCCAACCTATTTAATTGACCAAGCATGGTTAGGCTTGTGTCCACCCATATTTGTCTTGATCGACAACATTAAACATCCTATCCATAACCTTATATTATCCTTGAGTGTCATCTCAATCAATTTGATGACAAAAGAGTAATGAAACCAAGAATTCAAGTAATAGGTTTCCACATATCTACAATGGTCCATGAAATTGGACCTCCCATTCATCATCCATAACCTTCTAAATAACCTCATAACTATAAGAATTATAACCAAAAATTCCCATTACACATTAGCAATCATCTCACATAAATAATAAAATAATAATAAATTCGAACTATTAAAAAGTCAAAAAAAATTATCAATTTTGAAATTAACTTTGGTTTTCACCTTAGCCATGTTTACCTCATAAAAAGTGAAGCCCATTGTCAACTTCTCATGAAATCTAACACGTGAAGCAACATAATAAGAGGATATGTTACATTCTCTTATTGTTGAAATTACAACAAATCTAGCGTCCCATGATAATATTTTCAAAAATTTTTTGCCTTATTTAACATTCCACATCGATTTCCCTTGCATGCTTTAAACACAAATATTGTTTTTAGTCCACTCTTATTGTCGAATAAGAAGAGCTCAACCATAATTAAAAGTTGTTATCATCTTAAACTTATTTGTTGTTGCTTCACGTAGCTTAAGCTTTTCTCAAAGTCTTCTAACATTCAATCATAATAGCATGTTGCACATATAGCCCAAAACATTTTTATTGTCGAATAAGAAGAGTTCACCCATAATCCAAAGTTGTTATCATTTAAGCTTTATTTGTTGTTGCTTCATGTAGCTCAAGTTGTTTTCAAAGTTCACCCATAATCCAAAGTTGTTATCATTTAAGCTTTATTTGTTGTTGCTTAATGTAGCTCAAGTTTTTTTCAAAGTCTTCTAACATTCAATAAAAATAGAATGTTGCACATATAGTTCAAATAATTTTTTTCTTTCTTTGTATTAGCATCTCAGTAATTTTCTTTTAGGGAGTGGCATTATAAGTTAACATTTGCACAAAATTACACCATTATGTCATCCAACATCAATACTTTGATGTTTGATGTATCAAATGAAAAAACAATTCTAGAGATGTTCGACATATCAAAAATGAAGTAAAAGATGTACCCTTACTATTAATCATACAATGAATGTTTGGATGGAGAATAAATTTGAATACAAATTTAAAAATCTAACATTTTATAAATAACAAAATTTTCTTATAGATAGTTGACATTTGTAATTATAATAGTAATAAAAATAAAAATATAATAATATATGATTAAATAATTAAAATATAAAAATATGAGAACATCAATATTTTTTACTTTTGGAAGAATATATATTGTTGATGTGGTGTTAAAAATAATGGTTTCATGATTTTCAAGGTGAATTTAGAAAATAAGATTTGATCAAGTTAATCCTATATATTGAAAATCATGTTTGGTTTTATTATTGGAATATTCATTTATTCCACCGTTATTACCCAAACAAACAATTTTGAAGAAATTTGCATATCCTCCATTTCTTCTTATTAATTCAACCATCCAACATGATGGAGCACTACAAGAAAATGGGAGATTAGCGACCAAAGATATGTGATGCTAGGGTGGCGCTATGACGTCTCCGTTGTGAAGAGCGTTGCATGGGCGTCTATCTAGCGTCATCAAAATGGGACACTGCATATCGGTGGCTACTAGCATCGCAGTGGAGTCAAAGAAAATGGGACGCTACTAGCGCCACTACTTGATGCTATCTCGACGTTATTAAGACGCGAGGTTTGCGGCTGTGCGTAGAAGATAGGCATCGCTAAGTCGACGCGCAAGGGGCGCAAGCTGTGAGATGCTATTTCGGCGCTCACGTGTCGCTACTTTAGACGCTAGGAAGTCACTGAGGTGATGCAATATAATGGAGTATGCGTCGCCAATGAGACGCAACTATGGCGCTAAGGACGATATATTTAACGTAGCGTCGACAGCCATTGCGACGCGAATGGGACGCTATGGAGACGCCATTCACAGATTTTTTTTTACCCATTCAATCCTCATTTTTTTCCCTTCCCAAACCATACAATTATATAATGCATATAAAAATGCATTGATATTCATCACAGGCAATATAAAAGCATCACAGACAGTATAAGAGCATCACATGCAATATAAGAGCATAACAGACAATATAAAAGCATCACAGGTATAATATTGAACATAAGAATACGAAAAGTAATAAATCGAACTAACAAATTATATGTATATCTAAATCTATAAGTAAGCTTTGTTTGTATTCATGAGTTATTTATATCTTAGGTTTGGGAGTTATTGTTATCATTCCGGTCGTTCGATCCAGACGTACTCGGTCCATGGCCTCGCGGGGATGGATTCTGCGTCGGGATCAATCCCTGAATCACCTGCAATAGAGGAGCCAACTGCTGCGATAACTGTTGCGACACCTACTGCGATATCTGCGCTGATAACTACTGCGATAGCTGCTGTGATAGCTGTGTCATATCAGGTGCAATGGATGAGCTCGGAGCAGATGCACCTCCTGCATATCCTCCGATCCTCCTAGGTATCTGAGCGGCTGTGCCGAGGCCACGCAAGTATCTCTTCGTGTCGTGCCGACCACCTCCTCCCAAACAGCAGGGTCCTATACGAAATAAAAAAATTATACAATCATATAATATATAAATTATATATCGAGAAATACATAAATTAAAAACATGACTAAATCAATAAAAAAATATTACCTGATGGCTGAGTACTCGAATCATCTCCATACTTTTCAGTCATTTTAAACACTATGTATTTCAAAATTTGGTCACTCCTTAAAATCTCCAAAGTTTGTTTATTCTGTCCTTGAATTCTCCATGAGAATCTTTTGTGCATGTGAAAGGTTTGAATATCGAATGCCGTTAATTACACCTCATTGATTTAATTGGGAAAACAATAAATTTTCAAAGGTTTTAAGTAAAGCCATGTGCTAGAAAAAAAATTTCAGCATTTTAGGGGCTTGCTATGTTTTTCGACTAGTTTACTATTTCAATTTAATATTCAGTTAGTGAAAAAAAATAAAAGAGTACATAGCATATTATCTGTGTTCTATTTTATGGTTCATGATTAATGCATGTAAAGTATGTGCAAGTAAGAATTTAATTTCTGTGTCAAACAACTCCCATTACCATCATGTTATATACATTGGCTTCGGAATCACTAAAATGTAAATGATTACTTTTATCTTTGCTAACATATGTAATTTGATTATTTACTCCACGCATAAACTTCTGTGTATGAGCAATAAAATATTTATGCATATATGAGCAGTAAAATACAATTTAAAAATCGTTCTCTACAATAAATGGCCTATGGAAAGAAAAAAAAAAGATTTCTTTGTGGAAATTAACTTCCCTCTTGTTCGCGACTCCTGTGCACCTCCTTCCTCCTTCCTTCCTTCCTTCACGTGCCTGCGCATGTACTCTCATGCAGGACCCCCTGACGAATGGCACCCTGGCGGTGCAGACGGTGCGCAACAACATCATGGCATCCACCGTCCTGGCCACCACCGCCGTCACCCTCGCCTCCCTCGTCAGCGTCGTCGTCAGCGTCACCACCAGCACGCTCACCTCCTCCCTCGTCTACGGCAGCAAGTCCTCCATCATGTCCTCCGTCAAATTCTTCTCCATCTGCCTCTGCTACATCCTCGCCTTCCTCTGCAACGTCCAGTCCATCCGCTACTACTCCCACGTCAGCTTCCTCCTCGCCTTGCCCGCCGCCGCCGATGGCTACGTCGGGGACGTCTCCACCGACTACGTCGTCAGGAGCCTCAACAGGGGCAGCTACTTCTGGTCGCTCGGCCTGAGGGCCTTCTACGTTTCTTTCGCCCTCTTCCTCTGGATCTTCGGACCCATTCCCATGCTCGCCTACTGCGTCATCATCTCCGGCTTGCTCTACTTTTTGGACACCCCCACCGAGTTCACAAGGCAACTTCACCATTCCTCCTTCAAAGTGGCAGAGATGGCCATTGGAGAAACCTAATTAACACATCAACTTCTCTTCTTGATTAATTTTCTTAAGTTTGATATTCGATACATGCATGTACATCATTTTCTTTCCTTTCATGGTTTGTTGGGACAATTAGGTTTACTCTTTTTTTTGCATTTATGAAGATTCGATTTTACTACGTTTGTCCAATAGATATGCACGCAGACCACACCAAGGAAGTTTGTTTACTGCCCTTGAAGCAGAATCCGCAGGTGCAACCTTTATGCGTCAAGAACAAATATTTTAACCAAATCATGTACATACACAGCGTGCATAGATGTGCTCTCTATCAAACATGCATTCATGTAATCCACAGTGTGATGCATGCGTTTCAGTCCCTGTCAAAAATAAATTACCATGAACACTTGTGATGGAAATCCTCTGTCGGGTGTTCATCAGTCCTGGAATGGGAAAGGGATGGGCGAATTGGTTTGTTCAGAAATGATGAGCATAAAGTGACCAGAAAGGAAAAGTAGTCAGGAATGAGCGGATGCGGACCATTCTCAGCTTATGCTTCTTTTATGGGGCATAACGTTAACCATACCACATGTAGAAAGGTACAGTATCCTAAGAAGATTGGAAGCTTATAAAAAAGATTAGGCCAGGGCTCTTGGGTTGACCAAGGAGATATTTCTCTTGGGAAAAGTTGCAGCATCCTGCTAAAGGAGGTGTTCGGAGAATCTTCAAAGGCATAGCAATTAAAGAACAATTCGGAAGCACTTCAAATATTTCATTAATGATGCATGCATGCATCATCTCGACTAATAAAATCTCCAGAGTGAATTAAATCAATTAAGCATTTCAGCTTGGGATAAAGACTCAGAAACTAAGCATACTTTTAACAACTCAAAATAGATATTTTCAAGAATCGGAAAGAAATTAAAGTTGCCAAGCCTTATTAATTAAACAGGTAACTTTTGTTTTCTCTACAGTCATCAGTTTATGGGCAATTGGCACCGTTGCTTCTTGATCTTCACCGGAGCATACCTATTTATATTATCTACTTAGGGCACCTCGAGAAATTCTAAAGCATGGGTTTAGAGCGTACCGAAACAAAAATTTGTCTCTTCACTTGATCAAGAGTATTATGTTTGCCGTTCCCTTCGTTCATTTCATCCATAGTTATCTGCATTATGCACACTTGTGCTTTGAACTTCCAGGAACTCATAGGCATCTCAGTCATTCCACCCATATAGCTGGAAATTGGTATGATTCTGTGTATAAGTTTATAGTTTTCTCAACATGATATATGACTACAGCTATATCCGTTCACTGAATGCTTGGATTTTTCTCAATACACAGTTTTAATTAATTGATACTCTAAATATTCATGACCAATCCCTTCATTCATTACGTAGTAGTTAACTGTAATTCTGATTAATATTCCAAAAGTACTGTTAATTTACTTATTGTGTAAATATATTTTTCGATTGTAAGAAGCCAGAAATTAGCTAGTTAATATAGTGACATTCGAGATGATAATATATATACTTAGCATTATAGAATTGATATCCTCCAAAAAAAACCTCAGACATGCATAAAAAACACAAGTAATGTGTTTCTTTGGATGCATGCACTATATTTTGAGTTTAGTCCTGCACGCATCATGCCCCCAAAGTTTATTATAGAGTGGCCTACCATCTTCTCTTGCACATGCATTGTCAATTGGTAATTTATTGCAGGAGCTGAAGCTCCACATCTGAGTCAACTTAATAACATGAAATATTAGTCGATACTCTCTCTCTCTGCGCCACGTATGTATATATATATATATATATATATATATATATGAGTGGAATCTTGAGATAATCAGTTTTGGACTAGAGTGACATTTTTCAAGCCTACAAGTAGCACTGACTACTTGATCAAGAATATGTTCGTTCCATGCGTAGTATATGTCTTTCCAGATCTATGCTTGATCACTACTGGAATCTTAATGGAGACCATCACGATTGAGCTTCTAAACGATTCTGTGTTATCATCTTCGCCTGGAAAGACAACAGTGATTTCCATGGAATCTTATTTTGTTACGCCTGCACTGTGCAGCAGATTAATTAAGATGGGTTTTCATTAATTATTTCGTTTCTCCAGTAAGTTATAAGGACATTCCTATGATATTCTAAAGGATATAAATTGCCAATTAAGTTGATTCTCTCATATAAGTATGTGACCATACATCAAAAAAAGTTTGAAGCATCAAGCATATTTATATCTGTTTCTGTATGGGAAACCCAGTTGTCGTCCATAATCCAATATGATGTAGTATGACATCAGAGTTCTAGAATGAATATAATCATGTTGTGTCATTCATAATCTCGTAGTATAGGATTTATTTTCATTCCTTATTTTAGTTTAATTAGAACAACTGTGTTGACTTCGTAAATTAACTGTCATGATGAATATAACTGGATAATTAATGTGTGAATAAGGGAATTTGCTTACGTGCAAGACAGATACTGAGATACACAATATTGCCAACTAGTTGTGGAAAAGGAAATGTTTGTCTAAAGATTTAAATTCCATAAAAAAATAAACATCACACTTCCGACTCTACATCAGAAGGAAGGTATGCTTTGCAGTCCAGGAACATTGTAGCTTAACTTTACTACTTGAGCTCATTAAGGGAAAAAATGCATCATCTATCAACAACAAACCAATATTGAACTGGTCTAAACCATTACCGAACCCAATCTTTACAAATCTTAAGGCCAACATAGTTAATCTTTGAAGAACTTAAGTTAGAGTACCTTTTACAGCAGTTGCAAATGCTACACTAAACGTTTATTCAGTTTCCTTTGAGAAAAATAAGGTAACAATTAATTTTATCCATCAAATATTACTTGATAAAACGACAACATCATCATTCCATGGATAAGTGAGCTGCACATCTGCTTGAAAATTTTCATGATTTCCCTCTTGCACTTGGTTGCAGCAAAAGCACTGATGTAGCTTGCCTGACTTCCACATGTGTTCTACCAGGGGGAAAAAAGTTAAAGATTAATTAGAGAGAGACACACAGTGAGATGTATTGATTAGTGCATGAACGATCATTAATAAGTCGGTACAGGTAAAAGACCGTTCCCATCTAAGATGCGTAAATTGAAAAAAAAAGAGCAGGAGAAGCTAAAATCTTGGAAACAAATAAAATGATCAGAACTTTGTTGACACTTGACATGTACTCTCAAGTCTCAACATCAAACAAAAACCTCCCAACTAGACAGCTTCATATGGTTGTGTTATCTGCATGCCCCAAGCAGCCTCTTTTACCCAGATCTGAGAAAAAAATGTCAATAAAACAGTTGAAAATTAAAGAAGGTGGATGTTGCAAGGGGCTGAAGGTGATGACAGAAGCATAGAGAGCACAAAGGAGTGCGATGCAAGAAGCCATGCATGACATCATCTGTGCTCTCTATCTTCTGTCAACAGCATCACCAAAATGCCACTTTTTGTTACCCCGGGCACCCTGATAACAACAACAAAGAGGCATAAGTTTCAGAGCTTGTGATAACAGCAGAGAAAAGTTGTACTGTGTGTATATACACAGCCTTACGGCAATCATAAGCTTAGTGTATGTTTTGCTTGAAAAGGCCTGCCTATAGCTACAAGTACACAAAGGGAGTTCTCCATACTGTCCTATTTATAGGGGGAGATCTGATCAGGTTCAGTAGCAGGAAAACACTCTCTTGCTGATTTTAGCTGCCAATTGCACGCCAAGTTTACCAAAAAGGTTGAGGTAGCCAGCCATCCTGAAACAGTATGCACTGGATCATGATCAGATGACTCGGGGAAGAGATATGGTGGAGCCCTTCGTTATGAAAAAAAGGGAGCCGGTCACATGTGAGGCGATGTAAATTACTCGATTTATAGTGAGGGATATGTGTCCATTTGATGCAGCTGGGCCACTAGCTTCTCTCCGAGAGAGAGAGAAAGAGAGAAAGTGTGTGTAGGAGAGAGAGATCTCTCTCTCTCATATCATTCGACAACCATGCAATACAGCACCTTATCCTCTCCTCCACTACTGTTGCACCTGTCAACTTCAGAAAAATAATGGGGCGGCGGTCCAGCCGCGCCACCTGTCGGAGCCCCATAGCCTGAGAATCCCATCACTGACATGACTCTTCCGGTGCCGTCCGAACGATCAACGTCGACGAGCCCCTCCGCGATCGGATTAATTTCCGATCTGATCTTGCTGATCAGTTGACCCACCATGCATGAAACATGAGGCAATTCCACCCTGATGTCCATTTTATTATAATCAGAACCGATCCAGGACTTGTTGCAAGGACCCAATGCTAAACAATTCACCGTTGCCTCACGCATGAGGTAATCAATCATGTCCTCTTCTAGTTGAATGAAGTGTTTCCATGTTAAAATTGTAGTAATCAATTGCTCCATATATATATGTATATATATATATAATCAATTGTATATTTAATAGGTGGCTGATGTTACAGTGCTGGGAATCGGAGGTTTTCTTCTAAAAAAATATTGCTGCATGGCATGCATGCATCAAGACATGGTGATCGAAACTGTGCATGATGCATTGAGTTGTTTGGTAGCTCTTTATTACCAGGTGCAGGGGGGTGACACCAAGAAATTGCATCCTGACGTAGTCACAGGCTTTGGAGTTTAGCTCTTTATGGAATCTTTGCCTTTATTGGGTTGGAGACGGTGGAGGTGGTGGGTGGGTAAAATCTTGAGTGGTTTAATTTGACATGACCACTTATAATACGTGTAACCTTCAATTAATTAATCTTTAATGGAAGCCTTGGGAACAAATATCAATCATCATCCGATTAGTGTTCGTGTTCGTGTTCGTGTCACCACCCTGTTGATTAGTGCTTTGCTTTGGCATCGAAGGGAAAAAGATGAGACGGACTCGTTTCAGTCTCGTTCATCTTTGTCGATGGAGAATTCGGAGGGCGATATGATTTGGAAATAAAAAAAAAAAGTCGTCGTTTAATGTTTGCATGGTTGGTGGAGGGCGGGCCAGCGGCCAACAAAAAAATGCGTGTGAACGGAGGCACGATGGAATCAGCCGCAACTTTTTTATATAATATTTTTAATCTATTCTTCGTCTTAAAAGTTGTAACGGGTAAAGGTACTTACAGAATAATTAAATGTTTGCATGCATGAATCAATCAAAGTCGGTCAACACGTCGCGTCCTACACAATCTATCCAACTATTGAGGTCATTCCCGAAATCTGTATTGCAATAAGGTTATCTTTGGTTGAGAACATTTGGTTCGATGTTTCGCCAAACAATATGACAGTAATTTTTAAAATTTTTCATCACCTGACTTTGAATAAAATATTTTGCGAAATATTCTGACAAAAAATTCTTACTGATAAAAACTTATTTTTTTTCTCTTTTTGATTTTTGTTTTTTCAATCGTCAACATTTCACTTTTTTTCAACTCCTAACTTCATCTACTTTTTTAATTATTTTATAATGTAAGTATATATTATTTAATTATTTATTAATATATAATAATATATTAATGAATAATTAAATAATATATACTGCTATAAAACCAATAGTGTTATATGGTAATGAATGTTGAGCTATGAAGGGACAACATGAACGTAAAGTGGGGATAACCGAAATGAGGATGTTGAGATGGATGTGTGGTCATACAAGATTAGATAAGATTAGGAATAACCATATACGTGAACGAGTCGGAGTGGCTCCTATTAGTGAGAAAATGGTAGAGAATCGATTGAAATAGTTTGGTCATGTTCAGAGAAGACCATTAGATGCGCCAGTAAGAAGAGTAGATCAAATAATCTGGAGTCCGATTAAAAGAGGGAGAGGGAGGCCAAGGCGGACACTTGGCGAACTAATAGAGCAAGATCTATTGGTGAATAATATACCGAAAAGTTTAGTTACTAATAGAGCGGAATGGCGTCGTATGATTCATGTAGCCGACCCCACCTAGTGGGATAAGGCTTTGTTGTTGTTGTATTCATTAATATATTATTAATCATCTTATAAAATAATTTATTAAATATTATTAATTGAAATTTAAAAAATATTTAGTTCTAAGAATTAATAAATATTTATTAATTAAACTATTCAATTATATAATGATTTACGTAAATCGTAATATTAATAACATATTATTTTTTACTATAATTTTATACCTCATAAAATAATAAATTATATTCTTATTTCTTATTTTTTATCCAAACATCCATTAAAACTTATCTATCAAATCAACTTTTTAAATTTTCATCATTACACTTTTCCATCCAAACACCAATCCAAAACTTTTCTATCAAATCAATTATTTCTCGAGAATTAAAGTTATCTCAAAATAGTCATACCAAACGCAGCCTAAAGAAATAATAATGCAATTTTACCATTTGACAAAGGAAAAAATATCAAAACACTTTTAAAATTGAAAATAGTTGGTTGTTATTTTTGTCATATGTTTTCGAGGTTATTTTTTATCATTTGTCTTAATCAGGCTGTTTCACTCTCTAAATTCCAAAAACCTTCTCCATTTTCCTTTCCATTTCACTCTCCCTCTTTTCTTTTTCACCTTAAGGCCTTCATCCATGGTGTTTTAAGTGCTAAAAAAGAAAGAGAAAAGTGCAAGAGGAGTTAAGAACTTTAGCCATTGAAGAGGAACTCACTTGAAAAGGAAGAACTAAGAGAAGAATGAATCACTTATTATAATTACAGGATTAAAATATATAATTGAGCAAACTTTCCCCTTAGTCCAACTCATATTTTGGATTGGAAATTTAAGCTTATTGTATTAATCCTATTTTTCATGGATGATTTGATCTTATGGATGATGTTTTGGATTCTATTATGAGATGGTCATGGTTCATGCAACATGTTTAGATGGAATCTTATTGTATTGATCCTCATTTGTAATTTTGGATCATGGAATGCTTACTTGATGTTAAAAACTAGGAATAATGACTTGTATTGGCTCGAGATTCAAACTAGAATGATGTATCGTAGGAAATATTCGAGTTGTAATTGGAAGTTGAATCGAAAAAGATTTCACAAAACTCTGAAGTTTCACAGGTTGTGACATGAAAGTCATGCACGGTATGAGGTTTTCAACACGTTGTTAGAATATTTGTAACATCTTCGGTCACGGCTATGAGTTGGCATCTCGTGAATGATGGTTTAATTTAAACTATAACTTAAAGTCATGAGACATTTGCATGGGTCATAAAAGGTTGAAAACCTCTTTCGGTCACGATTGTGAGATGGATTCTCATGGGCTTGACTGAAACTCATAAGAAGTGCAAGTTATGAATCTTTAAAGCACTCTTCGATCAGGACTGTGACCCAGTCTTCATGGGCTGTGACAAAAAATGGAGAAAATAGATCTTCGAGATCAGGAGTTACACATGAGTTTCATGAGCATGAAAATGTTAGTCATGGGTCGTGACATAGAGTCATGTCCATGACAAATTATTTAATGGAATTTTGATTATATTTTGGATATTTATTATTATGCTTATGTTTAATTAATAATTACTAAATTATTATGAAACAATTATTGTATGTTTATCTTAATTATTACCTTAGTGATCTTTTTGAGTAATCATGATATATGTTTTCATTAATGTGTCTTCAAGTTAATTTTTCTTATGCTATGCCTAAATGATTGTTCAAGTTATTGATTGATGCACCTAGATTTCGAAAATGAATGACAATTGTTAGAGGACTAAATCAGTTATTGTGTCATTGGCAATGTTGTAAGTTGAAACTTGGCATGGGAACCAAACACGAGTATCTATTTTGGTATACCTTCGAGATGTCATTTGGATCCAAAGAATGATCTAGCTTGGCCAGCCATTATGGGCTTCGGAGATCACCAAGTATCCTTATATGGAACACTCATTGCATTGATTGTTGATGTTTTATAACCCTAAAATTGATAAAAATATCACTGGAATCATGAAAATGGCTAGAAACTATTGATAGCATTATTTATGAGACATTAAAATGTTAATGCAATTGTTTATTGGCTAGCCATTAATTGATATTGAAATTGGGCATTTGTGAAGTTTAATGCGATTGAATTATTGTTTATCGAATGAAAATTGAAGTAAGTTATTTACGTTTATGGATATGTTTCAATGATTGTGCATGTGATATGTTTTATGATTTATTACAAATTATTGTTTATATTATGGCCCTTAAATACAACTAAAGGGAGGTGGTTCTTCTCTATCAATGTTCATGCAAGTATGAAGGAGTGATGTTGTCTTGTGGCAGGCTTGTGATGACATGTTGCACATCACACCGACCTTGGTATTGCATCCTTTATGTTTATCATTTAGTATGGTATGTATTAGCCCATTGACTTATATCTATGTCAAATGTCCTTTGTTCTCACCTACAAGAAACAATATTGTTTATGTTAAAAGTAGAGTTCCAGTCATACTATATTATTGTGGGACTTCTCCCATAATGTTATTATTATCATTATATGGCGCGTCTTCTATGCGTCATTATGGATGATGTCACATTTTATATATCATGTTAGTGGGCTTTACTTTGATATTGTAGCTATTGTGCATTATTATATAATCTTATCATATTGCCCGTCATGTAATGCACTTGGGGACTTACTTGAGAGTTGTGGGGTGAATTTTGAGAGCGTTACATTTAAATCATAGCCTAAAGTTCTTAGTGCTACGATTGTGTCCAATAAACATTTGCACTTTACTTCAAAATTTTCAAGAAGCATTTCAAACAAGGCTCAAGTATAGTATGACGTTCCATCCACAAACGGATGACAAAATTTAAAAGACCATTCAAATCTTAGAACACATGTTGAGAACATGCTTATTACATTATCATGAAAAATTGGCATGATCATCTCCATTTGATAGAGTTCACTTATAGTAATTGCTATCATGCCACAATCAAGATGCCCCATATGAGTTTGTTTGTATAGTAGACTTTGTAGACCACTTACATGTTGGACCGAGGTAAGTAAAAGGAGGCATTTTGGTCATAAAACGACGAAAGAGAACTCTAAAAGAGTGTGCCTAATCAAGGGAAAAATGTTTCGGCGTAAAGTAGGCAAAAGAGCTATGTCGACCAAAGAAGAAGAGAATAAATGTAATTTAGAGAAGGTGATTTGGTAACTTTTGAAGGTATCTCCAACAAGGGTGTAATGTGATTTAACAAGAAAGGAAAAATGAATCCAAGGTACAATGAACCAATTGAAGTGCTACAATTGATCGTGACGACGCATTGGTTGGCGTTACCACCTTCTTATGAGAGGATTAAATAATGTGTTCCATATCTCAATGTTTAAAAAATGTCAACATGATATTCCAATATGATAAGGATTGGAGGGTCAAATCTCAAGAACAACTAGTAGAGATTTTGGAATACAAGGAACATTGTCTCTGGAACAAAATTATCCCTATGGTCAAGGTAGTATGGAGACATCACTAGAGCGTGGAAGCAACTTGGGAATTTAAAAGGGAAATGCTGAAAAAGGATCCTTGCATTTTTATATGTAATTTACATTAGAAGTAAATTTGAGGACAATTTTTATTAAGGCTGATAAAATGTAATAACTTGATAAATCAAAAAATCAAATTGACCCTAAAAGTAAAGATATCTTTAGTGCAGTTTAGCCCTTGGACAAAAAGGTAGGAAAGTCTAAACGCCCTTAAAAGTGGGGTTGATATAGAGGCGTTTTCATCATTTGGAATAAGACAACAATCCTACCTTAAAACCCTCCCCCAACCATCTCTTCCCTCGTTTCAATCCAACAACAGCCACGCTCTTTCTTTCTCACCTTGAGGCCTTTATCCACGATGTTTTAGGAGCTCAAGAAGGAGGAGACAGAAGTGCAAGAGGTGCTAGGAGCTTTATCCATTGAAGAGGAGCTCACTTGGGAGGAAGAAGAACTAAGAGAAGAAGGAATCACAAATTGCTTTTAGGAATTAAGATATGTAAATGTTGAACCCTCACCTTAATTAGACTCACACTTGGATTAGGAGTTTAATATGGTTTATTGATTTGTTGTGGTTTGAAAGAATCATGTTGTGGGTGTTTCGTTATTATGAATGAGGCTTTTGGTATTATTATGGAATGTTCATGAAACATTATTACATCGGTTCGAAACTTGCCATACATATTATTCTTTAATTATTGTTCTTAAACTCAGAATCTATGTTGGATGCTTAAAACTAGGATTCATCAACTGTTCTAGCTCAAAATTGTTATTAGAATGGTGTATGGCATGTAAGGCTAGAGTTGTAAATAGAAAGTGGGTTGAGCTGATAAGGTTTTGCGGGAAACAAGATTTCATAGGCCATGACATGGTAGCCACAGTTGTGAGTTGTGATTTAGGGACCAAGTTGCCCTAAAGATATGAAGTGCTGGGGACGAGGCTAAAAACATACAATGTCAATGTAGTAAAGGTTCGATCTGAGGGAAGAAAGCGAAAGGTTACACTAGATTATTACTTAAAAGAGAAAAAGCTAAACCAAATTGTGTTGTTTAAAATGATAAAGTATGGAACTACTGAACTAAAAATTGAAATAAATGAAGTTACACTACCTGTTATGGGTTTTTAATGTAAAATAGAAAATAAGACATAAAGATGGAAATAGAAAATAAAATAGAAAGATGGAAATAGAAAACAAGATAGAAAGATGAAAACATAAAGTTTTGAATCAACTTTAAAATTTATTAAATCTTCATAACACAAGATGAGACTATATACGCACAAAGTCAATGTAGTACTAGAGATTCGATCCAAGGGAAGAAAGCTGAAAGCTCACACTAGATTACTACCGAAAAGTCAAAAAGCTAAACCAAAATGTTTTGTTTAAAATAAGAAAGTATGGCACTACCAAACTAGAATTCGAAGTATATGAAATTACACTAATTTTTATGAGCTTTTAATGTAAAATAAAAAATAAGACAAAAATATGAAAATAGGATAGGGATGAAAAGCAAAAGGACTGTATTTGGAAACGGAATCGTAATTCCTCTTAACTTCTTAGTGAATAGTTGAATTGATTAATTAGTTCTAGGTGTTTTTGGACAAAGTGTATAATGATGAGGAATCAGGAAGTTGATGTTATAGAAAAAAGTAGAGGTGATGAATTAATTTTGATGGGTTTTGAATTAAAAATGATTATTATATAAAGTATAATTTTATTATTAATAAAAAATTAAAATTAAAAATTAAAAATTTTGTTAAAAAATATATTATTTGAATATAAAAAACATTTTTTAAAATTAATTAGTTTAATGAAATATTAAAATTTTTAATGAAATAATAAATAATATTTTATTATAAATATTATATATATATTAGGTAGATTACCTATATATATAGGTCATGTAGTCCATAGTTCATGCATCTAGTACATATTAGATAAACATGTATCATATATTAGACATGTATGATTTATTTTGTTAATTATGCAATTACAAACATGAAATTAAAGTATATAATTTTTCTTAATAGTTAGATTAGAAAATTTTAATATCTACATATATACGTCTTAAAATAAATGTAAAAAAAGGAGTAATCCACTGTGACACGTTCACTTAAAAAAAAACCTTTTGTAGCTAATCATTTATCGAAAAAAATTGAAAAATAAATATAGGTTATAGTCTACTACACAACTTTAATTTATATTCAAATTTTCTTCTATTCTTGTGATATATACTAATTATTATACTTTCATATTACTTATTATTTAATCTATTATGAGATTCCCCAATATCATGCTAAGAATAGCTAGGATTTCCAGAAGAAGATGCCATTCATTTGATGAGAAATAAAAAGGAATATCGAAAATTCGCGTGACTGAAGCTGAAGCAGCTACTTTCGAAGTAACAGAAAGAAAAGCAACGACTGGAGTGGGAGAGTCAGAGTCGAAAAGAGGATTCCTCACTTCTTTCAATTTCTAGTCGTGTAGCTTCATAATAATTCTGTAAAGCTTCCGCATAATTTCCTTCGGATTGGGCCAACATCCGTTACGGTCGTTCATTCTATTCAAAGAATCTCCGTTCCAGAACCGTACGTGATATTTTCATTTCTACCAATTGGGGCTCTACCTTCACCGCCCCTATGGGGATGGTCTACAGGGTTCATAACTACTCCTCTTACTACAGGACGCTTACCTAGCCAACACTTAGATCCGGCTCTACCCAAACTTTTTTCTCGCTCTGCTCGCGGCGCTCCTTGCTCGCGGAGCGGCATACCGAAAAAAAGGATTCCCTGATTGGAATTGAACCAATCCAATGACTGACGTCTAACCAACAGGGCTTGACTCGTCCTAGCTACTGTTACAATCACTGAGACTCACTACTTGCTATCGAACAGGCTTTCAGGAGTTTTTTCTCCGGGAAGATAAAAAAGAAATTAAGATAAGTAAGAGGAATGAATTTATATGTTTCAATAAAAAAAAGATTTCTTCTTTCTCCATTTTTTGTTTCTTATAACACAAAAATCCACTTTAGATTGTAGTACTTTTCGAACAAAACATCAAACAATCTGAGTTCTAATTAATTAGAGTTTTGAGTCAATTAAAGAGTATGTCTAGTTATTTTCATAAGATAACCTTTAGACTTGTCATCCAAGAACTTGTTCGGAAATACCGTAATGAAAGGAACATAGGAGTTTGTCGCTAAGTATTTGACCAAATAGGATCGTCCAGTTCCTATAGAACCTATCACTAAAACACCCCTAGAAGGGGATAGGGCTAAGCGGAGCGAAAAGGGTTTTCCATAAGATGGGAAATGAAAACTATTAGCCCCACACGAGGTTTGTGAATAATTGATTGTCTGTTGGAACTGGGTTGGAATGCCAAACTGCTCTAGATTCGGGGCCGGATCACCAGCTAAGGCCCCTAAATGACCGCTCAGTGATAAAGGATGGGTGTGGAAACAGAACTCTTGAATGTAAATTGAAAAGAAATGTAGCTCCAGTTCCTACGGGTAAGATCTTTGGCGCAAGAAGGGGTGATCTATATCATGTTTTGCTTCTCTTCTTTTTTTAACAATACCGAGTCAGGTTTAGGAGCATTGGCCGCCATGGCCCAAACGAAAGTCAAAAGACCTCTAGCTCATAGTTCGATTGGACATGTAGGTTATATTCGTACTAGTTTCTCATGTGGAACCATAGAAGGAATTCAATCACTACTATATATATATATGTGTGTGTGTGTATGTATGTATGTATACACAAAAAAATAGATAGATATATATATATACATATATTGATATAATTAGGTGATTTAAATTTTTATACACATTTATTCACATAGTACATTATATTTATAAACATATCACTGCAAAAAATCCTAAATTTGCGACCACCAAATTGTGGTCGTAATATAATGACTATTTTGGAACCATTTGATCTCCAAATAATTCTAATTTTTTGCTCATCTTATTTTAGAAATATTGTGACCACATTGCGTCATTTTTTTTCATTGGTCACAATATTTAATAAAAAAATTAGCGTGATTCTCCTTGGTGAAAAGATAAAAAAAATAAAAGTGCGACCAATTTGCAACCATGTTATATTTGTTTATAATTTAATAATATTGTGACCATTTCTGTTTGGTCGCAATGATTTGTGATATTTCTTTCCTTTTTTTAATAATAATATAATAGACAAATATTTAGTGCCACATGTATTTACTTGGCAAAATGTTGCAAACTTTCCTACTTTCCCTCTTAATCCCGCCTCCCTTTTTGCAGCCCATGCCCTAACTTATTTCATATTTTTGCGCCTCTTCCTGTGAGTTCTTTCCTGCACATGTGCCATTGATTTGGTTGGTATTCTCTCGAGAGTTCTCTTTTTCTCTTCCTCCTTTTGGCTCCTTTTTGCCATTTTTGTTTCATTGTTTGATGATTTTTCTCAACCTAATGATCCTATAGCTCCCCACGTTGAAGGTATTCAAATGCCTCATAGGCTGCCTGTGAGCAGTGCTCATTGCCTCTCCTTGCTAACATTAAAGTGATTTTGGGTGTCTGGGAGCTGCAAGTGTTCATTGTTGTCAAGTTAATTCTTTTTTATAATCTCCTCTTAGTTTTTTTTTTGTTAATTATTAACATTTCTTTTGTTCTCTTCTTTAATTTTTTCCCTCAAACTAGTGATTAATGATTTCATGCTTCTTTTTTATGACCTCTTAGATACTTATATTACAGTTAAATTTTTTTATAAATATTTATGTTGTTGCTATGTTAACTACTCCCATGCCCAGAAAATTATATATGCTATCATAATGAAATGATATACTTTAATTACACTTATAACCTTTGTGGAAAAGAAAACCATGTAGTTATGTGGAAAATGAAATGATTTACTTTGAGATAGTTTCACAAAATGATTTTAAGTTCATGCAATGATAGCTTCCAACCTTCCTTTCCACGATGATAAGCTTCAAATGCTTTCTTTTGGAGTAGAAAAACCAACAAAAAATCATTAAACCATTTTATATTTTGAACAGAGCAATAAGAAATGGGAATCAAGAGGATTTATCTCATTGGTTAATTGACTCCTTAGTGGGTTAATGAATTTACTCTTTGGTATTAACTAGATAGTGAACTTTTTCCCTTAGTCAACACTAATTGTTTTTTCAATTGATAAAAGGAAACTAGCCTCTTGGTGCAAAAATGTAAAAAAAAAAACAATAGAGAGGAAATCTGGGGTATGGATGTTCTTGATGGCCCACGTGCAGATTTCAATTCCACCTATCAAGCCCTCTCTGTAGATGTTCTTGATGACCACCTATCAATTGTGCCTCAAAAATTCCTAGCCATCAAAAGCAAGAAAGGTGTCTTCGTGTCTCTGCCCTATTTGTTAAAACATCTACTACTTCTTTACAATCCAATTCCACATATTTAAGTCCTTGTTGACTTGCCAATTGGAGCTCCATTAAGGCTCCACATATTTTTAATTCAATTGCAATGGCAACTTCAAGTCTATGCATGAACCCCAAGAATCAGTGTACTATATCATCACGGAGAAGATCATCTGCACTTGATCTTATGCCTAAAGCCCAATATTTATCTTGATCCAAACCCCTGGCGATGGGTTCCACTTGGCGGGTAATCAAGAGGTCCCTCCCTCTACTTATGACCAATTGAGTGAACTTGTGTGAAACTTGCTGCTTCATTTTTTATAATCTCCTTTGGGTTGTAGGGATTTGAGGTATTGACTTTAAAGATCTTTCTATTTCTCCACATGTAGAATCTCCAACATGCCATAGCGAAAAAGTTTTGCCAATGCTACTACTCCATTTCTCATCCTTTTGCTCAAGTTAGTTTCCGATCATTTCTAAAAATGAGATCAAAGAAAATATCATGTCGCGAGGAGGGAAGTAAATGAATCCATACTTTTATTATCCAATTACACAATCTGAGGGTGTGGATAATTGTTTCCTTGAAATTAGCACATCTTGGACACTTGTTTGTCCCCATGTGTCCTCTAAACCTCTCTACATTGGGCATTAGACATCCATGTGTAGCCATCCACAAATGTAGCGTAGCTTCTCTGGCCCTTCGACATTCCAAACTATTTTTCAAGTATTTTTGTGGAAAATGACCTGCATACTTAATTAATCTTGTTCAGTATGTGATACTAGAACTTAACATTATTAACTACCCATTGCCTTAAGAAAAAGATCAATATGTTGTGTTCTATCAAAAACTCAATATTAACTCATGGAGATTTATTAATTAAATCAAAATGATGGAGGTATCTCTTATTCTTATAGTATTATTTTTTACTTGACTTTCTAGCATCTTCATTGACAAGATATTTCATGTAATCGAGATGGAAAGCAGTTTGATTTGTTTTGTTTTCCTGAGGGACAATTATAATATTTCTTTTGTGATGCGTCAGTTTTTTATTATTTTTAATTTTAGAAAATTATGGTCTCTATTATTTCATTTCACCATATATATTTTTAGATTTCTTATACTTTAGATAGGTGTCATATTTTTTTCTCTACTAAGGTTAAGAAAATTAGGATTCCTTCCAAACTGATACTAGATGAGTTGCTGACCAATCTTTGTCTCATATCCTGATTATATTGGTTAGAATAAATAAGTCAGAAATTTCGTGTCATATTTCCTATAGCTAACTTTGATTAATAGGTAAGTCACCATTGGTTTGGTTTATGCTAACTTCAATTAGATTGCTTGAGGACAAACAAATATTTAAGCTTGGGGAAGTTTGAAGCATGCATTTTACAACATATAATTAGATTTGCATTTAGACTTATTTTGTGTAATTTGTTCATAGCATGCATCTATTTTCAGATTTATTTTCTTACAACAACAACAACAACAACAAAGCCTTATCCCACTAGGTTGGGTCGGCTACATGGATCATACGACGCCATTCCGCTCTATTAGTAATATTCGTTGATCCATGTTCATAAGATTCGACAGGGTTTTACGCTGGCTGTCGGGGCCTAACACAACCCTCCTCCTTTATCCGGGCTTGAGACCGGCTATAAAACATAGACGAAGTTATATTTATTTTCTTAATTTCTTTGAAATAGTAATCTACCCCTAGTTGGTATATTTTGTAGAATTTATTGACGAAAGCGACGGAGGAAAGGAATAAAAGAAGGATAACGTGAAATGGAGTCAAATTAGCTTCCGAAAATTCAAAAGTGGTTTTCACAGTCCGTTACACAGCTATCACGGTCGTGAAAGGTCTATCTCATGCCCTATCACCCGATGCTCACGACTCTTACAGAGCTAACTTACATAGAAAAATGGATCTCACGGGCCGTGAAATATGGTTTAACGCCCCAACTGCTCATCCTCATGGCTCGGGCAGAAGCATTCAAATGAAGAAATGATGATTTCACGAGCCATGACATATTTCTCATGGTCGTGACAGCAGATGTTTATGGATCCCACAATTTCATGCCCCCCAACGAATAGGATACGGAAGAATTATCACGGGCTGTGGGAAATGCTTAACGAGCCATGACACATTCCAGCAGCTCAAAGATGAATATTTTACCGATTGTTACATTACTTTCACGGATGTCACAGAAGGTTTAAAATCGACGATTATCAATTAACGGGTCGTGATCTACGATTAACGGGCCATTACACGCTGAAGCAATTTCAAGACTAATCTCTAACGGGATGCCCCAAATCTTTCACGGTATCACAGAATGATCACGCATTCTGGGGTTGAGTTTCATGGGCCATTAAAATTTGTTACGGGCCGTGAAATCACTTAAGTCGTGTGGTCGAAGAAAAATCACCCGAATCACTTAAGTTTAGGCCATCTTCGAATGTGATGTAAGAGGCACATATAAGTTTCCAATTAGCCTGGGAACAAAAAGGATGTGAGGACGATAATGTGCATGCATTATTGAATATTGTGATAAAATCAAAAGGGTATATTTTCACCTATATAAAGGTCTCATAAAAAATGAAAAAGGAACATTTATATCATTTGATGACTTTATGAGATAGTGGAGTCTAATTTCATAGATGTACTATGTTATCCATTAGTGAGAGTTGGTAGATGATGATATGTGTTTCGAGGCTTGGACGTGACCCATCATTTTCATAAGTATAAATGGTAGCAAGAGGCCATAAATGAAACCCGTCATTTTCTCGATTGTGTTGTGTAAGTGTGAAATTTTTGTATTATTCTATCAATATTGATATAGAGATTTATGCAAATCTTATTATTTACAAAGACGGGCGATCATGAGAAATAAAATGAACTCAATCGATCAAAACAAATAATTAGGACTTGTTAGTAAGTAGGTAGTCCCTAGGGCACTAATAAAAGTTCAAGAGAAAGCATAGGAATGAGGGCACTCTTGATCACACAAAATGAGATTGGTTCCCAATATTATAACTAACAAGTTCGAATAAACTTTAAATAGAAGTTATTCTATACATAATAAGCACAGCCTTAGTAATTATATATACATATATATATATACACACACACATGAAGATCTTAATCAATGGAGAATTTTGTTAAGATACATGCATGTGAAGTTGATGATTTTCGAAAAATGGGATAAAACGAATAAGATAGTCATCAATGTCTTAAAAAAATGGCACATTATGGTGCATAGGATACTATGTGATGGTGAATCGATTTAATTTCATTGTAAATAAATTAGAGTATTGTATGAAGACCATGTATACTGTAAGCAAAGTTGAAATGGTCTGACTATATCTATTTGACATTTTACTCATCGAAATTGATGTTATGCTACTCAAGTTGAGAAGACAATGTGAAATAAGGAATATAGGAAATATATATTTCTATATTTTTTTCATTCAGCATGTGAATAATATATTGAATACAAAGCACTCATGATTAGAAAATAGTTTATAAATTTAATGTTTCGATATATGGAAAAATTCTCTAGATGAACATTATGGATAAATATGAGAAGCTTAATGTATGTGATAAAGTGCAGTTGGCCCATGTTGATTTATGTAATAAGATTTTTAACATATAATAAAACAACTAAGATAATCCTAATATAGATTTATTATGGATTATTCTTGTATCCGAGAGGCATTATAAAAGTAAGATCGGCATACAAAGTGAATTCCTTAAGCCTATAGAATATATGAATCGAAAGTCCACATGAGCTTACTTGTTCTTATATGATAGTACAACCATTTCTTGTAGTTGCTAGAAATACAATATGTGCTTAGAAACATAGTTTTGACTGTCTATGTTATAGTCAATAACTGTTGATATCTGGTTTAGGTGTTATATATTGGAATTAGGGTTTGCATGGTCATGAGACAAATGTGTTCTGATAATTAAATTTTAACGAACTTGATAGACAATGAATCCAATAGTTCAAAGAAACACGTTGAGGTAAAATATCATTATATTGAGTATATAGTGAAAAAAAAGTGATAATGATTTGTATACTTAGCAATAATAGTTAGCTATTTTTTTGTAACAAAATTAAAACAATCATATTAATTAAATATTCTAGTTTTAAAGAATTAGAAAATGGAGTTGGAGTAGAACCTAATGAAACTACATGGATAATGAGAGTGTTAACATGTTAATTGATTTTCCTAAAAAGGAAGTTGGAGATGCAATATTAATTAAACAAAGTGAGACTGAAGAATGATTTAGTGTTAATCTTAAATCTTACAGATAGTAGAATTTAAGATAGCATATTTAGTTAGTACTATAGGAATTGTGGGGTGCTAAATACTATGATCACATCAATGAAGCGAGGGATCTAGTCAATGACTGATATGGTCATGGCTTTAGGGAGTGTGGCTAAGAATCATGGATGTGATGAAGGCATGACAAGTAGGCACATAGAGTGAATCATGTCATTGATGGTCATTATATGGTTGGCGTTAAGAGAATGATGTCAACCAAATGTGATGCGAGAATGGTAACACAAATTATAGCAAATGTAAAAGTCACTCAAGTAAGAAAGTAGAGTGTAGAGTGTTGAACCCACAAGGAATTAACTTATTTAGCTAAACTAATTTCAGAGAATAATAAGGAACAACAATTTTACGTAAATGATTTTGAAAAAAATTAATTAACAGAAAAGTAAAGAATAAAACTAAACTACTGATGTCTAGGATTTTAAGATGGATTAAAATGATTAAGAATAAACTTGTTTAAATTATGTAACAATTTATTTAATAAAAAATAATTATGTTCAACTTTTAGATGGATTAGGAACACTTAAATTATGATATTTCTAATCGACTAAACCAACTATTCTTAATATGAGAATTTCACCCGGCTCTATGCTCATTCATACTCATATTAGAATGCTTTAAATTGCAGTTCTTACACCACCAAACTCCCCACCTTAATCAACTTGTAGACCATATAATCTAATACTCTGTCCGACTCTATTAAATTATGACATGAATTGTTTAATTGAAAATTATGAATTAATATATTGATTACATTGTCTAGTTAATAATCAATTAATAATTTAAATAAAACTAATGAAAAGTCTTAAATAGAGCAATAATGTTCATTAAAAGTTAAACAAAGTATAATCAACACTAAGAAAGGTTCACAAGTTTTCCTTAACAATAGAAAGTTTTTCAGAAATAAAACTAAACTATTATCCTGATTACAAAGATGAAATAGATTGATCATTAAAGTCTAAAATCTCATCCCAACATAAGATAGAACAATAAGTACTCTTCAAAACCAATGTATCGTATTGTTGCACAATCCTTGCTCGAGTTTATTGTGCAGAATTTTTCTTCACCATTCTTCAAATATTCTCCTTCATTTCTGGCTTCAAAGATTTAGTTTCAAGCCCTAACATCCCTTCTTTTGATTGTAGAAGGCATATTTATAGTGTTTTAGGTTTTCATGTGCTCGAAAAAGAAATTGGAATTTTTTGCATGCAAAATAAGGTAAATTCGGAGTTGATTTAGTTCTAAAAAATTTGGCCTTATCAAAATTCAAATTTTAAGCTATAATATATTTTCCAAATCATCTTAAATCATATAATATGAGTATGAATCCTCACGCATGTGAAATTCCTTAAAAAATATCTTCAAAACTTGAAACTACGGTCTATCACGGGTTTACAAGATTTTCACAACCTAAATAGTGCATGAATCATATTAGAAATGAGTTTACATGGCCCGTAATAGAAGTTTCACGGTCCTTATAGTGTTTGATTTGCATAAAAATATGGATTTCACGGGCTCGTGAAATGATGATCACGGTTGTGCCTTGAATAAATTTTTGATATGAAAATATGCATTTTAACATCTCATTACGACGATTTCACGACCTTGTCATGGCCTGTGACAAAGTTGTCTTGGTCACGTACTTTCTAGCTCCACTTTAATTTTGATTTAAGCGTGATTTTTTCTAATGATTTCATAATTCATTTTTCTTGCTTTTTAGATACTAAAATACAATATATTAGTAGATTTTTATTTTTATAAAATTAAATCAAATAATCTCATAAAATAATGCGTTCTTTTAAAAGATGAATCAAAATAAGAATTTTGCAATACTAAATATATATTGAATTTTGCATGCATCAGAATGCTTCAAGAAGATAATGGATTTTGGGAACATAATATAAATGATGTGGCCTCAAAAGGATAGACGATGCATTGAAAAGCTCAATATCGATCAATTTAAGCATATTCTCGAATGATCTCCAATCGCGATCACAATCCTTCATTGTTTTCTTTCATTTCATTGAGCTAAGGACACCACACCACACCACAGTTAGTCACAATAAAGTTAGGGAAAAAAGCTTGTATCTTGCTTCTTTTTAGGGTTTAGAGTCTTCACACAAAAATGTGTAAGCTATTAGTTTTCTTATAAGACGTTAGATTTCGTTTTAAAACTTGTCTTATGAATTATTATCTTATCTTAATGGAATTTCTACAGCTGTATTTGATTGAGGTTGTTAATACAGGGTGTTGAGTAGTTTGATTTAGCATATTTTATAAAGTTAGATTTTATTGTTATTTGGTTTCACCGCAGTGGATCCGACCTGAATTCTCCACGTCTTCGGGTTCGGGCTCAACCTCATACGCAAGAATGCGTCCTTCTAACGATGGAAGGCCCATCAGTCGCGTGGCTATCGCGGCCCACTTCTTTGGGCCCTTTGTGCGCAACTGCGGTAGTCCCACGGCTTGCTTTATCCGTCTCCATTAAGAGACGGCGCCGCCTCTACTTCACTTCTACTCCACAGCAGGTTCCCCCTCCGGCCGGTTCCAGCGGCCAACGTCGTCTCGTCTTCTCCTCCGCCGCGCCGCCGTGCGCTGCTCTTCCACTGCTCGCTGTGACCTCGCAACCATCGTGCGTTCTTCTTCGAATATCAAACCTTTTCATTAGGGCTTTGAGCGCAGAAGACCTCAACGGTGATCCCTTTTTTCAGGTTAATCTTTCAAAGTTCCCTCTTTTAATACATTTCTTCCACCATTCTAATTTTTTACTTACTATTTCTCCGATTCTCGGGTGCTGATAAGCATAGATCAAAGCTTTAGGTGTTAATGTCCTAAGGTTGCTCTTTGATATTTATGAACTAGGAAGTGAATGATTCGGTACTAATGGTCCTTAAACTTCTTTTTTCTAGTTACTTTCCTTGTCAGCGCAACTGAAACATTAGTCATTCGGTGCTATGGTCCTGATACTTCTTTTTTCTAATTACTTTCCTTGTCAGCGTAGCTGAAACATTAGTCTAAATGTCGCAACATTAGAAGATGATGTGTGTCACTATGGATGCTGTAAAGATGTCCATAACGATACTTTATGCTTGAAAACCTGTATGTCTTTCTTGTAGGATACGAGGAAAACCTGTTCATTCACAAACTTGCAGTTAGACATGTCATCTGGCCCTGGACTGGAGTCTCTTGTTGACCGTATGTGTTTGTTATCTCGTTTGTTTCATATTAGTGATATTAAAATCCTTTTTAATGGTCCTTGCTGTATGTTGAGACGCATGGTTTAATGCCTCTTGTGTTCGTCAGATAGTAGTTGAAAAGAGAACTTATAGGAATATAATTGTTTATGCAGAGACCATATCAGTCATCACAAATGACGGGCGTAACATCGTGGTAAGTCAGTGTATTCATTGTATAGCTATTCACATAGTTGATGTATTTGACATCCATGCATCCTAAAGCTCTGGAACACCTCTCTCTGGTGATTTGTCTCTTTCTTATTTCGTGGTTCTTTTATGTTTGGTTTATGCATCATATTTGTTACTATTTTCGTATAATATTGTATGACTTTTATAGGCTGCTCTTCTGTAGATAAAATTTATTTTTCTTGCATGCTGCCTGTGATCTCATTACAATAGTCTATGTTTATCAGCGAAATTCAAATTTGCTATGCTCTAACATCTGGTACTTTAGGGAGTTTTGAAAGGATTTGATCAGGCAACCAATATCATTCTTGATGAATCCCATGAGAGAGTTTACTCTACTAAGGTTTGTACATCACTTTTTTTAACAAAATTTTATTTTTCTTCTTCATTCCATTCAACTTCTGTTTATTTGGATGTTGTCCATCAATGTTGTCCAACACATAAAATGGACTCGACATGGAGAGCCAGAGAAACACGTAAATCGTGAACACGTAACACGACACGGCCGATTCTACCGGATTTTTTTTAAAATATTACATGTATATATTAGTGTATAAAATATATATATAAACCCATGATATTAGTGATGAGATTAAACCTTTTTGAACTTATAAGTACAAAATGCAATATGCAAATTTCTAATTTTAACATCAATTCATGATATAATACCTATTTAATTATATGCACATATATGTAGGAAAAATGGTAATTCATGTAAAATTAACACCTTAATAAATTGTAATAATAACAGAATAACAGCAAACCCATCAATATATTTAATTAAAAAAAATTAAACATCAATAGATTTATAATAATAACAGCAATTAAAACATCAATAAATAATTTTCAGTATTAATCTATAAAAAAATAAGACAACAATAAATTTTGAATAATAGCAGCAATGTATAAATCCACTTTTTTAAACAAATAATAACTACTAGAATTATAAAAAAATGTTTTAACATAATAAAAAAAAGTAGCCTAGATAAGATAATAAAAAATAATCCACTGTGGCTCTGTACACAAGCAGAGATAAGATTGGAAATGGAATCGTGAAATAAAAAGAGAACAAGTGGGAACCTGCTCCTAAGCACGAAGAGAGAAAAGGGAGAGGGAGAGAGAGTGTGCCAGAGAGGGAAAGAAAGAGAAAGGGAGAACGGGAAGAGAAAGGGAGAGAAACAGAAGGGGCGAGAGAAGGAGAGGGGAGAGAGAGAAAGGGAGAGAGTGCGGGAAGAGAAAGGGAGAGACAGGGAGAGTGAGAGAAAGAGAAAGCACGAGACAGGGAGAGGGAGAAAGAGAAAGGGCGAGTCAGGGAGAGGGAGAGAGAGAACCTGTTAGGTCATCGGCAGCGGCGGCAGTCAGCACAGCGTCAGATGAGCAGGACGGCGGTGGTAGCAGAGCAGCAGGGCACAGCGACGGACAGCAAACAAAAGGAGAGATGAGTGGCTATTGTTTATAAAAGGTAAAAGAAACAGGATCCTACCGCGTCTCCACTGATCCTACGGGCCAACACGCGATCCTAGCGCGTGCTGGCCAAAAACGTTTCCAAGTGGGATCGAGCACGAATTGCAGAGGTGGAGTCGTAAAATCGGATGTTTTTACGTGTCCGCACGCATTTTTGACAACATTGTTGTCCATCTCTCTGCTATTTTTGGATAGTGTCTTAGATATTTGCAGCCTATTTCTTCTATGCTAAAAGATGGAATTTCTGCTATTTGTATGTCAAGCAAATCATTTATGTAGATCTGAGCCGAGAGTTCTAGTGGAATGACGGGTGTTTTTAATGGGATTAAATGCTTCATGGAAAATATCATATGTTATGTCATGCAGGAGCTTTACTTGGGGATTGTGTTGATAATCTGAGTTTAGCATTTTATCATTTTTTTTAGGAGAAGCATTTTATCATTAGCATTCTAGCATCCTTTGTATATATGATATGTTTATTTCTTAATAAATCTGGATGAACGTTGACCTTTAATAATCATCTTTTACCCCATAAAAACCCTGGTGGAGTAGAATCCTTGAAGAAAAAAATATAGAGAAACAAAAAAAGGGAAATTTTCATGCTGTTAGAGCTGCCTCACGAGTCACAACAGCACAATGAAGACATCAATTGGTTTATATCAAATGGATACCCAATCTTGTTACTCGTATAACAGAAGAAGCTATTAAAATCACAATATTTTAGGGGAAACGCCAAAAGTGTGGGGAACAAATTATGCAAGATTCTCAACCCCCAAAAATGTAGGATGTTCTAATCTGAAAAGAAAAAACACAGAAAAGATTGTTAGACACACTCAAAAATAAAAATGAAAGATGGAAAGAAAGAAAAAAGGCACAAGCAGATGCACAAGAGTAGCAGAGCTGAAAGAAAAAAATGAATTACATTATAATATGAAGAATAAAAGTAATACCACTGGAGATGGAAGGGGAATAAATATAGCAAAAAAAAGGGAAAAGCCATCTCTATAATTAAGTTTGGGTTCTGCTACTCTATGTTTGGTAGCTTTGCAGTGACACACTACTGCCCCTGTTCACTGATTATTTTTTTTTATTTCCTTTTCAAGAGGGCACTATTCACCAATATTGCCTGCATTATGTTCTAGTTTTCCTTTGCTCTTCTTTACCAACATAATTTCTGTTATCTGATGAAGATGCCTTTAGATTAAAGTATCCATCAAATATTGTGTTACATCTTTCAATACTTCATTCTGTTGACTGCAATGAGGGTCCAACGGCTGGTGAAATTCTTTGATATTTAACCCCACAAAAAAATACATCTTTTAATTACTAATTATCGGATGGTGCAGTTCAAATAATTTTTTTTCACTCTGCTTGACAATTAAACAAGTTTAGTCTTTTTTCTATATTTGCAGGAAGGAGTACAGCAACTTGTCTTGGGGCTTTATATTATAAGAGGCGATAACATGTAAGCTTCCATCCAGATACAACACTATTTGTACTATAGTTCCTATGTTTTCAACCATCTCTTTTTTCATCCACTTAAAAACATTGGCACAATTTGCAGAAGCGTCGTGGGAGAATTGGATGAAGAGCTAGATTCCAGCCTCGACCTGTCAAAACTCAGGGCACATCCGCTTAAGGCTGTGATTCATTGATATATATAAACAAGACCCCAGCCTTCTGTAAACAATTATTTCTTTTCCGCATATAATCCTCAGTAATTACTATTTCATGCTGGATATATGATTATTAGACCATATGCTGTTTCAAAGATTTTTCGGTTGAGGCTATCTACATTTATGTTATCTTGCCTTTTTTTTCTCTTCACCATCATTTTCCCTTCGTCCGAAGTCATTAGCTACTGCATTATCTTAATGGCATCATATCAGTAGGGGATGATTATACATGTAGACATTCTAAATAATTTCTATGGGGTGAAGACTTGTACCTTTGAGACTTGAAGTTGACATTGAACAAGTGGTTGCCCCCCAAATGTGCTGCTTTTTTGCTTCAAAATCGTGCCACGACTCCTGAAAACGCAATCCTGTTGAGTGCTTGAATCTATTCCCTTTCACATGCTCGGTGGACCATTCACAGTTCTCAAGCCTCCAATCTTGGCGTAACCATGTGGGATGTGCACCGATTCAACCTTTGATTAAGGTTGATAGAGAATGGGGCTGCAATTTGCATTTCTAAAATATTTGTTCTAAGAGTCGAACAAAATCATATGTGATGCCCCATCAGCAATCTTTTACCAAATTAGCAGACCCATGTGATTGCCGCATTTGCACATGAATTGGTTCTCTCCAAGGTCTGAACAACTCCAAACTCTCCATCTTTTTCCTTGTCCGATTAAACCCCCCCACATTGGAATGGTCTCTCTCTCTCTCTCTCTCTCTCTCTCTCTCTCTCTTTCTTTCACTCATCCAATTAAAGATTTAACACAAATATATGATCTTTTTAGATATTCCGAATTCAATTGTCAACTGAGTAAATTTCCTCTTTTAAAGGAGGTCAAAATATACAGGAAAAACGAAATTAAAGAATACAATTATTATTATTATTTTTTTGGTGTGTGTGTGTTTTTGGTGTCACTTGCAGAATCATAATCATGATCACTTTCGACGACTCAAGTTGCACATGGTCAGGTCAACCTCTCCCGATCTCTATTTATAGTATACATGTCTGTGCTATCAATCAATCGGCCAAGGGAAAAGAGTCTCCAAAGTCCAAGCCAAATGCTTTCCAGGTCCATGGCCTCCCTTCTCGTCGTCGCTCTCCTGACGACGGGTCTCCTCCTACTCCCTCCATCACAGTCGAGGAACACCGAGAACTCCTCTGCCGCAGGTGGACCAGGAGGATCCGACAAGGCACAGGGGGGAGAGTACGCGAGCTTGGCCAGCAGGGGGGAGCAGCCGGCGCCCCCTTCCCCTACTGCTAACAGTGATGTTCCTGGTGGACCCTTTGGGTGAGGAGGCTGCAGTAATGCAGTCTCTTCTCTCGTGTGACAGTGCCCCCTTGTCAATGATCTCTCATCTCTGTCTGGCTTTGGTTAAAAGATTGTTGTTCAATCTGCACTTCATTACGAGTAATAGAAGTGTGTCTTTTAAGTGTATTGGGGCGGTTCCTAATTCGGACGGAAGTATGAATAAATTTTGATAAAAATGATGATTTTAAAAATCGAACTTGAGATTAAATAAAAGGACTCCCTCCCTCCGTATGTGTACCTGCTGCATATATATGTTCATAGGCTCCAGATAATATGAGATGGTAAGAGTAGTCATGGTGTTGTCGTCGTCTATGATAACGTTTCGATAAGATATTATGGAAAGGAAAATGTTGTCATAATATTTGCTTTATCCATTGAACATAAAATTATCGGCCTTTTTTTTTTGGGAAAGAAAATGAAAACATGAAGAAAAGAAACTAGTATATAAATATATATCTAAGGATTCAAATTATCGATCTCCACAGCTTAAACAAAATATCATTTGATTCATTTATGTGGGCGATATTCATTTTTTTTTAATTTAAGAAAGCAAGCATCAAATGTTTACTTTTTTCCTTCCAATAAGCATAAAATTATGGTGTCTTGAAAGATGGTTCTGGGAAACTAAGCCTGACATTAAGGGAAAAAGGTGGTGTGTACAAAGTTGCACACGAAAATTGAAAATGTTTGGATGTGATCTTAGGGTTTTGTTTGACAATATCAATAATAGCGTTTCAACTAGCGTTTAACGATTGAAACATTATTTTATCTATTTGGTTGCACACATAATCAAGTAAAGTTTAGCATTTTGAATGAAAAAAATTGAAAATCTACTTCGACTAACGTTTAGCTTTTAGCGTTTAGAGGTTCATATTTTTTCCGATTTTATCCTTATTCAAATGTATTATTTCTTTTTTAATTTATCTTATTATTTTTTAATTTTTATTTTATCACCATTCAACATTATTCCTTTTATATTCATATTTAATTAATTAGAAAATATTTATTTATTAACAATGGATATAAAAATTAATTTAATAATTAATATTTTTAGATCATGTATAAACTATATAAAATGTATTATAAAAATATTTTAATAAAAAAATTACTTGTAAAATTTTATTTTATTTCATTGAGATATTAATTATTTATTTATTAAATTTTAATAAAATTTGTATAGCGATTGAATTGAATAATATATTGTATGTCTAATTATGTCATTTTATATTCATCCGCTAATTTTATCGTTAAGTTTATCAAACGCTTATTTATTAATATATTAAATGATTCGTTAAACGCTAATAATCAACCACTATCTGCTCATCAAACCGCTATCTGCTCGTCAAATCGCTAATTATGCCAAATAGAGCCTAGGACCAATGTTATTAGAATCGGACTGGACCGGACGGTTCGACTGGTTCAACCACGAACTTGCACTTGATCCGATTTGGATTGACTCCAAAATCAGTGTGTGTGTGAAATCGGAAAACATCCGGTTGAATCGAAAAAACTGGCAAACTGGTGAGCCGGTAAAAAACCGGTTGAACTTAATTTTGGAAAAAAATCTAAGTTAAGATGGAAAGTAAGTTGAATGAAATGGAAAGAAAAATAAATAAATAAGGTATTAATGAAGGAATCGGGCTAGTCAGATCAACATTTAAAATGGAAATACAAAAATAAATGTATGGAAATAATTAATAGATAGAAAACAAATTTGGAGGTAGAAAAATAAATAAGGCGTAAATTAGGGAATGACACAAACATAAATATAGGAAGATAATTAATAGGTAGAAAAAATAAATTTGAAAGTGAAAATATAAATATAAAAAATCAATAATAATAAAATAATTGATTAAGTATTACGTATTTCAATATAATAAATAATTTGAAAAAGAAGCCTAATTCAATTATAAACATGAAAAGAAGGGAAATAAGAAATAATGGGAAAAATGAAAATAAACAAGAAAATAAATGTGGAAGGATATACAATTAGAAGAATAATTGAAAATAAAAAAGAGATGAAAAATAAAAGTGAATTAAATTTAAATAAAGTAATATAAAATCACTGATATTATATTAATAATATAAAATCAATAATAATCCATTAGATTTGGATAGTTTAACTTTATATAATATGTCAAAAATAATTTTATATTAATTTATTATTATTAGTAGTTTACTATAATAAAATATAATATATTAATTGTTATATTTATTCAAGATTAATATAAATATCATTATTTTAATAAAAAACCGATTCTTTACGGTTGAACTCGATTCAATCGGTCCAACCACGACCCAATTGAGACACCGATCGGGTGGCCGGTCCGGTTATAATAACATTGCTGGGACTAAATAAAATGAACCACACGTAGAAGCATTAAAGGACTAAAATGAACTTTACACAGTCCCCTTCATGGACTGCTACATCGAAGTTTAAAAACGTTACCTTGGCATATTAAGCTACATCATTTGCTCTTAGGCTATTCAGAGTCGATTCCTAGTACATGCAACATAAGATGAACATAAACTAAAGACGTCTTGAACAACATCGTTCACACACGAGACTCCTAGTACATGAACATAAGAGAAACGTAAACTAGTTGGACAGGGACAAAACATTTGACCTACGAGCAATCTTTGGCATGTATAAATTTAACTAGTCCATCATGAACAATGCCACCAATCATCTTCGGTTACATGCAAGTTTGATGTAGCAAAAATTCATCTCATTAGAGTATGTAAATCTCAAATTCATTTCTTAAAATTAAAATCAGTAAATGGCATGTCACGAATTTATATGCATTGGGTTGAATAAATAACCAATATCATTCCATTGTCAATACATAAGCTTGCAACATGAGGTTATTGCTTCATTATCATGGCATAGGTACATTTTATATGTTAACATATTTCATGATCAATGTCATGTGCTTCATGAGTTCGGTAGAGTTCACAAGCCAACATGTCCTTGACGTGATAATTTATATATCTTACATTACAAGAAAATCGTGGGAAAGATAAGGATCTTTCGCAATTTCGGACGACATTTGTGTCGAAAAGAAAATTCCTTCTGACATACCGACGCTAATTTATCGACGGCCATAGTCTTCAAAATTATCAACAAATTTTTCATCTGTCAAAAATTTTGAAGGACAAAGCTTTTGAAAATTAAATTAATAATAAAATTATATATAATATACTATAAACATATGTCTACTATTTTATTATTAATATCTCTGGCGGTCCTGTCCTTCAAAATTATCGACAAATTTTTCATCCGTCGATAATTTCGACGGACAAGACCGTCAGTAATTAAATTAATAATAAATTATATATAATATAACATAAGCATATGTTTAATATTTTATTATTAACATTTTTTACAGTCTTGTCCTTCAAAATTATCGACGGATTTTTCATCAATCGATAATTTCAAAGGATAGGACCATCGATAATTAAATTATAATAAAATTATATATAATATAAGCATATCTTTAATATTTTATTTTTAATGTTTTTGACAGTCTCGTCCTTCGAAATTACCAACAAATTTTTCATCTATCGGTAATTCCGACGGACACTACCGTCGAAAACTCTAATTTCGTTTATGCCTAAATTTCCCATCTCATTTTCTCTCTCACTATATTTCTCATTATCCCCTCTCTCGCGCTCTCTTTCATTCTCCCCTTTCTCTTTCTTTCCATCTCTCCGTCTCTCCCCTCTCTGCTTCTCACAATCACGGCTTCGATGACTGTCGTCCTCTCCCTCTCTTGACTCTGGCAACTCTAGCTCTGGCCGCCCTCTTCTTCTCCATCTCCTTCTCTCACGATTCCGGCCAAAGGCAGTCAGATCGGCTGCCTGTGGGTCATATCTGGCCACAGGCGGGTAGATCTAGCCAACCGCGGCCAATCCGACTAGCTGCAGGCGGGCGGATCTAGGCAGCCGCGGCTGATCCAGCCAACCGCAGCCCAGATCTGATCAGGCCTGCAGGAGGACAGATCTTTCCATCCACGGCCGAACTGGCTGGCCACGGGTGATCGGATTTGGTTGTCTGCAGTCGTGAGCGATTCAGCCACAAGTGGTTTAATTTTTTATAGTTTAAAGAAATTTTTCGATGGACGAAAAAAGTAGATAACTGTCAGAGGTTCCAACGGGAATTACCCATCGGAGTTTTCGACGAGAGACTTCCAGTTGGAAGTTCCGATGGGTATCTCTCATGGAAATCTCCAACATGCATCCCCTGTCGAAAATATCCATTGGAACTACCGACGATTTTAATCGTCAGAAGTTTTTATGGATCAAGTTTTTCCTCGAAAACTTTTTGCGATGACGAGTTTTCGAATGGTTTATTTCCCTTGGAAAAGCCATTGAAAAATGACATTTTCGATGGATTTTTGGGATTTGTGGCAGATATGGCAGTAGGAAATTCAATTTTTTTCTTGTAGTGTTACTATAAGATATGTTTTAATTTCATAATTGAATAACTTAATTGGCATCATAAGTCATCATCATATCCTTCTCTTCAAAAGGTCATACCTAACTTTTGTTGAAACAAGCCATCTTAGCTACTATCAGATACTTGTCAAATTTTGTCAGATCCAGTTATTATTCTCCACGTACGACCCCGATGTGCATTCACATCTTGAATTCTTGATGTGCCAATTCAAAAGCTTCAATTTGTCGTCATCCAGTTTATGGTACAACTATATTTTCCATCTTTTAAGCCTACTTACAACTATCACGTATATCATCTCTAGGTTATTGGATTTGCATCATAAAAATAAGAAACAAGCATCAATATATACATCTCAAATTAACATAAAGTTTTTCGATGAAAATAGCATATAACATGCATTATTATCATTTGATCCTCTTATTAGATTGGCAATTTGGTAATCCGGCACAATGGGTGTGTGATCGGCCATCTAAACAATCATGATAGTCATTTGATCCTCAGTCAATGTCATAAACATGGATTTGGCATTTGATATGCCATTTTTTGTGATCGTCCAAATCTAATCAGTTGGTGTGCTGGTTTTTAGGTCTTGAAGTTTTGGACAATCAATTCGAATGAGTGAACAACCGAAATTGCTCGAACTTGAATGTGCATACATTCTATTTTAGGTTGATCGACCAATTATTACAGGTGATCATCCGATCTATTTGTGGGTTTCATTCATAGGAGTTTTAAACTAGATTTCAATACATTATCATGCTAATAATCTATACAATACAATGATATATCTTGTTAGGAATATAACATACTAGGGGGTTTCATAAGAATTACATAACATTTTCTTTGGTTCATGGTACATTCATGCATTCTAACTATAAATATATAAACAGACGTTAGAACCTAGGATATACATGTTCATAATTCTACATTGGTACAACACTACAAGAAATCTATTGAATAGTCACGCATATTAGTGACGCAAATGATGTGATGCTAAATCAACGCCAATAGAGTCCAAATAGTGACGTCATTGGATCGAAGAGAACACAATGCTAGTTGTCTCTCAATAGTCACTAATTAGCATTGCATTTGCGTTACCACAACTCGACACTAAAGTTAGTGCCTTCTCAGTGTTACATTGTCATTAATATATGCGTGCCAGAAAAGGCAATGCGCGGTAAGCTATAGTACTACATTGGCATCGACACCTTGCGATATGGCCCTATCGCACTGCGCGATAGTAGCGTCAACTACTCGTCTACCCGTGACACTATTGTGGGGCTAATGAGTCGCTATTTTGATTGTGTCACTATTGCGATGCTGATGTGGTGCAAACTTAATACAAGTATTAGTTATTAATTATAAATTGATTGAACGCACATAAATCACAACAACAACTCCAAATCAACTGGGTATGATATGAAATTGGCGCTATAATAGCGTTGCATTTTTGCGCCATTTTCTCGTCTAAATAGCTTCGCCCATTAGTGCTGCCTTGGAGTCAAGTTAGCATCACAGACGACAACAAAGAAACAGTGATAATAATAGCATTCACGTCACATTGACATCAACATAGCATCATCGCTTAGTATCACATTGGCACAACAGGATCATTAGCACCGCATTTGTGTCTACGCAGCGATGCCAATGACCTTTTTGCATCTCACTAGCGCTGACAGTTGTTCATGTTGGCACAATGACGATGCTATCAGCTACGACACGTCGACATCTCATGCGCTAATACGTGGTTATTTCATTTAGGCACGATTTAACGCCATTTTAAATGCGCATGCTAGAGTCCCTAATATGCAAATTTCTTGTAGTGGAAGACCAATTTAAGGATCCCTTTTACATATGTCTTTGCCTTCTTGTCCTTTCTTCTTTTCTTTTTTTTTTTATCAACTTCTCCAGCATCAAGTCAGCTCCCTCACTCAATGTCTTGCTGCAATGCTCCTTCATATCTTGCTGCAATAGGTGAAGAGGATCTGGACTTAGTTTGTCATGACCGAATATTCTGCAAGAAAAGCCAAAGAGAAACATAAACGTTGTTGGAGGTATTTATAGTGGAGGGTGATTGGGAGTGGTGGTCTTTATAGTGGAGGGTGATGGGAATGGACTATGGTGGAGGCTTCTAGATGGGTGAATGAGCCCTACCCACTTACGTTTATGTAATTTTTTTTTCTTTCAAGTGTTATGTACAATTCATATATATGATGTAGTTGAACATAATGGCAATTGGATGGATGGATCCGTTCAGTAAAATCCGATAGATTAAATTTTTTTCTATTAAAATAATATTGTTTTATTACTTCAAAAATTATATAACAAATAAAAACATAAAAGGTAAAAAGCAATTAAATAAAAGTATATTAATCATCATTTAAAACTAATCAAACATTAATAAAATATTCTTATACTGTAGTATATATTTTTATAATAAATTAAATTTTACCAACTTTTTATTTAAAATTTTTTCATGAATAATTTTATCTTTTGTTTAATTTTTTATTTCTATCTTCCCATATTTTACCTTGCAAACTCAATTTTACTTTTCTCCTTATTATTTTCCATCCATCCTATAAAATCTACTTTATCACTTATTTTCTATTTCGTTATATTTTTAATATATATTATTTGTAATTATTTAAATTTTATCATCTTCTTATTTAAAATTTCATGAACAATTTCTCTTTTGTTTAGATTTTACTCTATTACTATCTTCACAAATTTTAGTTGTCAAAATTACCTTTCTTATAATATATTTTATTACTTTATTTTCTTTCCTTCCTATTTTCCCGCAAATTTACTTTTCGCCTTATCATTTTCCATCCATCCTATAAAATCTACTTTATTACTTATTTTCTATTTCCTTATATTTTTAATATATATCATTTGTAATTATTTAAAATTTATCATCTTCTTATTTAAAATTTTATGAACACTTTCCCTTTTGTTTAAATTTTACTATATTAGTATCTTCCCAAAATTTAGTTGTCAAATTCAAATTTACTTTTCTTATAATATATTTTATTACTTTATTTGTTTCCTTCCTTTTTTTCCCACCTTCTCACTAAAATATACTTTCTGTAATTCAGTACTTTTTTATATTTTTAGAAAAAAATCAAAGTGAATTGATTTTTCAAATCTGGTTTTGATTAGCTCCAACTTATTCAATCCATTTTTTTGTGAAAAAAAGTTTTTTTTTTCCAATCCAGGCCATCCGGTATTTAGAACATTGAAGATATCGATTGTGATCCGATCCAGTCTGATTTTAAAATATTAAAAATAACATACCGACAAGTGACAGGGACAGAATCCTACTAATCAATTGTGTCATTTTTTTATTTTTATTTTTCACTATTTCCTGTCATTAGTATCTCTGTTTAACTAATATCAGCGTGCGTCATTGACTGTCAAGGTATATGCTTCATAATGTGCTTATTGTATAAACAATATGTTACGAAAGGAGGAAGAGAGGGTCGCACGAAATATAGAAGAACGCGAAGAGAAAAAATAGCGGCGGCTCTTTATTATGAAATAACGACGATTAGAAGGATGGGTTTCTGTTTAGACCCTTAGAGAGTTTATATAGACACTCTCTTTGACAGATGATAGGAATTACATACGGACTGAGACTCTAAATAAATCCCCTGAAAATATGACACCTATCTCGTGATAAGGAAATAAATCAAACTGGGTTCAGTTTCAAGGCATTATTAACAAATCTCCACCTTAACTTGAATCATCTTCAGAGCACAAAATACCACGCCGCCGCTAATCCCACCTTGGAGCTATTACCAAGTGTTAATATTAAGCAAGTCCAAGCAATGCTGGAACTTGCCATGAGGAACAGATTTGATGAACATATCAGCTGGATTGTCTTCAGTGCCAATTTTCTTCACCTTAATCCTCTTCTCAGTGCGGATGAAATGATATCTGACATCAATGCGTTTGGTTCTTTCATGATGTACTTGATCATTGGTTAAACATAGTGCACTATAACTTGCTCCTGATGTAATTCGAAATCTCCAACTAAGCCTTTTAACCAGATGTCTTCCTTGGCAGCTTCTGTCAATGCCATGTATTCAGCCTTTGTGGTGGATAATGTAACTGATGACTGAAGTGTAACCTTCCAACTAATAATTGAACTGCTCAAAGTGAAGACATAGTCTGTCATAGATCGTCTTCCATCAACATCTTCAGCATAATCTGAATATAAGTACCCTTTAATCAAACACTCTTTATCACTTCTGTAGATGAGGCCAATATCAGATGTTCCTCTCAGATATCGAAAAATTTGCTTCACTGCTTGCCAGTGCTCCTTCCGTGGATCGCTCATGAATCCGCTGACAACACTGACTGCATGAGTAATGTCCGGTCTTGTGCAAACCATGACATACATCAGACTTCCAACTACACTAGCATATGGAACCCGAGACATGTACTCCTTCTCTGCTTTTGATTTTGGTGCGAACGCAACAGAAAGATGAATATTTGTAGCTGATGGAGTATTCAAAGGCTTCGCTCCTGACATTCCAAATCTGGATAAAATCTTCTCAATATAACTTTTCTGAGATAAGAAGAGTTTATTCTGTGCGCGATCCCTTAGAATTTCCATCTCCAGAATCTTCTGTGCTGCACCAAGATCTTTCATGTCGAATTCTGCACTGAGGAGCTTCTTCAGATTCTGAATGTCTGTCATGTTTCTGACAGCAATAATAATATCATCGACATACAAGAGCAAATAAATGGTGGAGCCATTCTTCACCTTCTTATGGTATACACAACAATCATAGGGAATTCGACTGAATCCCTTAATGATCATGAAACTGTCGAACATCTTGTACCATTGTTTGGGAGACTGCTTCAAACCATACAGAGATTTCTTCAGACTGCAAATTTGATTCTCCTTTCCTGGAATGAAAAATTCCTCTGGTTGGCTCATAAGAATGTCTTCTTCAAGTTCTCCATGAAGGAAAGCAGTTTTCACATCTAATTGCTCGAGCTCTAGATTCTGATGTGCTACAAGAGCAAGTAGCACCCTGATAGAAGTATGTCTGACAACACGTGAGAATATCTCATTGTAGTCCACACCTTCTTTCTAACTATAACCTTTAGCAACCAGCCGTGCTTTGTATCTTGTGCCTTCAACTCCTGGAATTTCAGTTTTCTTCTTGAAGATCCACTTATAGCCAACAACCTTTCTGCCTTTAGGCAGCTTGACCAGCTCCCATGTCTCATTTTTGTGAAGAGATTCAATCTCCTCACCCATAGCAGCGATCCACTGTTCAGATTCGGCACATGTGATGGCATCCCTATAAGAGGACGACTCTAGGGACTTCACCTCTTCAGCTACCTGTAGTACATAAGCAACCATGTCCTCGAAATCATATCGTTTAGGAGGACCCACTTCTCTACGAGGACGTCTAGCAGCAATTGACTCCTCTTCATGTTGCTCATCAGATTCTTCATCTTCTGGTTCTGCTTCTTGATGTGATCCTTCAGCATCATCCTCAGTTGGAGTGATTTCAATCGACTGAATCCCTTACTGATCATGAAGCTGTCGAACATCTTGTACCATTGTTTGGGAGCCTGCTTCAAACCATACAGAGATTTCTTCAGACTGCAAACTTGATTCTCCTTTCCTGGAATGAAAAATCCCTCTGGTTGGCTCATAAGAATGTCTTCTTCAAGTTCTCCATGAAGGAAAGCAGTTTTCACATCTAGTTGCTCGAGCTCTAGATTCTAATGTGCTACAAGAGCAAGTAGCACCCTGATAGAAGTATGTCTGACAACAGGTGAGAATATCTCATTGTAGTCCACACCTTCTTTCTGACTATAACCTTTAGCAACCAGCCGTGCTTTGTATCTTATGCCTTCAACTCCTGGAATTTCAGTTTTCTTCTTGAAGATCCACTTATAGCCAACAATCTTTCTGCCTTTAGGCAGCTTGACCAGCTCCCATGTTCATTTTTGTGAAGAGATTCAATCTCCTCACCCATAGCAGCGATCCACTGTTCAGATTCGGCACATGTGATGGCATTCCTATAAGAGGACGGCTCTAGGGACTCCACCTCTTCAGCTACCTGTAGTGCATAAGCAACCATGTCCTCGAAATCATATCGTTTAGGAGGACCCACTTCTCTACGAGGACGTCTAGCAGCAATTGACTCCTCTTCATGTTGATCATCAGATTCTTCATCTTCTGGTTCTGCTTTTTGATGTGATCCTTCAGCATCATCCTCAGTTGGAGTGATTTCAACCTCCACCTATTTACGTGCACTCTTTTCAGCCTCCACCTTCAACTGAAGCATTGATGCTTTATCAAAGGTCACGCTTCTGCTATGGATGACTTTGTGTTCTGAAGGAGACCAGATTTTATAGCCCTTCACTCCTGCGCCATATCCCATGTACATTCCCTCTTTGACCCTTGGCTTCAACTTTTCTTCACTAACGTGATAGTATGTTGGACAACAAAAAACTTTTAGACTAGTATAATCAGTACATCAGTTGGAGTCTTGAGATCAATTGCAGTCGCCGGACTTCGATTCACCAAGTAGCAAGTTATGTTAACAGCTTCAGCCCAGAATGTCCTATTAAGGCCAGCGTTAGAGAGCATGCACCTTGCCCTCTCCAGAAGTGTCATGTTCATTCGTTCTACAACTCCATTCTGCTGTGGAGTATCCCTGACTGTGCGATGTCTGACAATGCCTTCATCTTTGCAGAACTGGTCGAATTCAGCAGAACAAAATTCCAAACCATTGTCAGTGCGAAGATGCTTCAATTTCTTTGATGTCTGATTTTCCACCAGAACCTTCCACTGCTTGAAGGCCTTGAATGACTCACTCTTGTGTTTTATCATGAATACCCAAGTCATCCTCGAGTAGTTATCAATCACAGATAGAAAGTACATCGCACCTCCTAATGATGGAACACGAGAGGGACCCCAACAATCAGCATGGATATAGTCAAGTGTCGCCTTCGTCCTGTGCACTGCTTTGCCAAACTGAGACCTTCATTGTTTGTCAAACACACAGTGATTGCAGAAGTTTATTTCAGATACTTTTTGTCTCTCAGAAGATCTCATTTGCTGAGAATATTCATCCCGTTCTGACTCATATGCTTAAGCCGCATGTGCCACAGTCTAGACCTTTCTGATTCGGATGAACTAGCCATCGCAGCAACGTCAGAGACTGTCTTGCCTTGCAATATATACAAGAACTTCTGTCTGACTCCCTTCAGAACCGCAACATCACCTTTCATGACCATGAGGATGCCTCCAGCAGCATTGATCTGACACCCTTTAAAGTCGAGGACTCCAAGTGATATCAAATTCTTCTTCAGTTGCGAAACATGACGAACATCTGTCAGCGTCCTCACAAGATTGTCATGAGTCCTGATCTGCACAGAGCCGATCTCAACTATCTGACAGGCTGCATCGTTGCCCATGATGACGTTTCCACCATCAATCTTTTGATAAGTTGAGAACTACTCTTTATTCGAAGTCATATAATAGGAACACCCCGAATCCAGAACCCAACTATCCTCTAGACATCATTGATCAAAAGCAGCCAAAACTAAATCATCTTCGGAATTCCCTGTTTCATGAGCCATCGCAACGACTGAGGCCTTCTTCTTCTTCAGACAATCTTTCTTCCAATGACCTGCTTCCTTGCAGTAATTACAGATGTCCTTCGCAGTGATTTTCTTCTTCTTGGACTTGGATTTCTTCGAATTCGAGTACTGTCCCTTCTCCACGGTTGAAATCAAACCCGCGGCCTGAGTCTCTACAGAATTTCCAGATGCTTTATGCCGAAGTTTACGAATATAGAGACTCGATCTTACTTCTTCCAGACTTATAGTTTTCTTTCCGATAATCATAGACTGAACGAAATTCTCATATGATGGAGGAAGCAAAACTAACAGAATTAGGACAACATCTTCATCCTCGATCTTAACATCGATATTTCTGAGTTCCATCAACAAAGAATTTAACTGATCAAGATGTTCCTTCAGAGGGGTACCTTCTTGCATGCGGACAGAGAACAGACGTTGCTTCAACAACAACTTGTTGATGAGAGACTTCATCATATACAGACTCTCGAGTCTCAACCACAGACCGGCTGCCTATTCTTCATCTATGACCTCGATTATCACCTCATCCGTAAGACACAACAGAATCATCGAGTACGCCTTCTCCTCTTGTGCCGTCAAAGTTGCGAGGTCGATTTTCTTTTCTTTGCCCTTCGAGTCCTCCTCCTTTGGTTTGTTCTTCGACACGTTTGAGAGCGACGCCCAGACTCCTTGTTGCTTCAGAAGCGCCCGCATCTTGATCTGCCACAACTCAAAACTGTTCCTGCCGTTAAACTTTTTCACGTTCACATTGTGCGACGTCATCTCTCTGCTTGATCGAGAATTGTTGACGAACCCTAAAGCTCTGATACCAGTTTGTTATGAAAAGAGGGAGAGAGGGGTCGCACGAAACACATAAGAACGCGAAGAGGAAAAACAGCGGCGGCTCTTTGTTATGAAATAACGACGATTACAAGAATGAGTTTTTGTCTAGACCCCTAGAGAGTTTATATAGGTACTCCCTTTGATAGATGATAGGAATTACATACGGATTGAGACTCTAAATAAATTTCCTGAAAATATGACACCTATCTTTTGGTAAGGAAATAAATTAAATCCGAATCACATACAGAATAGACCTAAAAAAATTTCACAAGATAAAATTCAACGAGACCCCCGTAAGAAAATTCTACTGAAACGCCTGACTATGTAAGGGGACCAACTGAGTTCATATTCAAGGCATTATTAACACAATAGATAATAGCTACAGTTGATAGACTAATGGTCTTCTTGTTGCAAGATAAAAACTATGTAAAAAAAAATATAATAAATTGACATTATGGTGACTGAGGGTTCACATGTTCCAGTCATGGAATCTGACCCGTGCCAAGAACGCTACATACATACATAAATACACGTGTGCACTTAAGGTTGTTCTTGTCCTTCACAGTTTTACTGGCAAATGAAACTCATTTGTTAAATGCTTAGTTTTGTCGTGTCATACTAAAGATTACTATGTCATAAGTCGTTAGAACCACGGGGCAGTAGAAAATAAATACAAGAATAGTTTTCTTTTTTTATGCTTTTTTCCGGTTTAAGGAGGCTAAAGTAAAGATTAAAAATGAAAAGACACATCAATAAGATCTCATTGATTAACTTGATCTCGAATTGGAGGAGAGTGAACTTTTTAAGGGCTATATTAAACTAAAGACAGGATGGAAAGGGAAATTATGTATATAACCGACTTTGAGTTTTGGTATAGAAAGCTGTAAAGGTATGCAACATTGAAGTCTAGATTGCAAATGACCTGCCTATCATGATCCAAAATTCTATATGAACTTTGGAAGAAAACAAGGGGAAAAAGTATCAAATGCAACTAGCTATACAGAATAACCCTGGGTTATCCAACATGTCACAACACCATCTTTCCCATTTGAGTTGTTACATCATCACCTAATTCACATTCCAGCTTTCCCAAGTCATTTTCCAAAACTTCTACAGCACCAAACAGATTAGGCCAGCCTCCGAGTCTCTTGACCTCATTGCATATGTCGCCATTCCGATAACAAATTGTCTTGGCAATCAACTTTATCTGAGAAATCTCTTGCGGTGGATAGACACAAGCTCCTAACTCACTGACTTGGGATCCCAGGAGTTTTTCCAAGGGGTCAATATATTCCTGTGTCACAGCTTTTTTGTTGGAGCTCTTAAGCAAGCCCGTAATAAATTGGATCAGCTCCTTTATGACAGTAAGGGTGTCAGCCACCACACTGATGGCTAACTGGGCAATGTGCATCTCTTCAGGTGAAAGATCATCACCAAGTTGATCATTAAGGTCGATCTCTTCTTCAGACACGGATTCTTCCATAGACACCACACTTGCCAAGTCAAAAAAGGCAGCAGACCTTATTTCTCCCATCTCGCGAAGAACATCTTTCACAGAGATGGCCACCTGAGTCATGGCACGTTTAATTGCAGTGTAGTTGTTTGTTGGCACCTTCTTGAGAGCATCACATGCTTCCCAAACTGATCCAGCAAGCCGTGGGATCAACAGTTTTTTGTTTGAATTCTGTGACTGCAAAATTTTGAAAAGAACAACAATGCATTAGACTGAACTGGGTTTCAACTCAGAAATCATATCACTTGGAAATATCCATATTCTTTTCTTAAAATGCAAATTAACACAGGCTCATTCGAAACGTGTATATCTTGGACTAATCTAATTTCTGTAGCACACACTAACTTGCACCGTGGATATAATCTGGTTATGCTATGAAATGAAAAGAAAACAATGAATCAAGTCATAGTAAAACTTTCTATGTATCTGAAATTCCAAAATCTAAGATTGAATACATATCAGGATGCATTACCATAGGAGGAGATGCATTCCTTTAACAATGAAATACTGGAACTCAGAACCTGCTTTGCAGATGCATGGATACTTGCAAGGAGGGTTGTACCAGAACCAACTGTGCTCCCATGACAAAGTAAAATGAATCCATGAAGTGTATTGAAGAACGACCCCAGGTTCTCCTCTAATGCCTTCAGTTCAGGTGTTTCTCCACTCCAAAGCATTCCAGCTTCATGTTAAAAAGAGCTCAGTAAAAATTGAACTGATTATAAAATAAAGCTCATGACCATATAAATTCTTGACATGGTAATACTATAAACTATAAATGGTTGCAGACTATGTTTTTCCATCTCTGAATGGCTTACAAGTATGATTCAAAAGTGTTGATGGAGAAAACTAAGCTTAAGCAAACTAAAATATAGGAAAGAAAGTGTATTTGTTAAATTTATCATTTGAAGTGGCAGATCTGAGGTGACGACTTTAAACAAAAAAAGACTGAAGCAATGAATGTGAGGCAGTAGTATTGACGGATCTAAGAAAATGAATAAGTGTGGAGGATATCAAAATCTGCAGTTACAAGCAAGATCAAGATCATGTGGCACTTATTAGATGGTGGGCTGAAACACTAATTTTAATCCACTGCTTCTTATAATCTGTCCATTATTTGAGATGTGCCAAAATGCCCAAAGGCATGATGAATAGAAAATTTCCTCAAACCAAACCATCATGCACATCTACATAAACTGGTATCCTAAAACAATAGGCGCTTTAATTTATATCCAAACAAAATCAACAACTTCAACATTTCTAGTGAGATCATCCACATGAATGGACTCTGAAAAGTATACATCAAATCCACAAATAAAACAATTTCTTCCCTTAACTCCTTAGTAGCAGCGAAATATTCTAACCCAAATTACATAAAAATAACACAAGTTTAATCTATATTACCACTTGATACACAATTCATAATTTGATTCATTTATACACCATTGCTATTCATTTGCTGCTAAATTGTCCTCTAAAATGAACACCCTTGCAGAAAGTCGACGAATGCTTAACGGATGGAGTGGAGTAGGTCGGACACCATGCACCAGTACCTGCATCAATGGAAGATTATTTGCTTCAGTATAAAGGAAAGGTCATCAAACCAGCAGCAAACATCGACCAAATTCGGAGGACCAGCTCCTCAAACCACGTCGCGTAAGGAAACTTCCTCAGCCTGAAGGAGGGGGACCACTGTCATAGCAAGGGGACCGGCAACTACAGGAGGAGGACGGAAGGAGGGAAGCTATGAGGGAAGCTTATAAAAGGAAGTTTGGAGCAACTGGAGAGGGGGAGATTCCATCATCGGGTCTAGGAGATATTTTCTTGGAGAGGAAGTATTTTGAAAAGGGGAGAGAGTCGAAAGTTTTGGAAAAAAGTAACGTCCCGCTTAACTATGATATTAAGGAGAACTGCAACTAACCGGCTAGCTGAGGCCGGGAGGTGTATAATGCTTTGTGGATTCATGTTTTATGTCCTTGCTTCACATTGCTATTTTTATTGATAGAATTGAATGTCGAGCTTTACCTCCGTTTTAATGATATACATATTTGGTTTATATTATATTGTGAATCTTTGACTTCCTATAGCTATGTTTGGATTTCTTTTGAATCACTTGCCATGTCCCCGAGAGGGCTGTTCATATGCTCTGCGCGGTCGAACACAGAGACATCGAGCGCCGGCAAAGTGATTCTCTGTATAATTTTTGTGTTGTACCGGCAATGGCCATTGTCTGTCATTCAGTTTAGACATCACACATTTCTAAACTCGAAGCCCGAGAGGGATGTGCGTACTCTGAAGCTCCGGTAATATATCACCATTTAGATGGATTTGAAGTGTGTGCATGGTTCTCTTCATTTTCTGTCTTGCTTTGCCATTGCCACTTTTGATTCCCTTCGATTCTAAGAGTCTCTGCCCGAGAGGGAAGATCTTATTCCTCCTTCATCATTGGTGACCCGAGAGGGCACACGATGACCAAGTTACGTCTATAAGACTCTTAGCAATCCTATGCTTATTTTCAAATAAGCTCTTCTCTTAAATCATCTAAACACTTTTCACGAAATCCTAGTTCCATGCGTTCCACGCAGGAGGGTTATCCTTACTACTCTGAGATACATTCAGGCCAACCGTAGTTGTCTATGTTCTCAGCTTATCTCTTTAAGGACGCTAGATACTGGGATCTCGTAAAGGCTCATCTCAATCCGAAAACAAAAAAAAAAATATTGGATTACTTGTATTGCTTTCTTTCACTATTATTTTACCGCAATACCTCTCTCTTGGTTTTCAGTATAGTTAGATACTGAGTTAATTTCGAGGCGCTTTCTTAAAGATTTCATAAAGTTGTTCCCCGTGGATCGAACCTCAAGCACTACAATGATGCTCCGTATACTTACGCATCGCACTTCAATAGTGTAAAGAAATTATAAATTTTAAGACTTCATTCGTCATTTTTTTCTATGTTTAAGAGTGATACGCTAGTGTAAGGGACATATATACGTCTCAAGGCCTCTTGCCTCTCATACGTGTCCTTTTTACATTAAGCGCTTTATGCAAGTCAACTATGTGACCAGTTGGTCATGATTATGACCTTGCTTATCACAATGAGTATACTAGTGTACTTAATTATATTAGTAATGATATAAATTGTAACTATGATGTTGTTGTTTCTTCATGATCATGAAACACCCATGTCATGTGTAATACCTATATGATAGGCATTATGGTTCCCTATTTTAATAATTAATGTACTAATTAAATATGCTTTGTTATGCTCCATATTGCTTGTGCAAGACAAGATAATTATATTAATTAAGATAAAATATGAAATATTACAAGACATCATGCTCATGGATTGATAAGGAAGATTGAAAGTGTTAGAACAAAAATTAAAGATACAGGTGGGTATGTCGCAACGCCCAGACGTCCAAGAAAAAAAGAGAAAAGAAAATAAAGTTTGAAACTGAAAGACAAGAAAAAGAAGAGAGAGAGAAAAGATAAAAAGGAATTAAATTAAAAAATCAAGATATAAGAAGGAAACCAAAATATGACTTCAAAAATCATATCTCCTCTCTCTTATAAATATGGGTCAAACTATAGCCGGCCCTAATTTTCGGTGCCTTTTCCCTCTTGTTCTATCTATCCACGAATTTGGTCACCCTACACCTATAGGAGACTAACCAGAGGACGAGCACGACACACAGGAACAACTGAGGATGACAAGAGGAAGAGGATGAGGAAGAAAAAGAAGAAAAGGAAGAGGAAAATGTGAGGTTTCAATAGAAACTTCACAAGATATGGAACTAGGGTAGATTCATCATAGAATCTTGATTTTAGAATTAAAGCATGCTCTAGTTAATCCCTAGTAATAGTACCATGATTTACAATGATGCATGATGTCGGCCATCACTGGAAAGACGATTGGAAAATACCCATTTCCGTCACGCCGTTTTGGCTCGAGTTGTCTACAACCCGGCTTGGGCAGGTCCACACCCAGACCGAGTTCACCGGAACTCGGCCTGGGTTCTCCATCGTTGAGTTTTTCGAACTCTGCGATCATGATGAACCCGGCCAGGGTCGATGACAACCTGACGGGCTACTCCACGATGAAGTCGCGTCGACCATGAGCTTCGCCCAAGCGGTCGACTGAACTCGGCTCGAGTTTAGGCATAATTTTACTAGGAATTCGTCTGATGAGCTTGGCCCGGGTTTCATTCATGCTCGGCAAGGATTTTGACTCTATGATGTCGATTCTTATGATCTTTTGACCCTTAATTTATGTGTTTAATCCTGGTCTAAGTCATGATGATTATGTTGTTTATGCCTTTACTAATAATGATGTCCAACATGACCTATGAACTTAGGACTTCCCTTAGGATGACTTAATATATATCCAATCATACACGTGATTATACTGATTCATGTCTATCTACCTTATGATGATGATTATGATGTTCATGCACCTCTAGTTACTCTCCATGATTCTATTTGTAGTGTTGATCAAACCTTATGTGATTATGATGATTGAGACCCTTGATTATTATTATCATTTGACCATCCTCTGAATCCTAATCAAGATAAATTTAAAAATGCAAGATAAAAGATGAAAATATTAAATGGAGAGCTCTTATGATGATGAACTGGCGACAACCAGATATGGGCTGACTCTTGTAAGTTATGGGTTGGCTTTACCAGTTGTGATAATAGTGGCGGGTTGAGGCAGGTCTCCCCATGGACTGAAATATACCCCACTATAAGTCAAAGATGAATAATAAGATAATGATGAAGAAGCATATTAACAGTGAAATCTTATGATTATTGGCTCTTGTCACTCTTATGACGATTCTTTCTATGATCTCATAATTTATTATTAAAATACTTTAACAAAGATGATTCAATTCATGATTATCTATGTTCGATTTCTCATGATTTTTTATATGATGATGACCTCATAATCATGATGATCGACACTTGTCATTTTACGATGATTTATTATGATCTATTTTGATCCTTGATCTTATGATCTCAAGAAGATGATATCTTGATTTATAAATTTTTTATGATCTTAGTGATCTCATATTCATATGCCACGTTATACGATTTCTTTTACTCATATCATGATGATGCCTATTTTCTTTCTATATGATGATTATGTTCGTATGATTCTTGTCTAGTATCATGATTTTATTATTGGTTTTACTTTACTTTCATACTGAGTTGCAAAACTCATAGGGAGAATTTTCTCCTGCATTTTCATACGTGCAGGACCAGATCTTAATGATGATAGTGGCCAATAGTGACAGATCAAGCTCGTGGTGGCAGTACATGATTGTCCTGACTTTTTTTTGTTTATGTTTTAGTTCTCTTATCTTATTATCGGGATGATGTATTAGATGAGTTTTCTCAAGACTCATATGATTATTCTTTTATTAGTCTTCCGCATATTTCATTATGATGTAATCCGCATATTATCACGTATTCACGATGTCTCTCTTCTGCCTATGATGTTATTTTTAGTTGATCTGTTAAAGTCTTCTTTTTTGTCAATATGATGTACACGTAAGGATGAACCGTAGTATTCTCGAACGTATTCTGCCACGTGGCGGGGTGTGATTTGGGGTTACAGTAAGGTATCAGAGCCTAATATTAGGGCATTCTTATGTCATATTGTCTTTGTGATCCTATGACGTCATGGTCCTGTGAAAAGTGCCACGAGCAGTCATCGTGCCACCTAATGTAAATCCAAGTAAATTATGTCTTCTACTCATAAATTAAATGATTATGACGACAACATTAACCCATGATATTTGATTATGCTAATATAGGATTTTCTTGGTCCTTAGAATTCTTTTCTAAATGATTCAAATTTATGATGATGTACTCTATGAATGTAGAATGATCCTAGGATGTGACAATTAACATTGCCAACATTTATTTTTCCATATTATATCTTTATATCTTTTTCATGTCACACTTTAATTGTCCATCATGCTAAGATGTTGAAGTACCGATCCAATAAAGATTTGATCAAATATCTATTATTGATCTCATATGTGACCTCATCTATACCATTGACCATGTTATCAAGGACCGAATCTTTCATGATGATTTTTTAAAAAAAAGTCACATCAAACATAGGTATAGATCGATCTTACAAAGATGATGATTGGCATGATTCCATTATCAATCATATCAAATCATATGATGATGTCATTATCTATAATGATGGACAACACTCTTAGTGAGCTGACTGATTCTTGCACAACAAAGGCTACATAGGCTATTCGATCAGGATAATGATCTTATGAAAATAATTCCACACCATGAAGTACACCCTAGAGGTACCAACGATGATTGACCATAAGTTCTTTCTTTATATCTATTAGGAATTCATTAGGAGGATTATGATGTGATTCTCAATATTAATTGATTTTCCTCCCATAGTGTAGAAATATCATGCAAGAAGAAGATAGTTATTGATAGCTAGGTGAACCAAAAGCTTTAATTAAAGTTTGAGCGTCATATCGACCTTCCAAACATGACCTTGATTTTGAAGACCTCTTAGAGAATGATACTAGTATGAATGTATGTTGTGAAGAAGAAAAAAATGAGAACTTTAAGACAAGGGATTTATTAGACTAAGTGTTTCACCTTTTGATCACTAGCTGATCATACTAAATTTCTACTCATTTTTCATCTGAATTCATGTGCATATAAGCCTTGAAATGTTTATATTTGGATAACTATGCTTAATATACATGCATTGATCTTCTCAGCATAATGATATCTTACATTGGCACATTTGAGTTGGATGATATACTGATTTAATTCTTATTTATCTAATTTCTATTGGAAAGTTTTGATGCTTGCTGTTCTTATTATTCCAGTCTCCAAATCAAGGATAAAAGACACACATCTTTGCTGGAAAAGAAGGGGGACCACAAGTGTGCAGACTACCAAAAAGCAAGAAAAGGAATCTTTTTGAAAAGAAGAGGAGACCAAGACAGATGGCATAAATCAGAAGGAATAGAAGCTTTTGATTGGATCAAAGGGTGATGAAATGCCATATAAAAGGAGGAATTCCAAGAGGAGAAGGGGGCTTGCACCATTTTCCAAATTTCTTCACCTTGGAGCTGAAGGAAGGGGAAGAAGAAGCCTAGAGGAGATTTCAAGCTTATTCTGTCATTTTCATATTTTAGAATGTTTTTTATTCTGTTCCTCGTCTATTTTGTAGTGATTTCATCATCTTAGCTCTCTTCGGATAAGGTAGTACTCTAACTTCTGTTATGAATGGATGATGAACAACTCTGATTTTATTATAGTTCTGAATGTTTTGGAATCTGTTCTTATTGATGTGAATCCTACTTTGTAATGGCAACTGAGAAGTTGATTTTAGATTATTTTCATACTTAGAAATGAGTGAAGAACATTGATATTGTTTCGTGATTCCAATCTATCCATGCTGAGTTTTGATATATCCATGTAGCTTTTGTTAATGTAAATCTCATATTGAAATGGCAATCGAGAGATTGATTCTAGGATCCCTTGATGTTTAGAGATAAACCAAGAGCATTATCATTGGTTTGTGAATATGATTATGTTTGTGTTGTGAGCTGCATTATTATCTTGTCTTGTGATTGCTACTACCTCTGGTTTGTGACTTTACTTGTTATGCTTGTATCTGAAAGGAATGTTAGCATACTAGTAGTTGTCATAAGTTCCATGATTTGAAACACCTCTAAATCAACCTAACTAACATTCATATGAAGGTATGATATTAGTTCTTATTTTAATGCACTATGAGAGCAGTTTGTATAGGTTGAAATTGGCATGATTTTATTGTTGAGTTGTTCTAATCCATCCATAGCAGAATTAGATGAATCCCATTCTTAGGAGAATCTATCATTAAATGTTAATCCCCTTTAAGGCTTTCATCTAAGTAGTTAGATTTCATTCCATATTAATTATTTTAAACATCAAAAAGAGTTATCTCCTAGTTATAGTTTGATTCTGGTCTTTATCCTTTCCTTTTTACTTGTTACTTTAGTCCTTTTAGTCTAGGATTAATTTAGATTAGTTAGTGAGTTCTCAAGTTACTGTGGATATGACATTCGAGTCTATTACTCTGATATGTGCACTTGTAATTTAGTAAAGTGAGGAGTTGAGACCATATATCATTTAGTTGCATTTTCAATTCTTTGCTAAAAATCATCAAGTTAATCACACTCCACATAATTCACATCATGTTTTTGGCGCCGTTGCCGGGGATTTAAGGCTAATTGGATTTACTTTCTGTAGTTTAGATTAGTTTTAGACTAGTTATCACATTTTTTATTTTAATTTTCTTTTACTTCTACAATCACTCTAAACTTTCAATTCTGTTTGATTTTTCTTGTTTGAACTTGATACTTATGATTTCAATTTGTGCAGGATTCATATAGTCAAGAAGACCTATACTTATCTGATCCTGAACCTGAGAGAAGATTCAATAGAAGAAGAAGATTGCAAAGAGAAAAAAGAAGAAGAAGGATATTTGAAGAAGAGATAAAAAATCAAGACACTGAAAACAATCGAGTTATGCTCCAAGAACATTTAAAGACTGTTATTCACCAAGCAATGTTAGAGGACAACCAGTTGTTGGAGTCATTGCATCTGCTGTCACCATGATTAGGCAACATCAATTTGCAGGACTAGGCACTAAAGATCCAGCTTTGCATATTGACAATTTCAAGGAGATGTGCAGTACTATTCACTTTCACAACACTCCCATGAATGTTATCTACATGAGATTGTTTCCATTTTCACTCAAGGATAGAGCCAAGATTTGGTACAAGTTTCTCACTCCTGAAGAAATTACAACTTGGGATTCAATTGTGCAATTATTTCTATATGAATTTTTTCCTCCAAGCAAGACTGATAACTATAGAGATCAAATTGCTAAATTTTATCAATTAAATCAGGAGAACATCTGTGATGCTTGGCAAATACTTCAAAGTTTGTTGATGGCATGTACACACCATGGATTTGAGAAATGGCAATTGGTGAACTACTTTCACAAGGGACTGAATTATCCTTCTAAAGTGGCTTTGGACACTACTGCTGGTAGAATATTTGCTTCCAAGAACATTGATGAGGCATATCAGTTGATAGAAAATATAGTCAAGAATCATCATTTCTTAACTCATGATAGAGCTAGGAGTCCACAATTTGAAAGTCAAGTTAACAATATTTCTGTCCAAGTTGAGAAAGTTCTGCAAAAAGATTTGGAGAAACTTAACCTATAATCCAATGTGAACAAGATAACCACCACTGAAAGTAGGTGTGATGTTTGTGGAAACCAAGGACATGTAACAGAAAGTTGCAATTTAATTATTCAACAATATGAGCAAACTATTGATCAAGTCAATGCAGTGGTGAATTATGGTGTAAAGCCTCCTAAATATTACACTCGAGAATAGAAATCATCCTTATTTTTCATACAAGGCAAATCACTATCAAGGCCCACCAATTCAGAATTCCAATTGGCAACTCAAGATTGTTCCCAAGAATCAACCACCTCCATATAATCAATCAAATGTCCAACTGCAAAGGCCACCATATGAGCAAACAACTCAAACTCCACAGATATCTAAGATGGAAGAACTGCTGGAAGCAATGTGGAAGAAGCAAGATAAGTATGATGAAAATAGAAAAGACAAGATGAAGTGATGCTGAAATTATCTTCTTAACTTGCAACTTTAAATGCTCATAATAAGATGCTTGAGAACCAAATAGCTCAACAAGCTACTACTTCAACAAGAACTTCAGATATTTTTTCAGGACAACCAGAAATCAATCCTAAAGAGCAAGTGCAAGTTATTTAACTCAGAAGTGGCAGAATTATTGAAGAACCAATGAAGCCTATTGAAGACAATTCAACTAGAGCCAATCCAATATCAACAACTCTAGAAGAGGTTGTGGAAGAAATTGTAGTTGAGAACAAGAATAAAAACACTCAAGCTGAAGTAAAGGCAAGGATTTTTGAACATGTACTTTCCCATAAAGGCTACTCAAAGATAGACAAGATCAACAATATGGTAGATTTCTGGAAATTCTAAAGAAGCTTTACATTAATGTACCATTTGTGGAAGCCATTCAGAAAATGCCATCCTATGCCAAGTTTCTTAAGGAGATTCTGACTAAGAAAAGAAGGATTATGGAGCATGAGACTATAGCCTTAACTGAAGAAACTTCGGCTATAATTCAAAATAAGCTCCCTCCAAAATTAAAGGATCTAGGATGTTTTTCAATTCCTTGTGAGATTGGAAATATGAAGATTAAAAGGGCTATGTGTGATTTAGATGCTTTTGTTAGTGTGATTCCCTTATCACTATGCAGAAAATTAGAAGTTGGAGATTTGAAGCTCACTAATATGTCTTTGCAACTAGCTGATAGATCAATCAAGAACCCACATGGAATTCTTGAAGACATACCATTGAAGGTTGGAAAGCTCTACATTCCTGTAGATTTTGTTGTTCTTGATATGGATGAAGATTTGAACACTCCAATTCTATTGGATAGACCTTTTTTAGCTACTGTAGGAGCTGTAATTGATATTAAAGAAGGCAGATTGACATTTCAAATTGGAGAAGACGAGATAGAATTCAATCTAGCTTAAGTTATCAGTAGTCTTAATTTTCAATATGAAGACCTTGAAGATAGGAAAATCAATCGGCTAGTAGAACAAGTCTCTACAATTTTTCCAATTGAAGACCCTTTACAAAGATGTCTTATGTTTGATCATTTGAAGAAATTAGATGATCTTGAAGCTAAGGCTTGTCATTCTATTATGGATTCATCTAAATCAGTAGAGAAATCAGAGATTCAAAATGTAATCCAAGAGGTTTTCACTACTGAAATTCAGATAGATTTTACTAAAGAGAATTCTCCCAAATTGGAGCCCTCTAATCAACTCAGCAGAAGGGAAGGAGCCTATGTATTTGCATTAAAGCCTCTTCCTAACAATCTAAAATATGAGTTTTTAGGGAAAAACTCTACATATCCAGTGATAATCAATGCCAAGTTACCCCAAAATCAAGTTCAAGAACTACTGAAAAGACTAAAGCTATATAGAGAAGTAATTGGATATTCAATTGAAGATATCAAAGGAATCAATCTCTCAATTTGGATGCACAAAATTCCCATGGAAGACAACTATAAGCCTACAATTGAATGTCAAAGAAGATTGAATCTAGTTATAAAAGAAATCATGAAGAAAAAAGTGCTAAAGCTTTTGAATGTTGGAATCATATATTCAATTTCAAATAGTGAATGGGTTAGTCCAGTTCAAGTGGTGCCAAAGAAAGGTGGAATCACAATTGTGAAATCTGATTCTAATGAGTTGATTTCTACTATGATAGTAACTGGATGGAGAATGTGCATTGACTTTAGAAAATTAAACAAAATAACTAGGAAGGATCATTTCCCACTTCCTTTCATTGACCAAATGCTAGAGAGACTAGCCAAGCATTCTCATTTCCGCTACTTATATGGCTATTCAGGATTTTTATAGATTTCAATTCACCCTCAAGATCAGGACAGACAACTTTTACATGCTCATATGGGACATTTGCTTATAGAAGAATGCCATTTGGTTTATGCAATGCTCCATCTATATTTCAGAGGTGTATGATGTCAATTTTCTCAAATTTCATTGAAGATATTATGGAAGTTTTCATGGATGATTTTTTAGTATATGGAGATTCTTTTGAAGACTATTTAGATAATTTGACAAAGATATTGGAAAGATGCAGAGAGTCCAACCTGATTCTTAATTGGGAGAAATGCCACTTTATGGTTCAAGAATGAATTGTTTTAGGACACATTGTCTCTAGCAAGGGAATTGAAATGGATAAAGCCAAGATTGAAGCTATTGAGAAACTACCACCACCCAAAAATGCGAAGGCAGTGAGAAGTTTCTTAGGTCATGCAGGCTTCTATAGAAGATTCGTAAAGAAGTTTTCAATGATAGTTAGACCCCTCACAAAGTTGTTAGCAAAGGATTCTGAATTCAACTTTGATGAAGAATGTTTGAAGGCTTTCAACCAACTGAAACAAGCTTTAACATCAGCCCCAATTGTACAACCACAAAATTGGTATTTGCCATTTGAATGATGTGTGATGCTTCTGATCAAGCATTGGGGGCAGTTCTAGACCAAATCAAAGATAAAAGGCATCATGTTATTTGCTATGCTAGCAAGACTCTTGATGAAGCTCAAGTTAATTATGCTACTACTGAAAAAGAGCTATTGGCTGTGGTATTTGCTTTTGATAAGTTTAGATCATACCTTGTTGGAGCCAAAGTTATTGTATACACTGATCGTCAAGCTGTGAGACACCTTATTAACAAGAAGGAATCAAAGTCAAGATTGATAAGATGGATTCTATTACTTCAAGAATTTGATGTGGAAATCAAAGACAAGAGAGGCACTGAAAACTTAGTAGCTGATCATTTGTCTAGATTGGAAAGAGGTTATGAATCTTCCACAATTCCTATTAATGACTCTTTTCCAGATGATATTCTAATGGCCATTTCAGCTAATCAAGCTCCATGGTATGCTGATATTGTCAACTATTTAGCTTGTGGAATCATTCCAATTGATTACTCATATCAGCAAAAGAAAAAATTCTTTCACGACATCAAGGATTATTATTGGGATGATCCATTTCTATTCAAGAAATCCCTGATTGAATGTTTAGAAGTTTGCATTCCAAGACATCCTACATCAATGCCACTCTTCACCTTATGGAGGACATGGAGCTACTCAAAAGACAATTGCTAAGGTACTTCAATCAGGATTCTATTGGCCTTCTCTATTTAAGGATGCTCATTTTTATGTGTAGAGATGTGATGAATGTCAAAGAGCAGGGACAATTTCTAGAAGAAATGAAATGGCTCAAAACAAAATTCTGGAAGTTGAAATCTTTGATGTATGGAAAATTGATTATATGGGACCTTTCCCTAGCTGATTTGGATATAAGTTCATCTTAGTAGCTTCTGATTATGTGTCTAAGTGGATTGAAGCAATCCCAACAATTGTTGCTGATTCTAAGGCTATTATCAAATTGTTCAAAGATATCATTTTCCCAAGATTTGGAGTTCCAAGAATAGTTATCAGTGATGAAGGAAGCCACTTTATTGAAATGAGTTTTGAAAACCTTCTAAGCAAGTAAGGAGTCAAGCACAAGGTCTCATCATCTTATCATTCACAAACCAATGGCCAAGCTGAAATTTCAAATAGAGAAATTAAAACCATCTTGGAGAAGACTGTCTCATTGACTAGGAAAGATTGGAGTAGTAAACTGAATGATGCACTTTGGGCTTATAGAACAGCTTATAAAACTCCAATTGGTGTCTCTCCATACAAGTTGATATATGAAAAAATATGTCATTTGCCAATTGAGCTTAAACACAAGGCATATTGGACTGTTAGAGTTCTAAATTATGACATGAAATCTTGTGGACAGAAGAGATTACTTCAGCTGGATGAATTAGATGAAATCAGGCTCAATGCTTACCACAATTCTAAATTTTACAAAGATAGAACAAAGAGGTGGCATGATAATAGAATTTTGAAGAAGGAATTCAAGAAAGGAGACTTGGTTCTATTATACAGTTCAAGGCTCAAGCTATTCCTTGGAAAACTGAAATCCAAATGGTGTGGACCATTTATTCACAAAGTTTATCCTTTTGGAGCTGTGGATCTTGAGAATGACAATTCAGATATTTTCAAAGTGAATGGTCAAAGAATCCCATAGCAGAGAATCCAGCTAAGGACGTGTTTATGCTATCAAATCCACATGAATTCCCTATTTGATACTGAATGTAACAATGTCTAGCCTAAGACATTAAAGTAGGGCGCTTCTTGGGAGGCAACCCAAGTCTTTTTATATCTAATTTTCCTTTATTTTGCAAGAATAAATCAGAGAGGAACATAATCAACCACTAAACTTTCAGCCTAGCGAGTACTCTTAAACTCACAACTTTGAGTTTTCATTGAAATGCAATTGATAACTGATTGTCATAATTATCCTTACTTAGCTCATGTAATTACCATCATAATGATAACTATGATTTCTTATTCATATCAGTTGTCCGCATTTGATTTTGCCAATTTCAGTGAATTTCCTAATCCTTATTGCATTTTAGATTGCTAAGTTGATCATTCTTGAATTGATTGCAGATTTGATTCAATACTAGGAAGAGTTGATCAAAACCATTGCTGATATCAAATGTTGAAATGATAGACCCAAAGAAGAAGTGAAGCAAGACATGCCTACCTCTCATTTCAAAAGTTGAACACCCACCCAACCCTCTTCCTTTCTTGGATGATTCATCACTGAGGACAATGCTGATGATAAGCTCTCCCTTGCTTGGATGATTCATCACTGAGGACAGTGCTGATGATAAGCTTGGGGGAGGTACCTGGTACATTTCTGAACTCTATTAGCATGCTTTAATATCATTTTAAAAGTTCATATCCTATCTATAACCAGTTTATCATTGTTATCACTATTATCATTGTAGTTCAGCTCTATGATTTGTGCTCATCATTATTAAGTAGAAATCCTTTAATATAATAGTTGGTACACTCCAACACCAAGTAGTCAATTTGGCTATTAATCTTTTTGCTTCAATCAGCTCACTTTTAGATGCATTTGAACTCAATTCAGTTGAAATTTTTCTTTTTGTGGGTAACACTAGCTGACACTCATGATTGGTTAGAAATTAGAAGATGTCTAGAATAGAATCAAGGCTTTTGCTGCTATGTTAAATAGGAAAACTTGACTCTTTGGATTAAGGAATCTAAACTTTACTTGAGTTTGAACTGCTGCTCGCTTCATGAACAGAAAAAAAAATGAAGAAAAAGAGAAAATGAAAAGTTGCATTTTACATTGCATGCATGCATGAATAAAAAGAGCCAAATCCAAAAAGGAAGCTCTTCTGAATAAAGTCAAGATTTTTTATTCTGTTGACCAGCATGAATAAAAATCAGGTTCAAACATGTTTATTTGCATCATCATGAATAAAAGTTAGGATCGTATTGTTTAAGCAATACAAAAATCTGTTCATCAAGAGATTGGTAGTTCAATCTTTTTAGTAAAGTTGAAAATCTCTAAATTTCAAATAAGTTGTTGTTAGTACTTCTTTTATGACTTAAATTTGCTTTAACCTCTGAGATTCCTCAGCTAGAATTTGGGTATTGGAAAGAATGACAATGAGTGTTAGCAAAGTGGAAAACTCATTTGATTCTAAAGAGCTGAATTTGAATTCATGTGTGAACTATTTGATTCAATCTTTGTTCTTAATATCTGAATATTTTGTTTGAGGACAAGCAAAAGACTAAGCTTAGGGGAGTTTGATCACTAGCTGGTCATACTAAATTTCTACTCATTTTTCATCTGAATTCATGTGCATATAAGCCCTGAAATGTTTATATTTGGATAATTATGCTTAATATACATGCAATGGTCTTCTCAGCATAATGATATCTTACATTTGCACATTTGAGTTGGATAATATACTGATTTAGTTCTTATTTGTCTAATTTCTATTGGAGAGTTTTGATGCTTGCTGTTCTTATTATTCCAGCCTCCAAATTAAGAATAAAAGACACACATCTTTGCTGGAAAAGGAGGGGGACCACCAGTGTACAGGTTGGCAAAAAGCAAGAAAAAGAATCTTTTTGAAAATAAGAGGAGACTAGGACGGCATAAATCAGAAGGAATAGAAGCTTTTGATTGGGATCAAAGGGTGATGAAATGTCATATAAAAGGGGGAATTCCAAGAGGAGAAGGGGGCTTCCACCATTTTCGAGGTTTCTGCATCTTGGAGCTGAATGAAGGGGAAGAAGAAGCCTAGAGGAGATTTCAAGCTGATTCTGTCATTTTCATATTTCAGAATGTTTTTTATTCTGTTCCTCGCCTATTTTGTAGTGATTTCATCATCTATGAGGAGCTAAATCTTAGCTCTCTTCGGATAAGGTAGTACTCTAACTTCTGTTATGAATGGATGATGAACAACTCTGATTTTATCACTGATTTAAGTATAGTTCTGAATATTTTGGAATATGTTCTTATTGATGTGAATCCTGCTTTGTAATGGCAACTGAGAAGTTGATTTTAGATTCTTTTCATACTTAGAAATGAGTGAAGAACATTGATATTGTTTCGTGATTCCAATCTATCCATGCTGAGTTTTGATATATCAATCTAGGCTTTTGTTAATGTGAATCTCATATTGAAATGGTAATCGAGAGATTGATTCTAGGTTCCCTTGATGTTTAAAGTTAAACCAACAGCATTATCATTGGTTTGTGGATCTGATTATGTTTGTGTTGTGAGCTGAATTATTATTTTGTCTTGTGATTGCTAGTACCTCTGGTTTGTGACTTTACTTGTTATGCTTATATCTGAAAGGAATGTTAGCATATTAGTAGTTGTCATAAGTTCCATGATTTGAAACACTTTTAAATCAACCTAACTAACATTCATATGAAGGTATGATATTAGTTCTTATTTCAATGCACTGTGAGAGCAGTTTGTATAGGTTGAAATTGGCATGATATTATTGTTGAGTTGTTCTAATCCATCCATAACAGAATTAGATGAACCCCATTCTTAGAAGAATCTGTCATTAACTGTTAATCCCCTTTAAGGCTTTCATCTAAGTAGTTAGATTTCATTCCATATTAATCATTTTAAACATAAAAAAGAGTTATCTCCTAGTTATAGTTTGATTCTGATCTTTATCCTTTCCTTTTTACTTACTTGTTAGTTTAGCCCTTTTAGTCTAGAATTAATTTAGATTAGTTAGTGAGTCTTTAGTTCTCAAATCACTCTAGATACGACATTCGAGTCTACTACTCTGATATGTACACTTTTAGTTTAGTGAAGTGAGGAGTTTAGACCATATATCATTTAGTTGCTTTCAATTTTGTGCTATAAATCATTAAGTTAATCACACTCTACACAATTCACATCACCTTTAGGCATTCTTGTTCTTTGGTAAAGAAGAAGGATGACTCCATGAAGATTAGGTATTAAATACCAGATGTTAGATAGGGCAACCATCAAGAACAAGTATTGGTTAGTGTTTATAGATGACTTATCTAAGGACAGAATGTTTACTAAGATCGACCTACGAAGTGGGTGCCAGTAGCTTTGGGTTGCTAAAGAAGATGCAATGGAAATAATATCCATCAATGTATTGATAATTATGGATTTTAGTGATGCTATTTGGCCCGACGAATAGCCCTCAAACTTTTAGGTCCTCACGAACATTGTGTTCAGACTATTCCTTGATTTATGTAGAAAATATTGAAGTGTTCAACGATCAAAAGAGTCTTAAGTATGCTTTCTTTTAGCAGTACCCTAATATGTGACAATGAAGATGATATGAAGTTCTTGAAAGATTCTGAGTTCTCCATGAAGTACCATTTTGGTAAAATGAACTCGGTTACACATCCACTCTGACACAGGTGATAAGGTCTAGGCTTCATGAGGTTGCGTATGACATGATGAAGGAACTATGTATGTAGAACTCAAACAATGAAGTCCTATAAGGTGAAGTGTTAGATGAATGTTATAAGTCTAGGTTGCGATCCATTTAGAATTATGTCTTATTAGATAAATATTATATGTCTGGGTTGCGATCCATTTGGAAAGCACAAGGAAGTATAATGATGTAACCATAAGTCTGGGTTGCGATCCATTTGAGAAGTACAAAGATGTATAAGGATGAACATATAGAAATGACATGAAACATGAAGATACAAAAGTATGTTCTAAGTATCCAGTATGTCAATATGAAAAAAGTAGAGCACTAGAAACCTTATGAAAAAATGATGCATTACGTTAATAATTCTATATAAAGATGGCCTTACCTAGGATGATTATTTTATCTATGCCAATACTAATCCTAATGATCCTTATGATCATGTATAATGATTATATAATTTATGATCGGTTGTATTTCATAAAGATGATGACTCTCAATGATGATATATTATGTTCAATGATGCTATTGATTCTTTTATGACGATCGTCACTTTTATAAATCGATGTACCTTATGACATTACTGAACTTAATGAATCGTGATAACTTTCTCTCACCATGCTTCGCTATGTCATTGCTAATCATAATGACCCACATTATGACTTATAATAATGACCATCCAATAATTAAGAAATGAGCATACGACGATGATGATCTCTTTATGATAACAAATAATCAATCTTCTTAATTTTCTTATGAAGTCACGTAGTTATATAATTGATCATATCATATGTTACCTTGATGACTTAATCTTACGATCGACGATGATCATGCCATAGTTTCTTGTTTTATGATGATCACTTTTATGAAATTAATCATGAGATAACATTTTGTTTTCCATCCATCGATTCTTATCGATTCTATATCATGGTTAATGATGGCTTCTATTGTTAATGATGATTATTTCATTTGCAAGATTTCCTTCAAGACCTTGTAATGGATACCATACTGCTTACCTATATGTGAGAATGAGGTATGTACCTGTGGAATGAGGCAAATGAAAGAAAGTATATAAATGTCAAAGAGCCGAAATAGACAAAATGAGCATGCTAAGAAAGTTGAACTGATATAAAAAGGATGCTCAGGTATGGTAGAAATTTTATGCCTGACATGAATAGATCTTTAAACTAGGTGATCAAGAATTAAGGGTTTCTCCTACCAAGAAGGCGTTTGATCCAAATTATCGATTTGATCAGAAACCAAAGACTGTCCATATGATTGTATGACACCATCATGTTTTCACATGATGATTTGGACCTAACCTTACTCTCAAAATCCTGCATTGGTTTCTTGTGATCAAAATATAGGACGATAGATTAAGAAAGATATAAGATGAAAGAAGGATTGAAACCTATCTAACAAGAATCTTGTAGCCTTGAATGAGTCAATCTGCCTATCATGTGGAACCTGCCATGACATTGGTGTCTCCAGTGATATATTGATGACTTAGGTAGCTACACATTATCGTGTTTGCATGACATGCCCTAAAGTAGAGAGTATTTCCAACTATATGAAAGATGAAATGAAAATATGAACCACACGATAAAGGAAAAGATGAAAGGAAATATTAGGTGGTGGAAGGATCTTTGTCATAATGTATATGATGATGGAAGGATTATGTCCATAAGATGATGAAAATGGAACAATGATGAGTCAATACCTTTCTTAGGGAAAGACGCACAAATGACCTAAGAAGTTTCCTTTTTACTAAGATCCTACCTGATGACTAAATTCGAGGATGAATTTTATTTTAAGTAGTTTATAATATAACGCCCAGACGGTCCAAGGAAAAAAAGGGAAAGGAAGATAAAGTTTGAAACCGAAAGAAGAGAAAAAGAACAAAAGATAGAAAAGATAAAAAGGAATTAAGTTTGAAACAAATAAGGATATAAGAAGAAACCAAAATCTGACTCTAAAAATCATATCTCCTCTCTCTTATAAATAGGGGTCAAACTACAGTTGGCCCTAATTTTTGATGCCTCCTCCCTCTTGTTCTATTTCTCCACGAAGTTGATCACTCTGAACTTATAGGAGACTAACCAGAGGATGAGCATGACGCACAGGAACAAGGGAGGATGGCAAGAGGAAGAGGATGAGGAAGAAAAGGAAGAGGAAAACTTCACAAGGTATGGAATTAGGGTAGATTTATCATAGAATCTTGATTTTAGACTTGAAGCATGCTCTAATTAATCACTACTCATAGTACCATGATTTACAATGATGCATAATGCCAGCTATCACCAGAAAGACGATAGGAAAATACCCCTTTTCGTCACACCATTTCGGCGTAATGAAACTCGGCCCGGGCAGGTCTACACTCGGACCGAGTTCACCGAAGCTCGGCCTAGATTCGCCATCGTCAAGTTTTCCAAACTCTGTGACCAAGATGAACCCAGTCCGGGTTGATGACAACTTGGCCCGAGCTATTCCACGATGAAGTCGCGTCAACTGCGAGCTTCGCCCGAGCGGTCGACCGAACTTGGCCTGGGCATAACCCAAAACCAGCTCAGGTTTAGGCATAATTTTACGAGGAATTCGTCTGATGAACTCGGCCTGAGTTCCATTCGTACGCGGCCGGTTTTCGACTATATAATGTTGATTCTTATGATCTTTTTGACCCCTGATTCACATGCTTAATCCTGATCTAATTCATGATGATGATTATGTTGTTTATGCCTTTACTAATGATGATGTCCAACATGACCTACGACTCCCCTTATCATGACTTAATATAGATCCAATCATACACGTGATTGTCTATCTACCTTATGATGATGATTATGATGTTCATGCACCTCTAATTACTCTCCATGATTCTATTTGTAGTGTTGATCAAACCTTACGTGATTATGATGATTGGGGCCCTTGATTATTATTATCATTTGATTCTTTTATTTGATGATCTAAATTCTGATCATCCTCTGAATCCTAATCAAGATAAATTAAAAGTTGCAAGATAAAAGATGAAAAATGTTAAACAGAGAGCTCTTATGATGATGGACTGGCGATTGCTAGGTATGGATTGACTCCGATCAGTTATGGGTTGACTCCAGTTAGTTATGGATTGACTGTCGTCAGTTATAGGTTGACTTTGCCAATTATGACGATGATGGCGGGTTGAGACATGCCTCCCCGTATGTTGAAATATACTTCACTATAAATAAAAGATGAATAATAAGATGATAATGAAGAAGAAGCATATTAACAATTTATGATGATTATTGGCTCTTGCCACTCTTATGACGATCTTTCTATGATCTCATGATCTATTATTAATATGCTTTAACAATAATGATTCAATTGATGATTATCTATATTCGATTTTTCATGATTCTTCATATGAAGATGACCTCATAATCATGATGATCGACGCTTCCCATCTTACGACGACTTATTATGATCTATTTAGATTCTTGATCTTATGATCTCAAAAAGATGGTATCTTGATTTATGAATTTTTTATGATCTTAGTGATCTCATATTCATATGCCACGTTATAGGATTTCTTTTACTGATATCATGATGATGCATATTTTCTTTCTATATGATGATGATGTTCGTATGATTCTTATTTAGTATCATGATTTTATAATTATTTTTACTTTACTTCTATATTGAGTTGCAAAACTCATAGGTAGGTTTCTCCCTTGCATTTTCATATGTGCAGGACCAAATCTTAATGATGACAGTGGCCAATGGTAACAAATCAAGCTCGTGGTGGCACAATTTAAATAATATATATGAATGTTGATGAAAGCAAAGATGAGAGGAAAGAAAAGTAAAGTATGTCTAATAATATTTCTATTATATGAATTGATATATTCATGATCTACGAGGCACTTACATATCTTTAAATATGTTGTTTAGGTCTTCTGATGAAAAGGATATTATGCTTTATTATTGTATATTTATGAATGAGGGCATATTTACATTTATTTATTTGGACGTTTGGGAGACTTTTTCTCCTATATATAGTGGACTATGCTAGTATGAAAAAATTGATATACTTATCGTGTGGTGGCGCTCATGACATGACTATTGGAATGAAAGAAAATGAATTTGATCTATGTTTTAAGTGGACTTTATGTTTTAAAGTTGGTATTATCACTTTTTGAACTATGGCATGGTTTTATAATAATTTCAATTTTGTCATCTGAGACATGGAGTTGTACTACTTTTCACATTGAGATTGTTATGTTATAAATTGGTTCTTCTCTGCAATCATGTTTTCCATTGTTGACTAGTCATGTATTAGTCAAAGTCAGTTATAGCATTTTGAGAACACATTCCCACACATGTCTAGAGGAAATTTGAGAGTATTTTTTGGCATTTTTTTGGGGTGTCTAGCTCATGCCTTATTCGCCTTTTAGACGATCATGTTTCTTTTATTGTGTTATATATAAATTGTTAAATACATAAATTATTCATTATCAATGTTGAAAAATATATTTTTTAGTATTATAAAATATGTACTGATCACTTGCTGATCACTATATGATTTTAACCCATTTTAGATGCAATTCATACATATCGAATCCCACTTTTGCCTATTTTTGGGCCAATTATACTTGGAATGCAAACATTGTGATAACTAGTTGATATTCCTCATTTCATACTTAATTCCATGTGCATAGAGGTTCTGAAATACCAAAATCCATTAATATTTAAATTCTATGCCAAGTTATCATTTTGAGGACAAGTTATCATTCCTAAGTGTCAAGTTATCATTATTTTGAATGAACTTATTTTCAATGGTTTTCTTGCCCTAAATCCATCATTATCATGTATAAATCATATTTGGATAGTCACATCTCAACTTGTGCAAAGTTTTAAGTCCATTTGAACAAATTATTTTTCAAGTGCCAAGTTATCGTTAAAGGAAAATTCTGTCATTTCGACATGCAAAACCATTAATTCTGCACAAGGACCTTAAGCAATCATCTTGTTATTGTTCTAACTCATTGCTGGTCAAATTTCATCACATTTGGATAACCGCAACTCAAGTTATCACAAGTTATCGTTTTTAAGTCATATAAGTTATCGTTTTTGGGCACACAAGTTATCACTTATTAGAAATCTCATTCATATTTGATTTCTGAATGCACTCACTTGTTACTCTAGTCCATTTGATGCTTCTAATGCTTTGAATCACTTGCATTTGGATAATTTCCATGATTTGTGACAAATTATCATTCCGGACCCCTTAATTCATTAATTTTGATACAAGTTTTCATTCCTGCACAACACCTAATACCATTTGATATCTGAGCTAGCAACTATCATTATCCTAATCCTTATTTGTCAAAACACCATTCAAGGGCTTTGATGCTTGCTGTTTGGGGATTTGTAGCAGGGAGAAAGGTGACCAAAAAGTGGAAAAAGTATGGGGGGACCATCTACTTTTTCCCGCACAAAAAGGAATCTGCAGTTGGAATTTCAGAGGGGTGGACAGGTGGCTGCAATCAAAGGATAAGGAACATTATGATGCTGATCCAAGGGTGGATAGGAGTCATATAAAAGGGGAATTTCTGGAGGAGAGAAAGGAGGCTGGTCATTCAAGGGTTTGAAGGCAAGCAAGGAGGTTGCTACTGCTGGGATTGGCTACTGCTGGCCGAGAAGCTTCAAAGCATCCATGAATTGTATCTGTTTCTTATCCCATTTGATGTCAAACCTTGTAAATATGAGGAGCTAAGCTCCATTTCTTATAGGATAGGATAGTAGTTTAGATTAGTTTTGGATGGATATGGACTGTTTTATAATCCTGCACTGAATTCTATCCTAATTTCAGATTTCAGATTTCAGAAATGTTCTATATTGATTTGTGCTATGTTGTCATTAGACCCATTTGTAATTGATGCCTGAGTGGTCTTATTTGATCTAAACATCCTTCAGGAATGATTTATGAGATAATATCATATTTCTGGATTCAATTTTATTGCAAACTTGATTTCTGAATTCTGATTTCCTAGTTTCCTGAATTTCTGATTTCTGAATCTGATTCCTATGAATGTTGAATCTGTTCTTCATTTCTAACCTGGTTAATTGAGTCATTGGAATGTTGTTATTGTCCCTATCTTGTTCAGAAATGAATCAAGATTGTTTGAGCAATCATTTAACTCAAACTAGAATTTTCCACTGATTTCTGAATAGAAATCAGAATTCTGATTTTTCTGATTCCTCATTGGAATATGTTTTTACCAATTGAGTCCCATGAATTATTCCATTCACTGATAAGTGAACTTTAGGGATGTCTTGTAGTCCAGAGATGGGTCAAGAATCAATTGGTAAGTCAGATTTCCATTGGTTTAAAATTCTGATTTCTAAAATACTGATTTCATGGTTTTTGGTTTCCTGAATTCCAAAATCTGATTTTCTGGACTTTTGGATCTAATTGCCATCAAGGATTGGATTAATTGAATAGCTGAAAGGCTAATATATGCCCTGATCTTATTCAGAAATGAATCAAGATCTTTGACAATTCAGAATTCAAATTTGATTTTTCCAAAATCTGATTTCTTAGTTTGTTTCTAAATTCTATTTTCTGATTGTTTGAAATCTGAATTGCCAATTGTTAATCCCTATTTTATTCAAATCACTGAGAGGTGTACTCTAGGAATCCCTTGCAGTCCAGAGATGGGTCAAGGGGCATTTGGCAAACTTGAATTCCATCAATCCACATTGCTGATTTTCTTGAAATGCTGATTTTTGTTTTCTCATTTAATTAACTTCTGATTTCCATTGTCAACCCTCACTTTAATCCACTACTGAGAGGTAGTCTTTAGGGCTTCCTTGAGATCCAGAGATAGGCCAAGGAGCAATGGAAATTGTGAATTCATGTGGCCATATGTTTTGCATTTCCAATTGAGTTGTGTTTGTGTGGATTTCAATTTACTTTGCAACCGAGAGGTTGATTTTAAATCCTCCTGGAATTCAGAGATGAATCAAAGATCACAAGCACCATTATTGAGCATATTTTATCCTGATTTGGTTGATTGGAATGATTCCATCTTTTTATGATTGCAAATGCAAGTTATCATTCCAAACTTCCTTGAATTGCAAAAAAAAATCAGCATTGAACTTTCTTTTGAGCCCAATGATAACTTGATTTTCAGTGAGGACCCTCTTTTGATTCAACCTATCTAACAATTATATAATCATATATTGCTTAGTTAGAGGCCAATTGAGCTTTGGGAACAGTCATTTTCAAGTTGAATCAAAAGTTGGACATTTAATGATAACTTGTTCCATTCCATCCTTAATTAATTTAGATGAACCCCAAATCCTAGAAGAACCTTCCTCATAGATAGTTAAACCTTTTTAGACTTCAATTTAGCATTTATAATTCTATTTTGCAAGAATTTCCAAAACCCAAAAACCAGTTATCATTTCACTTTCCATTAAAAATCTGTTTTCACTATTCATTAAAAATCTATTTTTAGCCATTAAAGTAGAACTAATTTAGATTGTTTTAGGGTGCCTTAGACTTCAAATTCTTGTGGATACGACAACCTGAGTCTACTACAACTTACCTGTGCACTTGCAGCTAGTGAGTTGGGAGACCAAAAAAAAAGAAAATTTGACTTTTTCTTTAATTTTAGCAAGTTATCACTACTCAATCCCAAATATCACTATCAAGTTTTTGGCGCCGTTGTCGGGGATTTGAGGTCAATTAGGCCAACTTAGATAGTTTAGATTAGTTTTAGATTAGTTTTTAATTTATTTGTTAAGCCAATTTTCAATTTTTGCAAGTTATCATTCTGAATTTTTTTTTCTTTTCAATTCTGTACAGATTTCTTTCATTTTATGAAATTGATACTTCTGAATTGATTTTATGCATATTTGGAACTTCAAGGAGACCTCTACCTATCTGATCCTCAACTGAAAGAAGATTCAATAGGAGAAGGAGATTGCAAAGAGAAGAGGCTAGGAGAAGAACTTTTGAGAAGGAGGCTACCAATCAAAACAAAGCTGCTCCTAGGACATTTAGGGATCGTTATTCACCCAGCAATTGTAGAAAATTATGAATTTGACTTCTGAGAGAGAAAGAAAAAAAGATGGATATGAGTTGGCAAACTTGGTCCTATGACTATTATCAAACTTGGAAAAGAGTGAAGCACCCTTGAGCCAGGAGGAATTGGATTCTATAGTTGAAGAACCATCACAAGTTCATTGCAATCAAGGATTACCACAATTTCAACAGCCCTCTAATGCTTACATGTATGCCTCATATGGTCATGAAAGTTCTAATTACTGGAATCAAGAGAAAAGTTTCTCAACTAGTAGTCATTATGTTTCAAATTATTGGAATCCTGAGCAAGACTTCTCAAGCAGCAATCCTTATGTTTATGACTCACAAAATCATTTGTATTACCATCACAATCAAGGTCAAGAGCCAAATTTTCAGGTTGCTACCATGGATATTTCAAAAAATCAGCAATCACTTAATCAATTCATAGAGTCAGAAATGAAGATTATGTTGGAGAACTTCATGAGGCGGCAGGACGAGCAACTTGCAAACTTGGAAAAAATATGTATGAAAGTAGATGTTCTTGGAACTGGATATCAAGCCTTGGAGGCCAAGCTTTGTTTGCAGTCCAGTCAAGAAGCCCCACAAATCCAATCTGCCCTTCTGAAAGAAGAAATTCAAGAAATGAAGATGGGAATTGAGAAAGAGATGAATGAAGAAAAAGAAGTAGTCATGGAGGCTGAAATTGAAAATGAGTCTATCACACTTATAGAATAAGCCAAGGAACAAGATGATATTGCTGAAGTTATTGAAAAAGCTACTCCAATGATACTAGCAATAAATCACATTGAAGATCCACTCATAAGGTTCCCATCCAATGAAGAATTAATTATAGAAGACCCTGATTTTGATTCTTTGTAGAAATTATCAGATACACTCCATTGTGATGAGGGCTGCAACTCAATTCACTTATTGTCTATCCTTAAAGATGAGTCACTTCCTGCATCCAACTGTCCAAAAGTTCTACTTGAAGCAATTTGCTCCACAAACCATCATGGATCAGTTGAAGAATGTCAACATCTTAGGGTTAAAGATGAAGAAACATCAAAAGAGAAGAAGTGGCCTGAACTTGAATCAAGCACTAATTCATTTGAAGTCATTCAAAGTTTCAAAGTCTCACCCATCTCATTTTCCATTGGGCAATAGGTTATGACAGTAAAGCCACATGATGAGATTGAAATGGCCAAGGAGGATACAAAAGTAGAAGAAATTTCTTTCCAAATAGAGGCTATAGCAGAAGTCAGATTTGTAGAAGGAATTGAACATTCAATGAAGGAAGATCATTGCTTGCCTACTGAAAGATGGAACCAAGAGCTCAAAGATCTTCCAACAATGCTGCATTTAAAGAGACCATTGAAGAAATGGTTGCTTAAACAAGATGGTGATCCAGGAGATTCAGATGTCATAGATGAGAAGTTATGGAATGAGAAGTTAGTATATTTCTGGTACAATGAAGGAGGGATACATCCAACTGAAAAATGAAGGTCAAATATTGTGAAATTAAGAGATCCATACTTGATTAGTAAAGCTGTCCACAGATTGAGATCTCTACTTGATCATATCACACTATTTAAACCTCCTTGACATCAAGAGTTGTAACAATATCTAGCCAAAAACACTATTTAAACCTCCTTTCTACACTTTATGTTTTGGAGTTGAAATAATACTCCCCACCGAGTTGAAGATATTTTAAAAGATACCCCACAATAACTCGAAGATGAATTATAAGATGACAATAATGATAATGATGAAGATAAAACATATTAATAATAAAAAAGAGATTGACTTTTGCCACATTTATGATGATTCCTTATGACATTATTTAAATAAAAATAATTCGTATAATGATTATCCACTTCTACTCCTATAATAATTTTCATAGTATGCTACATGATGATGGTGACCGACACTTGTTATTTTATCATGATTTACTTTAATCTATCATTTTTTTTACTTTGATCTATCTTTAAAGATGCCACTTTGATATACAAATCTTAGTCTTATGACCATTTTCTTTACTCCTTATATGATGATGATGTTCTATGATTTATTCCTTCCTATCAATTATCATAAAATTTACTATGTATTTTTTATTTACATGTTGAATATCAAAATTCATAGGGAGATTTTATCTTTCCTATATCTTCATGCGTATTAGTGCAGGTCTTAATGATGAAAGTAACTAACAGCGATAGATCAAACTCGTTGTGACAACACTTGAGTCCTTTATTTTTATGTCTTAGTTTATACTTCCTTATTTTTATGTCTTTCACATATGATTTTATTCTTAATTGTTCAGTCAAAATCTTTATTTTAGTCAACATAATGTCCACATATATACCTAAGGTGTATTCTATCAAGTGGCATAGGGCATTTTGAGGGCGTTACACTTATACTATTTATGAGATGCCCAGTAGTACTATTATAGTTATATAAGTAATTTAAGAAAACAAGTTATGTAATAAATTATTAATAATTCTTAAGTATTATTGTATTAGTGTATAGTAGTTGTATAATAATATAAGGATCTAATGGGGGTCCTCCTCCCGCAAGGAGGGAGGACCCCACTCCCCCCATCTATGCTCATCGGATGGAGATCCGACGAGTGCTTTTTTTTTGGTTCAGGGGTTTAGGCGGGCCAATTTGCTTTCGGGGAGAAAAAAAGGGTGGTTCGGCATGGAAAAACCGAACAGGGTCCCCGGCCATGCGACCGTCGTCGTCCCGGCCACACTGTGTTCATCGCTCATGCTCTACTTCACCGTCGTGAGATCGCCTTCTAGTCGTTGCGAGATCGACAGTGCCCTAGTGTCACCTGTGCCGCGAGGCCGCTGCAAGTTCCCCGCTGCTGCCACGAGGTTGGACGCCCAGAGTTCTTCCTTATTCGACGTGAGATCGCTGCCGCCACGAGGTCCGACGCCGCGTGGTGGTCGCCCACCGCTGTCGCGAGTCTTCCTTCTCAATGCTACTGGGATGACAACAATTTGGCTCGGACGATGACGATGTGGCTAGGACGACGAGCTCAGATCCACGGCGGGGACAGCAAAGTGGTCGGCAGTTTCACGGCGGGGACAAACTAGCGCACAGGCTTTCGCGACGGGGATGACGAGCGCGATGGGGCCGAGTGTTGTTGTCCCTGCTCATGTGTCTTGTGTCGTTGTTGTCTCCGTAGTGCCTAGTGTTATCGTCCCCGGCGTGCCCAGTGTCAAGTCTCTACGCCGTCGCTGCGAGATCACTGCCGCCGGGAGGTCGTTGCTACCGCGGCCGAGATCTTCATCGCCATCGCCCTGAGTTCGCCGCTGCCGCGAGATCATCGCCGCCATGCCGAGGTCTCTTCAACTCCTCGAGGTCGTCGCCGCACGGTCTTGATACCCTAGTTCATTTCACGCTCCGAAGTCATCTTCGCACGATCTTCATTGCCGCCGCCCATGAGGCTGTCGCTGCAGCAGCGAAGTCACCGCCGCCGCGAGATCGCCGTTGCCACTGAACTACGAGATCACTATCACTGTCACGATTCCCTCCATCCATTTTTGCGATCGCTTCTCCCCCTCTCTCTTTGATTTTTTCACGGCTGAACAACGCGTCAATTTCACCCCGAACTGGCTCGAAACGCCTGAACCATGCACTCCTTCAGATTGAACCGCGTGCATCATCCACGACCATCGAATGCAAATCCGCAGCCTAAACTTTAAAGCCACGCAGATGGGGGGAGAAGGATATACATTAAACCCATAATATAGGTAATTATAATATCTGATCAGATATTTAAATATAAATAGCCATATCGCGGCCGAGATCTTCATCGCCATCGCCCTGAGTTCGCCGCTGCCGCGAGATCATCGCCGCCATGCCGAGGTCTCTTCAACTCCTCGAGGTCGTCGCCGCACGGTCTTGATACCCTAGTTCATTTCACGCTCCGAAGTCATCTTCGCACGATCTTCATTGCCGCCGCCCATGAGGCTGTCGCTGCAGCAGCGAAGTCACCGCCGCCGCGAGATCGCCGTTGCCACTGAACTGCGAGATCACTATCACTGTCACGATTCCCTCCATCCATTTTTGCGATCGCTTCTCCCCCTCTCTCTTTGATTTTTTCACGGCTGAACAACGCGTCAATTTCACCCCGAACTGGCTCGAAACGCCTGAACCATGCACTCCTTCAGATTGAACCGCGTGCATCATCCACGACCATCGAATGCAAATCCGCAGCCTAAACTTTAAAGCCACGCAGATGGGGGGAGAAGGATATACATTAAACCCATAATATAGGTAATTATAATATCTGATCAGATATTTAAATATAAATAGCCATATCTCATTATGTAAGGAATTTAGCTAATTACATATAATTATGTATATTATATAGAATATATCAATATAAACATACTCATATAAATATAACACTACCATAATAGTATATAAGTATTGAGTTATCAAGTAATTAGGTATATATGTATATATTTGAAATAAAAAAGAAAAATCTCATGTCAAGTCCATGTCGAGCCCGGATGTGCCTTGGCCCAACCTGTGCCCTTGCCACCCAGGCACGGCATTTGGTCGCGTCGGCGTTGTCCGTCCGAACGTGACTGAGTTAGAAAGTTTTTAATTTATAAATTTGCCATTAGATAAACATCAAATAAAAACATAGAAAGATAACTATTTTATATCATACTTCCATTTTTGTTGTTCCAGGGAAACGGCTCAAGAATTTTTTTTCTAATATTGCCATCTTAATATAAAATAGTTTTTGGGGGAAGCAATAATATAAAATAGTTAAATTTGATACATAAATATAAAAAAATATTACTTCTCAAGTACTAAATGATTATTTTCCATACTAACTATATATGGTAATTAGTGAAAATACATTCAGATTTGTTTTAACATATAAATGAAGTGTTGGGAAAAGAAGACTATCAAGAACGTAGTAAAAAAACGTGCATGAATTAATCCACACGGCAAGACGAAACGTGTTGTTTCCTTGTATCATTTTAGGACGATAATGTTATAGAATTATAGCCACATTTTGCGGAGTATGGGTTTGCGTGGAATATGCTGTACGTGATGCAGCCGTGCACTCTAACTATAAATTCGGATTCAGACTTTATATGTTCCTTTTAGTCTTTTCTTTTTTAATTTAAATTTTGAACATTTGACCTATTATGTAGTAGCACGCCATGCATGCATATCAATTTTTGGATATGCAGGCACAAACTCATTTTTCATGTAGTTCCTGCATTTTATGAGACTCATAAAGAGTTATGAATATTTTTTTCTATTAATTCTAATAGAATACGTTGAAATTTATAATAGATATAAATTTTAGAGATTGCAGAATACCTCTTGCAACGGAAGCTGATCGTCAAAAATTTTTCACGAACTTTTGACGAAGGCACCTGCACCTCGGGATCGGAAACCGAATATCTGGAACGAAATTTTTTGCCACAACACAAGTGCCTCTGGAAGAACCTCTCAAAACATGTTTGGGACCTCTGCTATGGATCTCCTTTTATATGGGAGAAAGACTTGGACGAGAAGTTAGGCAGAACGTATCACGCGCGATGGACTTGCGTGATGACGTGTCTACGCAAGCCATATTTCTCGCGACGTGTAGATCAGCGTGTGCGATCAGCGTAGTCTGCGCGCGATCAATTCACCCCGCGCGCGGTCTGAGTTCCCAGTGCACGGTCCGCGCGCCCAATACGCAGCTCACGCGCCATGCGCACGTAATGCCCATGTGGGCATTTTTCTAACAATCTTCCACTCGTCTGCATTAGCCATTATACTTTCGTTCATCCAGAATTGGTAAATGTGCCATGCGACTCACGAGTATAAGCACGCTTCTTTATAGGAGCTAGAAAGATATCAGTTAAGGTTCAATCGCTCAATTATCTCTAGAGCGTATGTTATGCTCGTTAGGGATTCATGACAGCTCACACATGAGCCAACAAATACTCAAATAATGTAACTCATTATGCTCTAAATTTGTCTTGCAGTATAGCCAAGACAACGCATGTCTTGCTCCGCGGTAACTATCTTTCACATATATTATTTTTAACATAAGAAAATAGTTGGTCAATTGTACGTGAAAGCTTAATGCAGTTCAAAACAGTTCTTTCTCTCGCCCTCATATCTTTTAGTAATAAACTAGTTGCTTTCTTAGAAGTGACTTGACAAGCTACTTTACTTTTCACCTTTGAGTACTCCGCTAAAGTAGCAAGCACTAATTCCTTTCCTTAAAACAAAGTCAAGAGTCTAAGGGCACGTGCAAATGACTCGTACCATGATGACCATCAAACTAATCAATTCATCATGTCTCTCTATGTCGACTTTGCATACTTGGTATTAAACACAAGTACTATGGTGGAGTCTCCTATTGAAGGAGTGTATGTCTAGCTCTATTTAAATTATACACCGCACAAACTTAAGTCCAGTCGCTACTTCTTAGTGCTTGACCCGAGTTTTCAAAATGTTCGCTATCCTATAACGCCAAATTTGAATCTCGTATTTGGCCTCTCTCTTAATCAGGCTGAGTTACTAAAACTCATATTTTAACAATCACACCATGACTCACATGGTTCATTTCACTCGCTATTTTCATGAGCACCGGAAACATTTGTTCGTGTGAGTGAACAAATTTAGGCATGATCGACATACTTTTCACATGTACAAGAAGACTTTCCAACAATTAATTTATCAAAAAAATAATCTTTTATTCATTGAAAATTCGAGTACATCATTACATTTATAATCTACGCAGCCCTAAGGATTTACATGTCTCAAGAATGCCTCTCTTGGCAATGGTTTGGTGAACGGATCAGCACCCATATTGTGCGCTGATATGTACTCAACTGAGATCTCCTCTTTGACTTCTTGATTTCGTACAAATTTGTACTTCGTGTCGATATACTTTCCTTTGCAATGGTATTTCTCGTCCTTCACATAAGCTATGGCTGTTTGATTGTCAGAAGGATCAACTTCTTTATTGCATTCTCAGAAATCCTCAAGTTTTGAATTAAGTCATAAAGCCTCTTGTACTGCCACTAAACAAGCTATGAATTTTGTCTCCATAATTGAAAGTGTCATACAGTCTTGTTTCTTTCTACTCCAAGTAATATCACCATTGTTGAACAAGAAAGTGTATGTGGATGTTGATTTCCGTTAATCAACGTCACCACCCAATCGGCATCGGTGAATCCAGCAAGTCGTAGACTTCCTCCATGATAGCACAATGAAAGATTTGCAATACCTTTGAGGTATATCATTATTCTCTTCACTGCCTTATAGTGATGGCATCTCGGATTAGCCTAATATCGACTTACTAGACCCACGGTAAAATATATGTCCGGCCGAGTACACATCATAACATGCATCAGGTTGCCGACCACACTCGCACAAGGAACATTGGACATTGCCTTTTGTTCCTCTGAAGTTTTAGGGTACATGTCCAAGCTTAAAACATGACCTTTCATAATAGGAGTTCCATGGGTTTGCAGCCATCCATGCAAAATTGTTTTAAAACCTTTTTTATATATGATTCCTACGACCAAAGTAAGGAGTCGTTTGAAATGGTCGCGTTGGATTTTCACACCCAATATGTAGGCTTCTTCACCCATGTCCTTATCTCAAACATGGAGGACAGCCATTGGTTAATGGTAATGACAAAATCTCAATTATTTCTAGCTATTAGAATGTCGTCCACATATAACGTCAGGATAGCAAAATTATCCTCAGACTTATGAACATACACATAGTGGTCTTCATCAATCATGTTAAAATCGTACAAAACGATTGATTGATAGAATTTAAAATACCACTGTCTAGATGATTATTTAAGTCCATAAATGGATCGGTGCAGTCTACAAAATTTGCGCTCTTTTCCTTTTACAACGAAGCCTTGAGGTTGCTCCATGTAAATTTCCAATTGAGAAATGCAATTTTTACATCCAATTGATATAATTTCAAGTCCATATGTGCGACTATAGTTAATATTAGACGAATTGAAGCAAACCTTACAACAAGTGCAAAAGTTTCTTCATAGTCAACACAAGTTGTTTGGGTGAAACCTTACGCCACTATGCGGGCTTTATATCTTTTCAATTGATCCATTCATGTCACATTTAATTTTGAAAACTCATTTGTTCCCAATTGTCTTACGACCTAGCGGGAGATCAACCAACTCCCAGACTTGATTTTTCTACATGGACCTTAACTCTTCCTCCATTGCCTTAATCAATTCTTCCTTAGCATGGGACGAGAGAGCCTCTTTCATAGATTTTGGCTCAAGTTCATCTTCTAGACTTACTAAGTTGACCTCATGTAGTACATGTTCATGCAACCCTTTGATTTCAAATCGTCAGCGCGGAAACGTTTTCTAGTAGTCCATCGAAGACAACTTTCGAGTTGGTCAGTTGGCGGTTGCGAATCTCTCCCACTTGGATCAAGCCGTGGGACTGAGAAGACAAACTCCTCAACAGGTTGATCTGCTTGTGCCGCCAACTCACGATCTTCTTCTTCACCTAGGAGAAGTCTCATGTCTATCTCGCCTTATTTGGAAAATTTATTCTCTATGAATGTCACATCTCTACTTTCGATTTCCGTTATCGTACCATCTTCTCTTTCTCCTATAAATACTTAGCCCTTGGAGGTTTCACAATATCTTATAAAGATACATTTATGCTCTCTATGACCCAACTTCCCATACTTATGGGAGTTGTTTAGAATATAGGCTGTGCAACCCCAAGGGCGCAAATAAATAAGGTTGGATTTTCGACCTGTTCAAAGTTCATAAAACGTGATAGGAACTGATTTCGATAGTACACGATTTAAAATGTAGACAGCAGACAATAGCGCATCTCCCCAATACAAAATAGGAAGATTAGCTTGCACTATCATGGATTGAACCATATCAAATAAGGTACGATTTCGTCTATCTACAACACCATTTTGCTGTGGAGTTTTTAGTATTGTTAGTTGCCTAACTATACTCTTTTCATCACATAACTTTTTGAATAACTCAGAGAGATATTCACGTCTACGGTCGGTTCGCAAGGCTTTAATCTTGCTATCCACTTAATTCTCTATCATGTTCATGAATCGTACAGAACAATCCAAGGCTTTGGACTTGAGAAATCAAGTATACAACACCGTAACGTGAATAATCATCAATAAACATGATGAAAAAAAACCATATCTTGCATGAACATTCATCGGACCACATATATCCGAATGGATTAATTGTAATGGGTACTCGGTGTGTTTTCCCATCCCAAATGGTGTTCTTGTTTTCTTGCCAGCTAGACATTCCTCACAAGTTGGAAAATCAACTTTTGTGAGAGACCCCACCTTCTCTAGCAAGCTTATTCATTCGATTTTGACCAATGTGTCCTAATTTTACATGCCAAATATTGGCACTTTTATTCATATCAATAGATGACATAAAAGAATAACTATCAGCAACATATGCTATACTTAAAACATAAAAACCATTATTGAGAAAACCATTGTATAGAAGAACATTTTCAAAATATATTGTCATTTGTTTCCTTTGGAAACTTATTACATAATCTAGCTTGACTAATGCTGACACAAAAAGTAAATTTTGTCTAAAAGCTGGAGCATATGGAACGTGAAGATAAAGAATTTGGTCATTGCAAAGTTCTAACTTTCACGATTCAATGCCTTTAACTTCAATTCTTTCGTTGTTTCCAATATAAATCAATTTTCTCCCTTCACTTATTAGGCAAAATTCCACGAAGGTTCCGCGATCTCTTGCTATATGATCGGTGGCTCCTGAATCTACAATCTACGAAGGATGAGTTTCAGCAATTAAGGCACAACTTGAGACATAAGAAAAAGAATTGTGGTCAGGACAAACCTTCTTTGGCTCAGTGCAATCACGAGCAAAGTGACCACATTTGCTACAATTATAGCATTTTACTTTATTCATATCTACCTTGCCTCCACACTTTTCACGTTTGCGCTGATGGCCTTGGGCTATCTTCTGTCCAACATCTCCGCTCTTTTTATTTGGTTGCGACTTATGCGACCTTTTTTCTCTTGGATTGGGAACTAGCTCTTTGTCCACTATTGTCAACAACTAATGCTTCAGAGGATTGGTTCATGGCATGAAGGGCCTCATCCTCCATTTCAATGTGGTGAGCAACTTGGTCAAAAGTTTTGACACCTTCGTTGTGCATCAAATTATAACGCATATGTTTCCAACTTTTTGAAAGAGAGCGGATCAAAGCTTGCACCTGTTGCTCGTCATCGAGCACTTGTCCCGCACTTTTGAGTTCACGGATCATGTTAGATATTTCCTGGATATGCTCCCTCATCGTATGATTTGGTCACTTCCGATAAAAGTCAAACTTGACCGTGAGCATCCGACACTTTGTGGTCATGGTGACCCATACTTATTGCGGAGCGCCACCCACATTTCGAATGTTGTCTTATAGACTTCGAATTCGGACAAAAGGGGATTATTCATCATGCTCGGTAACGTAATGCGAACAATGCGTTTTTTTTGTCCAGGCCTGATATGGCGGTGGGCATTATTTCCAGGTGCAGGTTTATTGACAATATGGTTAATGGTCTCCAAGACCTCTTGTTCTTCTAAAAGATATTGGACCTTGCAGTGCCAAATATCATAATTATCACCATTGAGCTTCTCATTCTTGTTCAGGTCAGCAATAATTGTTTTGAAACCCGTGGTCTAGTTTGGTCACAAAAATAGGAGAAATGTTATGCATGTTGTAATTTTGTCCGCAAACAACAAAAAAATAATGAAATAACAATATTCATGAAGTAGTGACATCGAGAGGTCGTTATACTCTCACTCATCTTTCACTATCTCCAAGAAATATTATCATTTATTATTTTAATAATACGATAAAAATGATCTAAATGTTTGAATTTTGAATCAACACATAATTCAAAATTTCCTACTCTATATATTTTGAATCAACTTATAATTCAAAATCATCGAAATTCATTTTGTGTGGTGCACCAAATTATTTCTAATATGACTAGACAATAAGGACTAGTACAACAGGAGCTCTTCCCCGAGTGGTGTCAATTAAATAATCACGCACTATCCTTCGCCTCGATATCACATCAGAAAAATTGTGCTACCACTGTCACACATCAACCCTATTTTTGGAGACTATGTTGACCATGCACTAGACTAGTTCCTCAGAACCTTTCTAGACATGCATTACGGGTCACGCACCACGCAAGAGAAAGACATTGATTATTGTGACAATATTTGAATCTCAAGATATCTTAGTCCTATAAAAGAACTTCCTATGTTTCATGTATTCTTTAATTACCTATAGTTTGTATAATTAGACCAACTAATTATTTTTATTATAGGCTTGCATGAAACATGGATTTCAGCACATAGTCAAAATTAATATTGCCATCTTAATTAATTCTCACAAAAGGAATTAATTTTAATTTAATCAATTTCAAATCAATTTGAAATTCTAGGAAAATTATCATGCTTAACGAGATTGGACATACCAATTTCAATTTTAGCGCATAGTCAAAATTTTAATCGCAGAAATAAATATCATTATGACATTCATAAATGAAAAGATATTTATTTCATGCATGATAACACATTTATTATGCAATATTAGATATTGACATGCAAATATAATCATTTAATTTAATGCTTTAAATCAATAAATGATTTCTTTTTAATAACATTAAATTGCATGCAATATTACAGAAAATTCGCCAAAAATATTGAAATAAATCCAAATAATATATTTATGATCTAGGTTCATCCATAATATATTTGTGATGATAAAGTCCACTTTGTCCCTTGGTTGTGGTCATACAACCGAGGTGCACAGATCACAAAAATAATAACAAGTATAATTTTTTCGTCGCAATCACGAGTTTGAGAAAAACCTAAAAAACTCTTATACCGATGTTGGAATTTATAACAAGTATAAATTTTAGAGGTTGCGGAATACTTCTTGCAACGAAAGCGGATCAACGTAGATTTTCCACGAACTCTTACCGAACGCGCTTGCACCTCGGGATCGGGACCGAACTTCTGGAGAACGGAACTTGCCACAGCACAAGTGCCTCTGTAAGAATCTCTCGAAAGCGTGTTTGAAACCTCTGTTATGAATCTCCTTTTATAGTGAAGGAAGACTTAGGCGAGAAGTTAGGAAGAACGTATACGCGCGTTCATCGCACGTGATGACGTGTTTGTACAGGTCATATTTCTTGCGATGTGCATATCAGCGGTCCGCGCACAGTCAATGCGCCATGCGCACGGTCCGCGCGCCATGCGCACGTAATGCCCATGTGGGCATTATTCTTACATAATATAAGAGTTGCAATATAATAATATATATTATCCTCACATTAATATATTATCCATTTGAATTATTTGGTTTGGCATACAAACAAGACATTAAGAACAAAATATTATTCTGATTTTGAATCATGAATCGTATCGTACTAATAGTCCAATGAATATTGACATCTACACAAAAAAAATGAAAAAGATAAAAAGTCATAAGCTAATGCATATAAACTTTCCGAAAAATTAGCATCTTCACATTGCGGAAATTAATAATATCATGATATAAGGCCTATAAAACTTTCGGCCTTAAATTAGTGAAAGGGTAATAGCCCAATTATCAATATTGACGTCTACACGTACGTGTAGAATGGAATGACATGATCTAATGCACATCAACGCAGCAATGGAACTGAATCATTCCGAGATTTGATCATAATGTTCACTACAAGGAAATTTGAATTCTGATCCGCCACAAAATATAGTTAATCTGACACAAAATCTTTGTTTGCGAACGATTTGCCACGGATACAACTCTCTCGCAAAAACCTTGGAAGCAAAAATTTTGTAGCAGGATTCATCGGACGCAAAGCCTTAGCGGTGACATGGCTGACGCAATATCCATCACAAAATTTCTGACACAAGCACCGCCGCTAGTTTGTGGCACGCTGCATCGGTCACAAAGTGAGCAAATAGCAGTGGAATATCCGATGCAATATCCTTCGCAAAACATGAAAAAAATGGAAAAAAAAAGATCTGCTCATATATTTTATGTTGCCTTCAACGCACCAACGAAAGAAAGATTATCAATGTGGTTTTAAACTTTGAAATTAAAAAATGGATCAAATCAAATATTTGTGAACCATGTTGCATACAAAATCTGCCAACATCCATGAAATATGAAATAGCACTGTCATTAAGTTGTACAAAGCAATTTTAACACAGGAGTCCTGAATCTTTGAGCAACTGTACATTTCAAATAAAATGAAAAGAAACAAAAATCAAAATTGTTACTTTACATATCTATACTTTTTCACAACACATATCAGTCTGGTAGCAAGCACACGCCCAAAGGTGGAGTTCTAGTGTAAGACATATTCCATCCAATTAATCCATTGAAGCCACCTCCATCAGAAATGTGAGCCTCATATATTACAAAAAGAAAGAAAGAAAGAAAAAAAAAAAAAGAAAGAAAGAAGAGAGATGAACACCTCCTCGGCTGAGGAATATAAAAAGGGGAGGTGGGGGGGCCACCTTACGCCCACTACCACCCCCCCCCCCTCTCCCCCACTCTCTAGCACTCTCTCCCCCACACTCCCTCTCACTCTCTCTCTGTTCTCGTCTTTTCCTTCTCCCTCTCGTCCGGCGACCGGCGTACGTGAGCGGCAGGACAGAGATAAATCCTTCCAGGCGACGGCAAACGGCCGGCGATCGACAGACGACGAGCGGTGATCCGACGAATCCGATTTCCGACGGAAAAAGTACCCTTAGCGTTTTAATCTCATAGACGAAGAATTAATGATCTATTGATGCGTATAGTTAACTCATTATAATCCTGAAGTTATTTCCTATTTTTTTGTATTGATGTTGGCGTCAATCGACGGCCGGACGGCTGCCAGAATCCATAGAGAAATTCGACGGCTCTATTTTATCGCAGAGACCGGTCAACCGATTTAATTAAATGGTCGACCGGTCTGCGTAATTATACATGCGTATTCTTCCTTATCAATCGACCGGTTCGACAGAGACCCAATAATCAAAGCTTAATCGGACTGATCCACTTCTAATCTTAATTATGACTCTGACCAGTTCATCTATACTGGCTGAGTCTTATTGTACAAACATAGATTTTCAGTGGACCCCAAACCATAGATTTCATAGTAATTAAAGATGATTAAAGTAAAGACAAAGAAGCGATATTACTATATGCCGCCCCTAAAGTTAAAGCAAAGTTCAAAGTTAAAGCAATGGGGGGATAGGTAGTTAGCTGAGGGGACAGCGAAGCTACTGACTTATATGCCCACTATTCCTGAGATTTCAGGTGTTCTTCCACCGATATCTCGAATTGAAGGGTGATGCTATGGTCACACCTCTTTTTTTAAAGATTAAAGTATTATGCCAGAGGGATAGGTAGCTAGCTGAGGAGACAGCGAACCTACAAGGTCTTGTAACCAACCATTGTTCCTGGATTGTAAGAATTCTTCTCCCTACCTTCTGAATTGGGGTGAGACTGTAACACCCACCCTCTTTTCCGTTTACGGGTTTACTGGCATCAGTGAATCAAAGAGGCACCTCTGACATCCCAACCTAATAAAGTCGAGCTCGCATAGGATAACCAACTCTAGGGATAATTTAGTAATGTAAAAGACGTAGCACAACTCACAACAGAGTAATGTAAAGTAAAGCAAAGCAAAGTATTGAAAAACAAGACAATGTAAAGTAAATCAATGTATAGCAGAGTAATGTAAAAAAAAGTACTGTAAAGTAAATCAGAGTAATGTAAAGCAAAGAACAGAGTATTGATATGATTAAAGATTCATACATTGATTCCCTTATCATCACTAATCCTTATTTCGCGTCTATTGCTATGGTACTGGGCGATCTCGCTCATGGGTATTCTATTCCCCTGCATTGGGATTTTGCAGATGAGAATGCCAACTAATGAGGAGATGGAGGGCACAGAGCTTGGAGAACGCTGCACATGACTGAAGACCTGCTGCAAGCTTGCTTACTACATATCTTCTTAATCATTCTCATTATTCAGAGACATCATATTTTCTTCCGCACGTAGAACTTTGCTATTAGTATTATTATTGTTATGTTTCCGCATAATTCTATAATATGAGACATCATGAACTTCCGCCTTAAAGTACTTCATTGTGACATCTCAATTATTCTTTCGCGTTCAAGGTTCTCTATCATGTTTATTATTATTTTATTAGTGCCACATAAGTCGGTTTGTGGAATGGTCAAGGTCAGTAGAGTAGTAGATAGTGTAGCGCCCTCGGAGTCAATCCGACCGCCTACGTGGCGGGCGGTGCGATTTTGGGGGCGTTACAGTTTGGTATCAGAGCCTAAGTTCTTGACTCCTTCATTGATCATAGTAGAGTATAGGTTCATGCATAGCATTCATCGTTCTTACTGTTATACAACTCAAAGTAAAGTCATGTGCAAGCTCTACGGCTCCACTCCTCAAGTAAGTAATTAGTACCTTTTCTATGAGAATCATACTTATACTATTGGGTTTATTGTGTTATAGATGCCTCCACGTCGTATGATCATCAGAATTTTACGTAGGGGAGGTCATATAATTGGGATTAATAGATGCCCACTAGATCTCCCAACCCCTCCACAGCCTCTTTCAGAGGGACCAGAGCATTCAGATTCGGATTTAGAGAGCGTTGAAAGTAACGATCCTGATATATCCTCCTCACCCGTTGGGACATGGGGAGGAGTAACCCCATGGGGGAACTGGCTGATGATGGGAAGAGATATAAGCAACCCGATTTATATATCCTCTGACGACGAGGAAGAAGCCTCTGCACCTAAAGAAGAAGTCCAGAGTCGGGAGACCAGCCCGATAAGCCAGTTTGATACAGAGCCATACTGTAGCCTCTGCGATCAGGAGGGACATTTTGAGGAGGAATGCCCTAATCCTCCAAAAAATCCTAGGACTGGACCAGAGGGACCCTCTCAGCATAGTGATTAGTATCATGTTGTCTTTCTTTTCTTGTGGAAGGCCTTAGTGAGCCTCAGGCATATGTTTACCTTTTTTTAAAAAAAAAAGCTTAATGATGAATGAATACTTCGTTTTAGCAAATGATTAATAACATGGTCTCCAAATTTTTAACTAAGATTCTATCTTATTTAAAGACCCTTGGTTATACACCCTTCTCAAACCTTGCCATGATCTTATTATAGATAGTTGACCAGAGAAGAGGATCAGCGTCCAGCGAATATGAAGTGTATAACAAAGAGGAGGCCCATTTTATTCCTCCACCCCCATTGAATCCTCCTCCGCCTACCCCACCTAGGCCCGATTCACCACCACAGCAGGGACGTCGAGCCCCCATCCCTTGTACTTTACAAGAATTTTGGAGGTCGAAGCCTCTGACATTTAATGGGGAGGGAGGAATCGACATTGCGGAACAGTGGATCGAGACTTTAGAGGAGAAGTTTGACATCATCGACGTCCCTGAACACAAGAAGGTCCTATACGCCGGTGATACTCTCTAGAGGGACGCCAAGAAATGGTGGAAAGCAAAGAAAGCCACCAACTTTTCGGGAGTCAGAACCGTGGAGTGGGGAGACTTCCGCAGGGCGTTTGAGACGCGTTACCTCCCGTCCTTTCTGAGGGATTTGAAGCAGAAAGAGTTTCTACATTTGGAGCAAGGAGCTATGACCGTGGACCAATATGTGACCAAGTTCATCCGGTTAAAGAAATACTCTAAATTGACCATGGACGATGAGGAGCTGGTGAAACATTTCGTGGATGGGCTAAGGCCCTCACTGAGGTCCCAGACTAGGTCAGGGAATTGTAAAACCCTGGATGAAGCGATTAGCCTGGCAACCCTGACCGAGAGGGACCATCAAGACCTCATGAAGGAGAGGAGGGCCTAGCAGAATGTAAGGCAGAACTCCCAACAGCAACAGCAATTCCGAGGGAACAACCGGCAACACCAACGACGAGATAACCGGTACCACCCGTATTCTGCGCCTCAACAGAACTATCATCCTCCACAATAACAACAACAACCTTACCGTCCTCCACAACAAGCTCCTCCCCCATCGCAACAGCAGCCACAACAACAGCAGCAGCGACCCCCTCAGCAGGGGCAAAGACGCCCGACCCAGCAGCAGATGCAGCAGCCTCCTAGAGCTCCTCAAGCATCACGTGCATAAGGTGAGCGGGTTTTGTGCAACACATATGCCAGGACCCATGCGGAAGAATGCCGAATGAAGTTAGGAGCATGCTATTACTGCGGTGGCATGGGACACATGGCAGCAAGTTGTTCGAGACGCGGACAACAACAGTTGGTGTAGGGAAGACTCTTCAATCTGGAAGAAGATGCTCTCCATAATGACGCTGACGTCATTCAATATATGCTATTCATAGCTGATTTACCTACCAAAGTACTATTCGATTTTGGTGCCTTGCATTCCTTTATCTCAGAAGAGTGCGCCAAAACATTAGGGTTAAATGCAGCGAACTTAGAGCAAAAGATGAATATATTGACCCCACAAGGCACCCTCATTACTACAAAGCATCTCTCCAATGTACCAATAAAGATAGAGAAAAGGAACCATCCTGTCAATCTCATCATCATCCTCATGAGAGATTGTGATATAATCTTGGGCATGGATTGATTAACCTCACATGATGCTTCCATCCTGTGCAAACAAAAGAAAGTAATCATAGGTACACAGAGTAAAGATAAAGTCATAGTCAGGGAAATTGTACAAAAAGAACCAAAGATCATAGTATCCACCATGAAGGCACAGAAACTATTACAAAAAGGATGTAGAGGTTACCTGATCAGTATAACCAAGACAGGGGAACCAAGGAAGACTCATCAGGACATAGAAGTTGTGAGGGAATTTTCTGATGTTTTCCCTAAGGATGTTAGCGGTCTACCGCCCAGGAGGGAGATAGACTTTCGTATCGAGGTGACACCCGAAACTGCACCAATCTCCAAAGCCCCATACCACATGGCTCCAGTAGAGATGAAGGAACTGAAGGATCAAATTCAAGAGCTATTGGACAAATGTTTCATCAAGCCCAGTGTTTCATCGTGGGGTGCACCCGTCCTTTTTGTCAAGAAGAAGGACGGATCATTGAGACTTTGTATCGACTACAGACTGTTGAACAAGGTCACAATAAAGAACAGGTACCCGCTGTCTCGTATCGATGATCTATTTGATCAGTTATCTAAAGCAAAGGTGTTCTCCAAAATCGATCTGAGGAGCGAATACCATCAACTGAGGGTGGCAGAAGAAGACATCCCGAAGATAACATTCCGGTCAAGATATGGACATTATGAATTCATGGTGATGCCGTTTGAGTTGACAAATGCTCCGGCTGCATTCATGGATCTCATGAATCGAACTTTTCACGAACACCTGGATAAGTTCGTAATCGTCTTCGTGGATGACATTTCCATCTATTCGTCAAGTATGGAACAACATAGAGAGCATTTGAGAATTGTATTGGAAACTTTGCAGGCAAAGAAGCTGTACGCAAAATTCTCTAAATGTGAATTTTGGCTAGAACAGATAATGTTCCTCGGACACATCATCTCTAAAGATGGAGTTGCAGTGGATCCAAAAAAAGTAGAGGCAGTGTCCAACTGGACCCAACCGAAGAATGTCTCCGAGATTAGGAGTTTTCTTGGTTTAGCCGGCTACTACAGACGTTTTATCAAGGACTTCTCCAGAATAGCACTGCCTCTGACCAAGCTTAAAAGGAAGAGAGAGAAGTTCATTTGGTCACCCAAGTGCGAGGAAAGCTTCCAAGAGTTAAAGGAACGGCTAACTTTAGTGCCAATCCTGACGTTGCCATCAGGCAATGGTGGTTACGTGGTGTACAGCGATGCTAGCGGCACAGGATTGGGATACGTATTAATGCAACATGGAAAAGTAGTAGCATACGCATCCAGACAGTTGAAGAAACACGAGGTTAATTATCCAACGTATGACCTCGAGTTGGTAGTAGTAGTGTTCGCCCTCAAGCTTTGGCGCCACTACTTATATGGAGAAGCATTTGTGGTCTATACAAATCACAAAAACTTGAAATATGTTCTACACAAAAGGAGCTGAATATGCGTCAAAGGCGTTGGATGGAGTTTCTAACGGATTACGAGTTTGCCATCAATTATCAACCTGGTAAGGCAAACTCAGTGGCTGACGCGCTCAGCAAAAAATGGGAAAGATCCTTGACCTATATGCGTCTACGACGGTTCGAGCTTATGGAAAAACTGTTCAAATGGACGCCGAGAGTGAAGCATGATGGATTGCTAATGATGATGTAGAGAATAGTGCCGAATATGATAGGAAGGATCATAGAAGCTCAAGTAGAAGACGCAGAGTATCAAAGTATGATGATAAAGATAAGTATGAAAACAACGAATTTCAAAGTCTCTTCGGATGGTGGCATAAGGTACCGTGATCGTTTGTGGGTACCTAACAACCCTGAACTCCAAAGAGAAGTACTAGACGAATGTCACAAGTCCGAGTTTGCCATCCACCCGGGGAGTACGAAGATGTACAGGAATGTTCAGAGAAGTCTCTGGTGGCCAGACATGAAGAAGGAGATAGCCGAGTATGTCTCCAAATGCATAGTGTGCCAACAAGTCAAGGTGGAACACCAGAAACTATAAGGAACCTTGAAGAGTCTGGGGATCCCATAGTGGAAGTGGGAAGAGATATCAATGGATTTAATCACGGGCTTACCTCGGACCCTGAAAGGACATGATGCCATTTGGGTTATAGTGGACCGACTTACTAAATCGGCTCACTTCCTGCCCATTAAGGTGAAACAATCTCTTGAAAGCCTCATAGATTTATATGTGCAGGAGATTATCAGGCTTCACGGGATTCCATCAGTCATTGTGTCTGATAGAGATCCCAGGTTCACATCGAGGTTCTGGAAGAGTCTTCAGAATGCCTTTGGAACAAGGCTTCGGTACAACACCGCCTTCCATCCTCAGACAGACGGCCAATCAGAGAGAACGATCCAGACATTGGAGGATATGCTGAGATCCTTATTTTGCGTCTATTGCTATGGTACTGGGCGATCTCGCTCATGGGTATTCTATTCCTCTGCATTGAGATTTTGCAGATGAGAATGCTAACTAATGAGGAGATGGAGGGCACAGAGCTTGGAGAACGCTGCACATGACTGAAGACCTGCTTCAAGCTTGCTTACTACATATCTGCTTAGTCATTTTTATTATTCAGAGACATCATGTTTTCTTCCGCACGTAGAACTTTGCTATTAGTTTTATTATTGTTATGTTTCCGCATAATTCTATAATATGAGACATCATGAACTTCCACCTTAAAGTACTTCATTGTGACATCTCAATTATTCTTCCGCATTCAAGGTTCTCTATCATGTTTATTATTATTTTATTAGTGCCACGTAAGCCATTTTGTGAAATGGTCAAGGTCAGTAGAGCAGTAGATAGTGTAGCGCCCTCGGAGTCAATCCGACCGCCTTCGTGGCGGGAGGTGCGATTTTTGAGGCGTTACAAGAAAAAAGTTCAAAACATCCTTGAGAAGCTGCTTCCTTGAAACAACTATATCAACAAGAGAATTGCACAATAAAACTATAATGGTGATCAAATTTGTAGTAACAACATGCTGCTAGTCGTCTGAACTATGTTTCCTATGCATTATATTCCAACTACCAGTTGTATCTTTAGTGTATAGAGTCATGGTCCGAAAGAACTTGATAGGGGAACACAATGAAATCAATTATGGTATCCTGTCTAGAGTTGATTAATCATCCAAGGTTAATCCAACAGAATTCTCCTACCTTATTATTACTAGAAAATTCTCTTATTGACATTATCTTTTTCTTCAACCCCCTCCTTCTCCAGCTGTCCCTGACAGTCCAGTGCGTAAGGATTGGTTCGTGGACCTGTTATTGTTACGGAATGAGGAGAAAAACAGAGAGAACAGAGAACAGATCTAAAAAAAGCTAGTTATTACATGAGAAATCGTGCAAGACTGAGGTCAGAAGTCAAAATGTATGATGGATTAAAGCTAGTCAAGCATGGAGACAATGGGATATATGTTCCAAAGACAAACAACGAGATCTAAAATTATGCAAGTTATCACATACAAAATGCTTCAGACGTAAGAAAATTATGTAGACAAATCTTAAGACTTTAAATAAGCAAAATGAACCTTTCTTTTTCCCCAAGAATAAACATAGTACACGATTAGCAAAATGCTTCAGACGTGTAAATTATCATAAGCTTCAAATCATTAAATCTAAAATGATTCAAACGTTTACAAAAAAGATCGCATGCAAAAGTAAGATCTAACAAGAAATTTATCAAATCAAAGCTTGGAAAAAGATTCGTAGCCAAAGGAGTATGGATTGCAATCTCACCTGGGCAAATTTATAAGGTCTGGAAAATGGGCGTTGATCTCAATCCACATAAAATTATTATAATAGAGGCCTTCAAGTAGTGAGCGAATCAAAGTGGACTGACTATAGCCTCCGATGAGATTGAGAGGGGGATTTCGACGACGATGATAGCTCCTGTGAGCTCAAGGATCGTGATGATCGCTAGAGAAAGCAGGGGATGTGTAACGCCCCCAAATCGCACTCCGTCACGTGACAGAATACGCTTCAAGGACGTTGCGGGTCATCCTTACGTGTACATCATATTGACCAAAAGCAAGACTTTGACTGGTTAACTCAACATCGATAAAAGCGGAAGACTAATCATCATTAAGTAATAAAAGAGTGTGACATCATAATATGCGAAAGACTGATAAAGAACTTCATGTGAGTCCAAAGGAAAGCTAGTACATCAAACTAAAGGACTCAAGTTACCCATGTGCAACCACCTACGAGTTGGATCTGTCGACCACCTTCATCATTAAGATCTAGTCCTGCATTTAAGAACATGCAGGGGAGAAACCTCCCTATGAGTTTTGCAACTCAGTATGGAAGTAAGATAAATATAATCATAACATCATGATACTATACAAGAATCATAAGAATATCATCATCATATAGATAGAAAATAGACAACATCATCATCATATGGTAAAAGAAGTATTGTAACTTAGCATATGGATAGGGAAATCATAGATCGTCATCTTCTTGAGATCGTAAGATCGAATATCAGGATAGATCATGATAAATCATTATAAAAGTGGCATAAGCCGATCATCATGATTATGAGATCATTGTCATAATAAGTATCATGAGGAATCATCGTATGAACATGAATAATCATGGAATAAATCATCTTTATTAAACATATTACTAACTGATTAAAAGATCATGGAAAGGTCATTATATAAGTGGCAAGAGCCAATGATCATCATAAGGAGATTTCGTTATTAATATGCTTCATCATATTATTATTCATCTTTGACTTATAGTGGGGTATATTTCAACCCACGGGGAGGCCTGCCTCAACCCGTCCATCATCATCATAACTGATAAAGCCAGTCCATAACTGATCGTAGTCAGCTCATAACTGACCGAAGTCAACCCATAACTGACCGGAGTCAGCCCATACCTGGTCGTCACCAGTTCATCATAAAAAGAGCTCTCCATTTAACATTTTTCGTCTTTTATCTTGCAGCTTTTAATTTATCTTTATTAAGATATATAAGAATCATGATCAAGATTTGATCATTATAAGAAAGGATCAACGAATCATACTGATCAAGGATTCTAATCATCATCATCATCCATTATATATATATATATATATATAACTTAATCAGAGCTACAAGACAAGATCATGGAGAGAAATCAGAAGTATATGGACATCATAGTCATCGTCGTCATAAGGTAGATCAAGATTGATGGATACAGATCAGTGTCATCATAGATTTGATTGAATCTAAATTACATCATCATAAGGTCATAATAGACAAAATCATCATCATGAATTAGATCAAGATTAAGTACATGAATCAATAGCATTAATAGCATAATTATTATCATCATCATCAAGATCTGAATGAAATACGTGATCAGGGATCAAATGATTATAAAAATCAACCTAATCGTTTTAGAGCCCGGGCCGAGTTCGTAAGGGCATCATCAGAGGAAATCAAGACATAGCCCGGACCCCGGTAGGTCATACTCAGGCCGGGTTCGTACTTAGTAGGCCGGTCGGCCGATTCACAAATCGGTCGACCGCTCGACAGAAGTCACGGCCGAGCGCGACTTCATCGTGAAACTACCCGGGTTGAGTCATCATCAACCCGGGTCGGGTTCTTCTTCGTTGCAGAGTTTGGCGCTCGCGACAACGGCGGACTCGGCTGAGTTCCATCGAACTCGGTTCAAGTATGAGCCTGCCCGGGCCGGGTCAAGGTGAACCCGAGCCGGGTTCCTCTTATGTAGAAACTACCCGGATGCACAGTTCGCGTTCCGATAGTCCTTTTCTGGTGATGGCCGGCACAAATCATCATCATACAATATTCTTCTATAATTAGGCATCAACTAGGACATGCTTCAAGTCTAAAATCATGATTCTAGGAAGAATCTACCTAGTTCCATACCTTATTAGTTTCTGTCCAGAAACTAATATGCAGTCTTCTCTTCTTCGTGTTCTTCCTCTTCATCTTCTTCTTTATTCCGGCGTTCCCCTCTGTCTAGACTCATCATCCATGTTCGTCGGTGTCCTAATCTCCCGGCAGTCTCCTATGAGCGGTAGCAGCCCAGCGTGAGAGAGGGGGAGAGAGACGCACGAAAATTAGGGCCGGCTTGTGGAGAAAAATAGAGGGCTGATTTGTTTAATTTACCTCATATTTATAGGGGAGGAATTTGAGAACAATTGGGACTCCAAGATTTGATTTAATCCTCTCAGATTTTAAATCTTTGTTTCCATCTTTATCTTTTCCTAATTAGTTTTAAATCTTTTTCCTTCTTCATCTCCTCTTGTTCAAATTTTATCCTTTCCTCTTTTATCTCTTTTTTTTTTAAATCTCTCGGGCGTTACAGGATGAGTTCATTTGCAGATCGCCGAAAGAGCTCAGGACATGCTGTGCGATAGAGAGACGAGGAGCTCGCCGAAAGAGCTCAGGACATGCTGCGTGATCGCCGGCGAGAAATGAGCAATTGCCTAAAAGTTTGCTAAAAAATAAAATTAAAAAGTTAAAGTGTTAACTCTAATAACTAAGCAGTGGATGGGAACCTGCCACTTATTTTTTAGCGACCGACCATTTGTCCGGTGCAAGGGAACTGAGCGAGTGAAATTTGTGCGACAGAGGGCATAACCGTCATAAAATATGGACATCAAGCGTCGGACATGTATGCGACGCTTTATTTTAGTGGAGGATGAAAAAATCTGACACAATGCGACGCTATTATTCGACGTTAATCACATGTTTTCTTGTAGTGGTTTTAGAAGATTAATAGATTTAGCTGAAATAGAGTGTAACATCCTGAATATAAATATTGGGTTTGAGTAGCTACACAATTTGTAAAACACGTTCTCCTAGTATTTGGATAATTTGATAATAAAAATATATCATTTAAAAATAAATAAATTATAACCATTCAACTAGTCATATTTGTTGACAGGGTCTGATCATGATCTTGATTTTAATCATATTTACTATTTAATATATATTTTACATTAATATATAATTATTTTTATAATTTGATAAGCATATTTAATGTTCTACGCTCTACATATACATTTTTTTCTCTCTCTTTATTTATATATATGATAAAATGGATGTGTCACACATCTCCCACTTCACATGCTGTCATGTGTTGGATCACAAGGCACCAATAGGGGGATGAATTGCTATTAAACTGACAATACCGATCGATTTTATGAAAATTATCATAAAAGCTTAAAATATATTCGTTAAACTTTAAACTAACATAATAACAATTAAATCACATGCATAATAGAGTAGGAAGGAGAGAGAGAGAGAAAGACAAGCATAAGATGCACGATGATTTGTTGATGAGATTCGGTCACACCTTGGCATACGTCCCCACATCGACTTCTTGTCCTCAAGACACGCTGGTGTTTTCACTAACACCCTTCTTTCGTTCCAAATAGGGAAATGAAGAAAGCCTTTATAACTCTTGTCTTTTCTTTGCTTCAAGAGGTAAGGCACACCTCTCCTACTCGGAAGCTTTCACCCATCTTTTTTTCGCTCAAAAGGTAAGACACAACCTATCTTCACTCAGAAACTAAAAAACTATTACAATATCACAAGAACACTCTCCAATCTCTCATTTACAATTTGGAACCTCACACAAGAGTAAGAGAGAAAGAAATGAGAGATTTGCAACTTTGAGCCCAATATGACTTCTTGGATGAACACAAGTGCTTCCCTCTCCTTTTTCTAGGAAGTGTTGGTCCTCTTGATGTATTTTGAACACATTTTATAGCATTCAATTCTTCTCATAGTGTTGGTATTCAAAACTAGTCGTTATATACTTTTCTGCACTAAAACGGACGTCCATTTGAGATTCAAGCATCCATTTTAAAACTAGTAGTTGAAATTGATGCATGCAAAATACAATATATAGTTAGTGATACATTTAATCACATTTTGATTCATTTTCATATAGCATACATCATTTCATGGCTTTATTTGCTTTAATTTTATAAAATAGAAATCTACTCAAATTATATTTTTATTATAGAAAAAGAAAGAAAATTGAATTAAGAAGTCACTAAAGAAAATTGCGCTCAATCGAAGTTAAAATGGAGCCAGAAAATAAAAATTAGTGGAGGCTGACGAGGCTGAAATAGAATATAACGGGTTGTGATGAAGTTGTAACGTCCGTAATGGGGGGCCGTGAAATTGCTATAACAGCCCATTAAAATGCCAATTTTGTGCTAAAAATATGCCCGAGTTAGGACTCGTGAAAGCTATGTTATAGGCTGTTAAAACCACACTTTTACACCGATTTGGACATTGTAAGGATTGTGAAACCAGTGTTACGGGCCATTACAAAGATGTTATGAGATGTTACGAAGGCTTATTTCAATATTTCTTTCACTTTTCTTGGGGATTTTAATTGCAAATCAACTCCAAATCGTACAATAAGTCACAATGATCATTAGAAAATATATTTACTCGGGATTGAAGAAGTTTTGGATGGTTTTAAAGCCCAATCAAAGTCTATTCCAAATTTTTATTATTTTGACATAAAAAGACTCAATCAAACTGAAATTTTGCTAAAACCTTTTGGACACCTAGAGGCTATAAATAAAGGTCCTAGGAGACAGAAAAACGTGTGTTGGGTGCTGTTGTGCTTGTGGCGCTTGAGACTTGGGGGCCGTGCTATATTGCAAAAGAAGAATTTCATAGTTTTTCGATGTTTGTTCGAGAAAAACTACATAGAAACTCAACACGTGTACTCTGCAGCGATCCATAGATCATCGAAGGCAAAGAATTCTATCTTTTACCTATTGTTTGGATGTTCTTTACTCAGATTTTATTATTTCATCCTTTTATGTAATGGAGATTTTTATTGTTTACGAGAAAATTGCATGAACCATTGATTAGATTTGAATTAATATAGTTATTTGGTTTCTTTTGATTGTGATTGTTATGCTTAATGTGTTTTACTGAGATTATTATATTTTGAATAAGATTACAAACCAGATGTGGGGTGGTTAGTTTTAGGATTTAATAATTTTCAGCAAATCATTTTTTAACTTGAGAGTTGAAGCAATCATAACACATATCTTGTAACTCATCGTTTGTGCTTGATTTTGTAGTCTATCAGTTTTTACCCAACGTTGGATGACTGGTAGTTTAAGAATTACAACTTAATGCATCTTAATATCTGAAGACTAACTCAGTTTTTGTGATCCTAAGTTTCATGGGAATTAAGATAATTTGACTTAGTCAGCGTAGAGGTCATTAGTTTAGGTAATCATAATCCGTCTCAAGAACTAAATTTATTTATCATTGTTATAATTCAATCTTCATAGTTGTTCATGCTAATTAATCATCATCATTAATCATCCATAATCCTAAGGCTCAATACTTATTTCTTTTATTTTCTATTTTTTATTTTTTGCACATTTATTTTTTAGTTTCATATCACAACATCATTTTCTTCTCTTAGTTGATCATTGAGATAGATTAGATTTAATTATTTCCTCGTGGGTTGGACACTCTACTCTTGACTTTATTACTTGATATGATTAGTGCGCTTGTTAGCAATTTTATTGTTACAAATTTAATGCATCAAGTTTTTGACGCCGTTGCTGGGAACTATATTCATAATTCTTAATCTATCTCGTGTAAGCTACTTTGAGAATTTTTATTTTCTGTTTTGCTTCATTTTTTCTTTTAGTGTTGTGTAAGCTTTTCCAGTGACATATCTTGTACAAAACTTGATTATCATGAGCATATCTTTACATTCTCAATGACGAAGAAGAAAATGACCACAAATCAACAAATTGAGGAAAGCAACCCATTGTGCAGCAAGATGTGATTCATATTGAGGCATCATCATCAAGACAAAGAACGATGAAGAAGCATCAACAAGAAAAGAGGGAAGATATTTTTCGAGATCCATCCGCTGCATTCATGGAAGTTTTAGATTCTTTGCTGAAAAGACTCTTCACTCAAAATTTATCAAATCGAAATTTTGGAGAGACAAATTCACAACATTAGGCAGCACAACAAGAAGTCAAATGAGGATGTGGCATCAATTCTCGAATTTAAATCATCAACTTCTGACTTCGTAGAGATGATTGGTCAATTCATCACAACAATTGAAAGAAGGTTGATAATACAAGACCAACACAACCAGAATCTAGAATCTAAGTTATCCAAAATTCGAAAGCAAATTGAAATAGATGATTCACTTTGACTATTTGACACCAACTCAAGTTCGATGCTTTGGAATCAAAATTTCATGCATAGGAGAATGAAGTTGCAAAACTGAGTTCTCTAATTTCTGAATGTTCGAGGCACATTGAAGAGAATCTGAAGATCACCTTATGCCCATGCCATTATCAATGTCCATGGCATCCAGAAATAAATTTTTCATCAAGGATGCGATGACTTAGTGGCATGTCAAGGAGACGAGAAAATACCCATTAAAGACAAAAAGGTTCAAAGGAGAGGCCTGCCTTTGAAAGTTCTTGTCGCTCCGACATCGTCGTCCTCAATTCAGCCATCATCAAAGCAGAAGAGAAAATCACCAACCGTTGTCTGTACATCAACGCACATCTCCTCAAATCCATTAGTGCAGTAGCCAAAGTCTTTGAAAAGAAAAGTTCTCTATCTACATCAGTACAATCTTCCCCACCTACATCGTTACAATGGCGGCCTAAGAACCATTTAACGATCCAAGTTCAGCAGCAACACACCTCAAATTCAACCTCAAAGAGTTCTTGTACCCCCTCTCCCTCCCTCCCTCCCTCTTGCTCTCACAGATTTGACTCTCTCTACTCGGCGCGAGCAGACATTATTGCAGCGAGGCAAGGCGAGAACAGTAGCGATGAGTTTCCAAACGCACCGTCACCTCATCCCTCCCTCGTTCTCACTGATCTTTGTCCCTATGCTCATTCGTGTAGCCATCGAGTTGCGAGGTCCGCGAGGTGACATCTCGGCGACCAGTTTCCAGACAACGATGAGGAAGTCACCTGGTAGGAAGGATCCTCTCTTTCATGATGAATTATTCATTCATCAGTTAATCCTTCCTCCTAAAGAAAATGATGAAATAACTGGAATATTTTTCTGTATAATAGCCTAATAGATTGGATACGTGCAATAAGTAAGAAGCTGCTCCTAAATATTATTCTATGATAAATTGGTTTGTACATTTTAATGCATAGTTTCATGCACATTTTTATCACAAGTTTTAATTTTAGCATAAGTGCACACTATAGCCACTAAATACATTACAATGTTCACAATATGTGCATGTTCATTAACAATGACAAAGTAAGTTACATCATGTCACATCCATTTTAGCAATGCCAAAATATAATATCTTATATAATGGCATGTTCCATGAATTATGTCCTTTTTCACACATAATGACACAAAATTTATAAAAGGAGTGAAAAAAGCGAATACAAACGATACGAAGGGAAGAAGTCCACATGTCCATCGTTACAATGTCTTCTTTTTAATGCATTCCCCACATGCTTCAAAGACTCTATATTGTGGCTTTCATGAATAACATTCTCGTAGGTTTATAGGCTTGTAGCATGCATGAAAAATTTGCGATGCAACGATCAACCTGGACTAACATTATGTATTTGTTCTATGCCAAACTTAAGTGGCAGATGGATTCAGATCAGGAGCACTCAAGTTCAAATGAAATTGAAGTGGTTTGAGATGAACATATCGACATTAGCAATCCATATATTGGAGTGAAGTTTGATACGGAAGACAATGCATATGATTTTTACAATGCATATGTCAAATCAATAGGATTTTCTATACGAAAGGATTATTGTTATAAATTTAGGAAAACAAATCAGCCTATTGGAAGAATGTTTGTTTGTTCAAAAGAAGGACATAAGGATCTTAAAACAAAAAACCTAGGAAAAAATGCGAAAAGAAGAAGAGAAGTGAGAAAGGATTGGATTGTGGTGCTCAACTATTAATCGAAGTTATAGATGATGGGAAGTGAGAGGCAAGAAATTTCAAGAAGAGCACACACATCCTCTTCTTTCTTCACTTGACGTAACCAAATTACGTTCACATCATAAATTATCAAGTCCTTCCAAGCAAGCAATGACTGACAAGAAAAATGCTAGGATCAGCCCTTCGAAGATAGCAAAATATCTCAAAATGTCTGATGACAAGTCCATAACATCTCAGCATTGCATTGATCACATTAGGACATTAAAGAAGAATTGTGTCGGTAAAGAATGCATGGTTGTGCTTTCTTATTTTGTAAAGAAAATAGAAGATGATGATTCCTTACTTTGTAGAATAGTGACCAATGAAAAAGATGTTGCCAAGAGTTTTTTTGGAGCATATAGTAGATCACAAGATAATTACATGACAGTTGGTGATGCCATAGTTTTTTATATAACATGTCGAACAAATAAATTTAAGATGCCATTTGCACCCTTCAATTGTGTTAATCACCACAGGCAATCGATATTACTTGGATGTACTCCACTTGCTAATGAAACTGAAGATACATTTGTTTGGTCATTTGAAACATGGCTAGAGTGTATGAATGGAAAAAAAACCTATATGTATCATAACTGATCAAGATGTGGCAATGGGTAATGTTATTTGCAAGGTGTTTTTTGATACACGACATATGTTCTACATATGGCACATTACAAAGAGTGCTATAACACATCTCCGAGATTTATATGCACATGACAATTTTAGAAAATAATACAATGATAGCTCTTTTGCACACAAATTTTTTTTACAAAGAGTGCTATAACACATCTCCGACATATGTTCTCCGACGATTTTGTATATCTAATATAATATAGTTCTTTCTATACATCATGAGGCCGAAGAATGAGAAGATTTCAAGAATTTGTATTCCCAAGTTCTCACGGCTTCAAAAGTTCCTTTGGAGATTCATGTTGCAAAAGTTTATGATGAAAAGGTTTTTATGATATTTGAGGGAGAATTCAAGAAAATAATACATTTGTGGTCACAAATAATTTCACAAGATAACGAAAGAGGTATCTACTCGGTGTATTTATCAAGAGGAGAAGATAAACAATGGATTATTGTAGAGTATAATGCACAACCAAGCAAATCAGTTAAATGTTCTTGCAAAACGTTCAAACAAGAAGATATTTTATGTGAACATGCATTGCTTATTCTGAATGAAAAAAAGAGTTGTGTGTTTACCAAAAAATATATTCTCCATCGTTGGACAATGAATGCTCGGTACTCAATTATACATGTGATACCTGATGATGGGTTTACAAGAGGCGAATGTGTTATTATTCCTTTATGAAAAATGAACTTCAAGAGAAATTGGTGCAAAGTGGCGGAAATGAGTTTTTACATTCGCCTCAACATTTGGATGTTGAATTTTTTTTATTTTGAAGGAAGCAATTCAAAAGTTATCATGTAGCAAACTAAGTGATGCAGTTGAAGGTTCTTCAGTTGAGATAAATTCAAAACATAAAGAAGGTCGAGGTTCTTCAGTTGAAGGTTCTCAAATTGTCATACATGACCCATGTGCCATCAAATCGTAGGGAATATCAAGAAAAGTACAAAGAATGAAAAGATTTCCATGTCACAAAGTGGACACAAAAAAGAACCTGCACTCATCGTTTGACACAAGGACATTATGTCACTTTGTGTCCCATAGAAAAGGCATAGGTTAGATGAATTGTTAAACATTACCACACGTATATGTGTTAATGGTTTATTAAAGGCACTTAAAGCTTGCTTTCAGAGGTTCAGGCATTCATCCTTTTATCATCAGACACTTTGGAATCCAAGGGCCTCTCAAAGAAAGAACCATCATTCACAAAGAGGTCGGCACCATCTCGTTTCTCAGTTGTAGAGTTCCCTTGGGGCAATAGAATTACAACAATAGCATCTTACACAAGTATATATGCAAAATTCCTTGGTGTTTCTACCTCGCTCCCATCGTGCAAGATGATAAAAAGATCATGCCTTTTCTAGGCAACCAATTCGGAAAAGGGAGAGCTCAAAGCATAAACCCCAACCTTTTCTTTATGTACTAGTCAACATAATTTTTTTAATCAAAATGATAAGATCCAAAAACTCAATACAGTTGATCCCAGTTGTTTCATATTCACGTAGGGACATAGTTTCTAAGGCCCTAAAGTCAAAAATTATTTCAATGCACAAATGAAATGGAGCAACAGAAAACCTACATGGAATCTCATATAATTACAATAAAACAAACTAGAGATATTTCTTTTAGATGTCCATCGACTACTACACAACAAAAAAGGATAAATTACAAGAGAACATTTATCTTAGATGTTCACTAGAAAATGCAAAAAGAGAGCATGTTGGTGTTCATGTCACAATACATAACACCATTACATAAAAGAGAGCATGTCATGCCCAATGCATAACATTGATACATACAAAAGAGCATGCTCATGTCCCTTAATATAACATTGAGTCATACAATTAAGATATCGCCATCACTATAGCTAACATGAGTAAGAAAAGTTTTGAGTATTTCAAAAATGATGAAGAAGATCCATGTCTAACATTTTTTTATCATCTCAAGCTCCTGCTTTAATTGTAGGATTTCAACTTCACCCTCCAACCTATTTATCTTGCGTAATAATCCATTAATTAGGTTCTTCTAGTGCTCTTCAAGAGGTCCATCCATCCAACGAAAAAATTTGCAGGCTTCAATTAGCTACAAAATTTGAATTTGAATCAGAGCATTGGATAATAAACATACTCCATGGTTCTTACAACCATAGAACCTTCGCCCAAGGTTAAGTTCTATCCATGATGTTTTAACAGTCGTTTCTACTTCGCAATAACATTGGAGCTCCATATCCTTTTGTGACATAACCTTCAATTTAAAAGCAATAGTGACTAGCAAGTAGAAATAGTATTTATGGTGGAAGCAATAGTGACTGCAGTATAAAAGCTACCTATGTGTAGGAATGTTAGTAAGTAGACATAGTGTAAGAACACTTTGGACTGAAAGTATCTAACATGACATGGCAATAGGAAAAACTTAGAAAAAAAAACACAAACAAAATAAAAAAGCAAAAGAAAATTTAAAAGACTTGTCATATATAAGAAGCTAACGTTATTGATCAAACTCATGAATATGCTCATATTATATTAAGACAAAAACAAAATGTAGACATCTAATCGAAACCGTAGAGACCTAAACCCAAATCCGATGAAACCCTAGAGAATGTAGAACCAAATTTTGGTCAAAACCCTAGAGACCTTGTGTTTAGTACCAAGTATGCAAAGTCGACCTAAAGAGTCGTGATGAATTGATTAGTTCGATGGTCATCATGGTGTGAGTCTCTGACAGATGATTCATCTGCACGTGTTCTTAAACTCTTGACTATGTCTTAAGAAAAGGAATTAGTACTTACTACTTTATCATGGTACTCAAAGGTGAAAAGTAAAGTAGCCTGACGAGCCATGTCTAGGAAAGCAGCTAGTTCACTACTAAAAGACATGAGGGCGAGAGAAAGAACTGTTATAAGCTGCATAAAGCTTTCACATACAATTGGCCAACTATTTTTTGAAAATAGTGTATGTGAAAGATAGTTACCGCAGAGCAAGACATGCGTTGTCTTAGCTATGTTGCAAGACAGATCTAGGGCATAATGAGTTACATTATTTGAGCATTTGTTGGCTCATATATGAGCTGTTATGAATCCCTAACGGGCATGACATACGCTCTAGAGATAGTTGAGCGATTGAACCTTAACATGCATCTTTCTAGCTCTTATAAAGACGTGTGCTTGTACTCATGGGTCGCACGACACATTTACTAATTCTAGATAAACAAATTGCAATGCTCTATGCGGGCAAGTGAGAGATTGTTGGAATAGTGCCTTTTTGGGCACATGGGCCGCACATACGCGCGGTCCACAAGGGTGAGGCGTATGCCTGTGCAGACACATCATCATACGTGTGATGGACGCGCGTGATGCGTTCTGCCTAACTTGTCACCCAAGTCTCTCTACTCTATAAAAGGGGACCCATAGCATAGGTCCCAAACATACTTTCACAGAGGTTCATCCAGAAGTACTTGTGCTGTGACAAAGAGTTCTGTTCCCCAAAGGTTCAATTCCCGATCCTGAGGTGCAAGTGCGTTCGTCAAGAGTTCGTGGAAAAGCCTAGACGATCCGCTTCCGCTGCAAGAGATATTCCGCAACCTCTAGAATTTATGTCTGTTATAAATTCCAATAGGGCTATTTGAAATGTTAATATATTTTTTATGATTTTAGTTACCAACTGGTACGATCTTCGGTATTACCAACAAATTATTTGTCCATCGATAATTCTAAATGTTAATATTAAAATTTTCCTATCTTATTTTCCTGCTATCTCTTTCCCTCTTCCAGTCTCTCTTTCTCCCGCCTCTCTCTCTCTCTCTCTATTTCTTATTTCCCTCTTCCCTCTTTCATTATAACATAGTTTATTAAAAATATAGTTACCGATGGGTCTAACCTTAGATATTATCGACGGATTTCAATCTGGCGATAACATCTAAACCCGTCAAAAATACCAATATTAAAATGTTAATCTTATGCTTATATTATATATGTTTTATTAAAAACATAGTTATTGACGGATCTAGACTTCTATTACCGACGGATCTCAATTCATTGAAAACAGTAATATTGAAATATTAATCGTATTCGTATATTATATTATATGTATTATTATAAACAAAATTTTGACGGATATATTTTTCTGAATAATCAGTGAATATACGTCCTCGATAATTTTGAAAGCTAAACTTGTCGAAAATATTAATATTAAAATATTCGTTTACTTATATTATGTTATATTTTTTAAAAAAATATAGCTATTGACAGGTCTAGTCTTCGGTATTACCGACAATATCAATCCATCGGTAATACCGAAGGCTAGACCATCAAAAAAAGCAATATTAAAATATTAATATTTTTATTATATTATATATTTTCTTATAAATAAACTTAATCCTTCATAATTACCGATAAATTTTCCTTCATCAATAATTTGAAGGCTAAACCTGTCGAAACTATTAACATTAAAATATTAATCGTATGCTTATATTATATATCTATTTTTATTATAAATAAAATTACCGATGGATATACCTTTCGAAATTATCGATGGATGTCCTTTTCGTTTTCTATCGGTAATTTTGAAGGCTAGACCTGCCAATAAATTATTGATGGATTTTGCCGTCGATATTAGTGATGGGCATTTTTTCTGTCGATATTTTGGAATGATATTTCTATCCGTTGTAAATGTCATCGGAAAATGCGAAGAATATTAGTCCATCCCAAATTATCGGTCAGCAATGTGCAATTTTCTTGTATTGTATTTGTGCAAGATTTTATTAGTTTGAAATTTTGGCATGTACAAATTTAAATTTAAAATGCATCCTATCAAATTTAAATTTGACGTGCTATCAATTTTTCTACAAGTTTAAGTGGAGCAACATTATTAATTATATTATTAACAAAATCAACGACATGCTTTTTATATGTAGCAATGTCTTTATAGCGACTTATAAATTTGTAATTAATCAAACGCATGCAGCAATCATTAACATAAGTACTGTCAGAGAAAGATGCTAAGCATGAATAGGAATATGTCTTTTTATTTGGCTTGATACATTTTGGTTCAATTGGTTAAGAATGAGTAAATGTGAGGACGTTGCATTCAATATTTAAATGTCCGTTGCCTTGGGTTACTCTCGGATGTATAACTGGTATTTAATAATTTCCTCGTAACTTATTGTTCTGGTGTATGAGCGATACGTTTATATATACGTACAAGCTTCGCAACACAGCTGAAAAGGTAGTCTACTCTACTATATATAATGACAAAATTATGGAGCTATATGTACACAAGAACAACAACAAAAGAAAGAAAGAAGTCCAAAATGAAGAAATCTTCATCATCCGATCCAACCATCATCAACCTGCAGTTCCTCGTCGTCCTCGGCCTTGTTCTCTCGTCCACTCTGATAATATCTCCAGTAGAAGCCAGGGCGACGATGCCTCGTCAAGCAAAAGGTTTGCGCTCTCCTCTTCCTTCCAGCTGTTGGATAATTTCTTCATCTCATAGTTATACAGAAAATATAGATGACAGACTTGTTTTCTTTCTATTTTCATATCGTATGAAAATTAATTAAGCATATGTTTAATGTTTAATTAGTCTGTACTATTTTCATGTATAGGCACTGCTATTGAAGATAAGTTTGAATCAGGAGTAGTAGTTGGAGGGCAGCTGAGAAGAGCATCTCCACGTACACCACCTGCACCAAGAGCCAACGATCATCCTTAATTAATTAGATGCACTTTAATTGTTGTCTGCATATACATATATAGCTCAATATATCCGCATTTTACATGAGGTCATTCCACTACTGGACCCGATAATACATTAAGTTTGATTAATTTGTATGTACGTGTATTATATATACTAATTAACTAATAGTGAATTCCTACAATATTGAGATCATTCATTGTTTTCTCATGTCGTGTATATATATATCTAATTATGGCATATCAAGGAAGAATTACGTTCATATATCAAAAAGATGGAATTGTAATTGTATCGAAATGATGGACGACTAAGTCTCTAGTTAACCATTATGAGACCATAAATAGAACAAGAATGTTCATTATTGTGGGAAAAAAAACATGGATTAATTCCTTCTTATTCAACTTTTCTAAAGACAAGATTAAATTAGCATAGTGAATTTCGAATTTTTTTTAAAGTTTGATTTTCGTTTCTAATACTAAATTTCCACAAGCGGAAAGAAAGTGCTTGCTCGGTGCATGCACGTTTCGAAATTCCAATTACATTAATTAAATAGAAATCTCAGTTCTGAACATGAGGGAAATAATCATTGCGCAATTTCATTTCAGAACTAATTAGACACATTTGGATGGAAAATTAAATCATGTTGCGTGGGATGGGTGGGCGTGCATTTGATTGGAAGCAAATGTCAAGTGGAAGTTGATCCTTGGAGACAATGCATGCAGGTCGCCAATTCCCACACTCCAAGTTATAGTTAAAGGTTAATCTATTTGTTTACTTTTGAGCCCCAACCAAACCATCCCCAACCTCAAAAGAGAAAAAAAATAGCATGGTTAACTAATTTGACATTAAATGGTCTCATGACGAAATCAAGCAATGTTTAAAAAAAATATAATAAGTGAAGCAATGCAGTAAACGTAACACATGAAGAAATACAAACTAAACAGTGGCAAAAAAATGTCAAAATGCATAAAATCTGAACTCTGTATTTCATAAAAATAAAGCTGTGCTTCAACCACATTCTCATGAGCAAATATTAATTGGGTTAAACTAACCGTGTCACATAAAAATTTGGAGGTAAATATATTATCAAGAAAATGGACAACTTTCCTCTACCAAAATGAATAATTTTCTTTTTCACCCAAGTTTTGGGAACATGCATGTGTTCGATGTTTTATTTATTTATTTATTAATTTTCTTTTTCACCCAAGTTTTGGGAACATGGATGTTATTTATTTATACCACCTGAGGGCGCAACGATGGTGAACGGCTATTGACTAATTAACTATGCGTTGATGCACGAGTTATCTATATATCGATCTAAATACAAAGTTAAATAAGCGTAACGTGGTGGAAGTAATACATTTAATAAAAAAAAATTGTAACATATATATGACCTCATATTGTAACGTCTTGTACACTTTGAGAAAAAAGGAACTTTTTTAAAAGGTGAGGGTGATTTTTGGTCTTTGCAGGAAAAATAAAAGAAAAATAAATAAATAAAAAATAAATGACGTGAGCCACATAAGAGGAGAGAGACGTCTTCTTCTTCCCCTCGTTTCCACTATTCACGCCCGACACACGTATCCACGTCCCAGTTACTCCTACTTCCAACGTTCTGTTCAGCGTCATTCGATTTCTGTTTTTTACGTGTGAGGTACTATTAGAAAGAGCGCGATAAGACGAACATTTTGACATGGTTATAAAAAGATCGATCCACTGTGGATGATGTAGTGAGTGTCGAACGTGAAAAAGAGGGAAAGTTTTTCGGCGACCTGTTCCGGTTCCAATTCGCGTCGATTTTTTTTTTCGGTGAGTTATTTCTCATCCTCAAATCGATTAGGTTCATTTTGGGGGGTTGTGTTTTACTCCAAATTTTATAAGTGGCCTAGATTAGAGTTTTTTGGCAACCTTTTTTACGACCTTTACGACCGAGTTCACTACGACATTCTAGTGGTGCACACATGAAGAAAAATGTATTAGGTTATTGTCCGTCAAAAATTTAATCACAAATTACTTATAGGTTCATCGATTTCGAATTTCGATCGTCGGTGATATTTCCAACGACTCATTGTATTGGTAAGCGAATGAAAATGTACGATAAATTTGATTTCAGATATGAAACTAATTATACTACTAATGAAGAGGACAACAAGTAGTGTTCGACGTTCGGCGAGTGTGGTTTCAATTTTCGAGAATAGAGGTTCATTTATTGTGCTTATATGATTGGTGGTTGAAACTATTCATAAGACTTAATTCTATAAATGGATAAGAATTAGTTATTGTAACACCTCGAATTTCACCCCCAAATTGTCAAGGACAATTTGGTCATTCGACTGTGTTATCCTGTTCGCCATCACATAATCATAAAATAATATAATTTTCAATTAAATAAGAGGAAGCATACAATCATTAAATAGGATAAAAGAATCCTTCAATAAAATGCAGAAAAGTTCATGAAACATCAAAAGTATGATTATAGAATTAAAAACATCTCTAAACATCATCGCTAATAGCAATTAAAACATCTTTAAGCCATAATCAAAACATCTCCTTAAAAATATAGTCAAAAGACTCTAGAATATAATGACTTAACATCATAAACCATTGTGCAATTTTCATTGTCATGAGTTGAGCCGTCATCCATCCAATCATTATGCATATGCACGGATTCAAAGTGCAGAGGTTTCCTTATTAGAGTATGTAAAGGCCGTGCTATACAATGTCATGATCCTAAATAGGATATTACATTATATGTATCATCTTTATATAAAAGAAGTAAACAATATGCATGTCATGCTCTATACATGTTAGTCATCAATAATAATCTATCATCATGCAATAATATAAAGCATGGAAACATGTAGACAATTCATCATACATATAGTATGGACAATCATAACAATCAGCAATTCAATACATAGGCGCATAAGTGAAGTACACTTATTATAACCATCACCTTCGTAACTTTCCTCAGGGTTGCTTCATAACTCTTTGTACTTTCACTTTCGTGAGACATCATTTCATTTGATCGATCATTAGCCCTTTCCATTAGGTTATATCTTCTAATAGTTGGAATTTATGTCATTGCCCTATCAATAGGCTAGCTAAGTCATGGAGACAATGCTCCCCTCTCACTCGAAGTGACATCAAAATGCACACATCGTTGCTGATGTATGTAAAAATCATTCTGAACTCTCGCCCGAGGGTGACATCGAAATGCACACACCGATGCGTGTAATGATCATTCCGAATAAATATCCGATAAAGGACCATAGAGGGTCGACATGTAACATCATCCACAATTAGGTTCATTGTGCTTTATAATCAACAAACATTTACGTCGCTCAATCTTCAAATTTTAACCTACTTATGTGGGAAACATCAATATACGTGTATCTAGGTTCTTATACAATCAACAAACATCAATACATACTATTAATACCTTGAAAATAACATTTAATATGCTATATGAGGATCCAACAATGATCACGACCGTGAAATAGGTCATCATGTCCGTGACAAAATCCCTTAAATACCTCGTTCTTTCACGATCGTGACAGAGTGCGTCACGATCATAACAGGCCTTGTCATGACCGTGACAATGGTTGTCACGAGCATGACAAAGCTCGTTTCACCCACCATTCTATCACGGGTGTGATAGACTTTGTCACGACCGTGATAGAAGAATCATTTTGGCCATTTTTCGGCCTTTCTATCACGGGCATGACGGACTATGTCACGATCGTGACAAAGCTCATTAACCCCATCGCTTAGCCAATTTTTTTACGATTTTCAATTCAAATTTGGGGAAAAACATTATACAACATCATGAATCATCATAGACAATTTTCAGACATTATAGGATCAAAAGAACCTCAGAAAACATATTAAAACAAAACTTTCTAATCCAAATTTCCTATTCATGAAATAAATCCATTGAGGTCAATGAAAATAGCCCTCATCACAATTCAAACTAAGAACAATGAGTCCTCAAACACTCAATCCAATACAGAAAGAATATTGAGAGAGGAGAGAGGGATTTGGATCCCTTTTACATATATTGATCTTAAATCTTCCTCCTCTTTCTTCCTCTTCTTCTTCCTCTTCTTTCTTCTCCCTGATCTTCTCTTTCTCCTTCCTCAAGCTCTAACCACCAAGATGTGGAGAAAAGAAATAAAGAAAGAGAATATGAGGCTTTATATAAAGGAGATTATATGAGGGTTTGGACAAAAAGTCCAAATTACCATGAATTGAAAAATCAAGGGGTATTACATCCCTCATCCTTAAAAGAAAATTCGTCCTCAAATTTTAAACTATAACATAAAACACTTACCAAATAATCTTATAAACTATTTTTTTCATTTCTTCTTCTAGTTCCCATGTCACTTCGGCTCCATTATGGTGCTTCCATGCAATTTTCACCATCTTCACCACTTTGTTCCTCAAACGATGTTTACCATACGCTAGTATTTCGGTAGGATACTCTTCATAGGTGAGGTCTTCCTTGATGATTGGCTCTTCAATTATCACCACACGTGAACTTTCATATGTGTACTTGCGAAGCATGGACACATGAAAAACATTGTAGATTTTGACATATGAAAGAGGCAATGAAACTTGTATGTTCCTTCTCCCACCTTTTCCAGAATCTCGAATGTGTCGATATATCTAGGAGTCAACTTTCTCTTCATGCTGAATCTGATGACTCCTTTGATAGAAGATACCTTCATCAATACATGATCTTCAACTTGGTAAATTTGCTCTCTTATTTTCTTATTTGCATAACTCTTCTAGTGACTTTGTGTTCCCATCATTCTTTCTTTGATCCAATCTACCTTCTCAAAATATTTCTCTACTAGTTCTGCTCCTAATAGTCTTCCTTCATCAACTATACTTCAACATGTGGGAGACCTACAAGATCTTCTATATAGTGTCTCAAATGGAACCATCTTGATAATGATCCAACGGTGCCGAGTGGAAGGGCCGTCGCTTAACGGATAAAAGTTACTCTAGGGATAACAGACTGATCTTCCCCAAGAGTTTACATCGACGGGAAGGTTTGGCACCTCGATGTCGGCTCTTCGCCGATGGAGTGGTAACTATTATTGTAAACAAACTCAACTAGAGTGAGATGGTTGTCTCAGCTGCCTTGCCAATTTATTACACATGCTCTAAGTATGTCCTCCAAGGTCTGGATCATCCTTTCACTCCATCCATCACTTTAAGGGTGAAATGTAGTGTTGTAATGCAACCTTGTGTGCATGTTGTAGCCCTCGCCAGAACCTTGCAATGAACCTGGATTCCCTATCCGATACTATGAAAATAGGAATCCTATGTAACCAGATAATTCATCAACATACAGTTTCATCATACTTGTAGCTAATTATCTCACATTATAAGGTAAGAAATGAGCTGACTTAGTCAATCTGTCAACGATGACTCAGATGGCATCGTGACCTTTCTGTGTCTTTGGGAGATCCACAATTAAATTTGTTGTGATCTCCTCCCACTTCCATGGGGTATGAGCAGTGTGTTCAGTAGTTTTGGTGGCTTCTGGTGCTCAATTTTGACATATTGGCAGACCAAGCACTTGAAAATAAATTATGTCACATCTCCTCTCATGTCCCTTCACTAAAATGTCCTTTGCAGGTCTTTGAACATTTTGGTGATTTCAATGTGGATAGCAAATTCTGACTTGTGGCGCTCAGTCAGAATCTCTTTCTTGAGCTCTTTATCTTCAAGTACCCATAATTTGTCTTGAAATCTAACAATCACATCTTCTTCCATCTTGTAGTCTGGGTGCCCCTTTTCACATAGAGCCTTCGGGTCCTTGTACTCTGGGTCTTCTTTTTGTGATTGTACTATCCTTGCCACTAGATCAAGTTGAATGACACAGTGCACCATTAACCTCCTCTGAATACTTTCTTTAATGAGAGTCCACTTGTAGACTCTTAAACATGTCATCCTTCCCATTTTCTTCTCAAGTCATCTGCTATAGATAATGTCAAACTCATAGACTTATATGAATTTTATCCATCTTCTTTGTCTGAGTTCTTTCTGGATGAACACGTACTTAAGACTTTTGTGGTAAGTAAAGACTTCAAATTCCTCTCCATATAAGTAGTGTCTCCATATCTTCAGAGCAAACACTACTATGTTGACTCCAAGTCATGAGTATGATAGCTACTCTCATGTGACTTGAGTTGTCTTGAAGCATAAGTTACTACTCTTTCATGCATCAATACACACTCCAATCCAGTTCTACTGGCATTACTATACACTATATAGCCTCTAACTGTTATGGGAATTGCTAGAACTAGTGCAGTGGTCAATATCTTCTTTAGCTCTAGGAAGTTATCTTCATACTTTTGTGTGCAATTAAACTTTTCTCCTTTCCTGGATAGCTTATCATAGGGGAAGTAATATTTGAGAATTCTGGATGAACCTTCTGTAGTAGCCAGATTCAAGGAAACTTTTAATATCTGTCACCGTCTTTGGCCTTTCCCAATTGATGACAGCTTCTATCTTGTATGGGTCCAATCAGATTCCTTCTTTGACATTATGTGGCCCAAAAACATAACTTGATTCAACCAGAATTCACACTTGGAGAATTTGGCATACAACTGGTGCTGCTTCAACATCTCCAAAACTATCTGTAAGTGATTCTGGTGTTCTTTTGGACTTGATGAGTATATCAGGATATCATCCATGAAAACTATGACAAAGCTATCAAAATGTGGTTTGAAAATTCTGTTCATAAATGTTACAGGAGCATTTGTTAGTCCAAAAGACAAAAACCAAAAATTTATAATGGTCATACCTGGGCCTAAAGGCCATCTTTGCAATATCTTCATCAACTATTCTGAACTGATGGTATCCACTTCTCAAATCAATTTTGAGAAGACTGATGGTGTGGAAATTGATCAAAAAGATCATCAATTCTGGACAGAGGATACTTATTTTCTATGGTCACTTTGTTCAACATCCTGTAGTTTATATACAACTTCACTCACCCATCCTTCTTCTTCACAAATAGGACAGATGCACCTCATAGGACACACTTGTCCTGATGAATCCTCTGTCCAATAGTTCTTGCAGTTGGGTCTTCAAGTGTCATTCTATATGGAGGTTTTGAAATAGGAGACGTCCCTAGCATGAGGTCAATATGGAAGTCGATCTCCCTTTCCATAGGTAATTTCGGGCGCTCATCGGGGAATACATCAGGAAAGTCCCTTACCACTTCAAATTCTTGTAATGGCTTGGGTTGAAAAACACTCCTGGCGATACTTTCTAGAAATCCTCGGCAGCCCTTGTTTAGCAATTTGGTTGCCTTAGGAAATCATCATCTTCTTCTCTTTTGATGGAATTCCGTGAAAAATCACAGAATTCCCATCTTTCTTGTCAATTTAGACTTTCTTCTTTCGGCATCTCAAGTACGCACCATGGTAAGATAACCAATCCATGCCTAGAATAACATCGTAATCTACCATAGGTAGCACTATAAGGTCAGCAGAATAGTTCACTCCTTCAATCATAATTGATATCTCTGGGAGGTACTGCCTGGTGGAGAATCTTCCAACTGGAGTTGCTATGTCCAGCTGCCACTTCATATTTACTCTCTCAACATTTAACAAATTAGCAAATGCATACGATATGAAAGAACGAGTAGCACCAGAATCAAATAATACATTTGCATAGTGATCGGCTATAAGAAGGTTACCTTGGATCACATCATTGGATTTCTGGGCCTCATCCACTTGCATAATGTAGACTCTTTCAAGTGCTCTCTGTTGGTCTTCAGCTTTGCTCTTACCCTTGTCAGTGCAGTCTCTTGCAAAGTGCACTACAAGAAAATTGGCGATTAGCGACGCCATGTAGCGCCTCAAAATCTGTGATGCTACAAAGACGTCACTAGCGCCTCCATTGCGTCTACTTAGCATCACGAGAATCAGGCGCCACTTGCCTCTCGATAGCGTCTTCTTAGCTACTCAGAGAGTTGACATTAACAGTAGCGCAATCGAGACGCTACGTAGACGCTATTATTTCGCGCCACGAACCGCAAATGCACGGCAGCACCTAGCTCCATTCTGGCGTCGACAACTTTAGACGCGAAACTAGCGTCTCACGTCTGAAGTCTCTAAAGCGACGCTATATGGCGTCTCAATCAAAGGATACGCTAATGAGACGCTACTGTATATATTTAAATACTATGTTATATATACTATATGTCAATCAATAAATTCATTAAATATTATATTAGTATTAATTACATGATTATCAACATATTATCAATAGCATAATATCAACATAGATATGTATTAATTACACGATTATATATATATATATGTTTGTATTTTTACATGATAAGAGTGTTCCTAAATATATAATTTGTTACCTATATTATTTATGTTATCTATACATATAATATATATAATATCTTAATTATGCATATATCTTAATTATCCGTCTTCTTAGCTATTCAGCGGGTTGACGTTAACTCTCTAGTGCAATCGAGACGCTACGTAGACGCTATTATTTCGCGCCACGAACTGTAAATGAGCAGCAGCGCCTAGCGCCATTTTGTCGTCGACCACTTAGACACGACACTAGCGTCTCATGTCTGAAGACTCTAAAGCGACGCTATATGGCGTCTCATACAAAGGAGACGCTAATGAGACGCTACTGTATATATTTAAACACTATATTATATATACTATATGTCAATCAATAAATTCATTAAATATTATATTAGTATTAAGTACACGATTATAAACATATTATCAATAGTATAATATCAACATATATATGTATTAATTACACGATTATATATATGTATGTATTGTTACATGATAAGAGTGTTCCTAAATATATAATTTGTTACCTATATTATTTATGTTATCTATACATATAATATATATAATATCTTAATTATACATATATTATTATATACTTAATCATGGGATTACGATGGTTGATTAAGTGAGTGATATATTAGCGTCACAATAGACACTCAATAGCATCCACCTAGCGTTTAACGAGCGCCGCAGCTTGTGTCGATGCTATGATGATACTATGGGCGTGTCTCTAGCGTCGCATGTTCGAGATGCCATATTGTTTTAGACGCTAGTTCAGCGCTATGGTGTCGCTAAATGAATCTAACGACTCAATGGCGTCTGTATTGCGCCTCCTCAGCCAAGTTTTAACCCCTCGCTCAATCGAGCACATATAGACATATAAATACGCGTATATGCTGATACCTATATATAATAAGTGCATATATACATATTATTATAACCTAATCTGACACATATAAATAAATACATATATATATATATATATATATTCACTTCGAATACGTATACATATACATGTTATCTATATATATATGACTCGCACATGTATAGACATATACATACACATATATATTTATAATACATATAGACGAAACACATTGTTGTAACTTAATCTCTCACACGTAGACATATATATACGTACGCATATATTACATATGTATATATATACACACACAATTGTGTTATATACACATATACATACATATTTATAATTTTGTATACATACATGATAGATTATCGAAAGAAAATAAAATAATTGGAATGGGGCATAATGCGATGAGACGTTACATTGATAAATAAAATTTCATACATACTAAAAAATTGAAAAAAAAAATTTAATGAGCGTCTCAATGGCATCGCGATGTTGAGACGCTACACAATGGAGACGCCCCGACGACGCTATGGTGTCGCTTGGTTATCTTAGCGACACATTAGCTTCTCTATAGCGGTGCTCTAGTCGAATTGTGACAGTGTCGGCGCCTACATGGCATCTACGTAGCGTCTCGTTTCCTTGCGACGCTAAAATATTAATTAAATCCCTAACCCCTCTTCTTCGTTTTCACTTTTGCTGTTTACCATCCTCCCTTCGTCCCGCCCGACGCACCCCGACGCCTGACCTCCGACGCCCGACCTCAGACACCCTCCACTGCCGCCTCCGCCCTTCGCCCGACGTCCGACGCCCGACAACCGCCCTCCACCGCCGCCGCCCTTCGCCTCCGCCGCCCTTCGCCTCCGCCGCCCTCCGCATTCGACCGCCGCCCTTCGCCTCCTCCTCCTCCTCCTCCTCCTCCTCCTCCTCCCTCCTCGACGCCCGCCCTCCACCGCCGCCGCCGCCCTTCGGCTCCATCGACGCCGCAGGGTGCCTCCGTCGTGGTTTGCCTCCGTTGCCGCGTCGTCCGCCCTCCGCCTACACTGCCGCCCTTCGCGTCCACCGCCGTCTCGTCCGCCCTCCGCCGCGTTCTCCCTCCACCACCGCCTCCGTCCGCATTCGCCGCCACTGCCCTCCGCCTCCACCGCCGTCTCGGCCGCCCTCCGCTCTTCACCTCCGTCGCCCTCCGCCTCCACCGCATTCGCCGCCACAATCCTCGGCCTCCACCGCCGTCTCGGCCGCCCTCCACTCTTCGCCTTCGCCACCCTCCGCCTCCACCGCCGCCCATCGCGTCCACCGCCGCCTCGTCCGCCCTCTGCCGCGTCCTCCCTCCACCGCCACCGACGTCCTCCTCCACCGCCACTGCCAACCGCCTCCACCACCGTCTCGGCCGCCCTCCATCCTTCGCCGTCCTCCGGTTAAGAAGGTACTAGCCCGCCACCATGTAAATTAAGTTAATTATTAATGCATGAAGTTAAATTAAGTTAATTATTCATGTTAAGTTAAGTATTACTTATTCATGTTATTATCATGTTAAATTAAGTAGTACTTAAGTTAATTATCATCTCTTTGGATCAAGTTAATTAGTATTACTTATTAAGTATAATATTAAGTATCATCTCTTAGGAATTAAGTTAAGTATTACTTAAGTTAAGTATTACTTATTAATGTTATGAATTAAGTTAAGTAGTACTTAAGTTAATTATCATCTCTTTGGATCAAGTTAATTAGTATTACTTATTAAGTATAATATTAAGTATCATCTCTTAGGAATTAAGTTAAGTATTACTTAAGTTAAGTATTACTTATTAATGTTATGAATTAAGTTAAGTAGTACTTAAGTTAATTATCATCTCTTTGGATCAAGTTAATTAGTATTACTTTTTAAATATAATATTAAGTATCATCTCTTAGGAATTAAGTTAAGTATTACTTAAGTTAAGTATTACTTATTCATGTTATGAATTAAGTTAAGTAGTACTTAAGTTAAGTATTACTTAAGTTAAGTTAACTTATGTTAATTGTTAAGTTAACTTATGTTAATTGTTAAGTTAACTTATGAACTAATTCATGTACTTCCACATTCTTGGTGATAAAATGAGATTATGATTCGACGATGAAGTACTTGAAACATGTGATTTTGGACTTAATTCGTAAGTTCAAAATCACATGTTTCAAGTACACGAATTTTCTTACTTGGCTTAATGTTCTCCGTTACAGAAATGATAAAGCCAGATCGTAGTTGGATTCGTCGTTGGAAGTATAAACATGGCATCATAACTGAAGAATATAAGGATGGTGTTGATGAATTCATTATTGTGGCATATCAAAATGATGGTGTTGCTTCTTCATATGACGAAATCTTATGTCCATGCCGAAAGCGCAAATGTTATCAATGGAAAGTAAGATATGATGTGCAGAAGGATTTATATTACAACGGTTTCTTACTTACATACACCAATTGATTCTTTCATGGCGAAGAAAGATGGGCTAAAGAAACAAGTAATGTAGATACCGTTGTGGGCGACTCGAGCAATCCGTACAGGGACATGATATGAGATGCAATGTTAGGAGAAAATGTTGGCGAAACATCGATTGAAGAAGACCCGAATCCTTCGGCTTCTAAGTTTTATAATCTTCTCGAAGAGGCAGATGAACCTTTATGGGATGGATGCGTGAAGCAAACTACACTTTATGCAGTGGCACAACTAACAAACTTAAAATCAGAATTTAATATGAGCGAAAGTTGTTTTGACCGGATGCTTGTCATTATTAAGAGTATGCTTCTAGTTTCCGAGAAATTACCGGGAAATTTTTACAAGTGCAAACAGTTGATGAGAGATATAGGGTTGGAATATCGAAGATTGATGCATGCTGCAATCATTGCATGTTGTACTACAAGGAAAACAACTCACTTATGAGTTGTTCTATTTGTGGCGAGCCCAGATTCAAGCCGAAAAAGAATTCTCAAAGTTCGAAAAAAAATGTGGCAAATGCAATATTTAGATACTTTCCGATTGTTCCAAGATTACAACGACAATTTCTTTCTGATATATGATTGTTATATAATTTAAAGCTAATTGTTGCTATATGATTGTATTAATTGAAAACTATGAATTCAGGAAATTCGAAGAATTACAGCGAGAAATCAATCTGTTAGTTTCAAACGATGAGTTTTTGAAACTACGAGATGAACATTTTGCCGATTGGTTGAGATGTGAAGTGAGAAATCTTTCCGCTTGTTCTTAAATGTTATAAGTTCATAACTTTTAATTAAATTTTTAGTTATTTTTTTGTAGGTTATTAATGGCTCAGTCATAGAGAACAAAATACGAGATCTCGGCCATGACCCGAAGAAACAAGTTCTTAGCTACTGCGGCGTCATAGTCAATGGATATCAGTTCAATACAAAAGAATATAACTGACAACGTTCAACTATTAATAGCGGCATATGTGTTCTCGGAAGCATGTACGGGGACGATGACTTTGATTACTACGGTGTTATAGAAGATATCCTAGAATTATCTTATTTGGGAAAATCTAACAAAGTCGTGGTGCTAAAATGTCATTGGTTCGATCCAGAGAAAGGAGTTCGGATCGATCAAAAGTTTAAATTGGTGGATATTAACCCTCGATCGAGACTTCAGTCATACGATCAAGCACAACAAGTGTACTACACTAAGTATCCATCGAAAAGAACCAAGGATGAATGGTGGGCGTCATGCAAGGTGAGGAGTAGACTATTCTTAGCAGAAACAATGGTAGATGAGAATGAAACATCATCCGTACACAATGATGTGCCCATGGATGATTACTATTAAGAAGATAGAGTGAATGAGACGATTGATGTGGCCGATGGAGTTGAGGATTTTCAATTGGTCGATGACGCTGAGCCAATGGAAGAGTTCAATTCAAATGACCTCTTGGATGTGAACTTCGATAATTTCATTGATGATGACTCGAACCAAGATTATAGCGACGATGATGAAGATGATGAAAATGAATCAGAATACGAAACAAACGAATGAATCTCGTAGTTATTCTAATGACATAAGCTTTTTTACTTTTTTTTTAAAGTTTCATATGGTTACCGATAATAAGAGAAGTTTCTTTCTTTTTTTTCAGTCATGGTTACTAGGGGTCGAGCATATGAGTCATCTCGCTCTACCAGGCGTTCACTCTAGATGAGTCAGCCATCACAACCACCAGGTAATATATTTATTGTGAACTCCTTATTTATAGTTGATTATAATAGTTAAATTCCTTTTTTAATAATATCAGTTCCTCCGCCGTCGACGGGGCACGTAGCCGGATCGTCACATAGTAGGCGATCCATTGGTGGGTCTGCTGAGCGTATCACTCCAGGTACGTGACACATTGTAGGCAATAGACAATAAGAGATAGAGTTTTTTAAATATTTTTCTTTTGTGATAGTTGCTCCACCATCGACGAGGAACATAGTCGGTACGTCTCGATCGCACGACCAGATCGTCATGTCACACCAGGTTATTTTTTGTATATTACTTAATTTTATGTATGAGCCAAATTTTATGTATTTTCTTGTGATGGCAGTTGCTACCCCACCGCCACCGCCGAGAATACCAGACGCTTCACCATAATCTAGCGTTGGCGAGCGATATCTTATGCCAGGTGATATATTTATTATTATTGACATTTCTCAATTAATTATATTAATTATTTTTTAATAATGTCAGTTGCTACGCCGCCGATAGCACAAGCACCTGACTCAATTCATTCAGACGAGCGGACTGCTACTGATCATGCGGTACACATCAATCGAGGTGAGAACATTACTGTACATCTATCAATTATCACAATTTTAATTTGGTATGACACAAATGATTTATTATGTATTAGGGCCCGTAGCTGATGTCGGACCTTCACAGCCTCCCCCAGCTGTACCGGATGATGATTCCTCTTCAAGTGATGAAGAGGGGTAACACGATAATGGGGTGGTCATTGTGAATAATATTGCCCTACCGTAAGTTAAATAAGTTGTACAAATTTTGTTATAGTTTTGGTTACAATTGAAAATTAATTCTTATTTATAATTGGCAGGACCACTTTCTTACCTGCTAGTACCGTGCGGGATGTCAGTGCTCTCGTTCTTTCCCACTTGCCGGAAGGGGTAGGATCCTGGAAAGATGTCCCAATTCAAGTGCAAGATGACATCTTTCGAGCCTTTACAGTACGATCTTCTATTTGGGTTACATAATTCGATTTATATTTATTTTAAAATTACTAAGTTTTAACGCTCTGTTTGTAGGAGGCAAATCAGTTTCATCCGGATCTTAGTTTAGGGACGATCCGGAGAGCTTTTGAGGAGGTCGTTGCAAAATGCCTCCGAAATCGATTATACAAGTTTCGCAAGGTCGTCACGTCCACCGGCCTCACTTTGGAGCAGGGCATACAAAGATGCCCAAGACATATTAGGCGCTCGGTTTGGGAGTCCCTGTGTAGGAAGTGGTAAGTATGTATACTTTTACATTATTTTTATGAAAATTATAGTTTTTTGAAAGTGTAAGTATTTGATGTTCACAAAGGACGGATGAACGATGGCAAAGGAAGTCGGAAAAGGCAAGAGTTAACCGTCTTTCGAAGCTCGAGGCCCACATCCACACAGGGGGATCGACGGCGCATGGTAATTTACATATAAATTCAATTAATCAAACTTTTGACTTATACTTATGTTATCAAATTTGAAACTTTATTGTAGGAGGAGAAAGAAGGCTGTCTTGTAGACTTTCGTGTGGCTATGAGGCCACGCATAAGAGCCAGAAGACAAATGACTTAGTCACGCCCACTTCTCGTAGGCTTCTGGTAAGTCTCATGATATGGTCATTTGGTTGTTGCCGTTAGTGGACTATTTTTTAAATACATAATGTTTAAATTTTATAGGATGAGTATAATGCGAAAATGACTGAAAAGTATGGAGATGATCTGAGTACTCAGCCACCAGGTAATGTTTCTTCGTTGGTTTAGTCATGTTTTTAATTTACGTGTTTCTTGATCTATAATTTATATATTATATGATTGTATAATTTTTCTATTTCGTAGAGGACCCTGCTGTTTGGGAGGAGGTGGCCAGCACGACACGAGGGGGATACTTGCGTGGCCTCGACACAGCCGCTCAGATACCTAGGAGGATCGGTGGATATGCAGGAGGTGCATCTGCTCCGAGCTCATCCGCTGCACCTGATATGACGCAGCTATCACAGCAACTATCGCAGCAGTTATCAGTGCAAATATCGCAACAGGTGATGCAACAGGTGTCGTAGCAGTTGTCGCAGCAGGTGTCGTAGCAGTTGGGTCCTCTATTGCAGGCGATTCAGAGATTGATCCCAACGCAGAATCCATCCCCGCGAGGCCATGGACCGAGCACGTCTGGGTCGAATGTCCGGAATGATAACAATAACTCCCAAAGCTAGGATAGAAAACAAACTATGCATTTGTTACTTATAGACTTGAACGTACATATAGTTTGTTAGTTCGGTTTAGTAGTTTTCATATTCTTATGTTATATATTATGCCTGTGATGGTTTTATGGAGTTGTTTGGCTAAGCTTATAAGTCACTTATAAGTTAGTTTAAAAAAATCTCAGCGTTTGGTAACTTAAAAATACGACTGATAAGCAGATATCAAATCTACTTATAAGTAAAAAACATAAGCAGGGGGAGGGGTGCTTATTTTCTTTCTAAAAATAAGTCAGTTAGTTGTATCATAACTAACTAGTTATTGTTAATATAAGTAATTTTATTCAAACGTGTAACTGCTTATTTTTAAAAATAAGTTTCAGTCAATAAAATATTTATCAACACTTTAACTTATCAGCTATTTTATATCAGCCAAGCCAAACGGGCCCTATATTGCATGTGATGGTTTTATATTGACTTTGATGATTTTATATTGTCTGTGATGCGTTTATATTGCCTGTGATGAATATCAATGCATTTTGAGAAGCATTATAAATTGTATGGTGTGGGAAGGGAAAAAGTGAGGCTGGGGCGGGTAAAAAAAGTGCAAGTAGCGACTCCATAGCATCTCATTGGCGTCTCAACGCATGTCGACGCTAATTTAAATATATCGCACTTAGCGCTATCTTAGTGTCTCGTTGGCGACACAAGCATGATCATATTTGCGTCAATATAGCGCCGTACTAGCGCCTACATTAGAGACATGTGGGCGCCGGAATAGCGTCTCATGCCTACCGCCCCTTGCGCGTCGACTTAGCGACGCGGTCCTGCTTCGCACAGCCGCAAACATCACATTTTAATAACATTGATATAGCGTCAACATGTGGCACTAGTTGCGTCTCATTATCTTTGACTCTAGTGAGACGCCACTAGCCACTGATTTCCAGCGTCTCAATTTTGCGGCGCTAGTTAGACGCTAAGGAGACGCTCTTCACAACAGAGACGTAATAGCACCTCCCTAGCATCTCCAACCTTGAGTCGCTAATTGCCAATTTTCTTGTAGTGGTGGCTCATCTTGCTACAATTGAGACATGCTCCTGACTTCTCACGTCTCTGTTCACCATCACCTTTGGAATAAGGTTTGGAATTCTTATACTTTTTGCTCTTGCCTTTTCTTTTGGTCCTTCCTAGACTTCTTGCTTTGTTCATGTTTCTTTTGTTTATCAATCTCCCGAGCCAGGTTGGTTGTTAGAGAGATAGCCTTGCCATAGTTTCAGGATCCCACACTTCACATTTATCCTCAAGCGAGGATTCAACCCCTTTATGAAGTGGTCCACCCTAATCTTCTCATCTTCTTTCAGAGGATTATACCTCTCAAACTTTAGGAACTTGTTGAGATACTCCTCCATAGTCAAGCTGCCTTGTTGGAGGTTCATGAACTCGGCAGCCTATTTCCCTTGTACATGTGTGGGAAGGTAAATCCTTGAAAGCTTTCTTGAATTCCCTCCAGCTGACATCTTCATCATCATTAAACTGGGTCCTGGTGACAGACTTCCACCAGTGACGAGCTTGATCAGTCAGTTGATGTGTAGCGAACTGTGTTTCATAGCAATCCATTGCCTTGAACTTCTTAGTGATCACGTCCAGCCAAACTTCAGTCTTGTCTAGATCTCTATCCCCATTGGAGGTAAGGGGATGGAGCTTCAGGAACTTCTCGATTGTTGAACTCGACCAGCTAGAGTGGCCCGAGTTCTCATTTCTTTTCATCGCCCGCACCATGCGGGTCATGCTCGCAATGAGCTCTCTCTGATCTCCCGAAGCATTGAAGGGACCACCGTGTTCCATCCTTCTGACAATTCTCTCGCAAGTATACGGAGTGAATGTCGTAGTATATAAAATATCGTCCCACAGGGAAGAGTTCAAGTATTAGAATTATATGATGTTGAATCCCATGTTTTGATGATAACAAATTAAATGGACCTAAAAGTTACTAATCTACTCTCAAGTGATGATAATATAGGTGTAGGATTGATATGAATAGATTCGCAGAAGAATTCGGCAAATTAAAAGTTGGAAGAAAAAGTTTCAGACACGACCGGTCGACCGACTATGAACACCGGTCGACTGATATTCGGTGGAAGGAAAGACGACAAGATGCCGGTCGACGTCGAGACTATATCGGTCGATAGACCAGTCGACAGCAATATAGACCGGTCGACGTTGAGACATTACCGATCGTTGTATCGGTCGAATGACCGGTCGACCGGACAGCGTCAAAGTGCAGAAATGAGAGAACGGTCACATAGACCGGTCGACCGGCCCATCCCAGCGATCGATCGACCCTACAGTCAAATGAATAGTAACGGCTAGAATTTTGAGGAGAAAAATGGGGGGGACTTTTTGAACGAATTCTCACCCCTAGAAGCCTATAAAAGAAGTGTCAAAGTCTGAAGAAAATTCATCCAAGCAAGAAGTAACATCCTAGAAGCTCCTCTCAAGTTTTTGAGCAAAGAATTGCAATTTCTTCCCTTTTTTTTTCTTAGCCTTGAGTGTGAAAAAAATAATTTTGTAAAAGAAAAGAGTTAGAGGGAAAACATTCACTTTTTAAAATATAGTGAGATTGAGAGCTCCTTGTAAAAGAAATGTGCCTTGCCTCTTGAGCGGAGAAGAAGGCGTGATTGTATTAAGAGGGTTGTTCTCTCCCTACAAGAAAAGAGAAAGATAGTGAATCTCCGGCAGTCTCGAGGTCGAGAAGTCGGAGCGGAGAAGTAGGCCAAAGCATTGGGGCTGAACCTCATCAACATATCATGCCTTCTTGTATTTGTTCTTTATTCTTCATCTATGCATTATCTTTATTTGCTTGTGATCGATTTTATCATTTTTCTCCGAAGGTGAATTTTTGGAAAATTTAATTTCACCAATTCATCCCCCCCCCCCTCTTGGTGCTTTTGATCCTACAATTGGTATCAGAGCCAAGTTGCTCTAGCTTTAAGATTTGAAATATCTTTAGATCTATGGCATCAAGCGGTTTCAGTTTTTCCGAAGGTCAATCTATTAATCGTCCTCCACTTTTCAATGCCTCAAAGTTTGCTTATTGAAAAATTAGTATGCAAGCCTACGTTTGTTCTATTGATATTGATATGTGGGATATTATTCAAAATGGTTTTGATTTAAGTAAGAAAAAACCTTCAGAATATACCGAAGGAGAAAAACTTTTAGTAAAACTAGATTGGAAAGCTAAAAATATTTTCTATTGTGCTTTGGATACAACAAAATTTAATCGGATTTCTAGTTGTGGAAATGCTAATGAGATTTGGAAAAAACTATTTATTACTCATGAAGGAACGGATAAGGTTAAGGAGTCTAGATTAAATATTCTAAATCATCAATATGATTCTTTTAAAATGCTTGAAAATGAATCTATTAATGAGATGGTTGTTCGCTTCAATGATATTATAAATGGTTTAGTCTCTTTGGACGAGCCAAGGACTAATCCTCAAAAAGTGAAAAAGTTTCTCAAGTCTCTTTCCTCTAAGTGGCATACAAAGAGGACGGTGATTGAAGAAAAGGACTTAAACAAGTTGGACTTTGATGATCTTATAGGTTCACTCTTGACCTATGAGATCGGAATCAAGGAGGATGAAGAAGCAAATACTCCAAAAAGAAAAACACTTGTATTGAAAGCAAACAAAGATGAGGAAGATACAAGTGAAGACGATGAGGATCTTGATGAAAAGAAGTTTTCTCTATATGCAAAGAAGCTTGACAAATATCTCAGGTTCGCTAAGAAGAAGAAAGGCTATTCCAAGAGAAGATCATTAAGCAAAAGCCAAATAACTTGCTTTGAATGCAAAAAGATTAGACACTACAAAAATGAATGTCCAAATTTGGTCAAAAAGGAGAAAGATGGAGAAAGCTCAAGGAGGAAGAAAAAGACTCTCCAAGCCACTTGGGATGACAGCGAAAATGAAAAGAATGACTCCAACACCTCTTCCAGTGATGACGAGGAAGCCTACATATGTCTAATGGCTAATAGTCATGAGGTATCATCTAACTCCTCTAACTATAGTGATAGTGAATCTTTCAATGTGCATAAGGAGTTTAGAGGTCTAATTAATAAATATGGATGCCTAAAAAAGAAATACGATGAGATAAAAATAGAGTTTGAAAATTTGCAAAAGAAAAATAAGAATGTTAAAGCATGTGAAAAATGTGATATATTGAATAAAGAAAACTCTAGCTTAGAACTCTCAATTGAAGAATTGAAAACGGAAAATAGTGCACTAAAATCAATATGTAAAAGACAAATTGTAGAAAGTGCATGTTTGAACAAAGAAATTAATCGATTGAAACTTGAACTTGAAAATTTTTCAAATTGAAGTAAAATGTTAGACGCTATGCTTAGTGGATCTAGATTATCTTCAAACAAAAAGGGACTTGATTTCACCTCTTTTGAAAAGAAAAATGACAAAAAAAATTTATTTGTTAAAGCATCGCATGATTACACAAGATCACAAATTGTTTGTTTTCATTATGGATATGAAGGACATTATTCTTATTATTGCATAATTAGGAAAGGAATACGTAAAAGAATGAAGAAAATTTGGGTCCCGAAAAGGATCATGACTAACCAAGATGGACCCAAGCAAGTTTGGGTACCAAAAATGAGGAAGATACAAGTGAAGACGATGAGGATCTTGATGAAAAGAAGCTTTCTCTATATGCAAAGAAGCTTGACAAATATCTCAGGTTCGCTAAGAAGAAGAAAGGCTATTCCAAGAGAAGATCATTAAGCAAAAGCCAAATAACTTGCTTTGAATGCAAAAAGATTGGACACTACAAAAATGAATGTCCAAATTTGGTCAAAAAGGAGAAAGATGGAGAAAGCTCAAGGAGGAAGAAAAAGGCTCTCCAAGCCACTTGGGATGAAAGCGAAGATGAAGAGAATAACTCCAACACCTCTTCCAGTGATGATGAAGAAGCCTACTTATGTCTAATTGCTAATAGCCATGAGGAAGCTTCTATGTACAATGAAGGTAAATGGTATTTAAATAGTAGATGCTCAAGACATATGACCGGCGATGCCTCAAATTTCATCAATTTGGAAAAGAAAAATGAAGGTAAAGTCACTTTTAGAGACAATAGCAAAGAGTTATTGGTATAGGTAATATTGGTAAGAATGACAAAGTGTATTTAGAAAATGTTTGGCTTGTTGAAAATTTAAAACATAATCTAATTAGCATAAGTCAACTTTGTTATAAAAATTATTTAGTTAAATTTGAAAAGGACAAATGTTTGATACTAGATGAAAATAACAAAGTTTTACACATGGGATTTAGGTACAATAATGTATACAAAATTGATTTTGATAACTTGAAAAATGAAAAATGTCTTAGTGTCATGCATGATGACATAAACTTGTGGCATAAGAGATTAGGACATGCAAATTATAAATCGTTAAATAAACTATCAAATCATGAATTGGTTAGAGACTTACTTAAGATCAAATTTGAGAAAAACAATGTTTGTGATTCATGTTTAAAAGGTAAACAAATCAAAAGTTCTTTTAAATTAAAAGTAGTTATTAATACGCATAGGGCCTTGGAACTTTTACATTTTGATTTGTTTGGGCCTACTGATGTGACTAGTCTAGGAGGAAAAACATATGTATTTGTAATTGTTAATGATTTCTCTCATTTCACTTGGACAATTTTTCTCGCTAGTAAAGATGAGGCGCTAAACATGTTTTCCAAATTTGCAAAAAGAGTTCAAAACGAATTTGAACAAAAGATTTCAAAAATTAGAAGTGACCATGGAGGAAAATTTGAAAATCATAAATTTGAATTATTTTGCGAAGAAAATGAAATTACTCATAATTTTTTCACTCCTAGAACACCTCAACAAAATGAAGTAGTAGAAAGAAAAAATAGAACTATACAAGAAATGGCTAGAATAATCTTAAATGAAAGCAAATTACTAAAATATTTTTGGGCGGAAGTCGTAAACACATCTTGTTATGTTCTCAATAAAATTCTACTTAGACCTCTTGAAAAGAAAACATGTTTTGAAATGCTATTTTGTTAGAAACCAAACATCTTTTATTTTAAAGTTTTTGGATGTAAATGTTATATCTTGAACATTAAAGATAAACTAGGCAAATTTTACGATAAATGTGATGATGGTATTTTTCTTGGTTATTCTAATACAAGTAAAGTCTATAGAGTATACAATAAAAGAACATTAGTTGTTGAAGAGTCTATTAATGTTAAATTCAATGAAACTAATGACTTTTTGAGCAAACATGCATAGAATGATGATGAAGAAATAGTTGAAGTACAAAGAAAACTCGATGTTGTGGACATAGAGGAAGCAAAAGCTTACACCCCAAAGGTGGAAGAAATGGAAGTACCTCAAAGAGAAGAGAATCAAATCATCCCAAGAAATTGGAGACATGCCTCATCACATCCACTTGACCAAGTTATAGGTAATATAAATGAAGGTGTAAAAACTCGAAATTGTCTAAAAAATCCGTGTGTTTTTTCAGCTTTTCTTGCAAATTATGAGCCCAATAATATAGATGAAGCACTTGAAGATCCAAACTAGATAAATGCAATGCATGAGGAATTAAATAATTTTGAAAGAAATCAAGTGTGGAAACTTGTAGAAAGACTCAAGGACCATCCTATCATTGAAACCAAATGGGTCTTTCGAAACAAGTTAGATGAAAATGGTGTCATTGTGAGGAACAATGCTAGATTAGTAGCCAAGGGTTACTCACAAATTGAAGGGATTGATTTTGATGAAACTTTTGCTCCTGTTGCTAGACTTGAGGCAATTCGAATGCTTTTGTCTCTTGCATGCTATAAAGGTTTTAAACTTTTTCAAATGGATGTTAAATCAGCTTTCTTAAATGGTTTTATAAATAAGGAAGTTTATGTCGAACAACCTCAAGGTTTTGAAAATCTAAATTTTCCCCATCATGTTTTCAAACTCTCAAAAGCTCTTTATGAATTGAAACAAGCCCCTCGAGCTTGGTATGAAAGATTGAGTTCATTTTTAATTGAAAATGATTTTCAAAAAGGAAAAGTTGACACCACATTGTTCTTAAAATATTTAAAAATAATATTTTAATAGTTCACATTTATGATGATGATATTGTTTATGGTGCTACTAATGAATGCCTATGCAAAGAGTTTGAAACTCTTATGCAACATGAACTTGAAATGAGTCTTGTAGGAGAACTCACCTTCTTTCTAGGCCTACAAGTAAAACAATCCAAGTAAGGTATTTTTCTTAATCAAGAAAAATATACAAGGGAATTACTCAAAAGATTCGGGATAAACGAATGCAAGCCGAGCACAACTCCTATGAGCACTACTACAAAATTAGATAAAGATGAAAAAGGTAAGCCCATTGATCAAAAAAGGTATAGAGGTATGATTCGTAGTTTACTCTACTTGACGGCATCTTGGCCAGACATAATGTTTAGTGTGTATTTGTGTGCTAGGTTTCAATCCGCCCCCAAAGAATCACACTTAATTGTTGTAAAAAGAATATTGCGTTATTTAAAGCATACAAGTGACTTAGGCATTTGGTATGATAGGAACTCCCCATTTGAATTGCATGCCTACACCGATGTGGATTTTGTCGGGTGTAAAGTTGATAGAAAAAGCACTAGTGGGATGTGTTGTTTTCTTGGTAGTTCTCTCATTTCATGGGCTAACAAGAAACAAAACTCCATCGCACTTTCTACCACCGAGGCCGAATATATAGCCGCCGGTAGTTGTTGTGCACAAATACTATGGGTAAAACAACAATTACTTGATTATGGTGTAAATTCAACACTCTAGGACTAAACACATTAACTTACAGTATCATTTCATTAGAGAACATGTATCCCTTAAGAACATTGTCATTGAACATGTGTCCACCGAAGTTCAATTTGTAGACATATTCACAAAACTCTTAAGTGAAGAACGATTTTGCATGCTTACAAGGGAATTAGGAATGATTAACTTTTGATTGCATATCAATTCAAAATTAAAGTGACTTGGTTATACAATATCACTTTTGATAACAACAACAACAACAAAGCCTTATCCCACTAGGTGGGGTCGGCACAATATCACTTTTGACATGAATTGAAAATTAAAAATGTTGCACAACACTTACATTTGTATGATCTTTTTTGGAATATGATTTTTTATGATTTTTTAATGAGTTTAAATAGTTCAAAATCTGAAAAATACAGGGATCGGTCGATCTACAGCAAGGACCGGTCGACCGACTAGAAGGACCGGTCGAACGCTATAAAATTCAAATACGCAGACAAATGATCAGTCGACCGATATGATACAACCGGTCGACCGGTATATTACTGCGACCGGCTGATCGCTTTGAAAAGAAGTGTCCGATCGACCGCGGGGCATAATCGATCGACCGGTATATGCCTAAATCGCACGATATAAGCATCGACCGCTCGAATCGGTCAACTAAACTTTTTTTCTTCTTCGCGCGACAACTGTCCTCCTTCGACCGCCGCCCCTGTGCACTGCCTCCCTGCGGCCTAACTCCGGCCAGCCGCCTCCTAGGTCAACCACATTCGTGATAGTGATATTTGGGATTGAGTAGTGATAACTTGTTGAAATTAAGTAAAATGGTAAATTTTTTAATTTTTGGTCTCCCGACTCACTAGCTGCAAGTGCAAAGGTAAGTTGTAGTAGACTCAGGTTGTCGTATCCACAAGAATTTGAAGTCTAAGACACCCTAAAATAATCTAGATTAGTTCTACTTTAATGGCTAAAAACATATTTTCAAAGGAAAGTGAAAACAGATTTTTAATGGAAAGTGAAATGATAACTGAATTTTGGGTTTTGGAAACTTATCAAAACTGAGATATAAATGCTAAATTGAAGTCTAAAAAGGTTTAACTATCAATGAGGAAGGTTCTTCTAGGATTTGGGGTTCATCTAAATTAATTAAGGACGGAATGGATCAAGTTATCATTAAATGTCCAACTTTGATTCAATCATGAAAATGACTGTTCCCACAGCTCAATTGGCATCTAACTAAGCAACATATTGTCATATAGTTGTTAGCTAGATTGAATCAATAGAGGGTCCACACTGAAAATCAAGTTATCATTCAGCTCAATGGGGAGTTCATTGCTGATTTTTTACAATTCAAAGGAATTCTGCAATGATAACTTGTAATTGCATTCATAAAAAGATGGAATCATTCCAATCAATCAAACGAGGATGAAATCTACTCAATTATGGTGCTTGTGCTCCTTGATTCACCTCTGAATTCCAGGGGGATTTAAATTCAACCTCTCCGTTGCAAAATAAAATGAAATCCACACAAACACAACTCAATTGGAAGTGCAAAGCATATGACCACAGGAATTCACAATTGACATTGCTCCTTGGCCCACTCTGGATCTCAAGGATGACCTAATGACTACCTCTCAGCAGTGGATTAAATTGAGGCTTGACAATGGAAATCAGAATTCAAATGAAATTAGAAAATATAAATCAGCAAATAGAATTCTGCAATTCAGGAAATCAGAATCATAAATCAATGGAATTCTGGCTTATCAATTGCTTCTTGATCCATCTCTGGACTGCAAGAGTTCCCTAGAGTTCATCTCTCAATGATTGAATAAAATCAGGGGATTCAATTGATAAAATAGTTTTCAGCAGGAAATCGGAAAAAATAGGATTCAGAATTTCATTTCAGAAATCAGAGGTATAAACTGATTTGAGTCAAAATGATTGTCCAAGCATCTTGATTCATTCCTGAACAAGATGGGAGCAATAACAACATTCAAATGACTCAATTAATCAGGTTGAGAGTGACAAACAGATTCTGCAGTTCATGAAATTAGATTCAGAAAAATCAGGAAATCAGATTTTCAGGAAACCAAATTCAGAAATCAGATTTGCAACTAAATGGGATCCAGAAATCTGACTTTATCTCTTAATGCGTTCTGAAGGGTGATTAGATCAAATAATACATCTCAATCATAGTTTACAATGGATCTAATGATAACATGAATCAATGCAGAAAAGTTCTGAAATCTGAAAACCAGAATTGTTGCAGTGCAGGAGTATAAATCATTTCATATCCATCCAAAACTAATCTAAACTACTACTCTATCCTAGAAGAAATGGAGTTTAGCTCCTCTTGCTTACAAGGCTTGACAGAAAATAGATTGAGAAACAGATATAAATCATTGATGCTTCAAAATGTCTCGGCCAGCAGCAGCCTCCTTCCTTGCTCAAAACCCTGAATGATCAGCCCCCCTTCCTCCTCCAGAAATTCCACCTTTTATATCTCTCCTATCCATACTAGGATTAGCATCAGGATGTTCTTTATCCTTTGATTGCATCCACATGTCCCTGGACTGAATTCACAGCTGCAGATTCCCTTTTGTGCAGGAAAAAGTAGGTGGTCCCCCCTACTTTTTCCACATTTTGGCCACCTTTCTTCCTACTACAAATCCCCAAACAGCAAGCATCAAAGCCCTTGAATGGTGTTTTGATAAATAAGATTAGAATGATGATAGTTGCTAGCTCAGATATCAAAAGAGATTAAGTGTTGTGCAGGAGTGATAACTTGTATCAAAATTAATGAATTAAGGGGCCCGGAATGATAACTTTGAGTAAATCCTAAAAAATGTCCAAATATGGGTGGTTCAAAGCATTTCAGGCATCAAATGGATTAGAGTGACAAGTGGGTGAGATTAGAAATCAAATATGAATGAGATTTCTAAGGGGTGATAACTTGTGTGCCCAAAAATAATAACTTATATGACTTAAAAACGATAACTTATGATAAGTTGAGTTGTGGTTATCCAAATGTGATGAAATTTGACCAACAATGAGTTAGAACAATAACAAGATGATTGCTTAAGGTCCTTGTGCAGAATTAATGGTTTTGCATGTCAAAATAACAGAATTGCCCTTTAACGATAACTTGGCACTTGAAAAATGATAACTTGTTTAAATGGGCTTGAAACTTTGCACAAGTTAAGGTGTGACTATCCAAATATGATTTATATATGATAATGATGGATTTAGGGCAAAAAAATCATTGAAAATCAGTTCACTCAAAATAATGATAACTTGACATATAATAATGATAACTTGTCCTCTAAATGATAACTTGGCATAGAATTTAAATATTAATGGATTTTGACATTTCAAAACCTCTATGCACATAGAAATAAGTATGAAATGAGGAATATCAACTAGTTATCACAATGTATGCATTCCAAAGTATAATTAGCCCAAAAATAGGCAAAAATGAGACTCGATATGTATAAAATGCATCTAAAATGGGCTAGAAACATATAGTGATCAGCAAGTGATCAAACTCCCCCAAACTTAGCCTTTTGCTTGTTCTCAAGCAAAACATTCAGAAATTAAGGATGAATTTGAATTTGTCATCCACAAATGAATAGAAAAATCAGCTGAATAAGACCTAAATGAGTTTCCCACTTGGCTAACATTCCTTCTCATTCTTTCCAATCCCAAATTCTAATTGAGGAGTCACAAAGATTAATGCAAATTTAAGCCATGATAGAAGTACTAACATTAACTGAATTGGATTATAAGAATTGTCAACTTTACTAAAAAGTTTGAAACACCAATCTCTTCATGAACAGACTTTTAATTTCTTTGCTTAAACAGGTTTGAAAACCTGACTTTTATTCATGAGGATGCAATAAACAGGTTTGCACCTGATTTTTATTCATGCTGGTCACAGGATAAAAATCCTGACTTTATTCAGGAGAGGTTCCTTTTTGGAATTTTCACTCTCTTTATTCATGTATGCATGCAATGCAAAAATGCAACTTTTCATTTTCCTTTTTCTTTCTTTTTCATTCTATTCATGAAGTGAGCAATAGTTCAAACTCAAGTATAGGTTAGATCCTTAAATGCAAATAGTCAAGAATTCATATTTAACATGGCAGCAAGATCCTTGACTCCTCTCTTGACATCATCTACTTTCCAATTAATCCATGAATGTAGCTAGTGTTAATCCACAAAAAAAGAAAAATTACAGCTGAAAATTCATTCAAATGCATCTGAATTTAAAATGTCAATTGAAGCAAGAAGGCTAATGGCCAAGTGGGCCACTTGGTATTGGAGTGTACCCACTGTCATAATGAAGTATTCTATCCATTTTAGAGTCAAAATAAATTCAGAATTGAGTTGGGTCCAAAAATTGATAACCGAGTGATAACTAGTGATAACTTGTGAAAACCAATGATAACCTGGTATGAATTATGATATGAACATTAAAATCAATTGAAAACATTGTGTAAAGGTTAGAAAAGCACCAAGTTTCCTCCCCCAAGCTTATTCTCAACACTATCCTCAGGGTTGAAAATAATAGGCAAGGGAGAGGGGTGGTTGGGAGTGAAATGCATGAAATTTGGCACTTGAATTCTCTTGACATTTCATCCAGCATCTTTGGGTGGTCTAATCTTCATTAGTTACAACTAATCCTGCAGAGAAACAAAAGATATCAGTGGAATGGCAGATTTGCAACTAATCAAATTTTGGAGTGCAGAATTCAACATTGCATTGTGAATTTCTAAAATTCACTTAAATTAGGCTATAATAGATTGGGATAACTGAAATGAATATTAATTCAGATGATGATATGATCAAGGTAGCATAATGAGAAAGATATTATCAGTTATCATTAAGTTTTCAGTGGAAAAATAAAAAATAAGGGGGTATGGGTACTCCCTGAATTTAAGACTTGTGAATTGAACATGTTCCTCATCACTTATTCCTGCAAAAATAGAAAGATTAGGTAGATAATGGCTTGGGTTACCTCCCAAGAAGTGCCCTACTTTAGTGTCTTAGGCTGGACATTTTTTCACTTCTTCATGTCAAGGAAGTTTGAATAGTATGATATGATCAAGTAGAGATCTCAATTTGTGGACAGCTTCAGTAATCAAGTATGGATCTCTTAATTTGCCAATGATTGACCTTTGCTTCTCAGCTTGATTTTCTCCTTCATTGTACAAAAAATTCCCTAACTTCTCATCCAAAAATCCTCATGTATGATATATGAATCCCCTCGACTAGGAGGAGGTTTCAGCTCAACAAGGCATACCCATTCACTATCTGAAATGGAATGCATGATCCCAGTATTCAGCAACTTTAATACTTCCTTCTTGACCACTTCCTTCATGGTTGGATTGAGTCTCCTTTGGCATTCAATGAAGGGCTTGTAGCTGTCCTCCAAAGGGATTCTTAGTTTTTTCAACAACTCTTCAACTTGATCCTTTGGCAAATTTGCATTAATGATAATAGGGAATGTTGAATTCTCTCCTAAGAATTCATACTTCAGGTTATTGGGGAGAAGCTTGAGCTCCAATTTGGAAGAATTGGCTTGAGTTGAGTTGAATTGAGTTTCAGCAGTGATAACTTCTTGCAGTTGGTGCTGATTTTCTGAATTTTCCATTGGTTTGGATAAATTCAATGCTGATTTGTATGCTTCAGCCTCTGGATCCTCTAATTCATTCAAATGATCAAACATTAGGCACCTTTGAATTATGGCAGAAACTTGCTGAACAACTTGATCTAGCTCTCCCTCCCCAAAATCATTTTCCTGAAAATTTGGTCTACTGATAACATGTGCCAAATTAAATTCTATCTTCTCCTTCCCAATTTGGAATGTCAATCTACCCTCCTTGACATCAATGACAGACCCAGCAGTGGCTAAGAAGGATCTCCCAAGAAGAACGGGGGTATTCAAGTCCTCATTTATGTCAAGTACCACAAAATCTACTAGTATGTAGAATTTGTCAACTTTGAGGGGTATGTCCTCAATGATTCCATGTGGGTACTTGATGGATTTGTCTGCCAGCTGTAGAGACAAATTTGTAGGCTTCAAATCTCCAACTTCAAGCTTCCTACAAAGTGAAAGAGGTATGACACTCACTGATGCACCCAAATCACATATTGCCCTTTGAATCTTCCTATTTCCAATTTCACAAGGTATGGAGAAGCTTCCTGGATCTTTCAACTTGGGTGGTAATTTGTTTTGGATGATTGCAGAGGCTTCCTCAGTCAAGGTAATAGTTTCATGCTCCATAATTCTCCTTTTCTTGGTCAAGATTTCCTTTAAAAACTTTCCATAGGAGGGCATCTCCTGAATTGCCTCCACAAATGGCACATTGATATTTAACTTCTTCAAGATTTCAATGAACCTTCCATACTGATGATCCTGACTTGCCTTAATTAATCTTTGAGGGAAAGGTACCCTATCAAAGACCCTGGTCCTGACTTTATTTTGAGGGCCTTTGTTCTGTTTTTCTCCCACAAGTTCAGCTGGTTCTTCAGCAGCTTTGGACTTTGGATTCACTTGGGCTAGATTATCCTCTACTTTCTTCATTGGTTCTTCAACAATCTTTTCACTTCTGAGCTAGATAGCATTGACTTGTTCCTTGGGGTTCACTTCTGGATGTCCAGGGAAGAACATAGGAGGTCTAGCTTAGGTGCTAGGTTGCTGAGCAACTTGGTTCTCAATGGTATCAAGTCTAGAATTCATTTTCAGAATTGTCTCCTCCTGATTGCCTTGTTTCTTCAGAATTTGTTGCAGCATCTCCTCTATTTTTTAAAATTGAGAAGGTTGAGTTGGTGGTGGTTGCTCATAAGGAGGTCTTTGCACTTGAACACCTTGGGACTGATTTGGATATGGAAATTGTTGGTTTCTAGGCAGAATCCTTGGCTGCCAACTAGGATTCTGCATAGGAGCTCCTTGATAGTTGTTGCCCTTGTAAGAAAAGTATGGATGATTCCTATTTTCTGGAGTGTAGAATTCAGCAGGAGGTTTAATTCCATAATTTCCCACAGCATTAATTTGATCTACTGTTTGCTCCACTTGTTGCATAATCAAATTGTAATTTTCTGATACATGGCCTTGATTCCCACATACACAGCACCTTGTTTCAGGATTAGAGGCCCTATTGCCATTGGGAGTCAAGTTTAATCTCTCTAAAGTCTTGTATAGCACCTCTTCAAATTGGGATGACAATTGGTTCACTGAATTATCCATTGGAGGCCTTCTGGTTCTATCATGTGTGAGGAAGTGATGGTTCTTTGCAATGTTCTCTATCAGTTGGTAGGCCTCATCTATATTCTTGGATGCAAAGATACCTCCTGCTGTAGTGTCCAAGGCCACCTTGCTAGGGTAGTTCAATCCCTTATGAAAATAGTTGACTAATTGCCACTTTTCAAATCCATGGTGGGGACATGCCCTTAATAACGCTTGAAGCCTTTGCCATGCCTCACAAATGTTCTCTTGGTCCAATTGATAGAACCTCACTATTTAATCCCTGAAGTTATCAGTTTTCTAAGGAGGAAAGAATTCTGAAAGGAACAATTGAATAATTGATTCCCAAGTGGCTACCTCTTCAGGATTCAATCATTTATACCATGTCTTGGCCTTGTCCTTGAGTGAGAAGGGAAATAATCTCATATATTCTGCATTCATGGGGATATTATTGAAGTTCACAATGCTGCATATCTCCTTGAAATTGTCCAAATGACAAGCTGGATCTTCAGTCCCAAGTCCAGAAAACTGACTTTGTCTAATCATTGAAATCAAGGCTAGATTAACCTCAAAATTTGCCACAGGTGCTAAGGCTCCTCCCCCATGTTGATTCCTGGCATTACTTGGTGAATAATAGTCCCTAAGAGTCCTAGGAGCTGCCATATTATGATTTACAACTTCTTCAAATTCAAGGTTGTGTGCCTCTTCCTCTTCTTCTTCAAATATCCTTCTCCTTGCCTCAAACCTTTGCAATCTCCTTCTTTTTAGAAATCTTCTTTCAGGTTCAGGATCTGATTGGTAATGTTCCTCTTGATGGTCCAAGTCCTGCATAAAGAGATTCAGAAGTATCAAATTTAAGAAAGAAATGAAAACTAGACAAAAGTGAAAAGTAAAAAATGATAACTTGCAAAAACTAAAAATTGGCCTAACAAATAAACTAAAAACTAATCTATAACTAATCTAAACTATCTAAGTTAGCTAATTGACCTCAAATCCCCGACAATGGCGCCAAAAACTTGATAGTGATATTTGGGATTGAGTAGTGATAACTTGTTGAAATTAAGTAAAAGGGTCAATTTTTCAATTTTTGGTCTCCCAACTCACTAGCTGCAAGTGCACAAGTAAGTTGTAGTAGACTCAGGTTGTCGTATCCACAAGAATTTGAATTCTAAGACACCCTAAAACAATCTAGATTAGTTCTACTTTAATGGCTAAAAACATATTTTCAAAGGAAAGTGAAATCAGATTTTTAATGGAAAGTGAAATGATAACTGAATTTTGGGTTTTGGAAACTTATCAAAACTGAGATATAAATGCTAAATTGAAGTCTAAAAAGGTTTAACTATCAATGAGGAAGGTTCTTCTAGGATTTGGGGTTCATCTAAATTAATTAAGGACGGAATGGATCAAGTTATCATTAAATGTCCAACTTTGATTCAATTATGAAAATGACTGTTCCCACGGCTCAATTGGCATCTAACTAAGCAGCATATTGTCATATAGTTGTTAGCTAGATTGAATCAATAGAGGGTCCTCACTGAAAATCAAATTATCATTCAGCTCAATGGGGAGTTCATTGCTGATTTTTTACAATTCAAAGGAATTCTGCAATGATAACTTGTAATTGCATTCATAAAAAGGTGGAATCATTCCAATCAATCAAACGAGGATGAAATCTACTCAATTATGGTGCTTGTGCTCCTTGATTCACCTCTGAATTCCAGGGGGATTTAAATTCAACCTCTCCGTTGCAAAATAAAATGAAATCCACACAAACACAACTCAATTGGAAGTGCAAAGCATATGACCACAGGAATTCACAATTGCCATTGCTCCTTGGCCCATCTCTGGATCTCAAGGATGACCTAATGACTGCCTCTCAGTAGTGGATTAAATTGAGGCTTGACAATGGAAATCAGAATTCAAATGAAATTAGAAAATAGAAATCAGCAAATAGAATTCTGCAATTCAGGAAATCAGAATCATAAATCAATGGAATTCTGGCTTATCAATTGCTTCTTGATCCATCTCTGGACTGCAAGAGTTCCCTAGAGTTCATCTCTCAATGATTGAATAAAATCAGGGGATTCAATTGATAAAACAGTTTTCAGCAAGAAATCGAAAAAAATAGGATTCAGAATTTCATTTCAGAAATCAGAGGTATAATCTGATTTGAGTCAAAATGATTGTCCAAGCATCTTGATTCATTCCTGAACAAGATGGGAGCAATAACAACATTCAAATGACTCAATTAATCAGGTTGAGAATGACAAACAGATTATGCAGTTCAGGAAATCAGATTCAGAAAAATCCGAAAATCAGATTTTCAGGAAACCAAATTTAGAAATCAAATTTGCAACTAAATGGGATCCAGAAATCCGACTTTATCTCTTAATGCATTCTGAAGGGTGATTAGATCAAATAATACATCTCAATCATAGTTTACAATGGATCTAATGATAACATGAATCAATGCAGAAAAGTTCTGAAATCTGAAAACCAGAATTATTGCAGTGCAGGATTACAAATCATTCCATATCCATCCAAAACTAATCTAAACTACTACCCTATCGTAGAAGAAATGGAGTTTAGCTTCTCATGTTTACAAGGCTTGATAGAAAATAGATTGAGAAACAGATACAAATCATTGATGCTTCAAAATGTCTCGGCCAGCAGCAACCTCACAGTAGCCTCCTTCCTTGCTCAAAACCCTGAATGACCAGCCCCCCTTCCTCTTCGAGAAATTCCACCTTTTATATCTCTCCTATCCACCCTAGGATCAGCATCAGGATATTCTTTATCCTTTGATTGCATCCACCTGTCCCTGGAATGAATTCACAGCTGCATATTCCCTTTTGTGCAGGAAAAAGTAGGTGGCCCCCCTACTTTTTCCACATTTTGGCCACCTTTCTTCCTGCGACAAATCCCCAAACAGCAAGCATCAAAGCCCTTGAATGGTTTTTTGACAAATAAAGATTTGGATGATAATAGTTGCTAGCTCAGATATCAAAAGAGATTAAGTGTTGTGCAGGAGTGATAACTTGTATCAAAATTAATGAATTAAGAGGCCCGGAATGATAACTTTGAGTAAATCCTGGAAAATGTCCAAATATGGGTAGTTCAAAGAATTTCAGGCATCAAATGGATTAGAGTGACAAGTGGGTGAGATCAGAAATCAAATATGAATGAGATTTCTAAGGAGTGATAACTTGTGTGCTCAAAAATGATAACTTATATGACTTAAAAATGATAACTTATGATAACTTGAGTTGTGGTTATCCAAATATGATGAAATTTGACCAACAATGAGTTAGAACAATAACAAGATGATTGCTTAAGGTCCCTGTGCAGAATTAATGGTTTTGCATGTCAAAATGACAGAATTGCCCTTTAATGATAACTTGGCACTTAAAAAATGATAACTTGTTCAAATGGGCTTAAAACTTTGCACAAGTTAAGATGTGACTATCCAAATATGATTTATATATGATAATGATGGATTTAGGGCAAGAAAACCATTGAAAATTAGTTCACTCAAAATAATGATAACTTGACATATAATAATGATAACTTGTCCTCAAAATGATAACTTGGCATAGAATTTAAATATTAATGGATTTTGACATTTCAGAACCTCTATGCACATGGAAATAAGTATGAAATGAGGAATATCAACTAGTTATCACAATGTATGCATTCCAAGTATAATTGGCCCAAAAATAGGCAAAAATGGGACTCGATATGTATAAAATGCATCTAAAATGGGCTAAAAACATATAGTTATCAGCAAGTGATCAATCTGCCGGCCGCCCCTCCTCGGTTGCATCTCTTTGACCGGCCGCATCCGCCGTTATCTCTGGCCGCTCTCTCTCCAACTCTCCCTCTCCGGTCACTCTTTCCCTTTCTCTCTCTCCGGCCAACTCTCCCTCTCCAGCCGCTCTCTCGCTTTCTCTCTCTCCGGCCACCTCTCCGACTGACCCCTCTTTCTCTCTCTCCGGCCAACTCTTTGACCGACCCCTCTCTCTCTCCGACCGTTCTCTCCCTCTATCTTTCTTTCTCTCTCTCCGGCCAACCGCTATGTCGACCGATCATCCCACATCTCTCTCTAGTCCAGTCTCTCTCTAACTCCCCTCTCTCACTGTCCGTCGGCAACACAAATTCCGGCGACCGACACCCGCCGCTGACCTTCTGCCCTTTCCAACCTTTCGTTCACTTCAGACCATCATTATTGAATCCATGGCCAACGACGATGAACATTCCCATGTTCGGATGGTCTTTCAGCGTCGTCGTCGCTTTCCCGGTTCCGGTGGTACCATTCATATTCTCTCACCAGAACTTGAACCAGAACCCGAACCCATGCCTGTCCAATGTGAACGAGGCCGTGGACGAGGACGATCCCGTGGACGTACTCGTCAACCATCCTCGCTCGAGTATGCTGATTTTGATCGTCATCTGTTTGTCACTAGGAACGTCTCTGTCAGGTTCGAAACCTTGTACGCCTCTCGCGAAGTCCGGCGTGTCTATACCATTGATTGGGACGCTCTGAACATTCCAGATGTTCGCAACCATTGGTTGGCTGCGACTTCTTTCCCTCACGGAGCGTGTGTAACCTCATCTTGTTCGTCATTTTTATGCGAACATGACAATCACTCGAGAGGCTATTATTACCTATGTCCTTGGCATGCCCATTCGTTTTGATCCAGATCATCTTTGTCGCATCTTTGGGGTTGCGTGCCCATTACCTGGTCTTTATTCATTTGTCACTCATGGTTGGCCTTCCGACTATCTTCCCATCTCAGATGGCATTCAGACCATTTTTTCTGGACAAGACATCCAATATACTGTCGAAACGGCCTATCGACATCTTCATCCACTGATGAAAATGGCACATCATCTCCTTAGCCGAATGATCACTCCTCGAGCCGGGCACTATACAGAGGTCACTCACTTTGATCTCTTCTTTCTTCACTGTCTCTGTATTCATGATGCCTCATTTTTTCACTTCGGTCATTATGTCTTCTATCACATGGACTACACCTTTCAGAAGATCTCTTCTACTGCTCGTGGATGGCACCAGTTATACTTTGGTGCTTGGATCACGAGGATTTTACTCCACTTTGGCGTAGACATCCCTGCTGACGAGGAGTACATTCGACCTCATCCCACTGACGTCATTGGTTCCGGGACTTTACACCGGATGGGTCTTAGGTTTAGTGAGCAGGCAGTGCCAAATTCTGACGATAGAGATGATGCCACAGATGGCGAGCCAGCACCGATGGACACTCAGGAGGCTGGCCCTAGCTTCCCTCCACCATCGGGAGAAGTCTAGGACGATATTATATGTTATGTATCTTAGTATGTTATGTGCTTACACTTGTATCATGCATATCGTGCACGATTTTGTAGTGACTTTAGTCACATTTGTTAGTGCATGATGTATTATTAACTATGTAATAGAATGATTTTTATTATGTAATGACTTTTGATTTTTTTTCTTATGTGATGACTTTTTTATTTCACCTTTGATATCATATTTATTTTTTGCCATATGTTCATGAGAATATAAATGCCACTTATTTAGGGGGAAAAATTAAAATATGCATAAATACAGGGGGAGCTTGTTTATGACTTTCTATGTAAAACTTACATTTCATTCCTTTCTTTCTTCTCCTTATCTTCCAATTAATTTACCATCATCAAAAAGGGGGAGATTGTTGAATTCCATGTTTTGATGATAACAAATTAAATGGACCTAAAAGTTACTAATCTACTCTCAAGTGATGTTAATACAGGTGTAGGATTGATACGAACAAATTCGAAGAAGAATTCGGCAAATTAAAAGTTGGAAGAAAAAGTTTCAGACACGATCGGTCGACCGACTATGAGCACCGGTCGACTGATATTCGGTGGAAGGAAAGATGACAAGATGTCAGTCGACATCGAGACTATACCGGTCGATAGACCGGTCGACGGCAATATAGACCGGTCGATATCGAGACATTACCGATCGTTATATCGGTCGAAGGACCGATTGACCGAACAGTGTCAAAGTGCACAAATGACATAACAGTCACATAGACCGGTCGACCGACTCATCCCAGCAGTCCACCGACCCTACAGTTAAATGAATAGTAACAGCTAAAATTTTGAGGAGAAAAATGGGGAAGACTTTTTAAACAAATTCTCACCCCTAGAAGCCTATAAAAGGAGTGACAAAGCCTGAAGAAAATTCATCCAAGCAAGAAGGAACATCCTAGAACCTCCTCTCAAGTTTTTGAGCATAGAATTGCAATTTCTTCCCTTTTCTTTTCTTAGCCTTGAGTGTGAAAAAAGAAGTTTTGTAAAATAAAAGAGTTAGAGGGAAACATTCACTTTCTGAAATATAGTGAGATTGAGAGCTCCTTGTAAAATAGGTGTGCCTTGCCTCTTGAGCAGAGAAGAAGGCGTGATTGTATTAAGAGGGTTGTTCTCTTCCTACAAGAAAAGAGAAAGATAGTGAATCTCTGGTAGTCTCGACGTCGAGAAGTCGGAGCGGGAACGTAGGCCAAAGCATTGGGGCCGAACCTCATCAACATATCGTGTCTTCTTGTATTTGTTCTTTATTTTTCATCTACGCATTATCTTTATTTGCTTGATCGGTTTTATCGTTTTTCTCCGAAGGTGAATTTTTGGAAATTTTAATTTCACCAATTCACCCCTCTGCCCCTCTTGGTGCTTTTGATCCTACATACGATTCTAGTTGATATCTAAACAGTAAAAAGAGGTGAAATAATAATAAAATCTAAATAAAAATGAAATGCCTAAATGAGTGCAGAAAATGACGAGAAAGAATGAGAATTGATTATGAAAAATAAATGAGAATAAATGTTCTCGGGTTTTGAATCCACCTAGGGTATTGATCATAGGGAATTTAGAGATAATAAAATCACTAGTGTTCTACTCAATCTTCAAAAGTCATTCATGTCCTTTTCAGGCAAACACAATTCTAATTAAAATAATAAACGCCTACTTTCGTGGTCATTTAAATTATTTTAATTGCATTATAAACCAAGATTCATAAGTAAAATGATTATCCTTATTTCTAAGAAACAATACATTTCATGTCATTCATTTGAACTAATCTTGATGAAATACTTTCGTAATCAAGAAGATCTTCGGGTCGCTTAACTAGGTGGCCAATCTAATATAAGCATTTCGTCAAGCACGTGAAAGACAAAGAACACATCAGACCCAATAAAAATATTCCCTAAAGATCAACCCTAGGTTTAATCAAACTCGAGAAAAAAGAAGTTTAACCATGCATAGAGAAGGAAATCATCATTGAAATGTAAGAGTTCATAAAAAGAGAATGAGTTTAAGTCTAAGAAAGATACAGAAATGCAGAGAAAAATAAACGTTCATCCCAGCCGTCTTGATCTCCTCCAAAACAAGGTCTGGACCCCTATTTTCGCCTCCAAAAATTGCTTTTATAGTCCCCTCAAATTAGGGTTACAAGAATGCCCAAAATACCTCAAATATTAGCCCAATACGGCCAAAATAGGTCCAATACGGCCTAAGATGAAGCGTTACGATTTGTTGGATCAAGCCGTATTGATTCTGGAGCGCGATATGGTCTAAAGGGCTTTAATACGGGCAAACTGGCTTAAATATGACCTGCCCAAATTTTCTGGTGCGCGAACAATATGACCTGACTAGATTTAATACGGGCAAGATGGCAAAAATACGGTCAGCCCGTATTTTCCACGACGAGCTCAATATGACCTAAAGAGCTTTAATATTGGCTGGAAGGCTTTAATACTGACTGCCGTATTGAGTCTCTATACATGTGTTTTTGCCAAACTTTTGCCAGATTTTCACGGTTCCTGAAACAAATCATACAATAATGTAGATTTCGAAATTTTTGATGATTAAAGATGAAATAATATAAAACACATCAATCTTGACAATAATTATATTAAAATAATTGAATAACTTCACGATTATCAACTCCCCCAAACCTATTTCTTTGCTTGTCCTCAAGCAACAATTAGGAACTTAGGGTCAACAAAAAATCTTTAGATTTTCCTGACCACATTATAGATAACATTGTATCTCCCTAGCCCTCATACTTCTCTACTTGAACATTATTTACACATTAAAGACTTGTTAAACTCTTGACCTGGAACTACTAAAGCATGTACTCTATGGACGTCTCGTCGTGCAGACTGACCTTTCACATAACTACCTCTTAAGAACTTGAACTAACCCCCAAATTACATTAACACTCAAGGTTGATCTACACATGTAGAGGACAATTACCTGTCCTTGGGGTTCAACTAACCCTCTTTTCATTTAGTCCATATTTGTCACTTCTTTTCTTTTGTAATTTGTGGAACTAAAATTAAAAAGAAGACTTCCACTGAGCACGAGCCTCGCTTTTCTTCCGAGAATACTTGGCTTGGGTGCTAGCGGTGCCATAAATGGAATACTCATGTTTTTCTCAAGTGAGGGGACAGAGGAGTAGTTATTTATAGAGAAGAGAAGTTGCCCACGATTTTCCTCATCCTTTTTTTGTTTTTTTTTATACGCTTGGGCGAGGCACTTGGGACCTTTTTCAAAAAAAAAACATTCCCCAACTAACTCGAGAAGAGAGGTACAATTATGAGGAATGTATTAACTACATAACTTATTATTTCTACAATGTAGCAGATCAAAATTGAGCATCATATAAGTGGGTGCAAATGTAGGATCCCAGACGAAGTTATGTGCAAGGTCAGGCTACATGTCACTAGCTTTGGTTCCAAGTCAAAGTCATTTATGTTTTTATGTTCTTCTTCAGGAATGTTCAAAATAAATCAATCATGCGGATTAGAGGATCAACATTGTCATGTATAATGTTTCCTAATTCATACTTGATGGCACTATTCTTTGGCGATATGAGAAAATGCAAACAAATATATACATGATAAGATGCATTAACTCATGCATATTCAAAACATGCCAACAACATGGATTAAAAGATAAGGGGCTCATACATGACATCTGGTTTGACCCGACACATGCAAAAGTAAATACTTGATGACACAACTAAATTCACTATCGACCAGTAGACACTCATAACAACACACCGACTCATGCTAACATTAGCTAACCTCCTTTTCCCTCAAACCTGAAATAAACATTGTCCTCAATGTTTCTAACATGTCAAAACATAAAATTAGGATTGAGGTAGAGAAAGCTCACATGCCATGTGGTGGAGGTGGGAACGCCGACCAATCACTATGCTCAATGTGTTAGTTATTAATCTTGAAAATCATGGTCCAATCGCCTCCTAGCATGTCGATATCCTACAATGATCATACATACATTGATGAGTGGCTATTTATTCCAAAAGCACAATTCAAAGAACAAAATGATAAGAGAAAAATCTTGGGTTGCCTCCCAAGAAGTGATCGCTAGCTGATCACAATAGGTTTTTATCCCATTTTAGATGCATTTCACCCATATCGAGCCCTCAAATTGTCTAACTTTTGGCCAATTATATTTGGAATGCAAGGATTGTGATAACTAGTTGATCTTTCTCATTTTATACCTAATTCCATGTGCATAGAGGTTCTAAATTGCTAAAATCCATAAATATTTCAATTCTATGCCAAGTTATCATTTTTAGGGCAAGTTATCATTTCAATGTGCAAGTTATCATTTTTCTATTTGAGCTAATTTCTAGTGATTTTCTTGTCCTAAATCCCCTGTCATCATGAATGAATCATATTTGGATGATCATATTTCAACTTGTGCAAAATTATCATTCCATTTCACTAGTTATCACGTTTGAATGCCAAGTTATCGTTTAAGGGCAAAACTATCATTTCAATTTGCAAAGCTATCAATTCTGCATAAAGGCATTAAGCAATCATCAAATTATTGTCTTAACTCATTGCTGTTCAAATTTGATCACATTTGGATAACCACAACTAAAGTTATGACAAGTTATCATTTTTATGGCAACAAGTTATCATTTCCGGGTCACCAAGTTACCAATACTATGAAATCCTATCTACATTTGATTTCTGACATCATTCACTTGCCATATTAATCCCTTTGATGCTTTTAATGCCTTGAACCACTTTTATTTGGATGATTTTCATGATGTAGTGCAAAGTTATCATTCCAGGCCTCCAAACTATTATTTTTTATTTTTGTTTTCAATTCTGCACAACACCAAACCCTATTTGATTATTGAGCTGATTTTACTTGCTGTCATAATCCTTATTTGTTTAAATCTTATTAGAAGACTTTGATGCTTGCTGTTTTAGCCCTTCTAGCAGGTGAAATAGGGCTGCACAAAGGAGAAAAAGGAGGGGACCACTTACATTTTGCTGTCCAAAAGTTGTCACAGCAGCTGGAATTTCAGGCCATTGGATAGGTGGCTTGAATCAGGAGAATGGAATAATTTGATGTTGATCTAAGGGTGGAAGGAAGTCATATATAAGCTGAAAACCCTAAGGAAGAAAGGGGAGGCTGGCCATTGCAGGGTTTGAGCAGGAAGGAAGCAAGGGTTTTGAAGCTGGAGAAGAAGGCTACTGATCTTCCTGTCGATAGAGTTCATTCAGGATGTTTTGTATATGTTATCCCTTCTATTTTGTATCAAACTTTGTAATTACGAAGAGCTAATTTCCATTTCTCCTAGGATAGGTTAGTAGTCTAGTTTAATTGTGGATGGTTATGGACAAATCTAATTTCCTGCACTGAAATCTGATTTCTGGTTTTACAATTCTGATTTCTGAACTCATATGAATCTGTTATTGTCATTGCAAGATCCTACTTGTATTTACAACTGAGAGGTTGTCCTTTGATCTATTCTTTGTTCAGAAATGAATCAAGAACCAATGGCATTTTCTAGGTTCAAATCCAATTAAGAATCTGATTTTCTTATTTCTGAAATTTGTTTTCCCCATTTCTAATTTCTGAATTGTCAAATCTGTTTTCATCATTGTGGAGCCTTGATTTCTTAGTAGCTGAGGAGCTAATCTTTAGGTTCCTTCTTGTTTAGAAATGAATCAAGAGACAATGGTAATTCCAAGGTTTAATTTCCTGAATTTGTGCAACTCTTCAATGTTGAATTTTGAATTTTCTGATTGCTGATTTCTTGTATTTCCATTGCTGATTTCTTGAAACTTGTGGAATCTGCCTTGTTATTGTTAAGCCCCTGATTTCATTTAATCACTGAGAGGTGTACTTAAGGTTTTCTTGCTGTTCAGAGATGAACCAAGAAGCAATTGCATGTGCTGAGTTCCATATGTAATTGAGTGCTGATTTCTATCCAATTCATTAGTAAAAATGTGGATTTCATTTCCATTTGCAGTTGAGAGGCTGATTTAAAATTCTCTTATAGTTTAGAGATAAACCATGAAGCATTAGCATTAATATTGGATTGATTTCATTCCTATTTAGTTAATTGAAATAATTCTCTCATGTTTAAGGTGCAATTGGATGTTATCATTTCTGATTTTCACTGCAATTGCCAAAAATCAGCAAGGAATTTTGATCTTGAGCCTAATGATAACTTGATATTCAGTGGGGATGCTCTTCTAATTCAATCTAGCTATATGAGAATATAATGATTAGTTTTGGACAAATTCAGCTGTGAGAGCAGCCATGTTAAGATTGAATCAGATTTGACTAAAAATTGATAACTTGTCTCAGTCCATCCATAATTAAGTTAGATGAACCCCAACTCCTAGGAGAACCTTCCTCATTGATAGTTAAACCCTTTGAGCCTCTAGTTTAGCATTTATAATTCAGTTTAGATATGTTTCCAAAAGTCCAAAATTAGTTATCTTTTTTGTCACTTTTAAAAATATGTTTTCATTTTCCTTCAATTTCATGAATTTGTAACTTTAGTTAAGGCTAGTCTAGATTGTTTTAGGGAGTCTTTGGCTTCAAATCACTAAGGATACGACATTTGGGTAGACTACAATTGACCTGTATACTTGCAGTAGAGAGTTAATTAGGGAGTTAAATCAAAAATTAAAAAATCTGAAATTTGACCCCAAAATCAGCAAGTTATCGCTACACCCCTCAATATCACTATCAAGAAGCGCCTCTATTTAACGTCGTTGGCCCGATGCATTGAAGGATCATCTAGGTGATGGATCAGGTGGTTTTCTCCTTTCAAATTCATCAACCAATAAGTGCGACTTCAATTTTTTTGTCTGTCTTTAATAATCTCATAGCGTGATCAGGGTGAACTCCTAATGTGGCACTTAATTCATGCAATTCTTTACTTCTGGCATCAATTGAGTTCTGCAATGGGCTTTCGAATGTGTTCTTCTGCAGCATGTCTTGCAACACTTTTTGCTTCTTCTCATCAATGTAATCTACAAAGAAAATTTGATTAGTAGGAGTTCGAAATTTGGGAAATTGTGAAAGGTCAAACTCCACTTTTTCTTCTCCAATGGTGAAGGTCAACTTTGCATTCTTGACATCAATGAGGGCACCAGCAGTGGCCAAAAATAGCCTTCCCAAGATTATGGGTATTTCTCCATCCTCCTTCATGTCCAAGACAATGAAGTCTACTGGTATAAAGAACTTATCCACCTTCAGCAGTACATTTTCTATAACTCCCATTGGATAGATGATTGTATTACTGCACTACGCTCATCTATCAAAGATATGGTTTCATATTTCTCAAGAGCCCTCTTCTTCGACATAATCTCTCTCAAAAACTTTGCATATGTAGGAATTTGAGCAATGGCATCTGCAAAAGGAATATTTATATACAGTTGTTTAAATAATTTTACAAACTTTTCAAATTGTTGATTCATCTTGGACTTTTGGAGCCTTTGAGGGAATGGAATTGGTGGCACATATGGTGGTGGAGGTTTGTAAGGAGGCTCTAGTGCCTCTGTAGTGTTGTCCTCCACAACTTGCTTTTCTTTGTTTATAGTTTTCTTCAAAAGTGGCTTCAATGCTTTGTCACTCCTCAATTCCACTGCATTGCAATGCTCACGAGGGTTCACCTGAGTCTTACTCGGAAGGCTGCCCTCTTCTTTGAAATTCATGGAGCTAGCTATTTGCCCCACTTGATACTCCAAGTTCCTATTCGATGTGACTAGTTGCTCCATCCCTTTCTCAATCTTTTCAAATCTATCATTTGTTGCATTCGCTAGTTTTTTAATTGCAAGCTCCCAAGATTATTTCTTTTCCACTTGAAGTTGTGGTGGTGGTTGTTGATACTAGAGTTGTTGCTGAAATGGTGGTTGATATGGAGCTTGAAAATGTGGTCGAGGTGGAATGCCAAGAGTGGCGGGCGTGTTTACTGAGATTGTCCAGTTTGATTTCCCAAAGAAAAATTGAGGTGATTCCTCCGTCTCAAATTAAATGTAGTGGCATACGGGTTGCTCCCTTTGTTTTGATTTGCCATGACATTGGCTTGTTCATGGTGCATACAGTCTAGGGTATTGTAAGGTCCTCCACAATTGTGACAAATAAGTTGTGATGTATTCATACTTGCCACCAACTGCACTAGAGAATCCACCTTAGCACTCAATTCTCTATATCCTTTGTGGTCTCTAACATATGCTACTCTTGATGGTCCTTCTTCATCATAGTCTTCATCATTCATAGCCAACTGATCCAACAAATTACAAGCTTGTGAGTAAGGAAGGTTCATGATGGAACCACCTGCCGCTGCTGAATCAATGTTAAATTTCAAACTTGGAGAGAGACCATTGTGGAAGGTCTCTATCAGGAGCCAAGCAGGTATGCATGATGTGGGCACTGCCTTTGTAATTTCTTGAATCTCTTCCATGCATTGCCTAGAGATTCATTTTCTTTTTGCTTGAAACAAGTGATTTCATTCCTCAGTTTGATGAATTTTACTGGAGGAATGAATCTCTTCATAAAAGCTTGAAATAGCTCATCCCATGTGTTGAAGGCTCCAGGAGGTTGAGAGTCCAACCAGTCTTGTACCTCATCCTTGAGAGAGAATGGAAAAAGTTTCATCTTGATGGCATCTTCTTCAACCCCATTCATCTTGATGGTGGCACACATTTGTAGGAAACGATTGATATGAGATAGAGGGTCTTCGTTGCGTTCCCCTCTAAATTGATTCAATTGCACCATCTGAATGAGTCCAGACTTCAGTTCAAAATTATTTGCAACAATCCTTGGGCCCGAGGTGGTCCTTCTGGCTAGGTCCCTCATTGGAGGTTCAACTTCCTCCATCTGCTGTTGTTGTTGTTGGCTTTCTTCCATGTTCGGTATTCTATTTTGATTGTTGGGCATTTGTTGTTCTCTTCTTGCTCTTCGATTTGCTCAGCATTGTCTTTCAATTTCAGGAATATACGATTCAACTGTCCTGTTTCTGCGATGCATACACAAAAAGAAAAGAAATTTTTCGTCTACATTAACAAATAAAATCAGAATTCTAATATTGACGCTCTTCTCCGGCAATGGCGCCAAAAACTTGACAATTCTCCCGCAAGTATACGGAGTCAATGTCGTAGTATATAAAATATCATCCCGTATGGAAGAGTTCAAGTATTAGAATTATACGATTCTAATTGATATCTAAACGATCAGAAAGAGGTGAAATAATAATAAAATCTAAACAAAAATGAAATACCGAAATGAGTGCAGAAAATGACGAGAAAGAACGAGAATTGATTATGAGAAATAAATGAGAATAAAAGTTCTCGGGTTTTGAATCCACCTAGGGTATTGATCATAGGGAATTTAGAGATAATAAAATCATTAGTATTCTACTCAATCTTCAAAAGTCATTCATGTCCTTTTCAGGCAAACACAATTCTAATTAAAATAATAAATGCCTACTTTCGTGGTCATTTAAATTATTTTAATTGCATTATAAGCCAAGATTCATAAGTAAAATGATTATCCTTATTTTTAAGAAACAATACATTTCATGTCATTCATTTGAACTAATCTTGATGAAATACTTTCGTAATCAAGAAGATCTTCAGGTCGCTTAACTAGGTGGCCAATTTAATATAAGCATTTCGTCAAGCACGTGAAAGACAAAGAACACATCAGACCCAATAAAAATATTCTCTAAGGATCAACCCTAGGTTTCATCAAACCCGAGAAAAAAGAAGTTTAACCATGCATAGAGAAGGTAATCATCATTGAAATGTAAGAGTTCATAAAAAGAGAATGAGTTTAAGTCTAAGAAAGATACAGAAATGTAGAGAAAAATAAATGTTCATCCCAGCCGTCTTGATATCCTCCAAAACAAGGTCTGGACCTCTATTTTTGTCTTCAAAAATTCCTTTTATAGTCCCCTCAAATTAGGGTTACAAGAATGCCCAAAATACCCCAAATATTAGCCCAACACGGCCAAAATAGGTCCAATACGGCCTAGGATGAAGCGTTACGGTTTGTTGGATCAAGCCGTATTGATTTTGGAGCGCGATATGATTTAAAGGGCTTTAATACGGGCAAACTAGCTTAAATATGACCTGCCCATATTTTCTGGTGTGTGAACAATATGACATGACTGGCTTTAATACGGGCAAGATGGCAAAAATACGGCCAGTCCGTATTTTCCACTGCGAGCTCAATATGACCTGAAGAGCTTTAATACTGGCTGGAAGGTTTTAATACTAGCTGCCCGTTCCTGAAACAAATCATACAATAATGTAGATTTCGAAATCTTTGATGATTAAAGATGAAATAATATAAAACACATCAATCTTGACAATAATTATATTAAAATGATTGAATAACTTCACGATTATCACCTTCACATAACAATAATTAACCAACATAAGTTAGTCAATTCAACAATACATTCAATGGCACAATACTTACATAGTAACTTTGGATGGCTGCTCATGACGATTGCATATGGACTTAGACACTTATCGATTCTATAACATATTTTGCATAGGTCCTAAGCATGCTCTAATACCAAACTGTAACATCCTGAATTTTACCCCCCAAATTGCTAAGGACAATTTAGTCATTCGGTTGTGTTAGTTCGTTCACCATCACGTAATCATAAAATAATATGATTTTCAATTAAATAAACGGAAGCATAAAATCATTAAATAGGATAAAAGAATCCTTCAATAAAATGCGAAAAATTTTATGAAACATCAAAAGTATGATTATAGAATTGAAAACATCTCTAAACATCATCACTAATAACAATTAAAACATATTTAAGCCATAATCAAAACATCTCTTTAAAACCATAATCAAAAGACTCTAGAATATAATGACTCAACATCCTAGATCAGTGTGCAATATCTATTGTCGTGAGCTGAGCCGCCATCCATTCAATCATTATGCACCTGCACGGATCCAATGTGCAAAGGTCCCTATTAGAATATGTAAAGGTCATGCTATGAATGTCATGATCCTAAATAGGATACTACATGATATGCATCATCTTTATATAAAAGAAGTAAACAATATGCATGTGATGCTCTATACATGAGATCTACATGTCAGTCATGACTCTCGTCTGAGGGCGACATCAGAATGTACACACCGTTGCCGATGCGTGTAACAATAATTCCAAATAAATATCCAATAAAGGATCATAGAGGGTCGACATGTAACATTATCCACAACTGAGTTCATTATACTTTACAATCAACAAACATTTACATCGCTCAATGTTCAAATTTTAACCTAGTTACATGTGGAACATGCATATATGTGTATCTAGATTCTTATACAATTAACAAACATCAATTCATACTATTAATACCTTGAAAATAACATTTAATATGCTATATGAGGTTAAAGCAATGGTCACGAATATGAAATAAGTCATCACGGCCGTGATAGAAGCCCTGAAATATCTCGTTCTGTCACGGTCGTGACAGGGTGCGTCACGACTGTAACAAGCCTTTTCACGGCTATGACAATGGTTGTCACAGGCATGACAAAACTTGTTTCGCCCACCTTTATGTCACCGGCGTGACACCTTGCGTCACGGGCGTGACAAAACTTGTCACGGGCATGATAGAAGCATCATTTTGATCATTTTTCGGCCATTCTATCACGGGCATGACAGACTATGTCACGGTCGTGACAAAGCTCAGCAACCCCATCGCCCAACCAATTTTTTCACAATTTTCAATCTAAATTTGGAGAAAAACATTATACAACATCATGAATCATCATAGGCATAATTTTCAGACATTATAGGATCAAAAGAACCTCAAAACAACATATTAAAACAGAAATTTCTAAGATCTAGAGTTCATCCCTAAATCATGAACATGAAGAATGAACCATATAATATATCTAATCTAAATTTCCTATCCATGAAATAAATACATTGATTTCAATGAAAATAGTCTTAACCACAATTCAATCTAAGAACTATGAGTCCTTAAACTCTCAATCCAATACAGGAAGAACTTTGAGAGAGGGGAGAGGGATTTGGATCCCCTTTACATACCTTGATTCTACATTTTCCTCCTCTTTCTTCCTCTTCTTCCTTCTCCATGATCTTCTCTTTCTCCTTCCTCAAGTCCTAGTTGTCAACATGTGGAGAAAAGAAGTAAAGAGAGAGAATATGAGGCTTTATTTAGAGGAGACCATGAGGGTTTGGACAAAAAGTTCAAATTACCCTTAATTGAAAAATCAGGGGTATTACAGTTATAGTATTTAATTCGAATTGTTATATGGTTAATTGGATATGATAGGTGGTTGTTAGTTGGAGATTTCTTTTCCCCTATTGGTAAGTATACTAAAAGCTCATAGTGTTGATCAATTTATGAAATTAGTTTATATGTGTGTATAATGTGTTAATTATGAACTTAGGTAAAAGATTTATAAATTCTAATTCTAAGTACCAACAAAGATGTCATTAAAAAAATTATTAAGTGATTAATGAGTTAAAAAGATAAATGATACTTTTAAGTGATAAATGTTCTAAATGATAAGCTTATGTTTCTAAATAAAGTTTAAATGAATGTAATAAGTATTTCTCTCTTTTGATCGGATTCGGACGAGAGGTAGTTGAGACCCGACATAATTCGATGTGAGTGGGTTTATCCATAAGATAGTGATGATGGCCTTCGGACAATTACATGTTTCTTTTCATGCCGATATAGAACGGACTTTATTGGATTTGATGTGTGCAATACTTTTATGTGTATGAATACCTCAGTATGCCATCAAAATGATTGTTGATTACCTTACTACGATGATGAATTATATATGGTATGGGTTTATGATGTTGGTTTTATGAGCTAGATTATTGACATATTGAAAATGTCACTAATTAGGGTGCACCTAGAAATGTGTTAAATTGCATTCATGCATTGCATGCCAAAACTATTTTTACATGACTTATTTCGGATGTCTAATCAACATCGAGATGACATTTGGGGGTGGTAATGCTCATGACATGAAATAGGGCTTGAGGAGCAGATGTTATAGTCCTTGGCATGAAATAGGACCTGAGGAGCAATATTATTAGTTGATAGGCAACTTTAAAAATATATATATCCCTTGGCATGAAATAGGGTTTGGAGGGGAGATAGTAACATTTAAGTCTTGGCATGAAATAGGGCTTGAGGAGTAAATGGCATAGCTCTTGGCATAAAATAGGGCTTGAGGAGCGATATTATTAGTTGATAGGAAATTTAATAAATATATATATATATCCCTTGGCATGAAATAGGGCATGGAGAGGAGATAGTAACATTTAAGTGTTGGCATGAAATAAGGCTTGAGGAGTAAATGTCATACCTCTTGACATGAAATAGGGCCTGAGGAGCGAGTAGGCGCGCATGACCCCATGGATTACGACCGTGTAAGATGGTGGAACATAAAATTAAACTTTCTTGCATACATGACATGCATGTGAATCATTTTTGTTTGAGTTGTATCGATTCTTGCAAGAAGTTGTTTTCAGAATTTTTAAGATTTATGAATTTCCATTACTCACTGAGCTTGTAGATGCTCACCCCTCTTATCTATTTTTTTTTTTTTGCAGGTATTGAATGAAAGTCTTAATTGCTTGACATGAAATAAGAAATGTAAAGGGGCTATGGATTAACCATGTGTGAGAGTCGTAATCATGATTTTTGGTTACTTTTGTATTTCATTCATTTCTTATATGAATTATTAACTGGAAGAATGTTGTGAATGATTTGAAGTTGTTGGATTAATAGTGTAGAGCGATGGACGCTGATGATATATGATTTACGAGCATCTAGCTCATAGTTTTGATTTGAGAGTGAGCTTATGACTCATTGATTTGGGCTTGAGTCCCACCTTTTGGTTTCTACTATAAATTGTGAATGTTCTTAAAATTGCCTATGGTTAAACTTTTGAAATTGAAATACTTGTGATGAAATGTTTGTATATGACATATGGACGAATTTACGCATACGTCATGCCAAAATATGTGAAAATTTTTGAGACAGTTTATTTCTAACGCATTGAAGATTTGAATTTGAATTTAAACGTTTGGTTTTACGATTTCACCCCCTTGTTCGCCTAACGGGGAGTTGGGTGTTACACATATTACTATCTGCACAAAAATTACAACATCTTTTAGATTTTAGAAATCCTCGATGTTGCAAGTGCACAATTATTAATATAGTACATAACAAAAAAAATCAATTGAGTTATCATTATTCATCCAGCCTATTTTATATGAAAAGTTAAATATACAAATTGGAGGAAAACATAATGCAAATGACTGAAAACTAAATGTTGCAAGAGTTGAATAATAATCTAAATTTTAGGGTTTATAATATGTTGTAAAAGTAAACATTGGATAAGAAAGAAAATAATAAATCGGATTGTCATTGGATTGTCACCAAGGCTATTTCCATAACTCTAAGCTAGAAAAACTTTAGAGTTATTTACTCAAGTGGGTCCACCTCTCAGCATAGTTTAGAAATTAACACACGATTTTATCCTCTCGACTTCACTGGATGGTGTTTCACTACAAGAAATATGTCGATTGGTGACGCAGGGTTGTCATCGCTAAGGTGACGCTAATGCGTGGCTAAAAGAAATAGCCACACTTTAGAGATGTCGATGTTCAGTAGCTATTAGCATCACAACGGCGTCGACAAAAAGCGCGATGCTACTAGCGCAATAGAGTGACGCTATTGCGACATTATCATGACGCGAAATGTGTCCTTATGAAGAGTTTAAGGGCGTCGCTAATCCGACACTAAGTTGGCGCTGAACACGACGACGCTACTTTGACTCTAAGGTGGCGCTAAACTACTGGTTAGTGTGACGCTAATGTGACGCTAAGGTGATGTCGTGTATCGTCTCTGCTGCGACGTTAATGTGATGCCAAAACTTGTGATGCTAACCAAGCGCTAAAGTGATGCCATTTACGATATATTTAAAATTGTGTCGCTATTGCGACGCTAAATACCAATAATTTTGCCCCATTCCAATCATTTTCCCTTCCCACACCATACAAATTATAAAATGCATATATGCATTCTTCACATTAATAACAATAATAATAAAGCAAAGCATTAATAACCATCACAAAAGTACTAATAAGATAACAAAATGATATGATACAAAAGTTTTTATCCTAAATCGTTATCATTCATGACATTCAATGTTGACATACTTGATCCTTGGCCTCGTGGGTGTAGGATCCCAAAGGGCACCAAGAGGGGGGTAAATTGGTGTTCAAATCGAAAATATCGATTTTACAAAAATCATTACGAAAGCTTAAAATCGATTCTTAAAACTTTTTAAATCAATGCAATTTAGATCACATCAAAAACAATATGAGAAGGAGAAAGAGAGAGATCAAACACGATAACACATGTGATTGTTAATGAGGTTCGACCACACCTTGGCCTACGTCTCCGCTCCGACTTTTCGATCTCGAAACTACTGGAGATTCCACTAGAATATCTTTCTTTATTCCAAATGGGATAAGGAAGAAAGCTCTTTACACAACCATCTTTTTTCTACTTCGAGAAGCAAGGCAAATCTCTTCTCCTATGAAGTTAATCTTTTCTCTTACTCAAGAGGTAAGATTTGGAACCTCTTTCACACATGAGTTCTCACAATGTTTCTGAAAATGATTTCTCTCTTTTACAATAGAATGCTCAAGAGAGAAAGAAAATATAACTTAAAATGATAACTTCAAAGAAAAATATCTTCTTTTGATTTTTTGAAATTTTGCTTCAATGCTTGGATGGATGTGTTTGCTTCTAGCTTTTGGCACTCCTTTTATAGGCTTGTGAAAAATTCGTCCAGAATTTATTCCACAATTTTTCCATTCAAAACTAGCCGTTACTGTTCATTCCTGTCGGGGACCGTCGACTGCATTAATGGACCGGTGACCGTTGCACTGATTTGTTCAGTTATCGCAGCTGGTCAGTCGACCGGACTATCGATCTGTATCATCTTGACGTCGACCGGGACAGCTCATATATTCATCGGTCGACTGATATATCCTCGATCGGCCTTCTTTGCTTTGACCGGCTAGTTGATCGACTTGCACTATTTTGAACATAACTTTTTGTACAGTTATCGAAATTAAATAATCTTGGATTCTATTGTTTTCTGCATAGTTAGAATCGTCGAGATTTTTAATTTAAATTTTAAAAAAAAAATTGGATTGAGTCATGTCTTAATTTTTTTACGTAATATATTTTATTCATAAAAGGCATTTAAAATAATTATTATTTAAAAATTACTACTTATAGATATTGCCTTTTTAATTTAGCTAATAAATAACTTGAAACACTAGTAGAAGTTCTGAAAATTTATTAAAAAAAGTAATTACATGTTTAATAATAAATTATATATATTCTATGTAAATATTTAAAAATATAAAGAATAAGATATAAGTGGATAAAATAAATGTTTATCAATCATCATGGAAAATTGTTTAAATTATTTAAAGCATTTCCAAGCGGCAGGGGCGGACCCACGTTGAGGACCCCCTTAAATTTTTACAATTATATTAAATATATATATTAATATTTAAATTTTAGGATTATAAATAAAATTTGGCCTCCCTTAAACAAATTAGATATCAAATAAGAGTAGAAATTAAGTCCGCCCCTGCCAAGCGGGCTGTCAGTACGGACTAAGTCACAAGTTAAAAGACGTTGTTTGTACTGAAAGATGTCAAAAAAAAAGACAAACCGAAAGTTGTTGACTAGTGAGAGAGAAACTGTGTAAGATAATTGAAATGAAGTGCATTCATTTTTTTCGGAGGATTTAGTCTCAGGTGTCTTAAAAATAATGTTGACTATTTAATTTATAAGACGTTAAAAATATTATTTACGAATTAAAAATTAGCTCATCATAAGGCTGTTAAATTATTTCACATCATATATTATTAAGTGACGCTCTCAATAAAAATTTTATGCATTCGTAAAACTTTAAACTTAAGATATTGACGAAGATAGAATGAATCATTTGCTACTCCTTCTTAACTTTTGTTAGTAAATAAAATGCCTATGACGAGATAACTTTCAGCAAGGTAAGCTAACTTTGCTGGACTGCTATGACATATAAAAATGTTAGGTTATGATTGGGTCTTTTTTTCACTTCAAAATGTTTCCAAGAAAATACTCTTTAGAAAAGAAAATATTTGACAAGTAGGAGCAGTTACAATGATAAAAAAAATCTTCGTTGAAATATAAAATGCAATCTTAAACTAGGAGGTTTAAGAGGTGGTCTTGCTCTCTCCCAATTTTTTTTAATACTGAGCCTAATTTTCGTATGAGGACTATCTAATTCGTGTGTTTATGTTTTATAATTCTAGTGACATCTAAGTATTTCTTATAAGCACTTAGCATGAGTGCATATGTTCATATTGCACTATTGTCAAGGAATTCAACTATTGGTAATTCGACTTTTAAAGTTGTTGATTGAACTTAAGCACCATATATTATATTTATATGCATTAAAACTAGAGATGGATGGCCAATTAGAACTTAGAAGAGTTGTGTAGGAGCAGCAATGTCGCAATCGGATTGACGATCAGATTAGATTTATTACCAGATCGCAATTAGACAAATCCAATCGAATTTGATTGAATTGAATCAAAATATATTAAAATAATTTTATTTATAATAATTTTAAATATGCAGCACAATTTTTTTGATATAATACGTGAATATTTTATTAATGACCTATTAATAATGGAAAATATTAATATAATTTTTTATTTATTTAAAAGTTTATTAGTGATAAACAGGTTGTATTAATACATTTTAACTTAAATTACTCTTCCTTCTTTTTATTTTTATTTTATTTTTTTCTTAACACTTTCCTTTTTTTAGTTCCATACTTCTGCTCTTTGATAGTTTCCTTTATATTTCTATTTACCTTCTATTGTTATTCAACTTTTAATACATACCTTCTTTTGTTCCATAATTCTATTTTGTTACTGATTTTTTTTTCTCCTCTTCAACTTTCCTTTTGACACTTTCTCTTTACTTATTTATTTTTTATTATTTTCTTTGATTTCTTTAAATTTTAATTTGAATTTTCTCCATTTTTTCCAGATCGGGTGTCAAAACTGTTTTTAAAGTGAGTGGAATGGATCTTCTCAAATAATAATAAAAAAAAGTGAATCGAATGGACCGTCAATCCTGAATTGAACAAGGTGTGAGACCAGTGGGCTTGCTTTTAATAAAATTTATCAGTGGCCCCATTAATTAACCCGTCCTTTTTTCCTTTCTTTTTCTCTATCAATTCCTTCTTCTTCTTTTTTCCTTCTTGGAGGAGACCTTTCGGCTTTTGCCCTTCCCCAATTGGCCCCCGGTGTTCCACAAACCTTTAAGTGTATCAAGAATCTTAGTCTAAGCCACATGTACCTCCAACACACACATAGATTGCATTCCTTCATGTCAATTTGATTCTATTCATTTTTTTTTTCATTTTAACTATGAAAAACAAAATCATGACATGTAGAAATCTCAATTAATTTTGGAGTTTTTATTATTGGGACTCCAAAGAATTGAATTAATAGGGGTCTAATAGCATTCGGGACACTATAATTAACATCGAAAGAGTTGTATATTAATGCTCAGGGTTTTGAATATGGAACCGGATTGGCATGTTCTATCGGTTCAATAGTAAATCAGTCGCGAAATAACAAAAACTTGAATTGAATTGGACAAAACCATTTTAGAACAAAATTAGAAATTTGATTGATAGAATCAAATAAAAATGGAAAGGAAAATTTTATTTCAGATGGATTTTTTAATTAAAGAAAATGTAAAATTAGAATATTGAATTATAGAATCGAATAAAAAGAAAAGAAAAAAATAATTGTGAAGGAAAATAAAGGTGTATAAATGAAGTGAGAAATCTTAAGGAGAAAAAGAGAAAGTAAGAGAAAAAATAAAAATAAAAATAATTGTACAAAAAAAGAAAATATACATAATTTAATAGAAAGATATGAAACAAAGGAAAGTTGTTGATAGGAATAATTAAATTAAAAAGAAAAATAAAAGATACTAATAGAAAAAAAATAAAAGAACAAAATAATTATAAATCAAAAGAATAGAAATGAATGTCACTCATAAGTCTCCTTGATACATATTTACATTAATAATTTATTCAGTTTTTTCTCTAATATTTGTATTATAGTAATGAATTTAAATAAAATCAAATCATTTAACTTTATACTCTTATAATATAATGAACATGGAGCTCAAGAATTGACATATTTTATAATAATATAAATATGTTCATTTTTATTTTAATATAATGAGTCTAAATTTTCTTTTTATATTTATATTCAAACATATTAAACTTATACATAATTAGAATATACTTTGGATAAATCTATTTAAAAAAAGTTATTACAAATAACATTTAGAAAATAAGAAGGTATTTAAATTACTATAAAATATCAAGAAAAATATGTTTTAAGCATTTTTATATTCTTTTTAAAGTAATCTTCGTAATATATCTTTAAAATTATAAAAATTATATTTTAATAAAAATTTTATTCGTTTGAACGGGTCGTCTGATCTAATTTTAAAAATATTATTAATAATCGATCTTCCTAATAATTAAGATCTGAATATAAGATGCTGATAGATTTTATTTTTATCATCTATTTGTATTGGGTGTATAAAAGTTATTCATAAATCAAGGAAAAAATAGAGAAAGAGAGAGTAATGGTAGTACAAAATTGGCATTGAAATCAAAAGATGAAGGGTGCAGCACTAGTTCTTATGCTCGTTCATGCATTCCAACTTCCAAGGTGTTGCTAACATTATTCGAGCATAATTAAGAAAAGGATTGCCCATAACTAGCATGCATTGTGCCCATCATAAATCACTTTCTTTTCAGGAAAAGGAAAGCAAACAAAAAACATTGAACGAATCAAATAACACACCAAAGACGAACCAGTCAACACTAGTCCTATTCCACCTTAACTTTTTTTTATATATTGCTCACTTTATTGCCTTTTAAATCCTATTGTTATTACTACACCATTGGTTATAATTAATTATATAATGCATGCAATAGCTAACATATATGCAATGCTTTGAAGTCCGTGCAAGTGCGTTTGTTGCGTTCCCCCAAGACCACGAACATGATGCCCATCCATAGGCCTTAAAAATCCATCACAGTTCACAGCCATGCTTCAAGTCAAATCAGATCCATCCATCCATCCATCGACCCCATTTGTTCTCTCTCCGGCCGTCTCCCTCCCTGTGGCTCTTTGTCGGCCTCTTGCCTTCCTTCTCCGCCATTAATTCTCGCCCAAGTGCTTGCTCCCAAAAGCCATGCAACTGCACAAGCTTGCTGGCTGCTGCTGCTTGGCCAAGGGCTGGCGTCCGTGGTGGAAGTGGCAACCTCCATGGATCTTGCAGCAGCCAGCTCCAACAAGAGGAGAACTGGCGGCCCCCGCTGTATGTGGGGTGGAAGTGCAACTCTGGATCCACTAAAAAGACAGACAAGATTAAAGACTAGTGGAATACCTCCTATTTGCAGCTGCCTCTTCTCTCTCTCTCTCCTTCCCTTCCTCCCTCCAATCTGTTCTGCTTAGAGCAAATCGTAAGTACAGTTCTTGAGAGAAGGCACATGGCTGCGGGGAATTGAGGTTGATGGTCCGAATGCTTTAATTTCTCTCGTAATTCATTTGGTAACTCTTCTTCTCTTTCTTTTTTTTTTTTCTTTCTGGATGTAATGTGGACGTTCTAAAGCTAGGCCTGATTAGATTTGGTGCTGGGAATGCATCATTTGCAATAGGATGATGTAATATTTTGGTACTGGTCATTGGAATGGAGTTGCTTTCAGAGCTTAAGAACTTTGTTGTATAATTTGACATTAACGAGCCTTGTTTAGCAGTCCTGTAGACGATATCAGTTTGATATGCTCTCTTTTGGTACAATGCCAAATTAATTTGACCCATCACTTGGGATGGATGGAATGGCTTCAAAGCACAAGGCAGAGCAGAGATCGATGCGAGGTGGCCGTACCAGACGATCTTGAACAGCGCCGATTTTGGACTTCTTGGACTTGGTTCTGTCAGATTCTTGTTATGACAATCTTTAAACGAGGGGAGGGGGCGGAGGGGGCATGCAGCATTTTTGGCCTCAGATGGGACCCGTATCTTTCTTGTTTTCTTCCTAAATCCTAAGTGGATTTAGTTAAGCTAATATTTGCCCATATCTTTCTGACCAGATATTGGTCAGCCCCGTGCGAATCAATCCGATTGTTGTTCTTAAAAGTGTTTGTTTTTTTTATTAGACGCCAATTTAATTTTCAATTTTGGGATAAAATGTGTCTATTAGATGAAAAAATTATAACTTTCTCTCCTCTCTTTTCAACAACTTTGATCTTCTAAATTTTCCGTAACCATGGTTATATTTTTTAATTAAAACTTTAAAAGCGTCCACTTTTTTTCTAATGTATCATGTAATTTGTTTAATTAATATAAAAATGCCAAAAAAGGTTTTGTCATCGAAAAATATTTAACAAAATAAATTATTTTCACTAGGTATTTTATTTATTATTATTTTAAATAACAATATAAATCTTATCTAAAATCAACATTTCAAATTTAGTTTTAATAATTATTGTTTCAATTAACAGAAAATATAAAAAGAAAAAATATTTATATAACAATAAAAGAAATTATTTCTATATTTGGTAAAATATTTTTTATGAGGGTGACTGAAAAAAAAATTAAAAAATTAACGAAGATGATGAATAAAAGAAAGGATACAATCGTTCAAGTGAAAATTTATGGATTGGCATTAACTTTCCTTTTGAATAACAATAGAAGCATTCAAGATAACAATGACTAGCATGTAATAATAGTTTGTAAAATATAAAAACTAAACACAACACAAAAAGAACATTAACAAATACTTCTGTAACGCCCTCAAATTGCATCGTCACGTTGCAGAATACGCTTTGGAGGATGCTACGGGTCATCCTTACGTATACATCTTATTGACCAAAATAAAGACTTTGATTGGTCAATTCAAACTTTTATAAAAATGGAAGACTTAGTCATAATTAATAATAATGGTGAGTAACATCATAATAAGCGGAAGACTGATAAGTGACTTCATAGGGGTCCAAAGGAAAGCTAATATATCAAGTAAATAAAAGAAAAGAAAAAGCTATCCATCATCTAAAGGACTTGTGCAGCCACCTACGAGCTCGATCTGTCACCGTTGGTCATCATCATCATTCATACCTTGACCTGCATTTAAGAACATACAGGGGAGAACCTCCCTATGAGTTTTACAACTCAGTATGGAAGTAAGATAAATATCATCATAAGATCATGATATTAGAGATGAATCATAAAGATAACATCATCATATAAGAGGAGAATAGATCATGATCATAAACAAAATGATAGAAACATGTAAAGAGACATATGAATAAAAGGTTATAAAGAGTCATCATAAAATGACAAAAGTCGATCATCATAAGAGAAATTCTTTATTCATATGTGATCATCTTTTTCATCATCTTATTATCATTTTGACTTATTTGGGATATATTTCAACTCACGGGGAGACCTGCCTCAACCCGTCCATCATCATCATCATAACTGGTAGACTTAGCCCATAACTGACCGAAATCAGCTCATAATATGATCGTTACCAGTCCATCATAAAAGAGCCATCCATTTAATGATTTACATCTTTTATCTTGCATCTTTTAATTAATTAAATTACATCTTGATAAGAACTTTAAATCAGGATAAAAAAATAAAATCATGGAGAACAAATCAGAGGCATCATTGACATAATCATAGGCATCATTAGGATCTGGAATAGGAACATAATTAAAAGCTTAAACATCATAAAATTGACTTAATCAATGTCGGAATCCGAGCCGAGTTCGTCAGTCGTCATCTTCGGGAAAATCATATTAAACCCGGGCCAGGTTCGGGTTACATCCAAACCGGATCGGATCGTCATCGAATCGGGGCGGCCGTCGTGCCCGACTGTTCTTAGTACGTAGAACTCGGTCCGAGTCGTCTTCAACCCGGATCGGGTTCGTCCGATTGTAGAGCTCGGCGAGCGCGGCAATGATGAATCCGGGCCGAGTTACGACGAACTCGGTCCGGCGAAGGACCTGTCCGGGCCGAGTTCTGGTGAACTCGGGCCGGGTTCTTCTTACGTAGAAACTGCGCGGACACACAATTCACGTTATGTTCATCTTTTTCGACGATGGTCGGCATAAATTAACATCATAGAACATTATACAATAACTAGGAACTACCTAGAACATGCTTCAAGTCTAAAATCAAGATTCTATCACGAATCTATTTTAGTTCCATACCTTTTAGTTTGTGTCCAAGAAACTGTTACTGCAGTCCTCTTCTTCCTCTTCCTCTTCCTCTGCCCTTTCCCCCTGGTTCAGGTGCGCGTCCGGCGGTGTCTACTCCCTCCGACGAGTCCTCTGCGTGGAAGCAGCCGTCAGGGACAAGAAGAACTCGAGGGTGCACAAACGAGAGAGAGAAAATAAGGGGCTGCTTTTGTGGGTTCTGATCTCCTATATATAGGGGAAAAGTTTGAGTGTTGGTTGGGAACCAACTCATTTTAAAATCTGATCCCAGATTTTATCTTTTTTCTTCTTTGGTTTATCTTCCTTTTCTTTTCCTTTTATTTCTTTTTCCCAATTAAATCTCGGACATTATATCATAAACCCATTAAAATAAAGTTCATCCTCGAATTCAGTCAGAAGTCAGGACTTACCAAATAGTGTGGGAAATTCCCTTCGCATTTTAGACTCGAGTTCCTAGGTTGCTTCGTCACCTCGGTGATGGCTCTAAGCCACCTTGATCAGTGGTACATCTTTGTTGTTATGACGTTGAACCTTCGTCTCTAGAATCTGGATGAGTTGCTCCTTATAGGTTAGGTCATCTTTGATATTGGGTTCTACATACCGTATTACATTTGCATCATCATGTTTATACTTCCGGAGCATAGAAACGTGGAATACATTATGAACTCGCCCATAGGATGGAGGTAATGTTAGTTTGTAAGCACCCTCTTCAACTAGCTCAAATACCTCAAAAGGACCAACATATCTTGACATGAGCTTTCCTCTTTTACTAAATCTCATCACTCCCTTGGTTGGGGAAACCTTCAGGAGTACTTGGTCACCTGACTGAAAATTTTGTTCATGTCGTCCTCTATCAGCATAAAACTTTTGTCGAGCTTGGGCTGCCTTCATTCTTTCTTGTATCAACTCGACTCTTGTTGAATATTTCTCTGTCTATTTCAGCTCCTTAGCATCCAAAATCTTCCTTTCACCTACCTCATTCCAGCATGCGGGTGAACGACATAGTCTCCATACAAGGCTGCAAAAGGAGCCATACGAATGTTGGAATTGTAGCTATTATTATAAGCAAACTCGATGAGTGGTAGGTGATCATCCCAGTTGCCCTTTCAGTCAAGGGCACAAGCTCTTAACATGTCTTCAACCGTTTAGATGGTCATTTCAGTCTGACCGTCCGTTTGTGGATGGAATGTCGTACTGTAATTCAGTCTCGTTCCAAAATAGTCTTGTATGCCTCTCCAGAATCTGGCTGTAAATCTTGGATTCCTATCTGATATAATGGAGGTGGAGATCCCATGAAGTCTAATTATCTCATGTACATTTAGATCCATAAGGCTCTGCACTGATTGTTTTGACTTTATGGGTAGAAAGTGTGCAAACTTCGTTAACCAATCCACAATCACCCATATAGCATCATGTCCCTTCTGAGTGCGGGGTAAGCATGTTATAAAATTCATATAAATATCCTCCCACTTCCACTGTGGAATGGCGAGAGATGTGATCTTTCCATAAGGTTTCTGATGTTCCACTTTTACTTGTTGACAGACCAGGCACTTGGAAACATATTCAGCAATCTCTCGCTTCATATCATTCCACCATAAGGTCCTTTGCACATCTTTGTACATCTTAGTACTGACTGGATGGATCGCAAATTCAGACTTTGATTATGTGTTCAAGAAACATAATCCGGTCAAGTCAGAACTCACACTTTGATAGTTTGCATATAGTTTGTGTTGCCTTAACCTTTCCAAAACTATCTTCAAGTAATCCTTGTGTTGTTCTTCATTTTTCGAATAGATCAGGATGTCATCTACAAAGACGATGATAAACTGGTCCAAGTATGGTCTGAACACTCGGTTCATGAGATCCATGAAAGCTGCAGGGGCGTTCGTCAGTCTAAAAGACATCACTAGAAATTCATAGTGACCATACCTTAATCGGAAAGTCATCTTCTGTACATCTTCATCGGCCACTCTAATATGGTGGTACCCATTTCGTAAGTTGATCTTAGAAAATACTGCGGCGTTTGAGAGTTGATCGAAGAGGTTGTCGATCCGCCGTAGAGGGTACTTGTTCTTGACTGTAGCTTTATTCAACATCCGGTAGTCAATGCACAACCTTAAAGAGTCATCCTTCTTCTTGACAAATAGCACTGGAGCTCCCCAAGGAGATACACTCAGCCTAATAAACCCTTGTCTAAAAGTTCCTAAATTTGCTTCTTCAGTTCACGCATCTCGGCCGGTGCCATTCTGTAGGAGGCCTTCGAGATCGGGGCAGTGCTTGGAAGGAAATCGATCCGAAAATCAATCTCTCATGGAGGTAGTAATCCGGAGATGTCGTCAAGAAAGACATCCGAAAATTCCCGAACTACGTCCTGTAGTTGGGTCCCTGGGTTGTCCGTCTTCATCAAATTTGCAAGAAAACTTATGCATCCTTTCTGTATCATTCTTTGTGCTTTCATGGCAGATATGATAACCTTCTCATCTTTTCCCGATGTACCTCTGACGGTGGCCTTGCATTCACCTTGGGTACCAATGATCACCTTTTTGCATAGTACGACTACATCATGGTAAGATAACTAATCCATACCAAGAATGACATCGTAGTCCGTTATTGGAATGATTACCATATCTGCAAAAAAATTCTTGTCTTGTATCTCTACTGGTACCTCAGGAAGATACTTAGTGGCGTAGAGCATTCCCATAGGAGTAATTATCTCCATAGGGTGACTTATATTATGTAGAGGTAAACGTAAAGTAGTAGCACAGTCTTTAGATATAAAAGAGTGTGATGCCCCCGAATCAAATAGAATTGTAGCAGGAAGACCGGCTATGGATAGTGTACTCTAATGACTCCGGCATCTACCGGTACTGCATCTTCCTCTAGATGGATGACTCTTCCATGCACCATATTGTTCCCACCTCTTGCGTCACGCTGAACTAGTGCGGGATCATCCTTCTTAGTAGGACAGTCACGAAGGAAATATCCTTATTGACCACAGTGCAAGCATACCCCAGCCTTCATCCTACATTCCCCAATGTGAAAACTCCTACAGTGGGGACAAGCACCAGTACCCTGTGTCTGTTGCTAGGGTTGCTGACGTTGGGGCTGCAAAAAGGGTCATGACTTAATTTTTTTCTTCATCATAAGCATATTTAACTTCATGTTCATCATCTTTACCTGATATTGGGGCTGTTGTTGGCGGTTAGCCTCACGAGGCTCATATGGCCTTGCCCAGTTATTTCGACGTTGATTCCTACGATCGGGTCCTCCTCGAATCCGATGACGGTCATTCCATCGAGGTTGATTCTGAGCAGAGGGTTGCATGGGATCCTTTCCTTTCACATCTTTCAGTTCTTGTTGTTCTCTGACATAGTTCATTTCCATCGTTGTTGCTAATTCTACCGTCAGACTCACATTAGTACATTGGCCATCTAAAGCGCTAGTCCTGATGGTCGGGTTTAAGCCCTGGCAGAAATTATCTGCCTTCTGTCTGTCACTCATCTTGAGAGTGTTATACCTCTCCAAACGAATGAATTTGACATGATACTGAGCCACTGTCATCTGGTCCTGGCTCAGTTGTAGGAACTCCCTCTGCTTCAATGCACACTAGTATGGTGGAAAATAACGTGCCTCAAACGCTTCACATAAACGTTTCCAAGGAACGTCATTCTGCCCATCATATTGAGTATCCACCACAGTCCTTCACCAGTCTAATGCATCCTCAGTTAAAACGCTAGTGGCGAATAGGACCTTTTTTATCTTCACCACAGTTCATATGTTGCAACTTCTCGTTAATGGTCCTCAACCATCTCTCAGCTCTGTCAAACTCACCCAAGCCATCATACTCTGGAGGGCGCAATTTCATGAATGCCTGAATAGTATCCTTAGAGGACACTGGTGGCATAGGCTGTACAGGTGGAGGCTGTACAGAGGGAAGCTGAATTGATGACGTCATGTCTGGTGCGGCCTAAACAGATGGTGTCAGTATGGGTAGAACTGTTAGTGCCCGTGATGGTGGGGGCTGCACCAGTGGGGACTTAACTGTCGGCTCTACAACACGAGCTTGACTCATCTGGACCTCATTTTGGTCCGTCCCCTCTTGTCGTAGATTCCCAATCCTGCCGCTATTTCGAGGTCGTCTCCGACCCCAAGCTCTAGTAGCAGGTGCGCGGCGTGGAGGCATTTACATCATCATATTTAGAAAAACATCCTACAACTTATGAGACAATATAAACTTACTTGACTTTAGGTGGCGTAGTGATTGCTCATGGCGCTTGCACATGGGCTAGACATCATACATTAGGACATGAGAATGGTCTAACTTTAGGCTCTGATACATAACTGTAACGCCCCCAAATTGCACCCCGCCACGTGACAGAATATGCTTTGGAGGACGCTACGGGTCATCCTTGCGTATACATCTTATTGACCAAAATAAAAACTTTGACTGGTCAATTCAAACTTCGATAAAAGTGGAAGACTTAATCATCATTATTAATAATGGATAGTAACATCATAATAAGCGAAAGACTGATAAGTGACTTCATAGGAGTCCAAAAGAAAGTTAATACATCAAGTAAATAAAAGAAAAGAAAAAATTATCCATCATCTAAAGGATTCGATAACCATGTGCAGCCACTTACGAGCTCGATCTGTCACCGTTGGCCACCATCATCATTCATACTTTGGCCTGCATTTAAGAACATACAGGGGAGAACCTCCCTATGAGTTTTACAACTCAGTATGGAAGTAAGATAAATATCATCATAAGATCATGATACTAGACATGAATCATAAAGATAACATCATCATATAAGAGGTGAATAGATCATGATCATAAACAAAATGATAGAAACATGTAAAGAGACATATGAATAAAAGGTCATAAAGAGTCATCATAAAATGACAAAAGTCGATCATCATAAGAGAAATTCTTTATTCATATGTCATCATCTTCTTCATCATCTTATTATCATCTTTGACTTATTTGGAGTATATTTCAACCCACGGGGAAGTCTGCCTCAACCTGTCCATCATCATCATCATAACTGACAGAGCCAGTCCATAACTGACCGGAGACAGCTCATAACCTGATCGTTACCAGTCCATCATAAAAGAGCTCTCCATTTAACGATTTACGTTTTTTATTTTGCATCTTTTAATTAATTAAATCACATCTTGATAAGAACTTTAAATCATGATAAAAGATAAGATCATGGAGAACAAATCAGGGGCATTATTAACATAATCATAGGCATCATTAGGATCTGAAATAGGAATATAATTCAAGGGTTAAACAACATAAAAGTGACTTAATCAATGTCGGAACCCAGGCTGAGTGGGGAAAACTCGGGCCGAGTTCATCAGTCGTCATCTTCGGGAAAATCAGATTAAACCCGAGCCGGGTTCGGGTTACACCCGGCCCGGATCGGGTCGTCATCGAGTCGGGGCGGCCGTCGCATCCAACTATTCTTGGTACGTAGAACTCGGTCCGGATCGTCTTCAACTCGGGCCGGGTTCGTCCGATTGCAGAGCTCGGCGAGTGCGGCAATGGTGGATCCGAACCGAGTTATGATGAACTCGGTCCGGCGAAGGACCTGCCCGGGCCGAGTTCTGGTGAATCCGGGTTGGGTTCTTCTTACGTAGAAACTGCGCGGACGTGCAATTCACGTTCTGTTCATCTTTTCTGATGATGGTCGACATAAATTAACATCATAGAACATTATACAATAACCAAGAACTACCTAGAACATGCTTCAAGTCTAAAATCAAGATTCTATCACGAATCTATTTTAGTTCCATACCTTTTAGTTTCTGTCCAAGAAATTGTTACTGCAGTCCTCTTCTTCCTCTTCCTCTTCCTCTTATTCCTCTTCCTCTGCCCTCTTCCCTTGGTTCAGGTGCGCGTCCGGCGGTGTCTGCTCCCTCCGACGAGTCCTCTGCGTGGCAGCAGCCGCCAGGGATGAGAAGAATTCGAGGGCACACAAACGAGAGAGAGAAAATAAGGGGCTGATTTGTGGGTTCTGATCTCCTATATATAGGGAAAAAGTTTGAGTGTTGGTTGGGAACCAACTTCTTTTAAAATCTGATCCCAGATTTTATCTTTTTCCTTCTTTGGTTTATCTTCCGTTTCTTTTCCTTTTATTTCTTTTTTCCAATCTCGGGCATTACAACTTCGGTCTGCAAACACTATCAAGGCTCGACGAGTTTATGATATTAATTTATGACATGAGGAACAATAATGGAAGAATAGGAAATGACCAATGCTGTATGAAACAATTAAAAGTTTTTTTTTCTTCTTCTCATCTTCTTTCTAACTACCTATTGTCTCAAGTCTCAAGTTTGCTCACTCAAATCAGCATATACTTTCTCTTCCTATGCCTTAAAATATTATATATTACAATATGTGTAACACCTAAAAATTTGACTCCGTCATGTCGTGAAATCTATTTTCATGCGCTACTTTCTTCGACAACCTGGTGAAAGTGACACATAAATAGAAGACTAAAATTAAAATGTTACAACAATTAAAAATGAAAAGTATGAAAGTTAAATAAATAAAGGTACATCGTAACATCTCAACACAAGACATAAAAATCTATGGCATAGTACAATTCAATAGGGCCCATACATAATTCAAATACAAGTCTATAAAATAACGGACTCATAATGACTCTAAATAACCATGTGCACATGTCACTTCAACTTTAGTGTCGCGCACACACATCAATCAACTCGCAATAACCTTATGTATCTATGGAGATCACATATAGGAGCAAGCTCAATTGTTAGCATAAAATTAAGTGTGAATTCATATAAGTCATGAGAAAATTTCATCAGAATAAGCATGAAACAAATCATTTCATAAGAGATATTATTTTCATTTCATATTCATATTCCTTATTTATATTCATTGATCATGTTCATGTCCAGTTCGTGTTTGTAAGGACAAAGTCCTTTTTATTTATCTTTAGTTATTTTTAAATTTTCATTTTATCCATGAGTTAGAAGTGCTTTCCACTTTTAGGGAATACCAATTGTAAATATACAAGTGCGTAACTACATATATCATGATGGATCAGTGCCACGACAAGTGCCTCGTCGGGCAAGATGACATCACACAAGGCGAAAATATATGTAGGTGGAGAATGTCCATGGGGCGCTTGCACATGACTGTCACAACTCTCATCTAGGTAGGCAATGATAACTCTTATGTTTTCTTATTAATCATGAATCTATCTTTCGTTCATTTGAATCAATCAAAACTGTAGAGAGTAAGAGTGACTCCATATCATCTTTTAGTTCATATAGATAAATAAAAATCAGAGGCTTGTCAAATCGTGAAGTTTAATTAAGGTCATATTTTTCTCCGTCCAAAAATCAAACATCCGAAAGATCGATAATCTGTTTAGAATTCATCAGTGATCATCTGAAAGAGGTTCAGACATCTGTTTGATCTACGTTCATCGGACGATCAAAAATGGTTTGGTCGTCCAAGAGCCGCGTGCGAAACCATCGTTTGGTAGCGCACAAGCAAGGTTCTCAAACTTTCAGTTGAGAGTTTCGGTCGGTTGAAACATGACCGATTGTCCGCTAAAACACGTTCGTGATCTTCGGTTAGCCGAGACTGGTGCTCCGTCAACCTTTGAATCATTCTGGCATGAACAGTCCAAATCCATCGCCCGATTCAGGACCAGTCGATCGACTGGTTATCGTCGTTGATTTTCATATCTCAATATTTTTCAGTTCGGTCGTTCAAAAGAGTTTCAGACTTTCGTTCTGATCCAGATAGGTCATCCGATCCAATTTTGGATGTCCAATCCAGTATCTATCGAGGTGATTCAAACACTCGAAAAAGATTCAGTCGCTTTCAGTTTGGAAGAATCGCAAGTCATTGTAAATCCTTAAGTTTTTAAGCAATTTTCATATTAGTACAATCATAATCTTAAATGAACATCCTACTCATATATAACTTGGTTCAGAGATAAATGTTAACATAATTCTTATCAAAATCAAATCGTTCTTCCTCGTGTACAGATATAAGAGATTTGGCTTGCAATTATCATTTTGATCGTTCTTAGAAATAAGTCTCATTTAGGAAAATCATAGCCTTAACTTGTACTAGCAGAACTTATCATATTAGAAGCATCTTGAAATCCATCATTAATTATCTAAAACATATGCTAACTTATTCAATCATTCATCAAGTTTTAATGAATTTCAAACTTGATGGTGACTATAAAAGTTAGAAGTAAAAAAAAATCACAAAAATAATAGAAGCAATGCTCAAAGGGCCTCTCGTGTATTCAGCATTATATAAGATATAAGATAAATGTTACTACGTGATACATTGAGTACTGTTATTTACTTAATAAGTGGACTGTGAGAGTTACATCATTTATTGCATATGCTGAAGTGCAAAATGTTAAGATGAGAAAATGACAATTTTTACAAAATGTTCTCTTCATCTTCATCATCGTAATTGAATGTTGTTAAGCAGTGCATCCAACAACTTAAATGCATGCAAAAGAAAAGAGAAAAAAATAAATAAAAAAGACAGAAAGGAGAGGAGGGATTTGGGCATGGAATTTTCCATACGGAAGAGTGTAAAATAATTTTGAATAAATATTTTATTTTTGTATAAATATTTTATTTTGTATAAATGGAAAGTGGAAGAGTCCTATCACATTTATTATCTTACTTTAGAAAATACTTCAAGTTTAAAAATAATATTTTAATTGACTCATTATATATTTAATAACATTAAGTAAATTGGTGCACTAATTGGATGAGTCATAAAGGAGTTAAACGAAAGAGAAAAAGAAATGGTGAAGGGTGGAACTTACACAAAAATTTAAACTTATATGAAACACTTAGAAAAAGGATCAACGTGAATGCTTTAAATATATATATATATATAGGAAAAAATTTAGGTGTTCCCTACCTCACCATGTTTCCTATTGTCTCCATCATCAGATCTTCATCCAATAGTGATAAACTATTTGAAAGATTTAATCATGAAATGTTGGATGAAGAGCTGATGGTGTAAAAGATAAGGAACAATGTGAGGTAGGGAATATAAAAATTGAACCCATATATATGGGTATAATGTATATGTGAAGCATGGTGTGCTCTGTAGGGTGTGAAGTGGATGTAGAGCATCCGATCGAGATCCAGTGGTTTACATTAAAGCACTCGTCAGATCGTGATCGCACGGCTGAAATCCATCTCTCGGGTTATTGGAGGTGGATCCCCTTTTGGCTTCTGCCTTCTCTGCCGCTCGCTCATTTTTTACTTTTTCATTTCCCCACTCTCCCTGATCTCATGTCGGTCCCTCTTTCCCTCTGGATTCTCACCCAATCACGATGTCTCCCGTGTGAGATCTCCATCTCCGATGTCCAACAGATGCGGCTCCCGCGTTCTCTCTTTTGCTCCCGATCTCTCTCACACTTACCCTTCTCCTCCAACAACGTGCAGCTCTCGCCCTAAATCGCTCTCTCACACGATCTCAATCTCGGGTTTCTTATCTCAATCTCTGACGTTCGATCTCGATCCTTGCCATCCAACAGGTTTGAATGTAATAATGATTCATCGAGCATTTATGAAGAAAACCTTTCTTTAGATGTAAATAAAGAACTCTCCTTTCTTATAAAAAGATATCTTTTAATTAAAGAAGAAAATAAAAAATTAATACATGAAATTGAAAAAAAAATTAAAAAAATAAAAGGATGCATATTGTGTAGAAAATGAAAACTTGAAAAATGAAATTGATACTTTAGAAATTATACATCCTTGTGAAATAGTAAAACTAGCATGTTCCTTAGAAAAGGTAAAACAAGAAAATACTTTTTTGAAAAGTACACAAAATAATAAGACTATTTTTCATATAACGAAAAATAATCTTAAAAATCATTTTGGACATAAAAACTCTTATTGCAAATCTAATTATCCCTATGATAGAAAATCGCATTTTAAATATTTTGAATTTTATGATCATTATGCATATCAATGCCAAGTTAGAAAACAATATCAACATGAAATGAGATGGATTCCGAAAGGAACATTATCTAACAAAATTAAAGCATCACATGTAAAGCAAATGGCGAATGGAAATGTGAAGGAACAAAGATTATGATAAAAGTATCACCTATTTTTTTATTTTTCTCAAAAGTTAAAATTCATCATTTCCTTAAAAGAAAATTGATCATAGTGATAGAGGGAGCCTGTTAAAATCTTCCAACCTTATTTTCACATATCATTTGATATCATTGTTGTATAAAGTTTTATGCAATATTTTGATTCTTAATGCAATTATTTTGAAACTTATGACTTTCATAACCTATAGATCAATTTGATTTCATTTTTAAAATAGTCATAAATTTAGGGGGAGCTATTTTTTCTTTATGATGTAATACTTTTTATGACAAAAGGGAAATATTTTTTTCTAAAAGACAAAGAGGGAATTTCATGTGATTTCTTATGTCCTTCATGTGCAAAATAATTTTTGATGAAACATAGGGGGAGAAATATATGAGAAATATGATATGAATATAATCTATCATTGTAATAATGCTAAGTTTTAGGGGGAGTAAAATTAATTTTACAAGATTTTACAACTTTTTCTCAACTTTTATATTTTTCAGTTTGTCTTCATAAAAAAAAGGTGGAGATTGTTGGAGCAAAATTTTAATGACATATAAAATTATATTTTGATGATACAAACATCGAAAGATTAAAGTTAAATACTGAAAAAGTTTAAAGAAAAAGGGATAACTTTATGTACTAAACTTTGATTAAATAATTGATTATGATATGACTAGATTTTGATTAATGATAAACATCAAATTATAGATAATTCTATTACCTATCCATAGAATCCATGATCATCTAATTTGGATAAATGTGCAAAATGTTATGCTCAAAAGAATGCAGGTCGGTCAATCTGTCGGTCGAAGCAAAGAAGGCCGGTCGAGACAATATTGGTCGATCGAATGGAGAAGCCGATTGAATGATCCAAACTGAGCCTGCCCTGGTCAACGCCAAGATGATATCGGTCGACTTACCGGTCGATAGTTCGGTCGATCGATCAAGCGCAGAAGCTGAAGAAATCACATAGACCGATCGACAAAATTCTGAACGAATTTTCCAAATATCGAAGGCTATAAAAAGAGTGGCAAAGACAGAAGCAAAGACATGCATTCACTCATTGAATAAAAATTCAAATTATTAAAAGAAGACCTTTTCCTTGAAGTTTTTATTTTATAATTTTTTCTTCTTTCTCTCTTCTCTTCTTGTGAGTATAGAATTTTAAAAGAAAGAAATATTTTGTTCAGAAAAAACTGAGAGAGCTCCTATGTAAAAAAAGATTCAAAATCTTACCTCTTGAGCGAAAGAAAAGATTAACTTCATTAGAGGAGATGTGAGACTTACCTTTCAAAGCGAAAAAAAGGCGATGGTGTAAAGAGCTTTTATTCCTTGTCCCATTTGGAACAAAGGAAGAGTTCTAGTGAAATCTCCGTCAGTCTCGATGTCGAGAAGTTGAAATGGGAACGTAGGCATGGCCGAACCTTGTCAACAACCACCGCGTGCATTGTGATTAAACTCTCTCTCTCTCTCTCTCTCTCTCACACACACACACACACACACACATCGTGTGATGTGTTTGTTTTGTGATGATTTAAATATCATTGAATTGGTTTTAAGTTTTCGCGATAATTTTTGTGAAATCGATACTTTTAATTTGAACACCAATTCACCCACCCACCCCCCCCCCCCCCCCCACACACACACACACACACATTCATTGTATGTTCCTTGGCCTTCCCTTTGTTTTGGCGACACATGGATCATGTATGATAACATTGGAACCTTCAATTGAAGAACCTTGCCCTTCTTTTAGATTTGAATTTATGTCAACTTGAGAAGCTACAACTACATCACTTATCTTTATATAAGATAACTTTTGAATAGCTTCCTTCAAAATCGCAAAACCAATATCGAAATGTTCTGATGATCATAAAATCATTTTCGACACCTTACACTAGTTTCTTTTAAAGTTCAATTTTCGTAAAGGAGTGATATCAAATTCACCAATTGAGAGCACATCATCGGATGCCATGTGTACAGTTGAATACTGAGCACTCATCGCCCAACAATGAAGAATATAATGCTCTGATAATAACACAACTCTTCTTTCATTAACGACATGTTGAGAAATTTAGCTATCTTCGAAGGAGTGATCCTCACTTTTCTAATATCAGTCATTGCACGCTTTGAAGGACTTGACAATTTATTATGTGAGCGTAATTTTAATACGTCAATAGAAGAAACAAAGGGATGTGTGTGGTCTTCATGAAACTTTTTCACCTCCCATTTGTCGTCGTTTACAACCTTGACTAATAGTTGTGCACCAGAGTCTTCCCTCACATCCCTTCTTTTCACATCTTTGTCTTAGTCCTTTCAGATGAGATCCTTATGTCCTTCTTTTGAGCAAACAAGTCTTCTACCAATGGTTCTTTTGTTTTTCTTGATTTGTAATCATAGTCCCTCCTTTTTTAAAAATCTCTTGATCTAGAATATGCATTATAAAATCCATATGCCTAATCTTCACTATCAAACTTCATTCCAACATATGGCTTGCTAATATCGATATCATTCTCATCATTTTCAATTTCATGGACTAGGGGTTGATCCATCTAATAAAATAAGATGTAAAGTAACATAGAATACGTTAATACAATTGGATGGTTGCAAAACTTGGCAATAAATATTTGCCTTATTCGAACAAAGAAGAAGAAAGAAAAAATAGTTATATAGTCAATGCACTTAACATTTTGAACTTTCAATCAATATAGAAGAAAGGAGGGAAGTAAAAAATTTCCATGGCATCATGTACACATTTTCAGTATCCGTAACATTCGGAAAACCATACAAACATGAACCAAAAGTGGTAAGCAAACTAAGCTATGTTTGAGTGCGAAATGAAGAATCTATATGCATGACTTTTCATCCCCTTCCTTTTATCCCTCCACAAGCCAAATGAAAAAGAAACATTGATCTACTTATTATTATTTGATCTCAGCCTCAAAATGCAATTCTAAACATTGAACTACCTATCACTATTTGAAAGCAGCGGGAAGGGGAAAACCTATAACCACGGCGGGGAGGGGAAGATGTGGAATCAGACCAGGGAAGTAATTAGTCCTTGCACTTGAGTGGGAGTCACAGGAGGGGACTGGTGAGGGAGACATCGCGGAGAAAAGGCAACAAAAGAGAGAGAGAGAGGGAGGGAGGTACCTGGAACTGTTGTGCTCTCTCTATCTCTATGCTCGTCGGAGAAGATCTACGCTCGCCGGATCTCTACACCTGAGCGAGGGAGGAGGGAGTCATGGTGGGCAAAAGGCAACCAGAGAGAGAATGCAGTGGGTACCTAGAACCACCGTGCTCTTGCCGCCTCTTAACTATCGAGAAAAGGCCTATACTTCCTAGATCGCCACCTCTGTGCTCGCCGGAGAAGACCTATGCTCGCCGGATGAGAAGGTAAGAAAATGCAATGAGAGAGAGAGAACGCAGGGGCAGTAGTTGGATCATGTACTTGGAACGTTGTCATCGGATGCGAGGAGACAGGACGGTCAATCGTCCGATATCGATCTACGGCGTGAGACCAAGGAGAGCAGGGAAATAAAAAAGTACAAAATGAGCGAGTAGCAGAGCAGGCGGAAGCCAAAAGGGGATCCATCTCCAATAACTCATGAGATGGATTTTAGTCGTGTGATCATGATCGGACGAGCGCTTTAATGTAAATCATTGGATCTCGATCGGACGGCTCTTCATCCGCTTCACACCCTACAGAGCACACCCTGATTCACATATACATTATACCATTATATATATATATATATATGTATATATATATATATATATATATATATATATGTATATATATATATATATATATATATATATATATATGATACCCCGTTAAGGGGGGAGAACCACCCTCCCCCTTTAGCTCCTGTGGGATAGGGTAACAAATCATTTTTTGTCCGATTTTTTTTCTTCTGCCCTAGAAATCTTCCCCTCATCCCTGCCCTCATTTCCTTCCCCGCCGCGTGACTATCATTTTTTTTCCTACCCTCATTTCCTTCCTTGCCGCGGGACCCTCATCCTCCCTTGCAACTATCGGTTCGCACCGCACCGCCGCGTGACACTCGTCCTCCCTCATCATGATCAGTCCTCACCGCAGTCCGCACCGCACTGCTGCATGACACTCGTCCTCCCTCATCATGATCAGCCCACACCGCACCATCGCATGACACTCGTCGCACCATCGCCGCTGCAAGGTCGAACACCCCAAACTCGCCCCCGCCTCCGTGAGTCTTCCTTCTCAAAGTCGCCACCGCCGCCGCGAGGTCGGACGTCGCCACCACCCGTGCCCTAGGTCGAGATCGTCATGCGACTTAGCTCTTCCTTTCCGCAAGCTCGCCCCACGTTCTTCCTTCTTCGACACAAGATCACAGTTGCCGCCCGTGCCCTAGCTCAAGATCACCCGTGCCCTAGCTCAAGATCGCATGTTCTTCCTTCTCAAGGCCTCAAGGTCGTCGCTGGCTGCGCCGCGAGGTCGCCCCACCCCCCACCCACCCGTTGCGAGGGCGGACGCTTCGAGTTCTGACCTCTTTGACATGTGATCACAGCCTCCCACTGCCACCTCGAGTCTTCCTTCTCAAAGTCATCACCGCCGCTATGAGGTCGGATGCCGCCACCGCCCGTTCCCTAGGTCGAGATTGCCACGCAACCTAGCTCTTCCTTCCCAGGAGCTCGCCCCGCGTTCTTCCTTCTTCGATGTGAGATCACAGTCGCCGCTCGTGCCCTAGGTCGAGATCACCCATGCCCTAGCCCGAGATCGCCCGTTCTTCCTTCTCAATGCCTCAAGGTCGCTGCTGCCACGCCGCAAGGCCATCCCCCCGCCGCATGTGATTCTGTTAATGTCGATATGTAATTGTGTAAAAAATTTTACATGTTGTAAATGTCAACGTGTCACTGATTTCGTGAATGTTGATCTGTAATTTTGTATACATGATTGATTTTCATGAATGTTGATCTTTAATTACATGTTGTAAATGTCGATGATTCTATGATTGTATAAATTTTTACATGTACATGTTGTAAATGTCGATTATGTTGTAAATTTGTTTACATATACATTTGTAACTTTTGGTTTCGGCAAATCAAAGATCAGTAATTCACCATGCCATGAATTCACCGAATGGTTTGTCCAGTAATCAATACAACTTTGCATAGGTTTGTCCATTAAATTGTGGAAGGCACTCGCATCAAAATCCAAATTAGTAATCAATAAAAAAAGAAGATTCTTGGTTGCCAACAATGAAGTTTCACATACATGAGATATCAAAGTGATATATTGAAGTTTCACAAATAATCTATGGTTTCCATACATCATCAGATGCAATTCAAAGAACAAAAAACATCAAAATGGACAATTGAAATTCCATCCTGTAAAGAAGATAGATTCTTCATCAAAATAGCTTATTCTCCATCATGTAAAGAAGATAGCTTGCTTTTCAGAAATCAACCACCAAAGGAACCTTTCTTCTTAGAAATCTATAAAGAAATACACAATTTTAGTTGTTATTTTTCTGTTGTACTCAAGCAACCAAATATACAAATCGGGCTAGCCAAACTTGCGGCGAAGGCAACCTACGATGGTGGGGGGAAACTTATGGCGAAATGGGTCTGGTGTCGTCGGTACCAAAAAGATATTGTTAGTACAAATGGGTCTTGCAATGGCAATGTCCTAGCTCACGGCGGCAACAACGGCCTGGCTCATGGTGGCAGCGTCCTAGCTCACAGTGGTGACGACGACCTCGTGACGGAAAAGCTCCTAATTCGTGGCGGCAGCAAGCGGCAGCGACGAACTCGCGGCAGCGGCGATGACCTTGTAAGGAGGCGGAAAGCGGCAACGATCTCACACTGGGAAGATGACGAAGACAGCAGGGGGACGACGATGGTCGCATTGAACGAAGAAGGTCGCGCGTCGAGGATGATGAGGGTTGTGCAGCGAGGACGACGATAGTTCGCACGACGCAGCGGGGGAGGTAGAGACGACGACGAATGCACAATGGTATAGTGCGGGCCGATCTTCGTGAGGGAGGACAAGGGTCGCACGGCGGGGATGACGACGTTAAAGGGGGGGATGACCCATTATATCCATACAAGGGTTGCACGGCAGGGATGACGACGTTAAAGGGGGGATGACCCATTATATCCATATATATATATAGTATCATTTTCTGTTGCCTAATTATATTAAGGTTTATTAATGGTGACCATTAATAAGCCAAAATAAGGGAGGAACGCAGAAACTCTGAAAAAACCTTTTCTCCACTCTTGGCCTAAGACAGCCGATACAAGGAACCGAAGTTGCAATGCACTGGTTCTGCAATCCACAAACACTTCTTGGTCGCTGTAATTTTTTTAATCTTATCTAATTACAATATGCTCATAAATTTAATCTTATTTTTTTATTATCTTATCTAACAAACTATTATAAGATAATTTTTATTCTTTTAATCATACACAAATTTATAAAAAGGAAATATTAAACTTAATTTAACTCAATTGAATTATTTAAAGAAATATTAATCTTAATTTTACTCAAGTTGAATCACTTTAGTTTAAATTATTTTCTTATTGCGAAATTAATAAATTATCTTTTATAAAAGGAATTATTTATACTTGTACATTACCTTTTAGAGAAAAAAAGTATCCATTTTAATAATAATAAAAAAATCTACTTCTGATCAAATATGCTCATAATTTAATTTTTTTTATTTTGATTACTTTATATAAACAAACTATCATAAGATCATTTTTATTTTCTTTTAATCATATTCAATTTGATAAAAAAGGGAAAAAAATTAATTTGGCTTAAAGTAAATTATTTTTCAATTCCGAAAATATTAATTTATTTTTAAAATAGGTATTATTATGTACTTGCATATTATTTTTTAGAAAGAAAATATTGTTTATTTTAATCACGTTCATTTGATAAAAAGGAAATATTAATCTTAATTTAACTCAACTCATGAGTTATTTTAATTTTTTAATTCTGAAATAACATATTATGTTCTCAAAAGGACTTCTTTTTACTTGTAATCATACTCAAATGGATAAAATAAAATATTAATCTTAATTTCATTCAAATTAAATTATTTATTTTAAATTGTTATTTAATTACTAAAACAACGAATTACATTATAGTTGGTAATTATTATTTATTTGTGTATTACCTTTTGCAAAGAAAATATTATTTATTTAATAATACTGAAATTGATAAAAAGAAAATATTAATCTTAATTTGATTCGAATTGAGCTATTCATTTTAAATTATTTTTTAATTTCAAAAGTAACAAATTACCTTTTAAAATGAAGTATTTTTACTTGTGTAGTGTCTTTTATAAAGAAAATATTATTTGTTTTAATCATACTAAAAACAATTTGCTTGTGATCAAAATATGCTCATAAATTTAATCTTTTTTTATTCTTGCTACCTTATGTAACAAACTATTGTAATTATATTTTTTTATTTTTTAATCACACTCAAATTGATTAAAAAGAAGGATTAATATTAATTTGACTCAAATTGAATTATTTAAGGAAATATTAACCTTAATTTTACTCAATTTAAATAATTTATTTTAAATTATTTTCTTATTCCAAAATTGAAAATTGATCTTTTAAAAATTAATTATTTTTACTTGTACATTATATTTTAGAAAGAAAATATTGTTTATTTTAAACATAATAAAAATAATCTTCTTATAATTAAAATATGCTCATAAATTTAATCTTTCTTTATTTTTTGGGTTATTTCCTCTAACCACCCCTAAACTATCGCGATTTTTCACATCTAACCCCAAATTACGAACTTCATTTTTTGGGTCCCTAAATTATCATGATTTTTTTAATTCGATCCTTCCGTCCATTTTCATCAAGTTTATCATTAATTTTGATTTTTTGCATTTGTGAAAAGTCAAAAATGCCCTTATGTGAAACAAAATCTTCTGCGCATGGAGAGAGAGAGGAGGGAGGATGGGGGAACGTTGGACAAAGGTCGGGGGTGACCCCCTCTTCCCTTCGCTCGGGCGGCGCAGGGGGGTGGGGGTCGGGCCCCCTCCCTACGACCTCATCGGAGGTCACAGGAAGAGGGGCGACCCCCTCTTCCCTGCACTCGGGCGGCGCAGGGGGTGGGTGGTCGGTCCCCGGGCGACCCTCCCCTACCTCGCCGGAGGTCGCAGGGAGGGGGTGACCCTCCCCCCTCCTTCCCGACGATGCAGGGGTTGCCCCCTCCTCCTTCCCTGCACTCGATGCAAGGGGTGGGGAGGTCGCCCCGCTCCCTGCGACCTCGCTCAAGGTCACAGGGAGGGGGGCGACCCCCCGCGCTCGGCGCAGGGGTGGGGAGGTCGCCCCCCTCCTTGCGACCTCGTCGGAGGTCGTAGGGAGGAGGGGCGACCCCCCCCCCCCTCCGGTGACGCGTGGTCATTTTTTCTTTTTCTTTTTAATTTTTTTATATTTATTATTTTATGTAAAAATAGACTAATATTTAAGGAAGGGGTATAATGAACTTTTCAAGCGAAAACTAAAAAATAACGAGAAGTCGACGGAAGGCTCAAATTGAAAAAAAATTGTGATACTTTAAGGATCCAAAAAATGAAGTTCGTAGGTTGAAGTTTGATATGAAAAATCGCGATAGTTTAGGGGTAGTCAGAGGAAATAACCTTATTTTTTTGCCTTATATAACTAATTATTATAAGATCATTTTTATTTTTCTTTTAATCATACTCAAATTGATACAAAGAAAAGAATAATCTTAATTTGACTTAAATATTTATTTATTTTAAATTGATTTTTATTCCAAAAATAAAAAAACTATTTTTAATTAGGACTTTTTATTTACATGCATATTATTGAAGTAGTTTTATTATTCTTTGTCTTAAGAAAATAATGTTTTTTGGATGATAAATGAATAATATAGAAAGGAGTAACAAATTAGAGAAAAAGGGAAAGAATAATTATTCTTGATATTAAGAAAAATAGTTAATCTTCAATGTAATTGTTGGTTTGGCTGAATAGTTAATCAAGCTCATTTTTTATCTTGTTTGAAGAATAGAACATGCTTGAAAGGATCCTATGGAATCATATTGACAAAAAAATTATTGATCAACTAAGAACAACATCATATGCAAAAAATGAAATCGTAAAAAAATAATACCATCATAAACTATGCGAAATGCTAATAATGGAATAATCATATGAATTCTGAGAAGCTCATCAAATGCATAAAAAAGATAAACTATGATATGAAAGTAAAAGACTCAGGACTCACATGTCATCCCATCACGAGTTCGATCTATCACAGTCGCCTTCATTATTAAGATCTGTGCTTGCACGTATGAAGATACAAGTGAGATAAACTTCCTTATGAGTTTATTGAAACAAAATTTATACTCTATCTAATTATATATTAATGATCTAAACCTCGAATAATCATAGTTATATGTTTAAAGTGCGAAAAAATTCATTTTGAAACGGATTATTTTATGCACTGAACTTGAAGCTAATATTTGAGTATGTTTCATTCATATATGGACTAACATATGAATATGAAGTTTTAGATAATCTTATTAACTTTCCAAAAATAAAAAATCACCTCATTTTGATATCACTGCAAAAAAATTATGTGCAAAATAGTATAGGGTGATCGAGAAACTAGTTTGGCAAATTGGTCGACTCATCAGGTAAACTGGTCGACTGATCAGCACAAAATTAGCAAATCATGTGATATTTGAAGACTGGTCAACCGGTTGGAGCTTTCGGTCGACCAATGACAGCAATAGTGTAATATTCCAAGTTAAATATTTCTTTAATTAATTAAATTTAGTGGTAATTTTTTAAAAAGTAAATTATTAATGAGTTAATTAATTTAATAAGTTAGTTTAGATTTAATCCAATACTAATTAATATTATAATTGTTCCAAGGATCCAGGATTAAAATTCGGTCAAGTATATTTTGGAGAGGAAGTTGAAGTTGACTCTGAACTATAAGATGAAATATATTTTAATTATGATAAAGTTAAATAGCCTAATTAGTTAAATTCATTTACCATGATAAATTCTAATTTAATTAGCTAAAATATACCATGATAAATTCTAATTTAATTAGCTAAAATTTTATATCCTACTAGTTATATGATTTTGGGATTTTGATTAAATTCTAATAATCTACCACCGGTAACTAAAAAAGAGAAGAAAAAAAAAACTCAATCGTCAAAGTCAAATTGCTGGCCACTCATGTCATATGCCACTTCAGCATATGGAACCATTAGTTGCTTCCACGAAGGCCACGTAAAGTAATACTTATGTATAATGCATGCATTTTTGTCTTCTATTCAAGCATGCACCGCCTCAATCTAAAACGAGAGGACTACATCCACATATAAGTCATATAATATAATATAATAATTATATATATATATATATATATATAATTAAATCTCATCTCATCATGTTGGCCGAATGAGGCGAGTAAAAAAAACGGGGGAGAGACATGAGCAGCCGAACCTGGAAGATAAGAAGAAACGAGGAGAAGGAAATTAAAAAAAAGAAAAGAAGAAAGGGTTAACATATTAAAGGTACATGTGAGGATCTATTTAGTGTTTGTTTTGTTAATCTTCTCATGATTTAAATTTCTTCAAGGTTATGTGAAACTTTATCTATGGAGAAACATATTTTCTTACCTTCATGTACCAGCTGAATGTTTAGTTAGTTAATAAGATATTTTGTTATGATCCACAATTTATAAAAAAAAAAAATTGGATCACACGTCCTCTTAAAAGACTAGTTTTCAAATAAGAAAGAATTATCACAAAATCTTATATATATGAAAAGTTGTGTGTCAATAGATGAGTGTGTGTCGTCCGGTTCGGATAGAAATAGTGGAGCGTAATAGAAATTATTTCATAATTTATATTCTTATGATTAAAATATGAAATCTATGTGTTTTACATCTAACTTGATTAAGGGTTTGATCCAATAGAGATCACTTTAAAATAAGTCAAATGGTGACAGATATAAAGTTTACAATAGTTATATATATGTTTATTAGATTTTGAAATAGAGGTTAAATATATGTTATCACGGAATTATATGAGACTTATGTAATGCAATATAAATTATGAAAATAATTATATTCACTTCTTTATGAGTCTAGTTTCTTTGAGCTTTGGAATTAAGTCAATTATATATCTGTAGAACAAGTTGTGTGTTCAAATTTAAGGTGCTGTCATTTTGTTTGTTAAAATTATTACCTGATTTTGTAAATTATATATTAATTTCAATATATTATAAAATTATTTCATAAATTAGAGTCAGGAAGATAAAGAGATTATGTTTGATTGACAATTGGAGTCCCTCAAAAAGGATATGTCTAGTGAATGTTATAAATATTTAATCGAACATCACTCAGTTTGTTAGAACACATAAGTAACATAAAATTTGGATTGAATTCTGATTTTCCTAAGAATCGTGTCTGATGAAATAAAATATAAAACTTTTATAAATTAATGTTTCTCGAATATGTAGGTAAGTAAAATTAGAGTCATGTGAGTTTATTATTTATTTTAAGAGTTATGAATTTTCTGAACTAGGTGTGCAATCAGCCATAGTACAAGATAATCAGTTATGACAATTTGAATTGATTGAGATTTATCGAATGTGTAAATGATATATAATATCTATGTTGGTTTGGTTGTAAGAGTAATATGAATCTATATTATTATAGGGTTAGATGAATGATAAAGAAAATAAATGGAGAAACACCTTGTGTGATTGCTTATGTCAGGTAAGTTGATTTCTCCTACTCTATGTATTCACCTCTCTTGAATTCGGTGGGACATTGACTATTATATGTATTGAATATGTTTTGGATATGTTATGAATTGATTTTCAGGAATGCAATTATGAAAAGTATATTCGAATAATTGTATGATTGCACATTTGAAAAACATATGTGATATGATATGAATGGACTACGAGAAGTGCAATATTATTCCGATTGAAATGATATTTGATATGGTTCATCTTCTGATATTGAGACACAATTGTTATATGATGAATCATGCATCTGCATCTGCCTGCATTGTATATATAATGGTTAAAGCTAAGTGCTACATCGCTGAACACGATTGGAGTCACCTCTAGAATCTAATGCATTATCTTTGTTCCCCAGATATGGGATGGGATAGACTGGAGCTAAGTGCCATACGGAGCTAAGTGTTACATCATGAGGAGTCGCGATGGGAGCCACCTCTAGACTCCGTAGGGGCCACCTCTAGAATCCATCTATTGCTATATGATTGTTTCCCGAAAGGGATGAGATAGAATAGAGCTAAGTGTTACATCGCCGATCACGATGGGAGCCACCTCTAGAATTCACCTACCGACCACTGGCCAATTGGTGCTTCGTGCATTCATATGATAGTGTTGCATTTACATGCATATGTTTGATATGATTTATATGATATTGATTGCAAGTTAAGTGTGATGCTTTTGATTAGTATGATATATATGTAATTATCAAATATATGAAAATACCTATTTTGCTATTATGATTATTGCATGCTTTTTCATGTCACTTCGAATTGATTAGTTGGTAACACACAGATTATGAGTTATCAACTTACTGAGCTATTTTAGCTCACTCTGTTGTTTTCAATATTTTTCAGATAATTCTTGAGAATCATGTGAGGTGATAGTATTTGAAGGGTTCGTGGTAAGATGGGAAGATTTGAGTCCCTCGTATCCTTCTATTAGGATGTCGACAAGTTTGATTATGTGTAATGCATATATAATATTTTATATGCTGTAAGAAGGTAAAATCATTTTATGAGATGTAAAACTTAAGGATTATTAGTTTGCTCTGAAGGATCATCATAAATTGTGTAGTTTATTTTATGATATCTTCATTCTTATATGTTATGGAAAAAAAATTACATCACGTTTCCGTAATCTTTTCCAATTTTATTTGATCATCTGTAATGAGTCGTGAACTCCGGTTTAACTCGCGGGTTAAATGGGGGTCGTGACAAATAGTGATGCCGAATGAAGTTACAACGTGAAGGGCAAGGGGTGCATAATCAATCAAGAATTCAAGGAAAATAATTTCTTGAAGATTTGAATCATATTGTTGATTCCTCTCTTCCCTCTCTCCTCTGTTCTTGTGAGTTTGATATTATAAAAGAGAGAAACATTTATTTTGATATTTGACTATGAGCTCTTGTATAGAAGAGATTTCATCTTACCTCTTGGATATCCAAGAGAAAGATTAAACGTGTTCCTTTGTAAAAGAGGTGTGTCTACCTCTTGAGAGAAGAACCGATGGGTGAAAGCATTTTAGGAGAAGATGTATGCCTTACTACTTGAAACAAAAAAAAAACATGGTGTGGTATAATGGATTTCTTCCTTACCCATTTGGAACAAAGAAAGAGTTAATGAAATTCTATGCGGTCTTGAAGTCGAGAAGTCGAAGTAAGGACGTAGGCCAAGATATTGTCGAACCTCATCAATCGACATCTTGCTTTATGTGTTTGCGCTCTTTTTATCTCTTCTTCATACTCTATTATGCATATGATTTGATTGCTTTATTAAATTAGTTTAAAGTTTAATGAATCGATTTTAAGCTTTCATGACACATTTCGCAAAAATCGTATTTTGGTTTAAACATCAATTCATTCCCCCTCTTAGTGCCTTGTGATCCAACAGAAAATTCCAACTCAATATGTAAATAAAGTAAAGATATTATAAGATCATGATAATAGATAGAAAATTAAATCATATGAATATCATCATCGTCATATAATAACATAAAGATATGATCGTAAGATATTTATAAATAAAAAAGTGACATCTTCTTGCGATTATAGGATCAAGAATCAAAGTAGAAATAAATCATCATAAAAACATCGTGTGTCAATCATCATTATTACAAGGTCAGGAGAAGTGGATAATTGTGGTGTGAATAATTTTTATTAAAGCATATTAATATAAGATCATAGGAAAATCATTACAAGAGTGGCAAAAGTCAATAATCACTAAAAAATTTTATTATTAATATGCTTTCATCTTATTATTCGTCTTTATTTTTTTATAGAACATATTTCAACTCATAGAAGAAAAATGTCTCAACCCAACATCATCATTGACATAATTGACAGTGTGTGTTTTCATTTTTCATCTTACAACTTTTAACTAATGTTTACTAGTGCTAAATCTGTCACGAATGAAAGATATTATAAAAATATATAATATATAATTAAAATATTACAATTTATAGTAATTATTAAAAATATTTTATTAGTATTAAAATGTGATAGATAATTTAGTCTATTTTAAAAACTTTCAAACTCAATTTAAATCTACCAAAATTCCAACTTCCACTTAAACTATTGTTTCTAAATTAATTAATTATTTTCCAAAAATAGAATCCATTTTTTATTTATAATATTTTATAAGGACATGTTGATGTTCATTGGACTCAAATTGAACTCTTTCGTTTTAAATTATTTTTTAAATTTTGGAAATAATATATATTATAAATGGTAAACAATTTATTATACTTGTACATTACCTTTGTTTAAAATGAAACAGATTATTTATTTCAATCATACTCAAATTAAATATTTATTTTTATTTCTAAAATAACACATTATCTTTTAAGAAGGAAATACTACTTTTTTATACCTGTCCATTATCTTTTAAAAAAGAAAAAAATTATCTTAATTTGGTCTCAATTTCTTAAATTTGAATTATTTTTTAATGCCAAAATAACTAGGTATATTTTAAAAGTATATTATTTTTTCTTTATAGGCAAGATTATTTGTTTTAGTCATAATCAAATTGAATAATTTAACTTTTTTTTGAAATAATACATTTGTAAAAAGAAAAATTTTAGCTATTTTATTATACTCGTCTATTATTTTTTAGAAATGAAAGATTTAATCTTAATTGGACACAAATTGAATTCTTTATTTAAAATTATTTTTAATTAGAAAGGAATAAATTATCTCTTATATAACGAACTATTATAAGATAAATTTTTATTTTGAAATATTAAATTAGATTTGTATATATATTATCTTATACTCGAAAAAATACAATATTTTTTGGAATTTTGTATTAATTATTTATTATATTTTGTGCATTACCTTTCAGAAGGAAAGATTATTTACTTTAATCATAGCCAAATTGATAAAAAGCAATGATTAATTTGGCTCCAATTGAATTCTTTATTTTGAATTATTTGTAATTCTGAAGATAACCAAACATCTCTTAAATAGGAATAATTATTTAGTTGCATATTATTTTTCGAAACAAAATATTATTTGTTTTAATCATACTCACATTGATAAAAAAAGAAAGATTAAACTTAATTTGAACCAAATTTAGTTATTTATTTTAAAATATTTTTAATTTAAAAAATAATAAGTTACCTTTTAAATAACAATTATTATTTACTTGCGTATTATCTTTTAGAAAAAAATATTATTTATTTTAATCATATTAAAAAGAATTTGATCTTATAAATTTAATCTTCTTTTTTTTTTAGGGTAAAATTTACCTCCAGACTCATCTTTTAGGTTGGTAGTATGGCGATCTTCTTTTTCTCTTCTTCGCCACTTTGTCCTTCCCCTTTTCTCCATCCACGAAACAAAGGTTCCTTTCGAATTAACCATCAAGAATAAATGTGATCAACTCGTCGGTTTACTGGAGCACTCACTATGATAGCATCCCAGCACCGAAGTCTCACTTGCCTAGGAAGGAAGTCCGTCGTCCAGGAAGGACCGTCCAAGAAGAAAGTCCACTGTCCAGGAAGGAAGTCCAATTATCTTGCTTTTTTTTTTTGTAATATCTTGTTGCAAATTAATCTTAGAATTGTTGCAATCGATTGTCTTGTGCATAGAAGTTTTAAGGGGAAGAGGATATTTGAAAGGGGACTCTCTCGAATTCTCTTCCAATTCTGCAAAATTGAAATCTGATTTTTTTTTTAATTCCCTGCCTCTGCTTTGAACTTGACAAGATAACTCATCCGTGGACGCAAAAAGTCACATAGGAAGTACCTAATTTTTTGTTAATTGTTTCCTACTAAAAGTTGATTGTGTAGGTGTGTGTATTAACAAGTCAAAAGTTTAGTTTCAGTAAAAAGTTAATCTCTTGGTTTTGACTATTGTCGATACTTGACCTTGAAATGACTCTACCCAAATAATGCCTAGTGGAAATATCCCATAAGAATGTTGTGGATGTGCATTATTCCTCATCGGTGATCGATATCAAAGGGGAAAACAAATATTGAAATGTATGAATGCGTCAAATAAGTAGGAGGATTATGCTCCTTAACTAGAAATTCTATGCCATGAGCCAAATGTTATAAAGATATAAGTGTTATATATATGAGTATATTTAATTTGATCACAATATGAGGACAATGGGACATCTTAATATAATGGTAATGACATTTCAAATCAATAAAATAACATTGGCGTTGTAAATCTGCTTCAAATACGTCATTGCAAAAACTACTCCAAACATGACAAGAAATAACTTTGGCTTTGTAAATTTGCTCCAAATATGGCATTGCAAAAACTACTCCAAACATGGCATCAAGAATAGACACAAAAATTCAAGCTTTATATGAGATTGAGATATTGGTGGCATATATGAGATTTATTGGGCAATTTTGTTTTTTTGGCTTTTTTTCAGCATGTTGTTCCTGTTCAGATAACAAAATACAAAATAATTTAGAATTCCATATCAAACATAAGGAAAATAAAAGTAAAAGTAAATTAAAATTTACCTGTGATTTTTTAATTGGACATGAAGTTCATAATGTTCTTGTTTAAAACTACATGTAATTTTCTTTCTCTCACCTTGTGACATTGAAATATGAAGATTAGACTTTAGTCATTTTATGTTTCGTGGTCTTCCCTCTATTACAATATAAGAATCATGTACCACAAAGTTGGAAAGTTGTGTGTGAGCATCTAATGAATGTACTTCATCCATGTCTATGTTTTTAGAAGACTCTTCATTCATATAATCTTTCTTTATAACCTCCAAATTTTGAATACCCTCCTTTAATAATGAAGTAATGTTGAAAATGTTCGGGTGAACGTAAACTCATTTTTACAAATTTTCGCACATTCCTTTTGCAAATCAATTTTCGTAAAAGACTAACAACACGTTGACCAATTGTAGAAGTGTCTTCGGCATCATGACATATTTGTGCAGCTGAATACCGAGCATTTATTGTCCAACGATAAAGAATATATTTTTCGGGCAAGAAGATTGCTCAATTTTCATTCCGAATGAGCAAAGCATGAGAAAATAAGAATCCTTCATGTTCAAAAATCTTGCAAGAACATTTTACCGAAACATTTGGTTGGACATTGTACTCTACAATAATCCTTTTTTTTATCCCCAGATCCTGAATCATATATAGAGTACATAACCTTGTCACCATCTTTGAACACTATTTGCTTCCAGAATTGTACCATGTTCTTGAAATATTTTGAACACATTTTGAGTGTATACTTTTCCTGCTTGAATCTCCAAGGAATTTTTTGAAGTTGGGACAACCAAGCTATTTAGATTTTTGAAATCTTCTCGCTCTCTAGCCTCACGGTGAGTAGAAAGAGCTAAATCATATTGGTATACAAAATCAGACAACAAAGTATTAGAATTCACAAAACCATCAAATAAAGCATCAAATTTTTTATTATATGCTAAATGCAAAACATATGTCGAGTTTCAGGAAACACTTTGAGAATAGCCTTGCCGATTGTAATATCTTGGTATGTGATGATACAAATTAGTTTTTTCTCCTGCATACATTCTAACCAAGTCTTAAATAACCAAGTAAATATCTCTGGTTTCATCTGCTAATAATGCACAACCAAGTAAAGTTGACTGCCTATGATGATTAACACTTGTAAATTGTGCAAATGGCATTTTTAACTTATTCGTACGATATGTTGTATCAAAAATTACAACATCAGCAAATGTCATATAATTGTCTTGTGATCTACCATCAGCCCAAAAGAAACTTTTTCCGGCATTGTTTTCATCCACCACCATTCTAAGAAAAAACCTTCATCATCTGCTATTTTTTATTTAAAATAATGTAAGATAGCCATACATTCTCCTCCCATATTATTTTTTCGTAATGCCTTCATATGATTTATGCATTGTTGAGATGTGACAAAAGTCTATCCAAACATCTTAAGATATTTAGCTATCTTAAAAGATCCAACTCTAACATTTCTTAAATTTGTCATAGCTTCCTTAGAAGGAGTTGACAACTTACTATGGGAGCGTAATGCATCTGACTGTGAAGCAAATTCATGTGTATGCTCTTCGTGAAACTTTTTGATCCCCCACTTTCCATAAAAATATCATAAGAGATGGGGTTTGTTTCAGTCGAAACTCTAGTTAATAATAAAGCACCGCAATTTTCTCAAATATCTCATTGTCTTTTTACATCTTTCCGTAAAGTATGCTTTAACTTGAGATATTTTTGTCCTTTTTTGAAACATACAACCTTCCAATGGGAAGTTTTGTCTTTTTAGATTTGTAAGAATATTCTTTTCGCATGGAAAAGCTAACTGCTCTAGCATATGCATTGTAAAAATCGTAACATCATCTTCTGTATCGAACTTCATGTCAATGAATGGTTTATTTCCTTGGCCACTGTGACATAAAAGTTCCATTAATTTCACAATTTGAATGATAGAAAAAAGTTGAATGACAAGCAAATTATAATGAAAATGTCCTACAGTTCTTGTATGACTTCAAGTTCTTCAATTTCTTGATCTTTAGGAGTACAAGAATATTCTTCCATTGAATTATTTTCAAATCTTCAGGAACACAAGTTTCAAACTCACTAGCATGTTTGCCTTTTGCTAATATCAATTTTTTTTACACCAGAAGGATAGGAAGCTTCTAAGAAAAACACTGAGGTTTTACACGAGAAGCATTTTTTACACTGCAATAAAATAAAAACAAATAAATGTTGCACAAAGTATTCATTACCTATTAAAGTAGGGGATTTCCTAATCCTCTTGAATTTGCATTCATAATCTAATATGACATGGCAATCCCAATTAAATCATCAGCAAGAATTTGTCTTCTACCATTTGTCATTTGTGCGTCATGCAACATTTCCAAACAACATGGCTTTCATCTACACCAAGCAAACATAAAGAAAACTCAGAACTAAACGTGACATTCCGAGTTCACCGTTTAAAAATGGAGATGACATGGAGCATTGGGGATTGCACATAACCTATGGAATATAGCTGCCCTCACCACCCCGCCAACGCCCAGTGTCGAGAGTCTCAACATTGGGCATAACTTTAGGTGGGGCAAAATGACATTTCGTGGATGGAGAAAAAGAGAAGTACAAAGCGGCAAAGAGGGGAAGAAGGAAATTGACGAACTATCAAACTAGGCAGGGTGAACACGGTTGCAAGGAGATCGCCGAACTTTCCAATTGAGTGGCCATTCGTAGGGAGAGATCAGGATGCCAAAAGAACCCTACTGTGTTGGAGTTTGATTTGGATCGTTAGTGGGAAGGCGTCGCTCTATCTGGATCGTCGATGCCAAAAGAACGCACGCGATGTCATTATTTTTCTCATTTTTGTATCAACCGTAGATCCTTCGATCAACCGCCCAGAGGAGCCGCTCTTGAGGTAAATTTTAACAAACTATTATGAGATAATTTTTTTTTGTAATCATACCCAAATTTTAACAAACTATTAATTTAACTCAAATTTAATTATTTAAAGAAATATTAATCTTGATTTTACTCAATTAAAATAATTTATTTTAAATTAGTTTGCCATTCCATAATTAATAAATTGTTTTTTATAAATGAATTATTTTTACTTGTACGATATTCATTTTAATAATATTAAAAAATTTGACTCTAATCAAAATATGCTCATAAATTTAATTTTCTTACTTTATATAACAAACAATAATAATATAATTTTTATTTTCTTTTAATCATACTCAATTTGATAAAAAGGAAAAATAATCTTAATTTGACTTAAATTGAATTATTTATTTTTAATTTCGAAAACAATAAATTATTATTATTACATATTATTTTTTAGTAAAAAATATTATTTATTTTAATCATTCTCATATTGATTAAAAGGAAAGATTAATATTAATTTAAATAAACTCAATTATTTTTTTAATTTTTGAATTCTGAAAATAACAAATTATGTGATAAAAGGAATTCTCTTTATATGCACTCATACTCAAATGGATAAAATAAAATATTAATCATAATTTGATTTGAATTAAATTATTTATTTAAAATATTCTTTAATTGCGAAAATAACGAATTACATTTTAATTAGGAATTATTGTTTACATGGATATTATTTTTTGGTATGAAATTGATAAAAGGAAAATATTAATCTTAATTTGACTAAAATTGGACAATTCATTTTAAATTATTTTGAAATTTAAGAAATAACAAATTATCATTTAAAAAGGAAATATTTTTACTTGTACATTATATTTTATCAAGAAAATATGATTTATTTTAATGATACTAAAAAGTATTTATTTTAATGATGCTAAAAAGAATTTACTTCTAATAAAAATATGCTTATGAATTTAATCTTCTCTTATTTTTATTATCTTATATAACAAACTATTGTAAGATAATTTTAATTTTTTAATCATACTCAAACTTATTAAAGGGATGGATTAATCTTAATTTAACTTAAATTGAATTATTTAAGAAACTATTGATCTTAATTTTACTCAATTTGAATAATTTATTTTAAATTATTTTATTATTCCAAATTTAACAAAGTGATCTTTTATAATGAATTATTTGTTGATAATGCGTTGAATATGAACCCAGTTGTAACCCTATGTGATCCTCCTACATAGTCAGGCGCTTTAGCAAAATTCTCCTCGCTATCAAAGATAGTGCCTATATAAACTTCCTAGGGGGCCTAACAGAGACCCATCATTGTAATCATTTATTTCATAATAAAGAGAGCCGCCACTTATTCTCCGCGTCTTCTATGTTTCGTGCAATCTCTCTCCCTCTTTTCGTAACAAATTATTTTTACTTGAACGTTATCTTTTAGACAAAATATTATTTATTTTAATCATAATAAAAATAATCTGCATCTAATAAAAATATGCTAACCAGTTTAATATTTATTTATTTATTTTATATTATATAATAAACTATTAGAAGATAATTTTTTATTTTCTTTTAATCATACTCAAATTGATACAAAGGAAAGAATAATCTTAATTTGACTTAACTTAATTATCTTGAATTAATTTTTTTAATTCCAGAATTAATAGAGTATCTTTTAAATATAATTATTATTTAAATGCATATTATCTTTTGGAAAGAAAATATTATTTATTTTAATGTTATTCAAATTGATAAAAAGGAAAGAATAATCTTAAATTACCTCAAATTGAATTATTTATTTTAAATTGTTTTTAAATTCAAAAATAATAAATTATCATCTAAAGATGAATTATTATTTACTTGCATAATATCTTTTGGAGAGATAAATTATTTTAATCATACTCAACTTGATAAAAATATAAGATTAATATTAATTTGACTCAAATAGAATTATTTATTTTAAAATTTTCAAAAATAATAATTATCTTTTATTTGTACATTATTTTTAGAAAAAAATATTATTCCTTTTAATCATACTAGAAACAATATACTTGTAATCAAAATATACTCATAAATTTAATCATTTTTAATTTTATTACCTTATATAAAAAACTACTATAAAATATTTTTTTTGAAAATATTAAATTATATATATATTACCTTATATAAAAATTGACACGTGTCATCATATGAAAAAGATCAAAATGATCATGAAAGCATAATAATCTAGAGTCATAATTGAACATCATCATCATAACAATATGTAATCAATTTAGGACTATAAGATATGATCATAAAGAGTAATTATAGGTACATAAACATAATACTCATAATAAAATAGATCAAAATTTATGGGGCATTAAATTGTATTTATAAGATCGTAGGGTCATGTTAGACATTATCATTATAATCATAGGATGTATAACTATAATAAATATCATCTAGATTAAGCTTAAGGACATAAATCAAAAGACAATAGGCTTAAAAAACATCATAATCAAAGTTGAATCCATGCTACAATGTCATAAAAATCAGAAGGATTCTGAGGAGGAGTAGGAAGGGGGGGGGGGGGGGGGGGGGGAAGAGATATGTTGAGATTGTTTGACATTGACATATAGGTCATGTTATACTATTAAATAACAAGCCTTTTATTATGTATCTCAACTATAGTTATAGTTAATACGTGTGCTTGGGAATCCTTCAAAATTGAATAAACTAAGATTTTACCATGACTGCAATTTTAGAGAGACGCGAAAGTACAAACCTATGGGGTCGCTTCTGCAATTGGATAACCAGCACTGAAAATCATTTTTATATTGAATGGTTCGGTGTTTTGATGATCCCTACCTTATTGATGCTGATTCTTCCCCCAACTAACGAAGAAATTTTGACGGAAGATAAAAAAAAGAAATTAAGATAAGTAAGAGGAATGAATTTATATGTTTCAATAAAAAAAATTTCTTCTTTCTCCATTTTTTGTTTCTTATAACACAAAAATCCACTCTAGATTGTAGTACTTTTCGAACAAAACATCAAACAATCTGAGTTCTAATTAATTAGAGTTTTGAGTCAATTAAAGAGTATGTTTAGTTATTTCTAATTCTAGGACCATTAGTTCTGGGGATCGACTCCGCTCTCTCAAATTGTTTCTCATTATTAAGAAAAGGTAACAAAGATAAAATACAAGTCCAAACAACATCCAATCCAGTCCAGGGTTCTCATGTTTGGAGAACTATGAATGCGCAGTGGTTTTTCAGCCATCTTTTCAACCATTGTTAACTTGCTATAAGATTTATTTACAACTAAGAATAGTTTAGAACAATTGACATTAAGCTCCAAGTCAAGAATCATAATCCTATTGATGTATTCCTATGTGCTCATCCTCGGGATCTTCTCATGTAATGTCAACACCATCAACCCAAAGAGATAGATATCGACACCGGAGAGAGAGAAATAGAGAGGGCATACATGCGAGAAGAGAGAGAGAAAAAAAGGAAATTCACCATATGAGTTCGGTTGGCTTAGCTTTGAGAGGAAATCTAACTTTCGGCTAGATTAAAAAAGTGAGTTTTATCTTGTGATTTGTTTTGATCCTTTTATTTCTTTATCTTTATCTTTATCTTCTTTTCTTTTTTTTTTTTCTCTCCTTGGCCGAATCGGGAGTTACAATATTATTCATACTTTATACTTCTTCCAAATATCCCCTTAATGAATTAATTTATCTCCATTCTTTTACCTAAAACGAGACTATCAATTTCGAGAAAACATTGTTTTCAGCTTCATGCATCATTCTCAAATTCCATATATATATATATATATTGTATCTTGTAAATGCGAGTAAAAAGATCGTTGAATAAAATTTTGAACAAATCATAAAATCAACCGTCATGGGCCCGCGGACCGCCTCATTCCAAGTCCGTGTTAAAAACCAAGATCGGACGGCCGCCAGCTTGAGAATCAACGACCATATGAGATAGAGAAAAAGGGCTGATTCGATCTGCGTCGTTGTGATACAACGCCCACAAAAGCCGTGCCCATCCCCGGTGCCCCCCTCGACGCCCTCGCAAGCTCCGGCCGCCGTTCGCCGGTTTTGCAAGCCGCACATAAAGCCCTCGCAAAGCCGCGCCCGCCGCTTGACGCCTTCTTCGCAAGCTCCGGCCGCCGATTGCCGCCCTCACAAGCCCCGACAGCCGCGTCGCCATCGCAACCCGCGGTCGCTGCCGCTGCTCGTAAACCGCGCCATCTGCTCTTTGCCTTCCGAGGGATCGGCCCCCGGTCGCTGCCCTCGTAAGCCGCGGTCGGCGTTCACCTTCCGTTTCTTGCCCAACCCCTTTCTCCAAATTTCTCTCGGGCCACTCTTCCCAGACGTAACCCTAATTTCCCGCCATCCCAACCTCCTCCGGTGGTGTTCCATCGCAAATCGCTACACCTCTCTTCTAGCGGCAATCGGTCTTCAGCTGTCTCACTTTACTTAGTGCAGCTTTTTGAGAACCCTCTTATCTCCAACTTCAAATTATAAACTACTTGAATTACTTTTGTTAGTCACATTTGGTTCTGGGATAAACACCAACCATGGAGGTAAGAACATCATTTATGAAAGAATTTGCCTTCAGTTCTGCTTGTTCTGCAGTATTTGTTCATTATTTTCTATCTATGTTATCATCTCTTGCCAGTTTGTTGCTAACCTTGCATGTAAAGATCTAATTTTCACATGACTATATTGCTGGATGCAGGCAAGAAGAGGAGCTATTGATATTAATGCCACTTCTGCCATGCTGGAACCGGATTCAAGCAATGAGGGAGGCCTAATTGTCCCAAATAAGGAGCGAGTCCTTTATGTACCCCGTGAGAGGAAGTCCATATTGGGTGTGCTTTCTTCTCTTCTATACTTTGTTGTCTCTTTAATCATGCAACTCTATGTAGTTACTGGTGGAAATTTCTAACCTTGTTGTATTGCATACTTAAGAATTGGGAGCTAAGGCAAATCTCATATTTACAGGTCTTGATGTACTTGCTACTAAGAAAAAGGAGGAAAAAGAGAACAATGGGTTTAGGGCACCTCGCAATAGAACCCTGACCTCCTTTTCTTCCCTTGATGAAGATGAAAAATCCGCCTCCTCTGGATTGGAAGAATCTAGTGGAGGTTCCTCGAACAGTTCTAATAGACACACTTCCCGGCACTATCGTGGATTTAATGTGGAAGAACAATCACAAGCAGGTGAGTCATTATACTTTTATTCAATATATCTTATCTTCTCCTTTCTTAATACCCACCAAAATGTTATGATTATCGTGCGATGTTAATTTCTTTCTTTAGTTAAAATATTCTGATCATTTTCAATGTAGTGATATTTTAACCATACTAACAAGGTCTTCCTATAGTGATACTTGAGTATTATTCCTTGAGACATCATTATTTGCTCTCTGTTTGTGCTATTAAATACGTAATTGTAAAATTTGGATGTTATGGCACACCTCGTTTACAATTGAAACCAGGTGACTCATTGTACAGCAAATCAGAATTCTTGCTTGCTTTAGAAGGGTGTGAAGTTCTCTCTCTCTCAAAAAAAGAAGGGTGTGAAGTCTAGGTGTCATTTCTTAAGTTATGGAAGTTAGAATCTTAGAGAGTATAGTTTCACTTCTAAGATGTCAAAATTATCTTGGATGCCTGTTCCACGGGATCTTGTTGTTTGGGCTTACAATGTTGTTAAACTTGTAAATGGGACTTGACATGAAAAAGTTAGGTATACACCTGAACGGGAGATTCTACTATTTTTTAAATATTTGCATATTTTAATTTGTATGATATTGAAGAACATTGAAAAGGTCAATATATTAAATTTCTGAAAGCTAAATATGGTTACAACAACTGCATATAACTTTAATGAAGCATAAATACCACTGATAATCTAAAATATTAGAATATAAGTTAAAATGATACAGCGCAAAACAAATTTATCTAAAAAAAACACAAATGGAGCCAACTAAAAAACTTAAAAAAGCTCCCCTGTACACGAGCAGGGGCATTTTCACGGCCAAGAGTACAACAACAACAACAACAACAAAGCCTTATCCCACTAGGTGGGGTCGGCTACATGGATCATAAGACCTCATTCCGCTCTATATTCGTTGATCCATGTTCATGAGATTCGACAGAGTTTTACGCTGGCTGTCGGGGCCTAACACAACCCTCCTCCTTTATCCGGGCTTGGGACCGGCTATAAAACATAGGCGGAGTTATAATTGCAAAATAACATAGGCTATAAAACATAAGTGCAAAATAACAACTGCAACAAATGTTATAATTTAAAACTACTTTCTGAAAGCAAGGTTCCTAAACACCTGATACGCATAAGACCATAGTTCTGGGCCTACAGATGGCTCCAGCTTAAATAGCAATTGCAACAATGTTAATTTGAATACTACGTTGTTTCTGAGAAACTGAACCCTATGACCTAATACTGATAGCCTCGAGAAGAAGTCGTTGTAGCACAAAATAATTAACTTTTTAAAAGGAAAGAAATGTGTTCCTATACTCTATTATCTCCCAAATACCAAAGAGGTTAGAAACTAACATATCCAGCATACTCAAGAGGAAAATAAACACTAATACAAAAGAAAAAGGTATGGGACAAAAATATTTAGGGAGTTGCAATGTGTCAAAGAGAACAAGGAAGAATATAGAAGAATGTGCCAACAAAGAAGATAACGCAAAAGGGAAAAGCTAAAATTTTAATAAATCAGATAAAGATCATTAACCAATACCATAACTCCGGAATGAGCTAGCAATGACAACAAAAAGCCCACAAATGGTTAGAGAGTCAAATACATGAACTAGATTTTAAATATCTTAATGTCCTTGAAAGATTATTAGTTGACGTACAGATGTCTGTGAGGTAAGAGATGTAACTAATTTGACAGAATTCATGCATAGCATTTGCAGTTATGGCCAGTGCAGAAGCAACATCATCATACAGTAATAGATAAGAAGGCACACTAACGGAGACAAAAACCAAAACAAAGATGGAGCCAGCACACGTAACTCATAAGCAAACACAAAAACAACAACGACAACACACACACAAAAAAAGAATTCAGACATGCTGGCTGATAATGTTAATCAGCAGAGAAGCTCTCCTCTTCTGCTCTCAAGGCTGATAGAGGAGGGAGGAGAGAATAAGTGAGGCTGATGCATATGGCAGTAGCGGCGAATGACATCAGCAAGCTGCTGCTCGCCAGCGGCAAACAGTGGCGGCAGCGGCGAGCAGCTTCAGCAGTGAACAGCAGCTGATGATGAACAGCAGTGGTGAATAGTTTGGCGCAGCAGTCCAACAAAGCACATGTGTTTGGATTTGGGGCTTGCATAAGTGATTAGCGCATCGCATAACTCACAAAGGTAAAGTAAAAAAAATTGGTTGGACTCGGCCTGATGCCGTGTCCACCAATTTTACGAGCCAGCACTCGATTCTTGCGAGTTGACTCATTTACTCGGATGAGTTTGTCTTTCGATTCCACGAGTCAACTCGTGATTTTGTCAACATTGTGTGCTTATACTAGATTCTCCACGAAGACGCCTGAAAACTTTCCTTAATGTAACAATTTTGTTTCTGAGAGGGGAAAAAAATGAATAACTGGGGTGTTAATCATACAAAGATCTCATTTCTATTAGGAATTTGAGTTACAAATTACATAGGATGGCAATAATTTCTTTTTGAACGGTTGTGTTACAGAAATTTGCCGCCCCCTCTCCCTAAAAAATATGTTAGGACCTTGCTAAAATATGTAAATTTATTTTAGGCCGTGATGATTTATTCACATGATGTCTTTGTTTTTGTGAATTTGTTCTTAAAATAATACCAAAACTGGTCCATGTACATTGACATAACTTCGATGCTTCTCACCGTTGTATTATTTTTAGTTTGTGTATATATTGATACATAGAGTATTCTATATTAGCTTGTAAACCTTCCTTTTTTTCGGAGAAATGTAAACCTTCTTTTATGATGCAAAATACGATGTTAACTGAAGATCCATTGGTATCCTAAGAAAAAGAACCATTATTACCATTTGAATACCTCAAACATTATCTACCATTTGATGCTCAAAGCTCCTACATTTTTTATAATGGGCAACAATTATCTTTCACCCTTCTTCATTTTTTTCCGAGAAAGAAAGGATAAATACTGAGCTTGGGTAGTCATCCTAATTATACTTAAACATTTGAACTCTATGAGATGTCAATTGTGTATAAGCGCAAAACAAAAAGACTCAAGAGGGTGTTGGTCACCCATTTTAATTTTTTTTTGTATTAAAATTGTTGTTGCAATATTTACCACTTTGAATTTATCGCATTAAATTTTGCCGTACATATATGAGTTAGAAAAGCTCAAATAGGAGCCTTTTTTGATACCTCAGACTCCGCAACAACCTCAGAACATGAAGCACAACATGTCACTCATGGGAGGGGATCAAATGAAAGGCCACGCGATGAGGTACATTACTCTTTAATGACATAATTAATTGTTTAAGTTACAAGAAGTATTACATTTTACACTTTCAAAAAAAAAAGAAGTATTACATTTTAGTGTTTTGATGCTTTTGTGCATTTTGTAAATAGCATCTGTCACAGATTTTTTTAGCTGATATACTTTTCCATTTTTTGTCACCTCTTTTCGAGAGCTCACACTTGTATATCATTCTCATTCCATAGATCTATATATACCTGGATGACAACCACATAATCGGGTGGTCATCCTTTTTCTTCTAAAAAAACAATAGTTTTTTTGGAAAAAAGGATGGCTATCTGTTATATAGTCCTCCAATGCTATTTCTATTTTTCTTTTAAAGTATAATATGAATGTATACGCCTTACAACTGTCTAAAAAGACATTTTATGCTCTTGTGACTCTACATGACAATACTATTTCTTCTTTCTATGGTAATACATTTCTATTGTATATATGTATATGCTTTACAGCAGTCTAAGAAGACATTTTGTGCTGTATTTAGTGACTCCACACACCAATACTGTTTTTTTCTTTGAAAGTAACATCACCATTATGTGTGTGTGTGTTTATATATATCTACGCGCATTACAACAATCTAAAGGGACATCTTAGATTCTCTACCCAACGTTGGTTCTCTTGAAAGATACAAGCATTCATGTGACGAAGTAGCCCACAAAAAAAAAGGCTCAGCCTGTCTGTTTCCAGATGAATAAAGTTGTCTGTTTAGCTGTATGACACTAAATCTGAGTGATGTCGAAAATGATGTCTCTGAACATTAATTCACCTGCAGCTCATAGTTTTTTTTGAGGGGAAAAAGGATGACAAACCGAAAGTTGTGGTTGCCATCCAACTATATATATATATCAATGTAAAAGGGTTATCATGTAGGATCCCAAAGGCCACCAAGAGGGGGGGTGTGTGAATTGGTGTTCAATTGAAAATGTCGATTTCACAAAAACACATTGCGGAAGCATAAAATTGATTCTTTAAAACCCTTTAAAATAAAGCAATTCAGATCATATCAAACTTAATGTGAGAGGGGGAGAGAGAAAATTAAACGCAAAGGCACGATGATTGTTGACGAGGTTCGGCCACACCTTGACCTACGTCCCCGCTTCGACTTCTCGACCTCGAGACCGTCGGAGATTCCACTAATCCTTTCCTTTGTTCCGAATGGGGCAAGGAAGAAAGTCCTTTACATCAACCACCTTTTCTTCGCTTCGAGAGGCAAGGCAACCTCTCCTCCTAGGAAGCTAATTTATTTCTCTCGCTCAAGAAGTAAGATTTTGAACTTCTTTTACACAGGAGTTCTCTCTGTTTTTTTTTAACAAAAGTGTTTCTCTCTTTTACAATTCTATGCTCATAAGAAGAGAAGAGAGAAAGAAGAGAAAGCTATGAAATAAAAACTTCAAGAAATAATCTTTCTTTGATAATTTGAAGTTTTTCTTCAATTTGTGAATGTGTGCTTTCGCCTCTAGCTTTGACACTTCTTTTATGGCTAGTGTGTGGAAAATTCATCCAAAATTTGCTTCATAAATTACTCCTTCAAATTTGACCGTTACTATTCATTTGACTCGGAGGCCGACAGGTTGACCGACCTGCACTATTTTGATCATAACTTTCTGCACAGATATCCAAATTAAATGATCTTGAAGTCTATGGAAAGCTAACAAAATTCTCTACAACTTTGATTTTATTATTAATCCAAAATCTAATCATATCATAGTCAATTATGTAATCAAAGTTCGTGCATAAAGTTATCTCTTTTTCTTAAACTTTTTCAGCATTTTAACTTTAATCTTTTGAGGTTTGTTTCATCAAAATATAATTTTATATGTTATTAAAACTTTGACCCAACAATCTTCCCCTTTTTGATGAAGACAAATCGAGAAATATGAAAAATATATAAGTTGGCGAAAAAGTTGTAAAATCTTGTAAAAAAAATTTTTACTCCCTCTAACTCTTAACTTTCTTTACATTGGGAGATATTCATATAAATATTAATTGCAAGGTAATCTTCATATAAAGTATATTCAGGTCATATTTCTCTTATATTTCTTCCCCTTTTGTTTCATCAAAAAGTAGTTTGTAAATGAAGCATATAAGACACCATATGTAACTCCCCCTTAATCAATTTTCAAAAAAAATTATTCTTCCCCCTTTTTGTCATATAATAGATATGTAGAGTAGTTGCAAGTTTTGAAATATAACTCCCCCTAAATTTATGGCTATTTTATAATAAAAACAAATTTTTGAAAGTCAAAACAAAGATATATTAAAAATATGGCATAAAAACTTTGATAAATCAATGTGATATCCATGATATGTGAAAATAATATTTAATCATGCTCCCCCTATCACTGTGACCAATATTTTATATATTCCTTTTTTCTGTTAAAGAAATAGTAGTTTTGAAATTTTTGGGTGAAATAAAAAAGTAAGTGATACTATAACCTTTGTGCCTTCACCACTTGTCTTTGCTTTGCATGTGAGACACACCTGAAAAGTAATTATGTAATATTTGGTACCCAAATTTCTTTGAGTCCTATTTTGTTAGATAATGTTCCTTTCGGAACTCAAATCATGCCATGTTGTGTTGATTTTTTCATTTTGCATTAATATGCATAATGCCCATAAAATCCACATGTAAAGCATTTAAAATGTGATTTTATATCATAGGGATGATTCTTGAAATTATTTTTCTTTGCATAAGAAATAACTTTATTTTGTATATCTTTCAAAGAGACATTTTCTTTCTTTACTTTTTCCAAAGAACATGTTAGTTTTACAACTTCACATGCATGCGTGATTTCCAAAGTATCAATTTCGGTTTTTAGTTTTTCATTTTCCAAAAAAATATGCATTCTTTTCTTCTTTTAATTTTTCAATTTCACATATTAAATTTTCATTTTCCTCTTTAATTGAAAAATATCTTTTTATAAGAGAGGAGAGTTCTTTATTCACATCTAAAGAAAGAATTTCTTCGGAAGATTTCGATGAGACATAATTTGAATTTGAAGGGTTAGAAATTACCTCATCGTCGTGTGCCATCAAGCATATGTATGCTTCATCACTAGAAGAGCTTGATGAACTACTTGTTTCGCTAGACTTTTCATATTTTTTCTTTTTACCTTTCTGGGACTTTTCTTCTTTCTAGTGCTTGTATGATTTTCTTGTTGGCTTCTCGTTCTTGTCTTTCTTTTTAATCAACTTGAGATACTTATCTAATTTTCTTGTGTAGAGTGCGAGTTTCTTTTCATCCATTTCCTCTTCACTTTAATCTTCTTTTATTGTTTTTGCCTTCAATGCTAATGTTTTCTTCTTGAGGGCTTTTTCTTCTTGTCATAGGTTAGAAGTGAACCAATAAGATCATCAAAATCTAATTTGTTCAGATCATTTTCTTCGATCAGGTCCTCTTCATATGCCATTTGGAGGAGAGAGATCTGAGAATCTTTTTCACTTTTGGGGATTAGATCTTGGCTTGCCCAAGGAGGCTAAGTCATTCAAAATATCATTAAACCGAGCAACCATATCATTTATGGATTCATTATCATGCATTTTGAAAGAATCATATTGGTGGTTTAAAATATTTAATTTATATTCTTTAACTTTGTCGGTTTCTTCATAAGTAGTAATGAGTTTTTTCCAAATCTCGGTTGCAGTTTTACAACTTGAAATTCGATTAAACTTCCGTTGAATCCAAATCACAATAAAATATATTTTTGACTTTCCAATCAAGTTTTGAAAAATTCTTTTCTTTTTCTTTAGAATAAGTAGGTAACTTTTCATGAACATAAAAATCTTTTTCAACTATATCCCACATGTTGATATCAATAGAACAAATATATGCTTGAATTCTAATTTTCCAATATGCAAAATTTGATACATTTAAAAGGGGAGGACGACTAATTGATTGCCCTTCGGCAAAATTAATTTCACTCGATGCCATGGCTCTTGAAGATTGTTAAATCTTAAAACATGATGATTGAAGAAAACCATCTCTTCGGAAATATACTAATAGTGTAAAGAACATCACAAAATAGACCACTCAACATTATGTGCCTTCAAAAAAATCAACTTTCGATAGAAGATCTTTTCTGTTTGTGAGCCTCAATTGATTGAGGATGATGTGGCCAGTAAGCCAAGATCCATCACCAGGCCCCATAGTAGATCGTCACATTCAGTGAGCTTCATTGAGGCCACACGCATTCCATGAGAGAAACGTCATTGGAGATCATGATGGCTTTGGATGTCATGGACTGTTCCCAGCAGCAATGACGTTGCGCTGGATGCTTCCTTTCTGGTTTTGGCGAAAAGCAGTTGTCTGCAACAATGGTTACCCTCCTTGTTTGTATGGCTTTCTAGTAGATTATCCTGATTTGTGGATGGAGGTGAGCCTTCTATGGGTTTGGTGGCCTCGGAGCCCCTCAACAACAACAAAGCCTTATCCCACTAGGTGGGGTCGGCTACATGGATCATACGACGTTTTCGTTGATCCATGTTCATGAGATTCGACAGGGTTTTACGCTGGCTGTCGGGATCTAACACAACCCTCCTCCTTTATCCGGGCTTGGGACCGGCTATAAAACATAGGCGGAGTTCCTCGGAGCCCCTCACTAGAGGGAATTACAATTGTGGCTGACGTTGTTAGGGTCTTGCTGTACCGACGCAAGAATTAGGGCAGAGAATCATCAGAGGCGTGCTCAGGGGTCTTGAGGGGGCGGGGTATTGGTGTTAGGGTCGATGAGGATCAATGGTGTAGTATGTGTTTTTAGGCTTGGTCGGGTCGAGCCATGTTGGGGAAAGTTGTGGCTCAACAATTGCATGAGCAGATGGCATGATGAGCTTGGTGAGGTTGATATGGAGTGGGTTCCAGCTCCGTGTGCTCTGGGGTTGCTTTTGATTTTGTCTTGGATGAGTGTTAGGACTGAGGAGGGTTTTGATTCGCCTGGGTGTTGTGTTGTGCCTGATGAAAGTTTTCGGGTGTGATGGCTAGGGTTGGGGTAGGGGGGAGGAATTTTGATGGGGCAATAGTTGGGAGTGCAATTGTACTGATCCTGCCAAATGTCAGCAATCTTGTGCCCCTCTCAGACTGTGTATGTGGCCGTTGCAGGCATCGACTTCCTTCGGGCAGACTTCGTTGGAGAAGACCTCTGACCAGCGATGTTTTCCCTGGACTTTGAGATGTCCGACGACCTAAGGGAGGGGAAAGATGCTGATGATAGGAAGCCGATGCGCCAATAATGGACTGCACCATCTCCATGTTCATCAAGTTGAGAGGGATGCCTTCCAGCACAATTCTCAAGGCCATCAAAGGTGGCACAAAGATTGCTTCATCCGTCAGTTCCCAAAGTCGCCATGTAAGAGTACCATCTGGTAGGAAGGAGAAGGAAGAAGCCAGTCGAGTTGGTGCCAATGACTTTTTGGGTGGGATCATTTAGCTGCTGGACTATTCTGATAGTGCTTGCGAGGCGATGCCAACTAGATATGTTGGGAGAATCTCAATGCTCTTCTGCATGGCCGCAGACCAACAGAGGTGAATGAGTGGCGGAGAATTACATGGTGTCACTTCATTGTTGTGGATGTGGTTCTCATCGGAGTGACTATATTTGTCGATGTGTCCGATAGAGCCTTCTCTCTGCCCTTCAACATTTTTTCCTGTCATGGGGCAGAGGATTTGGAAGAAAATGTTCTCAACGTGAGTAGACAAGTCCGCCTGCTGTTCATTGTGGGAGAGGGCATGTGTACATCTGCTAGTCACCAGGGAGGCTTTGGAGCTGAGGATGCATTGCATGCAGTCATCTGCACATAGAAGCGGCATCACCTCGTTGGGCCTACTTGCAGTGGGGAGGCAGGCTTGGATGACCAATCAAATGATGCTAACTTAACAATTGCAAATATAATTGTGCTTTGTTATGTTCACTATTTGCTTTGTATGATCTCGTTTTGACATGGATCCGTATTACCATTTACAAATCAAAAGTTCTAAAAGATAATATCGATATAGTTGCTTATATAGATATTATTACTACATGCACTTTAAGGAAATTATGATGTTTGCTATTTTGTAGATTTTCTTCATCATAGTTTGAAAAAATGTAACTATTTTCTTTGAATTGAAATAACATGATGTTATTATACTTATTACTAGTTTCTTTCATTTCAAGGTTTCTACGTATCGAAGCACTCGGAGTACTCGTTCACATACTCCAGAGAGCTATAGGAGTGAAAGATCACAATATCACAGTGATGATCGTCAAAATCATAGAAGGGATGAAGATGGGAGGTCCCGACATTCCGCAGGAGACAGAAGGAAGCGGAGTCGCCTTGATCATTCTTCAAGGACGCCTGGTATATTCAGTATTTCTTTTGGTTGCCAATTATTTTAATTGGCATGTGACAACTCTTCATTTTATAACATTTATATTTAATATTTGTAGCTAGGTCTGACTGGGATGATGGTAGGTGGGAGTGGCAAGATACACCCCGTCGAGCTAGTCATGATGGATACTCCCGACCTCCTAGTAGCCGCCATGCTTCACCATCTCCATTGCTGGCAGGTGCTTCACCTGATGCACGTCTCGTGTCTCCTTGGCTTGGTGGATATACACCTCGTTCTGCAGGTATATTAGTTTGATATCGAAATATTAGTGTGATATCAAATTAACTTGTTTTTATTTTATTTTATTTTTGCCTTGATGTGTTTCATCTATGTAAAAGTTTAACACCTATCATACATTTCCTGAAAATTGTTAACCAATTTCTATGCAGCTTCTCCATGGGACAACATATCTCCCTCTCCTACTCCTATACGTGCTAGCGGGTCCAAGAAAAGAACTTCAGATGGATCTCAAAGTGGGAGGCACAGACTTTCGTTTTCTGCATCATCTCGATATGAGGTTTGACAATTATGAACTTTAACTTCTTGTTTGATTTAACTCATTTGTATCATATGTGTATTTCGATTGCAAGCTTATGTGTATTGTATAGAGTAAAAGTATACTTCATACATTGTGGTTGATTTTGGCAATTTTTTTTCCTGAGTTTTGATACCATTAGGAAACTTGTCATAGATATGCTCAGCATGCTTATGTATGATGGCAGCTCAAATGCATATATTTATAGGTAACATGGTTTGGCACAGCATAGGTAGGAAATTTATGTCTAAATCACAGTCTCTCACCTGTATCAAACTACCACAAGTTGGGTTTGTTGAGCATGCACGAAAGTAAAAGAAGTTTGTCTTTGCTTCAATAGTTCAGTAGTGATAAGGTGCTACTTTTCATGTAACATTTTGTTTGTTAAAGAACTTGGTTTAAGAAATTTTAAACCATTTTCCTTGTTGAACTTTCGAGGCAAAACAGGATGTCTACCAGTCTGTAGACATCTCATTTTTTTTTTGAGGACAAAAGGATCACCACCAAGACTTGTGGTTGTCCACATCTCATTTTGTTGATTTTCTTTGGTATTACTTTTTTTTTTGAGTGGATCTCTGTGTGTTACTTATGGTTCTGAAAACTATATACTTACAATCAAATCTCCATTACTAACTACTTCCCTACCCACAGCTTACCCAAATATCTATCTGACAGTAGAACTTAAACAATGTGGCACCTCTCACCCTTGAAGATACTCAAACATATGTACTGTAAGATAGCAATAGATGAGAGGACCCTTTGTTTCCTTTTTCTAACGTCTTATCATGTTGTCTAACCCCCAAAATTCGAAGGATATCCAAAAACCATTAAGTGAGGAAGCATCCAACTATCTACATCCAGACGCCATCCACACCATGCAGGCAACTTCCATTATTCAGTGACACGGGGTCAATGGTTTCCTTGGGACCTTCCACATAAGGCACAATAGGCATCTGGACACATTGGTGTCCTTGCTTTTATTAAGAGACTTGCAAACAGAAAAAACCAAATCACTATTGATGCCCTGGACTTTATTAAGTAGATACAATGTCATCATGAGAAGATAACAAATGATTTGTTTATGGGTGAAAAGGATGATAATCATTTATAGTTGTCATCCACAAAGTGACATACTTGCTACTGTATTTGTCTTGTTGATCATGTTATTGTATCTCTTATGTATTGTCTTTTGTGTTCTTTAGAATTATAATAATGTTGTTTTTGTTTAAATTGACATCTTCTAGTTATTGCCCAGTGTTTTAATTTAATGTTTTGCTGCTTTCGGTATCTATTTTCAGGAAAGTGGAGCTGCCGAAAGTTCTTTAACTACGGAAAGAACATATGAAATCACTGAGGAGATGCGGCAGGAGATGGATTACAATGCTGACCGCGCATGGTAGATAATCTACCCCTCTTGATATTTTGAAACACTTATCTTTTAATTTGTGCTCATGTTGCATTTGTTTTATAATCAGAATTGTTCACATATGTTGATCAAATGGTTGAATATTTATCTTTTTTTTTTTTTTGAGGAGGTTGAATATTTATCTTGCATTTACTATCCTAGATTATTGTTGCTGGGCATGTCCAAACGTGCTTGCAAGTTTAATGTCTGCTCCTGAATTGAAATGCATCAAATGGTGCAGGGAAGCTTTAGTAATGCTCTTACCATTTTCATTTTACTCATGAATTTTTCTTTAGGTATGACAGAGAAGAACATAACACACTGTTTGATGGTGATAGTTCATCATATTTTGGTGGGGATGAGAGTGGTTACCAAAAGAAAGAGGCTGAATTAGCAAAGAAGTTGGTAAGCTTTATCCCATTGTCCCTCTCCTTAATTTTTCGTCTATCATTAAATCATCACGATATCTTCCAAACACTCACTGACATTCAGATTCCATCTACTTCCATCTTTTTCTAGCTCATTCTTGGATCGTATTTGCGCATTGGAGATATTTTTGTTGCCATTGTGATGATGCACCGAACAATTAGACACTTCCATCTGTTTTTTTTTGAGAGAGAAGGAAGGTTGACTCCCAGAATTTGTGGTTGTCATCCGCGTATGCATATAACTGTAGGACGAAATGTCATGTCCAAAAGTATGCTCTCAAGAAGAGAGCGCCAACACGGGGGGATGTACAAAAGCTAACCAAAATCCCACTCCCTAAGAAGAAAGGAAGATGAAATACAATGGTATCAATGAGACGCTGCTCCCTACAAAAATGATCCGGTTGCGCTGATGGCACCGGCCAGAAAGGACGCTAGCAAAACACGCATGGCAGCTGCTGTCTAGCTCGAGCACGGAATGCGTGCCAAAATATCTCAGCCTCAAAGGAGGGTGGTCATGGCCAGCACCTCCCATGTACGCATCAGCGACCAAAACTCTCGAGATACCGTGCAAGCAAAGAAAAGATGATCAATGTCCTCTTATGAGTCTCGATATAAGGGGCAAGAAGTATCTGCATGGGGTGCCCATCTCGACTTGGATACTCTGGTGAGGAGCCTATCCCGCCATATGAGCCAAGCAAAAATCTTGATTTTCAGCGGTACCCAGGATCGCCAATGAGTCTACAATCGGCCTGAAAGCATCCGAGGATGACGGTGAAGGAAGAAAGCAGAGGTAAAGACTGCAGGCTGAGAAGGATTCTGACGCCCAAATCCAATGTTGTCAAATCCGCGAGTTGACTCGTGAAATCTGGCGATTTTACGATGTCATCCAAGGACAATGAGTCAGCTCATAAGAAAAATCGCTTTCAACCAGCATGCGATATAATCACGTGCTGGCTCATAAAATTGGTGGAAACGGCGTCCAGCCGAGTCCACCCAAAACTTTTTTTTTGTCACGCGATACCCTAATCGCTTACTCAAGCCCCAAATCCAAACTGTTAGATGCCCGCTGCAGTTGGCCGCCATTGCTGCTGCTCGCCGTCACTGTTGTTCGCTGGCTGCTGTTTGCTGTCGCTGCTGTTCTCCGCCATTGCTGCCGCTCGCCAGCTGTTGGCCGCCATTGCTGCTGCTCGCCGCCGCCGCTCTTCACCACCGGTGCTGCTCGCCGCCGCTGTTCGCTGCTGTTCGGCACATGCCGGTGCCAGCCTTTGTTCGCCCCCCTCTCTTAGAGTCTGCTCGAGCAGGAGGACAAAACACTCTTCCTTAGTCTTTTTTCTTTTGGTTTCCAGTTTTGTTTTTTTTGGGTTTGTGATCAGAAATGACTGGGTACAGTCTTTTGTTTTTTGGGTACTCTCTGTTAGAGCAGTGGGGATATAGTCTTTTTTTTTTCTGATTTGCCAGCAGGAAAAGACGCCCTCTGTGATGGAGGAGAGAGGATGATGACCTTTTATTTTTTGGTTCAAACCTTTTTCATGCTTTTCTTTTATTTTTCAATTTTCTGCTATTTCATATAATGTATTGCTAATTTATTAATTATTATAATTTATTAAATCATAGATGATTAAATAATTAATTATTACTATATTTTCTGAATCATTTTGAATTAGTAATTTATAAGTAAATTAGGTTCTAGGCAGAACTAACATTTTTTAATTTAATTAAAATATGATTTTGGTAGAATCGAACGCGTCGTGTTACGATCTAATGTTTTACGTGTCTATCCAGACTTTTCGTGTCAACTCCGATTTACGAGTTTGACAACACTGCCCAAATCCACCTGTTAGACTTGGAAGAGTCCAGGCGGAATGGGGACACCTATTGAAACAGTGCCAAGAGTTCCGAGAGATGCTGATCAGAGAGAGAAGAGTTGAAAATGGAAGTCCATGAACCAGTGCCCTGACCACTGTCATCGGGCCATGTCTCGCAGTCGGATGTGTGGCTAAAGCCCGACTACGGATAAGGGCCCAACTGGGAAGCCACTCCGATCACCAAAAGGAGAAAACCTGCCTGGAGCTAAGGGAAGGAACCATGTGAGGACGCGCCCGAGGGAGAATAGTCGCTTCGCCCATCCAGAAATATGAAGCCCCCCTCTAGGTAGAATAGGTCTGGAGTCCCATGACAGGTCCTATCCATAGCAAGTGAAGAAAACCTCCCTCCATAGGTTGTCTCGGCATACTGTAGAATGGGAACAATACAACAACAACAAAGCCTTATCCCATTAGGTGGGGTCGGCTACATGGATCATACGACGCCATTCCGCTCTATTAGTAACCAAACCTTTTGGTATATTATTCACCAATAGATCTTGCTCTATTAGTTCGTCAAGTGTCCGCCTTGGCCTCCCTCTCCCTCTTTTAATCGGATTCCAGATTATTTGATCTACTCTTCTTACTGACGCATCTAATGGTCTTCTCTGAACATGACCAAATCATCTCAAACGATTCTCTATCATTTTCTCACTAATAGGAGCCACTCCGACTCGTTCACGTATATGGTCATTCCTAATCTTGTATGACCACACATCCATCTCAACATCCTCATTTCGGCTATCCTCACTTTACGTTCATGTTGTCCCTTCATAGCCCAACATTCACTACCATATAACACTGCCGATCTTATAGCAGTATGATGGAATTTTTCTTTAACGTAGAATGGGAACAATGCTGTCAGCAAAACCACTGAACATGCCAGTCCTACAGGAGGCTTGGGTGCATCTAGCTAAGGCATCAACCGCTAGCATGAAGAGCATGGGGCATCGAACCCTTCTCTGAGGCTGCATCCGGGCACCAGCCAACGCCCCATAGAGCAATACAGAGAATGAAGCAGTTGATGCAGTGCTTCAAGGAAGCCTCTAACTTGTAATGGATGCCAAAAAAAAAAACAACTATGAGATAGTGTCATAAGCCTTCGAAGAATCCACCTTCCACAGAAAGGCAGGGGTGTCGATCCTCCAATGTGCAATGATCTGACGATGGATTAGCTTTCGGTGATGTCAAGTCCTGGATGAAAGCTGACTGCGCTAGATGTATGAGATCTGGAAGCACCTCTGAAGCCGGTTAGCCAATGTCTTAGTCACCAAAAGGTAGATGGCATTAGATATGGCTATCGGCTTGTAGTCCTTAACATGCTCCGTTGGCGTGCACTTGGGCAGCATGAAGAGCAAGAATCGGTTGAGGCGCTCGAAGTCCTGATTCCCTCCGGTGAACTCCCCAATGTCATCCATCGCATCCCCGTGAAGAGTAGACCAAAACTCTTTGTAGAAAAATAGTGGGAAGCCATCTGCCTAGGCGACGCGTCAGCATTGAGGCCTCCAAGCGACTGGGTGACTTCATCCTCATAGATGGCCTGTGATAATATAGAAGACTGAGCATTAGTAAGAGTGGAGGATGTCTCCAGAAGACCACCTCCACGAACTTGGAGGCTGCTGCCTGTAGAACTCCTGATACTAAGAAGCAATAGCTGCCCCAATCGAAAGTCTGTCGGGAGTGCTGCCACCACTGGATCTCCACCATCCTGTCCTCAAGATCTGTTGAGCCCGCTTGCGCTGTGCCTCCGTGAGATGGCGAAGGTCCTCTACCCGGTCCATCTGTGTGATGATCCCTAGTGCCTCTGTCCTGCGCCTCTCCTTGTCCTCCCGGATCTGCCTTCAAAAACTCTGGAGGAAAGACCGTAAGCTGTCCAAGAGCCAAGATCCCTCAAATCCGAATAGAGAGCGCTGAGGTTGACGTTGTTGGACTGCCACATAAGTGGTGTGTGGTCCAAGTATGGTCTATCAAGCACCTGAACATCCACCAATTGATGAGCCTTGGCTAACTCAACTGATCCCATAAAATTGCCTTGACCGCGCGGTGGGTGTAGCCATGCTCCGCCATGTAAGTCTACCCAATGCTAGATGCAGAGGTGCATAATAGATTGATATGAACATCAGGAGCTGTCCCGTAATAAAACCAGTTGTTGCTGATACCTCCTTCTCGGTTCCTTCTTCCATAACCCGAGCTCGAAGAAGGAAGAGATAAGAGGGCCCTATGGAGAATGTGGTCAGAAATCCATAATAGAGTCCGACCACAACGTCTATAGTTGGTAGCAGGGAAATCCATCAACTCTTGAGAATCAATGAATTCTCTGAACTCCTCAGCCCCAGTGTCAATGAAATCCATCAACTCCTGTCCCTCCCCTGATGGCTGATGGGTCTGTCCTTTATGTCAAGCGTGACATTGGAATCGCCCCCAAGCAACCATCGAGCCTCTGAGAGGTGTGTCCGAACAACACTAAGTTCCTTCCACATGGTGGCCTGAAGAGATGATGAACATGGGCCATAGACACAGGACAACAACTATGAACCACCACCCACTCTGATGAAGATGCACTGACATCGAAAATCGATCAATCCAGGATTCCACCAAGGTGAAGCGGTCAGTAGGAACTCTGAAATGTGGGGATACCAATCTGTCCCCAAATCAACGGGGTGCACTCTGACATCCGCTTTCCGGTCTCTGATATAGCGGCAGAAGGTGCGATGCCTCCCCATGTCGCTGAGGCCACAGACATTCCAGGTGAGGACCTTCGGACACTGTGTGCCCCCTTGGGTGCGGGCACTTTTGCCTCCAGCCACCCTTTTTCTCTGAGCCTCCACGTGGCCTCCGCATGCACCCTAGGCCACCTGCCCAGGTAACGGAACCCCGCCGCCGCAGACGCCACTTGTCTCATTTCTTCAGGTTGCCCGGCAAGAGGGCAGAGGTCGCCGACCTGATCTGTTTCACTGGTTGAAGCCGGCGAAGGAGAGGAAAGCAGACGGCCGAGCATCACCATCCGGCTGCGCGGGCAGAGAGGTGTTTCCAGGAAGAGGGCGCCGGCGTCAGTAGCATCGCACTCCCCTGCCGGGGCTGTGTTGGGTGCTATCAAGGCGGGCTCGGCGATCTTGGTTGTCCGTGATTTGTGGAGAGGGGAGGAGGTCGGGTTGTTGAGGAGGTGCCAGTGGAAGTGGAAGAGGAAGGGGAGGGGGAGGTCTGCAGTTGGTTGAGGGTGGGAGACAGCAGCAAGGAGTGGGGCGGAAGAGGAGATGTCGGCGGTCAGCTGAGGAGGCTGCCGGCTGAGTGGTGCTGCTGATGAAAACAGAGGAGATAGAGGAGCTATCAGTAGTTAGCAGAGGATGGGGGATGACTGTTGAGGAGATGCGAGAGAGAGTAAGACAGGGGAGGAGACTGCAGTTGGTTGGTGATGGGGGGCTGCAGTCGGCTGAGGGAAGCAATTGGTGGGGATAATGGGGGTATAGGCGGCAGAGAAGCTCTCGATGGCTGGATGGGAGATGACGCTGATGAAGACAGAGGTGACACCATAGCAAGCTGATAGCTGCGAGCTGGCTTGAACAGTGTTGTCGGCAGCTTGTTGGGGTGGAGGAGGATGTGGGTCGGGTCGGCGCCGGAGATGGTGGAGAGTGGATGCAGGTCAGGTCTCACCCTGGTCCGTGACTTTGTGTTGGACGCAATTGAGTTGGGCGTGTTGATCAGCTGTGGGTTGGCTGTTGATTGGGTCCTGATGCTGCGGGTTGGCTGTTGATTGGGTCATAGAAGTGGAGACGTTGGTGGGGTCCTGGTTCAGTAGAGTATGGTTGGGGTGGATTTGCAGGTTTGGCTGGATCAGGGGCGTAGGAGAAGGATTTTGAATGGCAGTACGGGCGTCCGAGGTATGGCTCTGCTGCGGTCTTCTGACGCTCCGCTGTTGGACAGGCTGGCGCATCTTCAGGCCTCTGGTGCCTGACGACTGCGGTGTCAAAGCAGGCTGGCTGGCGACGATATCCGCCCATGAGGAGGTGCTGCCAGCATGTCGCAGTCAGAGAAGGTAGCTTCTGGTGCCTGCGTGCAGAACAATAGTTGGGGGATGGTGGAGACTAGCATGTAGTTCAACATCAACAGTGGCGGTGGAGACATCTGGTGACCCAAGCGGCGGAAAGGAGAAGGATAGGGGGTTCCCGAGCTGCCTCGCCACAGATAGGACCACCTCTGGCCAGAGAAGATGAAGGGACAAGCCGTGGATGTCAACAGAGCAGTGAACCGCTGGTGGCGCTGCAGTTGTTATGTCCGCAAGATTCCACTGTTCCCACACGATGCGAGTGCCCGGAGCTAAGGACGAGGGAGATGCCTGGAGGAGTTCCCGCTGTTGCGGGGAGCTGGGGATGAGCAGCCAGAGAAGGGGTGACGGGACTATTCATAGCTATTACCTTGACACCAAAGAAGAGTTCGACCCAATGCTTTATTTCTTTCCTAGTTGATCCTCGGTCCGTCTTTTCCAGATCTTTTTTCCATATGACAAAAAAGGGCGTGGGAGGACGTTGCAGATGTCCGGGACGGACACGACTTCTTCTAACGCTAGAAGACCACTGGATGAAACCCGGGACCCGAGCATGTCGTGAAAGACGCACATGGGGCGGGCGTGTTTCGACCGTGTCTCCGGGGCCGCTTCTGAGGTGGAAAGGCGGCGAAGCTCCCATTCCGGCGATAATGGAGGAGCGGATGGCGGACTGGTTTGGAGGATGGCTGCTGACCTCGCCAATGAGACATTCCCAGAGGAAATCATGCCGGCGCTGGAAATCCAGTGACCATGGGATGGTGATGGAAGGAATAGGCGTGGATAATGTCGTGGTCGGCTCAGACGCGGACTGTTCAAGCACTGGAACGACAGAGTGTACTTGCTGGCAAGATAGAGGGCAGTCCAGTTTCCTTTGAGCTTCGCCCATGCACCGAAGGCAGTGAAACGGGCTGGAGCACTGACTGGCGAAGTGGCCATCCGCCAAACACCGGAAGCAAAGCATGGAGGAACGTCAGTGCTGGCGGGGGCAACTGTTGGGTGATCGCGTAGCAGTCGCCCATCCATCAGTGGTCTGGTGCAGCTTCTGGTGCATATTTGCTGAGGAGTGATGATGATGGCGCCGCCGGCAGGGACTGCCGGAGGCGGAGAAGGGCGCCGCTGGCAGGGGCTGCCGGGAGCAGAGGTGGTGCTGCCGGCAGGGGTTGCTGGAGGCGGGAGTGGAGAATCGCTAGCTGTCCTCTAGTGTGGCAGATGAGGTATCACCCCAAGATGCAGTTGTTATTGCATTTACAATAGAAACTGGTCTATCTTTCATCTGTTAATCACATACATAAGATAAAAAAATGTTGGCTGAATCTTGTGATGTAAATTGTTGGCTGAATTAGCAAAGAAATTGGTATTCCCATTGTCCCTCCCTCCCCTTAATGATCAACAAAAAATTATCTTCCAAATGCTCGCTGGCGTTCCAATTCCATCTACTTCCATCTTTTCTAGCTCATATCCTGGATTATATTTGCATATTTGAGATATTTTTGTTGCCAGAATGATGATGCACGGAACAATTAGAAATTTTGATCTGTTAATCACATAGATAAGATACAAAAAAAATTCAGAGTTTACACTGATGTAAATTGTATGCTATTCAGTTGCTCTTTGACGTCTTTGTTTTGGCTGCGTTTGGGGTTTTCTCCTGCTTTTTCTGACTTCTTGATTTTGACTGTCTAGACAATGAACAATTGTCTGTTTGATGTTGCTTAGATGATTGGGTTGTGGCTTTTGTGAGTTATGCTTGTTAAGTATGTGCATTTGCAAGATTTAAATTTGTTGAAATGGTCTAGAGATCTTGAGCAGTCAATAGTATACTGATGTTTATTGAGTTTGTATTTTAGACTCTCTAAACTATTTGGCATGCATATATTTTTTAATCCTTTAGGGGTCTATTTGGTTGGGGGTGAAAGGTGGGCAATCGGTGAGAAGAGAAATGAGGAGAATCGATTCTCCTTGTTTGTTTGAATTTAAGTTGGAGGAAAATCGAGGAGAAAGTCTCCTCCTTTCCGCTCCACTATCTAATTTTTCTCCCAAATCGGGGTGGAAAGAGGGGAAAGATATATTTAAAATGTCTTTCCATTTTTCAGCATATAAATTAAACAACAACAACAATAAAGCCTTATCCCACTAGGTGGGGTCAGCTACATGGATCATACGACATATATTCATTGATCCATGTTCATGAGATTCGACAGGGTTTTACGCTGGCTGTCGGGGCCTAACACAATCCTCCTCCTTTATTCGGGCTTGGGACCGGCTATAAAACATAGGCGGAGTTATATAAATTAAACATATAAATAAATATATAATGGATAAAATCGTCTAAATAAAATTACCACTTAACGATCATTTCCTTCCCTTCCCTTTACTGATGTCAACCAAACATGAATAACTATTCACCTTCATTCTCCTTCATTCTCTTCCCATTCTTTACCTTCTCTGTAAATGAATTTTAAATCAAATAGACCCTTAAGGTGCTGTTGATTTTGTCGGAGGTCCAGTATTTATTTTTTTAAATAGGCTACAATTCAGAAAGCTTATTTGCTTCTTTTTCTTAATTGTATATTATTTGCAGACTCGCAAAGATGGGACATTGATGTCCCTTGCACAGAGTAAGAAGTTATCACAGTTAACTGCTGATAATGCTCAGTGGGAAGACAGGCAACTACTAAGATCTGGAGCTGTCAGAGGAACAGAAGTCCAGACAGAGTTTGAGGATGAGGATGAGCGCAAAGTTATACTTCTCGTTCATGGTATGCTAATTATTTTCTTTGTGGTTGGTGTTCTTATTGGATCCTACTCAGTTTTTCTATCTCTATCAACACTGTCCACATTTTCTCTCTAAAAAAAAGAATACTCTTACTACAATTCTCTGTAAGAACTTGTCTAATCTTTTGGCCACTTGGTGCATTGAATTGTTCTCCTAATTGATTGTCATTCTGCAATATCTTTCTCCTCGAATATAAAGAATAAATATATCCTAGCTCATGTTAGTAGAATTTACCTGCTGATAGACTTGAGATCAATTCTAAGGTGTTATTATCACTTGGTGGCATGAGTATGTTTATACTCTAACACTAAGCATCCCATCTTTGTGCAGATACAAAGCCTCCTTTCTTAGATGGAAGAGTGGTGTTCACTAAACAGGCTGAACCAGTAATGCCAATAAAAGATCCAACTTCAGATATGGCCATAATTTCACGTAAAGGATCTGCTCTCGTCAGGGAAATTCATGAAAAGCAAAGTATGAATAAATCACGCCAACGGTTTTGGGAGCTAGCAGGATCAAAACTTGGTGACATTTTAGGTGTTCAGAAGACAGCAGAGCAGGTTGGCTTTATGTGATTGAGGCATTTAACTTGATGAACTCATTGATCGTTTGGATGTTTAAAATTTGCTACTTTGGTTGGCAGATCGATGCAGATACTGCACAAGTAGGAGAACATGGTGAGGTGGATTTCAAAACGGAAGCGAAGTTTGCACAGCATATGAAGGAGAAGGGTGAAGCAGTGAGTGATTTTGCGAAGACAAAATCTATTTCACAACAAAGGCAATATCTACCAATATACTCTGTTCGAGAGGACCTGCTGCAGGTTTGTAATTTGTCTACATAAGAAAATTAACAAGTTTGATGGTATCAGTACGTAATATCTTTTTTACACCAAATTTTTTCTTCACATGATTGATATATATTCATCCAAATTGTTTTTCGCCAAATCATTTATTTTTTATAAATAAATAACAATATAATAATAATAAAAAATCATGAAATACCCTATAATTTCAACAATTATAATTTTTTTGGGTGCTGATTACTTTGTATCCATGATGTCATTTGTGTTTAACGTGACTTTTATAAGTGTAATAATAACATATAATATGTAGATGGATATATATAGTCCCTCTAAAAAAATGGATATATATATATAACTCCGCCTATATTTTATAGCCGGTCCCAAACCCGGATAAAGGAGGGTTGTGTTAGGCCCCGACAGCCAGCGTAAAATCCTATCGAATCTTATGAACATGGATCAACGAATATGGCGTCGTATGATCCATGTAGCCGACCCCACCTAGTGGGATAAGGCTTTGTTGTTGTATATATATATATATATATATATATAGTCAATAATTTGGAAGAAAAATCTGTTGAAACCGATAAAAGGATGAATCATGCAAAATAAGTAAAGGTTGAGAACAATAGAGGTATTGAACCGAAAGTTAAAAGACATGTGCAAGTTACCGTAGCTTTTTTGTTCCTGCTTAATATGTTATTACTATATGCATAAATACAAAAAAGATGCCTATATTCAATCATATTAGCCATGGTATAAAACCCTGTCAAGAAGAATGATTTATTGAATTCTTGATCCCCCGTGAGTTCTAATTCTCTTTAAAAAATTGTACTTTTTCTATTAAAACAATTTGATTTTAACGTGTGGTTTGTTCTTTCTTCTGATACCATTTTATGTAAGCTTTAAATATAAATAACAGATTTTAGTTCGTTTTTGTACCTTAGACATGTCAGCTTCTAATTCATGCATATGTGCACACACATACATATGACTTGCTTTTTTATACTCATCCTTTTGTCCTTCAAAAAATTAACTGATAAAACCATCAAATGGAATTGGGTTCTCGGTATCTCCATGTGTTTCAAAGAAAATTAATATGCAGAAAGTGATAATGTAAATCAACATTGACATGATTATTCACTTATTTTGCATTTAACAAAATTTTGATCTTTCCAATCCAAAATGAACACTTTTTTGCTAATCATGTTGGGCATTCCTTTCCATCATTTATTTTGTGGTACGGTTTGAAAAGTTGTATGTATACATTTTATTCATCTGGAGATACAAAAAGAAGAAATAATTACAAATTTGTTTATTTATTTATTTTGAGAAAAAGAAGGATGACTAACAAGACAGTAGTCATATTCAGAAATTCTCATTGTGAAGATCAATGTAATCAAAGCGTTACATAGCTCAAAGAGCAACAATACAATGAATCATAAAAACTGGGGAAATGGAAAGATATTTTCAGCTAGGAGTACCACCTCAATCTTTGGCCAGCATCTGGAAGCGGAATGATTGCAAATTTATAATTAATTGACGGAAGAAATATTCGAATATCATGAAACAGTTGCGAAACTATGTCATTGTTTTTTTTAAACAAACTAGTCATTGAAGGAAATAATGTAGATTTTACAATGAAACAAGTCAACTTTACCTCTATTGTTCATACAACAACAACAACAAAGCCTTATCCCACTAGGTGGGGTCGGCTACATGGATCATACGACGCCATTCCGCTCTATTAGTAATCAAACAATATATTCGTTGATCCATGTTCATAAGATTCGACAGGATTTTATGCTGGTTGTCGGGGCCTAACACAACCCTCCTCCTTTATCCGGGCTTGGGACCGGCTATAAAATATAGGCGGAGTTTTACCTCTATTGTTCATAAATGAACAAATTTTGAAGACAATAATCTGATCATGATTTTCCTTGTTGCCACCTTTCACTTGTTTATGGATATTTTGCAACCAGCTTCAAAATTTATTGATATATTTGATACAGAATATATTAGATCTGTTATAGGAAGCAATCTCAAGCTTTTCATAAGTTTTTGTTTTGGTGCTGTTGTAATATGTTTATGCTTTTTTTATTGTATCGTATCCTAGTTTTGTTGTTTTGAGCCGGCAGCTTGAAAAGTTGTAATGCATACATTTTTATATCATCTCGAGATAGGAAAAAAAGGATGATTGCCATTTGTTGTCCAAATTTAATATTTTATTATCGGAAGAAATATTCATATATCACAGGACAGTTGTTAAACTACAGTCATAGTTACAAGAAAATAATGCAGATCTATCAATGAAGCAAGTCAATTTTACCTTTATTGTGCATAAATAACCAATAGTGAGACAGGAGGAATTGCGATAAAAGTTTTAAGACAATAATCTGACCATGATTTCCTTCTTGTCTTCAAGTTTATCCATACATAACATGTTCTCTCAAAAAAAAATATTATATATATGTATTAGATCTGTCATATGATACAATCTCAAGGTTTTCACAAGCTGTCTTGGTGCTGCTGTAATATGTTTATTCTTTTGTGTCATAAACTATTCTAATTGATGTTTTACATCATTTTCATCAGGTAGTTCGCGAAAATCAGGTGGTAGTAGTTGTTGGAGAGACTGGTTCTGGAAAGACAACACAGCTGACACAGGTCAATTATATCATCTTGTACTTGTATTGTTTCCTGCAAACATGTGCATTATTCATATTCTGATCTCAAGGATTCTTTGACAGTATCTTCATGAAGATGGTTATACGGTTTCTGGTATTGTTGGTTGTACACAACCAAGGCGTGTGGCAGCTATGAGTGTGGCAAAACGGGTCAGTGAGGAGATGGAAACAGAATTGGGTGATAAAGTTGGATATGCTATTCGGTTTGAAGATGTGACAGGAGCAAACACTATAATAAAGGTACATTCCGAAACTCTCCAACAGGATTTAGGCTAATGCCTTGCTTGTTCCCAGTCTGACTGTTACAAAGTTCATTTGAGCTTTGAGGCATATTTCGATAATGAGTAAATAGTTGAGTTTATATTAAGAAACACACAGCAGGGGACAAACAGTTCTCATTATTGCTTTATTTCCTATGGAAGGTATTGCTTAGTCTTTCTGATCCTACGTTATTCTGCAAATGTACATGACCTTTTATGAATACAGTTCTTGAATAAAATGGGATGGGTAAAAACATTGTCAACCTTCCTCTTCATCCTAAAAGAAACATTTAGTGTGAATATATTTTACATATCCCACAGGCATAAGATAAAATGCTAAAAGTCTGTCATCTCAAATCTTTTGTAGTACATGACAGATGGGGTGCTTTTACGTGAAACATTGAAAGACTCGGACCTCGACAAATACCGGTAAATTGTCTTGATTTCCTTGCCTTTATAATGTGCGATTAATTTTTTGAGAGGGATAATGTGGTTATTTACTGCGACAGTTTGCTGAAGTACTGCTTGCACTTCCTTAACAAACATATGTCCACTGCAGTATTATAATTATGGATGAAGCACATGAGAGGTCACTGAATACTGATGTGTTATTTGGCATACTGAAAAAAGTAGTAGCTAGAAGACGAGATTTCAAACTTATTGTGACATCAGCAACCCTCAATGCTCAGAAGTTCTCCAATTTTTTTGGAAGGTATGCCAATATTCCTCTTAAGTAGACTTTTCTCTTTCTCAAGCATAATCTATAAAAATTCAGTACTTTCATAATAAAACTTCTACTTCTGCTTTGTTAACGTCTTTTTTTTCACTCTTGAAACAGTGTGCCAGTTTTTCACATTCCTGGAAGGACATTCCCTGTAAATATTCTGTACAGCAAGACGCCATGTGAAGATTATGTTGAAGCTGCAGTAAAGCAGGCAATGACTATACATATTACCAGTGCTCCTGGCGACATTCTTATCTTCATGACAGGGCAAGATGAGATTGAAGCCACCTGCTATGCTTTGGCTGAACGTATGGAACAGCTCATTTCATCTTCCAACAAAGCAGTTCCAAAGCTCCTGATACTCCCAATATATTCTCAGTTGCCGGCTGATCTCCAAGCCAAGATCTTTCAGAAAGCTGAAGATGGGGCACGAAAATGCATTGTGGCAACCAACATTGCTGAGACATCACTGACAGTTGATGGTATCTTTTATGTCATAGACACAGGATATGGTAAGATGAAGGTTTACAATCCTAGGATGGGTATGGATGCACTCCAAGTCTTCCCAGTCAGCCGGGCCGCAGCTGACCAGCGAGCTGGCCGTGCAGGAAGAACTGGTCCCGGAACATGTTATAGGTTGTATACCGAAGCGGCATACCAAAATGAGATGCTTCCCAATCCTGTCCCAGAAATTCAGAGGACGAACCTTGGCAATGTGGTTTTGTTGCTGAAATCATTAAAAGTTGAAAATCTCCTGGATTTTGATTTCATGGACCCTCCACCACAGGAAAATATACTGAACTCTATGTATCAGCTTTGGGTATTGGGTGCATTGAATAATGTTGGTGGCCTCACAGACCTCGGATGGAAAATGGTGGAATTCCCTCTGGATCCAACTCTTGCTAAGATGTTGTTGATGGGCGAGCAGCTGGATTGCCTAAATGAAGTTTTAACGATTGTGTCTATGCTTTCAGTGCCGTCGGTTTTCTTTAGGCCAAAGGATAGAGTCGAAGAAAGTGATGCTGCAAGGGAGAAATTTTTTGTCCCCGAGTCTGACCATTTGACGCTTCTCAATGTTTACCAGCAGTGGAAGTCAAATCAGTATCGTGGAGACTGGTGCAACGACCACTTCTTGCATGTTAAAGGTCTTAAAAAGGCAAGAGAAGTTAGATCACAACTTCTAGACATCCTGAATTCATTGAAAATTCCCTTGACTTCATGTGGGATGGACTGGGATGTAGTGCGAAAGGCGATCTGTTCTGCCTACTTCCACAATGCTGCTAGACTAAAAGGTGTTGGGGAGTATGTCAATTGCCGGAACGGTATGCCGTGCCATCTGCATCCGAGCAGTGCACTCTATGGACTTGGTTATACGCCAGATTATGTCGTCTACCATGAGCTTCTGCTAACAACCAAGGAGTACATGCAGTGTGTAACGGCAGTAGAACCGCACTGGCTGGCTGAGTTGGGGCCCATGTTCTTCTCTGTGAAGGAATCAGACACGTCCATGCTCGAGCACAAGAAAAGGCAGAAGGAAGAGAAGACGGCCATGGAAGAAGAGATGGAGAATCTGCGGAAGGAGCAGGCTGCAGAGGAGGTCCAGAAGAAGGAGGAGGAGAAAGAGAAGAGGGCAAAGGAACAACAGAAAGTTGTAATGCCGGGCTTGCGGAAAGGCTCTTCCACGTATCTCAGGCCCAAAAAAATGGGATTGTGAATTGAAATAAATTATTGTTTAAAGAAAATTAGAAGATTTGTACAGCTCACTTGTGTGGTATTATGGCTGAATATTAGGGGAAAGGAAATGTTGAGAGCATCACATTTGTTGTTACGAGATCGTTCCAATTTTCAAGCCTGTCGTTTAAAATTGTAGAACCTGTTTTTTAATTGTGCAAGTAAAAGGCGCGCTCATTTTACTCAAGTTTAAAATGCCGAAACTCTATTTTTTTCATACCATCGAGTTACCAATCTTTGTTGGCTAACTGAAACGGTCAAAATAAACAAGGAATTTAATTCACTTCTAGTATTAATTTTAGGCCAATGCAAGGATTGATTTTAATCTCTTTAGTGAAAATAATATATCTTACTTTATTTGACATTCATGGGTGTTTTTATACATACAAATCTTAACATCTTTACAGTTTACACTGTGTTAAGGGTTATTTCTTCAATAAAATAAAGAAAATAAGAAAAACAAAGTATTCCTTATTTTTCTTCAATTTGTCTTAGCATGACATTACATGGATGTGACACTTGGTTTTTTCCTGACACTTTTTGTGACTCATTTATAATATGACACGAGAAAACATAAGATACAATGCTATTAGTAAACTCGTTTTCAAATAAGACAAGAAATTATGAGCTAAATTAAATCACATCTCCTTTGTACAAAAATAAAAGAACAGAAATGTGATACGAAAAAATAATGTGCAAAAATCATTTTATCCATTACTGTAGGGGTTTAATGTTTGAATTACTCCTTTTATAAAGTAACACTACCTCTATTAATCACCATCCAATTCATGATGGATGATGACTTAATTAATTGAATAATATTTTGATTCACCATCTATCGTGAAACGGACGATGATTAATAAGAGTACGGTGATGCTATTTTTAGCACAATAATTTTTTTTCCTTATGTATAGACACATGTATGTATTCATTATGACACCTAATTCATGCATTTATTTAATTATATTTTCATCAAATATTTAGTTATGAATTTTTCTTCTTTCTCTTTCTCTTTTTGTCTTGTCATATCTTTCTTTTCTCTTTTCTATTATGTTCTTCATTTATATCCCGTTTCATCTTATATCATTATATTTTGATCAACCCCTCCAAAGCTAATACAAAATTTTAGTAGGAACAAGTTTAATTATTATATTTACACTTGGACTGCTCCGTCCTTTCAAAACAGTATTAAAATTTCAATGAGACCACTGTGAGGTTTATGTGAGCATACTGGGTTGTGAAATTTTTATCTTTATGTGAACAAACATCTAAACAAGACATATGTCGGTAGTAATGGATAAATTATACCAATACCCTCCAACTTTAATGTTTGCTCAACGTATCTTCCAACTTTAATTTGTAACAAGAATGCCCTCTATGTCAATCACCCATTCTTCGATCGCATAGCTGACGTGATGATGTTCTCTCTCTTCCACGTAGGCACTAGTCCGACGTGACACCGCCACACAAACTGCACTCCACGTCAGCAAATTATTAAAAAATAAAATAAATTAAATTAAAAATATAATATTAAAAAATAAAAAGGAGGGGGCGGTCGTCTCCTCTTTTCTCTTCGATCATCGATCGCCTGAGCGTCGACGGCCAGAGGGAGAAGAGGATGGGGGAGAGGGGAGGGGGGAGGGTGAGGCCCCCCTTTTTGCTCGCACCGACGAAGAGTAGGGGGGTGGGGCTTTGCCCCCGACCTACGGTGAGGTCGTAGAGTGGGAGGGCGAGCCCCCCTCCCCCTCCCCCCCTGCTCGCATCGGAAAAGAGAGGATGGGGGTTCGCCCCTGTGCGAAGTGAAATTGGAGGATAATGCTCGGAAAATAGTCAAAGTTGGAAGGTATTTGACGTAATTTACTCTGGTAGTAATATATACCTACACCATTTTCTCCCTAGTTCAACATAACCGACAAAATGTGTAGAATATATTTTTTCAAAAAAATATCTTCAAAATCACGACAAAAAGTTTGGTAAAGTTACATAAATGCATGGTTATGTTTGGTCAACGCAAATTTGCCCATCTACACCAAATCTGTCGATAGATGGAAACAACCAAAATAATGCTCCATTTGGATGTAGAATCCATAGGAGTTCGAATAGAAAAAAACAAGATAAAAGAAGAAAGATAAAAATTGAATAATAAAAAGATAAAAGGGAAAAATAAGGATTTAAATCTTCCGGAGATAGAATCTAATCCTAAAACCTTTATGGAACTCAAGCTCCTCTCCTATAAATAAGAAGCCAAAGCAAATCGTGCAGCCCCATTTTCTCCTTTTTAAGTTGGCGCATCACGTTTTTCTCTATTTTTCGTGCGCCATTCTCGTCCTCACACACGCCTTTCGGCTGCCACCCAACAGGAGACCGGCCGGAGGACTTGGACATCGACGATTGCGCGGTTGGATAGTGAGGAGCGATCGGAGGAAGAGGAAGAAGAAGAGGAGGAAGAAGGAGAAGAATAGAGTAAATAGTTTCTTAGACAAAAACTTGCAAAGTATAGAACTATGGTAGATTCATCATAAAATTTTAATTTTAGGCTTAAAACATGCCCTGGTTAATCCACAGTTATACTACCATAATTTATTATGATGTTTGATGCCAACCATTGCTGGAAAGACGATCAGAACGCCCCTACGTGTTCGTGCAATTTCTACTTAATGAAACCGACCCGGGCTATCTCCAACCTGGCCCGGGCATGTCCACACCTGGACCGAGTTCATCGGGACCCGAATCCACCATTGCCGAGAGCTCCGAGCTCTGCGATAAAGATGAACCCGACCCGAGTTGATAATAACTCGGCCCGGGCTATCCCATGACGAAGTCGTGTTCGACTGCGACCTTTGCCCGAGCAGTCGACCAAACTTGGCTCAAGTATAACCCAGACCTCGCCCGGGTTCAGGTGCAGTTTTCCCGATTACCATCCGATGAACTCGACCCGGGTTCCACCCTTTTCCCGATTACCATCCGATGAACTCAGCCCGGGTTCCACCCTTACTCGGCCCAAGTTCCACTCTTACTCGGCTTGGGTTCCGATGTTATCAAGAGGATTTCTATGATCTTTTGATCCCTGATTCTTGTGCTTAATTCTGATCTTAATTATGATGATGATTATATCATTTATGCTCCTGATTTATTCTTCATAATCCTATCTTGTAGTCTTGATTTAAGTCCTAATAAAAATTAATTAAAAGCTGCAAGATAAAAAATAAAAAATATTAAATGGAGAGCTCTTATTTATGATGGATTGACGACTGATATCAGTTCACTACGATTAGTTATGAGCTAACTACGATCAGTTATGGACTAACTTTGCCAGTTATGATGATGATGATGATGATGATGATGACGACGAGTTGAGGCAGACCTCCCTGTGGGTTAAAATATACTCCATGATAAGTCAAAGATGAATAATAAGATGAAGAAGAAGACGAAAGCATATGAACAATGAAACTTTCGTATGATGATTAAATTTTATCTCCTTTATAATGATTTACTTATGATCTTATTGATCTTATATTCATATGCCTCACTACAGGATTTCCTTATTCATTTTGTGATCATGTCGACTTTCTGTAGGATCCCAAATGGCACTAAGAAGGGAGGGGGGGGGGGGGTGAATTGGTGTTCAACCGAAAATATTAAGTTTATGAAAATTGTCACGGAAGCTTAAAATTGATTATTAAAACCTTTGCAATTCAAATCATAAACATAATGTGAGAGGGAGAGAGAGAGAGAAAATCAAACACAAATAAACATGGTAGTTGTTAACGAGGTTCGGACACACCTTGACCTACGTCCCCGCTCCGACTTCTCGACCTCGAGACCGTCGGACATTCCACTAGAATCTCTTGCTTTGTTCCAAATGGGGCAAGGAAGAAAAATCCCTTTACACCACCGTCTTTTCACCGCTTCGAGAGATAAGACACACCTCTCCTCTAATGAAGCTTAATATTTTCTCTCGCTTAAGAGTTAAGATTTTGAACATCTCTTACACAGGAGCTCTCTCAGTATTTTTCTAAATAAAATATTTCTCTCTTTTACAAGGCTAAGCTCACAAGGGAATAAGAGAGAAAGAAGAGAAAACTAAAAATGAAAACTTTAAGAAGAATGTCTTCTTTTGATAATTTGAAGTTTTTCTTCAAGGTTTGGATGAGTGGGCTTCCTTCTAGCTTTGACACTCTTTTTATAGACTTCTACAAGTGAGAAAGTCATCCAAAAATCATTTCATAATTTTCTCCTTAAAATTTGACCATTACTGTTCATTTCACTTGGAGATCGGTCGACCGCACATATGGACTGGTCGATCGGTACACTTTCTTCTATGAAAAATGTGACCGTTGGCAAATTTTGCACTGTCCGGTCGACTTGTGTTTTGGATCGATCGACCGGTACCTCGATCGGTATAGTTTCGACATTCTGCTAGTTGAAATTGGGCATTTTCTGCACTGACCGGTCGACATGTATTCCGGATCGGTCGACCTATATTCCTGACTGGTCGACCTGTGTTCCAGCCTGCAGTTTGACCACCCTGCACTATTTTAACCATAACGTTTTGCATAGTTATCCAAATAAGATTATTTTTTATTCTATGGAAAGCTAACATAATTCTCTACAACTTTGATATTTGTGATTTATCCAAAATCTAATAGGATCATGGTTAATTATTTAATCAAAGTGTAGTGCATAAAGCTATTCCTTTTTCTTTGAACATTTTCAACATTTTAACTTTAATCTTTTGAGGTTTGTATCATCAAAATATAATTTTGTATATTATTAAAATTTAGATCCAATAATCTCCCCTTTTTTATGAAAATAAACTGAGAAATATGAAAAATGTATAAGTTGCGAAAAAAATGTAAAATAAGTTGTAAAATCAATTTTACTCCTTCTAACACTTAACTTTCATATAAAGTGATATTCAGATCATATTTCTCCTATATTTCTCTCCTTTTTGTTTTATCAAAAAAAATAATTTGTATATAAAGAAATAACTCCTCCTAAATTTATGACTATTTATAATGACGAAATGAAAATAATTGATGAAGGAAAAAAAATTAAAATATGACATAAAACTTTGATACAGTAATGATATCCATGATATGTCAAAATAAAGTTTAGTATGCTCCCCTATCACTATTACCAATTTTATATGTTCTCTCTTTTCAAAAAATAGTAATTTTGAATTTTTAAGTGAAGTCAAAGATAGATGATACTTTTACCATAATCTTTGTGCTTTTACATTTTCAATTCCTCCTTTGCTTTACATGTGAGGCACACTTGAAAAACAATCATTTAAATTTTGGTACCCAAACTTCTTTGGGTCCAATTTTGTTAGTCAAAGTTCCTTTTGGAACCCAAATCATAGCATGTTGTGTTGATTTTATTATTTTACATTTATATCCATAATGAAACTCCGCCTATATTTTATAGCCGGTCCCAAGTCCGGATAAATCCTGTCGAATCTTATGAACATGGATCAACGAATATATTGTGTTAATACTAGGTCATTACCCATAAGTAACGCGCTGTACAGCTCGGGTACAGTGATAAGAGAGCAAGAGCCGCTGCATCCTCGCCTGAATGCAATGTTAAATGAGCAAGGGCTACCGCACTCTAATGGACGGAGGCGGTTAAAGAAGCTAGTTCATGAGACTAAGGTTAGATTAGGTTCTTGGAACATTGGGACGTTGAATGAGAAGCGCCTCGAGGTGGCACAAGTAATGGACCAGCGTAAGATTAATATCTTATGCTTGCAAGAAACTAGATGGGTAGGAGAGGGAAGTAAAGAGATTATGTTAAATGGTTCCAAACTTTGGTACACAGGTAAGGTAAATGGAAGGAATGATGTTGGTATTATCGCGGATGCAGAATGGAGGAAGAATGTTGTGGAAGTTAAAAGGATTGATGATCGAATCATATCCATGAAAGTAATTATTGAAAAGGAGATTATGAACATTATTAGTGCATATGCACCCCAAGTAGGAGCAGAATCACATCTCAAGGAGAAGTTTTGGACAGATATGGAGGGTTTGATTGAAAGTATACCATCAACCGAGAAAGTTTATTTTGGGGGAGACTTTAATGGACATGTTGGTAAAAAGGCAGGACCACATGCAAGAGTTTATGGTGGTTTTGATTTTGGGGAGTTGAAAGAAGAATGATAAACTATTATTGATTTTTCTTTAGCATACGACCTTAAGATTATCAACACTTGCTTTAGGAAGAGAGAGGAACATTTAATCACATACAAAAGTGGAACTCATAGGTCTCAAATCGATTTTTTCTTGACAAGAAATACTGATAAAAGACGTTGTACTATTTGCAAAGTAATTTCTGGGCATGGGGTGACTACACAACATAGATTGTTAGTTCTTGATATGCAAATGAAATGTATAAAACCAAAATCTCGAATAGTTTTTGATCGAAAGATCAAGTGGTGGCAGTTAAAGGGGGAGAAGCGAGAGACTTTTAGAAGTAAGTTATTAGAGGAAAGTGTGTGAGAGTTAGAAGGAGATGCTAGTATCATGTGGGAGAATGTGACAAAAAAGGTTGAAATGGTTGCTAAAGCCATTTTAGGAGAATCAAAAGGTTTTGGACCATGAGATAAGGAAACTTGGTGGTGGAATGAGGAGGTCCAAGAAAATGTGCGTAATAAGAAGAATTATTTCAAGGCGATACACTTGGACAATAGTTCTGACAATTGAGAAAAATATCGTTTGGCGAAAAGGGAGGCTAAGAAGGCAGTTAGTGATGCTCGTGCTAAAGCATATGAGGGGTTTTATAAGGAGTTAGGGACAAAAGCTGGTGAACAAAGGATTTATAAGATTGCAAGGAATAAAGAGAAGGAGTCAAGAGATTTGGATCAAGTAAGATGCATAAAAAATGAAGTTGGCAAGGTTTTAGTTACTGAATGAGATATTAAGAACAGATGGGAAGAGTATTTCTATAAGCTATTTAATGATGGATATTAAGGTTCCTATTATGATTTGGAGGACTTGACAGTTAGCGAATGTGAGCTTAATATGTCATTTTATCGTAGAATTAGAGTCTCGGAGGTTAGCGAAGCTCTTAAGAAAATGGAGAATGGTAAAGTCGTTGAACCGGATGGTATACCGATTGAAGTTTGGAAATGTTTAGAAGAAAAATGTGTGTTGTGGTTATGTAAACTATTTATTGAGATTTTACGGTCGAAAAAGATGCCTGATGATTGGAGATTAAGTACATTAGTTCCTATTTATAAAAATAAAGGGGATATTCAGAATTGTGCAAATTATAGAGAGATTAAACTTATGAGTCACACAATGAAATTATGGAAAAAAAGTGATTGAGCATAGATTGAGAATGAAGACTAGTATTTCTGAGAGATAATTTGGGTTCATGCCAGGAAGATCCACTACAAAGGCGATTTATTTACTAAGGGGGATGATGGAGAAGTATCGAAGTAGGAGAAAAGACTTACATATGACTTTCATTGACTTAGAGAAGGCGTATGATCGGGTACCAAGGGATGTACTTTGGAAAGTCTTGCAAAAGAAGAGGGTGAGTGTTGCCTACATTAAGGTAATACAAGATATGTACGATGGGGCATTGACTAGGGTTAGGACGCCCGGAGGTGAGACAAATGAATTTCCTATAGGAATTGGCCTATATCAAGGATCATCTTTAAGCCCGTATCTATTTAACTTAGTTATCGATGGTATAACCGAGAGTATCACAGAGGAGGTACCTAAGTGCATGCTCTTTGCGGATGATATAGTACTTTTAGCGGATTCAAGAGAAGAGATTAATACAAAATTGGAAATATGGAAAAATACGTTGGAGTCAAAGGGTTTTCGTTTAAGTAGGAATAAAACAGAATATATGCATAGCAATTTCACAAATAAATAACTTAAAGACGATTTGAAAGTTAGGCTAGGGGAGGATATAATTTCTCAAGTGACAAAGTTTAAATATTTAGGATCAATTGTAAGACAAGATGGTGAGATTGATGACGATGTTAATCATAGAATTCAAGCTGGTTGGTGTAAGTGGAGGAAAGCCACTGGAGTTCTTTGTGATAGAAAAGTACCCAATAAAGTTAAAGGAAATTTCTATCGTACTGCTATAAGACCAGCAGTGTTATATGGTAGTGAATGTTTGGTTATGAAGGGACAACATGAACGTAAAGTGGGGGTAGCCAAAATGAGGATGTTGAGACGGATGTGTGGTCATACAAGATTAGATAAGATTAGGAATGACCATATACGTGAACGAGTCGGAGTGGCTCCTATTAGTGAGAAAATGGTAGAGAATCGTTTGAGATGATTTGGTCATGTTCAGAGAAGACCATTAGATGCGACAATAAGAAGAGTAGATCAAATAATCTGGAGTCTGATTAAAAGAGGGAGAGGGAGGCCAAGGCGGACACTTGGCGAACTAATAGAGCAAGATCTATTTGTGAATAATATACCGAAAGGTTTGGTTACTAATAGAGCGGAATGACGTCGTATGATCCATGTAGCCGACCCCACCTAGTGGGATAAGGCTTTGTTGTTGTTGTTGTTGTTATTGTATTGATATCCATAATGACCATAAAAACCACATGTAAAACATTTGAATTGTGATTTTCTATTAAAGGGATGATTGTATTTCCAATAAAAGTTTTCATTTTCAAAGTATTTTCTAAGATTATTTTTCCTCACATGAGAAGTAGTCTTATTTTGTGGATTTTTCAAAAGATTATTTTCCTTCTTTACTTTTTTTAAAACACATGCTAGTTTTACAATTTCATAAGCGTGTGTAATTTTCAAAGTATCAATTTCATTTCTTAGTTTTTCATTTTCTATAAGACATGTATTCTTTTCTTCTTTTAATTTTTCAATTCATGTATTAATATTTCATTTTTCGCTTTAATTGAGAAATATCTTTTTATAAGGGAGGAGAGTTCTTTATTCACATTTAAAGAAATATTTTCTTCGAAAGAGTTCGATGAGTCATAATTTGAATTTGAAGAATTAGAAATTACCTTATTGTCGTGTGCCATTAAGCATATGTATGCTTTGTCACTAAAAGAGCTTGACGAATCACTTGTTTCACTAGACTCTTGACATTTTTTCTTTTTACCTTTCTGAGAAGTCTTTTCTTTGTGGTTTTTGTATGATCTTCGGATAGGCTTCTCATTTTTCTCTTTTTTTTTCATCAACTTGAGATACTTATCTAATTTTTTTGTGTAGCGGGTGAATCTCCTTTCGTCCACTTCTTCTTCACTTAAGTCTTCTTTTTTTGAATTTGCTTTTAGTACCAATGTTTTCTTCTTGGGAACTTTTTCTTCTTGATCTTCTTAGATTGAGATCTCATAAGTTAGAATTGAACCAATTAGATCATCAAAATCCCATTCGTTTAAATATTTTTCTTCGATCACGATCTTCTTCGTATGCCATTTGGAGGAGAGAGACATGAGAATCTTTTTCACTTTTTGGAGGTTAGTTTTTGGCTCGTCCAATGAGGCTAAGTCATTCAAAGTATCATTAAACTGAGCTACCATATCATATATGGATTCATTATTATGCATTTTGAAAGAATCATATTGATAATTTAAAATATTCAATCCAGATTCTTTAACTTTGTCGGTTCCTTCATAAGTAGTGATGAGCTTTTCCCAAATCTCAGTTGCAGTTTCATAACTTGAAATCCGATTAAACTCTGTTGAAAGCACAATAAAAAATATATTTTACTTTCCAATTAAGTTTCAAAAAAATCTTTTATTTTTCTTCAGAATTTGTAGGTAACTTTTCATGAACATAATGACATTTTTCAACTATGTCTCATATGTCGATATTAATAGAACAAATATATGTTTGAATTCTAATTTTTCAATATACAAAATTTGATGCATTTAAAAGGGGAGGACGACTAATTGATTGCCCTTCAGCAAAAGCCATGGCTCTTAAAGATTGGTAAATCTTAAAACAAGACGATCAAATCTTAAAATGATTAGACTTAAAAATGATTAGATCTTAAAATAAGAGCAACCCGTTCTGATACCAATTGTAGGATCCCAAAGGGCACAAAGATGGGGGAGGATTGAATTGGTGTTCAATCGAAAATATCAATTTTACAAAAATCATCGCGAAAGCTTAAAATCGATTCTTAAAACTTTTGCAATTCAAATCATAAACATAATGTGAGAGGGAGAGAGAGAAAATCAAACACAAATAAATATGGTGGTTTTTGACGAGGTTCGACCACACCATGGCCTACGTCCCCACTCCGACTTTTCGACTTTGAGATCGTAAGAGATTCCATTAGAATATCTTCCTTTGTTCCAAATGGAGCAAGGAAGAAAAAGTCCTTTACACCACCACGTTTTCTCCGCTTTGAGAGGTAAGACACACCTCCCCTCTAATGATGCTTAATCTTTTCTTTCGCTCAAGAGTTAAGATTTTGAACCTCCTTTACACACTAGCTCTCTTAGTATTTTTCTAATTAAAATGTTTCTCTTTTTTATAAGGCTAAGCTCACAAGAGAATAATAGAGAAAGAAGAGAAAATTAAAAATGAAAACTTTAAGAAGAATATCTTCTTTTGATAGCTTGAAATTTTCTTCAAGGCTTGGATAAGTGCACTTCCTTATGCTTTGGCACTCTTTTTATAGACTTCTGCAAGTTCAAAATCATTTCACAATTTTCTCTAAATTTGACCGTTACTGTTCATTTGACTCGGAGGTTGGTCGATCGCACATATAGACTGGTCGACCAGTACACTTTCTTTTATGAAAAATGTGACCGTCGACGAATTTTGTACTGTCCGATCGACCTGTGTTTTGGACTAATCGACCGATACCTCGACTGGTACAGTCTAGACATTCTGCTGATTGAAATTGGACATTTTCTGCACTGATCGGTCGACCTGTATTTCGGACTGGTCGACCTATTTTCCAGCTAGTAGCTCGACCGCCCTACACTATTTTAAGCATAACTTTTTGCATAGTTATCCAAATGAGATTATTTTTTATTCTATGGAAAATAGAATTATCTACAGCTTTGATATTTGTGATTAATCCAAAATCTAATAGGATCATAGTTAATTATTTAATCAAGAATCTTAGTTAATCCAAAATCTAATAGGATCAAAGTTATCCCTTTTTCTTTAAACCTTTTTAGCATTTTAACTTTAATCGTTCAAGGTTGGTATCATCAAAATATAATTTTGTATATCATTAAAACTTAGATCCAACATTTTCTTCTTATGTATAATGATGATATCTTTGTGATCCATTGTTTTTACCTTACTTCCATAGTGAGTTGCAAAACTCATAGTGAGGGTTCTCCCTTGCATAACCAGATCAGGATGGTGACCAATTGAGCTCGTTGGTGACTGCACATAGGTATCTTAAGTCCTTTAAATTTATGTTATAGCTTTCTCTTTCAGCGTATTAGATTGAAGTATTAGCTCTTAGATTCATATGATGTTATTTATTTGTCTTTCCTTACATTACGATGTTATATCTTTTTAGCATTAACATGATTAGTTTTTTGCTTTTATATGATGTTGAGTTGACAAGTATGAATTAACGTCCTCAAAACATATTTCGTCACGTGATGAAATGTGATTTGAGAACGTTACACTGTAACCAGGGAAAAAAATTTACCAGGACCTCCGTTTTTTTTCTCTCCCCCTGTGTCTTTTCGACTTCTCCCTACAACCCCATGTCTTCTCTCTGCGCCCCTTTTGATTCGAGCAGTGTTTTCATTTTCGATGAACAAATGGATGCCAATCTTCATCTTGTGGATGCCTATCCTCATCTATGTGCCCCGTGTCTTCTCTAAAATTTATTTTTATTCTTCTTTCGCTTTGATATTTTGGGGATTTTCTCTATTTAGGGTTCTTATTTTGCAGAAGATATAGGAATTCTTCTATGTAATGTTTTATAAGAAATGAACGTTCATGATATCTCCCTAAAAATATGGATCTTCTAAGCACACATGAACAGATGTATTGTTGGCCACGCCCATTATGGGCAGCAATATGGCAGCCACACCTTGACATGGTGGCCATTCCAAGGCATGGTTGCCATGCAAGGCATGGCTGCCATGCCATGGCATGAGGGCCATGCCCCTTGCTTGACCATCCAGCTCCACTCTATAAAATGGGCAGCACTCTTGCTGCCCCTTGTGCAATGGTGAACACATTCATAATGTGCTAGATAGAGTGAGAATGGTGGTGTGTGAGTAGAGTGTTTTGCGTGTGGAAAAAGAAGACTTGTGTGATCACTTTCTCCACTTAGTGACACTTTTTTGCTCTCTTCTTTTTCGTTCCCTTGCATTTGAGTCGTGGCATTGTATTCCATTTCCACGTGATTTGATTTCCGACCACGCGTACGAGTGCAACACGCAATCCATTCGTGGAGAAGTCGCATGGACGATTCGCTTCCGCAATCGAGGCACTTCGTGAATCTCCATATTATTTTGTTCTACAATTGGTATCAGAGCCATGTCAGCTAGTTCCGAAATTTTTTTAAAAAATTCATTTAAAAAAAGGGGAAGAAAACCTCTCTGCTGCAAAAAAAAAAGAAGGCAGAAGAATGGCCTCGCACGTGGCCTGCTGGACGTGCATTGGCGCGTGGCCTAGTAGCGCGCAGGCACGCGCGGGCTCGCGGACCAGCAGCACACTCAGGCACGCGATCAGCGGTGAAGCGCGGGGGCACGGCCTGACAGCGCACGCAAACGTACGGCCCAGCGGAGGAGAGCGCGCTCGCAGCCCACACAGCGCGATCGGGCTCACGGCCTGGACGCGCGTGGCCTAGTGGTGTGCGCAGGTTAGTGGCCCAACGGCCAAGTGCGGGCTTGCGGCCCAGCGCTGCGGGCGGGCTAGCGACCCAGCAGCATGCGCACGAGCACGCGGGGCACGCAGGTCCCTGCGCATGCGGGGCGCGCGTGCTCGAGAAGGATATTTTTTCCCATTTTTTCTAATTCTGAAAAGTCAGAAAACATCATAAATTGCTAGAAAATTATGGAAGTAACAAAAAAATGTGAAATTTTTTCTAAAGTTTTCTTTCATTTTATGAAATATTATAGAAATTTTAATTTCATTTTATTGCTTTGCAACAATTTATGCAATTAAATTACTTCTTTGGAAATTGATAGAAAATTATGGAAAATAGGGATAAAAGTGAAAATCTTTTTCCAGATGTTTTCTATCAGAATATAAATGCATATGTAAGTTTAACTGCATTTACAGTTTAGTTCTACTCAATGCAATTAATCTCATGTGAAATTGAACATATGCATGAAAGAAAATTAATTACATAAATTTTGAATATGTAATTAATTGTATATATTTTTCGAGAGGCATGCGTGTTTTGTGTATGATTTACATAGTTTTTTTCCTTCATGGAAAATACAAAAGAAAACACGTCATGTGTATTCTGTGAGAAAAATTGATAATTAGTTGATTTTCTCTATCATGTTTTCTCATAATAGATAATCATGTTTCATTAAAGTTAGAGAAATAATTTTATGTTAATTTTCTCTAAACCATTTAGACATAGAAAATGAAACATGAAGTAATTAGTATGTCTAATTACTTGAGAAAACATAAGACATAATATTTTTGAATTATTCGTTGATCCAAAATTTGGAAATGATTTGTCACATTATTAATTTAATAAATGGTAATTATCCTAAGGATAGTGGGAGATGAGTGGAAGCGTAGCAACCTCTCAATGTCATTATCCTTGGATTGTGTCATTTTATTATTTTGAATGTTTGTGACAAATTAAGACATGCATAACGTAATTCCTCCTCTTCTCTTAATGAACCTAGATTATTGGTCATGGCATCAAAGTCCATAATTGCTGACCTAAACAAAGGGGATAAATTGAACGGTGAAAATTATGATATTTGGCATCGAAAATTTTAATATCTCTTAAAGGAACAAGATGTTCTAGAGACCAACAAACATGTCATGACACAGCCGGCACCTGTTAATACTACCCAACATAGAAGGGATGTTGAGACATTCGAGGCTTGGTCCAAGAAGAGTCGTATTGCTCGCATTTTATTGCTGAGTACAATGGAAGACTCTCTCATGTGCGAATTTGAGATTTACCAAACAACATTTGAAATGTGGACAGCTATCCAGAACAAGTTCGGTATTACATCAACTTCCAAGTTGATGATGTTGACCATCAAATTTGATTCCTATAGGATGCAGCCTAATCACACCATGAGGCAGCACCTAAGGGAAATGATGAACATAATACACGAACTCAAGAATGTCGAACATGTGCTCACTGATGAGCAACAGGTGCAAGCAGTTATTCGCTCTCTTTCCAGATCTTGGGAACACATGCGCGTCAACCTGATGCATAATGATAACATCAAGAATTTTGATGATGTGGCCCGTCAACTAGAAATGGAAGATGAGATACTGGAATCTCAGAAATCCTCCAGTCAAGCATTAGTTGCTGAAATAGGTGGACGAAAACATGGCACAGGTTCCACAAGCAAGAGGTCGCGTAAGTCACACCCCAGCCAGAGGAGCGGATATAGTGGACAACAGAAGGTCCAACGCCAACAGCGCAAAAGGAAGAAGCATGGTGGCAAAATGGATAAAAGCAAAGTGAAATGCTACAATTGTGATAGTCGTGGTCACTTCGCTTGTGAGTGCATTGAGCCAAAGAAACTTTGTCCTGACCATATTTCCTTTGCGTATGTTTCTAGTTGTGTTCTGGTTGCTGAATGCAAAGTGAAATGCTACAATTGTGATAGTCGTGGTCACTTCGCTTGTGAGTGCATTGAGCCAAAGAAACTTTGTCCTGACCATATTTCCTTTGCGTATGTTTCTAGTTGTGTTCTGGTTGCTGAAACTCATCCTTCCGGAGCAACGGACCACGTAGCCAAGGAACGTGAGACTTTTGTCGAGTTTCGTCGATTCAGTGCGGGCTCTAAGTACATCTACATAGGAGACAATAAAAGAGTAGAAGTCAAAGGGATAGGAAGTTGCAAGTTAGAACTTAGCAATGGAAAACCCTTTACCTCTACGATGTTTTATATGCCCCTGATTTTCGACGAAACTTAATATCTGTATCCACTCGATGCATATGGATATGTAATGACTTTTGGCTCTAAACATTTGAACGTCTCAATGTATGGTGTTCCTATATACAATGACTTTCTTGAAAATGGTTTCTATGTTCTTAATACTGCATGTGTTGCTAGTAGTTATTCATTTATGTCATCGTTGATGTGAATGAAAGTGCCAAGACTTGGCATGCCAGGCTAGGACATATAGGACAAGATCAAATGAATAGACTAATTACAGAAGGGCTCATAAACTCCCTCGCTAAAGTCGATCTGCCAACTTGTGAAAAATGTCTAGCTGGCAAGCAAACAAGAAAACCATTTGGAAAAGGAAAACATGTTGATTTTTCATTGCAATTAATCCACTCGGACGTATGTGGTCCGATGACTGTCCAAGCAAGACACGATTTCTTATACTTCATCACATTTATTGATGATTATTCACGCTATGGGGTCGTATACTTGATGTCTCATAAGTCCGAGGCTATAGATTGCTTTGTGCGATTTATGAATATGGCTCAGAATCAATTAGATCGCAATATTAAGTCCTTACGAACCGACCATGGTCGTGAGTATCTTTCAGATTTATTCAAGAAATGGTTCGGTCTATGATGGCACAAGCAAACCTACCAATTTCATATTGGGGAGATGCATTGCTTACAGTTGCCTACATACTAAACCGCGTATTATCAAAGTCTGTTTCTTCCACTCCCTACAAACTTTGGACAGGTTGTAAGCCTAACCTAAGTTATTTGCGTCCATGAGGATGTACCGACTATGTCCTTGACAACTCTCATAAGTATGAAAAGTTGGGCCCTAGAGGCAAGAAGTGTATCTTCATCAAGTATCTTGAAACTTCTAAAGGCTATGTGTTCATAGGAGAAAGGGATGATGGAACTATTACATAAATTGAGAGTAGAGATGTGACATTTATAGATGAAGAATTTCCAAAGCAAGGTGAGATTGATAAAACACTTCACTTAGAAGAAGTCGGGAATCTCGGAATGGCGACATCTGCGAATCACAATGTAGAAGAGTTTGTCCTTTCATCACACCCTGATCCGAGTGGGAGCATTTCGTCGCCAAACGAGAATTCAGAGTGCTCACTTCGAAGGACTACTAGAAAGAGCATCCCACGCTGACGATTTGACATCGATGAAATTCATGAAGCTCATATAGTAGGTCCTGAAGAAGAGCTTGAGCCTAATTCAATCAATGAAACTCTCTCATTTTGTCATAAAGAAAAGTGGATTAAGGCAATGGAAGAAATTCTACCGTCTATGAATGCAAATAAAGTTTGGGATTTGGTTGATCTTCCGCCTAGCCATAGAGCAATTGGGAACAAGTGTGTTCTTAAAATAAAATGAGGCGGTGATGGATCCATTGAGAGGAACAAAGCTCGCTTAGTGGCAAAAGACTTCACCCAAGAGGAGGGTGTTGATTATGAAGAAACCTTTTGCTCTAGTTGTAAGGTTTTCTTCTATTCGCCTTATCCTAGCAATTGTCGCACATATGGACTTAAAATTACATCAGATGGATGTAAAGATTGCATTTCTCAATGGAGAACTAGATGAAGAAATTTACATGAAGCAACCTGAAGACTTCATAGTAAAATGAGAAGAGCACAAAGTTTGCAGGCTGCGTCGGTCCATTTATGGACTTAAACAATCATGTATATTAAATTTCATCATGTATTATCATTACTAACAAAACAAACGAGTATCAATTTCTATCTCCACCATTGTGAGAAGAAACTATTTTTTGGAAGTGGTCTGATCATTACCGAGAGGTAGGGCTGAGCACGGTCTGAGTCGACCCGGATCGCACAGACCCGAAAAACCAAGAAAATAACCCGGCCCGGATCTAATTCGGGTCGGGACCGGGTCCAAATAATGGAAAACCCGTCGGGTATCGGGGACCTGGCCCGGGTTATTAGTATATAAACCCATCTCACGTTCAATATTTCATTTCACACCGTCTTTTTCTCTCTCCCATCTCTCTTCATCTCTCACCCTCTCCGACTCTCCCTCTCTCTCAGTCTCCCACGACGGCGACGACTCCGACCACCCTCCTCTCTCCTGGCTCCCTTTCTCTCTCCTGAGATCCGGCACGTGGCGGCCAGATCGGCCGCCAGGCATCGCGATCCGGCGCCTGGCGGCTGATCCGGCCGCCATGTACCAGATCCCGACCCCTGGCGGCCGATCCGGCCGCCATGTATCGGATCCCGGCCCTTGCCGGCCGATCCGACCGCCATGTGCCGGATCCCGGCGCCTGGTGGCCGGATCGGCCGTCATGCGCTAGATCTGGCCATTGGCAGGCGATCCGGCCGCTAGGCGCCACGATCTGGCACCTGGCGGCTGGATCGGCCGTTAGGCGCCACAATTCATTACTGACGGTCGGATCGGTCGTCAGGCGTTGAATCTGGCCATGCCAATCGGGCTGTCAAGCCCTCCCTCTCGTCCCCTCGGTCCCAAAGCGATTCCCGACACCGACTGACTATTCCCGACCGCAAAACCCGACCAATTCTCGGATTGTCGAGTCTGACCCAGTATCGAACCCGACTGGGTTCGGGTCCAGTACCGGGTCAAAAAATTATGGACCCGACGTAATTCGGGTCGGGACCGGGTCCACGTAGACTCGAACCCGGTCACAGTTTTGCTCAGGCCTACCGAGAGGGCATTACTACTTCTAAATGGACTATCCATTTGTTTCATTATTGCAAATGTATCAGATGTGCTAGAATTTTTAATAACTCAGTGCATCTATTGCAGCAGACCATCCTACTAATTTAATATATAGTTGATTACCAAATACAATTAATAATGTATATAATTTTTTACAAGAATCAAGTTTCAAATTATTTTTTATCATATATTTTTATGAAAGGAAAAATGGCAATGGTCGCTCCATCCAAACACCATATTGAATATCATCCATGGAAAAATAATAGGTAAAGGAATCAACATTTGAAAAGTGAATTCCTGCCGAAATTTAAAACCTCTGTTTTCTTTTCAACTACTCCCAAACGGGCCTAAGCGAAAATTTTCAGTGTTTAATCCTCAACAGTAATGGCTGAGATGTGCGCTACGAGTTAAAAATCCCTCCCACCTTCCCCCCTACCTATCTAATCTACCATCCTTTAATTACATGTCTATGTTTACTTACAAACCAGTGGGCAAAATATATACAGATTCACGCGATTCGAACAACTAACCCACAAGTGAACAATCGAAAATGCCACCTAATCGTGTATCAGGGTATAAGCCTCTGTACCAAGGAAATACTTACTATACGACGTCGTCATTAGTGGAAGGAATTGAACTAGAGTAAACTAGCGAGATACCAAGAGTGGAAGGAATTGAGAGCTTCGACGGAGGGGGGAAGGGCATCGGTAGGTAGGTGTTGGGACAATGAGACTAGACGTGGTGGTGCTGCACGTATGAGGTAATAATAAGATTAGGGGCGTGGTAGGACGGGGAGGCCGGATGGGGAGAGGGTGTGGCGGAAGTGGCAACGGTGGCCGTAAGGGCATGGCTCGCCGGCGAGGACCATACGGCAGACCTCGGTCTTGTAGCGCGGGTGACGGATGACGGGGCGCAGCTCAGCAATGCCGTGCGCGAACTGGCAATGCTCGCCGTATGGGCACTCTCCCTTCTCCTCCCACTTGTTGCACAGCTCCGTCTTGAACATGCCTTGGCTGTACACCTCCACCTCCAGCGCTCCGTCGGCGTCCACCTTCTCCTTCCCGACGCCCAAGTCTCCTCTGTCTCCTCCTCCCGCTTCTCCTACTATTTTCTTGTTCTTCGACCCTCCTCCCGCGCCTTCCTCCTCCTCCAGCTGCTGCTGCTGGATTTCAGTTAAACAATAATCCGAACAAACGTTATATATGTCACATTAACATATCAGCAAACAGTATAACCACGCAAGACGAATAGCAACCACTACGAATAATTTTCATAACGTCAGCACACAAGATCAGAGAACTACAACTACAACAACTACAAATATGTGATTTAAGATCTAAAATGCATGCTGCTACATCCTTGAAGTTAATAAAAAGAGAATCATCTACCGGATTTCAGCTTACCTACAAAAAAAATGAGAAAAAAAACTATCTGCCACTTTACTAATAAAATAGCTCAAGAAAAATGAGAAGTATTGGACATAATACACAATATTTAAGAGTAGATAACAGTAGAATATTGAATGTGAGCCCTCTGATCTTATCCAAAGTTAAGTATATGCAAAATTTATAATACGCTTATTAAATTTCAAGGCCGCATACTAGTGAGGTAGCGTTTTATTGACTTAGGTTGATCCGATTGATTCTCTTTGGAGGGTCAAGATTTGAAGATACAATTCATCTTATTTGGATTTGAACAGTAATTCTTGCAAGAGACGGTAACAAAAAGAGCAAAACTCACCGCACCGATCGTGGCTTGATTGGGAGGGCTTAAGACGCGGAGACGGCGGGCATTGCAGTTCGCCAGAGAACCGGCGGTCGCGGGTGAATTTAGCTTTAGGTATCCGCTGGATCGAATGGAGATGCTCTTGGGAAGCGCAACCCTGTTCTGCGCCGAGGACGCAGCCGCCGGCCCCTGCTGGCGTCCGAAGGCACTGCCGCTACTCCCTCCGGCGCCCTCCCGGTTGTACGCAAGAACGCTCGTGGGGCTTTTGTCATCGGGCACATAATCAGAGACGACGCCAAGGCGGCGGAGCTCTTCCGTCAGCGCGGTGTAAGTTGAGGGGATGCCGCCTCCTTGGGTTGCCCCCAGCTTAGCGGTGGCGTCGAGGAGGGCGAGGCGTTTGACGAGCTCGGCGTTGGCAATGCGGAGGTTGGCATTCTCGAGGCGGAGAGCTTCAGCTTCTTCGGTGGCGTCTTGGAGGTGAATGAGGCAGAGGTCGTAGCGTTCGGCGATCTCCTGAAAATGGAGGGTGAGGCGGGCCAGGTATAGCCTCTCTTCAATAGCAGCAGCTGCGTCGTCCGCCACGAGGTCGTCGTCAATGGAGACGGAAGAAGGGGTGAGAGAGAAGGATCGGCCTCTGGAGTTAGGTAGCGACTGCGGCTGCCGAGCAGATGAGAATGATATGAGCGGCGAAGATTCCTGGCGGTCGTCATCGAAACCACCCCCAAAACCAGCACAATGGGAAGAATCCGGTTGCATTGTATCTTCTCACCCTATCACAAACAAGAAAAAAAAAAGGCCTCAAAACCGATCAAAAACCCACAGAACAATTAAGCTAAAAGAAAAAGGTAATCTCCACTTATCTTCTCCGTCTCGTAAAAGCACCACCACTTAGAAAATTCTCCAAAAAGAATCACGGAGGTAAACACACAAATATTATCAAAGCAAACCATTCAAAAGATCCTTGAATATTCGAGACTGGATCGAATCTGAGCCAAAAACTAACTACCATCAAAGTGAATGCAAAGAGAAAAGAAGAGGAAAAAGAACCGATGGCTGCCGCTCTTCCAATCCCCAAGTAATCACCAATGGAATTTGAAGAAACGAGATCATCGCGGCGATGCATAGATAGAACGAAGACCATCTCGGTGAAAACAAGTTCCCGATTGCATCGTAAAGCAAGAATCAGAACATCGAACAAAACCAGCAACTATACGCTTAGACAGCTATCAAAGAATCATAGGCATTACATCATCGAAGAATCGAATGGGGACGTAGTAAGAAAAACTATACGATGGAATAACTCACCTCCTCTTTGGAGCGGCCAAACGGAGGGAGAAGGGCGACGGATGTGTAGGAGGAAGAGGAGGAGCTCGAGGGTGGAAGAGTGACGGGGGTATTTATAGCGAGAGGGCCTTTGGTCTCCAAGCAGGGGACCGGCGTCGTCCCGCGCCATACCGTTTCCACCGGAAATAAACGGCGGTCCGTTTCCCTTTTCGGACGGATCAATGAGCTGTCTGACGGAAATGATGACGATTAAAGCAAAAAATTGGAATAGAAAAATGATATTTTGGCAAAAATATAATCATTGCGATATTTTATTTTTTACCATACCGGGGGAAGAGAGAGACGGAGTTAGACGGCGTGGTAATGGGAAAATGCCACGACACAGCATGTCATTTCACCATTTCCTATAAACTTGCAGCCATGGAATTAGCAAGTGGCAATGCATGATTTCCTTGAGCTAGAAAAAAATTATAAAATTATGATTTCCATGGAATTATGTTTGTTTACATGAAGACTCGAGTAAATTATAATTCTGTATGGCGTATGACAAGTCTTACCAAGCTAAGGAAAGGGGATATACACGATTTAATAGTTTGATTTAATTTGGTTCTTATTATTGCATAATAAGCTGCGATCATTAACCTGTAAGAGAATTTGTAGCTGAACCTGCAATGTACTTTCTGTCACAATGAGAAGTGGATGAAAAATGCAGCGTGGTAGTCAGAAAGTATGCAGTACTGCCGGATTATCAGAAAGGTAAATACTCAGACATCCTCTGATTGGTTCTGGACTGCCACGTGGGATGGGAATCAACAATCTAAGCAGTTTGTGTTAGGCACATGAGAATTTTATATCTCGTTTCTATGTTAAAAATACTGTCATGCGACTTTGGAAAATAAAAAAGGAAATATCCAAACATCATTGGTAAATTGATAATCAGATATGAGTGGCCATTAACAAGGATACAATGGGGGTCAGATCATGAAGGTTTTTGCCTAGTCCACTGAGAAGTTTTCAGTTGAGTTGGAGAAGAGCTCATGATGATGTTTGCTTTGCTTGGAAGTGTCTGACCCACTCAAGCATCTACACTCCCAATATGTGTTTCCACTGCCAAGCTTTAGTTACAAAGAAGCCATGATGATTGCTTCCTTATCAAAGCTTTAACAAACTTAGGGCCATCCAAAGCTGTTCGCAATCTTATTTCCTTCAAACCATAGCAAACCCAGAGGAAATTCAGCAAGAGTTAGAATCTCGGGGCCCAACATGATTACTTACAACTTATGCTTTAAGTAATTCAAGACGGATACGAACATGTGTTTACAAATCCTCATCTGTGTTTGATTATGAGAACTTCCACTAACAAAGGGGAAAAGGGATGGTTCAGAAAATTCATCATCTACATGGATCACAAAACACACTCATCTTACCACTCTACATTTCAGAAAAGATATACAACCTGTTACATGCTACAGACAATTTGAGTTACAAAAGGTTCTGATCTGTTTCTGCAAAAGACAGTCACACCGATGATGAGAAATATATAAGACTGCAGTTTGTCTGATGAATGACCCAGAAGCTATATATTTAACAAATTAAACGCACTCAAGTTTACAGTATCTTATTAAAACACTTCAGTTTCTAGTCATAGTTGAATATAAGTATATACTAAACTGGCAATAGAACAAACAAAACTTGATAGCATTGCGGGCTTGAAGCATCAGTTATCAAAAGGTTTTACACAACACGATCAATTTTAAGTTAAACTCCGCCTATGTTTTATAGCCGGTCCCAAACCCGGATATAAGAGGAGGGTGTTGTTGTTGATCAATTTTAAGTTAAAGTTTTCCCTTTTGATAGGAAACATCATTCAACACATATTGTCAGCAAATCTGGAACAAAATTATTAAGTCTAGGTCGCAAAGCAAAAGAATTTCCTTGACAAAAAGGTTACAAAGCAAACATCAAGTGAACTGTGCAAAATACTGCCTAGAATTGGCAAAACATGTAACAGGAAAGTTAGACACAACTACGAATGTACCTATGATACTACGATTTCATGTGAACTTCAATAATATCATCATTTTCCATGCCAAGACCTTCAGGTGTTGCACTTGGGCTAATTTTGTCCCCATCAAAAGAGAAGACTAAGTTTTCTATCTTGAGTGCTGCCTTCTCTGCATACATTTTGAACAGCCTCTCAAACTTGTCGTCCTGAAAAAATGAGAACTATGTGACTAAACGAGTACTTTTTTCTGGGTTACATGGTTGACGGAATATAATCCATGATTTTTTTTAGAGGAATCCAAGATAGTTATCAAGTGAAATAAAAAAAAGGAGTTTCTTTGACATGCAAGTAATGATAGCTTTCTCGAAAAAGAAAATGATAGCTGCTCGAAATTAAGAAATCATCTAACACAAGCATGTAGAATGAAATTCTTAAAAACTACTTGACTAATCACCATGATTGCTCATGGCATAGTCAAGGTGGCAAAGACGCTAAGAAAGTCCCTTAGGATGGTAGCAGAACCTCAGATCCTTTCAAATTCGGAATGACAAATAATTTCGCCCATCTCCGAGAAGAACGTCTTGATGCTGGATGAATACAGTTCCAATCATAGTACAGAATGACAAAAAAGTGATGCAGATTTACATTTAAATGCAAAGTATAGATGGATGAAGAACTTGAAAAAAAACACTCAAGCATAAAAAGGTTTAGCCAAGTAAGAGAATTCTGGGAATAAACGTGCAATATTCCAATTCTGAAACTAATAACTTTTGAACAAAAAAAGTATTTTTTCACCAGATATAAAAGTTCTTCAGAAAGACCAATTAGTATACTTAAGACTCGCTATATTTACAAATTTACATTCACAAAAAGAAAGGCTATTATTTTTTTCTGAATGCACTTGAAACCATTCCAAATAGGCTTCTTAAGATAGATGCATTAAAGAAAGTGATAAAAAACCATAACAATAATTCGGTAGTTCCACATATTATGGCTTATAGTAAAGCTGTGGTAGTAACATCCTTGCACTTGCGTAGAATATCCACTTTGAACCTTGGCCCGCACCGTCCTAAAGTCAAGGTCATGTTACCATATGTACCCAGCATATCTCTTGTGACTTATTCATGTGGGACTAATCCAATGGTAAGCCTCTTCCCATCCTTCCCCCTCTCACGCACACACACACACACCCCCCCTCTTCCCCCTTAGGGGACTCAACGCCCTCGTTGACTGATCGCGCCCCACCATGCGTCCACTTGGAGTGACTAACATTCTTGCACTTAGGATATTATCCGCTTTGGGTTATGGCCCGCACGATTTTGTCAAAACGCGGCCTACCAAGTTAAGGTCATACTACCTATATATACTCAAGCATCTTTTTCGTAACTTATGCATGTGAAATTAATCCGAGGCATACCTTAAGTAGTTTGATGCCTCAAACATTCACTCAACATAGGAGATAGTGTCCAAATGTGTTAACGCATAGCATAATAATATCAGGGAAAAGATCTAATAACGTCTCTTGTCAAAACAAATGGAAATAGAAAAAAACAAACAATTATTAAAGCACTGAAATAAAAAATGCAGATAACTCGGTAGTCCCACAGATTATGGCTTATAGTAAAGTTGTGGTAGAAGTGGTTCGATGCCTCGAACATCAACTCAACATAGAAGACAGTATCCAAATGTTTTCGCACAAATGATACCAATAGCAGGGAAAAGAACTAATATCGTCTTTTGTCAAAAGAAATGGAAATAGAAAAAAAAACAACTATTTTTTTTAGAAGAAAACAACTATTTTTTTGAGAAGGAACAGACAACTATTAAAGCACTGAAATAAAAAATGTAGATAATAAAGACCACCAAATTTTTGCACAAATCCAACATCTTGTGTGGCTTAACATGCACCAGAAAAATAAAAATAAAACAATATCAAGCACATATGTTGGAATATCGGGATTTGCTGGAAGAATGTGATATAATGTGAGATGTTCATGTGTATTAAGTTCAAAACATAATAGGGAATACAAAGAGGAATACGTTAAGTGTCAAATGCATAACAAATATGATCCTTGCAGGAAAACTGACAACTCTAATCCTCTAACCTGATGGTTTTATTGTAGATCTTGGTTCATTAACTCAAGGGGCTAACACTGTTGTTCTTTGACCAGGTACTACTAGCTCCTTTGACTAACACAACCAAAGGGGTGGGGTGTTAAGAGTTACCCCCCCCCCCCCCCAATGGGCGTGATTCCGCTAGTCGTACTTGGATATCCTCACCGTGGATGGAAGCACTTAACCATCTGACCAACCATCTATTGGTCAAGGGTTTACACTTTAAATACAAGTTAAATGACCAAATGATGTATGCCATCGTCTGTTTTAAGGTTCGAAGGAAAAGCACCGGACGTTATGCATAGAGATGAAAGGTTTTGGAGAACCTGGATAGTTTCAGATATTCCTTGCCAGCATTCTAGCAGAGGATGGAAGGTTCCACAGCATGACCAAGCTGGTTTACAGGCACTTGCATTTTTTTTGCATCAAAGTTTGTTTTATAGTGTATATAAATCCAACTTGAAATTCTATATAAGGTATTGAAGTTCGGGAATATAATGAAGTCATGCTGGACATCTTTCTTCATATATCCAAAGGTTATACACCAGCTGGTCTCCAATAAGGAGATAATGCTTCTCACTTGATAGAAGCCTTTAGTTTGTGAGCTCTGCAAATTACATATTTTTCTAGGGATCCATCATTACAGGTTTTGTCTTCTAAAATGACAAAAAGAAAAAAAAATGTCACTTGTCATGTTACACTGGCCACAAAAGTGAAGAAGTGTGTCACAGGGTGTTCATTTTCTCACCAATTGAAAGAATACTTTGAATTTGTTAGATTAGATGATTTCAAATAGAGACATAAGACAATAGCGAAGCCTCATTAACAAATCAATTGCCTTATTTCGACTGATTTTCTAAATACTTTATCTTTAGTGATGACTTTAAAAAAAACTGTATTCCAATCTTCTCTTTTTAGGTGTAAAGGATGGCTAGATGTTAATCATGTATAGAAAAGGTGTGAAAAATGTACACACGTTAGGCGATCTGGTTCATCTTTTTCCCTAAAAAAAAGATGTATACATATGTTTATCTCTGTTGTGTTTCAGACTCCAAACTTCTTATATCAGAACTTGAAATAATTATTTGCAGCACCCAGTTCAAACTAGGGGTGTTCACCGGGTCGAGTCGACCCGTGAACCCGATGACCCGACCCGACCCGAACCAATTTGGGTCGGGTCAGGTCGGGTACGGGTTGGATTTTTCCAACCCGAGTCGACCCGACCCGACCCGATCAACCAGAGTTTTTTTTATTTTTTCTTTTTTTAATTCAAACTTAAGCTTGTATTTGATTTAAAAATTTTAAAAAATTGAAATAAAATATTTTAAGTGCCAAAATAATATTAAATAATTAGAAAATTTATTTTATGCTTTTAAAATAATATTAAATAATATTTTTATATTAAATAAAAATATAAAAAACAGTAAGAAAAATTAAAAAAAAAGGAAAATTGGGTGGTCGGCCGACCACCCGACCCAACCCGAACTGGGTCGGATTCGACCCCCCAGACCTCTTGACACGACCCAATCCGACCCGTGAACACTCCTAGTTCAAACCACCCTCCTGTCTCCCGCAATACAATGTGTTACCTGAACTTTTCCATTCACAAAAAAGGTCATTTGATATCTTTCTTTTAGAGTTAAAAAATGACTAACAAGATGATAGCCGTCATACCCATGAACATAATGAAATAAACTTCCATGGTACAGATAGGCCAACAACAACAACAACAACAACAAAGCCTTATCCCACTAGGTGGGGTCAGCTTACAGATAGGCCATGGAAAAAAAATTTGTTTCTATTAAATTTGGCTAATACTATAATGTCCACAAAAGATAATATCTAATGAAGCATTCACTACATACAAACTCATAGTTAGGAGAAGTGGTAGAAAATTATACCGAGAACACACGGAACTGCTTTTGACCGCCTTTGTCCTGAATAGATATGACTATTTTTGGTCTTTGGACTTGTGGTTTTGATGGTTCATCCAATATAATTACTGGGGCAGTTTTTGATGAATTAATAAGCTCTTGCTTTGCAGCTTCTGTCGCTTGCCGGACTACATCTTTAGCTGATTGAGCAAATGATGAAAGCTCCTGCTTTTTTTGTCTGCAAAGGAAAACAGATAATAAGGTAAGCCTTAACATAAAGAGGAAGACAATTCCCAGAAATGCATCACAATTTGGCATATTATGGTTCATCATTAGTAATATTATGAATGACTCGATCTACCGAACACCTAAACCTCTAAACAAACAAAAAAAATTAAGCAGGTTAACAGTTGTCCTTAAAGTCTTATCAATAACTTGGAAACAATTTGAACTTCATGACCAGTGGTATGTCTCAAAAAACCAGAAACAATGTAAAAATGGTATAGACAAGCAACCTTTTTAACAAGAATATTGTAAAAATGTATACACAAGCAACCTATTTATCAAATATGATATATCAAAATAAATTGAAACTTCCAATAATTTTTTTAACTTCTACTTTTACTTGTACAATATGTGATATGTTCTTCTCAAACAGGTAACCTACTAGGATATTGCAAGATAAAACGCGCATCTCAAATCGTAACTGGATATCATCAAAACCAAGGGAGCCGATACAAGACGAACTTAAACATGTACTCAAGCACCTGAGTTGCTTCAAGAGCTTATCTTCCTCCAACGGCAACCCCAAACTCGGCGCCTTTCGCGGCGGCAGCGTCAACCAGTCCTCTTCTTCGATCTCGTCCGCCTTCTCGACCTCCTTTCCCTTAACTCCCTCTTCGTCATCATCGAGGTCCAAGACAACTGCAGCCACAGCGCCCTTGGCTTTCGGTTCCGTGCCCTATCCAACACAAAAACCGTCCAAGAAAGAGCGTTACGCTATCGAAGTCGGAGGAAACAAGGTGGAAGAAGAAACTTACAAGCGCATCCGTGGTCCTTCTCCGCTTGCTATCGGGGGATATCGGAGAGCAATCGTAGGCATCATCTGCAATTTTTTTTGAAAAAAATAATAATAAAAAACCTTGGAATAGAACAAGTAAAGGAACAAATAGAACGAGATTTGGAGGAAGGGAAACCGACCGTCGAAGGCGAGGAGATTGGATGGGAGGACACGCTCGTAGTTGAAGAGGGGTTCGAGGTCGTCGACGTCGGAGCCGGCGACGGCAGCGGAGGGTCTGTCCTGCGATTCGAGAAAATCCTATGAAGCTTCCAAGGAGGAGGAGGAGGAGGAGGAGGAGGAGGAGGAGGAGGAGGCAATGGAGACGCGAACCATGGGAAGGCAGAGGCGTTCGGTTGATTTGCTCTTCTTAGCTTTGTCTCAGTTCTCTCCGGTTGTTTTACTGTGCGTCGACCTCGGAGGAAACATGATATTGTTTGGATTTGAAATTGTTCGGAAACTAGAGGGTCGAAGGCGAAGGTTTGCGAAGGGACAAGAGGGTCGAAGGCGACGGGCGCATGAAAAGTTTTCTGGTTATTTTTATTTTGTTTTAGATTAATCGTCCCGACCTAGATCTACCAATCTCGATCTTCTTCTAGAAATATCGTGTGTAAGATGTTAATACGCTGTTAATTTTACTCACGAGATTTTATAATCTTATTAATATAATCATTTAAATATTTATTAAAAATATGTTTATGATAATAAAAAATAATTTAGATAAAGTTTAATATATTTTCTTTATTTTAAATATGTTTTGATATAATTTGCTTAAGAATTGATAAAAAATGATTTACTAAGGTATAATTTAATATTTAAATGTGGTAAATTTATAAAAAAAAATATAATTATTAGTTTTAAAATATATTATTATTAATAGGTAGACTCTTACGATTCTCGATCTGATCTTATATGACCTCTCTCCGATCTTACGTAAGATCCCGATCTGACTACCTTGGTCCTGCCTAAATCGCATCCGTCGTCTGAATGAGGCATAAAGGCATATCTACATCTCTTCGAACCGACGATTTTTTCTCATGAAAAAAATTGATTTTCCCCATTCGTCGATTCCTCGTTCGTTGTTGTCTAACGCTGATGGGGACGTTGCCGTCGCTGCTCGCCCCTCTGACGTTTGCCTGACCGCTGCTCACACTGCCGCTACTCACTTGACCTCCGGCACTCACACTATCGTTCACACCTCCACTGTTCACTTGACCTCCGTCGCTGCTCGCCCCTCGTTGTTCGGAGAATCATGAGATCGCAAGCTCAATGAGGGATTTGATGTTATTGTTTGCCCCTCCGACGCTTGCCTCATCGCCGCTTGCACCATCATCGTTTGCCCCTCTGACGGCACTCGTCCCTCTATAGCTCGCCCTGTCATTGCTTGAACGGAGGATCATGAGGTTGAGATCGCGAGCTCCGTTAGGGCAATGGGGGATTTGACATCGCTACTCGCCCCTCCGTCGCTCGCCTTGCCGTTGCTCGTCTGACCACCACCGCTCACCCTCCATCGTCATTTGCCACTTCGCCATAGTTTGATCGTCGTTGCTCGCCCCTGTAACACTCACAACTATAAGAAAATTGTCAATTGACGCAAAATAGCATCTCCATTTCTAGTGACGCTAAGTCGATGCCATGAGCGGTATAGCATCTCCGTTGAGTTTCAAAGAGGGGACGTTGTTGGCCTCCCAATAGCGCCACATTAGCGTTTCACAAAATAGACGTTAAAACCGATGCTATAGAGGCGCCAATTAGCATTATTGCACGCCATAAAGCAAAAAATGCACGGCAGAACTTAGCATTGTTGTAGCATCGACAAGTTTGACGCGCACCTAGCATCTCAAGTACTGAGACGCCCTGTCGACACTAGTTTGGAATCGATATGGGTGCCGAAAATTTGCGTGCTTTTGGCGCTGCGAGATGCGATGCTACGTTGCGTCACAAATGATGTGACGCTATGTAGATTCCAATATAAAATATATTGGATCACTTGACACAATAATATATAATATCAAAGATATGTATGTGTAATTAGAGATTTTACCCGGGAAGCTAGTCAATCAACGGCGACAGATGCTACCTACAACACCCATGCTTAGTACTATTTTAACACTACTTTAATTAAGAAATAGATTAACTATACGTTATATATCTACATATGTTATATCTATTTTGACGCAACCCCATATATTTTAATATATATTATATGTGTACCTTCGACATATATATGTATCTCTATATAATTACATATATATGCCTATCATATGTGTGTTCCTATATGTTAATATATATTATCTATACTATACTTTAATGAATAAATAAATTAAATATTATATGTGTACCTTCAACATATATATATATATATTCCTACATAATTACTTAAGTAACATTATATATGTTACTTATGCATAAATATATACGATATCCTCATTATACATATATTATTTTTATATTCTTAATCATGAATTATGATGGTTGAACTAAGTGACGATTTGTTACAAAATAGTCCATCTTAACGCCACCATGGAGACCAGCTTCTATGTAGCGCCACAATAGAGCCGCTATAATTGACGACACTTAATCTCGCACACATATAGACATATACATACACATATATACTTATAATACATATACATATACATATACACATTGTTATATAATATATATATATTACTAAATATATAATTGGTTATTACCTATATCATATATGTTAATTATGCATACAATATATAGCATATCTTAATTATACATATATTATTTTTATATCCTTAATCATGGAATTATGATGGTTAAATTAAGTGACATGATTTGTTATAAAACATCTCACTTTAGCGCCACAGTGGAGGCTCAATAGCATCTACGTAGCGCCACAATAGCGCCTCAATGTTTGTCGACGCTATAGAGATACTATTGGCATCTCGCTGGTGTCGCACAGTGGAGACGCTAAAATCATGGAGATGCTACGTCGATGCTAGAATGTCGCTACTATGTTTTAGCGATACTTTAGCGTCTCTAGCGTCGAAGTGGCCAACTTTTTATTACACGCACTTAATCGGGCACATTTTGACATATAAATACACATATATACTACAAGCGATTTTATATAGAACATGTACACATATACATATTATTATCACTTAATCTCGCACATATAAACATATACATACACATATATACTTTTATTACGTATACATATACACGTTATTATCATTTAATCTCGCACATATATAGACATATAGATACACGTATATACTTTAAATTATATATATACATATATAATTATAAACTTATATATAATATTGGCATAACACATGTATTTATGAAATACATATGAACTACATATGAATATACACTTGTAGTTTATATATATAGAACTAACATACATACATTATATATTTATATATATACGTAAAAAAAATTAATATCGCGTCGAAATAGCGTCCACATTTATGCGTCACCAATGTGGAGTCACATCAGCATCTAAAGAGCGTCGCAACCATGGTGACGCTAAAAATTCACCTTAAATCCCTAGGTTTTTCCTCGTTTTTTTACTTTTCACTTTTTACTATTCTTCCACTTCCACTGTCGATGACCGACGACTACGACCGTTGGCCTCGTCCTCAGGTGCCTTGCTTTGACACCACTGCTGTCTCCTCCAACGACTACGACCGTGACCGCCGTTGAGATTGTTGACTGCCCTCGGATCGATTGTCGACTACGACCGCTAGCCTTGCTTCGACGCCACTGCTCTCGGTTTCTGACTGCGACCGCTAGCCTCTTCCACCTCCTCCACCTCCTACGCCCTCTTCCGTGGCCCATCGCCCGTCGCCCTCTGCTTCCTCCGCGGCCCACCCTCCGCCTCCTCCGCCGTCTGTGCTCCTCCATCCGATGCCGGCCGTGTCGTCCTTCACCGCCCTCCGCTTAAGAAGGTACGATATTAAGTTAATTACTAGTTAATTTGTTATGTTTTAATCTAATACCATGTTAAGTTAATTACTAGTTAATTCCTAGTTAATTACTTGAAATTAATCTAATTCCTAGTTTTGATTGGACTCAGTTTGAAATCAAATACTGATAAATTCTTTTCATAATTCTAGTACCTATTTTTTATCATGTTCTAATAAATTTTACTAAGGATGTACATCAACATTCTTGGTAATAAAATGAGATTAGAAAAAAAGAGACATAAAAAAATGACAAAAAAAAAATATCAGTATTTGGTTGATTCTAAATACAACGATCAAGTACTTGAAACATGTGTTTTTGGTCTTCATAACTTCAAAATCGCATGTTTCAATTACAAGATTTTATTGACATATGGCTTAATGTTGTCCATTACAGAAATGACAAAGCCAGATCATAGTTGGATTCGTCGTTGGAAGGATAAACGTGGCATTATAACAGAAGAATATAAGGATGGTGTTGATGAATTTATTAATGTGGCATATCAAAATGAAGATGTTGCTTCTTCATATGGTGAAATCTTATGTCCATACTGGAAGTGCAAATTTTATGAGTGGAAAGTAAGATATGATGTGCAGAAGGATTTATATTACAACGGTTTTTTACTGACATACACAAATTAGTTCTTTCATGGCGAAGAAAGATGGACTAAAGAGACAACTAATGTAGATACCAATGTGGGCGAGTCGAGCAATCCGTATAGGGACATGATACGAGATGCAATGTTAGAAGAAAATGTTGGCGAAACATTGATTGAAGAAGACCCGAATCCTTCGGTTTCTAAATGTTATAATCTTCTCGAAGATGCAGATGAACTTTTATGGGATGGATGTATGACAAATTACACTTTCTACGGTGGCACAACTAATGAACTTGAAATCAGAATTTAATATGAGCGAAAGTTGTTTTGACCGGATGCTTGCCATTATTAAGAGTATGCTTCCAGCTTCAGAGAAATTACCGAGAAATTTTTATGAGTGCAAAAGATTGATGAAAGATTTAGGGTTAGAATATCAGAAGATTGATGCATGTCGCAATCATTGTATGTTGTATTACAAGGAAAACAACCCACTTATGAGTTGTTCTATTTGTGGCGAGCCCAAATACAAGCCAAGAAAGAATTACCAAAGTTCAAAAAAATGTGGCAAATGCAATATTTAGATACTTTACCATTGTTTCAAGATTACAACGACTATTTCTTTCTGAAAAAACTGCATCATTTATGAGGTGGCTCAGAGAAAGGGCACGTGATGATTAAAATTCCATTACACATCCTTCAAATGTTGAGGCATGGAAACGATTTGATGCACTTCATCCGGCTTTTTCTACAGAATCATGCAATGTTAGATTAGGACTTTGCACCGATGGTTTTAACCCATTTGGCTCAACAAGTACTGCTTATTTACGTTGGCCGATTTTTATGACACCTTATAATTTTCCTCCAAGCATGTGTATGAGACGAGAGAATATATTGCTTACCTGTATGATCCCGGACTCTTGATCTCCTGGTAAAAGTTTAGATGTTTACTTAAGACCTTTGATTGATGAAATCAACATGTTGTGGGAGGATGTCATGATTACCTATGACAAGTCTAAAAAGTAAAATTTCATTGTCAGAGCCGCATTAATGTGAACCATAAGTGATTTTTCAGCATATGGAATGTTGAGTGGTTGGAGACAAAAGGTAAACTTGCTTGTCCCATATGTGAAAAGAATACAAAATCATTTTATTCGAAAAATTGTAGGAAAATTTGCTGGTTTGATTATCATATGATGTTTTCGCCATTATAGAATTTGATGTGTCACGATCGAAACTCATTTTAAAAGAATACAATTGAGAACACATTGCCTCCAACTCATTTGTTGGGACAAGAATTGCTAGAGCAAGTAAACAAGCTTAATGAAGTCTCATTCGGATTGAAGACCGGTAGTTACAAGAAAATTGGATTTGGAAGTGAACATAATTGGGAGAAAAGAAGTATTTTCTGGAAGTTACTTTATTGGTTTTCAAACTTGGTACATCATAACTTGGACGTCATGCATGTGGAGAAGAACATATTTGACAATATCTTTAATACTATTATGAATATTAAAGGAAGAACAAAAGATAACATACAAGCGCGCGAAGACATGAAAGTTATATGCAAAAGATCAGAGCTAAATATCATTCAGCTTCAAAATGGTAAATGCAAAAAGCCAAAAGCTACTTACGTCTTGAGCAATGATCAAAGAAATGTGGTTTTTGAATGGATCAAGCAATTGAAATTCTCCGACGGATATGTATCAAACATATCTCATTGTTTTAACTTGAAAAATGGGAAGATATATAGAATGAAGAGTCATGATTGTCATATTTTTATGCAAAGGCTACTTTCAATTGCCTTTAAAGAAACTTTGCCGAAGGCCATTTGGGAAGTTTTAACATAGTTATTTATGTTCTTTAAAGAGTTTTGTACATCCATCATTCGGGAAGAAGACATCTCTTGGTTAGAGGCTTCTATTGTGATTATCATGTGCAAGGTTGAGAAGATATTTTCACCTTCATTCTTTGATGTGATGGAGCACTTGATTGTACATCTTCCATATGAAACAAAAGTTGCGGGTCCGGTTCAGTATCGATGGATGTATCCTTTCGAAAGGTGCATGTTATATTTGAAAAGGAAAGCGAAGAATAAAACGAAGATTGAAGGCTCCATATGTGAAGCATGTTTCATTGAGGAGGTGTCAACTTCACTTCAAAGTACTTTGAGCCACACATACAATCACGACACACCCAAGTTCCAAGAAACAATGACGGTGGTGAAAAAAAAGTTAACATGAATACTTTATCCATCTTCAAGTACCCATGTCAGCTTCTTGGTACATGATACAAAGTTATCTTGAGTGATAGAGATCTCACCGCCGTTGAGAATTATGTCCTTGCAAACTATAGCGAGGTGACGCCATATATCGAGTAAGACAATTTATTTTAATATGTTATATAATTTAAAATTAATTATTGCTATGTGATTTCATTAATTGAGAATTATGAATTCAGGAAATTCGAAGAATTATAGTAAGAAAACAATCTGTTAGTTTCAGATGATGAATTATTGAAACTACGAGATGAACATTTTACCGATTGACTGAGATGTGAAGTGAGAATTCTTTTCGATTGTTCATAATTATTACTTAAATTTGTAACTTTTAATAAAATTTTAGTTATTTTTATTGTAGGTTATTAATGGATCAGTCACAGATTTAAAAATTCAAGATTTGCGTCATGGATCGAAGAAACAAGTTCTTATCTACTATGGCGTCATAGTTAATAGATATAGATTTCATACAGAAGAATATATCTGACAACGATCAACTGTTAATAGTGGCATATGTGTTCTAGGAAGTATGTACGGGAACAACGACTTCGATTACTATGGTATTATAGAAGACATTATAGAATTGTCTTATTTGGGAACATCGAACAAAGTCGTGGTGCTAAAATATCATTGGTTCGATCCAGAGAAAGGTGTTCGGTTCGATCAAAAGTTTAAATTGGTGGATATTAACCCTCGACCGATACTTAAGTCATACGATTCATTCGTATTGGTGGAACAAGCGCAACAAGTGTACTACACTAAGTATCCATCGAAAAGAACCAAGGATGAATGGTGAGCGTCATGCAAAATGAGAAGTATACTATTCTTAGCAGAAACAATGGTAGATTATAATGAAACATCATCCGTATACAACGATGTGCCCGTGGATGATTACTATCAAGAAGATCGAGTGAATGAGATGATTGATGTAGCCGATGGAGTCGAGAATATTCAATTAGTCGATGACCAATGGAAGACTTCAATTCAAATGACCTCTTAGAAAACTTTGACAATTTCATTGACGATGACTCGAATTAAGATTATATCGACGATGACGAAGATGATGAAAATGAATTAGAATATGAAACAAGCAAATGAATCACATAGTTCTTCTAATGACACAAGCTTGTTACCTTTTTTTTCAGCTATATATGATTACCGATAATAACACAAGATTGTTACTTATTCTTTCAGTCATGGTTACTAGAGGTCAAGCATTTGTGTCATCTCGCTCTTCTAAGCGTTCATCTAGATGAGTGAGCCATCACGACTAACAGGTATTATATTTATTATCAATTGCTTATTTATAGTTGCGTATAATAGTTACACTCATTTTTTTAAATAATGTTAGTTGCTCCGCCGCCGACGGGACATGTAGCCGGATCGTCACATAGTAGGCGATCCATTAGTGGGTTGTTTCCACACACCCAAGTTCCAAGTACGTCTCACATAGCAGACGATACATAGTAGGCGATAGATTTTAAGAAGAAAGTTATTTTTGTGACAGTTGCTCCACCGTTGACGGGGCGCATCGTCGGGATGTATCGATCGCAAGATGATGATCGACATGTCACGTCAGGTTATTTTTTGTATATTCCATAAATTTAAATACATGCAAGTATTTTAAGTATTTTTTTATGATGATAATTGCTACGTCACCGCCGAGATTACCGGACGCTTCACCAAATTATAGTGTTGGCAAGCGACATCTTACCCCAGGTGATATATTTATTATTATTGAAATTATATTTTTCAATTAATTACATTAATCATTTTTTAATAATCCAGTTGGTACGCCGCCGATAGCACAAGCACCCGACTCTTCACATTCTGATGAGCGGACTGACACGGATCATGCAACGATAGATATCTCTCGAGGTGAGAATATTACTGTACATATATCAATTAACACTAGTTTAATTTGGTATGACACTAATGATTTATTTTGTATTAAGGCCCATAGATGATGTCGAACCTTCTCAGCTGTACCGGATGTGATTCTTCTTCGACAGATGAAGATGGATTACACGATAATTGGGTTATCACCGTGAATAATATTGCTCGTCTGTGAGTTAAATAAGTTGTAGAAATTTTATTATAGTCTTGCTTATCATTAAAAAATAATTCTTCTTTGTAATATGCAGGACCACTTTCATACCCGCTAGTACCATGCGGGATGTCAGTGCTCTCATTCTATCCCACTTGCCGTAAGGGGCAGGATCGTGGAAAGATGTCTCAATTCAAGTGCGGGATTGTGGAAAGATATCGGAGCAAATATCACAACAGGTGTCACGACAGTTGGCTCCGCTATTGTAGGTGATTCAGGGATTGATCCCGACGCAGAATCAATCCCCGCGAGGCCATGGATCGAGCACGTCATGATCGAACATCCGAAATGACAAAAATAACTCCCAAACCTAGGATACAAACAAACCAAACTATAATTTTGTTACTTATAGACTTGTTATTAGATATACATATAGTTTGTTAGTTCAGTTTATTATTTTTCATATTCTTATCTTAAATATTGTGCCTGTGATGATTACTCTTTCATATTATGCCTGTGATAATTACTCTTTCATATTATGCCTGTGATGAATATAAATGCATTTATATGCATTATATAATTGTATGGTGTGGGAAGGAAAAACATACGCCTGTAATGGATAAAAAATCTGCAATTAGCGCCTCCGTAGCATCACGCTAGCGTCGCTAGTCGACTCTATATTATATTCTTTGTGTCATTTTAATGTCTCCTTAGCGTCGAAGGTCTCGCATCATGTTCGCGTCTGATTGGCGATGCAACAAACATGATATTGGCCTCACAGTAGCATCGCGTCAACTAACGCATAATGTTAGCGTCTCTTGAGCACCAGCATAGCCTCCCATTTCATGCCACTTTAGCGTCTCCCTAGAGACATTTGTCTACTGCTCCCAACCAGACATCATGCATCTTCGTAACATCGAGATAGCGTCTACCGTTGCATCTCCGCCTTCTTTGGCTGTATTGCAATGCTATTAGCCACTGATTTCCGGCGTCTCATTTTGTCAGTGCTATTTAGACGCGAATGTGATGCTATATGTTCTAGAACCTCAATAGCGCCGCATTAGTGTCTCTTTCATTGGGTCGCTATTCTTCTATTTTCTTGTAGTGCACCCTGCCACTACTTGCCTGACCTTCGCTGCCGCTTGCCTTGCCGTTGTTCGAACGGAGGATCATGAGTGTACCATCTTCAAATTTTGGGCCAAGAATATTTGGTCCGTTTGGACCAAAAGCCTAATGTAACTCTATATAAAGGTCTAACAACCCTATTAGTCTCCCCACAAACCTAGCCGACAACTCTTCCTCTTCTCTCTTTTCTTCTCCACAAAGAAAACTCTATGGTTGAGAGATCTAGAGTCATGATGACTACTTTTTAAGAACCAAATGAAGGAGGAGACTAAAGGTTTCTAAGAAAAGGACAAGAAGACCTAGAGACTTCTAGGTGATGAAGACGGATGATTAGAAAATGGGGGGATTTTAGATCTAAAATTCAAAGGTATGTAAAGGCGTTCCAAACTCCTCTCTCCCCTCTCAATGATGTTTTGTTTGGATTGAGAGTCTCAAGAACACCTTGTTCATTTTAGGAATTTTGATTGAGGGTTGCATAAATAAGGATTGCATGAATGAGGGTTTGTTGCATAATCTGTTAAATTCGTGACTATTTTGTAATAATTATTTGGATAGGTTTTACTTATCTAATAATTACAAATAATATAGGTTGGGGATAGATCAAATATAAAGATAAAAGAAAAGATAGTAAGTGCAAATGATGTTGAAAATTATATTGAATGTAAATTTAGAAGAGTAAATATAAGTGCTTGCTCTTTAAGTTGAGATATAGCAATGTGATTGAAAGTAATGATAAGCATGTTCATTAACACTCCTTTTAAGGAGGTTATTGACCCAAACACTTATAATAATATATGCTAAAATTTTGGTAGATAAGAGAACTATCCAGACTTTGAAACACATGCTGAGAGCATGTACACTTGATTGGCATGGTAGCGGGAACAATCAATTACATTTGATCGAATTTGCTTATGATAAAGATCACCACTAAATTATTTTAAGGCACAGTTCAATTGTACTAGCAACCTAACTATTCACCCACTCAATATGGTGAAGTAGGCAAAGAGATATCATGATTAAAGATAATATGCTAAGAAGGTTGAACTGATTAAGAAACGATTGAAGGCAGAAGATCTATGCGGACGAAGGTATATGAGAGCGGATTGTTAATGATGGATAGCAGATGCTACTGAAAGTTTCCTATATGAAAGAAGCAATGCATATAAGTAAGCAAGGAGCAATTAGTCCTCACTACGATAGACCATTTAAATATTAAAGTTAGTCGGCAAGGTTGCATATAGGTTGATACCACCCTCTTCTTATGGAGTGCATTGTGTATTCATGTGTTCCTGTTCAAGAAGTACAAGCATGATAATGCTAACATCATTCGAATTAAGGTGCCTAATCTAGCCGCAGACCTCACCTTTGCTAAGTGTCCAACTCATATTATGGAACGCAAGGTACAATGTCAAAAGAATAAGCATGTACCCATGGTTCAAGTAGCCTCACATTCCACCACGACGAAGAGGTAACATGAAAGCTCGAGTTGGGAATGTATCAAGAGTTCTCGCATCTTTTTAGTAAGTCCTCCACCTCATGCAAAATTCGAGGACGAATTTTCTTTTATGGAGGTTATAATGTAACAATCGAAAAAAAACAAATTGAATCGAATCAAAACAGCCAACGGGAGTGATAAAAATTAGGTTTATCTTTAATAAGAGATAATGGCCGAATAATAGAGGAAGACAATCGCAGGAAATTTGGATCCCAAAGATTAAGGGAAAATCAAAGAAGTTAATTGCATATCTCTCTCTCTCTGATATTTTCGTGTGTTCCTAGGAAGAGAAACCTCTCTCATGGTCGACTTCAAATGCAAGAGTAGTCTACGTCTTTCTTATCTCGGTTGCATTACATGATCTCTACATCTCTTCCTCACGTTCCTCTTCAATTTGGACGGCCCTCTAGGTGGAGATCAACCAAGGGAAGGAGATCTCGCATCAGGACAGCAGAGATATTAGGGAGGACGCAGCCGATAAAGTTTCCAGCGGGTCGAAGCAAAGATCAATCGTGTATAGAGGTGGGTGAATTGAAATAACCTTGCATAAGTTGAATAGATCAAATCCCCTATGTTAAAGCTATGTTATGTTAACGAACAAATATTATGAAGAAGTCATGAAAGGTCCCCTGTTTCGGTGTTCCTGATTGCATAGTAGTAAGGCTTGTTTGCTAATAGGATTTGATTGTGTTGCTAGTTGAATTGCTTTGTTGATTACTAGGATGTAGGAATTGATCTGTGATGATGCTTTATGAATTCGTATGATTTTCATGTCAAAAATTGATCATAATCTCGCATCAAATCGGCTGGAACCCTCGTCGTCACGACCATGCCACCCTCCTGGCACGCCCGTGCCACTACCGTCACGGTTGTACCACCCAAGTGGCATGCTTGTGCCATCGCTCGACCAAACCCAAGTAAAGATCGGAAGGCCTCGGTTGACCGAGCTCCCAAGCCATCATGATCGTGCCACCCCTCTGGCATGCTTGTGCCATAACCGAATAGTCAACCAAGCCGCTTTCAAAATCGATCGACCGACCATTTTGAACCGGTTGACCGCCCTCATACTTCGTCATGACCGTGACACCTTATGGAATGCCTGTGCTATCCCCTTGCGTACTCACTTTCGGCACGTTTGTGCCACTAGACATGACCGTGCCGTTCCCATCGGCATGGCCATGCCACTATGCTGTCACGGCCATGCCAAGTTATAGAACAGCCCCTGATTTCATTTATACATTTCCCTTGACCTTGATTAGAATATTGTTGATTTGTCTTATGATTAATCATGGTTACGGGTGATTTTAATGCCATGTTCTCACTGAGGTTCATACCTGATTAAGACATGAATCTTTTTACTATTTTACTTTCCTACTGATCCTATTGCCTCCTTTGTATGAAGAAAAAAGAATAACAAGTTTCTAAAGTGATTAATTAGTTAAGATGAAAGATGAATAATGAGTTGCCAGTTCATGCCAAGTGTCTCAAGATAAGAGTGGCTCCCATGGTCATAGTTTGATCACCCATTGACCCGCACAAGGCTGTATCGTTTGCTCGGCATATTCCAAGAATCTAAAGGCACCTAAAGTCACCTGATTTTGAAGCATGATTTATGGTTAAGAAGTATGGGTAAATAACACAAGCATATTTTAAGTATGGATAAGTAAAGTAAGCATGAATTCCAAATCAAGTATTATCAGTACTCATGTCATGATTCCCAAGCATGTCCTTATTGTTTATCAAGTATCACATGATTTTACTGATTATCAATGTCTATTTATCTTCCATATCATGATTTATGATGATCTCATGCTCCACATTCTATTCAAGATAAGTACATCCTTTTATTTCCGATTTATTCTATTTAAGTTATGCATTGTACACTCTTATTGTTCCCCATTAGGCTGTAAAGATTACGGAAAGACCTCCTCCCCTGTGTTTGATCTCCACAGTTCCAAGTCAGTGTTAATGTAGAGTTAGTGTGCTGCGATGATGCTCAGGAGACTAGAAAGCACATGAACTACAAGGCCTAATTAATTATTCATTTCTTCCGCATTTATGAACTTATGATGTAAATCTTATGATATTCATTAAAAAATGATGTAGCCATCTAGACTTTCGCAGTTAATGTCAATCTTCTTATTTTTATTCTTTTTTTTGCTGACGTGTCTCAGTTCATGATTAAGACATGGTCAACATGATAGTCAATGCCATAGAGTTAGTAGCGTCTTCAAGTTGGTCTTTGACATGTGGCGTGTGTTGATTTGGGGCGTTACACTATATTTTCTGAAATAACCATGAAGAAGTCGACACCATGTCGATATTGTAGTGTCCTTGTCGGCGCGCTAAATACAACGTGATTGTGGCGTCGACTTTCGACAGCGTTAAGTTTTCTGTGCCACCGCATTGACAATACCAATTTGACACGAAAGTGCTGCTAACGACACTGCATTATTATTGTGACACTAATGTGGCTCCAATGTTTTTTAAAAAATATAAATATAAATATGTTACCCATACTAAACTTTGAATAAGTTAATTGAATAGTAATTATATTCATAGATGTATATGAATACAAATACACACATATACATGTATAAATACAAAGACAAAAATATACCTATATTGATTTAAGTAGCTAATGTTCATTTGATTTGTATATACATGTGTTAATATAAATTATATATATATATGTGTGTGTGTGTGTGTGTAAAATAGGTCATCTAATTAATATAACAATATATATATATATACACATACATATTAAATAAACATGCATGTATCATATTTTAAATATTAATAATCAATCTATGAATCATTTTGTTAAATCATACAATTATGAGAATGGAATTAAACAATATAAATTTTCTTAGCAGTTGAAATAGAAAATTTAGACATATATATACATTCATAGAAAAAAAAAGTGTTATTTTCACTATAGATTATCTATAAGTCTATAGATACAAAAACATATACACATATATGTGTATACATACATATATTGATATAATTAGGTAATGTAAACTTATATACACATTTGCTAATATAAATAGTATACATACATACATACATACATACATACATACATACATACATACATACATACATACATACATACATACATACATACATACATACATACATACATACATACATACATACATACATACATACATATAGATATGTGTGTGTGTAGAGTTCATCTAATTTGAATATCCACATCCATAATATATATATATATATATATACACAACATATTTCATATGTTAATTATCTATAAATAATATTTTTTACTCCTTAATTATACAATTACCAGCATGAAATTACTAGCATAGAATTAAATGGCATAATTTCCTCCATATTTTATATTTTAATTTAGCACCATTATAGAGGTACAACGAAGTCAACAATAAATGTGTCACTTTGACTTCACATTAGCATCACGATAGTGCCACATTTATTTTCGGCGCTAACTTCGAGTAACGATAGCGGCTCTTTAGCGTTGCGTCTTCCCGATCTATTTCATGTTGCATTTTATTGGTTTAACGGTCTTTTTCGCACCACATTAGCCTCTCGTTAGCATCACAAATGTTGGTGATGCTAAAAAAATTAACTTAAATTCTTATCCCCTCTTTCATTTTATCATTTACCTTTTTACTTATTCTCTCCATCGTCACCGTCGTCGCTCCTCCATTATTCCATTCCATCGATCATTGGCCCTTTGATATTAACGTTATATCTTCCGATAGTTGGGACTTATGTCGTTGCCCTATCAATAGCCTAGCTAGGCTTAGGAGACAATGCTCCTTTCTCACCCGAAGGTGACATTAGAATGCACACACCGTTGCCGATGTATTTAACGATCATTCTGAACTTTCACCCGAGGATGACATCGGAATGCACACACCATTGCCGATGTGTGTAATGATCATTCCGGACAATTATCCGATAAAGAGCCATAGATGAGCGACATGTAACATCATCCACAACTGGGTTCATTATGCTTTGCAATCAACAATCATTTACATCGTTCAATCTTCATATTTTAACCTAGTTACGTGAGTAACATGCATATACGTATATTTTGATTCATATACAATCATCAAGCATCAAAACATACTATTAATACCTTCAAAATAACTTTCTAAAATACTATAATAAAAATCTATCACAGTCATGGCCGTGATATATGCCATCACGGCCGTGCATCCAGTCATCACGACCGTGCTTGATCTGTCACGGTCGTGACATGAACTATCATGGCCATGATAGGCCCCTTATTCTTTTTGCCATTCACCTTTCTGTCACAGGCGTTACATGCGAGTCACGACCGTGATCGAACGTTGGAAATTGCGTTGTCCTCTACTAGAAAAACGCTGATTACCGATAGTCCGGACCGTCGGTAATCAGTCCGAAAAATGTCGGTAATGCAATTACCGACGGTTTTTCAGTCGGAATCGATCCGTCGGAAAAAATGCTCATCGCAAATCGATTTGCGACGGTCGAAAAAAATTCGTCGGAAATATCGATGGTTAGAATCGTCGGAAAAGTCCCGGCGGTTCGAACCGTCGAAAGTTTTTGACGGTTGCAACAGCCGAAAAAGGCCGACGGTTCGAATCGTCGAAAGTTTTCGACGGTCGCAACTGTCGAAACTTTCGATGGTCATCGCAACTATTGATCTTTCGGCGGTCGCAACTACTGGAGGACCGGATCCAAATGCCCACGGCCGAATCCGGCTACCAGCGGCGAGATCCGGCCGCTGGGGGCAGGATCCGGCCGACAGCGGCCTCCGGCCGGAGAGAGAAAGAGAGAGAGTGAGAGACGCTGGCGCGGGAGAGGGTCGCCGGTGCGGGAGAGGGTCACCGGCGCGGGCCGGGAGAGGGAGAGGGAGAGGGAGAGAGAGAGAGAGGAGAGGAGGGGGAGAGAGAGAGAGAGGAGAGGAGGAGGAATTATATATAAGGGGAAAAGATGAGAGAAAGCGGGAAAAGAAAAAAAAAGCGGGTTAACGAAATTTTAATTACCGACGGCTCTGGCCGTCGAAAACTTAAATATTAACTATTTTTAAAATTACCGACGGTTGTGGCCGTTGAAAATATATTTAGTTATATATAATGTTTATTTTTTATTTTACCGATGATTTGAACCGTCGCTAATCGTTATCGACGGTCAAAACCGTCGGTAATTGTGATGGTTTGGGCCATCGCTAGTTATATTAATAAAATACTCCTCATATGATATTATTATACATTTACCGACAATTACAACCATCGAAAATTGCGGCAGATTTTGCGACGGATGGATATCCGTCGGAAATATCGACGTTCCTAATCGTCAAAAAATTAAATAATAATATAAAAAATACATAATTTAATTTTTTTCATTTTCGATGGTTACGACCGTTGGAAAATCCATCGGAAAAATTAAATAACAATATAACAAATTAAATAATTTATTTTTTCATTTCGGACGGTCGTGACCGTCGAAAAATTCGTCGAAAATTGCGACTGATGAATATCCGTCAGAAATATCGACGTTCCTAATCATCGAAAAATTAATTAATAATATAAATCATTTTCGACGATCTAACCGTCGAAAAATCCGTCAAAAATGAAATCGTCGAAAAATCCGTCGCAAATTAGACGGATTTCGAACCGTCGGAAATTGCCCGTCGGAAAATCGCGATTTTCTTGTAGTTGTCAACACATTTTTTCATGATTTTTTATCTAAAAATTGGGGAAAATGATACATAAAAATCTGAAATCAAAATATGTATTTCCTAGGCATTCTAGGATCGAAAGAACATGGAAAAATATATTAATCCATGAATTTCTAAGATTTAAGGTTCATCCTTAAATCACGAACAATAAAAAAATATGAATCCTAACTATTAGATCTAATCATAAGAATATATACATGTATAGATCTAATGCTTTCAACAATGAACACCCTCATCACAATCCAATCTGAGGACAAGGAGTCCTCATGCTCTCCATCCAGTCATGAAAAATCATTGAGCGAGGAGAGAGGGATTTAGATCCCCTTTACATATCTTTCTTTCAGATCCTTCTCCTCTTTCTTCCTCTTCTTCTTTCTCCATGTTCTTCTCTTTCTCCTTCCTCAAGTCCTAGCTGCCAAGATGTGGAGAAAGGAGGTAAACAATAGGGATAGGGGCTTTATATAGGGAAGATCATGAGGGTTTGGACAAAAGTCCAAATTACCCTTAATGGAAAATCAGGGGTATTACATCCTCCCCCCTTAAAAGAAAATTCATCCTCGAATTTTAAACTATAATAAAGAACACTTACCAAATAATCTTGAAATTGTTCTTTCATTTCTTCTTCTAGTTTCCATGTCTCGGTTCCATTGTGGTGCTTCCATGCAATTTTCACCATCTTCAACACTTTGTTCCTTAGTCGACGTTCACCATACTCTAGTATCATGATAGGATACTCTTCATAAGTGAGGTCCTCTTTGATGGTTGGTTCTTCAATCACCACCACATGTGAACTATTATATGTGTACTTGCGAAGCATGGACACATGAAAAACATTATGGATCCTAGCATATGAAGAAGGCAACAACTTGTATGCTCCTTCTCCCACCTTTTCCAGAATCTCAAAGGGCCTATGTACTTGGGAGTCAGCTTGCCCTTTTTATTGAACCTCATGACTTCTTTAGTAGGAGATACCTTCAGCAACACATGATCTCCAACTTGATAGATTTGCTTTCTTCTTTTTTTATCGGCATAACTTTTTTGGCAGCTTTGAGCTGTCATCATTCTTTCTTTATCAAATCTACCTTTTCCATATATTTCTCTACTAGTTCTGGTCCTAGTAGCCTTCCTTCACCAACTGCACTCCAACATGTGAGAGTCCTACAAGGTCTTCCATACAATGCTTCAAATGGAGTCATCTTTATGGTGGAGTGGTAACTGTTGTTGTAGGCAAACTCAGTTAGAGTGAGATGATCATCCCAGCTGCCTTGCCAATTTAAGGCACATGCTCTCAACATGTCATCTAAGGTCTGGACCGTCCTTTCACTTTGCCCATCGCTCTGAGGGTGAAATGTAGTGTTGTAATGCAACCTAGTGCCAAATGCATGCTGCAATCCTCTCCAGAACTTTGTCGATACAATGGAAATAAGAATCTCATGTAATCGGATAATTTCATCCACATACAGTTTCACCATACTTGCAGCTGACTGCCTCACATTGTGGGGTAAAAAATGAGCTGACTTGGTCAATCTGTCAATGATAATCTAGATGGCATCGTGACCCTTCTGTGTGTTTGGAAGTCCCACAATGAAGTCCATTGTGATCTCCTCCCGCTTTCACTTAGGTATGGGCAGCGGCTTTAACAGTGGCTTCTGGTGCTCAATCTTGACCTGAAAATAGACCAAGCACTTGGAGATAAACTCTGCTACTTCTCTCCTCATGTCTCTCCACCAAAATGTCCTTTGTAGGTTCTTGAACATTTTAGTGGTTCCAGGGTGGATAGCAAACTCTGACTTGTTGCACTCAGTCAGAATTTCTTCCTTAAGCTCTTTATCTTCATGTACTCATAATCTGCCTTGAAACTTGATGGTCCACCTTCTTTCATCATGTAGTCTGGTTGTCCTTTTTCACATAGAGCCTTCATGTCCTTGTACTCTGGATTTTCTTTCTGTGCTTGTGCTATCCTTGCTACTAGATCATGTTGAATGACACAATGCATCATCAACTTCCCCTAGTACTTTCTTCAATAAGAGTCCATTTGTAAACTCTTAAACATGCAAATTATTCCCATTTCCTGCTCAAGGCATTTTCTACAGGGTTGGCTTTCCTCGGATGATAGTCAATACCAAATTCGTAGTCCTTTAAGAATTCTAGCCATCGTCTCTGTCTTATGTTGAGCTCTTTCTGAGTGAATACATATATGAGGCTCTTATGGGTCAGTAAACACTTCAAATTTTTCTCCATATAAGTAGTGCCTCCATATTTTTAGAGCAAACACTACTACCGTCAACTCTAGGTCATGAGTAGGATAGTTCCTCTCATGTGGCTTGAGTTATCTTAAAGCATAGGCAATAACTCTTCCATGTTGCATCAACACATAATCCAATCTAGTCTCACTAGCAATCACTGTACACTGTGTAGCCTCCAACTCCTGTGAGAATTGTTAGCACCGGTGCAGTGGTCAATCTCTTCTTCAACTCCAGGAAGCTCTCTTCATATTACTGTGTCTAATTGAACTTTTCTTTCTTCCTGGTCAACTTTGTCATGGGAGCAGCAATCTTTGAGAAGTCTTAGATAAACCTTCTGTAGTAGATGTCTAGTTCAAGGAAACTCATAATATCTGTCATAGTCTTTGGCCTCTCCCAGTTGATGACATCCTCTATCTTGCTTGGTTCCACTAAGATCCCTTCTTTTGAGACTATGAGTCCCAAAAGCATTACTTGCTCCAACCAGAATTCACACTTGGAGAATTTGGCAAACAATTGGTGCTATCTCAATGTTTTCAAAATTATCCTCAGACGCTTCTGGTGTTCCTGTAGACTTGATGAGTAAATCAGGATGTCATCCACGAACACTATGACAAAACTGTCTAGATGAGGCTTGAAAATTTTGTTCATCAAATCCATAAATGTTGTAGGAGCATTTGTTAGTTCAAAAGATATAACAAAAAACTCATAATGGCCATACCTAGACTTAAAGTTCGTTTTTGCAATATCTTGATCAGCTACTCTGAGCTAATGGTATTCACTTCTCAAATTAATTTTTGAGAAGACTGATGCTGTGAATAGTTGATCAAACAAATCATCAATTCTGGGCATAAGACATTTGTTCTTGATGGTCACTTTATTCAGCATCTTGTAGTCTATGCATAACCTCAGTGACCCATATTTCTTCTTCACAAATAGGACAGATGCATCCCATGGGAACACACTTAGCTTGATGAATTCTCCGTCCAATAGTTCTTGCAATTGAGTCTTCAACTCCTTTATTTCTGCTGGTGCCATTCTATAGAGAGGTTTTGTGATGGGAGGCGTCCTTGGTATGAGATCAATGTGGAAATCAATCTCCCTTTCCGGAGATAATCCCATGAGCTCATCGGAGAATACATGGAAAGTCCTTAATTACTTCAAGGTCTTCTAGTGACTTGGGTTGAAAGTCAATTTTGACAATACTTGCTAGAAAATCTCGGCAGTCTTTATTTAATAATTTGGTTGCCTTCATGGAAGAAATCATCATCTTCCTCAATCATAACTGACATCTTTGGGAGGTACTGCTTGGTGGAGACCCTCCCATGTGGAGTCGCTATGTCCAGCTGCCATTTCATATTTACTCTCTCAACATTTAACAGATCAGCAAATATAAATGATATGAAGGAAGGAGTAGCACCAGAATCAAACAATACATTTGCATAGTGATAGGAAATAAAGAGATTACCTTGGATCACATCATTAGATTTCTAGGCCTCATCCACTTGCATAGTGTAGACCCTTCCAGTGCTCTCTATTGACCTTCAGCTTTGCCCTTGCCTTTGTCTTGGTACTCGAGCTTCTTCTCAATGCAATCTCTAGCAAAGTGGCCCATCTTGCCAAGTTGAGACATGCCCCTAACTTGATCCTACATTCACCAGGATGGAACTTGTGGCAGAAGGAACAAGGCTTGCGTCCCTGTCCACTGTCGCCTCTGATGTAAGGCTTGAAGTCCTCGTACTTCTTGCCTTTGTTTTTCCTCTGGTCCTTCCTGAACTCCTTGCCTTGTTCATGCTTTTTCTATTCATCAATCTCTCGAGCTAGATTAATTGCTAGGGAGATTGCCTTTGTCATGATCTCAGGGTCCCAACACTTCACATTGATCCTTAGGCGAGGATTCAGCCCCTTCAGGAAGTGGTCCACCTTGATCTTCTCATCTCCTTTCAGTGGACTGTACCTCTCAATCTCCAGGAACATGTTGTGGTACTCTTCAACATACATGTTTCCTTGCTGCAGATTCATGAATTCAACAGTCTTCTTCCCTTATACATGAGGGGGAAGGTAGTGATTCTTGAAGGCCTTCTTGAACTCCCTCCAAGTGATCTCTTCCTCATCATCAAACTGGGTCCTAATGACAGACTTCCACTAGTGATGAGCTTTGTCAGTGAGATGATGCGTGGCCAAATTGACCCTATGCCTTTCAGAGCAATCTATTGCTCTGAATTTCTCAGTGATCACATCCAGCCAAGCTTCAGCCTTGTCTGGATCCCTATCCCCATTGAAAGTAGGGGGATGCAACTTTAGGAACCTCTCGATTCTTGAACCCGACCGGCTAGAGTGGTTTCAGTTCGCATTTCTTTCCATTGCCCGCGCCATGCGGGTCATGCTCTCAATGAGCTCTCTTTAGTCTTCTGAAGCATTGGAGGGACCACCGTGTTCCATCATTCACATAACAATAATGAACTAACATAAGTTAGTCAATTTAACAATACAATCAATGGCACAATACTTACATACTCAACTTTGCATAGCTGCTCATGACGATTGCACATGGACTTAGACTCTTAACAATTCTATAACACACTTAGAGTCCTAAGAATACTATGATACCAAACTGTAACATCTCGAATTTCATCCCCAAATTGTCAAAGACAATTTCGACATTCGGTTGTATTAGTCTGTTCACCATCATATAATCATAAAATAATATGATTCTCAATTAAATTAGCGAAAGCATAAACTCATTAAATAGGATAAAATAATCCTTCAATAAAATGCGAAAAACTTTATGAAAACATCAAAAGTAATATTATAGAATTAAAGCACATCTCAACATCATCTCTTAAAAACAATTGGAACGTTGGGAAACCATAGTAAGAAACATATCTTTAAAACATAGTCAAAAGACTCTAAGACAATTGACTCTTAACATCCTAGACCATTGTGCAATCTTATTCGTCATGAGCCAAGCCGCCATCATCCTTAACTTTATGCACTTGCACGGATCCAGGATGCAAGAGTTTTCCCGATTAGAGTATGTAAAGGCCATGATCCTAAACAAGATACTACATGATATGCATAATCTTTATATAAAAGAAGTGAACATTATGCATGCCATGTTCATACCATAAGATCTACATGTCAAACATTAACATCATTCTATCATCATCATGCATTATAATAATAGCACGACAGACATGTAATCATATCATCATACATAAAGTATGAGCATTCATATCAATCATTGATTCAATCTATAAACATATAAGTGAGATACACTTACCATAACCATTGCCTCCATAACTCCCTCAGGGTTGCTTTATAACCCTTTCGGACTTCCACTTTCATGGGACATCATTCCATTCCATCGATCATTGGCCCTTTCCTATTAACGTTATATCATTCGATAGTTGGGACTAATGTCATTGCCCTCTCAATAGGCTAGCTAGGCCTAGGAGACAATGCTCCCCTCTCACCTGAAGGTGACATCACAATGCACACACACTTGCCGATGTATGTAACGATCATTCTGGACTCTCACCCGAGGACGACATCGGAATGCACACACTGTTGTCGATATGTGTAACGATTATTCCGGACAATTATTCGATAAAGGGTCATAGAGGGATGACATGTAAAATCATCCAGAATTGGGTTCATTATGTGATGCGAACTTAGAAACACTAGCAAGCGCACTAATCGTTCAAGTAATAAAATGATGAGTATAAAGTATCGTTCCCACGAGGACCAGAAATAATTAATAACTTCTCTTACTTATAACTTGAGAAAAGATAAATATGTTGTTTAATGTGAAAATAAGATGAATAAATAATAAAAATATAAGACTATGATCAATGGAGTTTAAAAGTATAGATTTGATGAATAGGACTGATCTTGATTAATACCACTACTCACATATGAATTTTAGACAAAAGATGATGAATTAATAAAGTAACTTCCCAAATTGATTTAACCGATATTTCAGGCTTTAAATCCTATTTTGAGATCAATAAAAGAGAGTAATCATTTCGGTTTTTAATCTAATCTATTCAATCTCAAAACGCATTCAACTGGAATATAAAGTTAAGGGCTTTCTCAAGTCACCTTAACAACAACACAATTGGGTCTCTTGCGATTTCACCAAATATGGCATGTAAGAGAAAAATCAGAGAGAAACTCTAGAGAATCTAAAAACTTCTTTTCAGATAATCAAAAGATTCAAAAGAATAAATCTCAAGTAACAATTAATTAAATCTTCAAACATGCTATTGATCCATCAACTAATTGTACGAAGAATTCATAAAGAATGTGGTTCAATCAAGAAAATCCTAAAGAACTACTCTAATAAACTAGAGTACATCAATCTAAATAATGTTTCAGGAAAAGAAAAGAGAACAAGAAGAACTACTCCTAATTCTACCCCTCTCTCGAGTTTCCGGTAGAACTTCATTGTAGCATTTGGATCTCCTTCACCAAGCCTTCAACCTCTGAATTATGCCTCCCAAAGATGTTCTTCCAATTGATTTGGGGTCTCCTTAAATAGTTTTTCCCGTAACATGGCTCAACAATCCGAAATCTTATAAAAAAGATGGATAAAAATGGCTTAAAACTGCCTAACAGAACCGCCGTCACGGTCATGAAAATCAAGTGGCACGGCCATGACAGAACATCAATTTTTGGTCTTGCGCAGCACGGGCGTGAGGACATACCGCACGGCCATGACAGAACATCAGTTAGCCTTCAATTTGCACGGCCGTTGATGATCTTATGCACGGGCGTGATAGAACGTCAGTTCCAAGTCTCCGATTCGCACGGTCGTGAAATTCATCCGCACGGCCATGACAGAAAGATTGAATTTCGCTCTTCATTGCACGGGCGTTACATCTATTGGCATGGTCGTGACAGCTGCAAAAACTTGTTTTCCACGACTTTTCCATCCAAAATCCAATGTACTTCCATTCCCTGTCATAAATTCAATCAAGCTTAGGTAGTAGTAATTCTTTTGGGAATTTCTCTATATTTATATAATTTTTCACTTTAAATCATGAAACACTCTTGAAGTTAGAATAAATTGGCCTAAAAATTATGCATGAATTCTATGCATCAAATTCCCCCAAGCTAGATATTTTGCTTGTCCTCAAGCAATTTTGTCAAACAAGCCCTCGCTCCATTGCGATATCTAATACTTTTCTTTTATTGCTCTTTTACACAGCCATTACCAGAGCATCTTTCCTCAAATCAAGCCCAGCCTTACAAAATTCTCAACCTTTAACCGTCCACCCTGCATTATTTACATACAATATTCATCCATCTCATAAGAGTATCAATATTGAACCACAAATCTTTAAGGAGCTTATTTTCATACTATTATCATTTCAAATTTCAGCATTATGCTTTTTTTATATAGCATTTAGTAATCCTCCATATTGCACAAAGTGGTCCATGTAACATGCTTTCAATCGACGAATCCCAGAGCAGATGCCCTTAGGTCGCCAGGCATAAATCCCTTACGGATCTAATTACCCGGACACACTAAGGTTCCAGAGGATACTTTATACTTTTCATTTAACTGTTGGAGCTCAACTAGCTCTCTTTCCATTATCATTTAATCATTAAAATTAATTAGCATAATTATAAGCTCCAAAAAGCTTTTATGCTTCAAGAAAGATACAAATATAATCAGGAGTCATATCATAGTAGATAATTTCAGAAGTGCAAATTAAAGAGTAGATTCACTTGCTCGGCAACAAACTCTTACCATTTCCCAATACTCTGGTGATAACTAATAAAAAGAACAATAATCATATTTCATAAGATAAGCAATGCCCTGACACTGAACTTTAAGACAAGGAAATATGTAACATGAGAGAAATGATGCACTGACCACAACATTGAGTTTATCACATATCTAGTACGAGTCATACGTGCAGTCTCTCGATGCTCGGCGGCCAAGTTAGTAATCTGGCCCTGCATTACAGAAAGAAGTTCATAGATAGCATTAAGATCATATGCTGACGACGACTGAGCAGTGTTTGACTCCATCTGTGCTGGTGGCGAAGTACGGGAAGGGCCTGCCTCGGCGTCATGTGTCCTAGCAGGTGGGGCCTATGGTGTTGCCCCGAGGGCCGAAAAAACAACCAATTATCATGGTTAAATACCGTGAGACGATCGATATCAACAGAAGGGATAGTCATAGAAATGTTATCGAACTTGAACACGTTTGCCTTTTGATCACTATCATGAACAACTAATTGCATGGCACTCTTTGCATATCTGTTCAGAAATATACTTCCCGGAATATGAATGTCTTGCTCCAAATCAATATGAAAATGTTGGGCAATAGGAGTTTTCAAGCCGCCTACAGTAATAATGCCACAAACTCTGATCGCATTTTTCCGAAATTGCCTAATCAATTGATCACCAATATCCACCACAACATGATTTAACATGGCCCACATAATGTATAACTGGAGTTGAGTGACTGCACCTTCACTATTAGCTCGAGGAAACAACCTACATGAAAGAAAGCGATGTACATATCTCAGAATAGGATTTTGGTTTGAAGTGCTTTTAGCTGTTCGTCCTAGAAACACAACTTCTCCCGTGATATCCTTCCAAAACTCCTTACAGTGGAAATCGACACGTTGTTTCTTAAGGCCATCCAAAGGGAAATGATAAATTTGCAGAATTCCTCCTTTGTCAACCTAAATTCGCTATTGTGCATTCTGAAAGTGATAACTAAATAATCCTTGTTAGTCGAAAATGAGGAAAGAAACTCAAGTGTTAACCTTTCGTATGTAAAACAGTAGCTCGTTGCAAAGTGATGCAATCTAATGTTGTCAAACATGAGAAGCACATCATCCTTCAACAAAAATTCTTCCACTGATTCCATATGTAGAAAACGAGTGACACCGAGACCTAGTGCCCTTAACGTATCAAACATTTTTCATTGTTCAACATCTCAAAACTGAAGGCGAGGAGGCCGTGGTATCAATTCAGGAGTAGGAGATTCTTCTTGTACTTCAGGCTGGGGCCTCCGCGGAGGACGGCTCACCGACCATTTCCATTTAGGTGCAGGCGTCGACATTTGCGCCTCAAGAAAAGCACACTGTCACGACTGTGCTATGTTCTCACGGCTTGCTGCACTGGAGAAGCACGGCCGTGTGCGTGAATACAGCGGGTTATTGAAGAACCACGGCCATGCACAGTGTTCACAACTGATCGCCACCGATAGTCGACGACCGGTGAAGAGGCGGCGGATGACTCTATGGAGGAAGGAGGCGGAGGAGCGGCTTGTGACAGTCGTCGGTGAAGAGGACGATGGATTTCGACGGAGATGGAATCGGCGAACAATCCGTCGGCGCCCGGTCGATGGTTGTGATTGAGAGAAATGGCCGTGCACACTGACGATCGTCAGTCGATGTAGAGGCGGCTGCGACAGCGAATCAGTCGGTGGATATTGACAGCGAATGGCGCGTTTGTCAGTGGAGATTGACGGTGGCGAAGCTGCGGCTGCCAATGACCGGTGAAGAAGCGGCGGCGACAGTGATTCTTCGGTGGAGATAAGTGGAGAACGACGCTTCCTCCTGTTGATCGAATAGGACGGCCGTGCCTTTAGGGCACACGCGCGTTCTTTTTTTTTATCAATTAATATTAGTGGCATGGCTGGATGGTCACCACGTGTGATCTGAACTGGAAAGTGTGCACGGCCGTGATGATCTTCTGCACGGCCATGACAGAACCTGTTAATCCGGTTGAAGTACGGTCGTGTGAAGGGATTGCTTCTGTTGTTTGCACGGCCGTGACAGAGTAGGATTGTCGACTTGCTGCACGGCGGTGACAGAGATTTCTAAAAGAAATCAAATCTAGTCTAACTAAAAACTAATTGGTGAAAGAAAAGAAAAGGGTTTTAGACAGTGTAGTTCTAAGTTATAGTCGTTAGCTTGACTTTTGCCCTTTCTTCTTTAGGGGTCTAATAAGGGCACTGAGTGGTCTTCTTTTCAACCTTACCTCTTATGTAGTGCTTGAGACGTTGACCGTTTACCTTGAACGAATTGCCTCCTGATAGTGGTTGAACTTCAATAGTTCCATACAGAAACACTTGGACTACTCTGAAGGGACCTGTCCATCTAGATTTTAATTTTCCTCGAAAAAGTCTTAATCTACTATTGTACAAAAGAACCTGTTGTCCTAGAATGAATTCCTTGGAAAGGATATTCTTATCATGAATTCTCTTGGTTCTTTCTTTATATAGCTTGGCATTTTCATAAGCCATTTTTCGAATTTCTTCAAGTTCGTTCAACTTCAACAACCTGTCTTCACCAATGGATTTCATATCGAAGTTAAGAAATTTAGTAGCCTAATATGCTTTATGTTCCAGTTCTACAGGGATATGGCATGCTTTTCCAAACACTAATCTATATGGGGACATACCTATGGGAGTTTTAAATGTTATCTTGTATGCCCATAATGCATCGTCTAGTTTTAAGGACCAATCCTTCCTAGATGCATTCACATATTTCTCCAATATCCTTTTCAATTCTCTGTTAGAAATTTCTACTTGTCCACTTGTCTGGGCATGATAGGGCGTGCTAACCTTGTGAGTAACACCATATTTTTGCAAAAGACCTGAGAACAACTTATTGTAGAAATGAGTGCCATTATCACTTATAATTTTCCTAGGAGTACCAAAACGAGTGAAAATATTTTTCTTTAAGAATTTGACCACCACTCTTGCATCATTTGTGGGGGTAGCTATGGCCTCAACCCACTTAGATACATAGTCTACGGCTACTAGGATATACTCATTGTTCATAGACTTAAGAAATGGTCCCATAAAATCTATCCCCCAAACATAAAAAATATCATAAATTAATATATTATTCAGAGGCATTTCGTTATGTCGAGAAATGTTACCCATTCATTGACACTTGTCTCACGATTTGCAGTAGGCTTGTGCATCCTTGAATATGGTGGGCCAATAGAATCCACATTGCAGAACTTTGGCGGCTGTCCTATTTGGTCCAAAGTGTCCTCATGTTTCTCTGTCGTGACAATGATGTAGGATATTTTGTACTTCATCTTCAGGTACACATCTTCTGATGATATTATCAGCACACACTCGAAAAAGTATGGGCTCCTCCCATATGTATGTTTGAGGTCAGAAAAGAACTTGGCTTTTTGCTGCTTTGTCATACTTTTTGGAATCTATCTCTCTGCAAGGTAATTAGCAATATCAGCAAACCAGGGGATTTGATTAAATATTTTTACCTTGAACAATGTTTCCATTGTGAAAATCCTCTCATCGGGAAATTCACCGCCTCCTCTGGCGGTGGTTTCAAACGGGACAAATGATCTGCCACCAAGTTTTCTGATCCTTTCTTATCCTCCACTTCAACATCAAATTCCTATAGTAAAAGTATCCAATGCAATAGTCTGGGTTTGGCTTCTTTCTTCTCCATTAGATGGCGAATTGCTGCATGGTCTGTATACACAATCACCTTGGAACAGATTAAATAGGATCGAAATTTATCAAAAGCATAAATGATAGCTAAGAATTCCTTCTCTATTGTGGCATAATTCAATTGTGTTGGATTCAGTGTTCTACTTGCATAATGAATAACATAGAAAACTTTCTCCTTTCTCTGTCCAAGCACGGCCCCGATTGCTCCATCACTGGCATCGCACATCAACTCAAACGGCAGACTCCAGTCTGGTCCTACTACCACAGGTGCAGAGATTAGCTTCTGTTTCAAGATATTAAAAGCATTTAAGCAATCATCATCAAAATTGAATTTAACAACTTTAGAAATTAAGTTGGTTAGAGGTTTAGCTATTTTGGAGAATTTTTTTAAAGCGTCTGTAAAATCCTGCATGTCCTAAGAAACTTCTCACGGCCTTGATCGAAGTTGGGGGTGGTAAATCTGCTATCACCTTCACCTTGGCCATATCAACCTCTATACCTCGTTGAGAGATTTTGTGCCCGAGTACTATCCCTTCCTGCACCATAAAATGACACTTTTCCCAGTTCAAGGAAATGTTAGTATCTTCACATCTTTGAAGTACTTGAGATAGATTTAACAAACAATTATCAAATGATTCTCCAAAAAGGGTAAAGTCATCCATGAAGATTTCTAAGATTCTCTCATTCATATCTAAAAATATGGCCATCGTGCATCTCTAGAATGTTGCAGGGGCATTACATAATCCATGGCATTCTCCGATAAGCATAAGTGCCATAAGGACATGTAAAAGTTGTTTTTTCTTGATCTTCAGGAGCCACTGCAATTTGGTTATAACCAGAATATCCATCCAAAAAATAGTAATATTTATGACCAGAAACTCTTTCTAACATTTGATCAATAAATGGAAGTGGAAAGTGGTCTTTACGGGTAGCATCATTTAATTTTCTGTAATCGATACATACCCTCCAGCCAGTAACTGTGCGTGTGGGAATGAGCGCATTTTGTGCGTTCGTTATAACCGTCATCCCACCTTTCTTGGGGACCACTTGTACTGGATTAGTCCAACTACTATCAGAGATAGGGTAGATAATCCCTACATCTAGTAGCTTAACAACTTCCTTGTACACTATTTCCTTCAACATTAGATTAAGTCTTCTTTGAAATTGGATTACAGGTTTGATGTTTTCTTCCATCAAAATCTTGTGCATGCAGATAGAAGGGGAAATTCCCTTGATATCTGTTATGCTCCAAGCTATAGTCTTTCTGTGTTTGCGGAGTACTTCAAGTAACCTGTTCTCCATTTCTTCTGTCAATGATGAAGACACAATTACAGGGAACTTATTAGTTTCTAAAAAACAATATTTAAGATGCACAGGTAAGGTTTTGAGTTCAGGAATAGGGGGTGGTAAATCTCCTTCTTCTAACTCCTCAATATTAGAATCTTCATTCATTAACTCTTCCTCCAATTCCTCATTTTTAGCATCCTTCATCTGGGTCTCCACTATTTCATCGATATCGTCCCTGTCATGTTCATAAAAAAATATCAATTGCAAAACAAGAAGAATTATCAATCGGATATTTCAAAACTTGTCCAATATTGAATGATAAGTCTTCGTCATTTATTCTTAATGTTATTTTTCCTTGTTGAACATCAATCAACGTTCTTCCCATGGCAAGAAATGGTCCACCCAAGATTAATGGAGGCTCATTTTCAGTCTGCATATCAAGAACGACAAAGTCAGCAGGAAATATGAATTTGTCAACCCAAACTAGTACATCCTCCAATAATCCTTTGGGTTTCTTTATTGATTGATCGGCTAGTTAAAGGAGAACTCTCATTTCTCTAAGTTGATCTGTGCCTAACTTAAAAAATACTGAGTATGGCATCAAATTAATGCTGGCACCTAAGTCACATAGAGCGTTAGCACAAAAGAAATTTCCAATTGAGCATGGAATTGTGAAACTTCCTGGATCCTTCAATTTCTGAGGAAGATCTTGTTGATCTATAGCACAACAACTGGATGAAAGTTTCACTAGTCCAGATTCCTCTATCTTCCTCTTGTTGGTCAGGATGTCCTTCAGGAACTTGGCATATCTGCAAAATGGCTTCGAAAAATGGAATATTAATATGCATTTGTTTCAAAATTTTCAAGAACCTAGCAAATTGTTTATCTAATTTCTCCTTTTGATATTTCTGTGGGTAAGGAAGTTTTCGAATCCTTTCATCTTCAGTCTTTTCTTGAAGCTTATCCTCCTTAGATGGTGCAGTGTTGTTCTGTATTTCTTCTTTTTCAAGTTTTTCTTCCTGCAAAGGTGTCACTACTTCAGGAATTTTTGGACTTTGTAGCTGAAGTCCACTTCTTAGAACGATTGCATTTGTTTGCTCTCTCGGATTTTTCTCTGTGTTACTAGGCTAGCTTCCTGGCTGTCTCCAAGATATCATGTTTGCCAGTTGACCAATCTGAGTTTCCAAATTTTTGATTGATGCATCCTGATTGGTGAACTTAGTCTCAACAGTTGTGATAAACTTTGATAACACATCCTCTAAGTTAGTCTTAGGTTCAGGACGAGGGTGATAAACGAGGGGTTGTGCTGGACCTCTATTGTTCACCCATGAATAATTCGAAGGATTCCTCAACCCAAGTGTTGTATGGATTGCTCCCCACATTGTTTCTGAAAGCATTATTGGAGACATAATTAGCATCCTCAAAATTCTGTTGTTGAAAATTCATACCTGCTTGGCATTCATGATTAGGATGCCCTCCTCCACACATATCACAGATGATGTTTGAGATTTTGTTAACAGGCTTTTGCGTCATTAGCATGTCCATTTTCCTTGCGAGGACATCTAGTTGAGCTTGAATATGGCTTGCATTATCTATATGATGAAATCCAGCTTTTTTCACTTTTGCATTTTGCCAACTGTTCAAGACAAGATTATCAAACAACCTGTAAAGATCTTCAGGAGATCTGTCCGCAATGGTCCCTCCAGCAGCAGTGTCAATCTTGTCCTTTATCTCAGCAGTTGCCCCATTATAGAAGTACTGAATTTGCTGGTACAGGGAAATGTTATGATTTGGGACTTTGCTAACTAGATCCCTGAATCTGTCCCAAGTTTCATGCATATTTTCAGTTTCCTGCTGAAAGAAAGAAGAGACTTCAGATAAACATCTAGCAGCTTTTTGGAGTGGGCAATATTTATTAAGAAATGCTTGTCGCATGTCATCCCAAGTTCTTATAGTGCCCACAAGTAATGTAGCAAGCCACGTGTAGGCTTTTCCTCTCAAATAAAAAGGAAAAAGTCTTAACCGGACTGCATCATCAGTTACTCCTTCAAATTTGAATATTGAGCATAATTGAATGAACTTTGTGATATGGCTAAATGGGTCTTCATCTCGATCTCCTCCAAAATTCGTATTAGATATCATTTGAATCGTGCCCTATTGAATTTGGAAATTGTTAGTACCAATTTTAATAAGTGTAATACTCCCTCTATCCTCGATCAGTGGACCCATAGTGTAGTCTCTCATAGTTCTGTATGCAGGTGGAAGTGGTTGGTTTTCAATTTGCCTCTGTTGATCTGCCATCTTAACAATAGTGGAAATTTTCTTCTTTAGTCTTCTGACAGTTCTCTTTATTTCAGAATCAAACACTAGTGGGCATCCTGAACTTCGTGTATTATGCCTATGTTCCAAGGCACTAGTGTTAGAATCCTCCAGGATGTGTGGATTATGAATTCTTCAATTCCTGCAACCACACCAATACAAATGAATGGTAATAATTCTCAAATTAATAAGTAATATAAGAAATTAAGTATTAACTAGTTCCCCGGCAACGTCGCCAAAAACTTGATGCGAACTTAGAAATACTAGCAAGCACACTAATCGTTTAAGTAATAAAATGATAAATATAAAGTATCATTCCCATGAGGACCAGAAATAATTAATAACTTCTCTTACTTATAACTTGAGAAAAGATAAATAGGTTGTTTAATGTGAAAATAAGATGAATAAATAATAAAAATATAATACTATGATCAATGGAGTTTAAAAGTATAGATTTGATTAATAGGACTGATCTTGATTAATACCACTACTCACATATGAATTCTAGACAAAAGATGATGAATTAATAAAGTAACTTCCCAAATTGATTTAACCGATATTTTAGGCTTTAAACCCTATTTTGAGATCAATAAAAGAGAGTAATCCTTTCGGATTTTAATCTAATCTATTCAATCTCAAAACGCATTCAACTGGAATAGAAAGTTAAGGGCTTTCTCAAGTCACCTTAACAACAACACAATTGGGTCTCTTGCGATTTCCCCAATTATGGCATGTAAGAGAAAAATCAGAGAGAAACTCTAGAGAATCTAAAAACTTCTTTTCAGATAATCAAAAGATTCAAAAGAATAAATCTCAAGTAACAATTAATTAAATCTTCAAACATGCTATTGATCCATCAACTAATTGTACGAAGAATTCATAAAGAATGTGGTTCAATCAAGAAAATCCTAAAGAACTACTCTAATAAACTAGAGTACATCAATCTAAATAATGTTTCAGGAAAAGAAAAGAGAACAAGAAGAACTACTCCTAATTCTACCGTCCTCTCTCGAGTTTTCGACAGAACTTCATTGTAGCCTTTGGATCTCCTTCGCCAAGCCTTCAACCTCTGAATTATGCCCCCAAAGATGTTCTTCCAATTGATTTGGGGTCTCCTTAAATAGTTTTTCCAGTAACATGGCTCAACAATCCGAAATCTTATAAAAAAGATGGATAAAAATGGCTTAAAACTGCCTAACAGAACCGTCATCATGGCCGTGAAAATCAAGTGGCACGACCGTGACAGAACATCAATTTCTGGTCTTGCGCAACACGGGCGTGACGACATACCGCACGGCCGTGACAAAACATCCGTTAGCCTTCAATTCGCACGGCCGTGATGATCTTCTGCACGGGCATGACAAAACGTCAGTTCCAAGTCTCCGATTCGCATGGCCGTGAAATTCATCCGCACGGCCATGACAGAAAGATTGAATTCCACTCTTCATTGCACGGGCGTGACATCTATTGGCACGGCCGTGACAGCTGCAAAAACTTGTTTTCCACGGCTTTTCCATCCAAAATCCAACGTACTTCCATTCCCTATCATAAATTCAATCAAGCTTAGGTAGTAGTAATTCTTTTGGGAATTTCTCTATATTTATACTAATTTTTCACTTTAAATCATGAAACACTCTTGAAGTTAGAATAAATTGGCCTAAAAATTATGCATGAATTCTATGCATCATCATGCTTTGCAATCAATAATCATTTACGTCGCTCAATCTTTATGTTTTAACCTAGTTACGTTGGGAACATGCATATACGCATATCTAGGTTCATATACAATCATCAAGCATCAATACATACTATTAATACCTTCAAAATAATTTTTTAAAATACTATAATAAAAATCTATCACAGTCACGACCGTGATAGAGGCCGTCATGGCCGTGATAGAAGCCCATAAATATCATCCACCTTGTCACGGTCGTGCCTCCAGTCATCACGGCCGTGCCTGATCTATCACGACAGGCCCCTTATTCTTTTCGCCGTTCGCCTTTCTGTCATGGGCGTGACATGCGCGCCACGACCGTGACCGAGCGCTAGAAACTGCGTCGTCAGCCCGATTTTTTCATGATATTTGATCCAAAAATTGGGGAAAATTATACATAAAAATAAAAAATCAAACATATGTATTTCCTAGGTATTCTAGGATCAAAAGAACATGGAAAAACATATTAATCCATGAATTTCTAAGATTTAGGGTTCATCCCTAAATCACAAACAATAAGAAAAACATGAATCCTAACTATTAGATCTAATTATAAGAATGTATACATGCATAGATCTAATGCTTTCAACAATGGACACCCTCATCACAATCGAATTTGAGGATAAGGAGTCCTCATGCTCTCAATCCAATCATGAAAAACCATTGAGAGGAGAGAGCGATTTGGATCCCCTTTACATACCTTTCTTTTAGATTCTTCTCCTCTTTCATCCTCTTCTTCTTCCTTCTCCCTGTTCTTATCTTTCTCCTTCCTCAAACCCTAGCCACCAAGATGTGGAGAAATGAGGTAAACAATAGGGATAGGGGCTTTATATAGAGGAGATCATGAGGGTTTGGACAAAAAGTCCAAATTTCCCTTAATGGAAAATCAAGGGCATTACATCATGTAGCATCAAGTGGTATTGTCCATGTAATATATTTCTCTCTCGTATGTTAAATAAGTTTTATAAAATTTATTATATTTCACCTTATAATTATAAAATTTTTGTATATTATAGGATCACTTTCATATTCCTTTATATCATGCGCTATATCAGTGTTCTTGTCTTTCTTCACTTGCGAGAAAGGATAGGATTGTGGAAATATGTCTCCTATTGAAGTGAAGGATGATGTCTTTCACACATTTATTGCATGTATGTTTTTTCGTTGTTTTATACAATTTATTTATTATATGATTTGTAAATTGTATATTGATTTGTAAATATTACTAGCTTTCATAATTTTTGAAATCAAACTAGTTTAATCAAACTAGTTTAATCCAAAACTCAATTTGGGGATGACACACAGATGTTTTGGAGAGGTGATTGTGATTCGCCTCTCCAATGCTAGGTCGTTAGCCTCACTATTGAGTAGGGCATATAGAAATGCCCAAAACATATTAGGCATCCATTTTGGGAGTTACTTTGTAGAAAATGGTAAGTCATTAAATTTGAATGGTTTTTGCTTAATTTATCATTTTGCAATGTCTAAATATTGATGTTTATTTAGAATGAATGAAGAATCTAAAACAACAAAAGACTAACATACTTTCTAATTCGGAATCCCACATACATATAGTAGGGTCGATTTGATTCGACAAGCATCATCGACACATGGTAATGCATATATACGAAAAGAATAGTTAGACTATTATCTTATAATTACTTATTTTTGTAAAATTTAAAACTTTATTTTAGAGGAGAAAGAAGGAGGTCCTATCAATTTTTGTGCGGTATAGAAGGATAAACATAAGAGTAGGAAGACCAACTACTTGATCACGTCCATTGCCCATAGAGTCTTGGTAAGTTTCATTTGATTATTTCAATTATTCTAAATGATTTATCAAATTTGCTACATTTAAATCTTTTAGTATGCATATAATGAAAAGATGACTGAGAAGTATGACGATGAACCCGATACTCAACCATTAGGTAAAGTATATAAAAAAATAACTATTTATTATATAACACTTTATATATTTATAAAACTTATCGATTTTGAAGGGGTCTCCATGGTTTGGGAGGAGGTGGCCAGGATGATACGAGGCAGATACCTAGAACAAACCTTTAGGTTTCTAAGAAGAGCAGAAGATACGTTGGTGACCCGTCTACTCCCAGTTCATCCGCAGCACCTGAAGTAACACTGAAGACCTTATTGCTGAGTAGTTGGCACCAGTTTTATAGATCTTGCAGGCCAACAATATTACTGTAATATCCATGATCTAATCCATATTGAATTCTATATTATATGTCTATAATCAATTGAATATATGTGTTATAGTATAGGTTGTAATGTCACGTAGTGATATAATAAGAATTTATAAAATTTAATTAAAATATTAAAGTATGATTAATAATCATATTATGATAAAGCATATTCTCTTATGGTTAACTATGCATGTGATTTGTTAAGATTGGATTTAAATCTAGTGGACCAATCAAATGTCGCCAAGTGGCATAGGAAAAAATATATATGTAACAATAATTAATATATAAAATATGTGAATAAATTATATGGATTATATTATACTAACTAAAATTTAATAATAATTAATTAATATTAATAATAATTAATAAATATTTAATAAATATTAATTAGGGATGAAATTAATAATTTTAATATCAAATTTTAATTGGATAAGAATTTCAACTCTTGACATGCAAGCTGCCAGCATGCTAGTAGCTTGCCACTTTATGCTTGTCCATTTTTTCCAATCGACCTATTCAGGTGATAAAAATTTGGAAAATTTTGTATGGTCTTATCCTTCTGTCTAGACAGCACAGAAAATTTCAGACCACGACTCCTTTCTTGGACTTTGAAGGAAATTCAAGGAAGATCATTGAAGGTGAAGATTCTAACCCTAGACTAATGGTGTTCTTCCTAAGGCTTTCTTTCATATCAATTATTTCTTCAAAATTATGAAACTTAACATGTAGTATCCTTCACGAGTCTAGTTTACATGAGATTTGGTATCACGTTAATAGGAGTTATGAAACGAAAGTTATGCCATCAGGATTAAGGGTCTATCATACTGTTTAATAAACTTGTTAGTCCAAATTGCAAATTAGATATTAAATTGGATATGTAATCATATAAATTGATATTTAAGGGTCCTTAGAGTACAGAAGTTAGCATGTGTTTCCAACTTGAATAATTTGAAAAGATTATGTCTACAAAAAAGTTATTGATTTATCATTCTACATGACCCTTCCTGTCAGGATGAAGAATAGATCAGAATATCAGTTAGGTTGAGGAATTTATTGTGACCGTTATAGGATAATATAAATCATAAAGCATTTATGGATTTATATAATGATGTCTAGTTTTATGGAAAATTATAATCACATAAAAATGTTAGGTATATAGGTGTTATAAAATGTTAAACTAAACATTATCTTGTTTGCCATTGTAAAACTTAAATGAGAACATGATCTTATTTATCAAAATTGTTATGATCATTATTTTTTAATAAGGATTTTGGGAACGATACTTTAGGATGTCTACTTTCAAAGAAAATTTAAAGTAATGAAATATGAGTCATCTACTAATTGATACAAATTTTAAAAGCAATGTCACTTAGTCTATTGGAACCCATAACTAACACAAAATATTGGTTGTGTTTCGATTTTCTTGAGAGGAGACCATAAGGAAATAGTATCTCAATACTGATTAGTTTTGTAGAAGCTTGTGTTCATTGAAAATTTGAATTCATGAGATTTGATCATGTATAATATAATATATGAATTTTGTTCCACAAAGCATACAATCTGTCAAAATGAAAAGATGTGCATACTCAATAGGGTTATGTTATAGGAATTGCATGTGTTCAAAGTATTAATACCATTCAAATTAAGGAGAATATATGATTCTTATATTACCATGTGATAGGTGTTTATGTTGATTCCATGTCTAAATAATATAATGAACATATATTATGGTTATAGGAAGGAATTCTAAAATAAGTAAAAATGGAGGATGATCCATTGGCCTAAGGTGTAAGAATGTTGAGGGAGCAAGTTGAAGAAGAGGTAATGTAGGGTGAATCCATGTGTTTTTATTGCATTCATTGGTATTAGCATTCAGTTATGATATATGAAACATGAAATTTTATACATCATTGTGGATTCATAATAAATGATTAAATGAATACTTGGACAAATTCTATGCCATATTTTGTCTCATACGATAATTAAGAGATTATTATATAAATGTAAAAGAATGTATGAAAAATAAACTAATATGATATAATTATGAATAAGTTCTTGCATGTGTTCTAGAAGTGTCGTTGTTATTCATAACAACATCATCATATGATTATTGTTATTAAGAGAACACACCAAAATGATAAGTTCTATTACGCCCAAAAAGATAAACTCTTTTTATCTTTACTCCCTTCTTCAAGTCTCGGCCAAAACAATGACTTTGCTCAAGGATAAAAGAATAAAATCTTCTTTTAATCTCGGCCAAAACAATAGGTTTTTCTTGCCATTACGACCAAAATGATAACATCTTCTTATCTTTACCCCTTTCTTCAAATCTCGGCCAAAATGATGAATCATTTCTGCAAATCTCGGCCAAAACGATGACTCATTTTATCTTTACGTCATTTTTTTTACCACCAAAAGAAGTCAGACATATTACTTTTACACCCTGGCTGGCTGTGATCATCTCGGCCAAATAATGTGGTTTACTGCCGAGCCATTCGTTAATTCGGTTTGCCTGCAAAATAATTATAAAAATTAAGTAAATCCATACACAATTAAAATATTCAGAGAATTAATAATTAAAATCGATAAATCTGGAATTAGGACTAAAAATGGTCTAAAATGATGCATGCCATGATCAAATTATAGAAAAATTAACTAAAATAATAATCTAAAATATATTGTATTTTGCATGCATTAGAGGACGTCAGGGACACAGTCGCCACAATGGAGGAGGGCGGTGGAGGAAGGCGGCAGGCGGCAGGTGGGTCATCAGAGCCATCAACGTCGTTGGTCGAAGGAGGGCAGCGGAGGCCGGCGGGGTCACAGTCGTCACAGCGGAGGCAGGCGGGGTTATAGTCGTTACAGTGGAGGAGGCGTAGGAGGTCGGCGTCCCACAGTGGCATCGAAGAAAGACAACGGAGGAGGGGAATGGAGGACTAGGCCGACGGTCGCAATTGTCGGTCGGCACAATGAAGAACAGTAACAGTAAATAGTGAAAAGTAAGAAATGGGGAAGAACGTAGGGATTTAAGGTCATTTTTATCATGTCCAATTGTAGTTAGACGCTGTTGTGACTCGATCTTGGCGTCATGTGTATGTGGACGTTATGTCGACGCGATATTGATTTTTTAACTTTATATTATATCTATGCATATCTATATAATGTATGTATGCATGTATGTTAGGTCTATATATATAAACTATAAGTGTATATTCATATGTAGTTCATACACACATATGTATATATTCATATGTATTTATAATTACATGTGTTACGTCTATATTATAAGTTTATAAATATATATATATGTCTACATATGTGCGAGATGAAGTCACAATGAGATGCCATTTCGAGGTTGTAGTGACGCTATTTCGAATATTTTTCCTAATTTAGGAGGAGTTAGGGATTTAACTTTAGATTACATTATAAGTCTATATGTGCGAGATTGTCACAACAATGTGTATATGTGATTGTATTATAACTATATACGTGTATGTATATGTCTATATGTGTGCGAGATTAAGTGACAATAACGTGTAAATGTATACGTATTAAAAGTATATATGTGTATGTATATGTTTATATGTGCGAGATTAAGTGATAGTAATATGTATATGTGTACGTGTTATATATAAGTATAAGTATATATGCGTATTTATATGCCAATATGTGCCCGATTAAGTAAGGGTAATGAAAAGTCAGCTAACGCGACGCTATAGAGATAGTTGCTAAAATTATTTAATGACCCAATAGCGTCTCAGTAGCGTCTCAATTATGTTAGCATCTTAATAATGCGATGCTAGAGAGACGCCAATAGTGCCTATGTAGCGTCGACAATCATCGCGGCTCTATTTAATTTATTTATTCATTAAAGTATAGTATAGATAATATATATTAACATATATGGGTCCATCAAAATAGATAACATATAGTTATTTAAATATAGATAGCATATAGTAATCTATTTCTTAATTAACAAATGTATAATATAAAAATAATATAAGAATATATATAGTGCTAATTGAGTGTTGTATGTGTTACATGTGTAGGCAACTAGATATGATATATATTGTATGCATACATAAGTAATATATATAATATAGTACATAACATATATTTATTTAGGAACACACATATGATAGGCATATAAGTAACCATACAGGGATACATATATATGTCGAAGTTACACATATAATATATATTAAAGTATATGGGGTTGCGTCAAAATAGATATAATATATATAGATATATAATGTACAGTTAATCTATTTTTTAATTAAAATAGTACCAAGCATGAACGTTGTAGGTAGCATCTATCATCGTCGATTGACCAGCTTCCCAAGTATGATCACTAATTACACATACATACATACATATCTTTCATATTGGCGTCTACACAGCGTCGCATCATTGTGACGCCATGTAGCGTCGCATAGCATGGCGCCAAAACCGTGCAAATGTTTGACGCCTATATCGATTCCAAGCTAGCGTCGACAGCGCGTCGCAAAGCTTGAGACGCTATGTTCGCGTCGAACGGTGTTAACGCTACAACAGCGCTAAGTTCTCCCGCGCATTTTTGGTCCATCGCGCGCAATAATAGCGTCTAATTGGCGTTTCTATGACGCCGACTTTGGCCTCTATTTATGAAAACTCTACATAAACACCAATGTGGCGCTATTACGAGGCTAGTAGCGTCTCCATTTTGTTGGCATCGATTAGCATCATAGGCAATGGAGACGCTATTTTGCAACGCTAATCGAGAGTTTTCTTGTAGTGACTAGTCGCTCAATTAATAAAGTAAAAAGTATGGGTTGTTGATCCCACCAGGAACTAACTTACTTATCTATCAAATCTTAGAGACTAATAGGAGACGACATAAAGTTTTGAGTAATAGATGTGCAGGAAATAAAATTGTAGAAAGATAAAGAAAACTAAAACTAAATTAAACTACAGATGCATAGGTCCTTAGGATGATATGTTACAAAATAGACAATCTGATAGCACCTAAAAATATTAAGTTCATTTCAATTGATGGATTAGAACCTACTCCAAGTTTTGATCTCCTAACAAAATAAATCAAACTATCTTAATCTCATGTTTAACATAATTACTCCATTTAGGATTATAACCAAGTTAAATTGAGATTGAGATGCAATACACTATAGATTATAAACTATTAATACCCATATGATGGTAATATTTAATAGACCACACAACACACATCCCATCTAGGATCCTACGAGTTGTGTTATATATTGCTTCGACATAATAATCTTAATCAATTCCACAGACATCATGCAAACATAATTAACTATTCACACAGGGATAATCGCCAACTAAGAAAGACAATTAGTCTCTGGGAAGCATTAATAATAGCATGTATAATCAAAGAAACTGAACTTCAATTAAAAAGTGAAAGTCTAGTAGTTTGCCTTTAACAATAGAACTATTACAAATCGTCTAACTAGGAAACTAAGAACTCTAAACTACATAAAAGATAACAGCAATAAAATAAATGTCTAACATCATCCCAACATTAAGTAGAATAGATAATACTCTTCGAAAATCACCAATGAACTGCCTTGAATTCTCGTCTAGAGTCGATCCAATTGAAATCTTCTCAATGATCCTTCTGAATTTTCTCACGTTCTTGGATTCAAGGAACAGGTTGCAGGCCCTAGCATGATTATTTCTGGCTTCCAAACGTCCCTTTTTATAGAGGCTCATATTTTCATGAGATTTGAGAATAAATGAAAACTTTTTCCATGTGAAATAAGGTAAATTGGGAGTCCTATTGATTCTGTAAGTTTTGTCTTGTAAAACTCCAAAATTTCTAGTTTAATTTGTTTCCAATTGATCTCTGGGACATATGGAAGGAGTTGGAGTCCTTTGCGTTGAGAATTCTTTCGAAAATAGACTATGAGTCAAATTATGTGTCTGTCACACCCTGTAATTGATTTAATAGCTCAATCAGAGTCGAAATTGGAGTTCCCCACTGCCTTCGCGGGGCGTGAGAAGGATTTCAAGACCATGATTCGGGAAATTTCTCTTCGGTCTTGCGACTTATGTTATTTCACGACCGATGATAAAGCACTAATGACCCGTGAAGAATCATATGTTGATTTGAAGTATTCTGATCGACCCGTTAGACGTAGAATCGTTAATTAATGATCATCAATTTCAATCCCTTTGTGACATCCATGAAATCAATGTAACGATTGGTAATATGCTTGCCTTGGAATTATTGGAATGCTTAACAACCCGTTACTCTTTGTTCATGGCCCGTTATAATCCTTCCATATCCAGTTCGCTGTAGGAGCTGTGAGATTGCGCGACACGTGAAAATTCAATGTAACGACCGTGAGAATCTAGTCACGGCCTTAGAGTTCTCTTCGCGTGAAATAGTTGACGCTTGGTTTGTGAAAAGCAGTGACTAGCATGAAATTTGGTCTTAACAGCTGTGTATTTCACGGCCCATGAGATCACAATTCCTTCGTTTGGGTGCTTTTGTCAGAGCCGTGAAGACAAGTAGTTTTGGAGTGAGATCATATTTCACGGCCCCTGAAGAGATATTCACGGCTCGTGAAATCCATTATTTTTGTGCAGCAGTTCTGTAAGTGTCGTGAACGGTAGATGAAGGGGCGTAAAGTAAACCTTTCACGGCCGTGAGAATTGTATAACGGCTCGTGAAGAAACCTCTTTTGAATTTCAAAAGCTAATTAGACTCCATTTTACATTATTCTTCTTTTCTTCCATTACTCTGCCATTTTCATCAATGATTCCTGCAAAATACACCGATTAGAGGTAGATGACTACATCAAAGAATTTAACGAAATAAATATAAGAATAGATACATGCTATGAGCAAATTATACAAAATAAGCTTAAATGCAAGTCTAATTATATGTTGTAAAATGCATACATCAGTATTCCTCCATGATTGTGTGTCGTACAGTTAAGTAGAACTTCACAATCATAATTCTTGGATATACAAAGCATATCGTGGGTCAATACATGCACGCAGAGCAGCCCCCAAAGGGCAAAGACACTCGATATACGCTCCAAAAACTTCATGTATATCGAATGCGGTCCCAAGGACCTTCTTCAACTAGCATGGCCAATTAACACATGAAATTTAACAATATCAAAATACACATGTCATAATCGCATATTTTTATCAAGTAAAACTTACTTTAACTTCACAAGCATTGTTGTCTGAAAATATTTTCATGTAAGAAGTTACTTCATCTCATATGAAATCGTTGAAACATATCATAAATACTTTTCATAGCTCAAAATATGTTATAATAAAATAAGGGATTAATATACCTACAAAGCACCTTCCACTTTGTAGGAATGCTAAGCGCATCTCAACCGTTGATCCACTCATCAATGGATCTGATAAAAAATGATTAAACCCCATGATTTAAAAATATCAATTATCTCAACCATTGATTAATGGATTAACAGTTGAGATGCGCTCAACATCCCTACAAAGCGGAAGGTGCTTTATAGGTACATTAATCCCTAATAATAATAATCTGCTTGAGATAATACCATAAATAAAAGAAGTAACATATATCATTTTTTATGTTGTAAATTTACCCACTAGGGATTTCTTGAAAAATTTTCGGCTATCCGAAGATATGGATATGTAATTTATATATTTGTTTCATATTTTTATCACGTCATATGGCGGTTTGTAAAAAGAGCTTTCCAAGCAGCTGGTGACCTATTTGCTTCAGTTACTTAAAATCCTATTGGTTAAAATAAAGGTCCAATCATATTATTTTATTAAAAATTAGTGTTAAACCTCTTATTAACCTTAGTTAATCATAGTTAAACATGTTTATTATAATATTTACAAATATTGAAATTTATTCCTAATAATCTTATATAATTTCTTTATAATGCTTATTGGTAATTTAGTTATTATTATTCTTTAATCCAAAAGTTAATTGCTACATACGACCACGACTATGTAAACATCTAAACTATCTTCATATCATAATTAGATGCATGATTACAAAAAAATAATATTTGTGGAGCACATCCGTGACGGTACATAAGTGCGTGCAAAATAAATTATACAACTTGTCAATAGTTAAGCTTCCTATAATATGATAGATCACAATTCAACATCAAGTAGTGAGGTAAGTGCAAGATTTAAGGTGAGGTTATGAGAAGATGGCTTCGAGCCAAGGGATTCATTTATCTTTTTATTTTTTCTTCGGAAATGCTCAAAATATAGTAGCCCGCAAGTTAAAAGGTCAAGAATATCATGCATAATGTTTCCTAAAGATTTAATGCAATAGCAAAAAGTTAAGTACTGAGATATTTTTGAAAATAGTTGATTCAACAAATAATATTTTCAGATATAAAAAAAATTTCATGCATTCACTCACCTTGGTACTTTATCCTTTTAAGGAGGTTACTAGATTTCCTCCCTTTCACTTGTAACATGATGTTTTCCTACAAGCAATAATGCACTTTTACTTTCCAAACCACATTAAAATATGCAACCATGCTCATGATGCATGAATCTTTATGCACTTTAAAATCCATATAATCTCTTCTGTTACTAATATCTAACTTCAAATATTTATATTCATAGACTATTTTACAGTTGGAATTTCACAATCCTACAACGCTTAACTAGGTGCCGTCTCAGGATTCACTGAGTGTCTGTCAATAAATAATTTATAACTTTTTAACCATAAGTGCAAATCTGTCAATAAATAATTCATGATTTTGGATACATTCAAAATTAGACTTACTAAGAATTCCAACCCCCAAATATCATTAAGTAATTCCATGTGAGTAAGCCATAAAATCCAAGGAAATCTAACTTAGGATTTGTGTAACTGTACGATACTGGAAGAATAATTTATTTCATTCTCAAATTTTGTCTATTTTACGAGATCCTAATTTTCTTAGAAATTAGACTTAGTTGTGTTTAGAAATAAAAAATTATAGAATTTAACTCCTTTTATAACCTTATAAAAAATAGTCAATTTGGGTCATGATATGTCAACGTTCCGAAACCTGACAAAAGAATCACTAGAAAATGAAAAATTAATTGCTCCATGTATACAAGTCCAGCTTGGATGATTCCACTATTGAATCCTATGTTTTGATGATAACAAATTAAATTGATATAAATGTTACTAATATATGCTCAAGTGATGACAATGTAGGTGTAAGATTGATACGACTTCATTTGCAGAAGAAACCGTCAAATTAAATGATAAAAATAAAAGTTCTGCACACGACCGATCGACCCATCGGTTGATCGGACGATAGACATCCAGTGGCAAAAAATGTCGAGACTATACTGGTCGATGGTTCGATCGGTACACCTTCAAAGGCTTATTCAAAAAATGTCGAGACTATACCGATCGATGGTCCATTCATTGCACTGGTCAACCAATCAACTCAAAGGCCTATTCAAAAAATGTTGAGACTATACTGGTCGATTGTCCAGTCATTACACCGGTCGATCAGATAGAAGATCAAATCATAGATATGGCGCAACGGTCATATTGACCGGTCACATAGAAAAATAAACAGTAACGATTATTTTTAAGAGAAGATTATGCAAGATTTTTTGGACCAAATAAACACTTGTAGAAATTTATAAAAAGAATGTCAAAGCCTGAAGAAAAATCATCCAAAATAAGCAAGATCATTCTAAAGCTTCTTTTAAGTTATTGAGCCCAAAGTTGCAAATTCATTCATTTCTCTTCTAAGCTTTGAGTGTGAGAATATTTTGTAAAAGAAGAGAGTTAGAGGGAATCATTGTTTCTAATCTAGTGAAGTTGAGAGCTCTTTGTAATAAGATGTGTGTCTTGCCTCGAGCGGAGAAGAAGGCGTGTGGTATAAAAATGATTGATCTCTCTCTACAAGAAAAGAGAAAGATAGTAGATCTCCGACGGTCTCGAGGATGAGAAGTCGGAGCGGGGACGTAGGCTAAAGAGTTGGGGCCGACATCATCAACACATCGTGGCTCTTTTCATTTTCTCTTGATCTCTTACTTACTCTTTATCATTATTTGCTTGAGATCGATTTTATTGATTTTCCAAAAGTGATTTTATGAAAAGATTTTTATACACCAATTCAACCCCCTCTTGATGCTTTCGATCTTACAATTGGTATCAAAGTCATGTTGCTCTTATTTTAAGATTTAAACATCTTTAGAGTTATGATATCAAGTGGATTTAGTTTTTTTAAGGTCAATCGATTAATCGTCCTCCGCTTTTCAATGAATCGAATTTTGTATATTGAAAAATTAGGATGTAAGCATATGTATGTTCTATTGAAATCGAACCAAGTGAACTCTAGCCAAATTTCCTGATCATGTTTGGATGAGATATTGGATTTTAGAGGACAGGGCAAAGAGTGACTGGTATCTCTTCTTTTCTCTTTTTTATTTAATATTATTTTGTTTTACTTAAGAAAAATATCAGATTATTTCAACATCATTGACTGGTAATCAAACATTACCAATATATGATAAAATGAAATATATATTTATAAACTAACATTGATTTGCACAATTATATAGTAAAATTATGTCTAGGATTGACGAGAGTTAGTAGTATTGAATTTGAATTTAATTTCTGGAGTCACCAATTTGATCAAGGTATATAATTCCAAATGCGCTCGACCATAAAATTAATTGAACGCTAATAATCTCGGACATCGATGGATGTTAGAATATTTTGGGAAAAATATTCATAAAACAATCACTCAAAATAAAAGTTAACTTTTTATTTTTTTGGGTGAGTGGGAGGTTGGTGGGGATGGGATTGATCAATGTTTCAATAATTTGTCATACGTCAAATTAAAATTGTTTCCCTGTTTCACCAAAAAAAGTTCACGAGCCATTCAATGAAATGATATGTTTTCTTTTTTGTTTTCCTGTGACAAAGAAGTACATAATCTTCTGCTGTTTTCATTTATTCACCCACAAAATGCAAGCACTACAACACTGACCTGATCACTTACATTGTATAGAAAAGGGCTATCACACAAGTTTGTTGGAAATAGCATAACTTTTGCTGATTGAATCAGGAAATCAGAATCAAGAACGGATCTGAAACTTTGCAATTTCCGGTGACTAAGGAAGCTTGAATCCTGTTATCTACAAACAAGAATCAAAATCCTATACCCTGAACTATCACTAAATAGTTCAGCCTATTCATCCCTCTTGACTCAAGTATCTACATTTGTTATTGGCCCCTTGAACCAGTGTCTTGCACTTAGTATCCATGAACCAACAGTAAGGATGAGTACGCCACCGACAGCGACTGGAGTGTAGTTGAGATTTTCCTTGTCAATAGGATAAGCAACAGGCAAGGAGAACAAGACTGTAATAGTTGCAACCCAAATAACAGCAATCCAACCCACTGCAACACCATAGCGACCAAGGTGGAAGGGACCTGGAACAAATATTTTGCGTGCAAGAGTAACCCGGAAGAAGATGGGGAATGCATATGCAATGTAAAGCCCAATTGTAGCTATGGACACCATTGCTTGGAATGCCACCAAGCTTCCTAGAGACTGCAACAAAAAACATGAAGGGGGTAAGAATGAAATATGATTACATCTTTTTTTTTGAGTGAAACACCAGGGTTTCTTTTTATATCCAAGTGATAACTTACAGGAGGATCACATAAAACACCGTCTTAGTGATCCATCCCTGATGATAGTATACCAATGAGGAAATTTATGTCTTATGTTGGGGGTAAACCAGCAAACTGCAGCAAATATACTAGTCAAAGTTAAATTTAACTTGTTTAAACTCTATGGGGTCATTTAAAACTCCTATTCAGTTTGATGATTGTAGAAAGACTATCTGTTTAGAATTGAATCATCAAAATACAAGTGACTTCTTTAGCGTAGAAAAAATTGCAGTTTGGCATCTAGGTTTTATGAGTGTGAGTATGACAGATTCCACTTAAACAGGCTTGAGAAACAAGTATACTAGGAGCTACATGGAGAAAAAATTGTAGAGGTAACCAACTCACAGGCCTTCAGATGAATATTATTTTATTTGTGCTTATAATAATTTGGGAGTCAAAATTCTAACATATTTCAAAAGAGATGTATCAAATTGAATTAATCAAGTCCAAAAAAATTAAAAAGTTCACAAGAGGCACATTCAGTTTCACTAGCATGGAACATGTCTTACTAAGAGTTTACACAAAAATCACTGGGTTGTGGGTGATGAACCAACAACTAGTGGAATTTGAGACTGACTTGGCCTAAAATAAGAAATGAGCAATGATGATATTGAAAGGAATGCCGCGACTGATTTGAGTATAAATACTTACAGTCAGTGCCATGCAAAATGATATGAATGCAGAGAGCCAAACAGCATTTATTGGCACTTCCTGCCCATTCACTTTATGCCAAAATGAGGAGAGTGGCATAGCTCCATCTCTTGAGAATGCATATGCCATCCTGAATGTTGATATTGAAATTAGGAACTTCATCTCATTATGATTTAGAGGAAGAAGGAACTCAGATGCTAAGAGGAACTTTTAGTTTACCTCGAGTTGCTCGTCACTGAACTCATACCACAGAAGAATATGGCAACTGCAACAATTCCCAAACAAACAATACCACCAACTCCACTGCCATATCGACTCTTAAAGGCAAGATAAAATATTTCAGCAATCGCATAACCTCCAGCATCATTGTCACTGCTCAGTAGATATGGAATGTCTTTAACAGCAAAGGTGATACCCAGTAGGTAGCCCCACCCCACAATGATTGATATGCCAATTGAACTTATTATCCCTTTTGGACCATTCTTGTCTGCGCTCTTAGTTTCCTCTGTCTGAAATTGGAAGCAGTTAGAACCTTGCTGGAATAATTTTTCAGGTTTGAGAGAAACGAATCAAGTTCAGTACAATAGCAATCACTGAAAACACCAAAATATGAAGCAATCATTTGAATGTAAATTTAGAAACTGAAATGGTGATAACATGTACAATCTTTTGAAGAATTATATAAATGAAACACAATGATGATGCACACAATGATGATACATAGCCATCATAGTGAAAATCTACATTTATCATGTGTGATACTAAATCTTACAATAACAGAGTAATTATACCGCATCGTATTATATGAATAACAATTAAATGAGATGCAAATGTAAGGCAGACTGGCAGAATATCACCACATTGATCATGCCTTGCAGTCAGTCGTGTTGATTAATTTGGTTGGGACTTGGAAGAAGCTTAGTTACATGAGTGATTAATATGCATACCATGTGAGCAGATGCATCATAACCTGTCAGAGTATATTGGCTCATGAGAAGTCCCAAGACAAAAATGTACAGTTTGCTGTTGATGCCAGAATCATTGTCAGTATTGAAATGTGTAAATACGAATTTGGCGCTGGCTCTCTCCGTAGCAACAGTTGGCACCAAGATCATAAGAACAAAGACACCTGAGGATGAGCACCTAATATGTTACTACTATTGAATGAGGAAAATGTGAAAAAAGAAAAAAAAAAAAGAAGGAACCAGCATTACTTACCAACCAAATTCCATGCAGCAGCTAACTGGCCAAAAAATGATAACCACGTGATAGGAAGGCTGTTTATAATGGCATGGAGGAGGAGGATACCCCCATGAAAACCAATGACTACATATTTAGAAGCTAGATATCCACCTCCATTCTGGCCACCAGTGGCCAGCAGTATGATCACTTGAAGTAGCTGCGCTAGGGAAAAATCTACGCTGGTTGTGACAGCCCACTGCAAACAGATTGGTCTTTTAGCAATGAAGGAGATAGAAGGGAAAAGAATCAGTACCTGAAAGAGGTCAATCATCCAATGGAAATTCAAGTCGGAAAATTCCTGAAACCAAGCAAATCCCCCAAATTACCTGACCGACAATGTTGAACCTGCACAAAATTAGGCATCAATGGTTACAGCGTTAAAGCAAAAACATATTCTGCAGTCTTAAATGTTCCTTCTTTTTGGATGGCCTAACAATCTGAAACTGCTCGCGTTTAACAGTTCAACACGTTTCTGAGATAAGCAGCAAATGATCAGCAAAGCATTCAGTTCAATACAGACAAATCTACAGCACATTCATTGGAGTCTCAGCACACACGAACATAGTAACTGAACTATATTGATGGCATCGAAGGCGCGGAGAGAAGAACACTACCAGCCTGTCATCCAGGAGGCGAATGGCGCCCACTCCTTGCCAGAGAGCCGAGCACTCCAGTAGTAGAGCCCCCCCGAGGTTGGGTACGAGGAGCAGATCTCTGCCATGGACGCCCCGACGGACATGGTGAAGAGCCCGGCCACGAACCAGCCGAAGATCATGGTGACGGTACCCCCAAACCTGAGGCCGGTGTTGTACAGCGTCGTGATCCCGGTCAGCACCGATATGATCGAGAAGGAAAAGGCAAAGTTGGACAGCACCCTGCAAGCCAAAATTTCCCCCAAGGAACACAAAACGTAAGGAAAGCATGCATGCAGCAGATCGGAAATCCATGGAGGAGGCAAATAGGGCTCGGAGGTTAATTTACGAGAGATCGCGCTTGAGCTCCTGCTTGTAGCCGAGTTCCCGCAGCCGCGCCTGCCCGGAGTCCTGCAGGCCGTCGCTGCCGACGATATCGATCCTTGTGGAGGCATTGGCGTCCTCGCGACCGTTCTCCCACACCATCGCTCGTCGGCCCACTAATCAGTGCAAGGAGACGAGTCGAGGGAGGTGTGGGAGGCCAACAAGAAAAAACTTGAATGAAAGAGAGACAGAGAGGCAACAGCCGAAGGTATATGTAGGAAACTGCACGGCTCTTGTTTATGTCTCTCTCCCCCTCTCTCTCTCTCTCTCTCTTACAGGATTCTAAGAAGGAATCTAACCTTGCTGTCTGCCAAATTGCACAAAGTCAGTCGAGTTCCCAAATGGGATCCCTACCGTTATCCAATAGAAAGATTTTATTACGGTTACCAGAAAGGCTGGAGACCCTTCAACAGGAAAAGTTTGGTCAGAGGCGGCAGCAGCAGAATGGTCAGAAGGTAAGGTATTATTGGAATGGGATAATCTAATCAATCATAATGGAATCTTATTATTTATGAACGTGGGGTTGGGATGGTGCCTCACGTCCAGATTCTGAACTCCCGTCCACAACGTGATCTTTTGATGGATGGCCTGGAAAAGTAAACAGACGAATTGGACTGGGATGTGTTCCTCTATCGGGACGGCGGTGTGAAGCAGCGCACTCCTGAAATGAATCCCTGTATCTCTGTTAAACTGTTATTTTTCGATAAGAACAAGTGAACACAACAACGTGTTGGCTCAGAGAGAGAGAGAGGTTGGTGAGAAAGCCCAGAAATCTTGGCCAGAAGGTTGTTTTCCTTTTTATTGTGTTTCTTGTTGGGCCCAGGCTAGGCCAGAGCAAACCCGGGTTCGGATTCGGATTTCTCTAGACCCGGACCCAGCCCGAATTTTATCGAGTCAAAAATTTTCTGACCCGGTACCGGATCCGGTCCCGGCCGGTACTCGGGCCGAGTCAGACCCTAAAATTAGGAAAAAATCGGGTTCAATATCGAGAATAGTAAAGATATTACAATATATAACTACAAGTTGAAACTTGACAACTAAACAGGCAGCAAGTAAGCAACATTTGACAATTAAAATGTCAAATAATGTCAACACATGATACATATCCAACATTCAAGCTGAAAAACGTCTACATAATACGATAAATTTATGTTAAAAAAACTTCTACAACTCTACATAATACATATCAAGTTGAAACTTGAAAAACTTGATTCAACCCTACAACACTTGATAGATGGATACAACCCTACTGTCCTACATATCCAGCTGACCCTGTAACATTGAAAAACAAAAATGATAAACGTTCAATGTGATCTTGATTATCATATTTATGAGTATAGATAAAAGGAAGGTGTAGTATACATGCATGATAAAGATTTCAAATATACAAGAAGCCTATCCTTGGAAAATGCAGTATATATGCAGTATATTACATGCATGGAGATATATATGCAGTATATATGCATAATCATGCAGTTATATATGCATAATCATGTATAGATAAAAGGAAGTTGCAGTATATATTGCATAATCATGTTAAGTATACATGCATATTACATGCATGATAAAAATTTGAGATATACAAGAAGCCAAAGAACACTTTAGACATATATATTATAGTATTCTACATTCTTAAGGGCATATATATTTTAGATAATTTTGTTGAAAGCTAAAGCAAATTATTTGAAAGTTAAAGCAGAGACATCAGACATAATATAACAAGCTGCAAAAGCTAAAGCAGAGACATAATATTTGAAAGCTAAAGCAGAGACATAATATAACAAAAAAGAGCTATATGATCACAAGACCAGATGTTACATTCTTACTATAACATGCATCTACACTTGAGTAGTTTCTTCATGCATGACAACTTTCGCAAATTAATATGGCCAGTTTTATTTATCATAGTTCAAGAAACTTATCACCACCTTGAAGAACTGCTCCACAGTCTAATTTGTTATTTGGCACATGGCTGTCCTTCCTTGCTAACTCAATGAAAAAAAATCCTAGAAATCACATATGAAAAATCTAACATTAAAGATTGTATTCATAATACTATCAATGTAATAGCACAGCCAATGATGAAATTAGATTGTCATTATAATGAAATTAGCCAAAGTATATGACATATGATAAATGTACAATAAAATTATAGAAAAAAGTTCACATACCCACAATTCAAACAAAGAGTTAATTGTCTACCATCATATGATCCAATGTTGAACTTGATGGTCCAACTTGAGTAGATACGTTAAGTTCTACAAGAATGTCAAAAATGTTGTAATTAGTAAAGAGACATAATATAAGTAAAATGACTAACAATATAAATAAAGAAACATACTAATTGAATTTAACATTTAATTATATTGTTAGTGGCCTCAAATTGATCGAAATCTTCTTCAAGCTTAAAATGTGATGATGATAGCCAACTTTGTGTACAAACAAGAGCTTCTGCCATTTTTGGTGATAGAGAACTCCTAAAGAAATCAAGAATGCGTCCTCTAGTACTGAAAATAGACTCTGAAGGAACTGTAGACACTGGAATGGCCAAGACATCACGTGCCATTAGAGAAAGAATACTATACTTTGTGCAATTGACCTTCCACCAATTTAGGATATCAAAATCCCCTTCACCCTCGCAAGGTTCCATCAAATATCTCTCAATTTCAGATTTGTTATCAATACTTCTTTTTTTCTTTTTGTAGTTTACTCCATTGATGAATCCTAGCTGTCTTCTCGTCAACATTTACTTTGTCAACCCCATTTGTAGAACTTGTATTCTCTACTTGAGAATTTGAACCTTCATTGACTTCTTGTACATAAAATTCATACATACGATACATAGTATCTTGAATTTTTTTAACTACCCAAGTAGCTATGCTTGAGTCCTAAAGATCTGTATAGTTCCATTCAACATATCCAAGCTTATATCTAGGGTCTAATACAACAGCAATAAATATCAATGAATTAATATTTTTAGGCTTTCTCCAATATTTAGACCTCATGTCGCATGCCAATTTTTGCAAGTACACATCATGACTATCACTCCATTTTGTAATTTGAGATTGCACAAATACAATCTCATGAAAGCAAGAAGAAGATGTCACAAAAGATGAGCCAGATAAAGTACATGTTGCATCATAAAAAATTTTCAAAAACATAACAAAGTTTCGAGCATTTTCCCAATCTTCAGCTGTTGGTGGTATACAATCATTCTCTTTGAAATGTAATTTGTACCCCCTATCTTCATCATCCAACCTTTCAAATACTTTTTGAAATTTTTCAGCACGTTCCAACATTAAATAGGTCGAATTCCAACGAGTTGGCACATCCATAATAACACTAGATTGGCTAGTGATTTTCTCCTCTTGTATAAATCTTTTGAATTTTCCAAATCGTGTCGGAGATGATCTCACATAGCGAACAGCTTCACGAATTGACACAATAGCTGATTTCATATCATGTATCCCATCTTTAACCACAAGATTTAGTGTATGTGCACAACATCTGATGTGGATGAAATCACCGTTACATATCAAACCTTTCCAGCTATGCAGTCTCTTTTTCAAATGACCAATAGCTTTATCATTGGCTGATGCATTATCCACAGTGATGGTGAACACCTTTTTAATTTCCCATGCTAATAAACAATTTTCAACAGATTTAGCAATATCCTCGCCCTTATGTCCTTCAATTGGACAAAAATTAAGAACCCTTTTGTGTAAAACTCAATCTTCATCAATAAAATGTGCAGTAAGACACATATAACATAATTTTTGACAAGATGTCCACGTATCAATAGTAAGACAAATGCGTGAAGAAGACTTTTTAAAAATTGCCTTAAGTTTAGCCATTTCATCGAGATACAACTGATAACAATCTCTAGCAATAGTAAATATCGAAGGAATCATGAATCTAGGTTCCAAACATTATGAATACTTACGAAATCCATCACCTTCTACAACTCTGAAATCTTGCTCATCACATATCACAAATTCAGCCAAGGCTCTTCTACAATCTTCATAATTATAAGAATGAGGGACTAATGTTTTTGCTGTAGTAGATACTCCTTGCAAGCTTTGTGCCAACATTTTCTGTCCCTTCACTTCACTTCTATGTGGAAACTTCTTACATCTTTTAAGGTGCTTAAACAAGCCAGTAGTTCCATGCTTATTTGGGTCGGCGGCAAAATCATTTTTGCAATATTTGCACCTTGCTCTAACTTCTTGATCCGAAGTAAATTTTTCAAAATGATTCCAAGCTTCTAATTTATTTTTACTAGGCTTCCTCCTAACTACTATTTCCACAGAAGCATCGTTAGTTCCTTATGTAGGGTTTAAATTTGATTGGGCAGACTCGATGATAATATCACCCAAGGTTGGATTAGGGCCATTAGGACCTATGTCAGTCACAACATTTGCATTATCCTGGACCTCCATTCACAAATCACAGAATATCCTAGCTGGTTTTGACAGAAAAAAATAAACCACAAAAAGTGATTGAATAATCTAATAAACTAATCAAATAATCAATGAACATAAAAGTGATTGAATAATGTAATAAAGTAATTGCATGCAGAACATAACAAATGTGCCAAGTGCCAGCAATCACAAAGATAACACAGAGATATGGCTCAATTTTGAACGGGAAAAATATATAAGATGAAAATAAAGTGGAGAAAATAATAGAGCCAAGTCAATCGAATGCATCCTCAAAACAGCCCTAATTTGACTCAGTTGCATGCAGCTGCAGCCATGCACGGCTGAATGTCCTAACTATCAAAGGCATGGCAAACTGACCATGACGATCATCATCAAGAAGAACACACAAGAATGGACTTATGGACAAAGTTTCCGGCATATGATCAATTAACTTAAAAGGTTACAGACTTACAGGCAACAAATTTAGTTAAAATCAACATTAATTAATTACTCGAGGTAGATGACGAAGGCGGTGTCGAACCTGTCGAGTGCCGAGGTAGGCGTCGGTGAGTCGGCGAGGCGGTGAGTCGGCTAGGCGGCGAGTCGACGAGCAGCGGCAACAAGCAGCGAGTCGGTGAGTCGGCGAGCAGCGGCAACAAGCAGCGAGGCGGCGAGTCGGCGAGCAGCGGCAAATGAGCGGCGAGGCGGCGAGTCGGCGAGCAGTGTCAAATGAGCGGCGAGGCGACGAGCAGCGGCAAGGCGGCAACGAGCGGCGAGGCGACAAGGCGGCGAGCAGCGGCAAGTCGACGACGAGCAACGGAGAGGCGGCACACCGCTGTGCCCTAGGTCGAGAATCACCGATCATGATTCACAATTTTTTTTTCAATCAATCAATTTTCACTTTGCATTTGCGGGTAGCCGGGTAGGCGGGTTACGGGTAGCGGGCTATCGGGTTTTAGTATTGTAAAATAATTAGAAACTCGGGCCGAGCTACGGGTCGGGTTTTCAAACTCCAGACCCGGACCCGACTCGAGACCCGCCGGGTTTCCATGGATCTAAACCCGGTCCTGGACCGACTTATGTCCAGGCCGGGTTTTTTAACCGGTCCACCGGGTCGGTGCGGATCGGCCCGGTCCGTGCTCAGCCCTAGCCCAGGCTGGAAACTTTTGGATGGAGTGAGAAAGACATTTAAAAGACTGCCTCATTTTGTTGTCTGTATCATCGTAGCGGAGTGGAAGAGGCCACTCTTCGCTTGCTGGTCTTTTGATAATAAATAATTCAGGACCTCTTGCTTCCTCGTTTAGAGTTTTTATCGCATGCCTTGTACATGATTAAGAAAAATGGGGGTTTGCTGACGATTGGATGCCAGTTTCAAAGTCCAAATCTCGAGTCATTTCTATTAATCTTTTTTTGTCTTTTTATAATTTATATATTGTTTTTCTCTCCATTATTTAGAGCGTTATCTATCTTATTCATTACTTGCATTCTCCCCACTATTAATACCATTAATCACAAAAATTTAACCTCCAAATTTTAGAGCCCCATTTTTTTTAAAAGAGACACATCAAACTACTTCAGTTTTTTCTCTTGAAAGAGAGTTTAAAAAGCGACCTCCACACCAGCAGAGTCGACCTCCACAGTCATCCACATCAACAGCCACTTCATCGAGCAAATGACGTCCGTCGACACTCACGATACCGTTCATGAAGTCCATCGACAACTCCTTTGGTGAGCCTGAAGTCATTCCGAGCGAGCACCGCCACATAGTTAAGTTGAGAAGTGGGAAACAACTTCTGAACCTAGAGCGACCATAGAAGAATTAAGACACTCAAGGCAGATACTCAACAACCAAAAGCCACTATATGGTTTAACCAGGATAACACTAAATTAAAATTACTCGATAATGCTAAAGTATGATGTCAAATCTAATGATCATTTCATGAAAAATGAAAAGAAATATGACAAACTACAAATGAAAAGAAATAAAAGGACAAACTACTCTAGAACTCTGCCATCCGTTCGTGAGTTTCTAAGAGACTTTCATCATAGCGCCATCAAAGCCTCTTCCCTAAGTTGTCAACTCTTTTCTTATGCCCTCTAGAGTTACTTTTTCAGTCTCCTCATCCTCTTCTTTTTTATCATTTTTTTTCATGTACAAAAGGAAGAAATAAGATCTCCAACCGAAAATCAGATAAAATATCTTATATAACCAACTATCAGGCAGAAGTTATGGCCATGAATAATTTCATCTCGGTCATATCATAAAGGATTCATTCTTGTTGATTAGCTTCCATGGTCATGGACATGAAAAGAATACTGTGACTGAACATTCAATCTTGTTTCCTCGGTAATGGTTGTGCTTAAATGTGTAATTGTAACAACCTAAAAATCCACCATAAAAATTTTGGGCATTTCGGAGAATTTTACGCCGTTAACCCATTCGTTATACATCATTTAACAACGGAAGACTTAACAATTGAGATAAAATCATAATAAATAAAAACTTTCTATTACTCATAAAGACTAATATTCCATAAGACATCAAATGTCTAAAATGTTCAATACAATATTAACCCATTATTCATGTAGAACCACATGACTTATTTAACCATAAGCATGGAAGCACTTCGTCATGAGTTTGAGCTGTCATCCATCACTTAATCTTGGTTACATGCATGGATTCAGAGTGCACGATCTTCCAATTAGAGTATCATCATAATAATAACATATGAACATGCATGTCATGAACTGTATCATAATCCTTACATGACATTACATCATTATTACATTCCTGACATAACATAATATTCTTGAAACATAAACATCATGACATACCTATTTAATTTTAGAACCATCATCTGCAACCATTATACAATAAGAATATTCATTCATATCATTCACAAACAATCATGCTATTTAACATATCATATCATTTCATTTTCATTGTCATGTACATCGTAGGAGTTTCTTTATAACTCATTGATCCTTACTTATTACCTGACTTCTTTGATACTTTTCTTTTAAACCTTCATTCATTCTTTTACATTTCTTAATTATGTAATACTTCATGTGGCATCTTCATCTTTCACTTTTATCACATAATATCATCTTGAATTTCATTTTATATCAGAAGTCATATCTTAGAAACACACATCATAATAGTGAGAAACTTTATTCCTAATCATCTTTAGGAATACACACACTTTAGGATGATAAACATTGTTCTTTGAAAAGTACATACATAAACGCAAGAATATACTTTTCGGGATTAAGCTATCTAGAAGTACATACATAGACTTTACTTTCCATCCTTACTTCATCATCATCTTAACTTTCTTTGTTATAAGATACTTTGAAGTTAAACTTGACTTTCTATCTTACTTTCTCTTATAACATCTTTGATCTTAGCAATGGCTGGAGAATCATGTCAACATCATCACATTGGCTAGTTAGGTCACATCTTTGGGAACACTCACATCATAATAATGAGGGACTTTATTCAAAGGAATACACACACCATAATAGTGAGGAACTTTATTCTAAGGAATACATGTACTTTCTGATGAGAGACTTTGTTTCTGTGAAACACATACACAAATGCAAGACTTTACTTCGTGGGCTTAGGTCCCTTGAAGTACATATATACGTGCAGGACTTTGCTTCCCACCATTGATGAGTGACAAAGATATTCTTCAACTTGCTGTGCATTATGTTTTACAATACATCAATCATTCTTCATCTTTTACCCTAATTACGACTAAACATACATTTCGTGTATCTGCATATCCTATACATTCATCAAGCATCAATTTCATAGAATAAATACTTTGAAACTAGGTTTAAAATAACCTAGGGGTTATTGTCGGTCGGTCACGGTCGTGCATAGTGGCCACGTCCGTGACCGTCGCCTAGTAATTCCTCATATGGTCATGGTCACGAGTATGGTCATGGTCGCGACTAGGAGTGTCATGGCCATGCCGAGTTATCATCACAATCGTGCTCCATTGGGGAACGACCGTGAACGTCCAATTTTGGACTTGTATACCTCTCACAGTCGTGATTGGGACAGTCACGGCCATGCTCCTCTCCTTCACGGCCATGACAATATTGTCACGATCATGGCTGAGTGCTTTCTGTGGCCATCTTCGGTCACGACCATTTCGGGGCCTACCACGATCGTGCCAGCGTCCTGGAAGTCCGATCTTTCACTTATAATTTTTTTGAATCAAAATTTTAACAAAAATAATCTAAAATATCATAAATATTACAAGTATGACCTCCAAGCATCTTAGCATCATGAAATATACTAAAACATGTAATTTCCATTCATTATTAAGATTTAGGGATTTTCTCTCAAATTCATCTAAAAGATCTAGGGCTTCAACATATGAACAAGGATCTAAACAATACAATTTAATCAAAGCATATAGATTTTGGCATAAATTTGATCCTATCAATACAATTTCACAATTAAAATTTCAATCAAGAACGTAGTGTTCTTGAAACTCCCAATCCAACAAAAACATCATTGAAAAAGGAGAGAGGGGTTGAATTTTTTTACATACTTATGATCTTATTTTTCCTCAACATTAATCCCCTTTTCCTTGTCCATGTTCTCTTTCTCTTTGTCCTCTTCCTCCTTATTCTTCTATTTCTTCCTCAAGTTCTAAGGGTTGTAGCCGTCGTGAGGGACGTGAGAAAAATAAGAAAAGAGAAGAGAGGGGAAGGTTTGTGGGGTTTTTATATGGTCTAGACTATGGTTTCTTAGGATTTCCTCTAAATGACTTAAATACCCCTTTAAAAAATTGAGGTTGTTACATTCTTTCCCCTTAAAAGAAATTACTCCTTGAATTTCAATCTTACTTCTGCACTCATACAATTTTCTTCATTATCTTTTACATTAACCAATTCATGGCCTAAGATATGAATGTATGAAAAATTATATTGACATGTATGACATTAACATAATCATCAATACCTAAAGGTTTACCTTAGTCTTTCTCATTCATGTTCTAAGTCTCATCAACCTCCATGGCATGGACTCTACTTGTAGCTCTCTGTTGTTCATCATTTTGTGTAGCCTTGCCTTTGTCCTTGTGACCATCACGCTTTTCTGGCAATCTCTAATATAGTTCCCCATCTTGGCACATTGAAGGCATGCTCCTAATTTTATACGACATTCTCTGTGAAACCTATGGTAGTGTGGGCAAGGTGGATGTCCTTGTCCATCTCCCTTTATCTTATAACTTTTAGAGTCCTCAGCCCTTCTTTCTTGTCTCTCTTCCTTCTTGGACTCCTTACATTGATCCTTCATGGAATCCTTGTCTTGTTTATATTTCTTCTAGTTGTGAATCTCCCTGGCCAACTTGGATGCTAAGGAAATTGCCTTGGCCATGGTTTCAAGATCACCACACTTGACGTTCATCTTGAGGTGAGGATTCAGTCCATTGACAAAGTGATTTATTCTTGATTCTTCATCCTCCTTCAAAGGACTATACCTCTCAAGTTTCAAAATTTTGTTGAGGTATTCCTCCACTGTCATGTTATATTGTTGGAGATTCATGAATTCAGCTTGTTTATTCTCCCTTACATATGGAGGGAAATAGTGATCCTTAAAGACCTTCTTGAAGTCCCATCAAATGATCTCATCTTCATCTTCAAATTAGGTCCTAGTCACTAACTTCCACTAGTAACAAGCATGGTCAACTAGCTGAAGGGTAGCTAGGTTGAGTCTATGTCTTTTCAAGCAATCCATTACCTTAGACTTCTTCGTGATCACATCCAACCAAGCTTCAGCTTTGTCTGGATCCCTATGCCCATTGAAGATTGGGGGCTGTAACTTTCGGAATATTTCAATCCTTGAGCTCGAGTCTACATTTCTTTCCATAGCACGACCCATAAGGGTCATGCTTTCGATCGGCTCCATTTGACCATCCAAAATATAACCTCTAGTTGAGCCTCCTTCTTCCATCCTTGGCATGACTATAATTAACCACCCATTAGTTTGTCAGTTATAAACACATATAACATAGCTTAAGCATTACATACTCTTAACATTTGATAGCTGCTCATGACAGTTGCACATGGATTTAGACTTCTTATCATTACTTAGATTAAGTCCTAATTACCTTAAAAGTTTTACACATGTAGGAGAATTTCACGCTGATAGCCCGTTAGTCATATATCATTTAATAGCGAAAGACTTAACAATTGAGATAAAGTCATAATAAATAAGAACTTTGTATTACTCACAAAGACTAATATTCCATAAGACATCAAATGCCTAAAACCTTCATTACATTATTAGCCCATTATTCATGTAGAACCATATGACTTATTTAACCCTAATCATGTGCAACACTTTGTCATGAGCTTAAGTTGCCATTCGTCCCTTACCCTTGCTTACTTGCACGAATTCAGAGTGCAAGATTTTCCATTTAGAATATGCAAAGGTCATGCATGCTATCCTATCCTATCACATGATATTACATGGAATGCATCATCATTATAATAACAATAACATATGAACATGCATGCCATGAACTATATCATAATCCTTACATAACATTATATTATTCTTACGTTTGCTACATAGCATAATATTCTTGAAACATAAACATCATGGCATACTCGCTTAATTTATATCCATCATTTGCAAACGTCATACAATAAGAATATTCATTCATATCATTCACAAGCAATCATGATATGTAACATATCATTTTATTTCATTTTCATTGTCACATACATCCTAGGAATTTTTTTATAATTCATTGATCCTTACTTATTACATGACTTCTTTCATACTTTACATTTCATCAGGGTTTGCTTTATAACCTTTTGGACATTCTTTCATTTTTTTGCCTTTCTTATTTTTGTGCTACTTCATGTGGCATCTTCATTTTTCATCTTTATCACATAATATCATCTTGATTTTCTTTCTATATACAAGTCATATCTTACAAACACACACATAATAATAGTGATGGACTTTATTTCTAGTCATCTTTAGGAATACATACACTTTATAACGAGAGACATTGTTTCTTGAAAAGTAACAAATGTAAGACTTTACTTCTCGGCCTTAAGTTTCCTTAAAGTACATAAATAACTTTACTTCCTACCCTTACTTCTTCACCATCATCTTAACTTTCTTTGTTATAAGATACTTTGAAGTTAAACTTCACTTTCATTCTTACTTTAACTTATAACATCTTTGATCTTAGCAATAGTTGGAGAATCATGTCAACATCATCACATTGGCTAGTTGGTCAGATCCTTAGAACATGTACATCATAAAAGTGAGAGACTTTATTCAAAGAAATATGCACATCATAACAGTGAGGGACTTTATTTCAAAGAATGCACACACTTTCTGATGAGGAACTTTGTTCTATGAGAAGCACATACATGAATGCAGAACTTTACTTCGCGGGCTTAGGTTCTCTTACCACGATTGATGAGTGATAAGGAGATTATTTAACTTTATGTGGATTATACTTTGCAATACATCAATCGTTCATGTCAATCATTCTTCATCTTTCAGCTTAATTATGACTGAACATAAATTTCATGTATCTAGTGTCATGTACATTCATCAAGCATCAATTCCATAACATAAATACTTTGAAACTAGGTTTAAAATAACCTAGGGGTTATTGCTAGTCAGTCATGACCGTGATAGAGTGGTCACGCCCGTGACCTGTAATTCCTCATATGATCATGGTCATGACTGGGAATGTCATGGTCGTGTCGTGTCATCATCACAGACGTGCTCCCTTAGGGAACATCCATGAATGTCCAGTTTTGGACTTGTATACCTCTCACGGCCGTGACTGGGACAGTCATGGCCGTGCTCCTCTCCTTCACGACCATGACAATGTTGTCACGGTCGTGGCTGAGCACTTGCTTCGGCCATCTTTGGTCGCGGTTATCTTGAGATTTGGCACGACCGTGCTGACATCTTGGAAGTCCGATCTTTCACCCACAATTTTCAATTTTTAGGATCAAAACTTCAATAAAAACAATCCAAAACATCATAAATATTACAAGTATGATCTCCAAGCATCTTTAGCACCATGGAATATACTAAAACATATAATTTCCATTCATTGTTAAGATTTAGGGTCTCCCAAATTCATCTAAAAGACCTAAGTCTTCAACATATGAACACGAATGAAACAAGACAATCTAATATGGAGCAAAGCATATAGATCTAGGCATAAATATCATTCAAATCTAATGATCCTATCAATGAAATCCCTCAATCAAAATCCCAATCAAGAACGGGGTAGAGTGTTCTTAAAACTCCAAATCCAACAAAAACATCATTGAGAGGGGAGAGAGGGGTTGGATCCTCTTTACATACCTATGATCTTGTTTTTTCTCAACGTTAATTCCCCTTCCCTTGTCCATATTCTCTTTCTCTTTGTCCTCTTCCTCCTCGTTCTTGTATTTCTCCTCAAGTAAAAAAAAAAAAAGAAAAGAGAGAGAGGTTTGTGGGCTTTATTAAAGTCTAGCCTGGGGTTAGGTTTCCTCTAAATGAGTTAAATACCCTTTTAGAAAATGGGGTTGTTACAGTAACGATTTGTTCCTTAATATCACATGTGTGATTTGGTTGAGCATGGCCATGATGTTCATCTAGATTCTTTTAGTTCCCGATTTATGGTTTGTTTTTGATGAATTCTCAAGAGTTTAGTTTAATGTGACAAACTTTCACAAACTTTGGTAGAAATCAAATCTTACAAAAATGATATAAAAATAAAGCAAAAAATTTCTAACATAAACAAAATAATCCTTAAAATGCCTACTTGGTTCCATAATATTATGCAAGATTTTTCATCCATCAAATTCTCTCAAGCTTACTAGCTTACTTGTCCTCAAGCAAATTTTAGATAAAGTCAGGGCTTCATCACAGAACCAATACTTCCCACCCACTAACTTTTGACATGGCTGTCACCAAAGTATTTTTGTCAACCAATACCTAGTCTTGTAGAGATTTTAACTCTTAAACATGTCTTTCGTACATAATCGACATATAATATTAGTCCATTTCATAAAAGCATCAATATTGAGCCACAAGTATTCTTTACGCATATTTTCATACCTATTTTTTTCTTACAGCGACAAGCAAAATGCTCATGTGTTCTTCATTTTGCACATGGTAGTTCTTGTAATGGTTTTCAACCGATAGATTCGAGACCATTTAGCCTTAGGTCTCTCGACAAGAACCCTTTACGGGTCTACTTGTCCTAACAGACCAAGGTTCCACAGAGACACCTTTACACTATTTCAACAAATTTATTCGTAACACTCTTGCTCTAAATCTGATATTTAAAACTTGTGACACCCAACTCTGTGTCTAACTTCTAATCAAGTATTATATCCCATAATCTTATTTAGAAATTATAAAAATAAAATCGGCAAAACCACTTTCCTAACTTGTCTTGTGTGATTTTCCAATACATATAACATATGCACAAATACTTGTCAAAATTTAAATGAAAGACATAAACCATATCATTTACATATTATCACTATTATTTCATACACCATCTCACATGTAACGCATTATATGATCAAGTTTCATACAACCTTACAAAAAGTATGTATTAAAGTCTATTACTATACCTATGTTTATATATTACATACATACTTTCAAAAATAAAAGTGAAGGGGAAACAAAAGTGTTCCAACGGTTCGATCTCTTTATATACAGTAAAATAAGTTATGAGTTGATTTAACTCGAGAACTTATAAGTCTTTGAAAAGTTTAAAAATGGTACTATGAGTAACACAGTCATTCAGTGAGTGAAATAAAAGTATAACATAGGAGAACAATACGAGTACACATAATATTTAAATAATCATATTTTCCATATGAGAAAATATTTAAAGCAATATATAACATGATTGTCAAGTCATATGAACTTTTATATAAATATAAATAACTCAAAATATCATCATATCACAATCAAACTACACACATGTGTCATTGCACATACTCAACATGAGTCAATACGATCACATAGAGTAAATTGGATCATAATTAAACATTTTAACCATAATTAAACTTTGTTAATTATAGTTAGACATATATATTGTGATATTTATTAATTTCATAGTTTTATTTCTTATAACCTTATATAATTTTTTTATAACATTCACCCATAATTTAATAATATGCCTTAATCCAAATATTAATTTCTACATGCTAACATGACCATATGTTCATTTAAACTAACTTAATATGGACGTTTGTAGAGGAAGCTTGTCGCAGATCATGCATTTATTTAACACATTAATTATGATCATGCTTCAAAAGTTGGAGAAAAAATTGTAGTATGGAAGCTGGTCGTGGATCTCCTGTTATTGCACCAAGAAGCGATCAAAGTAATCATGTTGCTTCAATCGTATGGCTTCCATTGTAGTATGGAAGCTGGAGAAGTCATAAGGTATAGTTTATTGTGGAGGATAGACATCCATCTCGCTCGGTGGAGTGGTGGAGGATGGGTCTATATTTGCATCATGACACTAGAGAAGTAGGAGGTGTTGGACGTCCTGTGCTCAATGATGAGAAGAAGTGCCAATTATCACGGGTGAATACTGTGACTATCAATGTCTTTAAACTTAAATAAATCTTCTTCTCCATATTGATGAACAACTAATTGCATAGCATGAACCATATGTCTGTCTAGAAAAATCAATCCAGGTACCCATTTATCCTGCTCCAAATCAATCTCCAAGTATTGTGCAATAAGAGGCCTACAACAATTTTACTGTTGACTCTGATTGCATTCTTCATGTTTGCCCATATTGAAGACAACATTATGTAGCATAGCCCGAAGGATGAATAACTAGACAAGGTGAGTGAGCCCCTCACTTTGACCTCTGGGAAATAATTCACATAACGAAATTTGATGAAGAAATCTTGAGATAGGAATTCTGAATGCTATTACTCTTTGTTGACTTGAGATTGAATCAATATTTTCCAGTGATCTCTCTCCAAAATTTGTCGTTATTGAACTCCTCATCATAATCCTGTAGATCTTCTTTGGGGAAGTGATATATATCACTTGGTTTCTCTCGTGTGAGCTGGAACTCCTTGTTTGCATCTTGAAACTGAGGGCTTCATTGTTAGTAGCAAAGGATGAAATAATTTCAATTGCTAGCCTTTGGTACTGTTCCAGGAGTTTGTAGCAAATGAGTTAGGCCAATGTTCTCGAACATGCGAAGCACATCATCCTTCATGTTAAAGTTTGTCATTGTGGCATCATGTAAAACTAATTAGGAACAAGTGGAAGTTTGCGCAGTTTGTCCATCTGCACTCGTCCCACTAATAATATTTAAGGCGACCCAACTATGCTATTGGTCCATGAGAAGGTTCTCCAAGTTAAGGCTGCTTTGAAGGGTGGCGAACTAGATTCAGGAATCAGTCATAGTTGTATGTTACTCTGTCACAGTGGTGATAGAATGAACAAAGTGACCGTGGCTATGCTCGAGTCCTTCAAGGTCGTGTCTAGACAGAATCGATAGATTCCAAGAGTGGTTTCCCTGTGGTCATCGAGCAGTGGGCAACAAGTGTCAGCGTGGCATGAGAGGAGAACAATAAGATTCCAACTACTAAGAAGACGCATCAACCGCGGGCAAAAGTGGCAGCGGTGGTAACTTGCAATAGTGGCATTGATACCGTCGTCCATATGTATGCTTTCTGCGGCCAGATGGAGGTAGCGACACTAAAAGAGAGGGCATATTGTTGAGTATAGTCTGATACATATATTGAATTGTATTTTATACAAGCTGTAGAATACGACAAAATAGTTACAGATTTTTTCGTTATTACTGTAGCAATGAACTCTGTGTACAGCATATAAATACAAGCCACGACTCGCGACTTTCGTGTAGTCTTTTTCCGGTCAATCTTTCTCCATTTCTTGTTTTCTCATCACGGTATCAGAGCGGTTACCGATCTGCAGGACGTGAAGTATACTTTTGGAAATCTGGAGGTTCTTAAGAAGATTTCAGTACTGATTCATCAATCGCCAGTTTGAGCAATCTGAATCAGGTTCATCAAGTTCTTCTTGTAGATCGTCTTATAATCTAGATCTATTTCAGTTTTCTTGTGCTTCAAGGATTCAGAGTTTCTGATTGATTTTCTGATCGCTTAATTGCTCGTTGGATCTCAAATCTATAGCAACTTCGTCTGATTCTATTCATTCTTCTTCTCATACTTCGGTTGTTTTAGCTCTGGATCACACCCATCCACTGTATTTACACCCATATGATATTTCGGGCCTCATTTTGGTTCCTGTTCGTCTGAATGGATCAGAAAATTATTCAATGTGGAACAAAGCATTCACTAATGCTCTTTTGGCAAAAAATAAGTTGGGTTTCATAGATGGAACTTGTCGACTAGAGCAGTTTCATCATGATCTTCACTTTCAGTGGAAGAGGTGCAATGCCTTAGTTCTTTCTTGGATTATTTCCACGGTTACTGATGGACTTCTTGGTAGTATAGCTTATGTGTCTGAAGCATAAGATGTTTGGAAGGATCTACATGAGAGGTTTGATTCTATCAGTGCATCACGAGTGTACCATTTACATAGAGAAATTGTTGCTTTATCTCAAGGTTCTTTAGGAGTTACTGAATATCACACGAGACTCAAGATGTGTTGGGAAGAGTTGTTTGCTGTGCTTCCTTCCCTGGGCATATTAAATCTTGAAAACATTGCCTATTTTCAACAATCGAAGGTGTTTCAATTTCTGATGGGATTAAATGAATCATATGCTGCTGTTAGGTCTCAGATTATATTGATGAGGCCGTTTCCTCTTGAAAATCAAGTTTATGCAATGATTCTGGAGGAGGAGCAACAAAGAAAGATAAGTTCCTATTCAACAAATCATGGTTTGGTAAATTCAGTTATGGCTGTTCCAGATGCTAACATGGTTTATCAGAATCAGAATTCAGGATCGTTACAATCACAAAAGGGGAAGAACAAAAATGTAATATGTGATTATTGTCATAAACCCGGACACAATAGAGCTTGAATATTGTCTTATATGTGCCTGAATTTCTATATAATCTATTGTCAGCGTCTAAACTCATGAGTGAGCTATTTTGTGCATTAGTCTTCTATCCTGATTTCTGCCTTTTTCAGGACCTTTACAATGGGGCAATCAAGGGGATTGGTAAACAGCTTAATGGACTATATTTTTTGCTCACTGAAGATGATGTGGAAGTGAAGTCTTGTGGAGTTAATGCTACTACAACTACATTGGACAGTAGTGCTATTCTTTGGCATCGTAGATTAGGACATGTTCCATTTGCTAAACTAAAAACTATTGATTCTTTGAAAATCAATGGCTCAATGTTGCAGGCTCGACATTGTTCTGTATGTCATATGTCTCGACAAACAAGACTATCTTTTCCTTCTAGCAATTCAGTTTCTAAGTCTTGTTTTGATTTAGTTCACATGGATGTATGGGGTCCATATAGACAACAAACGTATGATGGTTATCATTTTTTTCTTACGATAATTGACGACTTTAGTCATATGACCTGGGTTTTTCTTCTCAAATTTAAAGGTGATGCTGGTCTATATTTGCAAAGTTTTGTTAATCTAACAGAGACACAATTTTAGTCAAGAATCAAGGTTATCAGAACAGATAATGGATCTGAATTCACTAATGTGGCTTGTAAATCATTTCTCTCCAATAAAGGCATTGTCCATCAAACATCTTGTGTTTACACACCTCAACAAAATGGTGTTGTGGAACGCAAGCATCGCCATATCCTTGAAGTAACTCGGTCACTTAAGTTTCAAAGCAATTTGCCAATGCAGTTTTGGGGCGATTGTATACTTGCCTCTGTTAATATCATCAATAGTCTGCCATTATCAGTACTGAATGGTCAGAGTCCTTTTAAGCTACTGTTTGGAGTTGAACCTAGTTTTAATCATTATCGAGTGTTTGGTTGCCTATGCTATGTTTCTCATCTGAATTGTTCTGATAAGTTTTCTCCTCGAGCTTCTCCTGCTGTGTTCTTGGGATATTCATCGACTCAAAAAGGATATAAGGTTATGGATCTTAAGAGTGGGCAGTTCTCAGTTAGCAGGGATGTTCATTTCTATGAAGAGGTTTTTCCTTATTCTAACCCTGCTGAATACAATCTTGCTACTAAACAAAGTAATTCACTACAAATGTCTCCATACACCTTTATGATGAATCTTTCCTTCCTGATCAGAATTTGCATTCTGATGACCCTGCTTCCTTACCTGCTTCAGTTTCATCTTCTTCCTCTCATAATGCTCCATCATCTGAGGTGGTGCCTTCTGTTGTGATCCAACGGCCTCGAAGGCAAATTAAACCACCAAATTGGTTGCATGACTATGTCACTAATGCTTCTTCTGTTGCACATCCTATCTCTGATCAGATTCAGTACACTCATTTACCTGATCATTATCAAGCCTTTTTGGTCAGTCTTAATGCTCTTTGTGAGCCCTCCAATTTTATGGATGCTGCACGAGATACACATTGGGTGGAGGCCATGAAATCTGAGATGGATGCATTAAAATCTAATCACACTTGGGAAGTTGTACCTTTGCCTCCTGGTAAAAAGGCCATAGGCTGCAAATGGGTCTATAAAATCAAACTCAATTCTTCTAGTCAAGTCGAGAGATATTATTAGAGTTGGTGAATACTTCAGGGCCCCTTGTTTCTCACACCGGGTTCGCCCATGTGAGCTTAGGGGAATCTGAGTATTACCCAATTAACAGTATTGCTGGCGTACGAATGAAAGGGGGGTTCGGGGGGCCCCGCCCCTCGACGGCGGTCCCGCTCGCCGGTGAGGACCGTGTTTTGGGCTTTTATTTAGCTGGTCCGTGTGGTTCGGATTAGGTTTTTTCTCTGTTTGTTTGGGTTTTAAACCTGGTTTGGAGAGGCTATTAATAGCCTAATTTTCTGATGTAATTTTGTGCGACGGCTGTAAACTTAAACGATATAGTGGAACTCCTTGTTCTCGGATTTTCCCATCAATTGGTATCAGAGCACAGGTTGTTCAAGGAATTAGAGTTTATTAGAGATGTCAGGAGGGTCGCGAATCGAGATAGAAAAATTTGATGGAACACGGTTTGATCTCTGGAAGATGAAGATGGAGGATCTCCTTTGTGATCGAGATCTTTGGACGGCAATCGAGAAGGAGAGACCAGGCATGGAGGCGGCGAAGGTCGCGGACGAGGCCTCCTCCAGTCAGGCAGATCCAAAGGCGATCGAAGAGTGGGATCGGATTGATAGAAAGGCGAACGGTTTGATTCGGCTGTGTCTCGCGAATTCAATTCTTACGAATGTGATGGGTGAACCTACTGCCAGAGATCTGTGGAGGAAGTTGGAATCCCTATATCAAAGTAAGTCGTTGGTTAACAAGTTATTTCTGAGGAAGAAATTGTACAATCTTCGGATGCAGGAGGGTGACTCATTTTCTACTCATCTTTATAACTTTAACACGGTGATCAGTCAACTTGTATCAATCGGTGTTAAGTTTCAAGATGATGATAAGGCAATAACATTGCTCTGTTCGCTGCCGGATTCATGGGACAATCTGATTGTTGTGATTGGTGACGGGGATAAAGAACTTTCGTATGAAAGTGTATGTGTTGCCTTGTTATCAGAGGAAATACGGAGAAAGGGATCAGCAAGTTCTAGTAAAGAGGCGCTGGCGGCCAGAGGAAGGCAACCAGAAAGGAATCAAAATCAGAGAGGGAGATCCAAATCTCGTGGGCATTCAAAGAGTAAGGATAAGAAGGTGCAATGCTGGAGATGTCAAGAGTGGGGCCATCTGAAGCGAGATTGCAAAAACAAGCCGGTTCATAAGAAAGAAGCTGAGTCAACCTCGGACAAAAAGGAGGCTGAGGCAGGAGATATGTATGTGGCTTCTGCATGTACGGCACAGTCAGATAAAGATGTCTGGCTTATCGACACTGATGCTTCGTACCACATGACGCCTCATAAACACTGGTTCTGTGAATATGAGGAGTATAATGGTGGGGATGTCATGCTCGGAGATGACACTGCGGTTCAGATTGTTGGACGTGGCAGGGTGAAGTTGAGGATGAATGATGGCACGGTGAAGACTCTACCAGATGTGATGCATATACCACTTATGAGCAGGAGTTTATTATCTGTTGGTACAATGGCTGACTCGGGTGTTATATTCAGTTGCGATAAGGATTCGTGCAAGATGATCAGAGGGTCGATTGTAATTGCACGAGGGGTTCACTATGGCACGTTGTACAAGTTGCTCGGAGAGACAATATCTGTGGGCTGCGGATTTATTTCTGAAGAGGCCAAAGAAGATGAAGACAGCAAATCTATGTTGTGGCATTGGAGATTAGGCCATATCAGTGAAAAAGGACTCTCCACTATAGCATCAAGTCAGATGGTAGAAGGAGTTCCGGATTGTTCTGTGGGCTTCGGGTTCTGTGAACATTGCCTCCATGGAAAACAGAACCGAGTCAGTTTTCAACACACAGGTTCAAGAGCAAAGAAGATTCTCGAACTGATTCATAGTGATGTCTTTGGACCAACTCCGACTCCATCTATTGGAGGGTCCAGGTACTATGTTTCTTTTATAGATGATTTTTTGAGATACAGTTGGATTTATTTTATCAAGAATAAATCAGATGTATTCGATAAGTTTCGAGAATTTAAAGTTTTGGTGGAAAATCAATTGAGCTACAAGATCAAGGTCCTTCGTACAGATAATGGAGGTGAATTTTGTTCAGATAAGTTTGAGCATTTCTGCGTGGACAATGGTATTGCTAGGCAGAAGACAACTCCATATACACCTGAGCAGAATGGAATAGCTGAAAGATTAAATCGGTCACTCATAGAGAAGGCCAGATGTATGCTGAGTTGGGCTGAATTGGGGCAAGAATTCTGGGCAGAAGCTGTAACCACAGTAAACTACCTGAAGAACCGCTCACCGACCTCATCAGTGAAGGATCAGACACCTTATGAGGCAATGTTTGGGAAGAAGCCAAATTTGTCTCATGTTCGGGTGTTCGGATGTGACGCATATGTTCATATACCCAAGGAAACGCGGGGTAAGCTTGACAGTAAATCTGAAAAGAACATATTTGTCGGATACAAGGAAGGGATCAAGGGCTACAAACTGTGGAATCCAAAGTCAAGGACTATTATTTACAGCAGGGATGTTGTTTTCCGTGAATCACGTTCCCAAGTTGAAGTTCAAAAAGGTGATGAACCTAAGAAAGTGGTAGTGCTTGAAGAAGATTCTGATTCTGAAACTTCAGAGGTGGATGTATAAGATACTTCAGTAGAGTCTGTTACAGAACCGGATCAAGAGAACTCGGTTAATGAAGTTGAAGATGCAGATTCAGATGAAGACCCAGATATTGGTACTACCATACCAGTACTCAGGAGATCGACACGAGAAAGAAGAGCACCTTTGAGATACTCTCTTAGTGCTCTGAGTTCGTTTCATGCTTTGAGCATCATCGGAGAAGAACCTAGTTCTGTAAAAGATGCAAGGTCTATGGATGATGCAAATCAGTGGGAGCTTGCTATGGCAGATGAGATGCAATCACTGGATAAGAATGAAACATGGAGCTTGTGTCAATTGCCTAAGGATAGAAAGGCAATTGGTTGCAAATGGGTATTCAAGCGAAAGCTGAAACCGAATGGGACTGTGGAGAAGTACAAGGCAAGACTGGTAGCTAAAGGGTACTCTCAGGTTGAGGGAGTCGACTATGATGAGATTTTTTCTCCCGTGGCGAAAATGACTTCGATCAGATTTGTTCTATCTCTGGCAGTAGCATATAATCTTGAGGTAGAGCAGATGGATGTGAAGACGGCATTACTTCATGGGGACTTGGAGGAAAAGATATATATGAGGCAACCAGAAGGCTTTGAAGTTCAAGGTAAAGAGAAGCTGGTGTGCAAATTGAAGAAGTCTTTGTATGGATTGAAGCAGTCGCCAAGGATGTGGTACCAGAAGTTTGATACGTACATGCTCGAACTCAAGTTTGTACGTTCAGATTCAGATCACTGTGTTTACGTGAAGAGAGTTGGCGATCAATTTGTCATTCTTACACTGTATGTGGATGACATGTTACTGATTGGAAATAGTATGAAGATGGTAAATTCAGTGAAGGGTTTGTTGGCCAAGAAGTTTGAGATGAAAGACTTAGGGCCGACGAATTTTATTTTGGGTATGCAGATTAGAAGAGATCGTCAGAAGCGAAAGTTGTGGCTAGGACAGGAGAAGTACATAAAAGAAGTGTTGAAGAAATTTAACATGGCAGACTGCAAGCCAGTGGGTACTCCTACGTCTCTAGGAACCAAACTTTCTGCAGAGCAATGCCCGAAGACGGATGAAGAAGCCGAAGAGATGGACCGTGCGCCATATGCAAGTGCAGTGGGCAGCTTGATGTACGCCATGGTGTGCACGCGTCCAAATATAGCCCAAGCAGTGGGAGTCTTGAGTCGATATATGTCTAACCTAGGCAAGGAACATTGGAATGCTATCAAGAGAGTTTTCAGGTACCTTCGTGGAACTTCAGATTTTTCGTTGTGTTTTGAAGGTACAAGGAAAGGAAAGATGCTTGATATTATGGACCATGTAGATGCTGATTGGGGTGGAGACATTGATAGTAGACGATCCACTAGCGGATATGTTTTTACATTATTTGGGGCTGCACTAAGTTGGATGAGCAAGAGACAAAGCATGGTAGCACTTTCTTCTACAGAAGCAGAATATATGGCTCTTACTCATGCTGCAAAAGAGGCCATATGGCTACGACGATTGTGTTTGGAGCTCGGATTTGAGCAAGGTGCTATAGAGGTGAGATGTGATAATCAAGGTGCTATTCAGTTAGTTAAGAATCTCGCATTTCACTCACGCACAAAGCATATTGACATCCAATACCACTTTATTCGGGAAAAGGTGGAAAAGAAAGAGGTTCAGCTTGAAAAGGTTGATACAACAGAGAATAGTTCTGATTTTCTGACTAAAGCAGTTACAGGTGTAAAGTTTAAGTGGTGCTCTACTGCTGTCGGATTGAAGAAGAATGTTGCTGGCAAGGCTCTCATTGGTGTGAAGTATCCACCAAGTGGGAGAATGTTAGAGTTGGTGAATACTTCAGGGCCCCTTGTTTCTCACACCGGGTTCGCCCATGTGAGCTTAGGGGAATCTGAGTATTACCCAATTAACAGTATTGCTGGCGTACGAATGAAAGGGGGGGTTCGGGGGGCCCCGCCCCCCGACGACGGTCCCGCTCGCCGGTGAGGACCGTGTTTTGGGCTTTTGTTTAGCCGGCCCGTGTGGTTCGGATTAGGTTTTTTCTCTGTTTGTTTGGGTTTTAAACCCGGTTTGGAGAGGCTATTAATAGCCTAATTTTCTGATGTAATTTTGTGCGGCGGCTGTAAACTTAAACGATATAGTGGAACTCCTTGTTCTCAGATTTTCCCATCAATTGGTATCAGAGCACAGGTTGTTCAAGGAATTAGGGTTTATTAGAGATGTCAGGAGGGTCGCGAATCGAGATAGAAAAATTTGATGGAACACGGTTTGATCTCTGGAAGATGAAGATGGAGGATCTCCTTTGTGATCGAGATCTTTGGACGGCAATCGAGAAGGAGAGGCCAGGCATGGAGGCGGCGAAGGTCGCGGACGAGGCCTCCTCCAGTCAGGCAGATCCAAAGGCGATCGAAGAGTGGGATCGGATTGATAGAAAGGCGAAGGGTTTGATTCGGCTGTGTCTCGCGGATTCAATTCTTACGAATGTGATGGGTGAACCTACTGCCAGAGATCTGTGGAGGAAGTTGAAATCCCTATATCAAAGTAAGTCGTTGGTTAACAAGTTATTTCTGAGGAAGAAATTGTACAATCTTCGGATGCAGGAGGGTGACTCATTTTCTACTCATCTTTATAACTTTAACACGGTGATCAGTCAATGGGTGAACCTAGACGGGTTTTGGGCTTTTGTTTAGCCGGCCCGTGTGGTTCGGATTAGGTTTTTTCTCTGTTTGTTTGGGTTTTAAACCCGGTTTGGAGAGGCTATTAATAGCCTAATTTTCTGATGTAATTTTGTGCGGCGGCTGTAAACTTAAACGATATAGTGGAACCTCTTTGCAGGACGTAGCCCTCATCTCAAGGGTGAACCTAGGTAAATTTCGTGTGTCTCCTCTATTTTTCTGCAATCTCTCTGCGATCTTCTCTCCTTGTTCTCGGATTTTCCCATCAGATATAAGACACGACTTGTGGCAAAGGGCTTTACTCAACTTGAGGGTATCAATTATAAGGAAACTTTTTTCCCTGTTGCTAAAATGACTACTATCAGATGCTTACTTTTTGTTGCTGCTCAACGATCTTGGCCTCTCTTTCACCTTGATATTAACAATGCATTCTTGAATGACGACTTGTTCGAAGAAGTCTATATGCACTTGTCACCTGGATTTTGCAGTCCGGGGGAGAATTCATCTAATTTAGTATGTCGACTGCAAAAGTCCCTTTATGGTTTAAAGTAGGCTTCCAGTCAATGAAATCTTAAGCTGACTAAAGTATTACTAGCTGGTTATAAGCAAAGTCGATTAGATTACTCTATATTTACTAAATGTTGGCAAAATGATATAGTTTTACTTCTAGTGTATGTGGACGACATTGTGATTACAGGGAGTAATCTGAATCTGATACTTCAAGCAAAAGAGGTTCTATTTACACACTTCAAGCTTAAGGATCTTGGGCAATTGAAGTTCTTCCTAGGATTGGAAGTGTTAAGGAATGAGCAAGGGATTATCCTGAATCAAAGAAAGTATACACTTGATCTTATTGCTGATGTAGGAGTTTCAGCTGCCAAAGTTGTATAGGTTCCTTTAGATCAGTGTTCAAATTGACTTCGATTGAATATGATAATCTGGTGGGTAATAATACAGGTGATACAGATAGTATTTTATCAGATGCAACAGTCTATCAACGTCTTGTTGGACGACTGATCTATCTCACCATTACAGGCCAGACATAGCATTTTCTGTGCAACATCTCAGTCAATTTAAGCACTATCCAAAAGATTCACATATGGAGGCAGCTCTGCGAGTTGTGAGATATCTGAAAGAGGAACCATGTAAAGGAATCTTTTTCTCAGCAACTTCTAGTACGAAGCTACAAGGCTACTGTGATGCAGATTGGGCAGCATGCATTCATACTAGGGGATCAGTAAGTGGGTATTGTGTCAAGTTAGGAGATGCTCTTATCTCATGGAAATCAAAGAAGCAGCCTACTATGTCTTGATCTTCTGCCGCAGAGTACAGGAGTATGGCAAGTTTAGTAGCAGAACTAGTGTGGTTGGAGCGATTGTTAACAGAATTAAGAGTTCAGATTCAGCGACCGATTAAAGTTGAATGTGACAATAAAGTTGCACTACATATCGCCAACAACCCCATTTTTCATGAAAGAATGAAACATATAGAGGTGGATTGTCAATTCGTTCGGGACAGTTGTCGAGAAGATGATTGAGCCGTGTTATGTTCCTTTAGCAAAGCAACTGACGGATGTGTTTACAAAAATTTTAAGCATCAAACAACATCGTCACTTGGTGTCCAAACTAGGCATGAAAAATGTTTATCATGTCTAGTTTGCGGGGGAGTGTTGAGTATCGTTTGATACGTATATTGAATTGTATTTTATAAAAGATGTAGAATATGACAAAACAATTACAGGTTTTTTCGTTATTACTGTAGCAATGAACTCTGTGTACAACATATAAATACAAGCCACGACTAGCGACTTTCGTGTAGTCTTTTTCCGGCCAATCTTTCTCCATTTCTTGTTTTCTCGTCACATATGAAGGTCGCTTGAGAGCTGTTCGATTTAATGCCCAAGAAGAGCATATGGTCGTGGAGTGATATGGATTTTGCCCCCCTCCTTTCTCCTTCTAGGGTTAGGATTAGATGTCCTCCTCCAATTTGAGATGATATCGAGTGCTTTCAGGGAGGGATCTCGAGGAAGATTACAATGATGGGGACGGCCACGGTAGTGATTCCGAGCGCGGCGGCGATGCAGGAGAGCTTCGCTCAGTTGTAGAGGCAGTAGGAGCTCATAGCGAACTGCACGACGTTGTGGAAGGAGCTCTCCAAGTACTTCGCCACCCTCGAGATCAAGTCCACCTCCCTCTGCTCCAAGCGCCGGACCCTCGACGACGACACCCGGCGGGTCCTCGACTCCCTCAACCACCGCGAGCTCTCGATCGACGGCTCTGTCGTCCGCGTCCGTGATGAGCTCGATGAGCGGCGGGCGGCCGCATTGGTTGGCATAAACAAACGGGCGCAAACCGTTATTTTTTTGTTTTTTTATATTTGTTATTTGATGTGTTTTGGAAGGGATAAGTTAGTCTATTTACAAATGAAAAAAGTAAAAGTAACTAAAAATGTGATAGAAGTAAAAAAGTCGCTATAGTTTAAGAAAATTAAAAAATAGTTCGTAGTTTGAAGTTAATGCGAAAAATCATGATAGTTTAGATAATATTTATGAAAATAACTATATATATATATAGTTATACATTTTGAGATTCATCGAATAAAAAATAGAAAGATTTATACGAGGGAACATCCAAAATAAATTGGATCACTCATGAGTGGATAAGAGGCTCGTGGCTCACACTTAAATAAAATTTAATGATTTATTTATATTGATTATTATTGAAAGGAGTGTCATAAATGTTAGACATATTTTCAACTAAATTATAATAATAAATCATAATTGTCTAAAATTAATATAATTGATAATCCATATCTATATATGATATAAACGATATTATAGATACTATTATCTAATATGTTATAGACGATTTCATATAATTATATTTAAATTATTTTTAGTATGGTTCTACATATGTAAATTGATATCTATATTATAGTATTAAAACTAGAAGAAATGTGTCACATAGTGCACTTCCTTATGAATCCGTCTAATATAAAAGATATAGAAAATTTAGCGTTTTATATTTATTATTTACTGCAACATTTGAGATTCACCGTATTTTAAAATACTTGAGATAATTAGAAGTGCGTGTATTGGATTCGACTTCGCTCAATGTTCGTGGCCCCTATTTAAATAAGAAAGAATAAAATAAATTTTAATATTATATTTATATTGGTTTCCGATCAAAGGTTATATATATATATATATATATATATATATATATATATGTAAGAAGATGTTGAAAGTGCAACGTGTTGAGCCATAATAAATTGAATATATAAAGTGATAATATTATAATTATATAATCATGAATATAAGATTTAATTATTAGAAAATATATAATTTTATTTATTTATATTTTTAAATTCTATATTGTAACTATAAATAGATGGACTTTCATTTTCATTTGCATACTACACGCTTTCTTTCAAGACAAAGAATACATGCAGATCTACAAAATATATATTTGTGCATGATAAAAAATATATATATATATAATTTTCTCCGTTTAATAAAATAGTAAATATTATAAGAAAAATCACTTATACATAATTTCTCTCATGTAATAAAAATATTAAATATTATAAGTACTTTTATTTTACATTTGCATACTCGATGCCCTCTTTGATGATAAAGAGTATGTACGGATTCACAAATATAAATATGTGGGTGATAAAAAAATATTTATATATAGTTTCCCTTTATCTAATAAAAAATATTAAATGCTATAATTTGTATATACAAGGAAAGATTAAAAATATATGTCATCATAGTAAGTTCAAGTCAAAGACATGCATTTGATACTCTAATGATAATATCCATTGATGATTAATATATGTATCATCAAATTTTGAATTATATTATCATGATACTATGCATCTTATATGTGTGTATTTATGTTTGTTTGTATGTATGTATGTATGTATGTATGCAAACTATTATAAATGAAAAAAAGTAACAAATAATATTATAACAAATAACATATGAAATAAATGATATATTTTTGCAAATTTGTAATATACATTTAGTCACATATTGTTTTTACTAATAATCTTTAGTTGTATATCGTTGTTATTTTTGGCTGTTATCGGGTTGTTATTTTATCAGGATATAGAAGACAATCATTTTAGAATATCAAACAACAGTTAGTTATATAATTATGAATACTCAAAAGTTAGTTATCATTTAGATTATTATTTAATAATATTATTTATGATACTTAACAATAAGTAAATTATACACATTATTTATATATCCTAATAGTATTATATTGTAAAAAAAGATAGAGTATAATTTCTATAAAATTTTGTTATCGAGTGGTTTCTAATTTAATTATTATTTCTTTATATTCTCTACATTAGCCATAAATATCGCGATGTAGAGGATGCAATAGTGCATATTGCAAAAGCACGCTCTATACACTCTTCAACATAAAAGAAAATATGTGTATGCTTTCTTTCAACAATAAGAAATGTTTTTTATAAATTATATATACATATTGTGTATTGCACACCATGTTATAAGAAATGTTTTTATTTGCATATTCGACTCTCTCTTTGAAGGCAAAGAGTACGTGTAGGCATACGAATATACACATGCACGTGATAAAAAATATTTTACTATAATATCATATTCAAAAGTTCTTTATGAAATATATATATATATGTTTATTCATGTTTTTTAATTCAATATTTGTAGCTATGGATAAAGGATGCTTCCAAAATAATAATATATTTGACGTCCTTTCTGATATAGAAGAGCATATGCAGATCTCTATGTGCTAACAAAATATTGTATGAATATGAAGATGTCTAAGTCAAAAACTTGCATGTTTGGTCTTTTAATAATATTAATAATTAATAAAAATACATCATTATTTTAATTATATTATTCTGATAATAATCATAATGAATTAATATTCATAAAATTATTACTATGGTAAACTTAATAATATCAATCAGTATCACATCATTTAATGCTAAAAACTTTTTTGTTGGTTAATGAAGTTGACACATTTATATCCATATTTATATATCTATATAAAATAAAAGATAGAAGATACTAAGTATCATTATCTCATTAAGATATGTATCATTAAAATTATTTTTTTTTAAAATGAGAGTTTATAAAGTATGTTATGTTAAATAATAATAAATAAAATAAATTATATTCATAATTAATATATATCATGATGATATTGATTAATATTGAGTAAATATCTATGTTCCCTATATAATATAATTTACAATTTCAAAATTGTATTTCCTTTATAATAAAAAAATATAATATTTATAAAAGAATATATTTATATTCACACGTATTTGTGTATAATATATATATGGAGAGAGAGGTAGAAGTTGCCAAATGAATAACTTTTATGATGTCACATATGAAATAAAATAATATTAAACAATTATAAATATTTGTAAAAACTATTTTGAATGAAAACTGATTGTGTACAATAAAATTAATATTTTTTGTATCTATCTATCAAATATGCTTTTAGTCCCACATTCAAGGGTTTTCAAATATAAATGAAATGAGATAAAATGAAAATGGAAGCATATTCAACTGTCTAATTTAATCCCACATTTGAAATTTATAATATGAAACAGATAAGATGGATGATGCCAAAATTGATAACAATAAGCTAGTAAGTGCACTGATCGCTCGAGTAATAAAGAGAAAAATATATGTTGTCGATCCAACGAGGAACTAATTTAATCATCTATCAAATCTCAGAGGCTAATAAGAGATGACATAAAGTTCCGGGTAAAAGATGTGCATAAAGTAAAATTTTTAGAAAGATAAAGAAAACTAAAATTAAATTAAACTACCGATGCATAGGTCCTTAGGATGATTTATCTCAAGACAAACAAACTGATAGCACCAGGGAATATTAAATTATTTCGATTGACGGATTAGAATCTACTCCATGTATTGATCTTCTACCAGAACGAATCAAACTATCTCAATCTCGAATTTAACACAATTACTCTATCTAAAATCGTAATTAAATCAAATAGATATTGAGATGCATTAAACTGAAGATTCTAAACTATTAATACCCATATCATAGTAATATTCAATAGACCGCATAATACATAATTTCGTTGAGGCTCCTATGGATTATGTTATATAATGCTCTGCCACACTAATCTTGAATCAATTCCAGAGCTATCATGCAAACCAAAATGACAATTCCCACAAGGATAAAGCCAACTAAGATGACAATCAATCTCTAGAAAGCATTAGGATCTGCATATATAATCAAAAGAGACTAATTTTATTTAATGAAACAGAGGTTTATGAGTTTGCCTTTAAGGATAAAACTATTACAAATCTAGAAAGATAACTCTATATTATAGAATCAAAAACTAAGATCCTAAACTACAGAAGAACTAAAGATAGGAAAATAAATATCTAATATCATCCCAACATTAAGTAGAACAGATAATACTCTTCAAGAATCACCGATGAACTGCCGCTGAATTCTTGTCTAGAGTCGATTCAGCAGAAGTCTTTTCAACAATCCTTCAGAGAATTCTCACATTCTTGGCTTCAATGAATAGGTTGCAAGCACTAGCATGATTATTTCCGGCTGCCAGATGTCTCTTTTCATAGGGTCTCCGGTTTCCAAGTGGTTTGGAAAAAACGAAAACTTTTTTCATGTGAAATAAGGTAAATTCGGAATCCTATTGGTTCTAAGAGTTTTGCCTTGTGAAAATCCAAAATTTCTGGCCCAATTAGTTTCCCATTAATCTTTAGGACATATGGTAGGAGTTGGAGTCATAGTGCGTTGAGAATTCTTCCGACAATATGTTTATGTGTCAAAATTGATGTCTGTCATGCCCCCCTGAAACTGTTCTAACGGCCGAATTAGAGTTGAATTACGTCTTCTATGCTACCTTCACAGGTCGTGAGAAGGATCTCACGGCCATGATTCAGACGATTTTATCTTCGATTACACAACTTATATGCTTTCACGACCTGTAACCAATTGTTAACAGCTCGTGAACTTTGAACCTGAAATCGTTCTGTGATATCCGTGAAGGAGCTATAACGTCCCGTTAAAAATTTGCTTTGGAGTTTCTTCGAAGTTTAATGGCCTGTTAAGAGTTGATCATGGCCCATTAGTAGATGATTGTTGATTCCATAGCTTCTGTGATGTTTGTGAAAACAATATAACAATAGATGATTTTTTTTCTTTTCTTTTTCTAATGCTTTTCCATGTGTTAATGATTTCGTAAGTGGTTCATATAATGGGCTTTCGACCGACGGAACCCAGAGCTCTTAGGTCACCAAGCAAGAATCCCCTACGGATCTAATCACCCGGACTCACTAAGGTTCGAGATAACACATTTATTCTTTTCGTATTCCATTTGAATTGGTACTTTAGTGCTTCTCCATATTGCACAAGGTGGCCCATGTAACAGCCTTTCGACCGACAAATTCCAGAGCAGATGCCCTTAGGTTGTCGGGCATGAATCCCCTATGAGTCTAATCACCCGAACGCACTCAGGTTTCGGATAGCACCTTTTATAATTTTGTACTTTTTCTTTTTCTTTTCTTTTGGTGTTCCACTAACCTCTTCTTTCCTGTAATTTCTTTCTATTAAGCTCATCCACACTTGAACATTCAACAAGGATATACTTGTTATCAAAATGACACACACACACTCACACACACTCACACTCACTCACACACACACACACACACACACACATATATATATTAAAATTAATGGACAGGAAGTAGTCGTCAACATATTCATAGTTTCACGCAGCATCATTCTACATACCATTAAACCCTACACTAAGGCGATAAATGATAGACATGAGATATTTGGAATTGAGCTAATGCACATGATGTCCTTGAATATAGCTTGAAAATCAGTAAATATTATAGTTATTTCCTCAAACCACCCTTAAACTATCATGATTTTTTAGATCTGACCCCAAAATATGAACTTCATTTTTTGGGTCCCTAAACTATCACAAATATTCCAATATGATTCTTTCATTTAATTCTCGATTATCTTTGTTTTTTCACATTTATGAAAAGTCCATTATACCCCTACCTTAAGCCTTATGTAAAAATAGACTAACATTTAAGGCAGGGGTATAATGGACTTTTCACATATGTGAAAAATAAAAAATAATCGAGAAGTCGATGAAATTGGACGGAAGGATCAAATTGGAAAAATCGTGATAGTTTAGGGGGGCCCAAAAAATGAAGTTCATAGTTTGGAGTTAGATCTGAAAAATCATGATAGTTTAGGAGTGATTTGAGGAAATAACCCTAAATATTAATACAAAAAGGAATCTGAAAATCATTATGCAGATTAAACACAAATGACTAAAAGATAACTAAATACAGAAAAGATACGAAGATGCAATTTACTGAAGATAGATATGATGCATGAAAATGCAACCCCCCCAAGCCTGAGCTCAACACTTTCCAAATGTTTAAGGTCTAAATTGTAAAAGGGATACAAGCATGCTAAAAATAAAAGGACAAAACATAAAGAAACTGAAAGAAACAACCATCTACTCCATCGGTGGTGGCAACGATGAAAGGAAGAGGAGATGCCCGTAATGTCCCTGGCTGACGAGGTAGTCATGCATGCGACGCACCATAGCATCTGTCTGTGCCCGGCTCTTAGTCAAAGAAAGGACGTCGTCTCGAATCTGTTGAAGCTCATCGGCCTAGTGTAGCTGCTCGGTGTCATCGTAGCCAGCAACTGATGCATAAAGGAGAGATCAGTAAGGCGTGAAGTGATAGGAATCACGTTAGGCTGCCCTTGAGATGGCCCCGGGCGGGTCCTTCAGTCGGCGTTATCGTGAAACTGGGGTCTGCTTTGCTTGGACAAACAACCAGTTGGGCTTCATTGGAGGGATCGAAGCGCTCTGGCTTACTACATGGAATGTGCATATCAGATTTTCCTGACCGAAAGTAGCGGTCCTCCCCATGCCCGGATCCTAACTCCATAGCGCGGATAACATAGTCATCTAGTGATGAGGACCCTTCAAGCTGTGGCAGCTCGTCCATGTCAAGTTTCAGATTGATGGCGATGGGTGCAATCATCCCGACGATGACAATGTGGCCCTTGTCTTTGTTGGCGGCTTTGAGAAGTGTGTGGGCTAGAAATGCGTCAACATTCACTCGAGTGGAGGTCAGCATGCAGTATGATATGAAAAGTTTCTGGGCATTGACGCCTCCGCTACTATCCCAGCAGCCGAACAATGTATTGGAGAGGATTCTGTGCGCAAATCGAATGACAAGATTCTCGATGTATGTGGACTTGACATGCTGATAGTCCAAGTGTCCTTCTCCTGTGATATGTGACCAGAACTCCAAGGAACTAAATTCTTTGGGTATGCAGAGGTGGCCACTGTTCAGAAATTTGAAGAAAGCGTTGAACTCGGCCAGAGAAAGCTCAAACTCGCGATTGTAGAGTTGGAAGGAAATGACAGCCTGTCGATGTCCGATAGCCTCAAGGTGCTCGACCTTGAGGGAGCATAGGAATTCCATCGTGATATCCTCATAGGTGGGCCATCACTGCTGCATGAAGTAACCCATGCCGATGTTAGAAAATAAATTCATAATGAACGATGGGATGTTCCATATGTTCATCGCAACTTGGTCCGCAAATTGAGTGGGATAGACGTGGAGGAAATCCAACGTCTATTCCCAAGTTTGTGCTTCGGCGGAGAGCCACTCTCTGTTGACGGGGCGAAGAAGTCGTGAGGTGGAGCCCTCTGCATTGATGGCATTGTCGTCTGGGCGATGGTGGCGGCGAACGGGTGCTTTAACTTGAGGAGCCATGGTGGTCATGGCCTGTAAAAATGAACTAATAGCCCAGAAGCCCTGGTTTACGAGTTGTGATAAAAAAGTAACGACCCTCACGGTGGGCAAATAGAAAATTTAATGGGCCATTTATAAATGTCCACAGCCTTTACAAAATGAATCATAGACAGAAAAGTAAAATCACGACTGGTGATCCACAGTTCACGGCCCTCGTCTACAGTGAAGGGTCTCTGGTTTGTTTGGAGGACCTTGTTGGCGATCCTTGTTGGTCGTTCGTCGATCTAGAAGAAAGATGGTGGTACTGGTATTGTCGGGTGGAAGAGGGAACATGTCGGCGATGCTGATTGTTGATCGTCGGAGCGGTGGCGCAGAGCAGCGTCATAGCGATTGACGATGCGGTGGTAGAGGATTGTCGTCAGAGGGCGATGTCCGTTAAAGTCCCGATGGTGAGGAAGATCTAAAACACTGTCAAAGTAGGGGCTGGCAGTGTTGACTCGTTGATGTCATGGAGGTCGCCCCAGGCCGAATCGCCGAACAGTGCGGTGATCGCTGAAGCATAGGGAACGGACTGCTAGTAGTGGGATGAAGGCAGAGTGTGAAGAGCAACGTCACGACGAGGAAGAGTGCCGTCAAAAAGATGGCCATCAGTGTCAAATCGCCAGTCAATCAGAGGTCATCGGTAGTCTATTGCGATCTTCGGTGGTTGCTGAAGCCCTAATTGCTGATAGGTGGAGGCACAATTCGGAAGGGGTCGAAGGAGACGATCGAAGCGCCGACGGTGGGATGAAGATGGAGGGCATTAAACCTAGCTTCACGGACCTGTATATAAATAGTCAGAAATAAGTGGTTGTGAAGAGCATTCAATGGCCCATGATTAATAAATGCTGGTGGTTGAGCGCTAGGGCGATTTATGAGGTGACGCATTTGACTTACGAGGCGTGACTGGCCATTCGAAGTTGATGCCATGTGGCTCGATCTGAGAGAAAGGGTCCGGGCAAATGAGATGTTGCCACGTGTTCAACCAGAGAAGTACAACTGTGTCCCTCACGTCCCTTAAGAAAATCGTAACGACACGTGAAACGAAGTGGCAGCTCGTGAATAGTGATACTAGGTCGTGAGTCGGGTGAAACAAAGGTCTACAGGGCGGACTAAGGCACTTACGGCCCGTGAAGGAGTTATAACGACCCGTGAAAGTCTGTGCATGAAGTTTTAAATTTACTGGGAGTCCAGTGAAACCATCCTTATGACCCATGGTTAGTGAAGAAAAGGTTATAGAGGTATGTAAGATCCGTGAATGTAGTCTACTGGGCGTGAGGAACATTGGATATTGCATAAAGTGTTCTGTGATACCCCTAAAACAGCTATCACGCCCCGTGATGAAAGGCGAAAGTTGTGTCTTAACAATCTGTGAGATCCGTGAGACACGTATAACGGTCCGTGTCAGGGTGAATAGTGGCTGATGATGATTTCACAGGCTATGAAGAGCGAGTAACGCCCCGTGAAGGACCCATGAAATGTGGATATGGCCCGTGAAGGTCCAAAAACTTTCCAACTGTGCCTGCAATCAATTAGCGGGAAGACCAAAATGAACAGTAACTTAAATAACAGAATTGTAGATGAAGAAAACGTAGCTCTAACCAAAGAACAAGTAACTTTTACTTAAAGTAAAGGAGTGTAAGATAAACAGCTAACTAACTATCAAAGAACTACTAAGAAAGGGTGAAGGCGGAAAAGTTATAGAGTTATAGTAAGCTCGACTATCCCCTTAGCGTGTGCTAAGATTCAAATGATGAGAGGATTTGTATGACGGTGGGCATGGTACCGTCGACATATGGTTTGACTCTATGTCCATTCACTTTAAATGTGGACTTACCATCATGAGATAGTATCTCGACCATGCCTTGGGGTGACATGTTGATGATAGTGTAAGGACCAGACCATCGGGAAACAAGTTTTCAGGGAAATAAGCGAAGACGGCTATTATAAAGGACTTTTTGACCTGGTAGGAATTCTTTCTGTTTGATGTGTTTATCATGTAGTCATTTTGTTCATTCCTTATACAGCTTGCTGTTCTTGTAGGCATTGTGTCGAAATTCATTGAGTTTGTTCAGTGTTAATAGTCTTTCAATCCCCGTAGTACCTAAACTATAATTTAGAAATTTGGTGGCCCAATATGCTTTATGCTCTAATTCAATAGGAAGGTGACACGCTTTACCAAAAACTAGCTTATTGGAGTCTTTGTATTTCTGTAGGCCCAAAGTGCGTTGTCAAGTTTCAAGAACCAATCTTTCCTAGATGAATTCATAGTCTTCTCAAGTATGCATTTCCATTCTCTATTGGATACTTCTACCTAACCACAAGTTTGTGCATGATAAGGTGCACTTAACGTATGGTGGATCTTAAACCGATGCATGAGGCTGGCTACAATTTTGTTGCAGAAATATGTGCCATTATCGCTAATGATGACTCTAGGTGTGCCATACCTAGTGAAAATATTCTTCCATAGAAATTTCACCAATACTTTAGCGTCATTAGTAGGTGAAGAAATGGCTGTAGGATCCCAAAGGGCACAAAGAAGGAGGGGGGGTGTGAATTGGTGTTCAATAAAAATATCGATTTAACGAAAACAATCATGGAAGCTTAAAATTGATTCTCAAAACCTTTGCAATTCAGATTATAAACACAATGAACATGAGTGATTGTTGACGAGATTTGGACACACCTTGACCTACGTCCCCGCTCTAACTTCGAGACCGTCGAAGATTCCACTAGCACTTCCTTTGTTTCAAATGGGGCAAGAAAGAAAGCCTTTTACATAACCAACTTTTCTCTACTTCGAGAGGCAAGAAAATCTCTCCTCCTAAGAAGCTAATATTTTCTCTCGTTCAAGAGGTAAGATTTAAAACCTCTTTTACACAAGAGATCTCACGATCTTTCTGAAAAATAGTTTCTCTCTTTTACAATAGAACACTCACAAGAAGAGTAGAGAGAAAGAAAGAAAGCTCTAAATGATAACTTCATGAGAAATAATTTTCTTTTGATTTTTTGAAGTTTTGTTTCAATGCTTGGATGTGTGTCTTTGCTTCTGGCTTTGGCACTCCTTTTATAGGATCTAGTATGTGGAAAATTCATCCAGAATTTATTCCACAGTTTTCTATTTAAAATATAGTCGTTACTGTTCATTACAGCAATGGACCGGTCGACAGCATTAATGGGCCGGTCGACCAATTTGAGATATTTGTCAAGCTTTCTTGTATAGTGGGCGAGTTTATTTTCGTCCACTTCTTCTTCACTTGAGTCATCTTCATTTTCGCTTGCTTTCAAAGCCAATGTCTTCTTTTGGGGAGCATTGGATTCTTCTACTTCTTGGATTCCGATCTCATAGGTTAGGAGTGAACCAATAAGATCATCAAAATCTAATTTGTTCATATCCTTTTCTTCGATCACCGTCCTTTTTGTATGCCATTGGGAGGAGAGAGACCTGAGAATATTTTCACTTTTTGAGGGTGAGATACAGCTCACCCAAAGAGACTAAGCCATTCACAATTTCATTAAATCAGAGCAACCATATCATTTATGGATTCATTTTCATGCATCTTGAAGGAATCTGATTCATGCAAAATATAACATATTTTACTTTATTATTTTAATTAATTTTTCTATAATTTGCTTATGGCATGCATCATTTTAGATCACTTTTAGTCATAATTCCGGATTTATTGATTTTGATTATTAATGCTTTGAATATTTTAAATAAGGAGGGATTTACTTAATTTTTATAATTATTTTGCAGGCAAGCCGAATTAACGGATGGATCGGTCATAAACAACATTATTTTGGGCAAAATATCACATGTTGGTCGAGATGATCACAACTAGCCAGGGCGTAAAATTAATACGTCTGACTTCTTTTGGGGGTAAAAGAAATGACGTAAAGATAAGAAGACTTGTCACTTTGAGTGTAATCCATTCATTTTGGGCGTAATGACATATCGTTTTGGCCGAGATTCGAAGAAGGGGTAAAGATAAGAAGAAATTATCATTTTGGGCGTAATGATTAAAGGGACTTATCGTTTTGGCCGAGATTTGAAGAAGGGGGTAAGATAAGAAGAGTCTATCGTTTTGGGAGTAATGATTAGAAGAGGTTATATTTTAGCCAAAATTCGAAGAAAATTATTGGTCATGTAGTTTTGGACGTAAAGAAGAAAGGACTTATTATTTTTGGCCAAGATTAGAAGAAAGGAATTTATCATTTTTGCCGAGATTTGAAGAAGGGGGTAAAGATAAGACTAAGAGGAGAAGGTGCAATGGTTGGAGATTGATTGCGACTATGATCAAGTCCGAGAGGCTGCCCGACTGTCTGCCCAGATTTGACATCTCTGTTTTGGGTGTAATTCTTCCAATTTTTATCATTTGTATTTTATCTCTCTAGAATTTCTAGGATGAACTCCATGTCTTTTATATTATTATTTTAGGAGATTATTAATTGAAGGGAAATTGCTTGGACCCTATCTTTTCTGATCAATTATTAATTGTGCTTAATGCTTTTATGTTAGTTAATTGAATTTATGAATTAGGCTACACTAGTTTGTGGAGTGTTTAATTTTAGAATTCATGATACTAATTTTAATTGATTTTCTATGAAATTAATAATTGACATAAATTGGATAACTAATGTGTGGAGAATCAAGTTTGTGTGGTCTATTAGTCTATACCAGTTTATGGAGTGATTAATAGTCTAGAAAATTCAATTTACTGCATCATATTATTAATATGCTTTGATGGGATGCCAGTTGTGAAGACTTTAATTTTTATTAAATTAAGATAGTTCTGCATGCTTAAGTTGAGGGATGCCGGTCGTGAAGACCACAAGTTGTTAGATTACTTTAGGAAGATTCTAATTCATCTTTAAAGATTAAATTTATCTTTTATGATCCAAATATTTATCCTGATCTATTTTCATCATAAGGCCTAACTTCAACACCATTATCTTATCTTATTATTATATTATTTTCTTTATTTTATTTTATAATTACAAAATTTATTTTCAAAATCCATGTTTTTCCTCTCTTATTAATTTATAAATTCAGATATTGAATTAATAATATTCCTCGTGGGTTCGACACTCTTTATTCCTTTTTACTATATTACTTGAGCGACTAGTGCACTTGCTAGCAATTTTATTTTGCTACATCATTTTACGCATCAGTTTTTAGCGCCGTTGTCGGGAATATTTATTAATTAATTTCTGATTTTTATGAATTATTAGGAGATGTAAATAAAATTGTAAATATATATTTTTTAAATAAGCTGTTTGTAAATAATTTTTATGTAAATATTTTTTAAAATATGTATTATTGTACTATTTGTTTTAATTATTTTTAAATGTGTAAATAATTTAACATCTTTCTTTTTGCAGATAAACGTCACAGGATTGTTAATTATTTTTGGACTAAACTTTCGGCTGATGCTCTATTTTAAAATTTTGACATCGAGTGGATTTTCTGATTAATTGGATAAAAGTTTTTTCACCCATGTCGACTTATGAATTTACGACCGTGATTAATTTTTATCGGCTTTACCGAAAATATCGCCCTATGATTTGAGCCTAGTTATGTCAAGATAATCATCTTTATTTGATGCCCGAAAACTTTGAAGTTTCTATTTTACGGCCAATATGTTTTAATTTTCTCAACTTTTGTTTTGCGCCAAGGAGTTTAATTGATTTTTACAGCCGCTCTCATTCTTTTCTGACCATGATATTCCTGTTTGGCGGCCTATACAGTTCACGCTGACATTAATTCACTAATTTGACGCCTGAGCATACTTTGGTTAATCTCTTCCAAAATTATTACTTGGTTCTCTTACGCCTTCATTTTTAATTCTCTTACGGCCGTGTTGATTGCTAATTTTAAATCACTTTGGCGGCCGACAAACATGACTTTCAAGTTACTGATTCAATTTTATTTCGGCCAAGATAGGGATGAGTTTTTGTTTTGCTCCCTACTATGAATTCACGCTAGTTAATCACTTTCTCTAACATTATTTCATGATTTTGGTGCCCAAAGTTACTGAACGAACATTGGATTACGCATGGATTTTATGACCATCTACTTAATCTTCTCTCAGCCGTAATTTTGATTATTATCGGCCAAACAAATCAAATTGTGCCTGTGTCTCTGAAATTATTTGATGTAACACCCAAGAAAAAAATAAGTAAATGCTGTAACAGAAATGGACAGCTAGCAAAAGAATTCAAATCCACTTTCCTATTATCCTGGAAACGTATTGACAGATATGGAGTGCATTAATAATAAGATTTAACAGATATTATTGGAAATTAATCCCTCATACTCACCATAACAGCCATATCTGCATCAGAAATCCTCCCACCTGCAAATCATCTTTGAAACCTACAGACCCTCTTTTTCGTGCACGTTCAGCCAGGGAAGAATCCTCATTAGGTCGACGAGCACAAGGGTAGCAACTGGTTCTCCTTTCTCCCTGACGTATTCTTTGATCTCTACACGTCTCCCTCACACCTTTCCTCGATTTGAATGGATCTATAGGTGGAGTCCAGCCCAGAGAAGACTATCTTGTGCCAGGACAGCCAAGAGGATAAAGGGAAAAATCATGGACAATAGAGTTTTCAACGAAGGACAAAAATCAAACGACAAATCAGGTGGGTGAACTCGAAATCCCTTTGCATAACCTAAATAGAACTAGGCCAGAATGAATTCTGTGAGAAATCTTGCAGCACGTTCCTGATCGAATGAAGAAACAAATGTAGAATGGACTGATTGTCTCCTTGTCCTCTGATTTTATAATTTGTCATTGCTTGCTGCCATACATATGTTTCTTTTACTGATTCCTTGTTTGGATGCTTGTTTAGAAGTGATAATTTCAGTTAGAATGGAGAACTCCCAAAATTTTGATGCCTGTTCGAAATCTTATTCACGCCGACCGGTCGACCGATCCAGAGATATCGATCGACCGATATGTCCTAGTCATCCCTGTGTAAAGATCGGTCGACCGATCATCCCCTTTGAATTGCGCGGCTCAGCTGACTGGCCGACCGAGGCTCATTGAACGGACCCAGCACCATCGGTCGACCGATCGAGAGATATTGGTCGACCGGTACTAATTAATCGATCGACCGATTAGGAAGAACCGGTCGGCCGATCCTTAAACCAGATTTCATTTTGTTTGCTATTTGATCTAGTTTCTTTTCATGATCACGATCTGTTATTTCCTGCTGATTGAATTGTTGTGTAACTGAGTCATTTGCCTTGTTATTGATCTGTACCTTCAGTGATCCAATCCTTCTTATAGAACAAAAGAATGATATATTGATAAAGTGGTGGCTAGTCCATGCCAAGTGCTTATAGTGAAGGGTCGCTCCCTTAGCCATGGCTTGATCACCCAAGTGCTTACTGTTTTGCTCGGCGTAAAATTTCAAAAGTTAAAGGCACTTAAAGTCACTTAGGCTAAGAAAAAGTTCAAGAATAAAGGGAATGGACAAATGATAAGAGTATGTGATCACTAGCTTATCATACTATATTTCTACTCATTTTTCATCTCAATTCATGTGAATATAAGCTCTGAAATGTTCATATTATGATAACTATGCCTAATCTACAGGCATTTATCTTGTCAGCGTAATATTATCCTACATTTGCACATTTGAGTTGAACAATATACTGATTTAGTTTTTATTTGTCTAATTTTCATTTAAGTAATTGATGCTTGGTGTTCATTGTCCCTAGTGTTGAAAATAAAAGGCAAGGGAGAGGGGCGGGTGGGAGTGAAATGCATGGAATTGGGCACTTGAATCCTCTTGGCATTTCCTCCAGAAGCTTTGGGTGATCCAGTCTTCATTAGTTGTAACTAATCCTGCATATAAACAAATGATATCAGTGGAATGACAGATTTGCAACTAATCAGATTTTTTTTATATAGAATTCAACATTGCATTGGGAATTTCTAAAATTTACTGAAATTAGGCTATAGCAGATTTGGATAATTGATATGGGTGTAAATTCAGATGATGATATGATCAATGAAGCATAATGAAAAAGATAATATCAGTTATCATTAAGTTTTCAGTGTAAAACTCAGAAATAGGGGTAAGGGTACTCCCTGAATTTTGGAATTGTGGTTTGAACTTGTTCCTCATCACTTATTCCTACAAGAACAAAAAGGTTGTGTAAAGTGGCTTGGGTTACCTCCCAAGAAGTGCCTTTCTTTAATGTCTTTGTCTAGACATTGTTACAATGTGAAATCAGCTAGGAGCTAGTGGCAAATCTTGTAGAATCAGCTCCTTGGACAGCCTTAGTTTTTTTTCAGTAGCTCATCAATTTGATTCTTGGGCAGGTTTGCATTGATGATAACTGGAAATGTTGAATTCTCCCCCAAAAATTCATACTTCAGGTTATTGGGGAGAGGCTTGAGTTCCAATTTGAAAGAATTGGTTTGAGTTGAGTTGCCTTGCTCAGCAGTGATAACTTCTTGCAATTGGTGCTGATTTTCTGAATTTTCTACTGATTTGGATAAACTCAATGCAGATTGATATGTTGCAGCCTTTGGATCGTCCAATTATTTCAAATGATCAAACATTAGACACCTTTGCAATGGATCTTCAATAAGAATTATAGCTGAAGCTTGCTCTACCACTTGATCCAGCTGCCCATCTTCAAAATCATTTTCCTGAAAACTTGGCCTACTGATAACCTGTGCCAAATTGAATTCAATCTTCTCCTCTCCAATTTTGAAGGTTAGTCACCCTTCCTTTACATCTATCATAGCCCCAGCTGTGGCTAGAAAGGGCCTCCCAAGCAGAATGGGGGTATTCATATCTTCCTCCATGTCCAACACCACAAAGTCTACTGGTATATAGAATTTACCAACTTTGTGGGGTATGTCCTCAATAATTCTATATGGGTACTTAATGGATCTGTCTGTCATCTGTAGAGACATGTTTGTAGACTTCAAATCTCCAATTTCAAGCTTCCTACAAAGTGAAAGAGATATGACAATCACTGATGCACCCAAATCACATATTGCCCTTTGAATCTTCCTATTTCCAATTTCACAAGGTATGGAGAAGCTTCCTGGATCTTTCAACTTGGGTGGCAATTTGTTTTGGATGATTGCAGAGGCTTCCTCAGTCAAGGTAATAATTTCATGCTCCATAATCCTCCTTTTCTTGGTTAGGATTTCCTTCAAAAACTTTGCATAGGAGGGCATCTCCTGAATTGCCTCCACAAATGGCACATTGATATTTAACTTCTTTAGGATTTCCAAAAACTTTCCATATTGCTGGTCTTGCCTTGCCTTAATTAGCCTTTGAGGGAAGGGTACTTTGTCAAAGACCCTGGCTTTTGCTTCAATCTTGGGGCCTGAATTCCTGATTTCCACCTCAGGTTCTTCACTTGGCTCTTTAGCAACTTTTGAATCTGAATTGACTTGATCATCCTCAACTTCCTTCATTGGTTCCTCCACCATTCTTCCACTCCTGAGCTGGATAGCATGGACTTGTTCCTTTGGGTTCACTTCTGGCTGTCCAGGAAAGAATAAGGGAGGTCTAGTGGATGTACTAGCCTGTTGAGCGATTTGGCTTTCCAACAATTTCTGATTTGCATTCATGGCATCCAATCTTGAATTTATCATCAATATCTCCTCTCCTTGACTGTCTTGCTTCTTCAGAATCTATTGGAGCATCTCCTTCATTTCATTTTGGAATTGAGGTGCTTGGAGTTGAGGTGGTGGTTCATACAGATTTCTTTGAATTGGTGCACTTTGGCCTTGGTTTCCATAGGGTGGTGGCTGATTCCTTGGCAGGATTTTAGACTGCCAATTTGAATTCAGGATAGGAGCTCTTTGATAGTTGTTGCCCTTGTAAGAAAAGTATGGATGATTCCTATTTTTTGGAGTATAAAATTCAGCAGGAGGTTTGATTCCATAATTGCCCACAGCATTGATTTGATCCACAGTTTGGTCCACTTGCTGCATAATTAAGTTGCAATTCTCTGTCACATGGCCTTGATTACCACATACACAACACCTTGTTTCAGGATTAGAGGCCCTATTGCCATTGGGAGTCAAGTTCAATCTCTCCAAAGTTTTGTACAGCACCTCCTCAAATTGGGATGACAATTGGTTCACTGAATTATCCATAGGAGGCCTTCTGGTCCTATCATGTGTGAGGAAGTGATGGTTCTTTGCAATGTTCTCTATCAGTTAGTAAGCCTCATCTATATTTTTGAATGCAAAGATACCTCCGCTGTAGTGTCCAATGCCACCTTGCTAGGGTAATTCAATCCCTTATGAAAATAGTTGACTAATTGCCACTTTTCAAATCCATGGTGGGGACGTGCCCTTAATAATCCTTGAAGCCTTTGCCATGCCTCACAAATGTTTTCTTGATCCAACTGATAGAACCTCACTATTTGATCCCTGAAGTTATTAGTTTTTGAAGAAGGAAAGAATTTTGAAAGAAACAATTGATTCCCAAGTGGCCATCTCTTCAGGATTCAATCCTTTGTACCATGTTTTGGCCTTGTCTTTGAGTGAGAAGGGAAATAATCTCATATATACTGCATTCATGGGAATATTATTGAAGTTCAAAGTGCTGCATATCTCCTTGAAATTGTCCAAATGACAAGCTGGATCTTCAATCCCAAGTCCAGAAAACTGACTTTGCCTAATCATAGAAATCAAGGCTGGATTAACTTCAAAGTTTGCCACAGGTGCTAAAGCTCCTCCCCCTGGTTGATTCCTTGCATTGCTTGGTGAATAACAGTCCCTAAGAGTTCTAGGAGCTGTCATATTTTGATTCACAACTTCTTCAAATTCAGGGTTGTATGCCTCTTCCTCTTCTTCTTCAAATATCCTTCTCCTTGCCTCAAGCCTTTGCAATCTCCTTCTTCTTAAAAATCTTCTTTCAGGTTCAGGATCCGATTGGTAATGTTCCTCTTGATGGTCCAAGTCCTGCATAAAGAGATTCAGAAGTATCAAATTCAAGAAAGAAATGAAAACTAGACAAAAGTGAAAAGTTAAAAATGATAACTTGCAAAAACTGAAAATTAGTCTAACAAATAAACTAAAAACTAATCTAAAACTAATCTAAACTATCTAAGTTAGCCTAATTGACCTCAAATCCCCGGCAACGGCGCCAAAAACTTGATAGTGATATTTGGGATTGAGTAGTGATAACTTGCTGAAATTAAGTAAAAGGGTAAATTTTTAAATTTTTGGTCTCCCAACTCACTAGCTGCAAGTGCACAGGTAAGTTGTAGTAGACTCAGGTTGTCGTATCCACAAGAATTTGAAGTCTAAGGCACACTAAAACAATCTAAATTAGTTCTACTTTAATGGCTAAAAATAGATTTTCAAAGGGAAGTGAAAACAGATTTTTAATGGAAAGTGAAATGATAACATATTTTTGGGTTTTGGAAATTTATCAAAACTTAATTATAAATGCTAGAATGAAGTCTAAAAATGTTTAACTATCAATGAGGAAAGTTCTTCTAGGATTTGGGGTTCATCTAAATTAATTATGGATGGATAGGATCAAGTTAACTTTGATTCAATAATGAAAATGGTTGTTCCCACAGCTCAATTGGCCTCTAACTAAGTAATATATGATCATATAGTTGTTAGCTAAGTTGAATCAATAGAGGGTCCTCACTGAAAATCAAGTTATCATTGGGCTCAAAAGAAAGTTCAATGCTGATTTTTGCAATTCAAGGAAGTTTTGGAATGATAACTTGCAATTGCAATCATAAAAAGATGAAATCATTCCAATCAACCAAATCATAATAAAATATACCCAATAATAGTACTTGTGTTCCATGATTCATCTCTGAATTCAAGGGAGATTTAAAATCAACCTCTCGGTTGCAAGGAAAAGTGAAATCCACACAAAGTTCTATTTGATTGGGGTTAAAAGACATTCAAACTTTAATGTGAAATTCAGTGATTATCCAATGCTCCTTGGGTCATCTCTGACTCTCAAGAATGGCCTTAAAACTACCTCTCAGTAGTGGATTAAAATGAGGCTTAACAATGGAAATAAGAAGTTAATTAAAATAAGAAAACAAAAATTAGCATTTCAGGAAAATCAGCAATGTAGATTGATGGAATTCAGACTTGCCAAATGTCTCTTGACCCATCTCTGGACTGCAAGAGATTCCTAGAGTACACCTCTCAGTGATTTGAATAAAATAGGGATTAACAATTGGCAAGTCAGATTCCAAACAATCAGAAAATAGAATTCAGAATCAAAACTCAGAAATCAGATTTTGGAAAAGTCAGATTTGAATCCTAAGTTGTCAAACATCTTGATTCATTTCTGAATAAAATCAGGGCAAATATTAGCCTCTCAGCTATTCAATTAATTCAATCCTTGATGACAATCAGATCCAAAAGCCCAGAAAATCAGATTTTGAAATTCAGGAAACCAAAAACCAGGAAATTAGTATTTTAGAAATCAGAATTTTAAATCAATGGAAATCTGACTTACCAATTGATTCTTGACCCATCTCTGGACTATAAGACATCCCTAAAGTTCACTTATCAGTGATTGGAAGAATTCAGGGGACTCAATTGGTAAAACAAATTCCAATAAGAAATCAAAAAAATATCAAAATTCTGGTTTTCATTCAGAAATCAGTGGAAAAAATCTGATTTGAGTCAAATGATTGTCCAAACAATTTTGATTCATTTCTGAACAAGATAGGAACAATAACAACTTCCCAAGGACTCAATTAATCAGGTTAGAAATGAAGAACAGATTCAACAGCCATACAAATCAGAATCAGATTTAGAAAATTAGAAAACTGGAATTCAGAAATCAGATTGCAATAAAATGAAACCCAGTGATATGCCATTGATTCCTAATTCATCTCTGAACAAGATTTAGATCTAAAGATAACTTCTCAGTTATAGATTACAAATAAGACCCATCAATGGCATGAATCTATGCAAAATGGTTCTGAAATCTGAAAACAGATTTGATTAAAGTGCAGGATTACAAATTCTATCCATATCCATCCAAAATTAATCTAGACTACTACCCTATCCTAGAAGAAATGGAGTTTAGCTCCTCATATTTATAGAACTCGACATAAAATGGAATGGGAAACAGCTACAAATCATAATGGATAGAAGCTCTCGGCCAGCAGCAACTTCTAGCAGCAGCCTCTAGCCACCCTTCTCCAAAACCCTTGCCTCCACCCCTGAATGACCAGCCCCCTCCTTTTCCTCCAGAAAAATCCAGCTTTTATATGACTACTATCCACCCTTTGATCCTCATCAGAATGTTCTATTCTCCTTGATGTCAGCCATCTGTCCAATGGTCCCTGCAATGGCCAGCTGACTGCAGCAGCTTTAGGACAACAAAAGAGTGGTCCCCCCACCTTTTTCCAACTTGTTTTCCTTGTTACAAAACCCAGAACAGCAAGCATCAAGATCCTTAAATGAGATTTTAACAAATAAAGACTAGGATAATGATATTAGCCAGCTCAAACATCAGATGGGAATTGGTGTTATGCGAGATTGGAAATCTATATGAAAACTTGATGGTTTTGGGCCCGGAAATGATAACTTATCACAAATCATGGAAATTATCCAAATGCAAGTGATTCAAAGTATTAGAAGCATCAAATGGACTAGGGTAACAAGTGAGTGCAGTCAGAAATCAAATATGAATAAGATTTCAAAGGAGTGATAACTTGGGTGCCAAAAACGATAACTTATATGACTTAAAAATGATAACTTGTGATAACTCGAGTTGTGGTTATCCAAATGTAATGAAATTTGACCAGCAATGAGTTAGAACAATAACAAGATGATTGCTTAAGGTCCCTGTGCAGAATTAATGCTTTTGCATGTCGAAATGATAGAATTGCCCTTTAACGATAACTTGGCACTTGAAAAATGATAACTTGTTCAAATGGACTTAAAACTTTGCACAAGTTGAGATGTGACTATCCAAATATGATTTATACATGATAATGATGGATTTAGGGCAAGAAAACCATTGAAAATTAGTTCACTCAAAATAATGATAACTTGACATATAGGAATGATAACTTGTCCTCAAAATGATAACTTGGCATAGAATTTAAATATTAATGGATTTTGGCATTTCAGAACCTCTATGCACATGGAATTAAGTATGAAATGAGGAATATAAACTAGTTATCACAATGTTTGCATTCCATATATAATTGGCCCAAAAATAGGCAAAAGTGGGACTCAATATGTATGAATTTCATCTAAAATGGGTTAGAAATATATAGTGATCAGCAAGTGATCATTCATGTTCTTGCAGCATCAAAATCAAGCACAAGAGGCAAACAATGCTGTTGGAAAAGGAGAAGGGGACTACAATGCAAGCTGCCAACCAAAAGCAATGAGAAATGAATCTTTTTGAAAAGAAGAGGGGACCAAAGACAGGTGGCAAAATCATATGGAATGGAAGGTTCTAATGATGATCAAAGGGTGATGATAATTCCATATATAAAAGGGGATGTTGAGGAGAAAAAAGGGAGTTCTCCTCTTCTAGCCATTTGGCTGGAGGCTGAGTTCTTACTTGCTGGAGTTTTGGGAGCTAAGGGCTTTGTCCTTCTTTATGTTTAAGATGTTTTTGGTTTCGTTCCTCATATGTTTTCTATTGATTTCATCACTTATGAGGAACTAAATCTTAGCTCTCTTAGGATAGAATAGTAGTTTAATTTTTGTTTATGGATGGATGATTGAAAAGCACTTTTGCCACTGATGTTAGTGCATTTTTATATGTTTTCAAATCAGTTTTATGTTGATATGAATCCTATTTTCTAGTGATAGATGAGAAGTTGTTGTTTGATTCTTTCTTGCTCAGAAATGAGTCAAGAGAATCATCATTGTTTTTTGGATTTAATCTTCGTCAAGATCTGAATGCATCATTTTACTTCTTGTTAATGTGAATCTCATCTTGTAATGGCAGCTGAGAGCCTGATTCTAGATTCTCTTGATGTTTAGAAATAAACCAAGAACATTAACAATTAGTTTTTGGATTTTGATTTCAATTGTGATTTCTGTTGAGTTGATTTTGTGGTTCTAAGTAATCCATGCTGAGAATGGATCCATTTACTTTTGTTGATGTGAATCTCGTATTGGAATGGCAGCCGAGAGGTTGATTTTAGATTCTCTTATTGTTTAGAGATAAACCAAGATCATCAGCACTGGTTGTGTATTTGATTGTATTAATACATTGAGCTAGAGGTTTCATAATAATCTAATATCAGTGGAAACCCTTGTTGAATCAACCTAACTAATATTTATATGAAAGTACGATATTAGTTCTAATTTTAATGCACTGTGAGAGCAGCCTTTATAGGTTGAATCTGATTTGATTTGTATTGCTAAGTTGTTCTAATCCATTCCATAACAGAATATTAGATGAACCCCTTCCTAAGAGAACATTTCATATCTGTTAGTATCATCTTATATCTGTTACTTAAAAACATAAAAAAGAGTTACCTTAGTCTAGGATTAATCTAGATTAGTTAGTGAATCTTTAGTTTCAAATCACTATGGATACGACATTCGAGTCTACTACTCCGATCTGTGCACTTGTAGTTTAATGAAGTGAAGGAGTTTAGACCATATATCATTTAGTTGCATTTTCAATTCTGTGCTATAAATCACATTAATCACACTCCACACAATTCACATCAAGTTTTTGGCGCCGTTATCGGGGATTTGAGGCTGATTTGATTCACTTTTTGTAGTTTAGATTAGTCAACTTTTCAGTACTTATTTTCTTTTCTTTAGTTTAGCTTTTGTTTATATTTACCTCTATTTTTTTTTCTTTTGCTATCATTGTTTATATCACATTCCATTGTTTATATTCAGTCCTATTTTTGTCTACCATTTTTCTTATTAGATTAGTCCTTTTTGGAATTTTCTTTTTCTGTTCAATCTTAACATCTTATCTTAATCTCTGTTTCATTTCATGCTTACTCCTACTTTTGATCTCATTGTATGACAAGTTTATAGTGCAGAAAATTTTGAATTTGATTTCTAAGATAAATTAGGTACATGATGGATATGAATTGACAGACTTGGCCCTAGGACTATTATCAATCTAGTGAAATGCCAATCAACCAGGATGAATTAGACTCTATAATTGAAGATATTGTGTTCAAAACTCTTCAGAAATATGTTTTTGATGTTGGAGAACCATCACAAGTTCATTGCAATCAAGGATCACCACAATTTCAACAGTCCTCTAATGCTTATATGTATGCCTCACATGGTCATGAAAGTTCAAATTATTGGAATCGTGAGGAAGACTTCTCAAGTAGTAGTCATTATGTTTCAAATTACTGGAATCCTGAGCAAGACTTCTCAAGCAACAATCCTTATATATGTTTATGACTCACAAAATCATTTGTATTACTATCACAATCATGGTCTAGTGTCAGATATTTAGGTTGCAACCATGGATATTTCAGAAGATCAACAAACATTTTATCAATCTACAGAAGAATCAAGACCGGAGATTATGTTGAAGAACTACCTCAAGGGGCAAGATGCATATTGGAAGGACCGAGATGCATACCAGAAGGAGCAAGATGCAATGTTGAAGCAGTTACAAATGGTTGTGGATGCTTTTGAAGCTCAACATCAAGTCTTGGAGGCTAAACTTTTTCTGCAATATAATTCAGAGGTGAAGCTGGAAATTGAGAGAGAGATAAATGAAGAAAAGAAGTGGTCATAGAGGCTAAAGTTGAAAAGGAAGTTGTTACACTTAAAGTACAAGCCAAGAAACAAGATGAAGTTGCAGAAGTTACTGAAAATGCTACTCTAATGACACTAGAAGTGAATCACATTGAAGACCCACTTATAAGGGAACAAGTCATTATAGCAAAGACACATGATGAGACTGAAATGGCCAAGGATGATACAAAAGCAGAAGAAATTTCTTTCCAAATAGAGGAGGCTATAGCAAAATTCAAATTTGTAGAAGGAATGGAACATTCAATGAAGAAAGATCATTGTTTGCCTACTAAAAGATGGAACCAAGAGCTCAAAGATCTTCCACCAATGTTGCATCTTAATAGGCCATTAAAGAAATGGATGCTTAAAAAAGATGGTGATCCAAGAGATTCAGATGTCATAGATGAGAAGTTTTGGAATGAGAAGTTAGTATATTTCTGGTACAATGAAGGAGGGATACATCCAACTGAAATATAAAGGTCAATTATTGTCAAACTAAGAGATCCATACTTGATTAGTGAAGCTGTCCATAGATTGAGATCTCTACTTGATCATATCATATCAAGAGTTGTAACAATATCTAGCCTAAGACATTAAAGTAGGGCGCTTCTTGTGAGGCAACCCAAGCTTTTTACATCTAATATCCTTTTGTTTTTGCAGGAATAAATCAGAGAGGAACATCTTCTACCACTGAAAAGGGAGTACTCTTGACTCATGTCTTTGATTTTTCACTGAAATGCATTTGATAATTGATTATCTTAATTATCCTTACTTATCTTATGTTATGATCATTATAATGATAACTATGATTTCTTATTCATATCAGTTGTCCAAATCTAAGTTTGCCAAATTTCAGTGAATTTCTTAACCCTTTCTAAATCTTATTGATTGTTAGATTAATCATTCTCCAATTAATTGCAGATTTGATTGAATAACTAGAAGAGTTGATCTAGACTTTATTCTATTAACCATTGTTGATATCAAATTCTGAAATGATAGACCAAAAGAAGAAGTGGAGCAAGACATGCTTACCTCTTATTTCACAAGTTGAACACCCACCCAACCCTCTCCCTTGCTTGGATGATTCATCACTGAGGACAGTGCTGAAGATAAGCTTGGGGAGGTACTTGGTACATTTCTGAACACTATTAGCATGCTGTAATATCATTTTCAAAAGTTCATATCATATCAATAACCAGGTTATCATCATTGTTCAACTCAAGTCATGTTATCATTTGCGCTCATCATTGTTAAGAAGAAATCTTTTAGTATAATAGCTAGTACACTCCAACACCAAGTAGTCAATTTGGCTATTAATCTTTTTGCTTCAATCAGCTCATATTCAGATGATTTGATTTCAATTCAGCTGAAATTTTTCTTTTTGTGGGTAACACTAGCTAACACTCATGGATTGGTAGAAATTAGAAGATGTCTAGAATAGAATCAAGGCTTTTGTTTCTATGTTAAATAGGAAAACTTGACTATTTCTATTAAGGAATCTAAACTTTACTTGAGTTTGAACTACTGCCCACTTCATGAACAAAAAAGAAAAAATGAAGAAAATGAGAAAATGATAAAGTTGCATTTTGCATTGCATGCATGCATGAATAAAGAGAGTTAAATTTCAAAAGGAATCTCTCCTGAATAAAGTCAGGATTTTTATCCTGTTGACCAGCATGAATAAAAATTAGGTTTTAAACTTGTTTATTTGCATCATCATGAATAAAAGTCAAGTTTATCATGTTTAAGCAATACACAAATTTGTTCATCAAGAGATTGGTAGTTCAACTTTTTTAGTAAAGTTGAAAATCCCTAAAATTCAAATCAGTTATTATTAGTACTTCTTTCATGGCTTAAATTTCTTTTAGCCCTTAGTGATTCCTCAGCTAGAATTTGGATTTTGACAAGAAGTGTTAACAAAGTGGGAAACTCATTTGATTTTAAACAGTTGAATATGAATTCATTTGTGAACTATTTGATTCAATCCTTGTTCTTAATATCTGAATGTTTTGCTTGAGGACAAGCAAAAGACTAAGCTTGGGGGAGTTTGATCACTAGCTTATCATACTACATTTCTACTCATTTTTCATCTCAATTCATTTGCATATAAACTCTGAAATGTTCATATTATGATAATTATGCCTAATCTACATGCATTTATCTTCTCAGCATAATATTATCCTACATTTGCACATTTGAGTTGAACAATATATTGATTTAGTTCTTATTTGTCTAATTTTCATTTAAGTAATTGATTATTGTTGTTCATGTTCTTGCAGCATCAAAATCAAGCACAAGAGACAAACAATGCTACTGGAAAAGAAGAAGGGGACCACAATGCAAGCTGCCAACCAAAAGCAATGAGAAAGGAATCTTTTTGAAAAGAAGAGGGGGCCAGAGACAGGTGGCAAAATCAGATGGAATGCAAGGTTCTAATGATGATCAAAGGGTGATGATAATCTCATATATAAAGGGGATGTTGAGGAGAAAAAAGGGGGCTCTCTTCTTCTAGCCATTTGGCTGGAGGCTGAGTTCTTACTTGTTGGAGTTTTGGGAGCTGAAGGCTTTGTTCTTCTTTATGTTTAGGATGTTTTTAGTTTAGTTCCTCATTCATTTTCTATTAATTTCATCACTTATAAGGAGCTAAATCTTAGCTCTCTTAGGATAGGATAGTAATTTAATTTCTGTTTATGGATGGATGATTGAAGAGCACTTTTGCCACTGATGTTAAATGTTTTCAAATCATTTTTATGATGATGCGAATCCTATTTTCTAGTGACAACTGAGAAGTTGTTGTTTGATTCTTTCTTGCTCAGAAATGAGTCAAGAGAATCATCATTGTTTTTTGGATTTAATCTTCGTCAAGATCTGAATGCATCATTTTACTTCTTGTTAATGTGAATCTCATCTTGTAATGACAGCTGAGAGCCTGATTCTAGATTCTCTTGATGTTTAGAAATAAACCAAGAACATTAACAATTAGTTTTTGGATTTTGATTTCAATTGTGATTTCTGTTGAGTTGATTTTGTGGTTCTAAGTAATCCATGCTGAGAATGAATCCTTTTACTTTTGTTGATGTGAATCTCGTATTGGAATGACAGCCGAGAGGTTGATTTTAGATTCTCTTATTGTTTAGAGATAAACCAAGAGCATCAACACTAGTTGTGTATTTGATTGTATTAATACATTGAGCTAGATGTTTCATAATAATCTAATATCAGTGGAAACCCTTGTTGAATCAACCTAACTAATATTTATACGAAAGTATGATATTAGTTCTAATTTTAATGCACTGTGAGAGCAGTCTTTATAGGTTGAATCTGGTTTGATTTGTATTGCTAAGTTGTTCTAATTCATTCCATAATAGAATATTAGATGAACCCCTTCCTAAAAGAACATTTCATATCTGTTAGTATCATCTTATATCTGTTACTTAAAAACATAAAAAAGAGTTACCTTAGTCTAGGATTAATTTAGATTAGTTAGTGAATCTTTAGTTTCAAATCACTATGGATACGACATTCGAGTCTACTACTCCGATCTGTGCACTTGTAGTTTAGTGAAGTGAAGGAGTTTAGACCATATATCATTTAGTTGCATTTTCAATTCTGTGCTATAAATCAATCCATTAATCACACTCCACACAATTCACATCAGTATGATGGTAAATGAAATATGATTATTAATTCAGCATGATTGTTGCATCTTTTCTTGATTATAAGATTGCTATATGATCTCTGCCCTTTTATCCATTGATATCTATGATCAAATGACCTTATGCTCTCTATCTGATCTTGATTTAAGTGATTACCGATTCTGGCTAATTCTATTTATTCGTTATGCATTGAGTACTATGTTGATTCCCCACTAGGTTGTATAGCTTATGGGAGGACCTCCTCCCATATATTGATTTTCACAGGGCCAGGTCAGTGATAGTGTTGAGATCGTGTGCCACGATTGAGCTCAAGCGATAATAAAGCACATGAACCAAAAAGGGCCAAATTATTATTTTCTTTCTTTCCGCATTCATGAACTTTGATGTAATTCGACTTTCATAGTTATTATGGAGACTTTGTAGTACTTTGAGATTTCCGCCATTATGACATCTCTATTTTCCTGTTTTACCACTATTGCTGACATGTCAATATTTTTATTGAGATTTGGTCAAATTTTATCAAAGTTGTAGTTTTTCGTAGCGCCTTCAGATAGATCATCGCCACGTGGCGTTGGTCGATTTGGGGGCGTTACATTTGGGGGCGTTAAATTGTTTCGATCGTGGTATTCGAGCATTTTTTTTGGCGCCTGAATTGATTTTCTTTCGCCCATGAAGTCAATTGTTGATATTTGACGGCGTAGTTAGTTTCGAATTTTTCTGATTTAATCTTCAAGGATGATTGGACTTACCTCCTTTCTTTTGTGCCCCAACGATTTGATTATTTCCTTGAGTTTTTTTTATTTTTTAGGCTGAAACTTTGCGGTAAGATTTATCTTTGGCGCCGTAAATCTTAAAGTAAGTTAAGGCCTGTTTGGATACCATATATTACACAGGATCAGGCCCATTCAGGTGCTTTATTTTCTGAAATAGGAAAAAAATCATTTTATCCGTTTGGATGCAAAAAAATGTTTGCCCGTTTTCCTAAGAAAGTGGTCTTTTCCAACGGATAAAAAACATAGATTGAAGCTTCATTTTTTTTTCTTTCTGCTGGCGACCACAACTCGAACAATCCCAAAATGGCTCTGCCCTAAATGCGAAGTGACCTCAGTTCGGCTAGAAAAAAATTTTGCGTAAAATGGATGACAACAACGATCAAACAGGTTAGCATATGAAGCTGTTTTGGACATTTTCTCCTTGTTTTACTTAGCTTTTTATCTTTTATTTGTTTGCTGGTAGTAGTAACTTTAGATTTGAGTGATCCGGGATCACACAAGTTAGCATATGAAGTTATTTTGTCATTTTCTCCTTTTTTTTTACTTAGATTTGTCTCTTTTATTTGTTGGCTAGTAGCAGCAACTCTAGATCTGAGTGATCCAGGTCCATAAATTATTTTGTCTTATTTACTTATCTCATTTACTTGTTAGCTTTGTCTTATTTAGTGCCCATGGATAAACTCTCAACACCATAAATTTTGTCTCATTTGTTACTTCTTATGTTCGTTGTTTTCATCATGTAAGATGCAGCAATGTGCATCACAATCTTATAACGTTGTCATAATGTGTAGCAATGTGCAGCAATGAAGCTCCACCCATCTAAGCTTGTCATAATGTTAGAAGATTCAAGTAATCCTATTTTAAATCTTATGTTGATTTCTATATCAGGGACGAGAAAAATTATTTGTAGAGCTTGTTGGAGTGATGCAAAAAAAACATATTTTGTCAAGTTATTATCAGATCACAACACGCCAAGGTTTAGAGCAATGATTGGAATAAAGAAGCTTGGAATAAAATATTGCATGGAATGAACACTAAGTATCCACTTGATCACTTTCAGCTTAGGCAAATTAAAGATCTTGAACAAGATCTCAAAAAACAATATAAGGTTGTCAAATATTTATCAAAACAGAGTGGTTTCGGATGGGATCCTGAAAGTAATATGGTGACAGCACTCGATGAGGTTTGGCAATCAATATTTGAGGTAAGTTATTTTTTGAACCATATTCTGAATTTTTTATGAAAAATTTAATGTAAATTCTTACTAAAGTTTGTTGTGATTCAGATTGATCCTAATGCTAAATGGTGGTACAAGCAACCTTTTCCATATTTTGATGCATTATATGACATATATGAAGGTCATTTATATGTTTCAATCGTTGACCAACAAATTTATGTTCATATCTTGTTATTATGCTAATATATGTTAGCTTTTTAATCTTTTTAGGCAAGTATGAACAAGGAAGACGCTCACGTGCTGGAGGACTTACTCCACCAAGTATTCCACTTACCCCATCCTTACCACAATCACCCGTTTCATCAATTCCTGCTCCTGGAGAATCATCTTTAAGGTTTGGATGGGAATATAATGATGGAGATTATAATATTGATGTAAATGATCCATTTATCAATCAGGTGCCATCTCTGTTAGAGTTGGTGAATACTTCAGGGCCCCTTGTTTCTCACACCGGGTTCACCCACGTGAGCTTAGGGGAATCTGAGTATTACCCAATTAATAGTATTGCTGGCGTACGAACGAAAGGGGGGTTCGGGGGCAGCGCCCCCGAAACCTAGACGGGTTTTAGGCTTTTGTTTAGCCGGCCCGTGTGGTTCGGATTAGGTTTTTTCTCTGTTTGTTTGGGTTTTAAACCCGGTTTGGAGAGGCTATTAATAGCCTAATTTCTGATGTAATTTGGTGTGGCGGCGGTAAACCTAAACGATATAGCGGAACCTCTTTGCAGGACGTAGCCCTCATCTTAAGGGTGAACCTGGGTAAATTCGTGTGTCTCCTCTATTTTTTTTGCAATCTCTCTGCGATCTTCTCTCCTTGTTCTCGGATTTTCCCATCAATTGGTATCAGAGCACATGTTGTTCATGGAATTAGGGTTTATTCGAGATGTCAGGAGGGTCGCGAATCGAGATAGAAAAATTTGATGGAACACGGTTTGATCTCTGAAAGATGAAGATGGAGGATCTCCTTTGTGATCGAGATCTTTGGACGGCAATCGAGAAGGAGAGACCAGGCATGGAGGCGGCGAAGGTCGCAGACGAGGCCTCCTCCAGTCAGGCAGATCCAAAGGCGATCGAAGAGTGGGATCGGATTGATAGAAAGGCGAAGGGTTTGATTCGGCTGTGTCTCGCGGATTCAATTCTTACGAATGTGATGGGCGAACCTACTGCCAGAGATCTGTGGAGGAAGATGGAATCCCTATATCAAAGTAAGTCGTTGGTTAACAAGTTATTTCTGAGGAAGAAATTGTACAATCTTCGGATGCAGGAGGGTGACTCATTTTCTACTCATCTTTATAACTTTAACACGGTGATCAGTCAACTTGTATCAATCGGTGTTAAGTTTCAAGATGATGATAAGGCAATAACATTGCTCTGTTCGCTGCCGGATTCATGGGACAATCTGATTGTTGTGATTGGTGGCGGGGATAAAGAACTTTCGTATGAAAGTGTATGTGATGCCTTGTTATCAGAGGAAATACGGAGAAAGGGATCAGCAAGTTCTGGTAAAGAGGCTCTGGCGGCCAGAGGAAGGCAACCAGAAAGGAATCAAAATCAGAGAGGGAGATCCAAATCTCGTGGGCGTTCGAAGAGTAAGGATAAGAAGGTGCAATGCTGGAGATGTCAAGAGTGGGGCCATCTGAAGCGAGATTGCAAAAACAAGCCGGTTCATAAGAAAGAAGCTGAGTCAACCTCGGACAAAAAGGAGGCTGAGGCAGGAGATATGTATGTGGCTTCTGCATGTACGGCACAGTCAGATAAAGATGTCTGGCTTATCGACACTGATGCTTCGTACCACATGACGCCTCATAAACACTGGTTCTGTGAATATGAGGAGTATAATGGTGGGGATGTCATGCTCGGAGATGACACTGCGGTTCAGATTGTTGGACGTGGCAGGGTGAAGTTGAGGATGAATGATGGCACGGTGAAGACTCTACCAGATGTGATGCATATACCACTTATGAGCAGGAGTTTATTATCTGTTAGTACAATGGCTGACTCGGGTGTTATATTCAGTTGCGATAAGGATTCGTGCAAGATGATCAGAGGGTCGATTGTAATTGCACGAGGGGTTCTCTATGGCACGTTATACAAGTTGCTCGGAGAGACAATATCTGTGGGCTGCGGATTTATTTCTGAAGAGGCCAAAGAAGATGAAGACAGTAAATCTATGTTGTGGCATCGGAGATTAGGACATATCAGTGAAAAAGGACTCTCCACTATAACATCAAGTCAGATGGTAGAAGGAGTTTCGGATTGTTCTGTGGGCTTCGGGTTCTGTGAACATTGCCTCCATGGAAAATAGAACCGAGTCAGTTTTCAACATACAGGTTCAAGAGCAACGAAAATTCTCGAACTGATTCATAGTGATGTCTTTGGACCAACTCCGACTCCATCTATTGGAGGGTCCAGGTACTATGTTTCTTTTATAGATAATTTTTTGAGATACAGTTGGATTTATTTTATCAAGAATAAATCAGATGTATTCGATAAGTTTCGAGAATTTAAAGTTTTGGTGGAAAATCAATTGAGCTGCAAGATCAAGGTCCTTCGTACAGATAATGGAGGTGAATTTTGTTCAGATAAGTTTGAGCAGTTCTGCGTGGACAATGGTATTGCTAGGCAGAAGACAACTCCATATACACCTGAGCAGAATGGAGTAGCTGAAAGGTTAAATCGGTCACTCATAGAGAAGACCAGATGTATGCTGAGTTGGGCTGAATTGGGGCAAGAATTCTGAGCAGAAGTTGTAGCCACAATAAACTACCTGAAGAACCGCTCACCGACCTCATCAGTGAAGGATCAGACACCTTATGAGGCAATGTTTGGGAAGAAGCCAAATTTGTCTCATGTTCGGGTGTTCGGATGTGACGCATATATTCATATACCCAAGGAAAAGCGGGGTAAGCTTGACAATAAATCTGAAAAGAACATATTTGTCGGATACAAGGAAGGGATCAAGAGCTACAAACTGTGGAATCCAAAGTCAAGGACTATTGTTTACAGCAGGAATGTTGTTTTCCGTGAATCACGTTCCCAAGTTGAAGTTCAAAAATGTGATGAACCTAAGAAAGTGGTAGTGCTTGAAGAAGATTCTGATTCTGAAACTTCAGAGGTGGATGCACAAGATACTTCAGTAGAGTCTGTTACAGAACCGGATCAAGAGAACTCGGTTAATGAAGTTGAAGATGCAGATTCAGATGAAGACCCAGATATTGGTACTATCATACCAGTACTCAGGAGATCGACACGAGAAAGAAGAGCACCTTTGAGATACTCTCTTAGTGCTCTGAGTTCATTTCATGCTTTGAGCATCATCGGAGAAGAACCTAGTTCTGTAAAAGATGCAAGGTCTATGGATGATGCAAATCAGTGGGAGCTTGCTATGGCAGATGAGATGCAATCACTGGATAAGAATGAAACATGGAGCTTGTGTCAATTGCCTAAGGATAGAAAGACAATTGGTTGCAAATGGGTATTCAAGCGAAAGCTGAAACCGGATGGGACTGTGGAGAAGTACAAGACAAGACTGGTAGCTAAAGGGTACTCTCAGGTTGAGGGAGTCGACTATGATGAGATTTTCTCTCCCGTGGAGAAAATGACTTCGATCAGATTTGTTCTATCTCTGGCAGCAGCATATAATCTTGAGGTAGAGCAGATGGATGTGAAGACGGCATTCCTTCATGGGGACTTAGAGGAAGAGATATATATGAGGCAACCAGAAGGCTTTGAAGTTCAAGGTAAAGAGAAGCTGGTGTGCAAATTGAAGAAGTCTTTGTATGGATTGAAGCAGTCGCCAAGGATGTGGTACCAGAAGTTTGATACGTACATGCTCGAACTCAAGTTTGTACGTTCAGATTCAGATCACTGTGTTTACGTGAAGAGAGTTAGTGATCAATTTGTCATTCTTACACTGTATGTGGATGACATGTTACTGATTGGAAATAGTATGAAGATGGTAAATTCAGTGAAGGATTTGTTGGCCAAGAAGTTTGAGATGAAAGACTTAGGGCCGGTGAATTTTATTTTGGGTATGCAGATTAGAAGAGATCGTCAGAAGCGAAAGTTGTGGCTAGGACAGGAAAAGTACATAAAAGAAGTGTTGAAGAAATTTAACATGGCAGACTGCAAGCCAGTGGGTACTCCTATGTCTCTAGGAACCAAACTTTCTGCAGAGCAATGCCCGAAGATGGATGAAGAAGCCGAAGAGATGGACTGTGTGCCATATGCAAGTGCAGTGGGCAGCTTGATGTACGTCATGGTGTGCAGCGTCCAGATATAGCCCAAGCAGTGGGAGTCTTGAGTAGATATATGTCTAACCCAGGCAGGGAACATTGGAATGCTATCAAGAGAGTTTTCAGGTACATTCGTGGAACTTTAGATTTTTCGTTGTGTTTTGAAGGTACAAGGAAAGGAAATATGCTTGATATTGTGGGTCATGTAGATGCTGATTGGGGTAGAGACATTGATAGTAGACGGTCCACTAGCGGATATATTTTTACATTATTTGGAGCTGCACTAAGTTGGATGAGCAAGAGACAAAGCGTGGTAGAACTTTCTTCTACAGAAGCAGAATATATGGCTCTTACTCATGCTGCAAAAGAGGCCATATGGCTACGGCGGTTGTGCTTGGAGCTCGGATTTGAGCAAGGTGCTATAGAGGTGAGATGTGATAATCAAGGTGCTATTCAGTTAGCTAAGAATCCCGCATTTCACTCACGCACAAAGCATATTGACATCCAATACCACTTTATTCGGGAAAAGGTGGAAAAGAAAGATGTTCAGCTTGAAAAGGTTGATACAACAGAGAATAGTTCTGATATTCTGACTAAAGCAGTTACAGGTGTAAAGTTTGAGTGGTGCTCTACTGCTGTCGGATTAAAGAAGAATGTTGCTGGCAAGGCTCTCATTGGTATGAAGTATCCACCAAGTGGGAGAATGTTAGAGTTGGTGAATACTTCAGGGCCCCTTGTTTCTCAAACCGGGTTTGCCCACATGAGCTTAGGAGAATCTGAGTATTACCCAATTAACAGTATTGCTGGCGTACGAACGAAAGGGGGGGTTCGGGGGGCCCCGCCCCTCGACGGCGGTCCTGCTCACCGGTGAGCGGGCGGGGGTTCGGGGGCAGTGCCCCCGAAACCTAGACGGGTTTTGGGCTTTTGTTTAGCCGGCCCGTGTGGTTCGGATTAGGTTTTTTCTCTGTTTGTTTGGGTTTTAAACCCGGTTTGGAGAGGCTATTAATAGCTTAATTTCTGATGTAATTTGGTGTGGCGACGGTAAACCTAAACGATATAGTGGAACCTCTTTGCAGAACGTAGCCCTCATTTCAAGGGTGAACCTGGGTAAATTCGTGTTTCTCCTCTATTTTTCTGCAATCTCTCTGTGATCTTCTCTCCTTGTTATCGGATTTTCCCATCAATCTCAAGTTCGTGAAACACAAGATGTTGAATTGCCAGCACCACAACCAGAATCAAGCACAGCTCATAATAAAGCTACTACTTCTCGGCCTTGTGATCATGGTTCTTCCAAGAAAGCTAAGTGCAAGAAAAATTCGAACTTTGCAAATGAATATCTTGAATTTCGTCGGGATAAAAATTCAAAGTTTTCTTGTTCTTGCAAGTGATATCTAACTCCTCTGTATGGTGCAATAAAATTTGGAGTATTTGCGTAGCCTGCATCAACTAGATAATACTTACCAGGAGGAACATAAAAACCTTGATTCAATGAGCTTTGTAAAACTCTAGCATCAGAAGCTGATCCTTCCCAACGAGCTCTTACATGAACAAAGCATAAGTCAAAGTCGCAAGCAACCATCACATTTTAGTACAACGTACCCTTCCGATTGCGATAAGGATCTTGTAGATGGGAAGCTATGGTTATCGGAACATGAGTGCCATCAATTGCTCCGATACAATCCTGAATAAAAAAAATTGTCAAAGAACAATATGAATATGAAAATAAGAATAATAAATTTGAATTACACATACCTTAAAGTATGGAAAAAACTTTCTATTATTCCTTATTTTTGGCGGAATTGCAATTGTTGATGGAAGAACTAAAAAACTTTCAGATAGTTGAACAATTGCTTCTAGTACTCTTCTAAAATGACGATGAACTGTTTCTCCACTATGTTGAAATTGCTCCTGCACTGCTCGATTGCCAGCATTACGAGCTAATGTATAGACAAACATGGTTAATTGTTCTTCCACTGTATCACCTCTTGTATCTAGAAGAAGTTGCTTTTCTTTTAAACTTCTCACAAGTAAATGAAAAATATTCACACCCATACGAAATTCTCTTTTACAACGATTCTCATGGCCTTCTAAAATTTCTTTAATATATGCAGCACCTGTTAAAATAGAAGTATGAATACGTCTTCTTTCTACTTGTACCTCATTGACAATAGGCGATACGACATTCATAAACTCGTCATCTTCTTCATGCATTTTTCGCCACCGATATATTAGCATATCCATTGACCTGAAAATAAAATGGACTAGGAAAAAAGAGAGATAATGGAGCTCTTTTGAAGAAAGATGGAGTTTTTGATGGAGATATTTGTGACTTTTATAGACCCACTCTTTTTTATGGTTGGGTCAAAAGATTCATTCATTTTAAATTGAATTCAAATGTTTAAATTTATTTCTTTTTTCTATTATTTTGTTTGAATGAGGTCCTGAAATAACGGTTACTTTGGAGTAATGGTTACTTCAAATTTTTTATTTAAATCTTTAACAATTTAAACTCAAGCTATTTTACTTAATTATTAATTGATATTATTTTTTATATAATTAATGGTTTTATTATTTTAAACAATTAATATTCAATCCGGTTATTTTAATTAATTATTAATTATATTATATATTTTTTATTTTGTTGGAAATAATTCCATAATTCATTCATTCAAACACTTGAAACAATATTCAATCCATAACACCCTGATGTTTTTACGCCGAGCATGCACATTATTTTTCTATCCTATTACGCCTTCAATTTCGACCACTTTTTAGGATTTTTACGCCCGCAATCTTGCCCGTATTTTATTTTTCTCTCTGATTTCTTTCCTTTATAATTTTTGGCTTCCAAATTTTTCGAGAACATAATTATTATGAATTTTTTATGATCCGACAAAATCGTCATTTTATCTTCGAATTTATTTTATGGCTGGATGTATTTTTTCTTCCATATTTTTCTCTCCAAAAATCTTTGTCGATATGGTTATTTTTCTCTCACTATGATATGACGCCCGAGTTGCACCCCAAATTTTTGATTTTATCTCGTGCCTTCAATTACGGCCGATTCTTCGTGCTGATTCTTTTTTTCATCACATGGCATAAAAGTCAAGGATACTCTTTTTACGCCCATATTGTAGAATTTGTCTCCGCCCAATCCATATTTTTATAATTTGTAACTGTTTTCTCTCTATCATATTATGCCTTCAATTTTGGCCAAGGTTTTTTCTTTACATGATATGGGGGCCAAGTTTTATGACTGAGGATTTTTTTTCCAAATACCACATTGCACCCCCTATAGATTGTATCTCTGATTGAGCCTCAAATTCAGCCGCATTTATTTTGGTGATTTTGTGACATTAATTTGTTGATTCCAACTCCGTAAAATTTATTTCCTGCATGGGCCTTGTTTTTCTTCAATGATTCCAACTTCAATCGCCTCTTGAGTGCTAATCTATATATATATATAATCCTAAGGCTTTTAGATCATCTCAATGCTCGATTGCCATTTATCTATTTTCTAATTTTTTTGAGATTTTTCTCTTGCCACTCCTCACTTCTCTCCATGAGTTACGGTTCACTCCTCCACTACCTCACTAATTTTTTTCCTGATTTTTAGAATTAGTATATTGCCACGCCACACATCTCTCCATGAGCTACGGTTCACTCCTCCTCCACTACAACTTATATTATTCCATATTTATTTTAGTAACTTCCATAATGGCCTTCCACTCCTCAATTGTGTAACTTCCTTTTATTAATGCCTTATTTAACTTCTCACTACGTGATCACTATTTGGCACAAAAGTAATGCCTTATTTAGCCTCTCTTCCATACTGAAATTGTTCAACATCTTCGGCATAGACGTGTTCATCATCTTCTTCTCCACCGAGTCTGGTGGCTTCGATTCGGCCCCAAGAGGATCATCTTCGCTTAAGTTTGCCTCATGTTCTACGGCAGTCCGACCCCAAGTCCCTCCTGACTTCCAATTGCCATCTTCATCCTATTCGTCGGCAATGGCATTGAAGGCAATCAAGACGTCTGGACTGACGAAGAGTGAGCAGATGCAGGGCAGCTCGCTCTTTATCGCCTGGTTAGCAGCATGTATCATGTCGTCCTCGAAGTTGCCAAGTTCCTTGATAAGTGAAATGAGAGGTATAGTGATAACTTGCTGATTTTTGGTCAAAATTCATATTTTTTTAATTTTTTGTTTAACTTCTTAATTCACTCTCTACTGCAGTGCACAGGTCAATTGTAGTAAAATCTAAATGTCCTATCCACAGTGATTTGAAGCCTAAGACTCCATAAACAATCTAGATGAGCCTTAACTAAAGTTAAAATTTCAAGAAAGTGAAAGAAAGTGAAAATCGATTTCTATAAATGGCTAAAATGATAACTGTTTTTGGATTTTTGAAAAGTTATCAAAATTGAATTGTAAATGCTAAACTAGAGGCTCAAAGGGTTTAACTATCAATGAGGAAAGTTCTCCTAGGAGTTGGGGTTCATCTAACTTAATTATAGATGGAATGAAATAAGTTATCAACTAAAATTCAAACCTAATTCAACTTGAAAAATTTCTATTTTCACAGCTCAATTAATCCTGAACTAATTATCATATTCTCATATGATTGATTAGCTAAGTTGAATTAAAAGAGATCCTGACTGAAATCAAATTAATATTAGGCTCAAAATCAAATTTCTTGCTGATTTTTTTGACAATTTAATGAAATCTGAAATGATAACAATCAATTGCACTTTGAAAATGAAAGAAATGCTTCAATCAACTAAACATGGATGAAATCAATCCAATATTGATGCAAATGCTTTTTAGTTTATCTCTAAACTATAAGAGGATTTTAAATCAGCCTCTCACCTGCAAATTCAAATGAAATCCACATTTTTACCGAGGGATTGGATGAAATTAGCACCTACATTACATATGGGAATTCAGCAATGTCATTGCATTCTTAGTCCATCTCTGAATATCACGACAACCTTAAAATCACCTCTCAGTGATTGAATAAAATCAGAGATTTACAATGACAAAGAAGAATCCCATAGATTCTTGAAATCAGATTTGAAATCAGGTTTGAAAACCAAAAATCAGCATTGAGAAATTTTCAATAATTCAAGGATTAAAACCTTGGAAATACCATTGCCTCTTGATTCATTCCTGAGCAAAAGTGAAACCATAAATAACCTCTCAGTTATAAATTGAATCAGGGCTCAACAATGATAGAAACAAGTTTAACAGAATTCAAAAATCAGGAAGCAGAAATTAGGAGGTTCAAGAAATCGGAAATCATGAAATTAGCAACAATTACATATTAGAATCCTAGAAATGTCATTGCATCTTGATCATTTCTGAACAAGAAAGGAACCATAAGATAACCTCTCAGTTGTCAAAACAATTAGGGCTCCAAAATAACAAAACAGATTCTATGCAATCAGAAATCAGAAAGGCATTTCAGAATTCATATTTCAGAAAATCAGATTTCAGAAAGTAAGAAATCAGATTTCGAATTGGGATTGCTTCTAGAACTTGGCATTGGTTTTTGATTCATTTCTGAACAAAGATTAGATCTAATGACAACTTCTCAGTTGTAAATACAAATAGGATCTTACAATAACAAGAACAGATTCATAACAATACAGATTTCAGAAATTAGAAACTTCAGCACTTCAGCTCCAAACCAGCTTCCTTCCTGCAATGGCCAGTCCCCCTTCTTCCTTAGGGTTTCAGCTTATACATGACTTCCTTCCACCCTTAGATCAGCATCAGATTATTCCATAGCCTCTTATATGAGCCACCTGTCCAGGTCTTGAAAATATCTGCATATGACAACTTTTTTGACAGCCAAAAAGCAAGTGGTCCCCCTTTTCTCCTTTGTGCAGTCCTATTCCACCTGCTAGAAGGACCAAAATGGCAAACATCAAAATCTTCTAATAAGATTTAAACAAATAAGGACTAGGATGTCAAGTAAAATCAGCTCAATAATCAAATGGAATTTGGTGTTGTGCAGAAATAAGATTCATAATAAAAAATAATAGTTTTGAGGCCCGGAATGATAAATTTGCACATATTATGTAAATTGTCCAATTATGAGTGGTTCAAGGCATTGAAGGCATCAAAAGGATTAATATGGTAAATGAATGAGGTTAGAAATCAAAAGTAGATAGGATTTCATAACATGGATAACTTGGTGACCCAGACTCGGAACGATAACTTTTTGTCATAAAAATGATAACTTGCCATAACTTTAATTGTGGTTGTCCAAATGTGATCAAATTTGAGCAGCAATGAGTTAAGACAATAATTTAGTGATTGCCTAATGTCTTTATGCAGAATTGATGGCTTTGCATATCGAAATGACAGTTTTGCCCTTAAACGATAATTTGGCATTAAAAAATGATAACTTATGAAATAGAGTAATAACCTTCCACGAATTGAAATATGGTCATACCAAATATGAATAATTCATGATGGCAAGGAATTTAGAGCAAAATAATCATTGAAAATCAGCTCAATTAAAATAATGACAACTTTGCACATTGAAATGATAACTTGCCACAAAAATGATAACTTGGCATAGAATTGAAATATTTATGAATTTTAATAATTCAGAACCTCTATGCATATGGAATTAAGTATAAAATGAGAAAGATCAACTAGTTATCACAATTCTTACGTTCCAAACATAATTGACCAAAAGTTAAACAATTTGAGATCTCGATATGGGTGAAATATATCTAAAATAAAATAAAAATCTATTGTGATCAACTAGTGATCATTCCTACAGATAAACTGCACATGGTGACCCACTAGGACGTCAACCACCATCATCGACAGCATGGCTGCCACCACCATTGCCATTGTGTTGGCCATCTCAATCACAAACGATCAAATTAATTATTTGTGGACAGTAAGCACTTGATCTTTGATCTTTGATCTTTATATATACATACATATGCAATCAATTGAGAACAGTCGATGGTAAGCAGCTAAATGGTGATGGGTATTTTCTTGCAATACGGTGGAAGGGATCCTGAGGTGTATTCACGTGAGATATTATAATACTAATTTAATTAGAAATTAATTTTTCAGATAGTTTGTAGGCCCCTTTTATGCAGACAATGGCAATGTACAACTACTGGCCTTAGGAGTGCACTGTGTTCATACTTAATGCGTTCATCATTGCGAGTGAGGAGTGGGATACAATATGTTCATAATATGTTATTTTTACTTTTATATTTTTTATAGTGTATTTTTTAAAGTGGTAAAAAGTAATTTTATTTTAATAAAAAATAGTTCAAACTTGGAATAATTACTTTAAAAATATCAAGAACCCATGCATTGTTATACTATAGAATATACCTTATGTTTAGGAGCATTGGTAGTCATATTTTTCCTTATCATTTTATTGGAAAATTTTTCCTTTTATTTTACTTTCTTTGCTATACTCTATTGATCACAATTCATGTGCACATTTAATTTGAAACTAATAAAAATGAAACTAATATTGTTGCTTTTATTTTATTTTCTTTGCATAGTTTGTAACGCCTCCCATTAACTTATTGTTAATATTTACTTTCCTAATCAGAACTTGTTGACTATTTGTCATGTTTTCTCCTCCATCCGTATAATATACTTATCTTTTTTATTTAATAAGTTTACTTAATATATTCTCATTTTTTATAGTGAACAATGAACATAATTTGAAATTCATGTTGTTAATAATATTAAAGTTTTAATAATTGCATCATTAAGTGTATATATTCAAGTATAACTTAACTTTAATAGTATTCAGTTATAAAAGTTAATTTAAATAAGATTTCATTATAATATTATTATTATCTATAATCGTGCAAGCGCGAGGAGTTTCACTAGTTGATATCTAAGTCCACCATATATTTTCCTCGTGATATCTAAGGACTGCATATGATAATTTCTGAAAATAACTAGTTATGGAGCATTGGGGATTGTAAAGATTTTCTGAAACAAAAAGATTAGTCTTACACATTATGTGTGATACCAAAAGGAAGTTTTAAAAAATAAACAGCAGAAAAAAGAAATGTGTTTGATATTTATGGACGTGTCCTATTAGTTTCAAAATGAGAAGTTTTTTCTCTGTGGATCTGATTAATTCAGTGCTTAGACGAGAAATAGTAAGAGAATAAATTAATCATGACTAATATGGTGACTCTATGAATCAAATATGAAACTATTAGTTGTCATAACACAATTCCACTCTCCAGTTGTGCCAATCACTTTTGATTGGCACAACTAGGCATAGGGGAAACCGATTGCATGAATGGATAGCGAATGCTATTATCTCGAGGTCAACTAGTCACGAATAAATTTCATTAAATATCCTCAATTTTAATTATATTTTTATTTGTCTTTGTAATCAAATTATCTTTCAACTATTAATTTATTTCAGCAATTATTCTTTTGATCGAAAGTAATCAAATTTTTATTTATTTCAGTAATGGGACATTTTTATTTAAAACTAAAATAAATATAAAATATTAAAATAATAATATAGAAATTAAAGTAATAAAGAGGACGCGCCCATCCCTCTCCCTCCGATGGCCTGAGGGATGGCCCACCTGCGCTTAGGTGGTGTCACATTAGATTGAAAAAATTGACTATTGGATAGTTGCTGAAATAAATTAATAGTTAATAGTTAAAAATATACAAAGTAAAGTAAGAAAATTAAAGTTGAAATATGTTTAGTGAAATTTACCCTATCATCAGTATAGTTATTTTTCTTTTTGTGTGAATTATTAATAACTATCAATCAATAGGTTCACCTATTTTTTAAGAATATAAAACATCACTGTAGAATTATGATTGTGGAGAAACTCTTGAATATATTAAATCCGAACGCCCGGTAACATTTTTTATTACCATTTTTATTCTCGCCTTATTTTAAGCTGTTTTCTCCATTTACGCTCTCCAAATCCTCGTAGGGTTGGTTTACATTTATATACTATATGTGTGGACCAAAGGTGACGGCGGGCGTTGGTAAATGGCTTACGTCGAGCGACAGAATAGTAGTTAACAATAGAGGTTGCTCCCGGGGTCGACGCCCAACTGGCTGCAGTAATCCTTGTAGTAGCCGACGCGAGCGTTCACTGCCGGCGAGTTACCGCCGTTGCACTCGATGCTGTTGATGGCGCGGATCGTGGCTCCGAAACCATTCCCCAAGACGGGCTTCACGTTGTTCACCCAGAACCACAGGGCGGTCTTGAAGGAGGTGGTGACATCCCTCGCCACGATGTCCGGGTTGTTTATGCCGTCGAATCCGATGCTCTGCCCGGCGGCCTGGTAATTGTAGTTCCAGGTCAGTTGAAGCGGCCCGCGGCCGTAGTACTGCTTTCCGGCGGCACAGGGGTAGCGCGAGTCGCAATTGGTGGCTTTGTTGATCTCTTCGATGTAGCAGAAATCTACACAACATTAATATAAAGTTAGTACGAGAGGGATGAGAGAGAGAGAGAGCAACAAAGATAACGGAGAACGTACGTCCGGTCTCATGCGTGACATGAGCGAAGAAAGCAGCGATCTCTTGCTTGGCGTTGGACCCAGTGGCGAAGCTCGAGTAGGAGTTCGCAGCGCTCAAGAAAGCCGAGCGCGTGTAGAAGCTCTTCCCCGCGCACGAGCCAGGGGCCTGGTTGATGATCCCGTTGAAGAAGCTCTGGGTCACGATGCCCGCCACGCCGCCGCCGCCGCCACCACCTCCACTGGAGTAACAGGGGCCCCCCTGGCAGCCGTCTCCGCAGTAAGCATCGCTGGTGCCGCAGTAGCCCCACTTGCTGCAGCAAAGGCCGGAGGCGCAGCCGCAGTTTTGGGCGCTCGCGGAGACCATGCCGGCGACGAGGAGGGTTAGGCTCAGCAGAAGCTTCATCCTGCTATGGTGATGAACTGCTGCAGGCGGTGAGACTGGAAGGGATGCGGCGAAGTTGGAGCAGCAGGCGTGCGGAATTTAATGGGCGGGCGCGGGGCACTTGCGTGACAGGCTTTGGCACCCGCCTCGCAGTGCCAATTTTTTCCACGACCGAGTCCCGGGTCGTACCCTTATTTATTATCAACACGACTTAGATATCTAGAAGACCGGATCTGGATGGGACATGAGTCTTTCATTTTTGGGTCGTCAACTTTTCCACAGATAAATGAATCATGTGTTTGACAAAATAAATTAGGATAGGAGTCTATTCTTATAAATTAGGACAAAATAAATGAAATAATATATGTTTATTTGAATAATTTGATAATAAAAATAAGATGTCTTTGTTGTCGAACTTAAAATTATTATTATCATTTTAAATATTTATTTTGAAAAATTTTATCATTTTTCTTACTTTTTCTTTATTTACAAATCATACCCTCGAATAAAATCTTTGCCATGCTTCATTTATCTTAAAAAATTAATTAGATTGATTAAACGTTGACAATGAAGAAAAATAAAAAAAGAAGATAAAATAATATTAAAAATAATTTAATTGACATCGTGTATGAAGGAAAAAAAAAGAAAAAAATAATGAAAAGTCGACGTCAAAGAAATAACATCAAAAATCAAATGAAAAAAAGAAAATTTGAAAGGTAAAGTTGTCCAAAATAAATATTTGGAGTGACATTAGTAATTTTAGAAATGGCAATAGAGACCAAATAATTTAGAAGTGATTTTAGGAGTTGTCCAAAATAATTTATCATTTAAGGTTAAATAAATTAATTACTCATCTTTGTTAACATAGTTCGATCACGATGATTGGATAATTTTAATCACCTTTTCTACTTACCATATATTTTAAATTAATATATAATTATTTTATTAATTTAATAAGTAAAACTAATGTTTTATATCTGTTCTACGTAAATGCCCTAGATATACATTTGTCTTGTTAAAAAAAATAGATTTACTTTTGTACATGAATTTCGGAAACATTATATATTCTTCAACTAATTAAGAGAATTAATGTTAAGTAACTCACACACTAACATGCTACAAGTTTTTGCTTCTGTCGCAGCTGGGACGTGCCGGTCAAAGTCGTTAGTTCAGATAGGCAGGAAAATGCCGAGAAAATTCCAAAGTGAGTTGACCATATATATGGGCATTGACTGTTTGTGTGGTTGGAAGATTTGGATGCGGTTGGCCTTTTAATTGTCTGTTAGTGCTACGTCAATTATTATGACTCTATTTGGATATCTTATCCTTATCAAATATCATCCCATGCATATATTACTTCGATTAGTTCTTACTTTTACTTCTTCCTCCTATTTTTCTCATCCTTTTGGAATAACATTTTTTCATGAAATGTAAAGTTATAATTCAGTTCTTGGATATCTATGTATCTTACGATTTTTCCTTTTGTTTAAATTTTATTTGATAATATGGCAAAAAAATTCAAAATAGCTGAATTCCATATTGGAAAATATTTGTTATAAGTAGTCCAAAATTAGGTTAAAGTGAACAACAATGATTTGATCTTAAAAGTTAATTTATTCAAATTTAAATCTTGGATGCATGATGTTAGCTGAATTATCATAGTAATTTTTTAAATTATTGTCTGCTTGCTCCTAATCAAATAAAATTAGCTGATTATTATTATTATTATTATTATTATTATTATTATTATTATTATTATTGTTGTTGTTGTTGTTGTTGTTGTTGTTGTTGTTGTTGTTGTTGTTGTTGTTGTTGTTGTTCTTGTTGTTGAAGTAACACAATTAAGTTTAAGAAAATATATTAGTTCAGATGTATTAGTGGGTTAAACATTAACAAAGATTAAATCGTTTAGTACTACATATTTAAAATAGAAAGAAAAAATGAGCATACTACTGCAGCAATCAAATTACTCATATAAATAAGTGTTTTATGAAGACTAACTAAATAGTAAGTCATGCATGCAGTGCCCTATGGATTTAATGCGGGACAGTCCAAATTGAAGAGCTAGATCAGAGGCCACCGGTTCAAGAGCGCTTCGAGGCTACTTTTACCTACTTGTGTAAACGCTCAAAATGTTCTTTTGGTAATTCTCCCCGTATTTGTGTAAACGCTAATGAAAAAAAAATATTTACCACGTTTTGATTTTAACAAAACCCTATCAATTCAAATGGGTGAAATAGACTGGATTGGTGAAATACCTTTATGAGGATGGTAGGCGCATTCTTTTATTTCTACGTGAATTATTACATCTTCCTTATCTGTTTGGTTTTTTTTTTCCTTGTTCAATTTTTTTTTCTTTCACAACATAGGCCTCAACAATCAATGTTAATAAAAATATCAACTGTAGATGCAATAAGAAAGGGATAATAATGTAACTTTAAAAGAGGCCGTGGCAAGATGACGACATCATCGACGAACTTTCGTATCAAACTTTTTATTTTAACGATAGTTTTGTTTTGAGAAATCGGAGAAAAAAATTACGGAATGACAATAACGAATTCAAGAATCCCAAGAACTTAGGCCTTGTTTGGCTAAAAAGAATTTTCATCCATGGGTTTTAAAATTCTATAATATAACACTTTTCAAAAAATGGCATACCACATAAATTTTTTTAAAGTGTTTTAAAGCAAAAATATTATCATGGTAAAAATTAAAAAAATGATATAATGTGGCAATCTCTTTATACTGACACAAGTCACTGTCCAAAGAAAAAAAATTCAGAGGTCTAACCTTCTAATTTTTTTACACTAGAATTGATTCTATACTTTAGTATTCAATCCATATTCAAACACTTCTTTGGAAATTTTTCTACTATAAAAAAATATAATACAGTTTTTTCTACTTTCCTTACTTTTACATTGATCCCAAACAGGACCTTAATATATTCAGAAGAAATATTTACCTCTTTCAGTCAATTTGAAAAATATTTTTCCTTTTTAATTTTAACTATTGTAATACTATTTTATTCTTATTTCAATTATAATTTTTTAAAATATATATTAAAAATTTTCCGCATTGTTGCGAACTACGTGGTCTACAGTTGTTTCAGACGTGGACGAGTCTGCCCCAGTACGTATGAGATGGAAATTACGGTCATCTCAAATTGCAACAATCGAGTTCGTCTCAACTTGTGACGAAATAAAATCTTGTAAGGAGCCCTTTCACATGGCAAACTTAGATTGGAAGTCCGTTGTTAATTTCCTTTTGTATTAGAACCCCAAGAAATATGAAATATGGAGTTCCCGGATTCCCGCACTACCTTTCAGCAATAATTCTCTTTCCATATAAAGCAGATCTCATCCAGAGCAATTGTTCAAATCATAAAAGTTGACATATTCCAAGTATTCCTAAATTAAAATTATATTTGCCTCTTATTTTATTTATTTATTTATTTTATTTGGAATTAGCTTTCAACCAGCTAGTGATCCTGCAAGTGAGGCTAATGCATGCGTACGTTGCTTTGAGAGTGCAACGCTCAACAGTAGAGGTTGCTCCCGGGGTCGACGCCCAGCTGACTGCAGTAGTCTTGGTAGTAGCCGACGCGCGCGTTCACGGCGGCCGAGTTGCCCCCGTCGCATTCGATGCTGTTGATGGCGCGGATCGTGGCGCCGAAGCCTTGCCCCAGAACGGACTCCACATTGTTCACCCAGAACCACACCGCCGTCTTGAAGGAAGTGGTCACGTCGGTCGCCACGATCTCCGGATCGTTTATGCCGTCGAACCCGATGCTCTGACCGGCGGCCTGGTAGTTGTAGTTCCACGTCAACTGAAGGGGGCCGCGCCCGTAGTACTGCTTCCCGGATGCACACGGATAGTTGGAGTCGCAGTAGGTGTCTTTGTTGATCTCCTCTATATAGCAGAAATCTGCACACGATGGTTATATAAAGTATAAACCATCAGAGAGAGAGAGAGAGAGAGAGAGAGAGAGAGAGAGAGAGAGAGAGAGAGAGAGAGAGAGAGAGAGAGAGACGTACGTCCAGTTTCATGCGTGACGTGAGCGAAGAAGGCGGCCATCTCTTGCTTGGGGTTGGAACCAGTACCGAAACTTGAGTAGGAGTTGGCCGCGTCCAAGAACGCGGAGCGCGTGTAGAACCCCTTGCCGGCGCACCCGCCGTCGGCCTGGTTAATGATCCCGTCGAAAAAGCTCTGCGACACGATGTCGGCCACGCTGCCGCCGCCGCTAGAGGGAATGCTTGAGTAACACGGACCTGACTGGCACCCGTCCCCGCAGTAATCGTCCCCGGTGCCGCAGTAGCCATACTTGCTACAGCAAAGGCTGGAGTCGCAGCCGCAGTTTTGGGCCTTGGCGGCAAAGATTCCGGCGAGGACGAGGCTCACGCTTAACAGCAGCTTCATCGTGTTATGATGAATCGCCATTGGGTTGTAGCAAGATGAGGCAGTGTTCGATGACACGGAGAAAGGTAAATGTAGGGAAGAATCGATTGTGAAGTCGGAGTTGCTGAGGTGAGTTATTTATAGGTCATCAGGGCCGGGCACGCATGCATATATGTCATCCGAGTCTCAAATTCAATGCTGCTATCGTCTTTAGTGGCAGGTTTGAGCTTAAGCATCGAGTTCTAAAATATTTCTATGGAGTCTTATTTGTGTCATTTAAGTGATATAGAACGAATTGAATTAGTTAAAGTCGATAATGAATCAATTTTTAATTAATAGACAGTGCGAAATGTCACCCGAATTAAGTCATCAATTTCGCTTCTCCTACACCGGGATCGACAATAAAAAGAAATTAATTGATGTAACAAGGCAAATTCTGTATCACGCATCATGTGGTAGGTTTGACTGACTTTGTGGTTGTGACTTGTGACTCGTTCCACGGCGAATTCTATATCAGTGAGACACCTTCCCCGGTTATGGCAGTCGTAGAACATATTTAATAACTTCATTCTAGATATGCAGGGGCCTTTTGTAGCTTTCAAATTTGAAATTTAACTTGTAACATATTTGGTCAGAACTCTCTATTTCCTTATTTTTATTTGATTTTAGATAACAGACCTGACATTCCCGGCAGCTTTTGGGAGCTGTTAGAAAGTCCATCGTGACTCTACCTTTGATGGGCTCAAAAATATTACAAATGCAAATATATCATAAATTTTTTGACGTCAACGAAATATTTCAAATGAGATGTGACGCTCTCACATTTTAAAAGACTAACTAATTTATAATTATTTTTTATATTTTATTTAATAAAATTTTGTGTCGTCTTAAAATTATTGTGTCTGATATCTCTGGTACAAAAACTTAACGCTAGGGAATATTACTATCGTTCAAACTTAGTTTCTAGTCTTATGTCTGGCATCTTTAGTTGCGTATTGTGTTAAATATATGTGTTTCAGAGAGTTAGAATTTGAATATTACCAATAAGTATCCTCTTTGTAGTTCTCTAAGAGCCGAATTAAATAGCATCGTTGAATGAAGACGTGGTGGTAATTAAGGATGAACCAATGTCGTGCTTGTTCCTTTCTACGTGATCTTCGTTTCAACACCTTTTGTTTTCTTTAATTAACTGTTAGTTATAGATCACCATCTCCGGGGATGCTTAAACGTGTGACATTAGATATTTCTACTTGTTTTCCTTCGAGTTTTCAGTTTGATTTCATTTGCAGTATCTTTCTTTGGGAAATTTCAGTACTTTCCGTGCTTCGTATTGGTGCAAGTTTAATGTAATTTAATGACGACATGGATGTTGGTGCCTTTTGTCTAAAAGCAATTTACCTTATATATATATATATATATATGTTAAAATTTCTGCACGAAAAAATTATGCATCGCAAAAAAATATGAGAAATTTAAAACGATGTAGAATAATTTTATTAGACGAGCACTTAAAGAGTTTGCTTTTTATTCCGGTCCTAAAGAGTTTATTTAAGCATTCTTTTTTATAGATGATGAAAATTATAAATCGATTAGAACTTTATATTAATGTTATAAAAATAGGATACTTATTTCATGATAAAAAATAAATTAATTTTGGATCACACCATCGAGGCCCCGTGGTGCGAGGACATCTTTCACAATTCAAAACATTATTAACAATATATTTCCTTCTACTTCACTAATATACATTTGTCTTGCTCAGTCCTGGATGATCTCAATTATTAACAAACTAAAGCAACATTGTGGCAACCGATGCCACCAGGTATCGTTCGTAGATAAAATTTTAATTATTTCATGTCTTAGATAATAAACACTCTCCTGCGATAATTAGCCTAATTATCTCCGGACATGTATAGCACAACTTTTTAGAAATATTATTTTGCATATAATGTAAATATTCAAACCTTTGAAGTTTGATCATTAAACCTTCTTAATTCAACTTCTTAGCCAATTTAGACTATTCGAACTATCGCATTTAGGGATATTAAGTTCACGTTAAAGCCAATTAGAAACTTCCCCGGAATACATGATGTTCCCGTGCAACCAAGACAAGTGTACCACTTAGCGTTCAATTCTTGCTAGTTAGGCGTTCGATGAAGTCAGTCAACTAAACTTATCCATCTAATTACAATAGGATTAAGAGCTAGTTACTGATTAAATCTACTGATTTTAGGCTGTCAATTTTAGTTGAGAAATTTTTTGTGAACAATTTTTCTAAGGACAATTAAATCCACGGTTTATTGCTGATTTTTTTCGACATTTTGATTATGCCTAAGATTATATCTTATATGGATTATAATTGTCCCGAGGATCTTCCAACTTGAACAATATCTTTTATTTTTTTCACACATGTTAATTGAACATATTTCATAAAAAAATAATTGATATTTTTCAATGATCCGTGACTTATCTTTGCTATGTATTAAATTGTTATATATATGTAAATAAATTTTTTTATCTGACATTTGGTTGTTGCAGTAATTAATTGAAGATTTAATAACAACCAATTTTATTATTCTGTTATTTTTCTGTTAGTTAGTTTTTTTAAATTTAATTTAGTTAGCTATCTGATTAATTCTAAAGTTCCTTTAATTAGATGAAGATTAGTCGTTTGATTAGTTCTTGTCTTTTTAGTTAAATGAGTTATGGAGTTATATATCTAATTGGTTCTTTGTCTTCTGTGCAAGGAGAGATAAGGAGGGAGAACTTCAGACTAGGATGACACGTTAGTGCACCACCTAACATGCACTCACATAATTGATATTATCCAAGTTCAAAAGCGCACAAGAAGAAAATTGATCCTGCTGACAACAAACATTGATCACGTCCACGACACTTATGAAATTACTTCCGAGCCACTATCATATGCGATAGGGACATTTCGACTACCAACCACCTTCGCTACCACATAGACATTAAATCTGGTTGTGTCTTTTCTTTTTCTTTATTTTTCCTTTTAAGTCTGTATCCCTTTCCGTTGTTGGATCTAACACTGAAGACGCTGAGGACAGTGTCTGGTTTAAGTTTGAGGGAGTTTGCATTTCATACATTGCATTTTTCCTTATTTTTCTTTTAATTTTGCTTATGTTTGCATGTATATCTAAAAATCCAAAAAATAAATTTTGAAAAATTGAAATTTTTTTCAAAAATACCATTGCATGCATTTATTTTTGCTACCATCTTACTCACTTTCGTCTTATTATTTTAATTATTTTTTAGTAAAAGTTTAAATACATGTTGTTAACTGATGAAATTTGAATGTTTTTCTTTCTTATCACTTGTTATTTTATTATTAAACTTATGGACTATGTGCCTATGTTAAGTAGAACTATGAATGACTAGACGACAAAATCATGTTCATGACTTTTTATTTATTTTTGTTAAGTCTTGATACTAGTAGCTTTTTATTGACCATATTAAGTACTCCGTGAGCTTAAAAAAAGAAGAATGTTAAAAAAATTGAATAAAGTTATGTGTAGGTACAAAAGTGTTATAAGGTACCAAGATGTGTTCGGGTAATTAGATCCGTAGGGGTTCATGCCTAGCAACCTAAGGGCAATTGCTTTGGGATTCGTCGATCGAAAATTCGCTACAAGGACCATCTTGTGGAATATGGAGAAGCACATGAGTACTAAATTATGACTAAGTTCGAACTCTTCATTCAAAACCTTGGTTGTTCGGGCAAGTAAACTCGAGGGGTGTTTTATCACCTATTGCCCTAAGACCATCTGGTTTGGGAGTCATCAGTCTAAAGCCCGCTATATGGACTTCCTTGTGCAATCCTGCTTGAAGATTAGAACTTTTAAAATGATTGAAAATAAAAGTGAAAAAAAGAAAAAAAGTTTTAAGCCCAATTAGTACTTATGTGTTCAATATTAATGCTATTATTTGACAGACAATTTTTTTTCTACAAGGTTGAATTTGAAATTGTTTAAATTTGTGTAGCATTCAGAACCTCTATGAAGCTAAGTGCATGGAAAATGGTGAGATGCTGAGTAGTAAGTGTACAGAAGAATTGTGTGAGAAAAATTAGTCAGTTGACAATGTGAAGGCTATGATGGAACTTTCTTGAGCCTTGCTTTCGAATTTTTGCTTGAGGACAAGCAAGAGTTTAAGCTTTGGGGAGTTTGATGCATGCAAAATATAACATATTTTACTTTATTATTTTAATTATTTTTTCAATAATTTGATCACGGCATGCATCATTTTAGATCACTTTTAGTCATAATTCCATATTTATCGATTTTGATTATTAATGCTTTGAATATTTTAAATAAGAAGGGATTTACTTAATTTTTATGATTATTTTGCAGGCAAGTCGAATTAACGGATGGATCAGCCATAAACCACATTATTTTAGGCAAAATATCACATGTTGGCTGAGATGATCACAGTCAGCCAGGGCGTAAAATTAATACGTCGGACTTCTTTTGGGGGTAAAAGAAATGACGTAAAGATAAGAAGACTTATCACTTTGGGTGTAATCCATACATTTTGGGCGTAATGACATATCGTTTTGGCCGAGATTCGAAGAAGGGGTAAAGATAATAAGAAATTATCGTTTTGGGCATAATGATCGAAGGGACTTATCGTTTTGACCGAGATTTGAAGAAGGGGATAAGATAAGAAAAGTCTATCATTTTGGGAGTAATGATTAGAAGAAGTTATATTTTGTCCAAAATTCGAAGAAACTTATTGGTCAACAATACGTAGTTTTGGGCGTAAAGAAGAAAGGACTTATCATTTTTGGCCAAGATTAGAAGAAAGAAATTTATCATTTTGGACGAGATTTGAAGAAGGGAGTAAAGATAAGAAGAGTTTATCTTTTTTGGCGTAATGGTTAAAAGAACTTATCATTTTGGCCAAGACCGTATCAACTTTTATCTCACAAAGTGTAACAACTCATATTTTCGTTAAATAAATAAATAATATCTGGAAAACATTATCTAATATTCGAGAATTATTTAATTCCGAAATTTAAAGAAAATTGGGATAGATGGATAGAAAGATAAGAAGGAATATGAGAGGGATTGGATTTAAGTGGGTTGTTATTAATTAATCTCGGATTTAATTAAATCTGAGAAATTATGATGTGATTAATTATGGATGGATGGCCAAGATTGATTTTAAAAGAGTCCAAGGTCTAATAGAATTGATGACTCAAGTCTGCACCTATAAATAGGCATTAAAGGTGGCTGAAAACCCCTTTTCTGCCAAACAGAATTCAGCCCTCTTTTCCTCTCATTTGCATGCAAATCGAGGCACCCTCGAGAATGTGTGGCGGCTGATTTCGAAGCCTGCACATAAGAGAAGAAGTTTCAGGTGGTGGCCGTGAGTTTCGGAGCGAGGACAGAGAGCAATCACTGGCCAAAGTTCGGCGTTCGTACAGATTGTCGGAGAAAGAACTTCAGTTGATTTTTCAGCCAACTTTAGGTACGTAGGGTGAATCCCTATGTCGTCGGTTTTTCGTGACATGGAACCCTAATCCCTTCTCCTTTGTACCAGGATTCTATTGATGTATTATATGCACAGTTTAAATATCGTAGAGCAAAGTTATGATGGTCGAAAAGTCACATCGGAACGCACTTCTCCGTCGGCGGCAGAACCCGGCTCGGGTTCTGTTGTGCCCGGCCCGGATTTGATTGAATTCGGACCGAGTTGGAATCGAAACTGGATCGGGTTGTCCAACCCGACCCGGGTTCCTGTTGACCCGACCCGAGTTTCGACTTCGGCTTGAATGGGTCACGGTGCGAATTGGATTGAACGTGAACCGGCCGACCCGGCCCGGGTTTGCCCTGGCCGAGGTGATATCGGTCGTTTCCGAACATGGCTCGGGTTTCACCCGACGCAGGCCGGGTTCTGGGGATAGAATTTGTGATTTTGGATAATTGTTATAGATAAACGGCTAGGTCTCCATGTCCTCCGATTGTCTCTAAGCCTCCTGGGCCATTGTTGTTATAGTATTGTATGGGACAGATAGTGTACCTAGAGATTTGAGACGTCATCCTTTAGGAAAGTTATGGCTGTACTGTGATGGCCATGGTCCCCCGCCATCACGAATATATTATTAGAGCTAATATTGGAGGGTGGCTTGCCATGACACTGATCCCCCACTGGCCTACATGAAAGAGACATGGAGTTTTCCATGATTGGTTGAGCGCTCCCTAATTGAATTGAATTGAATTAGAATTGAATAGAATAGAATTGAATTGAAATTGAATAGAATTGAACTAAATTGAATTGAACCTTGGTCATTTGGATTTTGGCATTGATTGGCTCTGCCTCTGCCTATTGAATAGAATAGAAATCGGTAATTGACCGATGACCCCAAATATTGACAATGAAAATTTGTTAAATTGGATAGATGCCATAGTGATTAGACATAATTGATAATTGATATTGATTGATCCCTTGATCTCTTACCTGATCTCTTTATTAATTCATGACCTTATTGATATATATTGTTTTATTATTGAGCTCTTCCTATATAGTTTTATCATGTGCTCTATTGGTTATCGTTCATGATTGATTATTAATTTTTGAGCACTATTGATCTACTTATTGTTATGGCTAGACCCTACGTGCTTAGTATTTTTATACTCATGGGTTTTCTCTTGCATCTGGATTCATGCAGGTGAGATGATAGAAGATAGTGATGCAGATGGTCAGGCTCAGTGATAGAGATGTTGCACATGGTGTAGGACTTAGTCCTACTAGATTATTAGTTTAGTTTTATTTTCCCATATTTAGGATGGTGGAGTCATGAACATTTCCAGCTCCTTGATATTATATTGTTAGACGATCTTATTTCCGCATTAATAGAGTTTATTTTTCGCAAAATTTATTTACATAAAATTGCGTAGCGCCTTTGGGATGACTCTGAGTACGTGATAGTCGCGTGGGTCTCGGGGTGTTACAAAAGGTATCAGAGCCTAAGGAGAGACACTTCTTAACTGTCTTTGAATAGATAGAATTGAGTCCATGTGCAACTGTCATGAGCAACCACTACAGACATCAAGTAGGGTCAAGTAAGTATTATATTGTTATATGGATTATGGAGCTCACACTAATAGAATTTGCTATTGTTATGTTGGAGCTATGGCCTTTCCGGATCATGTCCCGCGAGCCCCTAGGAGTGGATCGCAACGGGCCCTCTAACAGGCCCAAGCCTTACAAGCTAGTGAGCGGCAGATCCAAGGCCCTCAGATCAATGGACATCAGGAGGAACAGTTGAGGCTGGGGTCTGTGCCTTATGGACCTCACTCTTCTCACACTGCGTACTCTCACCCTGGGAGTTACGCATGACAGCCTGCTCAGGATCGGAAGGATACAGTTGAAAGGTTCCTGAAGTTGCAGCCCCCTCAATTCGATGGGAAGGGCGACTTTGAGGATGCCGAGAGCTGGATCGAGGAGATTGAGCAGATCTTCCTCGAAATGGACTGTGGTGAGGACCGCAAACTGATTTACGCTAGTCATAAACTGAAGGGTGATGCTAGAGAATGGTGGAAGGCCGCTAAGCTAACAATGTTCAAAGGCCAGGATCATGTCACCTGGGAGGACTTCAAGAAGGCCTTCAGAAATAGATTCATCCCTGCCTATGAGAGGGGCATGAGGCAAAAGGAGTACCTCACGCTGCAGTAGGGTAACCTGACAATTAAGCAGTACCTGACCAAGTTCCTGAACTTGGAAAGGTACTCTACCCTTCAATAGACGGAATCGGATCGCGTGAAGCGCTGGGTGGATGGTTTGAAGCCTAGCCTCAGGGAAAGAGTTAAAGGAGGGAGCTGTCAGACTCTCCAATTTGCTAAAGAGTTCGCCATATATCCGGAGGATGGCGACCAAGCAGGAGCACAACAACAGCACCAGGCACCTGCAAATCAGCTACAGCACCTGAATCGTAGTAGAGATCGCAGACACGACGACAGACGTAACAACTGTCATCACAATGACCGGAATAGGGGCAGACCCTATCCCGAGAGGAGGGAGCAGCAGAAGGCCTATGACTTCTGCCATCGATTTCATCCCGGTGAGTGCTATCGGAAGACGGGCGCATGTCTGAACTGTGGCAAGGTGGGCCACTTCACCCGAGAGTGTAAGGAAGCAAGGCGCGTTGCACCACCTCCTCAGAGCAATGATGGGCCACCGAAAATGGTGCAAGGCTGAGTCTACAACGTGCGGCCTACTGACGACCAGAGAACAAACGACACCATCCAAGGTACGCCTAAAATTGATGACATTCATGCTAACATATTATTTGATTCAGGAGCTACACACTTCTTTATTTCGAAGCAATTTGCTCCACTATTGAGTATGAAGCCACAAGCAACATGATTCCCACTCGACATCGGCACACCTTTGGGGTCCATTGTCACCCAGAAGTACATACCTCAGGTGTCAGTCGAAGTGGACGGCAAGAACTTCTCGACGGATCTAATCATCATTCCGATTAGGGATTACGATGTGGTGTTGGGCATGGACTGGTTGTCCTACCACGACATCTATCTACACTGTCGAGCAAAGAAGATCATGATCGGAGCACCAAGAGGACCTTAGACTATTGTTAGAGGCGTGCCACTAAAGCTGGGTAAGGTTCTGGTATCAGCTATCAAAGCCCAGAAGCTACTGAAGAAAGGATACCGAGAATTCTTTGCAAGCGTAGTCAAGAAGGACCGGGCTGAGATAGACCGAGATAGCATTGAAGTGGTGAAAGAATTTTCGGACATTTTTTCGGATGATGTTTTAGTACTACCACCACGATGGGAGATCGACTTCCGCATCGATTTGGTGTCGAGTACTGCACCCATATCGAAGGCACCATATAGGATGGCTCCAACAGAAATGCTGGAATTGAAGACCCAAATCCAAGAGCTGTTGGATAAGGGATTCATCAGACCGAGTGTTTTCTTCGACCAATTGTCTTCGGCAAAGGTGTTCTCGAAGATAGATTTGCGAAGTGGTTACCATCAGCTTAAGATAGCTGATGATGATGTGCCGAAGACAGCATTCAGAACAAGATATGGCCACTACGAGTTCTTGGTTATGCCATTTGGGCTGACCAATACCCCGGCAGCTTTTATGAATTTGATGAACCGGGTTTTCAGGCCATATCTAGACAAGTTTGTGATTATTTTCGTGACGATATCTTGATTTATTCGTCGAGTCCAAAGGAACATGAAGAACATTTACGAGTTGTGCTATAGACTCTCCGAGAGCACAAGCTATATGCCAAATTTTTGAAGTGCGAATTTTGACTGGAAGAGATAATGTTCCTCAGACATATTATCAGCAAAAATTGAATATCAGTGGATCCTGTCAAAGTGAAAGCAGTTGCCAACTGGGAGCAACCAAAGAACGTATCGGAGATCAGGATCTTCCTCGGATTGGCAGGATACTACCGGAGATTTATACAAGATTTCTCCAAGATCGCGTCGCCATTGATGAATCTTACTAAGAAAGGCATCAAATATGAGTGGTCACAGAAGTGTGAAGATAGCTTCCAAGAGCTAAATAAAAGATTGATGACGATGCCTATCCTTATCGTACCTTCAGGCCAAGGAGGTTATGTGGTATACAACGACGCATGCGGCACCGGCGTAGGGTGTGTCTTGATGCAGCATGGGAAGGTCATCGCCTACGCATCAAGCAATTGAAGAAACACGAGAAGAACTACCCGACGCACGATCTCGAATTAGCAGCGGTAGTCTGCCTTCAAGATTTGGAGGCACTACCTCTATGGTGAAGAGTTCGAGATTTTCATAGATCACAAAAGTCTGAAGTACATCTTTTCTCAACGTGATATGAACATGCGTAAGAGGAGATGGATAGAATTCCTAAAGGATTATGAGTTTGTCATCAGCTACCATCCGAGAAAGGCAAACTCGGTCGCTGACGCACTCAGTAGAAAGTGGGTAGGATCACTCGCATGCCTGAGAGTGAGTCGCTGGAATATGATCGGCTGTATTATACAAGTCAGTCCAGTGACCAGTAGTGATGGTGTACGGATTATGACACACTCGGCATGCAACTGGAGTTGATCTTGAAAGTTAAAAAGGCACAACCTAATGATGATGAGTACGACCACTTACTCAAGTTGTGCGAAAAGATTCCTGCCGACTTTATGGTTTTAAATGGAGTCGTCAGATATAGGGGACGTTTGTGGGTCCTTGACCATGATGGACTAAGAAGGCAAGTGCTTGATGAATGCCACAAATCGGAATTCGCCATTCATCCCGGAAGCATAAAAATGTATAAAGATTTGCAACGGACCTTCTAGTGGAACAATATGAAGAAGGACATAGCGGAGTACATTGCAAAGTACATACTATGCCAGCAAATGAAAGTTGAGCATCAAAAGGCATATGGAGTACTGTAGGAACTTGGAATCTCACAATGGAAATGAGAAAAGATAACGATGAATTTTGTTACGGGGCTTCAAAGGACACAGAGGGCCACGATGCAATATGGGTAGTGATGGACCGATTTAGCAAAGCGGCCCACTTCATTCACATCAAATGGAAACAGTCCGTTGAAAGCCTAGCGGACATTTATATTAAGGAGGTTATCCGACTACATAGAGTGCCAGTCTCCATTGTGTCGGATAGAGATCCACGATTTACGACGAAATTTTGGCGGAGCATCCAGAGTGCCTTTGGAAGGAAATTGAATTTTAGCACAGCGTTCCATCCTCAGACACACGGGTAGTCTGAGCGCACCATACAGACATTGGAAGATATGCTTCGAGCATGTGCTTTGGACTGGAGTGGCAGTTGGGACACTCATCTCCCACTAATTGAATTCGCGTACAATAATAGCCACCACTCTAGTATTGGCATGGCACCCTTTGCTGTCATGTATGGAAGACCATGCCGCTCCCCTATCTGTTGGAGTGAGGTAGGAGGAAGACAGTTCTTGTCAGAGGAAATGTTGAAGCAAACCATGGAAGATGCTGAAAAGGTCCGACTCATTAGAGAAAGATTGAAGGTAGGATTCACCAGACAAAAGACTTACGCTGACAAGAAACGAAGAGAACAAATCTTCAAGGTTGGAGATCGTGTGATGCTGAAATTCTCCCTGATGAAGGGAGTAACGAGGTTCAGCAAGAAGGGCAAGCTGAGCCTTAGGTATGTTGGTCCATTCGAGATAATTGTATTGATTGGAGATGCAGCCTGCAAGTTGGCGCTACCGCCATCATATGGACACGTGCATAATGTCTTCCACGTGACAATATTGCGCAAGTATCAACTTGATGATGCTAATATAGTGAATATGGAAGAACCAAACTTGAATGTGGACCTGACATACACAGAACAACCTATAGAGATATTGGAGTACCAGACTAAGCATTTGAAGAATAAGATGGTACCTATGATGAAAGTGGCATGGACACATCATAGAGATGAAGATGCTACATGGGAATTGGAAGATGAAATGAGGAAGGATTTTCCATAATTGTTTAAATAGTTGATGTAATTTCCCTTAAGCAAATTCGAGGAGGAATTTATTTTTGAGGTTATGATGTAAATAAATGAATATTAGATGAAATGAATAGGTTATTTATTTTTCATTAAATAAATAAATGACTATTTTATTCATTTATAATATTTGGAAAATCATTATCTAATATCCGAAAATTATTTAATTCCGAAATTTAAAGAAAATTGGGATAGATGAATTGAAAGATAAGAAGGAATACGAGAGGGATTGGATTTAAGTGGGTTGTTATTAATTAATCTTGGATTTAATTAAATTTGAGAAATTATGATGTGATTAATTATGGATGGATGGCCAAGATTGATTCTAAAAGAGTCCAAATCCTAATAGAATTGATGACTCAAGTCTGCACCTATAAATAGGGATTAAAGGTGGCTGGAAACCCCTTTTCTGCCAAACAGAATTCAGCCCTCTTTTCCTCTCATTTGCACGCAAATTGAGGCACCCTCGAGAATGTGTGGCGGCTGATTTCGAAGCCTGCACATAAGAGAAGAAGTTTCAGGTGGTGGCCGTGAGTTTCGGAGCGAGGACAGAGAGCAATCGCCGACTAAAGTTCGGCTTTCGTGCAGATTGTCAGAGAAAGGACTCCAGTTGGTTTTTCAGCCAACTTTAGGTACGTAGGGGGAATTCCTATGTCGTCGGTTTTTTCGCGACATGGAACCCTAATCTCTTATCCTTTGTACCAGGATTCTATTGATGTATTGTATGCATAGTTTAAATATCGTAGGGCAAAGTTATGATGGTCGGAAAGTCGCATCGGAATGCACTTCTCCGTCGGCGCCAGAACCCGGCCCGGGTTCTGCTGTGCCCGACCCGGATTTAGTAGAATCCGGACCGAGTTGGAATCAGAATCAGATCAGGTTGTCCAACCCGACCCGAGTTCCTATTGACCCGACCCGGGTTTTGGCTTCGGCTCGAATCGGGTCACGGTGCGAATTGGATTGAACGTGAACCGGCCGACACGACCCGAGTTCACTGTACACCCGACCCGGGTTTGCCCTAGCCGAGGTGATATCGATCATTTCAGAACATGGTCGGGTTTCACCCGATGGGGGCCGGGTTCTGAGGACAGAAATTATGATTTTGGATAAATTATTATAGATAATTGTATGGCTATCATAATTTATTGTTCCTGATCGTCCTAATCATATCACACACAGATCTGACCTCACCATATCTTTTAGATTTGATTTGAGATTTATATCATTGTTATCCTGTTATATTGTGTGATCCCATATGATGTCTAACCTAAAGTGAATTGTTAAAGATAGGTCTTTAGGTTAAACAAGATAAAAGATGAAAACTGCTAGGTCTCCATGTCTTCCGATTGTCTCTAAGCCCCCTGGGCCATTATTGTTATAATATTGTATGGGACAGATAGTGTAACTAGAGATTTGAGACGTCATCCTTTAGGAAAGATATGGCTGTCCTGTGATGGTCATGGTCCCCCGCCATCACGAATATATTGTTAGCGCTATTATTGGAAGATGGCTTGCCGTGGCACTGATCCCCCACTGGCCTACATGAAAGAGACATGGAGTTTCCCATAATTGGTTGAGCGCTCCCTAACTAAATTGAATTGAATAGAATTGAATTGAATTGGAATTGAAAACAATTGAGTTGAATTGAAATTGAATAGAATTGAACTTAATTGAATTGAACCTTGGTCATTTGGATTTTGGTGTTGATTGGCTCTGCCTCAGTCTATTGAATAGAATAGAAATTGATAATTGACCGATAACCCCAAATATTGACAATGGAAAATTGTTAAATTGAATAGATGCCATAGTGATCAAACATAATTGATAATTGTTATTGATTGATCCCTTGATCTCTTACTTGATCTCTTTATTGATTTATGGCCTTATTGATATATATTATTTTATTATTGAGCTCTTCCTATATAGTTTTATCATGTGCTCTATTGATTATCGTTCATTATTGATTATTGATTTTTGAGCACTATTGATATACTTATTGTTTTGGTTAGACCCTATGTACTGAGTATTTTTATACTCATGGGTTTTTCCCTGCATCTAGATTCATGCAGGTGAAATGATAGAAGATGATGATGTAGGTGGACAGGCTTAGTGATAGAGATGTTGCACATGGTGTAGAACTTAGTCCTACTATATTATTAGTTTAGTTTTATTTTCCGCATATTTAGGATGGTGGAGTCATGGACATTTTCAGCTCCTTGATATTATATTGTTAGACGATCTTATTCCGCATTAATAGAGTTTATTTTCCGCAAAATTTATTTACATAGAATTGCGCAACGCTTTTGGAACAACTCTGAGCACGTGATACTCACGTGGGTCTCGAGGTGTTACACAAAGTTAATATCATCGTACGATTTAGGCTCCTGATCACCCATTCGCACCAATAAATAGAGGAGGAAGCCATCGTCCTAATTCATGCTTTGAAGTGTGGTTTTCTTCTACAGCGAGTCATGAGCTCTGCAGGCTACGACCAAGAAGAGAGAGGTGAAACGGTTGGAGGTTGATCGCGACTCTGATCAAGTCCAAGAGGCTGCCCGACTGTCTGCCCAGATTCGAGATCTCTATTTTGGGTGTAATTCGTCCAATTTTTATCATTTGTATTTTATGTCTCCAGAATTTCTAGGATGAACTGCATGTCTTTTAAATTATTATTTTAGGAGATTATTAATTGAAGGGAAATTGTTTAGACCCTATTTTATTTGTTTTAATCTTTTCTAATCAATTATTAATTGTGCTTAATGTTTTTATGTCAGTTAATTGATTTCTGAATTAGGCTATACCAGTTTGTGGAGTGTTTAATTTCAAAATTCATGATACTAATTTTAATTGATTTTCTATGAAATTAATAATTGACATAAATTTGATAACTAGTGCGTGGAGAATCAAGTTTGTGTGGTCTATTGATCTATACCAGTTTGTGGAGTGATTAATAGTCTAGGGAATCCAATTTACTGCTTCTTAATATTAATATGATTTGATGGGATGTCAGTTGTGGAGACTTCAATTCTTATTAAATTAAGATAGTTCTGCATGCTTAAGCTAAGAGATGTCAGTCATGAAAACCACAAGTTAATCATGTTAGATTACTTTAGGGAGACTCCAATCCATCTTTATCTTTTATAGTTCAAATATTTATCATGATCTATTTTCATCCTAAGGCCTAACTTCAACACCATTATCTTATCTTATTATTATCTTATTTTCTTTATTTATATAATTACGAAACCCATTTTAAAAATCCATGTTTTTCCTCTCTTATTAATTTATAAATTCAAATATTGAATTAATAATATTCCTCGTGGGTTCGACACTCTTTACTCCTTTTATTTTGCTACATCATTTTACTTGAGCGACTAGTGTGCTTGCTAGCGATTTTATTTTGCTACATCATTTTACGCATCAGAATCATATTGGTTATTCAAAATATTTAATCTAGATTCTTTGACTTTATCCGTTCCTTCATAAGTAGTAATACGTTTCTTCCAAATTTCGGTTGCAGTTTCACAATTAGAGATTCAATTAAAATCCCTTGAATTCAAAGCACAATAAAAAATATTCTTTGCTTTCCAATCCAATTTAAAAAAAAATTCTATCTTTCATCATGTTTGAAAGATAATTTTTCATGTAAATAATAATCTTTTTTAACAATATCCCACATGTTTATATCAATAGAACATATGTAGGCTTGAATCCTAATTTTCCAATATGTAAAATTTGATACATTAAAAGGGGAGGACGATTAATTGATTGTCCTTCGACAAAAACAACCCCACTTCATGACATGGCTCTAAAGATTGTTATATCTTAAAAACAAGGTGATCAAATCTTAAAATCGATAAATCTTTAAAAATGATTTTGATCTTAAAGTAAGAGCAACCCGCTTTGATACCAATTGTACGATCCCAAAGGGCACCAAGAGGGGGGGGGGGGGGGAGGGTGAATTGGTATTCAATAAAAAATATCGATTTAACGAAAATCATCGCGGAAGCTTAAAATCGATTCTAAAAACTTTTTCAATTAAGATTATAAACACAGTATGAGAGGGAGAGAGAGTGAGGGAAATAAAACACAATGAACACGGGTGATTGTTGACGAGATTTAGCCACACCTTGACCTACGTTCCCGCTCCAACTTCTCGATCTCGAGAACGTCAGAGATTCCACTAGCACTTTTTTTGTTCCAAATGGGGCAAGGAAGAAAGCCCTTTACGCAACCACCTTTTCTCCACTTCGAGAGGCAAGACAACCTCTCCTCCTAGGAAGCTAATATTTTCTCTCGCTCAAGAGGTAAGATTTAGAACCTCTTTTACACAAGAGCTCTCACGATATTTTCGAAATATAGTTTCTCTCTTTTATAATAGAACACTCATAAGAAGAGAAGAGAGAAAGAAAAAAAGCTATAAATGATAACTTCAAGAGAAATGATCTTCTTTTGATTTCTTGAAGTTTTGCTTCAATGCTTAGATGGGTGTCTTTGCTTCTGGCTTTGGCACTCCTTTTATAAGCTCTAATATGTGGAAAATTCGTTCGGAATTTATTCCACATTTTTCTCTTTGAAATATAAATGTTACTGTTCATTACAGCAATGGACTGGTCGATCGCATTAATGGACCAGTCGATCAGTCTATATGACCATTGACACGGCTGATTTGCTTCATTGGCACGACTGATCGATCGACCGTATTAATGGACTGGTCGACCGATCTATATGACCATTGCACTCGTTTCTTCATCTTTTGCCCATGGTCGGTCGACCGGACTGTCGACCATAAGTCGACTGGTATTGTCTCGACGTCAACCTTGAAAACTCATGTATTTGTCGATCAACCGCCATCTCCAATAGGTCGACCGGTATTTATTCGACCGGCCTTCTTTGCGTCGACTAGTAGATTGATCGACCTACACTGTTTTGATCATAACATTCTGCTCAGTTATCCAAATTAGATAATCTTGGATTCTATGGGTAGCTAATATGATTCTCTACAACTTTGGTATTTATGATTCATCTAGATTCTAATCATATCATAGTAAATTATTTAATTAAAGTGTAGTGCATAAAGTTTTCCATTTTATTTAAACTTTTTTTGCATTTTACTTTAATCTTTCGAGGTTTGTATCATCAAAATATAATTTTATATGATATTAAAACTTTGACCTAACAATCTCTCCCTTTTTATGAAGACAAATCGAGAAATATGAAAAGTATATAAATTGCCAAAACGTTGTAAATATCCAATTTTACTCCCCCTAACACACATCTTTCCTTACAATGGTAGATGTTCACATGGATATTAGTTGTAAAGTACTCTTCATATAAACTGATATTCATATCATATTTCTCCTATATTTCTCCCCCTTTTGTTTCATCAAAAAGAATAATTTGTATATGAAGCATATAAAAAACCATATATAGGTCCTCCTTACACTACAAGAAAAATGACCATTAACAAATGTATGTATGGTCGTTAATAATTATTTTTCTGGTCGTTATATATCATTAACGACCACAAATATCTGGTCGTCACTGGTTGCTAAATGCTCCGCCATTAAAACCTAATGCCGACCGAGTGAAATAAATGGTCGTCAAAACTATTAACGACCATAATCTATCCAGTCACTAAATACAATTTTGGGGACAGTTTCTGGTCCCTAATGTTTTGTTTTTACAACCATCATGATGCATGTCGTTAATACTTATAGTGACAGTCGATCATTGAAGATTTTTAACGACCAAGATAAATATTGTCATGAAAAACAATAATAAAGACCAAAATGTTGGTCATTAAAGGTATAGTAATAAGCAAACATAAAATAAATAAGGACGAAAATACCGGTCGTTAAAGGTAAGAATAACAATGACCACACTAAAGGTCATTAAAGCTATGGTGTAAAAACTGAAATTTAATATAATTTAATTTCATCTTAAAATAAAAAATTCCACAACTAAAATAAACATCAATTTCCATATATCACTTGTAACCATTCAACATTTAACTTTCCATCCTTGTAAACATTCAACATTCAACATTGATCCAACATTTAACTTTTCACCAAAAAAAACATACATAGATGTTTTAAATTTATATCCAACTTTCTCCTCTCATTGTTTCCCCCACAAAAATCAACAAGCCAGACTTCTTTGTCTTCAAAATGAGGTGATGCCCCTAACTTCATGCCGTATCTTCAAATCCTAAAATTACCAATATAAGTTATGTAAACAAATGTAAGATATAATATCAAAAATGTTAAATATATAATGAGAGTCTCACTTACAAAGAGAAACATATATCCACCATGCCCACCTATTCAAGTCAAAGCATTCAACAAAAGTATCCTATCAAACAAAAGAACAACTTGTCATTGAATGAATGTTGAAAAGACATGAAAAAACATCATACTAACAATTAACATTACTTGTGATCTAAATATTATCATAAATAACTTCATACATTTTTTAGTTTTCTTCATTCAATCGTAATGTTGGTGAACACCCAACATTGCATGAGTTGTTGCATTTTGTCATCCATAGAATTTAAACAGATTTTCAAACATTCATTTTCCTCCTGAATAATCTTGTTTTCTTCTCAAGTGGCACGTAATTCATTTAGTAACGCACTCTTTGAAGAATTGGATCCCCTCATATCTTGAGCCTTTATCCCACCTCCAAAGCCAAATACATGATTTCAATTTTGAGATCCAAAACATCGCTCTACAACTTCTATACTTGTAAGTTGAGGTTTAGATTGTAATAATTCTTGAAGTTCAGCCTACAAAATCAACATCATAATTACTGCACCACATTATAAAAAAGACAAATTGAGCATTCTTAAAAATTCTACGCTTACATGTCTTTCAATTGTATCGGGTTCAACAAGGGCATTACCATTTTTGTGTGTCTCAAAGAAGATTGTGGCTACATCTGGTGGGTTGCCATCTTTGCCTCCCTTCATATTGAAATAGTTAAAAATTTCAGCTACTTTATGAAAGTAATCTACTAGCAACAACAAATCGAATCTTTGCACTATTAAAATCCTGTCCTTGTGCATTGTCAAAGATCAAAAGTTTTAAATTGATGCTGGAATTTGGCAGATTCTAAGAACAAGCAAGTCAATCAAACAAGGAAGTCAGTCAAACAAAATCGACTTCATTAAACTAATTGTCTTAATACTGGACAAGCAAGTCAGTCAAACAAGAACTATTATAAGCACTTCATCTGCTGTATTCTTTTGAAAAAAAGTTGAATATAAGCACTTGAAGGCATATCATGAACCAGTTAAATATGTGTTAAGTATAATCTATTATGAAAAGGGATTCCACTATTCCAATGCTTACAAAAGTAGATGGCCAATGCAAAGACATAATTAATTTATAAATATTTACAAAAGTATATCACTTGTTGATAAATAACCTCTCTAATAAGCTTGCTTCCAGTTCGATGAGGCATAGTTAACATAGTTCTATTTCTCGAATTCCTTTCACTTGCTTCCTATACGATATAAAATTATCACAACAAAAACAATAATGGTTAACTGTCACTCACAAATCAAATTATAATACATATATAAGTTAATAAAATGTGCACGGAATAATATGAAAACAAACCTTGTAGCTTTTGGAATTATAGTATTCTTTAACCAATCACTCCCAATCTCTCTTTTGTGTTCCATCAGGTATATTTCTTAAAGCCTCTGGAATTGTCTTATTTTTTATATATTTCCCATGTAGACTCCCTCTCCATTTATTCCATAGCTCCTTCATATGCTTCAAAATATTCTCTTTGTGGATATCCATCTCATCACTCTCAAATTTGTCCAACAAAATAAATCATACCATTAAATGCTATGATGCATAAGCTTGAATGAAGATTTAAGAATAATTTTAAAAATGAGATATTTAATACCACAATAGCAGCCCACATATGTTCCTTTTCTAGTTCTCCAATTTCTTTCCATTCATGCACTCACAATGGACAAATATTTTGATCACGAATGATTTTTCCTAAGTGTCTTGAGAATGACATATGATTTTCTCCAACAGCTCTATTGTTATAAAATGGTAATTTCATTTTTTTCCCATTTTGGAGGCTTGCTACATCTTTGCATCTATTCTTGCCTCGCACTTTTCTTTTCTTCGCATTTGAATCTATTTTCATGAGAGGATTGATATTAATAGAATTTAATGGCATGTAAATATCAACATGAGAAAGGGAACTACAGGTGATATCAAACTCACTTGGATCAATTCTTTGATTATCATGCATAACTTCAGTAGTTTGTGGCAATGGGGTAACTTCATACTGCAATGGTTCATCATGTGGTACTAGATTATCATTTTGTAATGGATCATCTTGTTGTAATCGCTCATCTTCTTGCATTGGACCATCATCCAGCAATGGATCAATTCTTGCCCTTGTAATATTCAATGAAGATGATTCAGACACTCTTAAAATCCTTGCAGTTATTAATCCTCGACTTCTTCCCCTTCCCAAAGCTCCTGGTGCAATGAATGCTTGCGTGGTTGCCTTTCCATACTTTAAAAGAGTCATAATGTACCTATAAAAATAAAATCACAAACAAGTCAATAACATTAGATAAAAATTGTAATACAATAATAAATTGTGTACAGTTTTATAAGTTTTCTGCATCATCCAAATGTTGGACAATGTCAAAAGTATCACGAGGTTGCACCTTTCGAACAATGTGCCATCGTTTATTGGAAAGATCAGTGACATAGAAGACTTGTGATGCCTGATTGGCTAGTATGAAAGGCTCATTTGTTTTTAACAGTCGATCCCTATTAACACTTACAATGTCATATTCATCTATCTTGACTCCTTTATCTTTATCAAACACATCAAACCAATTGCATTGAAACATAACTACTCTTTTGTTCATGAGAAATTGTAATTGAATGATATTGATGATAACTCCATAATACTCAATATTTCCAACATCATCATCATTATCACCAGCAACAATTACCCCACAATTCTGAGTTCTCAAACATTTATCATAATCTTCTGCATGAAATCTATATCCATTGATAATGTATCCATTATATTGTGTCATGTATTGCACAGGGCCACGAGACAATGAGAGCAAATCCTTCATGATTTGAGTATCATCACGTTTATGCAATCGTGCAACCTATCAAGAATAATATATATAAAATTGAATTTCAAACATGCAAATCACTCAAGAAATCATACTCTAATTTTAAACCAAGCAATGAATTGCATATTCCATTCGACATTAGAAATGGGTTGATGAGTACTATCTTGAATTTGGGAAAATTCTCTACAAAATTAAAACGTGTCAACTAGGTTTGCAATGCACAAAAAAATATAATTAGATTAAAAATGAAAAGTATTGATCTCTCACTCTAAGAATGGTTGAACTTCATCACAATTTCTCAAAATATACATATGTGCTTGCTCCATTTCATATGCATCAAGAACACTTTCTTTGCCAGTTCCTAAAACTCTTCCAGATTGTTGAAAAAGAGACAAACCACCATCCAATTTGCTTAGACCATTATCAAAATTTCTCTCAGGTCGATTGAACTTTGTATCCATTTTGTTTAGATATCTTGAACATAAGGTCATACATTCATTTGCGATATATCCTTCTGCAATTGAACCTTCTGGACAAGCTCTATTACCAATGAGATTTCAAAAAGTATAGCCACCTCTCCACAGGATACATCCATCGATGATGGACAGGTTCAACAATTTTTGCTTCACTAGCCAAATGAATTGGCAAATGCAACATAACATAAAAAAATGAAGGTGGAAATATCTTTTCTAGCTTACATAATGTGATGGGAATTTGGGATTCAATTAATTCCAACTCATCCATCCTTAAAGAATTTGCTCCAAGAGCATTAAAGAATAAAGATAACTTAGTAAGTGGCTCACATACAGATTTGGATAGCATGCCATGTATTGCAAGAGGAAGTAAATGTCGTAGAAAAACATGACAATCATGACTTTTTAATCCATAAATTTTATGATCTTTTAGGTTGATAGATTGAGAAATATTAGATGAAAATCCATCTGGCACCTTTAATTCTTTTGAGAAATTTCATAACTTGTGCTTTTCTTCAATTGATAGAGTATACCATGCAGTTGGTAACTCATACTTGTCTCCTTTTTTTATGGGGTGCAAATCTAGCGTTATATTCATTGCCTGCAAGTCCAATCTAGTTTTGATGGTGTCTTTCGTCTTTCCTAATCGTACAAAAAATATTGTTACAAATGTTTTTCTCAATATGCATCACATCCAAGTTATGTCTCAACAAGAGAGTCTTCCAATATGGAAGGTTAAAAAAAAATACTTTTCTTACTCCAGTTATCCTTTCTATCATCATGTGATATCTTAATCCTTTTCTTTGGATCCTTTGTTAATTGTAGCCCATCAAGATCCTGTACTTGATTAAGTATATCAACACCGGAAATAATCTTTGGTGCCATCCTTCGTTCTTTTGTGGCATCAAATGACGCTTTGTCATTCCTCCACCTATGATTAGTGGGGAGAAAATGTCTATGGCCCATATAACATTGCTTCATTCCATTAGCTAACCTAATGGAGAAAGTGTCCTTGTTACAACATGGGCATGCCAACTTCCCTTTTACTCCATCCTGACAAATTTTCATAAGCTGAAAAATCATTAATAGTCCATAACAAAGCTGCATGTAATATAAAATTTTGTCTAGTTGATGCATCAAAGATCTCAACACCAAATTCCCACGACTCATTTAATTCCTCTATCAAAGGTTGAAGATAAACATCAATTGCATCACCTGGACCTTGTGGACCTGGTATGAGCATTGACATAATGAAATTTTCTTGTTTCATACACATCCAAGGCGGCAAATTATAGGGAGTAAGTACCACAGACCAAATGCTATATGGAGTTTTTGCATTTCCAAATGGTTGAAAACCATCACTAGCAAGTCCAAGTCGAACATTACGAGGCTCCATAGCAAATGTTGTATGAAGTTCATCAAATGATTTCCATGCTATAGAATCAAAAGGGTGCCTCATTGTTCCATCATCGATTCTTTTATCATGATGCCATCTCATTAAAGAAGAAGTCTTTGTAGACATAAATAATCTTTGAAGTCTACACTTTAAAGGGAAGTAACGTAAAATCTTCAATGGTATTTTCCTACATTTTGATATTTTGTTTCCCCATTATTTTTATTCATCTTCCATCTATCTGCACCACAAACTTTGCAAGTGTTAAGCAACTTATCATCTTTCCAATATAGCATGCAATCATTTACACATGCATCAATTTTATTATAGGAAAGACCAAGGTCTCGAATAATTTTTCTTGCCTCATAATATGAATTTGGCAAGCTTGAACCATCAGGCAATAACTCTTCTTTGAGAAGTTTCAGCAACATTGTAAATGACTCATTACTCCACCCACCAAAACTTTTAATATGAAGCAATTTAACCAAAGTTGAAATTTTGAACATTTTGAACCCTCGTATAATGGTTCTTCAAAATCTCTTAAGAGTCTATAAAATTTTTTTGCTTCAACATTTGGTTCCACGTTAGGTAAATCACTGCATTCGATATTTGTAGTATGCGTATTAAAATCAGGATAAAGATCTCTAATAATTTCTTGCAGTTCTTCCTTTGTATCTTCATCTTCTGATTCAATAATATCTTGATTTTCGATTTCATAATCTGTCTCGCCCAACACTTCTCCATGGTGGTATACATGTTTCTTCTGATCAAGACTAAAACATACATGTTACTTTTATCTGTAAATGAGGGGACTAAGGGATCTGAAGTATAGGCATCAAACCAAGTGACAAAGTTTTTCAAGACTAGTGATATCTTTATTTTTGTTCGAGCAACCAACACTCATACAAGTCTAACAAAAATAGTATTTTCCTCCTTAAGCATGCGAGATACCATAGCAACACAAATATGTCATAATCATTGTGAATAAATGAAAGAAAATAGTTTTATATGGTGAGAATATGACAAGATTAAAAAAACACATAGGCCTTATTAGTAAATTATCAACCCACTTTGATATATGATGCTAAGAAAGAAAAAAAAACAGAGAAGACATCTACTTTATTTCAAATTATCAATCCAGAATCAGTGAAGTGCATTGGAAGTAGCATTTATCATTTATATGATGCTAAGAAAATCTTTCAGACTTTAAACTTTAATTTAAAGTGCTAACAAGAAGAAGTTCAATAGTTCTAACATGATTTAAATTTGTGCAGAGTTATCTCTTCCATACCTTAGAATAGTAATATGCATTGGTAAAAAGATATGTAGTAGCTAAATCCATCTGAAAGGTGGCCTAAATTGCCAAAAAAAATTGCAAATATGTCATAAAAGAATATTATGCAAGGTAGTTGGAGAAAAAGAGAAAAGAACAACAAAAGGCAAGAAATTTGGAAGAGAAGAAAAATGGATTTTATTTGCCAGTTTTCTTTTGGATGATAGAATCTGAATTGTGCACAAAACACATCTGTGTGCCCACATAATAATGTCACCAGAATTTTGGTTATGTATTTATACTACTTTGACTTAAGGAAAATATCAAGGGGTGAATGATACAGTGAAGAGATGCGAGACATGTTTAGTACTTGTCCTTCTTGAGGATCTAGATTAGTTAAAGCACAAAAAGGAATGATCATAAAAATTAGAGCTTTTAAATGGTTTGGGAATCTTCTTTTTTTCTCTCCTGTTGTTTTCTCTCCATTCATCTCAAGGTGTCTTGTTGGAATTCCCTTCAGAAAATAGAAATGTCTGACAGAAAACAAAAAGGAAGACACCCATGCACTTTGAAATGTTGGATTGAAGGCAAGTTGGCACGTAGAATATTATATGGACTATGTGAACTCCATTAGAAACCATGTGGATTTAAGGCAAGTTGACACCTGGTGTGTATAAAAATGGAAAAAGAACAGAACATAGATTTCATTTCATTCCACAAAAGAGTTATTTAATGTTTTTATCTTGATGAGAAAATGGAGCCAGTGGAAACTAAGATTTTAGAATTAAATATGCTAAGACTTTAGGAATTTTTTATTGCAGATTCAAAATCCAGCAACAAAAAGAAAAGAACAAAGTAACAAAATAAAATCACACAAGCTAACAACTGCAACGATGAAAATCCAATTGAAGCAGGACAATTGATAAGAGAGGGCACCGATGAATGACTTGGACTCCAAGCAAAACTCCTTCGGCAATAAGAAGTTGGATTTTCCCAAATCTTTTAATAAGACAAAATGAAATGATTTAGAAAGCAAAAGATCTTAGAAATTGGAAGATGTACCTCATGGGGTAGCAAGCGTACAACAACATGAGAAAAAAATAAAACATGTACCTCATGCGGCAGCAATCCTTAAACTTTGCAATGTCCAAAAGCCATCACAGCCATCACGACCAAGAAGATGAAGCGGCCAGGCACAATTTTTTCGAGAGCCAAATCTTGCTTTTTGTTTAGGACTTCTCTTTGTCTATTTCATGAGACGACTGGCATTGAGGGATTTTTTTATTTAAGCCGCCAATACTATTAACTAAAGCCTCTGGTCCTTGTATGTGTTCTCTTCAACGTCCAGCTTAATCCGGTCATTGTATCAAACTTTTAACGACATGAAGGATAACATTTAATGATTGGTCGAAGTTCGGTCCTTAATTTAGACGACCAGAATAATTTTTGGCCATAAAAACATGTCTTTAACAATGAGATTTTAGATTTTCGTTTGGTCGTTAGTTATCGTCGTTAAAAATCATGTTTCTTGTAGTGTTAATCATTTTTTTAAAAGAATTTATTCTTCCCCCTTTTGTCATATAGACATGTAAAATATTGCATCATAAAGAGTTAGTACATAAACAAATAACTTTCCCTAAATTTATGACTATTTTATAATGGCAAAATGAATGTAATTTGATGAAATCCAAATTTATGAATCAAAATATAGCATAAAACGTTGATACAACAATGATATCTATGATATGTCAAAAATAAAGTTGAAAAGTTTTAACATGCTCTCCCTATCATTGTGACCGAATTTCTTTTGTTCTTTTCTTTTTTTTTAAAAAAAAAGAAATAGTAATTTTGAAATTTTGAGTAAAATAAAAAATAGGCATAATCACTTAAGAACCATGAAAAATATAAGAATATAACCAATGATACTTTTACCATTAACCTTTGTGCCTTCACATTTTCAATTCCACTTGTCCTTTGTATGTGAGGCACTCTTGCAAAAACGATTATGTAACCTTTGGTACCCAAATTTCTTTGGGTCCTATTTTGTTAGACATTGTTCCTTTTGGACCCCAAGTCATGCCATGTTGTGATGATTTTCTTATTTTGCATTGATATGCATAAATGACCATGAAATCCGCATATAGAATATTTGAGATGTGATTTTCTACCATATGAATGGTTGGATTTCTAATAAGAATTTTCATGTACAAAATGCTCCCTAAAATTATTTTTCATCATATGAGAAATAGTATTTACATTATTTTGTGTACTTTGCAAAAAAGTATGCTTTACATTTTCTAAGAAACATGATAGATTTACCATTTCACAAGCATGTGTAATTTTCAAAGAATCAATTTCATTTTTTAGTCTTTCAATATCAAGTAGTAATTTTTCATTTTCCTCTTTAATTGAAAAATATCTTTTTATGAGAGAGGAAAGTTTTTCATTCACATCTAAAGAAATATTTTCTTCGGAAAAGCTCAATGAGTCATTATTTGAAATGGAAGGGTTAGACATTACCTCATCGTTGTGTACCATTAGACACAAATATGCATCCTCGCTAGGAGAGCTTGATGTGTAACACCCTGAGACCCACGTGACTTTCACGTGCTCAAAGTTGTCCCAAAGGCGCTACGCAATTCTATGTAAATAAATTTTGCGAAAAATGAACTCTATAAAATGCGAAAATAGTAACAAGATCATCTAACAATATTTAATGTCAAGGAGCTGGAAACATCCATGACTCCATCATACTAAATATGCGGAAAATAAAAGCTAATCCAATAATCTATTAGGACTAAATCCTACACCATGTGCAACAACATCTCTGTCAGTGAGCATGACCACCTGCATCACCATCTTCTATCATCTCACCTGCATGAATCCAAATGCAGGGGAAAACCCATGAGTATAAAAATACTCAGTACGTAGGCTCTAACCATAACAATAAGTAGATCAATAGTGCAAAAAATCAATAATCAATAATGAACGATAATCAATAGAGCACATGATAAAACTATATAGGAAGAGCTCAATAATAAAACAATATATATCAATAAGGCCATGAATCAATAAAGAGATCAGGTAAGAGATCAAGGGATCAATTAATATCAATTATCAATTATGTCTGATCACTATGGTATCTATCCAATTTAACAATTTTCCATTGTCAATATTTGGGGTCATCGGCCAATTACCAATTTCTATTCTATTCAATAGGCGGAGGCAGAGCCAATCAACGCCAAAATCCAAATGACCAAGATTGAATTCAATTAAGTTCAATTCTATTCAATTTTAATTCAATTCAATTCTATTCAATTCCAATTCAATTCAATTCTATTCAATTCAATTCAGTTAGGGAGCGCTCAACCAATTATGGGAAACTTCATGTCTCTTTCATATAGGCCAGTGAGAGATCAGTGCCATGGCAAGCCGCCCTTCAATAATAGCGTTAACAATATATTCGTGATGGTGGGGGACTATAGCCATCACAGGACAACCATAGCTTCCCTAAAGGATGATGTCTCAAACCTCTAGGTACACTATTTGTCCCATATAATACTATAACAATAATGGCCCAGGGGGCTTAGAGACAATCGGAGGACATGGAGACCCAGCACTTTTTATCTTTTATCTTATTTAACCTAAAGATCTATCTTTAACAATTCACTTTAGGTTATATAAGGACCCAATCGGAGGAAAACTATTGGATCGACATCATAAGGGATCACGCAATCTGACAGGATAACAATGATATAAATCTCAAATCAAATCTAAAAGATATGATGAGGTCAAATCTATGTGTGATATGATCAGGGACGATCAGGAACAATAAACTATGATAGCCATACAATTATCTATAACAATTTATCCAAAATCACAATTTCTGTCCCCAGAACCCGGCCCGCGTCGAGTGAAACCCGGGCCGTGTTCGGAAATGACCGATATCACCTCGGCCAGGGCAAACCCGGGCCGGGTGTACAGTGAACTCGGGCCGGGTCGGCCGGTTCACGTTCAATCCAATTCACACCGCGACCCGATTCGAGCCGAAGCCAAAACCTAGGTCGGGGTCAATAGGAACTCAGGCCGGGATGGACAACCCGATCCTGTTCCGATTCCAACTCGGTCCGGATTTAACCAATTCCGGGCCGGGCACAGTAGAATTCGGGCCGGGTTCTGCCGCCGACGGAGAAGTGCGTTCCGATGCGACTTTTCGACCATCATAACTTTGTCCTACGATATTTAAACTATGCATACAATACATCAATTGAATCCTGGTACAAAGGAGAAGAGATTAGGGTCCCATGTCATGGAAAATCGACGACATAGGGATTCCCCCTACGTACCTAAAGTTGGCTGAAAAATCAACTGGAGTCCTTTCTCCGACAATCTGCACGAACGCTGAACTTTGTCCAGCGATTGCTCTTTGTCCTCGCTCTGAAACTTGCGGCCACCACATGGAACTTCTTCTCCTATGTGCCAGCTTCGAAACCAGCCGCCACACGTTCTCGGGAGTGCCTCAGTTCGCGTGCAAATGAGAGAAAAAGAGGACTGAATTCTGTTTGGCAGAAAAGGGGTTTCCAGCCACCTTTAATGCCTATTTATAGGTGCATACTTGAGTCATCAATTCTATTAGGCCTTGGACTCTTTTAGAATCAATCTTGGCCATCCATCCATAATTAATCACATCATAATTTCTTAGATTTAATTAAATCCGAGATTAATTAATAATAACCCACTTAAATCCAATCCCTCTCATATCCCTCTCTTATCTTTCTATCCATCTATCCCAATTTCCTTTAAATTTCAGAATTAAATAATTCTAGAATATTAGATAATGAGTTTCTAGATAATATAAATGAATAAAATATTCATTTATTTATTTAAAGAAAATCTGGGTTGTTACATCATAACCTCCTTAAAAATAAATTCTTCCTCGAATTTGCTTAAGGGAAATTACATCAACTATTTAAACAATTCTGGAAAATCCTTCCTCATTTCATCTTCCAATTCCCATGTAGCATCTTCATCTCTATGATATGTGCATGCCACTTTCACCATAGGTACCATCTTATTCTTCAAATGCTTAGTTTGGTACTCTAATATCTCTATAGGTTGTTTTGCGTATGTCAGGTCCACATTCAAGTTTGGTTCTTCCATATTCACTATATTAGCATCATCATGTTGATACTTGCGCAACATTGACACATGGAAGACATTATGCACGTGTCCATATGATGACGGTAGCGCCAACCTGCAGGCTGCATCTCCAATCAATGCAAGTATCTCGAATGGACCAACATACCTAGGGCTCAGCTTGCCCTTCTTGCTGAACCTCATTACTCCCTTCATCGGGGAGACTTTCAGCATCACACGATTTCCAATCTTGAAGATCTGTTCTCTTCGTTTCTTATCAGCGTAAGTCTTTTGACTGGTGAATGCTGCCTTCAATCTTTCTCTAATGAGTTGGACCTTTTCAGCATCCTCCATGGTTTGCTTCAACATTTCCTCTGACAAGAACTGTCGTCCTCCTACCTCACTCCAACAGATAGGGGAGCGGCATGATCTTCCATACATGGCAGCAAAGGGTGCCATGCCAATACTAGAGTGGTGGCTATTATTATACGCGAATTCAATCAGTGGGAGATGAGTGTCCTGATAACTAGCTGATCACAATAGGTTTTTTATCCTATTTTAGATTCATTTCACCCATATCGAGCCCTTACTTTGCCTAACTTTTGGCCAAATATGCTAGGAATGCATGGATTGTGATAACTAGCTGATCTTCCTCATTTTATACTTAATTCCATGTGTATAGAGGTTCTGAAATGCTAAAATCCATAAAAATAACAATTCTATGCCAAGTTACCATTTATTTGGGCAAGTTATCATTCCAATGTGCAAAGTTATCATTTTTCCATTTGAGCTGATTCCTAGTGATTATCTTGCCTTAAATCCCATGCCATCATGAATTAATCATATTTGGATGATCATATTTCAACTTGTGCAAAGTTATCATTCCATTTCACAAGTTATTGTTTTTGAGTGTCAAGTTATCGTTTTAGGGCAAAACTATCATTTCGATGTGCAAGGCTATTAATTCTGCATAAAAGCATTAGGCATTCATTATATTATTGTCCTAACTCCTTGCTGCCCTGATTTGATCACATTTGGATAACCACAACTAAAGTTATGACAAGTTATCATTTTTATGGAATCAAGTTATCATTTTTTGACATCAAAGTTATCATTCCTATGAAATCTTATCCACATTTGATTTCTGACCTCTATCACTTGCCATCCTAATCCCTTTGATGCCTTCAATGCTTTGAACCAGCTATATTGGGACAAGTTATCATTCCGGACTTCAAAGTTATCAATTTTAATTATGGTTTTCATTCCTGCACAACACCAAATCTCATTTGATGTTTGAGTTGATAATTATCATTGTCCTAGTCCTTATTTGTTAAAATCTCATTCAAGGACTTTGATGCTTGCTGTTTTTGTCTTTGTAGCAAGGAAATCAAGGTTGTAAAACATGGAAAAAGGAGGGGGGGATCACTCTAAAAGCTGTCCAAAAAGCTATTGCACCTGCTGGAATCTGCTGGACAGAACACATGGCATAATTAGGGAGGAATAGAAGTTTCTGATCTACATCAAAGGGTGCACATTCCAGATATAAAAGCCGGAGAAACTTGGAGAAGAGGGGGGAGCCTCCATTGGGAGGATTCTAGATCAGAAGCTGAAGAGGAGGCTGGAGAAGACCAAGCTGCAATCTGATTTTTATCACAGATTTCTATCCTTTAGATTTCAGGATGTTTACTAGTGATTCTTCTCCTTGTTTTGTATCAATCTTTGTAATTATGAGGAGCTAAATTCCATTTCTCTTAGGATAGGGTAGTAGTCTAATTTAGTTGTGGATGGATAATAGACAATTCTGAATTCCTGCACTGAATTAAGTTCTGATTTCTGATTTTTATTTTCTGAAATCTGTTTGCATGAATCTGTTCTTGACGTTGAAAGATCCTATTTGTATCTACAACTGAGAGGTTGTCCTTGTGATATATTCTTGTTCAGAAATGAATCAAGAACCAATGGCATTTTCTAGGTTCAAACCAAATTAAGAATTTGATTTTCTGATTGCTGATTTCTGATTTCCCATTTATGATTTCTGAATTTGTTGAATCTGTTTTCACCATTGTGGAGCCCTAATTGAATTAATAACTGAGAGGTTACTTATGGTTTCATTCTTGTTCAGAAATGAATCAAGAGTCAATGGTAATTCCAAGGTTCAATCCTTGAATTATTGCAAACTATCGATTGCTGATTTCTGGTTTTCAATCCTGATTTCTAAATCTGAAATCCTGAAATTGTGGAATCTGCCTTGTTATTGTTAAACCCCTTGTTTCATTTAATTAGTGAGAGGTGTACTTAAGGTTTTCTTGCTGTTCAGAGATGAACCAAGAAGCAATTGCATGTGCTGAGTTCCATATGTAATTGAGTGCTGATTTCTATCCAATTCATTAGTGAAAATGTGGATTTCATTCCCATTTGCAGCTGAGAGGCTGATTTAAAATCCTCTTATAGTTTAGAGATAAACCAAGAAGCATTAGCACTAATATTGTATTGATTTCATTCATGTTTAGTTAATTGAAGTAATTCTCTCATGTTTAAGGTGCAATTGGATATTATCATTTCCGATTTTCACTGTAATTGCCAAAAATCAGCAAGGAATTTTGATCTTGAGCCTAATGATAACTTGATATTCAGTGGGAATCCTCTTCTAATTCAATCTAACTAACATTTATATGAGAATATAATGATTAGTTTTGGACAAATTCAGCTGTGAGAGCAGTCATGTTAAGAGTGAATCAGATTTGACTAAAAATTGATAACTTGTCTCATTCCATCCATAATTAAGTTAGATGAATCCCAACTCTTAGGAGAACATTCCTCATTGATAGATAAAAGCTTTTAGCCCTTATTTTAGTATTTATAATTCAGTTTAGATAACTTTCCAAAAGTCCAAAAATAGTTATCCTTTTTGCCAAAATTAAAAATTTATTTTCCATTCTCTTTAATTTCCTGTTTTTGCCACTAGAAGTAGGATTAGTCTAGATTGTCTTAGGGAGTCTTTGGCTTCAAATCACTGTAAATACAATATTTAGGGTTTACTACAATTGTTGCGAATAGAACACTAAGGATCGATGAATAATCAAAACAACGAAAGAAAGAGAAGATGAACACATAGATTTAACGTGGTAAAACTCTCTTGATCAATGTGAACAAGAGAGAAACATTCACGGGTAAAGGAAGCCGCCGCCAGAAATTTCCACTATGAGACAAAAGAGAGTGTACATCATATAAAACCCTAACCCTCATATATAAAGGTCCATACCCTCCGCTTCCGCCACAGATTCTCATTTTTTCTCCTTTTTCATTTTTTTTCTTTCATAATTTTGGGTACAGGGTACATAATTCAAGGCACACCAACAAATCTCCACCTTGACTTTAATTTCACAAAACTCTAAAAAAAATGCTCAACATGCTCTCCTTTGCCGAATGGCCCACGAGGGCCTAGCTTGATCTTTGCGTAACGTCCGTCAAGTCTGAACAATAGTCGAACTTGGCAACAGGTAAGCTCTTTATCATCATATCTGCTGGATTGTCATGTGTGCTAATCTTCTGAACTTGAACATCTTGCTTTTTCACAATATCTCGAACAAAATGATATCTCACATCTATATGCTTTGTTCTTTCATGATGCATTTGATCTTTTGTAAGATGTATTGCACTCTAACTATCACAATATATGACAGTAGCTTCCTCTTTCATAGCGAGCTCTCCAACTAATCCTCTCAACCAGATAGCTTTTTTCACAGCTTTAGTGATGGCCATGTATTCAGCTTCAGTAGTGGATAATGCTATTGTATCCTGCAAAATAGCTTTCCGACATAACCAATTAGGGACCTTCTTCTATCAAGATCTCCTACAAAATCTGAATCAACATAGCCAACCAGTCCAGCTGAATTTCTACCAAATTCCAAGCATACATCAGAAGTACCTCTTAAATATCTCTGTATCCACTTAACAGCTTCCCAATGTTTCTTTCCTGGATTAGACATATATCTACTAACAACACTGACAGCATGAGATATATCTGGACGAGTGCAAACCATTGCATACATAATGCTACCAACTGCACTACAGTAAGGAACTTTTGACATATACCTTTTGTCTTCATCAGATTGAGGTGAACATGACGCTGAGAGTTTAAAGTGTGCTGCAATCGGTGTACTGACAGCCTTAGCATTCTGCATTCCAAAACGCTCCAAGACTTTTTCAATTTATTTCTGCTGAGACAGAGATAGTCTTCTTGAACTTCTATCTCTAGAGATTTCCATTCCCAAAATCTTCTTTGCTGCTCCAAGATCCTTCATCTCAAATTCAGAACTTAACTTATTTTTCAAAATATTAATTTCAGATATATCTTTCGTTGCAATTAACATATCATCAACATAGAGCAACAAATAGATGAATGAACCATCGGCAAGTTGATTCAAATAAACACAACTATCATATTTGCTTCTAGCAAAACCAATACTCAACATGAATGAATCAAACCTTTTATACCACTGCCGAGGGGATTATTTAAGTCCATACAAGGACTTCTTCAGATGGCAAACTTGATCTTCTCTACCTTCAACATGAAAACCCTCTGGCTGCTCCATATATATATCTTCTTCTAGATCGCCATGTAAGAATGCAGTCTTAACATCTAGTTGCTCAAGTTCAAGATTCTGCAAAGCAACAATAGCAAGCAAAGTACGAATAGAAGTATGTTTCACAACTGGAGAGAACACATCATTAAAATCAACACCCTCCACTTGACTATACCTTTTGCCACCAATCTTGCTTTGTACTTTGTCTCTTCGTTATTGATTCCTTCTTTCTTCTTGAACACCCATTTGCAGCCAACAATCTTCTTATTCACGGGTTGTTTTACAAGATCCTAAGTGTCATTCTTCTGTAGAGATTCCATCTCCTCCTGCATTGCTATTAACCACTTATTACAATCAGGACTTCGAATAGCTTCAAAATAGGAGGAAGGATCAGGTAACTCAATATCTTCAGCAACACTTAATGCATAAGCGACCAGTTCTTCAAATCCGAGCCTTTGAGGTGCTTTTATTTCTCTCCTCGGTCTATCACGACCTAACATGTATTGCTGCTGAACTTGAGGTGATGTATGAACTTCAGGAGCATCAGGAGTATCATTCTTTTCATCAGAAGAACTTGACAGTTCTAACTCCACCTTCTTCAAAGTTTTCTGCTTTTCTGTATAACCAATAATAGACAAATCTTTTCTCGAGTGAAACATCACAAATTCATCAAAAGTAACATCTCTACTGATAATAAATTTCTTGATTTTAGGACACCATAATCTATAACCTTTAACACCAAATTTATAACCAAGAAATATGCACTTCCTAGCTCTAGGTTCAAGCTTTCCATCATTAACATGTGCATATGCAGGACAACCGAAAACTCTTAAATGTGAGTAATTAGAAGAATTACCTGACCACACTTCTTCAGGAATTTTTAAATCTAAGGATCGGTGAGGAGACCGATTCACTAAGTGACATGCCAGGTTAACAGCCTCTGCCCAAAACTCCTTGCCAAGTTCTGCATTTGACAGCATACATCGTGCTCTTTCTAGTAGAGTTCTGTTCATTCTTTCTGCGACTCCATTCTGCTGTGGACTTCTCACAACTGTGTGATGCCTTGCAATACCTTCTTTGTCACAGAATTCATTGAACTTAGAATTACAGAATTCTAGTCCATTATCAGTCCTCAGTCTCTTCACAATTTTTCCAGATTGCTTCTCTAGCAAAGTCTTTCATGACTTGAATGTTTCGAATACATCATCTTTATGCTTTAGAAAATAGACCCAAACTTTTCTAGAGAAATCAACAATAAATGTCAGCAAATACCTATTTCCTCCTTTCGAAGGAACCTGAGAAGGACCCCATAAATCTGAATGGATGTAATCAAGGGTTCCCTTCGTCTTATGAATGGCTGAGCCGAAACTAACTCTCTTCTGCTTTCCGAAGATACAATGCTCACACAGCTCTAACTTTCCAACTTTTGCACTAGGAAGAAGACCTCTGTTACTGAGAACTTGCATGCCCTTCTCACTCATATGGCCCAAACGCATGTGCCATAACTTTGTGCAATCTTCCTCTGAGGTAGATGAGACTACTGCTGAACCTATCACCGTCGAACCTTGGAGAACATACAAACTACCGATTTTGAGGCCTTTCATCAACACAAGAGAACCACGGGAAATTTTCATTCCATTAGACTCAATAACAACTTTGCAACCATTTGAGTTTAAGACATCGAGAGAGATAAGATTCTTCTTCAGATCAGGAACATGTCTAACTTCTGATAATGTCCTAATAATCCCATCATGCATCTTAATCTGGATGGACCCAATACCAACAGTCTTACAGGCAGCATTGTTGCCCATAAGAACGACTCCACCTTCAACAGATTTGTACGTGGAGAACCAATCTCGATTGGGACACATATGGTATGAGCATCCAGAATCGAGAATCCATTCACTTGATGATCTGGATTTGTTTGATGCCGTTACCAACAGAACATCTTCATTATCACTTTCTGCTACACCGGCATCTGCAACTTCAGCCTTTTGATTTCCCTTCTCGTTGCCATCGTTAATCCTTTTATTCTTATTCTGTAATTTATAGCACTCTGCTTTGATATGACCCTTCTTCTTGCAATAATTGCAGACTTTATCTCTGTTCTTCGACTTGGATCTGGATCTATCTTGATTTTGATTTCTTGTCTGATGTCTGCCTCTTGCGATCAGACCTGAGGCTTGATCATCAGATTTGCTGCTTGATCCCAATTCATTATCCAACTTTTCTTTGCTCAGCAGTCTGCCCTTAACATCTTCAAACGTGAGTTTGTCCCTACCGTAGATCATCGTCTCCTTAAAGGTTTTATATGAAGATGGCAGAGAATAAAGAAGTAATAGGGCATGATCTTCATCATCAACCTTTGCATCTACGTTCTTCAAATCATTGATTAGGGCAATGAACTCACTGATATGTGATTTGATCGACGTACCTTCGGCCATACGAAAGGTGTACAACCGCTGCTTCAACACAAATCGATTCTCTAGGGTTTTCGTCAGATACAGAGTTTTCAACTTCGTCCAAAGACCGGCCGTCGTCTTCTCTGCGAGAACTTCCTGAAGAACATCGTTCATCAGGCACAACTGAATCGCAGACATGGCCTTCTCGTCAAGATCCTCCCAGGCGGACGCCTCCATGGCGTTAGGCTTTTGACCCGACAGCGCCTTCTTCAACCCATTCTGAACCAGGATGGCATGGATCCGAACCTGCCACAAACTGAAATTTGTGTTCCCGTCGAACTTCTCGATGTCGAACTTCGTTGTAGTCATCTTCGCGGAAAGAAACTCGGCTCTGATACCAATTTGTTACGAATAGAGCACCGAGGATCGATGAATAATCAAAACAACGAAAGAAAAAGAAGATGAACACAGAGATTTAACGTGGTAAAACTCTCTTGATCAATGTGAACAAGAGAGAAACATCCACGGGCAAAGGAGGCCGCCGCCAGAAATTTCCACTATGAGCCAAAAGAGAGTGTACATCATATAAAACCCTAACCCTCGTATATAAAGGTCCATACCCTAACGGCCCAAGCCCTCCGCTTCCGCCATAGATTCTCATTTTTTCTCCTTTTTCATTTTTTTTTCTTTCATAATTTTGGGTACAGGGTACATAATTCAAGGCACACCAACAACAATTGACCTGTGCACTGCAGTAGAGAGTGAGTTAAGGAGTTAAATCAAAAATTTAAAAATATGAATTTTGACCCCAAAATCAGCAAGTTAAAACTACACTCCTCAATTTCACTATCAAGTTTTTGGCGCCGTTGCCGAGGATTTGAGGTCAATTAGATTAATTTAGATAGTTTAGATTAGTTTTAGACTAGTTTTCAGTCCATTTATTAGGCCAATTTTCAGTTTTTGCAAGTGATCATTCTCTATTTTCAATTTTATCTAGTTTTCTTTCTTTTCTGAATTTGATACTTCTGAATTCATTTATGTAGGATTTGGAGCTTCAAGGAGACCTCTACCTATCTGATCCTGAACTAAAAGAAAATTCAATAGGAGAAGGAGATTGCAAAGAGAAGAGGCTAGGAGAGGAACTTTTGAGGAGGAGGCTACCAATCAAAACATGGCTGCTCCTAGGACACTTAGGGACTGTTATTCACCCAGCAATTGTAGAAAATTATGAATTTGACTTCTAAGAGAGAAAGAATTGGTTCTATGACTATTATCAACCAAGTGAAGCACCCTTGAGCCAGGAGGAATTGGATTCTATAGTTGAAGATGTTGTGTCCAAAACTCTTCAAAAATATGGTTTTGATGTTGGAGAGCCATCACAAGTTCATTGCAATCAAGGATCACCACAATCTAGAAGCCCCACCTATGCAGAATTCAAATTGGCAACCCAAAATCTTGCCAAGGACTCAACCACCTCCATATCAGCTTCCACAAGTTCAAATGCAGAGACCTCCTTATGAGCCACAAGTCCAAGCCACTCAATTGTCAAAAATGGAGGAGTTGCTGCAACAAATTCTGAAGAAGCAAGAAAAGCAGGAGGCAATGCAGAAATTGACTATTGAATATGAAACCTTTAGTGCCCATCAAAAAGTTCTTGAAAACCAATTTGCCCAACAAGCCAACACCTCAACTAGGCCACCAATGTTTTTTCCAGGACAACCAGAAGTCAATCCTAAGGAACAAATCCAAGCTGTCTAGCTCAGGAGTGGAAAAATTATTGAAGAACCCATGAAGCATGTTGAGGACAGTTCAGCTAAAGAAAATGCAAGTTCAAAGCCTGTAGAAGAGCCAATTGAAGAAGTTGTGGTGGGAAACCAGGACAAGAACCCTCAGAATGAAGTCAAGGGTAGGATTTTTGATAAGGTGCCATTCCCACAAAGATTGGTCTCTAGATTGGAGCTGAAACCTCTTCATAGTCCAGGGAATTCATATATCATACATGAGGATTCTAGAGATGAGAAATTAGGAGATTTCTGATACAATGGAGGAGGGAATCAAACTGAAAAACAAAGGTCAATCATTGACAAACTAAGAGATCCATACTTGATTAGTGAAGCTGTCCATAGATTGAGATCTCTACTTGATCACATCATAATATTTAAACCTCCTTGATATCAAGAGTTGCAACAATGTTTAGCCTAAGACATTAAAGTAGAGCACTTCTTGGGAGGTAACCCAAGCCATTTTATATCTAATTTTCTTTGTTTTACAAGAATAAGTCAAGGAGGAATCAGATCAATCCACAAAACTTTCATTTAGGGAGTACCCCTACCCTCATTTTTTATTTTCTCACTGAAATCCCAATGATAACTGATATTATCTTTTCCTTCATGCTACAATTATCATATTGACATCTGAATTATCATTCATATCAGTTATCCAAATTCATTGTGAATTTTAGTGAATTTCAATGCATTTCATTGAATTGTGCACCCAAAAAATCTGATATTGTAGATTTCACTGATATCCTTTATTTCTCTGCATTAGTTGCAATTCATGAAGAATGGACCACCCAAAGACTCTAATTGAAATACAAGAACCATTGGAAGGGATCAATGCACAATTCCATGAACTTCATACCCTCCCAACCCTCTCCCTTGCGTATCTCTTTCATCACTGTGGACAGTGCTGAGAATAAGCTTGGGGAGGAAACCTGGTGCTTTTCTCAACTTTACACCATGTTTTCAATATATTTTAATGCTCATATCATCAATTGCCACCAGGTTATCATTGTTTGAACATGTTATCATTGATTTTACTAGGTTATCACTGGTTATCATTTTTTAGGCTCAATTCAATTCTTGCACCCATTCTAACTCTAAAATGGGTGAAATACTTCATTATGACAGCTAGTACACTCCAATAGCAAGTGACCAATTTGGCCATTAGCCTTCTTGCTTTAATTGAATTATGAATTCAGATGCATTTGAATGAACTTTCAGCTGAAATTTTTCTTTTTTGTGGGTAACAGTAGCTGACATTCATGGATTAAATTGATAGTAAAAGATGTCTAGAAGGGAATAGAAAAAGAAAAAGAAAAAGTGAAAAGTTGCATTTGAACTATTGCAATTGGACATACTCGAGTTTGAACTATTGCTCACTTCATGAACAGAATAGAAAAAGAAAAAAAAATGGAGAAAAGAAAAAGTGAAAAGTTGCATTTTGCATTGCACGCATGCATAAATAAAGAGAGTGAAATTCCAAAAAGAAACCTCTCCTGAATAAAACCATAATTTTTATCCTGTGACCAGCATGAATAAAAATTAGGTCTTGACCTGTTTACTTGCATTTTCATGAATAAAAGTCAGGTGTTAAACCTGTTTAAGCAGTGGAAAATCTGTTCATGAAGAGATTTGTAGTTCAACCCCTTTGTAAAGTTGATCACTAGCTGATCACTATATGTTTCTAGCCCATTTTAAATGCTTTTCACACATATCGAGTCCCACTTTTGCATATTTTTGGGCCAATTATACTTGGAATGCATACATTGTGATAACTAGTTGATATTCCTCATTTCATACTTAATTCCATGTGCATAGAGGTTCTGAAATGCCAAAATCCATTAATATTTAAGTTCTATGCCAAGTTATCATTTTGAGGACAAGTTATCATTCTTATATGTCAAGTTATCATTATTTTGAGTGAACTAATTTTTAATGATTTTCTTACCCTAAATCCATCATTATCATGTATAAATCATATTTGGATAGTCACATCTCAACTTGTGCAAAGTTTTAAGTCCATTTGAACAAGTTATCATTTTTCATTTGCCAAGTTATCGTTAAAGGGCAATTCTGTCATTTCGATATGCAAAACCTTTAATTCTGCACAGGGACCTTCAGTAATCATCTTGTTATTGTGTTTAACTCATTGCTGGTCAAATTTCATCACATTTGGATAATCACAACTCAAGTTATCACAAGTTATCATTTTTAAGTCATATAAGTTATCGTTTTTGGGGACCAAAGTTATCACTTCTTAGAAATCTCATTCATATTTGATTTCTGAATGCACTCACTTGTTACTCCAGTCCATTTGATGCTTCTAATGCTTTGAATCACTTGCATTTGGATAATTCCCATGATTTGTGACAAGTTATCATTCCGGGCCCCTAAAATCATTAATATTGATATAAGTTATCACTCCTGCACAACTTCTAATCTCATTTGATATCTGAGCTAGCAACTATCATCATCTTATTCTTTATTTGTCAAAAAAACATTCAAGAGCTTTGATGCTTGCTGTTTGGCGATTTGTAGCAGGGAGAAAGGTGGCCAAAAAGTGGAAAAAGGTAGGGGGGACCACTGATTTCCTGCACTAAAAGCTGTCTGCAGCAGTGGGAATCTTCAGGCTAAGGACATGTGGCTGCAATCAAAGGATTAGAACATTCTGATGCTGATCAAAGGGTGGAGAGGAGTCATACAAAAGGAGGAATTTCTGGAGCCTCCATGGGGAGGGCTGGCCATTGCAGGAAGGGAGAAGGCAGCTAGGTTTTGGAGCTGGACTGCTGGAAGGCTGCTGAAATCCTGTGGAGAAGCTCCAAACCAGGATGTTTCATACATGTTCTTCATTCCTTTTTGTATCTAAGTTTGTGATTATGAGGAGCTAATCTCCAAGTCTCCTAGGATAGGGTAGTAGTCTAGGTTAATTTGGATGGATATGGACAGAAATTAATCTCAAACTGTTATCAATTCTGATTTATAGATTTTTGCATTGAAATGAATTTGTTCTTAACATTGTAGGTCCTACTTGTATCTACAACTGAGAACTTGTCATTTGATCTAACCTTTGTTCAGATATGAATTAAGAATCAGTGATAAGTTTCTGGATTCCATTTCTGAAATCTGATTTCTGCATTCTGATTTCTGCACTGAACTCAATCCTGAATTTCTGATTTCTGCAATGTCATGGGTCTGTTCTTGCCATTGTTAGGTCCAATTTATAATATATAACTGAGAAGTTATCATTTGATCTAGCCCTTATTCAGAAATGAATTAGGAATCAATGCCAAGTTTCTGAATTCCATTTCTGAAATCTGATTTCTGATTTCCTGATTTTCTGAACTTCCTGAATCTGATTTATTTGATTTCTTTGAATCTGTTTGTCAATTGGGATTTGATTAATTGAGTAACTGAGAGGTTGATATTGGTCCAAGTCTTGTTCAGAAATGAATCAAGATACTTTGGCATTTTATAATTCAAACTTGTCCTCCAATTCTGATTTCTGAAATTATATTCCTGAAATATGTTTTCTGAAATTTATTGGAATCTGATTTGCTAATTGAATCTCCAATTTCATTCAATCACTGAAAGGTGAATCCTAAGGATTTCTTATTGTCCAGAGAAGGGTCAATAAGCACTTAGCAAATCCAGAATTCCAATGAGAAGCTTTGCTGATTTTCTTGCTATTTTCCCAATCTGATTTTTGAAATTATTTTGCTGAATTCTGATTTCTTGGGAATCTGATTGCCATTGTTAAGCCCTACTTAATCCACCATTGAGAGATGGTTTTTAGGCCATCATTGAGATTCAGAGATGAGCCAAGGAGCAATGACAATTTATGATTTCCCAAACTTGTATTAGGTGCTGATTTCTATCCAATTCATTAATGGAAATGTGGATTTCATTTGAATTTGCAGCTGAGAAGCTGATTTTAAATCCTCTTGTAGTTTAGAGATAAACCAAGGAGCATTTGCATTAATATTGGATTGATTTCATCCCTGTTTAGTTAATTGAAGCATTCCTTTCATTTTCAAGGTGCAATCTAGAAGTTATCATTTCAGATTTTATTGAAATTGCCCAAAAATCAGCAAGTGCATTGAGTTGAGCCTAATGAAAACTTGGTTTTCAGTGGAGTTTCTCTTCTAATTCAACCTAACTAACAATTATATGATAATATATTGATTAGTTCAGGGCCAATTGAGCTGTGAGAGCAGCTATATCCAAGGTTGAATCAGATTTGAGCTTTTAATGATAACTTGATCCAATCCATCCATAATTAATTTAGATGAACTCCAACTCCTAGGAGAACCTTTCTCATTGATAGTTAAACCTTTTTAGTCTTTAATCTATCATTTAAAATTCAGTTTTGACAGATTTCCAAATCCCCAAAAATAGTTATCATTCTGCACAATTAAAAATCTATTTTTTTCCAATTCCTTTAGTTTCCTGTTTTTAGCCACCTTAATTAGGATTAGTCTAAATTATTTTTAGGTAGTCTAGGACTTCAAATCATTGTGAATACGATATTTAGGATTACTACAATTGACCTGTGCACTGCAGTAGAGAGTGAGTTAGGGAGTTGAAACAAAAATTGGAAAAATTGACTTTTGACTTAAAAATCAACAAGTTATCACTCAACACCCAAATATCACTATCAAGTTTTTGGTGCCGTTGCCGGGGATTTGAAGTCAATTAGGCTAAGTTAGATAGTTTAGATTAGTTTTAGATTAGTTTTTAGTCCATTTGTTAGGCCAATTTCAGTTTTTGCAAGTTATCATTCCCAATTTTCAATTTTTGTACAGATTTTTTTTTGAATTTGATACTTTTGAATTGAATTTATGCAGATTTGGAACTTCAAGGAGACCTCTACCTATCTGATCCTCAACTGAAAGAAGATTCAATAGGAGAAGGAGATTGCAAAGAGAAGAGGCTAGGAGAAGAACTTTTGAGAAGGAGGTTACCAATCAAAACAAGGCTGCTCCTAGGACATTTAGGGATCGTTATTCACCCAGAAATTGCAAAAAGTTATGAATTTGACTTCTGAGAGAGAAAGAAGAAAAGATGGATATGAGTTGGCAAACTTGGTCCTATGACTATTATCAATCAAGTGAAACACCCTTGAGCTAGGAGGAATTGGATTCTATACTTGAAGATGTCGTGTCCAAAACTCTTCAAAAATATGGTTTTGATGTTGGAGAACCATCACAAGTTCATTGCAATCAAGGATCACCACCATTTCAATAGCCCTCTAATGCTTACATGTATGCCTCATATGGTCATGAAAGTTCAAATTATTGGAATCAAGAGGAAGGCTTCTCAACTAGTAGTCATTATGTTTCAAATTATTAGAATCATGAGCAAGACTTCTCAAGCAACAATCCTTATGTTTATGACTCACAAAATCATTTGTATTACCATCACAATCAAGGTCAAGAGTCAAATTTTCAGATTGCAACCATGGATATTTCAGAGGATCAGCAATCACTCAATCAAATGAAGATTATGTTGGAAGACTTCATGAGGCGGCAAGACGAGCAACTTGCAAACTTGGAAAAAATATGTATGAAAGTGGATGTTCTTGGAGCTGGATATCAAGCCTTGGAGGCCAAGCTTAGTTTGCAGTCCAGTCAAGAAGCTCTACAAATCCAATCTGCCCTTTTGAAGGAAGAAATTCAGGAAATGAAGATGGGAATTGAGAAAGAGATGAATGAAGAAAAAGAAGTAGTCATGGAGGCTAAAATTGAAAAGTAGTCTATCACACTTATAGAACAAGCCAAGAAACAAGATGAAGTTATTGAAAAAGCTACTCCAATGATACTAGCAATGAATCACATTGAAGATCCACTCATAAGGTTCCGATCCAATGAAGAATTAATTCTAGAAGACTCTGATTTTGATTCTTTGGAGAAACTATCAGATACACTCCATTGTGATGAGGGCTGCAACTCAACTCATTTATTGTCTATCCCTAAAGATGAGTTACTTCCTACACCCAACTATCCAAAAGTTCCATTTGAAGCAATTTGCTCCACAAACCATCATGGATCAGTTGAAGAATGTCAACATCTTAGGGTCAAAGATGAAGAAACATAAAAAAAGAAGAAGTGGTTTGAACTTGAAGCAAGCACTAATCTATTTGAAGTCATTCAAAGTTCCAAAGTCTCGCCTATGTCACTATCCATTGGGCAACTGGTTATGATAGCAAAGCCACATGATGAAATTGAAATGGCCAAGGAGGATACAAAAGCAGAAGAAATTTCTTTCCAAATGGAGGCTGTGGTAAAATTCAAATTTGTAGAAGGAATTGAACATTCAATGAAGGAAGATCATTGCTTACCTACTGAAAGATGGAACCAAGAGCTCAAAGATCTTCCAACAATGCTGCATTTAAAGAGGCCATTGAAGAAATGGTTGCTTAAACAAGATGGTGATCCAAGAGATTCAGATGTCATAGATGAGAAGTTGGTAGATTTCTGGTACAATGGAGGTGGGAATCAAACTGAAAAACAAAGGTCAATCATTGGCAAACCAAGAGATCCATACTTGATTAGTGAAGCTGTCCACAGATTGAGATCTCTACTTGATCACATTATACTATTTAAACCTCTTGACATGAAGAAGTTGTAACAATGTCTAGCCAAAGACATTAAAGAAAGGCACTTCTTGGGAGGTAACCCAAGTCATTTTACACTTAACTTTTCTATTTTGCAGGAATAAGTGATGAGGAACTAGGTAAATCCACAATTCTCAAATTCAGGGAGTGCCCTTACCCCTTAGTTTTGATTTTTCCACTGAGATCTCAATGATAACTGATAGTATCTTTCTCATTATGCTACATTGATCATACCATTATCTGAATTACCATTCATATCAGTTGTCCAAATTTGTTATAGATTAATTTCAGTGAATTTCAGAAATTTCCAATGCAATGTTGAATTCTGCACTAAAAAATCTGATTAGTTGCAAATTTGCCATTCCACTGATATCTTTGATTTCTCTACAGGATCAGCTGCAACTAATGAAGATTGGATCACCCAAAGCTTCTGGATGAAGTGCTAAGAGGATTCAAGTGCCCAATTCCATGCATTTCACACCCACCCACCCCTCTCTCTTGCCTTTTATTTTCAACACTAGGGACAGTGTTGAGAATAAGCTTGGGGGAGGAAACCTAGTGCTTTTCTAACCTTTACACCATGTTTTCAATTGATTTTAATATTCATATCATAATTCATACCAGGTTATCAGCAGGTTGTGCAAGTTATCATACGTTATCACTAGTTATCACTCGGTTATCATTTTGGTTATCATTTTTGGACTTAACTCAATTCTGAATTTATTTTAACTCTAAAATGGGTAAAATACTTCATTTTGACAGTGGGTACACTCCAATACCAAGTGGCCAACTTGGCCATTAGCCTTCTTGCTTTAATTGACATTATGAATTCAGATGCATTTGAATGAACTTTCAGTTGAAATTTTTCTTTTTTTTGTGGATTAACACTAGCTACATTCATGGATTAATTAGAAAGTAGAAGATGTCTAGAAAGGAGTCAAGGATCTTGCTGCCATGTTAAATAGGAAATCTTGACTATTTGCATTTGAGGATCTAATCTATACTTTAGTTTGAACCATTGCTCACTTCATGAACAGAATGAAAAAGAAAGAAAAAGGAAAATGAAAAGTTGCATCTTGCATTGCATGCATACATGAATAAAGAGAGTGAAAATTCCAAAAATGAACCTCTCCTGAATAAAGCCAGGATTTTTATCCTGTGATCAGCATGAATAAAAATCAGGTTCAAACCAATTTATTGCATCCTCATGAATAAAAGTCATGTTTTCAAACATGTTTAAGCAATGAAAAAATATGTTCATGAAGAGATTGATGTTTCAAATTTTTTAGTAAAGTTGACAATCCTTATAATCCAAATCAGTTAATGTTAGTACTTCTATCATGGCTTAAACTTGCTTTAACCTTTGTGACTCCTTAGCTAGAATTTGGGATTGGAAAGAATGGGATGGAATGTTAGCCAAGTGGGAAACTCATTTAGGTCTTATTCAGCTGATCTTTTTATTCATTTGTGGATGGCAAATTGAAATTCATCCTTATTTTTTGAATGTTTTGCTTGAGGACAAGCAAAAGGCTAAGCTTGGGGGAGTTTGATCACTAGCTGATCACTATATGTTTCTAGCCCATTTTAGATGCTTTTCACACATATCGAGTCCCACTTTTGCCTATTTTTGGGCCAATTATACTTGGAATGCATACATTGTGATAACTAGTTGATATTCCTTATTTCATACTTAATTCCATGTGCATAAAGGTTCTGAAATGCCAAAATCCATTAATATTTAAGTTCTATGCCAAGTTATCATTTTGAGGACAAGTTATCATTCCTATATGTCAAGTTATCATCATTTTTAGTGAACTGATTTTTAATGGTTTTCTTGTCCTAAATCCATAATTATCATGTATAAATCATATTTGGATAGTCACATCTCAACTTGTGCAAAGTTTTAAGTCCATTTGAACAAGTTATCATTTTTCATTTGCCAAGTTATCGTTAAAGGGCAATTCTATCATTTCGATATGCAAAACCATTAATTCTGCACAGGGACCTTCAACAATCATCTTTTTATTGTTTTAACTCATTGCTGGTCAAATTTAATCACATTTGGATAACCACAACTCAAGTTATCACAAGTTATCGTTTTTAAGTCATATAAGTTATCGTTTTTTGGCACAAAAGTTATCACTTCTTAGAAATCTCATTCATATTTGATTTCTGAATGCACTCACTTGTTACTCCAGTCCATTTGATGCTTCTAATGCTTTGAATCACTTGCATTTGGATAATTCCCATGATTTGTGACAAGTTATCATTCCGGGCCCCTAAAATCATTAATATTGATATAAGTTATCACTCCTGCACAACTTCTAATCTCATTTGATATCTGAGCTAGCAACTATCATCATCTTATTCTTTATTTGTCAAAACAACATTCAAGGGCTTTGATGCTTGCTGTTTGGGGATTTGTAGCAGGGAGAAAGGTGGCCAAAAAGTGCAAAAAGGTAGGGGGGACCACTGATTTCCTGCACTAAAAGCTATCTGCAATAGTGGGAATCTTCAGGCTAAGGACATGTGGCTGCAATCAAAGGATTAGAACATTCTGATGCTGATCAAAGGGTGGAGAGGAGTCATACAAAAGGAGGAATTTCTGGAGCCTCCATGGGGAGGGCTGGCCATTGCAGGAAGGGAGAAGGCAGCTAGGTTTTGGAGCTGGACTGATGGAAGGCTGCTGAAATCCTATGGAGAAGCTCCAAACCAGGATGTTTCATACCTGTTCTTCATTCCATTTTGTATCTAAGTTTGTGATTATGAGGAGCTAATCTCCAAGTCTCCTAGGATAGGGTAGTAGTCTAGGTTAATTTGGATGGATATGGACAGAAATTAATCCCAAACTGTTATCAATTCTGATTTTTAGATTTTTGCATTGAAATTAATCTGTTCTTAACATTGTAGGTCCTACTTGTATCTACAACTGAGAACTTATCATTTGATCTAACCTTTGTTCAGATATGAATTAAGAATCAGTGATAAGTTTCTGGATTCCATTTCTGAAATCTGATTTCTGCATTCTGATTTCCTGCACTGAACTCAATCCTGAATTTCTGATTTCTGCAATGTCATGGGTCTATTCTTGCCATTGTTAGGTCCAATTTATAATATATAACTGAGAAGTTATCATTTGATCTAGCCCTTATTCAGAAATGAATTAGGAATCAATGCCAAGTTTATGGATTCCATTTCTAAAATTTGATTTCTGATTTCCTGATTTTCTGAACTTCCTGAATCTGATTTATTTGATTTCTTTGAATCTGTTTGTCAATTGGGATTTGATTAATTAAGTAACTGAGAGGTTGATATTGGTCCAAGTCTTGTTCAGAAATGAATCAAGATACTTTGGCATTTTATGATTCAAACCTGTCCTCCAATTCTGATTTCTGAAATTATATTCCTAAATTATGTTTCTGAAATTTATTGGAATCTGATTTGCTAATTGAATCTCCAATTTCATTCAATCACTGAAAGGTGAACCCTAAGGATTTCTTGTTGTCCAGAGAAGGATCAATAAGCACTTAGCAAATCCAGAATTCTAATGAGAAGCTTTGCTGATTTTCTTGCTATTTTACCAATCTGATTTTTGAAATTATTTTGCTGAATTCTGATTTCTTGGGAATCTGATTGCCATTGTTAAGCCCTACTTAATCCACCATTGAGAGATAGTTTTTAGGCCATCCTTGAGATTCAGAGATGAGCCAAGGAGCAATGACAATTTATGATTTCCCAAACTTGTATTAGGTGCTGATTTCTATCAAATTCATTAATGGAAATGTGGATTTCATTTGAATTTGCAGCTGAGAAGCTGATTTTAAATCCTCTTATAGTTTAGAGATAAACCAAGGAGCATTTGCATTAATATTGATTGATTTCATCCCTGTTTAGTTAATTGAAGCACTCCTTTCATTTTCAAGGTGCAATCTAGAAGTTATCATTTCAGATTTTATTGAAATTGCACAAAAATCAGCAAGTGCATTGAGTTGAGCCTAATGAAAACTTGGTTTTCAGTGGAGATTCTCTTGTAATTCAACCTAACTAACAATTATATGATAATATATTGATTAGTTCAAGGCCAATTGAGCTGTGAGAGCAGCTATATCCAAGGTTGAATCAGATTTGAGCTTTTAATGATAACTTGATCCAATCCATCCATAATTAATTTAGATGAATCCCAACTCCTAGGAGAACCTTTCTCATTGATAGTTAAACTTTTTTAGTCTTTAATCTAGCATTTAAAATTCAGTTTTGACAGATTTCCAAATCCCCAAAAATAGTTATCATTCTGCACAATTAAAAATCTATTTTTTTTCCAATTCCTTTAGTTTCCTATTTTTAGCCACCTTAATTAGGATTAGTCTAAATTATTTTTAGGTAGTCTAGGACTTCAAATCACTGTGAATACGACATTTAGGATTACTACAATTGACCTGTGCACTGCAGTAGAGAGTGAGTTAGGGAGTTGAAACAAAAATTGGAAAAATTGACTTTTGACTTAAAAATCAGCAAGTTATCACTCAACACTCAGATATCACTATCAAAAGTTGACAATTCCTGAAATTCAAACTTGTTATTGCTAGTACTTCTCCCATGGCTTAAATTTGCTTTAGCCTCTGTGATTCCCTATCTAGAAATTGAGTTTTTGGAAAGAATGAAGTGTTGGCAAAGTGGAAACTCATTGGATTTCAATCAGCTGATTTTTAATTCATTTGTGGGTTGCAAATTCAAGATTGCCCTTAATTTCTAAATGTTTTGCTTGAGGACAAGCAAAAGGCTAAGCTTGGGGGAGTTTGATAACTAGCTGATCACAATAGGTTTTTATCTTATTTTAGATTCATTTCACCCATATCGAGCCCTTACTTTTCCTAACTTTTGGCCAAATATGCTAGGAATGCATGGATTGTGATAACTAGCTGATCTTCCTCATTTTATACTTAGTTCCATGTGTATAGAGGTTCTGAAACGCTAAAATCCATAAAAATAACAATTCTATGCCAAGTTATCATTTTTTGGGCAAGTTATCATTCCAATGTGCAAAGTTATCATTTTTCCATTTGAGCTGATTCCTAGTGTTTATCTTGCCATAAATCCCATGCCATCATGAATTAATCATATTTGGATGATCATATTTCAACTTGTGCAAAGTTATCATTCCATTTCACAAGTTATTGTTTTTGAGTGTCAAGTTATCATTTTAGGGCAAAACTATCATTTCGATGTGCAACACCTGCATAAAAGCATTAGGCAATCGTTATATTATTGTCCTAACTCCTTGCTGCCCTGATTTGATCGCATTTGGATAACCACAACTAAAGTTATGACAAGTTATTATTTTTATGGAATCAAGTTATCGGTTTTGGCACCAAAGTTATCATTCCTATAAAATTTTATCCACATTTGATTTCTGACCTCTATCACTTGCCATCCTAATCTATTTGATGCCTTCAATGCTTTAAACCAGCCATATTGGGACAATTTTCATGAAATATACAAAGTTATCATTCCGGGCTTCAAAGTTATCAATTTTAATTATGGTTTTCATTCCTGCACAACACCAAATCCCATTTGATGTTTGAGTTGATAATTATCATTGTCCTAATCCTTATTTGTTAAAATCTCATTCAAGGACTTTGATGCTTGCTGTTTTGGTCTTTGTAGCAAGGAAATCAAGGCTATAAAACCTGGAAAAAGGAGGGGGGACCACTCCAAAAGCTGTCCAAAAAGCTATTGCACCTGCTGGAATCTGCTGGACAGAACACATGGCATAATCAGGGAGGAATAGAAGTTTTTGATCTATGTCAAAGGGTGCACATTCCAGATATAAAAGCTGGGGAAACTTGGAGAAGAGGGGGGAGCCTCCATTGGGAGGATTCTGGATCAGGAGCTGAAGAGGAGGCTAGAGAAGACCAACCTGCAATCTGATTTCTGTCACAGATTTCTATCCTTTAGATTTCAGGATGTTTACTAGTGATTCTTCTCCTTGTTTTGTATCAATCTTTGTAATTATGAGGAGCTAAATTCCATTTCTCCTAGGATAGGGTAGTAGTCTAATTTAGTTGTGGATGGATAATAGACAATTCTGAATTCCTGCACTGAATTAAGTTCTGATTTCTAATTTTTATTTTCTGAAATCTGTTTGCATGAATATGTTCTTGACGTTGAAAGATCCTATTTGTATCTACAACTGAGAGGTTGTCCTTGTGATATATTCTTGTTCAGAAATGAATCAAGAACCAATGACATTTTCTAGGTTCAAACCAAATTAAGAATTTGATTTTCTGATTGCTGATTAAAGATTTCCAATTTATGATTTCTGAATTTGTTGAATCTATTTTCACCATTGTGGAGCCCTAATTGAATTAATAACTAAGAGGTTACTTATGGTTTCATTCTTCTTCAGAAATGAATCAAGAGTCAATGGTAATTCCAAGGTTCAATCCTTGAATTATTGCAAACTATGCATTGCTGATTTCTAGTTTTCAATCCTGATTTCTAAATCTGAAATCCTAAAATTGTGGAATCTGCGTTTTTATTGTTAAACCCCTGGTTTCATTTAATCAGTGAGAGGTGTACTTAAGGTTTTCTTGCTGTTCAGAGATGAACCAAGAAGCAATTGCATGTGTTGAGTTCCATATATAATTGAGTGCTGATTTCTATCCAATTCATTAGTGAAAATGTGGATTTCATTTCCATTTGTAGCTGAGAGGCTAATTTAAAATCCTCTTATATTTTAGAGATGAACCAAGAAGCATTAGCACTAATATTGGATTGATTTCATTCCTATTTAGTTAATTGAAGTAATTCCCTCATGTTTAAGGTGCAATTGGATGTTATCATTTCTGATTTTCACTGCAATTGCCAAAAATTAGCAAGGAATTTTGATCTTGAGCCTAATGATAAATTGATATTCAGTGGGGATCCTCTTCTAATTCAATCTAGCTAACATTTATATGAGAATATAATGATTAGTTTTGGATAAATTCAGCTGTGAGAGCAGCCATGTTAAGATTGAATCTGATTTGATTAAAAATTGATAACGTGTCCCATTCCATCCATAATTAAGTTAGATGAACCCCAACTCCTAGGAGAACCTTCCTCATTGATAGATAAACCCTTTTAGCCCTTAGTTTAGCATTTATAATTCAGTTTAGATAACTTTCCAAAAGTCCAAAAATAGTTATCCTTTTTGTCAAAATTAAAAATTTGTTTTCCATTCTCTTTAATTTCCTGTTTTTGCCATTAGAAGTAGGATTAGTCTAGATTATCTTAGGGAGTCTTTTGCTTCAAATCACTGTGGATAAGACATTTAGGATTTACTACAATTGACCTGTGCACTGCAGTAGAGAGTGAGTTAAGGAGTTAAACCAAAAATTGAAAAATCTAAATTTTGACCCCAAAATCAGCAAGTTATCACTACACTCCTCAATTTCACTATCATGTCCCAACTGCCACTCCAGTCCAAAGCACATGCTCGGAGCATATCTTCTAATGTCTGTATGGTGCGCTCAGACTGCCCGTCTGTCTGAGGATGGAACGCTATGCTGAAATTCAATTTCGTTCCAAAGGCACTCTAGATGCTCTGCCAAAATTTCGTCGTAAATCGTGGATCTCTATCCGACACAATGGAGACTGGCACTCCATGTAGTCGGATAACCTCCTTAATATAAATGTTCGTTAGGCTTTCGACGGACTGCTTCCATTTGATGTGAATGAAGTGGGCCGCTTTGCTAAATCGGTCCACTACTACCCATATTGCATCGTGGCCCTGTTGTGTCCTTGGAAGCCCCGTAACAAAATTCATCGTTATCTTTTCTCATTTTCATTGTGGGATTCCAAGTTCTTGTAGTACTCCATATGTCCTTTGATGCTCAACTTTCACTTGTTGGCATATTATGCACTTTGCAACGTACTCCGCTATGTCCTTCTTCATATTGTTCCACCAGAAGGTCCGTTGCAAATCTTTATACATTTTCGTGCTTCCGGGATGAATGAAAAATTCCGATTTGTGGCATTCATCAAGCACTTGCCTTCTTAGTCCATCATGGTTAGGGACCCACAAACGTCCCCTGTATCTGATGACTCCATCTGAAACCGTAAAGTCGGCAGGAATCTTTTCGCACAACTTGAGTAAGTGGTCGTACTCATCATCATTCGGTTGTGCCTTTTCAATTTTCAAGATCAACTCAGGTTGCATGCCAAGGTGTGTCATAATCCGTACACCATCACTACTGGTCACTGGACTGACCTATATAATACAGTCGATCATATTCCAACGACTCACTCTCAGGCATGCGAGTGATCCTACCCACTTTCTGCTGAGTGCGTCAGCGATCGAGTTTGCCTTTCCCGGATGGTAGCTGATAAACTCATAATCCTTTAGGAATTCTATCCATCTCCTCTTACGCATGTTCATATCACGTTGAGAAAAGATGTACTTCAGACTTTTGTGATCTATGAAAATCTCGAACTCTTCACCATAGAGGTAGTGCCTCCAAATCTTGAAGGCAAAGACTACCGCTGCTAATTTGAGATTGTGCGTCGGGTAGTTCTTCTCGTGTTTCTTCAATTGCCTTGATGCGTAGGCGATGACCTTCCCATGCTGCATCAAGACACATCCTATGCCGGCGCCGCATGCGTTGTTGTATACCACATAACCTCCTTGGCCTTAAGTACGGTAAGGATAGGCATCGTCGTCAATCTTTTATTTAGCTCTTGGAAGCTATCTTCACACTTCCGTGACCACTCATATTTGACGCCTTTCTTAGTGAGATTCGTCAATGGCGATGCGATCTTGGAGAAATATTATATAAATCTCCGGTAGTATCCTGCCAATCCGAGGAAGCTTCTGATCTCCGATACATTCTTTGGTTGCTCCCAGTTGGCAACTGCTTCCACTTTGGCTGAATCCACTGATATTCCATTCTTGCTGATAATATGTTCGAGGAATATTATCTCTTCCAACCAAAATTCGCACTTCGAAAATTTGGTGTATAGCTTGTGCTCTAGCACAACTCGTAAATGTTCTTCATGTTCCTCTGGACTCGACGAATAAATCAAGATATCGTCGATGAAAACAATCACAAACTTGTCCAAATATGGCCTGGACACCCGGTTCATCAAATCCATAAAGGCTGCCGGGACATTGGTCAACCCAAATGGTATCACCAACAACTCGTAGTGGCCATATCTTGTTCTGAATGCTGTCTTCGACACATCATCATCAGCTATCCTAAGCTGATGGTAACCACTTCGCAAGTCGATCTTCGAGAACACCTTTGCCGAAGACAATTGGTCGAACAGGTCATCAATCATCTGTAGTGGGTACTTATTTTTTATTGTGACCTTGTTCAACATCTGATAGTCTATGCACAGTCGCATAGAACCGTCCTTCTTCTTTACGAACAGTACCGGAGCGCCCCATGGGGACACACTCGGTCTGATGAATCCCTTATCCAACAGCTCTTGGATTTGGGTCTTCAATTTCAGTATTTCTGTTGGAGCCATCCTATATGGTGCCTTCGATATGGGTGCAGTACCCAGCACCAAATCGATGCGGAAGTCGATCTCCCGTCGTGGTGGTAGTCCTAAAACATCATGCGGAAAAACGTCCGGAAATTCCTTCACCACTTCAATGCTATCTCAGTCTATCTCAGCCCGGTCCGTCTTGACTACGCTTGCCAAGAATCCTCGGTATCCTTTCTTCAGTAGCTTCTGAGGTTTGATAGCTGATACCAGGACCTTACCTAGCTTTAGTGGCACGTCTCTGACAACAGTCTGAGGTCCTCCTGGTGCTCCGATCATGATCTTCTTTGCTCGGCAGTGTAGATAGGCGTCGTGGTAGGACAACCAGTCCATGCCCAACACCACATCATAATCCTTGATCGGAATGACGATTAGATCCGCCGAGAAGTTCTTGCTGTCCACTTCGACTGACACCTGAGATATGTACTTCTGGGTGACAATGGACCCCAAAGGTGTGCCGATGTCGAGTGGGAATCCTATTGCTTGTGGCTTCATACTCAATAGTGGAGCAAATTGCTCCGAAATAAAGGAGTGTGTAGCTCCTGAATCAAATAATATATTAGCATGAATGCCATCAATTTTAAGCGTACCTTGGATGGTGTCGTTTGCTCTCTGCTCGTCAGTAGGCCGCACGTTGTAGACTCGGCCTTGCACCATCTTCGGTGGCCCATCATTGCGCTGAGGAGGTGGTGCAACGCGCCTTGCTTACTTACACTCTCGGGCGAAGTGGCCCACCTTGCCACAGTTCAGACATGCGTCCGTCTTCCGGTAGCACTCACCGGGATGGAATCGATGGCAGAAGTCATAGGCCTTCTGCTGCTCCCTCCTCTCGGGATAGGGTCTGTCCCTATTCCGGTCATTGTGATGACGGTTGTTATGTCTGCCGCCATGTTTGCGATCTCTACTACGATTCTGGTACTGCAGCTGATTTGCTGGTGCTTGGTGCTGTTGTTGTGCTCCTGCTTTGTCACCATCCTCCAGATATATGGCGAACTCTTTAGCAAATTGGTGGGTCTGACAGTTCCCTCATTTAAGTCTTTCCCTGAGGTTGGGCTTCAAACCATGCACCCAGCGCTTCAATCCGATTCTGTCTGTTTGCAGGGTAGAGTACCTTTTCAAGTTCAGTAACTTGGTCAGGTACTGCTTAATTGTCAAGTTGCCCTGCTGCAGCGTGAGGTACTCCTTTTGCCTCCTGCCCCTCTCATAGGTAGGGATGAATATATTTCTGAAGGCCTTCTTGAAGTCCTCCCATGTGACATGATCCTGGCCTGTGAACGTTATCAGCTTAGCGGCCTTCCACCATTCTCTAGCTTCACCCTTCAGTTTACGACTAGCGTAAATCAGTTTGCGGTCCTCACCACAGTCCATTTCGAGGAAGATATGCTCAATCTCCTCGATCCAGCTCTCGGCATCCTCAAAGTCGCCCTTCCCATCAAATTGAGGGGGCTGCAACTTCAGGAACCTTTCAACTGTATCCTTCCGATCCTGAGCAGGCTGCCACGTGTAACTCCCAAGGTGAGAGTACGCAGTGTGAGCAGAGTGAGGTCCATGAGGCACAGACCCTTGCCTCAACTATTCCTCCTGATGTCCATTGATCTGAGGGCCTTGGATCTGCCGCTCACTAGCTTGTGAAGCTTGGGCCTGCTGGAGGGCCCGTTGCAATCCACTCCTGGGGGCTCGTGGGACATGATCCGAAAAGGCCATAGCAACTGCTCCAACATAATAATAGCAAATTCTATTAGTGTGAGCTTCATAATCCATATAACAATATAATACTTACTTGACCCTACTTGATGGCTGTAGTGGTTGCTCATGACAGTTGCACATGGACTCAATTCTATCTATTTAGAGACAGCTAAGAATTATCTCTCCTTAGGCTCTGATACCTTTTGTAACACCCCGAGACCCACGTGACTTTCACGTGCTCTGAGTTGTCCCAAAGGCGCTACGCAATTCTATGTAAATAAATTTTACGGAAAATGAACTCTATAAAATGCGAAAACAGTAACAAAATTGTCTAACAATATTTAATGTCAAGGAGCTGAAAACGTCCATGACTCCATCATACTAAATATGTGAAAAATAAAAGCTAATCCAATAATCTATTAGGACTAAATCCTACACCATGTGCAACAATATCTCTGTCACTTAGCATGACCACCTGCATCACTATCTTCTATCATCTCACCTGCATGAATCCAGATGCAGGGGAAAACCCATGAGTATAAAAATACTCAGTATGTAGGGTCTAACCATAATAATAAGTAGATCAATAGTGCTAAAAATGAATAATCAATAATGAACGATAATCAATAGAGCACATGATAAAACTATATAGGAAGAGCTCAGTACAAGAAAATTGGCGATTAGCGACTCAAGGTTGGAAACGCTAGGGAGGCGCTATTACGTCTCTGTTTTGAAGAGCGTCTCTTTAGCGTCCAACTAGCACCGCAAAATTGAGACGCTGGAAATCGGTGGCTAGTGGCGTCGCACTAGAGTCAAAGATAATGTGACGCAACTAGCGCCACTTGTTGACACTATATCGACATTATTAAGACGCGATGTTTGCGGCTGTGCGAAGCAAGACCGTGATCACTTGCTGATCGCTATAAGTTTCTAGCCCATTTTAGATGCAATTCATACATATCGAGTCCCACTTTTGCCTATTTTTGGGCCAATTATACTTGGAATGCATACATTGTGATAACTAGTTGATATTCCTCATTTCATACTTAATTCCATGTGCATAGAGGTTCTGAAATGCCAAAATCCATTAATATCTAAATTCTATGCCAAGTTATCATTTTGAGGACAAGTTATCATTCCCATATGTCAAATTATCATTATTTTGAATGAACTGATTTACAATGGTTTTCTTGCTCTAAATCCATCATTATCATGTATAAATCATATTTGGATAGTCACATCTCAACTTGTGCAGAGTTTTAAGTCCATTTGAACAAGTTATCATTTTTCCTTTGCCAAGTTATCGTTAAAGGGCAATTCTATTATTTCGACATGCAAAACCATTTATTCTGCACAAAGGGCTTCAGCAATCATCTTGTTATTGTTTTAACTCATTGTTGGTCAAATTTCATCACATTTGGATAACCACAACTCAAGTTATCACAAGTTATCATTTTTAAGTCATATAAGCTATCGTTTTTGGGCACCCAAGTTATCACTCCTTAGAAATCTCATTCATATTTGATTTCTGACCTCACTCACTTGTCACTCTAATCCATTTGATGTTTGAAATTCTTTGAATCACTTGCATTTGGATAATTTCCATGATTTGTGACAAGTTATCATTCCGGGCCCCTAAATTCATTAATATCGATATAAGTTATCACTCCTGCACAACACCCAACTTCATTTGATATCTGAGCTAGCAACTATCATTATCTTGATCTTTATTTGTCAAAACACCATTCAAGGGCTTTGATGCTTGCTGTTTTGGGATTTATAGCAGGGAAAAAGGTGGCCAAAAAGTGGAAAAAGTAGAGGGGGACCATCTACTTTTTCCTGCACAAAAAGGAATCTACAGCTCGAATTCTGGCAGTGGACAGGTGGCTTAATCAAGGCTTGGAAGAATATTCTGATGCTGATCAAAGGGAGGAAAGGAGTCATATAAAAGGGGGATTTTCTGGAGGAGTAGGGGGCTGGAGATTGAGGGTTTGAGCAAGGGTTTCAAGGGCTGCTGAAGCTACTGCTGGACTGGTGGCTGCTGAAGGAGCTGCTGGCCGAGACATTTGAAGCAACAATGATTTGTACCTGTTTCTCATTCCATTTGATGTCAAGTTCTATAAATATGAGGAGCTAAACTCCATTTCTTCTAGGATAGGGTAGTAGTTTAGATTAATTTTGGATGGATGTGGACTGATTTATAATCCTGCACTGAAATCAATCCTGATTTTTAGATTTCAGAAATATCATATACTGATTTGAGCTATGCTATCATTAGATCTATTTGTAATTGATGACTGAGAAGTCTTGTTTGATCTAATCATCTTTCAGGAATGAATTAAGAGATAGTATCAGATTTCTGGATTTCATTCTATTGCAATCTTATTTCTGATTTCCAATTTTCTGATTTTTTGAATTTCTGAATTTGATTCTGATTTCTACGGCTATTTGAACCTGTTCTTCACTCTCAATCTGATTAATTGAGTCACTGGGATGTGTTTATTGTTTCTATCTAGTTCAGAAATGAATCAAGATGTTTGGACAATCATTTTGACTCAAATCAGATTATACCTTTGATTTCTGAAATGAAATTCTGAATCCTATTTTTTCTGATTTCCTGCTAAAAACTGTTTTATCAATTGAATCCCCTGATTTTATTCAATCATTGAGAGATGAACTCTAGGGAACGCTTGCAGTCCAGAGATGGATCAAGAAGCAATTGATAAGCCAGAATTCCATTGATTTATGATTCTGATTTCCTGAATTGCATAATTCTATTTGATGATTTCTATTTTCTAATTTTATTTTAATTCTGATTTCCATTGTCAAGCCTCAATTTAATCCACTGCTGAGAGGTAGTCATTAGGTCATCCTTGAGATCCAGAGATGGGCCAAGGAGCAATGGCAATTTTGAATTCCTGTGGTCATATGCTTTGCACTTCCAATTGAGTTGTGTTTGTTTGGATTTCATTTTATTTTGCAACCGAGAGGTTGAATTTAAATCCCCCTGGAATTCAGAGATGAATCAAGGAGCACAAGCACCATAATTGAGTAGATTTCATCCTGGTTTGATTGATTGGAATGATTCCATCTTTTTATGAATGCAATTACAAGTTATCATTGCAGAATTCCTTTGAATTGTAAAAAATTAGCAATGAACTCCCCATTGAGTTGAATGATAAGTTGATTTTCAGTGAGGACCCTCTATTGATTCAATCTAACTAACAACTATATGACAATATGTTGCTTAGTTAGATGCCAATTGAGCTGTGGGAACAGCCATTTTCATGATTGAATCAAAGTTGGACATTTAATGATAACTTGATCCATTCCATCCTTAATTAATTTAGATGAACCCCAAATCCTAGAAGAACCTTCCTGGTTGATAGTTAAACCTTTTTAGACTTCAATTTAGCATTTATATCTCAGTTTTGATAAGTTTCCAAACCCCAAAATTCAGTTATCATTTCACTTTCCATTAAAAATCTATTTTCACTTTCCTTTGAAAATCTATTTTTAGCCATTATAGTATAACTAATCTAAATTGTTTTAGGGTGTCTTAGACTTCAAATTCTTGTGGATACGACAACCTGAGTCTACTACAACATACTTGTGCACTTGCAGCTAGTGAGTTGGGAGACCAAAAATTAAAAAATTGACCCTTTTACTTAATTTCAGCAAGTTATCACTACTCAATCCCAAATATCACTATCAAGTTTTTGACGACGTTGCCGGAGATTTGAGGTTAATTAGGCTAACTTACATGGTTTAGATTAGTTTTAGATTAGTTTTTAGTTTATTTGTTAGGCTAATTTTCAGTTTTTGCAAGTTATCATTTTTAACTTTTCACTTTTGTCTAGTTTTCATTTCTTTCTTGAATTTGATACTTCTGAATCTCTTTATGCAGGACTTGGACCATCAAGAGGAACATTACCAATCAGATCCTGAACCTGAAAGAAGATTTCTAAGAAGAAGGATATTGCAAAGGCTTGAGGCAAGGAGAAGGATATTTGAAGAAGAAGAGGAAGAGGCATACAACCCTGAATTTGAAAGAGTTGTGAATCAGAATATGGCAGCTCCTAGAACTCTTAGGGACTGTTATTCACCAAGCAATGCAAGAAATCAACCAGGAGGAGGAGCCTTAGCACCTGTGGCAAACTTTGAAGTTAATCCAGCCTTGATTTTAATGATTAGGCAAAGTCAATTTTCTGGACTTGGAACTGAAGATCCAGCTTGTCATTTGGACAATTTTAAGGAGATGTGCAGCACTGTGAACTTCAATAACATCCCCATGAATGCAGTCTATATGAGATTGTTTCCCTTCTCACTCAAAGACAAGGCCAAGACATGGTACAAAGGATTGAATCCTGAGGAGGTGGCCACTTGGGAATCAATTGTCCAATTGTTTCTTTCAGAATTCTTCCCTCCTTCAAAGACTGATAACTTCAGGGATCAAATAGTCAGATTCTATCAATTGGATCAAGAAAACATTTGTGAGGCATGGCAAAGGCTTCAAGGGTTGTTAAGGGCATGTCCTCACCATGGCTTTGAAAAGTGGCAGCTTGTCAACTATTTTCATAAGGGATTGAACTACCCTAGCAAGGTGGCATTGGATACTGCAGCAAGAGGTATCTTTGCATCCAAGAATATAGATGAGGCCTACCAACTGATAGAGAACATTGCAAAGAACCATCACTTCCTCACACATGATAGAACTAGAAGGCCTCCTATGGATAATTCAGTGAACCAATTGTCATCCCAATTTGAAGATGTGCTATACAAGACTTTGGAGAGATTAAACTTGACTCCCAATGGCAATAGGGCCTCTAATCCTGAAACAAGGTGCTGTGTATGTGGGAATCAAGGCCATGTGTCAGAAAATTGCAATTTATTATGCAACAAGTGGAGCAAACAGTAGATCAAATCAATGTTGTGGGAAATTATGGAATTAAACCTCCTGCTGAATTCTACACTCCAGAAAATAGGAATCATCCATACTTTTCTTACAAAGGCAACAACTATCAAGGAGCTCCTATGCAGAATCCTATTTGGCAGCCAAGGATTCTGCCTAGAAACTAACAATTTCCATATCCAAATCAGTCCCAAGGTGTTCAACTGCAAAGACCTCCTTTTGAGCAACCACCACCAACTCAACCTTCTCAATTTTCAAAAATAGAGGAGATGCTGCAACAAATTCTGAAGAAGCAAGGCAATCAGGAGGAGGCAATTCTGAAAATGAATTCTAGACTTGATACCATTGAGAACCAAGTTGCTCAACAACCTAGCACCTCAGCTAGACCTCCTTTATTCTTTCCTGGACAGCCAGGGATGAATCCAAAGGAGCAAGCAAAGGCCATCTAGCTCAGGAGTGGAAAGATGGTGGAGGAACCAATGAAGAAAATTGATGAAAATCAAGTCAATTTAGACTCAAGAGTTGTTGAAAAGCCAAGTGAACAGCCAAGTGAGGAAATCAGGAATTCAAGCCCTCAAATTGAAGCAAATACAAGGGTTTTTGACAAAGTACCCTTCTCTCAAAGGCTAATCAAGGCAAGACAAGACCATCAATATGGAAAATTTTTGGAAATCCTGAATAAGCTATACATAAATGTTCCTTTTGTTGAAGCCATCCAGGAGATGCCATCATATGCAAAGTTCTTCAAAGAAATTCTAACCAAGAAGAGAAGAGTGTTGGAGCATGAGACAATTGCATTGACTAAAGAGGCTTCTGCAATTATCCAAAACAAGTTGCCTCCAAAGCTCAAGGATCCAGGGAGCTTTTCAATTCCATGTGAGATAGGGAATAAGAAAATTCAAAGAGCCATGTGTGACTTGGGAGCTTCTGTGAGTGTCATACCCTTATCATTGTGCAGGAAACTTGAAGTTGGGGACTTGAAGCCAACAAATATGTCCCTTTAGCTGGCAGACAGATCCATCAAATATCCACATGGGATTATTGAAGACATACCCCTCAAAGTTGATAAATTCTATATTCCAGTTGATTTTGTTGTATTGGATATGGATGAAGATGTGAATACCCCCATTCTCCTTGGAAGGCCCTTTTTAGCCACTGCAGGGGCTGTAATTAATGTTAAGGAAGGGAGATTGACCTTCCAAATTGGAGAGGAGAAGATTGAATTCAATTTGGCACAAGTTATTAGTAGGCCAAGTTTATTAGAAAAGGATTTTGAAGGTGGAGCAGGTTTCAGCCATAATTTCCATTGAAGATCCATTGCAAAGGTGTCTAATGTTTGACCATTTGAGAGAATTGGAAGATCCAGAAGCTATGGCATACAAATCAGTGCTGACTTCAATATCAGTGGAAAATGCAGGAATTCAGGGGGAATTACAATAGGTTATCACTGCTAAAATCCAAGGCAAATCAGTTCAAGTCAATTCCAACTTGGAACTCAAGCCTCTTCCTAGTAATCTGAAGTATGAATTCTTGGGGGAGAATTCAACTTTTCATATTATCATTAATGCTAATTTACCTTAGGATCAGGTGTAAGAGCTGCTGAAATGGTTGAAACTATATAGGGAGGTGATAGGCTACTCAATTGAAGACATCAAGAGTATTAATCCCTCCATTTGCATGCATAGGATCCCTATGGTGGACAGCTACAAGCCCTCCATTGAATGTCAAAGGAGACTCAACCCAACCATGAAGGAAGTGGTAAAGAAAGAAGTATTGAAGTTGCTGAATGCAGGAATCATATACTCCATTTCAGATAGTGAGTGGGTCAGTCCAGTGCAGGTGGTACCAAAAAAGGGAGGAATCATAGTGGTGAAGTCAGATTCAGATAAATTGATATCCACAAGGACCATTAAAGGTTGGAGGATGTGCATTGACTTTAGGAAGTTAAACAAGGACACAAGAAAGGACCATTTCCCATTGCCATTCATTGATCAGATGTTGGAGAGGTTGGCTACGCATTCCCATTTCTGTTATCTTGATGGGTATTCAGGTTTCTTGCAAATTCCAGTTCACCCTCAAGATCAACACAAGACCACATTTACTTGTCTATATGAGACTTTTGCCTATAGGAGAATGCCCTTTGGCTTATGCAATGCACCTGCCACCTTTCAAAGGTGTATGATGTCTATCTTTTCAGACTTTATTGAAGAAATTATGAAAGTTTTCATGGATGAACTTTCAGTATATGGAGACTCATTTGACGCTTGCCTGGAAAACTTGACCAAGGTGCTACAAAGATGTAGAGAGTCCAACTTGATTCTAAATTGGGAGAAGTGTCATTTTATAGTCCAAGAAGGAGTTGTCTTAGGACATGTGGTCTCAAGCAAAGGCATTGAAGTGGACAAGGCAAAAATTGAGGTGATTGAGAGGCTACCACCACCCACAAGTGTCAAGGCAATTAGGAGATTTTTGGAGCATGCAGGCTTCTACAGGAGGTTTATTAAAGATTTCTCCATGATAACAAAGCCCCTCACCAAGTTGCTGGCCAAGGATGCTGAATTTATTTTTGATGATGAGTGTATGAAGGCATTTAAGAAGTTGAAAGAAGCCCTCACCTCAGCTCCTATTGTGCAGCCACCTGATTGGACTCTTCCTTTTGATATCATGTGTGATGTTTTAGACCAGGCTGTAGGGGCAGTCTTGGGACAGACCAAGGACAGAAGGCACCATGTCATATGCTATGCAAGCAAGACTCTAGATGAAGCCCAAATCAATTATGCAACTACTGAGAAAGAACTTCTTGCTGTTGTGTATGCATTTGACAAATTCAGGCCCTACTTGGTGGGATCCAAAGTCATTGTATCCACAGACCACCAAGCTGTGAGGCACTTGATCAACAAGAAGGAATCCAAGCCAAGGCTAATCAGGTGAATCTTATTGCTTCAAGAATTTGATGTTGAAATCAAGGACAAAAGGGGAAGTGAAAATCTAGTAGTTGATCATCTATCAAGAATGGAGGGATACCAGGAATCATCTACACCTCCCATCAATGATGCATTTCCTGATGATAGCTTGATGGCTATGGCAATTAATCAAGTTCCCTGGTATGCTGACTTGGTCAATTACCTTGCATGTGGAATTATCCCTCCTGACTACACATATCATCAAAGAAAGAAATTCTTTCATGACTTGAAAGATTATTATTGGGATGACCCCTTTCTATTCAAAAAATCTCCTGATGGCATGTATAGGAGATGTCTACCCCAATCTGAATTTCAGGAAATCTTGGAGGCATGCCACTCATCCCCTTATAGAGGCCATGGAGCCACACACAAGACTGCTGCCAAAGTCCTCCAATCTGGTTTTTATTGGCCAAGTTTGTTCAAGGATGCACACATATTTGTGAAGGGTTGTGATCAATGCCAAAGAGTTGGTTCCATCTCAAGAAGGAATGAAATGCCACAACAAGGAATTCTAGAAGTGGAAATATTTGATGTTTGGGGCATTGATTACATGGGCTCATTTTCTAGTTCATGTGGTTACAAGTTTATTCTTCTAGCTGTGGACTATGTGTCCAAATGGATTGAGGTCATTCCCACCATTGCAGCTAATTCCAGGGCAGTAATCAAGTTGTTCAAGGAAGTTATCTTTCCAAGGTTTGGAATTCCTACAGTGGTCATAAGTGATGGGGGTAGCCACTTTATTGAAAGGTGTTTTGAGAACCTCCTAATTAAGTATGGAGTGAAGCACAAAGTTTCCACTTCATATCACCCTCAAACAAATGGCCAAGCAGAAGTATCAAATAGGGAGGTAAAGGCCATATTGGAGAAAACAGTTTCATTGACAAGAAAAGATTGGAGTTTGAAGTTGAATGAAGCTCTTTGGGCATATAGGACAGCATACAAGACTCCAATTGGTACTTCTCCCTACAAGCTTGTTTATGGAAAAACTTGCCATTTGCCAATTGAGTTGAAGCATAAGGCATATTGGGCAGTCAATGCACTCAATTATGATATGCATGCATGTGGGCAAAAGAGGCTCTTGTAAATTGATGAACTTGATGAAATTATGCTAAATGCCTACCACAATTCAGAATTCTACAAGGAAAGGACTAAAAGATGGCATGATGGAAGGATTCTGAAAAGGGATTTCAAGGTTGGAGACCTTGTATTACTCTTCAACTCAAGATTAAAGATTTGTCCAGGAAAGTTGAAGTCAAGGTGGAGTGGACCATTCAAAATTCACAAAGTATATCCATTTGGTGTTGTGGACCTTCTGAATGACAAGGATGATGTATTCAAGGTGAATGGACAGAGGTTGAAGCTTTACAATCCCACAGCCAAGAATTCTGCAAAGGAGGAGCTGATTCTAGCTGATTGCCACTATCACCTAGTTGATTTCTCATTGTAACAATGTCTAGCCAAAGACATTAAAGAAAGGCACTTCTTGGGAGGTAACCCAAGCCATTATCAACCTAATCTTTTTATTTTTGCAAGAATAAGTGGTGAGGCACAAGTTCAATTCACAAGTCTCAAATTCAGGGAGTATCCATACCCCCTTATTTTTTTATTTTTCCACTGAAAACTTAATGATAACTAATAATATCTTTCTCATTATGCTACATTGATCATATCATCATCTGAATTAACATTCATTTCAGTTATCCCAATCTATTATAGCCTAATTTCAGTGAATTTCAGAAATTCCCAATGCAATGTTGAATTATGCACTCCAAAATCTGATTAGTTGCAAATCTGCCATTCCACTGATATCTTTTATTTCTCTGCAGGATTAGTTGCAACTAATAAAGATTAGAACACCCAAAGATGCTGGATGAAATGCCAAGAGAATTCAAGTGCCAAATTTCATGCATTTCACTCCCACCCACCCCTCTCCCTTGCCTATTATTTTCAACCCTGAGGACAGTGTTGAGAATAGCTTGGGGGAGGAAACCTGGTGCTTTTCTAACCTTTATAACATGTTTTCAATTGATTTTAATGTTCATATCATAATTCATACCAGGTTATCATTGGTTTTCACAAGTTATCACTAGTTATCACTCGGTTATCAATTTTTGGACCCAACTCAATTCTGAATTCATTTTGACTCTAAAATGGGTAGAATACTTCATTATGACACTGGGTGCACTCCAATACCAAGTGGCCCACTTGGCCATTAGCCTTCTTGCTTTAATTGGCATTTTAAATTCAGATGCATTTGAATGAACTTTCAGCTGAAATTTTTCTTTTTTGTGGATTAACACTAGCTACATTCATGGATTAATTGGAAAGTAGAATATGTCTAGAAAGGAGTCAAGGATCTTGCTGCCATGTTAAATAGGAATTCTTGACTATTTGCATTTAAGCATCTAACCTATACTTGAGTTTGAACCATTGCTCATTTCATGAACAGAATGAAAAAGAAAGAAAAAGGAAAAAATGAAAAGTTGTATTTTGCATTGCATGCATACATGAATAAAGAGAGTGAAAATTCCAAAAAGGAACCTCTCCTGAATAAAGTCAGGATCTTTGTCCTGTGACCAATATGAATAAAAATCAGGTTCAAACCTATTTATTGCATCCTCATGAATAAAAGTCATGTTTTCAAACCTGTTTATGCAAAGGAAGAAAAATCTGTTCATGAAGAGATTGATGTTTCAAACTTTTAGTAATGTTGACAATCCTTACAATCCAAATCAGTTAATGTTTGTACTTCTATCATGCTTAAATTTGCATTAACCTTTGTGACTCCTCAGCTAGAATTTGTGGTTGCTCATGACAGTTGCACATGGACTCAATTCTATCTATTTAGAGATAGCTAAGAAGTATCTCTCCTTAGGCTCTGATACCTTTTGTAACACCCCGAGACCCACATGACTTTCACGTGCTCTGAGTTGTCCCAAAGGCGCTACGCAATTCTATGTAAATAAATTTTACGGAAAATGAACTCTATAAAATGCGGAAATAGTAACAAAATCGTCTAACAATATTTAATGTCAAGGAGCTGAAAACGTCCATGACTCCATCATACTAAATATGTGGAAAATAAAAGCTAATCCAATAATCTATTATGGCTAAATCATACACCATGTGCAATAACATCTCTGTCACTGAGCATGACCACCTACATCACCATCTTCTATCATCTCACCTGCATGAATCCAGATGCAGGAGAAAACCCATGAGTATAAAAAATACTCAGTATGTAGGGTCTAATCATAACAATAAGTAGATCAATAGTGCTAAAAAATCAATAATCAATAATGAACGATAATCAATAGAGCACATGATAAAACTATATAGGAATAACTCACTACAAGAAAATTGGCGATTAGCGACTCAAGGTTGGAAATGCTAGGGAGGCGCTATTATGTCTCTATTTTGAAGAGTGTCTCTTTAGCGTCCAACTAGCGCCGCAAAATTGAGACGCTGGAAATCGGTGGCTAGTGGCGTCGCACTAGAGTCAAAGATAATGAGACACAACTAGTGCCACTTGTTGATGCTATATCGACGTTATTAAGGCGCGATGTCTGTGGCTGTGCGAAGCAAGACCGTGATCACTTGCTGATCGCTATAAGTTTCTAGCCCATTTTAGATGCAATTCATACATATCGAGTCCCACTTTTGCCTATTTTTGGACCAATTATACTTGGAATGTATACATTGTGATAACTAGTTGATATTCCTCATTTCATACTTAATTCCATGTGCATAGAGGTTCTGAAATGCCAAAATCCATTAATATCTAAATTCTATGCCAAGTTATCATTCCCATATGTCAAGTTATCATTATTTTGAATGAACTGATTTTCAATGGTTTTCTTGCTCTAAATCCATCATTATCATGTATAAATCATATTTGGATAGTCACATATCAACTTGTGCAGAGTTTTAAGTCCATTTGAACAAGTTATCATTTTTCCTTTGCCAAGTTATCGTTAAAGGGCAATTCTGTTATTTCGACATGCAAAACCATTTATTCTGCACAAAGGGCTTAGCAATCATCTTGTTATTGTTTTAACTCATTGCTGGTCAAATTTCATCACATTTGGATAACCACAACTCAAGTTATCACAAGTTATCATTTTTAAGTCATATAAGCTATCATTTTTGGGCACCCAAGTTATCACTCCTTAGAAATCTCATTCATATTTGATTTCTGACCTCACTCACTTGTCACTCTAATCCATTTGATGTTTGAAATGCTTTGAATCACTTGCATTTGGATAATTTCCATGATTTGTGACAAGTTATCATTCCGAGCCCTTAAATTCATTAATATCGATATAAGTTATCACTCCTGCACAACACCCAACTTCATTTGATATCTGAGCTAGCAACTATCATTATCTTGATCTTTATTTGTCAAAACATCATTCAAGGGCTTTGATGCTTGCTGTTTTGGGATTTATAGCAGGGAAAAAGGTGGCCAAAAAGTGGAAAAAGTAGGGGGGACCATCTACTTTTTTTTGCACAAAAAGGAATCTGCAGCTCGAATTCTGGCAGTGGACAGGTGGCTTAATCAAGCCTTGGAAGAATGTTTTGATGCTGATCAAAGGGTGGAAAGGAGTCATATAAAAGGGGGATTTTCTGGAGGAGTAGAGGGCTGGAGATTGAGGGTTTGAGCAAGGGTTTCAAGGGCTGCTGAAGCTGCTGCTGGACTGGTGGCTGCTGAAGGAGCTGCTGGCCGAGACATTTGAAGCAACAATGATTTGTACCTGTTTCTCATTCCATTTGATGTCAAGTTCTGTAAATATGAGGAGCTAAACTCCATTTCTTCTATGATAGGGTAGTATTTTAGATTAATTTTGGATGGATGTGGACTGATTTATAATCCTGCACTGAAATCAATCCTGATTTTTAGATTTCAGAAATATCATATACTGATTTGAGCTATGCTATCATTAGATCTATTTGTAATTGATGACTGAGAAGTCTTGTTTGATCTAATCATCTTTCAGGAATGAATTAAGAGATAGTATCAGATTTCTGGATTTCATTCTATTGCAATCTTATTTCTGATTTCCAATTTTCTGATTTTTTGAATTTCTGAATTTGATTCTGATTTCTACGGCTATTTGAACCTGTTCTTCACTCTCAATCTGATTAATTGAGTCACTGGGATGTGGTTATTGTTCCTATCTAGTTCAGAAATGAATCAAGATGTTTGGACAATCATTTTGACTCAAATCAGATTATACCTTTGATTTCTGAAATGAAATTCTGAATCCTATTTTTTCTGATTTCCTGCTAAAAACTATTTTATCAATTGAATCCCCTGATTTTATTCAATCATTGAGAGATGAACTCTAGGGAACTCTTGCAGTCCAGAGATGGATCAAGAAGCAATTGATAAGCCAGAATTCCATTGATTTATGATTCTGATTTCCTGAATTGCATAATTCTATTTGCTGATTTCTATTTTCTAATTTCATTTCAATTCTGATTTCCATTGTCAAGCCTCAATTTAATCTACTGCTGAGAGGTAGTCATTAGGTCATCCTTGAGATCCAGGATGGGCCAAGGAGCAATGACAATTGTGAATTCCTGTGGTCATATGCTTTGCACTTCCAATTGAGTTGCGTTTGTGTGGATTTCATTTTATTTTGCAACCGAGAGGTTGAATTTAAATTCCCCTGAAATTCAGAGATGAATCAAGGAGCACAAGCACCATAATTGAGTAGATTTCATCCTGGTTTGATTGATTGGAATGATTCCATCTTTTTATGAATGCAATTATAAGTTATCATTGCAGAATTCCTTTGATTCCATCCTTAATTAATTTAGATGAACCCCAAATCCTAGAAGAACCTTCCTCGTTGATAGTTAAACCTTTTTAGACTTCAATTTAGCATTTATATCTCAGTTTTGATAAGTTTCCAAAACCCAAAATTCAGTTATCATTTCACTTTCTATTAAAAATCTGTTTTCACTTTCCTTTGAAAATCTATTTTTCGCCATTAAAGTATAACTAATTTAGAATTTTTTAGGGTGTCTTAGACTTCAAATTCTTGTGGATACGACAACCTGAGCTACTACAACTTACCTGTGCACTTGCAGCTAGTGAGTTGGGAGACCAAAAATTGAAAAATTGACCATTTTACTTAATTTCAGCAAGTTATCACTACTCAATCCCAAATATCACTATCAGACCGCGTTGCTAAGTCGACGCGCAAGGGGTGCTAAACATGAGGCACTATTCCGGCGCCCACGTGTCGCTACCGTAGGCGCTAGGAAGGCGCTAGGAAGGCGCTAAATTGACGCAAATATGATAGTGCACGTGTCGCCAATGAGACGCTAAGATAGCGCTAAGTGTGATATATTTAAATCAACGTCGACATGTGTTGAGATGCCAATGAGACGCTATGGAGTCACTACTTGCACTTTTTTTTACCCGCCCCAGCCTCATTTTTTCCCTTCCCACACCATACAATGTATAATGCATCTCAAAATGCATTGATATTCATCACAGGCAATATAAAAGCATCACATGCAATATAAAATCATCACAGGCAATATAAAACCATCATAGGCAATATAAAACCATCACAGGCATAATATATAACATAAGAATACGAAAACTACTAAACCGAACTAACAAACTATATGTATGTTTAAGTCTATACGTAACAAATGCATAGTTTGTTTTCTATCCTAGGTTTGGGAGTTATTGTTATCATTCCGGACGTTCGACCCAGACGTGCTCGGTCCATGGCCTCGTGGAGATCGATTCTGCATCGGGATCAATCCCTGAATCGCCTGCAATAGAGGAGCCAACTGCTGCGACAACTGCTGCGACACCTACTGCGACACCTGCTGCGATATCTGCGCCAATAACTGCTACGATAGCTGTTGTGATAGCTGGGTCATATCAGGTGCAGCGGATGGGCTAGCAGATGCACCTCCTGCATATCCTCCGATCCTCCTAAGTATCTAAGCGGCTGTGCCGAGGCCACGCAAGTATCCCCCTCGTGTCGTGCCAGCCACCTCCTCCCAAACAGCAGGGTCCTCTATGAAATAGAAAAAATATACAATCATATAATATATAAATTATATATCAAGAAATACGTAAATTAAAAACATGACTAAACCAACGAAGAAACATTACCTGGTGGCTGAGTACTCGGATCATCTCCATACTTTTCAGTCATTTTCGCATTATACTCATCCTATAAAATTTAAACATTATGTATTTCAAAAATAGTGCACTAACGGCAACAACCAAATGACCATATCATGAGACTTACTAGAAGCCTACAAGCAGTGGGCGTGACTAAGTCGTTTATCTTTCGGCTCTTATGCATGGCCTCATAGACCACACGAAAGTCTACGAGACCGCCTTCTTTCTCCTCCTACAATAAAATTTCAAATTTGATAACATAAGTATAAGTCAAAAGTTTGATAAATTGAATTTATATGTAAATTACCATGCGCCGTCGATGCTCGTCAAATCGCATCAATCCCCCTGTGTGGATGTGGGCCTTGGGCTTCGAAAGATGGTTAACTCTTGCCTTTTTCGACTTCCTTTGCCATCGTTCATCCGTCCTTTGTGAACATCAAATACTTATACTTTCAAAAAACTATAATTTTCATAAAAATAATGTAAAAGTATACATACTTACCACTTTCTACAGAGGGACTCCCAAATCGAGCGCCTAATATGTCTTGGGCATCTTTGTATGCCCTGCTCCAAAGTGAGGTTGGCAGACGTGACAACCTTGCGAAACTTGTATAATCAATTTCGGAGGCATTTCGCAGCAACCTCCTCAGAAGCTCTCCGGATCGTCCCTAAACTAAGATCCGGATGAAACTGATTTGCCTCCTATAAATAGAACGTTAAAACTTAGTAATTTTAAAATAAATATAAATCGAATTATGCAACCCAAATAGAAGATCGTACTATAAAGGCTCGAAAGATGTCATCTCCCACTTGAATTGGGACATCTTTCTAGGATCCTGCCCTTCCGGCAAGTGGGAAAGAATGAGAGCACTGATATCCCGCATGGTACTAGCGGGTATGAAAGTGGTCCTACCAATTACAAAGAAGAATTAATTTTCAATGATAACCAAAACTATAACAAAATTTGTACAACTTATTTAACTTACGGTCGAGCAATATTATTCACAGTGACCACCCCATTATCGTGTAACCCCTCTTCATCACTCGAAGAGGAATCATCATCCGGTACAGCTGGGGTAGGCTGTAAAGGTCCGACATCAGCTACGGGCCCTAATACATAATAAATCACTAGTGTCATACCAAATTAAAATTATGATAATTGATAGATGTACAGTAATATTCTCACCTCGATTGATGTGTACCGCATGATCAGTAGCAGTCCGCTTGTCTGAATGATTTGAGTCAAGTGCTTGTGCTATCGGCGGTGTAGCAACTAACATTATTAAAAAATAATTAATATAATTAATTGAGAAATATCAATAACAATAAATATATCACCTGGCGTAAGATGTCGCTCGCCAACGCTAGATTGTGATGAAGCATCTGGTATTCTCGGAGGTGGCGGTGGGGTAGCAACTGCCATCATAAGAAAATACATAAAATTTGACTCCTACATAAAATTAAGTAATATACAAAAAATAACCTGGTGTGACATGACGATCGTCGTTGTGCGATCGAGACGTACCGACTATGTTCCCCGTCGACGGTGGAGCAACTATCACAAAAGCAAAATATTTAAAAAACTTTATGTCCTACTGTCTATTGCATACAATGTGTCACGTACCTGGAGTGATACGCTGAGCAGACCCACCAATGGATCGCCTACGATCAGGCTACGTGCCTCGTCGGCGGTGGAGGAACTGATATTATTAAAAAATGAATTTAACTATTATAATCAACTATAAATAAGCAGCTCACAATAAATATATTACCTGGTGGTTATGATGGCTAACTCATCTGGAGTGAACGCCTGGAAGAGCGAGATGACCCAGATGCTCGATCCCTAGTAACCATAACTGAAAAAAAAAGAAAGAAACTTCTCTTATTATCGGTAACCATATATAACTTAAAAAAAAGTAAAAAGCTTATGTCATTAGAATAACTATGGGATTCATTCACTTATTTCGTATTCTGATTCATTTTCATCATCTTCATCATCGTCACTATAATCTTGGTTCAAGTCATCATCAATGAAATTATCGAAGTTCACATCCAAGAGGTCATTTGAATTAAACTCTTCCATTGGCTCAGCATCATCGACCAATTGAGAATTCTCAACTCCATCGGCCACATCAATCGTCTCATTCACTCTATCTTCTTGATAGTAATCATCCACGGGCACATCGTTGTGGACGGATGATGTTTCATTATCATCTACCATTGTTTCTACTAAGAATAGTCTACTCCTTACCTTGCATGATGCCCACCATTCATCCTTGGTTCTTTTCGATGGATACTTAGTGTAGTACATTTGTTGTGCTTGTTCCGCCAATACAAATGGATCGTATGACTGAAGTCTCGATCGAGGGTTAATATCCACCAATTTAAACTTTTGATCGATCCGAACTCCTTTCTCTGGATTGAACCAACGACATTTTAGCACCACGACTTTGTTAGATTTTCCCAAATAAGATAATTCTAGGATTTTTTCTATAACACCATAGTAATCAAAGTCGTCGTCCCCGTACATGCTTCCGAGAACACATATGCCGCAATTAATAGTTGTTTTCCTTGTAGTACAACATGTAATGATTGCGGCATGCATCAATCTTCTGATATTCCAACCCTAAATCTCTCATCAACCGTTTGCACTTGTAAAAATGTCCCGGTAATTTCTCGGAAGCTGGAAGCATACTCTTAATAATGGCAAGCATCCGGTCAAAACAACTTTCGCTCATATTAAATTCTGATTTTAAGTTCATTAGTTGTGCCACTGCAGAAAGTGTAGTTTGCTTCACACATCCATCCCATAAAGGTTCATCTGCCTCTTCGAGAAGATTATAAAACTTAGAAGTCGAAGGATTCGGGTCTTCTTCAATCGATGTTTCGCCAACATTTTCTCCTAACATTGCATATCGTATCATGTCCTTGTACGGATTGCTCAGTCGCCCACGACGGTATCTACATTACTTGTTTCTTTAGCCCATCTTTCTTCGCCATGAAAGAACCAATTGGTGTATGTAAGTAAGAAACCGTTGTAATATAAATCCTTCTGCACATCATATCTTACTTTCCACTAATAACATTTGCACTTCCGGCATGGACATAAGATTTCGCCATATGAAGAAGCAACACCTTCATTTTGATATGTCACATTAATGAATTCATCAACACCATCCTTATATTCTTCAGTTATGATGCCATGTTTATCCTTCCAACGATGAATCCAACTACGATCTGGTTTTACCATTTCTGTAATGGAGAACATTAAGCCAAGTAATCAAATTCGTGTACTTGAAACGTGTGATTTTGAACTTACGAAGTCCAAAATCACATGTTTAAAGTACTTCATCGTCGAATCATAATCTCATTTTATCACCAAGAATGTGGAAGTACATGAATTAGTTCATAAGTTAACTTAATAATTAACATAAGTTAACTTCATCGTTGCTATATGAATAAGTAATACTTAACTTAATATTATAATTTTTGTTCTTCCGCGAAGACTAGCTTGATCCAAATAGATGATATTTAACTTAATTCATAACATGAATAAGTAATACTTAACTTAACATGAATAATTAACTTAATTTAACTTCATGCATTAATAATTAACTTAATTTACATGGTGGTGGGCTAGTACCTTCTTAACCGGAGGACGGCGAAGGGCGGAGGGCGGCCGAGACGGCGGTGGAGGCGGAGGGCAATGGTGGCGGAAGCGGACGTCGGCGGCGGTGGAGGGAGGATGCGGCGGAGGGAGGACGCAGCGGAGGGCGGACGAGGCGGCGGTGGATGCGAAGGGCGGCGGTGGAGGCAGAGGGCGGACGAGGCGGTGGCGGAGACGAAGGGCGGAGGGCGGCCGAGATGGCGGTGGAGGCGGAGGGCAGACGAGGTGGCGGCAGAGGGCGGACGAGGAGGGCGAAGGGCGGACGAGGAGGGCAAAGGGCGGCGGTCGAATGAGGAGGGCGGCGACGGTGTGGAGGGTGGATGAGGCGGAGGGAGGAGGAGGAGGAGGAGGCAAAGGGCGGCGGTCGAATGCGGAGGGCGGCGGAGGCAAAGGGCGGCGGCGACGGTGGAGGGCGGGCGTCGGGGAGGAAGGAGGAGGAGGAGGAGAGGGCAAAGGGCGGCGATCGAATGCAGAGGGCGGCGGAGGCGAAGGGCATCGGCGACGGTGGAGGGCGGGCGTCGGGGAGGGAGGAAGAGGAGGAGGAGTAGGCAAAGGGTGGCGGTCGAATGCGGAAGGCGGCGGAGGCGAAGGGCGGCGGCGGCAGTGGAGGGCGATCGTGGGCGTCGGACGTCGGGCAAAGGGCGGAGGCGGCAATGGAGGGCGTCGGGGCATGTCAGGCGGGAGGGAGGTAAACAGTAAAAGTGAAAACGAAGAAGAGGGGTTAGGGATTTAAGTCATTTTTTAGCGTCTCCAAATAATGCGACGTTACATAAACGCCATATAGGCGCCAACATTGTCAAAATTCGGCTAGCACAGCGCTATAGAGAAGCTATTGTGTCGCTAAGTTAACGTAGTGACACTATAGCATCGTCGGGGCGTCTCATAGGTTTCGCGTCTCAACAATGCGACGCCAGTGCGACGCTCATTAAAAGTTTTTTTCAATTTTTTTTAGTATGTATGAAATTTTATTTATCAATGTAATGTCTCATCGCATTGTGCCCCATTCCAATTGTTTTATTTCCTTCCGACAATCTATCATGTATGTATACAAAATTATAAATATGTATGTATATGTGTATATAACACAATTGTGTGTGTATATATATACATATGTAATATATGCGTATGTATATATATGTCTACGTGTGGGAGATTAAGTTACAACAATGTGTTTATCTATATGTATTATAAATATATATATGTGTATGTATATGTCTATACATGTGCGAGTCATATATATATAGATAACGTGTATATGTATACGTATTCCAAGTGAATATATGTGTATTTGTTTATATGTGTCAGATTAAGTTATAATAATATGTATATATGCACTTATTATATATAAGTATCAGCATATACACATATTTATATGTCTATATGTGCCCGATTGAGCGAGGGGTAAAAAGTCAGCTCAGGAGGCACAAACGACGCCATTGAGTCACTAGATTCCATTAGCGACACTGTAGCGTCGAACTAGCGTATAAAACTTTTTAGCATCTCAAACTTGCGACGCTAGAGAGACGCCAATAGTGCCACCATAGCGTCGACACAAGCTGCGGCTATCGTTAGACGCTAGGTAGATTCTATTGAGTGTCTACGGTGATGCTAAAATATCACTCACTTAATCAACCATCGTAATGTCATGATTAAGTATATAATAATAATATATGCATAATTAAGATATTATATATATTATATGTATAGATAACATAAATAATATAGGTAACAAATTATATATTTAGGAACACTCTTATCATGTAAAAATACATATATATATCACTACAAGAAAATGGGCGCTTATCGACGCTAGGTAGCGACGCCAATAATCGTGACTCTATATATATATATATATGTTGATAATACGCTATTGATAATATGTTGATAATCGTGCAATTAATACTAATATAATATTTAATGAATTTATTGATTGACATATAGTATACATAATATATAGTGTTTAAATATAAAACAAATAGCGAGATAAATATAGGTAACTTATGAGTAACACAGTAGTGTCACAATAGCGTCCCCACAAACTTGAGACGCCATATAGCGTCTCTTTAGAGTCTCTAGTCCTGCGACGCTAGTTTCGCGTCTAAAGATGTCGACTCCAGAACGGCGCTAGGTGCTGCCGCGTATTTGCGGTTCGTGGCGCGAAATAATAGCATCTACGTAGCGTCACGATTGTGCTAGAATTAACGTCAATTCGCTGAATAGCTAAGGAGACGCTAATGAGACGCTATCGTGAGGCAAGTAGCGTCTGATTCTCGTGACGCGAAGTAGACGCTATATAGGCGCTAGTGGCGTCTATATATCGTCACTATTGTTGGCGGCGCTACCTGGCGTCGCTAAGTGCCCATTTTCTTGTAGTGGCTCAATAATAAAACAATATATATCAATAAGGCCAAGAATCAATAAAGAGATTAGGTAAGAGATCAAGGGATCAATTAATATCAATTATCAATTATGTCTGATCACTATGGAATCTATCCAATTTAACAATTTTTCATTGTCAATATTTGGGGGCATCGGTCAATTACCAATTTCTATTCTATTCAATAGGCGGAGGCAGAGCCAATCAACGCCAAAATCCAAATGACCAAGGTTCAATTTAATTAAGTTCAATTCTATTCAATTTCAATTCTATTCAATTTCAATTCTATTCAATTCCAATTCAATTCTATTCTATTTAATTCAATTCAGTTAGGGAGCGCTCAACCAATTATGGAAAACTCCATGTCTCTTTCATGTAGGCCAGTGGGGGATCAGTGCCATGGCAAACCACCCTCCAATATTAGCGCTAACAATATATTCGTGATGGCGATGGACCATGGCTATCACAAGACAGGCATAGTTTCCCTAAAGGATGACGTCTCAAACCTCTATGTACACTATCCGCCCAATACAATACTATAACAATAATGGCCCAGGGGACTTAGAGACAATCGGAGGACATGGAGACCCAGCAGTTTTTATCTTTTATCTTGTTTAACCTAAAGACCTATCTTTAACAATTCACTTTAGGTTAGATAAGGACCCAATCAGGGGAAAACTACTGGATCGACATCATAAGGGATCATGCAATATGACAGGATAACAATGATATAAAGCTCAAATCAAATCTAAAAGATATGATGAGGTCAAATCCGTGTGTGATATGATCAGGGACGATTAGGAACAATAAACTATGATAGCCATACAATTATCTATAATAATTTATCCAAAATCACAGTTTTTGTCCCCAAAACCCTGCCTGCGTCAGGTGAAACCCGGGCCATGTTCAGAAACGACCGATATCACCTCGGCCAGGGCAAACCCAGGCCGGGTGTACAGTGAACTCGGGCCGAATCGGCCGATTCACGTTCAATCCAATTCGCACCGCGACCCGATTCGAGCCGAAGCCAAAACCCGGGTCGGGTCAATAGGAACCCGGGCCGGGTTGGACAACCCGATCCGGTTCTGATTCCAACTCGAACTGGATTCAACCAAATTCGGGCCGGGTTCTGCCACCGACGGAGAAGTGCGTTCCGATGTGACTTTTCGACCATCATAACTTTGCCCTACGATATTTAAACTATGCATACAATACATCAATAGAATCCTGGTATAAAGGAGAAGAGATTAGGGTTCCATGTCATGGAAAACTGACGACATAAGGATTTCTCCTACGTATCTAAAGTTGGCTAAAAAATCAATTGGAGTCCTTTCTCCGACAATCTGCACGAACGCCAAACTTTGGCTGACGATTGCTCTTTGTCCTCACTCCGAAACTCATGGTCACCACCTGGAACTTCTTCTTCTATGTGCAGGCTTCGAAACCAGCCACCACATGTTCTCGAGGGTGCCTCGATTCACGTACAAACGAGAGGAAAAGAGGGCTGAATTATGTTTGGCAGAAAAGGGATTTCCAGCCACCTTTAATGCCTATTTATAGGTGCAGACTTGAGTCATCAATTCTATTAGGCCTTGGACTCTTTTAGAATCAATCTTGGCCATCCATCCATAATTAATCACATCATAATTTCTTAGATTTAATTAAATCCGAGATTAATTAATAACAACCCACTTAAATCCAATCCCTCTCATATTCCTTCTTATCTTTCTATCCATCTATCCCAATTTCCTTTAAATTTTGGAATTAAATAATTCCCAAATATTAGATAATGATTTTCTAGATATTATAAATAAATGAATTTATTTAATGAAAATCTGGGTTGTTACATGATGAGTCATTTGATTCATTTTCACTTGTCTCTTCATGCTTTTTCTTCTTCCCTTTGTGAGATGTCTCCTTTTTCTGTCTCTTTATGAGACTTGAGTGATGTTTACATTATTCTCTTTTCGGCTTCTCACTCTTTTCTTTAGATTGACCAACTTGAGATATTTGTCAAGCTTTCTTGTATAGTGGGCGAGTTTCTTTTTGTCCACTTCTTCTTCAATTGAGTCATCTTTATTTTCGCTTGCTTTCAAAGCCAATGTCTTCTTTTGGGGAGTATTGGATTCTTCTTCTTCTTGGACTCCGATCTCATAGTTAGGAGTGAACCAATAAGATATCAAAATCCAATTTGTTCAGATCTTTTTCTTCGATCACCGTCCTTTTTGTATTCCATTGGGAGGAGAGAGACCTGATAATCTTTTTCACTTTTTGGGAGTTAGATCTCGGCTCGCCTAAAGAGGCTAAGACATTCACAATATCATTAAATCGAGCAACCATATCATTTATGGATACATTTTCATGCATCTTGAAGGAATCATATTGGTGATTCAAAATATTTAATCTATATTCTTTGACTTTATTCGTTCCTTCATAAGTGGTAATAAGTTTCTTCCAAATTTCGGTTGCACTTTCACAATTAGAGATTCGATTAAAATCCGTTGAATCCAAAACACAATAAAAAATACTCTTTGCTTTCCAATCCAATTTCAAAAAAAAATTTTGTCTTTCGTCATGTTCGGAAGATAATTTTTCATGTAAATAATAGCCTTTTTCAACAATATCCCACATGTTTATATCAATAGAACATATGTAAGCTTGAATCCTAATTTTCCAATATGTAAAATTTGATACATTTAAAAGGGGAGGACGATTAATTGATTGTCCTTCGGCAAAAACAACCCCACTTCATGCCATGGCTCTAAAGATTGTTAAATCTTAAAAACAAGGTGATCAAATCTTAAAACCGATAAATCTTTAAAAATGATTTGATCTTAAAGTAAGAGCAACTCGCTCTGATACCAATTGTAGGATCCCAAAGGGCATCAAAAGGGGGGTGGGTGAATTGGTGTTCAATAAAAAATATCGATTTAACGAAAATAGTCGCAGAAGCTTAAAATCGATTCTCAAAACCTTTATAATTCATATTATAAACACAATATGAGAGGGAGAGAAAGGGAGAGAGAGTGAGAGAAATCAAACATAATGAACACGGGTGATTGTTGACGCGGTTCGGCCACACCTTGGCCTACGTCCCCGCTCCGACTTCTCGACCTCAAGAACGTCGGAGATTCCACTAGCACTTCCTTTGTTCCAAATGGGGCAAGGAAGAAAGTCCTTTACACAACCACATTTTCTCCACTTCAAGAGACAAGGCAACGTCTCCTCCTAAGAAGCTAATCTTTTCTCTCGCTCAAGAGGTAAGATTGAGAACTTCTTTTACACAAGAGCTCTCACTATCTTCCTGAAAAATAGTTTCTCTCTTTTACAATAGAACACTCACAAGAAGAGAAGAGAGAAAGAAAGAAAGCTCTAAATGTTAACTTTAGGAGAAATGATATTCTTTTGATTTCTTGAAGTTTTGCTTCAATGCTTGGATGGGTGCATTTGCTTCTAGCTTTGGCACTCCTTTTATAGGCTCTAGTATGTAGAAAATTCGTCCAGAATTTATTCCACTTTTTTCTCTTTAAAATATAAATGTTACTGTTCATTACAGCAATGGACCGGTGGACCGCATTAATGGACCGGTCGACCAGTCTATATGACCGTTGTGCTCATTTCTTCAGCTTCTGCCCATGGTCGCTCGACCGAACTGTCGACCGATAAGTCGACCGGTATTGTCTCGACGTCAACTGGGAAAATTCATGTATTTGTCGGTCGACCGACATCTTCAATAGGTCGACCAATATATCTTCGACCGGCCTTCTTTGCATCGACCGGCAGGTTGACTGACCTGCACTAGTTTTATCATAACATTCTGCACAGTTATCCAAATTAGATAATCTTGGATTCTAAGGATAGCTAATAGGATTCTCTACAACTTTGATATTTATGATTCATCGATAATCTAATCATATCATAGTCAATTATATAATCAAATTGTAGTGCATAAAGTTTTCTATTTTATTTAAACTTTTTCAGCATTTTACTTTAATCTTTTAAGGTTTGTATCATCAAAATATAATTTTATATGACATTAAAATTTTGACCCAACAATGGCTTATACCCACTTAGATACATAGTCGACAGCAACCAGGATGTATTCATGACCATAAGACTTCAGGAAAGGACCCATAAAATCGATACATCAAACATCCAAGATGTCACAGTAAAGAATATTATTTAAAGGCATTTCATTGTGGCGAGAGATTTTACCTGTCCTCTGACAATGGTCACAAGACTTATCCCTGGTGTCTTTACAAAGTGTGGGCCAATAGAACCCGCATTCGAGTACTTTTGTTGCTGTCTTGTTGGGGCCAAAGTGTCCTTCGGCCACGTCATCATGGCAATGTTGCAGAATGTTGAGCATCTCGTCTTCTCTTACGCATCGTCGGATCACTTGATCTGCACACAATTTAAATAAATGTGGATCCTCCCAATGATAATGTTTAACGTCAAAGAAAACTTATTTTTTTGATGTGTACTCCATTCTTTGGGAATCCATTTGCTAGTAAGGTAGTTAGTGAATCTCCAAACCAAGGTAGTTAGCGAATCGCAAACATTGCTAGAATCTTTTCATCATGAAACTCTTCCCAAATGTCGACTTCTTCCTCAATGGCTGATTCTAGGCATGAGAGGTGGTCAACCACTAAGTTCTCTGTCCCCTTTTTGTTCTTGATTTCGATGTCAAATTCCTGTAACAATAAAATCCATCAAATTAATCTAGGCTTGGCATCAGTCTTCATCCTAAGATGTTGGATGGCTACATGATTACTGTAGACAATAACTCTAGAACATATTAAATAAAGTCAAAATTTGTCAAAGGCATAAATCACAGCCAAAAATTCTTTCTTCGTGGTAGCGTAATTGATTTGAGTGGGAGTGAGTGTGCGGCTGGCGTAATAGATGACACGAAAAGTTGCTCCAATCATTCCATCACTTACATCGCACATAACTTCGAAAGGGATACTCCAATCTGGGGCAAAAACAATAAGAGCAGAAATCGATTTCTCTTTTAACAGATTATATGCCTCTAAACAATCCGAATTGAATTCAAATTTGGCATCTTTAGTAAGGAAAGCAGTGAGTGTTTTTGAGATCTTTGAGAAATCGTTTATAAAATGACAGTAGAAGCCAACATGTCTGAGGAAACTTCTGACGGCCTTGACATTTGTAGGAGGAGGAAGTTTGACGATGACATCAATTTTGGTCTCGTCGACTTTGATGTCTTTCTTAGAAATTTTGTGACCAAGAACTATTCCTTCCTTCACCATGAAATGACATTTTTCACAATTCAGGACGAGATTAGTTTCCTTACATCTCTGCAAAACTAAGGACAAGTTATATAGACAGTTACCAAAAGAGTTCCCGAAAATAGTGAAATCATCCATGAAAATTTCAAGGATTTGTTTGTTCATATCAGCGAAAATCGACATCATGCAACGTTGAAAGATTGCTGGAGCATTGCAAAGTCCAAACTTCCTTCGGCAAGAAAAGGTTCCATATGGGCATGTGTGTTGTTTTCCCCTAGTCTTCGGATGCAACTACAATTTGATTATACCCTGAATATCTATCTAAAAAGAAATAGAAGTTGTAACTTGAGACGCTCAAGCATTTGATCAATAAAGGTAAAGGAAAGTGATCCTTGCATGTGACGTCATTCAACATATGATAATCAATGCATACACGCCAATCGATCATAGTTCTCTGCGGGATAAGTTCATTATTTTTATTCTTCACTACCGTCATACCTCCTTTCTTTAGTACTACCTAAACTTGACTCATCCAGTGCCTATCTAAGATGGCATAGATGATCTCGGTATCAAGGAGCTTGATAATTTTCTTTCTAATGACCTCCTTTAATGCGGGGTTAAGCCTTCGTTGAAATTGAGCGACTGGATGTCCATCTTTCTCTGTCAAGATTTTATGCTGACAAATAGTAGGGGAGATATCTTTAATGTCCGAGATAGACCATGCTATGGCTTTCTTGTGGGTTCGTAGCACCTCCATAAATCGTCATTCCATATCATCTGTAAGAGCGGAGGAGATAATAACACGATATGTATCATTCTCAAGAAAAGCATATTTCAGATGTGAAGGCAATTCTTTAAGTTCAAGTTTCGGTGATGAAAGTGTAGTCTCCTCTTACTGTATAGCGAGCTCATCTTTATTCGGATTTTGTATCTCGGTAGTTGTGCTTCAACATCAGTATCGTCGACACTTATATATGGATCATTAATGACATTAGAGACCATGTCATCAATTTCATCATGAATTTCATCTTCTAAACTCTCGATAGAGAAACATGAGGAACATGAGGAATAGTCCATAGGATTTTGAAGTGAGGTTTTCATATCAAAGCTGAGATCCTGATTGTCGACTCGAAGTGTAAGTTTTCCTTGCTAGACATCGATGAGAGTATTGCCGGCCAAGAATGGGTGTCCCAATATGATAGGGGCCTTTGGTCCAACCTTCATATCCAGGACAATGAAACCTATTGGAAAGATGAATTTGTATACTTTCACCAAGACATCCTCCAGCAATCCCTTTGGTTTCTTCACCGATTGATCAGCCATCTAAAGTAACACAGAAGTAGGAACAAGATCTCCATAACTAGCTTTAGTAAAATAGAATAGGGCATTAAATTTATGCTTGCTCCAAGATCACAAAGAGCCTCGGCACAATGATAATCTCCAATTGTGCAAAGTATGATAAAACTGCTAGGATCACCCATTTATGTCGGAAGGTCTTCTTTGTAAACTGCACACCATTGGGGCGTCATTTTTACGATGCCGTCAGTATCCATCTTGTGTTTGCGGGACAAGACATCTTTCAAAAATTTTGTGCAGCTGGGCATATGTTGTAATGCTTCATAAATAGGAATGTTAATGTGCAATTGTTTAAATATTTCAATGAAGTGAGAGAATTTCTTATCCAATTGTTCGGTGTGTAGTTTTTGTGGGAACGACAAGTTTCCCATCTTGCTCAGTATCTCGATGGTTCCTGGCTCTTTTCCTTTAGAACTGCGCATTGGACGTGCGGATCTTTCTTCATTGATAATGGGATCATATGATGCTTCAATGGTGGCCTTAATTCTTGTATCTTCATGTAAGGATTGCAGGACTGGTTCAGCTAGAGTTTTTTCGCTTCGTAATGAGATAGCTTTGGCTTCTTCTCGTGGGTTTTTCTCGGTGTTGTTTGGAAGAGCGTCGAGTGTACGCCCAACAAAAACATTTGCTATTTGTCATAGTTGAATTTCCAGATTGCGGATGGAAGCATCTTGATTGGTAACCTTGGTTTCCATGGTTGTCATAAACTTTGTCATCATCTCTTCGAAGTTTGGCTTATTTTGAACTTGTGCTCATGGTTGCTGAAATTGTCGTTGGAAGTTCTTTGTGGACGTGGATATTGTCCTGGATTTTGTGTCCACGAAAATAAATGATGATTACGCCAATTCGGATTGTAAGAATTTTCCAATGGTGGAGACATATAAGAAGAGTTAGAAACATAGTTAGTGTCTTCAATTAGAGGAATTACCACGTGGACACTCGGACATTGGGTGTCCTCCTCCACAAAGATCACAGGGATTGTTATTGCTCAAAAGCATCTCAAAGTTTTTATTAAGTTACTCCAGCTGAGCCAAGTACTAATTCACTTTCAACTTTATATACTCCTCTTCTTTTCTAGTTGCGTTTAGATTGTCATGAATTTAGGGCCACATCATCGATGAGATCATAATTTTTCTTGTGGCTTCATCTTGCCCATGACCGTTCCTCCAGCTGAGGAGTCTAGCTTGTGTTTGGCGCAGACCATTATAGAAGCCTTCGTGTTTTTCCCATAGTGGAATTCAATTGTCGGGAACCCCGACCAAGAGTTCTTTGAATCTATCCCACGCCTCATAGAGCGTTTCATCATCATCTTGTCGAAAAGATCAGAGTTGATTTCTCAACTTTGCTGCTTTCTGAGGTGGGCAATATTTGTTAATGAACTTGTCTACAAGTTGCCCCCAAGTTTTGATTGATCCTACAGGAAGAGTCTTCAACCAAGTAAATGTTTTATCTCTCAGAGAAAAGGGAAATAGGATTAAACCAAGTAAAAATTGATCCTGCAGGAAGAGTCTTCAACCAAGTAAAAATCTCAACCGTCTGATCATATCGGACGACCAAGGAGAAGCTGCACGACGGCAGCTCCGCTGGCCGCGCCCGCCTCGCCGGCAAGCGGAGCTTTTTGTTCCACGCAGCGTCGGGGCGAGTGGTGCGGTCGCACGAGGAGCTCGAGAGGTACCTGGCGGAGCTGGGCTGGATGAGGTACCTCGTCGACGGAGGAGAAGGACAAGGAGAAGCACGACCCCGGCGGCGGCCGCGGCAGTAGGAACGGCAATGGTCGGATCTCATCCAGTACCACCGCTGCAGCGAGTCGTCGGACCTCATCTCGCTACCCCGACGCTTCGCGGACGTCACATCCATCCACATGTACGACATCTCCGTGAAGTGTCGCTTTGCCCTGTTGGTCCGCGACCGCCTGCCGTCGGAGCAGGCATGAGATCTTGGCACGCAGAGTACATTTTATTATCTGATTCATTGTATGGTCATTCAGAGTTGAACTGAAACTTATTAATTAGAAAATTTTCAAGAGGGAAATAAAACACTTCTTTTTCTTCTTTTTTTTTATATATTCTATCTGCATGGTCATGATCAGTACAGTATTAATTTTCATGCCAGAAATTATAACATATGTAAGTGCGCATAGTTTCACTTTATTTGCGGTGTTATTTCATTAGATCAGCAGCAGCAGCAGCAGCAATGGTCGAGTGTCACGACAACTTTTTAGTGACAAATCAATTCCATGATAATTTGTTATAATTTTCTTTAGTTATGGCGGTAATAGATGGGTATTTTTTTTTAAAAGCGAGAATAAGTTACTTATCGTAAATTCACTGGATATAAGGCTTAAGTCATGGTTCAAAATCTCTATCGTAAATCTTTGATCCAAAGGCTATTAAGTTAAGGACATGGTGTCCCCTATTAATCCTTTAATAAATTGTAATAGAATGAACCTATCATTTGTTATTAATATTTAATTATATTGTTTATTTCACATCAAGTTTAATAAACTAACTGAGAATATATAAGACCTCTTCAACGTTAATGTTGCTAGGCAACGGAGTCAAAGATCAGGGCGATGGCACTGGCTCAAGCACTTAAGTCCAACGATAAATGGATATGTCAAATACGCTTCTTGTTTAGGTTTTTCTTATTAAACCAGAAATAAATCTTAAGCCATCGATTCATATGTCACCAAAGATTTAACACCTCACATTTGAAAAAAAATGATGAATCATGATGAATGGTGTAACTTCGGATGAATGTTGTAACTCCCCGAAATTTAATTCCACCATATAGTGAAATATCTTTTGATGTGCTTTTTTTTCGGTACAACTTTGACTATTGTATTGATCTAATCAAGAAACATGACACATAAGAGGAACACTTACATTAAAATATTACAACAATTAATAAGAAACTATTAGAATAAGAGTACATCAATCTTGGCATATAAAAATCTATGCCAATGATACATCCCAATGGTTCCATACATATTTCAAATACAACTGATATAAGACTTCATTTAGACTCTACGATAATCATGTGCACACGCCTCTAAGTTGTAGTCTCCATAGATACATCAACCAGGCTCGCAATCTATCATGTACCTGTGAAGATCACACAGGGAAAGCAAGCTCAATCGTTAGCATAAGGCTAAGTTTGAATTCGTATAGGTCATAATTTCATCCTTTAAAAAATACATGAAGCATATAAATCAAGTGTAAGAGTGAATCATAGTGAAGCAATAGAGAAATCATCATAATGGTTCATGCCTGCTCATTTCGTTTCATTTTCATATTCATATTCATGTTCATTGTTGATATTCAAAGTTCTTCCATTCATCTATAGTCATGGGTTGAAAGAGCTCTCCACTTTAAGGAATACCATTGTAAATACATATGTGTTTACTACCTAAACCATGGTGGGCCAATGGAGAATCAGTGTCACAACAAGTGCCCCCATTGGGCAAGATGATCTCGCACAATGCAAAAATATCTATAGGGAGAATCTTTTATTTAGGTAGGCTAATGATAACCCTCATCTTTTATCTTTCTAACCATGAATCTCTTTTTCGATCACTTGGATTAATCAAGGAGGTAAAGGTGGCTCTGGATCATCTTTAAATTCATATATATCAATTAGTAACTCAATCGGGTGGACAAAATTTATCAAATAAAGGGGTTTAGGTTAAGGTCGTATCTTGTCCACAGATCATATGCCTGAAAGTTGAGTGGTCATCCGATTGAGATTCATACAACAATCGTCTAAAAGAGGATCAAACGTTCATTTTTGTTCGTGTTCATTGGTCGCCCAAACATAGGTGCGTTCATCCATTCTAAGTTCATCCGTGGGTGGTTCCAAGACCGTATATGATTGATTGATTGAAAGAGGTTCGGTCATCCATTATAACATGAGAAGGTTCTCGGACATTCGATTGACAATTTTGGTCGGTTGAAACATGATCTGTCGTCCACTAGAAATATTGTCATCTTCCTCGATCAGTCGGGAGGTTTTCTAGCATGATATGGTTTTGGTTGACCGACTTGTTATCATTGCCATTTATGAGTATTGATATTTTCCATTTCGGTCATCCGAAAGAGTTTCGGACTTTCAATTTGATCCATATTGGTTGTCCAATCAAGTTTTGAACATTCAATATGGAAGTCGCTATACTATTGCCGAGTTGAACCCTGTTGCCCGATGCCCCAAAGAGTTTTGGTCATCCATTTTAGATAGGCAGAGCCGTAGGTCATTGCGAAATCCTTATGTTTTTAATTAGTTTTCAACAAACAAACGTAGATCTAACTAAGATAAACATATCCAATTATATGGCATGCATCAAAATATCATTCCTAACATCATTGTTTCAAAATCATCAATTTCTTTCATAACATAAAAGTCTCGTACTTAGCAATGCCATTATCATAACTCGAACTATTATGATACAAGTCAAAATGTTAACCTATACAAAACATCATAGAACTCACCCTAACATATTATCAAATTGAAAAGTACATCTCTTGAATGACATGGTATATGAATCATACAACATCATCAAATCTCACATCAATTGTAATCAAATCAAATCGATCTATAGATCTAACTCTTAGGCATTATCATAAGTATAATCATATGCATTCCACCAAAACTCGACCTTAAGACATGCAAAATCCCTCGAGAAAATCAGATGAACTAGATCGCTAATAACACACATTTTGGATTATTTTTCGCTCGGATCTTCAAAGGATGGTTCGCAGTCGTTCACTGGCTCGTGCCCACTAGTTCCTTGCATCTCCAAGACCTGCAGCACCGCCTTCTACATCCTCTGGCCAAGACGACCAAGAGCAATAATTGGAAAACGACAAGGATGAGAGAAAACGTGAGAATATGAATCAGATGAGAAAGAGAAGGATGAGGGCCGAAATGGGTCATAAAATGGGTATAAATGATGCAGGTTTTGTCCATTTGAATGTCATGAGTTATGGATGAAAGGTGGTTACTGAATTTGAGAAGTTAATGCAATGGAATGAAGAGAAAATCGAAAGAATGATATTTCGGTGTTTTGTCCGTTGCTCTTCCGGATGCTCGAAAATGTTTCGATCATCCGGTGGAGCTTCAGCTGAGCTATCGACTCGTCATGACAACGGGCGCCGTTCTGGGTTTCGGTCGTTTGATAGTCCAACATAAAAGTTTTAAATTTTTAATGAAAATTTGGGTGTGTTACAGATGTCGTCAAATTGGATAGAACTTTCATGGGGCTTTTCCAAAAGGACATGAACCCACTTGTTTCTCTTTCCCAATTCAAATGAAATCGAAGAATATGAGTTAAATAATGTGCTTTCTGCCACACATAAGCTTTGGCCGTCAAAGTTTAATGGGTCATGAATTAGTAAATAATACTCAATTAGGATGACTTTTGTGGGTTGAGAAGGTCGAGTGTTGTCCATAATGTGATCACTTTCAACTTCAAAAATTTTAATCACAAGTTTCTAATTTTTGCTTGAGTACAAACAAATGATTATGTTTGGGGGAATCCGATGTAGGAGAAAACCATGCATATTTTATTATAGTAAACATGTGTTTTACCCTAATTTGTATAACTTTTAGTGCATAATTATGGACTTAATTCTCGGTTTTTATATTTTATATTTTATATTTTTTACCTCATTTTATATTTTTTTGAAATTTGGTTATTTTGGAAAAAATTACTATGATTTTTCTATGTATTTTATATAATTAGAGGACTTAGAATATTACTAAATTTTTGGAGGTGAAAATGCAGAAGAAAATTGAAGTGAACTAAAAAGATACTATCTGAGAAATTCTCTAGATAGCCTCATCTCTTCACTTTTGACATTCTCTACCATTATAGGAGAAAATAATGGTCTTGCAGCTGCAATTCTCTTTTTGCAATTTTAGCAATGTTCAAAAGCAAAGAGATGGCACAAAAGGACAAAGGAATAGGTGAAACTATGAAGAAACCCTAGAGAATAAATAGAAGTGGCTGGCTACTGCATTCATTCTTTTTTGCCAACCTTTGGTTGGCCAATCTTTCTTTTTGTCCCCTCTTTTTTTAGCATTTAATTAATACAATAGAGGCCAGATAATATCAATAAAGTAAATCATCCTCGATTCTAAGATCATTGTTTCTAAGTGAGGCTGAGAGTTGAACCCATTCGGATTGCTTCTATTTATTTTTATTGGAATCAATTTATCTCTGCTCGAAAGGGTTTTTATCATTGCCTTGGTGATTCATTCTAGGTAAAGAGGTTGGATGAATCACAATGTATGTCTGAAGAGGTATTGATTTCATTATCAAGTGAGCACGAGAGGTAAGCTTGGGGTTATTGGTGTTGAGTGAGATCAAGATGTGATCCCACCATGAATAGATAACATTTGAATCTTCTCTAGCCACGAGAGTGATAGAGATTACATCTAAATAGGTGATTTCGATCTTGTAATTTCTAAATTTTCTGCGCAAGAGTGAAAGTGTCTTGGATGGTTATTACTATCAGAGTGGAATCACCTTGTGTCGAAGTCACTGAACTACTGAATTTAGGATTTTATTAATTTAAGAAACAATGTTTAGAAATACTCTATATGCCTTAATGTCCATTACTACTGCTCACAATCTGAATATGTTTTCCTGCTTCCTTGTTATCTATCTTAACCAAACTGTAAAACTCCTAAAAATTATAGTAACTCTTACTCATGTAATTTTAATTTTCAATCATTTACACTTAATTCTTTTAATCTCTAAATTTAACTTTTCACTCAAAGTAATTTTAAATGAACTATTGGTGCACTTTCCCCGTGGATTCAATCTCAAGTACTATATTGACAAGTATGCGCTTTGTATGTTAAGATTTTATAAGTTTTATAATTGATTTTGAGTTCCAAATATTGGAGTGAGGTGACTTATAACAAATTCTTCGTAACATCAAAAGATAATTGCTAGCAAGTGGACAATTCTTTAACAGTCTTGATCTCGAGGAAGAGAATCCAAATTATATTCCGAATCTTCATCATTGCTTTCTTCCACTTCACCTATAAATAAAAAGCTATATTCAGATTTTTCATTTATAAATAAAAAATTATTTAAGAAGTAATAAATTTACCTTCTTGCATATCAATTCTTGGACATTTCAAATCATTATAAAGCATTTTTTCCAACTCACCATAATCAAGCAATGGATTATCTTCCTCTTCCGTAACCCAAAACTCAATCTTCTAGTAATCAAATTCAACAAATAAATTCATATACGCAACAATCTTGTGAAAAAGATGTCAAAAAGAAAAACTTACCGAGCCTTAATTCTTTAGCTGATGCAATAGCTAATTGTTTACCAAATTTTTGCAATCGATCTTGATACATCCAACTTTGTTTTAAACTTTCAAGTTGTAATCATAGCATCTAATACATCAAGTCATCCTTGTTGAACTTTGGCTTGATATAGAAGTTATCTTTGTCATAATAAAAGGTAGGATTCAAAAAATATGCAACACAATGATGCACAATAATGCGACAATCATTTCAAAATCTATTGTCCAACACAATATCAATGACAGACAGCTTTCTTATCTTTGTAATATTTTGAATTTGTAAAGTCTAAACTTGTCACCAAAGCTTGCAAATCAATCTTGTGATGATTGATGCTTTTCAATGCAATGAATGTTGTTGCAAAATGAGTTGATCCAGGACGTAAAATGTTTGTCCATTTTGGTCTTTTTCTTAACCAAGCAAGCAAAAAAGCATGATTGTAAATAAATTTTATTATTTTAGATGCTTTTTTAGTCAAACTACTTGTTCCTACTGACTTTCATGTTGAAGATTTTGGGAAACGGATAACTGAAGAAGATCGATTGGCCTGGAGAACAGCTAAGGAAAGCACAATTCAAAATCCTACCATGCGCTTCGTCCATCGCATGCTCATCTATACCCTTATTGGACGAAGTGACAGTGATGGAGCCATTTCAGAGGGGGAATTATTCTTGATCCACAGCATGCTCCACAGGACACAAGTCAATGTTGGCGCCTTCCTCGTTCGTCGTCTTCAATGCCGTACTACTCTTCGGAGCGGTAGCATCAGTATGGGTGCCCTTATCACGCCAATGCTCAACACTTCAGATTGGACCTAGATGATCTTGAAGCTGTCCTAGGAATTACCCACCTAAACCGACAAACCATTCTGGCCATGGGCCTCGCCAAGACCAACAATGCAGGGGTTAAAGTCTTTATTTTTAAAGAGAGTGATTTGGAGGTGCCCTGCAGTGACCGATTCCTGATAATTGGTTACTTTTTAGGCAAGTTATAACTCAAGTAATTCCACCTGCAGGACCATCTACATCTGTCGGATAGTCACACCAAGATGAAACTTTCTCCTGGTTTGATTCTACTGATTATGCGGTAGCCTAATATTACTTTCAGCAGCCACAAGTCTTCCAGGCTACATCACCGGCAGCCTCCCAATATGCCCCATCAGTCCATTCACCTTATATGCTGGTGCCTTCGCCGATTCCATCTCTTGCACATGAGAGTTCTTCTGATTCTTCATTCATACCAGCCACTCCTTATGAGGAACGCGATCCAATGGTCCTTTACAGGAACCTATGCAGAATCACTATATAGCTCCAGAGGCCACTTTCATTTTAGCCCCAAAGCAGACTTACTATCCACCTCCGCCACCTCAGCCTGACTATGCTTCCATGCAAAACTTATGGGAATCCGTGTACGATGAGCAACTTCGTCAAGCAGGGGAGTTGCACGCTATTCAAGAAGAGCAACTTCGACAAGCCCAAGAGTTGACCAACATTCGAACCGACTTTAGAAATATGGATGATCGTCAGGGCCGCTTCGAGTCTCGCCAGGATCAGCATGTTCGCATGCCGATGCGCATCAATGAGTATCATATGCGCCATGGACATCTCAGCTACCACTCACCTTCGTCATCCCACAGACAGTAAATTCGGTTGTGTCTTTTCCCTTTTTTTTATTTTTCATTTCTTTATTTTTTTTTCCTTTGTATTGAGTCTGTATCTCTTTCCCTTGCTGGCCTGATACTGAGGACAATGTCTGATTTAAGTTTGGGGGAGTTTGCATTTCATACATCGCATTTTCCCTTATTTTTCTTTTTATTTGCTTATGTTTGCATGTATATCTAAAAATAATAAAGATATTGAAAAATTGAATTTTTTTTTCAAAAATACCATTGCATGCATTTATTTTTGCTACCATCTTACTAACACATGTCTTACTGTTTTAATTATCTTTAAGTAAAATTTAAAGATATGTTGTTAACTGATGAAATTTGAATGCTTTTCTTTCTTATCACTACTATTTCAGTATTGAACTTATGGACTATGTACCTATGCTAAGTAGAATTATGGATGTCTAGACTACAAGATCATGTTCATGCCTTTTTATTTATTGTTGTTAAGTCTTGATAGTAGTAGCCTTCTTATTGACCGTATTAAGTACTTTTTGAGCTTATAAAAAAAAGAGAATAAAAAGAAGGGTTAGTCGAACCCCAACAAAAAAAATTGAATAAAGTTATGTGTAGGTACAAAAGTGTTATCCGGAATCAAGGTGTGTTCGGTTAATTAGATCCGTAGGGGTTCATGCCTGACAACCTAAGGGCAACTACTCTAGGATTCGCTGATCGAAAACTTGTTACAAGGACCACCTTGTGGAATATGGAGAAGCACAAGAGTACTGAATCATGACTAAGTTTGAACTCTTCATTCAGAACCTTGGTTGTTTGGGCAAGTAAACTCGAGGGGTGCCTTATCACCTATTGCCCTAAGGCCATCTGGTCTGGGAGTCATCAGTCCAAAGCTCGTTACATGAACTTCCTTGCGCAATCCTACTTGAAGATTAGAACTTTTAAAATGATTGGAAAAAAGGAAGAAATGTTTTAAGCTCAATTAGTATTTATGTGTTCAATACTAATGCTATTATTTGACAGACTGTTTATTTTTCTACAAGGTTGAATTTGAGATTGTTTACATTTGTATAGCATTTAGAACCTCTATGAAGCTAAATGCATGAAAAGTGGTAAGATGCTGAGTAGTAGGTGTGCAGAAGAACTGTGTGAAAAAATTAGTCATTTAACAATATGGAAGCTATATAATGGAACCCTTGTTCTTAAGCTTTGCTTTTGAATTTTTGCTTGAGGACAAGAAAGACTTTAAGCTTGGGGGGGTGTTTGATGCATGCAAAATATAATATATTTTAGATTATTATTTTAGTTAATTTTTCTATAATTTAATCATGGCATGCATCGTTTTAGGTCACTTTTAATAATAATTTCGGACTTATACAGTCTGACTATTGATTTTCTGAATATTTTATTTTTTGAATAAATTGACTTAATTTCCATAATTATTTTGCAGATGAGTCAGACAAGTCAAAATGACAGATCTACGAAGAATTAATCTTTTGCGGCGGATAAGTCTTCATCATCATTCATCAAATGCTATTGGCATCAAATCGTTAAGGAAAGACGAGTGGGCGCAAAAATAATCTGATCGATGCTATCATTGGGTGATAAAACAAAAAGATTTATCCTTAACCAAGGTGTATCGGCCGATAAATCCAACAGTCGCAAAGCATCATCATATCGGTCGCAAAATCCAAAGGTAAAAATCCTTACCGGCCAAGATCGTTGGGCACAAAAGTTTATCATGAGCAAGCTTTGCAGCCGAGAAATCCAATCATTGACAATATTAACAAAGTTTGGTAGCCGAGAATCATCAAGAAAAGTTTATCATCGGGTGCAAAATGGATAACCTTTTATCATTAAGCAAAGATTTATCAATGACGTAAAGTTTATCTCACGAATTTAAAGTTGACCGTTCGAATTACTTCTGTGATCAACCATCTGCGGCTATAAATAGAGGACGAAACCATCAATCCAATTCGTGCTTTGAAGTGTGATTTTCTTCTACGGCGAGTCGTGAGCTTTGCAAGCTACGACCAAGAGGAGAGAGGTGCGACAGCTGAGGGTTGATCGCAACTCTGATCAAGTTCAAAAGGATGCCCGACTGTCTGCCCAGATTCGAGATCTTTGTTTCGGGTGTAATTCTTCTGATTTTTATCATTTGTATTGTATTATCTCTCCAGAATTTTTAGGATGAACTCCATATTTTTAGGATTATTATTTTATGAGATTATTAATTGAAGGGAAATGTTTGAACCCTATTTTATTTGTTTTAATCTTTTTTATCAATTAGTTAATTATGCTTAGTGCTTTTGATTTAATTATTTGGATTTCTGAGATGAATAATTACCAATTTGTGGACTATTTAATTTCAAAAATTATTAATTAAATTAATTGATTTTATTTGAAATTAACAATTGACATAAATTTGATAACTAGTGTATGGAGAATCAAATTTGTGTGGTCTATTAATCTATACCAGTTTGTGGAGTGATTGATAGTCTAGGGAATCCAATTTACTGCGTCTTAATATTAATATGATTTGATTGGATACCAGTTGTGGAGACTTCGATTCTTATTAAATTAAGATAGTTCTACATGCTTAAGTTGAGGGATGCCGGTTGTGGAGACCACAAGTTAATCATGTTAAATTATTTTAGGGAGACTCTAATTCATCTTTAAAGATTAAATTTATCTTTTATGGTTCAAATATTCATCCTAACCAATTTTCATCCTAAGGCCTAACTTCAACACCATTATCTTATCTTATTTTCTTTATTTTATTTTATAATTACAAAACCCATTTTCAAATCCATATTTTTTCTTTCTTATTAATTTATAAATTTAGATATTGAATTAATAATAATACTCATGGATTCGACACTCTTTACTCCATTTTACTATATTACTCGAGCGACTAGTGCAGTTGCTAGCGATTTTATTTTGCTACATCATTTTACGTATCACCTATATAATAAACCCCTTCCTCAGCCTTTCCCTCATTAAGGAAATGGATTTTTCTTCTCTTTGAGAACTTGTATCTTTCGCTGTGCATGGTTGCTATTTAGCCTCGTTGTTTGTGGCTGTTAACTTTGCTATGGGATGGCAGAGCCATGATCAAAAAGCGAGGATTCATCACTGAAAATTTTGCTTTAACTTTAAGATAGTCATTACAACAAATGTACATAGGATTTCAATTTTAATTTTGGATATGATTTGTAATAAGATAATTAAATTAAAGGAATTCATGGATTATGTCTCCTATGATCCATGAAGAGGTCTCGTATTCATGTCAAAAGTATAAGTTTCTAGGTCATAAAGTTGTGCCAAAGTACTAAAAAATGATGAGGTTTCATTGTGCAAAACTAGCCCACATTGAAGAAACTTGGCTCGAGTTCTTCAATTGTAATCGAACGCAGTCCATTGTGAATCTAATTAGAATTTGGACTAAAGCCGACTTGAATTTTGAATAAACCCAACTTGGGTTCTGTCTTGAACATTTATGAGACATTTGGAGTTTGTTCTTATGAGCCGATCCACATACCAATATATTCGGACCTGGATCCATGTTAAAGAAGTTATGCAAATGTTGTTCAGACACTCGATTTGAGTGACCTTGAAACTTGGCTCGAGTTTCGGGAAAAAAGTTGTCCCACAATTTAATCATAGAAAATGGTTGTGTCACCCTTAAACCCGTGTCTAGACCAAACCTGGATGGAGTTTGAACCTACCCGACATGGATTCTATTATATTTTCAGAATAAATTGTTTGATTTATTTTATTATCAAATGATTTTTTGTCCCTATATTGATTATGTTAAATTCGAGACAACAAAGATAGGTAATTAGGTCATAAGATAAAAGTTGTAGCACATAAATTTTCATATGCACTAACTATCAAAGTAAATTTCAAAGTGAAGAAAGTAAAGTTGAATTAAGATAACCTGCATGGGATTTCCATATAATCCACAATGTTAAATTAATTCCCCCTCCCAAGTTTTAGGTCTAAAGTACACCTCCACTCTAGTCTTGGCTTGATCCATCTTGATCTAGAGTAACATGAAAGTGTCATGGTGTAATTCACAATAATTGTTGAAGAGCTTATTTAATTCAACACATATAACAGTTTTGAAGTCATTGTCTTAAAGTAAAAAATGTAGTGCAATCCACCAAAAATAAAGTATAAACACAAGGGAAAGAAGTTAACCTAAGAAGGTTTCATTTATATGATTCATTATCTTGTTTATCTTATCATTATTATTGTTTAAAAGTTTAATTAGACAATCTTACACAATCGTATAATCTCAAGTGTTGGACATCATTGTTTGTGAATATTATATGTTGTTATGTTTGAATCCCACAACTAATTGATTCAGTTAGGATGGATGCATGTGCAACCGAAATGTCCGTGATGATGTAGTTGCACATGATACTAAGTCAATAGTATTTTATTTATTATTCACTTAGATATAATAGCTACTTGAAAGATTGTTAGTCTTTGAAGGATTATTGAGAACAATGTTTAATTAGATTATACACTTTGATGAAGTTAGTTTTCTCAATTGATTATTTTATTGTGGATTGGTTAAAGTCCAAAAAGAGTTAATTGTAAGTAATGCTAGCACAAAAGGAGCTCAATTGTCACATGACAGAAGAAGAAATTTTGGGGCATTATAGTTGCTATTAGAGTAATGTCTTAGGACCTCCCTAGAACAAAGTTAGTTGAAAGTTCGTATGCAAGCATCATGAGTAGTTACTGCGCCATCCAAATTAAATAAGTTTTGGCTTGACTCATATTGTCTTATTAAACTTATTAAACTGTATTATGTGCCTTATAGATTATTCATACTCAAGGTGATCAACTAAATTAGTTGGAAGGCCCAAGGGGTAATCATAGTAACTATCAGCTCGTACCCCGACCTAACTCAGGCGTGGTTAATCAATTGGAGGGCTTCAACCATGGGCTTCAATAGGATGAAGCCAATTTTAAGAAAAGCAACATTCAAGAGTTTCTTGAAGCTCAAGCCACCGAGTTTGATGGGGCTGGTGACTTCAACACTACTAAATGATGGACCAAGCCATCAAGGAAACCATCGGACTTGTGGGTTATTCCAGAAAAAGAAGGTTATCATTGCAACAAATCAACTTGCCAAGGATGCCAAAGATTGATGGAAGGCCACCAAATATCTAGAGTTTCCTGCAAAGAATGGATTGCCCTGTGCAGAGTTCAAAGGAGCATCTGAGAATGCTATTTCCTACATACATATGGGACCTGAAGCAACAAAATATCTGGACCTTAAGCAGGAAAATTAGTCTGTCTTCGTACTTTACCAAATTCATCAAGCTCGAGAAGTAATCAACCCTCTACCAAAGTAAACTATGTCATGTAAATAACTTCATGAGGGTCTCATTCAATGGGGACTTTAATCGAAGACTGCCAATCATTGAACAATGTCATTCATTAGGCAACACTGATGGAAAGGAACATGATTGAATGTCAACAAGAAAGAATAGGAGTGTTACACAAAGATCCGGACAAAATTAGCTTAGGAAAGAAGGCTATCTTATGATGATTGCATGGATAATAGGGAAAAGCCTTATAATCCATTCCAACAACAACATCAAGCCCAATAGAGGTCACAATTTCAAAAACCCTAGAAATCTTAGCAATAGTGAGCCCTATAGTCTCAACAGTAGAGGAAACAACCAATCGTAGTACAAGCTCAATAGGCTCCCAAGGAAGAATTCCATGCAATTTCTTTAGGCGCACACACTCTGGCAAATACAAGGTTAAGAATAGTACTTGTTTCTCACATGGACACGAAGACCACTTCATCAAAGATTGTCTAGTTCTTTATGGAAATGAGCAAAAAGAGGCAAGTGTGAGCGCTAATAGCGTGGTCCTTAGAAAAAGTCTATAACATGGAATTTGAGGCTCAACAGGATTATGCTAACATCATAAAAGGTACCATCTCTATTGTTGCTCTCCCAATCATTGTTTGCTTTGAATCACATGACACACACTCATTTATCTCCAAAGAATGTGCACAAATCATAGATGCCTCACCAAAATTCTCAATCCTGAAATGGTGATCTCTACTTTGATGGGTATGCTCCACACTAAGAAGTATATATCTGAAGTAATAATTGATATTGAAAGAGATAATTGCTCAATCGGTTTAATCATCATCCTAATGTATGACTATGATGTGATCTTCAGGTACAGATTAATTGTCCTAAAATGATGCATCCATCCTAAAGAAATTGTTCAAGGGACTATTAAAGGAGAATAATGCAAATTAATGGCATCCACAATTAGGGCATGAAAGTTATAACAAAAAGGTTATAGATATTTTTTTTTGTCTAGTGTAATCTCTACAGTTTCTCCACTCAAACATTTACAATAAATGGAGTAATAAAAGATTTTCCATGTGTTTCTTGAATATATTTCTAATTGTCCACCAAGAAGAGAAGTGGATTTCCATATTGAAGTACTACTTGATACTGCCTATCGCCAGCAGAATTGTTGGAGCTAAATAAGTAGATACATGAGCTAGCAGATAAAGGGTTCATTCTCCCAAGATCACATTAGTATGCACATGTATTATTCGTAAAGAAGAAGCACATATTGCTATGTGATGCGGAAGCAGCAGTAGAATAAATCTACAAGTTGTCGGAGCAACCTGATACGTTGTGATGTATCAAATTAACACACGCAACAAGAAAATCTGATCTACGAGCACACAATTGTCGCAGAATAGGGAGAAGAACAAGTTGAATATGAGTCAACTTGAAGAATTGATATATATTTCTAGAGCAATAATGATCTGTCCAGCAAATAAAAGTGTGCTCTTTATATAGAGTAGTTACAAGATTTGGTCTAGATATAAAATTCTAAAACTAACTATGAAACAAAATTTTACTTATGAATTCTAAAACTAAAACTAGAGTTGCACTAAAGATAAGATTCTCCCCCAACTAAACTATAATCCAGACAACTATCTTCCTATAATCCAAATCCTGCTACATTAGTCCCTTCCTCTTGGGAAAAGCTCGACCCCGAGCTAATGTTCATAGGTGATGGTGGATGGAACTCATACAAATCAGACACATTGAAAGTAGTGGAAATACCAAAGTCAGAAGGGAGATCAACAATGTTAGCATTGTAGTTTATCCTCTTTAGAATCTTGCAAGGACAAACTTTTTATTCTTGAGTTGTCAAAGTAGCTATGAACATCCTTTAAATGGCATCAACAAATATCCTTCGTTAAATATTTTACCACGGCAATGTACATCAATAGATTCTTTATACTTTATATTAGCAGACTCCATGTCTTCTAGTTTGTTGATGAATTAGTTGCAACTCTTTGATAAGTTCCTCCATAGAATCACTGCTAGTAAGAAATGCCAAAGTAGATAACAAATCAATAGCTTGACGAGGCAGTAACCCATAGACAATTTCAAATGGAGCCTTTCCCATAGTTCGACTCCGCATGCTACTGTAAGCGAACTCAACTTGTGGTAATATAGAATCACATTGCTTTGGTTTCATTCTAGAGAGAGCACACAATAAACTTCCATGTGACCGATTAACAACTTATGTTTATCCGTTAGTTTGAGGATGACAAGTGGAACTATAATTGAGGGAAGTGTTCAAGCTTTTTCACAAGCTCTTCCAAAAACCCATTTTTGCAAAAAATCGGATTGAACCGGGTCAAAACCGGGTTGAACCGAAAAATCATTTCAATCCATTTTTTTCAAAAATAATAAAAGAGAGGTGAATAAATGGAAAAAAAAAGAAAAGAAGGAAAGTGTATGATAATAGGGAATCTGGAATAATAGAAAGGGGAGTAATATAAGGGATTTGATTGTAAAGAATAAATGGATGTAAATAACAAAGAAAGTAATTTGAATTTGAAATGAAATTGAAAAGATAGTAATAAAGATAAATTTGAAAAAAAAAAGAAAAAAATTATCATGAACATAAATAAGAAGATGAAAAAATTTTAATTATTATAAATAATATACAAAAAATATGAAAATAGAAACATAATAATACAATAAATTTTATAGGATGAATTTATACAAGAAATCAAGTAATATGGAAAGAAAATATGAATTTGAAAAATAAAATGAGGGCAATATAATAGTAATCTAAAAAAGGAACTTATTCATGAAATTATTAAATAATTAAACATACAATTAATTAATTATAAACAATATATATTCTTAAAATGTAAAATAAATTATTATTATTTGACTAATTTAAAATGATGATTTAATATACTTTTATTTCATTATTTTTTTACCTTTTATACTTTTATTTATAATATATTATTTTAAAATAATAAAATAATATTATTTTAATAAAATTCTGATTCAATTTGGTCGAACTCGGTTGAATCGATTGAACCATAACCCAGTTGGCCAACCGGTTCGATGACCTGTCCAGTTTTAAAAACATTGGTAAGGATCAACCATTTTTGTGATAGTTGGTAATTAATTATTAATGATGGTATTAAATGCTTTCCACTAATAGTCATATTATAACAGCAAAAGTTCTTTTCTAGGGCCGGAGACTTGTCAAATGATCTCTAATTTCCTCTTGTCCCTCCTTTGAGTTGATCCTTCCCTCCATCTGTAACGTCTGCAGAATTAAACATAAGGAAATCACATTAATGAATTGGAAATCAGGACAATTAAAGAAGAAATCAGAATTTGAAATGAATTTGAAAAAAAAAAGAAAGGAAAGAAAGGAAAGCAGAACGGTCGGGAGGAAAATCCTCCCCTGATTACCGCTCAGAAACAGCCAGCCATACTGGCCGGCTGAGACGATAAAGAGGACGCGAAGGGGCACCCTCGCGTCCTCTTCGATACCCTCGCCCAGCCGCCGCCAGTTCTCCTTCTTCCTCTTCGTCGTCTGCAACTCCGACGGACCGCAGGAAGCAGAGCACATAGCCCGACGACGAGCGCAATGACCGACGGCTCTTCAATGCACGGCGACCTCCCACGATGTGCTCAAGGATCAAGCACATCTTCTGCACCGGCCAAGGATGACCGGTGATCACCTGAACGAAGAACAGCAACCGGTGAATCAAAAACTGATGAAAACAGAGCTACCTTAGATTTAAATTCCCCTAGACGAAGAAATTTAGATCTATTGTTCTACATAAAGATATCATAGTAATCATGAATGTCATAGAATCATTTTTCATATTGTGATTTACTCGATTCGACGGTCGGAAGGTCGTCGGAAATCTATATGATAACCGGCGAAATTCTGCTCGTCAGGTACCCGGCCCGAGTTACCTACAACTCGGCCCGGGTCTTGCTTAGTCACGGGTCAGGTCCAGTTATACCCGGACCGAGCCACTTCATTGATGTATTGATGAAGTCACCGTTTTAGAACCCGACCCGAGTCCTAGTAGACCCGAACCGGGCTGCTTCACCGGCGATGTCGCGAAAGTGCGACCGAAAACCTGACCGGAGATGGAGAAGATGATCGGCATGAATCTACGTGTTCAGAACCCGGCCCGAGTTGGATATTAACTCGGCCCGAACTTTACCGAGTCGAATCGAGTGCAAATCCGACTCGACTTTGATCTGTTCAGTGTCAACGACCCAGCCCGAGTCAGACCCCAACTCGGACCGGGTTATGCGTATTTATTCCTCGACAGAGTCTCGGCCCGAGTTCATCACGACCCGGCCCAGGTTCCATCTGCCAAAGAAGTGGACGTTTCCGTTGAGACCAATCATTCGGAAGTTAGGTCCCATTTTTCACCAGAATCATGTGAAATCTTAACTAAGACTCTAAAGATCACAATGAACCTTATATTGTCCTAAGGAAGATCCAATTCCTTAGAGAAAGGAAACTCCTTCCTCTTTTGATTATGAACTTCATCAAAGATAATTAAAGACAAGCAAAGTAAAGATAAAGATGTGGAATTGTTATGTGCAGAGATCATAGTAATGTACAGAGAGGGGCAGGTAGTTAGCTAAGGAGACAACGAAACTACTGGTCTTCAATGACCACTGTTCCTGAGATTTCAGGTCTTCTCCCACCTGTATCTCGAATAAAGGGTGATGCTTTGGTCACACTCCTTCCATCAGAGATTAAAGTATTGAGCCAGAGGGACAGGTAGCTAACTGAGGAGACAGTGAACCTACAGGTTTCTTAACTGACCACTATTCCTGGGGTGTAAGTTCTCTCCCACCTACATTCCGAATTGGGTGAGGCATTAACACCAACCCCTTTTCCCTTTTTGGGCTTACTGGCTTCAGAGATTCAGAAAGGCACATTTGGCATTCCAATTAATAAAGTCAAGCTCGCATAGGACAACTAACTGTAAGGATATCATAGTAATGTAAAAGACATAGTGCAACTCACAGTAAAGCAAATGCAGAGTAAAGTATTGTATAGTATGGCATAGACATGGCATAGTAAAGTATGGATCATGGTATTGTAAAGATAATGCAGAGTATTGTAAAGACAAAGTAAAGTTATAGCAAAGTATAGAGAACAAGTATGGATAATGTTCAAGTATAACGCATTGCTCATTATAGCCAGTGAATAAAAGTCAAGATTTACAATCGGTTATCATGGATATATTTTTTCATTGTCCTTCACTGATTCTTATTTCATCGTCTATGTTCTATTGTACTGGGCATCTTTGCTCATGGGTATTTGATTCCCCTGCATTGGGATTTTGCAGGTGAGAATGCTAATCAATAAGGAGTGGAAGTACTCAAAGCTTGGAGAACGATGCGCATGACACCAACTATTGCTACAAGTTCTTGCAATATGCATTTACGTTTCAGCATGTTCATCTTCTATTTATAGACATCATGTTCTTCCGCACATTGAACTCTTCCTTCTGATGAACTTGTTAAGTTGAGAGTTGTTCCGCTTTGTTATAGTCTGTATTAACTATCAATGCCTCTTGGCATTCCATCTTTTGAACTTCCGCATTAAAGTCTTGGTATTATATTTTCTTATTATATTGATGCCACGTATGCCATTTTGTTGAATGGTCATGGTCAATAATGTAATAGGCAGTGTATCGCTCCCAGGGTCAACCTGACTGCCTATGTGGCAGGAGGGGCGATTTTGGGGGCGTTACACAATCCGCCTTAGCAAAATATGTGCAAGAACAATAACGTGATGCTTCTTCTCCCTCTACATATGGCATATGGCAACTAGAGAGCTCCTTCTTTTTGCTCGTTGTCCTTCATCAACATGTCACATGGAGCAGTGGATGGTTCTCGATTGCTTGGGGCATCCAATACTTTTGAGGCTATGTTCCTTACCTTATCTAAAATATTATGTTTATCTAACTTCTTTTCTCTATATAATACAAAGTTTTTTTTTTTTACTTTTCCCCATTGTAAATTATGGGTTAAATTTTCAGATTAAAGAATCTTTGCATCCATATCTTTTGGAATGCATGTAAAATGTTTGTGTCTAAATCAACTTGAGCTTTTTTTCCCTTCTCTTTATTGCATGTGATTATAATACTAACTTCAACAGACAATCCGTTGATAATTTTAGGTATATTGTTTCATTAATTTCTCTTTCTAGAGTTCCATCTCTTTAAAGAGTTTAGTTAAATTAGGTTGTGCAAGTAATTGGACTGATTTTTCATGTTACCAAGGGCTCATTTTTATATATCTTGAAGTTTTCTCTTATTGTGCATTTTTATTGACAAATATTAAAAGAAGCACAACTTTTTCGTCAGTGTTACAAAAATTGGTATGGGCATATAGCGAATTATTCTTGTCACAATTAAAATAATATCTTAAGCCATTTGGATTATTTTTAGTTTATTCTCCTAGTATCCTTTTCAAGAGTTGACCTGTTGCTACTTATTTTGTATGCTTCAGGGTCGATAACTTGGAAACTTATACTCGCCAAAGTTAAAAGTGAGAGCATTGAAAGAATTTCAGGAGTTGTCTTCAAGGCTTGAACATGGGCAAAGAAGCAAGTAACTATTTGATGTTTTTTATTCCAATAGTTTCCCAGAGATCAAACTGAAACCATTCTTGCTAGGAATTCAATTTGAAACTAGTGGAAAATTTAAAGTTTATGTATTTAAGTTAGGCTTAAAATACCTTCTTTGTTTCTTGTTATTCTTTTTTTATATATGAAGATCGGATGACCTTAATTGTCTTGTATTTGAGCAAGTTGGAATGAAATATATGTGGAGACTTGAATTGAAAATAAATTTGCAATCTTACTTTGTAATTTATTATTTTATATTATATAGAACGAGGTTTACATGCTCAACATGTGTTGGGGCCTCCTCGACCAGAAGATGGAATTAAAAGTTATTAGCTATAGAAACTAATGTTACAAAAGAGCATTCAAAGATCAGAATTTTGATCATTGGTGTTGAAAAGAATAATTTTTTGGCCATATAATAATACTTTCATGATCATTATTATGAGGTATAGGAGCTTAAATGGCCATAATTTTCACCCTTGATGACACGTTTAATGACCACGGTTCATGTCATTTAAAATGGTTAATGATCAGATAATTGTTGTCTAGTAAAACTCTTTAGCAAATGGTTTGGTGGCTTAGACGACCATAATTTTGGTTATTGATGACATTTTCAATGACCATGATTCTGGTCGCTTAAGATGGTTAACGACCAGATAGTTGTTGGCCGCTGAAACTCTTTAACAACTAGTTAGGTAGCTTCGTCATTATAGATTTTTAATGACAGAGCCTATAACGACGAGTGAACATCGGAAATTCTGGTTGTTATTACCTTTCAACGACCAGATTTTTATTTTCAACGACTACTCTTCCCTTAGTTAAAGATATGTTTTCTTGTAATGATCAATGGAGTACCCGAACGTCTCTAGAACATCCAAGCTGATGCAGCTTAGCATAGGCCTTTCTATGGTTGTATTATTTGATTAGGATGCTTTGCACTCTTTTATTTTCGAGGTGTATGCTTGTACACTTGATGTACCCATTAGGGAAATGATTCATATGATGAATGTAACAACGAGGACCATCCACATGGTGAAGTACCTTCTTGATGTATTAGTTGTTGTGGACGGAAAGAACTTTTATGAAAACCTTATTACAATCCTCATGGAGGACTGCAATGTTATCTTAGGTATGGAATAGCTATCATACCATGAAGTGTAAGTCTTATGTAAGCAGAAGAAGATCCTCATCCGCACACATAGTGGTCACGCATGTGTAAGTCTTCACAAAGTTCTCAACCGCGAGTTTTGGATGGAGAAGATGATATTCTTAGGACGCAATGTGTCTAAGAATGAAATCATAGTGGATCCAATGAAGGTCGAGGCAATGAAGATTCACATTTTCCTCGATCTAGCAGACTACTGCTAATGCTTCATCCAAGATTTCTAGAAGAACATAGTCTCATTCACCAACTTGACAAAGAAGAACAAGAAGTTTCTATGGACACACAAATGCAAGTGTAGTTCTTAGGAGCTGAAGATTTGTCTAACCTCAGCACCTATCCTCACGATTCCATCGGGTAGCTGAGGGTACACGATATATATTGATGCTTGCTGCATTGGTCTTGGTTGTGTCATGATGTAGTATGGAAATGTAGTGCCCTACGCCTCGAGACAACTGAAGAAGTACGAGGAAAACTATCCCACCCATTATCTTGAGTTCAACACGATTGTATTCACGTTCAAGATTTGGATACATTAACTCTTCAGTGAAGAGTTTCAGATATTCACCTACAACAAAATCCTAAAATATGTTTTCACCCAGAACGAGCTGAACATGAGACATAAGAGATGGATATACTTTCTTAAGGATTACAGGTTCGCAATCAATTAGGCCAACACTATTAGTTCAAAGTGGGAGGGTTCCTTGGCATTCCTATACCTTCGGATGGACAAGATAATTGAGAAGCACAATATGAAAGAAGACTTGATGTATGCAGAGTAACACACGAAGATATTGGAGCACCTAGTACAATGCTGAATAGACAAGGACATACTGTTCGTCAAGGTTGCATGAAAATTCTATTATGGGAAGGAGATTACATGGGAACTTGACTTAGATATGCGCAAGAAGTTTTCACACCTATTCGGTAAGCCCCACATTGTGTAAGATTTGAGGACAAATCATTTTTCTATGAGGATTATGATCAATATTTTCCTAATTGTACTAGATTGGCCAATTCGATTGGTTCAACTGTGAATCGGTTGTCCTGTCCGACTATACATATAAAATCAATTTTGGCAAAAAACTGGTATGAACCTGAAAATCTAATAAAATTCGGTTGAATCTCCCATTCTAGTTCAAGTCGATGTTTTATTTTTATTTAAAAAAGAAATAAATGATATCAAATGGAAACTTTTAAATAGAATTTTAAAAATAAAAGGACACAAAATAAACTGATGAAATGAAGCTCATATTAAATTATGACATTTACTTAAGTATAGTATACTATAGTATCTACCCAAAGGAGAACTATGATATACTATAATACTTTGTATCCAATTAGTTATGCATTTTATTTGATTATTGCTTATATTTTACATGTTGTTTCACTTCATTTGCATACTTCGTCTATTAACATGTTCAAAGGATTAACTTTTTCTAAATGGCGCAAACAAGTCAATTTCCATATTGAATCTTGACTTAGCCCTCTTAGAAGACAGGCCCACTAGATTCAGAAGGTGATGATGAAAACTTTTATCATAAAACATGGACACAATCTAACATGTTAAGTCTTATGTTTATGTGAATGATTATTACCAACAACATTAAGTCTACTATTCCTCAAACTCAAAGTGCAAAGGAATATCTTAAGTTTCTCTGGAAGAAAATTTTCGTTCCACATATAACTCATGGTACTTTAACAGTAGAACTCACTACCATGAAGTTTACTTGATCGTGAAGTATGCAAGATCATATCATCGAGATGACTAATATTGCAACAAGACTCAAGACTTTGGGCATGGATGTTGAGCACTCTTTTTTGGTAAAATTTATCCTTAAAATAAACTTACAATAATTAACTTAATTAAGTTAATTGTTATATTTTTGTGAGATAATTGCTCTAGTGATCAGAATTATGGGAAGGTGCCGATTACACTAGGCATAATTATGGAAAACTAACTTAATTGAGTTTATTAATGTAAAAAATAGTTAAATAACCTAATTATTATATTCCTTTGATCAATTGTTAATGTAATTGAAAATATCATGTGTGTTAATTTTTCAGGTGGCTAATAGCTAAAGAACAAGATCAAAATAGTCAAATAAACCAATTTGAATATAAATCAACAAATGATTAATTTAATAAGTGGCTATGTGTGCTTCCACTACTCAATACAAATAATTTACAATTGTGTTTTTTTTAACCTTGTACGGCTGTGTTCACACCTAAGATCTTATCGTCTCAAATCCATCACATGCCTCCACCTCATCTTCTATCTCCTCCACCTGGTGACACCTCGTGCTCTCCAAGTTTACACATTTTAGCCACCTGCACCCACCTTTGGCTGTTACAGATGGGGAGAGCAATGGAATAAAAAAAACAAAGGTAAGAAATGTTATCTTCCTTATTGCTCGCCGAATGGGGAGAACTAGGGAAAAGGTCGCTGTCCGAGTCAAGGGAGATAGGAGAGAAAGGAAGAGAGGAGAATTAGAAAAAAAAAAGAAAGAAAGAAAACAAGTCAAAAAGAAGTTAACAAAACTACTTCAGAGTTGGAACCAATTAATGTTTGTTGTTAATCTTCATGATGTAAACTTCGACATGTTTAAAATAAAATCCATCTTTATCAATTGATTGGAGAAATTCTACAAGTTGTAAACCAATTAAAGGAACATGCGCTTCAATTTTAAATTGTAAGAGTCGAATGTTGAGTTGGCCAACAAAATACTTATTGTGATTCAAAAATTCGGAAAAATCAATCAAATGATCTCTTTGTGGCATAGTCCTCATAGAAGAAAGAATTATCATAAAATCTTATGTAATTGAAAAGCTATGAAGTTAAATTACGTCAAATCTCTCCAACTTTGATTGTTTTCCCAACGATACCCTCCAACTTCACTTTGTAACACGAATGTCCTCCATCTTTAAACTCATTTCAGTCGCATCACCGGTGCGCAGGCAAAGGGTGGGGGTGTCCCCCACCCCTCAGCGGGCTTTGGCGAGCTCGCGAGGGGGGGACGCACCCACCCTTTGCCTGCGTTGGCGACGCACAGAGCAAATGGGGCGCGAGCTCAGGCGAACCCCCCTCTCCCGGCCCCGACAAGGCCCCTGCCTCCAACGCCAGCAAGGCCGCTGGAGGTCGAGGGGAGGGTGTGCCCTTCTCTCATTTTCTTACTTATTATATTATTATTTAATCATGCCACATAAGAGAAAGAAATGCCACGTCAAATTGCTTCTTGCGTGGAGGAGAAAGAAAATGGCCGCGTGGACGCCACATCGACAGGGTGACCGGAGACAGTCGATCACAGGTAAGGAGGGGACTAGTTGAAATGAGTTCAAAGATGGAGGCCATTCATGTTACAAAGTGAAGTTGGAGAGTACCGCTAAGCAAACATCAAAGTTGGAGGGCATTTAGTGTAATTTACGCAGAAGCTATGTGTAAATCAATGATCATATGTCTTGCTGTCAAGACAAAATTAGTATAATGGATTAGAAATTATGCTATAAATCATATATTTATAATTAGAATGAAATTTCTTTGCCTTACACATACTTTAACTGAGGTTCTAACTCAATTTTAATTACTTTCAAATCAGTTATATATAAAAAGATATAAATATTGCAATAGCTACATCTATGTTGTATTAGATTTTCAAACACAATCTAGGTATATGCCACCATGATATTTTCTAAGACTTATATAAACTAGTATAAATTATGAAATTAGGTATATATACTCCATTCCATGTCTACTTTCACTGAGTTTTGAGTTACGTCAATCAGATATCTATAAAGAAAGTTAAGAGTTCATCTTCAGGGTGCTATCATTCTATCCTCCCAAACTGTTACCTGATTTTGTACATTCTATCCTCCCAAACTGTTACCTGATTTTGTAAATTATGTATTAAATACAATATGTTATATAATTATTTCATAAACTAGGGTAAAAAAGATAAATAAGTTAGATTTCATTTACAAGTGGAATCCCTTGAAAAGGATATGCCTAGTGAAAGTTATAAAACATTTAACTGAACTCACTCAATCCGTCAGAATGAAACTTAGGGTAGATTATACTAGTATTCGTTAAACTTCTTATGGTCAATCCAACATGATGTAAATTCTAAGAATCATATCAGGAACACTCTAAGATTTCTAATTTTAGTAAAATTGGAATTACCATAATAGGAGTCGTGTATTAATTGATATAAATAATAAAGATATGGTCACTCAATTTGTTGGAAGACAAAACCAATATGAAATTTAGGTTGATTGTTGATCTTACTGAGAATCGACCATAATGAAATGAAATCTTAAACTTCTACAAATCAATATTTCTATAATATGGAGTTAGGTAAAATTGGGATCATTCGATTTTATTATTTATATTAAGTGGTATGAATTTTATTCGACAACGTATGCAATCTCCTAGGATACAAGATGAACTCCTATGATTGACAATTAATTAAGTTATAGGACTAAAGGCATGAAGGGTATATAGCATTGATCATTGTTGTGTCTCTGTTGGACATGTTGGTATGCACACCATAGTATTGATAAGAACATTATATGATTGGAAGAATAATAAGGGAAAGGAAAAAGGAAAAGTATTTTGATATACTCATGTTAGGTAAGTTGATTTCTCCTATTCTATTATTCACCTCTTATGAATTCGGTGTGACATTATTTGTGATATGTATTAAATATATTTTTCTTATGAAAAGTATGTTGGAATGTTTGATCAATCGACTGTACATTGAAAAGGATATGTGATATGTTATGGATTGATTTCGTGAAATGCAAGCCTATTCTGTTTGAATGAGTATTTGATATAATTCATCTTCTGATATTTGAGATACAATTATTATATAATGAATCATGCATCTGCATCTATCTGTATCATGCATATGGTGATTGGAGCTAAGTGCCATGCAGAGTTAAGTGCTACATCGTGAGAAATCATAGTAGGAAGCACCTCTAGAATCCATAGGGAATCCAATGCATCATTCTATTCCTAGAAATGGAATGAGGCAAGATGGTGCTAAGTGTCGTGCGGAGCTAAGTGCTACATCATGAGAAATCATAGTGGGAGCCACCTCTAGAATCCGTTTGGGCCTCCTCTGGCTATCACTTTCTGATATGTTCTCCATAAATGAGATGAAATAAGATGGATCTAAGTGTCGTGCAAAAGTGCTACATCATGAGAAGTCATGGTGGGAGCCACTTCTAGAATCTGTATGGATCACCTCTGAAAGACATCTATTGCTTTATGATCTGTTCCCCAGAAATTGGATGAGATAAGATAGAGTTAAGTGTTGTGTGGACCTAAGTGCTACATCGTGAGAATTCATGCTGAAAGACATCTTTAGAATCCATATGGGCCACCTCTGGAAGCCATCTATCAACTATACAAACTGACCAGTTGGTGATTCGTGCATACATATGAGAGTGTTGCATTGTATACAAATGTTTGATGTGTTTAAATGACAATGGTTATTAAAATTGAGTGTGATTGTTTTGATTTGAATGTTATATATGTATAATGTATGAAAATATTGATTTTGATATTATGATTCTTACATGTATTTTTATGTCTCCCCAAATCAATTAGATGGTAACACATAGCTTATGAGTTATTAACTTACTAAGCTATTTTCGCTCACTTTGTTGTTTCTAACATTTTTCATATTAATATAGTCGTTTGAGGATCATAAGAGATGATAGTCTAGAATGATTGTATAACATCTTTGGTGGCAAGATGAGAAGATTTGTGTCTCTCATGTCCTTTTATCAGGATGTCGATAGAGGTTGTTATGTGTACTATATATGTGTCATTTTGTATCTTGAAAGAAAACAAAGTCATTTAGTAAAATGTAAAACTTAAGGAGTGTAGAATAGAATATTGTTTTCCATATGTCTATTGATAACAAAGATCAATGATGTGTTGATCATTGTTGTTGTGCTCCTGATATATGGAAAATAATACGATGTTGTTCTCTGATTCCGTCCGGATGTCCTGAAAATAACAATGATGTTCATAAAAAATAGCCTTGCATTTCAATTGCTTACATAGCTTGCTAGCAGATAATAGTTTAAAGGAAACTCAGGAGCATAATGAACATTTGTAAGCTTGAGTTTAGAAGAAAACTCAATAGTTCCAACCGATATAATTGGAGAAAAACTTCCATTAGCCAGGCAAACAAATTTAATTGTATTAGTTAGGGCAGAATGTGATAGAGTAATACTGTGACGACCAACCTCGGCCAGGTGTCACGAGGGGTAAAATAATGGTATTATTTATCTTAAAGTTTGATTTTAACCAAAGCGCAGGAATTGTGAATAAAAAAGAAGCTATCATAAATTTTCCAAAAATTTCGGCATGACCTCTGCATACGGAGGATAAAGGCCAAAATGGCAACATGTACATACAGTGTATCCATCTCAAAATATAATTTGTCATGTGATAAGAAGGGACAAAGTCCATAACATGGCAATAAAAATATAGGAGCATTTCAGCTCAACCTCATGTAGAACAAAAAAAATGCAAGTCTCCAACCAAAGGACACTATGATCACAAGATCCAAAAATTCATTTGCCAAAAGTTTCCAAGACTAGATACTGGCATACATTTAAAGTTTTTTTTTAAAGCCAAAGGTAGATAATAAGGACTGATTCCTTCCTCACATAGCCTACTCCCAACTATGAATTTTTCTAAAATATACTTAGCCGTCATCACCTGCAAGGAATAGAAAATGAGAGGTAGGCACTATGAGCTTAGTGAGTGGAGGCCACATGAATACAAAAAAAAATCGAGAAAATCGATATCTCACATAAAAACCGAAATCCAAAAAAATATATGAGATGATATGACAAAACAGTTACTCTCTTTACTCTCTTTAACTACAAAGAAAGTACTGTAAAGAGAGGAATATTCCTCACCTAGGACGTATGGTCAATACGATTCCTAACTAAGTTGTTGTGCGGACTAGGAGTTGCCACCATCCACGGGCTTAATGATTTACCACTACGATATCGTCTTTGTGTAGGAAAGTGTAACTTATACTATGGATTTAATATTTGTCGTGATGGAAAGGTCTTAATGGTTGACACACCTACTCGCAGTTGATCAAGCTCCGATGAAATAAAAATCTCGCTACAAAGCGATTTTTGTATGATATAACTAATATAATGTTGAATGTAGATGCTCTGGCATATAAGCAAATCCATGGTTCAACTTCCACACATTTTGAAAATCCACATAAAGCATATAAATACGAGAGAGCGCCATAAATTAAAAAAAAATCAAATCAGATATCAATGACATACAAGCACACATTACATATGATGCACAGAATTCACCTAAAAGAATAAAAATCCAAGCAGAAAACTCGTCTTACATCGGTGTAAGACTATGGAAGCTACTAGAGCTTTACTTAATATTATCATATAATCCACTCACCTCGGATACGCCTGACAACACACGATGTCCACGTCCAAATAAAATTGACAAGGTGAACAACCTAGTCAATATATGTACCTATAAATCAATTTTCACATATGATTACATTTTTTCATAAGTTAAGTAATTCAATTCCTAATCATAGGACTTAACAATTTTCATTATCAATTAATTATTGATATAAAGGACTAATTAAAAATACTAAATTCTAATCTACCCATAAATGTTGAATCCTAATCAAGTTCTTACATAATTTTATTTTCAGGGTAGTCATATGCACAATTTGAAATTTAATCTACTATTATCTTGGAACAACTTTTGATATAAATGAATGCAAAAATTCTTTCTCTCTCCCTTCCTTTACCAACCCAACAGCCACATTATATCTTAATTAACAATCAACACTAATTTTAAGTTCAAATTTCAACCAACAAATTAGATGCATACGCTTCTTAAGTAAATTCACCCAATCGGTACATTTGTTTCCCTCAATAATGTGTTTTACGTTTGGTGCCAAGAAGAGCAGCATTAATATGTGAAAAAGAAAATATAAATCAAGGCCTAATCACATCAAGTAATGCGAAATGATCCTAGTTACTCTCAATAGAAATTAGAATGGTTATGGATTCAGGTTCCTGACATGCTCCAATGGTTGCATGGGTTAGGCGTGAAAAGAAATAGAATAACAATGTCTTCCACACGAATGAAGAGAAAAAAAAAGAAGAAAAAATTCAATCCATGGTCTGGAACAGCAACTTGATCTGGGAAGGTTCAAAGAACTTACGAACAAGAAATATTCAAACAGAGCTTCCACAATGGCCGACGACTTGATTTCGGAGGTGAAAAACAAAACCCCAACGCTAAGAAAGGAGAAAATTTCAGAACAGACATCTATTGATCTCCCAAATTGATGAGCCAGAGATTTTAAGGAGGGTTTCATACCTACAAGATGAGAATCGAAATGCCTTAGCGATGATTTATTGGGCTTCAGATGATAACATTCCAGCATCAAGGAAAAGGGTAGCAATTGTAGTTTGTAGGAGACTCATTTGTGGGAGAAAATGGTATGGAGGAATAGGAGACGTGGGTGGTGGGGTGAAAGCAGTATGGAGAGAGACGGCTGGGAGAAATAGGGGGAAAAAAGAAATGGGGGGGGAGAGAAGAAGGAAAGGAAAGAAGAAGGGAGAGGGTTTTAGCCCTCTCGTGAGGAAGGAAGGGAAAAGGAAAGAAAAAAAATGTTTTAAATTAGATTGATTGGATTTTTTTATTACTATTTTTTTTCAAATTTCCTTCCAAACAAAAATTATTTACAAGTATATATATATATGGTTGAATTATTTTATTTTATTTATTTATTCATTTTTTTGTGTGTGTTGGGTCAGGACCCCACAAGTACCATTGCCAGTGAGGTGATCAGAAGCACCATAATCAATCACCCATTTTTCGTAAGTACTAATAGACGCCAAATGGGCAGTACTACCTGTTGTGTTTGCCTATCCAGTAGCTTAGAATCAGTAGTGGTAGAAGGTCGCAATATGCTCATCAAATGATTATAATCCTCTTGAGATAGTTAAAAGGGAGATGATGAGTTTTGATGAGTTGTTCTGCAGCATGATCATAAGAGGATGCTTGATTATCCCAAGCAGGCTTCCCAAAGTTTTCCCAACGCATCTGTCAGAAGAGTGATTTGTGCACTTACAATGCACACATAGGAGTGTGAGGGACGAGTACGACCATGTCCTCGTCCACGATGCGAACCATTGCCAGGTACAGTTGAACCACGACCACTATAAAAATCGCTAGGGGTGTTCCCGAGTCGGGTTTGACCCGACCCGACCCCGAATCCAACTCGACCCGCCCGATTTTGATCGGGTCGGGTCGAGTCGGGTCACCCTACTTTCGAAGGCCGGATCCGATCCAACCCGACCCGGTTCGTGTCGGGTTGGTTAAATTTTTTTTCTTATTTTATCTATTATTTAATATAAAAATATTATATAATATTTATTTAAAAAGCATAAAATAACTTATTCAACATTTAAACATTGTTTTACACATTTAAAATATTTTATTTTAGTATTTTTTTTATTTGTAACATAATATAAGTTGAAAACTAAAAAAATAAAAAATCGGGTCTTCGAGTCTGGTCGGGTTGGCTCGGGTTGGAAAATTCTGACTCGTACCTGACCCGACCATGGATCCGACCCGACCCAAACTAGTTTGGGTCGGGTCGGGTCGTCGGGTTCGCGGGTTGACTCGACCCGCTGAACACCCCTAGAAATCACAGTAGGCTGAGTATTGGACTCAACCTTTTGAAGACGATTGTATACAATTTCTAAATCAGGGATGACATTAGAGGATAATATCTAATCTTTGACAGCTTGGAATCGAGAACGAAGTCCATCAAGAAATTGATAGGTCTGCCACTTCACCTCTGATTATTTTGCTTCTCGCAACATGATGGATCAAAAAAGGATAGTTCTACTAAAGACATATCACCTTGGTTAATCGATCAGATGTGACAATAGTTGGCATCACTAGATTGCTGTGAATATTTCTTCTCAAGACTGGACCATATCTCCTTGGCATTATTTTTGTAAAGTAGGTTGGCAGATATTCGTTGCTCAATGCTATTCATCAACCAGTTCATGACCAGATAATTGTCTTGTTCCCACTTCTCAAATCCTTCATTAGTGGGTTTCAAAACAGCTCCTGTAATAATATATAACTTCTTTTGTCCACCAAGAAAAATTCGAAAAGCTTGGGACCAAAGTGGATAATTCGGGGTACCATTGAGTTTTATGGTAGTACCCTAAACAACATGAGAAAAGGAGGTAGAAGACTTGGCTTCAGCAACAAAAAGAATGCTAGAAGAAATGAGAGAAGAATCCATTGGGATAAAGGAAAAAAATATCAAAAACTACTACAACCCAAACCCTTAGTAGTTCCTTATGGAGTGCAGGACGCCTCATAGGAAGCCCTCAAGGACTTAGGATATCATATAAATGTGACAGCAAAGCTGCAGAGATGCCCCTATGGGGCAGAGAGTCGCTGGAAAGCAAAGGGTGGAGAAGAAGAACAAAGGTACAGAACCCCGATCTAGGATCCCTGCTCTGATACCATGTAGAAGAGAATATTGTTTTCCATATTTCTATTAATAACAATGTGTCCTCGTATGTAGAAGACTACATGGAAATATCAAAAATATAAATTCACTACAAAAGGAAAGTAATTGTTGGCTTTTGCACAGGAATCATTATTGATATGGAGAAATTGTTGGCCTCAATTATCTCCAACAATTTCTCTTATCATATAAAATATTTATTGACCTAAATATTTATTTTTAGAATCTCTATCTGATTTAGAGAATCTTCAAAAAGGAGTATTGGTCTTCTATGAAGAATCATCGTAATATTGTATAGTTTGTTTTAATGACACTTTTATTCTTATGTTATAAAAAAAAGTCATCACATTTTCACAATCTTTTACAATTTAATTTGATCGTCCATAATGAGTCACGAATTTTAGTTTAAACCAAAGTTTAAATTGGGGTCGTGACATCAACGTAGTTGAAAGACAATTAAATAAAAAGGTGAAAATAATAATATTTGATGGAGGTGGAGAATAATATGGAAAATATAATGAATCTTGACAATGTCCTTGTCCATTTGCAAAGTTCCTCAAAAAACATTGCATATGTGCACAATATACTATTTCAAGAACACCTCAACAAAATGGTGTTTTTGACGGACATAACAAAACATTAATGGATATGGTTAGGAGTATGATGAGTAATTCCTCACTATGCAAATCATTTTGGATGTCAGTTTGTTTGCTAAATAAGGATCCTAGTAAAGTAGTTCCAAAGACTTATGAATCCTAGTTTGAAACATCTTGATTTTGATGATGTCCCAAAGAAACTCGAATTTACAATCCATAAGAGAAAAAATTGGATTGTCAAACGGTTAATGGTTACTTTATTTGTGTTAACCAAAGAAATCCAAAGGCTGTCGATTTTATTGTCATAATCATAGTCCAAGAATTGTTGAAATTGATAATGCAAGATTTATTGAGAATGGTGAAATTAGTGGGAGCAATAAAGAACAAAATTTGGGTATTAATGAGACAAGGGTACCTACACCCATGTTTATAATGTTGCTTTATCCACAAGTAATCAAATTATTGTTCCAGTCAATGAATGAATGATGTTTGAGTGATGAATTGCTCCATGAAGAAACTAAGTCACAATTGTCTCATGTAAATGGACGACAAGGAATTGCTTAAGGAAGATCACATAGAGAAAGGAGATCAACTATTCCGAATGATTATATGGTTTATTTACTTGAATAAGATTTTGACATTGGTTTCAATAATGATGTTTCATTTTCACAAGCTATTAAGATTAATGAGTCTGAAAATGGGTCATTGCCATGAAAGAGGAGTTAAGATCCCTAGAACAATTAAAGGTTTAGGATCTCATTGAATTTCCAATAAATTGGAAATGAGTGGATGTAGATGGGTCTTTAAAACCAAACTCAACTCAAATGGCAATATCAAACTATATACAGTTAGATTTGTTGTTAAAGGATATAGTTAGAAAAAAGTCATAAATTATAAGGTAACATTTTCACCAACTTCAAGAAAAGATTCATTAAGAATTATAATGGCTTCGATGGATCAATATGATATGGAGTTACATCAAATGGATGTGAAAATAGCTTATGTTAATAGATATATAGAGGAAGAAGTTTATATGGATCAACTTGAAAATTTCTCGAAAAAAAGGAGTGAACATATGGTGTGCAAATTTAATAAGTCAATGTACGGACTTAAACAAGCTTCTTGATAAATGATGCATTAAGTTTGATAGTACCATGACATCTTTTGGTTTTGAAGAAAACACAATGGATCAGTGTATATACCAAAAAATTCGTGGGAGTACATTTATATTTTTTGGTCTGTATGTTAATGATTTTAGCATACTTCGTAAGACCAAAGGTTTTCTCTCCATGAATTTTGAAATGAAAGATATGTGAGAGGCATCCTTTGTGATTGGAATAGAAATATTTCGTGATAGATCACAAGGATTAGGGATTGTCTCAAAAAAACTTATATTGAAAGAATTCTAGAGAGATATAATATGGATAAATGTTCAGCTCAAAAAGGAGACAAATTTAGTCTCATGTAATGTTGAAATAATAGTATGGAATGTAAAGAAATAGAATAAATTCCATATGCATCTTTTGTTGGCAGCTTAAAGTATGCATAAACTTGTACGAGGCCTTATATCAGTTTTGATGTCGAAATGTTAGGGAGATATTGAAATAACTCTATCATTGATCATCAGAAAGTTGCAAAGTGTTAAGGTACAAAAGACTATATGCGCATGTATAGAAACTTAAATCTCGTAGAATGATTGAATACTCGGAATCAAATTTATTGGTTGTGTTGACAGTCAAAACTTCACTTTTGATTACTTATTTCTATTCTCTAGAGTAGGGGTGAGCACGAGCCGGCATGACCTAGTCACCCCGGTCTGCACCGACTTGAATTTTTTAGGTTTTTTTCCAACTGGGTAATCGGGTGAACCTGGACCCAGTCCCGACACAATTAAATATATTATATTAGTATTAAATTATTCTAGATACTATATTTATGTTTTTGCAAAATGAAATTTTATATTTTATTTGATATATATCTTAAATATGCATTATATTATTTTATCATATATATAATTTAATTGATAGTTATCATATTTATATAATAATATTAATTTCTTTACTATTTTATTTATTATTTTACTTTTTTATGGTCAAATTGGGACAATCAAGAATTCTTGATTTTTGTCACAATTTGACCAAGAAGTCCGAGACCCAGTTCTGGACCAGATTTTTGGGTTTGGGACCGGATTTCCTTTTTCAGAAACCCGAAGCAAATTGGATAAGTACTCAAAATGTGTTAAGTTTTTTCAATGTGAAGGAGGAGGTTAAGAAACGAAGTGTGTCAATTCAATATGTCATAACTAATCAAATGATAGCAGATGCCTTGACCAAGCGTTTGCCACCAAAGACATTTAAGCTGCATGTACAAAGTATGGATCAAAAATCATGACTCATGACTATGATGTTATATTGAGATTTGGAGCTCAATAATATGTTTCTTATTTATATTTATTTCTTGATAATGATGATTGTTTACACTATATATTTTGATAACAAAAAAAAATAGGTGAACCATAGTTAATTTATATAACGTAAAGACCTATTTTGATGTGTTACAAGTGGTGTAGTATATAAAAGAAAGCATGTTGGGTTAACAGTGTATAACCACCATAAGTCACATTTTTAAAGTCTCAGTGTTGATAATTATAATGAATTTAATCATATGTGCATCTATTGTTATGCTATTAAGTATAAATGTTTAATAATAAGATGAAGTGGGAGAATGCTAGAATATTTAATTACTATTCTAACTTGTTGCTGATTAGTTATGTTACAATATGAATTTAATCTATCTTACTTTAATTTATTAATGACACTATTAAGAATTTAATGCATTAACATATAATGTGAAATTGAATCTTTAAGTTATATAGAAAGGTTAATCTTAACCATTGATTTTGTATTTGATGGACGTATTAGATTAAAGCAAATGTATTATAAATTGGTTCTCTCTCTACCCACTAAAGACACTAAAAAATTCTATCTTGTGTTAGGAAGAAAATGGACAATAAAGAGAAATCTTAAATATTACTATGTTATCTTCCGCTTCGGGTATAATTATTTGTAAGATTTTATTTGTTCAAAATACTGAATTGATGTGATTAATTTGAATTCAATTCATTAATATTTTATATTGTATTATAAATATGTTTAAAGGACTTACATGGGAAACACTCAAATCTAACAAATATGAAGCAATCCTTGAATTGTAATAATAAAGGATACATGAGTCGAGCAGAAGTTAACAAATACGAATTGGCATAAACCTTTCACACCCTCCCAAGTAGAAGCATAGACTTGCCTAAGTTCCTATTGCAACTCATGCGGTTAAAGTAGCTTTCTCTCTTGGATAGCATCTGCTTAAACAACTGGAACAAGCAAAAACAAAAAAAAAAGATAGCAACACACAACCTTATCTATTTGCTCTGAGGCTATTAAATTGGACTGCCAAAAAATGCTTTCCTACACCTTCCTAAGAAAGCAATGTCGTGATACTATAAAATACTATCATATTCCTCAACGAAAAACTGGTATCGGACCATTGAAAAAGTAAAACTAGTATTGTCCCCGATGAGCAATCATAATCCAATCAAATCCAAGGTTCAGTACAACATGCAATTGAGCAACTACACAATGACAATATTCTAGACCTTAGGGTCCTTTGATATAAGGTAATGTAGACATATTAACGGTTATTGATAATTTTAAAACTTTCATGATCTACCACATTATCTCATTTTATTATAACTAATTATTGATAATTTTAATTTCTCTATTAATATTAATTACCACATCACTGGTAGGAGATAGAGAAAGTGTCTTTCTATATTACTAATTGCTTGACATACATTTTGATAAAAATATTCATCCAATCAATTTTTAAAATTTTAAATAGTTTATTAATAAATAGTATGTCATTTAACTTTATTTTCTTTTTTTATTTGGAACTTTTACAAATAACTCTTAGTCTTTTCTCATCTTATTTTATCTATATTCGCTTTTCTATTTTTACTTTGTTTATTTACAATTAGTATAGGACCCATGCGATGCGTGGTGAAAAAAATCAAAATTTATATAATAAGTAATTTAATTGAAACTTAATTTGCAAAAATGTAGTTCTACACACCATTTAATTGAAAATTAATTTGCAAAAATGTCATTATAATTTTTAATATAGTTATTAGTTCATCAAAACACAAAATTATTGATTTAATAAAATGTGTTAAATATTTTTTTTTATTTTCTTTAAGTACCTTTTAAATTTTCATATGTAATTCTAACTTTCTACATTCATTCAAATCAATATATATATATATAATTCTTTTAGGATCATTCAACATGGAGCTTTAGATTTAAAGTAAAAAATTAAAGAAAGAAATTATTTTTTCTAATAGTAAAAATGTGTTAAATTTTGTTATATATTTTATAACTACCAGTCTATTCTCTTATCAAATCATATGCATGCAAGCGAAAAAAAAAGGCCACATCATCTAATTAGATTGTTTACATTCTACGTTCAAGCCATAAATTTGCATGAATATTTTCAAAGCAACTTTTATGAGAAGGTGAAAGACATCTAAATAGTAGGAAAAATATATTCTGAAAGAAACACTGTAAGGAGTTTATTGTCAATATTCTTCTCAAAAAGGTTTATTGTCAATATTGACAAAATAAATACATATTTCATTATCCAAAATATTTAAACACAATATAAACTGATGGTATGGAGTGCATGGGTATTTTTAAATTTAACTGGAGAAATATATATATATATATTCTAAATGAGTAAATTTATCCAAACACTTGAAAAAAAGTTATCATCATCGGTTTAATGGGGACGCACTTTTTAGAAAGACTAAGATATACAATTGTGAGTTTTAAAAGCTAAGCAAATAGGACTTTACACTTAACCTTTCATCTCCAATTAAATCTAAGGACAATCAGGATTCAGGATATAATAAAAAAGAAATTATCTATGCAGTCACCAAGTTAATTTTAAATTTAATTTTCTATTCAATTAGATTTAATTGCATGTTCATAATATTTTTAAAATTATTATTTACTCCAAGAGAATAAATTTTATTAGATAATATTTTTATTGGAATTTATTTGTTGTTTCTTACTTATTTCTTTTCATGCATACACCACCTTTTTTTCTATCACGCATTAATGAGTTGACATAAAAAAGTTAATAAATCTAGCCTCTTTCCTACATATAAGTTTAATTATGTTTTTTAAATTATAGTTTTTACCCATTATAAGTTTAAGATAAAATTTTAATAAACATAATCTATAAATATTATCACAACTTTTAATTTTGAATTTATAATATATATAATATATCTAATGTTACTATGAAATTGACTATTTTAACTGCCACAACTATATTAGTATTGTTGTTATATTTTTATCTAATCAATTTAAATTGAATTCTTTAATTTTAAGTTGTATCAAAAGTTGAAGAAAAGGAATAGGTTATGGCCAAAGGTGTGACAAGCCTGTCACGGTCGTGATCGACTGTAAACGGCTTATATGATATTTTAAAGGTTATTTTCAAAATATTTATACTATATAATGATGATTGTTAATTGTATACAAAGCTAGATACACGAAATGCATATTCCCACGTAAGCATGTTAAAATATGAAGATTAAGTGATGTAATAATTGATTATTGTTTGAAAACATAATGAACTCAATTGTGGATAATCGTTATATGTTGCCCCCTCAATGGTCCTTATCGTTCTTAAACATCGGTGTATGTATTTCCTTCGAGAATAATCATATGCCACATCGGCAACGGTGTATATTTTCCTAGTCACCTTCGGACGAATGGAGCATGGTCTATAAGGCTTAGCTAACCTATTGTGTGGGAATGACATAAATTCAACTATCGGAAGATATAAGATTGTAAGGACCATATTGAATTGATAAATTGATGCACAAAAGTGGAGTCCAAAAGGGTTATAAAGCAATCCTAAGAAAGTTAATGAGGCAATTGTTAAGGTAAGTGTAAGTCACTTATATGCCCATGGTGATTTTTTATTATTAATGAATGTTCCCATATTTCATGTATGTTGATAGTTGAATACATGTCTTACTATGCTATTATATTATAGGCATGATGATAGATTATTGTGGTTGATTGTAGAATCATATGTTAAGTACATGGCACGCATATTTCTCTTTTCTCACATATATGAAAATTGAATATGCAAAATATGTAGTATCCTGTTTAGGATTATGACATCAGATAGCATGACTTTTACATATTCTAACTAGGAAATCCAACTCTCTATATTCATGCAGATAACTAAATTTTGAATGGGTGGTGGCTCAACTCACGAAGAGATAATTGCACTTGGTCTAGGCTTAATTGATGTCATGATGTTATGGATTCTAATTGACTATAGCTCTTAAAGATGTTTTAATAATGGATATTAGCTATGTTTCCTATTTCATAACACTATTTTATAGATTTTTTCATAAAGTCTTCTGTTGAACTTGAAAGGATTATTTTGTTGAGTTAAGTTCCTGTTGTTTTAATGGTAAATTATTTCATTATGATTATGTGATGGCGAATGGGTTAACATAGTCGAATGCCCTAATTGGTCTCGACTTTTAGGATGAATTTTCGAAGTGTTATAGTTTGATAACAAAGCATGCTTAGGCCCTATGCTAAGTGTGTTATAGAATTGCTAAGTGTCTAAGTCCATGTGCAATCTTCATGAGCAGCTTATTGTATCATATGATTATATATTTTAAACTAACCAACAAATATTTGGTTGATCATTGTTATGTAAAGGATGAAACCAGGGAATCCTTCAAATACTTCAAGAGACCAGAGGGAGTTGATTGAAAGCATCTCATGGCTCGGGCAATGGATAGGAATGCATGCTTGACTCTAGTTGATAGTGAAATTGAGGAAGTGTAGTGATAACTTGTTGATTCAAATTTGATATTTTTCAACTTTTTATTTAACTCCCTAACTCACTCTCTACTGCAGTGCACAGGTCAATTGTAATAAACTCAAAGTTCGTATCCACAGTGATTTGAAGCCAAAGACTCCCTAAAACAATCTAGACTAGCCCTAACTAAAGTTACAATTTCAGCAAATTAAAGATTTCAGAAAACATATTTTTAAAGAATGGCAAAGTGATAACTATTTTTAGACTTTTGGAAATTTATCAAAACTGAATTATAAATACTAAACTAAGGGCTAAAATGGATTATCTATCAATGAAGAAGGTTCTCCTAGGAATTGGGGTTCATCTAATTTAATTATCGATGGAATGGAACAAGTTATCAATATGTGTCAATTTTAACTCAACTTGAAATGACATGTTATCACAGCACAATCGAACCAGACTAATTATCATATTTTCATATGATTGATTAGCTAAGTTGAATTAGAAGAGGTCCTTACTGATAATCAAGTTAACATTATGCTTAGGATCAAGTTCCTTGCTGATTTTTGACAATTCAGTGAAATCTAAAATGATAACAACCAATTGCACTTTAAATATGAGGGAATTACTTTAATTAACTAAACAGGAATGAAATTAATCTAATATTAGTGCTAATGCTTCTTGGTTTATCTCTAAACTACAAGAGGGTTTTAAATCAGCCTCTCAGCTGCAAATGGAAATGAAATCCACATCATCACTAATGAATTGGAAGCATTGAGCACATTGATTACATATGGGGACTCAGCAAATGTCATTGCTTCTTGGTCCATCTCTGAACAACAAGAAAACTTTAAGTTCGTTCTCAGTGATTAATGAAATCAGAGGTTTAACAATAACAAGGCAGATTCCACATAATTCAGGAATTTAAAATTGGAAATCAGAAATCAGTAATGAAAAGTTGCAACAATTCAGGGATTGAAACCTTAGAAATATCATTGTCTCTTGATTCATTTCTGAACAAGAATGAAACAATAAGAAACCTCTCAATTGTTAATTTAATTAGGGCTCCACAATGGTAAAAATAGATTTAACCAAGTTCAGGAATCAGAAATGGAAAACAGATTTCAGAAATCAGAAAATCAGATTTCTAATTGGGATTGAACCTAGAAACTTGCCATTGATTCTTGAATCATTTCTGAACAAGAGTGGATCAAATGACAACCTCTCAGTTGTAAATACAAATAGGATCTTACAATGTCAAGAACAAATCCATATGAAACAGTTTTCAGAAATCAAAACTTGATTCAGTGCAGGAAATCAGAAATGTCCATAATCCATCCACAATTAAACTAGACTACTACCCTATCCTAGGAGAGTTAGAATTTAGCTCCTCATAGTTACAAAGTCTGACACACAATAGAAGAAAGGATTGATACAAAACATCCTGAATTGAAGGCTATCGACAGGAAAAATCAGGATTGCAGCACTTCAGCTCCTTCCTTCAGCTCCTCTCTGCAGAAACCCTGCAATGGCCAGCCCCCCTCTCTTCTTCAGGGTTTCTCAGCTTTTATATGTCCCTTCTACACCCTTAGATGCAGATCAGAATGTTCTCTTGTGCCTTGATTATGCTAAGTGTCCTGATCCTGAAAATATCAGCATGTGCCAGCTTTTTGGACAGCCAAAAAGCAAGTGGTCCCCCCTTTTTTTTCCTCCTTGTGCAGCCCTCTTTTCTCTGCTAGAAAGGCCAAAACAGCAAGCATCAAAGTCTTTGAATAGAATTTAAACAAATAAGGATTAGGACAATAATAATTATCAGCTCAAATATCAAATGGGGTTTGGTGTTGTGCAGGAATGAAATTCTTAATTAAAATGATAACTTTAAAGTCCGGAATGATAACTTGCACCATATCATTATAATTATCCAAATATGAGTGGTTCAAAGTAGTGAAGGCATCAAAGGGATTAGGATGACAAGTAAATGAGATCAGAAATCAAATGTGGATAGGATTTCATAGGAATGATAACTTTGGTGCCCCCGGAATGATAACTTTGACTATAAAATGATAACTTGTTGTAAATTTTGTTGTGGTTGTCCAAATGTGATCAAATCAGAGCAGCAAGGAGTTAGGACAATAATTTAATGATTGTCTAATGCTTTTATGCAGAATTGATAACCTTGCACATCGAAATGACAATTTTGCCCTAAAAAAGATAACTTGACACCAAAAACGATAACTTGTGAAATGGAATGATAACTTTGCACAAGTTGAAATATAATCATCCAAATATGATTAATTCATAATGGCAAGGGATTTAGGGCAAGATAATCACTAGGAATTAGCTAAATTAGAAAAATGATAACTTGCACTTTGGAATGATAACTTGCCCAAAAAATGATAACTTGGCATAGAATTGAGATATTTATGGATTTTAGCAATTCAGAACCTCTATGCACATGAAATTAAATGTAAAATGAGAATGATCAGCTGGTTATCACAATCTATTATATTCCAAGCATAATTGGCCAAAAGTTAGGCAAAATAAGGGCTCGATATGGGTGAATTGGCTAGAAAATGGGATAAAAACCTATTGTGATCAGCTAGTGATCAAACTCCCCCAAGCTTAGCCTTTTACTTGTCCTCAAGCAAAACATTCAGAATTTAAGAAGAACTTGAATAGAACAATCCACAAATGAATTAAAAACCAGCTAATTTAAGTTCAATGAGTTTCCCATTTTGCTAATATTTCATTCTTTCCAAGGAACTCAGATTCTAGCTAGGGAATCACAGAGCCTAAAGCAAATTTAAGCCATGGAAGAAGTACTAGTAGTAACAAGTTTGAATTTCAGGAATTGTCAACTTTACAAAAAGATTGAACTACAAATCTCTTCATGAACAAATTTTCCACTGCTTAAACAGGTTTAACACCTGACTTTTATTCATGAAAATACAAATAAATAGGTCAAGACCTGATTTTTATTCATGCTGGTCACAAGATAAAAATCATGGCTTTATTCAAGAGAGGTTCCTTTTTTAGAATTTCACTCTCTTTATTTATGCATGCATGCAATGCAAAATGCAACTTTTCACTTTTTCTTTTCTCCATTTTCCTTTTTCTATTCTGTTCATGAAGTGAGCAATAGTTCAAACTCAAGTAAGGTTTAGATCCCTTGGTCCAAAAAGTCAAATTTTCCTATTTAACATAGCAGCAAAAGCCTTGACTCCCTTCTAGATATCTTCTACTTTCAATTTAATCCATGAATATCAGCTAGTGTTACCCACAGAAAGAAAAATTTTCAGCTGAAATTTAATTCAAATGCACCTGAATTGATAAGCTGATTAAAGCAAGAAGGTTAATGGCCAATTTTGACCACTTTGTATTGGAGTGTACTAACTGTCATAATGAAGGATTTCACCCATTTTAGAGTTAGAATGAATGCAGGGATTGAATTGAGCCCAAAAAATGATAACTAGTGATAACTTGTCAAAATTAGTGATAACCGAGTGAAATCAATGATAACTTGTTCAAACAGTGATAACCTAGTAATAATTGATGATATGGGCATTAAAATAGATTGAAACATGGTGTAAATTTTAGAAAAGCACCAAGTTTCCTCCCACAAGCTTATTCTCAGCACTGTCCACAGTGGTGAAAAAATAGGCAAGGGAGAGGGTTGGGAGGGTATCAAATTCATGGAATTGTGCATTTGATCCATTCTGCATCTCTTCCAGAGGCTTTGGGTGGTCCATACTTCATGAATTGTAACTAATTCTACAAAGAAATAAAGGATATCAATATGCAATATCAAATTTTTGGGATGCAGGATTCAATAATGCATTGAAATTCACTGAAATTCAGCAATGATGGATTTGGATGACTGATATGAATGATAATTCAGATGTCAATATGATAATTGTAGTATGAAGAAAAAGATAATATCAGTTATCATTGGGATTTCAGTGAGAAAATCAAAATTCAGGGTAGGGGTACTCTCTAATTGAAAATTTATGGATTGATCTGATTCCTCCTTGATTTATTCCTGCAAAACAGAAAGATTAGGTATAAAATGGCTTGGGTTACCTCCCAAGAAGTGCCCTACTTTAGTGTCTTAGGCTAGACATTGTTGAAATGTAGTTCAACTAGGCAATTGTAGGGGATCTTGCAAAAATCAACACCTCCTTAGTTGAATCCATGGCTGTGGGGTTATATAACTTCAATCTTTGTCCATTAACCTTGAATATGTCAGCATTGTCATTGACAGGGTCCACAACCCCAAAAGGATAAACCTTGTAAACTTTGAAGGGTCCACTCCATCTAGACTTCAACTTTACAGGAAATAACTTGAGACTTGAATTAAATAGCAACACAAGGTCTCCAACTTTGAAATCCTTCTTCAAAATTCTGCTATCATGCCACCTCTTGGTCCTTTCCTTGTAGAATTCTGAATTATGGTAGGCATTGAGCCTAATCTCATCCAATTCATCAATTTGCAAGAGTCTTTTCTGTCCACAAGAGTGCATATCAAAATTTAGTGCCTTGGCAGCCCAATATGCCTTGTGTTTGAGTTCAATTGGCAAGTGGCATATTTTTCCATAAACCAACTTATATGGGGATACACCAATTGGATATTTATATGCTGTCATGTAAGCCCAAAGTGCATCATTCAACTTGGTGCTCCAATCCTTTCTAGTCAATGAAACTATTTTTTTCCAAAATGATTTTAATTTCTCTATTTGAAATTTCAGTTCGGCCATTTGTTTGAGTGTGGTAGGTTGTTGAAACCTTATGTTTTACCCCATAATTGCTTAAGAGGTTCTCAAAACATCTTTAAGTGGCTGCCTCCATCACTGATAACCACCCTTGGAGTTCCAAATCTTGAAAAAATTATATCCTTGAACAACTTGATAACAGCCCTGGAATCAGCAGCTACAGTTGGAATAGCCTCTATCCATTTGGACATATAATCAATAGCCAACGGTATGAATTTGTATCCAAAGAAGCTAGGGAAAGGTCCCATGTAATGAATGCCCCAAACATCAAAAATTTCAACTTCTAGGATCTCATTCTGTGGCATTTCATTCCTTTTGGAAATTGAACCTGCTCTTTGGCACACATCACAGTCTTTGACATACATGTGAGCATCTTTGAATAAGGAAGGCCAATAGAAACCAAATTGTAGAACCTTAGCAGCTATCTTTTGGGTAGCTCCATGTCCACCATATGGAGATGAATGACATTCATACAAAATGGATTGGAATTCAGCTTCTGGCACACACCTTTTGAAAATGCCATCAGGGAACTTCTTGAACAGGAGGGGATCATCCCAATAGAAGTCTTTTATGTCATGGAAGAACTTATTCTTCTGCTGGTAGGAGTACTCAGGTGGAATGACTCCACAGGCCAGATAATTGACAATGTCAGCATACCAAGAAGTTGGAGCAGCTGATATGGCCATTAGGAAGTCATCAGGGAAGAAATCATTGATAGGGATTGATGGAGAATCCTGAATTCCTTTCATTCTTGACAAATGGTCAGCAACAAGATCTTCAGTGCCCCTCTTGTCCCTAATTTCTACATCAAATTCCTGCAACAATAGGATCCATCTGATAAGTTTTGGTTTGGATTCTTTCTTGCTGATCAGGTGCCTCACTGCTTGATGATCAGTGTACATAATTACTTTGGCTCCAATTAGATAAGATCTGAACTTGTCAAATGCAAATACTACAGCCAACAATTCTTTTTCAGTGGTGGCATAATTGATTTGAGCCTCATCTAATGTCTTGCTAGCATAGCAAATGACATGGTGTTTCTTGTCTTTGGTTTGTCCCAACACTACCTCTACTGTCTGGACAGATGCATCACACATGATTTCAAAGGATAATGACCAATCTGGTGGTTGTACTATAGGAGCTTAAATGAGGGCTTCTTTCAACTGAATAAAGGCCTTCATAGAATCTTCATCAAAATTGAACTCAACATCCTTTGCTAGCAACCTTGTGAGGGGCCTAGTTATCATTGAAAAGTTTTTTTATAAACCTTCTGTAGAAACCAATATGGCCTAGGAAGCTCCTTATAGCTTTCGCATTCTTTGGAGGTGGCAACTTCTCAATGACCTCAATTTTTGCTTTGTCAATTTCAATCCCTCTACTGAATACAATGTGGTCTAACACAACCCCCTCTTGAACCATGAAGTGGCATTTTTCCCAATTCAGAATTAGATTGGATTCCCTGCACCTTTGCAATGCTCTTGTTAAATTTTCCAAACAAGCCTCAAAGGAATCCCCATAAACTGAAAAGTCATCCATAAACACCTCCATAATGTCCTCAATGAAATCTGAACAGATGGACATCATACACCTCTGAAATGTGGCAGAGGCATTGCACAATCCAAATGGCATCATTCTATATGCAAATGTCCCATATGGACAAGGGAAAGTAGTCTTGTCCTGATCTTGTGGATGGATTGGAATCTGCAAGAAGCCTGAATAACCATCCAAATAACAAAAGTGGAAGTGTTTGGCCAACCTCTCAAGCATTAGATCAATGAAAGGAAGTGGAAAGTGGTCTTATTCAATTTTCTAAAATCAATAGACATTCTCCAACCAGTAACTGTCCTGGTAGATATCAACTCATTTGTATCTAATTTCACTACTATAATCCCTCCTTTCTTTGGCACCACCTGAACAGGACTGACCCATTCACTATCTGAAATGGAGTAGATAATTCCAACATTCAACAACTTCAGCACCTCCTTCTTCACAACTTCCTTCATCACTGGATTGAGTCTTCTTTGGCATTCAATTGAAGGCTTTTAGTTGTCCTCTATAAGGATCATGTGCATGCAAATTGAGGAATTAATACCCATAATATCTTCAATTGAATAGCCTATTACCTCATTGTACAGCTTCAATCTTTTCAGCAGCTCATGCACTTGTTCTTTTGGCAAATTGACATTGACAATTACTGGAAATGTGGAATTTTCTCCCAAGAATTCATATTTCAGGTTGTAGGAAGAGGCTTGAGCTCCAATTTAGAAGGATTGTCTTGAGCTGAATTGGATTGAAGTTCAGTAGTGATAACCTCCTGCACCTCATTTTGAATTTCTGGTTTGTCCACTGATTTGGAGGAATTCAGCTCAAATTGGCATGCCTTAGCCTCTGGATCTTCTAGTTCCTTCAAGTGATCAAACATTAGGCACCTTTGCAAGGGGTCTTCAATGGGAATTATTGCAGAAACTTGTTGAACAATCTGATCTAGTTGCCCATCTTCAAAATCACTTTCCTGAAAATTTGGCCTACTGATAACTTGTGTCAAATTGAATTTTATCTTGTCCTCTCCAATTTGGAATGTCAATCTTCCCTCCTTGACATCTATTACAGCTCCTGTAGTGGCTAAGAAGGGCCTGCCTAGAAGAATTGGGGTGTTCAGGTCCTCATCCATGTCAATCACCACAAAGTCCACAGGGATATAGAATTTGCCAACTTTGAGGGGTATGTCTTCAATGATTTCATGTGGTACTTGACGGATCTGTCAGCTAGCTGCAAGGACATGTTGGTAGGCTTCATATCTCCAACTTCTAGCTTCCTATAAAGTGAAAGAGGGATTACACTCTCTGATGCACCCAAATCACACATTGTCCTCTGAATTTTCCTATTTTCAATTTCACAGGGGATTGAGAAGCTTCCTGGATCCTTTATCTTGGGAGGCAACTTGTTTTGGATGATGGCAGAAGCTTCCTCAGTCAAGGCTATGGTTTCATGCTCCATGATTCTCCTTTTCTTGGTCAAGATATCCTTTAAAAACTTGGCATAGGAGAGCATTTTCTGAATTGCCTCCACAAATGGCACATTGATATACAATTTCTTCAAAATTTCAAGGAACCTCCCATATTGTTGATCCTGCCTTGCCTTGATTAGTTTTTGAGGGAAAGGCACTTTATCAAAAACCCTAGCCTTGGCTTCATTTTGAGGGTGTTGATTTTGATTTTCCACCACAGCCTCTTCAGATGGCTCTTCAACAGGTTTTGAATCTATTTTGGTTGGATTGTCATCTACTTTCTTCATTGGTTCTTCAACAATTCTTCCACTCCTGAGCTGAACAACTTGTACATGTTCCTTGGGGTTCACTTCTGGTTGTCCAGAGAAGAACATGGGTGGCCTATTAGATGTGCTTGCTTGTTGGGCAATTTGACTCTCAAGCAACTTCTGATTGGCACTTAAGGCTTCATATCCATTGGTTTGCTTATGCATTGCCTCCTCTTTTTTCTCTTGTTTCTTCAAAATTTGTTGCAGCAACTCTTCCATTTTTTAGAATTGAATGGCTTGAGCTTGTGGTGGCTGCTCATATGGAGGTCTTTGCATTGGAATGATTAAGGACTGATTTTGATATGGAGGTAGTTGGTTCCTTGGCAAAATCTTGGGCTGTCAATTAGAATTCTGCATTGATAGCCCTTGGTAGTGATTGGCTTTGTAGGAGAAGTATGGATGGTTCCTATTTTCTGAAGTATAAAACTCAGCAGGAGGCTTCACTCCATAATTCCCTACTGCATTCACTTGATTTATAGATTGTTCATATTGCTGCATTATCAGGTTGCAACTCTCAATGACATGGCCTTGGTTTCCACATACATCACACCTATATTCAGAATTGGAAGCCTTCCCACTTTAGTTGACAAACTCAGCTTCTTCAATGCCTTTTGTAATCCTTCTTCAATCTAGATAGCAATATTATTGACTTGATTATCATTTGATGGCCTCCTTGTCCTATCATGAGTGAGAAAATGGTGGTTCTTGGCAATATTCTTAGTTAATTGGTAAGCCTCATCAATATTTTTGAATGCAAAAATCCCTCCTACAGCAGTATCCAATGCCACTTTGGAAGGATAGTTCATTGTGGAAGTAGTTAACCAATTGCTATTTTTCAAATCCATGGTGTGGACATGCCTTCAACAAGCTCTGAAGTCTTTGCCATGCATCACATATGTTTTCTTGATCAATTGATAAAATCTAACAATCTTATCCCTATAGTTGTCAGTTTTGCTAGGTGGAAAGAATTCAACTAGAAATAATTGGATTATGGACTCCCAAGTGGCAATCTCTTCAGGTTTGAGGGTCTTGTACCAGGTCTTGGCCTTGTCCTTGAGTGAGAAGGGGAATAGCCTCATGTAGACAGCATCCATAGGTGTATTATTGAAGTGGACAGTGCTGCATATTTCTTTGAAATTGTCAAGGTGTGAAGCTGAATCCTCATTCCCCAATCCAGCAAACTGATATTGCCTTATCATTGTGACCAATGCTGGATTCACTTCAAAATTGGCAGCAGGTGCTAGGACTCTATTCCCTTGTTGATTTCTGACATTGCTAGGTGAATAGCAATCCTTGAGTGTCCTTGGTGCAGCCATGTTAACTTCTTCTTCTTCTTCTTCAAAAATTCTTATTCTTGCCTCTTGCCTTTGCAATCTCCTCCTTCTCAAGAATTTTCTTTCAGGTTCAGGATCTGATTGATAATGGTCATCTTGATTGCCCAAGTCTTGCATAAATGAATTCAGAACTATCAAAAGAAAGAAAACTAGACAAAATTGAAAAATTCAGAATGATAACTTGTAAAAACTGAAAATTGGGCTAATAAATGGACTGATAACTAGTCTAAAACTAATCTAAACTATCTAAATTAATCTAATTGACCTCAAATCCCCGGCAACGGCGCCAAAAACTTGATAGTGAAATTGAGGGAGTGTAGTGATAACTTGCTGATTTTGGGGTCAAATTTAAGATTTTTCAATTTTTGATTTAACTCCCTAACTCACTTTCTACTACAGTGCACAGGTCAATTGTAATAAACCCAAATGTCGTATCCACAGTGATTTGAAGCCAAAGACTCTCTAAAATAATCTAGACTAGCCCTAACTAAAGTTACAATTTCAGCAAATTAAAGATTTCAGAAAACATATTTTAAAAAAATGGCAAAGTGATAACTATTTTTGGACTTTTGAAAATTTATCAAAACTTAATTATAAATGCTAAACTATGGGCTAAAAGGGATTATCTATCAATGAGAAAGGTTCTCCTAGGAATTGGGGTTCATCTAATTTAATTATGGATAGAATGGAACAAGTTATCAATATGTGTCAATTTTAACTCAACTTGAAATAGCCTGTTATCACAGCACAATTGAACCAGGACTAATTATCATATTTTCATATTATTGATTAGCTAAGTTGAATTAGAAGAGGTCCTTACTGATAATCAAGTTAACATTATGCTTAGGATCAAGTTCCTTGCTGATTTTTTACAATTCAGTGAAATCTGAAATGATAACAACCAATTGCACTTTAAATATGAGGGAATTACTTCAATTAACTAAACAGGAATGAAAATGGAAATGAAATCCACATCATCACTAATGAATTGGAACCATTGAGCACATTGATTACATATGGGGACTCAGCAAATGTCATTGCTTCTTGGTGCATCTCTGAACGACAAGAAAACCTTGAGTTTACTTCTTAGTGATTAATGAAATTAGAAGTTTAACAATAACAAGGCAGATTCCACAGAATTTAGGAATTCAAAATTGGAAATCAGAAATCAGCAATGAAAAGTTGCAACAATTCAGGGATTGAAACCTTAGAAATATCATTGTCTCTTAGTTTATTTCTGAACAAGAATGAAACCATAAGCAACCTCTCAGTTGTTAATTTAATTAGGGTTCCACAATGGTAAATGGATTTAACCAAGTTCAGGAATCAGAAATAGAAAACAGATTTCAAAAATCAGAAAATCAGATTCCTAATTGAGATTGAACCTAGAAACTTGCTATTGATTCTTGAATCATTTCTGAACAAGAGTGGATCAAAGGACACCTCTCAATTGTAAATACAAATAGGATCTTACAATGTCAAGAACAGGTCCATACGAAATAGATTTCAGAAATCAGAACTTGATTCAGTACAAGAAATCAGAAATGTCCATAATCCATCCACAATTAAACTAGACTACTACCCTATCCTAGGAGAGTTAGAATTTAGCTCCTCATAGTTACAAAGTCTGATACACAATAGAAGAAAGGATTGATACAAAACATCCTGAATTGAAGGTTGTCGACAGGAAAAATCAGGATTGCAACACTTCAGCTCCTTCCTTCAGCTCCTCTCTGTAGAAACCCTGCAATGGCCACCCCCCCCCCCTCTCTTCTTCAGGGTTTCTCAGCTTTTATATGTCCCTTCTACACCCTTAGATGCAGATCAGAATGTTTTCTTGTGCCTTGATTATGCTAAGTGTCCTGATCCTGAAAATATCAGCATGTGCCAGCTTTTTGGACAGCAAAAAAGCAAGTGGTCCCCCCTCCTTTTTCCTCCTTGTGCAGCCCTCTTTTCCCAGCTAAAAAGGCCAAAACAATAAGCATCAAAGTCCTTGAATAGGATTTAAACAAATAAGGATTATAACAATAACAATTATCAGCTCAAATATCTAATGGGGTTTGGTGTTGTGCAGGAATGAAATTCTTAATAAAAAATGATAACTTTAAAACCTGGAATGATAACTTGCACCATATTATTATAATTGTCCAAATATGAGTGGTTCAGAGTAGTGAAGGCATCAAAGGGATTAGGATGACAAGTAAATGAGATCAGAAATCAAATGTGGATAGGATTTCATAGGAATGATAACTTTGGTGCCCCCAGAATGATAACTTTGGCCATAAAATGATTACTTGTTGTAAATTTTGTTGTGGTTGTCCAAATGTGATAAAATTAGAGTAGCAAGGAGTTAGGATGGTAATTTAATGATTGCCTAATGCCTTTATGCAGAATTGATAATCTTGCACATCGAAATGACAATTTTGCCCTAAAAATGATAACTTGACACCAAAAATGATAACTTGTGAAATGGAATGATAACTTTGCACAAGTTGAAATATAATCATTCAAATATGATTAATTCGTAATGGCAAGGGATTTAGGGCAAGATAATCACTAGGAATCAGCTAAATTAGAAAAATGATAACTTGCACTTTGGAATTATAACTTGCCCAAAAAATGATAACTTGGTATAGAATTGAGATATTTATGGATTTTAACAATTCAGAACCTCTATGCACATGAAATTAAGTGTAAAATGAGAATGATCAGCTAGTTATCACAATTCATTGCATTCCAAGCATAATTGGCCAAAAGTTAAGCAAAATAAGGGCTCGATATGGGTGAATTGACTAGAAAATGGGATAAAAATCTATTATGATCAGCTAGTGATCACTAGTCACTCGAGTTATAGAATTGAGAAGTTTCTAAAGTTGCATCTCCCTACATTCAGTGGAGATAGAGAACTAGACAAGAGGCCTGACTGGATGTGATCACCAAGAAGTTAATGGTGATGGATTGCTAGAAAAGGCACCGAGTCAACTTAGCCACTCACTAGTTGGTTGATCAAGCTCGTCATTGGTAGAAACAGAGACCAAGACTCAATTTGAGGACAAAGAAGAGATCACCTGAAAGGACTTCATGAAAACCTTCAGAAATCATTACCTCTCTCTGCACTTTGGGGAGGAGAAGCAGACTGAGTTTAAGAATCTACAACAAGGAGGATTGACAGTAGAGTAATATCTTAACAAGTTCTTAGAACTTTAGAGGTGATGTCCTCTAAAGGAGGATGAAAGTGTAAGAATCAGACACTTCATTAAAGGATTGAATCCTCACCTTAGGATGAATGTCATGAGTGGGATGAATGTCATGAGTGGTGATCCAGAGACCATGGCCAAAACAATATCCCTATCTTCTATGTTGGCCAGAGAAATGGATACCCAAAAGAAGTATGAACAATGTAAGGAGTCCAGGAAAGATCATAGGAAAGGCAAGAACAGAAAGAACAAAGATTCCAAACCATATTCCATAAGTGAAGGGGGACAAGGCGCAAAGCCTATTCTCATTTACACAAGCTCCACTAGGCGAATGCAGGATGAAGTCTGGGACATGTCTGAACTGTGGCAAGATGGGCCATTATGTTAGAGACTATCCAAAGAAGAGGCCCGAACACTAGGACAAAGGCAAAGGTAAGCAAGTAGAGAACTAGCAGTGGGCACCTAGAAGGGTCTATACTATGCAAATGGATGAGATTCAAAAGACTAACGATGTGATTTAAGGTAATCTCCTTATTATTGATCACTAGCAAATATATTGTTTGATTCTAGTACCACCCATCGTTTGTGTTTACTAATATACTAAATATTAAGATTGAAAGTATGAAGTGACAGCTTGATGTTGCAATGCCATTAGGGAGAATCACCACTAGGCAGTACTATTCAGATGATAATAGAAGGAATGAACTACAAAACTAACCTCATATTGCTACCTATGATAGACTATGGTGTCCTATTGAGCATGAATTGATTATCATACCATGATGCCTATATGATGTGGCGTGAAAGAAAGGTCAATATCGACAGGAAGGATGACACTTTTGTGATTTTTTCACGAAATACCATCAAAAGATAAGAAGCTGATGATTTCTTCAGCAAAAGCAACTAAGATGCTAAATAGAGGTTGTCGAGAATTTCTTTCTAGTGTCATCAAGGGTGATTTTCAACCTAAACCATTGTAAGAACTTGAAGTGGTTAGCGATTTTTCTGATGTATTTCTCGATGAACTCTTGAGATTGCTTCTAAAAAAGGCAATTGATCTATATTGAGTTGATGCGAGGGATGACTCTAATTTCAAAACCACCTTACAGGATTGTACTTGCAAAGATGAAAGAGTTAAAAGCCCAATTATAAGAATTGCTAGATGGTTTATTGGGCCAAGTGTGTCCCCATGGGGTGCACTTGTGTTGAAAATTAAAGGATAAAATAGGAAAATAATTCAACAAAAAATAAAGGAATCAAGGAATAATTTTTTGGAGAAAATGAAATATCATTGATTCATTCTTGGTTTTTTTAAAAAAAAACTAAAAATAAAGGGCCTATAAATAGGCGTACAACTTGAGATAGTGAGAGAACATGAAGATAATGCCTACAAACGTGAGAAAGAACATGGGTACACTCCACTACTTACACACCACTACCACTAACAATACTACACCATAGCACATGACCATCACTACAATCAATTACCCACTAACTCCATCATAATTCATTTTCTTTTTTGCCAAGTAGAATATTATGTGGATAATATTTTTGAATCTTATTTCAACACTCCCCCTTGATTCAAAACTGCAGACTCCGAGTAATTTTGTTAAAAATGTATGCTTGCGAATAGGAAGAACTTTGGTGGACAAATCTACGGTTTGTTCATATGTGTCACAAAATTCCAATTTAATTTCTTCATCCTCTACCAGGCCATGAATAAAATGATGGTGTATCTTAATATGTTTTGCTTGTCCATGCATAATTTGATTCTTGGTCATTTCTATTGTCAATTTGTTATCACAGAAAATAATTGTTGCTTCATTATTGATGAAGATCCAACAAGATTCTTGATACGATGCTCAAGAACAATGCCGAGTGACTAGAAAAATATATGATAATCAAATAAATGAGATCAAACGAATTTTCAGGCAACAGAATATCAACCTCAAGATTATATTGAATCAAGCAATTGATATTATAAATAGATGATTTTAATCACAAGATAGCCAACCTTGTAATTAACGGTGAAAGTTTTCGAAGAACGGGTTGCAGGAGTTCCCTCACAACAAAAGCAATTAAGCCAATTTTTTATAGATTCAAAGATGACTCAAATAACAATGAGTATCAGTATTTATAGATCATAGAAATAGACTTTGTGCTAAAAGAAAATACCCTAACTTAGCCCACAAGTAACCTAACTAATTTAATAAAATAACAAATTCAATTTCTGTTACAATCCTCATCAACATATTCCATATTTAATTAATTCTAAAAATTTCAAATAAACATTGTTAAATCATGATTTATTTGGCCCAAGTTATGTTGACTCTTCATGCAGCGCAATTTGTAGCACATTGAAAAGTTGACTTTGATGCAACTTGATCTTGTAATTTGATCAATTGTAAATCGCAGATATTCTTGATTATCTTCAATTTTCTTATGTCTAAGATCCACAACATTATCATCATCATCCAACTTTGCTAGAACATTCTTCTATCATATACTGCAATTATACGCATTTCCTGGTTCATATCATTCCCCTCCTCTTCAACATTAAGAGGAATATATAAGTTCATATCATTTCCCTCCTCTTCAAAAGGATTCGTCCTCGAATATATATTCACAATAAGGAGAATATAACATATCACATATTTGTATTTATTAAATAATTTAGGATACACATAATGGAGATATTGATACTTTCCTTTAATGTGTCGAATGGGATGATGTATATCTATCAGAACAACAATAATTTTTCATTTTTATCATCCTGTTAAGACCCTGCAAGTTTTGAGAAAAAACAACATAAGTAATATAAAAAGTAATATAACTATTATACTCACCTGGATGAAATATCTTATGCCATGTAACAATGGTATTTTAAGAAACAAATTGCGAAACTTGGAGGCCTTCCTTTGCGCATAAGGATCCAATCGAATAAAATGTGCAATGTATTCCACGGAACTAGATTGTCAAGTAGTTAAAAAATAAGAACATTTTTTCCCTCGAAATAAAATGGATCTTTAAAATCTGCAAGTGAAATATCATAGGATCTGTAATACAGCAAACAACTTGGCTTATAAAGGGAATCATGCAAGTCCTTGCAACAAGCCAAAACATCATCAAAATTACCTTGCAAATGACCGCTATTATTCAAGATATCTCCAAAGAGATTAATCCCAAATCTTTGTTGAAAAATGCATAGAAGTCTTACTAATGCAGATGCAATGAAATTCTCAATCATGATGTGAAAATTCTATGCAATATTGCAACCATCATCAACAAAAATGATCTTAGTAAAGCACAAATGTTGACTTGGAATTTGCACGCCATCTTGATTTCCAAGCAAAAGTTTATCTTTCAGATTTGTTGTGGGCGAATATATTTCTTCATTTGCTTCGCAACCTTTATAGTCTTATGTAGAACTTCATCCAACTCCAAATACTCTTGCTCTTCCACAATTCTAGAAATCTCTCGATTCAGCCCACATATGAATCTTGCAATTGTGTCTTCAGGATCCTCCTTTATGTTGGCGCGGATGAGTGTCATTTTCATCTCTTTATAGTACTCCTCAACATTGGTTGATCCTTGCCTCATAGTTTGCAATTGCATACGTAAGTCACGACAATATGATGGAAGAACAAATCTTCTCCTCAATATAATTTTCATCTCATCCCAATTTTCAATTGGAGCTTCTCGATTTTTACGCCTATTAATGGTCAATTGATTCCACCAAGTAATAGCATAATCAGCAAAAGAAATAATGGCAAGTTTAACCTTTTTCTCAGTAAAATAATTATGACGATGAAATATACTTTCTACTCTTTATTCCCATTCAACATAGGCATCAGGATTACGTTTACTTGTAAGGTAAGGAGAGATAGTTTAATTGAACTTGTGTTTCGATCAGTAACATCTATATCTTGTTCCCTTTCTCGTTCATTTCTTCTTCCTCCAATCTGAATATGCATGCGCCTTCTCCAATTATAACAGAGACTTCATCATCTTCCTCTTCCATCTCTTAATCATCAGGAGAACGGTGTCTTTGGCGATCTCTTTTGTGGATTGGTTGTATAACTTATTGTAGTTGTCCAATTTGTTCCTTCTACACATCTATCTCACTATGAATCTCAGTAATTATATTTTCAAGATGTTGAAAATGTTGTGTCATGACTTTCATCATCCTCGTCGGATCAATTTTTTGTTTCTAAGATTAAGCTCTTTGTCCATTGTTGTTGACATTGTAAGAAATTTCTATAGCAAAAGTTAGTGGTAAAAACAATCTCACTACCTCATGTGGTGACGCTCGTATTTTACCTCAACTCTATTAGGCTTTTTTCCTCAATTGTAGTTACCTCTATTAGGCAAGTCAACACAAGGCAATGAGCAATTAAATCAATCTAATTTATCGATTGCAAGATCAAAAGAATACTTGAAGTTGATTTGGAATAAAAATTAGAAAAAATGTTGTCAAATAACGATAGCTATCAAAGGTTCAAAATTGGAATGAAATCAAATATCAGTCTTCCTTGAGTCTAATTATTTTATTCTCAAAAATATCTTTTGCACTTTTCTTCAGAAATAATCCTTCATTTTTTTCCTTTCCTCTTTCTTTTGAATCCTTACCTTTAGTTTTTTTTCGAATTTCTTTTCTAAAATTTTCTTTCTTGTTCTTCCCTTCTCCTTTCTTACAGTTTCATTTTTCACTAATTTTTTTGCACATTTATTTTCAATTTTTTCCCAAAAATATTTTTTTCTTCTCTTTCCTTCTTTATTGCACATCCCCTTTCAATCCTTTTTTTTCTATTTTTGGATTTTTTTCTCAATTTTTTTCTAAAATGCAATAGACTTTGAAGAATTGAGAGGGATGACAGGTAGGGTTTTAAAAACAAATGAGCAAAAAAATTTTTGTGATTTTTTTAATTGTAGCAGAATTTGAAGAATGCAAGGATGACGACTAGGATTTGAAGAACTAACAAACTAGATTTTTGTGTTGTTTTTTTTTTCAGAAACTAAAATAGGGGAGCAACAAAATAATGGAAGATAACTAGAAAACCGAATCAAAAATACGGCTCTGATATGATGCTCAAGAACAATATCTTGAGTGACCGAAACAATATATGATAATCAAATAAACAAGATCAAATGAATTTTCAAGTAGCAAAATATCAACCTCAAGATTACAATGAATCAAGAAATTAATATTATAAATAGATGGATTTAATCACAAGATAGTCAATCTTGTAATTAACGGCCGAAGAACGAGTTGCAGGAGTTCTCTCACAATAAAAGCAATTAAGCCAAATTTTTATATATTCAAAGATATCTCAAATAATATTCAAAGATATCTCAAATAACAATGAGTAACAGTATTTATAGGCTCTAGAAACAGACTTTGGACTAAAAGAAAATACCCTAACTTAGCCCACAAGTAACATAACTAATTTAGTAAAATAATAAACTCAATTTATGTTACAATCCTCATCAGAATATTCCATATTTAATTAATTCCAAAAATTTCAAATAAATATAGTTAAACCATGATTTATTTGGCTCAAGTTATGTTGACTCTTCATGCTGCCTAATTTGTATCACATTGAGAAGTTGCCTTTGATGCAACTTGATCTTGTAATTTGATCATATTTTCTATTATCTTCAATTTCCTTATATCTGATATCTACGACATTATCATCATCATCCAATTTTGCTAGAACATTCTTCTATCACCGGCTGCAATTATAGTCATTTCTTAGTTCATATCATTTTCCTCCTCGTCAAAAGGATTCATCCTCGAATCTACATCCCCATTAAGAAGAATATGTCTAGGTTCATATCAATTCTTCTTGACATACTCTGCTTCAGAAGATGAGAGTGCTATTGTTGCTTGCTTCTTTGAACACTATGATATTGCTCCTGATCCAAAGTTAAAAACACTTTTTGAAGTACTTCTATCATCCAAAAATCTCGTATAGTCACTATCAGTAAAGGTAAGCAATTTGAAATTAAAAACTTCAGAATACCAAATACCAAAATCCACAGTGCTGACAATATAGCGCTGCTCCAAGATTATTTTTTTATGAGGAATGCATAAATCTGGATACCAGACTAATAGAAAAAGAAATATTTAGTCTTGTGTGAGTCAAATAAATTAAGCCACCAATCAAACTTTGAAATGTTCTTTCATCAACATGACATGTACATCATCAAGTTTGAACTTTTATCATTTGTCATTTCAAAATTCACCATCATACATGTTTTAAAAGCAGCCGCAAGTAATGGAGAAGATCCCATGTATTTTTATCATCAACATAAAGGCGAACTATAATAATTTCAGCTCCTTTTTCTTTCAAGTAGAGTTTTGGCCCAATCTCACTTCTTTGAAAACCTTTATCAATAAAAAATAAATCAATCTTATTGTGTACCATGCACGAGAAACTTGCTTTAGGCCATATAAAGTCTTTCCTAATTTGTAAACTTTGTCTTCCTTGTCAAAGTCTTCTAGTTGACTGACATAAACATTTTCATTCAAATCACCATTCCAAAAAGCTGATTTTATGTCAAGCTGATAAATAGATCATTGTAATTGAGCAGCTAAGGCTAGAAGTAATCTTACTGTTTCAAGACAAATAACTGGAGAAAAAGTTTCTTCCAAATCTATACATTGTTATTGTGCATAACCCTTTGCTACAAGCCTTACTTTGGGCTTTTGAATGTTTCCATCTACATGATATTTACTTTTAAACACCCATTTCAGACTAATCACTTTTTTGTTATTAGGCAAATCAACTAATTCTCATGTTTGATTTCTTTCAGTAGACATAATTTCTTCTTTCATTGTATTTCTTCCTTTTCCATTGCTTCTTCCAAGTATGTCGGATTTGAGATAAATAAAGAAAATTGACAAGAATTATATATTTCTTGTAAAGAACAAATTTTTCTTGGCATAAAATTCAGTGAATTTTCTGAGGAATATATATTGTTGCCACTATTTGGAACACATTTGTTTCTTACTGGAATTGCTGCAATAATAATTTTTTCACGTTATGTAAAAAACTCAATTTCCAAAGCAGTCACATTGGTTCTATTTGTCTCCTCCCATGTCCAACTACATCTTTCATCGAAGATAACATTTTTGCTAATAATTACTTTGTTAGTAGAAGGATTGTATAACCGATAGGCTTTGGATTGAACAAAATAACCAACAAAAATATATTTCTTGGACTTGTCATCAAGCTTTTTGACAATTTTCAGAATTGTTCAAAGCATATGCAATACACTCAAAAACTTTTGAATGACTTACTTTCGATTTGCAACCTTTCGCACTGATTTAGTTGGAGAAATATTCAACAAATATACTACAATTGCAATTGCTTCAGCTGAAAATGTATTAGGAATATTCTTCTCCTTTAATAAACTTTTTGTCATTTTCATAATTGTTCGGTTCTTCCTTTCTGCAACACCATTTTGTTGAAGTGTATATGGAGCTGTAAGTTGACTTTAAATTCCTTGTTCTTCACAAAAATGGTTAAGTTCATTTGATACAAATTCACCACCTCTATCTGTGCGCAAAATCTTTATGTGATAACCACTTTCATTTTCTACCATAGCCTTGAATTTTTTGAACACATTAAATGTCTAATACTTCTGCTTAGAAAAATGTATCAAATTCATGTGAGAATAATCGTTAATAAATAATGCAAAATATTGACTATCACTAAAGGACTTTGTTTGTATAGGTCCACATAAATCTACATGAATAATTTCGAGAGGATATTTTGCTCTATACGGTTTTCCTACAAGAAATGACTTTTTACATTGCTTTCTAAAAATGCATCATTCACATACTTCATTAAAAGAATCAATTTATGGAAGACCAACAAATATATTCAATCTAGTCAATAATTTCAGTGCATTAATGTTAAGATGACCATACCTCAAATGTCGGAGTTTAGACTCATGAATTGGGTGAGCTGAAAATGCATAAGAATGTGAAAAATCCAATGGAAGCATGAAATTTTTTGTCATAGCAACGAATAATAATTGTGCCTTCTTTCTCAATTTGCACAGGTCTATCATCTTCAAATATTAGCTATCTTTTCTTTAACTCGTCAAGCACTTTAAGTAATGCCAGTCATATGATCAGAGCAACTACTATCTAGAAACAAATTTTCATTTGTATCATTAGAATAAGAATAGGGCATAAATAACTTGTTTTTCTCTTCTTTCTCTTCAACAAAATTTTCTTGTTTTGCCTTGGTCCAACAATTTGCTTCAATATGGCCATGTTTCTTATAATAGTAGCATTGAACTTTGCTTCTATACTCATTCGATAGTTGTTGTTTTTGCTCATTTGGTCCATCAAATCTTCTTCTACCATGGTCTCTTCCTCAATCTCTTCTACAAAAACCACCACGCCCTCTATTGCAATCAGATCGAGGTGCTTCTATTTTGACTTGAAAAGCTTTTGCTTCATTTTTTTCTATAGATTTGCTCATTCTTGTCTCAAGTGCTTGCAAAGAACCCATTAATTCATCAAAATAGAATATAGACAAATCTTTAAACTCTTTAATTGCAGCAGCGACATAATCAAATTTTGAGGTCAAACACCTCAAAATTTTAACAATAATAATTTTATCATCTATCTTTTCTCCATAAGATCTCATTTGGTTAACCACAGTAGATACTCTTGATAAAAATTCTTGAACAAACTCATTTGATTTCATAAATAACATCTTAAAATCTCGATGAAGAGTTTGTAGTTTAACTGTCATTACCTTTGATGTTCCATGCTACTCTTTTTGTAATGTATTGCATGCTTGCTTTGATGTAATTAAACTCTGTAAAAAATAGTGTCACGCATAGCTTGGTGAATAAGAAACAATGTCTTTGCATCTTTCTTTTTATTTTCCTTTAATTTCCCTTCTTCATCTAGATCTGCATATCCGTTCTCACCCAAATCCGAAAGGTCTTGCTTCATTTTGATATTCCAAAACTCATAATTTTTACCTTTGAAAATAGGAATCAAAGGTTGGGAGAAACTTATACTACCACCATTCGCAGTCATATTGCCTCACACTTTTGCTTGTTGGAGCACTTATTAATTGCATTTGCTAGCACCTTCAAACTTGCAGATGATGTCTTCTCTTGTCCAAGTATTTCAAAACTTGCTCTGGTACCAAATTTGATGGAAATTAAAGGATAAACTAGAAAAATAATTCATCACAAAATAGAGTAATCAATGAACAATTTTTGGAAAAAATGAAATATTATTGCATGATTCATTCTTGTTTTTTTAACTCAAAATAAAATGGCCTATAAATAGGCATACAACTTGAAATAGTGCAAGAGAGAATATGAAGATAATGCCTACAAAAGTGGGAGAGAACGTGGTCCACTACTTACACACCACTACTACTAACAACATTACACCATAACACATGACCATCACTACAACTAATTACCCACTAACTCCATCATAATTCATTTTCTTTTCTGCTAAGTAGAAAATTATGTGGATAGTATTTTTGAATCATATTTCAACAACCTATCATATTCGTGAAGAACAAGGATGGATCACTAAGGCTATGTATCGGTCACAGGTAAATAAAGTGACCATCAAGAATAAGTACCCTCTACCCAAAATCGATGATCTGTTTGATCAATTATCCACAATTTCAATCTTCTCAAAGATTAACTTGAGAAGTGGTTATCATCACCTCAAAGTGGTTGATAAAGACATTGCTAAGACATCTTTCATATCAAGGTCTAGATATTATGAATTTTTTGTTATGCCTTTTGGATTAACAAATGTTCTTGCAACATTTATGGATTCGATTAATAGAATATTCAAGCCTCTTTGGATAGGTTTGTGATCGTATTTGTAGATGACATTCTGATCTATTTAAATCTTGACACTAGAAGCACCTACAGATTATTTTGGAGACTTTGAGACAACATCTACAAATACGATCACAAACCTATCCAAAGAGGCTTGAATATTCTATTAATCGAATAGAATATTTGCAAATTGGTAAATGCCAAAGATAGTAACTGAGATAAGAAGTTTTTGAGTTAGCTGGCTACTACAAAAGGTTTATCCAAGATCGCTTCTCCTATGACAAAGTTGATCAGGAAAGAAGAGCAATTCAATTGAACACAGAAATATTAGAAGAGATTTCTGGAGTTGAAGAATAGGCATACAACTACACCTGTGCTAACAATTCACAAAGTATTAGAGTCTATATGATGTATTGTGACACAAGTGGAATAAGATTGGGTTGTGTATTGATGCAGTATGGAAGAGTTGCAGTCTATTTCTAAAGACAGCTCAAACCACATGAGAGGAACTATCCTACTTGAAATTAGAAATAGTGGTACTTCTATTGAAAATATGGCGAAACTACTTATATGACGAAGAGTTTGAAGTTTACACTGACCACAAGAGTCTCAAGCATGTGTTCTCGCAAAAGGAGCTCAACACGAGACAAAGTAGACAGTTAACATTTTTTAAGGACTATGAGTTTGGTATTCTCTATCATACAGGGAAGGTCAACTCAGTGGAATATGCTCTAAGAAGAAAGCGGGAAGGATCATTGGCATGTTTGAGGGTCTACAAATGAACTTCACTCAAGAAAGTACTCAGAAAAATATGATGATGCACTGTGTCAGGTAAGAACAGTACATGCATAGATGAAAGACCTTAAGTACAAGGATATGAAAGCTCCATGTGAGAAAGGACACCCAGACTATAAGATTGATGAAGATGGAACCATCATGTTCTAAGGCAAATTGTGAGTACCTGAAGATAGAGAGCTTAAGGAAGAGACTCTGACTGAGTGACACAAGTTAGAGTTTTCTATTCATCTTGGAACCCCTAAGATGTTCAAAGACCTGTGAAGAATATTTTGGTGGATGGACATGAGGAGAGAAGTGGTGGAATTTATGTCTAAATTCTTAATTGCCAAGTGAAGATTGAGCACCAAAAGCCACCACGGTTACTAAATCCATTACTCATACTTGAGTGAAAATCGGAGGAGATCACAATGTATTTGATTGTGGGCCTCCCTAAGACATAGAAGGGTCACGATGCCATTTGGATCATTGTAGATAGACTAATCAAGTCAGCTCATTTCTTACCCTATAATGTGAGACGGTCAGCAGCAAGCATGGTGAAATTGTATGTGGGTGAGATTATCTGATTACATGAGATTCTTATTTTCATTGTATCGAATAAAGATTTCATATTCACAACAAAGTTCTGAAGAGGGTTGCAACATGCATTTGGTACAATGCTACATTATAGTACTACTTTTCACCCTCAAAGTGGTGGGCAGAATGAAAGGATGATCCAGACATTGGAGGATATACTAAGAGCATGTGCCATAAATTGACAAGGCAACTGGGATGATCACCTCGTCCTAGCTAAGTTTGCTTATAGAAATAGTTGCATTTCTTCATCAAGCTGGCACCATTTGAGACATTGTATGGAAGACCTTGTAGGCCTCTCACATGTTGGAGTGTTGTTGGAGAAGGAAGACTATTAGGGCTAGAAATAGTAGAAAAGTATACGGAGAAGGTAGATTTGATCAAGAAAATAATGCTGGCAGCTTAGAGCCATAGATTGGCATTGCCTATTTTGTATGCTAGAATTTATAATGTTTTCCATGTGTCTATATTTCGTAAGTACACATATGATAGCTCTCATGTAGTGGTGATTGAAGAGCCAACTATCAAGGAATACCTCACCTATTAAGAGTATCCTTGAAGAACAAGGTTGTGAAGATGGTAAAAGTGGCATGTAAGCACCACAATGAAAGTGAACCAACATGGGAACTAGAAGAAGAGGTGAAAGGATAGTTTTCAATATTATTTGATAAGACGAATTTTATTTTAAGGGGAGGGGGAGGATGTAATATCCCAGATTGTTTATCAGGGATTGGACTTTTGGCCAAACCTTGATAGCTTCCCTATATAAAGACTTATATTTTCCTCATTTACTTTTTTTTTCCATCTGAACTCTTGACAAGTAGGGCTTAAAGAGGAAGAACTTGAGGAGCAAGAAAGAAGAAGAGGAAGGAAAAGGAGAAGGATCTAAAGATCAATATGTAAAGAGGATCCAACCCCTCTCCTCTCTCAATGGTTTTATTATATTGTCTTGAGAGCATGAGGACACCTTTTTCTCGTATTGGATTGTGATTGAGGGATTTTATATGGGAATCACTAGATCCACTTCATGTTCATACCTGATCTAATTGCTAAAGTTCCATATATTTAAGATCATGTTCTTTATGTTTTAGGGATAAACCCTATATCTTAAAATTGAATAGTTGTGCATGTTTTCTTATGTTCTTATGATGCCCAAATGCCTAGGAAACATATCTGAAATGCATTGAATGATGTGTATTGTTTCCCCCAAAGTTTTGGGTAAAAATATATAAACATCGAGCTGGATGGCCAAAATTCTAGACTGCGGCACAATCATGACGACCCTCAGAACGATTGTGGCCGAACGGTTGGAAACAAGCCAATCGTCAAGGCATTGGAATGACCATGAAAGATTTTGACATGTCCATGACTATGCTGAGCGCAGCCGTGCCACCCTAGTCGACTGTGAGCAAGAAGCTACTAGATGAGTCCAAAAATAAGAATCACACACGATCGTATTTTATGATGGCCGTGACTCCCCAGTCACGACCGGGACCAAAAGTTGAAGAAAAGGGAGCATTTTCATGTCACGGACACGGGTGAGACAACCCTATCATGACTTAAGGACTTATATTATATTTTAAAGGTTGTATTTATACTATGTAATGTTGATTGTATACAAATCTAGATACACAGAATGCATTCCCCCGTAAGTAGGTTAAAATCTGAAGATTGGGCGATGTAATAATTGATTGTTGTTTGAAAACATAACGAACCCAGTTGTGGATGATTGTTACATATCGGCCTTTAATGACCCTTATCAGATTGTCAAGGAATAATCGTTCTCATATCGGCAATGATGTATGTATTCCTAGTATCCTTTGGGCATCATAGCCTATTATGAGCGAACGACATAAATTTCAACTATCGAAAGATATAAGATTGTAATGGCTATATTGAATTAATAGATTGATGCCTACGAAAGTGGAGTCCGAAAGGATTATAAAGAAACCCCGAGGAAGTTAATGAGACAATTGTTAAGGTAAATGCAAGTCACTTATATGCCCATGCTGATTGTTGATTGTTAATGAATGTTCCCGTGATAGTTGAATACATGTGTTACCATTCTATTATATTATATGCATGATGATAGATCATTATGGTTGATTGACATGTAGAATCATATGTTAAATACATGACATGCATATTTCTTTTTCCTCACATATATGATAATTGAATATGCAAAACATGAAGTATCCCGTTTAGAATCATGACACGCATAGCATGGCTTTACATATTCTAACTTAGAAACTATGCACTATGGATCCGTGCAGGTAACTAAAGTTTGAATGGGTGGTGGCTCGGCTGATGATGAGATGATTGCACTTGATCTAGGGTTAATTGGTGTCATGATGTTATGGAGTCTAATTGACTATAGCTCTTAAAAATGTTTTAGTAATGGATATTAGCTATGTTTCCTATTCTGTAACATTAATTCATAGATGTTTTCATAAAGTTGTCCGTTGAATTTGAAAGGATTATTTTATTTTATTGAATTAAGTTTTCGTTGCTTAGTAAAGAATTTCATTATGATTATTTGATGACGAATGGGCTGACACAATTGAATGCACTAATTACCCTCGACTTTTAGGATGAATTGTGTTACATGAGCAACTTTAGAATAACCATAATTCAACCAAAATCCAAGGTATAAAATGCAATCCAGCGACTGCACAATGAAACAATTTGAATGTAAGAAATACAAGTGCTCAACTATGATTAGCAAAGTACCCCGAGAACTCTGAATATCCACCATCAAACTGCCAGCAACTGCATAACAAAAAAGTCCATCCACACATTCAACTATACTATCTATATACAACCACACCTGCTTCACCACACACCTTAGCAGCATATAATCTAGAATATATGGCACCCAAAGCATATTAGTTTTACTAGATACCCAAAAAAACACTTTACTCTTTTGTCGTCACACTTGAAAATTTTACTTCCATAAATGCAAAACTACTAAAGCACGTGAACAATACTGTTGTGGAACAAATTCATAAACAATCAAAGGCAATACTTGATTAGGTACATAGTGCAATCTAGCAAATGCAAAATGACAATATTCTAAATGTAAGAATTCTAAGAGCTCAATTATCATAAGCATGTACCTCAAAGATATCAAAACTGAGAATCTCCACCGTTCAACTGCCAATAGCTACATAACAAAGAATCCATCCACTCATCTAACTAATCTATCTAAATATAACCACAATTGGTTCACCAGGTATCAGAGCAGCATATACTCCAAAGTATACATGGAGCCAAATCATACCAATTTTACTAGAGACATGATGATATTTCACTCTTTAGTTATGTCACTTTGATGTTTTGCTTCTTTAAATGACAGCTTAGTAAAGTAGATGAACAATATAACACAGAGCCAATACTCTCTACGGTAGTGTCCATCAATATAGAAGAAAACTAAAACTAGTATAATGTGAAGAATTATAAATTAGAAGCTAAATTTAATCTCATAATATTGACTTTCTACTAAGTAAATTGGGTTTAATGAATGGGACATCAAATTAAATTTGAGGGTGGATTTTAGTAAATGAAATTGGGTTTTGTGATTTTGTAAATGAAATTGGATTCTAGCCATCAATCCTTTGGCTTGTAAGAAAATAGCATAACACAATATGAACTTTCACTGCGTAAATTGGATTAAATGAAGGTACATCAAATCCAATTTGAGAGGATTATTAACTGAGTTTTAATTAATAAAATCATATTCTAAGCCATTAACTTCTTGGTTTTGTAAAAAGATAGCATTAATAAATTGGGTTTAATGAATGCACATCAAATCCAATTTGATGGATGCGTTAAGTGTGTGAATTTAGTTAATAAAATTGAATTATAATCATTAATTCGTTGACTTGTAAAAAATAGTGTTGGGAATATTGCACGATAAATAATCAAGATAACAAATAAGAAAGAACATGAACACAAATGTAATATCCAAGATTTTTAATCGGGGGTAATTTGGTCTTTAGATCAAAACTCTCATGATCTCCTCTATTTAAATCTCAAATCTCTTCCTAAAGACTCTTTTCCTCTTCTCACTTGATGTTTTTATGATTGGATTGAGATATCCAAGAACAATCTAGTTCTTGGTAGGAAATGTGATTGAGGGATTTCATGTGCATCTTTAGATTTTGTTAGCTTTTATGCCTAGTTCTAATCTCTAGGGTTTTGTATGTTTATGGTTATGTTCTTCATGTTTGGGGGATGAACCCTAAATTATGAAAATTGAATAGTTTTTCGTGTTTTCTTATGTTCTTATGATACTTGTACCATTCTTAATAATTTGTGTTAATTTCCCAAGATTTTGGATCAAAAATTGGTAAAAGTCAGATTGGATGGAGGAATTCTGGACCGTGGCGCGGTCATGATGACCCTCAAAATGATCGTGAGTGAAAGGTTGGAAGTCAACCAAGCGAAAGGCCGATGGTCATGCCCATGACAAACATTGTCATGGCTGTGATGGTGCCGAGCACGACCATGACCACCTTGATCACGACCGTGGGCAAGAGACCTGCAGGAACACCCAAAAACTAGACTAGCTCATGATCGTGTTCATGGGAGCATGGCCGTGACAAAAGACAAGGCATGGTCATGATGCCTCAGTTACGATCGTGACAAGTGTTAAGAGGAAAACAAGCTTTTCCATGTCATGGTCATGGGTGTGACACTTTTGTCACGGTCGTTATTGACTAATAAAGGCTCATATGATATTTTAAAAGTTATTTTCAAAGTATTTATAGTATGTAATGATGATTATTAATTATATATATGAAGCTAAATATATGAAAAGCATAATAAACATAGTTGTGGATAATGTTGCATGTCGCCTTTCAATCGCCCTTATCGGATCGTCAAGAAATAATCATTATCGATGTATGTATTCCCTTCATAATATAGACCTTCTCGCCTTTGTGAAACGCAAAAGGATTTCACCAAAAAGGTGCAAACCTTTCCTAAAACATGAAAATATCTTGGTATATCACAATTGAATAAATAGCTCTTCATAGGACAACAGTCATTAAGTCCAATGGAGTTGAAAGTTACTCCCAATTGAAATAATGTAATCAAAATACATAGTACAATACATTGAACCATAATCAAAGCAAGGCAAAAAAAATGAACCAAATATTACATTGTAAAAAAAAGTAAAATATCGTCACCATGGTTATTGATCTAAATATTACATTGTCAAAACAAAGTAAAATATTGAATTGATTATTAACTCGATAAATATCATATTAATTATGCACATATTATTATTTTGATCATCATCCCCAATTATTATACTTATATTATTTGTTGATCCAATCATTTACATTGATATTGATCGTTATCCATTAATTATTCTTATTGACTTTTATCATCGTTCCCAATTATTATACTTATATTATTTATTCAACCAATGATTTATATCAATATTACTTATTGGATATTGTTATTTCTTATTATCGCTCTCATTGATTATTGTCCCATTCATTCAATTATTGATCAACTTGTATCCATGATCATCAAAATCGACAAATCATATGATTTATTGAACCATTAATAATATATGAATTGACCTTATTGGTATTGATCATTGTTCATTATCTTTACATGATTTATTTTATTTTGGATTTCATATTCATTATTATTGTCTTCCATATTGGGTGTAAAAGTCCATGTGAATCCCATTCTCCTACATTTGGATCCTATTGGATTACACATAAGACAAAGGTTATAGGTTGTATTTTAATTTCATAGTAAATTATAATGTTATTGAATAAAAAAGGATGTAGTACGCTTCCACGCACATTGAAATTTAATTATTATCATTGTAAAAGTCAAACTTTAGGTAATGTCTCCTCAAATATGACTAATTGCTTTGTACTAAAAGACTGAAGCAAAAGTCCAATTGACATACACGGCATTTGATCTTTGCAAGTTTTGAACACAACACTATTAATTTTCATAGCCGTAATGACTATTTTGTCATGTGTCGTTACAACTTTGTCACGGTGGTTACATTCAATTTTCAATCTAGCTACGTGTTGAATATGATTTGAGTGTCATTTTCTATGATCAGGGGCGGACCTAAGACCTAGACCTAATGGGTCAAATGTATATTTATAATAATAAATAAAATAATTACAAATATGTACTATGCACCATATTATCTTTATCTTTTATATCATATATTTTATTCACATTATATTTATTTGTTAATTAATGAGTGAGATTAAAAATAATTAATAAGAGTATACATATGATTTATAAAACATGTTGATAATCATATAAAATTTAACCTTAAGTGCTATATTGTATTCCTTTTTCTTTATCAATGTTTTATTGTTGTATAAGGAAATATAGAATTGGAATAGTATAAAAAGTTTGACAAGTTATAATTGTTCCAAGATCACTTAGAATAAGAGGGGAAATGAATTAAGAAAAAAAATATTATAAAATAGTAGGAATATAAGAGAGGAGGCAATATTAAAAAATTCAAAGAAATAATATATAATACTTGATAATATTCAAAATATACATAATATATTACTTAATTATTAATACCTAATAAGACTAATAATTAGAGATTAATGGGTTCATTGACTCCATTAGTTTCTACGTAGGACCGCCCATGTCTTCGATGGCTTGGTAGTTTTTTTTCTCTTTCATCTTATACAATAAAATACTAAACTTGGATCAATTTTAATTTATTTATATAAAATTAAAATAAATCAACTCATCAATGATGCATATATAAATAAAATTAAAATAAAATTAAATATAAAATAAATTATATATTAAATTTTGCATGCATCACAAAAATGACATCGATGCTTCCCGAGAAGGTTGTACGCGGCGCCAACCTTCTCTTCTGCGCATCATAGGCTAGCAGTCCAGTAAAGTACTGCCTCATTTGCCATTATTTATTCTATTTTTCTATTTAATTAAAACATGAAAAATTTTGGGTTGTTACTGTTCGCATTTTTCACTCTCAAGTATATTTTATTAGAATACAATGAAACAAATAGTAGGGGCAAATTTCTTAAAGTGAAAAAGCGAAAATTTGTATTAGAATTAACAACGATACTCTCTTGAATTCTTTCTAATAGCCATATTAAAAGTTTTCTAAATCTTCTTTAATTTGGAAATGACAGATGAAAAGTTTCTTTTGTAATGATCCAATTCATTAGAACACAGTCATTATGTACAAAATATTAGAAGAGGAATCTACTTATAAGTTTTTTAATGTTTCAACATTATGAAAAGCTTGCATTTCTTTTTCACAACTTGGTATATAAAAATAGATATAATGTAATTAATTACGAATTCATATGATTGGAGTTGTACGAGACACATTTCAAGTCTCCTCAACAGCCTTAGCAGAGTATTTTAAGTACACGGATCCTTTAAATTAATATTTGAGTCATCCAAGTTAACCATCTGATCCACCAAAATATCACAAATATGTCCGTTTAGTAATTATCAGTATTTTATTTAAAATTCACAACGTTGGATAAGTTATTGATTATTTTAATTTTCGTTATGAGAATGAGATGTCTCTTTTCAAATTATCAATTTTGTTAGAATATATTTTGATCGAAATATTTATTTAATCAAATTAATTTTTTTTAATAACTTATTAGTAAATAATATTGTTCTATTTTAATAATTCATGATCTTAACTTATCTTCCTTGATCCATATCAACTTTTCTAGTTTTTATTTTCTTCTTCTCTAATAATAGATTACCCAAATTTAAAACATCTTTGAGAATATTTTAGTAATTTTATATTTTTAATTATTTTAATTTTTTACATTATCTGTAATTGTTACAATTATAAAATACTATTGATAATGTAAGTATTGATAAACAATTTTTCAAATTATCACTTAATTAAATTGATAATACATCAGGCCCATAATGTATTATTTGATTTATAGATAAATGACAAGATAAGCTATGATTCTTTTTTTATCTACCAAACAAGTCAGCTATTCCTAGAAGACAAACTTATTCTTTTTGAAATTAGATAATTTATTCTTCCAAAAGTTAGAACAACGTTACTCTTGACTCTGATTTTAAAAAAAAAAATTCATCTAGAAAAATAAATTCTTTTATTCATGGTTTAACCCCCAAGGTTATATTTTCATTCATGTTCGGATCTTTACTTATGGAGAACTGAATATTAGTAGAATAAAAGTTGATCTAGAATTTTACTTTCTCCTATGAAAATTATGTTCTCTTTATTTTTTATATTAGTGTCCCTTTTTGTAGAGAGAGAGAGAGTTTTAGGCAGAACCGACTTTGCAAATTATACCTTGTACAAACTCAAAAAACTACCTGGCTGATACAGCAATGTGATTTCCTTCTGTGAGGATTTGCAAAATCTACGCTGGCAGCATGTGTTGCATCATTTTGAAAAGTGAAAACAAAATGAGTTCAGTGAACTTCAACTTTTAAGGGGGCATTTTTAAGAGGAATGTGGTTACAGCAAATTGAAATGCAACGAAGCTAATTTTTATCTCCCCCAAACCACATCATGCTGTAACCTTGATTTGGGTAGCCTGAAAATTAGATCATATGATATTGAAAGTATTCTACATATGCTTAGGTATACATGGCAACCGAGTTTTTTCCAGGTAGATTTTATCATACTTCTTCCAAAACCAAAAAAAAAAGAAAAAAACATGGTACCCTATGGCATATGCGTTCCAAGATCTCAGCCCTCATTCTTCGATAACCCTGAAGAATTGCTGCAAAACATAATAAGTTTTGATTGTCAAGTTTATGTTGAAACCATAAAGAGAACAAAAACGGAAAACAACTCATATGGATGGTGAAAACCGTGGTCCTCGCACAAAGCTAAAATAGTGAAAACTTTAGTGGAGGAAAACAAGTAAACCAACTAGTTACCTATAACCCAATCTCAGAAGAAGTACAATGGCATGAAAGCGCAAATGTCTAATAAAAGTTAGCATGTCTTATGCAAGACATCAACAAGATTTGATTATCACATACCGATTAGTGGTTATTACAACTTGGGACATGACTTATTGCTACATGACTTTCAAGGCAAGCTTCAGAATCCTAATTAGTTAACAATGATATCAACTATTCGCTTTCAATAAAGCAGACATTAGTGTAACAGCCGGGTGCTCCTTATCTGTTTAAAAGCAATATACACTAATAACCTTTTCATCCTATTTCCATCATCATCCACATTTTAGTTCCTAAGAACATATCATTCTCCATCTTCTATCTCTGTGATACTATAAACAATAGCTGGAAATTAACTTAAGTATCCATCTAGATGGTGACCTAGTTTAACTGGGAACGATCGGGAGATATTGAATGTTATAAACTAATCCCTTGAGAGCTCAAGACGTAAGTTCAATTAAGTACTAAGTGTTACCTTTCTCTTAAGTTGTAGCATGCAGTAAAATTAACCATGTATCTAACAGCGAAAGCTCCTTGGAATAAAAAAAAGTAATAGCGGAAGCAAGAACATCTAAAAGGAATCCAGAGAACTTACCACGTTAGGGTGCAGAACAAAATGTTTCTTGCATCAAAAGACTGAGAATTTCACAACTGCCACAACTCCACAAAATATTCACATCTGACAACAGAAGCTTCGGGTCTTCACGATTGAAAGATGAAGTGTTCCATGCGGATACCATAATCGATGCTTAGATCCGTGAGAGCGGGGATATTCTCAGAAGCAAAGGCCATCAGATGTGGGTATGATTCATTGTAGTGATCATACAGCACATATTGGACAAACAAATTGGGCACAGGGCTGTGGGTCAGATAGCAAGCCACATTCCTTGACCTGGACATATCAATGGCAAAATCCACCCGAGGCCAAGTTGGGAACTCAGGAAGTTTATACTCGGGATACACATCAGAAAGATCCCCCCATTCTATCCATCTGCTTGGCAACTGCCCAGGGCGAATCAAGCAGTGGCCATGAAGAGTTGTATCATCTTCAGGCAGAACATGCCCAACAAACTCGCAAACGAAGGATCCTGCACGAATGAAATCTAAGGATCTCAAACCCCAACCAGTCTCCTTGGAGCGATACACCTCCAGCCGGTGCGAGATACCTTTCTGGCTCACCCTGTTGATACAGCTCGGCGGGCAGCCACACAGAGGACCACATTCATATACCAGTGGCTTCCCCTTCAAGAGAATTCCATTTGCATCATAGGCGAACACTCCGCCATTCCTCTGCGCGCACTGACAATTGGAGGCAGAGCAAGGCGAGACGCAACGGCAGCCCCCCTTCTGCGCTGCGTTGCTCCAGCTGCTGACGTCCAGGACAAAGGCCGGGTACAATGGGCGGACTGAGTACTGGTAGGATAATGGCTCTTCAAGGCCATCGATATTGTTAAAAAGTGCAACCTTGGCAGACTCTGTGCCACGGGACATGTCGATACTCAAGTATCCGCTAGGCGGCGGCTGTTCCTGGTCGTCGAGCTTCTTCTTCAATGCCTCGCTTGACTTGAGAACGAGGGTACCCATGGATTTCTGGTCTTTCACCCTCAGGAGCTTGAACTTGTAGGTCCCGAAGCCCGATTTGCCGACCTCCGTCCAGAAATTCGTGACCCTGTAGAGGCCATCGTAGAAGTAGAGCGTGCCGGAAGGGCTGAGCTTCGACTTGGTGCCGCGGACAACGCGGATGTCAATGCCGTAGTTCATGCTGCGTTCCAGGGCAAGGTTACCCCGCGACAGCGTCTGGGGCTTCCGCAGGCGGGTGCGATTGTGCTCTTTCCCGCCCTGGCCCGTGTAGATGATCACGTCGCCGTAGTCATCGTCGTCCTCGTAACCCCCCGAGACGACGATGCTGGTTGCGACGGGCTCGCCGGAGGGAGATTTGCTGGCGGGGACGTAGTCGATGCCGGCCTGGACATGGCCGTGGAGGCCAACTACGAGAAGCTCGGCCCGGTAGAAGAAGACGTCGCCGACCTGCACGCCGGGGATCGCTCCGAGTATGCGGTGGTCGCGGTGGAGCAGGAGTCCGGCGTCACACATCTTCAGCAACGCCCTCATGTCGGGGCGGCGGCCTCCCTCGCCGCTGGCCACGAGGAAGGTTCGGAGCGATTCATAGGTGATCCGGGCGTGGCGGACCAAGCCGAGGGTGTACATATCGTGGCGCGGTGAGACGTCAGTGAGGCGGACCATCTCGGTGGAGCGCGGGCGGTGCTTCTTTTTGGCGGGGACGTCCTCTACGATCGCCTGCGTCGGCGGTCGGCCGCGACCTCGTCCGGCGCTCCTGGTGACTCGGACGGATGACTCGTTGGAGGAGTGGGAGGGGTCTCGGAGGCGGCGGCGTGAAACGACGACGGAGTGAGAGGCAACGGCGGGGACAGGGGGGAGGAGCTCCGGCGAGGGCGACATTGCGGCAGAGGAGTGGGCGCCAGCGAATGGGGGGGGGAGGAGGGTTTTAAGGGGATGAGAGGAAGAAGGGGTTCTTGTGGGGGTTTTAAGGTTCTCAAGGGCCGCCACGTTTAACGATGAGTTAAGACGGATGAATGATGACGCGAGGGCGAGTTACTTTCATGTCATTAATTAATGAAGAAGCTAAGTTGCTTAAGTTGAGTGGCTATTTTGTGTATGAAATATTTATTAAAAAAAACAAAGGGACAAAATAAGGGAGCATTCAAAAAGAGTGTCAATTAATTAATGCATACAGGAGCAGCTTCTTCCTCCGATAATTTAATAGTATAACATTTTCATCGATATCATGTATCGGGATAATCTCCTTTTTTTTATTTAATAGATAAGTAACACCACCTTTTTTTTAAGAAAAAAAGTAATATTATATTATTTTTTCTGAGAATTAAGGTTGTGTCTTGTTCTTCTTTTTCATCTTGATTTCAAATTATTCATATGCTAATAAAGCTTTAAACCTCCTAATTCTTTCTACCCTTAAACCATAATCCTCTGCACTTGAAAGTTAACACAATTTTTTTCTGAGGTATAGCAAACAAAAAAAGGTAAACTCGCCATTTTTTTTTATAATTTCTTTACTTCTTTTCCAACGTTCCCTGGCTGCCAAGTTCCAAGAAGACATGAATGCACCCCGCGCGCCAATCCAGTGACGTAGAGATCTTCTGCGTCGCCACGGCCAATATTTATAACATGTCGTAAAGATGTTGCTGAACTCGAGACTTGTTCGTCTATCACTGACAAGCTAATCATCCTCCGGATTATTTGGCTAACTTAGGAAGAATTATAGCGGATGATATTTTTTTTATCCAACATATTTTGTATCAGACTCTACTAATCAATATATTTAACATATGCACTTCCTTAAAAAAAAAGGAAATACATCAATAAATTTGTTCTCCTTCTTTCTTCTTCTTTTCTAATGCTCTATTGGCCATTACATAAATTTTTCCATGTTTTTTACGCCGTCAATACTAAATTGATCTTATTCGCAAGTGTCAGTGCGAGATATAAAATTTGGACAACATCAGAAAAACAAAAAAATATAATATAAATCAATTGTCACTAATCTAGCGGGTTAATAACCTATTTTCAGGTGTAAAAGAATCTGATCTAGATTAGATTAAAGGTCGGTACAGTTTATTATTTATTTCTTGTGATGTTATTATTATTTTTTAATATATTTTTATTATAATATAACTTGGCTTCCGCATAAAACATTATATATATCATGAGAAAATGTGTTCCAAGAGAAATATATCGTCATCCTTTCTTCTCCTTTTGAAGGCCCTGATTTAAATATCATAATCATATAAATTCATTATTGCTCCATTGTAACTTAAACGCTATGGACTATATATTTTTTAACGGGGTTCTGATTCATCATGTTTATCTTGTCGTAACTTTTCTTTCAAATATTGTCGTTTCTCGACGTCCAAAAAGAAATTTACCCTCTCCAATTTAGTTGCAGCCGCTTTTATATAAATATATAATGTGCATACATACAGCTAAGTAAAAAAAAACTGTGTTTAACGGCGTCACGAGCAACATAAAATAAAACAAAACCGTTACATACGTGGAACGGGATGGATGATGGAAAGAAAGATGTAAGGGTTATTTTCTCTAATTACTTTTAAACTATCGTAAATTATCACATCTAATTTTAGACTATGAATTTTATTTTTTTGATACCTAAATTATCACGATTTTTTCAGTTTGGTCCTTCTGTCCAATTCCGTCAACTTCTCCGTTATTTTTTTCGCATTTGTGAAAAGTCTATTATACCCTTGCTCTCAATTAAATTCATTTTTTATATAAAATAAAATATAAAAATAATTAAAAAAAAGAAAAACCAGCGGGGTCGCCGCCCCCCTTTGTGTCGTAGACGCGGGGGCGCGGCGACCCCCCAGCGCCCCTCTTTCCTGGCGCCGAGAAAGAGAAGGGGGATCGCCCCCCTCGTGCGTCGTCGACGACGAGGGGGGCGGCGCCCTCCCTCCCCCCCCCCCCCCCCTTCCCCCTCTTTCTCTTTCCCTTTCCCGACGCTGGGAAAGAGGGGCATTAGGGGGTCCCCCTGCGTCGTCATCGGCGACGACGGCGGGGGGCAGCGACCACCCCCTCTCCCCTCTTTCTCGGCGTTGGGAAAGAGGAGGGGGTCAGCGCCCCCTTGCGTCGTCGCCACCCCCTTCCCTCAGCAGCAGTCGCACGGTGCGAGCGAAGGTCATCTTTGCGTCCTCGCCGCCGTCGCCTTCCAAGACCTACATCCTCGTCTTGATCGTGTCTAGTGGCATCGTCACGACAGCCGACGCTCTGCCTGCCACGGTCGCGCTTGCTCCCTGCACCGCCATGACCATCCCGTAGTCCGGCCTCAGAGCGTCGTCGTTGCTGCCAGGATCGCCGGCGTAGTAACAGATGCTGCTCCAGATCAGCCTTTGGAACATGGAGTAGGACGCCCACTAGACAGCATTGGACGAGGCGTAAGTGTGGATGGAGACCCTGAATCCACGATACAGGCCGTGGAGGCCATCCGAATAAAGAATCTTCCTGAAGGCGTCGACGCCGCCGCGGTACCTGGCGGCGGCCGCGACAACGACCATGCGGGCGGAACTGCCCTGGATCATGAGACACTAGCTGACCACGTCGATCAGACGACCTGCGCGGTGACCCCCTTCTCTTTCCCAGTGCCGAGATAAAGGGGCCCAGGGGGGTCTGCGTCGCCGCCCCCTGCCCCCCCCCCCCCCCTCTCCCGACGCCGGGAAAGAGGGGCGCTGAGGCTCGCCCGTAGCCTCCCCTCCCCCTCACCCCTCGTCTTTTTTTTTAAATTATTTTTATATTTATTATTATATATTATTTTATATAAAAAAATAGAATTTAATTGAGAGTAAGGGTATAATAGACTTTTCATAAATGTGAAAAATAAAAAAAATGAAGAAGTCGACAGAATTGAACGGAAGGACCAAACTGAAAAAATCGTGATAGTTTGGTATTCAAAAAATGGAGTACTAGTCTGAAGATGTGATAATTCACTATAATTTAAGGGTGATTAGAGAAAATAACACTATGTATAAGCAGAAAAGCTGCCACTTTACACATTATTATTAATATTCTATTATTGATATTTATGTCTATACAAAGAATTCATTAATGTCCTGATTTGGGACTTCAATATTGGGTGATCTAATAGCTCCTCGAAACTCATAGAAAAGAAAAAGTAAAGAATAAAGAAAAAAAGAAAGCACACAAAGTCGAAGTTGAGCAATCAACTTGAAGCGCCCCCCTTCCTCCCTCGTGATTCGTGATCATATATATAAGAGATAAAGATAAATCACTAGCTCGCTCGCTCGCTAGTCCTCCTTGATTTCACCGGAGACCACGAGTGCCTTGTAGATCTCGAAGATCAACTTGAGCCGGTGCTCTTCCTCGGTGCTCTGAGTCGCCCTCCGGCTGGGGATCCTCTTGGTCCAGACCCCCTCCGGTCCGCTCGGCAGCCCCTTGCTGGTCAAGCCGAGCATCCAATTCACGTACGTGTCCCTGATGCGCGCCATGATTCGAAGGGGAGAGAAAATCTTCATCCTGAATTTGAGTATTGGCCGGAGCTTCCATGCCCGGCGGACGTTCGAGCTTCGACCCGAAGACCCGGCCCCGAATTTGACGACCTTGCCGCCTTTCTTGCCGGAAGTGGAAGTGGGGCTCCCTAGCTTATGGTACTTCCGCCGGCGCCAGTACGAGCTTATGCCTCTATAGAACCTGATGGGATTCGCCTCCATCGTTAACGATGCCCTTCTCTTTAGTTTTCTCCCCTCGCTAGTGCAATTCTTTTGGTGTCACGTTCTTTGGGTGGCACAAGTCACAAGGAGTGCGCATATATAGTGGCATGGAAGGTGGTTGGTGTGTATTGAGAGAGAGAGAGAGAGAGAGAGATGAGATGAGATGAGAGAGGTTGGAATGGATTCGATGGTCCTTGGTCAAATAGGAGCGCAGTGCAATAATGTTGAATTCCAACTTTGTGTCCTGGCCCTGTGTGACTGTGTATGGTTGCGTGGATGCATGGCACATGTGTGCTCCACGTTGTTTCAGGTATCATTTTCTCAACGTCTTCTAGAAACTTGGTGGCTGCATGGGTCAAGAGGTGCCGTGCTGTTGCGGAGGTCTCAATTTTCAACTAAATAAACATATGGGGGTTGCACTGCATCATGGTCGGCAACAAATACTACTTAATTAATTGAAGACCCTTTCATTTCATATGTAAATAATTATATATGTTGGCTGGCGGTGTGCTACTGTGCTGGCTGTTTCTTCATTCTTGTACCTAAATATCTATCTATCTCAAATTTGTATATATGTAGCCTATGACTAACTATTTTTTCCTTGTCATGCTTACTCGCCACCGGAGAGTAATTCAAAGGCAATCTTTCTTCCTGGTGACCTCACCACAATAAAGAGTAATATTTATTTCGGTAAGAACAAATCAATAGATTTTTGTTGACCAGGTTTCTCTCTTCTGATGCAAGTAAAACCAGGAAAATTTGACTAGGTAATTTAATTCCTAGTTGGAGTCCAAATCAATCAATTCGTTGCATATCTTTTCTATCAGACCTTTACATTTTTTTTTATAGTTCACAGTGTTAGCGTTTCTCTCCTTCATAAGATGTCAAACAACCAAAGAGTGCTGTAGTGGAAAATCAATGTGTACTTGATCAAGTATGTTTGTTAATGTAAGTAACCATGCATGGAAATTGAGTATGACAAAATTTTATATGGAAAGCATCGACTTTAGTCCAATATGTATTATCAGATACTTCATAAACTTAATTTGCTTGACTTCCATATCAGAACCTATAGCTAGCTCTGATTCAAGATTTACTCGGTTTATGTAGTCGAATGCTGCACGTGTGTTATTTGTGTAAGTATACTATTCTATTCAATGACTGAAGTGATGCATGTCAATTTTGACGGCTGAGATACATATTGCCACGAATGCAGTTTTTATCCGTAGTGCAATGCTGGTAAAGTTTTCCAATAACCAGACAATATCGTTCCAACCCCTTCTACTCCAGTAAAATGTTAGAGAAGGTGGCGGCCGAGATGACAAAACAGATTTGGTATTAAAATTTCAATGATCAAAATATGAACCCTTACAAACTAAAAAAATAATATAATATATACTTGAAAATAAAATTGACCAATATAATAAAATTTGGAACATCACATAAAAATCAAAACAAATGGATATAACCAAATTTCTCGTTGTATGTTAATATAAAAAAATAGTCCGATTAGAGACACAGAAATGTGTTTCTAAAACCACGCTAAATAGGCACTATAAGAGTTAGCCACACATTAGCATCATCGTCCCACGGTGACACCAACTTTTTTATACTAATAGCGTCGTTGTCGCGCCAACGACAAGTTGACGCTATTAGCGTCAAGAGTCGGCGCTATGAAGATGCTATCGCTTGGGGGAAACATTCTTAGTGTCGCAAGAGTCGATGCCAAAATGCGCGACACCATGATGAGCAAATAGTTAAAATTCAAAAAGTTGTGAAAATATATTTAACTAGATAATTTGTTTATTATCTTATAAAATTATTTTTAGCTTAAGTTTTAATTTTAATTAACTCAATAACATATAATTATAAAAAAAATAACTACTTTATTAATATTATGTTAAATTTTTTGTTAACTTATTAAATTACTAATATTAACAAATTATTCTTAAGATTTGATTTTGAGTTTGACATAATAGTAACTCATTCAGATGATTTAATAGAAATGCTAATTAATCTCATAAAAAATAATTGGTTCAATTTGTCAATTAAATCATTAATTAGATATTTGCATGACATTCTATATAAAAACAATGTGTTGTTATTTGTTAATAATTGATTTCATGAACACATTTTATTATATTACGTTACATTTTTATAAAATAATTATTATATTTCTTAATCAATTTGTATCTTTATTAAGAATATATTTTATTCAAAGAAAATTTATGTCAAAGAAATTTTTACTATCTATAATTATTTTTTTATTTATCCAAATATGATAAAAGATTTAATATGTCAAATTAACTATTAATGAAAAACCTTGAGAAACTCAGGTTCTACATGCTAAACACTACGAAATGCGTCAGATTTATTGCTTATGTATCTTAATATATACTATATATAGTTAAAGTTTATTATTATTTAATTTAATTTTCGAAATATGCACATATATATGTTCATTTGATTTAAAAACTTTTTGGGGTGTATTAGTATTATATACTGTATAATATTAGTTACACAAAAAAAATTAGGTCCTGCCATCGATATATTTTCTGCAATAAATCTATTTTCTTTATTTAAATGTCAACATAAATATATTACTAAGTCAATTATCACGATGTAGTTTCTGTTGTAAATCCTGATTTGTATGGAATACTACGTTATCAAAATTTGAACTTATCATTTAATTTAACACATGATACCTCTTCCTGATTTCGATGTAGATTTTTAATCACATTTTCTCTCTAAACAAAAGACAGGTTCATTTTCATGTGCGCGTGTTACGGGGCGTTTCCCGTGACACGAAGCGTGAAGCCTCGCGGCACCAGTGCCATTCAACTTATAGCCCTCGGCCGCTTAGAGCCGAAAACATGGAACACATGCAGCCGCCCCGCACTGCGTAATATTGCGGAGTACCAAGTTATCCGCCCTTAGAGTATTTATCTTGTATGGCCGTCCTTATGAATGGCCAAGTAGGTGACTTTCCCGTATGATACGTCTTTTGCATCTTCAATATGTAACAAGACTCCTATACCTACGATACACTGAGAGGAGTCCACTAGTGCCTTCCGATGCCCAATTATATGTTATGTTTCATCATATTTAATACAAGTAAGCTTTCCTTTAATTCTAGTGTCATGGCCTTGAGCGTGGGGTGGCAACCCACATCGGTGTCCCTTCGTGGCGTCCCGTGATCTCTTCGTCGCCCCTTCGGACTTTAAGCGTCCAAGCGCCTACATTAGTGCTGCAACGCGCTAATGCCACGGTCTCGTGATGAGTACTCCAACACTCTAGTCATGTCCGTGATTGAATGCCTATAAGAGCGACTCTCGACATAGTCGTCTCGATCATAAAACTTCCGCTGCAAACTCAAAACAGGCTTGGCTAGGTGCCTATCCGCCTAGTCGCCGCACGTGGTCTAGTGTCCGAGAATGATCCCGTGACAAGTGATATCAGAGCAGTTCTTCCTGCTCGGATTACCCAGCGACGATGAGTCGCTTGTGTCATCGCAACGTGCCCTGGCGTAGAAAATGTGCTTCCGCTCAAATACTCCATCACGCCCAGGCGCACTAGTACCATGGTCTTTGATCATGGACGCCAATGAGGAATGCATGACAAGCCTCCTCGCCGCACGTCCAGTCGTGCCCCGCAGCATGTTCCTCATACACCCGTGTCGTGTCAAGGAACGTCCGTCATGCATCATGATGGCGGATTGATCGCCCCGCCTAACCGGGACGGTCATGCTTCGCTCACTCGAGCAGATCAACCACCTCAGGTATACAATCGGGAATTCTGAAGTGTCACGCTGCGTCAAAGAGTGGCCATATGCTCCGCATGATGGTCTTACGCTGCTCATATCATGAGATCGCTTACACGAGCGTCGTGTAATTCGGATGACCCATGTCACATTCAGGGACTATCAGTCATGCACTATCATGATGACCTGGCGCTGCTCGGTATTTCGTGACGTCGCATCGCATGCCCCGTCATGCAACGTGAAGTGCACAACCGCTTCACGGGAGAAGTTGGCTTGAAGACAAATATCAAGGTTCATAGTCCCTTTTCGGCCAAAGAATATCATCCTTTCGGCTAAGGAGCATCAATCACAAGCGTCTTATCGTGCCGCAGCATCGCCTGCCACGCCACGATGACTTTTAGAAATGGAGCAAAGCATTGATTACTTGCAAACACTCGCGGACGAGCTGTCAGCCTTGCCTGCCTCGTCAAGTGTCGTCCCGCAAGCGGCGCGATGTCATCCATCAAGGAGGGGGACGAACTTGATACATGCCAACGCAAATCGACGCCTCCACTCAGCGACCAACTTGGCAAATGATCTGAGCGTCGAGCATCGGCTAATCTTGGCATGCTGATGTCAAGCGTTCTGCCGCCAACCGAAGGAAGGACTACCCTTTCCTTTCGGACATCGCCTCGAGTAATCGAAGCGGCCTCCAAGGATCGCAATGCGAAGGTTTTGAAGGACACATTGGCGATGTCGTCCCTTCGAATGGAGATGGAGGTAATGTTGGGAGCTCATGCCACGAGTTCACCAACTGTAGTCCGCTTATCTAAGCGGAGCGTCTTCACGAGCATCCGCACGGATCAGTGAAGGCCCGGAATGGCTACTCTTTCGCAAGGGTCGAGCCGCCCGGTGGACGAGTATGTCAAAGGTGTATGATCTAGGATGACAGGCACAGTGGCATTACTTCGTCCAAGGTGCGGACGGACGAGCATCTAAGGTGCATCCTCTTCGTGAACGAGCACAACGATCTCGCCCCGTCCATACCCCAAAGGAATTATCAAAGCTTCAAAGGAGGTCCCAGGATCGGAAGAAGGCATATCCCAAAAACCCTGCAAGATGTGGCAAACTCAGGATGGCGTTGCCATCGCGACAATGTAGAATGTGGCAAACATGCATCCCAGACATAGGACAGAAGGAGTGGCAGTTCACCAATTATGCAAGCCCTGACAAGTTAGGACTGGAGGTCAAGATCGCATTATTCAGCATCGGCCAGATGGGCATGTTGAAGGAGGAAGTGAAAGGAATCACCGAGCTCCGCCTACAGTGTTCCCAGGAGGATGAAGACCCAGTGTTTGTGCTCTTCAAGCAGAGGGGTTAAGAAGCTTTGGACTAGAAAGGAGTTGGAACGATCGGATCGTCCAACCTCCGCTCATTAGTCGACGCTGCCAAGTCAATCGGGACAAGTGCCATACCACCAAAGCCCTTGGGCAAGGGCAATGGTGGGGGAGAGAAGCTCAAATCGCAAGGAGGAAGCTACTTATGCCGAAGATAAAGATCACCCATCGAAGCAGAAGAAGCGAGTCGAACCACAGGCACATGTGGGGAGACCCTCATCGTCGCTCACTATAGCGACTGGGAGTGGACAAGGTGCGGAATGTTATACCAAAGAACCTTGCTCCACCTCAAACCGTCTAGATATCTCTTGTCCACCAAGGGTAAGGTGGAGCTGTTCTCAAGGCTCGGCGGACGAAGGACTCAACGTTGCAGCCATCTACAACTTGAAGATAGCGAGTTGAACCACAAGGGAATGTGGGGAGACTCTCGTCGCCCACTATGGCGACTTGGATGGACAAGGCATGGATTGTCAGATCAAAGAACCTTGTCCCGCCTCAAGACTGTCGAAACATCAGGTGATCACCAAGGAGGAGGTGGTCCTGCGCTTTTCGTTCGGCAGAGGTATGGAAGACTCTATGTTGCAATCATTTGTAACATAGAGACGTTGAGTCAAGCCCACAAAGAGACCTGAAGCGTCCCAAAGTATCCGTGGGAAGACTCTCGTCGCTCATCATAGCGACCCTAGGCACTCGAAGCAGACAAGCTACAAGCATCGACATCAGAGAGTTTGTGCTATTTTAAGCCGTCGAAATTCAAGAATGATCATCGAGGGTGAGATGGTCCCATACTTCGCATTCGACGGAAGGAAGACCTTATGCTGCGGCCATCCGCAACATGAAGGCATCAAGTCAAGTCTTGCAGGTCGAATGGCGAGACTCTTCATCGTGTTCTACACGACCCTGAGACAACTCGTCTCCGCCCTATTCCTGAAGGCATACAAGAGTTGTTTCACCCCCAAAAAAGTCAAACCACACAAGTTGACGCTGCGCAAGTCGAAGAGAAGTGAAAGCCAACAAAGACTTGATGGACGGATAGTTGCTTGATGAAGTCAGACCGTGCATGGCGGACTCCACTGGCGCTACACAAGTGATGACCCCGGATTGGACGAAAGATCAGCGAGCGAAGCAGGCCTGAGGGAGGAGTCCTCAGCGAGACCCCAAGGAGCGGGCATTCCTGGCGCTGCGTGATGCTGGTGAAGTTGAAGTCAAGGCAAAGAAGGCATAATTGAACGAGGCAAGCGAAGTCAAGACTCAAGACGAATGCCCCGAGGAAGCCCGGACAGCGGCGTCGGGGGCGTCGCCGACTTTGGTGGGGGAGAATGTCACGGGGCGTTTCCCGTGACACGAAGCGTGAAGCCTCGCGGCACCAGTGCCGCTCAACTTATAGCCCTCGGCCGCTTAACGCCAAAAATATGGAACACATGTAGTCGTCCCGCACTGCGTAATATTGCGGAGTACCAAGTTATCCGTCCTTAGGGCATTTATCTTGTATGATCGTCCTTATGAATGGCCAAGTAGGTGACGTTCCCGTAGGATACGTCTTTTGCATCTTCAATATGTAACAAGACTCCTATACCTACGGTACACTGGGAGGAGTCCACTAGTGCCTTCCGAGGCCCAATTGTATGTTATGTTTCATCATATTTAATACAAGTAAGCTTTCTTTTAATTCTAGTGTCATGGCCTTGAGCGTGGGGTGGCAACCCACATCGGTGTCCCTTCGTGGCGTCCCGTGGTCCCTTCGTCGCCCCTTCGGACTTTAAACGCTCAAGCGCCTACATTAGTGCAGCAACGCGCTAATGTCATGGTCTCATGACGAATAGTCCAACACTCTAGTCATGTCCGTGATTGAATGCCTATAAGAGCGACTCTCGGCATAGTCGTCTCGACCATAAAACTTCCGCTGCAAACTCAAAACAGGCTTGGCTAGGTGCCTATCCGCCTAGTCGCCGCACGTGGTCTAGTGTACGAGAATGACCCCGTGACACACGCTCATATAATTACAAGTTGCAGCAAATCATGGAGAAAATGCCCTAAAAATCATAGTGAAACTAGACAAAGTAATTAGTCAAAAATAAGTTGAATGGTTCCAAGTTCAGAGTTGGAACAATTAATTTGACTAGCTAAACCATCCTAATTAACAACGAGTCAAGACGATTAAATGAATCGTATTTTAATTCGACCAAATATATTTGTCTTCGTTCGTTCCTTATGTTTCAAAATATCTTTTATGTGGTTTGGTACACGTGAAGATATTGCATGTTTACATAATTGCGATGGTCTTGTTAGCCATTAGTTATTTAAATCTTCGTACGTCTTTTTATCCCATTATCATTATAAGAAATAGAACGACTAGGAACACATGAATGTGCCTATAAAGCAGCACTAATGTTTAGTGGCAAATTAGCATCATCGTAGCTATGGGCGACGCGAAAATTATGGTCCCAATAACGTCGCAATCGTGCACACGACACATCGACGCCATTAGAGTCAGCGGTCGATGTTACAGAGACACTATAGTAACACTTTTTGCTATCTAGAGGAAACACTTAAGCATCGCATAAGTTGGCACTAAGTTGTCTTGACGTTATGATGACGCCATCATAGCGCTAAAATGTGATTCTATGTTGATATTATTCAGACACCAAAGTCATCGTCACATCGCCCATTTTCATTATCATGTGATTCGCTATTGTGACATTAAAACGACGCTTCATTGTGACACTATCGCGATGCTGGTTTGGCATTAATATGCGATGTTAAGTCGACACTACTATGACGCCAACCCCCGCCATACATTTACACATTCTAAACAATATAAGCTAAACTAACAAGATCATCACAAAATCAACAATATAAAATAAGTATTATCATCATCTAGAATTACAAAATTAATAATCATGTTCAAAGTTACAATAATTTCTATCATCCTACATCATTATCGTCATCCACGTTATCTCGACGATTTTGTACTCAGCTCCTCAGCTTGTGATGGGTCTGGGGCTGCAAAATGTCCTGTAGCGAGTGCAAGAGTGATGTGCTCAGCAATGAATCCTCCTCCTCTGATGATGTCCAGTGTCACCTCAGGTGATGTCAATGAACTCAGAGTAAATGAGTCATCAACGTATCCTTCTGTCTTCCTAGAAATCCAAATGATTGTTCCTAAGCCCCTCAGGTATCTCCTCATATCGTGCTAGCCACCTCCACTCCAAATAGCAACATCCCCTAAAAAATAAAATAAGTTTTATAATCATATAAAATATTAACCATTTTAATATCATAATTATATTAAACTTAACTAATCTAACATTAATGGATTAAAGGGAGAATTTGAGAGGGATTAAAAGTATTGTTAGATAAAAAGTAGGAAAAGAATGAATGATGAATCATAGTTAGAATAGAAATAGTGATTCAATCAAACTTAGGGATTAGAATAGAAATCTTGATTCGATCAAACTTAGGGATTTAATTCAAATTGAGACAAAATATAAGTTTAACAAGGACTCCTAATTAGGATTGGATTAAGAGTTTTCTTGCTTAAAATATTTGAGCAAATAAAATAATAATACTTCATTAATGAAACTCAAAATTAAGTGATAAAATAATGTTATATTAATTACTTCCAAAAATTATAGAAAAATAAAGAAATGAAAGGAGAAAATAAAGCAAAGTTTAATTGAGATAAGTTTTAAGGTCGGAAATAATAGATAAAGAGGGAGTTTGAGTGTTCAATTCAAAATTTATTTGATTTGAATCTTTGATTATTGACGTGGGGAAATCCCTACATCAGCGATAACCCTTGGACTATCATCCTATATATGATTTATGTTATGTTTAAATTATGAATAGAATTGCTTAGTAAATAGAATTGAAATAGGGTCAAAATGTTGTGTTTGAAATGACTTTGTGAAGAATTATTGAATTCGACATGGGTTCTATAATACTCGACCCTGGTTCTATTGAATCTGGAAGGGATTAAGGATAGTCTGAATTTGGAAAACTTGGTACAAGTTTTTAGTCATGTGGTTTGGGTTTTGTGAATTCAAGACTGCCAATTTCAGACAATGATAATATAGATGGAGTTTTGATTAATCTTGCCTGAATTTCATCGATAAAGAATGGTCGAGAGAGAACATAGTCAATGTGGCCTAAGTTCTTCTCATACCTGGTCTGGTTTCTTTTTTATGTATGAAGAAAATTGAATTATGGAAATGACCCAAGTTTTCCTTAGCACAGGATAGGTTTCGAGATTAGAAAATGAATTTTTACATATATTATTATTATTATTATTATTATTATTATTTATCACATTATTATAATTAGTTAGATAATTTGTTATTGATTTATTGATATGATTAATTATTTATTTGATTGGTCAATTTTAAATCATTTACCATCAAATTGATAATTGATTATTAATAATTAATAATTGGGAATTGATGAGAAAGTCGATTATGGATAATAGATTTATTTTTCAATTGATTGTTATGACTCATGACTAATATATGATGATATATGTTCCCATGATTATGCACTAAATTTAAAAGGCACTAAGAAAAGTAAATAACAAAGATAAACGTTATAAATAAATAAGATAAAAGTAAAAAAAATGGGCCACCATATCTATTGATTTTCATTAGGAATGATACATAATTGTTATTAAATTGAATGAAGCAGATAGCCTAACTTGAGCATTAGTGTGCATCCCTCTTGAGTAAATTCAGTACTATATTTCATTCTCCATTGTACAAAGTGTTGTTAATTGTTCATTATTTTTCTTCATATTTGACACCGCTATGAAACTGACCTGCCACTAGCCATTGTTGCACAAAAATAGCATGGTGTTCTCTAATAGCTCTCAAATTGCATCCGGAAGGTGATTGCGACATTCCAATCATACACAGAGTATCTACAACCTATCATCCTCATATGAATGAGAAGGCAGAATTTTTGAACGAAGAACTAAAGTTAATGCTAGAGAAGACAATATCAATGACGCGGAAGGATTGGAGCAAAAAGCATAATGACACTCTATGGTCTTATTGAATGACATACAATACTTCAATCGCAAATGCACCATTGAGATATATGGAAAGTATTGCCAACTACAAGGAGGCTTCTACAACTAAATGAGCTTGACAAACTTTAGTTAGACACATATCACAATTCTTTTTTTTTGGACACCCACTCGGGGTCCCCGGTATTCAGGACTACTACCACTTGACTAATCCAGAATCGGGATAAAGTATAGAACAATATTCTCCTAGCCGAATGATGGATTCAGGAGGGGCTACTAACTCATAGCGACTCACTGGAATACAACTCTAATATGTATAAAGAAAAAGCAAAAAATGCCATGATAACCGAATCATATTAAAGACATAAGAAAGGAGATTAAGTTCTGTTATTTAATTAAGGACTAAAGTTTTTCTCGAAAAAACTTCCAACTAGGTCGTTAGGCTCGTTTACAGTCCCTAAAAACATTTTGACATCTTCAATGTTAGTGGACAAGAACTAAAATAATACAATCCAAGTACCTTGCAGGCAACTTGAGGAATTCCTCTATTTTCTTCCCTCTTCCTAGTTTGTATGTTGTCCAATCGAGCTAACGACTTTAAACAAATGTGTTGATTGGAAGGGAACCAAACAAAATAAATGGCTCCATCCACGCCAATCAAATCTATTCAATAAAATTAAGCGATATCTAATAGATCATCTTAGTGCCAACTAAGACGCACAAATTAAGATGTTATTTAGTTTAGAACTCCAACAGCCTCAATTTCTCGTACCCACTACGTGTCACACATATAAGAAAATTCTCTTGACCTCCTTTTACTGCCTCTCCACATCCCATCCTTTCCCTCCTCTCAATCGCAAAACTCTATTTTGAATGAGACTCTTCAACTATAGCCGCTCGAAGAATGAAGCATTGCCAAGCATTGCTAGGGTGGAGTGATAGTAGCAGCAATAGTGACGAATCATCGAAAGGACTTGTGTGACGGTCCGATGAAATTCTTTATAAATATTTATAAGAAGTTTAATAGCAAAAGACATGGACAACTCCCTTGGCTTCCCCATGGTATATTGATATTGTAACTCTTTAAGCCTCAAATTTCTCAAGGACATTTGCATTTTTTTCTAGAATAATCCATGATGTTCAATTTTTCCTGAAGTCAGTGGAATTTGTATCCAAACTTTCTATAGAGGTTTTGGGGTCCCTAAGGCACCATCGTTGATGATTCAGGAGCAACATGTCTCTGTTCATTTCGGTTTTATGATAAGGAGTTCGAACTTGGTTTAGAAGGATTCAACATCATCTTCGACCTTCCTAATTTGGTGTTTCGATCACTTCTCTTGATTTTCTCTTTGCTCAAGTGTGGCACTGTCTAACTAGACTTCAATCAGACTACCTCTACACATTTAGAGCACTAAAATTGAAGAACCCAATCATTAGATATATGCAATTATATTTATCAACATTCTTATGGCATGATCTGTTGGTGTCGCCATGGACTTCATTTTTTTAGGATGATTTTTTTCTTATTTCAAGCTTGTTTTCAGGTACTGCAAAGCTTCATGCTTTCCTCCTGTATAATATGTTGGAGGTGTGGAAGGAATATATGCCAATACTGCTAGAGGGGTAAGTCACTTCCATAGTTGAGCACTGTTCTATGAACTTGGAAAAGGAAGAACCCATCCCTATACTTCAGTCTGCAGTCTAACATAGAATTTCTTCAATATGAAAGTCTTATGCATATTTGTTATGATTTCAGCACGAGAGAAATTATGCACCGCGAGAAAACTCAAAAAATTTAAGGCAACGCAGAATGTTATTAGATGAAAGAAACAGAAAAAAATTACAAGATCAAATTACTTTCTCTTTGGACCCCCTAGGGAGTTATATAGGCACTACCTTTAATAGAAATTACAGACCAACTGAGACTCTATAAATATCAAAATAGGACATCTACCTTGTGATGAGGAAATAAATCAATTTCTTAACAATCTAATGATAAGAAAATATATATAATATGTCAGACAAATTTTCTTTTATTTCAGAGTTTGGGTCCAGATGAATTTTTAATTGAAGTAGGATTCAAGGCATTATTAACAATCTCCACCTTGAATTGAATCCTCAAATCAGATATCTAACACTCTCGACAGCATCCTTGTAGCTTGATCTGGTGATTCCACCTCTTCACTTACTTGTAATGCATATGCAACCATGTCATCAAAATCATAATGTTTAGGAGGACCTACCTATCTGCGTTCACGTCCAGCAGTTAGACTTGTCATTGCTTCTTCTGCTTGCTCCTCAAACTCTGATTGTTAAGGCTGATGAGATTCTTCTATCTTATTTTGAATTGGAGTTAATCCAAACTCCACCGTTTGTTGACACCCTCCTCTATTGAGTCAACAACATTTGATTTCTACTTGAGCATAGACATCTCATCAAAGGATATATTTCTAATGTGAATAACCTTCTACTCTGAAGGAGATCAGATTCTGAAGCCTTTTTTACACATGTACCATATCCCACAAAAATTCCTTCTTTGGCTTTTGGTTTTAGCTTTTCTTCGCTGACATAATAATACGCTGGACAACCAAAGACTTTCAAATTAATATAATCAATAGAGTTTCCTGACCATACCTCAATGGGAGTTTTCAAATCGATCGCGGTTGTAGGAGTCCGATTGACAAGGTAACATGTTGTGCTAACAACCTCAGCCCAGAATGACTTGTTCAGACAAGAATTAGAGAGCATGCACCTTGTTCTCTCCATAAGAGTTATGTTCATGCATTCTGCTATACCATTCTGTTGTGGTGTATCTCTGACAATGCCTTCATCTTGTATAATCGATCAAATTTAGACGAACAGAACTTTAAGGTGTTATCAGTACGAAAGTGTTTCACCTTGATTCTCCACTGGAGTTTCCATTGTTTGAAAGCTTCGTATGCCTCGCTTTTGTGTTTCATCATAAATACTTATGTCATCCTTGAGTAATAATTTATCACAGATAGAAAGTATCTAAAACCTCCTAGAGATGGAACACGAGAGGGGCCCCAACAGTCAGCGTGGATGTAATCGAGTGTTGCCTTCGTCTTGTGTACGACTTTGCTGAATTGTTGCTTGCCAAAAACACAGTGCTTGTTCAAATATTCATCCAAAAGATTACGCTTGCTGAGAGTCCATCCCTTTCTAACTCATATGTCTAATTGGATGCTTTTGATTCTGATTTGGACGAACTATCTACTACAACCATGCCAGAAATTACCGTATCTTGTAGTATATACAAGGACTTTTGCGGGACTCCTCTCATGACTTCAACATCACCCCTTGGTGATCGTGAGAACATGCAACATTCATCCGACATCCTTTGAAGTTCAGAACTCCTAACGATATAAGATTTTTCTTCAATTGCGAAACATGACAAACCTCTGTCAATGTTCCCACCCGATTGTCATGACTTCTGATATGAAATGAGTCAATTCCAATTATTTTACATGCTGCAACATTGCCCATGATGACGTTTTCGCCATCAATATTCTAATAAGTTGAGAACCATTTTCTGTGCGGAGTCATATGATAGGAACATCCTGAGTCAAGAATCCAGATCTCCTCCAAACCTCGATCAGACACCATGAGAACCAAATTGTCATGAGATTCGCTATTCTGGTGAGCTATTACAGCAACCGTGTCTTTCTTCTTCTTCTTGGGATAGTCCTTCTTCCAGTGACCCGGTTCTTTGCAGTAATTGCAGATGTCCTTCGGATTGATGTTCTTCTTCGACTTACCCTTTTTAGGGTTTTTCTTCTCTGCGATTGTTATCAACCCTGTGGCTTGAGTCTTTATAGAATTTTCAGATACCCTATGTCGAAGTTTACGAGTATAGAGACTCGATCTTACTTCTTTCAGACTTATAGTTTCATTCCCAATAATCATAGACTGAATAAAATTCTCGTATGATGGAGGAAGCGAAAATAACAGAATTAGGGCAACATCTTCATCCTCGATCTTAACATCGATATTTCTTAGTTCCATCAACAAAGAATTTAACTGATCTTAACATCGATATTTCATAGGGATATCTTCTTGCATGCAGAGAGAGAACAGACGTTGCTTCAACAATAACTTGTTGGTGAAATACTTCTTCATATATAGACTCTCGAGTCTCAATCATAGACCGGCTGCATTTTCTTCATCTGCGACTTCGGTTATCACCTCATCCGTCAGACATAACAAAATCATCGAGTGTGCCTTCTCCTTCTGTGCCGCCAAAGTAGCGAGGTCGATCTCCTTTTCTTTGTCCATCGAGTCTTCCTCTTTTGATTTGTTCTTCGACACGTTTGATGACGACGCCCAAACTCCTTGTTGCTTCAGAAGTGCCCTCATCCTGATCTGTCATAGACTAAAACTATTTCGTCCCGTGAATTTCTCAATGTTCACATTGTGCGATGCCATCTCTACGCCTGACGAAGGATCGATGATGAAGCCTCGTTCTGATACCAGTTTGTTAGGATTTCAGTACGAAAAAAATTATGCACCGCGAGAAGACCCGAGAAATTTAAGGTGGCGTAAAATTTTATTAGATGGAAGAAACAGAATAAGATAACAAGATGAGATTGCTTTCTCTTTGAATCATAGGGAGTTTATATATGCACTTCCTTTAATAAGAATTATAGACCAACCGAGTCTCTATATTAATTCTAAAAATAGGACACCTACCTTGTGATAAAAAAATAAATCAATTTCTTAACAATCTAATGATAAGAAAATATATCAGATAGATTTTTTTTATTTCAGAGTTTGGGTCCAGATAAATTTCTAGTTGAAGTAAGATTCAAAACATTATTAACAATAATAAAAAAGTGAATTTTACTAAGTGTCCCCAAATTCAACAAGGGGACTTCGTCTTCCAAATCTAGCTGCACAAGTGTTATGCGAGGCCGTGATTGGTTGATGAATAACATTCAACAAGTTGTTCACCCATTGTTGGCCAATTTCCAATCATTTTTTTAAGTTCACCTGAAACAAAATGCACATAAAAGAGTCCTCCCTCATATTGTATATGTTTCATCCTCTGCACCAGTTGTCCCTACAATTGCATCAGCTAACGTCCTGGTCAAGCTCGACCTTGGTTACTATAAATGGCTAACAACAATTTTCCTACATCTTATCAACATAAACATAAGCTTGGGGACATTTTACTAGTACATTTCTACTCTCGTTCATACTTGATCTTTACACTATGGTTTTTGTCGAAAAATTTTCAATTTTTTTTTAATTTTCCTAAAATTTAACTTGATTGGTATTCAGAATTTTACATTTCTAAATATTTGATTGTTACACACGTTTAACCTGCTTTCCCTTATATGGGTTTGATTTTAACCGAATTGACCTCATACTTAATCCTATGTTTGATCCAACATTTTCGCTTTTACAATAAATTTTCTTTACTGGTAAAAAAACTTGAAAATAAATTTTAATTTGAACAAGATATTGTTTTCCTTTACGATGAATTTGTGAAAATTAGACCAAGTTCTAACCCTCCAAAGACAGCATTTAGTTTTTCTGCTTTTTAGTATTTCCTCGTTAAGTACATCTTAGCGCGCTGCTGTGATGCCATTGTCACCTGACAACATCATTTCGGCTAGACAGGAGTCACTGGAAAGATAATTAGGTTTAATTTGCCGCAGATTGTTTGCCACGTGTACGGAGCACCTTAATTAGGTTTGGCACAAAAAAAAACATAAACAAAATGTTTAATTTGCCGAATAAAATAGTTCTTTTTTGTGTCTCATTTGTATAAATTAAAGTAATTCAATTTTTTTATGTATGAGATTTTCTCAAAAAGATATATATATATATATATATATGATATTAATATACTTTCGGAGTACCTTTCGCTTTTTCATTTTAAAAAAATATTGAACGCATCTCAGTCGTTGATTTATTGCTCAATGAATCTAAATTTCATCATTTAAAAATATCAATTATCTCAGTGATCGATCAAATTGAAATGCACTCAATATTTCTTCAAAACGGAAAGTGCTATGGAGATACATTAATCCCTATGATTTATATTTTATATTTATAATAATAATAATAATAATAATAATAATAATAATAATAATAATAATAACTTTGAGAAAAAAAGCTATTTTCAGCCTTTATGATGTACCTCTCATGCTACATATGCATAAAATATTTGTCTTATTTTATTGGACATAATAATAGTTATCGTAGGCAGATATTGTAATATATTATTTAATGTGGGAACTCGTCTTTAATTAAGGATTTTTATCGAAGAGAAAGGCAACCAGTTTTTATCGTTATTTTGCTTATTTCCCTTTTAATTAAGGATTTATTTTTTTTTTAAAAAAGTAAATATTCCATTAAGTAATGAAAAGACTCGTGGAGTCATGATATAAAATACTGTCGAGACCATGAGGAGGTCCGTCGACCCAAAAATGCTCGTCATTTTGACGGCCAAAGTGAGCTAGAAAGTCAGCAGCAGCGTTTGAGGTTTGTGGACTAAAAACAAGTACGGATGGTGCAGTACAAGCCATAAGGTTTCTAATGTCGATAACAATGTTTCGAATCTTCCACGGACAATTGCGCATCCCCCGGATGATGTGAGCTAAATCCTCGAAGTCGGTGCAAATCTTGACATGGGTAATACGATGAAATGCACATGCACGAATAGCCATGAGAAATGCCTAGGCTTCAGCGTGGAGGGCAGAGATAGCAGCAACAACACTCGCACCTGCAAAAATAAAATTACCATGGTCAGATCGAAGAAGATAATCATAGCCCCCGCATGAGCTGGTTTCGCAGAACGAGCCGTCCGAATTGAGGATAGCCCAATTCGAGGAGGGGCCTCCCACTGAATCCGAAGAGGATCATGAGGGTGGATGGAGAGGGAGAGAGGAGGAGGAGGGGGAGGTGCCTCAAGGGCGTGGGGGGCGGAAGTAGAAAATTCGTGAGCACAAGCAACAGCTTTTTCCCAGACCGCATTAACGATTGCATACCTTGATCTGAAGTGAATATCATTCCTAAGATTCCAGATTCCCCACAAGCAATAAGAGAAAATAGCGAGAAGAAGTTGCCGAGAAGACAGATCCAAAGTAGCTCCCTCCTGGATCCAAGAGCTAGAGTCCCAGGAGGGAAAGTATAGAAAGGTGTATTGAAGATTAGTTCGAAAGACGGACCAGAGCTAAAGCGCATAAGGGCAGGAGAAAAATAAGTGGGACACTAACTCGTTGGCAGAGTCACAGAGGGAGCAAAGTGGATCTGAATTAGGAGCAAACTGTTGAATAAGGTTTTTAGTGGGGAGGCGATTGTGTAGGAGTTTCCAAAGGAAAAAGTGAATTTTAGGAGGAACCCGAATCTTCCAGACCTAAGACCAAGGCTGCCATCCAGCCATGCCGATCGGCAAAGCTTGCCTATACACGAATTTATAAACCGTGCTCGCACTAGGAATCCCATAATCATTAGTCGTACAAACTCACGCATCATCACTGGCAATATGCGAAAGATAAATATTACAGATAGCATCACAAGTAGGTTTAGTGAAAATGCGAGTCAACAGGGCAAAATTCCAAGAATGGTTGAGAACCAAATCAGACACCATGAGTGTAGAAATATCGATGTCCATATTAATGTATGTAGGCGATTTGCAGAGAGGAATGGGGGAAATCCACGGATCAAAGAGCACAAAGGTGTTGGATCCAGATCTGATAGAGCGGAGAAAACCGAGGCAAAGATGGGGAATGACATTCAGGATGAGTCTCCAGGACCAGGCAGGGCGGGAGCAGGAATCGAGCATCCAGAGGCTAAAATGACCATATTTAGCAAGCATGAACTTAGTCCATAGCGAAGATGAATTATTGAGGAGGGAGAGAATTTTACGAGCCAAAAGCGAAGCCCTAATAAGATGGAGATTCCTAATACCCAGGCCACCCAAAGAATGGGGGGACTGGACCGTATACCAATTGATGAGGTGTGCTGATCGATGATTATTACCAGAGTCCCATAAGAAAGTGCGGCGAGCTTTTCAAGGGAGGAGAGGACACCCTTAGATAAGTAGGTAATGCCAAGGAGGTGGGTGGGAATGGATGAGAGAGTTGACTTGATGAGGGTGGCATGACCAGCTTGGCTAAGCAAACGACGACGCCACCCAGAAAGGCGAGTAGTGATTTTCTTAACAAGAAAGATTTGCTGAGGGGCAGGGATATATTTAGGAGAGATAGGTGCGCCAAGATAAATGAATGGGAAGGCGCCTTGACGGATACCAATGGTATTAGTGATAGATTGCCTGTGCCTGATATTGAGTTTGGATGGGAAGTAAACAACCGATTTAAGGGGGTTGAGACGTTGGCCAGTGAGCCTTTCGTAATTTGCAAATGTATTCATGAGGCTACGGCAATTAGCAAGAGTAGCACGAATGCAAATGAGAAGGTCATCAACGAAAAAAAGGTTGTTCATAGAAAACTTATTGCAAGTGAAGGGTTTAATACGACGAGAGGCAATAGTAGGCTCGATAAGTGAGGTGACTAATTGTAAAATAATAATGAATAGATATGACGACAGGGGGTCACCCTGGCGAATATCCTTGTGGGCGCGAAAATAGGGAGAGGGAGAGCCATTGATCAGACAGGAGATATCCCAAAAGCTTGCCGGTAATGAATACCTTTCTTTTAGGGATTTAATATATTAACAAATCATGATTTCTTTTTTATTTAAGATTGTGATTTACTTATTCTTAATATCACTGTTTAGTTTTTAACATATGTAGTATGATTCTACCCCCTTGAGTAGGTAATATATTCATTAAATACTTTATTAAGATGATGTATTTACCAATTAAAAAGTAAAAAATTTAAAGAATTGAACATTTTGTAAAGCTCGACGTGAACCGCTCCGATGCTAATCATGGAAGTTTATTCGACGGTCAGAAATGGAACTACTTTTTCCCTCTAAAATATTTGGAATGGACTGTCTGTAACACCTGTCCAATTTAATCATGTACCTTACCTTGTTGCTAAATTCTTTTTGCTTTCTTCACCACTTAATTAACGACGGATCCATCATTCACCCTACACCTCATGCTCGCGCGGAGACTTATTAATCGTCCGATCAATCGCCCGCTCGATCCTCATCGGTCACTGTCCGTTCGGTCTCCATCCAACGGTCAGGAGCGCGCATTTAGCTCGCGCCCCGACAAAGATGGCTGGCGGAAATAAAAATCTGACGCCTTTATAACGACGGTCGACGCGAGACGAGACGTTTGCGCGCTCCCCGTTTCGTCCGCTTGCGTCGACGCCGTCATGATGCCGTTAGTGTCGGCCTTTCACGGCCTCTCCCTGTTTGCTCTGTTTCCTAAGACCAAACTTTTACTCTTGGACCATTCCGGCAGCGAGTTGGGCGAGAGAAAAAGAGAGAGATGGACTCTCCGGAAAGTTGCGGGTCCGGCGATGATACGGTGGGAACGAAATCGGAGCACAAGGTGGTGGCGGCGATCATGGACGAGTTGCGGTCTGGGGACGAGGAGTGCAGGAGGGAGGCGGCCAGGGAGATCAGGAGGCTGACGAAAACATCGTCCAGGCACCGGAGGATGATCTCGGGTGCCATCGGAACTCTCGTTTCGATGCTCAGGAGCGGCAGCGAGGAGACCGGGGAGGCCGCCATGCTTGCGCTCCTCAACCTCGCCGTCAAGGACGAAAGGTGGGGGCGACGTTTAAAGCCGATTATTGAATACAATTGATTGAAAAATATGGAATTATTAGCCCTTTCTGTGGGGATTAAATATCGTTTGAATTCTTTGATTAAGCAAGATTTAGCTCAATATTTATTATACTTTGTTTACTCTGCACACTTTTATATGTTTTATGAGTATTAGCGTTAATTTTTGTTTCCTCTTTTCATGATTCTGCTTTATGGACATTTCAAGTTGTTTACATGCAAATTTTGCAAGCGTGAAATGTGTTGAAGAGGTAGTACACACTACACACAGATTGTATTATCAGATTTTATGTATTGCCCAGCTGTTCTACATACTTTAAGATGAATTGCCCAGCTGTAGATTTAAGATGATTTGAATTGACCAGCTGTTCCACATACTTTAAGATGATCTAGAAACAAAGGTTCTGCGTTAATATCTCCCTGTCACTTTGGGAATTAAAACTTCAATTTTTCAATAACTACTGGTTCAGTTCTCGGAGCTTAATATGAGAAAGAAAGTGGGTTGAACAATGATGATACATGTTAAAGAAGTATACTTACATCAACGTTGGAAAGAAAACTGTGATTCAGTGGCAAATTCCTGTATTAATAATGAGAATCTTGCTCGACTTTCGCTCATAAAATAGCTTTTCGTGCATAGGTACATAGACCTTCCTTGTAACAAAAAGGAAAAAAAAAAGAAAATGAAAAGCTCCCCCATCCTTTGATGAAAGAAATAAAATGAAAACAGCTTTACTTGTGACAAAGGTTCTAGATGACAGAAAAAAAAATCACTGTGGACTAAAGTGGTGTATCACATAGATAGAAATTAGTAAGGTTAAATTGGACTGGTGTCACAGATTATGCACGGACAAGGTTGACGATTTGTTCAGGTGTTCTTGTTCCTTTGTTTTCCCTGTCAGTTCACATATTACATTTGACATATTGGCGATAGATTCGTTATCAGTTAAATTGGAAGAGAGATACAGGTAAAAAGTTTCTTTAATCATTAAACTTGTCTTTTTATCTACATAATGGAAAATAGTAATTTGTTACTGTTTTGCCTCTTAAATTTTTGTTTACTTGAACTTGCAAACATCTTGAGCGTCAATCTTATTTGATCTCTTTAAGTTGTTAATATTGTAAATTGTAGTTGCATTGATTCTGCGCCTTTACATGGGTTTATTAACGAAAGTTGATGTTATACGCTACAGAATAAAATTTAATACTGAAAGGGCCTTTTATGTTACAATTGCAGAAACAAGATTGCAATCATTGATGCTGGTGGCCTGGAACCATTAATTGCCTACTTGCGATCAACCAATTTGAATTTACAAGAGTACGCCACTGCAGCTCTTCTCACCCTCACTGCTTCTTCCAGCAACAGGGCAGTCATAAGCAGTGCTGGTGCCATCCCTCTCCTTATCAAGATACTAAGTGACGGGACCCTGCAAGCCAAGATTGATGCAATCGTTGCCCTGCACAATCTTTCGACTCTTCCAAATAACATTAATGCAATTCTTTCTTCTCAACCAGTTGAGCCTCTGGTTAGCTTACTCAGAAGCTGCAAGAAATCATCTAAGACGGAAGATAAGTGTATTGCTCTTTTAGAATCACAATTACAATTCGATGAAGGGAGGGCAGCTTTGATTTCTGTGGAAAACGGAGTGCTAACAGTAGTTGAAGTACTCGAGGAGGGATCTCTCACAAGTAGAGAACTTGCAGTTAGTGCCCTCTTAGCCATATGTGAAAGCAATCCAGCAAGATACCGAGAAGTTATACTTAAAGAGGGTGTAATTCCTGGACTTCTTGAGTTGACTGTTGCAGGAACCACAAGGTCACAAGCCAAAGCTCGTTCTCTATTGCATTTGTTGAGAGACCCTTCCAGCCATAGGTCAGAGTTCCAGGCTGAGACACTGGAAAAAATAGTCAGTGACATTGTGGCTCACATCAATGGGGATGATCGTACTGAAACGGCTAAAAGGATGCTGTCTGAGATGGTGCGCACGAGCATGGAGCAGAGTTTGAGGCACCTTCAGCAGAGGGCTTTGGCATGCACACCTGCTGAGAAGCACTTCAGTTGCCGTCCTTCAGAAGTCCGGTCTCAGTGATAATCCTCTGCGTCTCTTGCTTAGTGCTGGGATCCAAAACTTTTAGGTAGTTTTGTATAAAGAAAAAGATGTCAGTCCAGGCCATTATGGTAACAGGTGACTGGTGGTGCTTTGTTTCTTAAAATTCATATCTATGTTATCATAAACCATGTGTTTCCTAAGTAGGGTTAGGTATCATGACATCAAATAATTGGTGGTGCTTCAGAATGTTGATCTCTTTCCTTTTGTGCACCTGCTTTAGTTTTAGCCCAGAGCCTATTTACAAAATTATTACTCGCGAGAATTTTTTATTGACTTGCATTTATGTGATAAGGGAAAGTGAGAGAGACATAGAGAATTAGTTGATTAGTTTTATGGTTACAATTGCAAGATAACGACATGCCATCTGCTTGGAATCTGGTACGTGGCATATCTATTTGTGTTGAGGTCTAAAAGACGAAGTATTTGAGTGGTGGGGAAGTTGGAGACCACAAACCTACAAATCATAGCATGGCAAGGGGCCATTATTGACTGTTTCCCTTTCAATCTGGCTTGCAGGCAAGGTTGTGAGTTCACATCACACCTAACTTGGATCGGAGAAAATGTCCATTAAGTAGGCAGGTGCAAAATAAAGTTAGATTAATAGTTGTTCTCTCGTATGAAGAGAATTCTGATCACAAGTTGTAACAAAATGTGACCTGTCATCACTTGTAGGTAATATATAGAAAATACTGCTGAACTGAATCAATCGCATGTGTAACTCCCTAGTGATAGCATGAATCTCATTTGGTCATCTTGAGCTTCGGATCTTGCAGCCCCTTGCAATCTTTACAAAAATGCCTGCATTATGATTGACCGACGGTGTAAAAGTTGTCAACCTAGATGTCGCAACGAGCAGAACCTAAAGGTGAAATGAATGCAAACTGCATGCTCCCCTTGCACCTACTACTGCATACTTCTGAGGTTCTCCAAGTCAACAGTTTCCAAACATCGACATGCTGACTGGTAGAAAATTAAAGACCGACAGGAGAAACAACACAACACAACGCGCAGGGCATGAGCCAAGGCATTTTTAACTTATCATACAAATTGATGCCATTGTTTACATTGGAAGCTTAATTCTCAACGCAATTCACATACAGTGATACAGGCAAAACACTTTTATGGGTGCCCGTCTTATAGCTAAGCGTGAAAAAACATTTCACCATGATGCAAATTCATACCAAAAAAAAAAAAAAAGTAAACCCGCACCAACTTCCTAACACGAAAAAGAAATTAAGTATATGCATATTTTCATATTTATATCATTTATGAAAAAAAAAAAGACTGGAACAGATAATATGTAGAACAAGATGCAGAATATCATATGCGGAATTAATGCTAACATAGGAGAAGAGCTCCTTGTACTACTACTGTCAACAAAATCATGGAGGTTGCAACACTGAAAATAGTCTGCGTCGAAGCTGCCGAAGACTGAGGTGGTGGCGGATTCCTGTAGTAGAAAGGGAACCAAGGTAGGATCGGGTTTGGTGGCGGAGGTGCAGCTTGCGCGTAGTAAGGTGGCGAATAGTTCGGTATATAACCTGCCGGAGGCGGCTGATAGTATCCGGAATATGGCGTCGATGGGGGCGGCGGATAGCCCCAAGCAGAAGTGGATGCCGGCGGTGAAGGATAGTTCGTGACGAACGTCGGCGGGGGCAAGCAAGGATACGCACATTCCGGCGGCGAATCGGAGAGACCCTGCTGAGGATGGCCACATATGAGCACGAAGAGAAGGACACAAATGAACCTACACGGATTTGGGATCATGTTTAGATTTCTCTAGGAGAGAGACAAGGGAGGGGAGAAAAAGTGAGGCCAGAAGATGGAGAGATGGAAGCAGCCATAGTGACGATGGAAACCATAGTTATGGTGCAAAGAATGGCTGGTTCGGACGAAAGCACTAGTACATATTAATTACGTGCTCAACAATTTGTCCTAATGCTGGTAAGTGTCATCTACTAATACTGATCTAGAGACATCTTTTGGTAGCTATCATATATATATTATATATATATCAAAATCAGGTAGGACCCTCGTATCATGTCATAAATTGTATGAGCAGTTGGGAACTTGGGATTTAAAGGGTGACAAAGTTTGGGATCTTCTTACGGTGTCATGACTAGCTAAATGGCAAATGAACGAGGTTGATGGCGAATAGTTTGGGATCTTTTTTTTTCTTTTTTTTTTATTAAGCTTTTGACACTACAAAAAAATTGACAATTAGCGACTCAAAGTTGGAGACGCTAGGGAGGCACTATTACGTCTCTGTTGTAAAGAGCGTCTTCTTAGCGTCTAACTAGCGCCGCAAAAATGAGACGCCGGTAATCGATGGCTAGTGGCGTCGTACTAGAGTCAAAGATAATGAGACGCAACTAGCGCCACATGTTGACACTATATCGACGTTATTAAGATGCGATGTTTGCAATTATGTGAAGCATGACCGTATCGCTAAGTCGACGCGCAAGGGGCGGTAGAAATGAGACGCTATTCGGGCGCCCACATCGCTAAGTCAACTAGCTTTTTTTTTCTTTTTTTTGGGTGAAGCTTTTGAGTACATCAGTGGTTGCTTGCTTTGTATATGTATGCAGTCTTAGAAATAGATTTTAAAATAATATTGTTCGAAACCCGTTCGAACTGGATAAATAGGGTTGAATAAGAAAGTAATTAGCAAATCGTTTCTTTTTTTCTTTCAAATCAATAAAATAAAAAATTATATGGAAATGAAATACAGAATAATGAAAGCGTGATAGTGAAATAAAGTTGGACGGCAGAAGGTATAATAAATTAGGAAATAAAAGTAAATTATGAAATAGAAGTAAATTATGGAAGAACGGAAAGCAGCTTTTGAAGAAAAAATGGAAAAAAATAGAGAGAAGAATGTTCACAAAAATTCTTAACAGATATTTAAAAACAATAAAATATTTTATTAAAATTATTATAACAAATATATGTTGAAACTTTTCTACATTAAATATGTTTAAATAGTGTAGAATAATTATTAAAATCATAGTAGTAATAAATAAAGGTATGTAATAGTTTGTAAATAATGTATCAATGTTTCAGAACCGGAAATATGTATCAATGTATCACTGGATCGCGGTTAGACCACTTTGACCGGAGTTCAATCGGATTGAACAAAATTTTAATAAAATAATATTATTTATAATAATTATAAAGATATAGTATAAGTTATATGATATAGTATATAAATATTATACTAATAACTTATTAAAAATATTAAAAAATAATATAACATAATTTTTTATTAATTAAAAGTTTTATAATGATAATATAAATAGATTATTAATAATTTAGTATCTACTATTTAATGATGATAGATGTTATATTAATAAATTTTATCTTAAATTATTCTTATTTCTTTTTTAACACTTTTCTTTTTATTTCCTTTATTTTATGCCCATTGATAAGTTTCAATATTATTCAATTTTAAGTACTTACCTTTTATTTTAATTTCTATTTAATTGTATGTATATGATATTCCCTCCTCTTTAAGTTTCCATATATTCCTTTCCTTTTTTCTCATTTAACTTTTCTATTTTTATCATTTTTTTAATTTTTTTTCAAAATCTACACCGAACCGGTTCAACTAGCCGGTTCAATCGATTTTGACCGATTCAATGTCAAATGAATTTTAACACTTAACTAGCGGGTCTAGTCCGATTTTAACAACATTGCAATGTATACTGCTCCAGAATGAACTATAAATTCATATCTTACGTGTATCACATATTCAATTAAGAGAACTAATTTAACAAGTGTAAAGTTTAAAGAAAACATAATAAAAGATTGTAGCTAATTTTTATATAATATGCAACTATTATATTTGGACCGCTAAATGATGATTGAATAGTTGAAATCCAATTTTTACCGAATTTATAATTATTTTATTAGATTTAATCTTAATAACATTATTATCATCCAATGATTCAAATTTGTTGAATGCATATTGATTGTGCAACTTTTAATTGCATATTACTTAAATTCATCATATATGTATGTGTGTTTCATTATATACATGTGTGTGATGTGTGTGTTGTAGGATCCCAAAGGGCACTAAGAGAGGGGGGGGGTGAATTTGTGTTCTATCGAAAATATCGATTTAACGAAAACCGTAGTGGAAGCACAAAACTAATTTGTTAATTCTTTTAAAACAAAGCAATTCAGATAATAAACATAATATGAGATGGAGTGAGAGAGAGAGAAAATCAAATGCAAACACACGGTGGTTTTTGACGAGATTCAGCCACACCTTGGACTATGTCTCCGCTTCGACTTCTCGACCTTTAGACCGCCGGTGATTCCACTAAGTACTTCCTTTGTTTCAAATGGAGCAAGGAAGAAAGTCCTTTACATCAACCATATTTTCTCCGCTTCGAGAGGCAAGGCAACCGCTCATCCTAGGAAGTTAATCTTTTCTCTCGCTCACGATGTAAGATTTGAAACCTCTTTTACACAGGAGCTCTCATAATTTTTCTAAAAGATCATTTCTCTCTTTTACAATAGAACACTCACAAGAAGAGAAAAGATAAAGAAATAAAGCTCTAAATGATCACTCAAGAGAAATGATCTTCTTTTTGGCTTCTTGAAGTTTGCTTCGATACTTGGTTGGATGTCTTTGCTTCTGGCTTTGACACTCCTTTTATACGCTCTAGCATGTGAAAAATTCGTACAGAATTTATTTCACATTTTTCTTCTTGAAATATAGTTGCTACTGTTCATTTCAGTAATGGACCGGTCGATCGCATTAATGGATCGGTCAACCGGTCTATATGATCGTTGAGCTCATTTCTTCAGACTGGACTGTCGCGTTACTGCCTCGGCGTCAACCTGTTTTGGATCGGTTGACCGGCATCTCCACATGGTCGACCAGGATTGTCGACTGCCCTTCTTTGCTTCGACTGGCTAGTTGACCGACTTACACTATTTTGATCATAACTTTTTTGCACAATTATCCAAATTAGATAATCTTGGATTCTATGGATAGTTAACAGTATTCTCTACAACTTTGATATCATCTTCCAACCCATAATCTAACAAGATCATAGTCAATTATTTAATCAAAGCGTAATGCATAAAGTTATCTATTCTACTTAAACTTTTTCAACATTTAACTTTAGTATTTCAATGTTTGTATAATCAAAATATAATTTTATATAGCATTAAAACTTTGAACCAACAATCTCCCCCTTTTTTATGAAGACAAACCGAGAAATATGAAAAATATATAAGTTGCGAAAAAGTTGTAAAAATCTTGAAAAATCAATTTTACTCCCCCTAACACATAGCTTTCCTTACAATGATAGATATTCACATAAATATTAATTGTAAGATACTCTTCATATGAAGTGACATTCAGATCATATTTCTCCTATCAAGGTAGTCAAGAACGGGATCTTATGTAAGATCGGAAGAGGTCCGTAAGATCGAAGATCGTAAGATCGGATCGGGGATCGTAAGATCCTACCTATATATTAAAATAATAGTTTAATCTATAAAATTTTCTAAAATAATATTTTTTAAATAAATTTGTAATACTTTAAATTATAATTAATGTTATCTTTAGTACTATCCTATTATGACTTGTTACAAATCCATATATATACTATTTATATAATAATAATTTAATATAGATTGACAAAAAATGGCAATAATATGATGAATATGAAATAGCATTATATAATAACTTTTAATATACATTTGTAATAGATTTATTTTGTGCAAAAAAATATTTTTAAAATTTTAATTATAACCAATAATCTTTTTCTTAATTTTATTTATAAAGAAAATCATGTTGCACTTGGTGAAAATTTAAAAAACAAAAAATTGAAAAAATTGAATTAGTAGGATCGATAGGATCTTATGATCTTGCTATTATCTTAACGATCTTACGATCTTGCTATTACGATCCTACCGATCCTACAAAAATGATCTCAAAGTTGAGATCGAGATCACATATCCTAGGTAGGATCGTAAGATAGTACGATCTTACGATCAAGGTCGCGATTTTGATAACCTTGTCTCCTATATTTCTTTCCCTTTTGTTTCATAAAAAAGAATAATTTGTATATGAAGCATATAAGAAACAATATGCAGCTTCCGCCTTAATTATACTTTCAAAATTTTATTCTTTCCCTTTTGTCATATAATAGGTATGTAAAGTATTGTATCATAAAGATTTTAAGATATAACTCCCTCTAAATTTGTGACTATTTTATAATGGTAAAATGAAACAATTTGATGAAATAAAAAATATATTTATGAATCAAAATATGGCATAAAACTTTGATACAATAATGATATCCATAATATATCAAAAATAAAATTGAAACATTTTAACATGCTCCCCCTATCTTTATGATCAATTTTCTTTTGTTCCTTTCTTTTCTTTTAAAGAAATAGATTTTGAAATTTTTGAATGAAATCAAAAGAATAAGCATAACACTTGAAAAAATTCAAGAGTATACCCAATGATACTTTTACCATAACATTTGTGCCTTCACATTTTCATTTTCATTCATTCTTTGCTTTACATGTGAGGCACACCTGAAAAACAATGAAGTAACTTTTGGTACTCAAACTTCTTTGGATCCTATTTTGTTAGACAATGTTCCTTTCGGAACCCAAATCATGCCATATTGTAATGATTTTCTTATTTTACATTGATATGCGTAATAACCATAAAATCTACATGTAAAACTTTTCAAATGTGATTTTCTACCATATAAATTATTGGATTTCCAATAAGAATTTTCATATACAAAATGATTCCTAAGATTATTTTTTGTTTCATGAGAAATAGTCTTATTTTGTGAATTTTTCAAAAGATTATTTTCCTTCTTTACTTTTTCTAAAGAGCGAGCTAATTTTACAATTTCACACGTATGTGTAATTTTCAAAGTTTCAATTTCATTTTTCAATTTTTCAATCTTATATATTAATTTTTCATTTTCCTCTTTAATTGAAAAATATCTTTTTATGAGATAGAAAAGTTCTTCATTTACATGTAAAAAAATATTTTCTTCGAAAAAGCTCGATGAGTCATTATTTGAAATTGAAAAATTAGAAATTACCTTATCGTTGTGAGCCATTAAGCATAGATATGCATACTCACTAGAAGAGCTTGATGAGTCATTTGATTCATCTTCACTTGACTCTTTATATTTCTTCTTCTTCTCCTTCTGAGATGTCTCATTTTTGTCTTTCTTTATGAGACTTAGAGTGATGTTTACATAATCTTCTTTTCGGCTTCTCACTCTTTTCTTTAGATTTCACTAACTTGAGACATTTGTCAAGCTTTCTTGTATAGCGGGCGAGTTTCTTTTCGTCCACTTCTTCTTTACTTGAGTCATCTTCATTTTTGCTTGCTTTCAAATCCAAAGTTTTCTTTTTGGTAACATTGGATTCTTCTTCTTCTTGAATTCCGATCTCATAGGTTAAAAGTGAACCAATAAGATCATCAAAATCTAATTTGTTCAGATCCTTTTCTTCGATCACCGTCCTTTTTGTATGCCATTGGGAGGAGAGAGACCTGAAAATCTTTTTCATTTTTTGGGAGTTAGTTCTCTCTCGCCCAAAGAGACTAAGCCATTCACAATATCTTTAAATTGAGCAGCCATATCATTTATGGATTCATTTTCATGCATCTTGAAGGAATCATATTGATGATTCAAAATATTTAATCTAGATTCTTTGACTTTATCCATTCCTTCATAAGTAGTAATAAGTTTCTTCCAAATTTCAGTTGCACTTTCACAATTAGAAATCCGATTAAATTCCGTTGAATCCAAAGCACGATAAAAAATATTCTTTGCTTTCCAATCCAATTTTGAAAACATTTTTTGTCTTTCGTCATGTTCGGAAGGTAATTTTTCATATAAATAATAGCCGTTTTCAACAATATCCCATATGTTTATATCAATAGAACATATGTAGGTTTGAATCCTAATTTTCTAATATGCAAAATTTGATGCATTTAAAAGGGGAGGATGACTAATTGACTGTCCTTCGGTAAAAACAAATCCACTTGATGTCATAGCTCTTAAGATGGTTAGATCTTAAAAAAAATAAATCTTAAAAATATTAGATCTAAAAATGATTAGATCTTAAAAATAAGAGGAACCGACTCTAATACCAATTATAGGATCCCAAAGGGCATCAAGAGCTGGTGGGTGAATTGGTGTTCTATCGAAAATATCAATTTAATGAAAATCATAGCGGAAGCACAAAATCGATTCGTTAATTCTTTTAAATCAAAGAAATTCAGATAATAAACATAATATGAGAGGAAGTGAGAGAGAGAGAAAATCAAATACAATCACGCGGTGATTTTTGACGAGGTTCGGTCACACCTTGACCTACATCCCTGCTCCGACTTCTCGACCTCGAGACTGCCGGAGATTCCACTAAGCAATTCCTTTATTCCAAATGGGGCAAGGAAAAAAGCCCTTTACATCAGCCACCTTTTCTCCGCTTCGAGAGGAAAGACAACATCTCCTCCTATGAAGCTAATATTTTTTCTCGCTCAAGAGGTAAGATTTGGAACTTCTTTTGCACAGGAGCTGTCACAATCTTTTTGAAAGATAATTTCTCTCTTTTACAATAGAACACTCACAAGAAGAGAAGACATAAAGAAAGCTCTAAATGATAACTTCAAGAGAAATTATCTTCTTTTTGGCTTCTTGAAGTTATGCTTCAATGCTTGGATGGATGCCTTTGCTTCTAACTTTGACACTCCTTTTATAGGCTCTAGCATGTGAAAAATTCGTCCAGAATTTATTCCACATTTTTTTCTTGAAATATAATCGTTAATGTTCATTTCAGTAATGGACTGATCGACCGCATTAATGGACCGATCGTCCAGTCTATATGACCGTTGGCTTATTTCCTTCGTTGACGCAGCTGATTGATCGACCGCATTAATTGACCGATCGACCGATCTATATGACCGTTGCACTCATTTCTTCAGCTTCTGCCCATGGTTGGTCGACCGAACTGTCAACCGGTAGGTCGATCGGTATTGTCTTGGCGTCAACCGGTTTCGGATCAGTCGACCGGCATATCCATTTGGTCGACCAATATTGTCGACCGACCTTCTTCGATTTGACCTACAGGTTGACTGACCTACACTATTTTGAGCATAACGTTTTGCACAGTTATCCAAATTAAATAATCTTGAATTCTATGGATAGCTAACATGATTCTCTACAATTTTGATATTCATCTTCTAATCCATAATCTAACAAGATCATAGTCAATTATTTAATCAAAATGTAGTGCATAAAGTTATCCATTTTACTTGAACTTTTTCACAATTTAACTTTAGTATTTCGAAATTTTGTATCATCAAAATATAATTTTATATGACATTAAATCTTTGACCCAACATGTGTGTGAACATCTATATAATAGTGTAATTAATAGATCAACATCTTATATAGAACATCTACTTTATGTTAATATATCATCCTACATAAGATGGATAGGGATGGGGTGAGTGTTGGGGGAAGGGCAGATAGGGTGAGAAATACAAATTTAAACTAATAATTATATTCCAACATATTTTATTTTCCCTTTTATTTTTAAAATTTATTCATATTTCTTTTTTTCTACAAAATTAGAAACAAGTTTATTCAGCATGCATATATTTTCCAAAATAATATTAATTAGAAAATTGTAGAGGTATAAAAACTAGTGAAGATAAGATGTAGAATAAGATGAATGTGAAAAGAAGAGGTGAAGAAATATGAGAGAAACAAATAATCAAACAAGAAAAGTGTAAGGGTACGTGAGGAAATACAATTTTTAATAAAATAAAAATTATTATTATTTAATAATTAAAAAAATTCTCTCTTTTTTAAACATTTTATAACAAATATCAAGTTATTTTCTAAATAATATTGTTAAGATATTATTTAAATTAAATAATCAGATATCATAGGAAAATATAATTTTATTTAAATAAGGAATGTTCCTTGAGTGCCATGGGTTTGGTGTCACGATCCTAATTTAAACTTTGATTTAATTTGCAAATCACAACTTCTTATGTACATATAATAGCCTATAATTTGCGAAAGCATGTTATAATCCACTTAAAAAATATAATAGTTGAGATACTTAATCACAAAATATGACATTATATCATTAAAACATAGTGCATAATAAACACTCTTCACTTACACATCCAAAATTATTCTCTTTATAGTCCTTTTAAAGGAACTTGGAAAAACTAAGGCACATGTAACTCTCTTGTCAAAAATACTACCAACCCTGATTGAGGATCACCAAGCATGGCCATAGTATAATCCTTTTGGCATGCATGAATCCGTTGGAGAATAGATTACCCTCTCGGGCGATAGATGACAACGTCTTAGGCTCATTGTATGCTCGAAGCAGAAAACCTAACTCCTAGTTAACCCAATGGCGGTCCATGATGCCATGGCACAACTTAGCACTAACCCAACCACTCGGCTCGCATGCCTTAGCTAGGGATTAGATCATCCTCTCGGGTGGCAATCACCAATGTCATAGAATAAACGTTCTTCGAACGGAAGAGGAATGCCCCAAGGAAAATAGATAAAGACAAAAACGATATTCAATCCTAATATGTCATGCTAAAACTCAGCTCGAGCTCTTACCTCTCGGCCTTGAGGTTTGTGCAGAGGAAATTATCACCCTGTCGGGTCAAATCACATGAGACCATCAGACAACAAATCATACTCGACATTCGAAAGAAACAACACACAAATCGAAACAAACAATTAAATAGTAGATAAAACTAGATAGAGTAAATGGTTGTTGCTTAATAGCACAAGTTTAGAAATGAGGACTATCATGAAATATAAATATCCATCGCAAATCCTCCTTACCCTGGATGGTTGGTTTTACACATTAAACGAGATGAAAAGGCATCCATGTCCATGACAACACAAAAATAGGAAACGAGAAAATAAAATATAAGCATTTGCTTCCTCCTTCCCCTTGTGCGTCCACCTCTAGAATCTAGTATATGCAAGGTCCAATCTCGGATTCCCCTTTTGGCCACTTCTTCCTTTACTTTATACTATGGCTCATATTTGTTACTTGTCCACCTTTACAACTGCTCCCTGTATATTTTTGGCCAAAAAGATGCTAAAGGATGCTTCCTTGCCCTCACATAGAGGAATATGTTAGTCTAAGTGGGCAAGGGCATGTCCTCTAGAGGTTGCCCCTTCAAATCTTTCTAAGTCGAGAAGTAATGGAACCTTTGCCCTGAGTGCCCCCATCCGCTGCCTTCAACCCAAAATTGAGCCATTATTCAACCGGTTCATCCTTCCCCAATGCAGTTAGCTAGGACCTCTACATGAAAACCAATAAATCAAACTATAATGCCATCACAAGAACTAAAAATCATTATTTCTAAAAAGATATATGTGGAGAAATCATAGAAGTTGCAATCCAATCATAAAGCATGTGTTCAAGCATAAAAGTATGAAAAAATGTAAAAAGAATACATGTTGAATATAAAAAGAAAGTGTATATAATTTCTCCACATCAAGGGCATTCAGATTTGGCAAGAGAGGATATAAGCTCTGATTTGGTAAGTATCCACATCAACACAACTTGAAGAAAATATTTTTTATCTAAAATATTAGAATGAGGGAGTACGCTCTATTTGAATAGGAAGTATTTTTGGTGGGAATAATACTCAGGATTCAACAATCTCTCCATTACAATTTCATTGGTCGATGGAGAGATAAAATTGACTCAGCAACCATAATTATGCTCCCACTAAATGCATGCACATAACTTTCACACAGGAGAACTCCGCCTTAATTTGAGCCTTTACTTTTGAAAAGATTTATAAACGTAAACATACAAGGAGAGAAAAAGTTTTTTAAAACATGTCTCATAAGCATAAACAACAATCATCCAAACTAGTACATTCATCAATAGTGTCCATGCACATGAATGTGAATCAAGTCGCGACACATGATTGTATACAAAAATGGTGCATGGCTGATGGCATATGACATAACATAACATAAGTCACATAACATAGGTGTCTCCATCCAAGCTTTTCCTTCTTTTGATATCATCAAAGAGGGATACAAAACAAACACATGAGGCTACATCTCTTGGGGACTATAGTTCTCACAAACTATCGAGGGAATGAACCCTTAGGCCACATAGAAGTCATGAAAAGTCCCGATTATATAACCCATCCTTCGGACACCATGCTCCAAAAGTGCGCACCTAATGAGAGTGCAGCTATGCCATATGCTCTATATGAGAGCAACGAAGCACCCCAAGATTCCGAGGGTGGATGACCCCAAGAGGCATCATGGGTGGGTCCCCAAGGCTCACAGGGAGCTATGTGCGAAGGGGTAAGAGTGGAGGGGTAAGAGTGCTCCAGTCAAGTCCCTCCTCCTGCGTATCTCTAGTATCCATAGCATCAGGTGTCTCATGCTCATCACTCCTCATTTGTGCCCAATGCAACACCCTCAGTAGTTCAAGTGTTTGTGCTCATCAAAGTGTTTCTTATGCATGGTCTTGGCACTAATGACATCCCATAACCGTGGTTTGATAAATTCCTCATCGTTGATAATGACAACCCCAGGTGACGAGAATCTTCGTGATCCAGGAGCCAAAGTACATAGAATGATTCTCCGGAGCATTTTTTTGGATGCCTTTCAAATGGTGAAGAAGATAGAAGGCAAAGTTCAAATGGGAAGCATCACGAACACGAAGACAAAAAAGAAATAACATATCAAAGTGTGTAACTTCTGTGAAATGTCCAGAACGTGGAGTGATTATATGACTCAAAATGTAATGTGCCAATCTAAGTAGAGATGCAAGGAATTGATGCATTTCATCAGTTTTATATTGTTGTGTACATCCTCCAAACATGAGGTCTGCACCATCCTTAATGGACAAATAGCCATGGAGGAGGAGGAAACCCAAAAATGCGGCGTAGGTAGTGTGAGATGGTAGAAATACGACACCCAAGAAAAAAAGTCTCAAGCCTGGTATTTTGAAATGTCAAATCTGCATAGAAGAAGTGAACGCGGCGGGGGTACACACATTTGCGTAAGGACATGAGCAGCAACTAGCCAATATCGTTGAACATCTCCTCAACTACGAGCATGTCTAAGGACTCCCAATCAATGGAAATGGCTCTCATGACCTCTTGAGTTATGGAAAGAGTTATGGACTAACTACGAAAGAGGTCAGAGTCATAGTCGTCGGCTAGTGGATCGACTCAAAAGCTAGATGATGACTCGACGAAGGGCGACTCGAGGGAGGATGACGAGTTCAAGCTCGAGAATGACCACGAGAAGATGTCATGGGTGGCTCCACATTGGCATTTTCAGTGCGAGGAGGGGCCATTGTTTAAGGGGATTCAACAATGGAAGTTGCCGTACAATATCAAACGCATGGGACAGGTGAGAATGTGGTGACACGATTAAAACAAATTCGAAGAGGATTGCAGTTGTGGGTAGCAACAAAGACACTTGACAAAGAGGGATTCGGCTACACCAAATGCTGAGTACTTTGATGATCTTTTCATCGAGCGTTGTCGGCAATCCAGATGAGCAACCATTGAGAATTGCAAAGAGAAAGTGGTAGCAAAGAGAGAAGAGAGGTCGGCCGATCACTGAAGGGCAATCGAACGATCATTGAGAGAGGTTGGCATCAATAACCTGGTTGATGTAGTCATAGGAGCTTCGTTCATCGCTTGTAAAGTTGGGGATGGGCGCACTCTGGCAGAAGATCATGGGGGGTGGCTCACAGACGAGAAGGATTGGTAGAGATTTCAACATCAGGCGATCTCTGACCCGATCCTCATCCACTCGACCTGAGATGACACCTTCATCGTCAGCGAGGCCGAGGAGTGGCGATTGGTGGAAGAGGATGGTGATAGAGGGAGAAGGAAAAAATTAGGGTTCGGTCAATTGAAAATAGAGTTTTAATATGTGGCAGCCGAGATTTTTGCGCTAATCGATCGATCGACTATTAAGGTGGTAGACCGGTAATGAGTGTTGCACTATATTATTTCAAGCAATTGGCTGGTTCTTGTGTTCAGTTGAAAAAAGATGTCCAATTAGTCGGCCAATTTTCTTGATTGATTGAGAAGCTTTTGTCCGATTGAGAGTTGCTAGTCTGGCCGATCGTCTGATTTTCATGACTGGTCAGGAAAGCTCAATCTTTGTTTTCATATGTAAATTTTTTTAACCAAATTCACATCAAGACTTATTTTGGTCAAGTTTGCAAAAACGTTTGAGTAATGTAGATGTTTGTGCTACATCATTTTGATATTCAATTCAATTTAAAAGTGAATTTACATAATCAAGTCACTTTTACTTAGAAATGAATGCAATCAAATTCGAATAATTCCTAGTTCCTTTCTAAGCATACAAAATCGATCTTCACTCAAAGATTTCGTAAATATATTAGCTAATTGGATGTCAGTGGACACATCTTCAATTGTAATATTCTTTTAATTCACATTGTCTCTAATGAAGTGTTATCTTAAGTAACTATGTTTCATCCTAGTGTGATTTATTGGGTTTTTAGTCATTTTTATAGCATTACTATTATTGCATTTGATGGGTACATTTGAACAAATAATTTCATAATCGAGCAATTATTGTTTGACCCACAAAATTTGTGCACAATAATTATCAATGCCAATATATTGGTCTCAGTGACAGGAAGTGCAAAGGAGTTTTGCTTCTTGCTAGTCTATGATATAAAAGATACCAAGGAAACAACACATTCCACTAGTGTTTTCCTATCAACCTTGCACCTACGAAGTCTGCATATGTAAATCAAAAGCTGATTTCCTATCATACCAAATTTCTAACTCACAAGTGTTTTTCAACTAACGCATGATTCTTTTAACAACAATTAAGTGTGATTCTTTAAGCACGGATTGAAATCTAGCACATAGACATATACAAATCGGCCTTAATATTATTAAATAAAGTAAACTATCAATCATACATCTTTATCTTTTTATCAATAGCCTTGCCTTTTTCATCCTCATCTAACTTGGTTGATGTGCTTGAACGGAGTTTGCAATCGTTCATGCCAAACTACTTGAGTAATTCTTTGGTATACTTTTCTTGGTTTAGGAAACTTTCGTCCTTTGCTCCACTTGTAATTCTAGAAAAAGTATTAGCTCACCTTAAAGGCTCATCTTAGATTCTTTTTGCATAAGATATTCAAACTCTTTGCATAAGCATTTATTAGTGGCACCATAAATAATATCATCAACATAAATATGAACTATTAAAATGTCATTTTCCATATGCTTTAAAAATAATGCGGTGTCAATTTTTTTCTTTTTGAAAGTTATTTTCAATTAAAAAAATACTCAATAGTTCGTACGAAGCTCTTGGAGCTTGTTTTAATTCATAAAGATCTTTTGAAAGTTTGAAAACATGATATGAAAAACAAAGATTTTTAAAGCATTGTGGTTGCTCGACATAAATTTTTATATTGATAAAACTATTTAAAATGCATATTTCACATACATTTGAAAAAGTTTGAAATTTTTAAAACACACAAAATTCAAAAGCATGTAAATAGCCTTAAGTCTTGCAACACGAGCAAAGTTTCATAAAAATAAAATTTTCAATTTGTGAGTAACCTTTGGCCACTAATCTCGTTTTATTTCTCATAGTGACGCTATTTTCATCTAACTTATTTGAAAAATTCATTTGGTTCTAATAATTGGATGATCCACGGGTCTTTTCACGAGTCTTCATACTCAAACTATCAAAACCCATATGAATTCCTTAACTAAAATTGAGTTTTAACAATGTCCAATCTAAGACATTAAAGTAGGACACTTCTTGAGAGGTAATGCAACTCTATAAATAATTAATTTGCTTTTTATTTTTACAAGAATGATTCAGAGGGGAGCTAGACTCGATTGAATTCTTCACTGAACTAAATTCAGCTTAGGGTGCATTCTTAAACTCACAATTATGATCTTCCACTAAAATGCAATTGATAATTATCTTTCATGATTGATAATTATCTTTCATTCTTACTTTGAATTTGTTTATATATCAATTATCCATAATGACTTGATAAATTTTAGTGCTTCTGAAAATTTTGTCTGATTACTCAACTTTAAAATTTCATTACTGGTCATCTTACTTTCATATAATCGACTATTTGATTTCATATTCAAAAAGGGACAAAGACTAATCAAGAATACATCCTTTTATCCAATTCCACTACTATCACTAGTACTCAAGTACATATGACTCAAATGCTAATTTTTAGGAACTGGTGTCAGAAAGTAATAATTAAATATATTTGAACAACTAAAGTTACTCTAGTCAATTCAAACTTGAAACATGGAACTTTTAACTATAACTCCCACCTACCTCATTCATTTTGAAATCCCACATTTACCAAGCTCTCATTCACCATATTTTCATCCTCTATATTAAGTTGTATTTGAACCTTAGCCGAACCACTTCATAATTCATCTTACCTCTCTCATCAATTTATTGCAACATAATTCCCTTCACAATGGACAACAAGAAGCTATCCTACCAGAAAAGAGAATCTAGTACAAGCTCCAACTCTCCCCCTTCTTATGGTCAAGCTAATCCTCAATATCATGGCTGGCCTTTTAAGTTAGATTAGACATGCTTAAGAACCTAGCCTCACATCTTAGACACATTGTACCCCACTTTGAAAACTCTTCTAGACAATCCATTGAAAACACAATCCCATTTAATCCCTCTGGATTTTCACACATTCCACAATATGAACCTTCAAATGCAGAATCATCAACATCAAATGATGCTAAAAAGTGGAACCCAAGAAAAGGTGGGGCAAGATCTGTCCACTTCTCATTTTAGAAACTAAAAGCCCTTCTAATCCCTCTCCCTTGCTTGGGGAGGTACTTGACACTTTTCTGAACTCTATTAGCATGTTTTAGCTTAGTTTTAATGATAATATATTATTTCTTAGCTAGGTTATCATAGTTATTATAATTTTCTAGCCTAGTTTAATTATTTACTAGTTTCCTACTTAGCTCGTGATATCATTTGAAATCACTATTATTAAGCAAAAGTCTTTTTGTATAATAGCTAGTACACTGCAACATCAAGTAGTCATTAATCTTTTTGCTTCACATCTAACATTCAGATGCATTTGAACTCAATTTAGATTAAACTAATCTTTTTGTGGGTAACATTAACTAACACTCATGGGTTGGTCAAAAACTAAAAATTATCTAAAATGGAGTCAAGGATTTAAGTGCTATGTTAAATATGAAAACTTGACTCTTTGAATTAAGAAATTTAAGCAATACTTGAGGTTGAATTGCTACTCACTTCATGAACAAAGAAAAATGAAACAAAAAAGTAAAGAAGAGAAAAAAAGTTGCATTTTGCATGCATGCATGAGTAAAGAGAGATAAATTGAAAGAGGAAGCTCTCCTTAATAAAGTCAAGATCCTTATCATGTTGACTAGCATGAATAAAAATAACGTTTTACACATGTTTGTTCTATTATCATGAGTAAAAGTCAAGTATCATGTTTAATCAATAGAAAAATTTGTTCATAAGGAGATTGGCAATTCAACCTTTTTAGTAAAGTTGAAAATTTTTGAAACTCCAATTAGTTATTGTGAGTACTTATTTTATGGTTTAAATTTGTTTTACCCTCTATGATCTTGAGTTAGAAATTGTGAATTGAAAAGCATTAGTTGGGACTGTTAGTAAAGTGAAAAACTCATATGATTCTACATAATGAAATATGAATTCATTTGTGAACTATTTGATTCATTTTTTGTTCTTAACCTCTGAATGTTTTTCTTGAGTACAAGTAAAAGACTAAGTTTGTGAGAGTTTGATCACTAGCTCATTATTAAAATTTTTCTCAATTTCATTTTAATTCACGTGCATTTAAATTCTAAAATTTTCATAAATGATAGTTATGCTTAATCTGCACACATTATTTATCTCGACATAATATCACTTTAAACTTACACATTTGAGTTGTTTGACATCTTGATTTAGCTTTTATTTATTTAAATTTCATTTAAAAAATTGTCGCTTGTTGTTCATCTTATTTCATAATCCAAATCAAAGAGACAAAAATCTCAACTGGGAAATGAGGGGGAGACCACTCTTGCAAGCTGCCAAAAAATAGTGTAGAAGGAATCTTTCTTAGCAAAAGGGAGTAGACTAAAGGTGGATTAGGGAAAAAATGGAAGCTTATGGATATCAAAGGGTGATGATGATGTCATATAAAAGGAGAATATTCAGAAGGAAAATGGGTCTTTTGTCGGTTGCACCTGGAAGCGAAGGGAAGGAAATCAAAGGTGAAGAAGCAACAATGACACTTTGATATGATTTTTATTAGCTTTATATATTTTGAAATGTTTTTTATTTTGTTTCTCACATGTTTTGCAATGGATTTAACGTTAATGAGGAACTAAACCTCTAGCTCACTCAGGGTAGATGTAATTTGATTTTCTATTATAGTTGGATGATGAGCCTCATTGTTATTGATATTAGTTTTCTATTTTGAGCTCAATGTTGTTAATATCAATTGTTCATGTTGACATTAATATTTTTAAATCCAAATGCACATTGATAGTTTTTGTCTGCATATTCTTTTTAAAACCTTGATCGACATTGAGAGAACTGAAAAGTGACTTGTATGAAAGTGCTCATATCTGAAGGGATATTAGTAGTTATTTATAAGTATCAATATAGTCGATTATTGATACATTCCAACTAATTATCATTTAGCACGTGGTTTTTAATCCAAATTCAATTTACTCTAAGAGTAGTCTTTTAGGGAACTGAATCAACCAACAGATTGTAATAACTACGTACAATTTATCCATAACAGTAATGAGATGAATTCTTTCCTGAGTGAGGCATTCACCTACTGTTGATCTACACTTTTATCCCACTTCTATCCTACTTAAGTTTGATTTTGGTTTTTAAATCATAAACCAAAATTAACCCATCCATTAGTTAAGTTCAATTTTCAACTTGATTATGTCATTGTCTTCCCCGTTTTTATTAGTTGTTACTTAGCCTATTTAATTAAGGAATATATTAGTGAATCTTAAATTTCAAATCACTATAGGTACGAAACTCACGTTTATTACTTTGATTTGTGCTCTTGCAGTTGAGTGTTGTGATCTTAGACCATAAAATTTCTAATCCTAGCTGAATTAAGTAGATTTTAGTTTTAGCTTGCTTTTAGTCTTAGTTAGTTAAATACTCTCACAACCTCATGAACCTTCTTAGTGATATCTTTCATAGACCTTCGTAATGTTCTTGCATGAAAAATGCATTCTATCCTACACACTATCATTGGGCAAATGAAGATCATAAATTTACATTAATGAATGAGGCATAATGATTAAAGAAATTACATTAATAATTTTTTGCTACAAAAACCCATGTACGATGTTTTTGCTTCATAAAATGTGATATAAGAAGGAGAAACACAAAGTATTACATATTGAATGAAGTGTATCAAAATAAAAAAATATACATTTAAAAACTATATAACATATCAAATAAAATCACAATAATGATGTTTATTGATTATCATTATTTGCCTAGATTTGTTTTAAAAACATAAAAGTTTCATTATATTGAATTGTGACAAAACATATGAAATAAAAAATGCAGGAATGTTACAATAAGATAAATATATAATCACTATGATATCGGACAAATGTGTGCATTATGACCTTTTTTCAAACACTTCTTATATTTGTATTACTTTGATTTTACCTATAATATGGAAATCTCAATGCCATATCTAAAACTTTGCAACTTTCTTGGTGTGCCCTTTGGTTTAACTTGACACAATAGGCATTGGTCCTTGTTGATCAAATAAAGAAGATGAAGCTTCTTAATTTTCATGTAAGGTCATGAATAATTAAAATTTGTATTTCTATGTTCACGTGAATGTAAACTCATTTTCATGGCTATTCTCATATTAATATGAAAGCTCCATTTCTCCAAGGGTGTTATTTCACAGTGTCCATATGTAAAAATATCATTTGGAAAAATGCATGCTTTTGTAAATCATGCATTAGTTGTCCACTGATAAAAAATATATGGTTTTTATAAACATACACTTCTTTGATGCGAGAGAATAAGTGGTTGATGGTCACAAAAGATTCCAACCTTCTCAAACTTCTTGCATGAACACTTCACTAAATTTCTAGGATCAGCATCATACTCCACAATGATCTTTTTTTCATTATCTTCTAATAATATATCAAATCAATATCCGAGAGTTTTCTTAAAATGGTAAGTAGTTTTGTTGTATACAATTTTCTTATGTGAACCTCCAATGGACTTGTTGAATTTAAGGTAGCTAAAGTATTAACAATTTTAAAATGCTCAGCATCACATCTAGATTGAAGAGCTTGATCTATTGATAAAAAATTTAAGGTAAAGAGGTACTTGATTCACAAGATTGAATGGCTTGATCATTGCGTGGACTTAGCATCTTCATAGAAATATCATTTAAATATAATTGCACCCAATGTTCACACTTATGAAACATTTTTTTTTCTAACCAATGTCCATCCAATATGTTATACTTTTGTTTTAATAAATATTGTCTTTCTTCAAAGTATTCAATGGTAAATGAATTCTTAAGCCAACTTCCACATTTTGCTTTCAAAATTTGTTAGGGCTCGGACACCGAAGGCTGGCTACCAAAAAAAATGTTAGGGCCATCAAGTCTATGAGATTTGTCATTGCATTTCTTTTCAATGTGCTATATGCAAATCTATATCGAGTATTTGGAAATACTTTACGGTCACTCAACATCTTCGTTTGTGATAATACAAATGGGATGCTTATCATACATGCATTTTCAAAAATACACAAAAAAATTTCAGTGTCATCGGCGAGAAAGACACACATAAATAATATTGATGTACCTCGATAAATGGCATACACAAATTGTTAATGCTATATGTTGTGTCAAACATCATGACATTTTCAAAAGTCAAATAATTGTCTTAGGATCTACCATCTCCCAGAAAATCTTCTTTCTATATTATCTTCATCCATCTCCCATATGAAAAGGAATTTTGGATCACTTCTTTCTTTTGAAATAAACTATAACATTCCTGTACTTTTTACCAACATGGTTTTTTAAGGGAAAAGCTGCTCATTCATTAGTATAGCATTGAGAGTTGTCAGGATAAAAGATGGAGAATCTCTGAAGAGGGTATGTTCACCTAAAAAACGTCATGTATTATACAACAGCCAAAAATAGCAAGGTTATGAGCTACAAGATTTGAGTTCATATAATAGTGCTGATTCTATAATTATCAAAGACTGGTAGTAGGGCTTCCTCAATAAACTTCTAAGCTCGCCAAGGGAAGCACAACTCACGACAAAGGATATGTGCCAGCTGTTCCGAGATGATCTCAATTATTAACTATCGAATGCAAAGCTTTACTCACATCTTCATCCCTTCAAGAAGACCCCAAGCCTCCAGCTCTAAAGTTGTATGCCCCTATCGTCGGATTGCGCTTGCAGCCACAAAGGCAAAATCGTGAGAATGGATAATAAAACCTACGCCCAGCCTCATGGCACCCAATGAAAGATCCATTTGAGCTAAGTTTCATCCACCCCCAAGGTGGCTCTCACTAGACCATGGAATGACCTTAAGGGTGAAGTGCCTCAGGAACTTGGCTAACAACATATTCATTAAAATTGGCGAGAACTCTTTGCCAAACTGTCACTACAATTGCCCTCCTCAAGTGAAAAACATCATTTCTGATTGACCAAATGCCCCAAAAACTGAAAGCGATGAGAGACATCAAGTTTATTCTTGAACTAGCAATTAGACCTTGTCCCTCCAATAACCAAGAACCCGTGTGTCAAGAAGGCAAAAGTTCAACATTAAAATTAAGGTCAGGTTGCAAGATGGACCACAATTGCATGAGAAAGAGATGGAACAGAACATATGGTCAGTAAACTCCATACGATAGCCACACAACTTACAAGAGGTATCAATTGAAGGATTAATACATGATATGACATTAGAAGTGGACATGCATTTATGAATGAGTTTCCATAAGAAAACATGACCTTTTGGAGCAGTAGAAATGTGCCAAAGAACACTCCAGGGTGCCCATCCAAGTAGTGACAGTGGTAAAGAGTTGCCAATGTAAACTGATCTTGCTTTAGCAAGATGTTGGGTATCCATCACCAACAGACAAGAATCATCACAAGCGTTAATAGACAAGTAAATAGATAAGATGCATTTTATAAATTCAGAGCCAAACATTTCAGTTAGTACAACTATATTCAAATAGATCACATACATGAGTCAGGTATCATATTGACGTTGACATATGTGGGCATCCAAGCAAGAGGGGTGGGGAAGAGCCAAGGATCAAATAATACTAAAATTTTCCAAGGTGATAAGAACAACCTTCCAACTCCAAGTCATGGATTCAACTCCAAGTCATGGATTTAGAGAGCTTTGGGATTACCCTAGGATGTAACTGCCCATATTTGTTTGTTACTAGTTTTACCCTTTGACTGCCCTTATTATTCAACAGGTTGAGAACCCTTTTGGCTAGAAGGTATGGTTGAATGTGCCTTGGATTTTTTATGCCCATTCCCACATTTAACTTAGGTAATTGGACAGTCTCCTAGTTAATGAGATGGGCCCCATGTTTGCCCCGCACACCGGGTCCTAGAAGAAAGATATGTTGTGCTTCTCATTGGCATCAAGAATACATGTAGCCAAGTAGGAGGAACTTAAAGCATAGATAGAGATAAAGGTTAAAACTAAATTGATAAGAGTGGATTTCCTAGATTGGTTAGGGAATAACTGTTTCTAGCCAAAAAATCTTGTGACTTTATCTAGAATGGTTTTTTTTAGATGTTATTGGAATGTGTTTATAAGATATTTGGACTCCAAGGTATGAAAATGGGTATGTGCTCACCTTGAACCTAAAAATACCCAGGCAATTTAGGGAGGAAGTATATTTAAGACTTCGAATGATTGACCTTTTGATTAGTTAAACTTTCATAGTCCCTTTCTTTAGTGAAGTACAATTGGATTTGGTGGCAGCTATGCATATAAGAAGGTCGTCAACAAACATAAGATGGTGAAGTTGTTTAATGAATATTGGCCGGATTATGGAGTCGTTCATCACTTAATAATTTATCATATATGTAAACACCTAAAAGACTAGAATAAATAGATAAGGGGGAATTGGATCCCCCTACATGATGCCTCTATGACTGGTGAACATGTGTGATTCAATGCCATTGATATTACAGCTAAAAATAGGTGATCAAGAGATGATGATGAGAGGAAAATCCATTTTTCAATTAATAGTTTCTCTATAGCTTTCCAAGATACTCTATTATTCTTATAAGACATTGCACAATGTGATCGACATGAAATCAAATATTTTAATAGGGTGTTCCTTCTTAGGAATGAATATAAGAGAGGTTCTGACCCATTCCATGGGCATAGTGTTACTAAAGAAAACAATTATAATTTTATTGCATATTTCATTACCAATTACATCCCAATAATTTTTATAGAACTCCACTATGAATCCATCAAGTCCTTACGTGCTACTTTTAAATGGTATATGCAATTTTATGGTGTAACTAAAGAATCACCTCCAAAATTTAAAGTTTGAGCAATTTTTTTATGGGCCAAGTCCACAATCTCATAATTGGATAATATTTTTTTAGAAGTACTTAACAATTTGTTATGGATCAAAGATTTGCTACTTTTGATGGAGGCATTGAAGCATGTGTGCTATGTTCAAGAAAATTGTTAACCTCTCGTTTATCTTCATCCGTAATACCGACAATCAAATGAGCATTAAAACCCTCTTGAATATCATGTGATTCGCTTGATTTCCCTTTTTTAGAAACTTATTATTTTATTTTGAAACATAAGCATATATATATATATATATATATTACTTCATTAATTTTTTATACCTATGAGAATAATGCTTACACACTGAAAAATCAATTGACTTAGTATAAATATTCTAATAAATGTTTGGATTCTCCTTATTGTCAAAAGTCATGTTGATAGATCTTGTTTATCTTCATTTGTGGCATCGACAATCAAATGAGCATTAAAACCCTATTGAATATCACAAGATATACTTTATTTCCCTTTTTTAGATACTTATGATATTTTTTTCGAATACATAAGCATATTTGATATTACTTCATTCATTTATTTTATACCTATGAAAATAATACTTGAACACTGAAAAATCAATTGACTTAGTATAAATATTATAATAAATTTATGGATTCTCCTCATTGTGAAAAGTCATGCTGATATTCATATTGTCAACTATCCCTTCCATAATATTTCCATGTACACCGACAGCCCTATTCACCAACCCTATTCTCAACGAAGAGAAAAAATTGCTCTTGCATGAAAAGAAAAAGAGGAGATCGTGTGCCTTTGATCAAATGTTGAATGGACACTCTAACGAGATTCTATTACGGCCTATCGATGAAGTAAGGGTATTCACGAATTAGGTTAAATTTGATTTGTGAAGAAATTTGATCTGATTCAATCAGATTTGATTGGGTTGGGACGAGCCCCTTTTAAGAGGCAAATCTTACCCAACCTGATTTGATTTGAGTCAATTGACCGGGTTACTCGACCATCAAATTGTATTTAATTTTTTTCTTACTTTTTGTATTATTTAATATTTATTTAAAGTATAAATCAGAGTTTTTCAAATATTTCAATATTATTTTGATAATTAAAAATATTTTATTTTAGTGTTTCTAATACTTTAAACTAAGTATTATGGGCGTTCAGCAAGTTGGATCGATCCGCGAACCCGATAACCCAAATTCGGGAATGGGTCAAAATTTTCCAACTAGAGTCACTCGATCCGTCCTAAGGACCCATTTTTTATTTTTTATTTTATTTTTTTAGTTTATATTTTGCATAAAATAAAAAAATACTTAAATAAAATATTTTAAATGTTTTAAATAATATTTAAATATTAACAAATTATTTTATGCTTTTTAAATAAATATTATACAAAATTTTTATAATAAAATAATTAAAAAAATAAGAAAAAAATTATAAAAAGAAAAATAGTGGTCGGGTAGCTTAAACCACCCGACCTAATCCAACCCTTCGAAGAGGGGTGATCCGATCCAATCAAAATCGGATGGTTCAGATTGGGTCCGAGGTTGGGTCAAACTCGACTCGTGAATACCTCTATTAAGTATAGACTTCAAATTAAATAAAAAAGTAAAAATTTGAAAATAAATAATTCAACCCATAAACGACCTGACCACTCTTCAGATTGTGATAGAGTTGAGCCGAGTATAACCAAACTATTGACGTCGAGTCATCAAGTTCACAAGTGAAGAAGAAGCCGCATATTCCTCTTTAACAAAACTAGTGCTAAGACCTGTTCATGCATGAACATTAGAAAAAAATAATTATTATGTAATTATAAAATTTTAATATTAAGAATTTTCAAAATTATTTTTTAATGGATAAAAAATGTTAAATGAGTCAGGCTACTCTACTAAGAAAATGAGAAAAATGAATATGCAAAACACTAATATTGCTTACTAGAGTATAAAAAATGTATATATAAATTCATTTTATTAGTTAAATTGTGAATTTGATCAAAATTAATGTAATTTGATTATTCAATAATCATATTTTAACAAATATGATTGATTCAATGGTCACAATTCATTTAGCTTTAGATGATACGATTTTAATATCAAATTATATCAATAAAAAATTATTTTTTCAGAAAAAAATAGAACTTTTTCTTATTTGTTTGATTATGATTCTTAATATCTATTTATCTAAACTAAAACTAACACATATTTACAATCACATGCATTTATCTTTATTTCATCATACTAATCTTAATTCGACCCAAATTGAATTCCTTGTATAAATTTATTTTTAATTCTGAAAATCGTATATTATCTTTTAAAAATTATTTTTTTTTGTTTTACTATACATGTACATTACATTTTATAAAGGAAATATTATTTATTTAATCATACTTAAATTGAATTAATTAATTTTTATTTCAAAAATAATTCATTATCTTTTAAAAAGTAAATATTATTATTTTATTATACTTATCCATTATCTTTTAGAAAAGAAATATTTTTTTATTTTATTATAATTAAAATAAGAATCTTTTATTTCTAAAACATAGTGTACAAGTATAATAAATATTATACTATTTCATTTTTAGAAGATATTGTTTTATTTCGAAATTAATTTAAAACAAATGTTTCAATTTGAGTCCAATGAAAATTAATATTTTCTTATAAAAGAAATAAAAAATATAATTCAGAAAATAATTATATTTTTTCGAAATAATTAATTATTTAAGATAAAGATCATTTAAGTTGGTGTCTTGGTAGATTTAAATTGAGTTTTAAACTTTTCAAAATAGATTATCCTACTTATCACATTTAAATATTAATAAATTAGTTTTGATAATTATTACAAATTATAATATTTCAATTATATACTAGATACTTTTCTAATATCCGTCATCCATGCATTGCATGGGATTTAACGCGTTCCTTTCTTAAAGATAATAGACTAATATAAAAAATAATAATATTTCCTTTGTAAAAGATAATATTGCAAAAATAAAAAATGACTCAATTTGTGTTTGAAATTATATATATATACACGCGTAAGTAGCAATAAAAGCATGAGAACATGACAATTGGTCTAATATAATGATGACACATATCATCTATAAATAAATAATATTTCAACTAAACATATTTATAATTTATAGTACTATATTATCTATCATATATGGATTTAAATTAATCCTAATCATAATATTATCCTAACAAGTATATTTCTTAATATTATATGTCCTAAAATTAATCCTACTCTAATATTCCTTAAATCATATATAATAATATTAATAATATCAAGTATATCCTATTTTAATTTTATAATTTTATATCAAAGATATTCAATATATTAATAATATTTTATCTTAATTTCCTTATTTTAGCATTATTAATCATACTCCAATATTCTATAAAATTGCAGATAATAATATTAATAACATCAAGATATTTCCTAATAGTATTATTAAGATATATCATATCCTTATTTTATCTCACATGTATTCTATATTTGATTTGGCTCATAATAATAGACTCCTATATGGGTGTCTTTTTTACTGCAAACATGCCCAAACATTATAATAATTTATGGGTTAGCATATTGTTGATCCAGATATTCAAATTAATGAAACTCTAATCTTATTCCATATTCTTATATTATATATTTTTAAATTTAGGATTTATTTAGATAAATAAGAGTATTAAGATATTGTATTTTATCATAGACCGTAGAACCTGAACTTTAGATAATAAGTTTTATTACTTAAAAATATAAAGCTTATAAAAAAAATGTTAGGTTTATATTTAGTTTATTTGTCTATAATACAATAAGATTTTAAGAAAAATAGTAGCAATGGTAGGAACAAATAAAAAATAAATAGAGAGATAAAAAAACACTGTAATATTCTAAAAACATAAAGTAAAAGAAAAATAAAATAAAATAAAATAAATAAAAAGAGATTTATAATCATTTAAGACCTAATTATAAAACCCATTAGTCTAATACACTACCCAACCTAAAAGTATAAATACTCACTGTACCCTAAAACCATTCTCACCTAACCTCTTCCACCTACCCCACATGTCAGCCGGCAGCTCACCCCAAAGGCCTCCACTGTAGCACAGCAAGCAAGAAGCAACACCTCTCTCCTCTTTCTCTCCTCTCCTTCATCTCACGGCAGCAGCATCAAAGTGACCTCCTGTTGGTCCGTTATTGCTTATGCGAGGACCAATCGGATTCGACATCAAGTAAGAAACAACAACAACAAAGTCTTATCCCACTAAGTGGGGTCGGCTACATGAATCATACGACGTCATTCCGTTTTATTAGTAATCAAACCTTTCGGTATATTATTCACCAATAGATCCTGCTCTATTAGTTCGCCAAGTGTCCGCCTTGGCCTCCCTCTCCCTCTTTTAATCGGACTCCAGATTATTTGATCTACTCTTCTTACTGGCGCATCTAATGTTTTATAGCCGGTCCCAAGCCCGGATAAAGGAGGAGGGTTGTGTTAGGCCCCGACAGCCAGCATAAAATCATGTCGAATCTTATGAACATGAATCAACGAATATCAAGTAAGAAACGGAGAAAAAAAAGAAAAACGCATACATGTACGAGACGAATACAAAGTGCGAGGGGAGAAGGAAAACAAACTCGTACAAGTTTGTCTCAGGAAGCTATAAAAGAAAAGGTACGCAGACGTTCTGGATACACAGCGCAGCACACAATGGTGCAGGACGTACGGCCACTGAGAGAGAGAAAAAGAAGAGAGAAGAGAATTTAGATTCGATTTAGAAGTGAATTCTTATCCGTTCTCGACGAAACTTCAAGCATTACTTCTCAACAGTCTTCTTAGCTATTCATCATATTCCGGTGAGATCGTTCTGACTTTTATCCTCAGTTTCGAGAGACATTTATTTTGTGACATTCAAAATTAATTCTTGAGATTATTATTGTAATCCTCTGCATAATTCAGAAAAGATATTTTATAACCTACTATTATTTCATAATGAAAGAATTGTTCCTTACTCCCATAATTTTTTTTTTCTCACGTTCAGAAGTTTTTCACGTTAATCTTTTGCGTCTTTGATCTAATTTAATTCTTTTATATTATTATTATCATTCTATTATTATTGTGCACATTAAAAAGAAAAAAAATAATTTCACAACTATCTGTTCAGCTTTTTTTTTTTTTTCAACACCTCCCTCACATCTCGGCAGGAGCACTCAAGGTCATTCCCCACTCAAGCTACACTCTCTCTCCAAGCAGCCGAACAACACAGCAAGAAGCCTCACCCATTCCATCTCTCCATTGTCTCCCTCACATCTCTGCAGCATAGGAGCAAAAGAAGCCCACTCAAGCAACTATCTCTCCCCTCACGGCCAGCACCAAAAAGAAGAAGTAATCCCTCTTTTTCTCTCTTACATTCTCATTCTCTCTCCCTCTTTCAACTCACGAACAGCAACTCCCCCTCACCTCATCACTCCTCTCATTTCCTTCTTCCATGTCCAGCCAACAACATCCAAGTAAATAGGAATCATGAAGTGGCAATAGCTCATTTTCTCTCCCTCCTGTTGCACCCATTCGACAGCCATAAGAAAGGGAAAAATAAGGGGGGCTGACAGCAAGAAGAAAGTAGGAGAAGAAGAAAAAGAAAGAAGGAAGAAGAGAGAAGAGAAAAGAGAAAAGAGAAAAGAGAGAAGAGAGAAGAGGAAGGATTAGGATTAATAGTGTTTTAACATAAACTCTAAAGGTTATGTTGAGAGGATTCAAATCCTCCTAATCACCCTTAATGATGTATTGATGTATGGATTAAGGGTTTCAAGGTCAAATTAGGTCTTATTGATGCATGATTAGGAGATGTTCATGTTTTATCATATAATGACTTACATCTCATTATGATTACTATTCCATTGCTAATTATGATTAGGATTGAATGTTTATTACCATCCATGCTTAGTTTTACTCATTGCTTTATATAAATATGATTAGTAGGTATAATATTCTTATGCAAGCCCTATTTATGTTCATGATTATTGTGTTATAAATGCCCTTGTGTGAATCTCACGATTATGTATGTGTGCTCAAATGAATAAATGAATACATGCTTTGAAATTGTCATATATGTGTGTAAATGAGAAGAAAATAGACAAAAACAGAAATACCGTCTGAGCCTCTGGCACGACCATGACATATTATGGCACGGCCATGACATATTATGGCACGATCGTGACACCTATAGTGATTCATGACTTAGCATTAAAATGTATCCAAAGGCGAAACAAGCATTCTATCATGGCCGTGACCATGGGATCGCACGTCCATGACACCCAGCGAAGCCTCTGCCTTAGAATACTTCGAAGGCAGGATGAGATTCAAAGTTCTGGCATAGCCCTAAATAATGTCAAGCACGACCGTGACCAATGTGATCGTGTATGTTCAGAAATTCTTCCTGTGTTCGGCTATACCGAACTAAGCCTGTGCCCATGTGTGGGCACGATCGTGACCAGTCCTAGACCTTTGTGTATGTTTGAAATGTCCACACTTAGAATAATTTAAAGTATGTATGATCTTAAATAGGATTAAAATAAGAAACATGTATTGAATGATTGTATGTATTGATGAATGAAAATAAAAGATGAATTGATGAAGGTGTCTTGTTGTTGTCGTCGAAAGATGATGGAAATCGAAGTCGTCACTAACTAGCATCAGTGGCTGGTTTATCGGAATGCAAATGTCGACACAAAAGAGGTCTCGCTTCCGAAATCGAAGTCGTCATAGCTAGCTTTAGTGGCTGGTTCCCTGGGAATGCAGATGTTGACCCAAAGAGGTCTCGCTTCTTCGGAATGCAGATGTCGACTCAAAAGAGGTCTTGCTTCCGATGGAACAAAAAGATCCCGACCAAGTTAGTAAAGTTAAGATCGACGAGCCAACATGGACTTCTCAATCAATAAGATAAGAAGCTATCTAAATAAAGAGAAAATGAAAAGATGAAAATTACTTATGGTGACTAAGATGAAGGACTTGAAACATACAGATGAAGATGATTAAGTATGCATCAAAAAGGATGTAAATGATGTTCCATGGTCATATGATGTTAAAGATGAAGTCACTTAAAATAATTAAGATGAATGATTTGGAACACAAATATAAAGATGATGATAACAAAAGTGTCTTAAAGGATACTAATGTATGTTCCATAGTCATGTGATATTAATGATATAAGCTAAGTAAGATAAATGAACATTATGACTTGACATAAAGATGATAATCATAATGCAAGCCCTAAAAAGATGCTGATGTATGTACCTTTGTTACATTGATGTTATGAATTGAAATATTAAAGTAAAGTAAAGTAAGTTATGATATGCTTTAGCATAATTAAGAGTATGATATGCTTTGACATAATGTTGATGATGTTACATGTTTACCTTACATTGCCATGATGATATGTTCACATGCTATATAGTGTGCATAAGTATTTCATAGCATGCATATGATTCATATTTTATGATGATGCAATGCATATGCCATGATATATAGAAATCATGTTATAAGATCATAGCATGTATGAGTCTCAACATACTCTAACGGGAGAAATTCCCTGCATCACATGAATCAGTGCAGATATGGACGAGGTTTGGATTCGACGGCAAGAGCCCCATGACGGAGATATTGCACATTGATGGGTCGGACTACGGCCCAAGTTATCTTACTTATGTTATGTCATGATTATGAACTCTTATAAGAATCTAGTATGTATGGTCTATAGGCCTTGTAATCATTTCTCTTATTTGAACTCATTTATGTATTATGAACCCTATGTTGAGTCTTGATGTTAGAGCCTATGTGATCCATGTGCTAGATATGTATCTTGGGTTTTATTTACCTATGAAGTCTTCCACTGTGTTTTATGTTATTAAACTTTATTATTATTATTATATTTTCTGCTGCAATGTTTTTATGAAATTAGGTCATGAAAAGTGACGTCACCTAAGATTCGATAACTAAATTAGGGTCGAATTTTGGAAGCGTTACAAATACTGTGTCACAAAAATCTTGCTGAACCAAAGTTATAATCTTAAAAAAGTCTTAGTTCGATCAAATAAAGAACATCTTAGCTCTTTGTTTTTCGTTTATCATTTTCGGACTTTCACCTAAACAATATATATAGGGCATAATGCAATAATGACAAGTATCATTTAATGTTGTTATAATAAGGTCACGATATTTATATGCCAAAAAATTTAAAAACTTAAAACTAATTTGATAAGCAAAATCAAACTTTAAAATAATCATAATTAAAATAACTTTTCCCTTTATAAATCAAAATCAATAGCATTTCCTTTTTAGAAGATAATGTATTAACAAAATTTAAAAAAATGTGTCAATTTGAATATGATTAGAATAAATAATATTTTCTTCATAAAAGAAAATATACAAGTATAATAAAATAAATAATACTTCATTTTTAAAAGATATTATGTTATTATAAAATTAAAAATGATTTTAAAAAAATGAATACAAATTGAGTCCAATTAAGATTAATATTTTCTTTCTAGAAAATAATGGACAAGTAAAAAAACTCTTTTAAAAATTAATTTATTATTTCTAAAATTTTAAAAAATAAATTATTACATTTAAGTATTATTAAACTAAATAATCTTTCCTTTTTATAAATGGTAATGCATAAGTAATACTCAAATTGAAGTTTTATTTTTTATTTCTGAAATAATACATTATCTTTTAAAAAGGAAAAAAAATCTTAATTTGGTCTCATTTTCTTAAATTTAAATTATTTTTTAAGGATAAAAATAACTCATTACATTTTAAAATGAAAATATTATTTATTTTATTATATTTCTACAATACCTTTGAGAAAGGAAAGCTAATTTATTTTAATCATAATAAAATTGAATAATTTTCTTAATTTCTTAAATAATATATTTTTAAAAAGAAAAAATATTATTTATTTTATTATACTTGTTCATTATCTTTTAAAATAAAAATTCAATCTTAACTAAATTTAAATTGTATTCTTTATTTTAACTTGTTTTAATTAGAGAATAACAAATTAAGAAATATTATTTGATTGTACATTATTTTTTAGAAAGGAAACTGAATTGTTTATTTTAAATTATTTTTAATACCCAAAATAATAAATTATATTTGAAGAAGAAATTATTTTTTACTTGTACATTTTCTTTTAGGAAGAAAACATTATTTATTTTAATAATACTAAAATAATATGCTTCTAATTAAAATATCATCATAAATTTAATCTCCTTTTATTTTTATTATCTTATGTAAAAAAATGAATTATTATAAGATACTTTTTATTTTCTGAAAAAATTAAGTTATACTCAAAATTAACTTATATAAAAATTTAACAGGTCATCGTGTTATTATTTACTTGCATATTATCTTTTAGAAAGAAAATGTTATTTATTTTAATCATACTCAAATTTATAAAAATAAAAGATTAATCTTAATTGTACTTGAATAAAATTATTTATTTTAAATAATTTTTGAATTCTAAAAATAAAAATTATCTTTTAAAAAGGAATATTTTTACTTGTAATGATACTCAAATCGATACAAAATAAAAGATTAGTCTTAATTTGATTCAAATTAAATTATTTATTTTAAATTATTTTTAAAGTCGAAAAAAACAAATTAGCTCTAGAATAGAGATTATTATTTCCTTGCTTATTATTTAATCATAGTCAAATTGATAAAAAGAAAAGATTAATATTAATTTGACTCGAATTAAATTATTTTATTTTTAATTATTTAATTCTAAAAATAAAAAAGTTATCTTTTAGAAAGGAATTATTTTTACTTGTAATAATACTCAAATTGATAAAAATAAAAAATTAATCTTAATTTTACTCAAATTTGTATTAGTTGTTTTAAATTATCTCTTCAATAGGAATTATTATTTAATTGTATATTATCTTTTAGAAAGAAAACATTATTTATTTTAATCATACTCATATTGATCAAAAGGAAATATTAATATTAATTTGACTTAAATTAAATTATTTATTTTAAATTATATTTAAATTTCGAAAATAACAAATTATTTTTTAAAAGGAATTACTGTTACTTGTAATCATACTCAAATTGATAAAAATAAAAGATTAATCTTAGTTTAACACAAATTGAGTTATTTATTTTTAATTGCTTTTAATTTCGAAAATAACAAATTATATTTTAAGTAGAAACTATTATTTAGTTGCATATTATCTTTTGGAATGAATGTATTATTTATTTTAATCATAATCAAATTATTAAAAATAAAAGATTAATCTTAATTTGATTCAAATTTAATTATCTATTTTTAAATTTCGACAATAATAAATTAACTTTTAAATAGAAATTATTATTTACTTGCATAATATCTTTTGGGAAGAAAAATTATTTATTTTAATCATACTCAAATTGATAAATGGAAAAAGTTAATCTTAATTTAATTGAATTTGGATTATTTATTTTTAATATCGAAAATAACATATATAGGTTGTTAATATTATATAAAAAGTTATTTATCTATTTTATCAAACTTAATTTGAGTAATTTATTTTTAATTTTCACAAATTTTAAAAGGAAATGTTATTTCTTTATTATTCATTATTTTTAAAAAAGAAAATAGGATTTTTTCGTTGACCCCCTGAACTATGAACTTCTTTTCTCCCACCAAAGGTGGCGATCTAGCCGCGGCGTCGATAGATTCGATGACATCGGCCGGTCTACGGTGCCCGACGATCGAGCGGCGACGGTGGTGACGCAGCGACTGCTGACACACGATGATCGAGCGGTGATGGTAACACAATGACTGTTGACACACGACGATTGAGTGGCGTCGGTGGTAATCCAGCGAGTCGCTGACACGCGATGGTCGGTGTCGGCGAGCGACAATCATGATGCCAACACCGCCTTGGTTGATTGACGATCGTGCAGTCGTCGTCGCCCTGGCCGCGCGACGATCACGCAGCCATCTCCGGCTGGCCGCGCGATAATCACACAGGCGTCGCCAGCCTAGTTAGTTTCACTCGCGCAGCAGTCGTCGATCTACGATCATGACGGTTGCCCCCACGGTTTAGCGACCAGCAGAGCCGACTGCCACGACGACGGCTGTTGTTTGGCCCTGTGACCACGACGACCGGCGGTGGGACGACAGCCCCGATCTATGAGCGCGACAATCGTGCTTCAACGGTGAGTAGGATCGAACCGGCAGCGTTCGACGACAATCGTCGGGCACATAGGCGTGTTGTGGTGGCGACGACGGTGGCCAGGTCTTCGCTTGCGCGACCATAGCTCGGCAGCGGCATAAGCAGGCGTCACATGCCGGAGACCGGAGGTGAAGTGCTGTTAGAGCCTTTCCGGTAAGGCGAAGAAGGCCACGAACCGGAGCGTACATTCCCTCTTCGTGTCCGCCGGCCAATATTAGATTTTTATAATATATTATTTTATATTTTTCTAATATTAGATGATACGAGAGAAGGGCAATTTGATCATTTCATAAATAAAAAAATAAAAATTAGCAGGAAACTTACCGGAGATTGATGGATGGACTTAAGTGAAAAAGATGATAAAGTTCAAGGAGGTTCAGCGGAATATTCGAAAGACGTAGGTAGACGCGAAAAAAGTTCATAGTTCAAAGGGGTGATCGAAAAAAAACCCAAGAAAATACTAGCTTAATTGGACTCCAATTTAATTCGAGAGAAAAAAAATTAAAACAACTCCAAAATATGGATGAGAACTTTTACCCAGAACATGGGAAAGTTCTGCCAAACAAGTGTCCAAAATATGGTGGGACAAATGAGAACAAAAGTTCTCATCAAGGTGCTCACGTGACTAAAGTTCTCATACTTTTGTTATTGCTATTGGCAAGAACTAATTTGTTCTGGCTGAGAAGCAAGGACTCGTTCTTTTTGTTTTTATTGTTTTCACATATCTACTTTTAGACCTATATATCTCAATTATAATATTAATATAAGTATATTTATTTTATTTATTATACATTATAATCAGGATTTTAGTAATAAATAATCAAATTTCTTTTTAATTTTTCTATTTCATCATATTGTAATAAAAAATATAATATTATATTGTATTTTTAATGAAAAATATTATGTATAATATTATATTTTTGTAAAAAATGTATTAGTTAAAATTTCAGTTGCTTTTAGGAAATTTATAAATAATCTAATTTATATTATATTTGTATTTTAAGTTATTATTTATGTAATATTAATAAAATATAAAAAATTAATCAAAATTAATATTAATATATTATGAAGAAACTTATTTTTTTAATAAATTGTAAATTAATAATATGTATAATATTTTTTTATCTGCCACCAATTATTATTTTAAATAAATAAACAGATAATATATTTATTTACTATAATTTTATATCTTATAAAATAATAAATTATATTCTTAATTTTTACTTTTTATCCAAACACCTATTAAAATTTATCTATCAAATCACCTTTTTAAATTTTTATCGTTATATTTTTCATCCAAACACCAAACACCAAACACCAAAATTAAACTTTTCCATTTAATCGATTAGTTCTCCGATTAATTCTCGAAAACTTAGGGTGCGTTCACTGCATTGTCATTCAACATTACTTAGTAATGTAGATTGACACTCAGAAAAATTGTCACTTGTTAAATTGTTAGCAATGTACATTAATTTGTTTAATAATATATCTAACAATTCATATTAGTTATTTATAAGAAAATACAGATTTATGAGTTAATATATCATTTTTACTAATATACCCTAATCAAAAGAATTATGTCTAGATATATAAATTATTTTTAACTTCATAAACTTAAATAAGAAATATATATATTCTCACCCGTAAAATTAAAATTTATAAAATAATTGATATATTTATAAAAATGATAATAATATTGTCATAATAATTATAATATTTATTTGATTAATTTTATAATTTATTTAATTATTATTATAATTTATTCAATGTGTTTTAGAATTTATTTAAATAAAGTTGTAATGGACAAATGCGAAAAGTAAAATTTAAAAGATTGCAACGCAGGTAGTAATGTGGATTATCTACTTTCTCATAGATAATTTGCATTGTCACTTCATAGTTAATGTGAATTGCTTGAACAATATAAATTATCCATTATCTGTCATAAATGAATAGAGCAATGTTGTGAACTCATATAATTTAATATAACATTACTTGATAATATACAAAGATTACTTTTGTGTTTGCCACACTAAAACATTAAAATTTTTCGTTCTGAAAATTAATATGATTTGACGTATTAGCATCCATCGAGTGTTTGGCAAAATTCTGATTTGACAAAAAATTTGTGACGTGAATTTTGTTAAAATTTTTCATCGCTAATTAATGCTTTGACCAGAACGTGAAAACTTTGACTGATTTTTGACAGAATTTGCAGGAAGTTCTATATGCAAGTTCCAATCCAAACATTACCGTAAAGAAACACGCCCAAATTTCACTATCCAAACTTTTCAATCTAATAAAAAAGTATGTTTATTACTGTTTGTCACGTGATCGTGAACATAAAAGTAACCACAATCCCATCCGACTAGAGGATCAAAAAGCCTTCTTAATCGTCGGCGATGACTCCTCCACCACGCACGGCGGCACCGCGCGTCGCCCACCCATATTCATACCTGCTCCTCGTATTCGTCCTCTTCGCGGGCCCCGCAATCGCCGTCGCCCGCCACGTCATCACCGTCCCCCTCGCCGCCGGCCCTTCCCCCTCCTCCCTCGCCTGGGACCGCACCGCCCAGCACTTCCTCGTCCCCGCCGTCTCCTCCTCCTCCATCCTGTCCATCTCCGACGCCGGCGTTGCTGAGACAATCGTTTCCGACCTCCCATCCCCTATCGCCGCCCTCGCCGTCGACAACCACCGTCGTCGCCTTCTCGTTGCTCTCGCTGGCTCCGCCCCTGCGCTCGCAGCCTACGATCTCCGCACCCCCCGTCCACACAGCCGCCTCTTCCTCTCCCCGCTGCCCCGCGACGACAACGAGGATCCCTCCACCGGGGCCCCCGGAGGCGTCGCCGTCGACCAATCCTCCGGTGCCGCCTTCGTCACTGCCGGCCGCCTTGTGCTGAAGTTTGACTTGGAGGGGAAACCGTCCGTCCTCTCCCGATCGAAGATCTTCGGTGACTTGGGCGGCCTGGCGCACGTCGGCAGCCGGGACTTCCTTCTGGTGGCGGGGAAGGGGGGCGAGGGCAGCTTGTTCAAAGTAGATGCCGATGATGGGGCCGCAAAGACAGTGCTGGGGAAGGGGTTCGCGGCGGAAGGCGTGGCCATGAGAAGCGATGGCGGGGCAGTCGTGGTAGCCAGCGCAATACACCGGGCGACACGATGGCTTAAAAGCGACGACGGGTGGGTTCAAGCTGCGGTGTACGACGAGGCAAAGGCGGAGGATGGGTGGCTGGTGGCGGCCGTGGCAGTGCGAGATGGACGGCGGGCATACGTGCTTGTGACGCCCGTGGCGACGGTCGATGGGCAAGAGGAGGATGGGGAGAGGAGGAGCCGGATCGAGGAAGTGGAGTGGCCAAAGGAAGGGGAGGGGGAGATGGTGTGGGGGTTTGTGTTGCTTGCATTGGGCTTGGCCTACTTCTGTTACTGGAGGTTTCAGATGAGGCAGCTCGTCACCAACATGAACAAGAAGAGGGCATAGTACGGACTGCAAAGACGAGAGGAGATAAATTATGGGTAAGACAAACAAATGACTTCATGGCGCCTACATTATTAAATTATACTGTGGTCGCTTGTTTACTTTTTTCTTTACTGTGAAACTGCTCTAATTGTAAGTGAATTGAAATGATATGCAAGACATTTGTGATGATAGGATGATCAATGGTGAATAGTTTACTATAATACGGCACTTTCTTTTGATGATAGAGTAATTATTAGATATTTCAAGGGGATTACTTCATGTATAAACTTCCAAGTAAATTAAGCAGTAACCATTTTTGGTGTTGGAAGGACAATCTTCGTGCAAGGAGTAAACTAAAGATTTCGGGGTAATATCAATGAAACTAACATGTGCTTGATGCAGGATTTGAATTTTGATCACCTATTCTCATGGAAGCAAGAGCTCGTATGCTAGCACTTCAATTATTAATGCATTGCTACTAGAGTCTAAAGGAAAAGAAATAAAACCCTTGCCAAAAAAATAAACAAAAACAATTATTCTTAGATTAAAGATCAATCTTTCAAGAAATTCTCAAATCTTCTCAATTGCATGCAAGAACATAGGAAGGTTGTTTGCGTTGGTTTATCTAGGACCCTATTTATATGGGTGAATTTCAGTGACATCAACTGACTTTTAAGATTCTTGATAAATCTTCAGTGGATAACTTATGATTCTTTTCCTTCAATATCCCAATCATAAAAGAGCATCTGATTTCTTTTCGTGGCCCAATGTTAATGTGTTTGGCTATGTGATCGACCCACCTGTGCCAATGGACCTAATGCTGTTTGGAACTGTTTCTGTATAGTAAGAAACATTTGAATAGTTGATTTGCAGCTACAACTTATGGACGCCTTTAGAAAAAACTTCTTTATATTTATTTTCAAATGAGCATTCATATAAAATTTCACTCACATCCTATAGGAAAAAAATACATAAAAATCGTCTATGTATTATGCTATAAGTTTGATTTTTTCTTTTGAAAAGGAAAAGGATGACCACCAAAGTTGTGGTTGTCATCCATCTATATAAATATGAAGTAAAAAGTACAGAGGTAATGACTCAAAAGGATCATACAAAGAAAGTAATTGGACTAGCCAAAGCCCCACTCCCTAATAAGAAAGGAGATGTGATGTACAACATGCTCAGGCTGACAGCTCTCCCCACAGAAAATGATCCGGTTGCGCTGGAGCCAAATGGCCTAGGTACCGGCCACAAAGGACGCCAGTGGCGCTCTCCAATAGTGTCTCTGGCACATGAGACCTCGAAATGTCTGCCATATGGTCTCTGAATCTGAGGAAAGAAAGCTCGCAATGCTCGTCTGCTGCTATAAGTTTGATAGCTCCAGCATGTGGAGCAATCAATTATTTGTTACCACTTTTTTTGAGAGAAAAGGAGATGTCAATTTGGACACATCCATTTTCTTATGGTTTATGTAAAAATTACAAGTTTTATTTGATGTCATGCACTCCTCACAATTTACAAATTCCCAAGCCAGTCCTCACGAGAGAAGATGCATGTTGGATGATATTTATCCACATAACATCTTTCACTCTTAGTAAGAAGTTTTAGCAAATATTTCAATTGATCTAATAACGTCTCCTTTGATCCAAAACGACTCTCCATCAATTGTTTGACATCAGCATAATTTGTTACGTATGCGACATCATATAAGGAAAAAAAGCCACAACATCAACTACAACAAAACCAAGAGCAGAGCTTTGTCAGGAAGTTCAATATCCCGAAATTTGACATTAATTACAACTCAATTAATTTCTAACAACTTGCAGGTTGTGAAGGATCAAATATATGAAGAAGTTGAAGAAATGATTAGTTAAATTGGAACGATAAAAAGAAGATTAGAATGGCCCCTGCACAAGAAGGATGACATGCACTAATCGAAAAATGTTATCCAAATAATGAGGGATGACCTTTATTTCCTCAGGGGAATGAACATCTGATGAAAAAGTTATGGGGCTATTTGATGTAGGACAAGAATCTTATGGGCCTTTTGCCTTAATAGTTGGTCTTTAGTTATGGGCCTTTAGTATAGCCCATTAGCTTAGTCATCCTTATATTAGATTTCTTTTATTTAGTTTAACTTTCATTAGTTTTCCTTTCATTCAGGTTTCCTTGTTATTTGATATATGGGTACTTAGAACCCTATAAATGCTCTCTATTGGTTGTATTAGAAGACAGACTTGATTAATGAATATTTGCTATTAGTGTATTTATATCCTAAGTGGATTCGAGTCTATCACTATTGCCAATGTATTGGGATGAATTTAACATTAATGATGCATATTGTTGAGCAAAAAGAAAACAAATTCATCACTAGAGTTAATGAGAAATTGAAGATAAAGTTTTGTTCTTTTGCGAAGAAAGAGTTGAATGAGATTGTTCAAATTAATCCAAACCATATCAATGTTTTAATTGATTTGGAAATTCTCATCTGTTTTCATCGAACTCTCATGTCAAGCTCACAAATTATTCCACTATACACAGTTATTTCCTTACTTTCATTCAGGTTTCCTTGTTATTTGATATATGGGTACTTAGAACCCTATAAATACTCTATTGGTTGTATTAGAAGACAGACTTGATTAATGAATATTTGCTATTAGTGTATTTATATCCTAAGTGGATTTGAGTCTATCACTATTGCTAATCACAGTATTGGGATGAATTTAACATTAATGATGCATATTGTTGAGCAAAAAGAAAACAATTCATCACTAGAGTTAATGAGAAATTGAAGATAAAGTTTTGTTCTTTTGCGAAGAAAAAGTTGAATGAGATTGTTCAAATTAATCCAAACCATATGAATGTTTTAATTGATTTGGAAATTCTCATATCTGTTTGCATCAAACTCTCATGTCCAGCTCACAAATTATTCCACTATACACAGTTATTTCCTTATCAAGTTCGAGGATGAACTTCTTTTGAAGAGTGAGGGTCTTATGTAGTATGAGACCTATTAAAATTAGGATTATTTTGATTTGCGTTTTTCTTTGTTTCCTGTTATTTTATTTCCTATTTATAACAGGAAACTTTGAGTTCTAGTCTATTTTAATAAGTCCTTTTATTCTTTTCCCTAGTTATGTTGGACTCCCGAATTTCTAGTCTTATTATGATTCTAGTCCTTGGAATTCTACAAAAGCACATGTGCGGAAGAGGAATTAACAAATTAACGATGAATCAATAAAACTTATATTATTCAGAACCTTGGATTCTCAATACATATTGCACTCCATGACATAAGAGGACATTGGTTGCCTTTTTTGAGGTTGCCCTATTATTTCAAAGGTGTGGCAACCGATGTAGTGGACTGCCACTGATGTGTCTGACATGGATATACTTTGGAGGTCTTTACGTGCTACCCGTAAGCCCGGAGACCATGTATAGAGACGGCCGTGGATCACGGCATTTGCAATCATGTGAGCTATATCGATCCAGTGCAACTGCACACTTCTTGAGTGCGAGCGTAGATATGTAGAAAATATTTTATGTCATATTAATATTTCCGTGAGAGCGAGATAGATGGTGGATAGTTGCAGTCACCTACCACCCCTTTTTCTTTTGTTTTTACCATTTTGATCTCTCACTTTTTGTGATCACACATCTACAGTCGCTAATCATTGTTATATACATAGACCTGGATGACTAGCATAACCTAGTCATCCTTTTTAACCCTAAAAAAGGTTGAAAAAAGGTCCTAATAGAAAATGTTAAAGAAAGAGAAAAAAAGACTAAGCTAAACTCTTAACAGGCTCTCTATTTTCCTACTCAGAGTAGAAGTCTATTAGGCATTTTTGTGTCCAGCATATTATCTCCTTCATGAGAAAAGTTTGTCTATGTGATATCACCAGCAACAACAACAACAACAAAGCCTTATCCCACTAGGTGGGGTCGGCTACATGGATCATACGACGCCATTCCGCTCTATTAGTAACCAAACCTTTTGGTATATTATTCACCAATAGATCTTGCTCTATTAGTTCGCCAAGTGTCCGCCTTGGCCTCCCTCTTCCTCTTTTAATCGGACTCCAGATTATTTGATCTACTATTCTTACTGGCGCATCTAATGGTCTTCTCTGAACATGACCAAACCATCTCAAACGATTCTCTACCATTTTCTCACTAATAGGAGCCACTCCGACTCGTTCACGTATATGGTCATTCCTAATCTTATCTAATCTTGTATGACCACACATCCATCTCAACATCCTCATTTCGGCTACCCCCACTTTACGTTCATGTTGTCCCTTCATAGCCCAACATTCACTACCATATAACACTGCCGGTCTTATAGCAGTACGATAGAATTTTCCTTTAACTTTATTGGGTACTTTTCTATCACAAAGAACTTCAGTGGCTTTCCTCCACTTACACCAACCAGCTTGAATTCTATGATTAACATCGTCATCAATCTCACCATCTTGTCTTACAATTGATCCTAAATATTTAAACTATCACTTGATGAATTATATCCTCCCCTATCCTAACTTCCAAATCATCTCTAAGTTGTTTATTTGTGAAATTGCTATGCATATATTCTGTTTTATTTCTACTTAAACGAAAACTCTTTGACTCTAACGTATTTCTCCATATTTCCAATTTTGTATTAATCTTTTCTCTTGAATCCGCTAAAAGTACTATATCATCCGCAAATAGCATGCACTCATCTTCTTCTTTTGCAAGGCTTTCCAAAGTACATCCCTTGGTACCCGATCATACGCCTTCTCTAAGTCAATGAAAGCCATATGTAAATCGCTTCTCCTACTTCGATACTTCTCTAGCATCCCCCTTAGTAAATAAATCGTCTCTGTAGTGGATCTTCCTGGCATGAACCCAAATTGTCTCTCAGAAATACTAGTCTCCATTCTCAATCTATGCTCAATCACTTTTTTCCATAATTTCATTGTGACTCATAAGTTTAATCCCTCTATAATTTGCATAATTCTGATATCACCAGCATCACTAGAAAATATTCAAATAGGCCAGCAATGTTTAAAGTTACAGAAATTCCGAAAGATGGATGATTGTCCAGAAATGCATTATCATCGATCTTCCAGAAGATCTTGCAAGGACCAGACTATTTTTTCTACAATTTATTTTAAGTTCCAAAAAGAAACATTCTCATCGGAGGTTTTTTTAAGCTGGAGGGGGTAGGACTGATCAAGTGCTTGCCCGGAAAGACAGTCCATACAAAACTTCAAATGGTGCTTTACCGGTAGTCCAATTATGCATGCTATCATCAGTGATTTCATCCTGATCAAGTTTCAAATCCTATTTCTCGGGTTTAGTGCCAAAATTAGCATGTAGTAAGTTCTTAAGGGAGCGGTTGTCGACCTCCACTTGTTCATCAGTTTGCGGATGACAAGTATTGCTATAGTTGAATGTAGTATCAAATCACGGTCACAAGGTTTTCAGAAAAATGAGAGTATTTGTAATGGTTCTTTACTTGGGTGAGTGTACCAATGTTGTACTTGTAAATAAATGATCTTTCGTATCTTGATCTGACGTAATTGACTTTTGCACTCCATGAAATTGGGACCCTCTTGGAAGAATATTTGGTACATTATTAGCTGTTGTTGTGCGCTTGCAAGGAATGAAATGTAAAAAGAAAGTGATAAGATACCACTTTGTATTAGTTAGTGGCTGGTTAAGAAAGTAGTGGGTTGTTAGTTATGTTTGTAGTTTTGTTACGGTTATTGTAACTATCTTTGCATGTTATAAATACATGCATGAGTTTTAGATTCAGGGGAGCCTTGGAAAATGTGTCTTACAATTTTGAATTGGAGATTGGTCCACTCCATACGGACTTATGGAGATGGTCATCTTGAATTGACAAGTTATTAGTAGTAATTGTGTTTAAGATTCTTGCTTTTATTATTATAATAGTTATCCTATTTTTATTTTCCATCATATATGTAATTGTATTTTCAGTTTGTATCAGAAAATATCTTCTTTGAGACAATCAATAATGACGAATACATAATATGCTCCTTGTTGGGTACATGGCATACCTAACACCTCATACAGAATCCATTGCACTGATACATTTTTCTTATTGAAATAATCTCATACACTTGAATGGGAGTGAGTTGATGGATGTCTGAACTCTGAAGTTCCCTTGCACCAGAGGTTTCTTCTTCCTCTCAGACTGAAGGGTACAGATGATGATTTATTGTCATTCACAAATTAACCAAAGTGGGTTCAGAAGATCACCAGATTTTCCAATCTTCTCGTTGTATCCATATACTTTTTGAAGCATTGGATTAGCATGCCCCCTGGCTTATGGCCAAGGAAAACCTGGAAAGAGCCCTGTATGGCATGAAGCATAGGAACACCAAGCTAGGGCATCTATTGCTATAACGAAAACATTAGGGTTAAAGGACAACTTGTCTAATCCCTGTTTGAGGTTGTACCCATCAACCTACCGGATTTCCATTGACTAACACCGAGAAAAGAGGGTGTTAACACATTGTTTCATCCAGCTTAATTCTGACGGAAATCCCGCTTTCTTGTGGATGCCCAAATAAACGGCAAGTTCATAGAATCAGACTTTTCAAGAGTCATCTTTCCTGAGTAATCCCCCTCAAAAAAATATTCCTTCAGCATTTGATGAATACTAATTGGACCGGATGGGATAGTCTTTCTAGGACCTTTCGTAGTTTGTTTGCCAGCACTCTAACAATAATAAATAAGGTATATCATGTTTGATAGTATAGTGAGTCTGAGTTGTGCTTTACTCTTTTCGCGGTTTCTTTCTTCATGATCTTGAATATAAAAAATCCTACTCTTTTCGCGGTTTCTTCCTTCATGATATTGAATAGAAAGAATCTGCTAGGATGCTCATATCCCTGATAACTGGAGACAAACTCTTGGATCATTGCTATAACATCATTTTTCACTTGTTAAAATTTCTTGTTTAAAAAAAGTGGATACTTTTCCGGACCTGGACACCCTTCTGCTTTCAAGTCTAACTGCATCCCTGTACCTCTTCTTCTGTAAAAGGACTTGGTAGGGTCGCCACTTCCTCCAAGATAATTAAAAATCTTGGTCACGCCACAGCCAAAAATTAAAGGTCTGCACCTATATAATTCCCCATAATACTGTCATAGTTTTACTAATTCCGCTTCTTTCTCGAACCTGGTCAACGGGGCACGATCAGGGGAGTGGGTCCAACCACAGAGAGGAGTCCGACAGGGTTGCCCCCTGCCCCCATCCTATTTGTTCTAGGAGTTGATGCACTCGCCATGCACTCAGGCCTCCTGCGGGGCGAGTCTCTTATGTGGCTTCGCTAGGAGCCTCCTTCAGTATGCAAACATTGTTTTCTTCATTGAAGACTCAGAGCAGGAGGCGTGCCGAGTCGCGATAGTTTTGGATCTATTCAGTGCGACGACTGGACTCCAGATTAACCATGCTAAATCCTCACTCATCCCCTTTGGCATAGTTCCAGAGGAGGCATACCGTTGTGCATCCCAGTTTCATACCTTGATCAGCACTCTTTCGAGCACTGGGGACTTCCGCTTTCGGATCGCCACATCGCTTCCGGAGGTTGGACGCCAGTCATTGAGCGTATGAAGTACAGACGCTGGAGTGCACATCTATTATCACGTGGGGGTGACTCGTTCTACTACAGTCGGTGCTCTTGGCACTCCCGACATACTATATGTCAGTCTTGCCTCTACTAGCTCAGGTTTTTAGACAGTTAGACTCACTCAGGAGCAATTTTTTCTCGTAGGGGCATGACCCCAATCACCGCGGAGTCCACTTGGTTGATTGGACCTGTCTATTGACCTACCTCTCAAGGAGGATTTGTGAATTACGATATGCCAATTGGGCTCTCCTAGCCCATTGGTTTAGGCGGATTATGGGGCCGGAGGATAGCCTCCGACGCTCAATTTTCGATACCTGCTATGGTCGGGATTTGCCTTGGGAGTCGAGGTTCATTTTACCCCGAGGGGCATCATCTTTCTGGCAGGGTGTAGCAGCCATGGTGCCGCGAATCAGCACCCTTATGGTTCCGTCCCTTGGCTCGGGGGTGAATTTCTCCTTCTGGTGGCACACTTGGACAGCTAGTGGCTCACTGGCAGAGGCATTTTCCTGCCTTTGGGCCCTCAATTTTCCTAGAGGCGACGGTGGCGAACACCTGGTCCGCGGAGGGAGAGCCAGGCTTTGGTACCTGGTCCCCCCTATTCAGAGCACATCTATCGGAGCAGCGCTTCACAGAGCTTCTGGACCTTCGTCAGCGTTTGGCCGGGATACACCCGGACCGGTCCAGGTCAAATGGATGGGTTGGGCTGTCAGAGTCGTTCTCGGTGCGCGGTCTCTACATTCGCTTTCTTCCCATCATTACGCCACCAGAGGATTTCAAGACGGACTGTAGACACATCTGTCGTACATGAGTACCGCTAAAAATCAAGATCTTTGCTTGGCTTTTACGGCGTGGACAGCTTCTTACCAAGATCTACAGGGCGCGATGGGTACCACACAATGACACTTCATGCGTTCTTTCACCTATTTTTCTATTGCCTCACATCCCGGCGTATATGGCGGCAGACTATCAACACGACCATTCTTCCGTCAGATCTAGAGTCCATGCGATAGACCTTCAAGGACATGTTACTTAGAGACAGAGTTGACGAGCGCCATTGATGATCTTTTTGGCTGGTGACTAGACCATTTGGCTATAGTACAATCGAATCATTTTTTGTGGGGAGCGATGTCAGCCTGAGCGTGTTGTACACATCTCTTTTCCTATTAGGGAGTGGGGTTTTGGCTAGCGGTTTTTTTTTGTGTCCTTGGTCATCCTTTTCTGTGAGCTTACACTTGTACATTTCTTCGTATTTCTATACATTGCTGGTTGACAACCACAACTCTGGTGGTCATCCTTTTTCTTCTAAAAAAAAAGTTTTACTAACTTGTTCCATGCCTGAAAACAGCACTATCATTCACCTGTAGTGATTTCTCCTTCAGTCACCAACATACATATGGAAATAGCAAGTCTCCTTCACTTAACCACAACTGTTTAGATGTTTCTTCTTTTTCCACAATCACTTCATGATTTCATCCAATGACTATGTTTTTGACACTTCCTAGGGTTGAAAATCCCCAAGTATATCTAAGAATGATATAGCTGCAAGTGCTTCAGATTTCCTTTGTTCTCTCGTCACCTTGACATTGAGACATTGACGCGATATGATACAGAACAGAACCTTTATACCTAGTTATTAGTCTTCAGTTATGAGTTTTGTGCCTATAATTTAATAGTCCATTAGCAATATTCCTTTAAGATTTTCTTTTATTTGAGTTTCCCTTTTATTTCGTTTTATAATTGTTTTGCATAGGGTGTTTATACTCTCTAAATACTCTTTTTTTAGAGTAACTCTGATTATTCTTGTATGATTCCTTTGGAACATATGCTTTCATGTACAAATATTTGCATTTGATTATTTTTCTAGGTGGCTAACTTAATTAGGGTTTAGAAGTAAGCCAGCATCACGATGCCTCCAGTTTTTTGTCCAGATTTGGCTATTGGGAGGCTGTTCTATTTTTCAGTCACAGACCTGGTTCCATGAGCCAAGCCTTTTTAAATTTGAACTAAGATCTGGCTTGGTTATTCTCATCAATCTGCCACATTAATCGAGTACGATCTGACAAAGCTTGTTCTTTCCCCACAACACCAACCGGCTGAAAGGATTCTGCTAACTAAATAGAATAAAAAAAGTAATTTGAGTCTATATCTGGATATGTCTGATACCGTGCTATGCCATCTAAACCTGCAGTTCTGTCCAAGGAAGTAATCAATTCCTGCTTAGTTGTAAAATCACCAAAAGCCGCTGCCCCGGAGCATTAGTCTGTCATCCATTTTTGGAGTGATGTTGAAATTTCCCCTCAAATCCTTAGAGACCACATAAAATCCTCCCTCCAATTTGATGAGTTCCTCCTGCAGCTTCATTCTTCATCTCTCTTCTACGATGTCATATATGCATGTCTGTAACATGTGTAGAGTCTGATCTTCTGGCCAAGGAGTGCAGAAATAAAGAAGATGCCTTGTCTCCGCCATAACTTGTCGCCTCACCATGCTAACAGGCACCCACCTAGGATGTCTGTAGGATTGAACGAGCTGAAACTATCCTTCCAAGTACCTCCAATCTAGCACCACATGTGGTTTCCACGGTTCCAACTTATTCTCTTTCAGCATTGCTACATTGGCTGCCCATTTATTTGGCTATCAGGACTTCCAACTTTTTCTGCTGCAGCACTGCTACATTGGCTACCCATTTATTTAGGTTTTTTCAGTTTCACTGTGTATTCATCTTACATATTTACCCATAGTAAATAGAATTAACAGAATACACTTTCAAAAAAAAAATTAACAGAATACACTGTAATTTTATTTTTGCTTAACAAAATCATGGATGATTACACAGGGTAACAATCCTTTGCCCTTTAAATAAAAAAGTTTTGACAATTCACATGCCAATTACCATATGTTAGAAGTTTCGTATGTTAGAAGTTTCATATGTTAGAAATTTCATATGCTCCACACATTACAAAGTTCATTATGAATGCAGCTCAAGGCATTGCTTGAATTATCTTGGTTGATCAAATTCCAGTAAGAATTATTATGTTTTTTAATCAAAGTAGAGACAGCTTGTGGTGTTAGCGATTAAGCACATTGCACAGATATTAAATAATCCCCAGAAATGGTTGAACCTGATACCACCTTTTATGTTCTAATTGATGTTTTCACATTTAATTCCAGAAGCTTTTGGGGGTAAGAATGATAAATTTGATGACGTTGAAGTTTTGAAGCATTATAATAATATAATCTCATAACTTTATTCACAATTACTATGACCAAATATGTTAGTGCTGTTTGATAAACTAACACTTGTGATGCATATAGTGCTGCCATTGATATTGGAAAATGCATATAGTACTGCACGACATCAATTCCCCATTGAAATCCCCACTTAAAGGTTTGGTTACTAATAGAGCGGAATGACGTCGTATGATCCATGTAGTCGATTCCACTTAGTGGGATAAGGCTTTATTGTTGATGTTGTTGAGCTGTTTTGCCATCTTCATTTATTTGTCAGGCAGAAAACTACAAAATCATAAAACGAACACTGCTGGCCGTCACAGATATTTGTTATCAGTAACAAAGTTCCTCGAAACAGTAGTATTAATGTGCATTTTTAATTGAAGTTTCTTTTGGAATGGCTTGTTCTGAAATCTAGTCGTACTATTGTAGGTATTCTGATGATGCAAATTAGGATTGAAAAGAAACTAGTTGCTGGAAATTTGTGACCACAACAAAGTGGATATTGTTTTCTCCTCTCTGGTCCTCATCTTCCGTGCAATGACCGGAAGGAAATGCAAGCACGAAGACGTCGATCTAACTTAATATGTTGGAATGCTTTTGGATACATTAATGGTCATACGTTGCACATATACTTCATAGATTTCTGGTTGTAAGAGGCGACTTCAGTGATATACAGTCTCTATTTTTGTTTGGACTATAAAGTTAGATTAACTTCTAGTGTGATAAGAAACAGAAAGTGGTTTGGATTGACTTCTAGTGTAATAAGAGGCAAAAAAAATGTTTTCTTAACCATAATAAGTATGTATGAAGTCCGGGCTATTTATACAATATTTTTTTGTTTATGTTTCAGCGGATATGCACGTCATTGCCAGAAAAAGGGAAGCATGAAGTGCTAAGCAGGGTAATTGTAGAAGATGATGATTGCGATGAGATGAGGCATACAAACAATTTTTAAATTCATCAATGTCGATTTGGGTATCATATGCTACATAATATGGAAGTCATCAGAGTTTCTCATAATTGATCTAAAGCATTATGAATTCACACGATAAAGAAGGACACTAAATTCAGCTAGGAAAACATAGCTACTTTAATTTTATTCATACTAAAAAAAATCTTATATAGAGTTTGACTCGCTATGAAATAATGAGCAAATCTTTCCAAGATTGGAGAAATAAAATATGTTATAAGTTGGGAAAAGGCTGCAGGAAAGTCTAAAAAGAACGGCTTCAGAGGTGCAACAACATATTTCAGGTTCATGTAGGCTAAAAACAACATATTTAGTCTTAGTGCAGAATTTTATCTTGGTGACAATGAACATCATTATTATATCAGGGTCGGAAGCCCCTCATGTTCTTGCCCCTTAAAGCTACAAAATTATAAAAATAAAAAAAAACAATGCATTAGAAAGGAAACAGCCACTGGCTCTCGGATGAGTTTTCTGCACGGATTATACATCCTGGGGGCTGTCATTTATCTGATTGTTCGTCTCAGTTTATTCACTCCGAGGGCCTGTTTCTTCTGCAGGTTTCTCCTCCTCTTCTGGTAGTTTCGAATCCATCTTCTCTTTCGCTACTCCGGCCTTCTCCCGAATCCTGTCGAGCTTCTCCCATATCTTCCTCCTGGTTTCAGGCTTCATTACTGTGCGAGCTTCAGCTGCACTGCCACCTCCTGTCAGTGTTGCTAGTAATAGGGTAGCAGATAGGCAGAAGATGGCGTCTCTTCTTGTTGTGCTCCCTTTCATGAGCTCCCCGCGCTCTATTTTGTTCCTGACCTATGTGCAGACGCCAATGGCATTAAAACAAAAGAAAATCTTACTTGCTTCTTATTCTAAGCATCAAGAATCGCATCAAAACAAAAGAAAATTTTACTTGCCTGTGTGCAGAAGCCAATGCCATTGAAGCAAAAAGAAAGGGGGGAAATAATGCAGCCACAACGCAAGTCAGTTATAGCTATATTTCGCAGGGTTCGTGTAGAAGGTTTTAGGGCAAAGGGATTCGGGAATATGCTGATCAATGAAGCAACCAGGGACGAGGAAAACAAATGGCCGTGGAAGCAGTGAATCAGGCAATAATTCTTTTGATCTCAGTAATTCTCTGATAGACTTGTGAAAAGTAAGGAAAAGGTGAGATCTTGAAGTGGTACCTGGAGATCATGTCCTGCTGCTCTAATGGCATTCACGTTTGTATTAGACACTTTGGACGGAAGGACCTGCGGTGGCACCCGAAGAGCTGCAGCCAGGGTTACAGAGAACGCCATGTTTTCGCTTCTTGCTTATAGGCAACTTTGAAGTAGCTGCTACAGCTATCAAGCTATGCGAGAGTCTGTATATATATAAAACCATACTTATATGGGTTAAATGGGCCTGTGAAGCGGGGTGCACTCAGCAGCGTGTGAAATGCATTCTTGATCGCCCTATCTAAGATCAATGACTGCCTTTGGCGGATGCCATCAGGAACGTAAAAAAAATGCATCGACGATGGATTAATTTATCGCGAGAAAATTCGAGCGCCCACTTGATTTCTACTTTTCCTCTTCTCCCTCCGCTCTCTCTCTCGGTCTCTCCTTTCGAACCCGATCCATATTTTTTTCTCTCTTCATCTCTCTCCTTCTGGGCAGCGGGTGGCTCCAGACCTTCCTCCCTCCGACAACTGCAGGTGAGAGATCGAAAATCATCTTTCCCTTCTTCTCTCTCTATCTCTCTCTCTCACACACAAACACAGTTCCCTCTCGCAAGTGTAGGAGCGACGAGTGAAGGGCTTCACCTTTTCCTTCTTCTCCAGCCCGATCTCTCTCGATCTTGAACTCCCTGGCGAGTACAGGGGCGGCGAGTGAAGGAAGCTACTGTGCGACATCGTCTCCAAATCTCCCTCCGGCAAGTCCAAGTGTGGATGCTCCCGACCTCTCTCTCTCTTCAACCATTCTCTTCTTCCCATCGTTGGCTATCGCGTGTAGATCTCTCTCCAATGATTGTAGGAAGGTACCACACGAACTACTCCAAATCTCTCTCTTTCTTTCTCTTCAATTGCTCCTGACCACTCTATCTCCAACGAGTGTAGGGGAGGCTGCTCTCTCTCTCTCTCTCTCTAGCAAGTGTAGGTGCATATGAGGAGCATCCTATTCTATTTTAAACAAACTTTGATTTGGAGTTTAGGTTGAAATTTAATTTATAAATTTAGTCTGTACGATATTGTGATGTAATGTTATCGAAGTAATGCATCCCTTTTGCCATTTTCATTTGACTGTTATTTATTGTTATGATGGATCAAAGTGCTGGTAGTCCCTCTCTTGCATGAAATTCTATTTGCTTTGTCATTATGTTCTAAGCAATTTTGTCCTTGCTTCACTATGGGAAATGTCGTATGAGAATTATGTTATTTTTCACTTAACGTTGAACAGAAAGAAAACATGAACATCACATATCTTCGGTGTAGAGTGCCTATGACGACGAACGAGTCAGGATGCTCGATATCTATTCAGATGTTCACGAGGCCAAGTTGTCATATGTTGGGAGGTGTATATGGCAACAAGAAAACATTACTTGAAAGTTCTTTATACTGAATGGATTGATCAAATGACAGCTTTATGGAGACAAGCGATGTATATGGCGATGAGTGAGTGAGGATGCTCAATATCTATCGAATTTAGATGACAGATTTGACGGTCTTCAAGTGCAGGCATATCCTTCTCTGCCTGAAATAGTAACACTTCAACATATCATATTCTTTGATGACAGTAACACTTATGCCTCATAGTAACACTTAAAGCATCATAAAAGAAACAACCAACAAATGAGAAACAACACTTACGTTTAACAATAGCATCACAACAACACTTATGCTTCACAGCAATAAGTCACAACAATATGGTTTAACAACAACAAGTTTCTAAACAATATTTTTTCAGCCTTTGAAGCTTGGTTTGACAACATCTTAAATAAGTTCAAGAAGCATAGTTTAACAACAGCATGGTTTAACAAAAATAAGTTCCAACACATGTTGAATAAGAAAAATAAGTTCCAATAGTAGGGGTGTTCATCGGGTCGGGTCGACCTAGTGAACCCGATGACTCGACCCGACCCAAACCAGTTTGGGTCGGGTCGGATCGACCCGAACCCAACCCGATTGGAGTTCGGGTCGGGTCGACCCGAACCCAACCCGATTGGAGTTCGGGTCGGGTACGGGTTGGGAAATCTCAATCCGAGTCGACCCGACCTGACCCGATGACCTGAGTTTTATTATTATTTTTTTAATTTTTTTTACTTATTTTTAGTTCTATAGTTGATTTAAAATAAAATATATTTAAATAAAATATTTTAATTATTAAAATGATGCTCAAATATTCAAAAATGCATGTTTTGTATTTTATAATAATTATTAATTAATTTTTTATATTAAAATAAAATATAAAAAGTAAGAAAAAATTAAAAAAAGAAAAAAGGGTGATCGGGTGACCCGACGACCCAACCCGACCCGAACCGGGTCGGGTTGGGTCGGATTTTTTGCCCCCAAGGGGCCTGACCCGACCCGACCCGATCCGACCAAATTTGGTCGAGTCGGGTCTGGTCGGATTTGTTCATGGGTTGGGTCCAACCCGACCCGTGAACACCCCTATCCAATAGCAACATCATCTTCCAAGCTTTAGCAACATCTATAGCCTTGATCTGAAAAAAAATACACAAAGAAATAGTAAGTATATTTCCAAGATCAAGGCTCGTGGAATTGAACTTAAGAAGCATGGAACACACAAAAAACCAACATTGAAAGATAAACTTCTTGCCGTCATAATCCCATTTTGTGGGAGAAGCACTATTGCAAGTCTGGAGTCAAGACAAATAAAGTAACAAACAAACAACTCGTCAGTTGTGTTACTCAAAGTTGTTGCCAAATTTATCTATAAACACTAACAGAACATAACAAATTAAACCAACTTAAATTTATTACTTGATCTACCATGGACCAACCAACATTACCACACACCGAATGTCCCAACAGGTTGCGTTGTAAAAGAAATTTTTAGCAAGCAAAATGTGAATCTTTGAAACAATGCAGGGAACTCGCCAAAAAGAGAGATGAAGAGATCCATGAAGATGTCGCGCTTGCACTCGCTGGAGAGAAAGATCACACTAGACATCAAGAATGATTAATACATCCATCGATTTTGCGAGAATAGAAACTTGCTTCCTGCTGTTATGACCTAGATCGTAATCAACGAACAATTAGAGATCGAGGTCACCCTTGTCATAATAAAATCCGCACCTTGTCGTCATTTTCGCTAGCCAATAACTGTGTTGAAAGAGATGAACAAAGGTTGGATGATGACCTAGGTCAGTACTGACGTAGTTGTCAAAGCCTGGATGGCAAGTTAACGAGGACACGATCGACTTCTCGATGCCAGCCGATTGAGGGGAAGGTTGGAACTGGAACAAAAGACAAACATGTGGATGGCGAGTCGATGAGGACGTGGGTGATGGTGTGAGAGAGAGGTCGGGAGCAGCACCTGCACTCACGCTCACCGGAGAAAAAGGTAGAGTCGCCTCTGCGCTCACCGGAGATGAAAGAAGATGTGAATCTATCGAAGGGAGTAGATACGCAATGTCAAAGATCGAGAGAGAAGAGGTCGGTGAGTGAGAGAGAATTAGGATGAGAGAGGGAAGTCTCAGAGAGGAAAAGGCAAAAAGAGGAGAGAGAGGGGGGGGGGGGGAGGAAAAAAAATGAGTGTGTGTAGAGGGGGGAGGAACATCTCGTGAGATGTTCGTTGGCCATCGGATCGAATATGAAGGGGCGCCTTAATCTTCACCTTTGGATCATGATCATGGTTTAAAATTCGCTTCGCACAGTGTGGAGCAGCAGCTGTTTCACATATTCATTTTATCATATATATGTATGAATATGAAGGGGCGCCTTAATCTTCACCTTTGGATCATGATCATGGTTTAAAATTCGCTTCGCACAGTGTGGAGCAGCAGCTGTTTCACATATTCATTTTATCATATATATGTATGTATGTATGTATGTTTATATCTTGTAGTAAGGCCCATAGAACTAAGGCCGAATCTAAGATGGATGGACTAGATGAAGTGCTCTTGTGGATCTAGGGTCGTCAGATCTGAAATGAACGGACGAGATTCGTAATGGTTCAAACGTCCGATTCGTAGCAGTTCAAGTGGGTCCTCCCCTCTTGCGCAAGAACACTCCTCCCCTCTCTGTGCGACGAAGGCACGAAGCGACAGAGGTCCGGCAAGAGCAGTTCGAGTGTCTGTGACTTCTTCTCTCCTCCCCTCCCTATGTGTCGTGACGACCTTGGGCAACAGAGGTCCAACAAGGGAGTGGTATAGGATCTTGACAAGGGGAGTAGTCACATATTGTCTCCTTCTCCAGCGGTTTAGGATCTCCCCTCACCGACCCTCCCTCATCAGAGCTCCATCACCTAGCGTCATCGTTAGGTGCCATCGTGTAGAGAGAAGCCGTTGGGTCCGTCGTCGCGTAGAGAATCACTCGATCCAACTCAAGTTAGTCAAGTGAACCGGACGAGCTTAATCTCGTCCGTCATCAACGCACATTGCCTTGCCTCAACCCCATATATATATATATAAGGCAGTTATATCAAATTTTTGTTATTACAGCAAAGATGGATTTTATCTGAAGAGTTTGTTTCCCTATGCGACTTACTCATTATTCATATTAAAAATTTAATATGCTCTAATTAATAATAAAATATTTTTTCATTGATCAAAATTTCGTAAACATATATAGCATAAGATTATTTTTTTGCTTATTCTTTTTCACCTTGAATGAATTCAGTGAGTGATTACTTTAGGTGATTTATATTTTAACGATTTCGAGGCATGTTCGTTTGAAAAATTAACTGACCGTGATTTACGTGTGTTTTGGTTTGGAAACATAACATTTTATGACATTTTCAATCTAGAAAACACTGTATGTAGCAGAATATATAACCAACATGAATCTAATGACAAGTGTCACCAATTACATACTTACATGTGAAGAAACATCTACACAAAGAGAGAGAAGGGGGGGGGTGTAACGCACCCAAAATTTGACCATAATTTAAAATTTTGTCGAACCCTAGGCGACGTTATTTTGACCTTGACATGACCTAATTTCATAAAACATTACAGCGGAAATATAATAATAACATAAATAAATAATATCTTAAACAACGGAAGACTTCTAATATATGAATCCCAATATACATATCTAGTCCATGGGCCACATAGGTTCTATCATAATATCCAACGTAGGGTTCATCATACATAAATGAGTTCATACAAAAGTAAATGACTCAAAGGCCCATAGGCCATACATACTTGACTCTTATAAGAGTCCATCATGAAAACATAAATAAGATAACTTGGGCCGTATCCCGACCAACCCATGTGCAACGTCTCCGACATGAGGCCCTCGCCGTCGAACCTAAGCCTCATCCATACCTGCACGGATCCATGGAGTGCAGAAGATTTCTTCTGTTAGAGTATGTTGAGGCCCATGCATGCTATGATCCTATGACATAATCTTTACATGTTATGACATATATGCATATCATCATCGTGGTACATAAATCATATACATGCATGGGTTACTTATGCATACTACATGGCATATGAACATATCATCATGACAAGATAAGATAAGCATATAACTTCATAACATTATATCAAAGCATATCATGATTTATCTTTATTCTAAAACATATCATCATTTATCTTGCTTTACTTTAATATCTTCTTACATAACATCTTATGACAATGGGACATACATTAGCATCCGATTGGAGCTTTCATCATCACCTTCATCTTTATGTCCCAAGTCATCTTTGGAAATCACATACACACATGTAAGACTTTACATAAGTGTAAGATTTTACTTTCCATCTTTTCATCTTCTATCTTGATTAAGATAGCTTATTATCTTGGTGATTGGGAAGACCATGTTGATTCGCGGGACCTTGGCTAACTAGGCCGGGATGATTGTCCCCATTTAGAAGTATTCTTCCTCAAGAATACAACACATAGGCTAGCATGTGAAAATTTTATTCTCCTTCACGATTACAACAAGACACTTTCATGTCAATCCATTTTTTACTTTCATTTATCATTATATACAACCATTAATCATATATTACATGTTTTAATCCTATTTAAAATTATACATACTTCGAATCATATTGGATCTCCTCAAATATACCTTAATAGCTAAACTTAAATCCCCTAATAACTTCCTTCACCTCCTAAATGTTCCAGCCCTTTCTCACTTCTAGATGTTGCTGCCAAGAACCAAAGTGAGAGAGAGAGAGTAAGAGTGAGCTAAGACTAAGGAAGGGACTTACTGTAGCACTTCCTTTCCTTTGGTGCTGGCCGAATGGATGAAGTGAGATGGGAGTGAAAGAGTGTGTAATGGAGTGTTTATCGTAGCAGTGGGTCTTTTGGGTGCTGCTTTCGGTAGGTAAGTGGGAGTAGGTGAGTTAGGGCATTATTTTATGAATCTAGATGTTGGGATGTGGGCTGCAGGCGGGCGTGGCTTCATTGCCCCTTTTCTTTTCTTTTTTTTTTTTTATTTCTTTTAGCCGGATGTTACAGGGAGACGGAGGGGAAGGAGGAGGTGGGTGGCATCATGGTACCTATTCAACTGTATATTGGGAGTGCAAACTCTGTAAGTGTAAGGACAAGTTTGTGTGTTACTTCCATACTTCCTTATCTGATCCATCATGCCTCAGTTCAAGTGTCCAATCTCTCTCTCTCTCTCAAAATCACTCATACTTAGAATAATTAACATACATATCTCACTCTAGCAGAATTGCACAATCAATCATAATATGCTTATTTTTTATATTGAAACTAAGTACATATCACTGAGAATAATTGTGAAATGATAATTAACAAGCATATTAAATATTATGAAAATCACATAACCATTACACGACATAATATGATGATCCATATAATTATAAAAAGTGCTTAATATGCATAATTAAATATTCTAAAACTTGGGTAAAATTATTTACAAATTTCTAACATAGTAATATGCGTAAATGAGAAATAATATAATTTATCATATTATGTTTATCATGGAATAAAATAAATATAAAATGCATACTAAAATAAAATGCACACATTTATGTCACAAATTACACATTATTAAAAAAATACAAAAACATATTTATCTTGTTTTTCTATTATTTTTCTGATTTTCTAAATTCTTGTTTTTCTAAAAGAAAGTCCGTGAGGCCCAAAATTAGGCTAACCAGCTATGGGGCTCCAGCCCGCGCAGATGTGAAGTGGGCCTCAAGTCCGCGCGATCGCGCACCTACAGTGTGCCAACACTGCAGTGCGTCCACAGTGCCCGTCACTGCAGGACTGTGGCCCATGTGTGCGTCGCTGTAGCAGTACAGCGAGCCTTTGGCCCGCGAATCTACTTTCCTCACGGTACTGTAGCGCCATTACAGAGTTTTCTACTGTAATGAAATAGTTTCTTTTTTCAAAAAAAAAAAATAGAAAAATAATATTAAATGAGAGTACAATACAAAGATTCAAGCTGAATTTTGTACACAATAGGACAACGAAAATCTTTTTGGAATTGTGATCCTATTATCGAAGGCAAAAAATGCACAGTCCAAAATAAATAAAAAAAACGAAAAAAACTTTTAGATTTCGATACCAACTTATGATAAAATAGTACAGTGTTTAAGGTTATTTTCTCAAATCATCTCTAAATTATAATGATTTTTTATATCTAACATTAAATTATGAACTTCATTTTTTGGTCCCTAAATTATCACGATTTTTTCAATTTGATCATTCCGTCAACTTCGGCACGAAAAGGAAGTGGGGAGGTGAATTGGTATTCAAAAATAAAAGTATCAATTTCACAAAAACACTTCGCGAAAGTTATGATTCTTTAAACCTTTTAAATCAATGCAATTCAAATCATATTAAATACAATATAAGAATGAGAGAGTGAGAAATAAATCAAATACGATGAACACGGTGGTTGTTGACGAGATTCGATCACACCTTGACCGACGTCCTGGCTTCGACTTCTCGACCTCGAGACTGTCGGAGATTCCACTAAAAACATTTCTTTTATTTCAAATGGGCAAGGAAGAAAGCCCTTTACATAATCACATTTTCTCCGCTTCGAGAGGCAAGGCACACCTCTCCTCTTAGGAAGCTTATCTTTTCTCTCGCTCAAGAGGTAAGATATGTGACCTCTTTTACACAGGAGCTCTCTCTATTTGTCTGAACAATTGTTTCTCTCTTTTACAATACTATGCTCACAAAAAGGGAAGGGAGAAAGAAGAGAAAAGCTAAAATGATAACTTCAAGGAAATGGTCTTTTTTTGAAAACTTAAAGTTTTTCTTCAATGCTTGGATGTGTACCTTTGCTTCTAGCTTTAACACTCATTTTATAGGCTTCAACATGTGGGAAATTTGTCCAGAATTTTTTTCACAATTTACTCATTCAAAAATAGTCGTTACTGTTCATTTAATTCGAAGATCGATCGATCGCACTACTAGATTGGTCGACTGGTTTATGTGCACGTTGTGCCATTTCTTCAGCTTCTGCGCTTGATCGGTCGACCAGACTATCAACCGGTCAGGGCTGGTAGAACCTCGACATCTCTATTTTCGCTCGTTGAACTAATCGTTCGGCCACAGTGCATCAACCATTTTGTCGACCGATATAGTCTCGACATAGAATTGGGTGTGCCATGTATTGATCGGTTGACCGGTATAGTCTCGACTGACCTTCTTTACTTCGACCGGCAAGTTGACCGACCTGTACTATTTTCAGCATAATTTTTTTGCACAATTATCCAAATTAGATAATCTTGGATTCTATAGATAGTTAACAGGATTATCTACAACTTTAATATTCATCATTCATCCAGAATCCAATAAGAGCATAGTCAATTATTTAATCAAAGGTTAGTGCCTAAATTATCCCCTTTTTAGTTAAACTTTTTCAGCTTTTAACTTTAATATTTCGAGGTTCGTATTATCAAAACATAATTTTATATGGCATTAAAACTTTGCTCCAACAATCTTTTCCTTTTTTTATGAAGACGAACCGAGAAATATGAAAAATATATAAGTTGTGAAAAAATTATAAAACCTTGTAAAATCAATTTTACTCCCCCTAAAACTTAACTTTCCTTACAATGATGGATATTCACATAAGTACTAATTGTAAGGTACTCTTTATATATAGTTATATTCATATCATATTTCTCCTATATCTCTTCCCCTTTTGTTTTATCAAAAAATAGTTTGCACATGAAGAACATAAGAAACCATATGTAATTTCCTTTTAATCAAGTTGTCTTTAAAAAAAATTATTTCCCCCTTTTGTCATAAATATATAATGTATTACATCATAAAAGAATATGAAAAAATAACTCCCCCCTAAATTTATGGTCAAGTTATAATGGTGAAATGAAATCAAATTAATTTAGAAGTTATGAAAGCCATGAATCTTAAAAAAATTGTATTAAGAATTAAAATAATGTTAAAACTTTGATACAACAATGATACTAATAATATGTCAAAAATAAAGTTGGAAGATTAATATGCTCACCTTGTCACTATGACCAATTTTCTTTTTATGTTCTATATGTTTATCTTTTCTTTCAAAGAAATAGAAAATTTGAAAATTTTGAGTAAAATAAAAAAGTAAATGATATTTTTATCATAATCTTCATGCCTTCACATTTTTAATATCATTTGTCCTTTGCTTTACATGTGAGACACACTTGAAAAATAATTATTTAACATTTGGTACCCAGACTTCTTTGGGACCTATTTTGTTAGATAATGTTCCTTTGGAACTCAAATCATGCCATGCTGTGATGATTTCTTATTTTGCATTGATATGCGTAATGATCATAAAATTCACATATAAAACATTTAATGATTAGATTTTCAATAAGAGTTTTCATGTCCAAAGTATTTCTTAAGATTATATTTCGTTACATGAGAAATAGTCTTATCATTATTTTATGCATTTTCAAAAAAGTATTTTCATGATTTACTTTTTCTAAAAGACATGCTAGTTTTACAATTTCACATGCATGTATAATTTTCAAAGTATCAATTTCATTTTTCAAAATTTCATTCTCCATAAAACATTCATCCTTTTCCTCTTTTAATTTTTTAAACTCATGTAGTAATTTTTCATTTTCCTTTTTAAGTGAAAATATCATTTTATAAGAGATATGAATTCTTTATTCACATCTAAAGGAAGGTTTCTTCGGAAGAGCTCAAGAGTCATTATTTGAATTTAAAGGGCTAGAAATTACCTCATCATCATGTACCATTAAGCATAGGTATGCTTCATCGTTCGAGGAACTTGATGAATCACTTGTTTCACTTGACTCTTCGTATTTTTTCTTCTTCCCCTTCTGAAATGTTTCTTCTTTGTCATTCTTGGTAAGACTTAAGTTTCTTTCTTTATATTGTCTTCTCTTTGTCTTCTCATACTTTTCTTTGGATTTTATCAACTTGAGGTATTTGTCATGTTTTCTTGTGTAGTGTGCGAGTCTTTTTTTCGTCCATTTCATCTTTACTTGAGTCTTCTTCTTTTGCATTTGCTTTCAATGTCAATGTTTTCTTCTTGGGGGTTTTTTTTCTTCATCTTATTGTATTATGATCTCATAGATTAATAGTAAACCAATTTGATCATCAAAATCCAGACTATTCAAGTTTTTTTATTCAATCACGGTCCTCTTTATATGCCATTTGGAGGAGAGAGAACAAAGAAACTTTTTCACTCTTTGGGGTTAGTTCTTGGCTCGCCCAAGAAGGTTAAACAATTCACAATATCATTAAATCGTACAATCATGTCATTGATGGATTCATTATCATGCATTTTGAAGGAATCATATTGATGATTTAAGATATTTAATCTAAATTCCTTGACTTTATTCGTTCCTTTATAAGTAGTAATTAGTTTGTTCAAAATCTCAGTTGTACTTTCATATCAAGAAATCTAATTAAATTCTGTTGAATCCAAAGCACAATAGAAAATATTTTTAGCTTTTCAATCAAGTTTTGAAAAGATTTTTTTGTCTTTCGTCATGTTCTGCAAGTAATTTTTCATATAGATAATAACCTTTTTCAACAATGTCACATATGTTTATATCAATAGAATAGATATATGCTTGATATTGATGTTCAAAAATAAAAGTATCAATTTCACAAAAACATGTCGCGAAAGCTAAAAATTGATTTTTTAAACCTTTTAAATCAATGCAATTCAGATCATATCAAGCACAATATGAGAGGGAGAGATAAATCAAACACGATGAACACGGTGGTTGTCGATGAGGTTTGGCCACACCTTGGCCTATGTCTTTGCTCAAACATTTTGACCTTGAGACTGTCGGAGATTTCACTAAAAATACTTCCTTTGTTTCAAATGGGGAAAGGAAGAAAGCCCTTTACACAATCACATTTTCTCCCCGAGAGGCAAGGCATACCTCTCCTCTTAAGAAGATTATATTTTCTCTCGTTCAAGAGGTAAGATATATACACAAGAGTTCTCTCTATATTTCTGAACAATCGTTTCTATCTTTACAATACTATGCTCACAAGAAGGGAAGAGAGAAAGAAGAGAAAAGCTAAAATGATAACTTTAAGGAAAGGGTCTTGTTTTGAAAGATTGGGGGCGGCACAGGCATGGAAGATTGGGGGCCGCCAACGTGGGATGCTAGGCATTGTTGCCGCTGTTGTGTGAGGGTCGTGCAGGCATGACGATCGTCGACTGCCGATGTGCGCCTGTCGCATGTCGAGACTGCGACCACCTATGGTGATTGTCAATGCTCGATCGTCGGGCGCCGCGCCACGCGATAGTCACACGGGTGATCCCGTCCCGAGATCATCGCGGGTGAAGAACGGGCGCCACTAAAGTTGCCACCTTCGCCTCAGATCTTGGCCGCCTCTCCGCACGAATGGCCATCGGTGCGCGAATGGTCGCCATCGTCCTGCGTGATGGTCGCCCAAGCGCTCGCTTGACGCCGTGTTATGTCGTTAGCAGTCGTCATTGCCGGAGGAGGGGTGTCGCCACCATTGCTCGCTTGACGATGCTCGATCGTCGGGCACTGCAAGTTGGCGACTGCCGCCGTAGACACCAGCCGCTGTCGCCGAGCGAGCAAATAAGCTACCGCCGAGTGTTGCCGCTGGGCAAAGGGTCGCGATTGTTGTCGCCTAGCACCCGCTGCTAGTGCTCGGGTGTCACCGACCATCACTGCTACTACCTGGATGTCGATGTCCGCCACTGATGATGTGCGGATGCAAATTCTCCACCGTCGCCATTGTGCAAGCTAATCATTGCGCCCGTGCGATCGTGGCGATGGCGAGCTGACCGCCGCCAATAGGATGCCGTCGGTCGTCACTGCTTATGCACGGGCGCACGTCCTTCTATTGTGTCTTCCACCAGTGCTGCTCGATTGTGCGTCCATGCGATGGCGCGGGATAAAAGTTATAAAATGGGATCCTCATGTGCACTGATTATTATAAGTCAAAAGGTGGGTATTAATATCCCACTACGGTAACATCATGAGGTGGGTATTAATAGTCTCCCCGTGTCGATTTTAAAAAAGGGGATTCTTGTGGTCGTACTTGAGTGAATATGTGAAGCTCAAGTTTTTTATGAGTAAGTAAACCTTTGCTTGATTCTAATTTGATCCACCTTGACGTCAAGGTGGATCAAAGTATAGTTATAATCGACCCAATGTTATAGTGACATGAAAGTGCCAAGTTGATTCATAATAAAAAGAAGTCAAGCTTGCATTAAGACAACACATATAGATGCTGAATTATTTAAAGCAAAAGATGTAGTGAAAAGAACAAAAAAGAACAAAAGCAAGGAACATGACATAAAAGAGAAAGATCATAAAAGAACGGAAAGGAACATAATAGAAAAAATGAAATGGAATAACACAAAAAAGAGAAAGAAAGGAAAGAAAAGAATATAAGTATTTTCTCATAATGAAGGTTTATTTATTTTTATTAAGTCTTCTTATCCATTTATATTATCTTATGTACTGAGTATTTTATACTGATGAAAATTTTATTTTCTTGTGTAGGCAGGTAAGGATGGAGGTGTAGGCAGAAACAATGTTCGCGGTGATGTAAAATGCACATGGGTATTGAGTCAGTAGAACTTTTCATTATTAAATAATGTAAAGTGATTTGAAAGTTAGTAAACCTTTGGAGAACTATTAGGAAAGAATAATTAGAAAAAAAAGTTGCTTTCGCACTCTGCTAAAGAAAGATGAATAGTTATTTTACTTTCGCATCCCATATATAGAAAGGCACAAGAAGAGTGAATTGTAAGTAACACGGCCCAAAATAAGCCCAATTTTCATGTGACAGGAAGGTGAAATTTTGGGACGTTACAGAATGAGATTAGAGCAAAAGTTCTAGGTCTTTCTTAGGTCAATGATAGTTCAAGGTTCATGTGAAAAACAACACGAGCAACTGCCACACCATCCAAAATAAGTTAAGTTTTGATGATAGTTAAATCATTTTAAAGAATGCATTGTCACTACTTTGAATCTAGTTATTTTATAAAGTTAAGTAGATAAAAAAAAGTTAAGTAGATGAACCCTAAGGGGGTAATGCGGGTAGTATTGTAACAAAATTTGAGGACAAATTTTATAAATTTATATTCGAGGCGACGCTAAGTAGATTTCTACGTGGGACAAAATTCGAGGATGAATTTTATAAGTTTATATTCGAGGCGACGCTAAGTAGACGCTATCGTATATTCAGATAGGTTTATATTTTAATTTTATATTATATTATAAGTTTATATTAAAATAGGTTTAATTTATATTAAAAGTTTATGTTACATGTATATATGTATGTATATGGATATATGTATATTTATAAAATGTATGTATGTGAAGTCTATATAAACTATAATTCTATATTCATATGTAGTTTATACATATACAAATACATATTATAAGTCTATATATATATATGTGTGTGTGTGTATAAACTATAAGTCTATATGTATAATAAAAGGAAGTGAGCTAAAACAAATAGCGACGCAACACTGTCACTAGTGCGACACAAAAGAGTTGCTAGGAAAATAGCGACAACATAGCGTCGGTACCGCATCACACTAATGCGATACCGACATAGCGTCAAGAGATTGTGACGCTAAATCGATGCGATTGAGGCTTTACATTAGTGTCAACATGTTGGTCGTTGCTAAAGAGATGCCAATTGGTGCTGCTATAGCGTCGACATGTGACGTGATGCTATGTTGGTGCTGTCGCTGCTCTATGGTGGCGCTAAAAAAAGGAATCATGTCACTTAGTTCAACCCTCATAATTTCATGATTAAGAATATAAAAATAATTTATCTATAATTAACATATGAATTTTGTATATATAATATATTGACATGTGTGCATACACATCTAAGTATGTGTACTATGCTCTACATATATATATTATACATGTAGAGTGTTAACATTCTTTCTTTCTATATATGAAGTATATATATGCGTGTGTGTGTATTCGTGTTTACATACATCAATACATTTATATTTAGGAATATATATGTAACATATATAGTTAGGAATAAATATGTAGGTAATACATATAATATAGGTAACATATAGTATAGGAATAGATATGTAGGTAACATATATATTTAATTATGAATATTTAATTTATTTATTCATTAAACTATAGTATATGTAACATAAATAGTTATACAAATTAACATTACCTACTTAAATATAAATGAATATAGTTAGCATCTAATCAACGTCTCCTTAGAGCCGCAATAGCCGTGATGCTAACTTAGTGTCGCACATGTCGATGCCAAAAGAGCGCAAGGCACTGACGTTGATGTCGCCTCTTAATCTAGCATCTACTTAGTGTCGCATATACCGTGACACTAATTGTCATCTCAACAAATTGACATCAATACAGCGCAAGAAGTCGACACCCATATCGACTCCATCCTTAGCGTTGATTTAGCATCGCCATCTTGGTGACACTAAACTAGTGTCACAAACTCGTCTACTCCAATACAATGCTACAATCTATCGTGCATTTTCTCATTTTCACACGTGATAATAGCGACGAAGTAGCGTCTTAATGGCACCACGTTTAGTGTCAACACGATGTAACTCTAATGCGATGCTAAATTTAAACTATGAGGAGGCAATTAGCATCTCATTTTGTCAACCCAATGTCATCGCTATGGAGACGCTATTAGCATCGACGTAGAATCTCTTGGTTTTGCGACACTAATTTGCGTCTCCATTCAATAGTTTTCTTGTAGTGAGGAGATCTCAGTTGAGCACATATCAACGCACAAAATGGTTGTTGATCTTATTCACCAAACCATTGCCAAGATAGGCTTTCTTAAGACACATAAATGACTAGATTATAAATGTAATGATGTACTCAAATTTTCAATGAATAAAAGATTATCTTTTTATAAATTTATTGTTATAAAGTCTTATTATGCATACGAAAAGTATGCCGATCAGGCTTAAATCTATTTCCTCACACGAACAAATGCTTCTGCCGCTTATGAAGATATATAGCGAGCGGGAATGAAATATGTGAATCATAATGTGATTCTAAAAATATGTTGAAACATGAGTTTTAGTAACTCAATGTTTCCTTATTAAGAGGAAGATAAGCTAGATGTGAGATTCAAACTCAGCGTCAAGCGCTAGAAGATAGCAACTGGACTTAAGTCTGTGCGGTGTATAATTTTAATAGAACTAGACATGCACTCCTTCAGTGGTCCACCACATACATGTGTTTAGTGCCATGTATGCTAAATGATTCAACGATGAATTGATTAGTTCAATGATTATCACGGTGTGAATCTCTGACAAATGATTCATCTAGATGTGTCCTTAAACTCTTAACTATGTCTTAAGGAAAGGAATTAGTGCTTGCCAATTTAGCGGAGTACTCAAAAGAGAAAAATAAAGTAGTCTGTCGAGCCACGTCTAGAAAAGCAGCTAGTTCACTACTAAAAGACATGAGTTCGAGGGAAAGAACTATTATGAGACGCATTAAATTTTCACATATAATTGACCAACTATTTTTCTTATGTTGAAAATTATAGTGTATATGAAAGTTAATTACCGCGGAACAAGACATATGTTGTCTTAACTATACTGCAAGGCAGATCTAAGGCATAACGAGTTATATGATTTGAGCATTTATTGGCTCATATGTGAGTTGCCATGAATCCTTAACCGGCATGATATACGCTTTAGAGATAGTTAAGCGATTACATACTATAACATGTCTCTTTCTAGCTCTTATAAAAAGATGTGCTTGTACTCGTAGGTCACACGATCCATTTATCATTTTTGGAAGAACAAAAGTGCAATGCTCAATGTGTACAAGTGGGAGATTATTTTGATACCATGGTGGGCATTGGTGGGCAGCCCACATGGACCACCAGGGACAACAGCTGAGGGGGGTTAGTAGGATGCGCAATGATCGTGTGTTGTGTGATGCATGTGTGATCAGGTGTGTGATGGACACGCATTATATGCCCCCTCGCTTATAAAAGGAGACTCATACGAGGTCCAAGGTGTGCTTCTATGTAGTTTCATTTTTTCAAGGTTTGATCTCTGATCCTGAGATACAAGTGCGCCCGTCCAATGTTCGTAGAAAAGCCTCAATGATCCGCTTCCACGATAAGAGATATTTCGGAACCTCTGATTTTTATGTGTTATAAATCCTACATAAGTAATCTAAATTATTTGATCAAAATGATACTAATCTGATGGTCCATAACTATGAAATTGTATGGTGCATTACACCCTAATACGTCTTATATATATATATATATATATATATATATATATATATATATATATATATATATAATTCTCTCACTTATACTCATGGCTTTGGAATGATTCTCCATGAAACAATACTCAGCATAATACTAATTATACTATATATAAAATACCATAACTCGAATGCGTATGAAAGTGTGTCCATTTCCCTTGGACATCAGCCCCATCCCCATGCACATTATTATAGAATTAATTAAGCTAGACGTGTTGGATTCATATTTGGTGGAATAATTGGTTAGGAATGACTCGTAAATTAGTAGTTGGAAGTTACGACGTTTTAACCGTCGGAAGTTCTTCTGACGATCCCCACAATCATCGGAACTTTTGATAGTTTTGATCGTCGATATTTTAATTTATTATATTATATAATTAAATATTATAAAATTTTGGTAACGTTTGTTTTAATATTTTAATAGTATAGTTTCTGCCGGTTATAATCATGAATTTATGTGGATCGTTGATGAGTAGATAGATGACTAGAAAGTAGTTCGATAGACATTATTAATCTCAAAGAGAACAAATTAATTAGTTAATTGTTGATTGATTAAGAACTTTCCATGCATTTCTAAATATTGTTCATTCAAACATGTTTGTTGATTAACTAGAATTCAATACCATATTCTAATTTTATAATCGTGTCTTTTTTGTTGAATAATTGTTGTTTTGGACTAATTAGGAAAGGGGAAAAGTGTGGTTTTCTCCTTAAAATTGAAGGCCAAATTGATGCAGAAGAACGAGATAACTAGTAAGAAATTTTTGCATTTCTTTTTCGGTTGTCGGTTAGGAAGCAGCACTTCAACTCGTAGGACATTACTAAGTGCACTAATCATAGGTTAAAAGATCGATCCACCATCGAGCTCAATTGATTCGATAAGATCATTCTGGATCACATACTTACTAATAACAGATAAAACTCTCAACAAATTTTTTTTACATTCATAAAGACTCGGACTCAAAATTTTACTTAGACAAAAAGACCTTACTTAAGCGAAAGAAAAATTGTTTACCTCTCCATCCACTTCAACTCTAAACCAGGTTAAATTTGCAAGTCCGAAGACGATTTCACGAGTCATAATTGCACTTGTCATCTTAGCAAAAAATGGAAGTCTCCAATTGAAATATTATGGTGTGAACAGCTTGCATTGAGTACTGGCATAGGACAAATTAATTTTGCTTTAGACCGATCAATTAATGAATAAATAGATGACTCCGGTCTCTCACTAGACATCTTACTTTTGGCAAACGAATGGAATGGTTTTTACTTTTTATAGCGCTAAAAAAGAAGTCGCAGTTAATTTTAATGACATTTAATATATTTTTTTTGCCATTAATTCGTTGTCCGACTGTAAACGGCCAAGCTCAAGAGATGGAATGGGATATGATATTTATGACTATATATTAAGTACTCCACTAGATAGGAGGTGGTTGATATAAATGCTACAAATTCATAATGCTGGTCCTAATTAAATCATAATACACATTATATTAAAATATATACGTCTATAAAATGCTGCTCCTTGAATCACAATATTATTCGTGTCCCTTTATTTTCAGTGTTTTTATGATATGATGAGAAAAAAAATCTCAATGTTATTCTTTTCCCAATTGCAAGCCGTATAATTCTTCTCTATATTGTACGTATGTTTTATATTTTATCTTTTTTACATAAAAAATTATTTCTATACCTCGTGGTTCTAAAATCTAGTTAACTTTTTTTTTCCATTTACAAATAATAAGTGTCAAGTGATGTAATGTTTCCATGTATATATACAAACACATATACATAAGGGCATGCGCATCCGCATCCTTTATCTCTCTCTCTCTCTCTCTCTCTCTCTCTCAAGAGGAGAACTCCTCCGGCTCCTTCTGTTCTGCAAATTGATTAAGAAATTACGCATCGCGAACGGTCATGGCGATCGGCGACCTGATCCACATGGTGTCATCTCTCCTCGCGACGTGCACGAGGCACGTGGCGCGCGCCGCCAAGAGGCTCCGTTCGCAGCAGACCGGCGCCGCGTCGGCGAGGCTGCAGGCCGTCCCGCCGGCGAGGAAGAAGAAAGCCGCTTCCATCCTTCTCGGCGGGGGTCCGACCAGTTGTTATATTCCTTTCATCACAAACAGCAGCAAGAAGGTTGCCTCTAAGGTGACCGGGGACGAAGACTGCGCCCGCGCCAGTGCCGGCAAGGATGCGGAGGAGGACGCCGGCGTGTGGCAGCGGACGATCCTGATGGGGGAGAAGTGCCAGCCTCTGAACTTTTCCGGCGTGATATACTACGACAGCGTCGGACGGCAGCTCGCGGAGATCCCGACGCCACGTACGCCCCGGACGCCGCAACGGGGGGCGCTGCCTCCGGCCATCGCCTCCGATCACCTCGCTTTTGACTCCGAAGAGGTGGCCAAATAAGCGAGGACGCGTAGTACGAGTCTCTCGTCACCATGCACACCTTTTTTTTTCTCTCGCCCTTGTGATTTTGATTTAATATTGATAATAATATCCTTGTTATGGTTTTAAGGTGTTATTTTTTGTTTTTTTTTCCAAAAACCTTTCTTTCTCTTATGAAAATATTAATCTTAGTTTTGCGATCCCCAAATGATCAAAGTATGCACTCAATGCACATCACTTTGACGAAATTACAGTATTATGTTTTGATCAATTCGCCATATATTCAACTCACTTTTGGCTGTTTATCTATGCGGAAGAAATTAAGAAAACTAGTTCATTTATTTTTTTCATAGGGAAAAAAGTTAATTTTTTTCATAGGTATATATAATATATAACAAATATATCAATGTATATGTATCTATATATATTAAAAAAACCGAGATGCAGAGGGTGATTGACGTGGGAGTGAACGTGAAGGCCACGCTCTTGGCACCTTCTAACGGGGGTCGACCGTTGACGAGTGATCTTCGGCGTGAAACTTTTTTCTTTCTATGCGTGTATGTACGTATATACGCACCACCTTAAACCAGGTCAAATATATTTTTTTTTGGAAGGCCGGTTTGGATGTCCAAAAGATAATCCCGAACAAAGATTTTAAATCCATGAGGAGAAGAAGATTATAATAATCAGCGACCAATTTTTTGTATTCCACCTATTTTAAAAAATATTATAACTCTGAAAATAAACATCCGACGAAATTAAATATTCATCGTGGACCGTAAACGCATGTCTCCTCTTAATCATAATCTACCTCAGGTTTGACGATATTCATCTGTTAACCCACAACCATACAACGCCTTACAATTTCAATGCTCATTATTAATAATATATTTATATTATTTTAGTTTTATAAATACAAAAGAAAAATAAGTTTGTCGTTCCATATTTTCTCGACTTAAAATGATGTCCGATTTTGAAACGTCGTATCTTTCTCTCAAAAATTGCAACATAAAATTATCGAAAGCGTTGCATAATATTATGTTCAATTAGGGCAGAGCAAACCCGGGACCGGGTCCGGGTCTAGGCGGACCCGGTCCTGGCCCGACTTTTGCCGGGTCGGAAATTTTCCGACCCGATACCGGACCCAGACCCGGCCGGGTCCGGGTCAGACCCGATAGACCGGGAATCGAACCGGGTTTGCGTCCGGATCCGGTTGCCAGGCGGATCCAGCGGTCGGATCTGGCCGCCAGTGGCCGATCCGCGTCACCGGATCCGGCCACAGGCGACCGATCCGGCCGCCAGACGACCGGATCCGGCCGCAACGACCGGATCCGGCCGCAGCGATCGGATCCGGCCGCAGCGACCGGATCCGGCCGCCAGGCGACCGATCCGGCCGCCAGGCGACCGATCCGGCCGCCAGGCGACCGATCCGGCGCCAGGCGACCGGATCCGGCCGTCAGGCGACCGATCCGGCGCCAGGCGACCGGATCCGGCCGCCAGGCGACCGATCCGGCGCCAGGCGACCGGATCCGGCCGCCAGGCGACCGATCCGGCGCCAGGCGACCGATCCGGCGCCAGGCGACCGGATCCGGCCGCCAGGCGACCGATCCGGCCGCCAGGCGACCGGATCCGGCCGCCAGGCGACCGATCCGGCCGCCAGGCGACCGGATCCGGCCGCCAGGCGACCGGATCCGGCCGCAGGCGACCGGATCCGGCCGCAGGCGGCCGGAGTAGAGAGAGAGAGGAGAGGGGAGGAGAGGATGGCCGGAGTCGAGGATCGCCGTCATCGCCGCCGCCGCCGTTGTCGTGAGAGAGAGGGAGAGGGCGAGAGAGAGGGGGAGAGAGAGGGAGAGGGAGAGAGAGAGGTGGGAGAGAGAAAGAAAAAGAGAGAGAGAACGGATCGGGTAAAAGAGGGAGGGAAAAGAGAGAGAAGGTTTATATAGTAAATGATATCGGGTCGGGTCCGGATCGGGTATCTGTATTGTAGACCCGGTCCCGACCCGATACCGGCGGGTTTTTCATTTCAGAGACCCGGTCCCGACCCGGATCTAATCCGGGCCGGGTTATTTTCCCGGTTTTCCGGGTCGGGCCGGGCCGGGTCGACCGTGCTCAGCCCTATGTTCAAACACGAAAATGGAAATAGTTGAATGTCTTTTTTCTTTTTCCAACAGAAAAAAAAGGGTGACGCATTAAGGTGGTGGTGATTTAGTGAAGGACGCGTGAATCATTTACTTATATTATCTCTCTCACCCGCTACATCATGTCTACACATATACATATTCACATACTTCTTTTTGTTAAAAAGAAAATTTTCGTGGTGTTGAGACCTTTCGGACCACGTTCTTTCTCTTTATTGAGCCAGTCTAATAAATGGCAAAACAACACAGACAACTCGGCTAGTAAAAGAATAGAACCTGAACATCAATTTGGAATTTGACTAATTACCACGAATTATTCCAACCAAGAAATTTGAGTTGGCACAGGAGTGAAAACAATGTACTGTGACAGCCAGATAACTATTCTCGTGCAGAATAATGTTTCGGTGAGAAAACTCAGACGACCCCAACATGCGAATTTCCAAATATATGAAATCAAATAGCTCCTGGATATAGTTTAGGCCTTAGGGGCGCCAATAGCAACGAACACAATCAACAGGAAGAAATGCAATTACAAAACTTCATGCTTACTAGTGGACATATATCTCAGTGCAAGTGATTGCTCTATGTGACCAAGATAAATGAATAAAAAAAGTACTTGTATTGCGTAAAGACCGCAGTATATATCCAGCTACAAATTATTTGAATGAGATATCATGCCAACCTTTTCTGAAATCAGCATTTTGTCTCTTGCCACGAATTAAAACACAACCCAGTTAAGTGTTTTTCCCGTCTTCTTGTTTCATCTTTTTCTCCCAGCGACGCTTCTGTAGAAGTCAAGGACAAAAAAGATAAGAATGATCTTATTAGCTAATCAAAATTATCAATGACTTCAAGATCTAAAACTTCTGTATTATCTGGAGGAACCAAAACAAAAAAACTCAGCAATAAAGTAATGGTCCTAATGGAGTCTACATCCATTCATTCTATGACATACTCTTATACGTCATTTATCCAAGTACAAAAGATACCATGTATTTATGCATCTTAAATAGTATTAGGGCCATATCTACACTAATGATTCAGACTTCCAAGTTCATTTCGCATTTTTATACATACCCAACAAGGTGGCCATTTTAAAATTGGATATCATTAAGTATAATTTATAGTTTTAGAAGATCCATTTACACAGAAATACAAAATGGTATCTATAAACAAAGAAATCAACAGATAGTACTGCTGCAATAATAAAGATCGGTAACTGTCTAGATCCCACTATAAATTATAGACCATAAAAGTTCATATTAAGCGATCAGCTCAAATCAATTCAAGGAGCTAAATAAATCAACCACCAATTTCATCAACAGAAAGGAATTCACTATCTATTTTTCTTTGAAGAACACTATCTATTTATTGACTCTTGATTTTAACCCCATGTAGCCATGTCAAATAGGGATTACACGATATTGGTATGAGATATCGATAGTTGAACTCAGTGGTAAACTTTATGATCTCTCTGAAACTAGCGGTGTGGAGTTCCTACAGAAACACTGTTGACATAGTTTAACTTCCATCCAAATCCACCGAATACAAAATAAACCTTCACTACATTTTATTATTTGGTCTATACTACCTATCAACTGACACTTGGGCTACGTTTGTTTTCTAGCTTCTAAGAAAAAGGTATCTTTGTAGGAAACAAATTCCTACTTTCCCATCATTTGGTAAGACAAATACAAAGTCAAGAGGAAATATTTTATGTTTTTTGAGGAAGTTTTTTTTTCTTTTTGTTTCATGTCGACTGAAAAATAAACATGTAATTTTGGAAAACTGAACTTTCTTTTATAAATGGGAATTCATTTTCCTCTTCTACTCTTCTTGCATTGGTAACTCTACAGTAATTTCCGTTTCATATCTATCAATCACAAGAAGATAAATGTTTTTTATAGAATTCACTTTCCATGAAATTTAGTTTGATGAGGAATTTGTTTTCATCAAAACAAACACAAACATGGGGGTGGGCATTTACGACAAAAGCTCTTTATCATCTTGGAAAATTTATGGCCTTATATCTTTGTTTTCATTTAGAGGGACTTTATCTGTTTGCTATGAGTAGTGTTGCAACAAAATTTTGAACTAAAAAACTGTGTATGAACATCGTCTTATCTGAGTAATACTGACGCAAAATGAAAAGAAACTACACATACCCACACTGGACTTCTTTAGAACATAAATAGTCTGTCATATTAATTAACTTTTGACCACATATCTATTATGCATACTATTTCATTGCTGTGTTCAAATTGATGTACATGCAAACCACCTTATAAAAATGAAGTGTTTTGGTTAGGATTAACATATGTCGTGAATCACTTGAAAAATAAATAATATCTTCAGTAAGTACAATCTTCGAGAACATAAATTTGTAAAGAATTTGCATAAGAAAACCTTCTGAAAACTTCAATAGATTAACGGGTCTTGATAAATGTCTAGAGATGAAAAATTATCCAAAGTTGATGATTTATAGTAAAACTAAAAAATACACTGAAATCCTAGAGATATTTTGATAGAACAGGCGAGTTAGATATTTCATTCCACTTGAATATATAGAAAATTAACCAGAGGATTCAAATGAAGAAAAGGACTTAGGGAGTGAAAAAAAAGTTGTACAATTGCAAATAGTATCCAAATGTTTACCCTAAAACTATTTGTTCAGTATTCGATGATTCTTGAAGTAAGAATGTTTTGTTGTACTGCTCAATGTTCCAGATACAAAGATCATTATTTTGTTTACTTGAAAAAGTTTCTTAACTTATTAGGTTCTTGTTTTTGCAAATGTATTTATAAACAGGAGTTGCATGTAATATCAAGAAAAGAACAACACAACGAAATATTTCTGGAACTGTTAAGTAATTGAGATGAGCGCTGTGACCTTGTAATCCAGCAGCATTTCTGGCATCTTCTTCATCAACTCTGCGGTGTTCGCTCTCCTGCTCAATGCAAACAGACGAAAACATTTAAACCCTAAACCTCAGAACAGAAGGAGATGCCCATTTGAACTCCCCAAAAACAAGGGATGGCCAAATCCATGAAAAGACAGAAATGATCAGTAGAAATACAAATAATTTATTACTTCTCTGCGGAAATACGATCACATTTGTGCCCTTTCCGCTTGTTCCTCATCTCCTTTCTCGGGGGATCATACGGCCAATCCCTGAAATCCCCATGAATCATTCAAAGAAAAAAAAAAGGGTAACGGGGAAGAGCAACAAATCACCATTCTTTTGCAAGCCTCGGAGATGGCCAAAAAAAGAAGAAGAAGGTCATAGGAATCGGGACGGGAGCTCACTCTCCGGCGAGGAGGACTTCCTTTCTCAGGCGAGCGCGCTTGCGGGCGCTGAGGGCAAGGGGTTTCCAGGCGCCGAGTTCCCAGTAGCCCCAGACGCCCTTGGCGAGGTCGCTCTTATACTTGGACAACTTTTCCCTCCAAGGGAACTGGTAGGCCTCCGTCGCTCCTTTCGCCACCGCCTTTGCTGCCGTCGCGGCCGCCGCCGCCGCCTTGTTCGCCATTTCGATGTGTTGCGTTCGATCGAGCGCGCTCGCGTACGCAGGAAAAGGAGCAGGCAACACGGGTTATCGGATTTGGATCACGAAAGAAATAAAACCCGTCAGACGTTGTCTAATAAATAAACGTTTTCTACTACAATAAAATAATAAGAGGAGAAATCAAATGAAAGTGGAAAAGAAAAAGACCTTCCGGTTAAATGTAAATTTAATTTAAATTGGTCGCATTTTAAATAAAATAATAATATTGAGGAGCTTTGAATCCAGCTTGATTAGTTTCTCTATTCAATTCAATTTTTTTACGTCCTATCATTGAAAAAAATAATAACTCAATTAATCAACATTAAAAAATATTATACATAATTATTTAAAATTAGTAATAATAAATCTATTTTTTTGTTTATTTTAGTTCAATTTCTCTCACATTTCTTCAACCATTCTTTTCACCTACACTAGTGCAGTCCCGTGCGATGCATAAAAATTACAAAAATAAATAAAATAGACTCATATTATTATTAATTTTAAAAATTATCAAAAACTATTTTTAAATTTTTTAAAAGTGTCCTAATATAAAAACGATAAACCACATTCTTTAAAAAAATTAGAATATAAAATTTTAAATAGGTTCATATTAAAACGAATGCTCAACATATATATATTTTCCAATAATATACATTGGATTAGACCAATTGATGATTTTTTTTTAAATGGCATAGAAAATTACATTTGAATATCAAATTATATATTATATTTGAATAGAAAATTATATAATAAAATATAAACTTGTTTATTCCAAAAAACATCAACATTTATTTGAAATCCAAATTATTGTTTTGGACTTAATTTTCTTTTATTGCTGAGGCCTTATATGACAAACTTTTATTGTGGGATGGATTTTTCTATTTATGGATAAAAATACTAAGATAATAATAAATTATATTATGTTATATCTTTTTATATTTCATATTCGAAGTTTGAATTCTTGAAAGATAACAATTGATATTTGTCTATAACATGAGTAAATTATGAAATTAATCATTAATAGTATTATATTATTTGTTATATAATAATTGAAAATAAAGTCTTTGACTTTTGACTTCTGTGTATTTAGTCAACTTTATTTTAGATATACAAATCTTAGTTTATGCAATCAAAATTGAAAAAAAAAAGTATCATAAAGTGACTCCTACTTCTAGACAAACTTGTTTTAACTTTTTAGAATTGGTCATATTTTTATTATTAGACTTATATAAACATACTTTTTTGTAACATGTTTTTTATTTATAGAGAAACTCCAAGAAGAAGAAGAAGAAATCTGGTCTCCATGTCTACAGAACAAATTATTTAAGCATATATGGCTCGTATAAATAAACTATTTGTATTGAACTATAATTATATTATATTATATAAATTTAAAATAAGACAGGTAGGTTGAAACTTTTTCTATAGGTTGATGGATTAATGCTTTTAGATGATACATAAATATATTAATCATCCATAATTAATATTTACATTAGGATTATTATTTTATTAATATTAATCTCATTTTATTGTAATGCTTATAAATATTTAAATTGAAGAATTCTATTTCTAATTAAATTAGATTTAATCAACAAATGATTATTATAAGATATTTTTATATATACGTTATTTTTCATATGTATAAATATTCCTATATAATGAAGTTTTTAAATAATATATTTATTTGTCTAATTAAAAGAACCATACTTTTAATCAAATTGGGTTTTTATGCTTATAATTATTTTAATTAAAAGATTTGTTTAATTAAGATTCATTTAATACAGTTCTAACTCCGTATATACGTTTCTTTTAATAGAATTCTAACTCCCTCCTCTCTATCTCTCCCTAAGATATTTTTATTTTTCTGAACATTATGAAAGTTAATTAAGAGAATCATACTTTTAATCAAATTAGATTTCAGCCACTAACATATGTTATATATTAATTTATGGATTCTATATCAGGATTACATGAACAATACAAAAATTACTGCTTAGCGATTCAAACACTAATTTTTTTGTTTGATAAATGATAAAAATATACAAAAATTAACGATTCAAGTAGCATTTAGCGGTTCAAATGCTATTTTTTTTATAAATGCCAAAAATAAATAACGTTTAGTGTTTCAACGAAAATATTGAAAAGCTAATTCTAATAACATTTAGCGATTATAGGTTAGCGTTTTATGAATTTTAATTTTACTCTTATTCAAATATATTATTTCTTTCTAATTTATCTTATTATTTTTTCATTTTTATTTTATTATGATTTAACTATATTTATTCTCATATTCATGTTTAATTAATTACAAATTATTTATATATTAACAATAAATAAAAAATAATTTCACAATTAATATTTTCATATTATCGGTGTATTATATAAAATTTATTGTCAATATAAATTTTTATATATTTTAACAAAAAATTAGTTGTGAATTTTTATTTTATTTAATTAAGATATAAATATTTAATTTATTGTATTATAATAGAATTTATATAGTGCTTAAATTAAATAATTTATCATATGTCTAATTATGTCATTTTATATTCATCAGCTAATTTTACCACTAAATTTATAAAACAATTATTTATTACAACCTCTAACCGCTAATTATTATCTATTATCCGCTGTCTGCTAGGTAATCTGCTATCCGCTAGTTGAACCACTATCCGCCTATCAAATCACTAGTAATGTCAAACAGACCCGAAGATAAAATAATTTTGTATTTTATTTGAATTTTTCATACATTGTGTATTATTAATCTTAAATCCTACATATTGTTACATTATTTAACAAATGTTATAGGATTAATTTTATCTTTTAGATTTAAACTTTTTATCATAAATTATTAATTTAAGTTCTACATATTATTACCTTATTTATCAAACTTTGTAAGATTAGTTTATAGATGACACGTGTTAAATTTATTATGCGTAGCATTATTTTGATAGATTTGTTTAATTAGGATTCTTTTAATAGAATTCTAACTCTCTCTCTTATTTTTATTTTCTGAACATTCCGAAAGTTAATTAAAAGAATAATACTTTTAATTAAATTAGTTTTTTATGCTATATTAATCTACGAACTCTATATCAGGATTAGAATTCAAGATAAAATAAATTTGTTTATTTGACTTTTTCATATATCATATATTATTAATTTTAAGTATACATATTGTTACCTTATTTAACAAATTTTATAGGATTAATTTTTATCTTTTAGATTTAATTTTTTTTATCATAATAGTCCCATATATTTTTACTTTATTTAACAAACTTTGTAAGATTAATTTAAGTATTATTTATAAATGACACTTGTCGTTCACTTGTCATTCTTTCGTTCTTTTATTTCACATTATATATATCTATATCTATATATCTATATATCTATATATATATATTACTAACATTTTATATTCTCTTTCTTCTTTTTTAAGCTCTTATACTTTCTTTATTTTCATGCATTTATATTATAACCAATGCTAAATCTCGTACAATGCACGGATGAAAAATACTATAAAAAATATATAATATATAATTGAAATATCGTAATTTATAATAATTATCAAAATTAATTTATTAGGATTTAAATATGATAAATAGGTTAGTCTATTTTAAAATTTGGATTTAAGTCAACAAAGACCTCAACTTTTGCTTAAATATTATTTTTTCATGAGTAATTAATTTTTTCAAAAGTAGAATTATTTTATGATTTAAAATTTTTTATATAATAAAATATTAAATTTTATTAGACACAAATTTAAAACTTTGTTTCAAATTATTGATAAATAACATATGCTCGTAAATTTAATTTTCTTTTATTTTTAACCACATATAACATACTATTACAAGATATATTTTATTTTTTTGAAAATATTTGTATTATATTTCTATATTTTTTTATATTTGTACGCCGTCATGTAATCATCTCACTTGTGAAATATTATTTATTTATTTTTTAAAATTATACACTATATTTTGAAATTACATAGTATTTATTTTATTCAACTTTGTGCATCACCTTTAGAAAGGGAAAATTGTTCTTTTAACTATTGATAAAAAGGAAATATTAAAATTAATTTTACTTAAATTGAATTATTTATTTTAAATTATTTTATAATTACGAAAAAAATAATCTTTCAAATAGAAATTATTATTTACTCGCATACTATTTTTAGAAAAAGAGCATTATTTATTTTAATCATACTCAAATTGATAAAAAGGAAAGATTACTTTTTATCTAAAACTTAATTATTTATTTTAAATTATTTTTTGTTTTGAAATAAAAAAATTATCATTTAAATAGGAATTATTATTTACTTGCATATCTTTTGGACGAAAATACTATTTATTTTAATCATACTCAAATTGATAAAAAGGAAAGATGATCCTAATATGACTCAAATGAAATTAAAAAATATTTTATTTGTACATTATATTTTTAAAAGAAAATATTATTTATTTTAATCATACTAAAATGAATATGCTTCTAATCAAAATATGCTCAATATTTTAATTTTCTTTTTTATTAACTTATATGACATATTATTATAAGATGATTTTTATTTTCTAAAAAAGTTTACAAATGTCATCGTGTTATGATACAACTTTTCGTGCTATTGTATTCTTAATAAAATTTCTTTATTAAACTAATACATTATTTTTTAGAAATTTCGTATTATTTGTTTTATTGTATTATGTACATTACCTATCAGATGAAAAGATTTTATATTTTAATCATAATCAAGTTGATAAGAAGAAATGATTAATCTATTTGACTCAAATTGAATTATTTATTTTAAATTATTTTTAGCTCCAAAAATAACAAATCATCTTTTACAAAGTAATTATTATTTTGTTGCATATTATAGAAAGAAAATATTATTTATTTTAATCATACGCAAATTTATAATATTAAAAGATTAATGTAGTCAAATTGAATTATTTATTTAAATTATTTTTAATTTCAAAAATAAAAAATATCTTTAAAATTAGAATTATTATTTAAAATGCTCTTATTAGAGAGAAGGATATGCTTTTTCAACCTATTCTTCGCAAGCAAACATATTAATGACGAGGAACACTTCGTCTTTGCTCAATTGTCAAAATCTTAAGTCGTGGAAGAATTGGCATGTTATATGCGATGTGGCGAAAAAAAGACTTTTTCAAGGAGATATGCATGCCTCCATTAAGATTTAAAACGTGTCGTCTACTTCTAGGAAATGTTCGAAAGTCAATGCATATTATCTTTTAGAAAGAAAGTATTATTTATTTTAATCATACTAAAAATTTGATAAAAAGGAAAGATTAATCTTAATTTACTCAAAAGAAATTATTTATTTTCAAAAGTTGCTTTGAGATTTCACTAAATGACAATATTTGAATTCAGGAAATGTGAAGAATTGCAAAAAGAAATCAATCCACTAGTTTCAAACGATGAATAGTTGAAACTAAGAAATGAATATTTTATCTCGTGGTAAAGAAATTAAGTGAACTCTTTTCAAATGTTTGCAAATATTGTTTTCTTTTATTTAATTGACTTTGTCATTCATAATTTTATAAGTTATGAATAACTTAGTAATAGATTTGAGAATTCGATATTTCGATTGTGGACCGTACAAACAAGTTTGTAATTATTATGGCATAATAGTTAATGGATACAAATTTTATACAGAAGAATATAATTAGTAATGTTCAACTATTAATAGCAACATATGTGTTCTAAGAATCATGTACGGGGACAATGAGTTAGATTACCATATCATTATGGTAGAAATCATACAGTTTAGCTATTTGGAAAAATTGAGCAAAGTTGTGATGATTAAATGTCATTGGTTTAATAAAAAAACAAGAGTTAGGGACGATCAAAAGTTTAATTGGTGAATATTGAGCCTCGATCGAGACTTCAATTATACGATCCATTAGTATTGTTAGAACAAGCACAATAAGTGTATTACACTAAGTATCAATAAAAATCAAGGATAAATGGTGGGAATCATGCATTGTGAGAAGTAAATTATTCTTAGCAGAAACAATGGTATGAATGATGTCCTCGTAGATGATTGCTTTCAATAAGATCGATATAACAAAATGGCTTATGTAGTCGAAAAAGTTGGGAATGTCCAATTAGTGCATGACATTGAGTCAATGAAAGAGCTCAAATGATCCTTTGTAAATGAACATTGATAATTTTTTTATGATGACTCGAATCGAGATTATAATGACAACTATCAAGATAAAAAATGAATCATAATAGACAAGTGATTTGAATGACGTTAACAAATTATATAAATATATATTTTAAATTTTATAAATTAAATATAAGATCAGGACATGAATTTGATAAACTTGTTCAAATGTGGTTACTAGGGGTCGAGCTCCCGGATCGTCCCGTTCTTCTAGATGTGCATTCCATATACGTGAGTCATCTCAACCACCTAGTGACATATTTATTGTGCATTTAATTTTATATTCTACATGTAACTTATCATTAACTTTTTGTTTTAATGGTGACAACTACTTCCGTCGATGAGATCAATAGTCAGATCATCACATTCTTGTAGACGCTGCATTGGTGAGTCATTACGATAGCATGACGGTGACCGACGTACACTACATATCATGCCAAGTTATTTATTGTGTATTTAATTTATCTTCTACATGCAACTATTTTTAAATTTTTGATGGTGACAGTTATTAAGCCATTGACCGGACATGTTGCCGCTTCACCACATTCTAGAGTACACTTAATCGGTGAGTTGAGGCGACTACATGTCAACGATCAACATACACCACATATTATGTCAGGTGATATGTTTATTGTTATTTATTTTTTATTCTCTAACATGACCATATGACTTCATCGTCATTTTTTAAATTGTGACACTTGCTACACCGTCGATAGGGCATATGGCTGGTTCATCACATTTTGACATCTGCTCGATCGGTGAGTTGACACAAACACATGATGGTGAGCAGACTACCATGGACCATTCACCAATGGATATTGCATGAGGTGAGAACCTTATTTCCTATATCATTTAGTTCAGTTTAAGTTGGTCTTACACTAATGATTTATTCTTTAAAAGTACTCATTGACCAACCCGGACCTTCTCACCCTACTCTCGCTGCGGTAGACGATAATTCGATTGACATAGATATTCCAAGACAATCAGGTGGTTACCGTCAATAATATTGCTCGATAGTAAGTTAAATAATATTTACAAATTTATTATAGTTCATCTTATAGTTAAGAAAATAATTTATTTTTGTAAATTGTAGTACCACTTTCATATCCGCTTCTACCATGCGATATCATTGCTCTTGTCCTCACCACAAGTGGACAGGATCCTGGAAAGATGTTCCCATTGAAGTGAAGGATGACATCTTTCGCACATTTATTGTATGATTATATATTTTTGTGTTATATAATTTATTTTATACTAATTTTGTAAATTACTAACTTTCATCATTTTTTAAGGAATCAAAACTATTTCATTCATAACACAATTTGGGGACAATAAGAAGATATCTCGAGGAGGTGTTTATGAAACGCCTTTGTAATCAGTCGTATAACTTTTGCAAGGCCATCACTTCTATTGGCCTTACAATTAAGCAGTGCATACAAAGATACCCAAAACATAGTATATGTCCAGTTTGAGAGTCCTTATATAGGAAATGATGAGTAAGTCATTATATTTGAATTATTTTCTTAATTTAAGATTTTGCAAAGTCGAAATATTTGATATCGATGTAGGATGAATGAGGATTTAGAGAACGTCCGAAATTACAAAAATTAACAAACTTTCTAAGCAAAAATCCCACATACATTCAGAAGGGTTGATCCGATTTGACGAGCATTATCGGTGCATGGTAATGCATAGCCAAAAAGAATAGTTAAACTTTTATTTATATTTGCTTATTTTGCAAAATTTAAACTTTGTTGCAACAGGAGAAAGAAGGGGGTCATGTCGATTTTGATCGGTCTATGAGACTACGCAAAAGAGTAGGAAGACCAATGACTTGGTCACGCCCATTTCCCATAGAATCTTGGTAAGTCTCGTCATATGTTTATTTGGTTATTCAAACTAGTCTAAATGTTTTCTCAAATTTATAATGTTAAAATATTTTTGGATGCATATGATGAAAAGATGACTGAAAAATACGAGAATTATCCTAGTACTTAGACATTAGGTAACATATCTTGAAAACAGTTTAGATATAACGCCCCAAAAATACATCCGAAAGCACCGTCGAATCCCCCTTCGACACGTGTCCAAATGCACTTCTAGAACGCTACTTTTGACTTTTTCTTTGACTTTAAACTCAAGACTAGTAAAAAAAACTCAATTGCGGAAGCAATTTTTTTATTAAATGCATAAAGGTCTTATTGCGGAAATAAAACTTCATAATTCAAATAACAGACTTCAAATTAATACAACTCGAAAGACATTATTTTAAACATAACATCATTTATAAAAAGAAAGACACTAAGACTTGGATTAGAACACTTTTCTTCATGTGCAAGCAACCTTGTCATGAGCATCACCATCAAACAGAGCATCAGGACATCTATTCCTGCACATCTGCAGAATCCGGTACAGGGGAGAAACTCTCCTAGTGAGTATTACTCAGTATGTAACGTCCAAAATAAAAATAACATTCATATGCATACATTCATAGTAAAAAATTATAAAGCATATAATTCTTTAATTAGCAACTACTTCATCTATTTTGGTTCTATCTTTAACAAGTGGAAATCGCAAGTGAAAGATATTGGCACAAAGGAAGGAAAGAACAAACTAATCATATAACCAATTATTCATCAGTAGCGTTTCAGTGCACTTAACCAAAATACTTTCAGTTCTCAACCACTATGTGTGCTGAAAGGATTTTTACAAGAATTAACCAGAAAAATATGACTACGCTTGGGAAATACAACAAAAGCACATTCATGACCATGACACAAGACACTTAATTTAATATGATAAATAGATTGCACCACTCTCTTGACCGAATTGTTTTTACTGAGGTCATGAAAATTTTGTTCCCCCATATGATTTTCGCCTAGAAAGTTAGATTAGCAGCACATCGAATTCCCAAATGAAAAGATAATCATAAAAGGCATTTCAAATGCACACGGGGCACCAACTTGATCACATAGTTTTCAAACCCTTAAACAAAACCATCCAAGAACACACACGACCAATGTCACTATGCACATAAACTGGATATAAAACGAAGAACTTCCAAATGCTCATAAACGTTTATCACCTTGACAACGAGAGTAAAATAAAGAGTAGAAATAGTTCGACCTTTTCCTGGAGCCTCTGCAGCTGCTTCACGTGCTCCTTTGCCTTCTTTTGCGAACCCGAGGCAACTCTTTCCACCTTCGAGTCCCTGTCCATATCTAATGAAAAATTGAAGAACAATTTCAGCATGGACATATATATATATATATATATAGGATAGTTGCCCTGAAATGCTAAGATGATTATTAAGATGATTATTAAGGATGATCTTTTCCATTTGCCCATTTTTTGGAACCTAACTATATAACTCTAATTTTACAAATTTTATATCATTGAAATACAAAGAGATGAGGCATAAAGACAATATTAAAAATAAATTACTATGATATAATAGTTCGAGTAAAATAGATATATTCACACATACTCTTTAGTTGTAAGACCCAAACCTAGTCGAATTAGTCCAACCCAGACACCCGTCTTTATCCAATTCATTTGTGACCCTAAACTCGATAAAGTGACCGGACAAGTTAAATCCGGGTTCAATAATTTGAATTGATCGAGTTGCATTAGAGCAATGCGTTTGCTTCTTGTTAAAAAACCAATATTAAATTTAGTCAATTTGAAACCTGATCACATGTGCTTTGAGACCAAGAGTGCTTATATGTAGCTATTTGAATATAATATATTTTATTCGTTTTCTTTATCTACGACACATTCTCCATCTATTGGTTATTAGTAAATAAAACATAAAATAATTTATTATTTCCAAATTATAAACTTTTCAAATGAATACTAGTAATTGAAGTTATAAATAACGATCTTATAAATTATAACTTATATATTTAAGACTAAAATAGAAAGAAAATCTTTGACTTTGTCTTATGATGTTTTTATTGAAACTTATTAATAGTATTTATTTGATTTCATATGTAATTATATTAGTTATTAAAAAAAATACACATATATATGAATAAATATTTTCATTTAATATATTATTATGTTATTTTAGTATTATTCGATCCGACTATCCAAATTAGCTTATTCGGCCTAGAGCCCTCTCTCGATTTATGTTTGGTCTATATGTTTTACAACATTGGCACCATATAACAAACAATATAGGTAGATAGAAAAATAAAAAAAATTAAGATTAGAGATACAAAAGTGCATATAAAGTAGTTTAATTTAGAGCAATCTAGACTGAACTGACCATATTGATAGGAACTAAATGGGTGAATCAATAATGTGCAAACAGTCATTAGTCACATGTTTGACATGTTGAGGCTATTAATTAATATTGATCACTCCACAATAACTTTATGAGTGGGCCGCGCGCATGTGCGGCTCAATGCACAAAAAAGGGCATCTCTCAACAATCTCCCACTTGCCCGGGTAAATTACACGATTAATCCTCCAAGTTTGAGTCGATTTTAAATTGGTCCTCTAACTTTAATTTGTAAATAGAAAATGTCCTTCATCTTTGATTTTTTTGCACGATTAGTCCCCTTAATCGGTGATAGTGGATTTTCCGATTGCCTTGCATACGTCATTCAAGTCATCCACGTCATTTAACGCTACTAAACTGGGTAAATTACACGGATCGTCCTTCAACTTTGAATCGATTTCTAAACAGTCCCCCAACTTTACTTTGTAACTAGAACGTCCCCAACTTTAATTTTATTGCATGATTCATCCACTTGATCGATAATAGGCAATCTCTCGATTACCTTGTTGACATAGCGTATAAAATATAATAATAAAATTTAACTTATTGACATGACACATAAAAAATATTATTAAATTAATAAAAAAATGACAGGGGGCATCGGCCAGCTCACGGGGGGGGGGGCTGACGCCCCCCTCTATCGAAGATGCGTGAGCTGCCGGGCGTTGGCCCCCCTTTTGCTCCTCGCCATGCATGAAGACGAAAAGGGGGGCCAGCACCCTCCTATGTCAGCCCAACGGCACGCGAGTTGGTAGAGGGAGGCGCCGGCCCCCTTTTTCTTCCTTGCGCACGACGAGCCAAAAGAGAGGATTAAATTGTTTCCTTTGTATATTTTTTATTGTTCCATGTCAGCAAGTTAATTTTTTTATTATATTTTATTACACCACGTTAGCAAGGTAACCGAAAAATTACCTATTACCAGTCAAGTGGATGAATCGTGCAATAAAATCAAAGTTGGGGGATGTTCTAGTTACAAATTACAGTTGGGGGACCATTTAGAAATCGATGCAAAGTTGGAGGACGATCCGTGTAATTTACCCGGTTTAGTAGAGTTAAATGACGTGGATGACTTGAATGATGTGGAGGAAAGAGAAATGACTCACGTGACGGCCACGTACGCAAGGCAACCGAGAAACCCACTATCATCGGTCAAGAGGACTAATTGTGCAAGAAAATCAAAGATGAAGGATGTTCTAGTTACAAATTGAAGTTGGAGGACCGATTTGAAATTGACTCAAAGTTGGGAGAATAATCGTGTAATTTACCCAAGGGCCCATATTCAGCATTGTACTTTCGTTCGTCCAAAATTAATAAATGTGCCGTGCGACCTATGAGTACAAACACACTTCTTTATACGAGCTAGAAAGATACATGTTAAGGTTCAATTAGTCAACTATCTCGAGAGTGTGTATGTCATGCTTGTTAGAGATTCTTAACAGTTCACACATGAGCCAACAAATACTTAAATAATGTAACTCGTTATGCCCTAGATCTGTCTTGCAGCATAGCCAAGACAACATATGTCTTGCTCCACGGTAACTATCTTTCACATACACTATATTTTTCAACATAAGACAAAATAGTTGATCAATTGTACATGAAAGTTTAATGCTGTTCATAACAATTCTTTCTCTCGCCCTCATGTCTTTTAGTAGTGAATCAGCCGCTTTCCTAGACGCGGCTCGAGAGGCTACTTTACTTTTCACCTTTGAATACTCCGCTAAAGTAGCAAGCACTAATTTAGTTCCTTAAGACATAGTCAAGAGTCTAAGGGCACGTGCAGATAAATCATCTATCGGAGACTCACACCATGATAACCATTGAACTAATCATTTCATCCATGTCTCTAGGTCGACTTTGCATGTTTGGTACTAAACACAAGTACTGGACTCCCACTGTAGGATTGTATATCTAGCTCTGTTTAAATTATACACCACACTAACTTAAATCCAGACGCTACCTTTTAGCACCTGACCCGAGTTTTCAAATTGTTCGCTATTTAATAGCGTCAAACTTGAATCTCGTATCTAGCCTCTCTCTCTTAGTTAAGCGACATTGAGTTAAAACTCATGTTTTAACTTATTTTAAGAATCACATCATGATTCACATAGTTCATTCTGCTCGCTATCTTCGTGAGCATTTGTTCGTGTGAGTGAACAAATCTAGGCCTGATCGACATACTTTTCACATGCATAATAAGACTTTACAACAATAAATTTATCAAAGAAAAATAATTTTTTATTCATTAAAAATTTGAGTACATCATTACATTTATAGTCTACGCAATCCTAAGGCATTTACATGTCTCAAGAATGCCTCTCTTGGCAATGTTTGGTAAACTGATCAACAACCATTTTGTGCTTGAATATGTACTCAATTGAGATCTCCTCTTTGACTTATTAGTTTCATACAAATTTGTACTTCGTGTCGATATATTTTCCTTTGCAATGATATTTCTCGTCTTTCACATAAGCAATGGTTGTTTGATTGTGACAGTGAAAGATTATCTTTCTCATTGCATTCTCAGAAATCCTCAAATTTTGAAGGAATTTTTTAAGTCATAAGGCCTCTTGTACTGCCACTGATATATGAATTATGCGTCCATAGTTGACAGTGCCACACAATCTTATTTTTTGCTACTCCAAGTAACAACACCATTGCTGAGCAAGAAAGTGTAATCGATGGTGGATTTTCGCTCATCAACATCACCAACCCAAGCGGCATCGGTGAATCCAGCAAGTTGTGGACACCCTCCATGATAGCACAATACAAGGTCTACAATACCCTTGACGTATCTCATGATTCTCTTCATCTTCTTCCAATGTCGGCGTCCTCGATTAGCCTGATATCGATTAACTAGACCAACGGCAAAACATATGTTCGATCATGTATACATCATAGCGTACATTAGGCTACCGATCACACTTGCATAGGGAAAATTGGTTATTTTCTTTTGTTCCTCTAGAGCTTTAGGGCACAAGTCTAAGCTTAAAACCTTGCCTTTCATAATAGGAATGTCAATGATTTTGCAGCCATCCATACGAAATCGTTCCAAAACTTTCTTTATATATGATTCCTGTGACAAAGCAAGGGATCATTTGAAACGATCATGTTGGATTTTCACACCCTAGGCTGCTTCAACCATGTCCTTCATCTCAAACATGGAGGACAACCATGGTTAATGGTAATGAAAAATTTTCTATTATTTTCAACTATTAGAATATCATCCACATATAACATCAGGATAGTAAAATTATCCTCGGACTTATGAACATACACAGTGATCTTCATCAATCATGTTATAAACGTACAAAATAATTGACTGATGAAATTTAAGATACCACTATTTAGATGATTGTTTGAGTCCATAAATAGACTTGCGTTGTATGCAAACTTTGCATTCTTCTTATTTTACAATGAAACCTTGAGGTTGCTCAATGTAAATTTCTTCATCTAGTTCTCCATTGAGAAATGTGATTTTTACATTCATTTGGTGTAATTCTAAGTTCATATGTGCGACTATAACTAATATTAGGCGAATTGAAGCAAATCTTACAACAGGTGCAAAAATTTGTTCATAGTCAACACTCGCTGTTTGGGTGAAACCTTTCGCCACTAGGCGAGCTTTATATCTTTCAATTGATCCATCCATACCATGTTTAATTTTGAGAACCAATTTTTTCCTAATTACTTTATGGCATGGCGGGAGATCAATCAAGTCTCATACTTGATTTTTCTGCATGGACCATAACTCTTCTTCTATTGCCTTAATCTATTCTTCTATTGCTTTATATTCTTTGATAGATTCGGGCTCAAGTTCATCTTCCAGACTTGCTATGTGAACCTCATGTGGCCTATGTTCATGCAGCCTTTCGATTTCAAATCATCGACGCAGAACATGTTTTCTAGTAGTCCGTCAAAGGGAACTTTTATGTTGGTCAGTTGGTGGTTGCGGATCTCTCCCACTCGGATCAAGTTGTGAAATGGAGAAGACAAACTCCTCAACGGGCTGATCCGCTTGTGCCGTCAACTCGGGATCTTCTTCATTTAGGAGAAGTCCCTTGTTATCTCGCATTGCTTAGGAAACTCATTCTCTATGAATGTCACATATCCACATGCGATTTTCTTTACTATATCATCTTCTCTTTTACTTATGAATGCATAGCCCTTGAAGGTGTCACAATATCTTGTAAAGATACATTTCTGCCCTCTTGGACTCAACTTTCCATTCTTATGAGAGTTGTTTAGAACATAGACTGCACAATCCCAAGGGTGCAAATAATTAAGGTTAGGCTTTCGACCTGTCCAAAGTTCATAAGGAGTGGTATGAATGGATTTTGATGGTACACAATTTAAAATATAGGCAACAATCAATAGTGCATCTTCCCAATACAAAATCGAGAGATTAGCTTGCGCCATCATGGATCAAACCATATCAAATAAGGTATGATTCCGTCTTCTTGTAACACCATTTTGTTGCAGAGTTCTTAGTACTCTTAGTTGCCTAACTGTACCCTTTTCATCACATAACTTTTTGAACAAGTCAGAGAGATATTCACGTCCACGGTCAATTTGCAAAGCTTTAATCTTGCGATCAACTTGATTTTCTACCATATTCATGAATCGTACAAAACAATCCAAAGCTTTGGACTTATGAGAATTCAAGTATACAACACCATATCGTGAATAATCATTTATAAAAGTGATGAAGTAATAAAAATTGTGTCGTGCGTGAACATTCGTCGAACCACATATGTCCGAATGGATTAACTGTAATGGGTACTCGGCATGTTTTCCCTTCCTGAATGGTGTTCTTATTTTTTTGCAAGCTAGACATTCTTCACAAGTTGGAAGATCAAATTTTGCGAGAGATCCCAAGAGGCATTCCCTAGCAAGTCTATTCATTCGATCTTAACCAATGCGTCCTAATCTGGCATGCCAATTATTGACACTTTCATTCACATCAACAAATGATATAAAGGAATAACTATTAGCAACAAATGTTATATTTAAAATGTAGAAACCATTATTGATAAAACCATTGCATAGAAGAATACTGTCAAGACATATTGTCATTTATTTTCTCTGGAAACATATTACATAACAAGTTTATCTAATGCTGACACAGAAAGTAAATTTTTTCTAAGAGTTGGAGCATATAAAACGTCATGAAGGTAAAGAATTTGACCATTGCTAAGTTCTAACTTGTACGTTTCAATGACTTTAACTTCAACACTATCATTGTTTCCAACGTAAATTCATTTGCTCCCTGCACTTATTTGGCGAAATTCTAGGAAGACCCCACGATCTCTTGCTAAATGGTCGATGGTTCCCGAATCTGTAATCCACGAAGGATGAGTTTCAGCAATTAAGCCACAACTAGAGACATAAGCAAAAGAATCGTAGTTAAAACAAACCTTCTTAATCTCAGTGCAATCACGACCAAAGTGACCACGTCCGCTACAATTGTAGAATTTGACTTTATTCATGTATGCCTTGCCGCCATGTTTTCCACGTTTGCATTGGTGGCCTTAGTCTTTCTTTTGTTCTGAATCTCTGCTCTTTTTGTTTGATTTCAACTTATGCGACCTTTTTCTTTTGGATTGGGAATCAACTCTTTGTCCACCATTTTCAGCAACTAATGCTTCAGAGAATTGATTATAGCTTGAAGGGTCTCATCCTCCATTTCAATGTGGCGAGCAACTTAGTAAAAAATTTTGACACTTTCATTATGCATCAAATTACAATGCATATGTTCTCAACTTTTAGGAAGAAAGAAGATCAGAGCCTGCACCTGTTGCTCATCATTGAGCACGTCCCGCATTTTTGAGTACACGGATCATGTTAGACATCTCCTGAATATGCTCCCTTATCATATGATTTGATCGCTTCCGATAAGAGTCAAATTTGACCGTGAGCATCCAACGTTTGGTGGTCGTGGTTACCCCATACTTATTATAGAGCGCCGCCCACATTTTGTATGTTGTCTTATAGACTTCGAATTCACACAAGAGGAAATTATTCATCGTGCTCAGCAACGTAATGCGAGCAATGCGATTCTTCTTGGTCGAAGCCTAATATGCTTCCATGTCCCTCTCGCGTTGGACATTATTTTTAGATGCAGGTTCATTGACAACATGGTTGATGGTCTCCAAGACCTCTTGTTCTTCGAGGAGATATTAGACCTTGCGATGCCAAATATCATAATTATCGTCATTGAGCTTTTCATTCTTGTTCAGGTCAATAATTATTGTTTTGAAACTCATGGTCTAGTTTGATCACAAAAAATAGGAAAAATCAGTGTTATGCATGTTGTAATTTTGTCCGCGAAAAACATAATGAAATAACAATATTTATGAAGTAGTGATATCGAGAGGTTGTTAAACTCCCACTCATCTCCCACTATCTCCAAGAAACATTATCATTCATTATTTTAACAATGCGACAAAATTAATCTAAATGTTTAAATTTTGAATCAACACATAATTCAAAATTTTATACTCTATACATTTTGAATCAACTTATAATTCAAAATCACTAAAATTCATTTCGTGTGGTGCGCCAAATTATTTCTAATATGACAAGGACAATTAGGACTAGTGCAACGGGAGCTCTTCCTCGATGGGGGCCAATTAAATAATCGCGCACTATTCTTTGCCTCGACATCACATCAGAAAAAGTTGTGCTACCACTGTCACACATCAATCCTATTTTTAGAGACTACGTCGACCATGCATCAAGCCACTTCCTTGGAACCTTTCTAGACATGCATTTCAGATTACGCATCACTTGACAGAAAGCATTGATTATTATGACAATGTTTGAATCTTAAGGTGCCTTAGTCCTACAAAAGAACTACCTATGTTTCGTGTATTCTTTAATTACCTATAGTGTGTATAATTAGACCAACTAATTATTTTTATTATAGAATTGCATGAAATATGAATTTGAGCACATAGCCAAAAATAATATTGCCATGTTAATTAATTCTCATGAAAGGAATTAATTTTAATTTATTCAATTTCAAATAAATTTGAAATTCTAGGCAAGTTATCATGCTTAATACAATTGGACATAATAATTTTAAATTGAAATACATAATTTTCACACACAGTCAAAATTTAGATCACAACAATAAATACCGTTATGACATACATAAATGGAAATATTTATTTCATGCATGATAACACATTTATAAGGCAATATTTGTGATTGACGTGCAAATCTAATCATTTAACTAATGCACTAAATCAACAAATGATTTTATTTTAATAACATTAAATTGCATGCAATATTTCAAAAAAAACCTCTAAGTAAAATACATATTTTTCCTAATTTTCTGAAATTTTTAAATAGACATTTTCTATTTCTTGATTATTTTAAAATTCTGATGAAAATCAAAAAAGAAAAGAAAAAGAAAAAAACTATTTATTGGGCCTCTCAGCTAGTCCAATTGCCAATTCTCATATGTGCAACATCTTTGCACCCAAATTCTACCTCCTAATGGGACTTGTGCCTGTTGGAATAGTTTTCTTTTTTCCTTTTTTGCTGCAACACATGCAGAATTTTAAAAAATCCAAAAAATTTGCCAAAAATATTAAAATAACTTAGAAAAAAAATATATTATGGTATATGTTCATCCATAATATATTTTGATGACAAAGTCCACTTTGCCCCTCGGTTGTAGTCATATAACTGAGATGCGCAGATCCAAAAATAATAACAAATATTTTTTCGGCGTAATCACGAGGTCGAGAAAAATTAGAATGCTCTGATACCAATGAAGGGTTTATAATAGATATAAAGTATAGAAGTCATGGAATACCTTTTGCAGTGGAAGCGGATCGTCGAGGCTTTTCCACAAACTCTTGAAGAAGAAAAAAAATTATCTAGACATATGAAAACGTGCCCTAGATAGAATTAGGTAGGGTCATTTATTTTTTTATAACAATAAAAATATTTATTGGATTAAAGAAAAAAATAAATTTGTGATAATTTTTTGACCAAAGATAAGATAAATAAATAAATGTAAGTATAATTTGACAAATAAATTGTGACGCTTTTATATTTATCACTTTTGGGTCACTAAATATTTTAATTAAAACAGTGGTAAAAAAAGCATCACAAAAATATGACAGATTTTTTATGGACGATCTATTGACGAATATTATCGTCACATATCGGTCACTAAAATGTCAAATTTGTATCGATCACAAATTTCTCATAAATCTATCAAATATTGTGATAGAATTATTTCGTTACAAAAATTTCGTCACAGAAGCTATATTTTTTTGTAGTGACTTATACCTCGGGATCGGGGATCGAACCTCGGAAGACGAAAGCGAGTTTAGGACCTCTAGTATGGGCCCCTTTTATAGTGTAGGGAGACTTGGGTGAGAAGTTAGGCAGAACACCACGCACGTGATGACGTGTACCTAAAGTGCGAATGTCGCGCGGTTGCGTGAACTGCGCGATCCCCGTGCAATCGCGCGGTCCACACGTGCTTCGCGCGTGATCGCGCACGATTGCGCGAGTGGGCCGCGCGCATGGGTGGCTCAATGCACGAAAAAGGGCATCTCCCAACAACACATAATCATTACCGTTGCACGAGTTACACGTTGACACCACTTCCCAGCACCGGGGTTCAAGTGGTTAAATCAAGCTATATGGATAATAGTTCATGTGGTTTTTTCATAACAAGGTATTAGTTATGTATGGATAAAAAATAAATAAGATTTTTTATTATAATTTATCTTTTTCAAAAAAATATATGCAAAGGCAAAATAAGAACAATAAGTATTCTCCCTAATTGAAAGAATAGTTGATTTGGATTTTCTTCAAATTTTGATATGTTGATTGAATAACATATCTTTTTTTGCGTGTTAGTGTTTGGCTTTGTAGAAAGGAATAAAGGACATATGATAGCTTTTATCCATTTTCCAAACATAGATAATTGATTTTTTTCCCATAAAAACTTATAATTAACATCGTTTTACGCACTTTCTTCTTTTTCATTCAAGGATCTATCAAATTTGCCTCAAGGTAGAACTTAGTTCTGCTTTGATTCTACCAAATACTAGTAGAAATTAAACCCAAAATAAACAATCCACGGGGAGCTAGTTCATGCATTTTGTTGGAACCATGATATTTAATTAGGGTGAAGATAATCTTGGTTCTGCTTTTTTTCCCCTTCTTTATCCTCAAAATTTATTTCTCTTTAGGCTAGACACATGCTAGGACCCCACCTAAATAGGCCAAACTAGTTGAAAAATAAAAATATTTAAGTCTTACTATAGCATGTGAGAAGCCACATAAGCTTAGTTTGGATTGTTTGATTAATTTTTAATATCTGGTCTAGCTTATTATTCTGTTAAGTCAAATATATTTTTTGATGATAAACTAGATTAAATATAATAAATCTTATTTTAATAAATATGGACTAAATAAAAGATAAACAAGTAATTTACTTTTTATGAATATATAATAAAAATAGTAATATTGAATTCAAAATTGAAGATTTAAAAAATGAACATTTTTTTATTTTTTAAATTATATCAAAATAATATATTAATAAATTTTGGTCTGCTAAGTTACAAGACTAAGCCTCTCTAAGAAATAGATTTTTTTAAATTTTTTAGCTTGACTTATTTTAATAATAAGCCGAGCCGAGTCAGGACAAAAATAGGCCGAGTCACGAGTAACTTACAAATGACTCGACTTATTTTCAGCCCTATTTCTGTTCTCCTTTGTGTGCTATTCTTAAAATCTCCAGCAAGGTAACTCCTTTTTCTCTCTCTTCCTGCGATCCGATGTTCCTCCATGAAAGAGGCCTACAAGAGATTGCGACATCACCCTGTATTCTTGCACAATTGAACTTAATTTCTATTTGCCAAATGTATCCTAGCAATAAAAACTTAGGTAGATTAACACAAAAAAATGAAATAAATATTAAGTTATAAAATTTATAAAAAACAATCCAAATAATATGTATAAATATGCATGACCATCAGTCACATTTTGGGTATCTATTTTTTCAAAGATTTTAATCCATCCAAAATCTCTTCAATTTCGATAAAATGATTTTAAAGTTATTCACTAAAGAATATGATAAAGTTAGAAGTCATTGATTCATTTAAAATCCTTCAAAAGTTCTCTAAGATATCTAGACATGTTCTTACACACTCAACTTACTCTAGATTATTTTATTTTAATAATCATATAATATAGTAAGAACAAAACTCTATATCTTAAATATGGACATCTCAATATAATATTTTATAAAATTAGTAAAATAAGTATTTAGTTGTTATCACAGATGTACCAAAAGTCATGCTGAATGGAGTGCATTTCTTTCATCATTCATCCTATTTGTGATCTTTCCTAGTTATTTTCTTTTATATTGTTAGGTATATATTGTTAATGATAACCACAATTACTTGTCACCCTTTGTTCTTTATCTTCAATGGATATATGAAAGTGCAAATTAAAAAAAAATATTTACATATATATGCAATTTTTTGTACTTTTAAACACACAAAAATATGCATGAAATTTTTTGTCATCAATCAACCTCAAAGTCATCGAAAATCCACTAGCATATTTCCTTCCAAATGGAGGAAGAAAATTTTTTTACAGTACACCAACTTCTTCTTTGCTTTGAAAGACATCAACACCCCTTATTTTAGGAAACTTTTCAAAACTAACATTTTCTCCACTCTAAAGATAAGACACAACAACTTCTCACAAGAATGTCATCACAACTATTAAAAGAATATTATGTTTCTTTCTTACAATATAAAGCTCACTCAAGATTGCAAGTGAGAAAGATAAATGTATTTTTCCTTGTTAGTAAATATTTTCTAATGAAGACTTGATCATTTATGCCCTTTAGAACCGCTTTTACAGATTTCCTTAACTAGTTTAGTCAATAATGCCTATGATTTGATCAAATAACTAGTCATTATTATGCATTATGGACTTTGACCAATTACTTTGACTGTTGTCACTCCAATAAATGAAAGCTTTAATCGGTCATTCAACTGTCATATTTCCTATTCCATGGCCTATTGAAACTGGGCTTTCAATTGTTTCTCAATCTATTATATTTGGCCAGTTGAAAAAGTTTGATTGGTCACTTCGATTGGTTGCAAAACTTTGATCAGTCTCTCAAATCAGTTGCAAAAGTTCAATCGTTGTATCACTAAATTTTGATCAAAAGTTACATTATTTTGCACATAACCTTTCACCTAGTTATTAGAATAAGATGATTTTTATTCTCTAAAAAACTAATAAAGTTATTTACAAATTTTATATTTATATATCAATTCAAACAAAATAAGAACGTATTCAAATATTGAGTTGAAATTCAGCGCATAAAATTATCTAATTTAAATTATTTTTGTTTGAATATAAAACTCTAATCATTTGAGTTTTATATCATCAAATTTAATTATATAACACACCAAACCTTTGTTCGCATATGATATATTCGTCTCATGTTTAGTTATCTATCTACGACTATCCACTCTATTTATATTTGTCTAAAATCCTACAAAATATTCCTCTCCCACAAGAGCGTGGTCGTATCGTTATTTATACATAGGGTTGAGCATGGGCCAAGTCGACTCTCGACCTGGCCCGCACCGAATAGGTTATTTGGAAAATATTCTTGGCCTGATTATAAATCGGGTCGGAACCGAGTCCAATATATGAAAACTCGACCCATGGATCGACCCGATTGTTAATAATAAAATAGTAATTAGGCTACCTAATTCTATTTATTTATTAATTTGATGGTTATTTCTTCATTTTGAAATGTTTAAAATAATTTTGTTGACTTATTATATGATAAATTGATGTAATCTTTTGCTAATTTTATGTTTATTTAAATAAATTGTGATTTGATTTTGCTAATTGTATAAACTTTTTAATATTTTTAATTTTTTTGGATCTGATTAAATTCTTGATTTTATTTTTGATTTATCGGACCTGACCTAATTGTATCGAGATTGGGACTAAAAGATGTTGCGAAATATCTTCGATACCAACAAATCATTAATACCAACGTCAGGAAGAAATCAATGAACGTATAGTAGAAGAGTAACAAGAATACATACACAGAGAAGGACACATAGATTTTATGTGATTCAGAGATTGTCTCTTACGTCCATAGCCGTCACAGAGTTTCACTCTATTTTGTCTATCATGCCTTTACATGTATTACCCTATCCCCACTATATATAATGAATATCCGCTATCAGATATATGCCTTGGGTAACAATTCAAGATAACTGCATATCTTATTCTGATTCTCCATAACTCCATATCTAACAAATAAGATAGTTATGATAACCACTCAATCTTCCAGATTATGATTACAAGGGAAGTTATAATCTTTCAAATTCTCCATATCATAACTAACAACAAATTAGTTAGGCAAAAAATTAGGCTCCACCTAACTAACTCCAATAATCTCCCAGTTGGAGACTGATATTCTTGAGATTGAGCTGCACTTGCCTGTGCTTGAACTCTGAAAGGCTCCTCCCTACAACTAACTTTGGAGGAAATCTGAGGTTGCACCAAATCTCGATTTTTTGTGAGTGCCACCTGATTCTTTCTTGGTCATGTACAACTACTTGTGCAATGCATTTTCACCTTTAGGAAATTTTATCAGCGCCCAAGTTTTATCTTGTACAATGAATCCATTTCATCATGCCTTGCTAACTCCCACTTGATCGAATCATCAATTGTCAAGGCTTTCCTCAGCATCAGCTAGCAACATGAAATTCTGAGAAGGAAAGTGTCTCACAGGTGGTCTTATCTCCCGAAAAGATCTCCTGATAAAGGGCGGCCCAACCTATATCACCTCAGGCTCCTACTAAATAATCTTTTGTGACTCGACCACATCTTCATCTGACATACCCTCAAGTTTCACTTAAGCTTTGTCTTTTTATCTTGCATTACCAAATTCTTCAACACACTTTTCTTTATACATGGTCTTTTCATGGAACACCATATTTCTTTTTCGAATAATTTTTTTATTCTCATTATCCCAAAAATGATATCTGAACTCATCAAAATCATAACCAATAAATAAACACATCTGACTTAGCATCTAGCTTATCTTAATCAATATGCACATATAATAGGCAACCGAAAATTCTTATATGAGAAAGATCTACCTTTCTACCACTCCAGACCTCCTCTGGTAATTTGTTCTCCAATGGTACAGATGACCCACGATTGATTAGGTATGCCGTTGTGTTCACTGTATCTTCTCAAAATGACTTTGGTAGACCTGGATCCTCATACTTTTGGCATGCTCATTCAATGTCATATTCATCTGTTCAACAACTTCGTTCTGCTGTAGCGTTCTTGGAACTGTCATCTCCATCCTAATGCCATGTTCCTTGTAGAACTCTTTGAACTCATGATTACATACTCACGACCATTGTCAGACTTCAAACACCTAATTTTGACGTTAGTTTCATTCTTTACCTTCCATTTCTTGAAAGTAGAGAACACATTAGATTTATGTTTCAAAAAATAAACTCATACCTTCCTACAATAATCTTCGATGAATGTCACATAATACATTGACCCACCGAAGGATGGAACTAGAGATGACCCCACACATCCATGTGCACAATTTTCAACTTTCTACTCTTCGACATCCTTGGTACTTTGCTAAATGTGACTTTCTTCTGCTTCCTCAGCACACAGCCTTTAGAAAATCCACCATCGACATCTTGTGTTGAACCTTCATCCTCTTTTCACTCATATATCCAAGTCTACAATGTTAGACTTTAGACATATCATTCGAACCAGCAGTTGCAATAATTCTTATATTCTTCAACCTATACAAAGTACCTAACTTGCTGCTCATGCGATCACCATAACTCCTTTGGTGACCTCCCATGAGATACCTACAAATACCGTAGTGTAATTCTCTAAGTCAAATTATCCAATCGAGATCAGACTCCTCTTCAATCTTGGTATATGTTGAACATCTTTCAGCTTTCAAATTGTCTCATTATTAGTGACAATTTTTACGATCCCCTTCCCCATAACATCCATATCATCTTCTAGATAAACATTGCCAAAGTTACCGGTGGAGTAATCTTTCATACACTCCTTTTGTGATGTGGAATGGTATGAAGCTCTAGAATTCAGAATCCAAGATTCTGCTGAACTGTCAACACTAAGAATCAATGCATTAGAGACTTCTTCTGTAACAGCATTCACCAATTCATCATTGGTTTTCGTTGTTGCGTTCTTCTCCTGTCCTCTAGACTCAACGCCGAGCTTGTGGCTTCTCTTGATTCTCTCCTGCGAATGTCTTTCGAGTTTCAACTTTGTTGAACTGAAAGAACTGATGATCACCGTCACAATTGCACCCCAACTTTCTGGCAAAGAGGACAACAAGATCAAAACCCTTATTTCATCATCAAAAGTGTTACTCACTGAATTCAATTATGTAAATATAATGTTGAATTCATTGATGTGATCTGCGATAGAAGCTCTCTCAGATATCTTCAAGTTGAATAACCTTATCATTAAATACATCTTATTTGATGTAGACGACTTCTCGTACATGTTTGATAATTCCTTCATCAAACCCGATGTGGTCTTCTTATTCACAATGTTAAAAAAATATGTTTCACGCCAACGTCATGCTGATAATACCAAGCACCTGTCGGTCGAGTAGCGTCTAGTTCGCGTCGCTTATCGCCTCCAGCTTTTCCTCAGAGAGAGACTTGTGATAGTCCTCGATCTACGTCTTTCAAAAGTCGAAGTCTCTACCATCGAACTTTTCAATCTTGACCTTCTCGTTGTTTGTCACCATCACTTCCATTACTCACAAACTCCTCGCCGAAGCTCTGATACCAATTATTGCGGAATATCCTTGATACCAACAAATCATTAATACCGATGTCATGGAGAAATCGATGAACAAATAGTGGAAGACTAACAAGAAATCACATAGTGTGAAAGACACACCAATTTTACGTGCCTCGGAGATTATCTCCTATATCCACGGTCACCATAGAGTTTCACTCTATTCAGATGTCTATCATATCTTTTTCTCAGTTACAAATATCGCTCACCAATTCCTCAATATATGGTGCATAACTAACACTAGATATGAGCATGATTTTTCATAACTCCATATCTAACAAATAAAATAGTTATGATAACCACCCAATCTCCTCATATTATGATTACAAGAAAAGTTACAATTCTTCATATTCTCTCTAACATAACTAACAACAAATTAGTTAAATCCAGAATCAGACTCTACCTAACTAATTTGCGACCGTCACAAAATGATTTGCGATGGTCATTTTTCCGTCGGATCGCTTCCGTCGAAAAATTCGTCAAAAATCGTAATTTTTGACGGTTTTCGACAAATTACATACAGTCAAAACCTTCTGTAATTTGCATTTTTCTTGTAGTATAACTCCAACAAAAAATTTAGACCCGACATAAACCAGATCGAGTCACCTTGAACTCGGATCCAAACCCGATTTTGCTTAGGCATATTTATACACATCAAATTGACATGAAATTTGATCTTACAAAAAATACTACAACCTATGGTTGAATATCTCAATCATAGCGTATTTAATCATTTAAGAAATTTCTTTTACCATTTGGGCATTTCATTTATCATAAATTTGATTTTGTTATTATTTTATCATTCTTATAAGTCTTACTAGCTTCAAGAATGAATTTCGAAAAGAAAGAAGTTAGAAGGATATCTTCATTGCATCCGGAAGGTCTACTAAAGTTTCGTAACATTAACATACATCTGAGCCATTTTATTGACCAACATGAAGACCAAATACATAAAATAATAGACCAGAGTGCAACGGAAACATAAACTAAAACACGCCAAGATCACAAGGGCCGAAGCCAAGCAAATGCATCATGCATGCACGCGTAATTATTGAAATGGAAATGCGTACGGACTTATTCTTAATTAACACACCGAGACGTTCGTAGACGTTGAGAATGTTGTTATAATTAGGCCGAGTACAAGTGCTCGAAGGAAATGAACTGCCAATACTTGTCGACGAAGTTGTCGTATACGACGGCGCCGTAACGAGCAGAGGGCTTAGATTTGTCGCCACCCTTGACATCAATTACTAGGCGGTAGTTCATCCCCTTCACGACCTGTCTTTGGCCATCGACGAGGTTGGCGAATGTCAGCTTCGTGCCGTTGAACTGGTTGTGCACGACGACGGAGCTTTCCGCTATCTGGAGGACGTAAGGGTCCGCCAGGTTATCGATGGTTTCCCAGCCGCCGACGAAAGTTTTGTTAGAGTTGGTGAATACTTCAGGGCCCCTTGTTTCTCATACCGGGTTCGCCCACGTGAGCTTAGGGGAATCTGAGTATTACCCAATTAACAGTATTGCTGGCGTACGAACGAAAGGGGGGGTTCGGGGGGCCCCGCCCCCCGACGGCGGTCCCGCAGCGCCCCCGAAACCTAGACGGGTTTTGGGCTTTTGTTTAGCCGGCCCGTGTGGTTCGGATTAGGTTTTTTCTCTGTTTGTTTGGGTTTTAAACCCGGTTTGGAGAGGCTATTAATAGCCTAATTTCTGATGTAATTTGGTGTGGCGGCTGTAAACCTAAACGATATAGTGGAACCTCTTTGCAGGACGTAGCCCTCATCTCAAGGGTGAACCTGGGTAAATTTCGTGTGTCTCCTCTATTTTTCTGCAATCTCTCTGCGATCTTCTCTCCTTGTTCTCGGATTTTCCCATCAATTGGTATCAGAGCACAGGTTGTTCGAGGAATTAGGGTTTATTCGAGATGTCAGGAGGATCGCGAATCGAGATAGAAAAATTTGATGGAACACGGTTTGATCTCTGGAAGATGAAAATGGAGGATCTCCTTTGTGATCGAGATCTTTGGACGGCAATCGAGAAGGAGAGACCAGGCATGGAGGCGGCGAAGGTCGCGGACGAGGCCTCTTCCAGTCAGGCAGATCCAAAGGCGATCGAAGAGTGGGATCGGATTGATAGAAAGGCGAAGGGTTTGATTCGACTGTGTCTCGCGGATTCAATTCTTACGAATGTGATGGGCGAACCTACTGCCAGAGATCTATGGAGGAAGTTGGAATCCCTATATCAAAGTAAGTCGTTGGTTAACAAGTTATTTCTGAGGAAGAAATTGTACAATCTTCGGATGCAGGAGGGTGACTCGTTTTCTACCCATCTTTATAACTTTAACACGGTGATCAGTCAACTTGTATCAATCGGTGTTAAGTTTCAAGATGATGATAAGGCAATAACATTGCTCTGTTCGCTGCCGGATTCATGGGACAATCTGATTGTTGTGATTGGTGGCGGGGATAAAGAACTTTCGTATGAAAGTGTATGTGCTGCCTTGTTATCAGAGGAAATACGGAGAAAGGGATCAGCAAGTTCTGGTAAAGAGGCGCTAGCGGCCAGAGGAAGGCAACCAGAAAGGAATCAAAATCAGAGAGGGAGATCCAAATCTCGTGGGCGTTCGAAGAGTAAGGATAAGAAGTTGCAATGCTGGAGATGTCAAGAGTGGGGCCATCTGAAGCGAGATTGCAAAAACAAGCCGGTTCATAAGAAAGAAGCTGAGTCAACCTCGGACAAAAAGGAGGCTGAGGCAGGAGATATGTATGTGGCTTCTGCATGTACGGCACAGTCAGATAAAGATGTCTGGCTTATCGACACTGGTGCTTCGTACCACATGACGCCTCATAAACACTGGTTCTGTGAATATGAGGAGTATAATGGTGGAGATGTCATGCTCGGAGATGACACTGCGGTTCAGATTGTTGGACGTGGCAGGGTGAAGTTGAGGATGAATGATGACACGGTGAAGACTCTACCAGATGTGATGCATATACCACTTATGAGCAGGAGTTTATTATCTGTTGGTACAATGGCTGACTCGGGTGTTATATTCAGTTGCGATAAGGATTCGTGCAAGATGATCAGAGGGTCGATTGTAATTGCACGAGGGGTTCGCTATGGCACGTTGTACAAGTTGCTCGGAGAGACAATATCTGTGGGCTGCGGATTTATTTCTGAAGAGGCCAAAGAAGATGAAGACAACAAATCTATGTTGTGGCATCGGAGATTAGGCCATATCAGTGAAAAAGGACTCTCCACTATAGCATCAAGTCAGATGGTAGAAGGAGTTCCGGATTGTTCTGTGGGCTTCGGGTTCTGTGAACATTGCCTCCATGGAAAACAGAACCGAGTCAGTTTTCAACACACAGGTTCAAGAGCAACGAAGATTCTCGAACTGATTCATAGTGATGTCTTTGGACCAACTCCGACTCCATCTATTGGAGGGTCCAGGTACTATGTTTCTTTTATAGATGATTTTTCGAGATACAGTTGGATTTATTTTATCAAGAATAAATCAGATGTATTCGATAAGTTTCGAGAATTTAAAGTTTTGGTGGAAAATCAATTGAGCTGCAAGATCAAGGTTCTTCGTACAGATAATGGAGGTGAATTTTGTTCAGATAAGTTTGAGCAGTTCTGCGTGGACAATGGTATTGCTAGGCAGAAGACAACTCCATATACACCTGAGCAGAATGGAGTAGCTGAAAGGTTAAATCGGTCACTCATAGAGAAGGCCAGATGTATGCTGAGTTGGGCTGAATTGGGGCAAGAATTCTGGGCAGAAGCTGTAGCCACAGCAAACTACCTGAAGAACCGCTCACCGACCTCATCAGTGAAGGATCAGACACCTTATGAGGCAATGTTTGGGAAGAAGCCAAATTTGTCTCATGTTCGAGTGTTCGGATGTGACGCATATGTTCATATACCCAAGGAAAAGCGGGGTAAGCTTGATAGTAAATCTGAAAAGAACATATTTGTCGGATACAAGGAAGGGATCAAGGGCTACAAACTGTGGAATCCAAAGTCAAGGACTATTGTTTACAGCAGGGATGTTGTTTTCCGTGAATCACGTTCCCAAGTTGAAGTTCAAAAAGGTGATGAACCTAAGAAAGTGGTAGTGCTTGAAGAAGATTCTGATTCTGAAACTTCAGAGGTGGATGCACAAGATACTTCAGTTGAGTCTGTTATAGAACCGGATCAAGAGGACTCGGTTAATGAAGTTGAAGATGCAGATTCAGATGAAGACCCAGATATTGGTACTACCATACCAGTTCTCAGGAGATCGACACGAGAAAGAAGAGCACCTTTGAGATACTCTCTTAGTGCTCTGAGTTCGTTTCATGCTTTGAGCATCATCGGAGAAGAACCTAGTTCTGTAAAAGATGCAAGGTCTATGGATGATGCAAATCAGTGGGAGCTTGCTATAGCAGATGAGATGCAGTCACTGGATAAGAATGAAACATGGAGTTTGTGTAAATTGCCTAAGGATAGAAAGGCAATTGGTTGCAAATGGGTGTTCAAACGAAAGCTGAAACCGGATGGGTCTGTAGAGAAGTACAAGGCGAGGCTGGTAGCTAAAGGGTACTCTCAGGTTGAGGGAGTCGACTATGATGAGATTTTTTCTCCCGTGGCGAAAATGACTTCAATCAGATTTGTTCTATCTCTGGCAGCAGCATATAATCTTGAGGTAGAGCAGATGGATGTGAAGACGGCATTCCTTCATGGGGACTTGGAGGAAGAGATATATATGAGGCAACCAGAAGGCTTTGAAGTTCAAGGTAAAGAAAAGCTGGTGTGCAAATTGAAGAAGTCTTTGTATGGATTGAAGCAGTCGCCAAGGATGTGGTACCAGAAGTTTGATACGTACATGCTCGAACTCAAGTTTGTACGTTCAGATTCAGATCATTGTGTTTATGTGAAGAGAGTTGAAGATCAGTTTGTCATTCTTACACTGTATGTGGATGACATGTTGCTGATTGGAAACAGTATGAAGATGGTGAATTCAGTGAAGGGTTTGTTGGCCAAGAAGTTTGAGATGAAAGACTTGGGACCGGCGAATTTTATTTTGGGTATGCAGATTAGAAGGGATCGTCAGAAGAGAAAGTTGTGGCTAGGACAGGAGAAGTACATAAAAGAAGTGTTGAAGAAATTTAACACGTCGGACTGCAAGCCAGTGGGTACTCCTATGTCTCTAGGAACCAAACTTTCTGCAGAGCAATGCCCGAAGACGGATGAAGAAGCCGAAGAGATGGACCGTGTGCCATATGCAAGTGCAGTGGGCAGCTTGATGTACGCCATGGTTTGCACGCGTCCAGATATAGCCCAAGCAGTGGGAGTCTTGAGTCGGTATATGTCTAACCCAGGCAGGGAACATTGGAATGCTATCAAGAGAGTTTTCAGGTACCTTCGTGGAACTTCAGATTTTGCTTTGTGCTTTGAAGGTGCGGGAAAAGGAAAGATGCTTGATATTGTGGGCCATGTAGATGCTGATTGGGGTGGAGACATTGATAGTAGACGGTCCACTAGCGGATATGTTTTTACATTATTTGGGGCTGCACTAAGTTGGATGAGCAAGAGACAAAGCGTGGTAGCACTTTCTTCTACAGAAGTAGAATATATGGCTCTTACTCATGCTGCAAAAGAGACCATATGGCTACGACGATTGTGCTTGGAGCTCGGATTTGAGCAAGGTGCTATAGAGGTGAGATGTGATAATCAAGGTGCTATTCAGTTAGCTAAGAATCCCGCATTTCACTCACGCACAAAGCATATTGACATCCAATACCACTTTATTCGGAAAAAGGTGGAAAAGAAAGAGGTTCAGCTTGAAAAGGTTGATACAATAGAGAATAGTTCTGATTTTCTGACTAAAGCAGTTACAGGTGTAAAGTTTGAGTGGTGCTTTACTGCTGTCGGATTGAAGAAGAATGTTGCTGGCAAGGCTCTCATTGGTGTGAAGTATCCACCAAGTGGGAGAATGTTAGAGTTGGTGAATACTTCAGGGCCCCTTGTTTCTCATACCGGGTTCGCCCACGTGAGCTTAGGGGAATCTGAGTATTACCCAATTAACAGTATTGCTGGCGTACGAACGAAAGGGGGGGTTCGGGGGGCCCCGCCCCCCGACGGCGGTCCCGCAGCGCCCCCGAAACCTAGACGGGTTTTGGGCTTTTGTTTAGCCGGCCCGTGTGGTTCGGATTAGGTTTTTTCTCTGTTTGTTTGGGTTTTAAACCCGGTTTGGAGAGGCTATTAATAGCCTAATTTCTGATGTAATTTGGTGTGGCGGCTGTAAACCTAAACGATATAGTGGAACCTCTTTGCAGGACGTAGCCCTCATCTCAAGGGTGAACCTGAGTAAATTTCGTGTGTCTCCTCTATTTTTCTGCAATCTCTCTGCGATCTTCTCTCCTTGTTCTCGGATTTTCCCATCAAATTTTACCGGCGACGGCGGCAGTGGCGAGTAGTGGAAGCAGCAGAAGGGGGATAAGAGTCGTGGGAAGAACGAAGTTGGTGGGCCTCATGGCTGCGAGCTTAATTAATTAAGACAAGCTGCTGCTGCTGCTGCCTCTGGCGGAGTGATGGGCTTGGCAGTGAGTTGAGTGTAACATAATACGCGCATGCATGTGGTATTTATAGGGAGAGGAGGAGGGAGGCTGGCAGGGTGCAATTATTCTTGTGCGATATTTAGCGATGGAGCTTGTGATCACGCACGAAAAAGTTCAACTGTTTTAAATGATTATGACCTAATTATATTTACCAATTTATATGTCCGTGAAGATAGCAATAATTGAGCAACCAGCGACAGACCACGTTTTTTTTTTAAAGGAAAGCGACGCCACACGTTTTTTTTTTTTCATTTCTTCTGTTTTTACTCCAATCCTAGTGTGGTAATTAAATGTGTAGTATTAATGCGGCAAATGAGTAAGTATGATATGTCATCGTATCGATCAGAGATGAGGAGACTAGGTTAGAAAAAAAATTAGTTGTGAAAATTTAACTTTCTAGTCAATAAATTTCATGTAAAGACACAACATCCCATTATAAACCATTTGGTTAATAGTAAATTTATGAATCCATTGTCTTATATAAGTGATTTGTAGCTATATATCCAACAGGTAAAACTTCCTTATCTTTACTACCCACCAAGTCATTTGTGATAGGAGGTTGTTAACAATAACAAGAAGTAAAACATTCAGATCTTGACAACCTTCGAGTTTCTACCTAAATTCATTTTAGGGAGGGTGGATTCGTATCGTAAACTCGATACGTAAATACGTAGAATTTAGATACAATATAAATTTAATAATTTTTATTCTATAAACAATATCAAATATATTAGTAAATATGAAAAACATTAAAATAAAATCAATAATTAGTGAATAAAAATTTACAAATTATAAACTTACATCAAATTAAAATGCAATTTATTTTAAAATTGTCAAGATCCAAAAATATATGCAATAATGAACTTAAATCTTATTAGCAATAGATTTAGGTACAAATAAATATATAAAAAATAGTATATTATTTTATAAGATTTTTTCCCAATGTATTATTAATGAATTAGGGTAAATTGATAAAAAAATGATGTATAATATATGAATTATGGTGAAATAGTATTAAAATGTGGCTGCTAAGGTTCGAACCTGCGACCTTTCCAGCTTTTCCTCAGAGAGAGACATGTGATAGTCTTCGATCTACGTCTTTCAAAAGCCGAAGTCTCTACCATCGAACTTTTCAATCTTGACCTTTTCGTTGTTTGTTACCATCACTTCCATTACTCACAAACTCCTCGCCGAAGCTCTGATATCAATTATTGCGGAATATCCTTGATACCAACAAATCATTGATACCGATGTCATGGAGAAATCGATGAACAAATAGTGGAAGAGCAACAAGAAATCACATAGTGTGAAAGACACACCAATTTTACGTGGCTCGAAGATTATCTCCTATATCCACGGTCACCATAGAGTTTCACTCTATTCAGATGTCTATCATATCTTTCTCTCTATTACAAACATCACTCACTAATTCCTCAATATATGGTGCATAACTACCACTAGATATGAGCATGATTTTTCATAACTCCATATCTAATAAATAAAATAGTTATGATAACCACCCAATCTCCTCATATTATGATTACAAGAAAAGTTACAATCCTTCATATTCTCTCTAACATAACTAACAACAAATTAGTTAGGTCCAGAATCAGACTCTACCTAACTAATTTGCGACCGTCACAAAACGATTTGCGACGACCATTTTTCCGTCGGATCGCTTCCGTCGAAAAATTCGTCGAAAATCATAATTTTTGTCGGTTTTCGACAAATTACATACAGTCAAAACCATCTGTAATTTGCATTTTTCTTGTAGTATAACTCCAACAAAAAATTTAGACCCGACATAAACTAGATCGAGTCACCTTGAACTCGGATCCAAACTCGATTTTGCTTAGGCATATTTATAGACATCAAATTGACATGAAATTTGATCTTACAAAAAATGACATAAAATACTACAACCTATGGTTGAATATCTCAATCATAGCGTATTTAATCATTTAAGAAATTTCTTTTACCATTTGGGCATTTCATTTATCATAAATTTGACTTTGTTATTATTTTATCATTCTTATAAGTCTTACTAGCTTCAAGAATGAATTTCGAAAAGAAAGAAGTTAGAAGGATATCTTCATTGCATCCGGAAGGTCTACTAAAGTTTCGTAACATTAACATACATCTGAGCCATTTTATTGACCAACATGAAGACCAAATACATAAAATAATAGACCAGAGTGCAACGGAAACATAAACTAAAACACGCCAAGATCACAAGGGCCGAAGCCAAGCAAATGCATCATGCATGCACGCGTAATTATTGAAATGGAAATGCGTACGGACTTATTCTTAATTAACACACCGAGACGTTCGTAGACGTTGAGAATGTTGTTATAATTAGGCCGAGTACAAGTGCTCGAAGGAAATGAACTGCCAATACTTGTCGACGAAGTTGTCGTATACGGCGGCGCCGTAACGAGCAGAGGACTTAGATTTGTCGCCACCCTTGACATCAATTACTAGGCGGTAGTTCATCCCCTTCACGACCTGTCTTTGGCCATCGACGAGGTTGGCGAAGGTCAGCTTCGTGCCGTTGAACTGGTTGTGCACGACGACGGAGCTTTCCGCTATCTGGAGGACGTAAGGGTCCGCCAGGTTATCGATGGTTTCCCAGCCGCCGACGAAAGTTTTACCGGCGACGGCGGCAGTGGCGAGTAGTGGAAGCAGCAGAAGGGGGATAAGAGTCGTGGGAAGAACGAAGTTGGTGGGCCTCATGGCTGCGAGCTTAATTAATTAAGACAAGCTGCTGCTGCTGCTGCCTCTGGCGGAGTGATGGGCTTGGCAGTGAGTTGAGTGTAACATAATACGCGCATGCATGTGGTATTTATAGGGAGAGGAGGAGGGAGGCTGGCAGGGTGCAATTATTCTTGTGCGATATTTAGCGATGGAGCTTGTGATCACGCACGAAAAAGTTCAACTGTTTTAAATGATTATGACCTAATTATATTTACCAATTTATATGTCCGTGAAGATAGCAATAATTGAGCAACCAGCGACAGACCACGTTTTTTTTTAAAGGAAAGCGACGCCACACGTTTTTTTTTTTTCATTTCTTCTGTTTTTACTCCAATCCTAGTGTGGTAATTAAATGTGTAGTATTAATGCGGCAAATGAGTAAGTATGATATGTCATCGTATCGATCAGAGATGAGGAGACTAGGTTAGAAAAAAAAAATTAGTTGTGAAAATTTAACTTTCTAGTCAATAAATTTCATGTAAAGACACAACATCCCATTATAAACCATTTGGTTAAAAGTAAATTTATGAATCCATTGTCTTATATAAGTGATTTGTAGCTATATATCCAACAGGTAAAACTTCCTTATCTTTACTACCCACCAAGTCATTTGTGATAGGAGGTTGTTCACAATAACAAGAAGTAAAATGATGCATTCAGATCTTGACAACCTTCGAGTTTCTACCTAAATTCGTTTTAGGGAGGGTGAATTTGTATCGTAAACTCGATACGTAAATACGTAAAATTTAGATATAATATAATTTTTATTCTATAAACAACATCAAATATATTAGTAAATATGAAAAACATTAAAATAAAATCAATAATCAGTGAATAAAAATTTACAAATTATAAACTTACATCAAATTAAAATGCAATTTATTTTAAAATTGTCAAGATCCAAAAATATATGCAATAGTGAACTTAAATCTTATTAGCAATAGATTTAGGTACAAATAAATATATAAAAAATAGTATATTATTTTATAAGATTTTTTCCCAATGTATTATTAATGAATAGGGTAAATTGATAAAAAAAATGATGTATAATATATGAATTATGGTGAAATAGTATTAAAATGTGGCTGCTAAGGTTCGAACCTGCGACCTTTCCAGCTTTTCCTTAGAGAGAGACCTGTGATAGTCCTCGATCTACGTCTTTCAAAAGCCGAAGTCTCTACCATCGAACTTTTCAATCTTGATCTTCTCGTTGTGTGTCACCATCACTTCCATTACTCACAAACTCCTCGCCGAAGCTCTGATACCAATTATTGCGGAATATTCTTGATACCAACAAATCATTGATACCGATGTCATGTAGAAATCAATGAACAAATAGTGGAAGACTAACAAGAAATCACATAGTGTGAAAGACACCAATTTTACGTGCCTCGGAGATTATCTCCTATATCCACGGTCACCATAGAGTTTCACTCTATTCAAATGTCTATCATATCTTTTTCTCTGTTATAAATATCGCTCACCAATTCCTCAATATATGGTGCATAACTACCACTATATATGAGCATGATTTTTCATAACTCCATATCTAACAAATAAAATAGTTATGATAACCACCCAATCTCCTCATATTATGACTACAAGAAAAGTTACAATCCTTCATATTCTCTTTAACATAACTAACAACAAATTAGTTAGATCCAGAATCAGACTCTACCAAACTAATTTGCGACCGTCACAAAACGATTTGCGACGACCATTTTTCCGTCGGATCGCTTCCGTCGAAAAATTCGTCGAAAATCGTAATTTTTAACGGTTTTCGACAAATTACATACAGTCAAAACCGTCTGTAATTTGCATTTTTCTTGTAGTATAACTCCAACAAAAAATTTAGACCCGACATAAACTAGATCGAGTCACCTTGAACTCGGATCCAAACCCGATTTTGCTTAGGCATATTTATACACATCAAATTGACATGAAATTTGATCTTACAAAAAATGACATAAAATACTACAACCTATGCTCGAATATCTCAATCATAGCGTATTTAATCATTTAAGAAATTTCTTTTACCATTTGGGCATTTCATTTATCATAAATTTGATTTTATTATTATTTTATCATTCTTATAAGTCTTACTAGCTTCAAGAATGAATTTCGAAAAGAAAGAAGTTAGAAGGATATCTTCATTGCATCCGGAAGGTCTACTAAAGTTTCGTAACATTAACATACATCTGAGCCATTTTATTGACCAACATGAAGACCAAATACATAAAATAATAGACCAGAGTGCAACGGAAACATAAACTAAAACACGCCAAGATCACAAGGGCCGAAGCCAAGCAAATGCATCATGCATGCACGCGTAATTATTGAAATGGAAATGCGTACGGACTTATTCTTAATTAACACACCGAGACGTTCGTAGACGTTGAGAATGTTGTTATAATTAGGCCGAGTACAAGTGCTCGAAGGAAATGAACTGCCAATACTTGTCGACGAAGTTGTCGTATACGACGGCGCCGTAACGAGCAGAGGGCTTAGATTTGTCGCCACCCTTGACATCAATTACTAGGCGGTAGTTCATCCCCTTCACGACCTGTCTTTGGCCATCGACGAGGTTGGCGAAGGTCAGCTTCGTGCCGTTGAACTGGTTGTGCACGACGACGGAGCTTTCCGCTATCTGGAGGACGTAAGGGTCCGCCAGGTTATCGATGGTTTCCCAGCCGCCGACGAAAGTTTTACCGGCGACGGCGGCAGTGGCGAGTAGTGGAAGCAGCAGAAGGGGGATAAGAGTCGTGGGAAGAACGAAGTTGGTGGGCCTCATGGCTGCGAGCTTAATTAATTAAGACAAGCTGCTGCTGCTGCTGCCTCTGGCGGAGTGATGGGCTTGGCAGTGAGTTGAGTGTAACATAATACGCGCATGCATGTGGTATTTATAGGGAGAGGAGGAGGGAGGCTGGCAGGGTGCAATTATTCTTGTGCGATATTTAGCGATGGAGCTTGTGATCACGCACGAAAAAGTTCAACTGTTTTAAATGATTATGACCTAATTATATTTACCAATTTATATGTCCGTGAAGATAGCAATAATTGAGCAACCAGCGACAGACATCACGTTTTTTTTTTAAAGGAAAGCGACGCCACACGTTTTTTTTTTTTCATTTCTTCTCTTTTTACTCCAATCCTAGTGTGGTAATTAAATGTGTAGTATTAATGCGGCAAATGAGTAAGTATGATATGTCATCGTATCGATCAGAGATGAGGAGACTAGGTTAGAAAAAAAAATTAATTGTGAAAATTTAACTTTCTAGTCATTAAATTTCATGTAAAGACACACCATCCCATTATAAACCATTTGGTTAATAGTAAATTTATGAATCCATTGTCTTATATAAGTGATTTCTAGCTATATATCCAACAGGTACAACTTCCTTATCTTTACTACCCACCAAGACATTTGTGATAGGAGGTTGTTAACAATAACAAGAAGTAAAATGATGCATTCAGATCTTGACAACTTTCGAGTTTCTACCTAAATTCGTTTTAGGGAGGGTGAATTCGTATCGTAAACTCGATACGTAAATACGTAGAATTTAGATACAATATAAATTTAATAATTTTTATTCTATAAACAACATCAAATATCTTAGTGAATATGAAAAACATTAAAATAAAATCAATAATTAGTGAATAAAAATTTACAAATTATAAACTTACATCAAATTAAAATGCAATTTATTTTAAAATTGTCAAGATCCAAAAATATATGCAATAATGAACTTAAATCTTATTAGCAATAGATTTAGGTACAAATAAATATATAAAAAATAGTATATTATTTTATAAGATTTTTTCCCAATGTATTATTAATGAATTAGGGTAAATTGATAAAAAAAATGATGTATAATATATGAATTATGGTGAAATAGTATTAAAATGTGGCTGCTAAGGTTCGAACCTGCGACCTTTCCAGCTTTTCCTCAGAGAGAGACCTGTGATAGTCCTCGATCTACGTCTTTCAAAAGTCGAAGTCTCTACCATCGAACTTTTCAATCTTGACCTTCTCGTTGTTTGTCACCATCACTTCCATTACTCACAAACTCCTCGCCGAAGCTCTGATACCAATTATTGCGGAATATCCTTGATACCAACAAATCATTGATACCGATGTCATGGAAAAATCGATGAACAAATAGTGGAAGAGTAACAAGAAATCACATAGTGTGAAAGACACACCAATTTTACGTGGCTCGAAGATTATCTCCTATATCCACGATCACCATAGAGTTTCACTCTATTCAGATGTCTATCAAACCTTTTTCTCTGTTACAAACATCGCTCACCAATTCCTCAATATATGGTGCATAACTACCACTTGATATGAGAATGATTTTTCATAACTGTAACGCCCCCAAAATTCGCCCCTCCGTCACGCTGGCGGTCAGACTGACTCTGGGAGCGCTACTCACTATCTATAACTATTTTGACTTTGACATTGACTTTGACTGGTCAACAAATGACCCACGTGGCAGTAGAAATGAATAAAGATATAATAATGATGCGGAAGGAATATTACTAGAATTCAACAGATGTCACATGACATGGAAATGTGGAACAAATATCATTGGAAAGCAACCGATGTCACATGATGCAAGATAATTCGAGAGAACTAGGAAAACAAAGGAAGTTCGAATAATTCTGGGAACATTAACAGAAGCAAAGCTATAAAGGGAAATAGAAGTACTTCATATATACAAAGCTAGATAATTTAAATGCAGAATACAAATGGCGGAAAGTTGTGATCGTTGCTAGTCATGTGCCGCCATCCTGGAGCTCTGCATTATCCACCTCCTCCTAAGCAGGGTTCTCACCTGCAAAATCCCAAAACAGGGGCATGAAATGCCCGTGAGCTAACGCCCAGTACTCATAGAATCATAGATGATGAAATGATAATCAATGATCAAATATTGTGTTCATTACTTTAACAATGTTCTATACAATGCTATGCTCTGTGATTCATTACTATGCGCTGATGTTCATTGCTTTGTTCTACTGATACTTACCATGCTCTGTTGTTCATTACCATGCTCTATTATACTTTGTGTGGAACTACGTATTTTACAATACCACATGATCCTTGATGTTCGTTGTCCTATGTGAGCTCAACTTTAGTTAATTGGGAAGCTAGAGGTGTCTCTGCCTTGAATATTGCCAGGGTGCCCATAACAGGGAAGGTGTACACGTTGGCACAACCTTTTCGGAATGCAGGTGGGAGAAGGTCTACATTCCAGGAACAGTGGTCGTTACGGACCCCGTAGGTTCGCTGTCTCCTCAGCTAGCTACCTGTCCCTCTGGCATAACAATGAAATTCACATATGCCCCCGTGGGGGAAGAGTGCGTTCCTTGCGTCACTCTTATTCGGAGCACAGGTGGGAGAGGGCCTGTGGTCCAGGAGCAGTGGTATTTAAACTCAGTAGATACACTGTCTCCTCAGTGTAGCTACCTGCCCCTCCAATGCCTTGACCTTGACCTTGAATAACACATAGCTATCCCATTCATTGATCTTTATTTTATTTGTCTTATTTATCTTCTTTAAAAATCATAACCAGAAAAAGAGTAATGTCATGACCATTTTTTTTCGAGGGAAGAAAATTCCATCTATTCTTTACTTTGTTGGATATGATCTCAAGTGGGCCTATCGAATGTGAGGCCCAATTGTGAGCAATCAGGGCCCAAACAACAACGACAATGCGTCATATTAGACCGATATAACTCATGCTGTCATTTATCTGTAAATTCCTTAATTACAGATTAATATTTGATGCCATGTGGTGTACCTCCCACACATGCAGATATAAAAAGTGATCTCAATTATGGCTTTATATATAATATGACAGTAAACATGATTGCATAAGAATGGTGACTATATAAAATAACATACATCATGTCACTATATGCATAGACAATAATCATTACGATCCACCATCAGCTAAATCTTTCATTATAATGAATAAATATTTGTCCAGCAAGTCCATATCAGCTCACATGCATGCGGCATAATAATAAATGAAATAGAGATCTAGTTGGAATATTATTGATTATATATATATTGGGAGAAATACTAACACGTAGTAACCATAATGGTAATCATATCTCTAATGTATAATAACTCAAGCTATACACACCTATATATAATAAGTGTAATGACATGTTATCTCTGCGAGAAATCAAGACAACCACACATGTATTATAATGAAGTTCTAATATGCGTGAACAGGGACAGAAATAAATTAATAAATCCATCAATGGCACGTTACAAAGATTATTATCTCCTCGTAATTAATAATCACCTTAACACATACTAATTGTACAATGCGCATGTAGTTGGATTTAGATAAATATAAATTATTAAAAAACTTGTGAATTGTATGGCCATACATTCTAATTACAGGTGTATTCATACTTAATTACTAAATCCTGGATTTCACATACTCCCTTTCTAATCCAGCATTTATGAATAATTTTGTGATAATTCCTAGAATAATCGATGCTTTGCGAAAGAAAATAACGAAGGAAAAATTGGATTAATTTCAGAGACATAGCACTAAAGCTTGACGATATAATATGGTATTAATCCCTAAACCTCCACGACATGATTACTACTAATCATTCCTATAATGAGCCTACAGGGCGCATACACACGATAATACAAGACACGACTTAATAGTGAACAATCATGCAATCACATGTCAAATAAAAATGATAATTATGGATCTATGGCACTCCTATTTAAATTTAACATTTTAAAATCATTCTGGGACAAATCCGACAACATTCATCATTTCTCGGATTAAAAGTATTGGATCTCCATTACATACACTATGAAAGATGTTTCTAGGATTCTTTATGTCATAATAGATTTGCAACGCGTGACCCATGATCTACATTTCTTCATCAAGGGATTTTTGTACATCTATGGTACCTCTTTAGATCGTCCTACTTTTGCTCGTGTGCTCTACGTCTGCCGGTTCTTGCGCTGGTCACTATTCGTATGTCGGTCGTAGTTCGTCGGAGACGGAGGAGAAGAAGAGAAGATGGAGGCAGTTGCTTGAAGAGTCCAAATGGGTGAGTGTCCACGACCTTCCCCCTTTTATAATTACTGCTGCTTCTCTTCTACTGTGAAGGAGACTTGAGATGGGAGGTGAAGGAGGAGTGAGGAAAGAGTGGGAGAGAGGGTCTCGTGGGAAGTGGGAGAGAATGGGGGAGAGAAGTGGGGAGGAGAGTGGGGAGGGGAGAATGACCGATTCTCAAGTACCCCACTCTATCTTTTTTTTTTTAATCCGAATTTTCTGCATTTTGAATTTCAAATAAGATGAGTAAATGGCCGGACGTTACAATAACTCCATATCTAACAAATAAAATAGTCATGATAATCACCCAATCTCCTCATATTATGACTACAAGAAAAGTTACAATCCTTCATATTCTCTCTAACATACCTAACAACAAATTAGTTATGTCCAGAATCAGACTCTACCTAACTAATTTGCGACCGTCACAAAATGATTTGCGACGACCATTTTTCCGTCGGATCGCTTCCGTCGAAAAATTCATCGAAAATCGTAATTTTTGACGGTTTTCGACAAATTACATACAGTCAAAACCGTCTGTAATTTGCATTTTTCTTGTAGTATAACTCCAACAAAAAATTTAGACCCGACATAAACTAGATCGAGTCACCTTGAACTCGGATCCAAACCCGATTTTGCTTAGGCATATTTATACACATCAAATTGACATGAAATTTGATCTTACAAAAAATGACTTAAAATACTACAACCTATGCTCGAATATCTCAATCATAGCGTATTTAATCATTTAAGAAATTTCTTTTACCATTTGGGCATTTCATTTATCATAAATTTGATTTTGTTATTATTTTATCATTCTTATAAGTCTTACTAGCTTCAAGAATGAATTTCGAAAAGAAAGAAGTTAGAAGGATATCTTCATTGCATCCGGAAGGTCTACTAAAGTTTCGTAACATTAACATACATCTGAGCCATTTTATTGACCAACATGAAGACCAAATACATAAAATAATAGACCAGAGTGCAACGGAAACATAAACTAAAACACGCCAAGATCACAAGGGCCGAAGCCAAGCAAATGCATCATGCATGCACGCGTAATTATTGAAATGGAAATGCGTACGGACTTATTCTTAATTAACACACCGAGACGTTCGTAGACGTTGAGAATGTTGTTATAATTAGGCCGAGTACAAGTGCTCGAAGGAAATGAACTGCCAATACTTGTCGACGAAGTCACGCACGAAAAAGTTCAACTGTTTTAAATGATTATGACCTAATTATATTTACCAATTTATATGTCCGTGAAGATAGCAATAATTGAGCAACCAGCGACAGACATCACGTTTTTTTTTTAAAGGAAAGCGACGCCACACGTTTTTTTTTTCATTTCTTCTGTTTTTACTCCAATCCTAGTGTGGTAATTAAATGTGTAGTATTAATGCGGCAAATGAGTAAGTATGATATGTCATCGTATCGATCAGAGATGAGGAGACTAGGTTAGAAAAAAAAATTAATTGTGAAAATTTAACTTCCTAGTCATTAAATTTCATGTAAAGACACACCATCCCATTATAAACCATTTGGTTAATAGTAAATTTATGAATCCATTGTCTTATATAAGTGATTTGTAGCTATATATCCAACAGGTAAAACTTCCTTATCTTTACTACCCACCAAGTCATTTGTGATAGGAGGTTGTTCACAATAACAAGAAGTAAAATGATGCATTCAGATCTTGACAACCTTCGAGTTTCTACCTAAATTCGTTTTAGGGAGGGTGGATTCGTATCGTAAACTCGATACGTAAATACGTAGAATTTAGATACAATATAAATTTAATAATTTTTATTCTATAAACAATATCAAATATATTAGTAAATATGAAAAACATTAAAATAAAATCAATAATTAGTGAATAAAAATTTACAAATTATAAACTTACATCAAATTAAAATGCAATTTATTTTAAAATTGTCAAGATCCAAAAATATATGCAATAATGAACTTAAATCTTATTAGCAATAAATTTAGGTACAAATAAATATATAAAAAATAGTATATTATTTTATAAGATTTTTCCCGATGTATTATTAATGAATTAGGGTAAATTGATAAAAAAATGATGTATAATATATGAATTATGGTGAAATAGTATTAAAATGTGGCGGCTAAGGTTCGAACCTGCGACCTTTCCAGCTTTTCCTCAGAGAGAGACATGTGATAGTCCTCGATCTACGTCTTTCAAAAGCCGAAGTCTCTACCATCGAACTTTTCAATCTTGACCTTCTCGTTGTTTGTCACCATCACTTCCATTACTCACAAACTCCTCGTCGAAGCTCTGATACCAATTATTGCGGAATATCCTTGATACCAACAAATCATTGATACCGATGTCATGAAGAAATCGATGAACAAATAGTGGAAGAGTAACAAGAAATCACATAGTGTGAAAGACACACCAATTTTATGTGGCTCAGAGATTATCTCTTATATCCACGGTCACCATAGAGTTTCACTCTATTCAGATGTCTATCATACCTTTTTCTCTGTTACAAACATCGCTCACCAATTCCTCAATATATGGTGCATAACTACCACTTGATATGAGCATGATTTTTCATAACTCCATATCTAACAAATAAAATAGTCATGATAATCACTCAATCTCCTCATATTATGACTACAAGAAAAGTTACAATCCTTCATATTCTCTCTAACATACCTAACAATAAATTAGTTATGTCCAGAATCAGACTCTACCTAACTAATTTGCGACCGTCACAAAACGATTTGCGACGACCATTTTTCCGTCGGATCGCTTCCGTCGAAAAATTCGTCGAAAATCGTAATTTTTGACGGTTTTCGACAAATTACATACAGTCAAAATCGTTTGTAATTTGCATTTTTCTTGTAGTATAACTCCAACAAAAAATTTAGACCCGACATAAACTAGATCGAGTCACCTTGAACTCGGATCCAAACCCGATTTTGCTTAGGCATATTTATACACATCAAATTGACATGAAATTTGATCTTACAAAAAATGACATAAAATACTACAACCTATGCTCGAATATCTCAATCATAGCGTATATAATCATTTAAGAAATTTCTTTTACCATTTGGGCATTTCATTTATCATAAATTTTATTTTGTTATTATTTTATCATTCTTATAAGTCTTACTAGCTTCAAGAATGAATTTCGAAAAGAAAGAAGTTAGAAGGATATCTTCATTGCATCCGGAAGGTCTATTAAAGTTTCGTAACATTAACATACATCTGAGCCATTTTATTGACCAACATGAAGACCAAATACATAAAATAATAGACCAGAGTGCAACGGAAACATAAACTAAAACACGCCAAGATCACAAGGGCCGAAGCCAAGCAAATGCATCATGCATGCACGCGTAATTATTGAAATGGAAATGCGTACGGACTTATTCTTAATTAACACACCGAGACGTTCGTAGACGTTGAGAATGTTGTTATAATTAGGCCGAGTACAAGTGCTCGAAGGAAATGAACTGCCAATACTTGTCGACGAAGTTGTCGTATACGACGGCGCCGTAACGAGCAGAGGGCTTAGATTTGTCGCCACCCTTGACATCAATTACTAGGCGGTAGTTCATCCCCTTCACGACCTGTCTTTGGCCATCGACGAGGTTGGCGAATGTCAGCTTCGTGCCGTTGAACTGGTTGTGCACGACGACGGAGCTTTCCGCTATCTGGAGGACGTAAGGGTCCGCCAGGTTATCGATGGTTTCCCAGCCGCCGACGAAAGTTTTACCGGCGACGGCGGCAGTGGCGAGTAGTGGAAGCAGCAGAAGGGGGATAAGAGTCGTGGGAAGAACGAAGTTGGTGGGCCTCATGGCTGCGAGCTTAATTAATTAAGACAAGCTGCTGCTGCTGCTGCCTCTGGCGGAGTGATGGGCTTGGCAGTGAGTTGAGTGTAACATAATACGCGCATGCATGTGGTATTTATAGGGAGAGGAGGAGGGAGGCTGGCAGGGTGCAATTATTCTTGTGCGATATTTAGCGATGGAGCTTGTGATCACGCACGAAAAAGTTCAACTGTTTTAAATGATTATGACCTAATTATATTTACCAATTTATATGTCCGTGAAGATAGCAATAATTGAGCAACCAGCGACAGACCACGTTTTTTTTTTAAAGGAAAGCGACGCCACACGTTTTTTTTTTTTCATTTCTTCTGTTTTTACTCCAATCCTAGTGTGGTAATTAAATGTGTAGTATTAATGCGGCAAATGAGTAAGTATGATATGTCATCGTATCGATCAGAGATGAGGAGACTAGGTTAGAAAAAAAATTAGTTGTGAAAATTTAACTTTCTAGTCAATAAATTTCATGTAAAGACACAACATCCCATTATAAACCATTTGGTTAATAGTAAATTTATGAATCCATTGTCTTATATAAGTGATTTGTAGCTATATATCCAACAGGTAAAACTTCCTTATCTTTACTACCCACCAAGTCATTTGTGATAGGAGGTTGTTAACAATAACAAGAAGTAAAACATTCAGATCTTGACAACCTTCGAGTTTCTACCTAAATTCATTTTAGGGAGGGTGGATTCGTATCGTAAACTCGATACGTAAATACGTAGAATTTAGATACAATATAAATTTAATAATTTTTATTCTATAAACAATATCAAATATATTAGTAAATATGAAAAACATTAAAATAAAATCAATAATTAGTGAATAAAAATTTACAAATTATAAACTTACATCAAATTAAAATGCAATTTATTTTAAAATTGTCAAGATCCAAAAATATATGCAATAATGAACTTAAATCTTATTAGCAATAGATTTAGGTACAAATAAATATATAAAAAATAGTATATTATTTTATAAGATTTTTCCCGATGTATTATTAATGAATTAGGGTAAATTGATAAAAAAATGATGTATAATATATGAATTATGGTGAAATAGTATTAAAATGTGGCTGCTAAGGTTCGAACCTGCGACCTTTCCAGCTTTTCCTCAGAGAGAGACCTGTGATAGTCCTCGATCTACGTCTTTCAAAAGCCGAAGTCTCTACCATCGAACTTTTCAATCTTGACCTTCTCGTTATTTTTCACCATCACTTCCATTACTCACAAACTCCTCGCCAAAGTTCTGATACCAATTATTGCGGAATATCCTTGATACCAACAAATCATTGATACCGATGTCATGAAGAAATCGATGAACAAATAGTGGAAGAGTAACAAGAAATCACATAGTGTGAAAGACACACCAATTTTATGTGGCTCGGAGATTATCTCCTATATCCACGGTCACCATAGAGTTTCACTCTATTCAGATGTCTATCATACCTTTTTCTCTGTTACAAACATCGCTCACCAATTCCTCAATATATGGTGCATAACTACCACTATATATGAGCATGATTTTTCATAACTCCATATCTAATAAATAAAATAGTTATAATAACCACCCAATCTCCTCATATTATGACTACAAGAAAAGTTACGATCCTTCATATTCTCTCTAACATAACTAACAACAAATTAGTTAGGTCCAGAATCAGACTCTACCTAACTAATTTGCGACCGTCACAAAACGATTTGCGATGACCATTTTTCCGTCTGATCGCTTCCGTCGAAAATCGTAATTTTTGACGGTTTTCGACAAATTACATACAGTCAAAATCGTCTGTAATTTGCATTTTTCTTGTAGTATAACTCCAACAAAAAATTTAGACCCGACATAAATTAGATCGAGTCACCTTGAACTCGGATCCAAACCCGATTTTGCTTAGGCATATTTATACACATCAAATTGACATGAAATTTGATCTTACAAAAAATGACATAAAATACTACAACCTATGCTCGAATATCTCAATCATAGCGTATTTAATCATTTAAGAAATTTCTTTTACCATTTGGGCATTTCATTTATCATAAATTTGATTTTGTTATTATTTTATCATTCTTATAAGTCTTACTAGCTTCAAGAATGAATTTCGAAAAGAAAGAAGTTAGAAGGATATCTTCATTGCATCCGGAAGGTCTATTAAAGTTTCGTAACATTAACATACATCTGAGCCATTTTATTGACCAACATGAAGACCAAATACATAAAATAATAGACCAGAGTGCAACGGAAACATAAACTAAAACACGCCAAGATCACAAGGGCCGAAGCCAAGCAAATGCATCATGCATGCACGCGTAATTATTGAAATGGAAATGCGTACGGACTTATTCTTAATTAACACACCGAGACGTTCGTAGACGTTGAGAATGTTGTTATAATTAGGCCGAGTACAAGTGCTCGAAGGAAATGAACTGCCAATACTTGTCGACGAAGTTGTCGTATACGACGGCGCCGTAACGAGCAGAGGGCTTAGATTTGTCGCCACCCTTGACATCAATTACTAGGCGGTAGTTCATCCCCTTCACGACCTGTCTTTGGCCATCGACGAGGTTGGCGAAGGTCAGCTTCGTGCCGTTGAACTGGTTGTGCACGACGACGGAGCTTTCCGCTATCTGGAGGACGTAAGGGTCCGCCAGGTTATCGATGGTTTCCCAGCCGCCGACGAAAGTTTTACCGGCGACGGCGGCAGTGGCGAGTAGTGGAAGCAGCAGAAGGGGGATAAGAGTCGTGGGAAGAACGAAGTTGGTGGGCCTCATGGCTGCGAGCTTAATTAATTAAGACAAGCTGCTGCTGCTGCTGCCTCTGGCGGAGTGATGGGCTTGGCAGTGAGTTGAGTGTAACATAATACGCGCATGCATGTGGTATTTATAGGGAGAGGAGGAGGGAGGCTGGCAGGGTGCAATTATTCTTGTGCGATATTTAGCGATGGAGCTTGTGATCACGCACGAAAAAGTTCAACTGTTTTAAATGATTATGACCTAATTATATTTACCAATTTATATGTCCGTGAAGATAGCAATAATTGAGCAACCAGCGACAGACATCACGTTTTTTTTTTTTTAAAGGAAAGCGACGCCACACGTTTTTTTTTTTTTCATTTCTTCTCTTTTTACTCCAATCCTAGTGTGGTAATTAAATGTGTAGTATTAATGCGGCAAATGAGTAAGTATGATATGTCATCGTATCGATCAGAGATGAGGAGACTAGGTTAGAAAAAAAAATTAATTGTGAAAATTTAACTTCCTAGTCATTAAATTTCATGTAAAGACACAACATCCCATTATAAACCATTTGGTTAATAGTAAATTTATGAATCCATTGTCTTATATAAGTGATTTGTAGCTATATATCCAACAGGTAAAACTTCCTTATCTTTACTACCCACCAAGTCATTTGTGATAGGAGGTTGTTAACAATAACAAGAAGTAAAATGATGCATTCAGATCTTGACAACCTTCGAGTTTCTACCTAAATTCGTTTTAGGGAGGGTGAATTTGTATCGTAAACTCGATACGTAAATACGTAAAATTTAGATATAATATAATTTTTATTCTATAAACAACATCAAATATATTAGTAAATATGAAAAACATTAAAATAAAATCAATAATTAGTGAATAAAAAATTACAAATTATAAACTTACATCAAATTAAAATGCAATTTATTTTAAAATTGTCAAGATCCAAAAATATATGCAATAATGAACTTAAATCTTATTAGCAATAGATTTAGGTACAAATAAATATATAAAAAATAGTATATTATTTTATAAGATTTTTTCCCAATGTATTATTAATGAATTAGGGTAAATTGATAAAAAAATGATGTATAATATATGAATTATGGTGAAATAGTGTTAAAATGTGGCTGCTAAGGTTCGAACCTGCGAGAGTTAAGATTTAAACTAACATCAGTGGCAAAAGTGATGTTCAATCATCCATCAATAAATAGAAATTAAACTACTATCCTATCCTAAGAGAGTTAAGATTTAGCTCCTCATAACTGATGAAAACAATAGAAAACATATGAGGAACAGAATCATAAACATCCTAAAACATAAGAAGAACTCTCAGCTCTAGGCCTCCAGTCAAATGCCCAGGAGAGAAGATCCCATTTTTGCTCCTCAACATCCTCCTTTTATAGGAGACTATCATCACCATTTGACCATCATTAGAACCTTCCATTCCCTCTGATTTTGCCAGTCCTCTTTTTTTTTCTATCAAAAGATTCTTCTTGCTTTTGGCAGCCTGCAAACTTGTGGTCCCCCTCCTTTTTCAACAACAATACTTATCTTTTTATCCTTAATTTGGTCCTACAACATCATGAACAGCAAGCATCAAACCCTTCAAATGAAAACTAGAGAAATAAGAACTAAATCAATATATTATCCAGCTCAAATGTGCAAATGTAGGATAATATTATGCTGAGAAGATAAATGCATGTAGATTAGGCATAATTTTCAGAATATGAACATTTCATGACTTATATGCACATGAATTAGGATGAAAAATGAGTAAAATTTAGTATGATTAGCTAGTGATCAAACTCCCCAAGCTTAATCTTTTGCTTGTCCCCAAGCAAAACATTTAGATATTAAGAATAAGGATTGAATCAAATAGTTCACAAATGAATTCAGATTCAGTTCTTTTGAATCAAATGAGTTTCCTACTTTGCTAACACTCCTTGCTATTCTTTCAAAAACCCAAATTCTAGCTGAGGAATCACTGAGGTTGAAGAGTCTCCCTTGCACCAGTTGTCCACGTCGTGGGTAGGTTACTGAGATCTGGCCCATTCCTCCACAGTGAAAGCATGCTTCTGTCTTCATGCGACACTCGCCTACGTGATTCCTTCCGCAAAAGTTGCATAAGATTCGCTCACCAAGCGCAGATGGTGCTTGAGAGGTCCGAAGCGGTTGTTGCATCTGTTGTTGTCCTAGCCTCCTTGGCGGTTGTTGAGAGGGCCGCTGGGCTTATTGTTGTCGGTGTTGTGGTGGAGCCTATTGAGGAGGACGCTGTGGTGGTGGTGATTGTTGGTGATATCGAGGCTGTTGGAGTGGCTGCTCATAGCAAGGACGGACATGCTGTTGCGATGTTTGATATGGAGTACGGGGCCGATTGTCCCATCGTTGGTCCCATAGCTATTGCTGACGGTCATTCCTACGGAAGGGCTATTGCTGTGAACCTTGTCCCACTTCCTATTGTCCTCTCTTGTCCCTTTGCCACTCCCGGTTGTCCCTCTCCATCAAAGTGGCCAAGCGAACAGCTTGGTTTAGATTTTGGCAGTTGTCAGGTCGTGTCTTTGTTCTCAAGCTTGGGTTCAGTCTCTATACGAAACGATTGGCCTTGGACAATTCATCCATGTTCAGCTTTGAATACTTCCCCAACCGAATAAACTTCGTTAGGTATTGGGACACAGTCATGGTCCCATGTTTCAAGCTCAGATATTCATGTTGCTTCATATCCCTTTGGTATGCAGGAAAGTAGCGTTACTCAAATTAATAGTTTGCGGAAATACTCCCTTGCTATACCCTGATGCCTGGGAATTCAGTTGCCTTAGTTGATTTCCACCAGTCGTTGGCATCTCTTGTGAGGGTGTCAGCAGGGAATAATACCTTCTTATACTCAGTGCAGTCTAAGAGATCGAATTTCTCTTTGATGGTCTCTATCCATCGTTCAGCTGCATCAATATCCTCTTCGCCATTATAGGTCGGCGGCTTCAAATTCTAAAATTCATGTATCATACATGGAGGAGGAGGTTGTCTCTCTTCTTATTCTGGCCGTGGAGGGGAGTCGTTAATCCTCTCATCATTCCGACCATCGGGCTCATCATCTAATGCATGTACTCTTCTACGGGGAGGCATCTATGAAAATTATATAACTGGATAAGGAATTGCGAGAAATAATGTTCTTAAATCAAAATGGCATTTAACCATAAATATTTTATTCGAAACCCCTTGAGCAATAATATCCATCATGACCATACTAAACTCATTATAATATAAGGTTTTGGCATCAGAAGTAAAATATCCAACTAAGACCAAAACTAAGTGACATTAATGTTTTGATTCTAAGGCATCGTGTGCTACTTATTTGTGCAGAGGAGTTCCTCTAATGTTCTTGCTCGAGGAGTCCCTATGTTCATCAGAATTTGGCCACTGCTAGGAGAGATGCCCAGTTTGCCTACAATGAAAACAATACTCAGGCTCTTCCATGAATAGGTAGCGATGGCGGTGTTTGCGAGGTGGTAAATTCTCCAATTCCAAATCGAGTCGCATGTCCGTGTATCCTTGAACAATATCTTCAGGAGCCTGTTGACGGTGGAGGCATAATTGGTTGGTTACTACCAACACTTTCCAGATCAGAGTACTCATGTTCTTTTTGCATTGTGGGAGGTGGCACGTTATGTCCACGACCTCGACCATGACTTGGACTAGCCCTTGTCTTTGTTCCTACTCCTAGGAAGCTGGGGTTCACTTTTTCGTTTCCATCACATACCATATTCTCTTTCCTCCTCAGATGACCCGTGTCGTAATACGTCGAAGAGGCACCTATAGAAGTAACATAACTAAATAGAATAAATATCTATTATAGGGAATTTATTTAGTACTTACTTGAGGAGTGGAGTCGTAGCTGTTTAGGATGCTTGCACATGACTTTATTGTGAACATGAGACACTGAATAATAGATGACAATGCATTAAGCTATACCCTATTATGACCAATGGGGAGCTAAGAACTTAGGCTCTAATACCAAACTATAACGCCCTCAAAATCGGCCCTCCTACTACGTAGGCAGACGGGTTGACCCCGAGGATGCTACACTGTCTGCTATACTCTTGACCATACTATGACTTTGACCATTCAACAAAATATAATATGTGGCAATGAATATAATAATAAAATAATTAAGAACTTTATTGCGAAAGAGAGAAATGTCAGAATATCAAAAGACACCAACATCTAATGCAATCCACACCAATAGGCCCAAACAAATGACCATATAGCTAGTTCACCTAATGCAGAAACAAATTATTCCATTAATGTAAATAAAAGGAAAAGGACATTAATGAGTCATATGTTGTGATCTTTGAGCTCTGCGTCCTCCATCACTCATCTCTAACAGAGTTCTCACTTGTAAAATCTCAAATGCAGGGGCATGAAATACCCGTGAGCGAAAACGTCCAGTACAATAACTATAAATTTATAATCAGATTATGCTTCAACCAATGATGAATAAGCAATAAGATAACATGCTTTAAATATGTGATCCATACTTTGGTTGCAATATGCAATGAATTATACTTTACTATGTCTATACTTTTGTTCTGAATCATGTTCATGCTTTGATCTTTACTATGGCAATACTTTGTCTTTACTATACCATGCTCTGTACTTTACTATAACCATGCTTTGTCTTTACTATGTCATGTTCTGTATTTTACCATATCACGCTTTACTATGCTTTACTTTGTCATGAGTTGCATTACATCTTTTACATTACTATGCAGTCCTTGAAGTTCGTTGTCCTATGCGAGCTCGACTTTATTAGGTTGGGAAGTCAGAGGTGCCTTCGTCCTATGCGAGCTCGACTTTATTAGGTTGAGAAGTCAGAGGTGCCTCTATGCCAATGTATACCTTTTTCGATATACAAGTGGGAGAGGACCTGTACCACAGGAACAGTGGTCATTAAGGACACGTAGGTTTGATGTCTCCTTAGCTACGCTATCTATCCCTCTAGCGTTATAACATGTAATCCATATGATGCCCTCTTCGGGGAAGGACAGATGCCAATGCATCACTTTTTTTGGAATACAGGTGGGAGAGGACTTATATCCCAGGATAGTGGTCGTTACGTACTTGTAGGTTCACTGTCTCCTCAGCTCATCATTCTGCCCCTCCTCTGTACTATACCATGATCTTAACTATGTACTTTGGGTGGCACATAGCAATCTCATAGTTTCGTCTTTGCTTTACTTATCTTGTTTATCATCTATGGAATTTAGAATCATAGATCAAAGAAACGGTAGAGTCAAATCCCTTTTCCTGAGGTAATAAAATTATGTACTATTTCTTTACTCTTTATGACTAGTCCCGGCCCATTTTTCTGGATGAGAAGGGTTCATTAGGGCCTATACAATATTGAACATGGCCTCAAGTGGGCCTGTCGAAAGTGGAGCCCAATTATGAAGGATCGGGCCTAATAAAAAAGGGTAGTTACGTCTTTACGATAGAACCCGGGCAGGGTAAGAAAAACCTGGATCAAGTCTTTTATTGAGGTCCATGCACATGACTCGGGCCGAGTCGGGATTCGACTCAGGCCGGATCGGTGCGAAATCGGTCCAGAACCCCTCTGGCACACCTGTGCCATCCTTGACACACCAGTGCCAGAGTGGTTTGGCCATGGCGTTTGCTGTCATCACGGCCATTCCACTTTATGGCACGTCCGTTCCGTCAGCACAGCTCTGGTACGTCCGTGCCATTGTCATGGTCATGCCCTTCCTTGGGCACGCCCGTGCCAAAACCGAGATTCGCCTAACGTCTGGATCGGTCGACCGTTCCCATCGAATCAGTCGACCACTCTCCTAGCAGGGCACGCCCGTGCCACTTATCGGGAACGGCTGTGCCATGACTCAGTCGTCATCTTCATAATTAGGCACGCTCGTGCCACTTAGTTGGCACGGTCGTGCCATCGCGATCAGAAACAGGGCGTGGCCAGCGATCTTCTTCTTCCTCATTTTCGATCGTCTGATCGTGACGACGATAATATGAAAGATGTAGTTTACGATCTCTAGATCAATATAGTGTCATCACACGCATCATATGATTAACTATTTATAGCCTAAGAGAATTTGACGTCTAAGGTACCTTTTTTCGATCGTTGAGTTCGCCAAAGACACGTTCGTCGTCTTCTCGGCCGGGTTCCGGTTGCTCCTGGCCTGCGGGGGAGCGCGGCCTGCCTTCACGAACGTGTTGAAGAAGGGCTGCTATGCGCCGAGATCCGCCGGATCGTCCCCGTCGCCTTGCGTGCATGAGGGTTCCTCCTTGTGCCTTCTTATAGCGGTGGCTTTGCCAGATTCAAGGAGGAATTTGGGGAATTCGATTTGGAGAAGGAAATCGGACGAGGAGATTTTTTCTTCCGATTTTAAGTTCTTCGTTTTCTTTTTCTTTTTCCTTTTTGTTTCTGACTTGAATTTAATTCGAATTTTCCTTTCCTTTTCTTCCTTTCCCATGTTTTGATCTTTGTTTCATTCCTTGTTTCCATGTTAAATTTTCGAGTTGTTACATTGCGTGCGTGTGTGTAAAGTGATTACAGTATCCAACATGTAAAACTTACTTACCTTTTCTATCCACCATTTTACATTTGTAATGGGAGGTCGACAGGTCGTGTCTTCATGTGAAATTTTAATTATTAGCCTTGTATTTGCGCTCGTGCGCCAGCCAATATATAGTCATTATTATGTGTAATTGTGTATATAGACATGTGGGCTTTTGATGCATGCATTTATTGCCTTTTTCAATATTGTACCAGATGAATTGAAGTCATTTATATTTTCTACCCCGCAGCAAATTAAAGTTGAATAAAGTGGCCGCCAAAGGTATCAACGTCACGTTTGGAAGTATCCATGTGATATTTTTCTATGGAAAACCTTCGTCCTGTTCGGTAGATGTCGAGTCGTGGTACGTTCTTTAACGCGTCCACAGGCTTTTTTGTCTGTTTTTATTTGAGTAATTTCCAATTGATTGCACGAGACCTAGGACAAAAAGTTTCTTTGGGTTAATAAGAGGGTTGCACAAGCATTAATGGGATGAAACTTAAGAATTTTACAAGAATGATTGGTACAATGGAGGAAGGAGAATCTTTGCAGGCAGGCATGATGGAGAGTGAGGAACAAGAGCGGGGGATCGATCCAGAGAGAAAGATTCTGGTCAAAGTTTCTTCTTTTTTTTCTTTATTGTGAACTGGGTTCTAAAACGTTGAACCGACCAAAATTGATCACGCTGCTGATATCATGATTTTGTATAGGCACACACAAAACATACCTGACAATCTGAGATGTATAGTCTCATTCCCATGACTAGGGGATCTTAACACTTAGTGGATGTCCAATTAGTTAGTAAGAGTACGAAACAATCCACTTTTTCCCGCGCCTCAAGTGAGGATGTGTATAGGGCCTTGGCTATGACCACAATTGTAGAGATCTTTGTTGATAATGTCTTGAATCTGAACTCAATGTGTCCCCTTATGCAATCAGGCGCTTCAACAGATTTCTCCTACGAGGTCTGTAATTCCTATCTGTTAAAGAAGGTGTCTATATAAACTCCCTAGGAGTCCAAAGAGAAAGAGATATGATATTGTAACCCTCTTCTGTTTTTTTCATCTAATACAATTCTGCGTCGCCTTAAATTTCTCGGGTTTTCTCGCGGTGCATAATTTCTCTCGTGCAGAAATCCTAACAATCTTAATATGTTAACACACTTAATCAATTTCCAAGTTATTTTAAAAATCTTACATCTTAATTTAGATCGTACCTTATTATGATTTATTTCATACTAGCCATGCAATCGCATATCATTGATTTAATTATTTAATTAATAATAGAAATAATATTCATGATAAGACTTATTAGTTTAAATTTGATATATTTTGACTTATAAATCAATAAAGAATGACTTAATTGGCGTTAAATGTTAAAAGTTAAACAAATTTTTTTTATCTTTTAAAATATTTTTTAATTAATAAGTAGCATCTTACACGATTCTACCTTATGACTTTCCATCTCAAGACCATGATCTTATGCAACAATGTCATACTATTTTTTTTGTAGTTATTTATTTATTTTTTATTGTATATTTTCTCATTATTGTTATTTAGACTGTATCTACAAAGAAAATTATTGTGCAACATTAGCGAGTAGGCAAGAAAGAGCAGAAAACTATAATACATATGAATGCATATATGTATATATATGTGTAAGTAAAGTTGTTAAATTCAAATTTTTACCTAAACTCATTTTAAGAAGATAGACTCGTATGGTAAGTTTGATAATATAATATTAATTTAATAATAATAAATTTTAAAATCATATTGAATATAATAATAAATATCCGAAAAGACTATTATAACATGAATAATTAATAAATTGAAATTTATAAATTATAAACACACAAAAGTTTCACTTACACATTTTCTAATATTTTAAGTATTGTTATTATTTTATCCTCACTCGTTATCACCATTTTAAATATTTTAGTATTATAATATACATATTCAACATATTATTTAATTTCAAATACTATGGTTCAAAGAATGGTGTTTTAAAGAATATTATTGAGAATAAATATTAATATACAAGTTACTGTAATGTTATATTATCCAAGTAGTTTATTCTATCATATTTTAACTTATTGTGTTAAATAATAATGTAATTACAAAAATTATGAGGAAAGATAAATGAAACAATGAAATATAAGAAAATGAAAAGATGAGATAGCAAAAATGTAATGATGTTTAAATATTTCTCATTTGATATTTTACTTCTGATGCAATCAAGTGGAGTGTGGGTCCCACTTGGTAACATAATATTTTACTGCATTTTTTGATAGACAAAATGAATTGAAGTCATTTTTTTTTCTTCTGTGTAGCAAAAGTTGAGCAAATTTGTCGTAAATATCAACATCACGGTTTAATAGGAAATCCTTCGACGGGATGGATGGATATATGAGTCATATGATGGTACCTCCTCCGTGTGAACAGTTTTTTGTCATTTCTTTTCTTTTTGTGTCTTACCTTCAACTCTTAACATGTATGAAATTAATTGCTCCAATGTCTATTAAATAGTAAGAAGTTTGACATATATAGATAAAAGTAGGTCTCTTTCCGATTGAAAATATCAAATTTTACCTAATTATGATTGTTGATGGACAAATCGATATGAATAAATGCATCTTAGTTTTCTAGAAAGCATATATTGGTTTAGAAGATAAGCTAAGTGCTCTCTGACACTGCTGCTATGGGTGGTGGAATTGTTGCGAATGAGTGTGTAACATGACATGATATGATATGCATGTAATATTTATTGAGAGGGTGAGATTATTATTATTCAAAAACATTAATTAGCTACCTTGTGATAAGGAAATAGTGACAAATTAATTATTACCTAGCAATAATTGAGTATAACAGACAATACATACAAATCACGTGTTGTTTTTTAAGAAAACGATCGATCAGCTTCATGTTGCACTCTAATTCTGGTGTGGTAATTAGATGTGTAATAATACGACATATGAGTGCAACATTATCTTAGCTTGTGTGGAGAGAAAATTGGAAAACTATAGAATATATATATATATATATAATTGATGTGACTATTATAACAATAAAAAGAAAAATATTGTTTATATTCCAATAATCGGGACAATGATGTCAAAACAAACATAGTATGTAATCAGTTATTATTATGTGAAGAAAATATGATGTCAAAATATTCTACACGATTAGCACAAATTATCAGAAGCAGAATGATCGAGCGTACCATCATTTAATTTACGTGATAAAATTCTCTAGCATAGAAGGAAATATCCATGAACAAAGTCAGAGACAAAGATCCCCTATCAAGAAAGAAAGTTACCGAGTACAAAGAGAACTAGTCTCTTGTGCATATGACAAACCCTCAAAATTTTAACTAATATCGAAGAAAACATATAATATAACAATTCTCACCTCAGTTCATATTCGACTTGGTTATATGCTTTTATCCACAAAAAAAAATTATCAATTAATTATCTAATTTTATAATTTATTTGAATATTGAATTATAATTTTGAAAATGTGTTTTTAAAATACATGAAAATAAATATTAAAAGATAAAACAATTGTGACATCAAGATTTGGATAGGATGATAAAAAAAATTAGCAATACACTTTGCATCCATTCTCAACTAAAGTAGTATCAATGTTTTATGATGGATTATTCCCTACAATAAGATATGATTTTCTCTACTACTTTAATGCTAGATAAATTAGATCATTTCTTTACAGAACGGTAACCTTAATTATCTTATACAAATCAAGACATATTAGATTGTAGTCCCTAAACTATTGATCATTCCTCTATAGGATGATAGTCAACAGACCACATAACTACATCATTCCTCTATAGGAGGTCATGACATGCAATGCTCTAAAATCAATTTCTAAGAAAGAAATTAATAATTAGTATTCCTCTTCATGTTGACGATATAACTAAGAAATTCAACAAATCACACAAAAACCATCAATCACAAAAATTGTTGTTCGGAAGAAAATTGACTAAAAGAATTAACTTGAACTAAATAGAGGGTCGAAAAGTTTGTCGTTAAACAATTAACTATTGCTCAAGTTAATAAATAAAATAAAATAAAAACTAATTACCTAATGGAATTCATCCTAAGATAAATTGAAAAATAAAAATCTAGTCCTATAGCAGGGAACACCTCGGTAGGGATTTGACGTCTCTGCCAATGCACAAGCTCTTTTTCTCTCTAGCATTGAAGAACATCCAAGGCTTGAAGCACAGTTTTTTAGTCCTATAGCGGTTTGGTTTGGTTGCTTATCATGACATAATGATAAATTAATTCTGGTTTGGTTTGGTTTGGTTGCTTATCATGACATAATGATAAATTAATTCTGGTTTGGTTTGGTTGCTTATCATGACATAATGATAAATTAATTCCCATCACGATAAAGAATCAGAGTTGATGTGGTAATGTTTGTATTTGTCATGATCAAAAGTTCTTCATCATGGTTTCTTGTTCCATAAGGAGGTCGCCACATGGCAAATTGACGTAATTTGCTGCAATAATTTATCTACCTTGTCACATAGTATACTAAATCATGAGACGACTTTCAATTCAATTTATCATGACTTATAATCAAGAATTTGAAATTTCACTAACAACTTGTTGTGACTAATATCCTCTAGTCATAACCTATGCGTAACTTAAGTCATGACATACCCTTGTCATGATTATTTACTATACTTAAATTATGACCATGTATCGTGACTGCAAGCTCTCCACATCGCAATCTTCCCTTTCTTTTTCTTCTCTTCAATTTACTTTTTCTATAAATATTGTCGCCAGTTGTAAGTTGATGTCATAGCTTATTGAGTTTGTTGTCATGACAAGTTCTTGTTTCACACCTTAACCTTTTTTTGCCTCTAAGTCGATCAATCCTGTAAAATAACATCAATCCAGCTAAATCCCTATGAATTACTAAAAATTAGTGCATATCAATAATAAGTACAAAGAAAACTAAACAAATTTATATTGTGCATAAATTAAACTCTCACAAGCTTGAATTCAAAGCAATGCTTAGAAGCCTAAAAGGATTTCTCATGCCTCTAGCTTGTCAAATAACGATTTTCTAACACTACCTTCTACGGAGATGATCCGACTACTCAACCACTATGTAACGTTTCTCGAAAGCGATTCACGTTTTTAATTTGTGTTTTTTGATGTTATATAATTTATATAATGTACAATGTTTATATGATTGTATAATTTTTTTATTTCGTAGAGGACCATGCTATTTGGGAGGAGGTGCCCAGCATGACACGAGGAGGATACCTGCGTGGCCTCAGCATAGCCCCTCAGGTACCTAGGAGGAGCGGAGGATATGCAGGCAATCCAACTGCTCCAATTTCATCTGCTGCACTTGCTGTGACGCAGCTATCGTAGCAAATGTCGCAGCAGCTATCGCAGTAGCTGTCGCAATAGTTGGCTCCATTATTGTAGGCGATTCAGGGATTGATCCCACCACAAAATCAATCCCAATGAGGTCAAGGACCGAGCATGTCGGGATCAAATGTCCAGAACGACAACAACAACTTTCAAGCTTAGGATAGAAACTTTCGCAACTATACTTTTGTTACTTATATACTTCTTATTAGATATATGTATAGTGTTAGTTCAGTTTATTATTTTTCATATTCTTATCTTAGATATTGTGACTGTGATGATTACTATTTTATATTATGTCTGTGATGGATATTAATGCATTTATATGTATTATATAATCGTATGGTGTGGGAAGGGAAGAAAATATGGTTGTAATGGGGTAAAAAAATCTGACATTAGCGCATCTGTAACGTCACACTAGTGTCGCACGCATAGTTGAAGCTACATTAGATATATCATTCTTCGCGTCTCTTGAGCGCCAGCGTAGCGTCGACAACTTGAGCGTCTCCTTAGCGCTGCCTTGGCGACCCAACAAACATCATGTTGGCCTCACAGTAGCGTTAAAATCACGTCCACTAATGCATAAACTTAGCGTCACTTGAGCGTCACGTGTAGAAAAAGATTCAGAGTAAATAAACAATATGGCTTAAGAGGATGGTTTCAAGAGTTTTGTTTCTTAAATCAATGTAAAACTCATAAGGCATGCCCCCGTGCATGAGCATTCACACTCTCGTGGCAAATGTCATTTAACAGCCAAGTCACTTTCGTGCTCACTGGTTATTAGACTTACATGCATGGGATCATCACCCATAACATACCCTCCATGTTCTCACCAAGTCAAGATCCAAAGTATTGAATACCTAGATGGGGGCATGTGCCGCCAATACCTCCATCTCCTGACTTAGAGGAATCCTAAGTCGTAAGTACTGGCTCAGCCAACCTCTCGACTGTACTAAAACCTGACTAGTGATAATCCCTCACGGGTGGATTTCTCTACGCCTAGTTTGAGAGAAGACAAAAAATATCTCAAAAAGGCTCCAAACAAACCTCTCAGTTCTACTTGGCTCAATGACCCCTTTCATACAATTCAATCATCGCTGCCGAGAATGACTAAAAAAAAGTTCAAAGAATGCTCCAAACTTTCCTCTCGGACTTGCTCAACACTAGTTGTGGATGACCTCTTTGACTTAGCACAATCATTACTACTGTGCAAGATAATGCAGTTATGGGAAAATCAGTTTTCGCATGCTAGATGCAGATATATGAAGATCATATTCCTTTTTATAGAAATGTAAACAAGTTCTAAATTTATAATTCCAACTACACTTCTCAGGTTGCAAGTATACAATCGTCGTCGATGTACAGATTGGGGTCAAACCACAAGGAGAGTATCATATTGTGTTCCGTTGCTCCTACCAATAGAGATCGATTTCATAGAGATGAATGACAAGTGAATGTAAACAACTAAGAAGTGATGATGCATGTTTGTATTTTTTATTTTGAAATTTGTTTGGTTGTTTTTGTGATTAACTTTGAAAATCTAAAGTAACTAAATCCTAAAATCAAGTTGTGTTAGTCGACAATGTGTGAAATAGAGGCATGAGGGATCATTTCTATGGTGAACTTGGTAAATAGATGTTACTTCATTACAATTTGCATTCGGATGAAAATGCTCAAAATGGATGCCTCTCACTCTCATGAAAGGCATCCTTCAGTTCTCCCACTCTCGTGTTCGAACTTAGCCATTTCGCCATTAAGCGAAACTGCATTAGAAATTTGCAGAGTTCCTCTCTCGATTCACTCCTTCTGGAAAGATAATGATCAACATCAAAAGTTTCCCCTCGTACAATTTGCTAACCTCTCGGCTCATAGCTAGACTCAGGGGAACCATCATATGAGGAAGAAAACTCGCAAACACAGCATTCATCAGATAAACAATAGAATTGATGCCATGCAAGCAAAAACATCCGAAATCCATAAGAACATCAAACCAAGTTCGAATCCATCAAATGACTCCTCAGCCTCATTGACTGATTAGTTAGACATACTAACTTTAAGCTTCAAACTAAGAGTAAACTTAATACAGTAAGATAAAGTGAGGAAACAAAGACGAAAATTAAAACTAAGGTTCATGATGCCGGGTGGAGTGCTCGGAGATGATCCAACCCTCCTCATCAGTGCAGGTACTTCTTCTTTTTCCCCCTTCACTTCCTTTAATGTAGTCTTTTATTTTTTGAGCCCTCTTTTCTGTTGTCACTCTGCTCTTTTTATACTCCTCCCTCTCTTGTGATCCTCCTTTGATTTATGACACCTGACTTGATGAAACCTTCAGCCTTTTGATGCTTGACAGGTGTCTAACTAGTACCCATGGGGCTTTCCCCGTGGACCGTCGAGTTATCTTACTTCCTTGTACTTTTCTTTTTTAGCCAACTTTTGTCTTAGTTTTATTTTCAAGTGTGATAGTGGCAGTTTTATAATATACACTCCAAAAAAATGCATCCCCTAGCTTGTTCTCCACATCACACGTCGCATATCTACCTCACGAGCCTAAGGTAAAGTAGGGGAGACCCGTTAGTCTCCTCCGAAGCCTTTGTAATCATTCTATTTACTCAATAAAAATTTCAAAGCTTCCCAAAATCTAGCATCATACCTCAAGCGTGGAATGGCAACCCACAAAGCGTCCCAAAGTACCCCAAGCGATCGAGCGTTCCGCCTAGGTGCTCGTTTGTTCACAAATGCCTCCGCCGAAGCATTCGCTCGGGACCAAGCGTCCCAAAACCTGTAGCATTGAGAAAATGGCATTAGAAAGCTTCCGCAAAGTGCTCAAAAGAGCTTGCCTAGACATTGAGCACGTCTAGACACTATATGAGTCGGTCGAGCGAAAAATAACACCGTGACAAGTTGGTATCAGAGCAATTTCCTGAGATCGCTCAGTTCGGCATTCAACGATCAAGGAGGAATGACGTCGAACTCGGAGATGAGCCAAGATCCTGCCGCAACGGAGAAGAGCCGCCCAGAGCGAGGGAGTTCCTACTCGAAGGACGTCACACTACAAGAAAACTGGGGATTACACTACAAGAACGATGTTTTCGACGATTTTTTTGACAGAATCGGGACGCCCGAAAAATAGTCATCGCAAACCAATTTCCGACGATTGGGAAAGAACCACCAGAAATTTTGACGGATTTCCGATGGTCGTGATCGCCGATATTTGCGGCGATCAACGAAACAGTCGAAAATTCGACGGTCACGACCGCCGATATTTTCGACGGTCGATGAAACCGTCAAAAACTTCGGCGGTCGTGCAAATATCGGCGGTTGCTACTGTCGAAAATGTAACATTCCCCACTAACGTGTGATATTGTTCGCTCTTGGCCTCGGCCCACACGGTTTTCTCAAAATGCATCACCTGGTATCAGAATAGCGCAGCGGCTCATCTCTATACTCAGCATGATATTGTCCGCTCTGCCCCCATAGGCTCACGGTTTTCCAACGCGTCACACCCAGTGAAGGACATGTCCCCATGTATACCCAGCATCAGTCCCATGACTTATGCATGTGGGACTAATCCAAGGCATGCCTCATGCGCCCTTCCCTCCTTAGGGGACTCAACGAGTTTTCTCAAAATGCGTCACCTGGTATCAGAGTAGCGCAGCGACTCATCTCTATACTCAGCATGATATTGTCCGCTCTTTCCCCTAGGCTCACGGTTTTCCAACGCGTCACACCCAGTGAAGGACATGTCCCCATATATACCTAGCATCTCTCCCATGACTTATGCATGTGGGACTAATCCAAGGCATGCCTCATGCACCTGGTATCATAGCCACTCCGCGTGAGCCTCTGTGCATGGTGGAGTGCGATCACTCAACGATGACGTTGAGTCCCCTAAGGGGGGAAGGGTGCATGAGGCATTTCTTGGATTAGTCCCACATGCATAAGTCACGGGAGAGAGACTGATTATATATGGGAATATGTCCTTCACCTGGTGTGACGTGTTAGAAAATCGTGCGAGCCGAGGCCCATAGCAGATAATATCACACGCTGGTGGAGAATGCTACATACGATATCAGAGCCACTCCGCGTGAGCCTCTGTGTATGGTGGGGTGCGATCACGAGGACGTTGAGTCCCCTAAGGGGGGAAGGATGCATGAGGCATGCCTTGGATCAGTCCCACATGCATAAGTCACGGAAGAGATGTTGGGTATATATGGGAATATGTCATTCATCAGGTGTGATGCGTTAGAAAACCGTGCGGGCCGAGGCTCAGAGCTGACAATATCACACGCTAGTGGGGAATGTTACATATGGTATCAGAGCCACTCCGCGTGAGCCTCTATGCATGGTGGGGTGAGATCACTCAACGAGGGCGTTGAGTCCTCTAAGGGGGGAAGGATGCATGAGACATGCCTTGGATTAGTCCCACATGCATAAATCACGGGAGAAATGTTGGGTATATATGGGAATATGTCCTTCATCAAGTGTAACGCATTTTGAGAAAACCGTGCGGGCCAAGGCCTAGAGCGGATAATATCACACGCTAGTGGGGAATGTTACATATGGTGCATGATGCATGCTTTAGATTAGTCCCACATGCATAAGTCATGGGAGAGATGCTGGGTATATATGGGAACATGTCCTTCACTGGGTGTGACGCGTTGGAAAATTGTGAGCCTAGGGGGGCAGAGCGGACAATATCATGCTGAGTATAGAGATGAGCCACTGTGCTACTCTGATACCAGGTGACGCGTTTTGAGAAAACCGTGCGGGCCGAGGCCCAGAGCGGACAATATCACACGCTAGTGGGGAATGTTACATATGGTATCAGAGCTACTCCGCGTGAGCCTCTGTGCATGGTGGAGTGCGATCACTCAACGAGGACGTTGAGTCCCCTAAGGGGGGAAGGGTGCATGAGGCATTCCTTGGATTAGTCCCACATGCATAAGTCACGGGAGAGAGACTGGGTATATATGGAAATATGTCCTTCATCAGGTGTGACGTGTTAAAAAACCGTGCGGGCCAAGGCCCAGAGTGGACAATATCACACGCTAGTGGGGAATGTCACATATGGTATCAGACCACTCCGTGTTAGCCTCTGTGCATGGTGTGGTGCGATCACTCAACGAGGGCGTTGAGTCCCCTAAGGAGGGAAGGATGCATGAGGCATGCCTTGGATTAGTCCCACATGCATAAGTTACGGGAGAGATGCTGGATATATATGGGAGCATGTCCTTCACTAGGTGTGACGCGTTGAAAACCATGAGCCCAAGGGCAAAGTGGACAGTATCACGCTGGGTATAGAGGCCCCAAGGGGCAATGAGCCGTTGCGCTACTCTGATATCAAGTGACGCATTTTGAGAAAACCGTGCGGGCCGAGGCCCAGAGCGGACAATATCACACGCTGGTGGATAATGTTACATATGGTATCAGAGCCACTCTGCGTGAGCCTCTGTGCATGGTGGAGTGTGATCACTCAAAGAGGACGTTGAAGTCCCCTAAGGGGGAAGGGTGCATGAGGCATTCCTTGGATTAGTCCCACATGCATAAGTCACGGGAGAGACTGAGTATATATGGGAATATGTCATTCATCAGGTGTGACGCGTTAGAAAACCGTGCGGGCCGAGGCCCAGAGCGGACAATATCACACGTTAGTGGGGAATGTTACAGAAAATCTTGGCGGCCGTCGGGCGACCGCCGAAGTTTCGACGGTCAAAAGTGTCGCAAATAGCCGGTCGACGACCATATTCAGCCACCAGCGCCCAGAGGCCAATATCGGATCCGGCCGCTGGGGCCCGGATCCGTCGCCAGGTGGCCGAATCCATCCGGCCGCTGGGGGTCGGATCCGCCGCCAGGCGGCCGATCAGGCCGCTGGGGACGGATCCACTGCCAAGCGGCAGAATTCGGCCGCCCACAGCCAAATCGGTCGTTGGGGACCAGATCCGACGCCAGGCGGCCGAGTCCGGCCGCCCACAGCCGAATCGGTCGTTGGGGGCCAGATCCGCCGCCAGGCGGCCGAGTCCGGCCGCCCACGGTCGGATCTGCCGCCAGGCGGCCGAATCCGGCTGTTGGGGGCCGGATCCGAACGTTCGGCAGCCGATCTTGCCACTGGCGGCTGGATCCAGCCGTTGGGGGCCGAATCCGACCGCCTGGCGGTCCGAGCCAGAGAGAGAGACACACCGGCGGGAGAGGAAAGGGAGAGGGGGAGAGGATGGAGGGGTGTATATATATATATATATAGGTGGAAAGTTGAGAAAGCGGGAAAATGAAAAAAAAAGTGGGATAACGAAATTTTAATTACCCACGACTCTAGCCGTCGAAAAAGTAAATATTAATTATTTTTAAAATTACCGATAACTATGACCATCAAAAATTATTTAATTGTAAAAATAAAATACTATATTTAGTTATATATAATATTTATTTTTTATTTTACCGATGGTTTGAATAGTCGCTAATCATTACCGACGGTCGGAACCGTCGGAAATTGCGACGGTTTGGACTGTCGCATATTCTATTAATAAAATACTCCTCATATTATATTATTATAAATTTACCGATGGTTACGACCGTCGGAAATTGCGACGAATTTTGCGACGGATGGATATCCGTCAAAAATATCGACGTTCCTAATCGTCGGAAAATAAAATAATAATATAATAAATTACATAATTTAATATTTTCATTTCTGACGGTCATAACCGTCGAAAAAGCTGTCGAAAATTATAATGGATGGAAATCCATTGAAAATATCAACATTCCTAATCATCGAAAAATAAAATAATAATATAATAAATTACATAATTTGTTATTTTATTTTCGACGGTCATAACCGTCGGAAAATCCGTCGGAAATTGTGACGGATGGATATCCGTCGGAAATATCGACGTTCCTAAATGTCAAAAAATAAAATAATAATATAACAAATTACATAATCTATTATTTTCATTTCCAACGATTGTAACCGTCGGAAAATCCGTCGGAAATAATTCCATTGCAAAATCCGTCGCAAATTGCGACGGATTTCTATCCGTCGAAAATTGCCCGTCGAAAAATGACAATTTTCTTGTAGTGTCATGATCGCCTTCAAGCAACGCCTCGGCCAATTTCAACTAGACATAGGCGAGATGAAAGACAAACTCGCAACGCACGAGCGGGAGTTGGAGAAGGCCGTGGACATCTCAATGGTGCGGGACGAGATGGCGCCATTGTACACGCGGCTCGAATCCATGGAGGCGACAATCATGGACTTGCGGGAGACCTTGGATAATGATCTCTCAAACATAAGGTTCGAGATGGAGCAAGAGCTCAAGACCATACAACAAGAGATCAAGCGATGCTATGGAGATGGGCGACGTCCCGAGACGTCCGCCCCACATGAGGTAAGAATCGACGTGCCAAAGATGAGGCCCTACAAAGGTGAGAGGTCGGCAAAGGAGATCAACGACTTTCTGTGGAATGTCCGACGGTACATGGAGGCCTTAGACGTGACTTCAGAAGTGAGAATGGCGAGGACCGCATCCTTCTACTTGCAAGATGCAGCGAGTCTATGGTGGCGGTGTCATTACGACGATGTGCAACATCGAGCCCATTGAGAGGTAGGACGACTTCAAGAGGCAGCTTACAAACTACTTCTGCCCTGCCAAGTCAAGATTGACGGTCAAGATTGCATTGTTCAACATTTGTCAGAAGGGCATGTTGAAAGAGTACGTGAAAGAGTTCACTGAGCTCTGCCTACAGAACTCCCAGGTGGATGAAGACACATTGCTGGTGGTCTTCGTGAAGGGTTTGAAGCCTTGGGCTAGGACGGAGTTGGAGTGACGAGAGTGCTCCAATCTCCGCTCGCTAGTCGCCGCTGCCGAATTGCTCATGAAGTATGCCAAAACGAGCGTCCCACCATCAAAGCCCTCGGGCAAGAGCAATGATGGGGGAGAGAAGTCGAAGTCGCAAGGAGGTAGGCCGCACTACTAGGATAAGGGGAAGGGCTACCAGGATAGGAGGTCATTCAATGATACATTCAAGAGGGATGGAAAGCCACTGAAGCCTTGTTACATTTGTAAGGAAGCATTCGACACCCTCAAGAGGGCCATGAGGGAGGAATCGGTGCTTGTCCTACTAGACCACATCAAGCCTTATGAGGTATAGACAGATGCTTCTGACTATGCCATCGGAGAAGTTCTTATGCAGGAGGGACATCCCGTGGCGTTCGAGAGTCGCAAATTCAATGACATGGAGCGACTCTACGTCGTTCAGGAGAAGGAGATGACCGTGGTGATCCACTGCCTTAGGACATGGCGGCACTATCTTCTCGGATCGCAATTTCATATCAAGACGGACAATGTCACGACAAGTTACTTTGATACACAGAAGAAGCTCTCGCCAAAGCAGGCGAGGTGGCAATATTTCATGGCAGAGTTCGACTATGTCTTGGAGTACAAGCTCGGTAAAATGAATGTCATTGCCGACTCCCTCAGTCGACATGTGAAATTGACAGCCATGAGCTCCTCTCATGCCAACATGATCGAGAGGATAAAGAAAGGATTGGACTCAAATCCCACGACAAACAATCTACTAGAGCAAGCAAAGGAGGGAAAAACACGCCGCTTTTGGGTGGAAGATGGGATGATATTCACCAATTAACATCGCATCTAAGTTCCATTGTTCGACAACTTGCAGCGTGCCATTATGCAAGAGTGTCATGACTCCAAGTGGGCGGGACATCCAGGCATCCGTCACACATTGGCACTCATCGAGGACAACTACTTCTGTCCAAGGATGGAGGACGATGTTAAAGCTTTTATCAAGTCATGCCTTGTTTTCCAGCAGGATAAAAATCTCAATCAAGTGCCCGGTGGACTTCTGCAGCCTCTTCCTATTCCAAAGCGACCATGGAAAGATGTTTCCATGGACTTCATCACGGGCTTGCCCAAGTTTGAAGGGGCGGGCACCGACATGGTAGTCGTCGATCGATTCTCTAAGTATGCCATCTTCGCCAACGGCTCCACAAGTTGTCCTGTCACTTAAGCTACGGAGTTATTGATGAAGCATGTAGTGAAGTATTGAAGTCTATCGCAAATCATAGTCAGCAATCGGGATGGGCGATTCGTTGGAAACTTCTGAAAGGAACTGTTCAAGTTGATGGGCTCCAACCTGCATTTCTCGACATCACTTCATCCTCAAACTGATGGCCAAATTGAGAGGGTGAATTGTATCTTGGATATCTACTTGCAGCACTATGTAAGTGACAATCAGAAGGACTGGGTGAAGCTACTCAACATTGCACAATTCTCTTACAACCTACGACGGAGTGAGTCGACCAATCACAGTCCCTTCGAGATAGTAATGGGGCAGCAACATCTCACTCCACGAGCCATCGCCACTTCGTATGGTGGCAAAGTCCCTGCCGCTCACCGCATGGTGAGGGAATGGAATGAACAGAATGATATTGTTTGGACATATTTGCACAAGACATCGAAGCATATGAAGAAGTGGGCAGACACTGCCCGACATGATGTTAACTTTGAAGTCAAAAGCTTGGTCCATGTGAAGCTAGTCCAGCATCTTTGGTTATGAGGGCCCGTTCAAGATCTTAAAGATGGTGGGAAAGGTGGCCTACAAGCTAGAGCTCCCGTCGTAGATGCAACAACACCCCGTCCTCCATGTCATCCTACTCAAGCCTTACGTCGAAGACCCTAAAAATCCCGGGCGTGTGGTTTCAGACTGCATCTTGTCGGCCATTCATCGGTAGTTCACTAATCAAGTTAAAGAAATACTCACTGTCCATGTGAAGAATCGGAAGAAGGAGTATCTTGTTCGATATAGTGGAAGAACGGACGCCGATACAAGTTGAGAGTTAACCGAAGACCTATGACAGTTCAAGGAGAAGATTGAAGAATTCGAAGCTGTAGCTCTAGGGATGTTATTAACTTGAGTGGGGGAGAATGTCCCGGAGGCTTTCCCCGTGGACTGATGAGTTATCTTACTTCCTTGTAATTTTTCTTTTTAGCCCATTTTTATACTTAGTTTTATTTTCAAGTGTGATAGTGGCAGTTTTGTAATATGCACTCCAGAAAAATGCACCCCCTAGCTTGTTCTCCACATCACACATCGCATATCTACCTCACGAGCTTAAGGTATAGTAGGAGAGACTCGTTAGTCCTCCTCTGAAGCATTTGTAATCATTCTATTTACTCAATAAAAATTTCAAAGCTTCTCAAAATCTAGCATCGTGCCTCAAGTGTGGGATGAAAACCCACAAAGCATCCCAAGCGATCGAGCATTCCGCCTAGACGCCCATTTGTTCACAAACACCTCCGCCGTAGCGTCCTCTCAAGACCAAGTGTCCAAAAAATTGTGGCATTGAGAAAGTGGCATTAGAAAGCTTCCGCAAATCGCTCAAAAGAGCTTGTCTAGACGTTGGGCACGTCTAGGCACCGCACGGGTCAGTTGAGCGAAACACTAGCATCTTACCCCTTGATTCCCTGCCGATTCGGACAGCCATGCAGTACATGTAGGCAAGCGACACATGTCCTGTGGTCCTGAGTTCTTTTTGTCTGAATGTGTAATACATTCCTCCATTGTGCTGCATCTCTTATGTGCTTTTCTTGCAGCCAATGCTTAATGAAGAACCGCCCGCACCTGTGTGACAAAGAGAAAATTATCAACTGAAATACTAGGAATACATGAATATGAGTTGGAAATGGTTAGATAGCTTGATATTTTGAAAAATTGAAAAAATGAATGAATACATACAGTTCAAATTGTTTTTATATAATGTTAGAGGAAATATAATGCATTTTTCCATGATAAAAGAGGTATGAAAATACAAGCCATCAAATTCCTCCAAACTAGAGTTTTTGCTTGTCCACAAGCAAAAGTTAGAGATTCAGAGCAAAATATTCAATTAGAACTAGCTACACAAGGAAAGTAGATAGACATCAGCCTAGACATTAGAACTAACAACAAAGATCCTCTTATGCACAACAGCCTAGACATCATTTAAAACATTTTAGTGTGATTTAATTTCACACAAAGTAGAATCACTAACGAGATGATTCAGAGGGAGGTTCCTACTCCTCCAATTGCATCCTTCTCAATTTCTGCAATGAGTCTCTCTAGGTTTACGCATCCATGTTGAAGTTTAGATATACAACTATTCCCAATTTAATCGAGAATCCGACCAGGAAGCCTGCATGTGGGTGGTTGTGTATCTACATCGACAATTGCCAAGAGACTGGTAAACATTGTTGATTTTGTGATTTGAGTTAACCAATTTAATGTTCTAATTTTTATTTTAATTGTAGGAAAAAGAGATTGGTAAAACACCATAGAAGATGAAATTTTTTTCTTAAAAATCATCAGAAAAAAATACTGAATGGGTTTCATCGTTTGCTCGGCATACATATGTAAGAATATATTTTCATAAAGTAACTTTTATTAGAAATGAATTAACTAATGTTGCTTTGTAAATTTACAGAAGAGTTATAAAGGAAAAGAAGTCGAGCACCATACATGTCACGAGGGAGGGGGCGACATCATTGTCCTCTCGACAATTGTGGATGGATCATGTCGGAGTGAAGAAGGGGTGCATCTATGATATTGGATCCTCCGTTAGTCATGCAGATATTGGATATGGCCAAAAATCAATATCCGGTTATCCAAGTCAAGATGTGCGATAAGTATTCGATAATATATGGGAATAACGACTATCGAAAATCCAATAAAAGATTCGAGAAGAGGTTCGACAAGAATATGAGCAACAAGAACAAGCATTCGAGTAGCGACAACGGAGAGAAATGAAGAAAATGATGCGCGACATGATGCATGGCCTGTAGGACGACGATGACGACGACGATAAAATCAAAAATTAGAATTTATTATATTTTTCAAAAAAATGTTATGTATTCGAATTTATTTTATTTATTAAACTTTAATTATTTTGAATTTATTTATATAATTTTTTAATCTATGTATTCAAATATTGAATTTAATTTCTTTCGAATTTATGTAATTTTTTTAATTTACTAAATTTATAAGAAAATTTTAAGTTTTTTGAAAAAAATCCTTGGCCGTGGGAAGTTCCGACGGCTAGGGTCGTCGGTAACTAAATTAATAATAAGTTTATGTATAATATAATATAGTATAACGTGGTATTTTATTATTAATATTTCTGACGACCCGAACAGTCAATTTCTTTGACGGTTTGAGCCGTCAGTCGTTCTAATTTCACTCTCGCGTACCCTCCCCGCCACATCCCACTATATCTTTTTCCCTTCTCTCTCACTCCAACACCCCTCTCTCACACATCGCTCTCTCTCACACACATCGCTCTCTCTCACACACACATCGTTCTCTCTCTGACGCTCTCTCCCTTTGGTGGCGACCCTCTCTCTCTCTGGCGCTCCCTCCCTCCGACGACGCTCTCTCCTTTCGGCACTCTCCCTCCTGCAATGCTCTCTCCTTCATGCACTCTCCCTCCAGCGATGCTTTCTCCCTCTCCGTCGGTTTCCTCTCCTATTCCCTCTCCCTATCTCGCGATATAGCCGCCTGGCGATCGATCTGGCTGCGGGCAGTAGAATCTGCCCTCCGACAGCCGATCTGGCTACGAGAGACTGAATGTGGCCACCCGGATGTGTTCGGGTGGCGGTCGATCAGGACACCCGTGACCTCATCTGGCCTCCAGAGGTCGGATCTGATCGCTCGGCAGTTGATCTAGCCTCTCGCTGTCGGATATGGTCGCCTGGCGGCCGCTCTTGCCTCCCGAGGTCGGACCTGGTCACTCGATGGCCGATCTGGCTGCGGGCGGATGATGAGGACACCTGCAACTTGATCTAGCCTCTCATGGCTGGATCTAGTCGCCCAGCGGCCATCTAGCCTCCCGCAGTCGGATCTCGGGCTGTGGGCGACCAGATATTCTTATGAACATTTGTATCGATATATTATCCATCATGGCATTCATAAAATCGTTATCATTCTTGAACATTGTAGGATAGAAAGTACCAAGAGGGAGTGAATTGGTGTTTTAAATTCCAATCGAAAGCTTTAAAAATAATTTTTGAAACCCAATCGCAAACAAGTGTGCAATAGTAGAGAGCAAGTAAGAAAGATCAAAAGACATGATGTAATGCCTTGGCCTACGTCCCTGCTCTGACTCCTCGACCTCGAGACCTTCGGAGATTTACTATCTTTCTCTTTCCTTGTAGGGAGATAACAACACTTTCTACATCACATCATCTTCTTCTTTGCTCAAGAGGCAAGTCTCAATCTTCTTACAATGAGCTCTCAAAATCACTAGACAAGTACACAAGGATTCTCTCCAACTCTCTTTTCTAACAAATAATGCTCACACTTAGGAACTTGAAGATGGAAGAGATGATTTGCAAAGCAGAGCTCGAGAAAATGTTTTGGACTTGTATGAAGCTTTAGAGTGATTTTCCTTGCTTGGTAATCTTCCTTCAGGCTTTGGTATTCCTTTATAGAAATCTCTTGAAAACACGGCCATCGCAATCTTTTTGGAAAGTTGATCTTGCACTGCCAACTCTAAAGCGAGCACCCGCTAGGATTTTTGGTCGTTCGTTCTATATAGTAAATAGTTGTTATAGTTTTGTCTTTTTTGAAACGAATGTTCATTTGCAAATTAGAAATCTGAGTATAGAAAATAGTTGTTACACTTTTGTCTTTTTTGAACTGGGCGTCCTCTTGTAAATCAGACGTCCATTCTGGCTATGGGTGAAATCGGTGTGGGTCAGGTGGATTTTTGTGTTAAAAAAATCACCCTATATATTTTGGTTGGGTTTCTAAAATTAAAAAAATGACTCATTGTCGAGATGAATTTTTTTGGGGCCCTATATTTTATACATTATATATATATAACAATTAGTGATATAAAGAGATGTTTTATTTCATAAATTAACGACATTCACATGTTATATATTGATTACAATATATGATAAGTAATATGTTTATTGAGCAATTTCATATATTTAAAATATAATATCAATATATATTTTATAAATTTTTATTATGTAGGTCTTCATCGGGCTCCTCGGATGGTTTTTTTTTCGAATATTAAAAAGTCCAAAAAAAATTTGTGAGGTCGAGTCGATTTTTTAGGTTTTCAGTTTTTTTGCTTACAACCCTAGTTCTAGTTCTAGCAATATAGTCGTTCCAATCTAGCTGGTCATCATTCTTCAGCCTTTGGTCACCTGTTGCACATGGTTCACTTTTGATGTCAAGAACAGCTCGGTCGTCCATTATGAAAATCTCGAAGTCTCGAACATTAGCGATTGTTATGCAATTCTATCGACCATCCATTCCACATAGTTTTCACTTTTGTTGCCCAGAATGAACGTCTGTTAATGTTTCGGTCATCCATTCTGAAAATCCCAAAGTCTTGGACATTAGCGATTATTGTGGCAGTTCTTTCGGTCGACCATTCCACATAATTTTCACTTTTGTTGCTCAGAATGGGCATCCGTTATTTTTTCGATCAACCGTTCTGAAAATCCTAAAGTCCCAAACATTAACAGACATTGTGGAAGTGCTTTTGACCATCCATTCTATCTTCAATGGGCATATGAAAATAGATCGATTGTCCATTTTTAAAAGTTTCAATCTCTCGGACATTAGCGATCATTGTGCCAATTGTTTCGACAACCCATTTTATCTCCAGTGGACGTCCGAAAGTAGGTCAGTCGTTTGTTTCTTTTGCATAAATTAAAAGTGATCTTTTCTTTCGAAATATAATTAGCCTATTTGGACCAACACTTCAACCAATATTAGTACATCTTCCTTGTTTGCTATTATCAAAATATTTGGGATATGATTTTCGGACCAACAAACATCGTGTTTAACATGTGCTTGTCATTCTTTCATTTCCTTACTTTTTTATATAACTTTTTATGGAGTTGCTTCATAATTCCAAAAGAATTACTTATTATGTGGCATCATTATTTTTCTTTCTTTCTTTCTTTGGTTTAACATTATATTTGATTTCATATTTTTTGACTTAATCATCTGATATGTTATATCTTACATAATTTGGAGAACCATGTCAACATCATCAGATTGGCCAGCTATGCCATGTCTTTAGGAACATGCGCATTGTTGAGGGATTTTATTCCCGATTATCTTAGGGAACATGTGCACAATTATTGATCAGGGACTTTCTTCTCATGAAGCACATACATAAATGCATAATTTTATTTCGTGGGATTCTGTACTCTAGAAGAACATACATAAATGTGTGACTATATTTTTCTTCTTTACTTTGATGGATCACAACAACATAATCTTAACTTTGGGATGCATTTATGCACCATCAATACATTATAGATTACATCAAACATTGTTCATCTTTTAACCTAGTTATAGTTATTCATGACAATATGATGTTTAGGTGATCATGAATACATTAATCATGATTTAATAAATAAAATAACATACAAAGTGCACAAAGCGCCATAAAGCATTATACATTTGCACATCAATACATTTGAAAAGAATATAAACATTTGATGAAAATTTAGAATATGAACATAATCAATCATAACAAAATTAATTAAAATAATGTAATATTACTTTCCAAATTAGACTCGATCAAAATTTAATAACTAAGTCTATGGTCATCCCTTTTGGATTATTCAAAATCAAAAATAAAATTTACATATTTCATCTCTTTGTAATTTATATTTAGAAATTCATATAATTATCAAAAATTATTTTGTATATAGTATTTTGACAATGGATATTAAGATGTTTATAACTTTTTATAGACTTATTCTTTTAGGTGATTTCAAGTGTTATGGAAAGATAAAACAAACTTCTAACTATTCCATAAATCCTAATTTATAGTTTCAAATTATCGTTGATTTTAAAATTTCATCTTATTGCTACCTAATATAGGATGATAGTAGTCTAATTTTTGGGTCATATCTATTTTTATACATATCTAAATTAAAAGAAGTCAAGTACTTTGAAACTAGACTTCAAAACAGTTACACTATTTATAATTTTTACACAAGTAAAACCTTTCCAAATATTTATTACAATGACAACCATGAATTTATTGAACCATCATGCATCATAATGTATGTGATCACGATACTTCACATCATAAGAACAAGATGTTCCTAAAATTATTAATCCAAATAAATCAAACAATTGGGGCAAAAGAGGGTTGGATCTCTTTTACATATTATTTATAACTTTGAATCATGTCGTCCTTTATATCTAAAAGTCTCTAAATTTTCTTGTCCTTCTCGTAATGGTAGTCATTTTCTTTTTTATGTCATTTGAAAGATTTTATTTATGAAGATAACTCTAATTTTTTTTTGGAAATCAGGGGATATGATGTCTATTTTTGGAGATATATGAGAGAAAATAATAATATTTCAATGGAAAAAATTACACCGAATGTCCTCCAACTTTAAGGTTTGCTCCATGATGCCCTCTAACTTCACTTTGTAATAGTGATGCCCTCAATCTTTTAATTCATTTTACTCGATGTCCTCTTTACCTCGGATAGGCAGTCTTTCAGTTTTCTATCTATGTGACGTTCACGCAGCCATCTTCTCTCTCCTCCATGTAACTAGCCATCCGACGTGGCAATATTAAAAAATAAAAAATGCCACGGCGCATGGGAGGGGAGGCCTCGCGCCCACCCTCTGCAACCTCGCCGGCCCGCGAGGTCGCAGAGCAGGGGGCGAGCGCCCCCCACCCAACGCGCCTCTATGGCATTTTTTATTTTTTTAATATTTCCATGTTGGATGGCTAGTTACGTGGAGGAGAGAGAAGGTGGTCACATCGACGCCACGTAGACGAAAAATTGGAAGACCGCCTATCCCAGGTAAAAAGGGCATCGAGTGAAATGAGTTAAAAGATGGAGGGCACCACTATGAAGGGGTACTGCTATTATAATGTGAAGTTGGAGAGCATCGCTGAGCAAAACTTAAAATTGAAGGACATTTGGTGCTATTTTTCCTATTTCAATGTTAGGCTTCCATATAGGGTTAACATTTACATTTGTGTCAAAAGACTTATATCCTTCACTTAAAAATTTTTGTTGTTACAAAAATAATCATATAAACTCAAGCAACATACTCTGAACTCTTACTAGGTAGTAAATATTTTCAAAATAAAAATATTATTGTGTAATATGATAAATAATAATTAATTAAAATAGAAAAATGAAGGTCATCCACCAACTTCTCACCTAACCTTACAATATCCATTGCAAAATCAAAAGTGAAAGCTGGAGTTGAATTTGGAATCGACATCAAGAAGGTTGTGAAATAAAAATATAATAGATATCAAAGGATCATATTTGAATATATCAAAGATCATCAAAATTTTAGGTTAGATCAATATATTTTGAAAACTTTTTTTATGCTTTCCACCAACAATAATATCTTCAATTTTGTCCTCTTTCTTTTCTTTTTGAACCCTTTTCTTTCAATTTCTTTTTTCAATGTTCTTTGGTTTGTTCTCTATCCTCTTTTCTTTCCACTTTCTGGACTATTTTTAGTTTGTTCTAAAATTCTTTTTTTCCTTAAACTACAAAAAAAATTGATAATAACTACCAAATCAAACTAGTGATCAAGAATCCATAAAGTGCTGGTCGAATTAAAGAATAAAAGGAAAAAATAAGATTTAGAGATAAGTGCAAATAAGGAAGATGACTATGATAGAAGAGACAATTACTACGCTTTTGTCTATTTTTTTATTTTTTGCAAAAATTGAAAGAGAGGACAAGTTGAATAACGCCAGACAACTAAAAACAAATAAAAAACATAGTTTTGATATCAAATGATAGAATCCTAGTTAAGAAATCAGCATTCAAGTGAAAGCATGAATCAAAGAAATTGTGCCCGTAAACACAAATCAAGAAAGTGAAAATATCAATCAATATACAAGCATATGCATAAAAGTTAATATCAAATAGATGGGATATAAATGAGTTGCAAATATAGCTATCATCATAAAGGTAAATTAATCCAATGGTAAAAATAGTATTAATATTTTGGGATGGAATGAAGGCTCGTACCTACCAATTGGTGTCGTATGAATGTAATAATTCAATGTATGAAAGTGAATTTAATCTAATTCAATGTAGCTATAGTACAAATATGGCAACTATTAGGATTTTTGCAAGAGAAAAATTATGCATTGCGACAAAAACTCGAGAAATTTAAGGCGATGCAAAATTTTATTCGATGAAAGAAATATAAGAGGATTACAAGATCAAAGTGCTTTCTCTTTGGACCCCCTAAGGAGTTTATATAGGCACTCCCTTTAACAAATGATAGGAATTACAGACCAACTGGAACTCTATATTAATTTCAAAAGTAGGACATCTACCTTGTGATAAGGAAATAAATCAATTCCTTAACAATCTAATGATAAGGAAATATACATAATATGTCAGACAGATTTTCTTTTATTTCAGAGTTTGGATCAAGATGGGTTTCCAGTCGAAGTAGGATTCAAGGCATTATTAACAATCTCCACCTTGAATTGAATTCTCAAATCAGATATCTAACACTCTCTGCCGTCGTCAGTGTCCGTTCTGATTTTACACATGCGATAGCATCCTTGTAGCTTGATCCGGTGATTCCACCTCTTCAACTATTTAGAATACATATCCAACCATGTCCTCAAAGCCATAACACTTAGAAGGACCTACCTGTCTGCGTGCACATCCAGCAGTTAGACTTGTCATTGCTTCTTCTGCTTGCTCCTCAGACTCTAGTTGTTCAACCTGATGAGATTCTTCTGCCCCATTCTGAATTGGAGTTAATCCAAACTCCACTTATTTGTTGACACCCTCCTCTGCTGAGTCAACAACATTTGATTTCTGCTTGAGCATAGACATCTCATCAAAGATATATTTCTACTGTGAATAACCTTCTACTCTAAAGGATACCAGATTCTGAAACCTTTTACACATGCACCATATCTCACAAAGACTCCTTCTTTGGCCCTTGGTTCCAGCTTTCCTTCGCTGACATGATAATATGTTGGATATCCAAAGACTTTCAAATTAATATACTCAGCAGAGTTTCCTAACCATACCTCAATGGGAGTTTTCAGATCGATCGCGGTTGCAGGACTCCAATTGACAAGGTAGCACGCTGTGCTAACAGCCTCAACCCAGAATGACTTATTCAAATCAGAATTAGAGAGCATGCACCGTGCCCTCTCCAGAAGAGTTATGTTCATGCGTTCTACTATACCATTCTTCTACGGTGTATCTCTGACGGTGAGATATCTAGCAATGCCTTCATCCTTGTAGAACTTATCAAATTTAGATGAACAGAATTCTAAGTCGTTATCGATATGAAAGCGTTTCAGCTTTCTTGATGTCTGATTCTCCACCAGAGTCTTCTACTGTTTGAAAGCTTCGAATGCCTCGCCCTTGTGCTTCATCATGAATACCCCTTGAGTAATCATCTATCACAGATATGAAGTATGTAGAACCTCCTAGAGATGGAACACGAGAGGGGCCCCAATAGTCAGCGTGGATGTAATTGAGTGTTGCCTTCGTCTTGTGCACTGCTTTGCTGAATTGACGTCATTTTTTCTTGCAAAAAATACAGTGCTTACAGAATCCGATTTCAGATATCTTCTGACCATCCAAAAGATTGCGCTTGCTGAGGATGTCCATCCTTTTCTGACTCATATGTCCAAGTCGCATGTGCCACAACTTGGATGCTTATGATTTTGATTTGGACGAACTACCTACTGCAGCCACGTCAAAAATTACTGTGTCTTATAGTATGTACAAGAACTTTTGCCTGACTCCTCTCATGACTTCAACATCACCCTTGGTGACCGTGAGAACATCTTTTGCGGCATTCATCTGACATCCTTTGGAATTCAGAAATCCTAACGATATCAAATTTTTCTTCAGTTGCGGAACATGACGGACCTCTGTCAATGTCCTCACCCGATTATCATGAGTTCTGATCTGAATTAAGTCGATTCTAACTATTTTACAGACTGCATCATTGTCCATGATGACGTTTCCACCATCAATATTCTGATATGTTGAGAACCACTCTTTGTGTGAAGTCATATGATATGAACATCCTGAGTCGAGAATCCAACTCTCTTTCGAACATCTCTAATCATACACCATGAGAGCCGAATCATCATCAGATTTGCTATTCTGTTGAGGTACTGCAGCAACCATGTCTTTCTTCTTCTTCTTGGGGCAATTCTTCTTCTAGTGACCCAGTTCTTTGCAGTAGTTGTAGACTTACCTTTTTTAGGGTTTGTCTTCTCTGTTGTTGTTATCAATCCTGCAGCCTAAGTCTCCACAGTCTTGCCAGATGCCCTATGACGAAGTTCACGAGTATGTAGACTCGATCTTACTTCTTCCAAGGTAATTGTGTCTCTTCCGATGATAACAGACTGAACGAAATTTTCATATGACAGAGGAAGAGACATCAATAGAAGTAGAGCAGCATCCTCATCCTCAATCTTCACATCTATGTTTCATAATTTCATCAAAAGAGTATTGATCAAGATGATTTTTCAAAGGGGTACCTTCTTGCATGCGGAGGGCGAACAGACCTTGCTTCAACAATAACTCGTTGGTCAAAGACTTGGTCATGTAGGGCCCGTTTGGATGTCGAAAAGTTAATCTCCAACAAAGATTATCAAATCTATAGATTACGATAATCCTCTGCTTGATTATATGTATTCCACCCATTTTGTAGAATATCATAACACCGAAAACAAGCGGCTGACAAGATTAAATATACATTGTAAAACGTGCGCGCATTATCTCCCACTAATCCTAATCTAGCTCGCATTGGTTGTATTCTATAGATTATCTACTTAATCCAATAGATAACCTCCAACCAAACAGCGTCGTAGAGACTCTCAAGTTTCGACCACAGACCAATCGCCGTTTCTTGATCAACGACTTCGATAATAACCTCATCCCCCATACACAATAGGATCATGGAGTGCGCTTTCTCTTACTGTGCCGCCAAACTTGCAAGGTCGGACTCCTTTTCTTTGCCCTTCGAGTATTTCTCCTTTGGTTTGTTCTTCGGCATGTTCACGAGCGATGCCCAAACTCCTTGTTGTTTCAGAAGTGCCCTCATCTTTATCTGCCAAAGACTGAAACTATTTCGTCTCGTGAATTTTTCGGTGTTCACGTTGTGCGATGTCATTTCTACGCCTGATGGAGGATTAACGATGAAGCCTTACCAGTTTGTTAGGATTTCTGCACAAGAGAAATTATGCACCGTGAGAAAAAACTCGAGAAATTTAAGGCGACACAGAATTTTATTAGATGGAAGAAACAGAAGAGGATTACAAGATCTGCCTTCTCTCTAGACCCCCTAGGGAGTTTATATAGGCATTCCTTTTAACATATGATAGGAATTACAGTCCACTGGGACTCTATATTAATCTAAAAAATAAGACACCTACTTGTGATAAGAAAATAAATTAATTCCTTAACAATCTAATGATAATGAAATATACATAATATGTCAAACAGATTGCTTTTTATTTCAGAGTTTGGATTCAGATGGGTTTCCAGTTGAAGTAGGATTCAAGGCATTATTCATTTCAAACTCTTTTTCCATTTTTAAAAAAAACAAATAGTTTGTACTATTTTATTTTTCATTCCCCTCACCCCACCCCACACCCCAAAGAAATTTCTATTTCCATTAAAAAAAAACAAATTAGTTTCTACTATATTATTATGCTTTTACTTTAAAAATTGGCATTTACAAGTTTCCATGACTATTCTCTTACAAATTTAAAGTTAGCTGGTTGTTTTATTGCAAAGGATATATTGGATGGAATATAATGAATGTGTTTGGAAGGTAGAATTTGAGTTCTTATTAGTTCTGAAGAAACTAATCGATTATATAGAAAAGTTTAGGTTTGATGTTTGGATGCAAAATGTAATAATATTGATTTAAAAAGTTAATTTGAAAGATAAGTTTTAGTGGATGTTTGGATAAAAAGTAAGAACTAAAAAATAGAATTTATTATTTTATGAGGTATAAAATTATAGTAAATAAAAAGTATTATGTATTTATTTATTTAAAATAATAGTTACTAGCATATAAAAATTATGTAATTATTATTTTAAAATTTATTAAAAATAAGTTGTGTTGTAATCTTAATATTATTTTTATATGTTATTAATTTACGTAAATAATATCTTAAGATCCAAATATGATATAAATTAGACTATTTAAAATTTTCCTAAAAACAACTGAAATTTTTAATTAGTAAAATTATATTATAATAAATATAATTCTATTGTTTTATGGAAATTACTTTATGTTGATTATAAGAACTTTTATAACTAATATAATATTGTTCATGTACCAAATAAAATTTAAACAAAAAATTATGAGTTAATCAAAATTAATATTAAAAATAATAAATGTAAAAAATAGTGTTATGTTATATTATTTAATCACATTTATGTTTTATATAAAATAATTATAAGTTAATTAATTTTTTCCTTTAAAAAATTTGTTCACGTAAAAAAAATTTCCAAATTTTAATTCTAGAACGGACGAAAAGACGAAGTTTGATCAGATTCGTAGTTCTCATCATCATTATATATTTTACATTGTGTGTGCCAAAATTTACGAGAACTAAACCAAATTCTCGACAAGTATGCGACGCTATCATTTGTCCATCTCTATCGATGCTTGTCCAAAGAAATATCAAATCATCAAAAAGGATAATTTCTACAATTTTTAAGATTTTTCTCAACCGCAATATTGTCCTACAATTTTTTCAAAGTTTTTGTTTTCCAAACTTTGAGAGTGCACTTTCACTCGGGATGCGTTTGGTACAAGACATACGTAAGAACAAAAAGCTTAACCTTGACCCGGGAAAAAAAATGAGAATGCCAAACAGCCAGAGACATGGAAGGAAAATATGCACATTCTTTTCAAGAAAAAAAAAATTAAAAATATGCGCCAAGAAGCCCACTGGGAACAAACCGTGTCAAAAAAAAGTGGACGCACGGCTTTCCAATCCCCCCTACATTTTGTTCGCCTTTGGCTGCCTCTGCGGGAAATGACATAAAGTAGTCGATCTAGTAAGCCAAAAGTAACGGCGAAAACGAAGTCCACTCTAGCCCCCATGATCACGACAAAAAATTAGATCAAATCTAAGTTCATATATTTGCAACTCTAGTTGAATAAAAGATTACCACTGATTTTGCAAATGCAGCCATATCCCAAGTTTTTCAGAGTGTTTGGTACACAGAATTCTATGCCACCTTGTTTTTCAGAAGAATGTGTGTTACTCCATCATCAGTAGTTTAAACTAATCCAACATATCCCAAGTTTTCAAGCAAGATGCATAAGAACGACCTAGCGTGACCGACTTCAGATGACACTCCGACAAATCGGTCCTTTCGACATTCCAAGGCGAACTTCCATGCCGTGGTGCATGTCTGGCGGCTGAAAATTTTCAGAATCTTGTGGAACTGCAAGTGAAAGAAAATAACGATTAGCACAGAAGGGTACAAGTGAACATTAAAAAAAAAAAGAGAATATTCATGAAGACAGTGGGTTTGATTAAGATGTGCTTTAACTATTGAAATGCTTTGGGAAAATTGAATATGTTTCAAGATTATTCAAGATAAAGTTTTGAAGAGCTATATTTACAATGAACTTTAATATGTGAGTCCTCTTGATGCGCTCTCTAAAAGCTAATGCAATTTTCATTCATGGGATCGGAGAAAAGGTCAAAAATGAGGTACTCTAGTATGTGGCAAACAAGATAGAATAGCTAGCAGATACTAATAAGATGATAAGGACATTAATAATTTTGGTCTGAAGAACAAAGACATTCTTTTCAATAAATTTCTGTAAATTAACAGCCAGCAATGTGTTCTGAAACTTTTGGTAAGGGCTTCGCCAGCACATTTGTCAACTATGAAAATGACAGTGATCGACTTTTATTAACACAGGTACCTACCATGTCAATTCAAAAGTGCAAAATGTTCAATTGGCTCACAAGTAAACTTACTACAAGACTGCATGAGCCCACAGTTATGCTTCTGGTCTGCAGACTTTGTGACGAGTTAATATGTCAAAATCATGACACAAGATTGCTTCAAGTGCCAAGTATACGATATAGTTGAACTTACTTTTTCAAAAAGCTACAAATTTGGTAACTATTCCAGGACCATCAGTATTATTGTCACAGAAAACTTCAAGTATGTAGCATACTGTAAAATGAAGGCTTCAACTCATCGTAATCCATATTCTAGAAGAGAAGCAAAAAAGAAGAGGAGACAATTGAAGAACGCTGCACGGTATTTTTGCACTTGAAAATTAATTAGGAAAATAATTGTTTGATGTGCCATGTACATTTTTTTCTGCAAATCTATTATTTCGGACTCAATAGATTTGCATTTTTCCGTAACAAGTTTCAGATTCTATTGGCATAATTAAATCTGCAACCTACCTAGAGAATTCTTTTGAAAAGATATGCTTAAAGAATTAATGTGAAGAGTTACAACTCTTGTCAAAACAATCACTTGAGAGATAGTAAAATTAACAAGGAAGGTCAAGAGCGGCACTACCATTCAGGTAATCTTCAACGTCGAAAGTATCCAAGGCACCAGTGAGAGCCTCTAAGCCTAACATGGAGGATGGTAGTGCTCCTGGAGGTCTCTGAAATCTGCAATCGTAAATGATACATCATTAGGAAAAAAAGTTGTGGCTATGATGATCCAATATAAGTATGACTGTGAATCGGTTGTAAGTTTGATCATAAACAAGCAATGCTTTCCTAAATAGATATTTTTTCCGAGATGCCAAGTTAGACTTGCATTACTTCTTTTTTCTGATTCTTTCGTGGTCTTTTTTTGAGAGGATTCTTTCTTGGTCTTAATATATTTATGGGTCCAAAAAATAACTTTTTTCTCGCATTTGAAACCAGAAAAGGGAATCCATAACATGCTAACAATCCCTTTTTCCTTAGGGTAAAAGGATGACTAGAAAAGGTTAGTCGTCCAAGTGTATACATATAAATGGACTGAAATAATTTATATGTATGCCTACGAAAACAGATACCTCTAGGGGATGGTTTAGAAGTGACCACATTTTATGACTGATTCCACCTTAGAACAATCAAAATAAAAGGCTAGTCATCCGTCTGTATACATATGAATGATCTAAATTCTACATTTTCTGATGCCTCGACAACCACAATGGCTGTCATCCCTTTCCTTCTCAAAAATCTTTGATGCATGATGTCCATGTAATATTTTCACTTGTGCATACTATTGGTTGATCTTGGTATTTGATGCATGCCAGCCACATGGTCCATGAATCATTTTTTAGGTTGCATATGCTGCCAACATGGATGAAGTCTTGTTTTTATTTGTTTTCCCCTATTTGTGTTGATGCATGCCATAAAATTGTTTCTATAATGGAGACTCCCTCCTGCCAGTGCCAATGAATAAGAAAGACAGTGAAGAAGGAGAATGGCAACAGGTACAACGCTGCCGCAATACATGGCGCATGAACAGTCGCATTATGGTCCTTTAGCGGACAGTTTTATAGATCTAGGAGATGGGGACACTTTCAACGTGATTGCAAAGATCCAATGACATGCCTGGAATGCAGATGGCTGGGACGTGCAAGGTGCCCCTCTTTCCACAGTAGAACTGCCATGGAAGGTGGAGCTGCTGGGGGAGGGGTGTGTAATGGAAGCAGAAGCCCAAGGACCTAAGATGAGTGAAGTCAGATCACCTTAGAGCCAGATGATCAACCACAACATCAACCTTCTTAGGAATTGTTTAGTCAGTCGCTTAACAAGGAAGCATATGTCCCCTCTTGACATGATGAACATGGCAATTCTTGATAGGCATAACTCTTTGGCAGCAGAAATGTCTTTTCTTATCCGGCACTCAACTAAAAACAAAGGCTGACCAGTTAGAAGGCACAATGCAAGAAACTCGAGATGGTGCAACAATTTTTTGGGAAAGGTGGTCCAAGGCAATTGGCGGTATCCCAACAACAAACCAGAAGAACATCCGTATCTCGATCACGTGTTCAGAAATGGTAATGATTGCCTCGTTTGCCGTCGGGAGGTTTCTTTTCCGTCATTAGATGCTAGGGATCTTAGTGTTGTTTGGGAGGACATCTCACCTTTACCAAGGTGTATAATTCCGACAAAATTATTCTTAATGGCGGTGGGTTCATGAACATGGATCAAGTCGTATGATCCATGTTGCCGACCCCACCTAGTGGGATAAGGCTTTGTTGTTGTTGTTGTTGGTGGTGGTGGTGGTGGGTTCAGCTATAAGATTTCTATCAGCATGATGAGTCATGGCCAGCGAACTTGGAGTGAGATGGTGGGCGGATTCCCACAACCGATGCCGGAGAAGACAGTTCAATGATGGAAACCAAAATTTCTGGAAGATTTTTAATCGTCCATCTGAGGCGATCATGATTCCCCTTTCAGTTGCAAAATCAAAAGGATCCCCTGTGATTCCTAAAGTGGCAACCCAACAACTCCATGGACAGCTGGAGCAGAATGAGGATTTTCTAGAATTAGAAGACACAAAATCAAAGGAATTAATAGCTGCAGGAGACTTAAACAGGCTGCAAAAGGGCAAGAAGTTGTGGTCTTTTGTGATACTTTTGGCGAATTATCCCCTGTGATTCCTAAAATGGGACTCAACACGGAGGGTAAAAAAATACGTAAATCGTGAACACATAACACGACACAGTCCATTCTACCATATTATTATTTAATATTATATGTATATATTAATCTATAAAAAAAATATGTGTAAACCCATAATATTAGTGATGAAATGCAAATTCTCTTTCAACTTATATGCACAAAATGTAATATCACATGTGCAAAATTCTAATTTTAACATTTTAATTATATTTATACCTATTTAGTTATATATATATATATGTTAAAAATATTAAATCGTGAAAATTGACACATCAATAAATTATTTTTTAGGAGGCACATCAATAAATTATTATAACAACAGCCTAATAAACATCAATCAATACATAATGTTATAGTCCATTAACGAAAAATTAACATATCAATAGATTTATAAAAATAGCAGCAATTAACACATTAATAAATAATTGTATTATTAATCCATAAAAAATAACATATCAATAAATTTATAATAATAACAGCTAGCAATTAACACATAATAAATATTTTCATTATTATTCCGTGAAAAAGTAACACAACAATAAATTCAGAATAATAACAGTAATTAATTATTCCATCTTATTAACCAAATATTAACAATAGTAGAACTGAAAAAATATTTTTAATTTTATAATACACCTCAAAAAATTAATTAATAACATAAAAAATAAAAAAGGAAGCCCAAGACCCCTGTCTACCAGCAGAGAGTAGAAGGAAGGGGATCATGAAAAGAAGAAACTGCTCGCACGGAGAGGGAAAGGGAAAGGGAGTCGTGAGAAAAAAAACCTGCTCGCGCACAGAGAGAGAAAGGGAGAGAGAGAAAGAGGGAGAGGAAAAGTTGTGAGGAAAAAAACCCTGCTCGCACAGAGAGAGAGGGGAAGAGGGAGAAGGAGAAAAAGAGAAAGGGAGAGGGAGAGAAAACTCGGCAGCGGCAGCGGCAACAGGACAGCAGTAGATGATCGACGGCGATGACAGCGAGGCGAGACAGCAGTGGCGACGGCAGGACAGCAGCGACAACGGTAGGACAGCGCCGGTGGTGACAGCAAGACAGCACCGGTGGCATGGAGACAACAGGACAACGTCGACGGAGCAGAATATGATCAGCGGTAATGGCAGCAAGATAAGCAGCGGCAGTAGAGTAGCAGGGCGGCAGCGTTGGTGGTAGCAAAGCAGCAGTAGCGGACAGCAAACAAAAGGAAAGATGAGTGTATCTCATAAAAAAAAAGGGTTGTGCAGTCGCTGGAGTTGTGCGTCTCCACCATCCCTACGAGCCAGCACGTGATTCTACTGTGTGCTGGACAAAATCGATTCTTGGTAGGATCGAACACGAAATGCAAAGGTGAACTCGTAAAATCGTCCGTTTTTATGTTTTGAGTCGCGATTTTGACAACTTTGAACTCAATAACTTCATGGCCAGCTGGAGCAGAATGAGGAGGATTCTCTAGAATTAGAAGGCCCGAATCCAACGGAACTAATAGCCGCAGGAGATTTAAATAGGCTGCAAAAAAAAGAAAGAAATTGTGATGGTTTGTGATACTTTTGACGAATCAATATCTTCAACAATTAGTGGGGCCCAAGCCTCTACCCCAATTATGACCAGGCCAAAGACCAGATGGTCAGATGGGGCCTCATGGAATATGGATGACATGTCTTCAGTTGGGTTGGACCTCAGATCAAACAAGCCCTACCAAGTAGACTCAACACCAACTAATACTATGGACAACCAATGCACAAACTTTGAAAGGCATGTTGACTATGAGGAATCTGCAACCCCTCGAGAGCATATTATGCAGGAGGATCAGCCAAATGAAGTCTTGGAAATCAGGGAGTCGCCATTTGCTATTTTGACACCTCCACCCAGCAGGACAAGGACAACACATATGAAATGGCTAGGACCCAAGAATTGGAATGTGACAGCAGCCATACAAGTGAAGTGGAAACCTGTAAGACAAAAATCAACCTCACTGAGTGTCATCACATGGTCTATGGCGACAGGGGCTCGTCAAGGTTCTCAATGAAGGTTGCTTCTTGGAACGTACGAGGACTGGGCAACAGAGATAGATGAGCTGTCCAGCATGTACCTAATGTCTTGGGGAGTGGATATGGTGTTTCTACAGGAGACGAAATTAACCGCTTGCGATATCCACTTGTGGAGGCAAAGCTCTGCAACCCTTACCTTGCATAATAGGCTTTACAAACTTTCAAGAAAGACTTCGGAGTTCAAAAAACAGATAAAAGCAGACCGTGAAAACAAGAGGGTCATGGCTCTAGAAGGCATTGCCACACTAGATCAAATGGAAAATGATCGTGACCTATCAATTTTTGAACTCGAAGAAAGAAGGAAACTGCATGAACTGGTGGCTATGGAGGACCGTAAGAATGATATCTATTGGCGACAACGATCTTGACAACTCTGGTTACATGAAGGGAATTCTAACATAAAATTTTTCACTTATATGCAAATGGCCACAGGAGATCAAATTTCATTGGAAGCATCAAAGTTGGAGATGCTGAATTCTCAGGACGGGAGAGAATAGGGGCTACAATTGCTAACTATTTTCAGGAATTCACTCGTCACAGACCCACGGAGAGTGTCAGTGGCGAGTTAATGGACTACCTCAAGCCTCGGAGGACCAGGAAACAGCTTTGGAGAGTCCTTTTATAGAGGAACTCACTTGAGCCTTGCGAGATCTCAAGAGTGAAGGGGCACCTGGACCAGATGGATTTCCCATCCTATTCTTTCGGGATTTTGGTCGGTGGTAGGTTCAGATGTCATGGATGCTTTGCATGAATTCGCAACATCCAACAAAGATTCTGAGAGGATAAAAAAAATATCTATTTCTCATCCAAAAAAAAAAAAATCTGCGGCTGAACGGGTTGAAGACTTAGACCTATTGCATTGTCAACCGCAATTTATCTCCTAATAGCAAGGGGTTTAGCTCATAGACTACGCAAGTTTCTAGGATTAGCACATCCAGTCCAGTCCGCTTATCTGGCCGAGCTATAACAGAGGGTTGCACAATGGCTTCAGAAATTGCATTATTTTGGCGACGATCCAAGAAGCAAGGATTTATGTGTGGAAGGTGGATTTCTCTAAGGTGTATGACTCCTTAGATTGGCCTTTTATTTGGATCTCCCTTCGGGGCACGGCTTCTTTCTCTGTCCTTGTGAATGGGGGAACATCAGGTGGATGGATTCAACCTCAACGAGGGATCCGGCAAGGCTGCCCCTTGGCAACAATGTTTTTTTCTGTTGGTCGTTGATGCTCTTGCCCAATGCACTCTCTCAGCATGTGATGCTAAATATTATCTCCGGTTTCACTTCAGGCCCAAACCAAGGTACAATAATTCCCTTGTTACAATATACTGATGACACATTATGTTTTATAGAAGGTTCAATAGAGGCGGCTAGAAGAATTGCTATGACCATCGACATCTTCTGTGACTTCTCCGGGCTTCGCATAAATCAATCAAAATCATGTTTTGTACCTTTCGGAATGAAAAATGAAGAAGCTAACAGGTGTGCAAAAGAGTTGAGACCCATCTACTTGGGGCAACCTCTCAGTGACAGTCAGATTTTATCAAGAGATTGGAACCTAGTAATAGAGCACATCGAGAAAAGGCTAGAGGGACGGTCCTCATGAATCTTGTCCAGAGGTGGAAGATTGATTATGATCAAATCCGTTCTTTCGGCCATTCCGATATACTACATGTCCATATTTTGGTTGCCTGAAGGTGTGACACTGCGCATTGATGCTCTAAGGCGAGGATTTCTATGGCGAGTAATGGTGGAAGAGGATTGCATATAGTGGCATGGGCAGAGGCAAGTCGTTCAGTGTCAAAAGGTGGACTAGAAATAAGACCTCTTCGAAATATGAATGATGCTCTTCTTGCAAAATGGTTGATCAGGTTAATGAGCAGTTCCAACACTGAAGATATTTGGCTCTCTGTAATGAATGTTTCCTATGGTCACACTCTTTCATGGGAATGATCTATAAACCCATCAAGATCGTCCTATTTTTGGAGGAGCCTCACATCTGTTATTCCAAGAATATGCCCCTTTTCTGTCACTTCCTTGGGTTCAGGAATGAGCTTCCGTTTCTGGGAAGATCCATGCATCTCAAATGAGCCTTTTTCAAGGCTGTTTCTAAGATTATATGCTCTAGCTCAAGATAAACAGGCAACTGCTTTTTACTGTTGGTCTGGAGATCTTCTAGAAACTGGAGTTTGTTTTGTTTCTCATCTCTCTGAACAGCGGACTAGTGACCTCCATTTAATTATGGGGAAACTTGAAGGGGGTGAAGCCGAAGAACTATAGACAAGATTCTTGGACATGGGCGGCTCGAGACTTTTCAGTCAAGATCATGGACAGCACAAATACAACTGATGACCATTTGCTGAGTATAGATTGCAGCCTGATTTCGGTGCTTTGTGTACCACTGAAGATAAAATTTTTTGGGTGGATGTTAAGGCGTGGTCGACTTCGTAAACCATGTTACAGACAAAGATGGTTACAGACAAAGATGGGATCGAGATGCGAGTGCTACTTGTGTACTATGTGAATGTAATCATGCAATGGAAGGCTTAAGCCTTAAACCATTTATTTTTTGAATGCCCAGTATCAAGACTGCTATGGCTTATGGCAGGGTTCCCAATGCTCATGGATTGATGTGTCTTCTACGAACAACTTCTGGAGATCGTTTAGACATGGCAGACCAAATTTCACCATTCAAAAATATATACCCCGGTGACAACGAAATGAACGTTTTGCTATATAGTGGTCTATATGGACACAAAGAAATGGTTGCTTATTTAGAGGGGAACGATGTAACACTGAAAATATCTTATCTATAGCGGCTAAGTTGATGAAGAATTGGAAAAATATTTAAATCTTTTTCTATCCTTGTAAATTGTTCATGTATAACGTGACCTTTTTTAAAAATAAAATTGGTGAGTGCCTCCTTTTCCCTCTGAAAAAAAAAAGCTATTGAAGGTACAATACAGTGACATTTGTGATATGTTATATCAATTATTTATATTTGGGTAGGTCCCATATACGTGTTATGTGACTTGTGAGGAATCCATATGAGACCAATGGTTAAGGTACTTGAATAAGATGTCAAATAAAATTAGATGCTTACTACTTATTTTATTACTAACTTGATTTGTATTTCTAATTTTGACTTTAACAAAGTCATCCGGATGCGTCTGGCCTTCGAAACAAGTCATTTCCTCATTGGGACAACCTCTCAATTATATTTAGAAAAGATCATGTATTTGTTGTTGAGATCCTTGCAGAGGTTGCCAATCTAGATGAGAATGTTCACTTTGAGAACCATGAAGGTTGCGAGACTAATAACCCTACACCTCAGCAAGCAACTATTAACATACAAGATCAAAACAACTCTCCAATTAAAAACTATATACATCAAGAAACAGGAAGACCACTGGATTTGGTCCTTGGTCATTTTCTCGGCCAGAAGTGCACATTGAACTCTACACACAGTAACAGATCAGGTGGACAATGAGCTGAGGACCGATTGTAGGCTGCTTTGGAAGCTACGGATGCCATTAAAGATAAAAAATTTTGCATGACTATTTCGTCGTGGGGTCTCCTCACCAAAAGCTATCGCAAAAGGTGGTTGCCTACATCTGATGCTTCTTGTGTCCTATGTGGAGATGCCGAAGAAGACATCAACCACCTATTTTTTGAGTGTGTCTTTGCAAGGGAGACGTGGGCAGCTACAAGATGCCAATGGTTAGACATATCCTCAGCTAGACATTTCTGGCAATCATTCAGACAAGGAGGTAGACATCAAGCAATCATGACATATGGTCCAATACGTAAAAAGATGTTACCAATGGCTATCATTTGGGCAATTTGGTTACAGAGAAATGCATGTGTCTTTAGGGATAAACGCTTCTATACGGATAATATTACCTCCCATGCTTTGAGCATGACAAAGTTGTGATCGGATGATTGATGCACATTTGGTGCTTGGTGTTAGTGCTCCTTTTGTATATAAGTTCTATTGTCTGTAATTTCTAAATTATCCTCCCAATAAAATCGGATGCCTACATCTTGGTAGGGATCCCCCAATATTTCAAAAAAAAACACAAAGGATGCTTTCATGTGCACTTTGGTTAATTCCATGAACTTCAGTGTTCAATGTGTGAGAATGAGTCATGGGATTCGAGATCTTGCAACTAGATTATAAAGCATCTAATTCTACATCACCATTGTCAATTAATAGCAACAAAATGTTTAGAGGGTTAATTGCTAGTGAAGATTTGGGACTAAATGAGTCGCAGATGATTGACGCTGGACAGATTATTGCCTCAAGTCCATCTACTTCAAGGTATTTTTTCTACTACCTATGAGTGTCAAAAAAACTTCTGTGTGGAAGAAGCTCAGGTTGATATGAGATTATAATAGAATAATTTGAACGACACTTTTATAGTCATGAATTCATGGGTAATTCCTCTCAAGAACGAATTCATGGATGTTTGCTCGATAGTCACTTCATTTGTATTAGTTCGTAGTGGTATACATATAATTATAAGAAACGTATGGTTAATATATTATCATACATGTTCTTGAGTGGATTTTTTTTCAGAATGATTTAAATTCAACAAGATATGCCATTTCTGTTATTCATCCTTTTCTTCTTTTTTTTGAGAGGTATTTAAATTCAACAAGATATGCCATACCTGGATAGGATCTGAGCGTCAAGATCCCTTCTTAGATTGAGGGCGGAACCGTAGATGAGGTCTCGGCCCATCCTCTTCTTCTCCTCGTACTCCTTTTCCATCTGAATAACCAAGAAAACGATATCCAACCAAGATTATGGTTCTAGGAAAATTTGATTTTAGAGAAAAAAAAAGGAATTTTTATAGAAATTTTAACCATTTCATAGGACGAACAAACTGGATCGAGAGGGCAAACTAAAACAGAACATCTAGATCAGAAAAACAAGGAAGGAAGATTGGAGTAGTTAAGTGAGAAAAAAACAAAGGGAACAGGAACTAGACATGGAAAAAGAGGTGCTTACGGCAGGGAGACGAGACTCCAGAGGGTGTGACCCGACGATGTCGCTCTTGACGGAGGCCAACCCGAAGCGGAGGGCGTCGTGGCTCGCCGTTGCCTCGTGCTCGATCGCCGATTTGGACGACATGGTTCGCCTTCTTCCTTCCACTTCCTCCTCGAATGCGAGTTCCGCTTCGTTGTTCTTAGAAAAGGGAAGGTCTTGTCGTCTTGAGGAGCACGACAGATCAGACGGGCAATGGAGGTGGAAGCTGGTGATATCAACGGCTGATCTAGTTCTATTATTCGGGCCTTTTCTACTCCCTATCATGGAGATGAGCTCTCAAAATTTGAATTAACCAAAAGCCACGCTCCAAATCTCTTAGCATTTCAAAATATTCTACTGTCTTCTTTATACTTTTTTTGAAATAGATAAATAAGTTAGTATGAAAACCATAATGAAAAATGACTTCTCCTTTCAATAATCCTTATTTTCTTTTTGGGGGGGTTTATATTGTTTTTGTAATGTAAAAAACTTGAATAAATTAGCATAACCACAAATTGGTATAAGGTAAAGAGTGGCACTTCTTTTTTCAATTATAAGAAAAGGAAAATAAATTTAAAAATAAAAGGGCACATAATTCTCACCTAGGGATTTGAAATTGAGACTCTTGGTCTACGAGTGGATGTTCTAGTGGAATTTTGTAACATCCTGAAATTTCATCCCCAAATACTAAAGGCAAATAGATCATTCGGTGTGTTAGCATATTCGTCATCATATAATCGTAATAAAATATGATTTTCTATTCATACAATGGAAGCATAAAATCATTAAATAAGATAAAAAAATCTTTTAATTTAATGCGGAAGACTTCATGAAAACATCAAAAGTAATATTATAACATTGAAAATATAAATATAGTAGTCATCACTAAAACATCTTTTGAAAACATAACAAAAGACTCTATGACATCAGACTCTCAAACCCTAGACCATTGTGCAATATGTCTCGTCATGAGCTGTGCCACCATCCATAAAATCATTGGGTATCTGCATGGATTCAGGGTGCAAGAATTTCCTCAGTTAGAGTATGTAAAGGTCATACAATGAGATGTCATCCTAAACATAATACTACATGATATGTGTCATCATCTTCAATAAATAAGAAGGAAACAACATGCTTCTTAACATATGTTCTACATGTTATTCATTCATACCATTTCTATCATCATGCAATAAAATAAACGCAAGGCAAGACATGTAATCACTATCATCATACTTTTAGTATGGACATTCATAACAATCATCAATTCATTTCATAGTCACATAAATGAAGACACTTACCATAACCATTGTCTCCATAACTTTCATTGGGATTGATTTATAATCATTTCGGACTTGCATCTTCATGAAACATCATTTCCATTCGATCAATCATTGACCCTTTTTAATGTTATATCTTTTAAAAGTTGAGATTTATGTCGTTGTCCTCTCAATAGGATAGCGGAGACAATGCTCTCCTCTCGCACGAAGGCGATATCAAAATACACACACCGTTGTCGATATGTGTAATAATCATTCTGGAGAACTCTCGTCCGAGGGCGACATCAAAATAACAAACCATTATCGATATGTATAACGATCATTCCGAAGAAAATCTGATAAAGGGCCATAGGGTCGATATGTAACACCATCCACAACTGTGTTCATTATGTTTTTCAATCAATAATAATTAATGTGGCTCAATCTTCATGTTTTAATCTAGTTACGTGAGAAACATGTATATACGTATATCTAAGTTCTTATACAATCATCAAGCATTAATACATACTATTAATATCTTGAAAATAATATTTTATATAACATGTATGACTTCTAATATCATTCACGACCGTGAAAGGTGTCGTCACGGTCGTGACAGAACCCTAAAAAATATCCTTCTGTCATGGTCGTGCCATGAGATAGTCACGATCGTGCCGGGACATAGTCATGGTATGACATTGGCATGACAAAAGCCTGATTTCGGGTGATTTCTCAGCCTTCTGTCACTGCCTTATGTCACTAGTGTGACGGGATGCGTCATGGTCGTGACAGAACTCTGAAGTTTCGCCGTCCAACCCGATTTTACATGATTTTTTATCCAATTATGGGGAAAACGATATACAACCTAACAAAACATTATAGGCATTATAGGGTAAAAAAAACTTTTAAAACATGTTAAAACATTCAAATTCGAGATCTAGATTTCAACCCTCAGTTTATGAATAATATGAAGAACTTATGAACCCTAACTATTAGATCCCATCATAAATCTTGTACATGTCATACACCTAATCGTGAAAGCCTATGCATGCATAGATCTAAGGATTTCAATGAATCAAGAACCTTTAATCACAATCCAATTTGAGGACAAGGGGTCCTCATGCTCTCAATCCAAAAATCATTAAGAGATAAGAAAAGGGTTTGAATCCTTTTTACATATCTTGATCATAAATTTTTCTCCTCTTTCTTCCGCTTTTTCTTCATTTTGTTTCTCTCTTTCTCCTTCTTCAAGCCCTAGTCGTCAAGAGATTCAAGTGGAGAAAAAAGTGAACAAAGGAAATATGGGGCTTTATATAGGGGAGATCGTGAGGGTTTGGCCAAAATTCCAAATTACCCTTGGTAAAAATTTTTGAGGTATTACGGATTTGAACTTGAGACTCTTGGTTTACGAGTCAAAGGATGTGCCACTGCAGCCGATAACAGAGCCAGGGCACAAATGTGACAGGGGGCGTGAAGCTCATATATTTCTATATATTTTTAAATTTTTTCTTGGTATCATTAATAATTTATATACTATATAAAAATTCTAAGGGGGGCCAAGGCACCCTAAAACCCCTTAGCTCCTTGACTGCACCATGCCTTCATTCCCTAGGTTGCATTTGGAAATGGAACCATAGTTCCTCTCAAGTTCTTTGTGAATAGTTGAATTGATAAATTAGTTCATGTGTATTTGGAAGGAGTGGAACATAATAGTAATGATGAAAATTAGAGAGTTCATGTAATAGGAAAAAGTAGATGTAATGAATTATTTTTTAATAGATGTTTGTATTAAAAATAGTTATTATAAATATAAATTATAATTTTATTAAATAATAAAAACAAAATAAAAAAATTAAAAATTATGGAAAAAATTTGTTAAAAATATATTATTTAAATATTAAAAATAATTTTAAAATACATTATATTGAATAAAATATAAAAATTAATAAAATGATAAGTAATAAATAGTATTATATTAATCATTTATTATATATTTTTATATTTAATAAAAATTATTTTATAAAAGAAATGTGTGTGAGAGAGAGAAAATAAGAAAAGAAAAATGAAAAATGAAAATAGAAAATAGAAAAAAAGAAAGTCACATCAAGAAAAAAAGAGTGCTATGTTGCAGTGTTCTAGTTCTACCTTGAATTAGAACTTTGAAATCAGAGTTACATGACCTTAATTCTAACACATTAATATTGTGTTTGGTTGGAAAACTAAGTTGAAACCATGGTTGAGCTTAATTCCTCAAACATAAGAACATGGCTTGCCCGAGGTGGAATCAAGAATGGAACTAGGGGTCATGTAACCCCTAGTTCCAGTATGCCGGTTTCGAACGGGCCAGAGTCCACCTTATTTTCAAAAACAAAATTATGTGACACCATCTAATTTTTTTAATTTTATTTTTCTTTTCTTATTTTCCCTCTCTTTCACATTTTTCTTATAAAATATTTTATTTATTAAATTAAAATATTATAATAAAGGATTAATATTATTTAGTACTTATCATTTTATTAAAAAATTAATATTTCATTAAATATAAATTATTAAAAATGAATTTTATATTTAAATAATATATTTTTTAACAAAATTGTTCCATAATTTTTTTTATTTATACTTTGATTTATATTAATTAATAAAATTATATTTATATTTACAATACCTATTTTTATTCAAGCACCTACTAAAATTAATGTATCACATCTACTTTTCATGTCACATTAACTCTCAATTCTTTCATCATTACGTTTCACTTCATCCAAACACACCCCGAACTAATCTATTAATTCAACTATTCACAAAAAACTTGGGAAGAACTACAATTTCATTTTCAAACGCAACCCAAATATGGCTTGGCTCGGGAACCATGTTGTTGATTCGTATTTGGAGAACTAGGTTAGAACCAAGCCCTAGTTCCACCTTAGTTCCCCATTCAAATGCAGCCTAAAGAGTAGTGCATTGTTAAGGAGGCTTCAAAACACCAAATGACATCCGTCATTATTTTTTTTTTCCTCTGTTATCTTTGACTTAACAGATGAGCCTATCTTCTTTTTAATGTTATGGAGCTTTAGGTGTAAGAAAAGCCTGATATACCAAAGAAACTTATCCAATTCGAATAATCAAACCAAAAAATAAAAAATTATGAGATCAATTAGGATTTAAGATGATTCTTTAATAGACCAAAGCTAGCATGCTTAAATTAGAGCCCTACCAAAGAATCATGGGAGCTCATGGAGATCGTTTCTATTTATTAGTTTATATTTATATAATTAATTCATAAGTAATTATTTTTTTATTATTGGTATAATAAATTTTTATGTAATTTAAAACGTTTCCATCGCATTATAAAACTCTAATTTAATGGTTCTAGTATTATATCTTATATTTATCTATAAAATTAAATATGTTTATATTAAATTTAAATTATTATATTTTCGAAAATATTATTTTACTAAATAGAGGCATGAAAAAGTCGACCCACTCGAAGGTGATTTTTTTCTAAATGATTATAAGATAATTTTGTAATTTAAAAAAAATGAAAGTAACGAATGATTTTTGAGTTAAAAAACTAATTCGAGCCAAACTACTTTCACCCATACTTTCAAGAATAAAACTATAACCCCTCACCCTTCTATCTCAACTATTTGGTTTTTGTTCCACATCAACCAGATTGGAAAGTTGTGCTTGTTTTTCATGCATGTGCTCCTATTTTTGCCTGTTGCTTTTTCTTCTTTTTGTCTAGGGGTGTTCATCGGGAAGCTGAAGACCTGGCCCGAGCTAGTTTGGGTCGAGTTGGATCGAACCCGACCTAACCCGAACTCGATCTGACTTGGGTACAGGTTGGATTTTTCTAACTCGAGTCAACCCGACCCAATGATCCCGATTTTTTAATTTTTTTCTAATTTTTTATTTAAACTTAGACCTATATTTACTTTAATTTTTTAAAAAATGAAATAAAATATAGAAATAATATTTAAATAGTTAAAAACTTTTTAAATAAATATTAAATAATATTTTTTATATTAAATACATATAAAAATAGTAAGAAAAAAAGGAAAATTGGGACCCACCCGACCCAACCCTACCCGACCCAAACTAGGTCGGGTTGGGTCGGATTTGACTCCCAAGGGGGCTTGATCCGACCCGACCCACTGGTCGGGTTTGTTCATGGGTCGGGTCCAACCCACCCCGTGAACACCCCTATTTTTGTCCATGATCATTATAACGCCTCAAAATTTTAACCTGCCTTGTGTGAATACCCACACAAGCTATGGCAACATAAGCTCCATGCATGTGCACACCACCACCCCTAGTATATCGTCACACACATATATCAACATAAGCAATGTAGGGGGAAACCAAAATTTTGTAAGTAGTAATGCTTAGTGTCTTAACAATTAAGTAATTAACCATAAAACATGTCCTTTAAGTATAAGCATAAAGAAAATATAACTTTAAGCCATCATGTCCATAAAGAAGATCATATACAATAGTGAGAGGCATAATATGGTTATGACTTTGTAAGAAATATCATAGTCCATTTTTTAACAACAATATGAAAGTAAAGATTGTGCTCAACAAAATCATCAATAGATGCACGCTTCTCATACAAGAGTCATATCTCTTCCATTTGGGAAGCCTTATCATAATGAAAGTTATCAATAAGAAATTTATGTTTCCTCCATCTTAATAAACATCATCATACCCCTCTATCATAACGTTATAGACATCATAACATAGTCATCTTTTTCGTATTCATTAGAAGAACTTTCCTCTTGTTATAAGTGTGCCTTGTGAAATAATATATGATATAATTCATGAGGGATCAGTGCCATGACAATGTTCTAATAAAAGGAAAGGATGCATCACATAATGCCGTAAAATTCTCTTGATTGTTTAGGATGGAAAAATCCTGCATAACATGAACAAAGGCACACAGCCTCATAACTACATGTCCCTCCATTAAATATCTTTGCTTAGTTCTCGCCAATTCATATGTATATGTAAAGACAATCTACACCTTATATATTTTATCTTTCCTTAGCATTGAATATATCTTTAAGTCACAAGAGACAAACAAGACATAAGGAAAAAAATGTGACTCTGAGTCATATGTAAGAATAATTTAAAAATGCATGAGCTTGATAACATGATTAGGTTTCGATAAAGCCAAATAAAATAATCATATTTGGGTTTTGTTTGATTTTTGGACATCCGATCCATAGTGTGGGCATCCGGTCCTCTTTCGGACACTCTCGACGAATTTCACTTTCAGACCTTTGGTTTGGTGAGCGAATGATTATTAAACAAAAGTGTGATAGGTGTCTTGACAATATGGGAATTATCTAGTCTAATAACCAATCGTCTGATCTAAAAAGAGTTCCTATCTAAATCAAATAGGTTTTACATGAAGAGGATTTTGTTTAGCATGTTTTATCTCAAGTGTTGGATCAAACTAATTCATTGACACAAATTGTTCATGGTCGAAACTTAAGTTTTTTTAAAAAAAGAAATTGATCATGATTTAGACCTTGTTCTTTGCATGACCTTTGACATTTTCATATTATGAAGAGGGTTCATCTTTTACATACAAATAATTCACTTGATGTCTTGACAATAGGGTCCATACACATCATCTGATTTAGTGATTCTAATTTTCTTCATATTAGACCCTTAAAGAAATAACATATAAAATTCTCATATTTTATCTTCCCATCATTTATCCTCATAAATTTTTATAATAGCCCAACTTGCTCAAGTTTTAGCAATTAGGCAATTGGACACTAAAACATTTATACTTTTTCTCTAGACATCTCCTTTTGAGATGAATATAAACTCTCAGGGAAGATAACTTAATCATCGACCTATAACATAAGTTTCATGGCAAAATTTTATAAGAATAAATTTTAATATATTTTACAATTTACTTGTAGTGCTATCCGAGATAGCTTGATAGTAGGTTATTTTTTTCCATAACTTTTCAAACACCACTCCAATTAGATTGAAATAAAAACCTACAAAAATTAGACTTCAAGAACTATTCAATCATATATTATTCATCATTTCAAGACAATAAATATTTGTTCAAAAGCTAACTGAAATAGGACATATAAATTTGGACAGATCAATTATTAACATGTCTCTAATCTTTGTAACACATAAACATCATCGTAATTAATTAATATTACGAGGTTGTGTTCCACATACTTAATAGTTATTATGGTAAATCATTCATTTAAAATCTCTAAATCTCATAAGAATAAAAAATAATATCATGTATGAAGATTGAAGTTCGCCTAATTACATAGCATTTTTGTCCAAAAAATCTTTCAATTCATTATGTTTCTTCTTCTTCATCATCATTTGGGAGTCCTAGACTTTCTTTTTCATTGCGTAGCATCCCTTGATTTCTCCTTTCAAGTTCCCTTCAAGAACACCCACCATGGAAGAAAGATGAAACTTCAACCCTAACTTTGGTGGAGAGAAGAATGGGAAGTGGAAGAAAGAAATGAAGATGAGAAATGAGGTGGGTTTTAGGGTTCTTTTTTTTATCCTTTATAGAATACTTATTTTGCCCCCACAACGTAAGGGGATTTTCATCCTATTTTTAGGATTTTACAGTTGCATATTAATTCTGACAATGGGCTCATGTTAACTAGATGAACACAAGCGTGAGACCTTTTTTATCATCTTTCCATCATGGAAGAAAAGGCAGCAAATTTTTCTATCAATCCCAAAGACAAAAGTTTTTCCCATTATCTTGTTATATGGGCAAATTGGATGTAATGAAACAAACAACTTTTAAAAGGGGATCAAGTCTATCCAGAGAACATCTCACAACATGTCAGAGTCATTCTCGAAGAATTAAATAACATATGAAATTAAATGTTCATGTTTTGTGGATTGATTTGTTTAGAGATGGACAAATGTGTGAGTTGCCTGATCTAACATGTTTTTGGCACAACATTCTTTCTCCATCGTCAGCCCCACCCAGCCCGAACATAATTTGACGACCCAATTATTGGACATGGCACAACACGGCCTGGCGAACACAATTGCCAAGTCAAGGCCCGGGTTAAATTGTGCTGGGGCTTCCCAACAAGACACTAGATATGACACAACATGGGTCTAGCAAACACAGACTTAGCCCGACTCGACATAACATAATTATTTTTTAAAATAGACTTGGGCATGTGGATCATCGGGTCAACTTCAATGCAGAGAACAATTATGAGCAAAAAAATCATTTGCGACCTCGTGTGTCATGTCACTTCATCATGTGGTTCCGATAGACTACTTGGCGATTTGTGGATTCAATCGATAGGCATTCCTGATATAACAATGGGAGGCTTGTAGAGATGGACAAGTATGCAGGCCACATGACCCCACACATCACCATCCCAACTTGAGCCTAGTACAAACACAATCGTCGTCGGACCGATATCAAATCGTGCCAGGCTGCCCGACGAGACACTTGGAATTATACGACATGATTCCGACAAACACGAACCCAACATGAGCCAATTGTTAGAGTGTCAAACACTCCTGATATAGCAATGGGAGGCTCAGGAGGTAATTTATGTTGTGTGTAATAACATATTTTATGATGTTATTTTAGTTAATTTTTTGTAATTTTATCATGACATGCATAATTTTCTATGTTGAATTTAGTCATAAATTTGGATTTAATTGTTTACTACTAATGCTTTTTGAATAATTATATATGTGGATGGATTAACGTAAATCTAATTTTTTTTACATGATTCAAAAGTTATGATGACAAGATGGGATTTTCATAGGTGAGACTTTCATCTACTCAAGGTGGGATTTTTCACGAAGTGTAAGTTGGATAAATGCAATCCCGACAGAATTTCTTACACTTCCAAGTTGTTAATACAAGACGGGACTTCAACAACAACAAAGTCGGAACCATCTTTGAAACAAGGTGGGAAAGTTTTGCTCACAAAGAAGATAATTTTACTCATTTCTTGTTCATAAACAATGATTTTCCACCTTATCAAGCTGTGACCAGTTGATCATCAAGGCTAGATCTTTGAAGTTACAAGTCAATATGCTCCTCTTCACAAGGAGTGATTTTCAACTTTAATAGATTTTCATGGCACTATATATCTGAAGTCATGGACGTCTGATTTTCAACTTTAATAGATTTTCATGCCACTATATATCTGAAGTCATGGACGTCAATGAAAGTTCGGATGTCAATTCGTTGCATGGCTACATCCTAGTGGTCGATAACAAAAGCAATACGCATTCAAATTTTATCCTACGCATATCAGTTGATCTTAAAGGCGTGAATGATGACAAGATGCAGATGTGCCATTTGATGATTTGTCTAGAAAGAAGACGTGACAAAGAAGAAAACTTTATCTACACCGAAACAAAATTTATCACGGCTGGAATTTAAATATAACCAATCATGATCAACTTCAAACCTCTGTTCACACTTATAAATTAAAGCCTACATCCATAGTATCAAAATAGTGCTCTGAAGTCTAGGACGTTTCTTATACGTGGGTTTTAAGCAGGATGCGACTCAAAGGAGAGAGACAGTGTGATGATTGAGGCTACAACCTTGATCAGACTCTACAATTGTGCGCCCGAGATCCAAAGTTTTGACCTATATTTTATTGGGTGTAATTTTTTCGATATTATTATTATTATTATTATTATTATTATTATTATTATTATTATTATTATTATTATTATTATTATTATTATTATCTCTCCAGAATTTGTAGGATAAACTTCATGTTTTTATGATATTTATTTTTAGATATTATTAATTGAAGAAAAACTATTTAAACATAATTTTAGTATTTTAGTATTTTATGATCAATTATTAATTGTGCTTAGTGATTTAGTTTAGTTATGATTATTCATGTTATATATTTAATTATCAAATGTATGAAAATATTGATTTTGATATTATGATTATTACATATTTTTTCATGTCTCTTTGAATTTATTAGTTGGTAACACATATGATATGAATTATAAACTTACTGGGTTATTTTAGCTCACTATGTTGTCGCTAACGTTTTTTAAATTATAGCTTTTGGGGGATTGGTAAAACATTAAGAAGAATTGTGCCTCTCGTATTCTTTTGTTAGAACATTGAGAAAATTAGTTATGCCTACACAAAATCTTATACCTTGTAAAGGAGGATGAATATTTTTAGATGTAAACTTAAGGAATATTTGTTTGTTATAAATGATCATTATAAATTGTGTAGTTTATTTATTGATACTTTCATTTGTATGTTATCGTCGTAATGAATCACGAACTCTGATTTAAATTGGGGTCGTGACAAGAAGAATGGCAGAGCAGGAAAGAATTAATTGACGATGAGAGCACCAAGTCTTGCATCGTGTTGCCTGTCACTAATGCAAACGGTTTCGAAATCAACTCGACAATCATGAGGATGATACATGCATTCCAATTTGGTGGAAGATTACATGAAGACCCTCACGATCACCTAGACAAATCCAAATTATTGACTACTCTTAGGACTTTAAATAATAATAATGTTTCCATAGAAATTATTTGTTTATTATTGTTTTCACAATCCTTAAGTGATAGTTTATAGTTTAAAATTTTGTTTGAAGGATAAGTTCGTTGGAAAGTTCTACCCACTACAAAAGGTGGAAAAGTATAAAAGAGAACTTTGAACCTTTGTTTAGGGGGACAATGAGACGTTATATCAGATTTGGGAATGGTATAAAGAAGTACTATCCAAAATTGTTGATAATGGAATTTCAAAGTGGCAAATAATGGAAGACTTTTCTACCATAGAGGGTCTACCCTCTAATCAAGACAAGTTAGATCAATATGCAAGTGGAACAATTCTAGGAGCCAAAACACCGATTGAAATTAAGGATATAATTGAAGTAGTGGCACTAAAATCAAACCAAGAACAAAAAGTTAATAAAAGGACCACAATTTTCTGTTGCACAAGGGCTGCAATTGAAGTAGTGGCTCAGCTGAAGTCACTCAATGAAAAATTCAAATAGATAATCTCATTAATAATCTACAATAGTTGTGGAGGAGTGCATTCAAGCAATTGTTCCCCTACATGTAACACTTCTAGTTCAAATCAAATTGTGAATGCTAACTTTGTTTATAATCCATTTTTCAAGAACAATGATTATGGATGGAGAAATAACCTGAAGTTCCATTAAAATTAAAATCAAGGCCAACCCGATGCTCCTCAACACCAAATATCAAATCATATGTCGGAGATGATGGCACATATTATAGACACCATGCATAAAATACAAAAGAACATGAACTCTAGAGCTAATAACCACGATGCCTCAATTCAAAAATTAGAAATGTAGTTGGGCCAGATGACGACATTATTGATTGTGTTCGTTTCTCCAATTATCAGGTGATTCTAGTAGATAAATTAATCAAAAACTAAAAAATGAAAAACAAAAATAATCCAAACTAAAAGAGAAGATTGTTAGGCATAATAGTTCTGAATTATAATCATTAATTTGACTAGGTCTATTTTGCTCCTCTCCCCTTGAATTCTTATTTTTGTTACTTGGTAGAGTGTCAGGTGTACACACAATTACCAAACTCTAGAATGGAGGGTTCTAGTGCTTCACTCTCATCATTTACTTTCTCCATCAATCAAAAGACAATTTAGTCATTCTACTGCCCACCTTTATCACCATGCAAACATGAGATCTGCTTGTGCCTTTTCTTATTTCTTTATTTATTTTTATTTGTTTTTATGTTCTATTGAGTCTATATCACTCCTCCTTATTTGGTTTAACATTGGGAAGTGTTTGCTTGAAGTTTGGAGGAGATTGCATTGCATGCTATGCATATTTGCTTAGTATATTTTATTTTATTTTATTTGCATCATATGTCAAAATCTAAAAAATGATTTTTTAAAAAAAAATACCATTGTTTTTGCTAACATCTTACTAGCCCATGTCTCACCATTTTAATTATCTCTTATGTGAAATTTCAAAGACATGCTATTAACCGTCGAAATATGAATACTTTTTCTTCGTATACATTTGCTATTTCAGTATTACACTTATGAACTATGTGCTTATGTTTATTAGAATTATGGATGTATAGACTAATCCTGTTCACACATATTATTTTATTGCTATTAGTCTTTCTATTAATAGCCTTTTTATTGATCATACTAAGTATTTTTTGAGCTCATCGAAAAAACATATTGTGAAGAAAAAAGAAAAGAAAAGAAGTGAGTCAAAAGAATGAATGGAAAAATAAGGAATGAAAAATAGTGATGAAAAAAAGATTGAATAAAGTTGTATGTAAATACAAATGTGTTATCTCGAACTAAGGTATGTTCAGTTAATTAGATTCATAGGGGTTCATACCTGTCGACATAAAGATAATTGTTTTGGGATTTGTTGATCAAAAGCTTGCTACAAGGAACACCTTGTGAAATATGGAGTATTAAATGAATTCTTCTTTCTAAACATGGGATGTTCGGGCAAGTAACCTCGAGGGCCATCTGGTCAAGAAGTCATCATTCGAAAACTCGTTATATGGATTTTCTTTTACAATGCTGCTTGAATATTAAAACTTCTGAAGAATTTAAAAATAAAAGTATGTTAAAGTGAAAAGAAAAAAATAAACTCAATTACTACTTATGTGTTCAACATTAATGCTATATGTTGGACTTGAGTTTTTGTAAAAGTGTTTAACATTCGGAACATCTATGAAACTAAGTACATGAAAGTGGTAAGATGCTGAGTAGTAGGTATGTAGAGAATAATATGAAAAGAGTAATTAGCTGACAACATAGAGGCTATGATTGGACTCCTCTTATTTAGCCTTTCCTTAAATTTTTGCTTGAGTAAAAGTAATTAGGAGAGTTTGATGCACGAAAAATATAACATATTTTAAATTATTTTTTCTATAATTTAATCATGGCATGCATCATTTTTTATGTCAATTTTAGTCATAAATTCATATTTAATTATTTATTACTACTACTAATATGTGGATGGATTAACTTAAATTTAATTTCTTTTATAGGATTTGAAAGTTATGGCGACGAGATGGAATTTTCCTCGGTGGGACTTTGATCTATACAAGGTGAAAATTTTCACAACGTGGACTTTCATGAATTTTTTACATGGTGGGCTCAACAAGGTGGGACTTTTCAACGAGAAAAAGTGAAATGTTTCACAAGGTGTGAGTTGGATGAAATCCAATCCCAGCTAAATTTCTTACGCTTCAAAGTCATCAATACTATGTGGGATATCAACAACAACAAAGCTTGGAACCATCTTTGAAGCAAGTCATGAATTTTCTGCTAACTCATGAAGAAGAAGATTTTATTCATTATTTGTTCGCAAATCGGGATTCACCGCCTCATCAAGTCGTGGCCAATTGATCACTATAAGAAAACAAGTCTTTTGTGACAGAATTATTTGTCACAGAAGGAGTGAAGTACGTCACGAATAACTATTTATGACAGACTTATGTTGATATATTTCTGTCACATTTGATCAAGTCACAAATAATATTGTGATGAAAATTTGTTTCGTCACAAACTTTATGTGATGGATTGGTACTCACAAAAGCGGAAAAAAATCCATCACAATTAAAATAGAAAACCAATTTAGAAAGGTGTTTCCGTCACAAGTTGTGAAAGATTTATGATAGAACAATGATAGAAATATTTGTGACAAAATTAAAATGTGACATTAATTATGATAGACTTGTGACAATTATATCAGAATTATAATGAAACTATTTGTGACATATTAGTGACAACAATTTGTGGCATTAGTGACAACATTTATTGATGTCGAACTTACTTATTAGTGACATAATTGTGATGAAATATTTGTGACCAATGTCATGAGAGAAATTTTGTGACACTATATGGCATTAATTGTGACCAAAGTCGTAACATGGATGTGATGACTTTGTGAGAAAAAAATTTAATATTTAAAATTACTATCATTTTGTATAATTTATGAATGGTTGATTTTTTTAATTTCAATATAATTTGGAAGCTCAATAAGTTCAATAATATAAATTTTCAAATAAAAGTGACAAACACAAAGTATTTACTAAAAGAATTATATAATTTGTCCAAACAACACTAAAATGATAGTGCATTATCACAACATTATTCTAGAGCAAATTTAAGAAAAAAACCAAACGCTAGCTTCTTGAAAAAATAACAAATCAACATGACTTCCTTCTTCTCAATTACTCCATGCTAATTGCCTCCAAGATAACCTACACAAAATAGATCAAATAATTAAGGTAATATAACATAATTTTAAAATAAAAATAACATAAATGTGAAATTTGCACTAACAAGTAACATTCATATAATAAATTCTAAAAGATATTGCATTGAATATATGTGCCAAAACAAGATTCACACACAGCAAAAGCTTTCCATATAAAAGAGCAAAATAGTCCTATGAACAATACAAATACTTTCTAATAATAAAGGAAGCAATTAAGACTTTGTATATAATTATAAATGTTTAGCCTCCATACAAAGAAATAAAAAATAGAACAAGAAAATCATAATTTAACATATGATATTGACATAATTGAATGTTATATTTTTCAATCAACTTAGACTTTAAGTAGTATTTTATGACTTATATGTATAATATTTTTTACATTACCTTACTCAGGAGGAGATGAAGTTTCTGAACGATGTAAATTATTTTCATGTCGAGTAAACTGCAACATCATGGCGCGAACTTGCTCTTGCATTTCTGATCTCATGATTCACATTTGTTCATCCATCTCTTGTTGCATTTTTTTGTTGTGTTTTTTCTCTTTCTTGTTATAATTCTTGACGGAGTTCTTCACGCATTTCTTCTCGTAAGCGTTGTAAGTCATTTTGAGATGTCATATTTGTTGCAGAATCATTTGGATATTGTGAAGTAGTTGAACCTAAATTTTTCATAATAGACATAACATATTTTCCTTTTCCAAATCCATAAACTCTTCCTTTTGTTGGAGCTCCAGTTGCATCAATCCATGAATCGCGATCAAAATTTGGCTGAGATGAAAGATCTGATCCATACTTGTTATTAAGATAAAAGAAATAATCCACCTAAATCAAGCAATTCATTATATAATAATTAGTAAAAACTTACAAATATGCATGACAACTACACTATTTAATTTAAAGTTCATCTAAACTTACACAAACTCTTTTAGATTTTTTGTCGACGAACTCATTATTACCATCCTTGCCCAAGGCTGCTACGGGTCGCTTTGGCGCAGGGACGCAGCTGCGGGTCGCCCTCGTGCAGGGACGTGGCGAAGGAGTGTACGTAGAGAAAAGAAAAGGTTAAAAATATACAAGGGACTTGTGGAGAAAAGGATAAAAAGAAGAATGTACCAACCATGCAAAGCAACCTCTTCAGAGAAGATTTCTTGGCCCTTTCACGAGATAGAAATAATATATTAGGTTAAAAGTATTTATATCTTAGATTAGTTTTTATTATGGTGGTTTTCATCTTAAATTAGATTTAGGGCGGCAAAGGATGGAGGGAAATTGGTTCAAGTAAATATATTTTGTATTCTTATTATAAAAATATAAAATATAAACACTTCTTAAAATATTAATTGAATTTAATAGTGATCATAATGCTTGAAATTAATTTTTTTTTCCAAAAAGATTGGTGGATGTAAACAAAAAATTATGAGAAATAAAAAAATATTTTTTATTGTTTTCATTAAAGTTTTTTATTATTGTCTTAACAAAGCTCTTCTTATATATAAAATTATGGAAGAATTAAGAGATACTTTATGTTTTTACATAGTTTTGCAAAACATTTTATGGCACGTTATTGTCCATTATCAAGAAATACCAAAAAAAAGTTCAACTTCACTTTTATATAGTTTTATAAGATGATTAGCTACATATTTGTTTCCATAGTGAAAAAATAAAATGAATGATGGATTAGTGACAGAAATATATATGATAGAATAAAATGCATCACTAAGCTCTCAATAATCAAATTAGTTATATCTTCCGTCACACATTCGTCACAATCGTTGTGATGGACCTTTTTGTGTCGAGTAATATCACGACAAAATCATCATTAGTATATTAAATAACTTTTCATTTCTTTTCCTCATTAATTTAACACAAATACATCACAACTTGTTTTCTTGTAGTGGATTATTAAGGCTGGATTTTTAAAGTTACACCCTACACAACACATGATTTTTAGCCATGATAGATTTTTGTGCCATTATATATTTGAAGTCGTGGAAGTTAATAAAAGGTCAAATGTCAATTGCCACGTGACTACATCCTAGTGTCCGACAACAAAAGCTATATTGTTGATCGGGTTGAATGCTTTTGGGATACAAAATATGATTTGGCCTAACATGGAGTATAATTGTGTAGTAAGAAAAGGGTGGTTGGGTAGATAGCCAATCTTTCACTTTTGCCTCTTCACTCCGATGCCTTTCTTCGTCGGACCAATTGTCTTCATTTCTAGAGCAAGAAGCGGAACAAAAATCAAGCTTTCTTTATTTATATTTATGGATAACCAATTCATATGGTGGGAGACTTTGTCCATTTCTTGACCACTTTTTTTTTAAAATGCTCCTTTTCATTTTATAATTTTTAATATAAATATATATTTAATATTTTATGTCATGAAAATAATATTTTAATAATTTATTATTTTCTAAAATTTTAACTTTTTTATATTTTTAAGATTTTTAAGCACATAAAAACCTTTAAAGTAAATGAAAAATTCTTTATTTTAAATAAAAATTCATGAAGTGGGACTAACAAGTTGACTTGGACTGGGGTGACCCGACCACCGATTGAATCAACCACATCGAATTCACTCTCAAAAATAAACTAAGGCAGTGGAGATTTTATTCTTCTTCTTTTTTTTGTGTGTGTGTGTGGGGGGGGGGGGGGGGGAGTATATGTATGTGGATCCATTTTGAGTCCATATATTTTTAAAATTTATTTTTTTATAAGATTGAGGGATATATGGATCCAAAATATATTTGTATTCATAAAAATTCATTATAAATTTATATTAAAAAGTATTTATTAATTTTTTATAAATCAATGATCCACCCATCACATTCCTTAAATTCTTTGTTTATTATTTTATACTTATTTTAATCATTTTCCTATGATAAGGTTATGTGGTTAGCAAATCCAAATAGGTCTCAAACATTTTCTTAGATTTTTGTAAACTACTTACGACACTTTTATGAAAAGTGAGGTACCATGAGATGAGATGAGATCTTACTAACCCATGGCTAAATACACCATTTAGCAAGACAGGAAAACAAAGTCCAACATCAACATTTACAACGTCAATTTTAGCCAATGCACGAATTACGCTGGCGATCGCCACCGTCTTGTTGGAGGCTCTCCGGTAGCTCGCGAGTGCGACGATCATTCTAGTTATTATAATATTCTCAATAAAATAAAATAAATAAATAAAACCAATAACCATATAAGGCCCATTATGAAGCCCATAAGCCTCAAACCTAAAGTATAAATACTCACTTCTAACCTAAATCACTCACCTAGCCTCTCTTTTTTTCTCCTTTTCTCCACCAACCCACATCTCACACTCTCCTTCACAACCCACTCACCACAACTCTCTCACACTCCCGTCAAGAAGTAGCAGGAGGTGGTCTCCATCAACTCACAGCAACAACAACACCATTTGTAAAATCCTGAAATTTGGGCCGAGTATTTGTGACTTTTGACTAAAAGTCTAATATAAATCCTATATAAATGATCAACAATCCTATTAGTTCCTCAAAAATCTAGCCGCCAACTCATCTTCTCTTTTTTTCTTCTCCACCAAGAAAATCCTAAGTTAGTAAATCTAGAGCCATATTCTTCATGTTGGCTATCAACAAAGAGAAGATGAAGGTTTCTAAGAAAAAGGACAAGAAGACCTAGAGGCTTCTAGATGAAGGACAAGATGATTAGGAAAAAGGGGATTTTAGATCTAAAATCCAAAGGTATGTAAAAGGGATCCAAACCACTCTCTCCCCTCTCAGTGATGTTTTATTTGGATTGAGAGTTTCAAGAACACATTGTTCTTAATAGAGATTTTGATTGAGGGTTGCATTATTTATGTTGCATAAATATATTAAATTCATGATTGCTTTGTAATAATTATTAGGGTAGGTTTTACTTATCAAAAAATACAAATAATATATGGATGGAAAGCTCTCGAAGTCTAGTTTCCAAAATTAGTTTCATATGATTTGGAGCTTTATACAAATAGTTATGATCCAAATATCGGACTGGTGTCATGCCATCTCGGGATTTCGTGACTGTTTTGTAATAATTGTTTGGATAAATTTTTCTTATCCAAAAATTACAAATAATATATGTATGGAAAGCTCTAATTCCAAGAAATTGGTTTCATATGATTTGGAGTTAGTACAAATAGTTATGATCCGAACATCGGGCTAGCATCATGTTGTCTCGGGTAACAGCGAGACCAAATTGTAAAACATATAGTAAATTGAAAATACTGAATTAGGATTTGAAATTTATTCCAAAGTTAAAGGTTCATGTTATCTTTTTGTAAAAATTAGAATCATCTGAAAAGAACAAGTATAAGTTAAGTTATTAATATTTTAGTGACCATTGTCAGAATACTGTCCAAAGAATGAATTCTAGTAATTGTATGAATTTCTAAGAAAAAGCCCTAACTCTTGTTAATGAATGAAAATTGCATATTTTAATGTGTTCTATGATGCATAGATGCTAAGATATCATACCTGAAATATTTATGATGTTTTAAATTGTTTTTCTTGACATTTTAATATCAAAAATTAAGAATTTTGGGTGAAAATTAAAATTGGACTTCCAAGCGCGGCCGTGACAGGTCCCAAAACTACCGTGACAGAAGATGAGGGAAACCATCACTCTATCATGGCTGTGATGGAGTGGGGCACAACCATGACCAACCAGGTCACGACCGTGATGACGACTCGGCACGGCCGTGAAAAAACATGTCACGTCTGTGATTGTGTGCGGTTGAATTAATAGGCCACTGTCACGGGCGTGATGCAACTATCATGGCCACGAAAGCCAAGTTATTTTAAACATATTTCTTTATGTATATAAGTATGTATGGATGTGTATTGATTGTATATGACACATAGATACGCGTAATGCATGTTTAGCCGCAATTAGGCTAAAAGATCAAGAATGATTGATATGAATGATTATTGTATTGCAAAACATAATGCACTTAAAGTTGAAGAAGAATGTCATCATCACTTATCAATGGTGAGAAGCAAAGTCCTACACCAATGTATGTACTTCAAGGGGACCTAACCCCGCGAAGTAAAGTATTGCATTTGTGTATGTGCTTCTCAAGGAACAAAGTCTCTCGTCAGAAAGTGTGCGTATTTCCTGGAATAAAATCTCTCACTATTATAGTGTACGTATTCTTCGGAATAAAGTCCCTCTGTAACGTCCCCAAATCGGACCCTGCCACGTGGCAAGAATCCAACCCGGGGATGATACAGACTATACAATGAAATTGACCAATAACTTGACTTTGACTAGTTTCTTGACTAGATAACATGAATGCAGAAGACTTAAAGTAATAAGAATAAAATATTCAACGAGTAGTGGAGTTCATTAGTACTTAGAATAAGGAGTATCAAGTGCGGGCGGTACATATACAATGCCCGAGTTCATAAAGGAAACAAAAAGACAAAATGATACAACAAAAAAGTAGCCAAGGACCACCCATGTGCACATCATCATCACCAACAAAAACTGTCGATCTAGCTCATCCTTTCATAACTTGTTTACCTACAGGATCAATGTAGGAGAAACGATATCTCACGAGCTTTGCAGCTCAGTAGGAGAATAATAAACCAATGGATAATTAAATCAACATTAGCTAAGCATGATCATAGTATGGAAGCAATCATTTAGCTCTGAGTTCATAAATAAAGGGAGATAATAATCATGAATCATATACTAATGGAAAGATCAATGAATCAATGTGATACTCTGATTGTATGTGAGAGAAGAAATCAATGCGATACTTTGGTCTTTGTATTTCACTTTTCCATACTTTGAATCAATAGGATAGCAATGCAATGTATGGAGTTGCTTTCAACTTCTAAATCATTGATCTTTCTATGCAATGACATTCTTTACGTTTTCGTTGCGATGAGGTGCTATGTACTTCATGAATGGCCTATGGTTGTGCACACCATGGCAAAAAGTCATCCTCGCTATAAGGGAGGGTATGCTGTTTCATTACACGATGGGGAGCAATCGTGCAACGAGGACATGTCTGAAACTATGCCCTGACCATGCGATGAATAATACTATGCAATGAACTCCCGTCAATCCGTATCATAAGCACCCTGGCTTTTATCTTTAATTAGTTTGGTTCTCATCTTTGCCCGATTTGGGATTTTGGATCATATCTATGCAATGCGAATAAGTAAGGTTCATCTTGAGATTGATAAGCTGAAGATAAATCAGCTGGGATCAATAGTACCTCAATCATAATACGAAAATGAAAGGATTCAGGGATTGGAAAGTTTTGAATGTACGAGTAGCTAATTCATAACCGGATAACAGCAGGACTACATTTAAATCCTAACCATACCATAACACACACATGTAGAAAACACATATCACTAAACATGCACATATATAACATTGGTGAGCTATTACAACTAGTTTATTTATATGCAAGGTACAGTTTAGGAAAACTTATAGCATCTCATACCCGTGTTTCTATTTCTTGGATAGCAAGATACTGACAATAAACCTCTTAGAAGTTTACTAATTTATGTGCAATCGTAACTAATTAATCCCCCTTTTACTATACCCATAATATATGCTAGCACTCCAACAATAATGGACAGAGATTAGCTAATTTGACCCAAATTGGTTAATATGGCTAATTTAGTCTTGTTGCATTGCAGATCAATAGTATAATTAACTAAAACATGGCTAGATGAGGTGAAAAGATTCAATGTTACACATTTCAGCTCATATGACTCATGAAGTTTCATTCATCATACATCTTAATAGCTTGGGTGTCCAAAGTGCAGGGGAAATGCATGGATTCTGCAATGCCATCCATCTGATATGTGTGAAATCATTTAGGCAAAAATGTTGTGCATCCTGTGACTTAAGTAGTGCTGATCAAGAGTGGCAGTAGCAACACAACAAGAGATTAGTAAACTTGAAGTTCAGCAGTGGACAACAACCACAAAATAGAGCTAATTAACATGAAGTCCAAGAGCTAATCAACATGAAGCCCAAGATTATTTCAGGAGTGGACTGCAGTAACAAGAGGCCTAGTAATTAGTTTCAGCACATGGTTAATGATATGTGCCAGCAATATATGTCATTAGTATACCCAATTTGTCTCTCAGGCATTATAGCAAGCAATTTTAGTGCAGTCACAAAGATACAAACACTAAATTAACATTTAACATCTATCCCCACATCCTAGTACATCAAAGCATTACCAATGAACATCACTTTATATTAGCATTCATACACTGTAATGACACCATGGACAAACATATTAAGATTTATGTATATGTGCTGCCCTTAATTGATTTATCCATCCGAAAGGTTGATCCAACACATTCTTCCTACCTTATTGTGCAGAAATGTCTCTTAGCAAGCTCCTCAATCTCCCCTCCGTTCCTCTCCTTCTTTGGACGTCCTGGATGGCCCAGCGACGTAAGGATCCACTTGCTTGCCTACTGCTGGTGTGGATCAAGGGAGAAATGAGGGAAAACATATCTGAAACCAAAATGAGTAAGAAAACAGGGCATGGTCGGATGATCCTCTTGTTTTACCTTGTTCTTCTCTTCTTTCTCTCCCATTGTCTTCCTAGCCTTGCCTGAGGCGTGTAGCAGTAGCTAGGTCATGGGCTCGAACTCCTGAAGATCCATGAGCAGCAAGGATGAACAAGAGATCGCACGGAGAGGGAGAACGATGGAGAGGGGAAGGATATGAAATGATCAAAGAGTACTTGATAATGAAAACCCTATTGCTGTAGCCCTAAGAGATTACCGGATAGAAGGTTATAGGAGCGGATGTTTGCTAATCATGTGAACATCCATTTTGAGTTACAATCCTTTTTTTTTTTTGGAAATCGTTGGGTGTTACACCCTCACTATTATAGTGTGTGTATTCCTTGAAATAAAGCCCCTCACTATTATGATGTGCGTGTTCCAAGGATGTGACCTATGATGATGTGATATGATTCTTTCAACTATGTTAAGATCAAAGATATTCTAAGATAAAGTAAGAATGAAAGTGAAGTTAATTTCAAAGTATCTTATAACAATTAAGAAGACGATGATGAAGTAAAGATGAAAAGTAATGTCCTACATATATGTATGTACTTCAAAGGGACCTAAGCTTGAGAAGTAAAGTTCTATATTTGTGTATGTACTTTTCAATGGAACAATGTCCATTATCATAAAGTGTGTATTCCTAAATATGACTAGGAATAAAGTCCTTCACTATTATGATGTGTGTTCCTAAATATGACTTATGATATGAAAGGAAAGTCAAGATGGTATTATATGATACGATGAAGAATGGAAATGACACATGAAGAATCACCTAGTAAAGAAATAAAAGAAGGATGAAATAAAATCCAAAAGGTTATAAAGCAATCCTGAGGAGATGTAAAGTATGAAAAAGATTCAAGAAGGATCAATGAGTTATGAAGAATGTACATGACAATGAATGTGAAATTGAAATGACATGTTATGTATGTAATGAATGATATGAATGTATGTTTCTATTGCATGCTACTTGTAGATGATGGATCTGAAGTAAAGCAGGTATGACATGATGTTTATGCTATATGATTGTTGTATGATGAATGAATATAAGCATGATGTATTGTCATATAAAGTTTATGATATAGTTCATGGCATGCATGGTTATATGTTATTGTTATTATGATGATGATGCATCGCATGCAGTATCATGTGATAAGATAGCATGGCATGTATGACCTTTACATACTCTAACTGGAAAATCATGCATTCTAGATCCGTGCATGTAATTAAGATTAAGTGATGGATGGCAGCTCAAGCTCATGATCAGTGTTGCACATGCTTAGGTTTAAATGAGTCCTACGGAACTATTTGAACATTAAGGTTAATGATGTACTAAAGGTTTAGGCATTTAATATTTTTTGAAGTATCGATTATGATATGATTAATAGAAAGTTTTTATTTATTATAATTTTCTCCAAATTTTCAAGTCTTCCACTATTAAATGATGTATGATGAATAGGCTAACGGCCCCTAAATGACCAAAACTTTTAGGGTGAAATTTCAGATCGTTACACCATCTCTGTCTCTCCTCCCATCCACTCAAAGAAGAAATGAATTAGGATTAGGGTTTTAACTTAAACTCTAAATATATATATTTGAGGGGATCCAGATCTCTAACCTTCACCCTAATGTTGCTTGAGTAAGTGGAGTAGGGCATGAAGAACAAACTATTGTTCTTATAAAGAAAGTTAGGGAAGGTGTATTTGATGATTCATATTTTTTTTAGGTTACTATTTCATTGCTAATGATGATTAGAATTTAATGCGCCTTGTTATCCATCCCTCTCCCCTCCCATCCACTCATGGCAGTGCAGCAATAGCAAACAAGGCAGCACATGAGACACTCACTCACCTCCACTCTCTGTCTCCCTCATTATCTCTTCCCTCACAGACATCTAGCACCAAGAAGAAGAAATCCTCCTTTCCTCTCACACATTCTCATCCCCTATCACTCTCTCTCCATCCACCAAGGAGCATCATAACAACAAGCCATTCTAGCAAAGAAGAAGAAGAAGAAGAAGAAGAAGATTTTAACTTAAACTCTAAAGGTATATTTGAGGGGATCCAAATCCCTAACCTTCATCCTAATGTTGCTTGAGTGAGTGGATTATGGCATGAAGAACAAACTATTATTCTTATAAGGAAAGTTGGGGAAGGTGTATTTGATGATTCATGTTTTTTTAGGTTAATATTCCATTACTAATGATGATTAGAATTTAATGCGCCTTGTTATCCATGTTTAGTTCATAAGTAGTTTACTTATTACTATATATGAATATGTTTATTACTCTTAATGTTTTGGATGCAAGTTATATATAATTTATGTTTGTGGTGATTCGTTTGATAAATTGTTAATAATATATTAGTAGTGTGAAGTTTCTATTATTCATGCTTTGATGAATGTACACCTCTTAGGTGTTTGTATAAATGTGTAAAAATGGTGGAAAATAGAAAAACAGGGAAAACTCTGTCCAATTGCTCGGGCACGGCCGTGAAAAAATATGGAATGACCGTGACATATATAGAGATTTCATGCCTTAGCGTAAAATATGTTTACGGAGAAAAAGGGCCTTCTGTCACAGTCGTGATGCCCCAAAAGGCTCGTGCCTTAGAAAGTTTTCGAGGATTGAAAATCAATCGTTCTATCATGGCCATGACCTTGTGGTCGCATGGCCGTGACACCCCAAGAATGCTTATGCCTTGTGCAAAAAATGACCGCTCGAGCACGGGCGTGCAGCTACGGTTGTCCACCCGTGAATGATCAATGAGACTAGCACGGTCGTGTCATCCCAAATGATGTGATATTTGTATTGCTCACACTTAGCATGATTTGATATTTGTATGAATTTAAATAGGATTAAAACATGCAATATGTATTGAATGATTGTATACATTGATGAAGGTAATCAAAAGACGGATTGACGAAAATGTGGCATTTCTCTTGGGACCAACGTGTACCCTACCTAAGACTCCACCGACGGGTGGAGAAAGATCTCATTGACGAATGAGGGTTAATACCTCGCCTATGGGAGAGGGTTAAGACCTCGTCTACGGATGAGGGTTAAGACCTCACCTATAGGTGAGGGTTATAACCTATGAGCCATCACCCTTCTCAATCAACAAGATAAAAAATTATAAAGATGAAAAGATGAATGATGAATGACATGGGACATAAAGACAAAGATGATAAAGATGAAGTAAGCACCTATGAGGATGCAAATGAATGTTTATTTATCACATCATGATATGAATAAAGATGGCAAAGCAAAGTAAGATAAGTTCATGATATGCATTAGTATAATGATGAGCTATAATATGCATTGACATGATGATAAGTTATGATATGCTTTAGCATAGTATGAAAATGTTATATATTTATCTTATGTTGCCATAATGATTTTGCTCATATGCCTTATAGTGTGCATAAGTAGCTCATAACATGCATATAAGTTATGTTCCATTATGTTGCAATGCATATACCATGACATATAGAAATTATATTACAAGATTATAGCATGCATGAGACTCAACATAATCTAACGGGAGGAATCTTCTGCACCCCATGGATCGATGTAGGTATGGACGAGGTTTAGGTTCGACGGCGAGAGCCTCATGACGGAGATATTCCACATGGATGGGTCGGGCTACGGCCCAAGTTATCTTACTTTATGTTATATTATATCATTATGATGAACTCTTGTAGGAGTGAACTATGTATGGCTTATGAGTCTTTTGAAGTAATGTACTTTTACTTGAACTCATTATGTATTATGAACCCTTTATAGAATTTATATTAGAACCTATTTGGCCCATGAGTTAGTTTGTTATCTTGGGAGTTTATATGTTTAGAAGTTTGCTTTATATTATATTATGTTTCCGCTGCAATATTTTATATAATTAGATTATAGAAGTGACACCGCCTAGGGTTCGAACTTTAAATTGGGGCAAAATTTTGGGGGCGTTACTATTAGAGCCATAGTTTTGGCTCATATGTGTTAGGTGTTAGGATATGTAAGCCATAGGTTGGCTAAGATGTCGAAGTGTAAAGTTCATGTGCAATCGTCATGAGGTGCCACCGAGCCTAAAGGTATGTGTATTATCTTAATTGTGTAAGATTAGATGATGATATATAACTATTGCATGATTGTAGATGGATGTGAGTTGCCCGACGAACGAAGGCACAACCCAAGTTATGGAATGTGATGAAGACTCTTGTCAAGAATCTTTGATGAGGTTTTTAAGCCTCAACCCTCCTATGCTCAACGACATTGATGATCTGGAGAAAATCGAAGCATGGTTAGATAGTATCATGGATACTTTCAAAATGATGAAAGGTTCAAAGGAAGGCAAAGTGGTGTGTGTCGCTCATAGCTTGACGGGAAAAGCGAGACAATGGTGGAATTCTACCATTACGTCCAAGTACGACAAAGATGAAAATCCATCATGGTGGAAATTTGTGAGGGATTTTAAAGAGCAATACTTTTCGCAAAGTATGAGAGAGAAGGAATTCATTAACCTCAAACAAGGTGACATGTCGGTGGACGACTACGCAATTATGTACTTTCAACTCAAAAAGTATTGCACATTAGTAAAGACGGAAAAGATGCGAGTGAATCATTTTGTGAAAGGACTCAAGTCCGAACTAAAGGCTAGGATGATGTGTCAAGCTCCTAAAATAGTGGAAGAAGCAATGGAGTTAGTTGTTGAAATAGAAAAGAAGTTCGAAGGTCGAGTTATGATTTTGTAAAGAAGTTCGAAGGTGGAGTTGTGATTTTTAATTGTAACACATAAAAAAGGACCACCAAGCAATGAAAATGGAAGGATCAAAGAAATGGACCCTATATGGCTTCCAAGAGGGGAGAATCACATAGGAGCAAAAGTCAATGACGCCATTGCGGAAGGTTTCATTTGGATGAATGTCGCTTTAAGATTGGAGCATGTTTGCAATATGGAAGGATCGATCATTATAAGAAGAAATGCCCAGAGAAACGAGATGTCAACTCTCCAAGAATGTTGGACCAAGTTCACACCATGCAAGTTGAAGAAGCTCACCAAGTTTCAAAGATGATTCAAGGTAACAGTCGCTTAGTGTTTAATTAATCGTACCAATTATAATGTGTATGCATGATAAATATGTGACCACTCAGAATATTCTAAGGATAAGAAACCAATCATGGTTCTTAAAAAAATAAAATAAATAAAGATAGTTATGAAAGGCTACCAAGATCATAAGAATGGTGGTTATGATGTGAAGGAAAGTGTGATTGTTTTACTTAGGTTTACATGACCTAAACGATGATATGAATTGGTCAATTGTTGAGCTAGATAATTTGATACTTAGATTAAGTTAAATATTAGAGTAACGCAACAGAAGCATAACGCAAAAATGACCTCCATTACACGAAGATGATTAAAGATCTAAGATTCACACTAGAATCTTGGAAATACACATAATAAGATGACATGGTTAGGATCGTCACCAAGAACCGTTAGCAAGAGATTATCAAAGTGCTACTATTGAAGGTGCATGAAGAAGACTACGTGGGTGCACACGAGGGACCGAAGACAAATGAAGCAACAAGGATGAAGGATTTTGGTTTAAATTAAGTTAATGATTAGAGTGGCATATTGACAACATGGCTCAAGAACGATCTCAATTTCTTAAGATTGATTAGAAATATGAGATGCCTACGTAAAACTTGGAATAGCAAGTTATGGTGATTGACTAGTGAAGACAAAATGCAAATGTCATTAAAGTGACACCACCAAGGGAAGCACATTGAATACGATGAATACGATGTGGGAATGACAAATTGGAGCAACATGGATGAGAAGATCTATTGTATAAGATGGTACAAAATTTGAGGACGAATTTAATTTTAAGAGGAGTATATTATAATATTCTCAAGAAAAAAGAAAGAAAAGAAACCAATAACCATATAAGTCCCATTATGAAGCCCATTAGCCTATAAGCCTCAAAACTAAAGTATAAATACTCTCCTCTAGCCTAAATCACTCACCTAACCTCTCTTTTTTTCTTCTCCTCTCTACCAGCCGACATCTCACACTCTCTGATGCGTTGTAATTGTAACAATAAAATTTGCTAGCAAGTGCACTAGTCGCTCAAGTAATATAGTAAAAAGGAGTAAGAGTGTCGAACCCACGAGGAATATTATTAATTCAATATCTGAAATTATAAATTAATAAGAGAGGAAAAACATGGATTTTTGGAAAGAGGTTTTATAAAAATAAAATAAATAAAATAAGATAAAAATAAGATAGTGGTGTTGAAGTTAGGCCTTAGGATGAAAATAGATCAGGATAAATATTTGAACCATAAAAGATAAATTTAATCTTTAAAGATGGATTAGAGTCTCCCTAAAGTAATCTACCATGATTAACTTGTGGTCTCCACGACTGGCATCCCTCAATTTAATCATATAGAACTATCTTAATTTAATAAGAATTGAAGTCTCCACGACTGGTACCCCCAAAATCATATTAAGATTAAGATGCATTAAATTGGATTCTCTAGACTATTAATCACTCCACAAACTGGTATAGATTAATAGACCACACAAACTTGATTCTCCACACACTAGTTATCAAATTTATGTCAATTATTAATTTCAAATAAAATCAATTATAATTAGTATAATAAATTCTGAAATTAAACACTCCACAAACTGGTATAGCCTAATTCAGAAATTTAATTAACTAATATAAAAGCATTAAACACAATTAATAATTGATCAGAAAAGATTAAAACAAATAAAGTAGGATCCAAACATTTTCCTTCAATTAATAATCTCCTAAAATAATAATCTTAAAAACATGGAGTTCATCCTAGAAATTCTGGAGAGATAATAACAAAATAACAATAATAATCGAAAGAATTACACCCAAAATAGAAGTAGAGCTCTCGAATTGGGCAGACAGTCGGGCAGCCTCTCGGACTTGATCAGGGTCGCGATCAACTTCCAGCCGTCGCACCTCTCTCCTCTTGGTCGTAGCCTGCAGAGCTCACGACTCGCCGTGGAAGAAACCTGAACTTCAGAGCACGAATTGAAACGATGGATTCTTCACGTATTTATAGGGTGCGGACGACTTCAATTTGATCTCGGCCGTAACATCGTACGGTTAACTTTAAATTTATAAGATAAACTCGGCCAAAGATAAATCATTTTATCAACTCGCCCAAAGATAAATCTTTCTTATCTTTTTTTATTACGCCCAAAGAGTCTCGGCCGTAAGGAAAATATTTTATCTTCTTTCCATTACTCCCAAAGGATAAAAATCCTTTTATCTTACGCCTTCATATATCTTGTTACGCCCAAAGATAAACTCATTTTTTATCTTGTTACGCCCTTCATCTTCATGCCATTACGCCTCCGAATTTCGGCCGTAAGGAAAGAATTTCTTCTGTTACGCCCAAAAGATAAAAACATTTATCTTTACGCCTTCAAATGTTAGTCGTAACAAGAATTAAATCTTGTTACTCCTTTTGAATCTCGGCCGTAACAACTTGGGTGTAAAGCAAATCTCGGCCGTAAGAAATAATATCTTTGAATTTCGGCCGAGATCCGAATTTTCCTGCAATTAATTATCAAAATATAGTTAATCCATCCACAATTAAAATATTTAGAGAATTTAATAATTAAAATTGATAAATCCGGAATTACGATTAAAAGTGACTAAAAATGATGCATGCCATAATCAAATTACAGAAAATTTAATTAAAATAATTAACTAAAATATGTTGTATTTTGCATGCATCAAACTCCCCCAAGCTTAAAGTCTTGCTTGTCCTCAAGCAAAAATTCAAAGCAAAGCTCAAGAAAGTTCCATCATAGCCTCCACATTATCAACTGATTAATTTTCTCACACAATTCATCTGCACACCTACTACTTAGTATCTTATCATTTTCCATGCACTTAGCTTCATAAAAGTTCTGAATGCTACACAAATTTAAACAATCTCAAATTCAGCCTTGTGAAAAAATAAATTGTCTATCAAATAATAGCATTGATATTGAACACATAAATACTAATTGAGCTTAAAATTTTTTTCTTTTTCTTTTCATTTTTCAGCTTTATTTTCAATCATTTAAAAGTTCTAATCTTCAAGCAGGATTGCACAAGGAAGTCCATGTAGCGGGCTTTAGACTGATGACTCCCAGACCAGATGACCTTGGGGCACCAGGTGATAAAGCACCCCTCGAGTTTACTTGCCCGAACAACCAAGGTTCTGAATGAAGAGTTCGAACTTAGCCATGGTTCAGTACTCATGTGCTTCTCCATATTCCACAAGATGGTCCATGTAGCAGGTTTTCGATCGACGGATCCCAGAGCAGTTACCCTTAGGTCGCCAGGCATGAACCCCTACGGATCTAATTACCCGAACACACCTTGGTTCCGGATAACACTTTTGTACCTACACATAACTTTATTCATTTTATTTTTTTTTTTTTTACATAATTATTTGTTGGGGTTTAACTAACCCTTCTTTTCTTATTCACTTTCAATTTTTATAAGCTCAAAAAGTACTTGATATGGTCAATAAGAAGGCTACTATTATCAAGACCTAAAAGAAATAAAAAGGCATGAATATGATTTTGTCGTCTAGTCATTCATAATTCTACTTTAGCATAGGCACATAGTCCATAAGTTTGATACTAAAATAGCAAGTGATAAGAAAGAAGAGTAATCAAATTTCATCAATTAACGACATGTCTTTGAACTTTTACTTAAAGATAATTAAAACAATAAGACAAAAGTTAGTAAGATGGTAGCAAAAATAAATGCATGCAATGGTATTTTTTTGAAAATTTCAAGCTTTCAAATTTCCAAATTTTTCAAATTTTTTTTTTTTTTTATAAATAGATGCAGACATAAGCAAATAAACAGAAAGATGCAATGCATGGAATGCAAACTGCAATACGTGAAATGCAAACTCCCCCAAGCTTGAACTAGACACTGTCCTCAGTGTTAGGCCAGCAAGGGAAAGAGTAAAAATAATATGGAACGGCTATAGAAATGAAAATAAAGAAAAGGGAAAAGATACAACCGGATTTATTGTCGGTGGAGAGATGCTCGGCCTTATATCTATCGATGAAGGTGACGGCCGCAAATGGTCTCGGTGAGAGGAGATCTCGGTCGTAAAAGCTTGGCCGCAAAATTTGGTTGATGAAGATCTCAGCCGTGCAATCTCGGTCGTAAGAAACTGGCCGTAATGGTGAAACTTCGACCGTAAGGAGTTGGTTCGGCCGTAACGAATAGGTGGTGGCGCTGGTGTCGGTTCTTCGGCCGTAAAACGAAATCGGCGTGGAAGCTTGGCCGTAACGCACAGGGCGTAATGGTGAGACTTCGGCCGTAAGGAGAAGAAACTCGCCCGGAGCTTGGCCGTAAGAGAGCGGCGGAGATGACGTGACTTCGGCCGTAAAACGAAGGCGACGTGGAAACTTCGGCCGTAATAAGTGTCGGTGTGCGGTGGAAGACCGGCCGTAACGAACCCGGAAGCGCTGGAACTTCGGCCGTAAACTCGGCGCGCTGTTGAAGCTCCGGCCGTAAGAAGTTGGAGGCTTGGCACTTTGGGCGTAAGGGAGAAAGCTCGGCCGTAATGTACAGAGGGCGGCGCGCGGTGGCTTCGGAACTTCGGCCGTAAGGAGTTGCTCGGCCGGAGTCGAGTGGAGTTTCACTTCGGCCGTAATTGATCTGCAATATGCGAGAAGAGGTAAGTATTTTATAGATAAATTGGAGGGGTAATACCTGTAGCGCGCAGTGAAAGGTCAAATCCGGGCGTAAAGACATGCAAATTTTTTTTTTTTTTTCGATTGGACTTGTGCATGCAGATGTGCTGTCGTGTCATTGTCGTCTGTGCATAACATCTCGGTCGTAACGAAGGCATCTGGCATCCTCGGCCGTAACGAAAGCATCTGGCATCCTCGGCCGTAACGAAAGCATCTGGCATCCTCGGCCGTAACGATGAATGGTGGCAGCTTGTCTTGTCATGTCCGAGCTTGATGCATGTGCGACAACTCGGCCGTAATGCACACGTTACGAGGGTGGCAGGGCGTAATGTCCGAGCTTGATGCATATGTGACAACTCGGCCGTAACGGAATGGTGGCAGGGCGTAACGACGGTTGCTTCGGCCGTAATGTCCGAGCTTGAGCATGTGTGACAACTCGGCCGTAATGCGCACGTAACGAGGGTGGCAGGGCGTAATGTCCGAGCTTTGGCCGTAGAGAGAATCAATTGTTGAAATTTACGCCCCTGAGTTTATCTCCCCTTACAAAACATTAAATATTAAATAAATTAAATGACTCCATAATAAAATAAATGTCTAATAAAACTATCACCGAAATTAAGATATTAACAACTAATTAAACTAAAAAATGAACAAAAATAAAAAGGATAGAAATAGTTCTGATTTATAGTCGTCAGCTGGACTTAGTTCTGGTAAAAATCAAGGCCTATTTTGCTCTTCCCCTCTTGGATTTTTCTCTGTGTTACTTGGGAGAGAGCCCGGTGTACGTCCAGTTAGTTGTGCCGCCATCTGGCCCAGTTGTCTTTCCAGATTTCGAATTGATGCATCCTGACTCGTGGCTCTAGATTCCATATTCTTCTGCAATGCTTGCATTGTGTCTATGATCTGTGCCATCATTTCCTGCATATGATTTGATGATTGATGTTGGGGAGTGTCAGATTGCCTTTTCAGTATATAATCTTTTGATGGACCAGAAGATTGGCCTTGGTTCTGATTATAGGCAAACTTCGGATTATGTCTCCATCCATAATCGTTGTTCCTGTAGAATGGATTGGAAATAAAGTTAGCATTTTCAATTTGATTTGAATCTGAAGTGTTACCTGTAGGGCTATAATTGCTAGAATTTCCCATTAGTGACATCATCTGCTCGAATTTTTGATTAAGTGACTCTAGCTGAGCCACTATTTCTGAAGATTGTATTCCTTGTGTAGCATGTACATCATGAGTTCGGCGAGATGGTCTCCTTTCTTGGCTCGACTTGAGGGCTACAGCTTCAATTATATCTTGTATCTCACTAGGACGTTTAGATCCTAGCACTGTCCCTCCTGCTGATTGATCGAGTTTGTCTTGATCTGCAGGTCGTAATCCATGGTAAAAATCTTCCATCACTTGCCACTTTGGAATTCTATTGTCAGGAACTCTGGCCAGCAGTTCCTTATATCGTTCCCAGGCTTCATATAACGTCTCGTTATCGTCTTGAACAAATGCCCTCAGCTCCCTTCGATATTTGCCTGCCTTTTGTGGTGGGCAATATTTTCCAACAAATTTTTCTACCAGCTCCAACCAAGAATGAATCGATCCTGCAGGCAAAGTTTTAAACCAAGTGGAAGCTTTGTCACGTAAAGATTGAGGGAATAATAATAAACGAATAACTTCAGAAGAAACATTATTATTTCTAAATGTGCTCAGAGTGGCAAGAAATTTATCAAGATGATCGTGAGGGTCTTCATGAAATCCTCCTCCAAATTGGGATGCTTGTATCATCCTCACGATTGCGGGATTTATCTCAAAATTATTTGCGTTAATATCAGGCAGCACGATGCATGATTCTCGGTCACTGTATCTGGCCGAGACATATTCTCTCATAGAAAGTTCTGCTTCATCTTCTCGCCGATTATTATATGGTGGAACCAGTTCATTCTGTTGCTCCAGTCTCTGATTGTCGCGTGCTTGTTCTGCCATTTTTCTTATATTTCTTCGTAATCGACGATAGGTTCTTTCAATCTCAGGATCAAATTCCAACAGTGGATTTGAACTTCTAGTGCGCTTATCAGAAGATTCCAGGATTGGTTGTGATTTAATTTTCAATTAGTACACCTGCAACAACCAATTTTCAGTAAGATAAAAGAATAAGATAAAATATATACAAGAAGAAAGAAATTCAGATAATAGGTCACGAAAAATGAGTTTTTAACAAATAAAGTCTTTCGGCACGATAGAATTTGAAAATTCGTCATTAAAATTAATTTTCGAGAGGAACTTTTCAGAAATTTTTTTCAAACCAATACGAATACCAAATATTAATATCGACCAAAAGAATTTATGATGTAAGAAATCACACAAAATAAATCCGAACTAATTTACGGTCATAGAGTTAATAATCAGACATAATCAAAAATTATTTTGAAGAAATAGGATTGATCGGCCGTAATTACAGAAATAGATTTACGGTCGATATTAGATTAGTAATTCGAAGCTCGTTCGTCCGTAAAAATATTGAAACAGTGTCAAAAGGATTCAACGTGAAGGCGTAAAAATTAGCATGGTGATGAATTATCTTGGTCGAAAAAAATTGAATGAAATGTTGCCAAATGAATCATTACGGCCGACAAAGAATATAGTTCATATCGGCCGTAAAACAATGAGAGGTAAAACATCAACACATATAAATCGGCCGAAAAGGAGTAACATCCATGTCGGATGATCCATTACGGCCGAGACAACTAAATCGCTTCGGCCAAAACAAAGTCAAATCAAAAGTTCAAACTATTATCTTTATCCATTACGGCCGAAAATAAAAAAAATCATAAATCAATTGGGGTCGGAAGATGGCGTAAAAAACGAATGTTCAGAAATTTTACGGCCGTAAAAAAAAAACATGAGATCAATTCTCGGCCGTAAAAAATGAAACATGAGATCATTTCGGCCGTAAAAAGATTAAATCGTCAATGAGGTCACTTCGGCCGAGATGATGTCAACACGAGGCCGTAAAGAAAAATAGGGTTTCGGCCGAAATAATTTCGAATAAAACTCAAATGTCGAAAATTGAATCATTACGGCCGTAAAACAATTCCTTACGGTCGTAAAACAACGAAAACAATTCCTTACGGCCGTAAAACAATTCATTACGGCCGAGAATGAAAAATGTCGAAATAATGAATTAAGCAATTCCTTACGGTCGTAAAACAACGAAATCATATGAAGAGTTTAAACAATTAAAGTGTTACGGCCGAGAATGAAAATTGATTCGAATAGGGCGTAAAAATTTAAACCATCGATAAACCGGGCGTAACAAATCAAATCAATATCAATTACTCATGGCGTAAAAACAACGTTTGAAAAAAATATTACGGCCGTAAAGATTGAAAGTTTAGAATTCAGAAATCATTCAATGCGAGGCTGTAAAATTAATAAAGCCGACACATCAAATCTTGGTCGTAAAATCATAGGTCGACACTGTAATTCGGAAAATTCAATAGGCGTTGGATTTAAACCGAAAGTAGACAAATAAAAAATTATCGTGACCTTTGTCTGCAAAAGAAAAAAAAATATTAGTTTATTCACAAAAATAATTAAAACAATTAATACATATGCACAGAGAATTATTTATAATTTATTTACATCTCCTAATAATTCATAAAAATCAGAAATTAATTAATAAAATATTCCCCGGCAACGGCGCCAAAAACTTGATGCGTTGTAATTGTAACAATAAAATTTGCTAGCAAGTGCACTAGTCGCTCAAGTAATATAGTAAAAAGGAGTAAGAGTGTCGAACCCACGAGGAATATTATTAATTCAATATCTGAAATTATAAATTAATAAGAGAGGAAAAACATGGATTTTTGGAAAGAGGTTTTATAAAAATAAAATAAATAAAATAAGATAAAAATAAGATAGTGGTGTTGAAGTTAGGCCTTAGGATGAAAATAGATCAGGATAAATATTTGAACCATAAAAGATAAATTTAATCTTTAAAGATGGATTAGAGTCTCCCTAAAGTAATCTACCATGATTAACTTGTGGTCTCCACGACTGGCATCCCTCAATTTAATCATATAGAACTATCTTAATTTAATAAGAATTGAAGTCTCCACGACTGGTACCCCCAAAATCATATTAAGATTAAGATGCATTAAATTGGATTCTCTAGACTATTAATCACTCCACAAACTGGTATAGATTAATAGACCACACAAACTTGATTCTCCACACACTAGTTATCAAATTTATGTCAATTATTAATTTCAAATAAAATCAATTATAATTAGTATAATAAATTCTGAAATTAAACACTCCACAAACTGGTATAGCCTAATTCAGAAATTTAATTAACTAATATAAAAGCATTAAACACAATTAATAATTGATCAGAAAAGATTAAAACAAATAAAGTAGGATCCAAACATTTTCCTTCAATTAATAATCTCCTAAAATAATAATCTTAAAAACATGGAGTTCATCCTAGAAATTCTGGAGAGATAATAACAAAATAACAATAATAATCGAAAGAATTACACCCAAAATAGAAGTAGAGCTCTCGAATTGGGCAGACAGTCGGGCAGCCTCTCGGACTTGATCAGGGTCGCGATCAACTTCCAGCCGTCGCACCTCTCTCCTCTTGGTCGTAGCCTGCAGAGCTCACGACTCGCCGTGGAAGAAACCTGAACTTCAGAGCACGAATTGAAACGATGGATTCTTCACGTATTTATAGGGTGCGGACGACTTCAATTTGATCTCGGCCGTAACATCGTACGGTTAACTTTAAATTTATAAGATAAACTCGGCCAAAGATAAATCATTTTATCAACTCGCCCAAAGATAAATCTTTCTTATCTTTTTTTATTACGCCCAAAGAGTCTCGGCCGTAAGGAAAATATTTTATCTTCTTTCCATTACTCCCAAAGGATAAAAATCCTTTTATCTTACGCCTTCATATATCTTGTTACGCCCAAAGATAAACTCATTTTTTATCTTGTTACGCCCTTCATCTTCATGCCATTACGCCTCCGAATTTCGGCCGTAAGGAAAGAATTTCTTCTGTTACGCCCAAAAGATAAAAACATTTATCTTTACGCCTTCAAATGTTAGCCGTAACAAGAATTAAATCTTGTTACTCCTTTTGAATCTCGGCCGTAACAACTTGGGTGTAAAGCAAATCTCGGCCGTAAGAAATAATATCTTTGAATTTCGGCCGAGATCCGAATTTTCCTGCAAATAATTATCAAAATATAGTTAATCCATCCACAATTAAAATATTTAGAGAATTTAATAATTAAAATTGATAAATCCGGAATTACGATTAAAAGTGACTAAAAATGATGCATGCCATAATCAAATTACAGAAAATTTAATTAAAATAATTAACTAAAATATGTTGTATTTTGCATGCATCACTCTCCTTCACAACCCACTCACCACAACTCCCTCACACTCCTTCCAAGAAGCAATAGTAGTAGAAGGTGGCCTCCATCAACTCACAGCAACAACAACACCTTCTCCCTCTCTCCTCCCATCCACTGCAGCAATAGCAAACAAGGCAGCACATGTGACACTCACTCACCTCCGCTCTCTGTCTCCCTCATTATCTCTCCCCTCACGGCCAACTAGCACCAAGAAGAAGAAACCCTCCTTTCCTCTCACACATTTTCATCCTCTCTCATTCTCTCTCCACCCACCAAGGAGCATCACAGCAGCAAGGAGGAGTCATTCCAGTTGTGAGGAAGAAAAAAGAAGAAAGAAGGAGAATGAGAAGAAGAAAGAAGAAAGAGAAAAGAAAAGAAGAAGAATAAGAAAGGAATTAGGATTAAGGTTTTAACTTAAAATCTAAAGGTATGTTTGAGGGAATCCAAATCCCTAACCTTCACCCTAATGTTGCTTGAGTGAGTGGATTAGGCGTGAAGAACAAACTATTTTCTTATAAGGAAAGTTAGGGAAGGTGTATTTGATGATTCATGTTTTCTTAGTTTACTATTCCATTACTAATGATGATTAGAATCTAATGTGCCTTTTTATCCATGTTTAGTTCATAAGTAGTTTACTTATTACTATATATGAATATGTTTATTAGTCATAATGTTTTGGATGCAAGTTATATATATAATAATGTTTGTGGTGATTCATTTGATAAATTGTTAATCATATATGAGTAGTGTAAAGTCTCTATTATTCATGCTTAGATGAATGTACACCTCTTGGGTGTTTGTATAAATGTGTAAAAATGATCAAAAATGGGAAAAATAGGGAAAACTCAGTTCAATTGCTCGGGTACGTCCGTGACAAAATATGCCACGACTGTGACATATATAGAGATTTCATGCCTTAGCATAAAATATGTTTACGGAGAAAAAGGGCCTTATGTCATGATCATGACCTTGTGGTCGCACGGTCGTGATGCCCTAGAAGGCTCTTGCCTTAGAAAGTTTTCGAGCGATTGAAAAATAATCATTATGTCACGGTCATGACCTTGCGGTCGCGCGACCGTGACACCCCAAGAATGCTTATGCTTTGGAATATTTTAAGACATGGCAAAAAGTGATCGCTCGGGCACGGACATGTAGCTACAGTTGTCCACTTGTGAATGACCAATGAGACTGGCATGGCTGTGTCATCCCAAATGATGTGATGTTTGTATTGCCTTAGCATGATTTAAAGTTTATATGATTTTAAATAGGATTAAAACATGCAACATGTATTGAATGATTGTATGCATTGATGAAGATAATCAAAAGACGGATTGATGAAGGTGTGACATTTCTCTTGGGACCAACGTGTATCCTACCTAAAACTCCACCGACGAGTGGGATAAGACCTCATTGACGAATGAGGGTTAAGACCTCACCTACGGGAGGGGTTAGTACCTCATTTATGGGAGAGGGTTAAGATCTCGTCTACGAATGATGATTAAGATCTCACCTATGGGTGAGTCATGACCAGCCATCAACATTTTCAATCAACAAGGTAAGAAATTATCTAAGTAAAGATGAAAGATGATAAAGATGAAGTAAGCACCTATGGGGATGCAAATGAATATCCATTTGTCACATCATGATATGAATACGGATGACAAAGCAAAATAAGATAAGTTCATGATATGCATTAGTATAATGATAAGTATAATGATGAGCTATGATATGCCTTGACAATGGCAGACCTAAGTGGTCCTTTGTGGGATCAATGACCCCACGAAAATATAATCATACTATTATCTATATAATTATATCCATATGTTGATAAGCTATTTCGAATCAATAATTTTGTCATTTAAAACTCCTTTAGAAAAAATAAAAATAACTTCACATAATTAATTTTGATATCCTCCTAACTATTAGCATAGTTAAGTGCATAATGAGATTATATTGTCCTTAATCTTATTTGTTTTATCTCTTGGTATCTTATGATTTTTTTTCTTTTTGTAAATCATTTTTTTTTTGTATTAAAAAAATTAAAAGGTGGAAGAGAAAATCTTATTAGTTCTATTTTTATTTAATTAAGTTGGGATACTAATTTATAATTACATGAAAATTTTAATTAATTGCTGCCCCTTTAATTTTAGATGATGCCATTTATTAATAAAACATTTCCAATGGCTCATAATTATTTTATTATAATTATAAATATATTTTTTATTTATAGATTAGTTTTAGTTTTTATTGTTAAAATAAATAAATAAACTTTTAATTTGCACCCATAGCATTGCGGGTCCTAGGTTCGCCCTTGTGTCTTGACATGATGATAAGTTTTCATATGCTTTAATATAGTATGAAAATGTTATATGTTTATCTTATGTTGCCATAATGATTTTGCTCATATGCTATATAGTGTGCATAAGTAATTCATAGCATGCATATAAGTTATGTTTCATTATGTTGCAAAGCATATGTCATGGCATATAGAAATTATGTTATAAGATCATAGCATGCATGAACATCAACATACTCTAACGGGAGAAATCTCTTGCACCGCATGGATCCGTACAGGTATGGACGAGTTTTAGGTTCGCCGGCGAGAGCCTCATGACGGAGATATTGCACATGGATGGGTCGGGCTACGGTCCAAATTATCTTACTTTATGTCATTATGATGAACTCTTATAAGAGTGAACTATGTATGACTTATGGGTCTTTTGTAATATCCCAAATTTAATTCACTTGTAATCACATGGGATAATATTATATCATATTATTAATAAGAAAATTGATATGTGTTAAGGCATGAGTTATAACTCATAGTGTTTGATCGTTGAAATTTGACGAAAATTTATCTTAAGGCATGAAAATATGATCTTTAAAAATATTAGAATTATGAAAATTAAAGACCCGATAATTGTTCCTATATATCAAAGTATTATAGATGTGATTTTTAATAATTTTTAGGAGGTGTTTTACTTAGGTAAAACATAGATGAAAAATCGAAAAATCTGTGAAATCGCAATTTTTGTTCTTCGGACAAAAAATTAGATTTTGATTCCTTAATTATTTATTTTTATAAATATTTTATTTGATTCCAAGTGGGGGTAGTTCCTTATTTACATATAATGTCTTAAATAAATAAATAAATAAATAAATAAATAGAAAAGGCAAAACCATTTACTCAATATCAAGGTCAATTACGTACCCCCTATATTTGGCCGACTTAAGGTCGGATTCCACATGCCTTATCTTTACCCTATACATGCTCTACCACATTTTTTCACCTCCTCACTTGCCCCATCCGAAAATCCAAGAGGAACAAAGGATCATGTGCTTCTAGTGAAGGAATTTGAAAGAAGAGAAGGGGAATTAGGGTTTTGGCATGTGGTGAGTTCATACTTCACATTCTTTTGATTTTAATTTCATATCTTCAAATTAGGGTTTCTCTGAACTTTTTCTATCTCATTCACTTTCGGATTTTAGTTAACCATGGGGCAAAACTCATGTTCTTCATGAGCAAAATTAACTCTAGCCATGTTCAATTGGTTCTCAAATTTTTAGCTACATAATTTCATACCTTCGGATGGTCCAAAATTTATGAAAATTACTCTCTGTGTCTATTTTCATTGAGCTTTGGAATCAAGTTAATATGATTTCTGTAAAGAAAGTTATGTTCTTATCTTTATGGTACTATCACGCTGTCTTTCGAAACTATTACCTGATTTTCTAAATTAGGGATCAAATCCAATATATCATGGAATTAACTGATAATTTAGGGTGTTATAGAAACTGTTTTTAGGTTTCATTGAAAATCACTCTAAAGTTATATGTGTAGCGAAAGTTTTAAATGTTTTACCGAGCCTTACTCAGTCTGTCAGGATGGAACTTAAGGTAGATTATGCTAGTATTGATTAAATTTATTGTGCTCAGTACAAATAGATATAAATTCAAGCAATTTTATAAGTTGCACCTTAGAATGTCTAATATTTGGGAAAATTAAAATTACTAGAACAAGGAATGTTTATTATTTTATATAAATTATAAAAATAAGGTTACTCAGTCTGTCAGAACATAGAAATAAGATTAAAATTAGGTTGAATGTTGATTTTCCTGTGAACAAACCAGAATGAAATAAGATCTGAAACTTTTGTAAATTAATATATTAGGAACCAGGAAGTAAGCAAAATTGGAATGAACAAATTTGGTTATCAACTCAAGCAGATACGGATTGTCCTTTATTATGTATACAATATGTCTTAATAATAGGCCAACTCTTGTGATAAATAATTAAGTTATGAGAGTAAGTACTTAAGGGTCATGTACCTCTTCAATTAATTATGTTTCATCTGTGATAGGTTTCCGTTGGGATCATAGAAGTAATGTGTTCTTATTATTATTGTATAGGAGTAGAAGAGTAAAGTTGTCAGAAAGGAAAGGAAAAACCTTTTGGTAGCTCTTATAGGTAAGTTGGTTTCTCTTATTCTATGTATTCACCTCTTTTGAATTTGGTGTGACATTAATTATTATATACATATAATTATGCAATTATGAAAAGTATATATGAATGATTGATTGTATGATTGCACATTTGAAAAGTATATGTGAAATGACATGATTGGATCATGAGAAGTGCAATCTTACCCCATTTGAAAGGGTATTTGATATGATTCATCTTCTGATGTTGAGATACAATTGCTACATGATTAATCATACATCTACATCTGCTTGCATTGCATTGTATGATGGTTGGAGCTAAGTGCTACATCGTTGATCATGATGGGAGACACCTCTAGAATTCAATCCATCATTTTGTTCCTCAATAATGAGATGATATAGGCTGGAGCTAAGTGTTATGCGAAGCTAAGTGTCACATCATGAGTAGTCGTGATGAGGGCCACCTCTAAAATCCATAGGGGCCACCTTTAGAGTCCACCTATCGCTATATGATCTATTCCCCGAAAGGGATGATGTAGAATGGAGCTAAGTGCTACATCGCTGATCACAATGTGAACCATCTTTAGAATTCATCTACCGACCACTAGCCAGTTGGTGATCCGTGCATTCATATGAGAGTGTTGCATACATCTATTTGATATGATTTGAATGATATTAATTGCAATTGGAGTGTGATGATTTTTATTAGGAAATTGTATATATTATTTTCAATTATATGAAAACACTATTTGTGATATTATAATTATTTCATATTTTTGCATGTCCCTTCAAATTTATTAGATGGTAACACATATATTATGAGTTATCAAGAGCTATTTTTGCTCATAATGTTGTTTCTAAGATTTTTAGATTCATATAACTCATTGGGGATCGTGCGAGGTGATAATCGTAAAAGGATTCTATAACATCTTTGGTGATATGATGAGAGGATTATGTCTCTCTATCTTTCTATTAAGATGTCGAGAGAGCTAGTCGTGTTTATTATTTATGTCAAAATAAGTTGTATTAAAAATAAAGTCATTTTGTCAAATGTAGGACTTAAGGTGTATCAGTTTGCTCTGAAATGATCACATATTGTGTAATTTATTTAATGACATACTTTTATTCTTATGTTATAAAAAAAAAGTAAATTGCATCACGTTTCCGCATTCCTTCATAACTTTATTTGATCGTCCGTAATGAGTCGCGAACTCTGGTTTAACTCGCGGGTTAAATCGGGGTCGTGATAGTTATGGTATCAGAGCAATAGGTCCTCCCTTTGGTTAAAGTTTACATAACAATGTCTAAGATGACATTGTTATGTTATAGTGGGGTTATCATTGATATGTTTATAGTGTGGACTACGCATATTTAGCTTGGGTTGTGTGAGTTTGAGGATTATAATGTGAGGTTATATATGTATTAATATATGACATTTTGAAATGTGATTGTGATATTTGCTTTTGATAATTATGACTCTATGCATCGCAACCCTATACATGGATTTGTATATGTATTACCATGGCATGTTATTTAAAATGGAAAAGACAAAGCAGAGAAACATCAAGTACTAATTTATGATTCCTAGACTTTGTGGTATTGCTTTGCATAGTTGGAAGTATGACAAGTACTTGATTGTTGACATGATTGTTTTGTATTTGTATGATTTTGATGTAATTTTGGATGTGGATTAATTGTCTTATTATTATGTATGATTAGATTGTTATAGGGAGCTAACTATTTTCTCACTTTCAAGTCAACTATGATTTGATTTTATGAGTAATAAGGAAGTAAGTACATATTTACGAATCTATTATAGGCATGCCAATAAGCTGTTTTGGAAAGGATGTCATAGGTTCTTAGATTATTTGGTAAAAAAAAAGAAGTTTGAACAATGTTCCTATGTTTAGGAAATTCTAAATTCTATTCTATAAAGGTGGTTTGTCCTGCTCTTGATATAGGAATTCTTTATTGACCTTCTTCATAGAATTATCCCTACCTTAATACTCCTTGTCATTCGACATAAGAAGAATATTGTGAGCCTTCGTACGAAGGTTATATTCGATCAAACTGTGAGTTTTAGCCTTAATCATCAAGAGGAAAGGTGAATCTCTAAGTTGGACAACAATTGTATACTTCTGAACCAAGTTATTATAAGAATACCATATCAAAAGTAGGATACTTGTTTGATCAACCATAAAGTACTAGTATATTCCTTAAGACTAATTTAAGATTTGGATATCATTCACTAAAATTAAAGAATGTTATATATCAAAGCTTACATTTGAAATCCAATACAATTATTATGAGCATTTGATAGTCATTTGGTTAACCTATATCAAACTATTTCTATGGATCGAATTAGATTTTCAAATGATTCGTTGATTAAAATGTAATTATATTATTGATGACATCTTAATTTCTCATGGAGACATGCAAGTTAGGAACCTTATTTTGTAAAATCCAAATAAAACAAAAGTGGGGGGTCAAAGTTAGTATGTGTTTTGGTTAACCATATAGTGATGGGTCATGATGGTCATAAGAAAGATAAATCATGCCTCAATACACAAGATCAATTGAGATACTTCAGTGATTCAGATCAAATGTTATCATTTAGTTCTCCAATGGACTTTTGATATGCTTCTTGTATACATTTTGGAAAAAGAACATGAATCAAATAAAGTAAGTATGACTATGTATTAGCAAAACCATTGATTTGAATGAGGGCCTACTATATATAGTACAACTAATTCATATTTTAGATTGTTACACATGTGTAAGTTAAAGAAGGGCTAATAGCTTAAGACGACATGTTGCAAAGTCCGTAGTGGTATTAGACATTGTGTTTTATTGTAAAAACTTTTACACAAAGATGGTACTTATAGTCCATCATTTATATTATTACAATTAAAATGAAAAGATATATTCACATGTTTGATAATCAAATAGTATGTTTTATATCGTTGATATTCGAATTAGAAAGAAAATATCAAGCAATAAGAATTTGAGCACCATACGTTTTGACATATTTGCACGTAATTTTGGTTATCTAAAATTTTGAATGACCTCCATATGGATTGTCTTCAGAGTTTATATTTTGCAAAGTCGGGACACATTTCAATTAGATGTATAGAGAAGAAAGTAGGAAGACAATATGGGCATAGTATTGTTATTCTAAATAGTATGAAAACAAACTTACGAAATTTATCAAATAATATGTAAATATTTGTGTAATACATGTTTGGATTCATCATTATTAGATGTGTGTATGGATGACTACGAGTTGTCATTTTTAAATTTGAGCACATTGAAAAGGAATAAGGTTATGTGTGCTAAGGAAAATTTGGTGGGAACAATTAGCAAGGGGAATAGATTATAATTTTATTGTGACAATATGGGATTTCTATCTTAAGAAATTATAAACATCTGTGAGAAAGACAAAAGATAACACTACTAAATTAGGTATGAAGTGTTAAAGAACCAACTAACAAATTTGTTTAATGCTGAAAAGTGATACTTACTTGGTATGGTCTGAATCTTTTATTATTCAATAAATTATCAATAGTAGATGAGAATCATCACTAATAATTGTCAAAGCATCGTGAATTATCGAATTGATGTTGATATCAGAATCATTGTCAACTTCCTACTCATTACTATGGATTTTGGAATCACTAATGATTCTTGATTGATCACTATTGATTGTAATTCAATCATTTAGTACAGATTTATTTGTTTGCCCTTGTCTGTCACATCTTACACTAGTCGAGTGATTGAATAACCATACATCATTACAAATTTTGAAATCATCAATGATTGAATAACTGCTATCGATTTGAAGTTATCAATTTTGAGCATCAAGTTATAATTGATCCTTAGTTTGCCTTTGCCTATCCCACATCAATTAGTACAATTGATGGAATCAACATTGTCACTATTTTATGGGGATTAATTATTTTTCATTGTTGACTTTGTTATGTCAATCAACTTTGAGAGTTTAAAAAAGCGAGTTAGAAAGTTTATTGAAAGATGTGTTGGAGTTTGGCCGCCTCTGGTCATCATTCGATAGCTTGATTGGAGTCATAAAGTTTACTACCATGGAGTGTTGGTTGAGAGCCTAGAGAAAGAATGATTGAAGGGGGACGCCTTTTCGATCCTCGATTGCAAACTTGAATCAACTTTTGATTATATATATAAAGAAATCCTATACCTTATTTTCATTTTTGCTCACTCCCTCTCCTTTATTCGTGGACAATAAAAGGTAGTTTATGACTTATGGTCATCAGAATAGGTGATGGTTCCTTATTTAATGTACCATCCTCTCTTTAGGGTTATATTCGATTTATGTGAATTATGACACCTTCTCTATTATCTAGACTAGGCATAGGTCACGATTAACTCTCCGATTTTGTTCATTGGACGCTTATAACTATTGTGCTTATCTTCATTCCAACTCTATCCAGACTAGAAGAAAATAAGAATAAAAATATGGAACGAGTGTTACATCTAAGTTATGTAGACGTGAATAAAATAATGAGATGTCTGTAATGAAAATCAAAACTGAAGATAAACTGTAATGACAAAAAGAAAAAGAAGAAGAAATTGTCAAATATAGTGTATGATGTGGGTTAGATAATATATTTTCAAACAAAATCAATCATGATAATCTAGGAAGATGCATAAAGAGGTTATCAATTCTTACTTGACTAATTTTTGTTCTCAACTCCACACTTTCCTATCTAGGCTTTTGCATGATGAGCAATGATAGGATAATACCAAGTTGGGTCGCCACAATGAAGCTTTATGAGAGAACATTATAAGAAGGAAAACATAATCACATTCTAAACCAAATAGAATAAGTCCTTTGACATTGAGTTAGTTCACTTTCGTAGATTTTATGGCAAGCAATCTAGGGCCTCAAACAAAGCATGTGTGATGATTATTCATATTGTTTTGAACAAGGAAATACGTTAAATTTTGAGGACGAAATTTATTTTAAGGGGGGTAGAATGTCATATCCTAAATTTAATTCTCTTGTAATCACATGAGTTAATATTATATCATATTATTAATAAGAAATTTGATATGTGTTAAGGCATGAGTTATAACTCATAGTTTTTTATCGTTGAAATTTGTCTTAAAGCATGAAAATACGATCTTTGAAAATATTAGAATTAAGAAAATTAAAGTCCCGTAATTGTTCCTATATATCAAAGTATTATAGATGTGATTTTTAATAATTTTTTGGAGGTGTTTTACTTAGGTAAAACATAGATGAAAAATAAAAAAATCTATGAAATCATGATTTTTGTTTTTCGGACAAAAAATTAGATTTCGATTCCTTAATTATTTATTTTTATAAATATTTTATTTGATTCCAAATGAGGGTAGTTCCTTATTTACATGTAATGTCTTAAATAAATGAATAAATAAATAAATGAAAAAGGCAAAACCATTTACTCAATATCAAGGTCAATTATGTACCCCCTATATTTGGCCGACTTAAGATCGATTTTCACATGCCTTATCTTTATCCTCTACATGCTCTACCACATTTTTTCACCTCCTCACTTTCCCCATCCAAAAATCTAAGAGGAACAAAGGATCATGTGCTTCTAGTGAAGGAATTTAAAAGAAGAGAAGGAGAATTAGAGTTTTGGCATGTGGTGAGTTCATACTTCATATTTTTTTATTTTAATTTCATATATTCTTAATTAAGGTTTCTCTGAACCTTTTCTATCTCATTCACTTTTGAATTTTAGCTAATCATGGGGCAAAAATTATATTCTTCATGAGCAAAATTAACCCTAGCCATGTTCAATTGGTTCTCAAATTTTTAGCTACATAAATTTATACCTTCGGCTAGTCCAAAAATTATGAAAATTACTCTGATTGATCCTCTCTGAGTCTATTTTCGTTGAGCTTTGAAATCAGGTTAATATGATTTATGTAGAGAAAATTATGTTCTTATCTTTAAGGTACTATCACACTGTCTTCTGAAACTATTACCTGATTTTCTAAATTAGGGATCAATTCCAATATGTCATGGAATTAACTGATAATTTAGGGTTTTATAGAAACTGATATTAGGTTTCATTGAAAATTGGAATCACTTTAAAATTATATGTGTAGCGAAAGTTATAAATATTTTACCGAGCCTTACTCAGTCTGTCAGGATGGAACTTAGGGTAGAATATGCTAGTATTGACTAATTCGAAAAATTTCGCCGGAGTTCAAATGTTGCTGTCATGTCCTTGACCATGAAGGAAAAGCTTGCAACGTTTATACTTCATCTTTGTCTAGAACATACCTATCTATACCCAACAAGTATGCGGCTTTTTTGACAGATTTTTATAAATTGCGGACACATACTTAGGCATACCAGATGCATACCCATTGTGTACTAGTACTTGTTACACACCTCATGTAAGTTCTTTGTACCAGATTAACTATCCATGCATCAGATCCTATATTTTTATCTAATATAATTTTCTTTCTGGTTTTCACTAATACGTTAAATGTTTATAGTTCTAGTACACATGTAAGGAATTGAATCCATAGGAAACACAAACCTAAATGGGTTCCCATTTCTGATACTATGTCTGTTGTACGGGACTGCTGAGGACACCTCGCCTATTTTTTTTATAGTAAAAGGAGACATTATATGGGGGGGGGGGGGGGGGGGGGGGGGGGGGGGGGGGGACACTATTACAATCTCCAACTGAATGCGAGATAAAAATGCCGTATCTGTCCAGGTCCTGCATACAAGGCTCAAGTTATATTGCATGGCAAACCAGGGCTTTGACCACCGAGTTCCTCTCGTTTAATTCATGTTTTAATTTGATCTCGTGCTCAAGTTACAAGAAGTTTGACATCCAATCGCCCACATTATTGCCTCCCCTTAGGAAGTTGTCATCCTCTGCACACTTGAATTCCAGCCCACATTATTGCCTCCCCTTAGGAAGTTTTTTTTTTAAGAAGAAAAATGATGAGCACCAGGTTAGGGTGTCATCTATATATATATATATATATATATATATATATATATATATATATATATATATATATATATCACTATGATGGAAAAGTATACGTGTAAGCCCTCAAGATGAGAACAGCAAAAGGATAAAAGGTACAAACACTATTCAAATCCCCACTCCCGAAGAAGAAAGGAGCAGTGATGTACAATCGCCTCTAGCTGGCAAGTCTCACTACAAAAGATAATCCGGTTGCGCTGAAGCCAAATAGCCCAGGCATCGGCCAAAAATGTTACCAACAAAATCACCTGACGTCGTAGGGCTCGGAGAGAAAGACATAACTCCTCCAGAGAAGTAGGGGGACCCCGGAATAAGCTCAGTCGCACCCATACCTCCTGGGCTACAGTGCAGCCAAAGAATAGATGTGCAATGTCCTCCTCCGCATCACCACATAAAACGCACTGTGTGTCAGCCTGAGGTGTGCCCACCTCGCCTGACGTCGTAGGGCTCGGAGAGAAAGACATAACTCCTCCAGAGAAGTAGGGGGACCCCGGAATAAGCTCAGTCGCACCCATACCTCCTGGGCTACAGTGCAGTCAAAGAATAGATGTGCAATGTCCTCCTCCGCATCACCACATAAAACACACTGTGTGTCAGCCTGGGGTGTGCCCACCTCGCCCTATATCGCCTAGTGAGTATCCGTCCATGCCGCAAAAGCCAAGCAAAAACCTTGACTTTAAGCGGCACCCTGAGTCGCCAAAAGAATCTGAAGTCTGCCTGTAAGGTGTCCGGGAACTGACAAGTCGGAAGGAAATGGAGATAAAGGCTGCGAGCAGAAGAAGTGTCAGAAACCCATAGCCATCCGTCGGACCTGGAAGTGTCCGACCAGAAAGGAGCGATCCGCTGATGTAAGGCCATAAGCTCATAAATGCGTGTGTCGGGGAGGGCTGTCCTGAAGGTAGGGGTCCATGCACCGGTGCCAGGACCGTCGGACTGAGACCAAGCCTCCGCAACTGTAGAGTCTGGACGTGCTGCGAGAGCCAGGAGGCAAGGAAAGGATGTCGCCAAAAAGCCCCCCCGGAAGCCAATCATGATGCCAGAATGAAAAGAAGGGAAGGAACCAAATAAGACCGAATCAAGGGAAGAAGGGCAGCGACACTCCTCCAGAAAGCAGATGCACCATGTGGGGGAACAGCCCGAGAGTCCCAAGAGAGGTCTTATCCATAACAAGTGAAAAAGACCGAGCGCTAGAGACAGTCCTGGGGTCCCATAATCCGTCCGACCCATCGGGCCAGTAAAGCCCAGTTGGTATACCACCGAGCTGGCCCTGAGAGGTAGGGCGGCAACAGACCTGCCAAGAAACAAGATGAATGGCCCGATGATCTGAGGCACTCCCCTGCCAAAAGAATCTACTCTGTATAAAATCCAGTCTCCTCTGAACCTGCCCAGGCATCCGAAGAACAGACATATAATAAACCGGCAAGGAAGATAAGACGGAGCGGAGCAGAATAAGATGGCCCCCTCGAGATAGCAATCTGGAACTCCAGCCCTGCAACCTGTGCTCCATCCACTCAATAACTGGTGTCCACATACGAGAGCCGATGTGATGGTCAGATAAAGGAAGACCCAAGTGATCGGCAAGGCGCATGTCGGAGTGCGAAGCTCGGATGCGCATGCGTCCTCCTCCAGGACCATGCCAAAAGAGATGAAGGATGATTTGGCATGGTTGATCTGAAGGCTGGATGCAGCTCCAAAAAAGTCCACCATGACGGCTAGACGCCTAGCCTCCTGCGTAGAGCCTTCAATGAAGAATAGCATGTCATCTGCATACTGGAGAAGCGGAACAAGACTGTCAGCGAAACCCCTAAAAAGACCGGCGGTACAAGAAGCCTGGGTGCATCTGGCGAGCGCATCGATCGCTAGGACAAATAGCATAGGTGCAAGGGGGCAGCCCTGACGTACCCCTCTCTGTGGCTGAATCCAAGAGCTAGTGGACGAGCCATTGACCAGGATTGAGAAGGAAGCGGTGGTGACACAACACTTCATCCACTCAATCCAAGTCATGGGGAAACCACGGACCTGCAGGGAGTGCCACAAAAAAGACCATGAGACAGAGTCATAAGCTTTAGAAAAGTCGACCTTCCAAAAAAAGGCACAACTATGGGTCCGTCGCCAGTGCGCAATGATCTCTGCGACCATGCCATAGCTGTCGATGATGGAGCGGCCCTGGACGAAGGCTGACCGTCCAGGATGAATGAGATCCGGAAGCACCTCACGAAGACGATTAGCCAATACCCGAGCCACCAAGAGATATATGGCATTAGATATGACAATCGGTCTGAAATCCTCCAAACGCTCAGCCGGATTGCACTTCGGCAGCATGAATAGCAAGAACCGGTTGAGGCGCTCGAAACCTCGGTTTCCACTGGTGAACTCGTGGATGACCGCCATGACGTCCTCCCGCACCACCGGCTAGAACTCCCGATAAAAGAACACCGGGAAGCCATCCGGGCTAGGGGAAGCGCCACTGTTGAGGTCGTGAAGTGTCTCAATAACCTCATCCTCAGAGAAAGCCTGCAAAAGAAGAGAAGTATGCTCGTTAGTGAGGTTGGGGATTCCCCCAGGCGACCATCTCCAAGGGGCTGAGGGTTGTCGCCTAGAGGTCTCCCAATAATATGCTGAGATGGCATCCATGATGTGCTGCTGGCCAGAAATATGTTGCCCCTGAACCATCAATCGATCAATCCGATTCTGTCGGCGGTGGGAGCTCGCATAAAGGTGGAAGAACCGAGTGTTGGCATCACCCTCGCGGAGCCAGGTCTGGCAAGAGCGCTGTCTCCATTTAGTCTTGACTTTGAGATCCTCGGAGCAAATGGTCAACTGAGCCTATCTACGCTCAGAAAGCTCCATCTCAGTGAGGTGGCGAGAGTCCTCCACCCTGTCCAGCCTAGAGATAGTCCCAAGAGCCGCAGTCCTTCGGCTCTATCGATCCTCTCGAATCTGCCTCCAGTGACCTTGAAGGAAGGCCCGAAGCCTAGCAAGACGGAAGGCTAGGGTCCTCGCCGCGGAGTCGGAGGGAGATAGCGCTGCCACTAGTCTGCCACCAGCTGGCGAAAGCCGTCCTCCAAAAGCCATGACCGCTCGAAACGGAAGCGAGATCGGCGAGCCGTGGTCTCCCCGGACTGCCACATGAGAGGGGTGTGGTCCGAGAAAGGCCTGTCCATAGCCAGTACATCCGCTAAGTGATGGGCCTCCGCAAGCTCGAGCGATTCGAGAAAATGGTCGATCCTCGACCGGGCCGATGAGGCCGACGTGCTCCTCCAAGTGAATCTGCAACCCGATGCGGGGAAGTCCAATAAGGACTGAGAATCTATAAAATCCCTGAACTCCTCAGCTCCATAATCTCTTCCAGTACGGGGATGAGGGCGATCATCCATGTCAAGAGTGACATTGAAATCACCCCCAATGAGCCATCGAGAATTGGGAAGCCGGGCCCGAACCACTCGGAGCTCCTCCCATAGTGTAACCCGAAGGGAGCCTGAACAAGGGACGTAGACACAAGATATGAGGTATGAGCTATCATCTGCTCGAAGTCTGAAGTGTGCCGATAAAGAAAACCTGTCCACCCAGGAGTCAGTCAACTCGAATAAGTCTCCACGCCATCCAATAATGCAACCCCCAGACTGCCCAATAGAGGCCAAGGAAATGTGGTCTGAAATGCGAGAACCTCCAATCTGAGACCAAACAGAAGAGCCATAGTTTTGAAGCTTAGTTTCTTGGAGTAAAATCACATCAACATCCCATAACTGTAAGTATATGCTAAGGGTACGCTGCTTGCCGACATCACCAAGACCTCGCACGTTCCAGGTCAGCACCTTCATAATGAAACAATCATCCCTGCCCCTCCGGTGAGGCAAGAGGGCTCGGCCCTCCTCCTCCTGATATGGCTTCTTGAGATTGTCAGTAGGCGATGAAGAGGTCGGCGCACAGACAGCCGCACAGCTGAGTCCGGGCGGGACCTGCAACGGCGACGCATGTCCCGAAACCCTGCCCCGGCTGCCACCTCCCTAATCACTTCTTCTGATCTTCCTGCTAGCGGTCCAGGATCACTGGCCGCTTGATCCTGGGCCCCTGAGAAAGTCGATGACTCCTGTGAGAGCCGCTCCTGAGGTGTCACTGTTGAGGTCCGTGGCTGGACCGTTTGGGATTGTGCGGCCAAGGAAGGTTGGTCGTGGGCGGCGGTGTGGAGGCCGGACCAGAAGAATGCGAGAGTGTGGCGGTCAGTCTGGCGGCACGGCGGTGGTAGATGCGGGCGAAGGATGTCACATGGCGGAAGGGGGGTTGCCATCGGAGAGAGGGGGCATTTGGCATTGAATTGCGGGTCGCCGGTGCTTCGCACTGCCGCGGATCGAGGGGGGAAACTGTTGTAAGGGGTCGAGCGAAGGAGTAAGGTAGGGCAGAGCAAAGTCGGGACCGGGTCCGGGTTTCGACGGACCCGGTCCCGACCCGGTTTTAATCGGGGTTTTGGATCTTTGGACCCGGTACCGGTCCCGGACCCGGTCGGTACCGGGTCCGGGTCGGACCCGGCAAAACCGGGACCGAGACCGGGTTTGGACCGGGAATTCTTATTTTGAAGATATCAGACTTAGCTTAGCTGTGGCTTTGCATGGGATGCCAAGCCAATTTCTCCTCTGGTCTCAAGAATCTACGAAAGAAACCAAAACCCTTAATAAAGCAAGAAAGTTGATAAGCATTCATAGAATAAGGCATCCAATTTTTGAAGAAATAAACATGTAGTTATTAAAATATAAAGACAATATTCTAAATTGATCAAAGTCATCAAAGATTACATGTTCAACATCATACAATATCATCGCATTTAAGACACACATGACACATCATCATATGAAATAAATTACATCCATGTCCAGTCCAGCATCATAATTCATAAGAAATAAATTTAAGACACATCATTCTAAATAAATTTACATGCACAACACAGCATCACAGTAGGCAATGGCACAATTTGAATACATCTTCTAAACAGAATCAAATAATGAAATAAAGAGTTTAGAGCACACATTTAAATTGAGAGATAGAAGATTGGCATAGTTTGAGTACATCTGCTCTATTCAACCTGCAATGCATCACATGACAGAATATCAGAATTACAATTCAAATGAACACATATGCATTACAGTTTAAATCAACATGCAATGCATCTCTTTCTCTTCACAGAATTACAGTTTCCAGGAAGACAATATATTTGTTCAAGACTAAACAAAATTGTGGATCAATATGAATAATACCAGCCCTGGCCCCTGTTCATGTCTGCAATATTTGTTTAAGACTAAACAGAATTAAGTTAAATACTTACATCTCGCTGCTGAACACTCGAGTTCTGCAATATTTTGTTGTCAACTAGTTAAAAGATCTCAAACCTGGATGAAAGAAAAAAAAACAATGTCATGTTGGGGTTTATTTTGAGGACATTGAAAAAACTTGAAAAAAATATTTGCTGGAAATATGAAACATGGAATCAGTGAAACATGGAATTAGTGAATGAGGTTTTTTATGCATGAACTAATACATGGAATCAGTGGATACTAATCATGAAATATGATTCTTTATGCATGAACTAATACACGAAGCATAATCAAATGAATCAACATACATTTTGCAAACAAACATTGGACAGATGTGCATGTCTTCTTCAGTTAATTGTCTGTTATCATTTCATCTAACGATGAACTTGAGGGTCCAACTAGGGTGTTCCCAGTAGCTTCTGCATAATAAAAAAAGTGTCAATGAAATTGTCATAATTAAAGAGTTAAAAAATATGTAAAGAGAATAATATAACTTTAACCTATAATTATATTGTTTGTGAGCTCGAATTGATCAAAATCTTCTTCAACTTTAAAATCTGGTGATGATAGCCAACTTTGTGTGCACACTAGAGCTTCTGCCATTTTTGGCGATAAAGAACTCCTAAAGAAATCAAGGATGCGTCCTCCAGTGCTAAATACAGACTCTGAAGGAACTGTAGAGACTGGAATGGCCAAAACATCACGTGCCATTAGAGAGAGCACTCTATACTTTGTGGAATTGACCTTCCACCAATTTAAGATATCAAAATTCTCATCGCCCTCACAAGGTTCCATCAAATATCTTTCAATTTCAGATTTGTTATCGGTATTCTTTTTTTCCTTTTGTAGTCTACTCCATTGATGAATCCTTGCTGTCTTCTCATCAACATTTACATTTTCAACACCAACCGTAGAATTTGTATTCTCCATTTGAGAAGTTGAACCATTACTGATCTCATGTGCGTAATAGTCATACAAACGACTCATGCTATCTTGAATCTTCGTAACAACCATAGTAGCTATGGATGAATCATAAAGATCTGTATAGTTCCATTCAACATAGCCAAGTTTATATCTAGGATCTAATACAATAGCAATAAGTATCAATGGATTAATATTTTCAGGTTTTCCCCAATACTTATCGTATTTAGATCTCATGTCGCAAGCCATCTTTTGCAAGTACGCATCATGGCCATTACTCCACTTTGCAATTTGAGATTGAACAGACACAATCTCATGAAAGCAAGCACAAGAAGTCACAAATAATGAGCCAGATAAGTTGCATGTTGCATCATAAAAAATTTTTAAAAACATCACAAAATTTCGAGCATTTTCCCAATCTTCTACCGTTGGTGGCACGCAATTATTCTCTTTGAAGTGTAATTGGTATCCCCTGTCTTCTTCATCCAACCTCTCAAATACTTTTTGAAATTTTTCAGCCCGTTCCAACATTAAATAGGTTGAATTCCGTCGAGTTGGCACATCCATAATGACACTATATTGGCTGTTGATTTTTTCCTCTTGTATAAATTTTTTGAATTTTCCAAATCGTGCCGGAGATGATCTCACATAGCGAGCAGCCTCACGAATTGATACAATTGCTGATTTCATATCATGCAAACCATCTTTGACTACAAGATTCAATGTATGTGCACAACATCTGATGTGAAGAAATTCACCATTACATGTCAAACCTTTCCAACTATTGAGTCTCCTTTTCAAATAACCAATAGCTTTATCATTTGCCGAAGCATTATCAACGGTGATGGTGAATACCTTTTCAATCTCCCATGCTAACAAACACTTCTCAATAGCTTTAGCAATGTCCTCGCCCTTATGACCTTCAATTGGACAAAGATTAAGAACTCTTTTGTGTAAAACCCAATCATCATCGATGAAATGTGCTGTGAGACACATATAACACAATTTCTGACAAGATGTCCAAGTGTCAGTGGTCAGGCAAATACGTGAAGAAGACTTCTTAAAAAGTGTCTTGAGTTTATCCATTTCATCAAGATATAACTGATAGCAATCTCTAGCAATAGTAAATCTTGAAGGAATCATGAATCTAGGTTCCAAGCATTTTGAATACTTACGAAAACCAGCACCTTCTACCACTCTGAAGGCTTGTTCATCACATATGACAAACTCAGCCAAGGCTTTTCTACAATCTTCATAGTTATATGAATGAGGGACCAGTGATTTGGCTGCTCCTTGTAAGCTTTGTGCCAACATCTTTTGTCCCTTCACTTCACTTCTATGGGGGAATTTTTTGCATCTTTTTAAATGCTTAAATAAACCAGTGGTGCCATGCTTGTTAGGGTCCGCAGCAAAGTCATTTTTACAATATTTGCACCTTGCTCTAGCTTCATGATCTGAAGTAAACTTTTCAAAATGATTCCAAGCTTTAGATTTGTTTTTACTAGGCCTCCTCTTAACTATCTCTATTTGTTTGGAAGTATCATTAGTTCCTTCTGTAGGATCTGGATTAGATTGTGCAGACTCGATGACGATGTCAGCCGTAATAGGATTAGACCCCATATCAATCATTGCATTATCCTCCATTTGTAAAATTGTTACACTGACTTTGTGTCTTTGACAAAAAAAATACATAAATGTGTTAATGATCTTTTAATCCAAGCAGCCGAGTCATGATTTATTTGTTTTATCATAAAATTAATGAGTTAGTGGCACTGGCACTAACTCATTAGGTCTATGATAAGATTAACTCACTAAGGCACATTAATTGAATGATTCACAATGGCAACAATAACATTGATTAAAAATACATGGAGAGAGACAATCAGGCAGAGCAAATTCATTCAACAGTCAACACAATCCGGTGGTGGTAGAGAGCGACAACGCGTACCTGAATGTCGTCGACTGTTGTGTGTTAAAGAGGGGTGTCAGCGCAGCAGCGACGAGTGGCGAAGACAACTACAATGAACTAAGCAGTCATCAGTGATCAGTCATGAGAAATCAGAAGTAAAGCACTCGTGAGTCGCGACCTTGCGCAGATAGAAGGAGAAGACGAGAAAGAGAAAAAGAAAATGAGAGGGAGAGAGAACCTGTCAATGGCGGGCGACGATGGCGACAGCAACACAACACACAACAACGGCGTCGGCAACACCGTGACGATTGAGGTGAGGAAGAGGAAGACTGGAAGAGGGAGACTCATGAGAGAAGATCGACTGCTCGCGATATTGCAAACAGAGGGAACCGAGATGAGATTTGAGAAAAAGAAAAGGTGAGGGAGAGTACCTTTGACGACGACGACGAGATGGTAGAACGGCGACGACAGCGGCAACGGCACACGGCGGTGGCGACGGTAGAACGACGGTCACGGGCGACGATGAAATCAGCCCTAAAACACAAGGGGTAATGAGATGAGATTTGAGACGGCAACACGGCAACGGCGACGGCAACACGGCAACGGCGACGGTAGAACGGCGATCGGTCGAGGGTAACGAGGGTCGAGCGTCGAGGGTTAGGGATTGGATTTTGGGTCGAGCGTGACGAGCGTCGACGTTTCATTCGTTTCAACGGGTCGGAGTCGGCAAATATCGCGGGTCCAGAATCCAAATCCGATATTCCGATTTCATATTTATATAAATAACCCGGGCCGGGTCCGGATCGGGTTTCTACGCTGTGAACCCGGTCCTGACCCGGAACCCATCGGGTTTCCTGCAGAGGAGAACCGGTCCCGTCCCGAGTTCAATCCGGGCCGGGTTTATTTCCCGGGTTTCCGGGCCGGTGCGGGCCGGGTCGACCGGGTCGACCCGGTCCGTGCTCAGCCCTAGAGTAAGGAGCGACAGTGGGTGTTGAGGGGGTTTGCTAGGGCTATCGAAGATGGTGGCGGATAGAGGGAGGGCGACGGAGAGGTGGGTGGCAGACTTGTCGGACGGCGAAGGAACGCCGGCGGTGGGCTCTGAGGTTGGAAGGGGGCCAGCGTCAGTGTCGGACCAGAGGAGGAAGCAGAGGAGGGGGTGGACTGCAGTTGGGATGGTTTGGCTCGACCGCGGGACCTGGGTCTGGATCGGGCCTGCAACCAGCTTTGGGTTAGGTGGATCAGTGGTGGTGAGGTTTAGGCGTGGCGAGGCTGGCTGTAGCTGGACAGGTGGATGTGGGCACGACAGCTGGGGGTTTTGAAATAAAGTGATTTGGCCTGACACAGTAGCTGGCTGTCGTACTCCCTGGGTGTGCATGATAGTACTGTGGGTGTGTCCCCTGTCCTCCGCCGGAGACGGTGAAGCTATCCCGCCGGCAACGACGTCCGCCCATGTTAGAGCCGAGCTCGAGTACTTTAACAGCAGGAGAAAACTGTTGACGCCATCGTGGAGGACAATCGAGGGGGGAAGGGTTGCTGCCGGTTGTTGCTCAATCTCGACCGAAGCAGAGGAAACATCCGGCGATCCCAAGGTCGGGAGGGCAACAGACAGGGGGTTGCCGAAGAGTCGGGCCACCGACAAGGCAGTTTCCGGGCGAAGAAAGTGGAGAGGAATCCCCTGGATGTCGATTGATCTGCGAATCATCGGAGGTGCCGCCAGTGCCCCTGTGTCCTCCGACCATATCCTCCACTGGACATGACCGTGAGAAGGAAGGACGGAGGGGCATGCCAGGAGGCGCTCACGCTGTTGCGGCGGCCCTGGGATGATTAACCAGGAGGTGGCGTTGATGATGCTCAGGTGAAATGATGGAACTGCTCCGATAGACGCAATGATGGATGAACGGAGAACAGCGGGATCAGGGAGAACACCATCAGTCTCGCCAACGAGGCATTCCCGCAGGAACGCCATCGCCTGGTGCACTAGGTGACCATTGAATATCAATGGAGGGCGTCGACAGCGTGAGGTTCGCCTGAACCTTCCATGCTGGGCTTGGCAGCCCTTTCGCGGGAGGACGTCGGGGGCACTGTGTGCGCCGGTGCCCCTCTCCTCTGCAGTAGAGACAGCGAATAGGACCTGAGCAGTGACGAGTGAAGTGGCCACTACCAAGGCACCTGAAGCATTGCTCCGGCGGACGATGGTGAGGAGCTGGCCGGGAGATTGTAGTCCAGCCGTCAGGTTGGAGACTTGCCCTGCGACGCATGGCGGCAGGGAACGCCACCGCGGACGGCCGCCGGAGGAGGTGGGGTGTGGCGCCGTCAGCAGGGGATGCTGAAGTCGGGTGTGGCGCCGTCAGCAGGGGATGCTGAAGACGGGGGTGGCGCCGCCGGCAGGGGATGCTGGAGACGTACTTCCTTTGGGACCACTTGGCTGAAGATAACAAATCGTAATTCCAATATGACAATAAATTTCCCTCTAAAAAATAAACATAATAAGGTATCCCTTAGGAAGTTGACATCCTTTGCACACTTGGATTCCAAAACCAGCTGTTTATATCCTTTGTTTCATGCCAATTTATGTCCCTAGAGTCCCTCTCTGCTCCGAGGCCATGTTTGCAGGTGGATGTGAACCCACAGCTATAAGCCTCTCACAGTCACTTTGTGCCCTCGGCCCTCATGCAGTTGTTCCTCCACTCATTCATCCCATCCACATTCAGCTTGATCTAGTTTCCTTCTGGTGGAGCCCAACCGATCAATTGCTGGCGTGTACCTAGCCCATGAGAGCGTTTTTCAATCTCCCTAACCAAGGAAGCTCCCACCACTGCTACCCTACAGATCATTTACAATATCTGGGTGCACGGTCACAATGGGTTGAAACACACCTTCATTTCTTTTCCATAGTTTCCAGCATGCTAGGCCAAAGGTAGTAGTCCTAGTAATTCCTCTCCTTTCATCAAGTGATAATTGAAAAATCCAGGATCAGCATAAGAGGGAAGGGTGGTTGCACCAAACCTCTTTAGCCATAAGGCAGTCCCTATTGACATGCAAAGTGGTCTCCCCCTGACCACACTGAGGGCACCTGTTCAAATTTATCAGATGGTCAGGATATTGTTCTGGTCAATAGTCTTCCATGTGTGCTGTGGTTGATAAAACGTGCTGGTACTGCCCATCTGTAGATCAAAGACCACATGCAGATCGGATTTCCCCATTTTCGTTCCATCAAGAGGGACATGCAGGTTTAACCGAGAACTTCCTCTGAGATTTCTCTCATCCAGACAATCCTATTGTCCCCATGCTCCTTGCATTGAAGTACTATCCCATTAGGATTCCTCCATGAAGTTCCTTCCAGCCTGCCCACAAGGAAATCATCTTTCCAACCTTGCTGCCTTGTCCATAGATCATATGGTCTCACGGTGTTATCATGATAATTCATTGACACACTAGACAGGAGTTGGGGAGCTCCTTTCCCTAGCTAGCCATAAGTCAAGCTAGAATGCTTTGTCCCCCCATACCACTTTCCACATTGCAAACTCCCGTGCCTTTGTTACCACCCACCATAGGCGAGAGCCCCCTTTTTAACCTTGTATTTGCATTTTGGAAGTAGGCGCTGGTTATACTTCCCAAGAAGGAATCTGGCCCATAGCTCTACAGGGCTTCACATGAGCCCCACTTATCTATCTTTCGAGGGCATTTTGCTCGTGATAACTGAGTCATGGGGAGATTTATGTTCTTTTGAACAAGGGTCATGTGGAGATTGGCCCATTCTTATTAATTTTTAGGATACTGAGGCAAATATGCGAACGGTTTTGGCACACACCAAATCACCCTTGGCAAGGTTTTGGGACATCTGGATAAATGTAATATCATTTGTTCAGGAAAGGTGTTATATTGAAAATTATTATGCACAACAATTTATTTTCTTATTAGATAGTGAGGATTGTTTGGACATTTTTGTGCTTTCCCGCAAGGGAGGGGGGTTGTACCTTTTTCGAGGGTGTTGTAGCTTTTCGTCACACTATGCACTATCAATTATTTTACACATGCACATTTTTCATATATGGACCACTTAAAAGAAAACATGCTGATGGGCTAAAACTTTCTATTCATCCTTTTACCTGTGTAAACATTATCCCTTAAAAAGAAAGTCCAAGCAAGCATTGTTTATACATATAGATGGCTAGAATTCCCTAGTCTTCCAGGAAAAAAGCATACAGATGACTAGAATTCCTTAGCAATCCTTTTTCGTCTCCCAAAGAAAAGAAGCTAGAAGTTGTAAATACAACAAAGAAATTCAGAATAAGATTTCTTAAGGTGTAACTGGAACAATTTTCTGTCTTTTGTAAGTCCTTAATCATGAACGTATATTTGTCTTTGTTAGTAAGTTAGTCTGTGTCTGCTTTATGTCATAAGAAGCATAAAAATGTTACGAACTTGGGAGAGTTTTTTTCCGCATAAAAAAAGAACTTAGGAAAGCTTGTTTCCATATTCCAGTCATGTATGTCATTACATTGAAAAGTGTTCCATATTTCATGCTTTAATTAGACCTACAGTTTCCTAGTTATAGATTTGCAGTAAAACTGTCATTTTGTTGCCTGTACAGTTGGCATTGGTTGCTTTAAGAAAGTCAAATGAGGTACACAGAGTTCTTGATTTTGAAAGGTTTGTTAACTTTCTCCACCACTTCCATTGTGAATAGTCCATGCTGCCATTAACTAAAAAGAGAAAAGAAAGTTTCTGTTGTCAGGCCATTTGTTCTGGTAGAGTTTACTGCTAGCTTTCTTGAACTATTACAGATATTTGGAGACAATACTTTCCCGACAAAACTCCACCCAGACAGCCTCTCAGTTTATTGAATCGTTGAAAACTATTGATGCTCTGGTGAGTGCCACTGCCATTAAAAGTAAATTGTTATCCAAGTTATAGTTGAACTTTGGGTATCAAAATATCAGAAAGTCTTCAACCCATGCCACTGTTGCATATATCTAGAACTTATATTTCTGATTATCTTGGTCTGTAGTTTTTGACATCATGGAATTAACTTCCACCTTGTGAGAAATAAGCTTTATGACTTTGTTCCTTTATTTCCCTCAGTTATGTCCCTTCCTTAGTACCTTATCTTTAAGATGTTTGCAAATATTAGCGCAACCATATAGACAGTGCCGTTTATTTGAAACTTTGATAGAGACTGCTTGCATAGACCAGATATTCATATAACCTCGTTAGCATGCTATCTAAAGTTTGGCCTTGATTTCTTTACCAGTTCATTACAAGGATATCTTTCTTCTGACATTACCATATTTATGAACCTTTCTCTGAGGACAATCGTCAAAAGAAACCATATTTTTCAAGGTAAGAATGAGTTGAGGGGTGTGAAGAGTTAGTAGCCCTGGGTACGAAACCTGAAGAATCACCTTGATCAAGGCAATTTCTTTTGCTTTGTCGTTTGAACGCCTAATTAATTTGGCCTTGATTTCTTTACCAGTTCATTACAAGGATATCTTTCTTCTGGCATTACCATATTTATGAACCTTTCTCTGAGGACAATCGTCAAAAGAAACCATATTTTTCAAGGTAAGAATGAGTTGAGGGGTGTGAAGAGTTAGTAGCCCTGGGTACGAAACCTGAAGAATCACCTTGATCAAGGAAATTTCTTTTGCTTTGTCGTTTGAACGCCTAATTAATTTGGTGCTAATAGCTCCGAATAGGTTATCCAAAAGAACGCACGTAGTTTCTATCTCAAGTTATTGATGTCTTGCCTGTTGTTGAAGGTTGCCAAATTCAAATCACCGACAGCAAAAGACATGAGACATATTGATAGAAAGCTGAAGAGCTGTTGGGATCCAAGCACTCAAGACGAGTACTCAACTCTATTTTCCAGCTCAGTACTTGGCTCCTCTCCATTTTGTTCGTCAACGTTTAACTTGCTCCTTGTTCACATTCTGCAGAAACAAGAAGCGAGAGAAAAAATCGAAACACAAATCTAAAAGAACAGAGTGAGATGCAAGACCATCGTCCAGAAATGTACGTGCAACTCCATTCGTGTCGTGATTTCATGATATCTCAAAATATCGTTGTCAGGTTTCATGCTTATTCTTTTACGATTTCCAGGTGAATGGTAATCTACGCATTGTTTTGAATTATTATTATTTTTATGTTGAGCAACTATTTGGACAACCAAATGTTAAAAATATAAACATAAATATATTACTTTTTTCCTGAGTGTAATTACTTTTTTTTGGAAAAGATACTCGGCTCATATAATTTAATATAATATAAGAATATAATCGAGAAGTCTCGTCTTTAAACTCTGATGGAGTTCTTATCAGATCCTTAATGGCCCATGTGATCCTTTCGGCTAGATTAAAAATTAAGGTTATTTTTTAACCCTTCGAATATTTTACGCATATTTGAATCATAAATATATAAGTTATATTTCTTGTTTTGATTTGAAACTTAAATGTTTTCGTTAAGTTCATGTTTTCAAGTAATTATGAAAGATTGGTTTTAACTATGTTCCTAGATTACAACAAAATATTTTGTAAATAAAAAATAACCAGTATGGGTGAAAAAAATATTTATATTGTTGTGCTTGTTATTTTCTATAAAAATCTTATCTTAAAGAACTAAGGATAAAGTAGGCTTTCTACAATTATTAAAAAATTGGTTGACGAAATTTTAAATGGAATTTGATGAAAATATTTAAGTGTCAAATCGATATTAGTTCAAAATTTATAAATTTGTGGTTTAGTGTTAAATTAGGGAAAAAAATAAGTTGCAGTTCAGGAGATGGTATTGAATTCTAAAAGTATAACATGAGGAATGGTGTGTTAGACTTAGAACTTAGAATATAGGGTACAATTTTGAGGATTGCTGTTATTTTTTTTAAGAGTAGAACTATTTTCTTTCTTTATGTTGTTAAAAAAATGTTAATGCAAATAGTAATCTTGCTATGTAAATGTTTCTTTTTCTCCCTTCATTATTTGAAATATGTTTTTTTACAATAAAAAAATAAAACAAAACAAGAAAAAAGAAGCACAACCAATTTATTTTTTTTCTGTTTTGACATTTTTCGTAAGATATTTAGGTTGGCCAAGTTACTGCGGTGGATGGCTAGGTCTTTCTTTTTCTTCTCTCTTTACATCGAGGTCGACGAAGTTATAACAAACAATTCATTGCTCCTATTGAATTGTTTTATGTAAGTAGACAACATATGTTGTTTCTTTTCTTTTCGTCTTTATAATATCGGCAACATTTTTTATATATGTAAAATGCAAGTGACGATGCTCAAAATTTACATAATGACTAATGAATCAAATATATTCATTCCCGATGGAGACTTGTTGACAATCGTGCAAGCCGGTCGCACGAAGCTTGACATGCTCACCGGTCCAATGCATGTCATGGCATGACATGACATGGCAAAGCACACAGTAAAAGCAACTACGACAGTTGTAGCAAGCAGCACACCATGTTGAACATTAATGCACACCATTCTTAATCTTTTAATAAAGAATTTAAGAAATATGTGATGTGAACCCAAAACGAAGTTTTTAGATGCGTGGACTTATTATTGATTCATCGAGGATGATTTTGATCAAATAAATTTATAGTAAATTTAAGACTATTATAAATTTGTAGATATAGTCCCCACTTTGGATTCAATCCCTTTGAGAAGAAATATATGCTACTCATATAAATTAATAATGGTCCATTCTTTTTTCTCGTCAATTTTTGCTTTGTTTAACGGATTATGAGTTTTATCAAGTTTCATTAGCACTGTGACATTGTTTATGGTCAAGTTACCAGTTTCGATTTGGCAAAAAATTATCCTTCTATGTAATGTTTAATGGCCGTGGATATGTTGGGAGAGTCCAAACTAAAAAAAGAAATATGAACACCCACAAGAAATTGTATTAATTTTGTCAATTAGTATTTTTTTTCAATATCATCGGACTGAGCTTTACTTAGACAATAATATTAACTTTACGAATGAAAATCTACTTAATTGATAAAAAAATGAGATGAAAATTAGTAACCGTTTATTTATTTATGCTTTAAAAGAATGACATCTTCAAAAGATTATAATCAATAAAGTATGATTTTTTAATAGTGTTTCTCTGTTCCTTTGCATGCCATAAAAAAATGTAACTATTAGTAATAATAAATTATTACAAGCAGAGGTTCATGAATTAATGCAAGGAAAATAAAATTTATATTTACTGTCACTCAAAGGAAGACGTCTGGATTATTTCATCCTTAATTTTTTTGACAAGAAAATTGATTCATACACCAAGCTCAAACTGTCAAACGCCAAAAAAAAATACTCTACTGCATTAATGGCCGTCACAACATTAGAAATGTATTCTCTTTTTCTGTTAAATAATATATAAATAAAAGTGAAATAAAAACTCATAAGTTTCATATAATATAACTGAATAATTGATCTAATAGATAATTAAAATTAAACTAAAAAAACCAGTGATATTTGTCAATAGAATATGTAATGATTATTAGTCATTTTTGCGTATAATCTCCTTCCAACAAATAGACCAAAAAAATATATTTGAAATTTATTCTCATTACTTGTATTAGAAGAAAAATATTAAAAAACAATATGCACATATACAATTTCGAGTACATTTTCACAATGGAAAAATAAAACCATGCTCAGTTTCACTTTAAGCATCATAAATTATGTATATCTGATATGAGTCAAGAATTGTCTTTTTATATTTATGGTAATATTGTAGTTGTACGATTTAAACATTCAATTAAGAAAAAAACTTGTTCTGAAAATAAAATAATCAAGAGAAAAGAAAAGAAAATTAAACTATTAAGGATACAGCTGAAGAAAGCTTAAAATAATATTTTTTTGAGATGAGAATAGTATTGTTTTAAGAATTATATAAGGAATATTTTTTATAGTAGCATCAATACTTTTATAAGTTTAGAGAATACTTTATTATATACTAATTTCACATTTAAAGCCATCAGGGAAAAAAATAATAGGCCACATAAAAAATCGTCTCAAAACTTGACAATAAATAATTGGCAGGGTGATATTTGCATTTTTTTTGCAATAAAAGAGCTGCCATTTTAACGAAGGATGGTCGGCACAACTGGCTAGCGGGGTTATGTCCTGAGACGCTAGGTGCTAGTAGCCACAGGTTCGATTCCCAGAGTCGCCACCCTTGGCCAGGGTATTCCTTTCCGCTTGAGCCCGAACACTGAATTAGTCGGATGCTAGTAGCCTTAGACACTGGTGGGTCTGTGACCATGACCGAAAAAAAGAGGTGTCATTTTCTTTTCTATTTTTGACACATTTTACTGTCATCGTGATAACGATGCCAAGAAGGGGTAAAATAGTCATAGAATTGTATTTGGGAGTAGTTGTTGTTATTGTTTATTTTATTTAAAAGTAAATAAGAGGGCGGGCAGGGCAGGGCAGGGGACGTGGGACGAAGACACCTAGCTCTGTTTCAGGGTTCCGCTCTTGCGGTGGCAGGCAGCGTGCGACGGTATGTGGGGACGGTAGGACGAGCAATGCCGCTGAGCTTGTACGTCGCCCGGACTCCCTGCTTCCGCTTTCTCTCTCTCGTCGTCGCATCCTTCGCCGATACATGGGGGAAGGGCGCCCCGTGGATGGCTTCCGACGCTGGTTCCTGCCAGGGACGGAGCCATGATCGAAAGTTAAGGGGGGCCGAAATATAAAGAATGTAAATAAAAATGACATATTATATGTATAAACATATAATTATAAAAAATTAAATTAAGAAAATAAAAAATACTCTATAAACAATGTATATTAAAAATAACTTATATTGGGTGAAAAAAAAATATTTATATTGTTGTGCTTGTTATTTTCTATAAAAATCTTATATTAAAGAAATAAGGGTAAAGTAGGCTTTCTACAATTATTAAAAAATTGGTTGACAAAATTTGAAATGGAATTTGATGAAAATATTTAAGTGTCAAATCGATATTAGTTCAAAATTTATAAATTTGTGGTTTAGTGTTAAATTAGGGGAAAAAATAAGTTGCAGGAGGTGGTATTGAATTCTAAAAGTATAACATGAGGAATGGTGTGTTAGACTTAGAACTTAGAATATAAGGTACAATTTTGAGGATTGCTGTTATTTTTTTTTAGTAGAACTATTTTCTTTCTTTATGTTGTTAAAAAAAATGTTAATGCAAATAGTAATCTTGCTCTGTAAATGTTTCTTTTTCTCCCTTCATTATTTGCAATATGTTTTTTTTACAATAAAAAAACAAAACAAAACAATAAAAAAAGAAGCACAACCAATTTTTTTTCTGTTTTGACAATTTTTCGTAAGATATTTAGGTTGGCCAAGTTACTGCGGTGGATGGCTAGGTCTTTCTTTTTCTTCTCTCTTTACATCGAGGTCGACGAAGTTATAACAAACAATTCATTTGCTCCTATTGAATTGTTTTATGTGAGTAAGTAGACAACATATGTTGTTTCTTTTCTTTTCGTCTTTATAATATCGGCAACATTTTTTATATATGTAAAATGCAAGTGACGATGCTCAAAATTTACATAATGACTAATGAATCAAATATATTCATTGCCGGTGGAGACTTGTTCACAATCGTGCAAGCCGGTCGCACGAAGCTTGACATGCTCACCGGTCCAATGCATGTCATGGCATGACATGACATGGCAAAGCACACAATAAAAGCAACTACGACAGTTGTAGCAAGCAGCACACCATGTTGAACATTAATGCACACCATTCTTAATCTTTTAATAAAGAATTTAAGAAATATTTGATGTGAACCCAAAACGAAGTTTTTACATATGTGGACTTATTATTGATTCATCGAGGATGATTTTGATCAAATAAATTTATAGTAAATGTAAGACTATTATAAATTTGTAGATATAGTCCCCACTTTGGATTCAATCCCTTTGAGAAATATATGCTACTCATATAAATTAATAATGATCCATTCTTTTTTCTCGTCAAGTTTTGCTTTGTTTAACGGATTATGAGTTTTATCAAGTTTCATTAGCACTGTGACATTGTTTATAGTCAAGTTACCAGTTTCGATTTGGCAGGAAATTATCCTTTTATGTAATGTTTATTCTCATTACTTGTATTAGAAAAAAAATTAAAAAACAATATGCACATATACAATTTCGAGTACATTTTCACAATGGAAAAACAAAACCATGCTCAGTTTCACTTTAAGCATCATAAATTATGTATATATGATATGAGTCAGGAATTATCTTTTTATATTTATGGTAATATTGTAGTTGTACGATTTAAACATTCAATTAAGAAAAAAATTGTTCTGAAAATAAAATAATCAAGAGAAAAGAAAAGAAAATTAAACTATTAAGGATATCAGCTGAAGAAAGCTTAAAATAATATTTTTTTTTGAGATGAGAATAGTATTGTTTTAAGAAATATATAAGGAATATTTTTTATACTAGCATCAATACTTTTATAAGTTTAGAGAATACTTTATTATATACTAATTTCACATTTAAAGCCATCAGGGAAAAAATTAGGCCACAGAAAAAATCGTCTCAAAACTTGACAATAAATAATTGGCAAGGTGATATTTGCATTTTATTTTGGCAATAAAAGAGCTGCCATTTTAATCAAGGATGGTTGGCTAGCGGGATTGTGTTCTGGAACGCTGGGTGCTAGTAGCCTCAGGTTCGATTTCAGAGTCGTCATCCTTGGTCAAGGTATTCCTTGCCGCTCGAGCCCGAACACTAGATTAATCGGGTGCTAATAGTCCCGGATATCGGTGGGTCAGTGACCATGACCGAAAAAAAAGAGCTGCCATTTTCTTTTTTGTTTTTGACACATTTTTATTGTCATCGTTATCAATAACGATGCCAAGAAAGGGTAAAATAGTCATAGAATTGTATTTGGGAGTACTTGTTATTATTGTTTATTTTATTTAAAAGTAAAGAAGAGGGCGGGCAGGGCAGAGGACGTGGGACGAAGACACCTGGCTCTGTTTCGGGGTTCCGCTCTCGAGGTGGCAAGCAGCGTGCGACGGTAGGTGGGGACGGTAGGACGGGCAATGTCGCTGAGCTCGTCCGTCGCCCGGACTCCCTATTTCCGCTCTCTCTCTCTCGTCGTCGCCTCCTTCGTCGATACATGGGGGAATGACGCCCCGTGGATAGCTTCCGACGCTGGTTCCTGCCAAGACGGAGCCAGGATCGAAAGTTAAGGGGGCCCAAAATATAAAGAATGTAAATAAAAAATGACATATTATATGTATAAACATATAATTATAAAAAAATTAAATTAAGAAAATAAAAAATACTCTATAAACAATGTATATTAAAAATAACTTATAATTATAAATTTTATTTATTTTAATTAAGATATAGCTTTTTATTATTCATCATGTATTTTTTATTTATCATGTTTATCTTGCAAGTTGAATTTTTAAGATAAAAAAATGTAATTATATTTCACATAATACATATATGAAGTAATTAACTTCAAAAAATTAAATGATTTTTTAGTACTTAACTAATTAATTCGATTTTTTATAGAAAGAAATCACATATTAGAAAGACCACATTTTGAAAGCATTGAGATATAACATTTAGATGTTGAGTGTTATGAGAGTTTTGAGAATGAGAGAAGATTAGACCTTGAGTGTTTAGAAAGACCACCTCCGAAGAGATATAAGAAAAAAGGCTTGAGTGTTGAGGCAAAAGAAAGATAATCCAGTAAGTTTTCTCCTAACACTAGTCATTTTTTGTCTTCTGATTATGAATTTGTGCATGCAGATATGTAGGAGTGGAGTATATGAATGTACAAATTCTATCATGCAAAGATTTGAAAGATATTGTATTGGATTTATGATAACTATATTGAAAAGTTCATCTCTTATCTTGGAAATTTTATATTTGTTTGATGTGACTAACTTGCATATTTTAATTGACATGCAAACATTAGATCTGGATTTAATATTCCACGTTGTTCTTCATTGAGTGTTGAACACTTTATTTGAGCCATATGTTGAAATTTTAGAATGAATATTCTGTAGTACCGAACACTTTTGATTGGTTGATTATGATTTCAAAATTTTTTTTATGATCCTATAATCTTATTCATTTCAAGATTTGCAAGAGGAAATTGATTTGCTTATTTCAAGAAACTAGTTACCTTACTTGTAGGCTAAGTTAGGGTCTTTTCTTCCACCCCAAATTCAGACTTATAGGGTCTATAAATATTGGTATATTTAATTATTTTAGACGTCTTTGAATCTATTAAATTATGGCTTAATTGCTTTTACTGTGAGGGAACTCTTGCTATCCGTTCTTCGGAAACTTCCGCTATTAATTATAAGGTTTGTAATATTATGATTAAATCCATCTATTGATAATATTGATTGCTTGGTTCATTATAATCTTGATGTTGATATTTCGCTGCTTGAAAATTCGTTTGATCTCGTTTCTCTTGATTATCGTATATTATTTCGGTCACTCAAGACATTATTCTTGAGCATCGTATCAGTTGGTATCAGAGCCATGTTTTCGATTTGGTTTTCAAATTATCTTTCTTTATCCAGTTTATCGCCTATTTTAGTTTCTGAAAAAAAGAAAAAAAATTCTGGCTTATTTGTTCTACAAACCCGAGACGTCATCCTTGTATTCTTCAAAATTTGCTATAGTTTCAAAAATAACCACAAAAAATTTTGCTTATTTGTTTTTGAAACTCTAGTCGTCTTCCATATCTGCTCTTATCTCTACTTTTTTCTTCTTTATCATCCTTATCAAATTCTGATTTGATAGTTCTTATCAAGATCTTCAATAGCATCATAAACAAAAATCTCAGAAAAAAATCGAAAAAAATGTGTAAAAAATAGTGAAAAAAGGAAAGTGTAAGAAAGAAGAAGGGAAGAACAAGAAAGAAAATTTTTGGAAAATATATTTGAGAAAAAATTGAAAGTAAGGATCCAAAAAGGAAGAGAAATGAAAGAAAAGAAAAGGAAATGTGCACAAGAAATTTTTGAGATTTTGAATGATTTAAAATAATGAATCAGTGATTTTTTATTTTATTCAATTCTGAACCTTTGATATTTATCCTTATTTGACAATCTTTTTTTTCTGATTTGTATTCTAAATTCAACTTCATGATTTCTTTTGATCTTGCAATCATATTGATAAATTAGATTGATTTGCTCATTGCCTTGTGTTGACTTGAATTATTTTCTTAGAACTTTTTTGAGGGTTCAAGAGAGAAAAAAAAGGCTGAGTGGTGAATACAATTGAAGAAAAAAGTCAAATAGAGTTGAGATAAAATATGAGTGTCAGCGCGTGAGGTAGTTAGTTTATTTTTACTACTAACTTTTGCTGTAGAAATTGCTTACAATGTCAATAGAAAGGGACAAATAGTTTAATCCTCGAAAAGGAAAAATTGATAAAAAAGAATGATGGAGCATGACACAATATTTTCAACAACTTGAAAATATGGTTACTGGACTTCATGATGAGATAGATGTGCAGAAGGAACAAATTGGACAAGTACAACAAGTTATACAATCAAGCCACAAAAGAGATCGCCAAAGACACCGTGCTTCTGTTAATGAAGAGATGAAAGAGAAAGATGATGACGTCTCTGTTATAAATTAGAAAAGTCATAGACGTATTCAGATTGGAAGAAGAAGACATGAACGAGAAAAGGATAGAGATGCTAATGATCCAAACACAGGTTCAATTAAATTATCTCTCCCTATCTTCCAAAGTAAAAGTGATCTTGATGCCTATATTGAATGAGAACAAAAAGTAGAAAGTATATTTCATCATCATAATTACTCTGCTAAGAAAAAGGTTAAACTTGTCATTATATCCTTTATTGATTATGCTATTACTTAGTGGAATCAATTAACCATTAATAGATGCAGAAATCGAGAATCTCGAATTGAAAATTGGGGATGCGATGAAAATTATTTTAAGGAGAAGATTTGTTCCTCCATCATATTGTCTTGAGTTACGTATGAAATTGCATACTATGAGGCAGGGATTAAAAACAATTGAGGAGTAGTATAAAGAAATGAAACTGACACTCATTCACGCCAACATAAAGGAGGATCTTGAAGACATAATTGCAAGATGAAAGATTTTCAGAGTTGTGGAATTGCAAAAGTATCTGAAATTGGATGAAGTTCTGCATAAGGTTATAAAGGTGGAGAAGCAATTAAAGAAAGATATTTGTCTAATTAGAAAATTTGAAAGTTCAAATTCTGTTTGGAAATCAAAATGGCGTGCCAATTCCAAGTCAGTTGATAAGCCAACTCAAAAATTGGAGGAGAAAAACAAAACTGAAAATTTTAACTCAAGGGATAAATGTATTGTCTCTAAAAGGACTTAAGATATTAAATGTTTTCATTGTCTTGGTTCATGTCATATTACTTCACAATGTCCGAATAAATGTGCTATGATAAATGTGCTATGATCATGATGGACAACGATGATATTGCATCTGAAGAAGAGTTGTCACAAAAGAGTACAACATCCTCAGGAGAAGAAAGTGGGAAGAAAATTGAAGAAGTTGGAAAAGCTTTGCTTGCACAACATCAGTTGAAGAAAGAGTTGATTGTCATACTGCAATTGAAAATAATTTTAAGAGTTGTGAGAAAGACAAACATGAAAAATATGAGTGTCACAACTTGAGTGATGAAAATAATAGTCACACAACTTTTGAGTGCTTAGAAAGGCAATATTTTGAAAGCATTGAGATATAACATTTAGATGTTGAGTGTTATGAGAGTTGTGAGAATGAGAGAAGATTAGACCTTGAGTGTTTAGAAAGACCACCTCCGAAGAAATATAAGAAAAAAGGCTTGAGTGTTGAGGCAAAAGAAAGATAATCCAGTAAGTTTTCTCCTAACACTAGTCATTTTTTGTCTTCTGATTATGATTTGTGCATGCAGATATGTAGGAGTGGAGTATATGAATGCACAAATTCTATCATGCAAAGATTTGAAAAAGATTGTATTGGATTTATGATAACTAGATTGAAAAGTTCATCTCTTATTTTGGAAATTTTATATTTGTTTGATGTGACTAACTTGCATATTTTAATTGACAGAAGTATTGAGTGGCATGCAAATATTAGATCTGGATTTAATATTCCACGTTGTTCTTCATTAGTGTTGAACACTTTATTTGAGTCATACGTTGAAATTTTAGAATGAATATTCTGTAGTACCGAACACTTTTGATTGGTTGATTATGATTTCAAGGTTTTTTATGATCCTAGAATCTTATTCATTTCTTTAAATCCACCTTTATGCTTTTCTAAGATCATTTTTGTGGATGCTAGTTCTAGTTTTTCGTATAATTTTCACATAATGATTGGAAAATTCATTACATTTGCATTAGTTGGACTTCTGTGCATCTTTCATCGAAGATTTGAAAGTAATTTCTTTAGAGATATTTTGATTTATAACAATCACTCGCGTGATCATATTGGTGATATTTTGAGTAGTTGCAGGGATTTGCATGATTCCTTGAATGAGTCAAGTTATTTGTTTGGTTATGAATATTATAATATTTCATTTTTAGATGTTAAGGATTCATCTTATTTCGTGGAAAATATTTTTATCTTAGAATCACTTGACAATCTTCATATTGAATTTCTCATTTTTTGAAATATATTGCGCACTTTATTTGACAAAATTCTTTTGCGAAAATGAAGGTCCCAAAAGTTTCGTGATTTATTTCTTCAAAGTTATGAGGGAGTTAGCATGAGGTTGTGCAGAGAGTTAAAAGAGAACAAGTGATGAGGAAAGAGAGACAATAAGATAATTAGTGGGGAGCTAGTTATAGACATTAGATTAAATGATGGATTTACGGGCATTATAATACGAATAATACTATTATAGGTAGTTATAATATAATAATATAATTATTATAGTTAGTGTGATAGTGGGGTGATTAACATCAGGTTGTGAGAGGATATATAGATATAGGTAGTTAACATCATATTGTGGGAGGTTATATAGATATAGGTGGTTAGAATAAATAAATCAAGAAAAAAAAGATAAATAGCAAAGGAGGAAGGAGAAGGCGGCTATATATATACATATATAACTTAAAAATATGATAATTATATAATAGAGAAATAATTTATTAGACTATTTGATTTTCTTTGTGTCCCATTTATTTTCCACACTTATTAGAAAATAATATTCTCATTTAATTTGATATATTAATTTGTTAGTCTATTTCATATCTATATGAGTTACATGATAAATATAATTATATATTATATTTGTTTCAATCAATATTCTAATTATCTGGAAACATGTTGAATTTTAAATACGTGATCAATACTCCAATATATTCATGCAAATGTTGGATTATCATTATTTTTTCTCAATCTTTACATTATATCATAGATAGTTTTAGATTATACACAAATTAGATTTTCTAAAATTATCCTAGTTACTTAATTTTCAAGTCATGCGTGCAATTATATTTTTTTAATAAAAAAATATACAACCTGACATGTACAAAAAATAAGTATCCAATGAAACATTTGAATATTGATATAGGGATAGACTCCAAGCATTATCATGCTCCATGACCGTAATCACTACAACAATATGTGAAGCACATTCAACATCTGCAATTTTAATTTCTTCATCATTATTGGTAAAAATGTTTCACTCTTATTTATAATTATAAATAAAAGTTATCACATAAATACATATACACATTTATTTTTAACAAATATTTTTTCTATGAAAGATAGTATCAATAACATAAAATATTAGCAATCAACTTTTGAAATAAAAAATGTTTTATACTTTGATATTATATGATTAAATTATTAAAAAAATCAATCATGTTGCATTTGCTAACACCATGAAAGAACTTGTCACGTGATAATTTCATGAATGAAATATATTAAAAATATATACATTTCTCTCGTACTATAAGAGTTTGCATGAAAGCATTAATAATTTTCAATAAAGGCTCGTTGTTATTTTTTTATTTACAATCATAGAATAGTTGAAAGATTTACAAGAAGATGCCATAATTTCAACACTCAATAAAAATAATATATTATAAAAAATTTCCACACTTGTACACTAATAATATTTAAGAAGACATAAAATAATATAATAATGTTAGAAATAAATATGATATTTCTTAAAGACAAATAAAAATAATATTTATAATAACAAAAAGAGATAGTAATAATAATATTCTAAAACAAGATAAAAGGAATCGAATTCTCAAACAAATTAGAATGAAATATATTATAAAAAAATAAGATATGATTATAAAAATATGCGTGCATAATATGATCATAAAAATATGATGATGAAAAATTATTTTTTTGTATTTTTTTAAGTATTGACATTTACTTCTTGAAATTAATTATGGTAAATGAGAAAATAATTAAAAGGAAATCACATCTTCATATCAAAGTGGAGAGAATATACATCCACCTTGTATAATCATTTCTTAGAGAAATTTGCCACAACCTAATACAAACTTTAAAATGGCTGATATATTTATTCCGTTGTCTTCTTATCAAACTTTAAAATGGCACAAAAATTCATAAAAAATTATTGACAAAAAAACTTATTCAAGCCGGTAAATTACAAAAATATCTATCATGAAAACATATTAAAATATAATATATTCACTAGAAGCACTTATTTTTTCGGCATTGCTCCATCCATGAAAACAACTGCCACCTTTTTCGTAAAAAACAAAAGGGCATGACGGAAGAGTTAGTTTTCAATAGATTTAAAATTCAAAAGTATTTTGAAATAAGTTTATAAAATTAATTCATGTGAGACGCATGTCTCATGACGTCACCCATCCCTACAACGTCGTTTGTCCTCTTCCCGGAAGGTCTTGAGCTTTTCATCCGTAATATGCCTCATGTTTGCGAGTCTGTCGTCCAAGGACTCCATGGGCTCGATCATCTTGTAGTCCATCCCACACCATCATGATGTCCACTGACTTCTTGAACTCCCACTCGTGTTGCAAGTTGGTCTTGCATTTCGTCAACGTTCAGTTGGAATTGTCCAAGGGATTGGTCGAAGGTGGGCATGATGTCCTTTGGGCGGGCATGCCCTCGCTCTGGACGGCCCTTGTCCGGTGCGGTAGGATCTTGATTCATCTCCGAGTTCAACATCATTTTCTCCTGATCGTCGATCCAATTGAGCGGTCCTCAAAAAAGCTACTATGATACCAATTTTTCACGGGGACATTTTTCTCGCGACCGATTCGTGTAGCATCTAGACGTGATTACCATTTAGACAAGCTCTTTTGATGCCTTTTGCGGAAACTTTATTTTGTGACTTGCTAAATGCCATGATTTTTGGGATGCTTGGTTTTGAGTGGATGCTTCAGTGGAGGCATTTGTGAACAAATAGACGCCTAGGAGAAATGCTCACTTTGAGACGCTCTTTTGTGGATTGTCACACCATGCTTGATGCTCGATACTAGAATTACAAAGCATTAAAATATTTGTTGAATAAATAGAATAATTACAAAGGCTTCGGGGGAGGACTAACGGATCTCCCCTAGTATACCATTGTTTCGGGAGATATGTTTGAGATGTGTGATGCGGAAGATAAGTTAGGAGTTGCACTTTTCAGGAGTGCATATTAAGCCATCACATTGTCCATTTAAGCTTAACTTACAAAAGTGGGCTAAACAAAGAAAAAATACAAGATAATTTGACAGTCCCACGACATGTTGTGAAGAGCCCTCGGGACATGTCCTGAACATAATTTTGATTTAGGGCATGTTTGATTCAAAATTTATTAAAGGGAAGGGAAGGTAAAGAGTGGGAAGGGAAATGATGGAAAGGGAATGTAGGAGAATGAAGGTGAATAGTTACCCATGTTTGGTTGATATCATTAAAGGGAAGCGAAGGGAATGAATATTAAGTGATTAATTTATTTAGATGATTTTATCCTTTACATATATAATTATATGTTTAATTTATTTGGTCAAAATTGAAACACATACTTAATATGTCTTTCCCCTTCTTTTCACCTCAATTTGGAGGGGAAAGAAAAATGGAACATTCGAGAAGAATGGAAGGGAAATGAGGAGACTTTCCCCTTCTTTTTCCTCCAACTTAAATTCAACTAAACAAGGGGAACAGATTCACCTTCTTTCCCTTCCCACTGTTTACATTCCTTTCATCTCCAACCAAACAGACCCTTAATATAACCCATCACGTGGATAACAATTAAGAAAGGAAAATAGTTTTTAATAAGAGCTTTTGAACTCTTAACATCTAGCTTGGATACTATGTTGAAATTTGATGTGTTAACCAATCTTCCTAAAAGCTTAAGACGTTAAGTGCCTCTTTTCCTTCTACTTAGCTTCCCAAAAATAACATTCGACTTACATGTGTTAAGCATATGGCTAACATTCCTTTTGAATGGGATCAAACTCTTCTTTAGGGAGCCTCCCTAAAAATCCACTGGTAAGCACAAGATAATCCTAAAAATTCTTTTATTGTTGCAAGACATGTTTATTTAGACTTGGATCGTGTTCAAGGTAAGGTCACCATGGAATAGTGATTTCAAATAAAGGATAAAACATCTTCAACTTGCATCTTATTGGGACAATATTTGGGATATCTACTCTTTGATGTTTTTTTCCTTTTTTTAAAGTTATACTTAAATGCATTTTTTATCTTTTACAATATACGTATGATGTCAAAGCATTACTATTGTAAAATCAACATTACCATGTGCTACTTACAAATTTGCACTAAGGTTTTCCAACTTTTTTGAAATATTCCACAAGACTTTTCAATCTTCAAGCCTTGCCTTGGATGGTCTGTGCATATAGCCATTATGACGCCTCATAATATTTTCAAAGGGTGCTTTAATAATTTGATAAATTAATTAAAATTTTAATATATTAAATGAGATTAAAAGGAGAATTCGAGATAACATTAGAAGTATGATTATAGAAGATAAATGATAAGAAGAAAATGATAGATACTATTGGGAGTGGAGATTATGATTAGATTATAAATAGAATTGAGATTCAAGATAAGTTTAATAGAAAAAGGACTCCCAACTCCAGTAGAATTAAGAATTCTGATCTTTAAAATATTCCAAAAATGATTTTAATAATATTTCAAAAACTATTTCATTGTTTATTAATTCCAAAATCATGTTTAATTAACAATAAATTGTGAGTTAAAATAGTATATCAAGTGGGATTTGGAATTTGATTAAATTAATGAATTAAATAAAGATTTAATTGGTTAGACGAGGAATTATAGTTAGAATTAAATTGGGATTGACACTTAGGGTTATATTTTTTTATATTCTTATCATATTTCTTCATCTTTTATCTCATAAAAAAAATTTGCATATTAAGCATTAGTGCGAGACAAATTTTACTCCCCTTTAATTATATGAAATTTTTCTATATTTTTCATTCTCCCATTTTGTAATATAAGAAATAAGATGCAAAATAATTCGAGGAGATATATATATTTTTTTCATTCTATTTGTCATACCATAAATAATATTTCAAGTACAATATGTGAGATAGACAATAATAACACCCTGAAATTTCATTATAGCTTCATAAAAAAATAAGTTCAAAATTGTTTAGGGGCTAGAAGTAGCATAAGTATGAAAAGCATACGTAAAGAATCAAAATATTAAATAAAAAATTGAGACACTAATAATACATCAAATTTAAATTGGATTATATTAAATGGCCTAATATTTGACAAGATAAGCAAGAGTTTTCAATAATATTTAATAAAATGATATTCAAAATAAGTGGAGAAATTAATATTTCAAATTTTGGAATAAACTCACTCTATCATTATGGTCATTCTCATTCTATTTCTTTCCTCCTTTCTCACAAGATAATAATCAAGAACAATAACAGAAATGATAAATGAAGCTAGAAAACAGTTGACTTTTAAATATCCTCTTTCTTTTAAAGTTATGAATGAGGGGCAAAAATTTGCTTTACGTGACATGATCATTTTAAACTTCAAAACATTAGAGTCCTGTCAAAAGATTTCGATAATCAAATTTAGTTGGAGGCAATCAAGTTTAGTTGGAGGTGCACTATAACATGTTGAAAATTATCTCTTAGCAATATAGTTCTTGCCAAATAAATCATAAGTATGAATTTTAACAATCAAATAATATGCATTAATTTCTCACTTTTAGTCTTATATGATCAATCATTATATGTGATAGTAATATGATCAACCACCTTATGCCAAAACAATTTGTTAAATGTAACACCCGGCCAAATTATAAAAAAATGAAATCAAATTTTAAATAAATCAGAGTCCTATTAGAGTTGGAAACTTATCCAACTTGAAAGGAAGTAATAAACTTCAACCTCCTTATTTAAACCCCTGCTCCATCTCTCATGACAAAGTTTAACCCTAGCCGTCGCCTCCCTCACGTGCCCTCTCGTGCCACCACATTTAGGAACCCAGGAGCGTGCTGCCGGATGCCGAAGAGATCGGCGGAGACGTGCCCAAGCAAACCAAGGTGAACAACCACCATTATTGGCCCTTTCTCTATGTTGTTCGGCCATTGTTCTTCTTAAATCATTTTCTCTTAGTTTTCTCCACCAAACCACGCGACCAAGGGGTGAACAGGAAGAGGGGGAAATGACCTTAGAGATTAGGGGTCCATCTGGGATGGCCGACGACGAGGACGAACAGAACGAAACCGAAGAAACATAGGAAAATCATAGGGAAAGCTAACAGAGGTAGGTGGATCGTTGGATCAACCTCCGGATCAATTTTAATAATAGATTTGCATGCTTAATGACCTATTTAGAGCCCTAGCATAGTCTTCTATCTATCCTTTATCGATCCATGTATTTACTTTATGCATAAGAGGTTTATTTTGGTGGAAGCGCGTGGAAGAACATGAAGCCGCGGCCATGGTTTCACCGGAATCATAGAACCCGACCCGGGTTCAATATAACACGGTCCAGGTATGAACCCCATCGGGCAAAACTAATTTTGAGCCCACCTTGGGCTCTCCGTTGCTCGACCCGCGTCGACGTCGATGTGCGCACAGCCACCGGAACCCGGTCTGGGCTCCACTAAACCCAATTTGAGTTCCGGCGGGGACCTTCTCCGAACTTGCTGGACCGAGTTAGGATTACGCTCAACCCGAGTTGGCCCGAGGATGTCAACTAGCGAAGGACCCAGCCCGGGTTAGATCCAACCTGGCCCGGGTTCTATCGTGAAGTCATAGTATGCTGTGATCTTATGTTATTATTATTTTAATGTTGTTCCATAATGCTTATTACATAGGATAGTATTGCATTGCATGATTAGAAGTCCCAATCTGGACGAAGATGATAATCTAAATATCTAATAAAGATAAAAATTTGGGTGCTCATGTATTGTTCATCGCATTGTTGGGGCATTAGCTCGGTCTTGTCCCCATTCACGTTTTCTCCACACCGTGTGACGAAAAAGGATACCCTCCCTTATAGTGAGGATGACTTGTCATGATGTGCACCATCACTGGCCTCATGAAGTACATGGCACTTCATTGTAACCAAAACACTCATTGATAATATTGCATAAATGACATTGATTTAGAGCACTGATTCATCTTTCATGGCACGTTGATCTTACTTAGAGCATCTTATTAATCCATTATATTGATTTTGATATAGCATGACATTGATTCTATTCCTATCGATTTTTCTACTTATGCCCATTTGTTCTATGCTTAAATATTGTTAATGTCTATCCATTGATTTATTATCCACATATTGGGCTACGAAGCTAACGGGGTATTATTTTCCCTGCATTGATCCCGTAGATGATGATGATAATCAAGGATGAGCTGCCGCTGATAATGTTCGTGATGGTCCAGTGCACATGTGATGTTTTAGAGTGTTTCTTTTCCGTTGTCTTAGATATTTTGAGTTCATGTCTTTAGGCTTCCGCATTATTTTGATGTTCGGTGATGGTTTAAACTATTTATATTAAAGACTATTATTTGAATCTTTATTTTTTTTGTTGTTAAGTGGGTCAAATGATTGATCAAAGTCAAAATTTTGATCAAGATATAATATTATTGGCATCGACCCTCAAGTTGCATCTTGCCATTTGACAAGGACGATTTGAATGTGTTACATTAAGAATTACAAAGTGCATACGTACCAAATGGTTTATGGTGCAGCTAAGTCATGACTATAAATTCATGCACATTAAGTTATAGCACAAAGGTCCAAATTCAAATATTGTGCCAAACGCAAAGTATATGATATTTTTCAAATCTATTCGTACGCGTCTTTTCATTTGTCAAAATGATAAAGTATAATACTAATTAATAAATATTTTCCTTTGTCCATATATTTTTATAAGTGATTAAAAACATCACATCAATAAATATAGATGATTTTAAGATCTATGTATCTCTTTTTAATAAAAATTATTTGCAATCTATATAATTTAAAACTATAATTAAAGATATCTATCAATTATTTGAAATAATACTACATAATTAAAAATATTTTATATAATTTATTGAAAATATATTGTATAATATCTTTGTAACGAAAAGATCTCAATCCAAAATACATCATCTTTTTAGATATAACTATAATAACTAATACTAAAGCCATATATATTATTAAAAGAAATATAGTCTGAGTGTAAGAATAAATCTATTTTCCTATAAATAAAAAAAATAATTTACGAGCATAAATATTTCCGTAACTATAATATTTTTTTGCATTTAACTATAAATTATAAATATACCCTTTTTAGTCCCTTTAAAATTTGAGATTTATGAAGTTCAATACAAATTTCTATTACTTTTTTAATAATTGTAAAATATTATTTTTCCCTTAATTTTTGTTAAAGTTAAAAACATTTTAAAATTGAAAAATAATAGGTAAAGTATTATTTAATAATCATACTTGTAAATCTCGTACGATACATGACGACGAATACTACAAAAATATGTAGTATATAATTACCAAATTAATTTATTAGTATTTAAATGTGATAAATAGGTTAGTCTATTTTGAAAATTTTAAAACTCAATTTAAATCTACGAACACCCCAACTTTTACTTAAATTATTTTTTATTATATTTTCCCAAAATAAAATTATTTTATTATTTATAATTTTATATTTATTTTATAAGGAAATATTAATTTTCATTGGGCTCACATTGAATCCTTTGTTTTAAATTATTTTTTTAATTTTTTAAATAAAACAATATCTTAAAAATGAAATAGTATAATGTATTATTATATTTGTACATTACCTTTTAGAAAGAAAAAATTATTTATTTTAATCATTATAAAATTGAATATGTATTTTTTATTTCTGGAATAATGCATGATCTTTTAAGAAGGAAATGTTGTTTTTTTATTATATTTGACCATTACTTTTTAAAGAGGAAAATTAATCTTCATTTGATCTCAATATCTTAAATTTAAATTATTTTTTAATGGGAAAAATAAACTCATTATCTTTTAAAAATAAAATACATTATACTGCTACCGTACCTTTGAGTAAGGAAATATTATTTATTTTAACCGTAATCATATTGAATCACTTAGTTTTCAAATTTATGAAATAATAAATCTTTTTAAAGGAAAATATTATCTAATTTATTGTACTTGTCCATTCTCTTCTAGAAATGAAAGATTTAATTTTAATTTGACTAAATTTGAATATTTACTTGCATTTATATTTTGAAAGAAAAATATTATTTATTTTAATCATACCCAAATTGATAAAAATAGATTGAGCTCAATTTAACTCAATTTGAATTATTTTTTATTTTTTAAAAATTTATGAAATAATTAATTATCTTTTTAAAAAGGATTGTTTTCATTTGTATATTATTTTTAAAAAATATTATTTATTCTAGTCATACTAAAACGAATCTGCATCTAAGCAGAATATGCTAATAAATTTAATCTTCTTTTATTGGTATCTTATACAACAAATTATTATAAGTTAATTTTTTATTTTCTGAAAAAGCTTAAATTATATTTGCATTATAAATGAGGACTTACAATAGAGAATAATTCAAAATATAGTTTAATAAAGTCGTGTAAATAACTAAAAAATACTTTAGAAACTGCGGAAAGTAGATGCCTCTTTTTCTGTTATTGAAAGTATTAATTAACGTTGGGGAAAAATATTTAGACACGTTAAATAGTAAGAAGTATAATTTTTTTCCAAAAATAAAAGTAAAATGTGGCATATTAATTAATTAGATGATTTTTTTTTTGTACAAAAAATGTAGATTTCGAGCGAATCCACATGGGAGAGGTCACATCGTTCGATTATAATTTATTGTAGTCACCTCATGGATTTCTCAGCGGCTTGGGCTGGGCTTGGGCTGATAGTTAAGTCATATGAGCGAACACCACCACGCACGGCATCCGACTCCTGCGCCGGATGGGATCCTCTGTTGGCTGCCCAACAGCACCGCTCCAACTTCCCACTACATTGGAAAGGGCAAACAAACTGCAACAACAACTGCTCCAACTTCCCGCTCCAACAGCACCCCCCAAGGCCCTCATCCCCATCCCGATACGGCCATACCCCATCCCTGACGTGACGCCTTGCCTTGGAAACTCGCTTTCTTTATTTGCCCTGCATCCTTCGCGCTCCCTCCCTCCCTCCCTCTTTCTTTCTACAAAAACTGCAACAACCTCACTCCTCACTACGCAGCACCACCCACCACCATCGCTTTGGCTGACCGCGCGAACCCTAGAACTGTCCCCCAATGGCGGAGGACGGTGGAGGCGGAGGGGGAGGTCTTGGGGCCGCGGAGGCCACGCTGGTTGAGAAGGTGCTGGGGGACCTGCTCGACTACCTCGTCGAGCCGTTTCTCCAGGGCCATGCGACCTACGCCAAGCCGAGCGTCGAGCAGAAGTCTGTACTATCGAAGCAGGCATGGCTGTCGTTTTTTATGCCTCTGTTTCGTTTTTTCTTTGGATGGGGTTTTTTGTTGCTGCATTGCTGTTCTTTCGTCGTTGTCAATCTTTTTTTAGTGATGTTACAGTTGAAAGTTTTGTGTTGGCGCCCATCTCTTTCGATATTCTGCTTGGTTTTGTCCAGTTTTTTTTTTCTCGTAGAGAGAGGATTATTCTTTTTTTGCGGACGATTTAATAAATAGGCCGTAGGGTGAACAATGGAAAATTTCATGCGTAAGAAAATGGACGTCAAATCAGCATCTCATCGTTTCTTAGAGAGATTGTGCTTATATGCCTTATTCCCGAGGCTAACATGAAGGTTTAGTGCGGATCTGTAGCTCTTTAGTTGTATCAGTCGTAAACCATATTTGTATGTACTGAAAACTTTTGGACTTGATGTTGCTAGTTCATCAACATAGCGGATGTTACTTAAATCATTTGAGCTGTTAAGAAAAATGAGGCACTGCAACATAGAAAGGATACATATTTGCGAATTGTTTGCTAGGAATATTCTTGACAAAATAAGAAGAGTCGACATTTGAGAAACCAACTGTCATTTCAGTTTACAAGCTTTTTTAATCTAATATCTAAATTTATTTGCCTTTTTTGACTTTCCTCAACTCTCAAACTGTTTCTTATTTTTCATTGCAGATGAGTTCCGCTGTGATCCTTTACAACTATTACTACCGCAAGAAGATTCCACAATTACAATATTTTAATCATGAAACATTTTACGAAAAAGCAGTCATTATTAAATCATATCTATCAAAATTTAGTGGACCTTCGCTTAAGAAATCTATTACTGAAGCTTGTAATATTTCTTCTGCACTCTATGCATCATATGAATCTGTAGAAATTGAAGGGCGGCCAATATCTCGAATTGCTGTATTTCTTGTTGATTCTAAGCAGGAAAAGTGTTTCCTCGAGTATGGTTCCATAACAAAATGTGTTTGGTCTTTGATGGAAATTGACCTTGATGAAGCGTTCACAAAACATAGAGGAAAGAAAATGCTGGCTGCAAGGAGTCAAAGGCCTAGTGGGTGTTCCCATGCACTGCCCGGAGATGATGATGGCCATGATCAATTGGCCTTGTCTATGGTGGAAGAGAAAACAGGTTCCTCAATATTCCCATCAGTGCTGTCATTCTTGTTGCCGTTTCAACTTCTATCTGAAGGAACACCACTTGAGGCTTCTTTGTTTCCAAGAGCGCTGTATCCAAACTAATTTTCATCATGAAATTAGTGTCTATGGTTTACAGTCTTAAGTTTGTAAAGAATTGTCAAGCTGGCCAAAGTTTATGGTGATCTAGATCATTAATACATGCATTCTTTATACAAATAATGAATGAAGCTACTAGTCTAATGTTCAATTAGATAAATGATGTTTTTTTGTAAGATTACCAAACCAGAAATTTGAGGCGATGACCATCTGTATGTTTGGATCATTGGTTGCATATTTCTTAATATTATCTCTTATTAATTTAACTTCAGACGATAGCATGAGTTTTTCCTCAATCCTTGCTGAAAGCAAGTAATGTGATTAATTCGTATGACAAAGAGTAGTTTGATTATTGTTGTGCTGACTTTCCTTGAAGGATTGCCATTTTTCTCATAACATATTATTCTTTTGGTCTCAATCTTTACATAGTTGCCTAAAAAAACTTTTCGCATAGTCAATCAGATTTCTTGCAAGTTATATGTGTTTAATACTGAAAGCTGTAAGTTGATATTGGTTTCATGTCCAATGATTCTGTTCTCACCTCTTTGCTCATGGTTTAAGATGGTACTTTTGTGTTTTTTAGCTCCATTTGCTTACTTTTCAACTTTATTATCTTCTCCATAAGCTGTCTTATGTCTTAGAATATCACAATAGTAATGTTTTGTACTATGATGTAACTTGGTGATTAAACTGATCTAATATATGCCAATGTATTGAGGAACTTGTCCATAAAAGTTCAAATCCTTTTTCAGCAAGCATCTATGTTCTCCATTCTTATGACTCATGATTAAAAGAGTTGTTTTTGACCCTATAAGTTTGGAACAGGTATTAACCACTCCAACTTCCATATTCTAGAACGTCACATGACATACTCATTGAGTAAAGAGAAGACAGCCTCCAGATGGTACATAATTAAATCTCTGAAACCACAAGTCACAGAAGGCATTACTATGGTAGCACTTGTGACTTTGCAAGATATAATTGCTAGGTATGTTGTGTTAATGTCTTTATTTAGCATATGGAGATCGTATGAATCCTTCGTTATACATATTGTGTTGTAAATGCCCAAATTTTGATGTCTCGTTGTACAACCATGCAGTATTACCTTAAAAAGCTGTGTTATTCTTGTTGAGTTTGATAATGCTTTTAGCATTTCAATTGTGCAAAATGCATTAGTGGAAAACACCAACACATGCATCAGGAAGATTCTTTTCTACGATTGTGAATTGAATGAAAATGTTTTGAGATTATATTTAATAAAACCTTATCCTTAAAAGAATTCTTTGGACGCTGAAATCATTTTCAAGAAAAGCAATCCCCACACTCTTTTTTTTCGTTTTAGTTTGACACGCCAGCCTGTGAAACTTTTCTTCCTTGGATTTTGTGTTTTTGAATTAGAAAAAAAATAGCACTTCTTAGTTCGTGTTGCAGATTGAGAGGCCATCTTGGAAATAGTCAAACTTGTGGAAACACAATAATGGAGTATTATCATCTTTTACCATATTTGGACGTATTGTCTAATTGGCCCCCCAGGTATTAATTAACTCATCTATTAGCATACTATTTTGAAATCTACAGTGTTTTTATCCTTATATATTATATCAACTTTCTGCTAAATGATATAGTTTCAATGAGCAGGCAAAGAACTCTTATTGCTCATTTACCTTTGGAGGTGGATCCTGCTGATGTCCATGACCAATGTTCACTGATGTCGGATAAAGTAAATTCTAGTAAAAATGGATTCCACAGATCATCTGATAAAGAAAATCAAACTATATCCATGAGCAGTAGAAATGCAAGTTTAATTTGTAATGAAGCTGCAAACAAGCCGGAGTATCCATCTTCTGGAAAAGATTCATCAAATGCTAATTGTAAACCAGAAATTAATTCTATTGGTTCAACACAACAACAACAACAAAGCCTTATCCCACTAGGTGGGGTCGGCTACATGGATCATACGACGCCATTTTGCTCATTCGTTGATTCATGTTCATGAGATTCGACAGGGTTTTACGCTGGCTGTCGGGATCTAACACAACCCTCCTCCTTTATTCGGGTTTGGGACCGGCTATAAAACATAGGCGGCAAACAGACATAAATGAGTGAGGCATAAGAAACCACAAAACTTTCTAACATGACCGCTGCATCTAAAGAGGACAGTAAGTTTTTTTATAGAGAAGAGAAATGCATGTTCAGTTATCATGAAACTTGGAGTTAGCACCAAAAAAAAACAGTAACCTGCCATGTGGGCTTGAATGAGAGAATCGGCTGTTTATATCGACATCTATACTAGACTCGGATAAGCATACCATGGTGAGCCTTGATTGTATCAAAACGATGATGTCTTTCTAAAGCAGACTTGTTATTGCTTGAAATATAAGCCTCAAAAGAGAATTCATGTATCATGGAATTTCTTTAGAGGTTTGGAACCTCAAAAATAAAACAGAAAGGAAGCAGGGACTAAAGAAAATGCTAACATGTATCATGTTTCATTAGTCCAATGAACAGATAGCCATCAGAGCACCTCAAAAATCAAACAATAGACTTTCTTGTGAGACAATCAAATTCCAAATTAGACCACATTGATTAGTGACAACGAATGCAACTAGCACAAGTGTATATCTAATGTGAAGAAACAGATTCTTTATGTTTGTATCGGTAGAGGGGATCAGTTAATCCATACAAAGTGTTTTACAATGAAAGATACAAGGCAATAATTAGGGTATCCCAGAATAAAGAGTGCAAGTTAATTTCTATCTATATTTGTATTAGGTTTGCATCTCATTGTTATGAAAAAAAAACAGCGATAGTTACAGCAAATTATTGCAAGGAAAGTGAATAAAATTGGATGATAGAAAAAACTCGATTTTACACAAAGGTGTGTGATGCGGAGGTCTGATACTTCAACTGATGATTAGAAAACGAAACTGCTAGAAACTCAACTTCAACATGTGAAAGATCTCATAAGATTCTATGTCTTCGAACAACATTGTTTAAGAATCCCTAATACATGGATCTAATAATATGCCAAACACAGAAAAATATAAATCAGCTTGAAATGTGAAACATCATATTAGTAAATGCAGTAGAAAAGAAAAGGTTGAAAAAAGAAGAGATCTAAGCCACGAAGTTTCAAGGCATGAGTAATATGACTTACACTCAGAGCAGGGGTTGTAAAAAGGAAGAACAGCAGTGAATTACTGTCCAATAGAATATAAATTAATTCTATTGGTTCATCTGCCGAAAAAAATGAGCTTCCAACCATAAAAGACCATTCTCTCTGTGGTAAATTTTCATCCATTTCAAACAAGAATAGCCCATATTCTCAAATTATAACTGATGGTGCATGTGAAATTGGGTTATCATTGGCTGTATCTGAACCTTGTAAGGTGGATAGAATTTCCTCATTGAGTCAACTTCAGAAACCATCACCTGGCAGAGAGAATATAGTAGATAGGATGCGTGGTGGTGACTGTAAACAATTTTGCTCAAATGATTTCAATAATGGCCTTGCTGACAAGGTATAGTGTACTTATTCTCCCCAGCCTGTACATCCATAGATTCCATTCCTTTGGTTGTTTGATAAATAGCTTTCCTTCTTTTTCCCTTTGACCTTTTGTTCTGGGAACAATTTCTATCAGAAAAAGAATATAGTAGTATTTAGATCTAGTGCATCCAAAAGATATTTAGTTGCTTTAGTTTTGAGCTAAACAGATCCATTGATGTTGTTTCTTACATAAATGGCATAATCATGTGATAAAACTAGCGATTGTTGGTGCTTTCAGTTATCACGCTATAAGAAAAAGCTCATTAATCAGAAACATCATTTATTCCCTTAGAATATATTGAGAATGTTATTTAGCTTCATTGATTGTTTTTTTCAAGTATTAGAATATATGGAGAATGTTATCTAGCTTCATCAATTGTTTTGTTTTTGCAAAAGCCAAAGTGCATGTCTCATTGAAACATGTAAAAGTTCAAATATAGTGCTAGCATGAATTGTTAACATCACGATCCTACTCCTGTCCTTGTCTGAGCTACTTATGCTAATCTACTGTAGGATTTTCCAATTGTTGAATTTTCTGTTCGAGTAATTTGTGAATGGACTGGTTGATAAGAACCTGTTGTTATGTAACCTATCAGCAAATTGGAAGAAAATATCCATGTCTTTTGCTTTTAGTTTCATATGTACTGTATTTGTATGTATTTAACTTCTGTAATTCACCATTTACTCATAGCAGGTAAGTACAAGTGGTTTGAATAAGAAGCCACACATAATGCAAAGCAAAGATGGAAAATTGTTTTTAAGAAGGGAAGGCAGTCAAATTGTTCAAGATGCAACACTTGTATCAGTCACTGACCATCAATTAGTTCGATTACGCCCTGAAGATTATGAGTTCCATCACCTGATGACATCAAAGAAAGATGAACTTCAAGAGACTTCTTTACGGTTTCTTAAGAGAAAGAGAGATGATTTGGTATGTATCTTCTCTCTTATCATCACCCTAGTTTCATTCGAAATTAGTTCTTTTCTGACCAGATTTCATCTTTCCAAACTTCTTGAAATGGAGTGATTAATCATTCCCGTCTTGTAGACTCAGCAACTGCGTCATCTTGAAGATGAAAGTGCACAATGTGAGATGAACATCGAAGCAGTAAGGACTGGTAAAAGATTAAATCATACTCCACAAAAATAGGATAAACATTAAAAGTAAATATTGTGCGTGGATTGAAGTATTTTCTTTAATTGCATACATCACCCTTATCTGTTTTTGCCTTGAGCTTAAAACAGACATTCGGGCCTGGGAAAGCATTGCGATCTCTTGGATTGTACCATAACACTTTTGTGTTAAATGAAGCAACATTTTGCTTTTGTTGTGATGTAACTAATTATTCTGAATTATTTGGTATACATTATTTTATACTCTAGGTTGGGAAGGAAGCTTGAAAATAAAGATGGAGTCAATTATTGAAGCTTGTAATGCTTTTTGCTCAAGTCAAATGCATGTGGGTACATCACTTGGAAGTAATCATCATCAAATGATCAACAGCAAAGGATTATTGAGGAATTCATGCAAGGCAAGCTATATTAAATCCTTTATCTGTAATAAAGTTCTGTTTTCATGCATCTATCTCTTTTAATTTCTGTGTAAATTTGCTACATTGTTCTTTAGGTGGAACTTCTATTCATTTAGTCTTAAGCTTAAGAGATATTTAAATCCAACAGTGTAACATCTTGGATTGTGCTATAACTTTTTCTATTCTAGGAGAGGTGGAATGATTTTCTTATCAGCTTTGTGTTGTTGGCCTTGTGACAAGTGTAACTTATTCAATTATGTGGGACGAGTAATGTTCATTAATCTCATTGATTAGTTTGCCTTGCTTGTATCGTATAAGGGCTGTAGAAGACTAAGTAGACAATTTTCACTAGAAAATTTTGATAGTCAAAATTGACAAATCAAATCAAAGTTGGAGACACAGGATTCTCCTCACCCTAGAGGGATCTGTAAATTGATTGAAGTAGTGGACTCACTTTATGTTCATATGTGCAGGAATTGGATGACATTTGTCGGGAGAACAACTGGATGTTACCAAGATATGTTGTGGTTCCCTCATTGACCGATGGTAGGATTATTGCTCCTCTTGGGTTTGAAATTTAACAGAGTGCATCCATATTTTTGTTCTTTATTTCTAGTTCTTATAGAAGTTTCATCAATTCAAAATGTTAGTTAAATAGTCTGTCACTTCAAGCAAAACTTCCTTATACTTCTGGCTAAGGTATATCATATGAACTAAAACAGTGAAATTTTTTATCAAAGGAAAAATAATGGAGATAAACATCATGTCCATCTTAGTCATAAACATTTTCATCTTTAGAACAAATGCCCTTTTTGCTGTTTTTGTATTCTTGCTATAATCCAGAAAGTATCTCAGAATTAATTTCAGAATTCCAAGTGTACACTCTTTTGATCCCTCTGTTATGATATATTATCGCAGGAAATTTCCGGGCTAATGTAACAGTTAAAAGGCTTTGATTTTGAGAACACGGTGTCTGGTAATTCCAAGGGCAATCCCTGTGAAGCTCGATTTTCTGCAGCTTCTGTCATGCTAAGCCAGCTTTACAGCATGACAACTTAGGTGCAAGGATCACTGGTAATCTTTTGAAATGATACTCTAACATGTTCAGATATTGAGAACTTAGAAGACTTCATTGCTTACAAAATCTTTTGGTACAAATGGAACACATAGAGACAGTCTCGAAGATCTTATATTCCTAACTTCAACAGGATACGTTTTGAACTTATCTTCTATATGTAAACTTCCACTACGTGAAGATGATTTTATCTTTTGTAACCGGATGAAGTGTCTGTCACGGTTCGGTAAGCCTCTGAGGCTCTGTTGAAAACTTCTAGAATTGCGTCTGAATTTTGTGGCTCCTTTTTTGGCTGTCGATTTAAAACTGTTTCAGCTTTGAATTTAATAACGGATTTTGCATTTGGTCGTTGGCAATAACGGTTCTAGTCATTTGGTTTGCACACGTAGCCTTTGTGACTTTGTGACGCCTCAAATCTTTTCAAAGGATGATTTAATAATTTGATAAATTAATTAAAACTATAATAGATTAAAAGATATTAAAGGAGAATTTGGGAAAACATTAGAAGTATGATTAGAGAAGACAAATGATAAGAAGGAAATGATGGATACTGTTGGGAGTGGAAATTATAATTGGATTAGAATTAGCCAATTGAATATAAATTATATGAATTTTGGATCTTTATTATATTCCAAAAAATATTTTAATGACATTTAAATCCAAAATTAACCGTTATAAATATTAGTTATTTATTAATTCTCAAAATCAGGTTTAATTAACGATAAGTAAAGAAGTTAAATTAATCGATAATGTGAGAATATGAATTAGATTAAATTAATGAATTAAGTCATGATTGAAAAAAATTATATTAAAATGCTTTTCAACTTTAACGTTGTTACACCAATTTTAATTTGTATTACTAATGTCTTTTATCTTTTAACTTGTTAAACATCTTTTTCACCACCGATTGCCTGTCTCCAATAACATAATTGACGTGGTGTTGACGCCCCCCTTCTCGCGTCGTTGGCGTGCGATGTAAAAGGTATTCCTCTCTTCTCGCTTCGCCGGGGGACGAGCGCTTGTGCCAACCGATGGGAGAAGAGGAGGGGGCAATCCTTATTTTATTTTAAAAAAAAATATTATTATTTTAACATGTATTTGACATGGAAGAAAGAGAAACATCACGTAGGATTATTGCCTATGTGAGGAGAGAGAAAATATCATGTGGACTACACGTCGATAAATCAATCGAGAAATGATTTATTGTAAGTGAAAATGATAGTTGGTGAAATAAATAATAAAATGGAGAATAGTATTCTTACAAAATGAAATTTGAGGATAACGTTGGAAAGATGTCTAAAGCTAGCTGGTATAAATAGAATCGAAGGATCGGCCGTCTCCTGATCCCCCGAATGTGTCCTCTTGCTCTTTCTCATCTCTCATCCTCTCTCTCCTCCTTCGACGATCGAGGCATGATTAATGGAGCACGGCAAGGTGCACTGGTTAGGTGGACTATTGCGGGTTCACGGCCAGAAAAGACGTAAGTAGTGAACATCTGACAGAGGGTGTGACAGTGGTTTGATCGACTAACATCGGGCGTGACTTGCTGTTAAATGGAGTTTGCAAATATTACTTGGACAGTCACGACAAATTGAGGTAAAGGCGGATCCCGTGTTTACCATCATGACGGGTAAATTTCGTGGCCCAAATATTTTTGAAATCAGCTGAATTTTCCAACCTATATTAGTAGTACCGCCGCAACTTCAATCTGCGAACAAAAAAAGCCTAGGAACTTTGTAGTTTTGGCCATATGTATGGGTGCAACTTTGGTGTTCCAGCCAACCAAATTATAAAGGAATAAGAAAAAGAAAATTAAAAAAGAAGAGGGGTCAACCTTTGTAAAATGGTTGCAAATGGCCAAGAGACTTATTCACTCCTTGAATATTGAACAATGTTTTCAGAGTCGGACCGGACATGGAATTAGCATGTTGGGTCATTGTTGAACCGGTTGAATCTGAATGAATCAGATTCTTATTAAAATAATATTATTTATTAATTTTTCCATTTCAATTGATCTATAAAGACTCATAAAATTTGATATAATAACTAGTGTTGCATCAAGAAGTTTGACATACTGACTTTTCATGTCTTCAGTGGCTTCTCTATATGCATGAATGAGCGAACATGCAAATTTGACAACGTTTGAGATATCAAAATCACTAATCTGCCTACAAAAGAAAAGGTCAATAATACATTTGACCATTTTGAGAGAAAGCAATACACTTGATCATAAGAAGCCTTTTTATATGAGGAATGCCTTCTTCGCAAGAATAAACTTCTCATCTATGATGCAAAGAAAAGACAATTGAATAAGATAAACTATAAAATCATCAAATAAGTTTCAACAATAAGCACAAGCTTCATCAATAAAATAAGAAACAAAAATATATCACATAAAAGTATATTCTGAATCAAATTAGAATATATCACTATCCAATAACAATCATAAACTTCAAATAAGATGATCAATCATAAATTAATAAAAAAATAGTATACTCTTGTTATCAAACATAATTATGCTTAAAAACTGCCATCTAAAAATGTATTGTGAATAAAATAATCATTCTAACCAAAAACTTTAAACAAATTCAAACTAAATTAATCTCTCACCATCAAATATCACATAACAATACCATATAAAAATACAATCAACATTCTTCACCATTCATCATCAAAACATAAACTTCAAACTGTATTATCACTCATCACAAAAATTATCAAATTATTGACATTACATTTATACTTCAAATATCACAAAAACATGTCATTTGCAATCATATTGGCGTAAAATCTCAACATTCATCACCCCAAAAAGTGTACTAAACATTTGGTATAATATCATCATTCATCATCATATATAACTATATTAAATTGCACAAAAAACACAAAAGACATGTCGACTATAATTATATTTAGTATAATATCAGTATTCATCTTATTCTTCACCATCTTCCCCATTATCATTTATAAATGTTATTGCAATCATCTCATGCTCCTAAAAATATGAAAGAATATATATATATATATATATATATATTAAAAAAATCTTAAATTATTTGAAAACTAAGATCTTCTAACATGAATTTAACAAGTTAGTAATGAACCTTCTGTACTTGACTCTCTAATATCCTTAGGAAATTTTTCTTGAATCATAATTAAGTTCTCCCTCTTCTTTTTCCACAACCCAAAATTCAGTTTTATCAATTGATTCATAATCAATTGAATTATAAGGTCATTTGAACATTGGTGCAACTTAACTATTATAATAATGGCAATATCGTATCAATTAAGAACCTACGTCTATACAATTTTGACATCGATTTAGGAATTTCTTACCTTTGTTTTAATTGCAAATTGTAATGAACATAAACACGATCAATCTCCAAGCCATTCCTTTTCTTAAATACATTCCAATTACGCCCACATCCCGAGGAAGAGGTAGTTTGACCAAGAATTCTTATAGAAATCTTTTGTAAATTTGTAACATCATAACCAAATAACCTCCACCATTCATGTATTAATGAATGAAAGAAACACAATATTATAGAATCCATACTAGAATCATACATATAGTTGAAAAAATAATAATATGGAAATTACTAAATGAAACCAATAACAACTTATAATCTAATAGTTATATGAGATCAAATCTTACTCGGCTAAATAATTTTGATACAAGCAAGTACCTTTGGATGAGAAAAGTCTAATTCACGTTCATGAAAAATTCTTAACTCCTCCATCATTGACACATTGTTATCCAACTTGTCGATAAATTTAGCACATCACACACAATATCTACATCCTAACAAAAACTTGGCTTGTTATATTGAAAGTAGGATTTATATAGTATTCCGCCACATGAAGATATTGTCGTAGCATGTGATGCACAGAAAAATCCTACATTAGTTAGGTCATTTAATCAAACATCTTTAGGATATTTTTAGTGTTTAGGTAAGAGTTTTGATTATTTTATAAAACATTTTTTAGATTTGATTTCTACCTAAGCTTGGTTAACTTTATGGTAGGGAATGAAAATACAAGGAATTTTGGCCTAAAAAGTTGCAAAGTTCACAATTGATGGACAGTCACGACTGTGACATTATCTTTCACGCCCGTCACACGGACTACTGAAGAGGGCCCAATTGTCTCGCTCACACTCGTGATTCTCACCTTACGCTCATGAGCGAGAGGTAAGAAGGCAAATTTAAAGGTCTCTCTCACGGCCGTGATTCCCACCTTCACGCCAATGAGCGAGAGATACCATCAAAATTTCAAGATCATTCACGGTCGTGCGCTCTATCAACACGCCCGCAGAAAAATACAGAGATCAGCACGATCATGGTCATGCCATAAAACATTCACGATCGTGAAACTATAGAGATGTAATTCAACACGGTCACGACCATGCCATTTAAACTTCATGTCCATGACAATATTCTATTATGAAGTTTTGCTGAAATCTTATCCACATTTTTGGATCAAATCTTGGGTGGTCGAGCAAAGATATGGGAAAAACTATGAAGGGAGACCCCAAAGCACCTAGAAGGGTATCTATGGGGGGGGGGGGGGGGGGGGGTAGAAAACATTGGTGAAGAAGATCCAAAGGCGCTACAACTAAGTTATGTATGAAACTCAAGAGATGACGATAGAATTAGGAGTAGCTCTTCTTCGTTCTCTCTTTTTCCTAAAACAAATTTTAGATTAATGATGTAGTCTAGTTTTATGGAGTAGTTTCTTTTTAGGATTATCTTGATTAATACCCTACTCTGTATGGGATCCTTAGTTTAATGAATTAATAGCATGCCTGAGTGTCTTTAGAATTTATGCCTGAGATTTGTTCCTGCTAAATCTATTTATTATCTGAAGAAGTTTTAGATTCATTAGAATCTGTATCTTGCATGCAATAATTGGAGAAATCAAAAGAAACCCAATTATGTTTTCTATTCCAGTTAAATGCATTTTGATATTTGATAAATTAAATTAAAACCCAAAGGGATTGATTTCTTTTATTACTCTCAAAATAGAATTTAAAGCCTATGACATTCAAGATTAAATTACTTTGAGAATTTTACTTTATTGATTCATCATCTCATGTCTAAGAACTCATATATGATAGTGGTATAAATTAAGAGAAATCATACTCAACATTTCTATACTTTTAAATCTAGTGATAATTTCTTTATGTTCATTTTATTTATCTTTTATTTACCCATTATTTCTCTAAAACATAAATTTGTTTTCTCTTTTCTCAATTAATAAGTAGGAGACGTTAATAATTATTTCTTGTCATCATGGGAATGATACCTTTACTCATCATTTTATTATTTGAACGATTAGTGTACTTGTTAGTGTTTCGAAGATCGCATCTGCTATCTATAATATCAATATAAGACTTGTATAATTTTTTCTTGTTCTTAAATATGTTCATAATTCCCAAACGTGCCCCATGCATGCCTTCATAAATATACCCCAAAGAGGTTTTTGCATCACTGTTGCAAAGGCATAATAACCTTCATAATCATTAAGCAATTATTCCAAGAATCTCCATTTAGAATAATTTGTTTTGCTTCTTTTCCTTTTTGTTCCTTGAAAAATCTTTTATAATCAGCACTAGTGACCAAAGCTTGCAAATCATCCTTATGTTCATATAAGTTGTGTAATGCAATGAATGTTTTTGTGAATCAAGTTGCACCCCGGTGAATAATTTCTCGCCAACCATCTCTCCTTAGCCAATTGAGAGTCACTTATGTATGCAAAATATAACATATTAATAGCCATGCATTTAATCACATTTCGATTCCTTTTCATATAGCATGCATAATTTTCTGACCTTATTTACTTTAATTTTATAAAAATAGAAGTCTACCCAAATTATATTTTAAGTATGAGAATTGAATAAGAAAGCCACAGAAATAAATGACACTCAAATTGAAGTTAAAACGAAGTCAGAAAGTGAAAATTAATGAAGGCTGCTAGGATGAAATGAATGTAATGGGCCATGAAGAGACCGTAACGACCCGTGATAGAGGGCCGTTACAAGCCCATTACGACCTATTAAATCTCCAAATTTTTTCAAAAAATTGCCCGAGTTACGGGTCATGACGAAAATGTTACGGGCCATGAAATATGAACTTTTATTCCGATTTGGACACTGTTAGGTCATGAAATTAGTGTTATGGACTGTGAAAAGTATTATTAGGATCGTTATGGGCCGTTACAAAGGCTGTTTCGAGATTTCTTTAACTTTTCTTGAGAATTTTAAGTCCAAATCGAACCCAAAATTTATCCTAAGTCTTAGGGATGATTAGGAAATATATTTACTCAAATTTAAAGGAGTTTTGGATGATTTTAAAGACCTATCGAAGTCTATTCTGAATTTACTTGTTTTAACGTGGAAAGACTTCGAATCAAACCGGAACTCTATCAAAACTCTTGGGACCCCTGGAGGCTATAAATAAAGGCTCTAGGAGATAGAAAAATATGTCCTTCAGACTTGGGAGCTGTGCTACATTGTAGAAGAAGAATTTCAGAGTTTTCAGTGTTTGCTCGAGAAAATCTGCGGAGCAACTCAGTGCGTGTACTCTACAGTGATCCGAAGATCATTGAAGGCGAAGAATTATGTCTTCTACTTATTGTTTGGATGCTCTTTACCCATACTTTTTATGCCTAATTAATTCTGTAATCGATATTATTAATCTTTTCGAGAAAATTGCATGAACTATTTGTTAGATTTTGATTAATATAATTATTTCAGTTTATTTTGATTATGATTGTTGTGCTTAATTATTTTTACTAAGATTATTATATTATGAGATAAGACTATAAACTAGGTGTGAAGTGGTTAGTTCTAGGATTTGATAATTCCCAACGAAATGATTTTTAACTTAAGTTGAAGCAATCATAACACAAAACTAGTAACTCATTGTTTGTGCAAGATTTTGTGCGGCCTATCAATTTATACCAGCTAGGATATACAACTTAATGAATCTTAATATCTTTTTTAACTGTAGATTAACTTAGCATTAGTGATCCTAAGTTTTATGAGAGTTAAGATAGTTTGATTTACTTAGAGTAGATGTCATTAATTTAAGTAATCCTAATTCATCTCAAGAACTGAACCTATTTATCATTGTTATAATGCAATCTTCATAGTTGTTCATGCTAGTTCATCCTTATCTTTAATCATCCATAATCCTTTGGCTCAACACCATTTTATTTTATTTTTTGTTATTTAATTTTTTGCACAATGTTTTTTTGCTTTTATATCACAACACCCTTTTCTTCTCCTAGTAAATTATTTAGATAGATTAGATTTAACTAGTTCCTCGTGCGTTCGACACTCTATTCTTTACTTTATTACTTGATACAACTAGTGCACTTGCTAGCAAATTTATTTGTTACAAATTTAACAAATCAGTTACCTTATGATTATAGACAAATACAATCACCTTAGAAGCAAGAACGGTCACATTTTCCACGGTAGGCATGTCTCCAACATCTTTAAATATCAAATTAACACAATGGGTGGTGACCAAAAAGTTTTAGGATATTTTTCCATGAGTATGTTGCAAGCAGCCTTGGAGTTGGCTCAATTATTTGTTACCATATGCACCACATTATGGGGACCAACCCATTCGATGATTTCACTAAAAAGATTGCACAAATTTTCTATTGTATGGATATTAGAAGCATCAACAAATTTGATAAATGAAGTTTCCTTTGGACAATAAATTAATAATGTGTAAAATGGAGGGTGCTTCACATCCTGTGAAGCATCTCTTTAGTCGTTCATATCAAATCTGAAGGCTCAGATTAGATCTAATACAATGCCAACCGATGGTTCAGATCTATCTCACGAGATGAACCCATCTTCTGCCCCCACACGATCGGCGGTGACCTAGCTCCTCCCCCTCTCTCTCTCAATTGGGACTTGTTGTCACATGATTGGCGGCGACCTTGATCCGCTGTCGACGACCTAATTCGATGCCATCACGACTTTGCCCTCGATCGTCAGCAGAAGTCTGACACACACACACAGAGGGGTGATGACACGATCGAGAGAGTTCTCTAATTTTAAAGACAATGTCGGGCCGCCGGCTGTTCACGATGAACCTTCTGGGGTTTGATCGCAGCCCAAAGCTGGAGGACTCCCTCATGCTGCGGGAGCGCGTCGACACGATCGAGAAGTTGCTATTGGAGCGACACAACGTCAGGAGCTTCCATGTCATCACCCACTCTCTTGGGTCCATCATCAGGGTTTTGATGACGGCCAGAGAGACGGATCTGGACTGGAGGAGAGAGGGATGGAGAGAGTGGGAGATCGAGAGAGGGAGGAGGGAGAGGGGGAGATTGATAGAGAGATCGAGAGAGGGAGGGAGAGGTGGAGATCGAGAGAGAGGCCGGAGGGAGGCAGATCATCGGCCACCGGCTGCTAGAGCCCTTGCTTGGTTTGCCTCGCTGTACACCTAGATGGAGAGAGTGATGGAGAGAGGGGGAGAGAGGGGGGGGGGGGGGGGGGAGATCTTCTCATGAGTCATTCAACATATTGCGAGATGATGTCAAAATCTCGAGTACGATTTTGTGGGTCGGCCATTTTGATCTGGACGACCGAGGAGATGCTTCGTAGGGTGTGAAACAAACATTTTATCCATTAAGAAATTAATCAATTGTCTTTGTCTTTTATCTGTCCACCCATCACCTAATATAGTGCTATATGTCTCTGCCCAAATATTTTTGTAATCATCAATGATTAGTTGACATGCATCTTATCATCATGTAATAAATTCACACACAAAGAATGATTAGAAGGATGCTTATATCCATGACTCATAGTAGCAATTCTATCAATAGAACTTTGAAAGTAAGGTGAATTGCAAGAATTGCGAGCATCATAAAACCACATTGCAATTGCTAAGTCAATATCTTTCCACTTGTCCTTACTTTGCATGCATGCTTCCATACTAGGTTGGGATGAAACATTTGCACTAGTTCGCAAATATGATTCTATTTCAGAAATTTTCCTTTTTCCTTTACAATTTCCTTTTTCAGAATAAGAGTTTGAGAATTGTCACCTTTAGCTAATGTGATATTTTCGATCAAATTCTATTTCTCCTTATTCTTTTGTAAGATAATATCTAACGAGCTTTTAATTTCAGAAAATTTTTTTGCAGGAATATTTTTGCATGAGTCAATATTTCCTTTATTCCCAGCAAAGTGTTGCTTCATTATGTTAATACCCCCTCCTGCAATATGTTGTGGCAAATCCACACAATAATATCTTTCTAAGTTGTGCATTTGTTCCCTCATTTGTGTATTTCCATGCTATATCCTTCTTTTTCCTAATTGAAGTTTTTGATATAGGATATATAGAGGATTGCATCCCAGATTGTTCCTCAAAAGTCATAGTTGATTAACTCTATCTTTTTTAACAAAAGGTAGTCAAAGTGCACAAGAAAAATATTAGTTAACTGTATCGCAATTTACACTGAATTCTTCACTTTGTAAAATTGTAACTTACATTGTGATGAAATCCAATTTCACCGAACCATTGTTAAGCAAATCATTCAAAAAAAAAAGTGACCAAGAGGAATTACTAACATAGCTTTGTGGGACAAAAAATATCAATTATCAAACACATATAATAAAAATTTTAAAAATAGAAGCTCTTATGCCCAAAACAAGAAAGTAAAAAAAAATAAATCAAAACACTTATTTAATATTTATATAATCTAAACATAGATCTTCATAGCATTTATAGATACAAGTTATAAAATAATCTCAACAATAAAACATAAAAACAAGAGAGAATTTAATATTGCAATGTTGTTGTAGGCCTACAACATCAAGACTGTGGACGTTTCTGCACATAAGGGAAAAAGTAAAAAAGGTTCTAAACGCTTGCAACAGAATAAAAAAACATTTGCAGGAGAGTCAACAACGAAAAAAGCCGACGATGTGGAAAGTTCGAGCCATGGGAAACATTTCCCACAGCTTAGATCGTGCGAAAGTTCCCACTGCTCAAACCGTGAGAAACGTTTTCCACGGCTCGAGCTGTGGGAAATGATTTTAGTGGCCGTCGAAGCCATGAGAAATGTTTGGCCGTGGCAACTGTTTCCCACGGCTACGGGCATGGAAACTTCCCATGAATATAAGACTTTCCGACGGATGTAGTCATCGAAATCCTTATTTCAAATATTAAAAAAAATGTCCATTCTCGGACGGATAGGTTGCTGCAAACATCCGATCGGGTGTAGGGCCAAATATGACAGCGGGAGGCCAGATCCGGCTATGGGAGGCCATATCCATCCGACCTGATCGGTCGCCCGAAGGCTTGATCGGGGCGGACAGATTCGGCCGTGGAAGGCCAAATCCGGCTACGGAAGGCTTGATAGGTCGCCGGACGGCCAGATTCGGCTGCGGAAGGCCACATCCAGCTGCGGAAGGTTTGATCAGCCGTCGGGCGGCCAAATCTGACTGCAAAAGGCTTGAACGGTCGTCGGGCGGTCCGCGAAAGGCTTGATCGGCTGCGGGGCGGTTAGATCTAGCTATGGAAAGCCTCACCAACCGTCGGGTGGCCAGATCAGGTCGCGGAAGGCCAGAGTGGCCATCGAGCGACCATATTCGGCCGCAGGTGGCCTGATCGGCCGCCCGCAACTGGATCCCGGGCGACCATATCCGGCCATTGGAGGCTAGATCGGCCACCATCAGCCAGATCGATCGTCCAAATCCGGCCGCTCGCAGCCACATTAGCTGCCGGGCAACCATATCCGGCCACAACCAGATCGGTTGTGCGACGGGCATATCGTGAGATAGGGAGAGAGAACATGAGAGTGAGCCGACAAAGAGGGAGAGTGCCAAAAGGAGAGAGCATTGTCGGATAGAGAGCGATGTGAGAGAGAGGGATGTGGGAGTGAGAGAGTAGGAGAAAGATATAGAGGGATGTGGCAGGGAGGGCATGCGGGAATGAAATTAGAATTACGACAGCGCCAACCGTCGGAAATACCGATTGTCATGGCCGTAAGAAATATCCATACGCAGACGTTATATTATATTACATTATACATAAACTTTTTATTAATTTAATTACCGATTACCCTAATTGTAGGATCCTCTAGCGGCTCAGGCCGTGGAAGGCTTTTCCCACAGCTTGGGCCATGGGAAAGAAATATTTTTTAAAAGAATTAGATTTTCCTTATAAATTTAGTAAAATAAAAAAATTACATAAATTCAAAAAAAATATTTTTTTTGAATACATAGATTCAAAAAAATTAAATAAACAAATTTGTAATAATTAAATTAAATAAATAAAATAAATTTGAATACATAACATTTTTTTAAAAAAAAAAAAATTCTAATTTTTGGGTTCATCGTCGTCGTTGTCATCATTGTTGTCCTGTAGGTCATGCATCACGTCACGCATCATTTTCTTCATTTCTTTTCATTGTCGCTACTCGAATGCTTGTTGTCGCTCTTCGAATGCTTGTTCTCGCTTCTCATATTCTTGTTGAACCTCTTCTCGGATCTTTTGTTGAACTTTCGATAGTCGGTGTTCCCACATATTATCGAATACTTGTCACACATCTTGACTTTGATAACTGTATATTGATTTTCGGCCATATCTAATATTTGCATGACTAACGGAGGATATGCACCCCTTCTTCACTCAAACATGATCCGTCCATAATTGTCGAGAGGACAATGGTGTCGCCTCCTCCTGCTGCAGTCTTGGAAAGTTCCGACGACTGCGGCCGTGGGAACACCCGCTTGACAATATAAAATTTTATTTTTATATTTCGCACGACTAGAGCCGTCGAAAATTCCGACGGCTGCAGCCGTGGGAATGTCATCCATTACATATGAACGAGGTGTTATCATATAAATTAGTATTTTATATTTCTGATGGCTACAACCATCGGAACTTCTGACGGCTCTATATCTGTCGCAAAACTCGTCGAAACTTGCGAGGGATATTCAACCGTCGGTAATTCTCCATCTGAAAATCATGATTTTCTTGTAGTGCATCAAAAATCTTAATATTAAAATAATAATCATAAGCTTATATTATGTTACATATATTATATTATAAATGTAATTACTAACGGGTCTAGCCTTTGATATTATCGATGAAACTAAATTCGTTGGCAATTACAAAGGTTGTACCCATCAGAAACGCTAACATTAAAATCATTGATCAAAAGCTTATATTATAAATATAATTATCAACGGATCTAGCCTTTGTTAATATCAACGAATATCCCATTCGTTTGTAATTTCGAAAGCGACAATCATCGATAAATTATCGACAATTTTTTCGTCGGTATTAGCGATTGAAATTTCACACGTCGATATTTTAGAAGGATTTTTCTTTCCATCACAAATGTCGTCAGAAAATGTGAAGGATATTTTTGCGTTGAAAAGTTTCCATCAGAAATTCGTAATTTTCTTATAGTGTTGCAAATCTCTCGCAAGTATATAGACTCAGTGTTGTGGTATAAAAATATCGTCCCACCGGGAAGAGTTCAAGTACCAAAACAATATTATTTCAAGTGTTATCTAAACGGTCAGCAAAGGGGTAAACACTAATAGAAATTATATGCAAAAGAAAAAAATAGAACACGTGCATGAAATTAAAAAACAACGAAAGAACACAAAATAATGGTTTAAGGAGTAAAATCATAATGAGGGTTTCAGGGTTTTGAATCCATCTAGGGTATTGATCATAGGGATTTCAAAGGTGATCAAATCTTAAATGCTCTACTCAATCTCCAAAGATCATGTATCAAACACAATTCTAATTAAAATAATAAATGTTAACTTTTGTGATAGTTTAAATTATCCCAATTGCATTGAAACCCAAGATTCATGTGTAAAATGATTTTTCTTATTTCCATGAAATAGTGCATTTCATGTATTTCATTGTAACTAATCTTGATGAAATACTTTCATAAATAATCAATGAGACGTTAAGTGGTTTAATTAGATGACCAATCCAATAAAAAAACTAACATGAACACATGAATGACAAAGAGCATATCAAATTGTATAAAAATAATCCCTATATCAAAATCCTAGATTTCATCTAACCCTAAAAAAAGAGTTTAGCTGCCCATGGGGAAGTAAATCATAATGAAAAAGTGCGATTGCATTAAAAGAGAATCAAAATTCGTCTAAGAAAAGTACATAAAATGCAGAAGAAATTCACGATATGTCCCAGCCGTCTTCCAGCCCTAATAACGATCTCCAGATCTCCTTTTTCGTCCTCTTCCAATCCTTTTTGTAGTCCCCAATATTAGGTTTACAAACATGACTAAAATGCCCCTAAATCGGGCTATCTTCAAAATGGTTTGCTCACTGTCGCTAAGGTTTGGGCATGTGCACTATGGTTCGGGCGTCTGCGCTACGGTCTGCATCAATCCATTACAGTTTGGTCCACTCCATTACGGTCTAACCATGGGGAAGAAACAAAGTGTATCTTCCAGCTTCATTTCTCATCCATTTTCTTCGTGATTCCTGAAATTTAGGTAAAAATATTGTACATTCCGAACACTTCAAATAAGCTTATAAAATTGGACAAAATTAAATATTATAACTCAATTGAAGTGATAATGCTTAAATTAATCAATAAATATACCATTATCAACTCCCCAAACTTAGATTTTTGCTTGTCCTCAAGCAACAATTAGGAACTTAGGGTCACCAAAGATTCCTCAAGTCTCCTTACCACATTATAGGTGACACTGTATCTATCTAGCCCTCAGACTTCTCTACCTGAACATTATTTACGCATTAAAGACTTATTAACACCTCATTTGGAACCACTAAAACATGTGCCCCATGGACATCAAATAAGATTATCTTGCAAACTGACCTTCCACATAACTACCTCCTAAGACCTTTCACTAACCCTCAGCTCGCAATAACACTCAAAGTTGATATGCACCTGTAGAGGACAATTACCTATCCTTGGGATTTTCATTTGCCTCGTTTATTATTATTATTATTATTATTATTATTATTATTATTATTATTATTATTATTATTTATATTGTTATTTCTCCTCTGTTGTGAATTGAGGAATTGAAAAGAAAAAGAAGACTTTCATTGGACATAATCCTCGCCTTTCTTACGAGAATACTCAGATTTAGTGCTAGCGGTGCCAAATGTGGCATACTCATGTCTTCCTCAAGTGAGGAGAGGTGTAGTTATTTTTAGAGAAGAGAAGTTGTCCATAGTTTTCCCCATCCTTTTTTTCAGGTACTTTGGACTGTTATTAAAAAAATATATATAAAAACATTCCCCAACTTACTAGATGCGAGAAGTGCACATACATACTTTTATTACAATACACAAGATCACCATTAAGCATCATATAAGAGAGTGCAAATGTGAGATCCTGATGGAGTTATGTTCACGTTCAATTTACATGTCACTCGCTTTGGTTCCAAGTTAGAGTCGGTGATGCTTTTATGTTTTTCTTTAGGAATGTTAAAAATAAATCAACCATGCAGGCTAGGGGTTCAACAATGTCATATATAATGTTTCCTAATTTATGTTTGATACCATGCACTCCTTGACAACATGAAAGAATGTACACACACACACACATATATATATATATATATATATATATATATATATATATATGTAATAACATACATCAACTCATGCATATCCTAAACATGCCAACAACATGAATTAAAAGATAAGGGGTTCATACATGATAGTTGGTTTGACCCGACACTTGCAAAAGTAAATAGTACTTAACGACACTACTAGACTCACTACCAACCAGTGGACACTCATATCCAACACTAACTCATGCTAACGTCAACTAACCTCCTTTCCCCCCAAACTTGACATGAACATTGTCCCCAATGTTCCAGCCAATCGTCGTGTCCAGGCATTAATCTGATTAACCACGCCATTCATATGATTTTGGTGCTATCACATTTCCTCTTATATACGTGGTTTGAGCATTATTGTGTTTGATTTTAAGTTTGCCGAATTGGTTTTATGCTTTCGTAACGTATTTTGTAAAATTGATATTTTCGATTTCAATTCATCCCATGTCCCTTATGATCCAACAGAATAAAATTAATCTCCATGGATTAAGGGAGAACATCCGCTGAATTATAAAATCATTATGCAAAGTGCTTAGGTGTGTATAGGAGGAAATATCCCAAAAAAATTTAAAATAAATTAAAGAAAATAACAATAATATTGAAAGGTCAAAGGGGAAGAGACCCTTCATTTCAACATGGTTTTCAATTAATATTTATAAGATGAAAAGTACATCAGTAAAAAGAACTCATAATCTACAACAATTCTACTAATACCAATCATGAAGTTTGTGTAAACATATTAAATAAATGGATCCCATCTTCTTCTCCCTCCTCCTTTCCCCACCGGCTGTTGAAAAGTTTGTGTTACAATCTTCCTCCGTCAACGAGTTGTCGCCGAGCAAAACCGGGCTGTAAGGAAGTGAGTTGCAACGTGAGGCCCCAACATGAAGGAAACAAACCAGAAACATTGACATGCAAGCTGCATCATGTAGCAGTAGAGCACATTCACGTATAGAAAAGAAAGGCTAAATTATTTGGAGGACACATGTTTTTAGCATTAATCTCTCTCATAACAATCTTATTTTAAAATTATAATGCTTCCTTATTTTTTTCTAGGTTATGTCCAACTGATGCATGCATATTTTAAATAAGTGCACCAGAAATAAAGTAGTGCAATAATTCTAGGATACCCTAAAGTGTGAAACAAAAGTTACGAGTTGAGTTACCCCAAAGTGCCAAATGTTGATCAAGAACACTCTTGGAGACATCAAAATTTAAGTGAAATAAAAATAAATATGTAAAAAATACATTTAAAATGGAAAAATAGAAAGAAAACAGCACTGAAACAGAATGGCGATCGATGTGTGCATGATATCGTCACATCTACCTCGTAAGGTTTTTTTTTTGTGTTCCGAGCCATGCAATTCAAAGATTTGTACTGGATCAATGTAACCAGAAAAAAATCTATACCTGAAGCAGCATTGATGGAGCTGCAGGAGTCTCTGCAGCAACGTGGCTTCTCGTCTTTCGGCCATTAGCAGCTTGGACAGAAGGGCTGCTGCTGTTGGTAATGTCCCAGAAGCTGCGCTTCTTGGCAGTAGGGGCGGGGGACAGGAATCGACTCTTGGGACTCCTGAGCTCGCCGACGGTATCTGTCCCAGCTCGGGTGCCGCCCTTGCGTAGGCTCGCTCTTGTGACAATCCTCTTCTCCTTTTCCTCTCCGTCTAGTGGCTTCACTCCATACTTTGTTATCAACTCCCGGATGAAATCGTCCTTGTGCTTTAGCTGGAGTTCGTGTTCCTTCTTCAACTTCTCCATCTCGGCCTCCATGGTCTTCACTGTTTTCCTCAGCTCCTTCACCACAGCATTGTCGGGGATGGCTCGGCTCTTTTGATCAGGCGTGTTTAAGCATTTTCCGGATATGATGGACCGCTTAGGTCTGTGCTGATTGGAGCATGGTGTGCGTAGAGGGGAAGGATCCTTGGAGCGTGCAGGTGATGATGCCAGGGACTGGGCTTGGATTGCCAGGAGCTTTTGCTGTTGGTGCACGAGTTGCTGTCTGAGCTCGCTGTTCTCCTTTTGAAGTTCCAGCACAAGCTTGGTTTGATCTGATTCCGAGTTGATGACATGGATCGCTTCTTCATTTACAATGCATGCCTAGAGGGGAAGGATCGGACTTTTATCAGTTGGTGATCAGAAAAGTCATAGGTGACAAAAGATAAAGATCAAATTTGATATGATATGGCTAAAGTATTTCAGACAATAAGAAAATGCAGATCAAACTCGTATGTGCCTACCGTAACAGGATAAGCAATGTTGTGCTCCCTTCAATCAAACTCTAATGTTGTAGTATTTATAAATGCATAAAAAACCAAGTTTGTTGCCTCTAAATGAAAATATTATGTTGATTTACATCATTTTCGCTAATAACTGATCAGTTCAGATGTGAACTTGTACAATGGTAAATTTTTCTTAATGAAGAAACTCATTCATGCAATTGACATATCAAGTTAATATAAAAAGTTTGGGTCGCTAACCTTTGTCTTAATCTCCTTGGCACGATCAGCCCAATGAAGAGTATTCTGTGTCTCTCCGAAGGAGAGATTGCTGGGACTGATATTGGCGATCATGACCGTGTTGCATGGCCCTCCAAGTGAATCCTTTAGAAGTTGCGTCAGCTTAGAATTGCGGTAGGGTATGTGTTTCTTACCCTCTACAAGAGCATTTATGCAGCTGCTCAGAGCCAGGAGGGAGCGGTTGATATTGGCACCTTCTATTGATCTTTGCGTCCGCTGATCAGTTGCTAAAGCTCTCTCCGATCCAGCAAGATCAATAAGTGAAAGTTTCCCAACTCGATGTACAATGTTACCGGAATCATTGAATCTATACTCAGCAACAACCTATAAATGAACATGTTAGTTAACATTACTAACGTTGAACAAAGGAAGTACTATGATTTCTTTCATTATAGAAAACTGGTGTGCGAGAGAAAATTACCTGCAGTATGGCATGGGATCGCGAAGAAGTCTCATTAACTCTGGTTGGTTCAGTAGTACGATTTCTGTTGCCCTGCTGAAGCAAAGCCATCACCTACGAAGCAATAACAAGAAGTTAATGCCTGCACTTTATATTCTTCATCATTTAAGCACAAGACATCGACTAGTAGTATAAGCAGGAAATACTTCATCTGTTGTGTAAGCCCTGTATTGAGTGAGGCCAGCAGCTACAATGCCCTGAATATTCACATATAACATTGCTTTAGTTAGAAAAAGTAATTCAGATAAATATAAAGAACTGAAAACAATTAGTAAATTTCCACATAATCACTTATCATGATATCATATAGCAAAACATTTGAAGAGTGGACCGAAGTCTGAATTATCCAAAAGGGATCAAGTCTGTTGTATACTATATATATCCATGAAGTCATATATCTTATCATCAAGTTCACGTAATCATAGGCTTTGCAATCATGAATGCTTTTCTGTTAATAATGTTTTGCACTACCAATCATGTTAATTTTGCTTTATATAAGCAAACAATGAACTCTCAAGTTCATGGGTTCTGGCTGGTGCATCAAGTTGATTGCTAGAACAGTTGCACTTGAGGTAGCTACCTGTTTATCTTCCCTGAGGACAAGGGGTCTACCAGGAGATAGCAGATCTCGGACCGTCTCATTGTAGACCTCGAGATAAGAAAGTTGGACCGAGTGGCTTCCGTCGTAGCTCCTTTGCCTAATTTTGAAGAAGAGGTCTTTTATGGCCAGCACCATCACCCCAGGGTTCTCCACTGTTCCCAGCATTGTGTATGTTTTGCCAGCACCTGTTGCACCATAGCAAAATACTGAACCATTCCGCCCTTGCAGGACGCCCTCGACTAGATCTGATGTGCTGCATATGTGCATTTCACGTCATGAACAACTCTTGGTTGCTTAATAAATGTGCATTAAAGAAGTCATGAAACAAAAAATTCGTCAGGACTTTTTAAAGGACTTATGAAACAAAAGAAATGCATTAAAGAGTAAGTAACTGCTAGTTCATAGAATGAATAAATCAGCTATTCCTTGAAGAAATAAAGAATGGCCGTATGCAAATTTAGGATGGGAACTGAATCAAGAAAAGAAAATTTTAATCATCCAGAAGGATGCACACATTTAATTATATGATGAAACAGAATCTGCCGCCATAACCATAATATTTCATGTTCTTTCAAGAAGTTGTTGATTGAAAATTATGAGAAAATGACAAAAGGATCAAGTGAAGAATAAAATAAATAGCACCGAAGAGAGGATTTCATCTGATCTGAGAGTAAATTCTCTAGTGAATAAAACGCAACCTTTTACAGATTTCTTACCGTATGGGATGTGGCCTTAGTAGATATAGGAATAACCGGAGTTGATTCAATCCGTATATGAGACTGCTTGAAACAACAGATTAATAAGAAACAGACACGATTAGAATCCTTACGTCGTAGCATATACTTCTTGCTGTGTAGTTGAGTCCGGAAAAGATGCATCAAAACAGAAATGCCGGCCGCGCACTCTCTTGAGCCGGAGGTAGTCTGTCTCCATGGCGAATTCCGTCAAGTAGATGTCTTTCTTGTTCATGATCTTGACACAGCTCCGAGATCCACCCTCCTTCTCTTTCTTGTTCATTGGCCGCAATCTCACAAATACCATTATCCTGTTACTACTGCCGGCCTCAGCGGCATTACCTGGAGCAGCCATTCCGAAGTCCACGCCGTTGCCGGATCTGATCATTCCCGATCTCCCCTCCGACTGCACGTAAGTGCCCATGCCCCCTAAGGAGAGCTTCCTAGCCACAGTCGTCGTCGTCACCACGGTAGCAGGAGGAGGAATCGTCGGCTTCTTGGGGCATGAGTAGACCGTCATGCGAGCTCGTTCCTTAGGTCCTTGGTTCTCCTCTTTTGGCTCCACTCTCGGGAAAGCAATGCAATTCTTGGGAGCCAGCAGCGCGCCCGGTGGAACGGTGGGCGCCAGCTTCGGCGGCGAGCCAGGCAGCAAGATGTTTTCTTTCATCTCCGCTTCGGCGTCTTCTTGCTCTTCCAGCTTCTTCCGGCCGGCTTCGAAGAGATCGAACCGTGGCTGCGGGGAAGGAGGCTGGAGCCGTTCCGAGGAGTCCTTCCTGGAGGCTAACTGTTTCTTATGCTGCTCGTACAAGAGGGTGAGGGCTTTCATCTTCTCTTTGAGGCCATGGTGGGGATCTCGAAGAACACGCCGTTGCTGCGGCGGCTGTTGTTCCTCCTGAGGCGGTGCTTCTGGCGGTGGCACCTCGGTGGGCTGCAGTACACGGGCGCGACGATCCACCGCGCTCGCTGCCGCATGCTCGCGGCCGACGGACATTTGCGAACGGGTGGACACCGGCATGATTTATACTGAACAACCCAGCTGAAGTAGCGTTACTTGGATATCAAAAGAAGGATTCAATCTCTCTCCGCCAGGATGAGATTTCTGAACTTTGTTAATGAGAAAAAACAAAGGAGATTCGTACTGAAAAAGACTCTCAGAAACTGGGAATCAAAACAAAGATTGTTGATCTAAAACGAAGGCTTTAGCCTGGAACGAGACCAAAAAGATTGGATCTTTTATACAGGGAAAACTAAGATCTTCAGATGTTGAATCTGGAGAAGAGAAAAGCAAAGAAAAAAGAAAAAAAAAAGGAAAGTTGCGATCTGTCGGAAGGAAATCCTCTCGTTTTCTTCTTCGTATCTTGTTGCAGAGTCCAAAATGCAGCAGCAGCAGCAGAAACAGTAGCGGCGGCGACAGCTCCAGAGGAGGGATTGGATCTTGGACGCCGGATTGTGTTGAAAATGAGCGGCTGAGATGGGCCACCAGGTTCGAAACCTGGATGAGGAGTAACGGTCGAAAGGGGTCGTCAGAGCAACGGTCGAAAATTTTGAAACGTTTCCATTTCAGGGTGTCAATCAATTAACACAAATACGTGTCATTTGAACTACAGTGCATTTAACTACGAATGATAAATATTTGATTTCTAAATGGGTTATGAGTAATAAGTAGTGGTATAATTAAAAAAAAAACATAAAACCGAAAATATGAAAGATAGACCGAACCAAATATAAATTGTTATTTTTTAATCTAAACAGTTTTAAAATTTTAAAAAATCACTTGAGGAGGTCGATGGAGATGTATATAATTTTATAAAAATATATTATTAATTATAATTTAGATATTTATAGTGTATACAAAATTACTCGATAAACATAATATTTATATTATTATACATGTGAAAGATTTATATTAGGCATAAATAGTAGTATTAAAATATATCATATGCCATTGACATTAATTTACAAAATAAAACATCTCTTAGAGTTACCAATCCCTTTTGTAAATATAAATTTATAAAAAAAAATTTAGACCTTGTTAAAATAACTTGAAAGAATTGATAAGATTATTTTAAATTTAAAAAATAATCCAACAAAAATATAGAATGACATCGCACGATTCTCCGACAACCTGCAAAAAGTGAATCGAGCATCCCCTCATTTCACAGGATGTCTCCTCTTCTTATGCTGAAAGTCTCTGTCGCTCATAGTATGACAATAGAATGTTATGAACAGAATGGCTCGGGCATGTTTGCATAAGATATCGAAGCACATGAAGAAGTAGGTCAACACTAACCCGATAGAATGTGTCAAGGATGTACTCCACATATATTATTTTTTTATAATCATGATTCTAATTAGCATATTAAGTTAGTTTAGATGCTTATATAGTCATATTTGCATGTAGTAATTAACATTGGATTAAAGAATAATGATAGTTAAGTTATCGATAAGCGTTATAAAGGAACTATATAAGATTATTAGGAATAGATTTTAAATTTTGTAAATAATATAATAAATATGTTTAACTATGATTAACTAAGGTTAATTAGAGGTTAAACACTTATTTTTAACAAATTAAAATGATTGGATCTTCATTTTAACCAATAGGTTTTCAAGTAGAACTGCTTAATAATGTATTTTTATGAACAACCATATGACATGGTAAAAATATGAAAAAAAATTACCTATTCTTGTCCTCGGATAAACAAAAAGTTTCCAGTAGAAAAGCCCTAGCCGAATGTCCTGAAGAAATTCGACAAGGTCGTTGGTTTAAGGTAGCTTCCCTAACTCGAAATTGATCTTTGAATTCAGATGATCATTTGTTCATGGCTCGTACTCCATAAATTATGAAATTTTACATGGTTCATCCTTTTGTCTTTAGATTTCTGTGGCCTCTAGAATTAATTAAAAAAGAGTAGAGAACGTTATCAAGTAATCTTCGTTGATGACTCGTTCTGTCTTGAGTAAGATACATGCTTACCTTATAAATTAGGGCATGATTAGGATGGCCTAAATTAGAGTTTGAAATTTTGATATGCTTAATTAGACTTCAGAATGGTTCAGTGAGAAGTGGAATCATCCAATCTGGAACTTGTATATATAGGTAAATGATTTTTTCATTTCATATGACTTCTTCTATTAGGTTTTAGAACATTGGCAGAATATGAACCAAATTGACTATTTTTCCTAGAAGAGAATACAAGGAGTGAATTCTACAAATTTTATGCCTAAATACTACTGAAGTCTAGTTTCTAAGAAAATTAGGTTCTCATCAAATGGACAAGTATTGAGAAAGAAATAAATTATTCGTTTAGTATCACATACGGTTTGTCAAAACATAAACCCTAGGTCAAATTACCTAGACTTTTATTAATTACTAAGAAGAGATTATATGCATTTTAAAGTGAACAAGTATTCATGCATCATGAGCATGCATTGCATATTATTGTTAGTGATTGGAAAGTGAAATAGCAATATTTCTTGTAGGAAATCATCAAGCTACAAGTAAAAGGAGGAAAATATAGTAAACCTCCTTTAAAAGACAAAGTACAAGATGAGTAGATAAACTTACAACATAGCAAAATAATATATGTTACTTCTTTTATTTATGGTATTGTTTCAAGTAAAGATTATTATTATTTATGAAACCATATCTTGAGCTATGAAATGTATTTATGATGGATTTCAAGAATTTCATATGATAATGAAGTAAACTATCATATGAAAATATTTTCAGGCAACAATGCTTGTACCTTTGGGGGTTGCTCTGCATGCACATATTGACTCATATTATTCTCTACGTATTTTAAATTCATGATTGTGAAGTTCTGCTTAATTGTATGACACATGATCATGGAGAGATATGTATGACTCATGATTATGAAGCTTTGTTTAATTGTGTGACACGATCATGGAGGGGTACGTATTGACCCATGATGAGTATGTGCAATGACATATGTGTGGAGTTTAATTATGTTATTTATGTGAAAGTTCATATTATTTGACAACTTATGATATATGTGTTATGCTTTAAATATTTTTTCATATGGAAAAATATGATTATTTAAATGTTATATGCACTCATATTATTTTCCTATATTGTACTTTTATTTCACTCACTGAGCAAATGTTTGTTGCTCACATTAGACTTGTTGAATATTTCAGATACTCCTAAGTTCTCGAGTTAAATAGACTCGAAGCTTGATTTTAATGCATATAGAAGAGGTCGAGCCACTGGAGCAATTTGATTTTCCCTTCACTTTTATTTTTGGCATGCATGTATGTATTATATAACCATAGATATTGAAATAAAGACTAGAAATATCCTATGAGGTGTGTGATATGTTAGATAGTGTGTGGAAAAAAATGATGACATCTTGTGAATAATATATGTTCTTTTGATTGAACGTTGATACAATTATTTGTATTTGTTATATGTATCAATGAGTAATACCAAGATAAATAAAGGAGGAGATTTTGCCGAATTTATTTTAAAATAATTTAATAAGATTAAGAGTTATAATAATTATATTTAGGACTTAGTCACGGAGTTGGTTGTGATAGGATGTCAACTTTGATGTCGAAGATTTGGTGCTTATGAAATTGGTCTAACATTTTCGACTAAGCGGGAAGAATTTGTACAAAGACATTGTTAGGCATTACAAGGGCTCATTCAAGATCCTGAAGAAGGTAGGCAAAATGACCTACAAGCTTGAGCTCCCGATGCAGATGTAACAACATCCCGTTTTCCATGTCAGCTTACTTAAGCTATATATCTAAGACCCTAGAGATCCCGAGCATGGGGTTTCAAACCATGCTCTGTCAGCCATCTGTCAATAGTTCATAGACCAAATTGAAGAAGTGCTCGTCATTCGTGGAAAGGAGCAGAAGAAGGAGTACTTTGTTCGATGAAGTGGAAGACTAGATGTCGGCATAAGTTGGAAGCTTGCCAAAGTCTTGTGTCCGTTTAAGCAGAAGATTGAAGACTTTGAAGCTGTAGCGCTAAGAACGTCACCAATTTGAGTAGGGGAGAATGTCAGGGGGCTCTCCACAACATGCCTCGTGACCGTCAAGTTAACCTACTTTACTTGTGAATTTCCTTATTTTAGCTCACTTTTGTAAGTTAGGCTTAGCTTGACATGTGATGACAATCTTGTCCTCACTCGAAGCCTTGTAATCATTTTATTTACTCAATAAATATTTCAAAGATTCCATAATTCTAAAATTGAGCCTCAAACATGGTGTGACAATGCACAAAAGAGCATCCCAAAGTGAGCATTCCGCCTAGGCATCCGTTTTTTCACAAACGCCTCCGCCGAAGTGTATGCTCGAGACCAGCATTAAAAAATCATGGCATTTGGCAAGCCACAAGCAAAGCTTCCACAAAGCGCAATAAAAGAGCTTGTCTAGATGATGGACATGTCTAAACACAGCATGAGTCGGACGTGAGAAAAATGACCCCGTGACACATCTGGAAAGACGATATTCAAATTGAAAATTCATATTTTTTATTCGAAATCAAAGGAAAAACATATACATCATCAAAGAAAATAACTAGGCATGAATCATAGACATAAAAACATATTCCTAACATAATTTCAAACGATACAAAATCATGAATATAAATATTCTAGGGTTTTCCTCTAAAATCATATAGCATTAAAACTAGGGTATAAAACATGGTTTGAACAATATATATTCCTGTAAAATTTATAGATCTAACTATCAAATTCATGAAGCCCTCAATCACAATCTCATATGAGAATAAGGTATTCTCAAACCCTCAATCAAATATAAGAAAGACCATTGAAGAGAGGGGTTGGATCTCCTTTACATACTTTAATCTTGTGCCCTTATCTTTCTTTCTCTCCTTCCTAATCTTGTTCCTCTTCTTCATCCTTGTTCCTATGGTTCTCCTTCCTCAAGTCTTAGATCCTAGGTGGTTAATGGAGAAAAAGAGATAAACAAGAGGACTTTAGGTTTTTATATAGGAAAGCCATTAGGGTTTCTTCCCAAAAGTCCAATATATCCTTATGAAAAAAAATAAGATTGTTACAAGAGTGAATGGGTCCCCACAACATTGCGATATCATGCGAGTCAAAGGATCCCCACCTGCCCTTGTGCAATCACAAGGGTCTGCCATCATGTGATGGTGCGTGAGGGTGGAGAGGGGTCGGGGGGGGGGGGGTTGTGCCCTCTGGTCTCTGCCCAGGTGTTCCACCGCATGACGGGTGGAGCGGGTTTCTTCCCTTTATGCAAAGAGAGGGAAAAGATGGAAGTAGCAGCAGGGGGTACCATGGGAATGTGAGAGATGACAGGAGAGAGGGACAATGAGATACCTCATTGGAGATTTGACGAACAACCTACATTGTATGAGTCACACTAAGGACAAAAGAGAAATAAGCTACGAGGGTAGAACCAATCCCTTCCCTCTATGATATGAAGTAGTGCAATTCCAACAAAAAGCAAGAACTAAGCCTGATTACAATTGTCAAACACATGACACTTCCTTTTTGTAGTAGTCCCTCCTTGTTCCTTGTCATTGTCAATAATGACACCTCAATGACATTTTATAGTGACACATATTTATGTTTGAAACAATTTATATTTGCTTGCCACAACTTAAATTTGCTTATGCTTGACTTGACTAGGTACAAAGTAGTGCTCCTAAAGTTATCTTTTTGTGTGCTTTCCACCTTAATGTTAAAAGGTTCTGTTATTTACAGGGCTTTCTTATAACTAATTTTCAAATTAGAAAATTTTGGTCATCTTGATGTATCAGTGAATATAAATCACCTAAGAAACATTTCTTAGTTGTAACAAAATCAAAGGAGTTTATATTTATGTTTCTTGTGTATTTGCTCTTCAATTTTTATTATAGAATTTTTTGTGTATGATAAAATGAGAAAAAAAGAAATGGAAGGTCATTAACACCATGGGATGATGAGCGAGGAATGCAATGGAAAGAGCATATGAACAATGCAACTATTTTTTAAGGGTAAAATGATTGAGTAAAAATTGAAGTGATAATAAAGATACTGTTTCCTATTAGGAAAAAACCATCCATTAAAGAAATAAGAATAGTCCTAATTAAGATGTGTCTTTCTTTACACCAATCAACTCAATAAACATAAAGAAACATAAGGAATCACTATGTTAGAAATATCAACATAACAAAATAAAGGGATTAAGGACAAAAGAGAACAAAGTTACAATTACATTGATTACAATGATATGACAACACCAGGAAAAATTTCCTCCATTCTAGATCCTTTCATTGTCTTCTTTTGTGAGTATTTCCCACAATAGAATGAGATGCAATTGTAAATATTATTAGCCTGATCCACGTTCTTCTTGAATATTCTTAAATGGATCAGAAAAATTGTCACATTTTTTTATCTTCTTTGACATCTTGTTTCACCTCGTCGGATGACTTTACCTACATAGAAAGAATTCAAACAAAGTTTTCTTGTTCAAAAATAAAGAAAATATATAAATATGAAATTTCTACTATTAGAATATCCATAAACATTATACTTATGAGTTATTGATTTATTCTTCCATTCAAAAGTATTTAAACATAAATTGACTTGGTGTTTGGATTATTGAAGTTATCATGTCATAAGTTTAGAGTTTACATTTTTTACCCATAGGCATTCTTTGTGGAGTAGTATGGGATAATGAAGCAGAACTTTATTCGATTTGGAACCTAAATAAATAAGGGTTATTTCCATAAACCACCCCTAAACTATCATGATTTTCCACATCTAACCCCAAAATTACGAACTTATTTTTTTGGATCCCTAAACTATCGTGATTTTTCCACTTTAGTCCTCCATCCACTTCTGTTACATTTTCTGTTAGTTTTGATTTTTTTTCATTTCTTAAAAGACTAAATACCCCTCCCTCCATAACACATCAAATAATAAATATAAAATATAAATAAAGAAAAATGTTCCTTGTGTTGGTCCCCCATCCAATCCGGCCCTAAATAGTAAGTGTTCCAATATTTTTCTTTTATATATTTTATGTTTGTTATTTGATTATTATGGAGAGAGGGGTAATTTAGTCTTTTCATAAATCAAAAAAAGAAAAACTAACAGAAAATGTAACATAAGTAGACGGGAGGACTAAAGTAAAAAAGTCGTAATAGTTTAGGGATTCAAAAAAATAAGTTCATAGTTTATGGTTAGATGTGGAGAATCGTGATAGTTTATGAAAATAACTCAATAAATAAGCTTGGGCATTTAATACATAGGGTTTTTTACGGCATATGTATAGCACTAATAAATTAAGTTAAAAGAAAAGGTCTAAAATTTTCATTACAAGAAAATGAGTGATTATCGATGGATATTTTGGGGTAGCTTCAGATCGATCCTTCACAAAGTAATAACTATGTACATGTGACTCATAACTTATGTGTCAGAATCGCAATCGCTGCTAATGGCCCATGTTATTGTGTATCGGGTCCTTGATCTATCGCTTTATTGTTGCGGAGGATGCATGGTTCAACTGCCACTATTTTTAGCCAATAAACGAGTCTTTGTTCTTTAGCCCATAGATCTGCAATTTAGTTTCCAACAGCAGACATGATGCCCATGGTTAAATGGTTAGGGCTTTGTTCAACCTCAATTCGGCCTCACTCTCCCTTTCCCTTCCTCATTGCGACTCATCCTTTTGATCACTCGTCGAACACCGACGACTCATTACGCATCAGAGCACAACAAAGCATGATAATTCGTCATCCATCAGAGCACAAGAAAGCGTCGCGACCCATCATCCATCAAAGCATGGCGATTCACCATATGTTGACCCATTGTCCTGCCTTCATCCGGTGAAGTGTCCTAACGAAGCATAGAGAAGCATCATCCGTTGGTACTCCAACATATAAGATTTCCAACTCTGCTAAAGCCACACATCTCCCAAAAGGAAAGGATCGAAGAAGTCTCATCATGCTTTACTTCAAGTTATGTATTTATTTTAGAAAAAGATCTATGAGTAAAATTTTCTTGTGCATCAATGGAATTTCTGCTACCATTTTTATGTTTCAATCAAGTAAGAACTGTCCTATACACTGCAAGTCCAAGTTCGTGATTGTTTGAAGTTCATAATTGTTGCTGATAGGATTTGCACGTCTTTACTTGTAATTATTGCAAATCGCACCTTTCCATGTGGCAATACACCTTGAAGGACATTAAAATCATCATTTCGTGGACATCATATTGACAAAAAAATAAGATTTTGACTGGTCAACTCAACATAAAATAATAGCAGAAAACTAATCATCACATAATAATACTAAAAGAGAGTATAATCATCATATTTTGTGTAAAACTAATAAAAGAACTTTATATGAGTCCTAAATGGCTCAACAAATACATAAATCTAATCATCATGAGAAGGGAAAAGTAAGACATAAAAAAAAGAACTCAAGACACTCATACGCTGCCACCACGAGCTCGATCAGTCACTGTTGGCCACTTCCGTCATTCTGACCCGGTCATGCATGTATGAAAATGCAAGGGAGATAAACTTCCCTATGAGTTTTGCAACTCAATATGAAATTAAAGTAAATCCATCATAAGATCACGATACTAAACAAGAATCATATGGATATTATCATCATACAAGGAAAAACATGCATAATTAGAATATGAGTAAGATAAATCTAGCATCACTACAAAAAAACTGCTTATTAGCGACGAACATTAGCAACGCCAAACAAGGCGATGCTAATTCGACCCTAGTAGCATCTAACATTGGATCGACAAAATGTGATGCTACTTGCCTCTCAATAGCATCTCTTTAGTGTCGCAATAGCTTTACAAGAAGTTAACGCTGAAGCCGACGTCATGCGACACTACGGAGACACTATTATCGCGCACGTAAATAGAAAAATGCGCGGTATATTATAGCGTTGTATTGGCGTCAACACAATATGACGCTAATTCGATGCAAACACAAGAGGCAATATTGGCACTGACAACACGTGCTATCTTGGCGTCGACATTTTGCGATGCTAAATTAGCGTCACAAAAATGCGATGCTAATTTGACGCAAAAACAAGAGGCGATATTGGCGCTGACATCATGCACTGTCTTGGTGTCAAAATTTTGCAATGCTAAACTGATGAGGCGCTAAGGCGACGCTATTGTCGTTGCAAGATGTCGAGAAACACATACAACACTTAATCGATGCTATTTTGACGCTACTTCGTCGCCGATGTGTTTGAAGAACATATATGTTAATTAATAAATAGATTAACTATATGTTATCTATATTTGTATGATTATATATGTTATCTATTTTGATGCTAATTCGTATAACTATATATGTTAGCTATACTATAGTTTAATGAATAAATAGATGAAATATTATATGTGTAAAAAATTCAAAATATCTCATATTTAGCGCCACTGTAGAGATGCAATGGCGTAGTCGTAGCATCACTCTAGCGTCGCAACCTTTTCGATGCTACTAGCACTAATTGCGTTATTTTAGCGACTCACGACTATTGACGCTAATTTAGAGCCAATGCCCGCTTTGATTTAGCGTCGTACATTTTGACGCTACATTGGCTTCCCACTTTGTGACGCGACTTCGATGCTAGTGTCCATGTTCTCAGGGGCACTAAAACTTAAGTCAAATCCCTAACTCCTCTTTTGCGATTTTTTACTTTTTACTATTTTACTTCAGTTTTGCGATTTAGATTCTGCCGATTATGACTCTGACGCCCGATGCTAGCTACTCCGACTCTGACTCCACCTCCACTTCTCCAACCCCGATGCCCGACGCCTGCTTCTGCCGACCAACGCCGATATCGATGCCGACTCATTGCTTCCATCGCCGCCCGATCCCGACTCCGATGTTGCTTTCGTCGCTGCCCTCCTTCCGCTGATCGACCCCGACGCACTTGCTCCGCCGCCGCCCGATCCCGACTCTGATGTTGCTTTTGTCGCTGCCCTCCTTCCGCCGATCGACCTCAACACACTTGCTCTACCGCCCTGCCATTGCTTTGCTGCCCTGCACTTGCTCCATAGCGCTGCAATTGCTCCGTCGCATGCTCGACGCCCCGCTTCCGTCATCGATGCATTGCTTCCGTCGCTGCTCGATCCCGACCTCGACATTGCTTTCGTCATCACCCTGCTTCCGCCGACCAACCCTGACGCATTTGCTCCGCCGTCATGCCATTGCTCTGCCGCCCTGCACTTGCTCTGCCGCCCTGCAATTTCTCCGACATGTTGCTGCCGCCGCTGACCTGTATTTGCTCCGCCGCTGCCGCCGCCCTGTACTTGCTCTGCCGCCGCAAGCCGCCCTGCACTTGGACTGGTCAACTGGTCTATGTGACCGTTGTGCGATTTCTCCAGCTTTTGCGCTTGATTTGTCGACCGGACTATCAACCGATCTGGCGATCGGTATGGTCTCGGCATCGACCGGTATAGTTTCAACGTCGACTGGTAGAACTAAGCAGCTCATGCATTGATCGGTCAACCAACATCTCCGATCGGTCGACCGGTATTGTCTCGACTGGTCTTCTTTGCTTCGATCGACATGTTGACCGATCTGCACTATTTTGAGCATAACATTTTGCACAATTATCCAAATTAAATACTCTTGGATTCTATGGATAGCTAACAAAATTCTCTACAATTTTGATATTCATCATTCATCCAGAATATAATAAGACTATAGTCAATTATTTAATCAAAGTGTAGTACATAAAATTGTCTCTTTTTTTTAAACTTTTTCAGCATTTAACTTTAATTTTTCGAGGTTTCTATCGTCAAAATATAATTTTATATGTCATTAAAACTTTGCTCCAACAATCTCTCCCTTTTTTATGAAGACAAATCGAGAAATATGAAAAATATATAAGTTGCGAAAAAGTTGTAAAATCTTGTAAAATCAATTTTACTTCCCATAAAACTAGGCTTTCCTTACAATGATAGATATTCACATAAGTACTAATTGTAAGGTACTCTTCATATTCTCCCCCTTTTGTTTCATAAAAAAATAGTTTGCACATGAAGAACATAAGAAACCATATGTAATTTTCCCTATTTAATCATGTTGTCTTTAAAAAATTTATTCTCCCGTTTTGTCTAAATATATAAAGTATTACATCATAAAAAGTTAAAAAAACAAACTCCCCCTAAATTTATGTCTATTTTAAAATGGCAAAATAAGTTCAAATTTATCTAGCGGTTATGAAAGCCATAAAAAAAATCAAGAATCAAAATATTGCATAGAACTTTGATACAACAATTTTAAAAGTTGGAAGATTAATATGCTCACTCTATCACTATGACCAATTTTCTTTTTCTGGTTTATATGTTTCTTTTTTCTTTCAAGGAAATAATGATCTTGAAATTTTGAGAAATAAAAAAAAGTAAATGATACTTTTTCCATAACCTCCATGCCTTCACATTTTTCAATTTCACTTGTCCTTTGTTTTACATGTGAGGCACACCTAAAAAATAATTATGTAACATTTGGTACCCAAATTACTTTGGGTTATATTTTGTTAGACAATGTTCCTTTTAGAATCTAAATCATGCCACGTTGTGATGATTTTCTTATTTTGCATTGACATGCGTAATGACCATAAAAGTCACATGTAAAACATTTGAAATATGATTTTCTATTAAAGGAATGATTAGATTTCCAATAAGACTTTTCATTTTCAAAGTATTTCCTAAGATTATTTTTCGTTATATGAGAAATAATCTTATTTTGTGAATTTTTAAAAGAGTATTTTCCTTATTTACTTTTTCTAAAGAGCATGCTAGTTTTACAATTTCACACACATGCTTCCAAAGAATCAATTTTAATTTTCAGGTTTTCATTTTCCACAAAGTATATATTCTTTTCTTCTTTTAATTTTTCAATCTCATATGGTAAATTCTCATTTTCCTCTTTAAGTGAAAAATATCTCTTTATAAGAGAGGAAAGTTTTTTTACTTACATCTAAAGAAAGGTTTTCTTTGGAGGAGCTAGATGAGTCATAATTTGATTTTGAAGGGCTAGAACTTACCTCATCGTTGTGTGCCATTAAGCATAGGTATGCTTCATCGCTAGAAGAGCTTGATGATTCACTTGTTTCTTTTGACTTTTCATATTTTTTGTTTTTCTCTTTCAGAGAGTCTCTTCTCTGTGTTGTTTGTATGATTTTTTGGATGGCTTCTCATTCTTCTTTTTTACCAATTTGAGATACTTATCTAATTTTCTTATGTAGTGTGCGAGTCGCTTTTCATCCAGTTCCTCTTCACTTGGGTCATTTGCTTTCAATGTCAATGTTTCCTTCTTGTTTTTTCTTCTTGATCTTCTTGGATTGAGATCTCATAGGTTAGAAGTGAACCAAATTCAATTTGTTCAAATATTTTTCTTCAATCATGGTCCTCTCCGTATGCTATTTGGAGGAGAGAGACCTGATAAACTTTTTCACTTTTGGGGGTTAGTTCTTGGCTCGTCCAAGGAGACTAAGTCATTTAAAATATCGTTAAATTGTGCAACCATATCATTTAAGGATTCGTTATCATGCATTTTGAAAGAATCATATTGATGATTTAAAATAATTAGGCTAGATTCCTTAACTTTATCAGTTCCTTCATAAGTAACAATGAACTTCTCTCAAATCTCAATTGCACTTTCACAACTTAAAATCCGATTAAACTCCGTTGAATCCAAATCACAATAAAAAATATTTTTGACTTTCTAATCAAGTTTTGCAAAAAAAAAAAATTTCTTTCGTTAGAATATGTAAGTAATTTTTCATGTAAGTAATAACCTTTTTCAACAATGTCCCACATGTCAATGTTTATGGAACATATGTATGCTTGAATCATAATTTTTCAATATGCAAAATTTGATGCATAAAAAAATTTCTCTTTCGTTAGAATCTGTAAGTAATTTTTCATGTAAGTAATAACCTTTTTCAATAATCTCCCACATGTCAATGTCGATGGAACATATGTATGCTTGAATCATAATTTTTCAATATGCAAAATTTGATGCATTTAAAAAGGGAGGACGACTAATTGATTGTCCTTCGACAAAACTAAATCCATTCGATGCCATAGATTTTAAAGAGGGTCAAATCTTAAGATAAGACGATTAAATCTTAAAACAAGAGCAACTCGCTGTAATACCAATTATTGGATCCCAAAGGGCATCAAGAGGGGGTGAACTGGTATTCAAAATCAAAATTATCAATTTCACAAAACACGTCGCAGAAGATAAAAATCAATTTTTAAACTTTTAAATTAATCAATTCAAATCACATCAAATATAATATGAGAAGGAGGGAGAGAATTCAAACACAAGAACAAAGTTGATTGTTGACGAGGTTCGACCACACCTTGACCTACGTCCCCGCTCTGACTTCTCAACCTCGAGACCGTCGGAGATTCCACTAGTTTGATCGGTCAACTGACATCTCCGTTCAGTCGACCGGTATTCTCTCGACCGACCTTCTTTGCTTCGACCGGTAAGTTGACCGATCTGCACTATTATGATCATAACTTTTTGCACAGTTATCCAAATTAGATAATCTTAGATTCTATGGATAGATAATAGGATTCTCTACAATTTTGATATTCATCATTCATCCAGAATCTAAAAAGACCATAGTCAATTATTTAATCAAAATGTAGTGCATAAAGTTGTCCCTTTTTCTATAAACTTTTCAGCATTTTACTTCAATCTTTCGAGATTTGTATCATCAAAATATAATTTTATATGTCATTAAATATTTGCTCCAACATTTAACTCTATCGCCACTATGTTGTGAATATTATTCCGATGTATAGTTCGATCATGCTATATGTTAATGTTATTTAATCTGTTAGTATTGTTATGATTGCATGATAGATATTGTAATGCCTAAGAGATGTAAATTAGGTTGAATGACACGAAATTAGGTTGCAATAGTGCCTAATTAATTGTTGTAATGCCTAGTTAATTGCTTTTTCTTCATGTTCAATGCATAAGCATTCATCTCATGCATGTAACTCGATATTCTTGATGTTCTGATGATGTATCCTTAGTTAATTTGTTAGGAATTAATTTTTTATTAGTAATTAAGTCTTATGCTAAATAATACGATCCATATGGCATGTGCTTTGATGCTACCCTATGCAAGATGATAACTAATTGTCCACTAGAGAAATGATATTTAAAAGATAATTAATCCTTATGCTAGGAATTAAGGCAATTTTAAAAAAAGGAATCAAATTTTGTAGTTTGTTACCATGATAATGGAAATGGAGCAAATACTTCAATTTGAATGAAATACTAATATTTTTGTTGTCATAATTCTAGTACCTCTTTCTGGTCATATTCTCATAAAATTTACCAAGAATGTAGATCCACATTCTTGGCAAATAAAATGAGAATATAATAAAAAAAGAGATGCCAAAATATGACAAAAGAAATTTATCAGTATTTGGTACCCAAAATATGCATTATATAGCGATTTAATTGTGTTCATATTTTTATTATGGTCAATTATGAATACAAAAATCTTGTACTTCAAATATGTGATTTTGGACTTCATAACACCAAAATCACATGTGTCAAGTACAAGAAGTTATTGACATATGGCTTAATGTAGTCCATTACAAAAATGACAAAGCCATATCGTAGTTGAATTCATCATTGGAAGGATAAACGTGGAGTTATAACAGAAGAATATAAGGATGGTGTTGATGAATTTATTAAGGTGACATGAAAATGGTGATGCTTCTTCATATGACAAAATCTTATGTCCATGCCGGAAATGCAAATATTATAAATGGAAAGTAAGATATGACGTGCAGAAGGATTTATATTACAATGGTTTTTTTATTAAAATGCACAAATTGATTCTTTCATGGCGAAGAAAGATGGGCTAAAGAGATAAGAGTTGATACTAATGTAGATACCAATGTGGGCGAGTCGAGCAATCCGTATAGGGACATGATACGAGATACAATGCTTGGAGAAAATGTTGATGAAATATTTATTGAACAAGACATGAATCCTTCGACTTCTAAGTTTTATAACCTTCTCGAAGAACCAGACGAACTTTTATGGGATGGATGTGTAAAGCAAAGTACATTTTAATGAACTTGAAATCAGAATTTAATATGAGCGAAAATTGTTTGACCGGATGATTGACATTATTAAGAGTTGCTTCCAGCTTCAGAGAAGTTATCAGAAAATTTTTACAAAAGCAAATATTGATGAGATATTTAGGATTGGAATATCATTGATGCATGTCGCAATCATTGTACATTGTATTATAAGAAAAATAACTCACTTATCAGTTGTCTATTTATGGCAAACCCAAATACAAGCCGAGAAAGAATTCTCAAAGTTCGAAAACAAATGTGACAAATGTAGTGTTCAGACACTTTCACATAGTTTCAAGACTACAACGATTATTTCTTTCTTAGAAAACTGCATCATTTATATGGTGGCACAGAGAAAGGGCACGTGATGATCAAAATTTCATTACACATCCTTCAGATGCTGAGGCATGGAAATGATTTGATGCACTTCATCCGACTTTTTGAGTAGAATCACGCAATGTTATATTAGGACTTTGCACTAATGGGTTCAACTCATTTGTCTCATTAGACCAAGTTGAGAATATTTAGTTAGTCAATGACGCTGAGCCAATGGAAGAGTGCAATTAAAATGACCTTTTAGAAGTGAATGTTGACAATTTCATTGACGATGACCCGAGTCAAGATTATAGCGATGACAACGAAGATGATGAAAATGAATCAAAATATGAAACAAGCAAATGAATCACGTAGTTTTTAATATATATATATGTGTGTGTGTGTGTGTGTGTGTTTCTAACTTTATAAATTAAATATGATTATAACACAAGTTTGTTAAATTATGGTTACTAGAGGTCGAACTTCGGGATCATCTCGCTCTTCTAGGCGTTCACTCCATATGAGTGAGTCATCACGACCACCAGATGATATATTTATTGTCAGTTACTTATTTATAGTTTCTTATAATAATTACATTATTTTTTTTTAATAATATCAGTTGCTCCGCCGCCAACATAGCCGGATCGTCACATAGGCATATCATCACTCCAAGGTATTTCCTGTGCATTTAATATAAGTTTATATATGCAATTCTTCTAATTATTTCGTTATTGTGACAGTTGTTCTACCATCGACGATGCACATAATCGGGACGTCTCGATCGCACGATGATGACAATATGTCACACCAAGTTATTTTCTTAATATTTAATAAATTTAAATACATGCAAGTATTTTAAGTATTTTTATGATGAAAGTTGCTATGCCATCGTCGAGATTACCGAATGCTTCACCACATTCCACTGTTGGCGAGCGGCATCTTACGTCAGGTGATATATTTATTATTATTAAATTTATAATTGTCATTTAATTACATTAATTATTCTTTTAATAGTGTCAATTGCTACGTTGTTGATAGCACAAGCACTCGGTTTGTCACATTCTGACGAATAGATTACCATGGATCACGCATCGATAGACATCACTCGATATGAGAACTTTACTGTACATATATCAATTATCATTAGTTTAATTTAGTATTGCGCTAAAGATTTATTTTGTACCAAGGCCCATCGGTGATGTTGGACCTTCTCAGCCTACCCCAGCTGTAATGGATGATGATTCCTCTTCGACATAAGAAGAGAAATTCCACGATAATGGAATGGTCACCGTCAACAACATTGCTCGGCTGTAAGTTAAATAAGTTCTAGAAATTTTATTATTATTTTACTTATCATTGAAAATTAATTCTTCTTTGTAGGGCCACTTTCATATCTGCTAATACCGTGCGGGATGTTAGTGCTCTTGTTTTTTCTCACTTGCTAGAAGGGATAGGATCGTGGAAAGATGTCCCAATTTAATCCGGGATGACATCTTTCGGGCATTTACAGTATGATCTTATTTTTGGGTTACATAATTTGTTTTATATTATTTTGAACTTACTAACTTTTATAATATTATTTAGGAGGCAAATTAGTTTCATCCGAATCTTAGTTTGGGGATGATCCGGAGAGTGTTTGAGGATGTGACTAGGAAACACCGCCGAAATTGACTGTATAAGTTTCGCAAGGTCGTCACTTCCGTCGGACTTAGTTTGGAGTAGGCCATACAAAGATGCCCAAGGCATATTAGGCGCCTAGTTTGGGAGTCGTTATGTATGAAGTGATAAGTAAGTTTACATTTGAATTATTTTTATTAAATTTATAAATTTTCAAAATCTAAGTATTTAATGTTCATATAGGATGGATGAACAATGTTAAAGAAAGTCGAAAAAGTCCGCAGTTAATAAATTTTTGAAGCCCGAGGCTCATATCTCCACAGGTGGGTCGATTCGACTGACGAGCATCGATGACGCATGGTAATGTAGATACAAAATCAAATAATCAAACTTTTATCTTGTACTTATTTTATAAAATTTGTTTGTTGACTTTCACGTGGTCTACGAGGTCACACATAAGAGTCGGAAGACCAACAAGTTGGTCATGTCAACTACTCGTACGGTTCCGATAAGTCTCATTACATGTTCACTTGGTTGGACACCCCCCTGCTCGTAGTTCCTCCTTGTTCCTTGTCATTATCAATAATGACACCTCTTCCTCCAATGCTTCTAGTCTCTATAAGCATTTTTATCAATGACATTTTAGAATGACACATATTTATGTTTGAAGCAATTTATATTTGCTTGCCACAACTTAAATTTGTTTATGCTTGACTTGACTAGGTACAAAATAGTGCTCCTAAAGTTCCTTTTTTGTGTGCTTTCCACCTTAATGTTAAAAGGTTCAGTTATTTAGAGAGCTTTCTTGTAACTAATTTTCAATTTGAAAATTTTGATCATCTTGATTTACCAGTGAATATGAATCGCCTAAGAAACATTTCTTAGTTGCAACAAAATCAAAGGAGACATTTATATTTATGTTTCTTGTGTATTTGCTCTTCAACTTTTATTATAGAATTGTTTGTGTATGATAAAATGAGAAAAAAAAAGAAATGGAAGGTCACGGGAACCATGGGATGATGTCGAGGAACGCAACGGAAAGATCATATGAGCAATGCAACTATTATTTATGGGAAGAATGATTAAGTCGAAAATGGAGATATAATAAAGATACTATGTTTCATATTAGGAAAAAACCATCCATTAAAGAAATAAGAATAGTCCTAATTAAGATGTATCTTTATTTACACCAACCAAACTGCAATAAACATAAGGAACCACTATGTTAGAAATATCAACATAACAAAATGAAGGGATTAAAGATAAAAGAGAACAAAGTTACAATTACATTGATTACAATGATATGATTGCACCAGGAAAAACTTCCGCTATTCTACATCCTTTCGTTGTCTTTTTTGTGAGTATTTCCCACAACAGAATGAGATACAATTGTAAATATTATTAGCCCGATCCACTTTGTTCTTGAATATTCTTAAATGGCTTAGAAAAATTGTCACATTTCTTATCTTCTTTGACAACTTGTTGCACATCGTCGGATGACTTTACCTACATAGAAAGAACTCAAACAAAGTTTTCTTTTTTAAAAATAAAGAAAATATATAACTCTAAAATTTCTACTATTAAAAGATCCATAAACATTATACAATCCACATAATGATGAATGATATATGAGTTATTGATTTATTCTTCCATTCAAAAGTATTATAAACATAAATTGACTTGGTGTTTGGATTATTGAAGTTATCATGTCATAAGCTTAGGGTTTACATTTTTTACCTATAGGCATTCTTTGTGGAGTAGTATGGGATAATGAAGCGGAACTTTATTGGAGTTGGAACCAAAATAAATAAACTTGGGTATTTAATACATAGTTTCTATAGTAAAGAGAAGGAAGGCTGAGAAACAAGGTTTTGAACAAGGAGCAACACAACCTGTAAAAGGAAGAGAACAACCATTGAAGAGGGGATCACATGGGAAAACAATTGAGAGCAAGAATGACTTCATTTTTATCCTTTGTTTCTTTTTCCTATGTTATACTTGTCTGCCATTGTTTTCCTCTTTGGAACTAAGAGGATAAACTCTATTCCATAGTTGATGAGGTTTGGGTTCAATTTTGTTATGTTACATTTTACTTATAATCAAATTGAATATGATTTTGTCACACATTCCACACTTAATTATTTATGAGTATTAACGAGAAGATTTGTGGATTTGGTCACTTTCCAATTGTCATTCTTTCTTCGACTGTAACTTGAGAAAGCGTAAGCATAAGATTAGTCATAAGTAGAGATTTTTTTTTGTGATGATAGGTGTGATGGACCTAGAATTTAGTTAATAGATCGATTTGCATTGTGGAGAATATTTTATGGGTAGTTAATACATTCTCATTAATAATGCAATGGAGGATACTTGAGTGGCCTCGGCACAATCGCTCAGATACCTAGGAGGATATGCAGACAGTCCATCTGCTCCAAGCTCATCCGCTGCACCTGATATAACGCAGCTATCACAGTAGTTATCGCAGCAGCTATCAAAGCAGATATCACAATAGGTGCCGCAATAGTTGTCGCAGTAGTTGGCTCCGCTATTACAGGCGATTCAGGGATTGATCCCGATGCAGAATCCATCCCCACGGGGTCATGGACTGAGGACGTCTGGGTCGAATGTCCGGAACGATAACAATAACTTTCAAACCTTGGATAGAAACAAATCATGGATACAAACTATGCTTTTGTCACTTAAAGACTTAGATATACATATAGTTTGTTAGTTCAGTTTATTACTTTTCGTATTCTTATCTTAAATATTATGCCTGTGATGCTTTCATATTATGCCTGTGATGGATATCAATGTATCAATGCATTTATATGCATTATATAATTGTATGGTGTGGGAAGGAGAAAAAATGTGGCTGGTATGGGTTAAAAAAATCTGCAATTAATGCCTCCATAGCGTCACATTAGCGTCTCCAACATAGTCAATGCGAACTTAAATATATCATCCTTAGCGCCATATTAGCGTCTCATTAGACGACGCAAATACCATCATGTTTGCGTCACTACAACGCCGAAATAGTGTCCACGAATGGTTAACGTTAGCGTCTCCTAAGCGCCTCAACTTTTGCGCTACGTGCGCGTCGACGTAGCGACGCGTTTCTACTACTCTCAGCTGGACACCACGCATCTTAATAACGTCGAGATAGCGTGAACAACTGGTGCTAATAGCTTCTCAGTTTTTGTTGGCTCTATTGCGACGCCATTAGCCACCGAAATCCAGCGTCCCATAAGTGCGATGCTAGTTGGACGATAATGCGATGCTCTATGTCACGGAGACGCAATAGCGCTTCCCTAGCGTCGCGATTCGTGGGTCGCTATTCCTCGATTTTCTTGTAGTGACTCCTTAACTAGTTGCAAATTGATTTGCATGTGATTAATCCAATATGGTGAAAGCTATATGGTTAATATTTTTTCATCTGTTGAAAGCTTTGTTGTTTCCCTTATGTACCAATTGTTTATTTTCCTTTGTTAGGAATCATGATGCATCCATTATTTTGAACCAAGACGGAAATTATTGTCGAGAAAAATCTACATGTTTCTTGAAATTAATTTCTTAGTCAATGCAATGAGAGTTGGTTGGCCAACACATTGATCAACTTTAATTTCTTTTGTATACTGAGTGTTTAGACTAATGTAGTGTGTGCTAGCAAACTCATATCCAAACTTCATTCATTGGTTTAACTATTTTGATAATGAAGAATTGATCCATGAGTAGTACTATTGGTTAGCAATTAATCTTTATGAATTTGACACCTAAAAGACTATTGCAAATATAATCAATGTTCTTATGGTTAAAAGTTGTGGTTTGTCGCAATCGTATTACACAAATAGTTGCATCAAAAGACTTTATACTTTTATGTCATATTTGTGCTTCACATGGGTGCAGCAAAAATATGGTCAATATATTTCTAATTCATTTCTTCTATCAATTTAACTATGATTAAGAATATACATTTCCTTCAATGTAATGGTGTATTATATTTCATTTTTATAATTTAATTAATAAAAATAATATTATTTTAATCAATTCTAATTGTGTAAATAATTAATACTTTGAAAATAAAATAAAAAATAAAGTGTGAGATCAATGTTCTTGTATTCAATAAGAACAAAAAGATATAGAAACACACAAAACCAAATGAGTTGACTAGGGCTTAGGTTTAAGTGGACCAAATATAAATTTGTAATGTTTGGAGAACTTCAATTACTTCTCAACATGATTATAGGAATCAAATGCCATAGGTAACAAGACTGATACCTATATGGTAAATATCTAAGTAAAACTAATGGAAAAAAATGAAAAGAAGTCATAATGCAATCATATACAAGAGAAAAAAAGGCAATTTAATGATACCAAGAAAACAAACATATCACTTTTGACAAGCATGTATCAAGCATAATTTTCCTATTAGAATAATTAAATGAATATAATATAATAAAATCTAATATGAGTGACCATTACAAGAGAAATCAAACACCAAAATAAGCCTATACATCTAAACATGTAGCAAAAAATGATAATATACATTTACCTGCAAATTGTTTGGTGACAAATCTTTGCTTGCAGTCAATTTGTTAAGTTGCTCAATTTTGATACGAGTAAATTCATGTGAGGGTGTGCTATTTTGAGTTTCATTAGTGTCATCAGTACTAACATTCAATTTCTCATTTTCGTGTTGGTTCCACTTGTCACTTTTTTTCCTCTTGCTTCGATCGACTAACAATTATGCTACTGCAACTGCACGCACACTGAAAAGGCAATAATGCAAATAAAAAAATTAATTTATTGAATATAATGCTAAATTAATTTGATACCTAATGATCTAAAAATAATGAATCCATATTTGATTTTGACACTCTAAACTCCAAGGAAAGTAACAAATAAAAATATGAAGATAAAATTAGTATTGAATCCATATTTGCATTTTGAATCACTGAAAATAAAATTAATAAGATTCGTCAAGAGTAATATTGGTTTGGACTGTAGATTGTAATTTAATGAGTAGATAACATACATAGTAGAATATCTAAAATTATAACGCCTCAATCCAGGGACTTCAATTTCAGAAGATATGTTTTCTATTCCTTCCTCGCATCTTACAGATGATAAACTTTCAGAAACATCATAATCTTCTGATAAACTTTCAGATGCTTCATAATCTTTTGATAAACTTTTGGAAGCTTCATAATCATTTGATAAACTCTTAGAAGTTTCATAATCTTCTATATCATCAGTCTCCATTGTTTTGGATACATGAGAAAATGTCCTTTTCAAAGTAGAGTTACATGACACTTGATCCTTAGTGAAAGAATGTGTTTCATCTAAGAACATCTCTTGAGGATTTTCTGCAAGATCAGTTTTGAATTCTTCAATTAGTGCATTAACATAATGCAATTTTTAATAGTAAGGAAATTACACCTCTAATAACTTTTTGTTTCAATGGATGGTGTGAACTTTTTTCGAAATGTAAAGGAAAATATCATATCATATTTTTTTTTATTTAGGTTGTTGTTTAACTAGGATTTCAAAATGTAAAAGTACTTTTAGCTAATCCAGTGAGTGATACGTTTGTACCCTTACCTTTGTATGATCTTTCTAATTCAACTAATTTGGACAGATTCAACACCATTACCGTGGTCAAATACATCATTAAGAGGGGAAATGTCCATTAAGTAATTGCTTACTCTTGTTGGCACATCAATGTCCTTTCTGATCTCATACTGACTTGCAAAAGTCTTTTGTTGCTTTTCTAACTTCAGTATGGAGTGATTATTGAGATCAACTATGTTTTCATTGCAAAAATCAATCATTTCATCCTCATGATTTTCCTCAACTATTTCTTTATTATTTTGATCATCAGATTGACCAATAGTGTGAGCTATTTCAAGCTTCATCTTTCTCAAACTCTTCTCTTCAGCACCTCGCCACATTTCAAACTTTTCTTTGTCAGAATTGGAAGGAATTAGTGTTGTCTCTATCATCAATCTTTTCTCATTCAATAATCCTCTTTCCTTATTTCTAAGGTCTTTGGATTGTAATGAATATGATTCCTTTGATACATTTAATCTCACTTCATTTTGATTTCCTTTATCTTTCATATGCTCTATTTTTCTCTCAATATTTTTTTCTATTTCAAAACTATCATTCTCTTTCTTTTGAAATATAATGTTGTCACTTCTATCTCGATCTACATTAACATTTAGACTACGTTTGGTGTTTGTGTTTTTCATTTCTATATGCAAATCCTTTCTTTGAACTTCAAGAATTGGGTCATGAGAATCAAATGACTTTTGCCTTTGTGCCTTCAAAAGTAACAAAAAAATGTTAGACTTATTAAATATAAGAAAAGGAGAATAATCATAACCATACAAAATGTAAATTACCATTTGAAAAATATGGCTATATATATAAGCAATGGATAATTGCATATCAACAAAGTCCAATAAAAATGCTTTGGAATTAGGAACTGATAAATCAATTAGACCATATATTCATTTGAAATGACATCCCCAATGTAAATGGCAGCATGTAGTACTTTGGGAACAACATAGAAGATATCCAAAAAGAACACATTTGAACCAAAAAAAAAACTTTGTTTTCTAAAGCAAATGAAAAAAAATTTCAAGAAATGAAATATGAATTTGTTTGACGAAATAAAAAACCCTAATGCTTGCAAATAAACTAAACTTTACTGTAAAAAATTAAGCTAATCATTCATAAGTATTCATTCTTATTTATTAATCAATATCGTCTTGTAGGACGGAGTCGGATCACTTGAATATTGACTTGAGCTATTTATTTATGAATATTATTTATTACTACTTGTACATTTACCATTTTCAAGTTATTCTATGGAACTATTAAATTAAACTTCAATAAACTACTAATGCCAAGTGGAGAATCAAATAGATTAATGTCGTCATATCATATTTTAATGTTTCCTTCACATTTGGTTGCAAAATATATTTGAAAGGAAGAAAACATTGCTAGAGTATATTATTCTTGTATGTAATCCAACAATTAAATATATTCTTATTTGATGTTGTGTTCCGATTTATGATAACAAAAAAAATTAAAATATGATATTTTCTAACAGAAATGTTGAGCCATAAATAATTGAAAGGGAATCGTTTATGACAACCAATATGATACTATAAAAAAATAGAAAACTAGAATATGGTTTTAAAAAGCGGGATATGAGTACTCTTGCCATAATTTGTTATCCCTCTTTCATGATTGAAAAAGAGTGGTTTTCTAGATAGTTTTAAAAAATTAGTTGTTGACAAGATTAATCCTATCTTAAGAATGTTTGATTGTATTTTCATAATAATGAGAAATTTTAGTTTTTATTCTGCAACCAAGCAAATTCTATGTATTTCATAATGAATACTATATCCGAAGTAGATTTATGTACTTTGTAATCAATGGTCTATGATCATGCTTGACATAGATAAATTTAAAACTTGTAATGAGCTTGGATTTTCATACATAAACTTACTCTTTCCCCAGTGTCTAGTAGTTCTTTTATAGATAGAAATTTCTTCTCTTTTTCATCCAAAAGCTCCTGTTTAATGATAACATTTTGCATCATAGAACTTGGAAGTTAAGATGAAGAACTTAATATTTGCAAGATAAGATCATTATGACAATGTTACAAAGCAAGAGTCAAGGTTAAACCTTTTCTTTAGAGTTGATAGCTCTAAGTCTTACGAAAATATCATCTTCTTGCAATCCAAATGAACCATTGGGAATCTCCAATCTTTTCCAAGCCTCGTTAAGTTCTTCCTCCTTTTTCTTAAGAATCATGCCTCTCTCATTTGCTCGAGACTCTTTCTCACTCAAAAGGCTTTGTCCCTCCAAGAGCTTCTTCCAACGTTCTTGTAGCTTTTGCTCCCAAGCATAAAGATCCTCCCTTTGATTAAGTATGTCTTCCTCAAGTTGTTTCTTTCTAGGATCTCGGTTCATAGAAATGCAATTAGTAAATTCTTGAATTTAATCGCATCGGTGCATTAACAATGATAATAATACAGATCTAGTATATATTTCTTTGGGAAGAAAAATACGTACTTGACAGTAAAGAATGATGATTCTTTTTGCAATTTGCGCTCTCGTTGTTGCACATCTTCAAATCTTCTATCTATTTCTGAACTCCTTCTACTTGCTTCTGCTAGGTGAGCATTTAGAGAATGCAACTTAGCTCTGGCCTCCATATGTTTTTCTTCTACTTCAACCTCTAGAGCATGGACCTCAGCTAACTTCTTTTCCTGCGTCGACTTAATTTCTTGATTTTCGGCATGTGTCTCATTCAATGCCTTCTCAAGCTGATAGATGAAAGTGAATTTTAGTTTTCCAGTCCATCACAATATTAGAAGTAAGAACAAATAAAGTCAGGCTAGTACTTCTATGGAACAACTCGAGTTTTAAACTATTATTATGTCATCACTCAAACAAATACCTGCGTATATAAAACTGTTGAAACCAAGTGATGATGATGATGATGATGATGATGATGATGATGATGATGATGATGATGATGATGATGATGATGATGATGATGATGATGATGATGATGATGATGATGATGATGATGATAATAATAATAATAATAATAATAATAATAATAATAATAATAATAATAATAATAATAATAATAATAATAATAATAATAATAATAATAAAGGAACAATATATGTATGCATTCCTCACATTAATATTTTCTGTTTTTGGAAACTCATGGATTTCCTCATATTCTCCTCTTGATTTTGTAATTGGGACAAGACGATGAGATGTGTTGCTTGCATTCGGTTTTGACTTTGGGTTGTCTCTATAAATTCTTTTCTTAACTTTTCAAGCCGAGAATCCCATTCTTGCTTCTCGATTAAAAGAAGTCCCATGTGATACTGGTACTGATAGATCTGTAATTAAGAAGGAACATTTAATTAGATTAGCTACCAGGTATACAAGTATAAAATGCGGACTCAAAATATTAATATTGTTAAAATAAAATAGTGTGTGGAAAAGTAACCATTGGGTGCATAAGACAAGTCAGACGTAAAAAGACACATGACAAACAAATTCATATTTAAGCGAGTAAATAATAAGTTTACAAAAAGAAGAAGGCAAAATTTAAATTAATAGGGCTTAACAAAGAATATTTCCTAAATATGTCACAAACAACAATACTAAGCGGCAATGATCAACATAATATAATTAGTTAGCCTTCATGCTTTTATCCTAATTAAGGATTTCTTGATCATAGCATATATATGGCATCAACTTTTTTATTTATTGAGATCAACTTAATCAATCATATATAAATCTTATATCAACTTTGGTTTAGCTGATGCTCATCTGTCGTGGAAATGCATTATAAAGAACATATATTTTAAGATGTGATAAAATTATGCATCAACCATGCACACATAGTTAGCTCCTCACAGAGAGTTCAATCATCATAATCAAAAGCAAAAGAAAGAATTATTAGAGTTTGTTTGTTTGTTTTTAAAATAAACAAAAATTTAAAAAACAAAGAAGAAGAAAAGAAAAGAGGACCTCTCTTTCAAGCTCTTGTATCCTCTTCACAAGAGCCTCCTTCTCCCTCTCGCGCAGTGTCGTCCGGTCAAGAAATCCTGCCTCTGCAAAACTCCTCCAATCTTCTTGCTCGCCGTGTGCTATGATGCCACCGCCATCCGCGACGACTTGGGATGGAGGAGGAGGAGGAGGAGGAGGAGTATTCTCTGCGCACAATAAAAACTCATCCTTCGAAGATGGTTTCGTTCCATCGGTCGCCGATGGCAAGGCCTCATCTCCCATTCCTCCGGGCGTCCTCGCCGAGAATGACGACATCTTCTTCCCCTGCATTGAAAGCATCGGCCCTGGCAACTCCGCAACCTTGGAGAACACGTGCTTGCATGACAAAGAAGGCGTGGCGTGCATGCGGTGGAATTCTAATGGTGGTGCAAAAAACTTAGAATCCAATGATGGGATTGGGTGGACGTTAGAAAACTTAGAATTGGCAATGCTCTGGATCAATTAACTCAGCTTCTTACCCTTCAATCGAACAAGGAAGAACTGAAGCCGAGAGAGAGAGAGAGAGAGAATATTTTGCAATTACAATTCTAAAATTGGGAGAGGGAAAGGGATGGAGAGAAATAAAACAAAAAAGCGATGGAGAGAAATAAAACAAAACGACTTCCACGCCTTTTTTAATCATATGTTTTTTATTAAGATTCGTACGATTCTATATTTGATCCTATTTAAATAATTTCTCTACTTTATATATTTATTTATTTTCTTCTTTTTTTCTACTATGGCCAAGTACACAAACTAAAAAAAGTCCAAGGTAATATGTTTAATTAGAACATTACTAATTCAATATTGAAATGGACCACGATGGCAATGGTATGATTTCTCATGCCAAAATATTTTTGACGCTATCAATTTACACAAGTGAATAAAATATAGATAAATTCACATATCAATTTACACTACATTATAAATATTTTAGTGTTTGATGCCACAATACTATATAAAGAATAAATCTGAGAAGTTTTATGAATTTTTTAGAGTAAATCCCAAAGAGATAAAATCTATGAATTTTATATGTGATTCTTGTGAAAGTATAGTTTTCAAAAAATTAATATTAATCAAAATGAACGTCTATTTATTGAGATATTTTTTTTTATTGATGATGTGTTAGAATTGCCAAATAAGTAAAGTTGACATGTTATTATTTAGGATTTAATGGGGTCCTCCCCCCTGTAAGGGGGGGAGGAACCCATCCACGTCTGTCGGATGGAGATTCGACGGGCACGGATGGAGATCCGACGGGCGCGGATGACAAGCACAGTTTAAAGGTAAAAAATCATTCGAACCGACATTTCCCTCACCCTTGAACTGCGCTCATCTCCTTGAACCGCGATCATTTCCCTCACCCTCTCCCTCTCTCTTCTCCCTCCCTCTCTCGCTCTCCCTCTCGCCCAGCGTCTCTCTCTCGCTCTCCCTCTCTCGTCCGGCGTTTCCCTCTCCCTCTCTCGCCCGGCATCGGCGGCCAGATCTGGCCGCTCGGCGGCCGATTTGGCACGGGCTGCGGCCACCCAGCGGCCGGATCTGGCTGCCCGCGTCAGATCGGCCGCCTCGGCGGACGGATCTGGCTGCGAGCAGCCAATCCGGCCGCCGATCTGGCTGCCCGCGTCAGATCGGCCGCCTCGGCGGTCGGATCTGGCCGCTCGGCGGCCGGATCTGGCACGGGCGGCTAGATCTCCGCCGAGCTCGCCCGCACCGCCATCGCCGATCTTGCACCCCTTCCGCCGTCGAGCTCGCCCGCACCGCCATCGTCGATCTTTGCCAATCTCGCACCCCTTCCGCCGCCGAGCTCGCCCGCACCGTCGCAGCCGAGCTCGTGCACCGCCGCCGCCAAGCTCCGCCTTCGCCTCCGCCTCCCCTGTCGAGCTCGCGCACCCATCACCGAGCTTGCCCGCTCTCTCACCCCGCCTCCGCCGCACTCTTGCCCGCCACACTCTTGCCCGCTGTCGCCGCATTGCTCTCTCGCCCCTTGATGCATGCAAAATACAACATATTTTAGTTAATTATTTTAATTAAATTTTCTGTAATTTGATCATGGCATGCATCATTTTTAGTCACTTTTAATCGTAATTCTGGATTTATCAATTTTAATTATTAAATTCTCTGAATATTTTAATTGTGGATGGATTAACTAAATTTTGATAATTATTTTGCAGGAAAAATCAAGATTTAAATGGATTGTGCTGTATCGGCCAAAATTTCGAAGAATTTATCATTACGGACGAGATTAGGATGAAGAATTCATCATTACGGCCGAGATTTCTAGGGCGTAACAAGATTTAATTCTTTGTTACGGCTAAGATTTGAAGGAGTAAAGATAAATGATTTTATCTTTTGGGCGTAACAAAAATTAAATCCCTTCCTTACGACCGAGATTCGAAAGGGAGTAAAAGGGTTTATCTCTTTGGGAGTAAAGATAAAATAATTTCTTACGGCCGAAATTTGGAGGGGGTAATGGCAATGAAATTATCTTTGGCCGAATTTATCTTTGGGCGTAACAAGATATATGAAGGTGTAAAGATAAGAAAGATTTATCTTTGGGCGTAATGATAAAAGGATTTATCTTTGGCCGAGTTTATCTTATAATTTTAAAGTCAACCACGATGTTACGGCCGAAATCAAATTGAAGGCCGTCCGCACCCTATAAATACGTGAAGAATCCATCGTTTCAATTAGTGCTCTGAAGTTCAGGTTTCTTCCACAGCGAGTCGTGAGCTCTGCAGGCTACGACCAAGAGGAGAGAGGTGCGACGGTTGGAGGTTGATCGTGATCTTGATCAAGTCCGAGAGGCTGCCCGATTGTCTGCCCAATTCGAGAGCTCTACTTCTATTTTGGGTGTAATTCTTCCAATTATTATTATTTTGTTGTTATCTCTCCAGAATTTCTAGGATGAACTCCATATTTTTAGGATTATTATTTTAGGAGATTATTAATTGAAGGAAAATGTTTGGACCCTACTTTATTCGTTTTAATCTTTTCTGATCAATTATTAATTGTGCTTAATGCTTTTATATTAGTTAATTAAATTTCTGAATTAGGCTATACCAGTTTGTGGAGTGTTTAATTTCAGAATTCATTATACTAATTATAATTGATTTTATTTGGAATTAATAATTGACATAAATTTGATAACTAGTGTGTGGAGAATCAAGTTTGTGTGGTCTATTAATCTATACCAGTTTGTGGAGTGATTAATAGTCTAGAGAATCCAATTTAATGCATCTTAATTTTAATATGATTTTGGGGGTACCAGTCGTGGAGACTTCAATTCTTATTAAATTAAGATAGTTCTATATGATTAAATTGAGGGATGTCAGTCGTGGAAATCACAAGTTAATCATGTTAGATTACTTTAGAGAGACTCTAATCCATCTTTAAAGATTAAAGTTATCTTTTATGGTTCAAATATTTATCCTGATCTATTTTCATCCTAAGGCCTAATTTCAACACCACTATCTTATCTTTATCTTATTTTCTTTATTTTATTTTATAAAACTCTTTTTCCAAAATTCCATGTTTATCCTCTCTTATTAATTTATAAATCCAGATATTGAATTAATAATATTCCTCGTGGGTTCGACACTCTTACTCCTTTTTACTATATTACTTGAGCGACTAGTGCACTTGTTAGCAAATTTTATTGTTACAAATCAAACGCATCAAGTTTTTGGCGCCGTTGCCGGGGAATATTTTATTAATTAATTTCTGATTTTTATGAATTATTAGGAGATGTAAATAAAGTGTAAATAATTCTTTATAAATATGTATTAATTGTTTTAATTATTTTTGTGAATAATCTAATTTTTTTCTTTTGCAGATAAAGGTCACAACATTTTTTTTAATTTATCTACTTTCGGTTTAAAATCCGTCGCCGATTGGATTTTCCGAATTACACTGTCGACTTATGGATTTACGACTTTAATTTTACGGACTTGCAATGAATGATTTCTGAATTCTAAACTTTCAATCTTTACGGCCGTAATATTTTTATCCGAACGTTGTTTTACACCATGAGTAATGGATATTGATTTGACCTTGTTACGCCCGGTTTATCAATGATTTAAATTTTTTTATGCCCTATTCGAATCAGTTCGACTTTCTTCCTCGGCCGTAACATTTTAATTGTTTGAACTTTTCATATGGATTTGTTTTGGCCAAAGCGATTTAGTCTGTCTCGGCCGTAATGAATCATCCGATTTTACTTCAACTCGACCGTAATATATTTCTGAACAAATAAGTTTGATTTAATCTCATTTCGGCCGATTTATATGTGTAGATGTTTTACCTCACGTTCGACTTAATTTTCATCGATTTACGATCGATATGAATCTCACTCTTCTTCGGTCGTAAAAGATTAAATCGTCGATGTTACGTTCGAATTTTTTTATTTCGATCGAACACCCTGTTTAGTTTTCTGTCTTACGGCCGAAATTCCACGATAACTAGTTTGTTACGACCGTAATTTAATTGGTTTACGCCTTCACGTTGAATCCTTTTGACACTGTTTTATGATTTTTACGGCCGAACGAGCTTCGAATTACTAATCTAATTTCGGCCGTAAATCTATTTCTGTATTACGGCCGATCAATCTTATTTCCTCTCTGAAAATTATTTTTTATTATGTCTGATTATTAACTTTACGGCCGCAAATTAGTTCAGACTTATTTTGTCCCGTTTGTTACATCATCATAAATTCTTTCGGTCGATATTAATATTTGGTATTTGTATTGGTTTGAAGAACCTCCGTTTTCGGCCGTAATTAGATTTCTGAAAAATTCCTCTCGAAAATTAATTTTAATGACGAATTTTCAAATTCTATCATGCCGAAAGACTTTATTTGTTAAAAACTTATTTTTCGTGACTTATTATCCAAATTTCTTTCTTCTTGTATATATTTTATTTTATTCTTTTATCTTACTGAAAATTGGTTGTTGCAGGTACTAATTGAAAATTAAATCACAACCAATTCTGGAATCTTCTGATAAGCGCACTAGGAGTTCAAATCCACTGTTGGAATTTGATCCTGAAATTGAAAGAACCTATCGTCGATTACGAAGAAATATAAGAAAAATGGCGGAACAAGCACGCGACAATCAAAGACTGGAGCAACAAAATGAACTAGTTCCACCACATAATAATCGGCGAGAAGATGAAGCAGAACTTTCTATGAGAGAATATGTCTCGGCCAGATACAGTGACCGAGAATCATGCATCGTGCTGCCTGACATTAACGCAAATAATTTTGAGATAAATCCCGCAATCGTGAGGATGATACAAGCATCCCAATTTGGAGGAGGATTTCATGAAGACCCTCACGATCACCTTGACAAATTTCTTGCCACTCTGAGCACCTTTAGAAATAATAATGTTTCTTCTGAAGTTATTCGTTTATTATTATTTCCTCAATCTTTACGTGACAAAGCTTCCACTTGGTTTAAAACTTTGCCTGCAGGATCGATTCACTCATGGTTGGAGTTGGTAGAAAAATTTGTTGGAAAATATTGTCCACCACAAAAGGCAGGCAAATATCGAAGAGAATTGAGGGCATTTGTTCAAGACGATAACGAGACCTTATATGAGGCATGGGAACGATATAAAGAACTATTAGCCAGAGTTCCTGACAACAGAATTCCAAAGTGGCAAGTAATGGAAGATTTTTACCATGGATTGCGAGCTGCAGATCAAGATAAGCTCGACCAATCAGCAGGAGGGACAGTACTGGGATCTAAACGTCCTAGTGAGATACAGGATATTATTGAAGCTGTAGCCCTCAAATCGAGCCAAGAAAGGAGACCATCTTGCCGAACTCATGATGTACATGCTACACAAGGAATACAATCTTCAGAAATAGTGGCTCAACTGGAGTCACTTAATCAAAAATTCGAGCAGATGATGTCACTAATGAGAAATTCTAGCAATTATAGCCCTACAGGTAACACTTCAGATTCAAATCAAATTGAAAATGCTAACTTTATTTCCAATCCATTTTACAGGAACAACGATTATGGTTGGAGACACAATCCGAAGTTTGCCTACAATCAGAATCAAGGCCAATCTTCTGGTCCATCAAAAGATTATATACTGAAAAGGCAACCTGATACTCCCCAATAACAATCATCAAATCATATGCAGGAGATGATGGCACAGATCATAGACACAATGCAAGCGTTGCAAAAGAATATGGAATCTAGAGCCACGAGTCAGGATGCATCCATTCGAAATCTGGAAAGACAACTGGGCCAGATGGCGGCACAACTAACTGGACGTACACCGGGCTCTCTCCCAAGCAACACAGAGAAAAATCCAAGAGGGGAAGAGCAAAATAGGCCTTGATTTTCATTAGCACTAAGTCAAGCTGACGACTATAAATCAGAACTATTTCTATCCTTTTTATTTTATTTATTTATTTTTATTTTCATTTTTTATTAGTCTAATTAGTTGTTAATTAATATCTTAGTTTCGGTGATAGTTTTATTTTTAATTTTAATTAGACATTTATTTTATTATGGAGTCATTTAATTTAATGTTTGTAAGGAGAGGTAAACTCAGGGGCGTTAACTCCAAGCATGGGCGTAAATTCCAAGAATTGATTCCCTCCACATGACAAGACGAGGCTATTACGCCCTGCCACCCACCGTTTCCGTTACGGCCGAAGCAACCGAAGAAAAGACAAGCTGCCACCGTCGTTACGCCCTGCCACCTGTGCTCTCTACAGCCGAAACTCAGACATTACGCCATGTCACCCTTGCATTACGACCGAGATGTCACACCAGCAGACCACGGACGTGCCTTGGAAATCGTCAAAGCTCCGACATGATAGGGAGACCACGGACGTGCCTTGGAAAAATACATGCTTTTACGCCCGGACATGACTTTTCACTGCGTCATCACGTGGGAACAGGTCAGATTACGCCCGAAAATTCATCTATAAAATCCAACCCCCTCTTGTATGTTGCAGATCAATCTTCTTTCGGCCGAAGCCACCGCGCGCCGCCCTTTGTGCATTTCGGCCGAGGTGCTTCCGCTACCCTTACGCCTTTTCTTCTTTACGGCCGAAGTCTCAACGCAACCGCCGATCCTTACGGCCGAAGTTCCTGCGCGCCGCCTTTTCTCTCTTACGGCCGAAGTTTCGAAGCCACCGCGCACCGAGACTCCATTACAGCCGAAGTCTCAACGTCGTTGTTTCTTACGGCCAAACTCCACTCGACTTCGGCCGAGCTTTCCCCCCTTACGCCCAAAGTGCCACGTCTCCAACTCCTTACGGCCGAAGTTCCAGCGCTTCTTGTGCGTTACGGCCGGTCTTCCACCGCACACCGAGTCGTTACGGCCGAGCCACCGCGCACCTACCATCTGCATTACGGCCGAGCCTTAACACAGCGCATCGAGACTTCTTTACGGCCGAGGTTCCTCATCCTCTCTACCTTACGGCCAAACTCCAAGGTAATTCATCGACATCAACTCCTTACGGCAGAGGTTCATCTACTCTTACGGCCGAAGTTCTGAGTCATGCCTCCAACTTCTTACGGCCAAACTTAAATCTCCGGCCGAGCTTCATCAATTACGGCCGAAGTCCTTCATCAACTTTACGGCCGAGCTTTACTTATTACGGCCGAAGTTCTTCGTCAACCGGTCCCTTACGACCGAGTCACCTCCGACCGTCAGCTCTTCAAACACATATTACGGTCGAGCTTCCACCAAGCCGGTACCTTTTCTTTGTTTATTTTTGTCCAGATCAAGATGAGACGATTTGCTAATATATGGAGGGGACGTCACGAACGACGACATCCAAATGCTCAACCGGCCCCACAGCCCTCACAATTAATCTCCTACCCCGGAGATTATTATTGGACTAAGCCGGAGTATCAAGCTCGATATGAACGGATGTGTGAGATTCGAATTCATGCCACCAGATTTTCAGATACTGAATTGCTAAGGGAGTATAATTTACTTGCAGATACTCATCTATTATTTTTTCAAATTGGACTATCTGACTTTGTGCATTCTTGGTGGCCAACTTATGAAGTACTAATTATGGAATTCCTCTCATCTCTGGAAGTCTTTAATTTAGATGGCAGGAACTATGATCAGCCCCGCATTTCATTCCAACTTTATGGGCGGCCATTTACTCTCACTCTAGGAGAGATTAATAATATCTATGGATTTCCCAACCATAGATCTCTTTCTGTACCTGCTGACTTTGATGCTGAAACTTTTTGGAAACAGATAATAGAAGAAGACCGATTGGTTTGGAACACTGCTAAAGATAGCTCAATTCAGAATCTTGTTCTACGCTACGTCCATCGCATGCTAAGCAACACCATCAGGAGGTGCCCTGCTCAGATTGAGATGCTTTTACGCCGATTAATCCAAATAATTGGCTCCTTTTTAGGCAGGTCATAGCTCCAGTAATCCCACCTGCAGGACCATCTACCTCTGTCGGACAGCTACACTAGGATGAACCTTTCTCCTGGTTTGATTCTACTGATTATGCGGCAGCACAACCCTACCTTCAACAGCAACAAGGATTCCAGGCTATATCACCGGCAGCTTCCCAATATGCCACATCCGTCCATTCACCTTATATGCCAGTGCCTTCTCCGATTCCATCTCCAGCACAAGAGAGCTATTCTGATTCCTCGTCCATACCTTCTACTCCTTATGAGGAACGCGATTCGATGGAAGTATCTGCCCCTTTACAAGAACCTGTGCAGAATCGCTATATAGCACCGGAGCCCACTTTTACTTCAGCCCCAGAGCAGACTTACTATCCACCTCAGCCACCTCAGCCTGACTATGCTTCCATGCAAAACTTATGGGAATCAATGTATGATGAACAACTTCGTCAAGCAGGGGAGTTTCACACTTTTCAAGAAGAACAACTTCGTCAGTCAGGGCATTTGCACGCTATTCAGGAAGAGCAACTTCGACAAGCACAAGAGTTGACCAACATTCGAGCCGATTTTAGAAATATGGATGATCGTCAGGGTCGCTTTGAATCCCTTCAAAATCAACATGCGCGCATGACGAGACGCATCCATGAGTATCATATGCGCCAAGGAAATATCGGCTACCATCCACCATCGCCACCCCGCAGACAGTAAATCCGGTTGTGTCTTTTCCCTTTTCTTTATTTTCGTTTCTTTAATTTTCCTTTTTATTGAGTATGTATCACTTTCCCTTGCCGGCTTAACACTGAGGACAGTGTCTGGTTCAAGTTTGGGGGAGTTTGCATTTCATGCATTGCATGTTTCTTTCTTTTTATTTACTTATGTTTTCATCTAGTTGTAAAAAAAATCCAAAAAAATTGAAAATTTTCTAAAAAATACCATTGTATGCATTTATTTTTGCTACCATCTTACTAACTCTTGTCTTATTGTTTTAATTATCTTTTAGTAGAAGTTCAAAGACATGTCATTAACTGATGAAATTTGAATACTTTTCTTTCTTATCACTTGCTATTTTAGTATCAAACTTATGGACTATGTGCCTATGCTAAGTAGAATTATGAATGACTAGACGACAAAATCATATTCATGCCTTTTCATTAATTTCTTTTAAGTCTTGATTAGTAGTAGCCTTCTTATTGACCATATCAAGTACTTTTTGAGCTTACAAAAAAGAAGGGTTAGTTAAACCCCAACAAATAAATTAAAAAAAATGAATAAAGTTATGAGTAGGTACAAAAGTGTTATCCGGAACCAAGGTGTGTTCGGGTAATTAGATCCGTAGGGGTTCATGCCTAGCGACCTAAGGGCAATTGCTCTGGGATCCGTCGATCGAAAACCTGCTACATGGACCATCTTGTGGAATATGGAGAAGCACAAGAGTACTGAACCATAGTTAAGTTCGAACTCTTCATTCAGAACCTTGGTTGTTCGGGCAAGTAAACTCGATGGGTGCTTTATCACCTGGTGCCCTAAGGTCATCTGGTCTGGGAGTCATCAGTCCAAAGCCCGCTACATGGACTTCCTTGTGCAATCCTGCTTGAAGATTAGAACTTTTAAATGACTGAAAATAAAGTTGAAAAATGAAAAGAAAAAGAAAAAGTTTTAAGCTCAATTAGTACTTATGTGTTTAATATCAATGCTATTATTTGACAGATAATTTATTTTTCTGGAAGGCTGAACTTGAGATTGTTTAAATTTGTGTAGCATTCAGAACCTCTATGAAGTTAAGTGCATGGAAAATTGTGAGATACTAAGTAGTAGGTGTGCAAAAGAACTGTATGAGAAAATTAGTCAGTTGACAATGTGGAGGCTACGATAGAACTTTCTTGAGCCTTGCTTTGAATTTTTGCTTGAGGACAAGCAAGACTTCAAGCTTGGGGGAGTTTGATGCATGCAAAATACAACATATTTTAGTTAATTATTTTAATTAATTTTTCTGTAATTTGATCATGGCATGCATCATTTTTAGTCACTTTTAATCGTAATTCCGGATTTATCAATTTTAATTATTAAATTCTCTGAATATTTTAATTGTGGATGGATTAACTAAATTTTGATAATTATTTTGCAGGAAAAATCAAGATTTAAATGGATTGTGCTGTATCGGCCAAAATTTCGAAGAATTTATCATTACGGCCGAGATTAGGATGAAGAATTCATCATTACGGCCGAGATTTCTAGGGCGTAACAAGATTTAATTCTTTGTTACGGCTAAGATTTGAAGGAGTAAAGATAAATGATTTTATCTTTTGGGCGCAACAAAAATTAAATCCCTTCCTTACGGCCGAGATTCGAAAGGGAGTAAAAGGGTTTATCTCTTTGGGAGTAAAGATAAAATAATTTCTTACGGCCGAAATTTGGAGGGGGTAATGGCAATGAAATTATCTTTGGCCGAATTTATCTTTGGGCGTAACAAGATATATGAAGGTGTAAAGATAAGAAAGATTTATCTTTGGGCGTAATGATAAAAGGATTTATCTTTGGCCGAGTTTATCTTATAATTTTAAAGTCAACCACGATGTTACGGCCGAAATCAAATTGAAGGCCGTCCGCACCCTATAAATACGCGAAGAATCCATCGTTTCAATTAGTGCTCTGAAGTTCAGGTTTCTTCCACAGCGAGTCGTGAGCTCTGCAGGCTACGACCAAGAGGAGAGAGGTGCGACGGTTGGAGGTTGATCGTGATCTTGATCAAGTCAGAGAGGCTGTCCGATTGTCTGCCCAATTCGAGAGCTCTACTTCTATTTTGGGTGTAATTCTTCCAATTATTATTATTTTGTTGTTATCTCTCCAGAATTTCTAGGATGAACTCCATATTTTTAGGATTATTATTTTAGGAGATTATTAATTGAAGGAAAATGTTTGGACCCTACTTTATTCGTTTTAATCTTTTCTGATCAATTATTAATTGTGCTTAATGCTTTTATATTAGTTAATTAAATTTCTGAATTAGGCTATACCAGTTTGTGGAGTGTTTAATTTCAGAATTCATTATACTAATTATAATTGATTTTATTTGGAATTAATAATTGACATAAATTTGATAACTAGTGTGTGGAGAATCAAGTTTGTGTGGTCTATTAATCTATACCAGTTTGTGGAGTGATTAATAGTCTAGAGAATCCAATTTAATGCATCTTAATTTTAATATGATTTTGGGGGTACCAGTCGTGGAGACTTCAATTCTTATTAAATTAAGATAGTTCTATATGATTAAATTGAGGGATGCCAGTCGTGGAAATCACAAGTTAATCATGTTAGATTACTTTAGAGAGACTCTAATCCATCTTTAAAGATTAAAGTTATCTTTTATGGTTCAAATATTTATCCTGATCTATTTTCATCCTAAGGCCTAATTTCAACACCACTATCTTATCTTTATCTTATTTTCTTTATTTTATTTTATAAAACTCTTTTTCCAAAATTCCATGTTTATCCTCTCTTATTAATTTATAAATCCAGATATTGAATTAATAATATTCCTCGTGGGTTCGACACTCTTACTCCTTTTTACTATATTACTTGAGCGACTAGTGCACTTGCTAGCAAATTTTATTGTTACAAATCAAACGCATCACCCCTTTCCGCCGCCGGTCTCGCCCCGCCGCTGCCAGTCTCGCCCCGCCGCTGCCAGTCTCGCCCCGCCGCAGCCGTGCTCTCGCCCACCGCGGACGCTCTCTCACCCCACCTCCGCCGCGCTCTTGCCCGCCGCTGCCGCCGCCGCAGTGCTCTCTCGCCCCTCTCCGCCGCTGGTCTCGCCCCGCCGCCGCCTCTCTCGCCCCCCTCCGCCGCCGTTCTCGCCCCAGCAGCCGCGCTCTCGCCCCCCGCCGCCGCCGTTCTCGCCCCGTCGCCGTTGTGCTCTCGCCCGCCGCCGCCGCACTGTGCTCTCGCCCGCCGCACCGTGCTCTCGCCCGCCTCGCCGTGCTCTCGCCCGCCTCGCCGTGCTCTCGCCCGTCGCCGCCGCGCTCTCGCCCGTCGCCGCCGCGCTCTCGCCCGCTGCCGCCGCACCCTCAGCCTCAGCTCTCAGCCCCGCCGCCGCCGCAATTGATTCTGAGATGTGTTCGACATTCGATGTTGATTCATGAAAAATGTAATTGATTCATGTTGTTGTAATGTTGATTCATGAAAAATGTAATTTGGGAATGTAATTGAATCATGTTGACGTTGTAATGTGATACAAATGTGGTTATGAGCTCGACGTTGTTCCGAGATACGAACGTCATTCCGAAGGTTATGAGGTCGACGTCATTTCGAGTATGTGATACAAACGTTGTAATTTGATGTGCGATATATGGACGACAAATGAAATGAAATTCACCCTTTCGACAATCATGTTCATATATAAAAATTGAACAACATCAAAGTGCATGTGTATTCAAATTCTTTGTCGACAAATGAAATGGAATTTCATTTTTTCGACAATCATGTTCAAGTGCGTATACAAGAAAAAATCGAACAATATCAAAGTGCAAGTGCATACAAATTTTTTGACGTCAAATGAAATGGAATTCAATCTTTCGACAATCATGTTCAAAGGCGTATACAAGAATCAAACTACATCAAAGTGCACTTCAACCACATCAAAGTGCAAGTGCATACAAATTCTTTGACGACAAATGAAATTAAATACAATCATGTTCAAGTTCAAACCACATACAAATGCATACAAATTACAAATTCGTTGACGACAAATGAAATGGAATACAATGATGTTCACATTCGAACCACATCAAAGTGCACTTAAACTATATGAAAGTGCAAGCACGCTATTAGGCTGTCTTCACAAGATTAACAAAATTATCATTAATTTAAATTACAAATTTTACTAATTATCGGAGGCTTGGGACGGGGCAGTCTGCGGGCGAGGTCGGCGGTCGCACAAGCCTCGGTCGACGGCAGGACGAGACGGCGGCGGCGGGGGCGAGAGCGGCGGCGGGGGCGAGAGCGGCGGTGGGGGCGAGAGCAGCGGCGGGGGGCGAGACGGCGGCAGAGGGGGGCGGGGCGAGACGGCGGCGTAGGGGGCGAGGTGAGACGGCTGCGGAGGGGGCCAAGGTGAGACGGCGGCGGGGCGAGACGGCGGAGGAGGAGGGCGAGGCGAGACGGTCGCGGAGGGCGGCGAGGTGAGACGGTGGCGGAGGGGGCGAGGCGAGACGGCCGCGGAGGACGGCGAGGCGAGATGGCGGCGGAGGGGGCGAGGCGAGATGACGGCGGATGAGTGGGGCAGGCGGCGGCGAGTGGCGGCAGGCGGTAGGGGCTTCGAGGGCGAGATCGACCGTCGAGGGCGGAGCACGAAGGGTGCGGGGCCAGTCGCGGGCGGCGGGGCGGTCAAGAGCGGCAGTGGTGGTGTGCGAGATCGGCGAGGGTGGTGATGCGGCGTGCGAGGCTTGATCGATGGTATTGCGGTCGTTGGTCGCAGATCCGGACAGCGAGGCTTGGCGAGATTGATCGGCAGGGTCAGCGGCGCGAGATCGGCGAGCTGGTCGGTGGCGAGGCGAGGTCTGCGGAGGCCGTCGGGGGGTCGCCCTGCACGTGAGGGGGTCGGCGGGGTTGAGGTTGGCGAGAGGTCACGGATCTGGTCGGCAAGGCTTGGTGGGGTTGATCGACGGGGTCGGCGCGAGATCTAGTGCTCAGGGTCGGTGCTCAAGGTCGTGCGAAGGGCGAGATTTGTCGTCGTGCTCGGCGAAGGGAGAGATTTGTCGTCGTGTTCGGCGAAGGGCGAGGTCGACGAATGGTGAGATCTAGTGCTGGAGGTCGCAAAAGACGAGATCGAGCACGCCGGTCACCGCTGCGCGTCGCCCCCATTGACGGCGAGAGGGAAGTGTTGTGGATCTGAGCGCAGGGGACGTCGGCGGCGAGGGAACGGGAGAGGGCAGACGTCAGAGAGAGAGAGGGAATACGCGAATTTTATTCGCGTAGCTTTACACCCCAGGCCGGAAAAAAAAACTGCCCATCTCCGGCCTAAGCTTGAAAAACCAGAAAAAAATAAAAAAAAAGTGAACAACCCGCGCTCCATCCGACGGGCGCGGATGGGGGAGGGGGTTCCTCCCCCCTTAGAGGGGGGAGGACACCCATTATGCCCTATTATTTATGTCAATAATTATTATGTTCATATTATGCATTTTCTTTAAATGTTTATATACATTACATTTATTTGTTGATGTATAATGTTTTCTAATGTTTCATACATTTTATATATAATCCTATTCATGAAACATTGATTGATGTATTGACGAACACCTAAACACACATTTAGACATGCTCAACCATAATTATGTTAAAAGATGAAGAATAATTGATATGAATGATTGTTGTATTGCAAAGCATAATGCATCTAAAGTTGAAAATGTCCTTTTCACTCATCAATAGTGAGAAGCAAAGTCTTGCACCTATGTATATATCTCAAAGAGACCTAAGTCCACGAAGTAAAGTCCTGCATTTGTGTATGTATTTCTTAGAGAACAAAGTCACTCATCAGAAAGTGTGTATTTTATGGAATAAAGTTCCTCACTATCATGATATGTGCATTCCTTAAAATAAAGTCTCTCACTATTATGATATGTGTGTTCCCAAGGATGTGGCCTAGCTAGCCAATGTGATGATGTTGATATGATTCTTTCAACTATGTTAAGATCAAAGATGTTATAAGATAAAGTAAGAATAAAAGTGAAGTTTAACTTTAAACTATCTTATAACAAAGAGATTTAAGATGATGATGAATAAATAAAGATGGAAAGTAAAGTCCTACACTTATGTATTTACTTTAAAGGGATCTAAACTTAAGAAGTAAAGTTTTGTAACTGTGTATGTACTTTATAAGGAACAATGTCCCTCATTATAAAGTGTGTATTTCTAAATATGACTAGGAATAAAATTCCTCGCTTTTATGATGTGTGTTTTATGTGATAAAGATGAAGGATGAAGGAGACACGTGAAGGATCACATAATAAAGAAAGAAAAGAAGAATGAAAGAAGATCCAAAGGGTTATAAAGTAACTCTGAGGAAATGCAAAGTATGAAATAAGTCAAGAAGTAAGTAAGGATCAAGGAGTTATAAAGGAACTCATAGGATGTACAGGACAATGGAAATGATATGTCATGATTGTGTATAAATGATATGAATGTATGTTTCTATTGTATGATACTTGGATATCATATGAATCTGAAGTAAGCAGGTATGACATGTTGTTTAAATTTCACGAATGTTATATGAGGAATGAGTGTAAGTATGATGTAATGTCATGATATAATTCATGGCTTGCGTGTTCATATGTTATTTTTATTATTATGATGATGCATCGTATGTAGTATCGTGTGATAGGATATCATGACATGCATGATCTTTACATACTCTAATTGAAAAATCCTACACATTGGATCCGTGCAGGTAACCAAGATTAATTGATGGATGACAACTCAAGCTCATGACGAAGTGTTGCACATGCTTAGATCTAATAAGTTCTAGTTGAGCATTGATGCTTTGTATTAAAGTCTTTAGTCATTTGAGGTCCCATGACTTTATATGATTTAAATAAAGTTTTATTTATTATGACTTTTAATAAAATATTAAAGTCTTTCGCTATTAAATGATGTATGGCGAACGGGCTAACAATGTAAAATTTTCCTAAATGATCAAAATTTTTAGGGTGGATTTTGGGTTTGCTACGACATTTGGCACTAAGAAATTAAGTTAAAATACAAGGTCTAAAATTTTCATTACAAGAAAATGAGTGATTATATTTTGCGATAGATTAAGATCGATCCTACACATGTCAAAATCTCTGTCACTATTAATGGCCCATATTATTGTGTATCAGGTCCTTGATCTACCACTTTATTGTTGTTGCATTGGATGGTTCAATAGCCACTATTTTTGCTGACAAATGAGTCTATGTCGCTCATAGATTTTCCACCTTAATTTCCAACAACATACGTGATGTTCATGGTTAAATGGTTAGGGCTTATTTTCAATCTCAATTAGGCCTCACTCGCCCTTTCCTTTCCTCACTGTGACTCATCCTTTTGATCGCTCATCAAACACTGATGATTCATTGTGCATTAGAGCATAGCAAAACATGACAATTAGTCATCCATCGGAGCACAAGAACTACTACAAGAAATCTACAAAATAGTGACTTAACGCGGCGCTAACTTGTAGCTAAAAATATTAACCACGCATTAGTGTCAACAGGACGCCAGCGGCAAGAGAACCCAAAAATTGGTAACCATTAGTGTTGCCATAGCCCCAAAGCGCAAGACAATGCTACTAGCGACACCTGTCAATGCTAGTCCGGCGCCATACTGATGCTATAAGTCACGTGGTGAAGCGATAAACAGAGGCGCTAATACGATGCTAAAGCGATGCTGAAGGTGCGGATGTCATGGAGACACCAAGATGATGCTAAATATAGACGTTAATATGGCGCTAAAGCAATCTGGCATGACTGTGGCGGTCTGAGAATGAGGGCCTGTGCTCGGGCTTCTGGATCTCGATTGTTAGATTGGCCCTCTCAGACTAGCGCTTTGCTAAGCTTCTTGCACTCCACCAAAGGATTACTCCTTTCGGCCTTGACCACTCTTGTTTGGATGGATGGGTGTGACTATCGAAGGCTTGGCCAACACGTAGCCTCTACATCTATCCTGAAATAGAGACATAGAAGGACTTCATGATAGATTGCAGACTCATTTGGCGATCTTGAATACCGCTGAAAGTTAAAACTTTTGCTTGGCTCATGCAACGAGATCAACTTCTCACCATGACTTATAGGGCAAGGTGAGCACAACACACAGACACATCATGTGTCCTATGTAGCGAGGTAGAGGACATCGGCCATCTATTTTTGCATGTCCGACATCACGTGGTATTTGGCAGCGGACGTCCTTTGGGGGCCCTTTTCCTTATGATCCTACGACTTTGTGGCGGTCTCTCCAAGATTTGGCACGATAGACAGGGCAGACCTAGGACCCCGGAGTTAATGGGTGTGAAATATAACTCTTTAAATAAAATTTATAAATAAATGACATATTGAAATAACTAAAGTTTTTTATAAATTAAATATTAGCAGTGAAACTTATTCCATAAAAATGAAAATGTCATAAGAAAAAATAAAGAAAAAAATTAAAAAGAAATGATTATTTGTTTATGATCCTATGATTTTTTTAAAAAAACTACAATAGCTTAATAGACCAAAGAGTTTATTACCTTCATGTGTTGGGGAATGAGAAATGAATAAAATGATAAAAGAAAAATTAAAGCTAAAAGAAGAGTAACAAAATATGAGAAAGAAAGAGATGATTATCTTATGAATTATTGGAGAAGTTGGGATAAGAATATGAAGTGTTGAAAGAAAAATTAAAAGTAACATAAGAGGAGGGTGTGTTGGAAAAAATTTAAGAGAAAACAACATGACAAAAATTTGTTTTGAAAGGCAAAAAATGCATATTGAAAAAAAAATGTTATATAAAATATTCTATAAGATATATTTTTAAAGTGAAATTTTAAATAGGATGCAATTATATATTTCACAACAAATATATATATATATATGTATATATATATATATATATAGTCTAAAATTTAATGGTGTCAATTGACCCCCATTGTTAACAATATAGATCCGCCACTGAATAGAGACAAAGATGACGAGCACCATTGGCGATCTTTTTGGCTGGTTACTGGGCCATCTATTTTTGTCTCTTTCTCTTTGAGAGCACACATACATGTCTCTCATTTCTTAAGTTATATATGTACCTAGTACATAGATGACAATCATATAACATGGTAGTCATTCTTTTTCTCCTCAAAAAAAAAGAGAGGGAGAGAAGAGCGAGCGCGTGTGAGTGAAGAGGTAGAAAGAAAATATGGATGGTTGATCCAAAATGACTGCCCATATTTGGATGTTACACCATGTTTCCTCTCCCCTCTCCCATACAACCACCACCCACATCGACCTCTCCTCCTCTTCCCCTCGTCTTCCCATCCACCGGACAATAGCCCCCATCTTCCCTGCCCTCCTATCTCTCTCTCTCTCTCTCTCTCTCTCTCTCTCTCTCTCTCTCTCTCGTGTGCTCTCTCTCTTCTCTTTCGCATGTTGCCATCACCAATCGCCTCCTCTCCAATTGCATCATCTACAACAGCAGTAGGATCAACGACATGGAAGAGGCGAGGCTGTCGATGCTCATGATGGGGAGGATGTCACTCACGCTCTTGGCTGAAGATGCTGCTCCTGTTCGGCGCTCGCAAATGGCAATGGAAAATGGATGAAAAAGATTGTTCGATTAAGTTCAAGAAATTTCATCTAGACCGTTGGATCAGGTGTTACACATAAGGGGTGTTACACCCCCATTAATATATATATATATATATATATATATATATATATTAGTGTGCCACACCTTTGTGGTAGCACTGTGCGCCCACGCCTTTAGAGTCAATTGATTTGAGATGGACGGATGAGATGAAGACGTGTCGTGCCCGGCGATTCCCAAGGGTTCGCTCGATTCGCATCCCCTCACTATACAAGAAGAATCCTCCAGTGCGAGGTTTAGTGAATGTGCAGCGAGGTTCGCATCTCCTCACAGATCTCTGACGAAGTAAGGTCGGCAACGGAGGGTCGATGACCTATGACCTACATGTTTCCTCCCCTCTTTGGACGATGGCGTTGGGCGCCTCACGCATTGAACAAAACCTCACAAATGATGACCTCATTAGAGAGTGTCGACCTCTGCACGCAAAGCTGACAATGATAGAGACTATAATATCCTTAAAAAATTAATTAAATGACCAACTTAACCTCAAAAGTAAAAACATCTTAAAGGCAATTTTGTCTTTTGATGAAAAAGGTGAAATGGACACAAATGTCCCTAAAAGCAAAGGGATCTTTTGGGGGTAGAGTAGTCTTTTGTTTGAAAAAGTTAAAAGTCAACTACAATGACCTTAAAAGTGAGGTAGTTAGAGGGGTTTTTTAGACATTTGGAATAAGACAAGAGACCAACATTCCTTTTAACCCCTAAAACCCCTTTTTCTCTCACCTAACCTTTCTCACTTGTCTACCCTCCAACACCCCAGCCGGCAGCACCATCCTCTCGCCACTCTCCCTCTCACTTCCCCTCCTCAAGTCTTGGCAGCAGCATCAAGCGGGGGAGTCCTCCACTCAACCACCACTAACAACTTACTCTCTCTCTCTCTCTTTCTCTCTCTCTCACTCCCTCACCTCTTGTGACCAATCAGCCAAGAGGCCAGAGTGACTGGCAGTTGGGAACAAATTAAGGAAGAGAAGAAGAGGAAGCGACTGCCACCAAAGAAGAAGAAGAGAGAAGAAGCAAGAAAGAGGATTCATGTTTTAAGTTAAACCCTAAAGGTATGTTGAGGGGTTCAAAACCCCTAATCACTCCATTAATAATACGTGACGTTTGAATTAAGAGTTTGAGAAGACCAAATAAGGTCTCCTAAGTGTGAAGATTAAGGAATGTGCATGATTACTTGGATTTATGGTATCTTCTCATTAGGATTATTGTTTCATTAATAATCATGATTAGAACTATAATGCTTCATGTCATTTATGCTTAGTTCATGCTGAAATTGTTAATTTATTTAACAAGAATGTGATATTAGGTCCAATAGTTCTTCCTCATATTTCTATTAATTTCCATGATTTATTATACTAAAAATGTTATGATATGAGTCTTCTTATGATTATGCAAATGCATATTTCATATGTTGGATGAATGTATGTTATAGAGTGAATGGGAGGAAAGAAATGGGGTAAAAATAGGGAAGCTCAATTGCTTCCTAGTCATGGCTGTGACACTCAAAGGACGGTCGTGACTCTTAGAGTGCTCACGCTTATCACCTCGGGCATGAAATGGCCTCACGGTTGGGGCACGATCATGACTGAACATGATACGACCGTGACCCTTAGTGATTCTACTCTTGTGATCCTTAGGACAACTAGTCAATTGATCGATGGTTAGACCATTGGTTTGATCGACATAATGATGACATTAGAGTCAGCTGAGGTCGGTCGTAACTGATCGACTGGTCGCTCGATCAACATAGCTATGACATTCAACCAACTAAAGTCACGATCATTCCATGGGATTGGCATGACCATGACCAGTCCAGGCCAAAACTTGGCCTACCAATATGGCCATGAATGGATGGCTCCACGGATGTTCCCAAGTGTCAGCAAACTTTGCATGGCACATCCGTGACTAGTGCATACATGCCTATGTTGGTCTAATTATTTCACATAGAGATTTTATGCTTGTACAACCTTAAATAGGATTAAAACGTGCCACATGTATTGAATAATTGTATGTATTGATGAATATAATTAAAAGATGAATTGAATGAATGTGTCTTGTCATAATCATCGAGGGGAACTAAGTCTTCACTCGCTAGCTTCAGTGTCGAGTTCCACCTTGTAGTAGTGGTGTTTCCAAACGGGACAAAGAGATCCCAACCTATCTAACCAAAGTTTGACAAATCAATATGATCTTCCCAATTACCAAGATAAGAAGTTATCTAATTAAAGATAGAAGATGAAAAGATGATATGGTCACATAAGTTGCCTAAGATGAAATGACTTGGAACATAAAGATGAAAAGATGATATGGTCACATAAGTTGACTAAGATGAAATGACTTGGAACATAAAGATGAAAAAATGACATGGTCACATAAGTTGCCTAAGATGAAATGATTTAGAACATAAAGATGAAAATGATGATATATGCACCAAAAGGAATGCAAATGCATGTTCCGTCATATGAAGTTATAAGTGAAGATGTTAAAGTTAAGCAATATGAGTTTATGATATGTCTTAGCATAATGTTAATGATGTTACATATTGTCATGATGATTATTCACATGTCATATAGAGTGCATATATAGCTCATAATATGCATGTTTCTTATGTTCCTATTATGTTGTAATACGTATATCATGACATGTAGAAATCATGTTATAGATTCATAATATGCATGAGCCTGAACATAATCTGAAGGGAGAAATCTCCTATACCCCATCGATTCGTGCAGGTAGTTTAGGCTCGACGGTGGTGGCCTCGTGACGACGATCGCACATGTGTTGGTCGGGGCCATGGCTGAAGTTATCTTGTGTTATTTCTATGATGATGTCGAACTCTTATATGGAGTCAAGTATGTGTGACCTATGAGCCTTGAGTTGTAGACTTTGATACAAACCTCTTTGAGCTCTATGTTGGGTCTATGATGTTAGAAGCTATGTGTCCCATGGGCTAGTGATGTTATTTTGAAATATATATGTTTATGAAGTCTTCCACTATGTCTTATGTTAATTATTTTCTATTATATTATGAGGTTATGGAGAATTATGTTTCCACCACCTAGGGTTCGTTCGCTAAATTATGGCCAAATCTTGCGGGCATTATAGAGAGTATTCAAGTGGAGAATGGCCAACGACGACGGATCTTCACACCCTTGGTCGACGATTCATTCGTCGATTCAAGTGAGGAGGCGACAGTCGGTCAAGGGTTTCGGAAGGGGCGCTTTGCAAACCATCGGGCTGGCGGCCCTCCATGATCTTGATGCCGTTGGCCACATCCTTGCATGCCTTGTAGTCGACAAGGGAGGGTCGACGAGGGGAGGTCGGCGATGACACCGCTAGGGACCAAAGGAAATCGAAAGAGCACAAGCAATGGAGGAGTGCTGAATCGAAGCCCCACACTTCCGCTCGTCATCGAGCCGCCCAAACCACTCACGCACCTGAACCTTGAACCGTTCGCCTAAACCATCCTGAATCAGCGCGCACACATCTGATCCAACCATCTCAAAATGAACGCCCTGGAAACATGGGCGCACATTGCTACCACAAATCCATATCCATATATGGGGCCTACTACCTACCAAAGTGGGTAGCAAGATGCTCCCTCTATTTAGAACTGTCATATCATAAATCAACAATGATTAAAAAATGCACGATTTAATTTTCGACCAGTTTAGTAAAGTGTCCGGTTCATCCTAATCCTAATCCTCTTCGTCTTCTCCCTTTGTCGGCTATCTGCCCATCACGCACCTCATTGCTGTCACCGCCCGAGCTCGCCTCTGTCTCGCCATCATTGCTACCTCGCCTCACCACCGCTGCACTGGTGAAGAGCCTCGATCACATCACCACCTCTTGAGCTCGCATCGTTGTCGCTTTGCTGAAGCACCTTGCGCATGTTGCCGCCTTTGCCCGATCACGCCTCGCCACCATGCCGAAGTCACCCCCTCCCCACCTCCCCCCCTCTGCCTCGTCACCTCCTCGCATCATCGTCACTTGAGCTCGCCTCACCGCTGCTCGACCTCGCCTCTCCACCACGGCGCTAAAGCACCTCATGTTTCCACCGCCGCCCGATCTCGCATCGCCACGACATGGGAAGTCACCACCTCGCCTCGTCTTGCCTTGCCACGATCGCTGCTAAGACGCCTCGCGTCGCCGTCGCTCGAGCTCACCTTGCCTCGATCTTGTTCGGCGACAACTTCGCAAGGGCTTTCGACAGATAGCTCGCTCGAGCATGCATGTGTCTAATAGGGGTGATCAGCGGGCGAGGTCGACTCGTGAACTCGATGACCCGACTCAAAGACTGAACTTTAGTTTTCAGCTTATATTTTGTATTAAAATATTAAATAAAATATTTTAGATGTGTAAAATAATATTTAACAAATTATTTTGCACTTTTTAAACAAATTTTTTTAATATTAAATAATAGAAAAGTAAGGAAAAAATAAAAAATAATCGGATAACCTATCACCCGATCCAATCCAATTCTTATCTAATCCGATCGATCAAAATTGAATGGATCGCGTCAAGTACAAAATAAAAAAAAATGTTAAATACGTTTTTTGAAAAATAAAATAAAAAAATGTTAAATACGTAATACATAGATGGCTAATAAGAAATAAGCAAGCGGAGCTTTTCGTTCCCGGCGGCTCTACGGGCGATGGCCGTCGTCTTTTGATACCTCAACAACGGAGGACGAGAAGAAGAAACGATCCATCGAGATCTCCAAAAATGGTGGAAGATCCTGAGAAGCGTCTGCAGAGGGCTCTGGACAAGCTCTACCATGCTCCGAAACCCAAACCGCAACCCTCGGTTTCAAGGTCCATTTCTCCCAAACCCTAGAAGTGTCGGCTTTGCTCTTTTTCTTTCTTTTGTCTGTATCCGCAGAGGAGCATTGAGCTAACTACATCCGGGGTATTTTTTTTCTGTGTGACCCGTTGGGGGGTGGGTGCATCAGTGGGGATAGAGCCGAGATGGGCACGAGAAGGATTCCAGCTTCATCTCCGGCAAAGGGAGCGGGTCTGTTTGGGGTGACAAAGACGTGTCGACCGTGGGATCGAGGGGATCTGATGAGGAGGCTGTCCACCTTCAAGGCCATGACTTGGTTCGGGAAGCCAAAGGTTCAATTCTGTTTTGCTTTACTCTTCTTTTGTTTTGTACCATGGCATTGCCACAAAATGATGATCATATAGAATGAAAGTTTTACTTTGCGTGTCTGCCTATTGTTCCTTCGATTTCAAGTGAATTATATGATTTTTCTATATTCTCTTTTGTTAAAATGTCTCCTTTTCTCCTCAAAAAATAAAATGCCTCCTTTTAACGAGTATGTTTCAACAATATAAAGAATCTTTTTATTGGTCTTGGGGATTCTAGAGAAATATCCAGCTCCTGGGGATCATAAACTGGTACTTGTTTTTTTTTTTCCCTTAAAAGATTGAAACTTTTAATGCAGTGGGCTCTGGCTTTATTCATCTTTGGGTTTGCTTTCAGATCCTAGATGAGCTAGCAAGGTGTGTGGTAAATACCATGAATGAAAAAAAAATTGAGAGAGACCATGAATGAAAATTATATTTGGAACTTTTAGCTGTGTAGTTTTCTTGTTGACATTGCCATGTTAGAGGGCATATGCTGTTCTTGATATACTCCTTAATGGCCTTGTTGGTCCTTAGTCATTTCAAAAATATCTCTTACATGCAAATGCTTCCGTATAACGGCCGAACATTGTGAAATTTCTGCACTTTTTTTTAAAATGTTTGAATCTGTCTTTGTGAAGTTGTCATCCTCCTATGATGTTGACTAAAGATTACAATTCTCTGTTCCAGTCAATCAGCCCTGTAAACTGTGCAAGGAGAGGATGGATTAATTTGGAAATGGATGTTATAGTTTGTGAGGCATGTGAAGCCCGATTGCTCTTCTCAACTCCTTCTTCATGGACTCATCAACAAGGTATATGATATGCTACATGTTAGGATCATGCCTGATTATGAATCACTCAAGGTACTTAAAGATTCAACATTTCTGAGGCCAATTTTCCGACTTTATGATTAGTGGGGCTAAACTTGGAATTCTTTATTGCCTATTGATACTACGTTGTTTATTCCCAGTTTCTCCTTATTCATTGGATAAGGTGGAGGGGAGAGCCAAGTCAAGAACTAGTTAGTTTGGGGATGGGGTGGGGTTATGCACCAAACCAATATTAATTGTATTAGAGCCTTACAAAAAAATTGTATTAGAGTCTTCTTTTGGAAATGTTTAGGAGAAAAAGGTGTGTTGTGGTTATGTAAACTATTTAATGAGATTTTACGGTCGAAAAAGATGCCTGATGATTGGAGATTAAGTACATTAGTTCCTATTTACAAAAATAAAGGGGATATTCAGAATTGTGCAAATTATAGAGGGATTAAACTTATGAGTCACACTATGAAATTATGGGAAAAAGTGATTGAGCATAGATTGAGAATGGAGACTAGTATTTCTGAGAGACAATTTGGGTTCATGCCAGGAAGATCCACTACAGAGACGATTTATTTACTAAGGGGGATGATGGAGAAGTATCAAAGTAGGAGAAGAGACTTACATATAGCTTTCATTGACTTAGAGAAGGGGTATGATCGGGTAGCAAGGGATGTACTTTGGAAAGCCTTGCAAAAGAAGAGGGTGAATGTTGCCTACATTAAGGTAATACAAGATATGTACGATGGGGCATTGACTAGGGTTAGGACACCCGGAGGTGAGACAAATGAATTTCCTATAGGAATTGGCCTACATCAAGGATCAGCTTTAAGTCCGTATCTATTTAACTTAGTTATCGATGCTATAACCGAGAGTATCACAGAGGAGGTACCTAAGTGCATGCTATTTGCGGATGATATAGTACTTTTAGCGGATTCAAGAGAAGAGATTAATACAAAATTGGAAATATGGAGAAATACGTTGGAGTCAAAGGGTTTTCGTTTAAGTAGGAATAAAACAGAATATATACATAGCAATTTCACAAATAAACAACTTAGAGACGATTTGAAAGTTAGGCTAGGGGAGGATATAATTCCTCAAGTGACAAAGTTTAAATATTTAGGATCAATTGTAAGACAAGATGGTGAGATTGATGACGATGTTAATCATAGAATTCAAGCTGGTTGGTGTAAGTGGAGGAAAGCCACTGGAGTTCTTTGTGATAGAAAAGTACCCAATAAAGTTAAAGGAAAATTCTATCGTACTGCTATAAGGCCAGCAGTGTTATATGGTAGTGAATGTTGGGCTATGAAGGGACAACATGAACGTAAAGTGGGGGTAGCCGAAATGAGGATGTTGAGATGGATGTGTGGTCATACAAGATTAGATAAGATTAGGAATGACCATATACGTGAACGAGTCGGAGTGGCTCCTATTAGTGAGAAAATGGTAGAGAATCGTTTGAGATGGTTTGGTCATGTTCAGAGAAGACCATTAGATGCGCCAGTAAGAAGAGTAGATCAAATAATCTGGAGTCCGATTAAAAGAGGGAGAGGGAGGCCAAGGCGGACACTTGGCGAACTAATAGAGCAAGATCTATTGGTGAATAATATACCGAAAGGTTTGGTTACTAATAGAGCGGAATGGCGTCGTATGATCCATGTAGCCGACCCCACCTAGTGGGATAAGGTTTTGTTGTTGTTGTTGTTGTAGAGTCTTCTTTTGAAACTAATATATTATTTTTTTTTAAACTAATATATTATTCCTTTTTCATTGTCTTTCTAGGACCCATTCCTCTTCATATACACTATATTATATATAAATTAATGATGTTAAACCATTACTAATTATTTGTAATGGTTTACGAATAATTCTTATGGTGCCTACTTGATTCCTCTGACTGCAGTTGAGAAGGCTGCTGCTGTATTTAGTTTAAAGCTTGATAATGGACACAAACTACTATGCCCATGGATCAACAATGCATGTGATGAATCATTGGCACTATTTCCTCCAACACCTACTGAAAACTTGGTTGAGGCTTATTCTGAGCGTGCTTTCAGACTTCTTAAGCTTTCAGCTCTCCCGATTATTTCAAGCACAACAATTGAGTACATGAAGACGAAGAGCCCTCAGTTAGAGAGCTTCTTGTCACAGTCCTCTCATCCTGTAATTTACATACATAATAGTATTAAACTCGTTGAAGTTTCTAAGAGCAAGGATATGGAGAGTTCCTTTGGAAATGATACCAGACATTTGTATTACCAGGTTTGCTCCCTTCATATAACTTCATGAATTTTGTATGAAAAAATAAAATATTCATGAGAAACAGTATTATATGTGTAAAATGGTTTCACTCCTGAAGCTCTGTTCTTCCATTTTCTCTACTGCAAACTTATGTGATGCTGTCATTTCTCTATAGAATGTGTGGAAACTTGTTAATGCATATTCATAAGCATTTTTATACGGCCTTTTCAATTAAAATAGCCAATCGATGACAATACTAAATGCAGGTATAACATATTCTATCAGCATTAATTTTCACAATGCGCCAAAACTCTTTCCAAACTGAGCAATCACCAGAAAAAAGCACATGAAATTAAATTACTTTAGTTTGCTTGATCCTAATGGACTCTTAGCTGATGGGATGTTCAATGAACTTGTTTTGGTGTCTGATTGGTTTGACTTTGATCAACTCAGAGCTGATTGTGATTCAAAACTCCACATGCAAGATACAGTTACTATCTTCATTATAGGCTGGCATAAAGCCTTGTGAATTTATCTTTTGGAATATGAGTATGCCATAACTTTTTTGGTGTGCATTGTAATAGTAAAAAATCAAATCAGGAAACATATGTTACTTTCATGTTCCAAAAAGTTAACATGAAATGAAAAGTCGATCAATTTGCTACATTCTGGGAAATGTTCAAAAAGACTATCTGGGAAATATTTGTTCTCTCAATTAAAAAAAAAATTTGTTCACCTTACTACTTTTCAGTTTTCTGAAAAACCAGCTTCTATATCCAACTTGTTTGGATTTATATGGTACCTTTTTTTTTTTTTGAGAAGTATATGGTACCTTTTTTCCATGAATTCTTTCTAATAATTTCTATAACTCTTGAAACATGTTTGAAGATTTTACTTTTCTTGCCTTCATGTCAGGCACTGAAACTCATTAGTTTATGTGGGTGGGAACTTAGGATGCTTCCCTATGTTGTGAGCTGCGAGAATCAATCAACGCCACAAGCAGAAAGTGCTTCCACATCTGAGCCTGTGCAGCTTCCTCATAAAGGGAAAACTTCTTTGTCAGTATATTCCTCTAGTGGTATCGAAAATGAGGATGCAGAACATTTGGAGCCCAAACTAGGTGATGACCACTATGATCCTTCTTCAGCTGTGTTAGATTGCAGATTCTGCGGTGCTTGTGTGGCATTATGGGCTGTGGAAACTGTGCAACGACCTTTGGAACTTTTCAATGTAGTTGCAGATGCAAATAAACAAAATGAGACAGTCACATCATTGAGCAATCTAGTTACTGGAGTGGAAGCTTCAGGTGTTGACAGTTTAAACATAGAAATTCAAGGTTCAACGAAAGAAGTTGGTGGCAGTAGTTGTCATCATTTATCAACTAAAAAAAGTTCAATGGGATTAAATTTGACTATTGCAGGAGGCCCTCCACCAACCAGACAAAATTTTAAACCAGTGGTATCTTTCCCAATTATTAGTCGACATTTAAAACCTGAATACAATTTCATCAAAATGGAATTTTCATGTGAGGATACATCTAGGAACCAAGTTAATGGTCAGACTTTCCATCAGTCTGGTGAGCCATCAGGTGACCAAAGTGATATGCCCGACAATTACGTTGCTCCACATTCAGCTGTAACATTTAAGCGTAAGAGAAGTGAAAATGAATTTGTGGCATCTAAAATCAGTGGTCTTAATGGTGAATGTCAAATTGAAGGTGGGATTCCTTGTGATGGAGGGGGCAACTTTACTGCGCTGGAAGGTACCTCAATTTGTAGAAACAGTTTTGATGGTCAAGAAGACATCACTGAAGTGGGGCTTGAGAAGGAGCAGTCTGTTAATGAGGAAGACGAGGCTTTGAAAGTTCTCAGCAGTGGAGGTAACATAGTGACAACATCTCAAATGAAACAAGATCGTGAGTCTCATGAAAAGGACTCTCTTAATGAATACGAAATTACATCTTAGGGCTAGAGACAAGTAGTGTAAGTAGTGGACAAACTTTAAGTAACCAAAATGCTTCTTCCAACACAGCTTCTTGCTTTAATACTGCAGGTTTTTCTACCCCTCAGAAGAACTCAAAAGAAAGCAACATGCCTACTGATGTTGAAAAATTCAAGAGAACAAAAGAAAGAAATCTTTATGGCAAGGGATTGGAGCACATGTTATCTCCATCCACAATAACTGCATCTCCGAAGTATGTATTAGGTAAGATCAGTGTTCAATTTTAATTCAACATTGAATTAACATTTCAAAAGTGCACGAAGTTAATCTTTAAAATGTGTTGCCACAGCCACCCCAAGTCCAATCGTATAAAATTATAACTATCCTGTTAATCTTGTGGATGATATTCTTCTAGAGCCTTATGGCCTCTATAATAGTTCGATTATGGTTTAGTAATTATTGATTGCATAGCATGTAAAACTGTGATCTTTACTTGTAAGCGCTTGCATTTAACATCTCTTGACCATCAACAAAGTTGGATGATTCCAACCCAGCAATCATCTCTTACCCTCTCAAAGAAATAATAAAATAAAAAACATAATGATTGCATCAGATATCCTAATCTTTTCTAGGTCTGCACTCAGCATATTCTTAGTAGTATCATTATGCTCCAGAACAAGAATATTGAGCAACAAAAGACTAGAATATGGTTGACAATACTATTTACTCATAAAAAGAAGGTGATACATTCTCAAAAAATATAAGGTGGCTGGTGGCATGAACATTTGTTGATCAAAATTGTCTGCCTAAAGTATATATAAAGATATTTCAAGATAAAGCTAATTTACTGTTTGGCTACAAAAAAAAACTGAACTGATTTTGTGCTCATAATATTGGCTTACCGTTTATTTCCTTTTCACAAGACAGTTGTAGCTCAATTTAATCTATGATTTTTTTTTCTAACTTTACAAAAACTTGTGATTCCCAAATATTCCATCTAATTCAAGGTCTTAGGAACATCGCCTGAGTCATCACTATCGGAGTAGTCTTTCGAATTTTTCTTAAAAAATAGGGTTATTTTCATAAACTATCCCGATTTTTCACATTTAACCCCAAACATGTTTTTTTGGATCCTAAACTATCACGATTTTTTCAATTTGGTCCTTCAGTCGACTTCTATCAACTTTGATTTTTTCCATTTATGAAAAGTCGAAAATACCCGTCCCGACAAAAATAGAGTAATACTTTAATGCATCGAAGGGAGGGGTATTTTCGACTTTTCATAAATGGAAAAATTGAAAATAATAAAAAAGTTGACAAAAGACGGAATGATCAAATTGGAAAAATTACGATAGTTTAGGGATTCAAGAAAATAAGGTCATAGTTTGAGGTTAGATGTAGAAAATTATGATAGTTTAGGGGTGAATTACGGAAATAACCTAAAAAATATTAGGCATTTTTCCCAAAAAAATCAGGTATTTCGTGAATTCAAATTTCTCTCTGATGTCCTTCAATGATACAGTAGATTCCTAGATTCTTCATGTTTGCATTTTTTCACAATCTTAATATGAAGACTTTCCGTTGCAAATAGGGAAAAGTTCCAAGCAACGACAGAGTGCTACAACAAACGGATTAGATGTAATCAGGCATCATAGGCCCTACTGTCCCTGGATTTCTCTAGATGATGCTGAAACACTACCTGGATGGAGGTTGACTCTATCAGCTGTCCGTCAAAGAAACGATCCTAACACCTCCTTAAAGGAGGATACTATGCCAACATTTCTCGATGAGGTATTTATCTTGTCTGAACTCTTACAATGATCAAACTCATTTATTTTCTCATGTTCAAGAAGTGCATCTTAATCGCTTTAGCTAATACCATTGTGCAGATAGATGATCCCATTGTTTCTGTGAGAAAGCTTTTCATGTCGCCATCCCCTAAGAGGTTGAAGCGCAAACCATGATTTACAAGAATTTCAGTAATGTAAGGTGTGCAAGATTGAGGAACAAGAGATGATGTTCCTATTCTCTTCATTATCCTTGATCTCAAGAAGGAAATAATTCCATCTCAACAATCTTTAATGGGACATTCAGTTTGCACTAATAGCTTTCCAGAGACATTGCTAGCAGTTCGCAAAATCTTTCATCATGATTGTATGAACGTTCTGTGGAATGCTGTTTTCAATGATCCTATATTGGAGTACTGTGATGTATGGCTGAAAACGAAACACTTGCCCGCTGTTCAATCTTCTGTTGTTATCTCTGATGAACTTGATGCCGCAATCAAGGATGAGATGAAAAACAAGGTTCATGATATACAAATGCTATGTTCTGTGATACTGCATTTTTACTTGATAATACAGTTCCATATGTGTTTTTTGTAGGTTCTATCTAAAACACAATCTTGTCATCATAGCTTGGATTTTCCTCCAAGATTTGAACCTGGCATGGAAACTGCACCCATTTCTTTTCAACCTTCTGTTGGAAAAACTGATTCACTTGTGAAAAAAGAGAAACACTCTGCATCATCTGTCAGTTTTCTCGCTAATGCACTTGTTGACATTGTTGGAAGTTTAGAAAATTCACTATGTGTCAGCAAAAAACAAAACTCCGCCTATGTTTTATAGTCGGTCCCAAGCCCGGATAAAGGAGGAGGGTTGTATTAGGCCCCGACAGTCAGTGTAAAATTTTGTCGAATCACATGAATATGGATCAACGAATGGCGTCGTATGATCCATGTAACCGACCCCACCTAGTGGGAGAAGGTTTTGTTGTTGTTGTTGTTGTATCCTTGATCTCAAGACCATGCAAAAGGAGGGCCGCTGTTGCCCTTTCTCTCCCAAACTTCATACTTGAGACAGTAATTGCCGCACAGATGAAGTGTGTTTTATCATGATGCCGAAGATTGGACAAAGAGGGTGATACTGAATTTTAGATCCTTTGAAACAAGGTCAGGGATGTAGGTTGACAGGAAAATTGGTGATACTGAATTTTAGATCCTTTGAAACAAGGATCATGGGACTTGTTGCATGTTTGTTTCTGTATTTTTCTCCTTTGGCTTGTGGCTGTTATATAGCCTCGAGGCCTGTCAGGAAACATTTCATCTCTATGCTGTACTTGAGAGATCTAGACCTCGGTATGTTTAGTAACAAGCCCTTCAATGGTTTCTTTATCTGTTAAACCACACGTTTCCTTGCATAAACATATCATTGTTTTGCTACTTTGAAAAACAATAAAATGCCAATATATTGGAACATAGCAGAGTTGTATCATTGTGTATTGCATGCTGAGTGTACAATATCGGTTCGTACAGGTGGAAGGACTAAATTACCTACTAGTGTACTCTAACTTAGTAGTGTGCTCTAACTCGGAACAATCTACATTCAATTAAAACTATGGTTTTATGCTTATCGCCATGCCGCATGGATCACGAATGTTTTGATGGTGCCACGCATCGTGTCACATTTGTGGCGAGTTGCAAAGGCAACAAAATAAGCACAGCTCAAACGCGACTTGGTTTTCATCACCCACCATTGCAAAATTGAAGTAGGGAAGCAATTGAAACAAACCAACTTTTGAGCAGTCAATGAAAAGATGGCCTTATTTTGTAGGCCTTAACAAAAGAATTTAATCACACTGGAAAAAAATCAGAAACAAACAATAAAACAAACTAAGTTGGTTTTAGGCAAAAACATATGGCCCATACTTTTTTTATTTTCTTTCTTTGAACTACAAAGTTAATGGGGGTGACCAGGTAATATCAGCTAAACTTCATTAATTATTTAAGAGAATAACTCGAAATAACTTTAGATAAAAAAAAAACGCTAGATGAACATTGAAAGCCGAACCCGAGTGACCCAAAAACGCTAGATCAAAGTTTGATGGTTGTAAAATGACTTTTGCCTTTTGAGCATTAAAGAAGTCACTATATATTCAGTTTTACAGCATTTAACATTGAGATGTGAATATGATAAATCAACACCTGGAAATGAATGTATATATCATATCACAGTTCGTAATTCTGAGATGTTGATCTGACATCAGAGTTCGACACTGCTGAAATTAGCAGATAGAACATAGCCTACCCCGAACGATCAGCTCAGCACTGGAAAAGAAGCAAGGTCGTCAAGCTCATGTCAAGACCCATCAGATAGCTGGAGCTCATGTGAACCCACTACATGCTCTAGCAATAATTCATAGAGCCAAAATAAAAATTCATAACACCCTCAAATTTCAGAATGTTGATGGGAATACCATCCTAAAAGCTACTAAGCCCAGGTTACAATAAAGACTGGCAGTTGAAATACTGGTATTTGTCTCAAAACGTTGATATTCAGAAGTTGCAACACCTGAAAGGGAAGAATCTCTTCCCCATGATTTGCCACCTGGCTACAACGTCCTCTTTTGCAGCAGTGATGGATCAGACATCATGACCATTTGCTCAAGCCTAGAAATAACCAACATTTCTGAGCTCTCCTTGCTGGGATTCATTCGGTTCATTGTCATTGTTAAGAAAGACAAGGCGACCTGCATATAACTTCAATTTATTAGGAGTCTCAGCTCAACAAAAGCCAACTTGCAAGTGTCTAAATACTCACTAGACAACATAACAAATCCGCTTAAACTTGTGACAAAGAACAGAGAAACATCAAAATTAATGTAAGAGGATTTTCAGATCAGAAGTCTTACAAGTAACAAACTAAAACTAGAAACATGGATGAACATGGGGAGATGGTGAAATTATTACTTCCTTTGGTATGCAAATTAAGAGAATACAACAACAACAACAACAACAACAACAAAGCCTTATCCCACTAGGTGGGGTCAGCTACATAGATCATACGACGCCATTCCGCTCATTCATTGATCCATGTTCATAAGATTCGATAGGATTTTACGCTGGCTGTCGGGGCCTAACACAAATTAAGAGAATATACACATAAAAAAGATAAACAGGGAAAGGTCATGTTAGTCCAAATTTTTCTTTGCACAAGGAGATGATAATATAAAGAACACTGAAACATGTGGATCAAAAGAATAGAGGTCATTTATGTCCAAGTCAACTTTCATCCTATTAAATTTCTGTAACAGAACTGGCATCATATTTAATTTGTTTCCCATGAAGAATAAAACAAATGATTGGAATTATTATTTCCGGTTTTCAACTAATTTCTTGCTCTTGTACTTTTCCTATTTTCTATCAACTGCAAATTAATGTTTATCTTTAAAGACCTTAGTATTATTCTTAGAACTAATTTTCTATCAAACTCCTTAAACAAGTTCATTATAGAAAGGTATATAAAAAGAAATACATGATATATGATGCCCACAGTTCGATGAAGAAATAAGTTAAGCCACTGATGAGATGGCTAAAATATATAAGGAACCACGATGAGTAGAAAGGTAGAACAAATTTGTGATTTTCACTTCAGATCACAAAAAGGACAACTTTGTAATGCAGTTAGCATATTTACAAGAATTAGGCCCAAGGTTTACATATGATGTGAGGAAAATTCTCGGATGATGAATGAAGAAGTTGCAGTGCCTGTTGAGAAAACAGTCCTGAGCTAATTTCAGGTGGACCTCAGTATATCCTGATGGCTCCTCTCTCTTCCGAACACGGGCAATGAGAGAAAATTTAAAAAGTTTCTTTTCTTTAGGAGAATTTTAAAAATTTCTAGATTTGCTCTTTCTGGTTTGCCTTATTCTTCAAGCGTTGATGAGAATAAACCTTAGTACATCATCAATTCTTCATGTTAAAAATCAGTGGTGGAGTTTTAACGTTAAACATGGAACTCAATTACTTTAAGAATGTGATGGAAATTTCTGAAAATCCCACAAGAACTGAAATGCTACAAACATGGGCAGATGTCTTAGTGCACAAACAACTTTGATATCATAGATTCATTCCAACATGAAAGAACATCCCAAAACTCTGAAATTAAAACATATTCTTTGAAGATTGTTTCCAGGATAACTAACTTTGCAGTTCGTCTGTGATGAGTATTATGATTTTAGGCCAAAGAAGAATATGTCCTATAATGGCTGACAGCTGTATTTCTTCATCGTCTAACCTCACCTATCTAACTTCAAACATTCAGCTTATTCATCAAAAAATAAAGAATAACTACTCTCCTTTTACCCATTAAAAGGTTTAAAGAAAAAAGAACAGAGTTAATATACAAAGGTGAAAACAAATAAGGATGCTTCTAAAAGGGAAGCTATAATATATTTATATATATAAATATAAAAAAATGGGAACAACAATTTACTAGAACTTTTTTTGGCAACAAAAAGACTAGAAACACTGTATGGGGGAACATACCATCTCTACGGATAGCAATCTCCCTTATGCGCCTAACAAGCCCTGTGAGTGGATCGCTGAAGACTTTAGTTTCCAGGTTGCCTTCTAGATATAAAATGGATCTGGAGCAAAAGAAGAAAAGTCAAGTCCACTTCGAAAAGGAAACTGAAGAAGAAAAGTCAAGTCCTAGTAGGTTGATATCTTTTCCTTTCTTAAAAAAAATTGGCGGGACTAACTTTTTTATTTTGAGAGAGAGAACTAACTTGATTGCACAAAAAAAACATAAATTTGAATATCAATACATTATTCCCTCAAAGAATAAATCTCTTTCATCATGTCAAAGATGTGAAAAGGTGATGCAAATAATTTGGGAATCACATATCATTCAACTGAAAGAATCATATTTCAGGAAAAAAATGCAATTTGAGATCAGGATATCCAAGAATAGCTGTGTGACTGGATGTCCTAAGAGTTTAGTGTTCGAAGAGACACCCAGACATCACAAAAGAAGGATAGGATTAATTAACAAATGAAATGTGCAACCATGCTGAGTTAATCATATTCTTTCTTATGCTTTTAGAAATAAGATGCAAACTCAAAATGAATCATGGACTACCTAGAGACAATAAAATCAAGCATCAGAAAACAAATGTAAACGAAGCTAGGATATATTGCATCAAAGAAAATATACCAAGCTAGTTAGTTCAAACATTTGTATTAAGCAAAATACAATCGTGGAATAGGAACCGAAGCCCTGCACAAATGTAAGAACTTGGTGGAAATTAATTACATTTATCAGCGCACTCGCTAATTCCCCAAGCCATTACAATATGTTGTCAAACTCAGTTAAGTAATATAGCCTCCATGCATGATTTGGTTCTATTAAATGGATATATGGGGAAGAATAACTCTCTGAGCAATTTCATCAAACAGCACCCACCCAGGTTTGACATGGCTGAGAGCAAGCCCGCCGAGCCTCTCTGGATAGATGCTAACGCGGTGCCACTGCACGGCGCAGCGTTCTGCGTACTCCCGGGGCTCCTCGTTATCGAGGGGCCTGCGGTTATTGCGGATCCCGCCAGTTCCCAGCGAGAAGAGCACCACCGTGCGCCCACTCCGCAGCTGCTTCTGCACCGGCCGCTGTCCCACCTTCCCCACCAGTATTGCCTTCAAAGCGCCACAACGACGGGAATACACCCAGATATCAGATTCTACGCGCATGATAAAGAGAGGTCGGGGAGCAAGGGAGGGCTACCTTGTAGATGCCGGGGTCGAGACCGTTCTCGAGGGGGCGCTGGTAGGGTGCCGTGCGCTGACGGGTCTCAACGTCGGAGGAAGGATCGGAGGCAGCGGAAGCGAGGGGTTGACCGTCGTCGGGGGACAAGTGATCGGAGTCGGACTCGTCGCTGGAGAGAGAGGGAGGAGGAGCAGACGACGAGGAGGAAGAGAAACGGGCACCAGAGAAGGAGGGAAAGAGAGGGCGCGGCAGGCGGGAGAGGAGGAAGCGTTTGGAGAGAGAGGCGAATGAGGTGGTGGGAGTCGCCATTGGAGGAGGTCGAGGTCGAGGGTTTTGACTGGCGCTTCCTTTCTACTAAAACCTCCCGAGTCCCGAGCCATATTATTTTTCTTTTTCGTTTTGGCTATTACTAAACCCTAAAATTTTTTCTAACACTCACAATTTTTTTAATTGCTCCAAAAAATTGACTAATATACAATTATGTTATTGTGACTCATTTAAAAGGCTAAATCCTTCTAAATTAGGATAAAGCAAAACCCTTACTATAAATGTCTGTTTACTCGAATTAGGGCATAGGAAAATTCTGGTTAACCTAAAAATTATTGTAACAATTCGAATAAAAAAATTCAAGTTTATAATTAAATTAGGGAACATAAACGTGCAATTGTATATATTCTTTAATTTTATTTTTCAAATTTTAATAAATTATTTGAAACTATACTTCTGAGAGATTATCGATATATTTTTAAGAAAAAAAAAGAATATGTGGACCCAAAATAAGTCCATATATATGGACTCACTCAATGATGATCCTTGATAAACATTTTGAATTTAAAATAGATTTTAAGACCATCATTTGATTTGTAAATTTCATACACGTGGATCCATCTTGGGCCCACATAATCTCAATCTCATATTTTTATCATTCTAATATCTAATCCATTCAAGAATTTATCTCGATTTGTAACACTCCCTCATCCCCGATTGTCTATTCGCTATTACATAATCATAATAAAATTATAATTTTCTATTAATTACAGAGGAAAGATAAAGTAATTAAATAAGATAAATTAACTCTTTTGAAAACATAACGGAAGATTTCGATAAAACATAGAATTGTCACATCACTAATCGCAAGTAAAATATCTTAAAGCCGTAGTCAAATGTCATCAGTCAACAACACTTGATTCTAGAACTCCTAAACCAGTGTGCAATCTTGTTTGTCATGAGCTGAGCCGTCATCCATTCATTCATTGGGCACTGCATAGATCCAGGGTGTAGAGATTTCCCAATTAGAGTATGTAAAAGCTATGCAATGCAATATTATGATCCTAAAGATACTACATGATATGCGTCATCATTTTTATATAAAAAAGTAAACAATATGCATAACAAGACATGTAATCGCTATCATCATGCTTGTAGCATGGACATTCATACAATCATCAATTCAATTAATAGGTACATAAGTGAAGTACACTTACCATAATCATTGCCTCCATAACTTTCTTCGGGGTTACTTTATAATCCTTTGAACCCACTTTCGTGGTCATCAGTTCATTTCAGTGAGTTAGTTCAGTAACAGGCTTTGATCTTATCAGTAATTAAAGAATCAAATCATTACCCTCCAATAGGCTAGCTAGGCCTTGGAGAGGCTCTGCACTCGAAGGTGGGTGGGAATATACATGTCATTGCCAGTAAGATATATTTATTCTCCCTAGGAAATGCTAACTCCAAGGTGTAGGGTACAGTAATTTTTCGAGTGAAATTCTAACACAATGGAGGACGACACAGTATTTTTTGTCATCAGTTTGAGGGGCGACAAGTAACAATATTCTTCAATTGGGTTCATTATTATCACAATCATCAAACAATTTACGTCTCTCAGTCTTCATATTTTAACCTAATTATGACTGTCCATGCATTTCATATATCTAAGTTCATATACAATCATCAATCATTATTACATAATAGTAAATACTTTAAAAATAGCATTGATATAATTTAAATTCATTTTTCGGACTGTCACGACCATGATTAGGTTGGTCACGGCCATGACAGAAACTCAATCCTTTGTCACGGTGACCCTGTTATGGCGGTACTAACCTTGTCACGGGCGTGACCGTACAATGGTCCCTTCAACCCTTCTGTCACGCTCGTGATGGAACACATCACGGTCGTGACAGAGGTCGTTTCACGTCCATCTCTAGCCCTTCTATCACACGCGTAATGATATTCATCACGACCATGACAGAGGTCTGACAGTGCCGCCTCAGCCCGATTTTGCCTTATTTTTGTGTAGATTTGATCAAATCTTTTGGGGAAAAGAATCTTAAATATTGTAAACGATTCATACATGTTTTGTAGGCAATAAAGTATCATAAATCAATTCAAAACATGTAAAATCATGCATTCTTAGAGATCTAGGGTTCATATCTTTCCAAAACATAAACATATGATTTTTCTAATAAAAAGCCTTAGCACATGGATCTATTAATGATAGATCTTAATATGGAACATTGGAACAGTTCAGATTTCATAAACCACAATAAATTCCTCATAAAAATCCCTACTAAGAATTAGGGTATTCTTAGATCTCTCAGTCCATGCAATTAAATCCATTGAGAGGGGAGAGAGGGGTTGGATCTCCTTTACATATTTTTCTTTTAGATCTTCCTCCTTTTTCTTCCTCTTCTTTCTCCTCCTTGTTCCTCTTGTTCTCCTTCCTCAAGCCATAGTCAGATTCAGGTGGATAAAAGCGGTAAACAAAGAGAACATGAGGCTTTATATAGGAGAGATCATGAGGATTTGACAAAAAGTTCAAATTGTCCCCGATTAAAATTTAGGGTATTACATCCTCTCCTCCTTAAAGAAAATTCCTCCTAGAATTTTAAACTATAACATAGAACACTTACCAAATAATCTTGAAAATTATTCTTTCATTTCTTCCTCTAGTTCCCATGTTGCTTTGGTTCAATTATAGTGTTTCCATGCAATCTTCACCACCTTGTTCCTCAAATGACGCTCATCATACTTTAGTATCTCTTTAGGATACTCTTCATAAGTGAGGTCCTCCTTAATGGTCGGCTTCGATCACCACCACATGAAAGTTGTCATATTTGTATTACCGAAGCATAGGCACATGAAAAACATTATGGATCCTAGCATATGAAGGAGGCAATGCTAATTTGTAGGCTCCTCCAACTTTTTTCAGAATTTCAAATGGTCCAATGTATCTAAGGAGTCAATTTGCCTTTTTTGTTGAATCTCATGACTCTACTTTAGGAGATACCTTCAGCAATACATGGTCCCCAACTTGATAGATCTATTCCTTTCTCTTCTTGTCTGCATAACTTTTCTAACGGCTTTAAGCTGCTATCATTCTTTCCTTTATCAGATATACCTTCTCTGCATACTTCTCTACTAGCTCAAGTCCTAGTAGCCTTCCTTCACCAACTGCACTCCAATGTGTGTGAGACTTACAAGTCTTCCATACAGTACTTCAAATGGTACCATCTTTATGCAGGAATGATAGCTATTATTATAGACAAACTAAGCTAAGGAGAGATGATCATCCCAACTGCCTTGTCAATCTATAGCACATGCTCCTCTAGAGTCTGAATTATCCTTTCACGTGAAAGGCAGTACTATAGTGCAGCCTTATGTCAAAAAGCATGCTGCAATCCTCTCCAAAATCTTGCTATGAATCTTGGGTCTCTATCCGATACAATGGAAATAAGAATTCCACGTAATCGGGTAATCTCATCTACATACAATTGTACTATGCTATGGTAAGAAGTGAGCTGACTTGGTCAATCTATCCACAATGACCCATTTGCATCATGTCCTTTCTGTGTCCTTGGGAGATCTACAATGAAATCTATTGTGATCTCCTTCCATTTTCACTAAGGTATGGACAATGGATTCAGTGGCCTTGGTGACTTTTGATGCTCAATCTTGACGTGATCAAGCACTTAAAAATAAATTCCGATACCTCTCTTCTCATGTCCTTCGACCAAAATGTTTTATGAAGGTTCTTGAACATCTTGGTAGTTCCTAAGTGAATGAAAAATTATGAGTTGTGGCACTTGGTCAGAATTTCTTTCCTTGTTCTCATATACCCACAGTCTGTCTTAGAACTTGATAGTTTCATCTTCAGCAGTCTTGTAATCTGGGTGTCCCTTTTCACACAGAGTTTCATGTCTTTATATTCTGCATTTTCTTCTTGTGCCTGTGCTATCGTGGTCACCAATTCAAGCTGAATGACAACAGTGCATCATCAGCTTTCCTTGCGTGATTCCCCCAATTAGAGTCCATTTGTAGACTCTCAAATATGACACCCTTCATATTTCCTACTTAGAGCATCTGCCACTGAGTTGACATTCCCTGGATGGTAGAGAATGTCAAACTCATAATCCTTCAAAAATTTCAACCATATTCTTTATCTCATGTTGAGTTCCTTTTGGGAGAACACCTACTTGAGACTCTTATGATTAGTGTAGACTTCAAATTCTTCTCCGTTCATATAGTGGCGAGGTCTCCAACCGAGAAATCAAGATGATCTTGGAAAAGACGATCTCTGTAACAATAAAAGATTGGAGCAAGAAAACCAATGAAGCACTATGGGCATATCATACTTCATACAAAACTCCAATTGGAATGCCACTATTCAAGCTAATTTACGACAAACACTGCCATCTGCCAGTAAAATTGGAACATAAAACATTTTGGGCAATTAAAACGCTCAACTACGACTTCCAAGCAGCTATCGGGAAATGAATGTTACAGCTCAATGAATTGAATGAACTCTGTTAGATACCTACAACAATTCTCGCCTTTATAAAGAGAGAGCGAAGAAATGGCATGACAGTCTTATACTACAAAAGAATTTTAAAGAAGGTGATTAAGTTTTACTATTCAATTCCTGCCTATGTTCAATTTACGCCTACGACTTTTTCCGAGAAAGCTTCAGACAAGGTGGTCAAGGTCATTCACCATTGAGAAAGTTTATCCTCATGGAGCCATGGAGCCGTGGACATAAAAAATGACAACTAAAAAATTTTTAAACATAATAGACAAAGACTGAAACGGTACAACCCCACTAGTAAAGAGTTCAAAGAAGTTTCGTATTTGCGGCCGAATTACTAAAAATCCAGGCACCATGTCGAGCCAACGATCCTAAAAAAAAGCACTACTAGGAGGTAACCCAATTGAATAAACTGTCATCAGCCACGTCAGGACCCACATAAGCCTCAAGACTCTTAAAACCACCTGAAAAGTACACTATATAGATTCGGTTGAGAATCAAAATCTATGAGCATATCTACTCAACCCCACGAGCCCCTTCTGCACCTAAAACAATTAGAAGAGCAGCAACTGTCTCTTCTTCCTCATTAGCACCATATCCCCCACACCCTGTACCAGTCTTCTTATCCAACAAATTGAACCTCATTTTAGAGTAGGTGACTAAGCTCGTAGAAGCCAATGCCTACAGTCGAGAAGATATTCAAGCATTGAAAGACCAACTCAATAATTTTGGAATAACAGGGCTTCACCAATGTCAATAAAACTCAAGATGTAGAAGTGGTGCAGAATTCGATCCTCACTACTCTCAGTGACATACAACAAGTCACCGACCGACTGTTGGAGCTTGCACCACCACATGGTCCATCTTCCTGGCATGATCGACATTGAGGGCAGGGTTGAATTCGAGCTTGAGAGAGAGGGAAACATAGTACATTTCTACAGCTTCCTCTTTATTTACTGTTGTCTGCCAACCACCTAGAGTTATAAAATTTGATTTGCTAGGATGCATGAACATATATCTCTTTACACTACTTTGACCCTGTTTATGAAAACTCAGCCCCATAAAAATCAAAGTTTTATTGATATTTGAGAAGTAGGAGATGTCTTCACTCCCCTATAATTTTTATCCTTTTGCTTCTATTTCAAGTCATGTTCAAGGACACCCTGCTAAGTTGATGAAACTTGAAGTATTTCATTATTATCATTCATTGCTTTAACTATTGAGTCATGGCTTGAAGAAAGTTGCTAAGTGAAGTTTCAGATGCCTGACAACTAATCCTATTCATGCTTAAATTTTTAGTTTGCTAAGCTAGTTAATAATTATATCTTTGTTGAATGACCTAGTGCAGTTAAGCTTAACAAAAGTATAAAGAAGCGAAATCAATATAAAGAAAAGATGGCCGGTATAGCTCTAGAAGGTACAAAAAGGATGTACTCTGGAATTTGGGTGAGTTTGAGTGATTAGATCCATAGGAGTTCATCCCTGGAAACCTAAGGGCAACTGCCCTGTGATTTGTCGATAAAAAACTCACTACATAGACCACCCAGTGCAATATGAATAAACACATGAGTACCGGATCACTGAAAAGTAAATGCAAATAGTAAAAGTACATGTAAGTGAATAAAAGCCCACAATGCACTTGTGTATTCAGCATTGATATATCCATTTTCAAGCAACCTTATTTTACTTTTCAGAGCTGAATAAGGAAGAATTTAAAAATGTCTTGCATCTAAACACTTTCACTAAACTGGATCATTTGGAAAAGTGAAGAGGCACTTGAGTAGTGAATGTACAATCTGAATGCTGAGAAAAGTAGTTAGCAAAATAGGGTAGAAATGGAAAGTTATGCCTTGAACATTGCTTGAGGACAAGCAAACATCTAAGCTTGGGGTAGTTTGATAATCTCTTATTTTACTCATGATTATCAATGTTAAATATGTCACCTTTGCATTAAAACTTTATTGAATTCATAAAAACTAAGTTATTATCTGACCTTTTTGAACTAGTATATGGGAACTAACTACTTTTTGAATTTTGAATTCAAACAAGAGAAAAGGGAGGAGATAAAACTCAAGTGGAAAAAAAGGAGGAGGAGAGAGGCATTGGGGGAAAAGGACGATTAATCCGGGGGAGAAGGATTGGAAGAGCAAAGGAGGAAAATGTCCAAAAACATTTGGATTTCATTAAAGCCTATGTTTGGCTAAACTTTTATTTCCTTTTGTGGTGCAATTGTGTGAATGATGTGGTTTTAATTTGTCCTTAGCCGTACTCTTAGACATATAATTAAGTATGCTTTTATTTTAACTGCAAGTGCTTTAATTAAGTTTAATTTTCATCTGATCGAGAGATATGTTTCTTGTAGTTTTCTTATCAGCATACTGTGTTAACTCTAAGTGGCTGAGAAGCCCATCATAATGCTATTACGAGGCGAGAGACCATAATAGTAATTGGTTATCTTGGATTTGTTTTTATTGTCTGGGTTAGGATTGCAGAATTACATTTCATTGATCAAGAGATCTAGTTATTGTTCTAATTAGGGTGAAAAATCAACTAATCTGTTGCTTCCAATCCATTTATTAACGACTTACCCCCTTATAATAGAAGAGAGATCGACGAGCACAGGGAAGAAGTAGTTGATTTTCAATATAAGGATCAAGAGATCATTTACCTCCTAAGAGAGCGTTGACCAATTCATCACAAGGGAGTCTTTCCTTCTGACTTAGTCTTTTAGTTATTCGTTTCTCTGCTTTACTTTTGTCTTTTTATTTTGTGACAACTCAACAATTCTCGAGATATAATCAAGTTAACAATTTGATCTAAGTCAACGGGATTATGATACTCGTGGTTCCTACTCGACCAGTATACTTGCAGTAGTGTGGACTCTAGAGTATTTTAACTATGATTCGAATAATATTTAGTCGCTGTGAGAGATCACAAGTTCTAAAGTTGCACAACATCTAGATGTAGAGTCCTCCAAAGAAAAGTCTTACCAGTACCTCCATAGCCATATAGAAAAAAAATAATCCACCTTTATCTTCATATGATGATTTCATTATTGTATCAAAAACTGATTTTTGTTCTGGTGTCAAATTCACCAATAGTTCATGATGTTCTTTCAACAAAGTGCATCTATCCTAACGAAGTTCATCAATAATTAATTGATTGCTGAAATCAACATGTTCAACATCATAAATTGGTCTCAACGGAAAGTCTTGAAAACTTTTTCCACAACTTTTGAGAATTCTTTCCAATTTTTGCCAACAAAGAATTTTAATGTCATTTGCACTTAGCTCTGCATCTAATTTTTTTTAAAAAAATATTGAAAGAGTTAGAAATAAGCATATATTTTATAGGCATTTAAAATTATTTCAATAAAAATATAAACAAATAAATGATATTTTTTGAAATAATAACAACAACAACAACAAAGCCTTATCCCACTAGGTGGGGTCGGCTACATGGATCATACGACGTCATTCCGCTCTATTAGTAACCAAACCTTTCGGTATATTATTCACCAATAGATCTTGCTCTATTAGTTCGCCAAGTGTCCGCCTTGGCCTCCCTCTCCCTCTTTGAAATAATAAGAGGGAGTTTTTTTGTACCTTGATTATTCATTATTATCCTTCATGAAGATTATTATCAGATAACAATTCCCATGTTACTTGCTAGACATATTCAGGTCGTGTCGTTGAATTTGATAATAATAACATGACAAATAATTGTCTAAGGTACGATGTTTAGCCCATTGACTTGCCTCCTTTATAGCATCTATGTATTCTTTATCATCATTTAATAAATCAAGTGCATAACATGCTTCTTTGAAAGTTTGAAAATGTGATTATTGACCTTTCTGTGATCTTTAAAGTAGGTAGGACCTTTAATGACATTCAAAAGCAATCTCAAATAATATATCCTACCAATAGAAAATCCTTTACTTTGTCTTCTTTCCCATCTTTTCAATTTTTTTTCCATACAAACTTAGAGGGAATTCTGCATAAGTTAATTCCCTTGCTTCGGGAAATAACTTATTTGCTTCAAACCAAGATAAGAACAACGATTCATTTGTACTTTGTCTATTGACAACATCATCAATGGGTTCATCATCTGAGAATATAATACTATGTTCATTTGGAAGGTGAAACGTTAACCTTTCTATTGGAGGTGTTCTATAATGAATGGGAAGCTATAAATTCTCCACGAAACCTCACAAGGTGATATGTACTGACAATCATAATACATATTAATTTCATCCACAATATCTGATGAAGCTTCCCATTTGAACTTTGTGAAAAAGCAAACATTATTCGATCATATCCCTTATTGACATACTTAAATAAGTATTTAATTGATCTTGATTGATTCCACTGTTCAACATTTATATGAGCACCATACTTTAATAATATAAAAAATGATTGTGGGGTACAACATCGTAGAGGATGACTAGTTCATGTTTTATTGTTAATTCCTGATCTATGGGTCATGATCCAAAAGTTAGTGCTATCCTACAATATCATCGAATTTATTACCTTATTAGTCTTGATTCATTCAAGGGTTAACTACTCTTTGATTTTATCTGTCACATGATCATAGTCATCCTGCACTATTATTGCATGGATTAAATTTGAGGTTTATCCCACTTTGATTTTCATTGATTACATGATCTCTTGATCTTGATTATTTTCATTGTATCATTATTACTAAGTCCCATATGGGCAAAGATGAGAATCTAAGTATTTAAAAATAAAAGTTTGGGTGCTCATGTTATGAATTAACAAGAGCTTATGGCATAATATAACAGACAGTGTTGGAACATAATTTGTCCTCATTGCATGATTTCTCCTCATCATATAATGAAAGAGGATACCGTCCTCTTTAGAGAGGATGTTCGTCGTGATTTTCACAATACTACTCATGAAGTAGATGATACCTCATCGCAATGAATCTGTTAATAAGTGACATTGCATAAAAATATTAGAGATAAATAAGTTGATTACAACTTCTAGTCAAAGCAAAACACACACAACTTGATTCTACCTATAGACATCACGTTGATCTTTATCCATTGACAATGAGAGTATTGATTTCTTCCATTGGATCCACAATAGTGTTTATCAGGTATTATGATTTTACTTATGAACATCATACCAGAGTATTGTACTTAATTAGATGTTACAATGATACACTTAGAGCATAGGCTTTATTTTCCTATTGATTTTATCCAAGGCATAATATTTGATTTATTCTATTAATTCTACCCAGAGTATAATATCAATCTTTTCCGTTGATTCTTATTTAAGCATGGACTTGATTCCTTTTTATTGATTATTTCAATGATAATTATGATTATGATTATGCTAACTCCATGCTTCTTTGTTGTTACTATTTATTCATTGATTTATTATCCACCTATTGAGCTACGAAGCTCATGGGTTATTGTTTCTCCTACATTGATCATACATATAATTAGAGGAATGAAGGATGAGCTCAAGCGACTAATTGTGTTTATGATGGTGATGTGCACATAGAGTGGTCTCAGAATATTGTTCCCATTTCATTTTAGATATTATGTCACGTTTCTTTACTTTATACTTTTTCCTTAATTATTGATATTATGACTCATATTAGTGATTCTATTGGATTTTCACATTTACTAATATAGTTAATAATGTTTTAGTCAAAGAACCAGCCAAAGTCAATATTTTAGTCAGAGCATTACATAGTTGGTACGTCCCTCAAGTTAGGTCTTTCCACATGGCGAGGGTGATTTGAGTGAGTTACATGAGCACCATATAAAGACTTATTGAGATTATTATGAAATCCAATTTCCACACAATAAATTTCTCAATTGGGAAACTATTATCAAATAACATGCTTAATCGAGACATTTATTAATAATGCAACTTTGAAATGTATAGGAAAGTAAAGGAAACTTACTTCTATAGATGTTAACTTGTTTCATATGCTTGTTGAAACCTTTCTAGCAAGAGCATGGCCTGTTGAATTTTCTTTGCTCATCCAGTCAGTTACTATATGAATAATTTAATTATACTCTTATGTTTATACGTGGATGGTTATAGACCATTATATCCATACTATACACATTGTGGTGATGGTTACACTACTGCCTTGAAGCGGTATGGTCGTAGAAAGAGATCATCTCTCCATGTAATAGTCATTGTTAAAAAATATATATTTAATTACTCTCCATTATGCATTTTGTAGTCATGTTTCCATTTTCCAAATGCGTGCGGCCATTTTGTACACCTACATTCATAGATGAGCAAACCCTTACATCATATTATTTTTTAAAGATATAGAAGTATAATTATAAACATAAAGGCTTATAGTCCTAAATAGTAAACAAACATATAATCTCTCTAAATAATTTTTTGCATTTATTATTATTATTATTATTATTATTATTATTATTATTAATGAAAATTAAAATATAATGGATACAAAAATAACACATTTAAAAAATTGGTGAAATAAATTGACATTGATGTTATGTATTCCTAAAAATGATTAAAAAATGTTTCAAATATTTGGCATTTGCAACAGTCCTCTATCTACTTATCACCTTATGTGGAGTTTCCCAAGTCATGTTTTCAATGCATTCATAACTTTCATAAATTGACAAATTGTATTATAAGTTATCTTAAAGTCAAGAACCTCTATATGAATATATAAAAGAAAATAAAAATTAAATATAACTCATTGACATAAAGAATAAAGAAACACAAAAAAGACCTACAAAATATTATTTTTTCTATACAATAATAATTTCTTGGGATGAATTAAAATTTTCCATTGAGTAAAGATAAACATCTATGACATAAATAAATTGAAATTTCTATTCATTTGGGCCCACCCCACCCACACACCAAATTTTTAACACTAACATATTATGTATAAAAAATTATTTTTTTTAATACATGTATACATTTTAACAGTTCAAGCCCCTAGTACTAGTACATGCTCTATATTAACAATAAAAATTATTGTGTATTATAAAGAATTGAAATAAAATTAATATATTTAAATGATATGTAAATAAAATATTATTAGTAATTTATTCATTTTGTAATAGCAATGTTATATTCATATTGTATAAAACGATTACTTTTGCAATATCAATATTATGTTAAAAGCAAGTTTTTCAAACATAGTTTAGCATGGTATTCATAATGTAAGCAAATAACAAATTGATATATCGATATGGTGCAAATATATTCAAATACAACAGAATGTAAGAAAAATGCTAATATATCGATATGATGCATATATATATTCAGCAAATAAAAGTTAAAAGAAGAAACATAATGTGACCATGTCCAAACCACCTTGCCAAAACAAGTTCATGTCATTAAATACATAACATTCTTGAATAAATCATCATTCTCTTTTTAATCATCACTCTCTTTACTTTATTGCTTGGTAGTTGAGAATTTAGATCATCATCACCATCTACTGTTGATGTTGCAGTCTTTTCAATATGTCGTTTAATAGATGTTTGATAGGAGATATAACATTAGTGTCACAAGTGGAATCCTACAAAAAAAAAAGATTAATATTACAGAAATATTATATATTTGACAATAGTAATTGTGTAAAATAAAAAGATTGTAATGTGATGATCACCTTCAACTCTTCATTATCACATTAAAACTCTTTATTATTAAAGTCTGGGTCCTATTGAATAAAAACATATTATCAACAACACAAAGTTGAAATTATAATAATACTATAAGAAATCAATTATTGTAATTGCAGTGATGGTATGTTTGGATGAAGGGTTAAGTGGGGATGGGTTGGATTTAATTAGGGTGTGGTGCGTTTAAAAATCCTACACCTTGTTTGGATATTCTTTTCTAAAAAACAACTAAGGATAGTCATATGACTTAAAATTAAACCCACCAAATTGGTGGTTTTAGAGGGGTTAGAAATAATTATTCCTATTCTTCCATTATTTCTTCTCAATCAAATAAACAAGAAATAATTTTTTCTTAAAGGTAACAAAGGCATTTATCTAACTTAGCCTTCCCTAACCCATGTATTATAAATTGTATCCTAACAAATAGTTTATTAAATTGACCTATCACATTCCATTAATTCACATCCGAACATGATTTTCATAAACCCTCACCACACTCAACTTCACCAACCTATACTCCACCATCCTAACCCACCCCTCCATCATTAAAAACCCAAACATAACATGAGAAAATGGTGAAAAGTTATACTATTTTAACAAATCTTCATCATCACAAAGTTTAATGACACTATAGACCTCATCATTTGCCTCAATGTTTGATCTTTTAACAATGACCTTAAAGATGAGTTGTCTATCAAGAACAATGTTGAGCTCCATAGGATATGAACCATCACCAACAATAGAAACCTAAAATAGTATCTTGTTATGTAATATAATAAGGAATTAAAAAGAAGCAAAAAGAAAGAAGAAAGCATTTTCCTATAAGTTCTTGCTTGCATTTTCCTTCACGATCCCAAAGCAATAATGATATAAAACCACTACCATTCATGACACACACTTGATGTAATGTCCCGAGACCCACATAACTTTCATGTACTTAGAGTCGTCCCAGAAGCACTATACAATCTTTTATAAAATATTTTTATAGAATATAAACCTTTTCTGTGGAAGACTTTTTTAATAATAATAGATAATATGTCATAATATTCAAAATAACTAAAATATTCATAAATTCACATTTTTAATAAATGCGGAAATAATAAATCTAAACAACTCCATCTAGTGTCATGTGCAACATCTGTCTGTCACTGAGTATGGCCACCTATAGAATCATCATCCATCAAAGCTCTCTCACCTGCACGGATCCAAGTACAAAAAATATCCAACAACAACAACAACAAAGCCTTATCCCACTAGGTGGGGTCGGCTACATGGATCATACGACGTCATTCCGCTCTATTAGTAACCAAACCTTTCGGTATATTATTCACCAATAGATCTTGCTCTATTAGTTCGCCAAGTGTCCGCTTTGGCCTCCCTCTTCCTTTTTTAATCGGACTCCAGATTATTTGATCTACTCTTCTTACAAAAAAATATCCATGAGTATAAAAATACTCAGTACGTAGGGTCTAATAAACAGTTAATATGCTCAATCGAAAGTAAGGTATGATCAATGATGAGTCAATTGAGCAATCAATATAATAATCAAATAATAATATAATAATTTATCAATATGAGCAATATATCAAGCTATGGTCAAAAGACCAATATAAATAAATACAATTTCCAATTAATTATCAATTTTTTGATCAATAAATCAATATTTAATTAAGAACTTTCAATTCGATAATCAATGGTCATTAGCTAATAATAATTCAATTCAATAGGGAAATAACAATTGTCAACTCAATGGCAATATATCTAAATGATCATGATTCAATTCCATTTAATTCAATTTCAATTCGATTCAATTCAAATTTATAATGTTTAGAATTATCCAATTCAATGTGGAGCGCTCAGTCATTAAGGACACCATGCCACTTTCATGCAGACAAGTGGGGATCAGTGTCATGGCAAGTCCAATTCAATTCAATGGATTCGTGTATGGTAGGGGACTAGTGGCTATATATGGGACAACCATACCTTTTACACTATCTGCCCCATTCAATTCAATTTGTCCCGCTTAGTAGCAATTAGCTAACATGGCCTGAATAGCTTTCGATTTTTATCTTGTTTACTTAAAGTATCTATTTTTGATAAATTTTTAATTAGGTTAGACAATATCTAGACCAAAAAACTAAACAAGCCACAATACAATCATCAATAAGATAATAATAATAATAATAATAATAATAATAATAATAATAATAATAATAATAATAATAATAATAATAATAATAATAATAATGATGATGATGATGATGATGATGATGAAGACAATTAATAATTTATACAATCAATAAATCAAATCAATACACTAACATTAAAACAATACATGTGAATAAATAAATAAAATAACTCTTGGTCCTCTCTCACGATGTTTTTTTTCTTTCCTTGAATAATCACCGTGGTCAACTTTCGTTTCCACTTCTCTTTTTCCTTTGCCTTTCTCTCTCTATGTTTTCTTCTTCCTTTTCTTGTTGGCCGAGAAATCCAAAAAGAAATCTAGTCATGGAGAAAATTCCAAATGACATAGAAAAGTTTTAAGAATATTTGCAAGTGGAAAAAAATCAAGAAGCCTTGTCTGGAAATTATTTCTCGGAGCGAAATGGAGGTCCCCCTTTTTTATCTCTCTTCTCTCTCCATAATGCTGGAAAAAAATGATTATCCTTGGCGAGAAAATCAATATTTTTTGTGCAAGAAAATTCCTTTCCCTTTTCTACGTTTGTTGGCCAACAAACATGTGATTTAATTAACTCATGATACAACAACTTGATAAACATGTGATTCTCGCATGATACAACTTGCCGAACATATTCAACCTATCAATTTCAAATTAACTCATCTGACAATGGCAAACAAATCCCCCCTACGTACCTGTGTGAATGTCGGCCCTTCCTCGTTGTCTCCTAAAAGTCTCAGTTGCGTCGCTGAGAAGCCAAGCACACCGAAATCAAGGGGAAAATAAATTGCAAGAGGTGGTCGGCCCTAACATCCCTATTTATGAGGCTTTTTTTTTTAAAAAAAAATCTTGATTACTCTAATATAAATCTAATTGCACTCGAATTTAATTTACTAATTAATATTTTAACTAATCCAGATTTATTATAATTTAAATAAATAATTCCGAAATTTAATAATTAATTCTATCACCAATCAACACTATAAGAAATTGGGCGCTTAGCGACGCAAAATAGCGTCGCATAAGATGTGACGCTACATAGGCGCCACTAGCGTCTTTATGGCGTCCACTTTGCGTCACAACAATGAGACTCTATTTGCCTCTCATTAACGTCTCATTAGCGTGTTATTAGCTATTCATAAATAGACGCTAACGCTAGCGCAATGGAGACGCTATGTAGACGTTATTATAGCGCGTCACGGAGCGAAAATGCGCGGCAGAACCTAGCGCCGTTCTCGCGTCGACCTCGCGCGACACGAATCTCGCATCGCACGCCTTGCGGCTCTAGAGCGACACTATATGGCGTCACAGGCTTAGGCGACGCCATATAGACGCGAATGTGATTATTGGCAACTACTCATAATTTATCTATATTTATATCGCTATTTGTTTTATATTTAAAACTTATATATTATATATACTATATGTTAATCAATAAATTAATTAAACATTATATTAATATTATCAACATATATATGTATTCCTACATGATTACCCATATTATATATATGTATTACACGATTATATATATATGTATTTTTACATGATAGGAGTGTTCCTAAATATATAATTTGTTACCTATATTATTTATATTATCTATACATACTATATATATATATAATATCTTAATTATGCATATATTATTATATACTTAGTCATGAAATTACGGTGGTTGAATTAAGAGAGTGATTTGCTACAAATTATCCCATTTTAGTGTCACCGTGGAGACTCAATAGCATCCACTTCGCGTCTAACTAGAGCCGCCGGTGATGTCGACGCTATGGTGACACTATTGGCGTCTTGTTAGCGTCTCCGACTTGAGACGTGAACAAGTTTTAGACCCTAGTTCGGCGCTACGGGATCGCTAAAAGTACCAGCGACTCAATAGCGTCTGTATTTCTCCTCCTTAGCCGACTTTTTATCCCCCTCGCTTAATCGGACATATATAGACATATAAATACGCGTGTATACTTATACTTATATATAATAAGTACATATATACATATCATTATCACTTAATCTCACACATATCAACATATACACATATATTCACTTCGAATACGTATACATATACACGTTATCTATATATAACTCGCACATATATAGACATATACATACACATATATATTTATAATACATATAGGCATACATACATGATAGATTTATAATATTTAATCTCCCACACGTAGATATATACATACGCATATATTACATATATATATACACACACACACAAATTTTGTTATAGACACATATACATATAGATTTATAATTTTATATACATACATGATAGATTGTTGGAGGAAATAAAACAATTGGAACGGGGCACAATGCGATGAGACGCTATATTGATAAATAAAATTACATACATACTAGAAAATTTGAAAAAGACTTTTAATTAGCGTATCATTGGCGTCGCATTTGTGGGACGCTAAATCTATGTCGACGCTCCTACGATGCTATGGTGTCGCTACAGTAGCTTAGCGACACATTAGCTTCTCCATAGCGTCGCACTAGCCGAATTTTGATAGAAGCGGCGCCTACATTGCGTCTACGTAGCGTCGCGTCCTGGGGAGACGCTAAAAAATTTACTTAAATCCCTAATCCCTCTTCTTCATTTTCACTGTTACTATTTTACCTTCCACCGCCTGACGCCCGACCTTCGATGCCCGACGCCCGATGCCTGACACCCGACGCCCGATGCCTGACGTCGACGATCGACTCCTCCGACGCCCGTCGCCCGACGACCGACGTCGACGATTGACTCCTCCGACGCCCGACACCTCCTCCGCCCTCCGCCGCCGATGCCTTCAGCCTCCTCCGTCTCTGCCTCTGCTGCCTCCGCCTCCACCGCCGACGCCTTCAGCCTCCTCCGCCTCTGCTGCCTCTGCCTCTGCCTCTGCTGCCTCCGACGCCTCCGCCTCCTCCGCCGCCTCCGCCGCCGCCGCCGCCCTCCTCCTCCTCCGCCTCCTCCGCCGCCGCCCTCCTCCTCCTCCGCCTCCTCCACGGCGCCGATGTCCGCCTCCACCCTCCGCCTCCACCGCCGCCTCCTCCATCGCCGCCTCCTCCTCCACCGCGCCCCTCCGCCACCCTCCACAGCCTCCTCCTTCGACGTCCGCCCTCCGCCTCCAACTCCTCCACCGCGCCCCTCCACCTACTCCACCGCCTCCTCCACCGCGCACCTCCGCCACCTCCACCGCGCCCCTCCACCTACTCCACCGCCTCCTCCACCGCGCACCTCCGCCACCTCCACCGCACCCCTCCGCCACCTCCACCGCGCCCCTCCGCCGCCCTCCACCGTTGCCTCCACCTCCTCCACCACCCTCCGCAATCGTGCCGACGTCCGCCTCCGCCTCCACTGCCGCCTCCTCCTCCTCCTCCCTCAGCCTCGTCCGCTCGCCGACTGTGCTCCTCTGTCGGCCGCCACCCACCGCCTTCCTCCACCGCCTTCCGCCTCCATCCCTCACTGGTTAAGAAGGTACTAGCCCGCCACCATGTTAAGTTAATTATTAATGTATGAAGTTAAATACTACTTAACTACTTGAAAGTTATGAACTAATGCATGTTAAGTTAAATACTACTTAATTACTTGATTGTTTTGTTGTTAAGTTAATTATTAATGCATGAAGTTAAATACTAATTAATTATTATTATTCGACGATGAAGTACTTGAAACATGTGATTTTGGACTTCGTAAGTTCAAAATCTCACGTTTCAAGTATACAAATTTATTGACATATGGCTTAATGTTGTCCATTACAAAAATGATAAAGTCAGATCGTAGTTGGATTCATCGTTGGAAGGACAAACATGGCGTCATAACTGAAGAATATAAGGATGGTGTTGATGAATTCATTAATGTGGCATATCAAAATGAAGGTGTTGCTTCTTCATATAGCGAAATCTTATGTCCATGTCGGAAGTGCAAATGTTATCAGTGGAAAGTAAGATATGATGTGCAGAAGGATTTATATTACAACGGTTCCTTACTGATACACACCAATTGGTTCTTTCATGGCGAAGAAAGATGGGCTAAAGAAACAAGTAATATAGATACCGTTGTGGGCGGCTCAAGCAATCCGTACAGGGACATGATGTCACATCTAACTCCGTGACTAAGTTCTAATCATAATTATTATTTCCTTTAATCTTATTTATCAATTTTAAAAATAAAATCGACAAAACCTTCTCCCTTAATTATCTTATGTCATTTGTCAACACAAATAATAGATGCATATATATATCCATCAAAGTTTAATAAAAAGTTATAAGACATAACATTCACATATTATCACTATTATTTCACAACCCATTTCACATTTAACACCCCATATGCTCAAATTTTACACAACCTTACAAAATGATTCTAATAAGCTCTAGTACAACTCTCGAGTTTATCTATTACATGCATGCTTTTTAAAAATGAAAGTGGAGAGAAAATAAAAGTGCTCCAATGGCTCGACCTCTTCTACATGCATCAAAGGCAAGCTTCGAGTCGACTTAACTCGAGAACTTGGAGTTATCTGAAAAAATCAACAAGGGTAATGTGAGCAACAATCGTTTGCTCAATGAGTGAAATAAAAGTACAACATAGGGAAACAATACGAGTGCATATAACATTTAAATAATCACATTTATTTTGTATAAGAAAATATTTAAAAAATAACTCATATCAAATAAGTTTCCAAATCATATGAACTTTTACATAATACAAATTATTCAATATATCATCATATTAACACTTAAACTCCACACATGTGTCATTGCACATACTCATCATGGATCAATACGTATCTCTCTATGATCATGTATCATATAATTAAGTAGAGCTTCATAATCAAGAGTCACAGATACGCAGAGCAAATCATGGGTCAATGCATTCTCTATGATTGTGTATCATACAATTAAGCAGAGCTTCACAATCAAGAGTTTCAGATACGCAGAGTAAATCATGGGTCAATACGTATCACAATCATGATTTGTGTCACCCAATCATGATTCTCAGATACGCAGAGCGATCATAGGTCAATACGTGCATGCAGAGCAGCCCCCAAAGGGTAAAGACACCCGATATACGCTCCAAAAGCTTCATGTATATCGAATGCGGTCCCAAAGACCTTTTTCAAATAGCATGACTAATGAACACACGATGTTTAACAATATCAAAATACACATGTCATAATCTCATATCATTATCAAATAAAACTTATTTTAACTTCACAAGCATTGTTCCCTGAAAACATTTTCATGTAAGAGGTTGTTCCATCTCATATAAAATCATTGAAATATATCATAAATACTTTTCATAGTTCAAGATATGTTTCAATAATAATAATATTAATAATATTTGCTTGAGATAATATCATAAATAAAAGAACTAACATATAACATTTTGCTTTGTTGTAAATTTACCCACTCACCTTGTATTTTATGTTTTCAAGGAGGCTTACTAGATTTTTCTCTTTTCACTTGTAGCTTGTTAGTTTTCTATAAGCAATGATGTCTTTTTACTTTTCCATCACTAGTAAAAATATTATGCAATGCATATTCATGATGCATGAATAATTATACACCTTAGAATGCATGTAATTTCTTCTAAGTATTCATTATTCAATCTCAGGTGTCTATGTCCATAGGCTATTACACACTTCAACTACTTATTACTACCCAATCTCCTGAAACTTAACTATGTGCTGTCTCAGGATTTCAAACTGAGTGACTCTCAATGCATAATTCATAATTTCTTAACCACATGAGAAAATCTTATGATTCTGGATAAATTAGAAACTATACTTACTTAGGTTTCCAACCCCCAAACTTCATTTACTAATTCCAAATGATCCAATCATAAAATCCAAGGCAATCTGACCTAGAGTTTGTGTTCTGATAGACTGTGTGTCACTAAAAGATTAATTTATGTGTTTCTTCACACTTGCTTATTTAACTAGATAATAATTTTTCCGAAAACTAGACTTCCCTATTTTTTAGTCATAAAAATTAGAGAATTTAACTCCTTGTATAACTCTATAACAAAAATAGTCAATTCGGGTCGTGTTTTGTTAATGTCCTGGAACCTGACAGAAAACTTACTATGAAATGAAAATTTTATTTCTCCGCATCTACGTATCCAAATTGGATGATTCTACTTCTCACCGAACCCTTGTGAAGTAAAATTTAACATGTATAATGTTCAAATCCTAATTCTATTTACCCTAATCATACTCTAATTTACAAGGTGGACCTGTCTCTGACTCAGGATAGAGTGAGCGACCTACGATGCTGGGTTTATAACTTTCTCTACAAAAGTCCTTTTTATATGATTTTTGTGTTCATGGAAAGTTAACGTTGATAGGATGAACCACGCACAATTTCAAGATGCTACTCACGAAGATATGATTATATGAAGTCGAAGGTTAGATCCGCAGATTCACCTTAACCCAACAAACTTGTCGAATTTCCTCAGGCTGTTCGGCAATGGATCTGATCTTGTAAATATTTCGGCTTGCAGATAACAAGAATAAATTATTTATATATTTTTTTCTTAATTTTAACATGTCATATGGCGGTTTGGAAAAATATATTTCTAAGAAACTGGTGAGCACCCTGCTTGAGTTGCTTGAAACCCTATTGGTTTAAATAAAGGTCCAATCATGTCATTTTATTAAAAATTAATGTTAAACCTCTAATTAACCATATTTAATCATATTTAAACATGTTTATTATAATATTTACAAATATTAGAATTTATTCCTAATAATCTTATATAATTCCTTTATAATGCTTATCAATAATTTAATTATGATTATGCTTTAATCCAAAGTTTAATTGCTACACACAATCATGACTATACAAGCATCCAAACTAACTTAATACTATAATTAAAAGCAAGATTATGTTAAAATGATATTTGTGGAGCACGTCCATAACACATGATGCAAGATGCAATGTTAGGAGAAAATGTTGACGAAACATTGATTGAAGAAGACCCGAATCCTTCGGCTTCTAAGTTTTATAATCTTCTCAAAGAAGCATATGAACCTTTATGGGATGGATGCATGAAGAAAACTACACTTTCTGCAGTGGCACAACTAATGAACTTAAAATCAAAATTTAATATGAGCGAAAGTTGTTTTGACCGGATGCTTGCCATTATTAAGAGTATGCTTCTAACTTCAGAGAAATTACCGGGATATTTTTACAAGTGCAAACGGTTGATGAGAGATTTGGGGTTGGAATATCAGAAGATTGATGCATGCCGCAATCATTGCATGTTATACTACAAGGAAAACAACTCACTTATGAGTTGTTCAATTTGTAGTGAGCCCAGATTCAAGCCGAAAAAGAATTCTCAAAGTTCGAAAAAAATGTGGCAAATGCAATATTTGGATACTTTCCGATTGTTCCAAGATTACAATGACTATTTTTTTTTGAAAAAACTGCATCATTTATGAGGTGGCACAGAGAAGGAGCACGTGAAAATCAAAATTCAATTACACATCCTTCGGATGCGGAGGCATGGAGACAATTTGATGCACTTCATACCCGCTAGTACCGTGCGGGATGTTAGTTCTCTCGTTCTTTCCCACTTGCCGGAAGGGGCAGGATCCTGGAAAGATGTCCCAATTCAAGTGCGGAATGACATCTTTCGAGCATTTACGGTACGATCTTCTATTTGGGTTACATAATTGGATTTATATTATTTTAAAAGTACTAAGTTTAACGTATTTTATAGGAGGCAAATCAATTTCATCCGGATCTTAGTTTAGGGACGATCCGGAGAACTTTTGAGGATGTCACTGCGAAACGCCTCCGAAATCGATTATACAAGTTTCGCAAGGTCGTCACGTCCGCCGGCCTCACTTTGGAGCAGGGCATACAAAGATGCCCAAGTCATAAGGCGCTTGGTTTGGGAGTCCTTATGTACGAAGTGGTAAGTATGTTTACTTTTAAATTATTTTTATTAAATTTATAGTTTTTGAAAGTGTAAGTATTTGATGTTCACAAAGGACGGATGAACAATGGCAAAGGAAGTCAAAAAAGGCAAGAGTTAATCGTCTTTCAAAGCCCGAGGCCCACATCCATACATAGGGGTCGATGCGATTTGACGAGCATCGACGGTGCATGGTAATTTACATATAAATTCAATTTATCAAACTTTTGACTTATACTTGTGTTATCAAATTTGAAACTTTATTGTAGGAGGAGAAAGAAGGTGATCCCGTAAGCTTTCGTGTGGTCTATGAGGCCACGCATATTTTAAGAGCCGGAAGACAAATGACTTAATGACACCCACTGCTCGTAGGCTTCTGGTAAGTCTCATGACATGGTCATTTGGTTCTTGACGTTAGTGCACTATTTTTGAAATACACAATGTTTAAATTTTTTAGGATGAGTATAATGCGAAAATGACTGAAAAGTATGGAGATGATTCGAGTACTCAGCCACCAGGTAATGTTTCTTCGTTAGTTTAGTCATGTTTTAATTTATGTGTTTCTTGATATATAATTTATATATTATATGATTGTATAATTTTTCTTAGAGGACCCTATTGTTTGAGAGGAAGTGGTCGGCACGACATGAGGGGATACTTGCGTGGCCTCGGCATAGCCGCTCAGATACCTAGGACGATCGGAAGATATGCAGGAGGTGCACCTGTTCCGAGCTCATCCACTGCACCTGATATGACGTAGCTATCACAACAACTATCGCAGCAGTTATTGGCGCAGATATCGCAGCAGGTGTTGCAGCAGTTGTCGTAGCAGTTGGCTCCGCTATTGCAGGCGATTCAGGTATTGATCCCGACGCAGAATCCATCCCTGCGAGGCCATGGACCGAGCACGTCTGGGTCGAACGTCCGGAATGATAACAATAACTCCCAAACCTAGGATAGAAACATACCATGAATACAAACTATGCTTTTGTTACTTATAGATTTAGATATACATATAGTTTTAGTTCGGTTTATTACTTTTCGTATTCTTATGTTAAATATAATGCTTGTGATGCTTTTATATTTCTTGTGATGCTTTTATGTTGCCTGTGATGAATATCAATGCATTTTTATATGCATTATGTAATTGTACGGTGTGGGAAGGGGAAAAATAAGTATTGGATGAGTAAAAAAAATCTGCAATTAGCGACTCTATAGCGTCGCATTTGCGTCGCAAAGACTGTCGATGCTGCGTTAAATATATCGTACTTAGCGCCATATTCGCGTCTTATTGGCGGCGCGTACACCATCATATTTGCGTCACTTCAGCGCATTCCTAGCGCCTAAAATAGCGACTTGTGGGCGCCGGAATAGCGCCTCAGAGCTAACGCCCCTTGAGCGTCGACTTAGCGATGCACATCTTGTACGCACAGTCGGAAACCACGTGTTTTAATAATGTCGAGATAGCATCAACACGTGGCATTAGTAGCGTCTCATTTTCTTTGACTCTAGTGCGACGCCACTAGCCATTGATTTTCAACGTCCCCCGTTTGCGGCGCTAGTTAGACGCTAATGAGACGCTCTTCACAACGAACACGTAATAACGCCTCCCTAGCGTCGCCTATGTTGGGTCGCTAATCACCAATTTTCTTGTAGTGCAAACTTCTCTCCAAATTTCTTTTATTTCTCAGAATTATTAAATATAATACTATTAATAACAATATTTCCCAAAATAAAATATTCCTTTATTAATTATTGAAAAATTGGGTCGTTACACTTGAAGTTTGTATCTAAAAGAATATAGAATCTATATGAATATGCAAATATAAAAGCTACACATTAAGTTAATAAATATCTACGTACAACAAAAGTCACATTTGTTACAATTAAATTTATCTCCAACTTTTTCAACCGTTTTGGGACATTTCTTACATCCAAGATATGACCATTCCTTTTGTAATTCCAAATCAACAACTCTTACAGCAATCCAATAGTGTCCTTCCTATTACAAAATGGAATAGTTATTATGTATTTTTTTCACGCATAAGTTAAGCTACAATAGAAAAGTTATTAGAGATAGGCATTGAGACATACAAGTACCTATAGACATTGAAACAATTCATCAATAAGTATTACTTCTATACTTTTAGAAGATAAGTCATTAGAGATAGAATAATTGAAAAGTTGGGACGAAATTTGAGTGATCCTATAAAAAATATATCCTTTCCCACAAGTTAATCTGTGCTCATATAAAAACATATAAAAGAGCTATAACTGAAAATCCATTTAAAATATAAGGGAAAATGTAGAGTATAAAAAGTTAAGAAAAAACCTAGATTTGAAATCAAGTTTCTAATCCAAAGCCTTGATGCGTGCCAAGTATTGCTCACTAAATACTTATCTAAAATAATTAAATTTATTTCTTGGTGAGGTACCAATGCATACAAGTATTTCACACAAATAATATTAAAACTTTATAACAAAAATCATGTACCTTTAAATTTTTGGGCTCTTATTAATTGCATAACAACAACAATGGGTTGACCAACTGATTTGCTTAAATGGGATAGTCATTTACAAAAACCCCTCAAAATGTGGCAGAGATTCTAATTTTGCTGATCCAAAATTGAATAAAAAATCAATTGTAACACAAATTAATGAAATAAATATTAATAAAGAAAGAAAGAATATAATCTCATTCATCATTTTCAAGTTCCACATTCATGAAAATACTACTCTTATTATCCATTTTGTGTTCTTTAACATCTCTAGGACACAATTTCTCCAATGACATTTACATGGACTTACAACTATCGAGATAATACAAAAATAAGAATATAATGGTTACTTAAACTACAAATATAAGGAAAGACAATACTGAATAATTCATTTTCAGTAATTTCAGCTTCATTGACCAATTGTGTATAAGGATACAATTCAATGATATTCATAAAAAATTTGGATCATGCGTTTGACAAATAGCTGTCATTTGAGTCAACTTGAGTTTGTATTTTGTGGTCTTGAAGTATAGATTGTTTGATCCCACCAAAAAATTCCATATTTCATACAAACCTGACTTTGATAATTTTGATTTAATTAAACAAATTGCAGCTCTTCCAGTGCTTGCACGAATATGATCCCCTGTGCAATGAAAAATAATTTTGAAATATGATGAATTCCCACAATTGGAAAAAAGAATTTGCTAGCATTTCATGGTAACAAAATAAAGTCTATGATATGCATGCTATATTTAAATGATAAATTTTAATTCATTCCAACATTATGAGAGATGAACACAACTTAAAGTTAAAGGTTAATTAAAAAATTTTAAATAATTGATTCTAAAATAAGTTCCTTGTTATTTGAATTCGATAGTTGCATCATCTAACTCTTTTTTGTTTAGCCACTTAGAAAATAGTACAGCAAAAGTAAATATAGAAAATCAACGAATCAAGCAAATATTTACACAAAAAATTATTAATATGTCAAGAAGAAATTCGATTATACTAAAGTGCCAAAAATTGTTATTGGCTCTCAACTCATGTGGATTCAAGTCAATAATTAATATTTAATGAATTCAAAGTGGGAATGAATGGAACTAAAAATGAACTTTATAGAAATATTATATATTTATTATTTCTTAATAAATTGTGTGAATACAACAAACAAAGCACTAATACGTAAAAGTAACGTACATAAAAAAATAAAAAATGTGCATATAAATAAATTACATAAATAAAATAACTATCAATATAAAATATACCGCCTAAAATCATTTAAGAGAAATCATACTAAATATCAACTCCACGTGATAAAAGATAATCACATGCTTCAAATGTTGAGCACCATATATATATATATACATATTGAGTTTTCTATGAAATCCAACTTCCATACAAAAGATTGCTATATTGACTATAAGTAGTACTATTACATGTGAGGTAGGTACATATTTTTCAATGAATTTGACAATTAAGCATGTTGTTAAACTTTGACGCGTGGAATCCAAGCAAATACGAAATATTTGCAAGTAATAAAAAAATATAAGGAGTAGTTAAAAATTTTAATTTATTATATGAAAAATAAAAACACATTATTTACCTTTCATTAAAAATTCATTTATATTTTAAATTTTCTAATAGTAAGTTAATTTGCAATTAGTTACACTCTTATTCATAAGCTACATATACAACTAAAATATGACATAATATTTATAAATGATAAGTATATATTTATATGCATGACATAGAGTACATATCTGATGCAACACAGGATCACAAAGTGGCTGATATTACAACTTTCAGATGAATCCCGAAAGAGGTTAATGGTTCAAAGCACCATTGATTATCTCAAAATCCATTGAAGCTCGGATATCCACCGAGAAATAAAACCATACATGTTTATAAAATAATTGGATAACAATTGAACTACCAATAAACAAAAGAGATCATGCCTATTTATAGGCATTTTACGATCAAATCTAAACTAATTTAAAATTTTAAAAAATAAAAAACAACAAATAAGAATGCTAGCTAACATGTAATTTAAAAATATAAAGATAACAATAATAACTAATAGAATTTATCTTATCTCTCCTACATTAGTCTCCCTCTCTTCAAAAGAGTTCGATCTCGAACTCTGAAAATGCAATTAGTAGAAAATTAAAATATTTGGCGTGGAAGAAAACTTTCATGCATCTCACATCAACTTGAAATATTTGAAGCAAATCTTTCTTGTTAGTTGATGAATATAATTTGAACTTTTCATCCATCTCCTTAATAAATTTATTTTCTTTTCACTCGTCGCTATTTGGATAGATTATAATATCTTCAACAACTTCTTGTAACTCTTCAATCGGATCAGTTTCAAGTTTCAAAGGCAATTGATATTCACAAGATTGAAGGAGTCTCAGGCATTTTACTGATTATACTATCCAACCGTTGTCGAACTTTGTCAATCGAATTCTTGATGTTTTCAAGTTAACTTGCACTTCTTGCAATAAATTTTGTCTCTCTTGTTGATATTTGATTGATTGCTGAAAACAAGATAGTAATATGATGATAGAAAAAATATTCAACGAGTACTTTTTTCAATTTTTCCCATGTCCGAATAGAATGTTTATGATAAAAAACTCGTAAATGTTTATTATCTTTCCACCAAGAAAGTGTTCTGTCCATAAATTTGTTGGCAACTAATTTAGCTTGTTAAGATTCCGAAACATCCCAATAATCAAAGAAAAAATCGACCTTAGAAATCTAATATAAAAAATCATCGATATTGACATACCCATTAAATGTGGGTGGCTCTATCATCATCTTTTCAGTTAAATAAAATTAAAAGAAAGAAAAAAAAAATAAAAAGATGGTAACTAGTAAATTATGAGACAGAAAAGGAAGACAAAGAAAAATGATAAGAAGGTAGTCAGATAAGAAAATAAAGAAAAGAAAAATAATGAAGACATTTTGGTTAGGAAGGAAAAGAAAAAAAAACGAAATGGATGATGGAAAAGAAGTTTAGCACTGGGATGAAGAGATAAATCTCCTTGAAGGCTCTGATACCATTTGATGAAACGGGGGATCGCAAAGTGGAGGAGATTACAACTTTCAGACGAATCTCGAAAGAGGTTAATAGTTCAAGCACCATAAATAGCTTGATAATCTCGAAATCCATCAAGAAATAAAGTCACACAGGTTTATGAAATAATTGAATAATAATTCTACCAATAACAAAAGAGATCATGTCTATTTATAGGTACTTTACAATTAAATCTAAAATAATTTAAATTTTAAAAAGATTAAATAACAACAAATAAGACATTAAATTTATCAATAAAATGTATGTTTCTAATATAAATTTATCAATAAAATGTATGTTGTAAACTTCTTGTTCACATATTAATAAAATGTATGTTTCTAATATAAATTTATCAATATATTCTATTTGAAGAATTATTCATTGTGTATTATTATTATTTTTTGTCCATTTTGATTGTAAAGCTCATCCCTTGTGTGTGATTCCCACAGGGCCAAGTGGGTAAAATAGTTGATGATGCTAAAACAACAACAAAGCACATGAACTTAGGACCTATATTCTTTTTCTTTTATATTTTCGAATGGACCTTGATGTAATAATGTTAGAGCATTTTATGAGACTTTGTAATAAATTATATACTTCCACACTCAATGTTTTTAAAATAGGACCAATCATCGAACCGGTTAAGCAACTGGATCATGGTTTGACCGGTTCAATCGGGTTCGATCGAATTGAATCGAATTTTTATTAAATAATAATATTTAGATTCCTTTCAAAAAAATATAGTATAAATAAAAGTATAAAATATTAAATAATTAAATAATCATGTAATAATTATTATTTAACATTGACTAAAAAATTTAAGCATATATTTATTATATAATTTTCTTATTTTAAAATATTTTCTTTAGAATTTTGTAAATATTTTTTCTTTATACATTTATTTTCTTTTTTTATTAATAAATTTCAAATTTAACTTCCTGATTGTTACTTTCCTAATTTTTATACTTTCTACTCTTTCTTTCACCTTTATTTTTTTCCCTACAAATTTCAAATCTAATTTCCTTTTCTAATTCACACTTCATAATTTACTCTATTTCCTAATATCTTATACTTTCGATTTTTTTCCACATTTATTTCATTATTATACCTTCCTTATTTTATAATTTCTTTCCATATAATATTTTTTATTAATTTGAAAAAACTAGTTTGAATGGGTTTACCGGTTCAACCCATTTTGCCTGGGTCGAACTACTTCATCCTAATTTTTTTTTCAAAAATAGATTTTAATGTTAAATCGGACCAAATCGATGGCTAGTTCACGGTTGAACTAGTCGGACTAGCTGGTCCGGCCCGGTTTTAAAAACATTGTCCACAACTTATAAGCTTCCTCATTCATTTTTTTATTAATTTGTTTCTTTTTATTTGCTGATGTATTACAATTTTTTACCAGTTATAGTCAAATAGTTGGTCAAAAGTATAGTGTTTGTATCATCCCAATGCGGTCTTTACCATGTGATGAGGATCTGTTTAGAGGCATTACAAGTTATCTATCCTATGTTTGATTATCGAAGGTATTGATTAGTTTGCATGGCGGATAGTGGTGTATGTGCGGTGTTATAAGTCAGGTGGCGGTGTGTACATGGATGTGTCTCATGTTATGTACAGTTATGTCATGTATTATGTGTTGTATTAACACATTGGACATTTAAGCCTAAGTTATTTATGATATATCCAGAAGAAAATGCTATTTGTATTTTTCACAATGATAGTATAATACTTATATCTTTTCAACTTTCATTATGCAATTGGATTTTATTATTTTCTTATATTATTTGGAAATGGTCAACATTTAAATTTAGGTCAACTTTTGGGAGGTTCCAGCAATTAGTTTTTATTATCAATTTATTGGTTAAACAAAGCATGTAATGATTTTAATGTGTTAACAAATGATTTTCCTTAGTTTTCCTAAAATATTTCAAAATGACAATTGAAGAAAGATACTATTAGACTTTGGAATAGTTTCAAATGGGAAAAAAAACTATTGTTGTGTTCCAATTAAACATTCCATCCATTATTATTAAATTATTAAAAGGATTATTTTTCCTAATGATAGCTTTTTTTGTAACGATCCAAAATCTACCCTAAAAGTTTTGGTCATTTAGGACAATTTTGTGTCGTTAACCCGTTCGCCATACTTCGATCAACATCGGAAGACTTTAAAATTTTACTAAAATTCATGATAAATTAAAACTTTATACTAAATATATGACATCCTCCCAATTAATAAGTCAATGGACCTCAATGCCTAAAAAGTTCAATACATAACATCAATGTTCAATTAGAACTTATTAGACCTAAATATGTGCAACATTTCATCATGAGCTTGAGCTGTCATCCATCAATTAACATTGATACTACACGCACGGATCCAGAGTGCAAGATTTCTCAATTAGAGTATGTAAAGATCATGCATGCCATACAATCATAACAGATAATACTACATGTGATGCATCATTATCATAGTAACAATAACATATGAATATGCATGTCATGAACTATATATCATGAACCTTACATGACATTACATCATACTTACATTCATTCTTCATAAAACATTCATGAAATATAATCATGTCATACTTGTTTACTTCAAATCCATCATTTGCAGACATACATTCATATTATTCATAAATATTCATGACAACTTATTATTTTGTTTCACATTCATTGTCATGTACATCCTAGGAGTTTCTTCATAACTCCTTGACCCTTACTTCTTGACTTCTTTCATACTTTATATCTTCTCAGGGTTGCTTTATAACCATTTTGGATCTTCTTTTATTCTTCTTTCTTTATTATGTGATCCTTTGTGTGCCATCTTCATTCTTCATCTTTATCACATAATACCATCGGGACTTTCATTCCATATCATATCATACTTAGGAACACACATATCATAATAGTGAGGGACATTATTCTTAGTCATTTTTAGGAATACACACACTTTATGATGAGGGACATTATCCCCTTAAAGTACATATATAAATGTAGGACTTTACTTTTCATCTTTATTTCATCATCATCATCGTAACTTTCTTTCTTTATTATAAGGTACTTTGAAGTTAAACTTCACTTTCGTTCTTACTTTGAAGTTAAACTTCATTTTCATTCTTACTTTATCTTATAATATCTTTGATCTTAACATAGTTGGAGAGTCATATCACATCATCACATTGGCTAGCTAGGCCACATCCTTGAGAATACGCACATCATAAAAATGAGGGACTTTATTCCAAGGAATACGCATACTGTAATAATGAGAGTCTTTATTCCGAAGAATACGCACACCATAATAGTGAGAGACTTTATTCCAGGGAATGCACACACTTTCTGATAAGAAACTTTGTTCCCTAAGAAGTACATACACAAATGCAGGACTTTACTTCGTGAGTTTTAGGTCGCCTTGAAGTACATACATAGGTGCAAGGCCTTGCTTCTCAACGTTGATGAGTGACAAGACATTCTTTAACTTTAAGTGCATTATGCTTTACAATACATCAATAATTCTTATCAATCATTCTTCATATTTTAGCATAATTGTGGCTGAGCATGCATTACGTGTATCTATGTGTGATATATAATCAATACACATTAATACATAACCTATGTATATATAATAGGTTTAAAACGTCATAAAAACCATTCTCCAGCGTCATAGCCGTGCCCAGAGATGTCATGGTCGTGCCCATCATCGTCACAGCCATGCAGAGTGGTGTCATGATCATGCCCAAGACCGTGCCCATATTTGTCATGGCCGTGCCAGGCTTAGCTTTTCCCAGTCTTAGCCGAATTTCAGCTATCGCTCTTGCTCACGGTCGTGATCAAGTTGGTCATGGCCGTGCTTGGCCTTGTCACGATCGTGACAAAGGTGTCACGGGTATGACCGAGAGCCATTTAATCGCTCGACCTCGCCCGCTCGGTCACGATCGTTCCTAGGATTGGCACGGCGTCTTGAAATCTCAATTTTCAAATCGAAAATCTCAATTTTTGAGATCAAAACTTCAGTAAAAATAATCTAAAATATTACAAAAGATTGCAGGCATGATCTCTAAGCTTAGAAAAAATCATAAAATATATTGAAGTATTCAATTTCCCTTCATCATCAAGATTTAGGGCTTTTTCTCATAAATTCGTACGACTATCCAAATCTATTCTTCGCATAGTATTCTGACAGCAAATAATAAAATATTAATAACTTAATTTATAGTTATTATTCAAATGATTCCAATTTTCACAGAAAGATAATATCAACCTTTAACTTGTGAATAAATTTCAAACCCCAATTCAATATTTTCAATTTATGATACTTTTTACAATTTCATCTCGCTGTTACCCGAGACAGCATGATAGTAGTCCAATATTTGGATCATATCTATTTTTATACATCTTTGAATCATATGTAACAAATTTATGTGGGATCTAGACTTCTAGGGCTTTCCATCCATATATTATTTGTAATTTTCGGATAAATAAAACCTATTCAAATAATCATTACAAAACAATCATGAATTTAATAGATTATGCAATATAAATCATAGAACTCTCATTCATGCAACCCTCAATCAAAATCCCTATCAAGAACAAGGTGTTCTTGAAACACTCAATCCAAACAAAATATTATTGAGATAGGAGAGAGGAGTTTGTATCCCCTTTACATACATTTGGATTTTAGATCTAAAATTTCCTTTTCCTATTCATCTTGTTCTTCTTCATCATCTAACAACCTCTAGGTCTTCTTTTCCTAAAAATATTGATCTTCTCTTTGTTGATCTTAAAATATAGCCACCACGAAGAATAGAGCTCTAGATCTCCTAGTCTTAGACTTTTCTTGATAAAAAAAAAGAGAAGAGAGGTTAACTACTAGTTTTTTTGGAGAATTATTAAGATTATTAGTTCTTTATATAGGATTTACAGGATTTTGGTCAAAAGATCCAAATACCCTTGGTCCAAAATTTCAGATTATTACATTTTCACATCTAATTTTGGACAACAAGGTTAACTTACTCCTAGGATAGTATCTGACTTGGCATTAGATTCTTCAGAAGGACACGAAGTTAGTTTTTTTCCTAAACCTTTTTAATTTGTTAGCTTAGTCTTAGTCCATTTGTGATTTATTCATGTTGTAACAATCCTAGATCTTCTGATTTAATTAAATAGATAAATAATTAAATTATTTTTATTCAATTTTTAAATTCTTTTAAAAATAAAGGATAATTAGACTTAAAAAAAAAGAAAAAAATAAAGGATAAGTATTTGATTCCTGATGAATTGGAACTTGCAAAGATGTAGACTGATTGTTAAAGTATAATTAAAGAATGAAGATTCTTATAGCCCCAATAAAGTTAAAAATGAGGAGTTCTTAGAGTTATTCTTAGGTATCTGTTATGTTCCCAAAAATCTACTTATTTTTAAGCCTTCTTTTTTCTGGCCTTGGTTTGCTTCATTTTGACCTATTATCACATGAAGTGTTATGATACGATTTATAATAAGAAAATAGAGCTCGCATAGGACAAATAACTCCTAATATATCGTTTAAAGTAAAAGATTGCGTGCAAACCACTAAAGAATAATGATTAGGAATTAATGGCTGTCCACCCTCTTAAAAGGGGGTGGACACGCCTGCCTAGATCGGACATTGTCTGATATCAATGGGAGAATTGAAGGCGGCCAGTTCAACATGTCATATGAGTGAAGGCCTCATGGTTCACAGAGATAGGTTCCATCTGGTTCGGTTCACCCGTGCATGGTTCGATCCGATGCTGGTCGGCGAATATAAAAAGGTTGAAACCTAGGGTTTTTTCTTTCTTTTTTTCTCTCTTTTGTCTGTCCTCACATGGTTGCGAAAGCGATTCGTCCTCCGAGATGACTTTCTTCTCCGAGTGGTGATGGCTTCCTCCTCCTCAAAAGCTCCTTCAAGATTGGTGACTTCCTTTGTGAGGGGTCGGTCGCGACGACTTCCGATCCCTACGCGTGACAGCCACCCTCCGTGCACCATCGACTCCTCACCCAACGGTCGATCCTTTCACGTGACGGCCACCTAAAAGAGCAACGAGGCACCCTTACATTTGCGTAGGATATTATCTCCTTTGTGTCTCGGCCCGTACGATTTTATCAAAATGCGTCCTACCAAGTCAAGACCTTGCTACCATATATACTCAACATCTCTCCCGTGACTTGTGTATGTGGGACTAATCCAAGGCATGACTCATGCATCCTTCCTCCTTTAGGGGACTCAATGTCCTCGTTGAGTAATCACATCCCACCATGCATAGAGGCGCATGCAGAGTGGCTCTGATACCATATTTGTCACCACTAAGAACTCGCGCGGTGCTGAAAACATCAAGCATAATAATTAGTAAACATGTGATACTAATACAATTATAATTTTGCATCGTAATAGATTATGAATCCTAATCCTTTGGAAAATTTTCATTTAAGGTATATTGTATAAGGATCTACAAATTTCATCAATACAACTGTATTCTTCACCTACCCAGTTTGCTGACAGATTGAGTGGTGTCGGGTGTAAATTTCATAAGCTCTGAAATACTTATGATAATTAAGTAATTACAATTTTACATGAAACTAGACTCCCAAGGTTTAACTCATATAAATATCATAATTTTATTTCTCATATATGATTCTTAGAAAATTCAGATATTTGCCTCTATTCTCTTCCACTTTTCTGTTATAACAACTAAGTGATGTTTGATTTAAAACTCATAACTTTCATTGTACATGGTCTATAAAGGTTATTCCACTTGGATTGCAAATAAGATTTGAACATCTTTAAGACATAAATTTCATATATTAAGGATAAACATTTAAATTACCATAGTATTTACAATTCAGACTACTCATCACTGACAATAGAAAGGGCGACTTAGAATAATCGATTCATAACTTTTCATATACAAATTCAATTAACCTTATTCCATATCCTATGGAAAGTAGACTCAATTAAGGTTTAACCTACGAAATTTCACAATTTTTGAAGAACTCTAAATGTCGAGATCATGTTGACAACGTTCGAATAGAGTTTGGTGTCCATCAAAGATGAAACTTCATGTTGGTGAACTAGGGTTTGATCCACACCACAAGAACATGAACATAGAAGCACCAAGAGATATGGGAGGCTTAGAAGAACATATGTTCATCTGAATTTAATAGGGATAATTCATAGGAAAGGAGTAATCAACTTACCTAGATGAAAACCACATAAATTCTTTGAGTTTGAAGCTGAATTCTTCTTCTTTTTCCACTCTTGTTTCTCTTTTAGGGTTCTTGCTTCTAGGGACCCCAAAGTCGAATGGTCAGGGAAAGAGTTAATGGATAGGTGTTATCCTTGTAGGAACCGACTTACTTGAGTTGGTTTTAGGGGGCTTCCTCTTTTGCACTTGAAGTTGGATTTCCTTTATTTATTTTATTTATTCATTTACTTAAGACATTGCATTTAATAAGAATCTACCCTCCATTTGGATTCAAAGAAAATATTTAGGAAAATAAATTTCTAAAGGATCAAAATTTAAATTTTTGTCCGAAGAACAAAATCAATCGTTTTTCTGATTTTCCAATTTTGCTCTATCATTTAATCTGACCAAAATTTACTTAAAAAATTATTAAAAATCATATTTAACATACTTTCATGCATAGGAACAATTACCAAAACTTTAATTTTTTAAGTTATAATATTTTCCAAAAGTCATTTTTCCTTGTCCTTAGTCATTTGTCATCAATTTCAGGTGTTGGATTCTATGGAGTTGATGCACATATGCTAACACACTTATCATAATACATCTCAATGATATAATATATGATTAATTTATATAATCTTATGTGCATCAAATCGTGGATATTATATCTGACCCTCACGCGATGGCCACCTAAACGAGTGACGCTGTCGCCCGATCCCGTTGACGCCAGTCGACACCACCAAGTCATGCCCCGTCGATGGCCCTTGACTGATCTCGTTATTGACGCCCATCGACGTGCCATAGGTAGATGCCCCCATCGACGGTCGTGCCACCCTCTCCCTCTTGATGCCCCTACTGCTCATCGGGCGAGAAGCCCTACTCGCCCTCTCGACGCCCCTACTACTCGCCGGGCGAGAAGCCTTGCTCGTCGATTGAGAAGCCCTATTCGTCGAGGCGAGAAGCCCTATTCGTCGAGGCGAGAAGCCCTGCTCCCCTGTCGACGCCCCTATTGCTCGCCGCTGAGAAGCCCTGCTTGCCTTCTTGTCGCCCCCGTGCTGCTCGCCATCGAGAAGTTCTCCTTGTCGGCCAAGAAGTCCTGCTCGCCCTCTCGACGTCAAAACCTACTGCTCGTCAGCCGTGTGAGGAGAGAGAAAGAAGAGAAAAAATAATAGATTTTATCTTTTATATGTTGAATCGAACCACCCATACGTGAACCAAACAGAGCGGCCTTCACCCATACGGCATGCTAAATAGGTCGCCTTCATCCACCCCGTTGATCTTAGATCAATACGGTGTCCAATCTAGGCAGGCATGCCCACCCATTTTTAAGAGGGTGGACAACCATTAATGACTAAGAATAGAAAGAATGAAAATGATGGTAAAGAATGAAAATAAATATGTGTTTCATGATTTTTGTTAATTTAGCATGATTACTATTTTAAAAGTTAAATTATTTCTATTAATTTTTTTAATCCATTTGTATTATCTTGTTATTGAGCGTTATTGAAAAATTCATTCCCTATAATTAAACCTCATGTAATTAGGAACGAAAGATACATTCACTTTGACATAATAATAATAATAATAATAATAATAATAATAATAATAATAATAATAATAATAATAATAATAATAATAATAATAATAATAATAATAATAATAATAATAATTATTATTATTATTATTATTATTATTATTGAATTGTGAAAGTCCAAGAAAATGTAATAGTCCAAATGTCATGTGAATTTTGGAAGCGTTGATATGTTTTTCTAAATTTTACGTTTAAATTAGTAGGTATATTGAATTTTTGGAATTGTTACATGTATTTTTCTTAATTTATGTTTAACTTAGTTGATATATAAAAACAAGAAAAATCACACATCTACTATAATAAATACCAATATGGGGGCATGATGGTGATATAATAAATAAAAATAATTTAATAAAAAACTTTAATGTCTTGATAAAAGGATCTAATTATTAAATTCGAATGAATTTGAAATAGAATAATATATTCATAGTTCAATTATTATTAGACAATTGTCATAAAGGAGAAAAAAATGCATTTAAAGATTCAAATTGACGAGAGTATCAGATTTTGGTGCTATATGTCGTCGTCTCCTTCGCAAGTCAAAGAAAATAACGAAACGGAGGAAGGAGAGAAGGAAGAAGCAGAAACTGATCCCTTCCTCCTCCTCGTCAGCTCTTCGCCGGCGCCGATCCGATCTGTCCAACCAGCGTCGATGGCCGTCACTCCGGCGGTGAGGTTTCCGGTGCTCCCTCTGATCCGCCTGATGGGCGGCGCCGCCGCCGTCCTGTTGATCGCTTGGGCCGTCCATTTCCGCGGCGGCCTCGCCCTCGTCTCGGATAACAAGGATCTTATCTTCAACGTAATCTCTCTCTTTCGCCCCTTCTATTTTCCATTTTTGGTGCATTTCTTTACCTGTTTCAGACGATTCCGTTGTTGCGTGGTTGCTGGATGCGAGCAACCCTAAAGGGCTGTGATCACTTAGGGAGGGTAATTCGAGATGAAATTCACATGATCCCGGATCATATTACTAGCATGCTTAGAAATGGAATTAATGGGAGGATTTGATAAACTATTTTAAAACCTTCCTCTCCTTATCCGAGTAGTTTTTAGTGATGTCCTTGTGTCTGTTCTTGGTGTCAGTTTTACACCAAACCGTGCTGTTGACCTTCTATAACTTCATTTGATGAGTAATCCTGTACTCTAAAATCAATCATTTAGAGTGTAAAACGTTCACCTGACACTTCAGTTGGAGAAAACTTGTTTTCTTTCGAGAGAGCTGACAAAACTAATTAGAATCTCGAAAATGTAAGCAAACAAAGGTATACTACATAGCATTTCTGTGGTAAGCTTCTTTCATTCCTTTTTATTCCTTATGGAAAGCTAAGAATCCACTATTTGTCAATTTAAAAAATTGGTTTGGATATTACTATTTTATTGTGTAATCTGGATCATTCTATGTCCTGTGATCTGTGTGAACTAAACATATTCACATTGTGTCCTTGTAGGTGCACCCTGTATTAATGGTTATTGGACTTATACTTTTAAATGGTGAAGGTAACAACTCTTTTCATCTTTGTACACATACATCTTTAACTTCTAGACATGATAATAGTTGCATTACCTTTTGCGTATTCTTAATAACTTGACATAGCTTTACTAATTTGGTTCCAATTTGGTACAACCTTTTTATGACAAAATGGTTATTTATGTAGCATTGTGGTTTAAGTACTATGTTACTAGTCTCATATCCTCACAAGATTTAAATGTCATTAAATGTATTGCTTTAATGTAGCCATTATTATGTTCATAGTATGACTATGATTATCTTGCAATTTGTGTGGGCAGGTATGGTTGCTTCTCCCACAAAAAAGGAAAGTTTTCTTACCTTACAACCTTTGAATCCTTCAGAATTTCATGTGCAATAATAGAATAGAATGAACTCCATAGCACTGTCTTTGTAAACACACCATTATTTGATGATATCAACTTCAATGGACTACTCTTGGAATCCTATAAAATATCGGAACTGAAAATGAGAATTCTGGAAAATCTCAATCAATGAAATATCTACCCTATGACTACATTGGGTCATATAATTGATGTATGAAAAATATGGAATAAAGGAAACCTTCCAGAGGGACAATGTTGATTCATCTCACAACTTGTCGTGAGTCACGGTCGAGGCCTCACCCGGGGATTTAGTCAGTTAGGTTTCACCCGAGTGACGGGATGGCACCAAATAGAGAATGGAATCTTTTAGTTAAGCAAGCACGAGTAGTCTTTCGCCATTGCTCGGAAGAGATCAGGTGAAGAAGATCAAGAATAAGTGTATAGCTCAGGTTGATGAATTCGCAGGGGCGGAGCGTCAAAGCAATTGGAACATTCTGCCAGTCAAAATCATTGTGCACTTTCCTTTCAACGATCTCAGTACCCGGCATCCGCTTTTTCGCGAGGAATGAAGTGCGGTGGGGGGACATCGAAGGATGGAATGAGAACTGAAACAGTCCGTTCCAACCATTGCTAAAGCGAAGTATTTTCATGTTTTTATTAAAAACAATACAATTCAGTGCTTCGCTCCTTGAAGATTGAAGCCGGAGATCTTGGGCTACTGTTAAGCCCGCGATGAACACTTCGTACTCGGCCACGTTGTTGGTTGCTGGAAAAACCAATTGGGTTGCTTTAGGTATGAGTACTCCTTCAGGTGACAGGAGGACGATTCCTATGCCTGTTCAAGTTTCGTTAAGTGCACCATCGAGAAAGCGGGTCCAAGCGCTCCGCCCCTTCATCTTTTTCTTCGGTTGAAAATAGGATATTTTTATCAGGGAAGTCAAGAATATTAGGATTTAAAGGCCAGAAAACTGTTCATAGGAAAATCCTACCAAGAGTCCCTAAAAAGACTCAAACTCTTCATTATAAATATGAGGTTATAATGTTAGAACAATATTCATACGAAAAGCCTACCTAATGGATATTCATGGGAGTAGACTCCTAACAAATCAAAGTATACTTCCTCAAAAAAAAAAAAGGAAACCAAAGTATAATATTTCCTTCTCAAAGGATTTTTTTTGTAAGGCAAGAGATAAAATAAGAAAATTTAATTAATATAACCCTGATAACGGCGAAGAATCAGCTGGAGTAGGAGGACGGCGAAGCGGCGGGTGCGGAGATGTTAGCGCAGGAATTCGAGCGGCCAAAGGGATTTGGATTCGCGCCGGCGAGGGCGGAGATCCGCCAATATGTTTGATTGGAACGACCAAGATCAGGTTCATGTCTCCTTCTCGTCCGCGTCCGATTACTGTTGTGTTTTATCGTATGTTCTTTGCCTGGAATTGGAGTATGCTTCCCTACGCTTGCCGAGGGAGTACAATCTCTTGATTTGTTGCGCTCGCAACATTTTGTGTCTTGAGATTTTATATAATTTCCCAGTCTCCTTCAATTTGTTTTTTTCATTTTTTTTTGGGGGGAGAAAATGTTTAGTTGTTTCAATTCGGATGAGTTTAGATCGTGTTATTGTAATTTTTGCTGTATCATGTGATGGTTGTCTGGTTCAGTTGTGAAAAAAAAAAGAGCTGCTCTCGGTGTTGTGAGGCTTCTTTCTGGTCATGTATTGCACAGGTCAACTTGACAACGTCAAGAATGAAGTGTAATAGGTTTATCTGAGTAAAGAGATGGAAAAGCTTGGAAGTGCGCCTGGGTTGGTTATACTTATAGTGGAGTGAGGCCCTCAGTATGATGAGTTCTTGGTTGCATAACTTCTCCTGCAAAATGCTCCTAAGTAGTTCGAGTTCATCATGTTGATCTTGTGCTCCTTTCCTCATTTCACACACTACTCGCTCATGTCTTTGTCTCAACTAGGAGGAAATTGGAACTCAGTAGGATTCTTAGGTGGAGTATTTATGGAGAAAGCATTGTGCAACCCCAGGAAGCATTAATAATTGAAAGTGAGGAATGGCTTTTGGAAACCAACATAAGGATAAAATTACGTGACTACGACTGGTTCCATAAGATGGTGCCGATACTACCTATGGAGGAGTATGGATATTGTATGGATGATGAAACTTGCAACTACTCTAGGTATACAAAATCTTTCCCTAGATACTGATGATCACAAACTCCGCCTATATTTTATAGCCGGTCCCAAGCCCGGATAAAGGAGGAGGGTTGTGTTAGGCCCCGACAGCCAGCATAAAATCCTGTCGAATCTTATGAACATGAATCAACGAATAGAGCGGAATGACGTCGTATGATCCATGTAGCCGACCCCACCTAGTGGGATAAGGTTTTGTTGTTGTTGTTGTTGTTGTAATTCCCAATATAATTTGATTAAAATATCATATAGAATTTAATGGACTAGCAACTATGGAGTTAGGAGTTAACTTTTTTTGAGCATTCAAGTTCAATATTGATTGTAAGGAAGTAAGACCGAGTGCTCTATCTCAGTTCTATTTTACTAGGTTTCTGACTAGCTTGAAAATTAGCAGGAAGACTTGCATCTAGTGAAGAGACAAAGGAAGTCAATCAGCCCTAGTCATCAAAATCCCAAAACAAGTGTCTCATCACCTTTATAAAAGTTAAAAACATCAGGACTGTTTTCAATCTGGTGCTTGAACTGAATTAGGGGTCTCCTAGCTTATATCATGGAGCCTTGAGTATGTTTTTTTTTTTTCGAGAAAGGAATGATGGTTACCAGGAGTGAAGTGACCAGCCAAATTATTGTTTTTTTAGTTACAAAGGGAGCCTCAAGGGCCTAGTACAAGATAAAGTAAATTGAAAATAGGACACATAACTCTGGTTAGTGAAAATTGAATTCAAGATTTCTTGGTCTATGAGTTGAGAGGTGTGTCATTTTACCACGTCCTGATTCTCTAAAGACACATTTGTTGGACAATATACATATTTAGCTGTTTAAACTGTTGCAGAATTCAACTCATTCATAGATAGTGAAATGTCAAACCTTGACTCCAAGAATAGAGGAAATTACTAGCTGCATTAAACTCATCTGATCATTGGAAAACTGATAATAACCAACCTAATATAGTCCCCCAGATCTACCTTATTCAGAATTACAATTTATGCAACAGTCACAATTACTACTTTTTGAACCCTATCAGAAAAGGAAAAAGTGCCTCCTAGTTGATCTAGTCACGGAAATATTAAATTACCATAGCTTCCTTTATAGAACGACTTTCAATTATTTTTATTTTAACTTCTGAATGTGGAATCTGGTTGCAACAGTAGGTCCTGTTTCATGGGGATAATGCATAATCTATAATCAGTAAGCAATGTGATACATTCCCTGGTATTAGACTTGAGCGACTCTTATGCTTGTTTCAAGTATTGCTGAACGAAAAAATCGCTCAATAGTTTGTGTGGTATTTTTAGAGTTCGTGTTTGTTTACGTGTTGATGTTTTTTGGGTGTGTGGCTAGAGTGCATTTTCTTGCTTTTTATGTTAACTTATATGTTTTATGGCAGCCATGTTAGCATACAAGACACTTTCCGGGGCCAAGAATTTCAGAAAGGCAGTGCATCTATCTGTTCAGTTTGTTGCCTTATGCCTGGGCTTAATTGGAGTTTGGGCTGCTATAAAGTTTCATAATGACAAGGGCATTGATAATTTTTATAGTCTTCACTCTTGGTTGGGCCTGGCATGTTTGCTTTTATTTGCCATTCAGGTATCTGGGTGTTCTCAATCTTATGACCAATTATTTCTTAATTCTTGTTATATGCTTTGCCAGCAGAATTTTGTTTTATTATTTATTCATAGCTATGTTAATTCTTGCTTGTTTTATTGAGCAGTGGAGTGCTGGATTTGCCACCTTCTGGTATCCCGGTGGATCAAGGAATAGCAGAGCCTTTTTGCTTCCTTGGCATGTATTTTTTGGGTTGTTCATTTATGCACTTGCAATCACTACTTCGGTCACTGGGCTCTTAGAGAAGGCAACTTTTCTCCAAGTCAATAATGTAATATCACGCTACTCGAATGAAGCTTTCTTAGTGAACTTCCTAGGTATTTTGCTTGTTGCTCTTGGTGGAGTTGTCATTCTTGCAATTGTTAGTCCAGGGTCCATCAGTTCCGATAAAGGTTCTTCTGAGTAGCATAGATATTCAGCCATTCTTTTGAATGAACTGGGGTATTATTCAAAGAATTGTATTGTTGTCCCGCACTTGGTACTTCTGGATTCATCTAAATATTCTTCAGAACATGTGACAAGCTTCAGAGTAGTTGGTATGCTAAGCATTATTTGCTCTCTTCTAAAGTGAAGGACTATATCTGTAAGTGATGCAGCGGATGAAAAGTATAAGACTTGCTGAAGCCTTAATCTGTTGTTTGTAATTCCCTTATTATTTGCATGATCTACTTTATTGCCTCTCGTTACATTTGAGACTCACCACACGCTCATTTGCAGCATGAGGTATTGAGAGAGGCACCAATTAACTTTAGCGTAACAGTTCCATTCTGAAATCAGGTTCATTAGGTCGCAAGCATCCAAAAAGCACAAAATGAAACCAATTTGATGGCAAGCAGATGGAGTGAGGTATGTTTGCAGTAAACTCGCCTGAATGAGATTATCCAGCCAATGCCTTGTAAAAAGTTCTAGCTGCAGGCTTGGCACTCGACGCCATAATTTCCCCTCCACCTTTACTTCCAGCTCAAGGTTTGACACCAGGAGTTCTCTCATCCTACTTAACATTGACCTTGTACATGCAATTGAACCCTTCTCTCTCTCTCTCTCACACACACTAACTCACAGAGCCCCATAAGCAGCACCAGAGCCAACTTACACCATCTTCTCACATATCTTTTTTTTTATAAAAAAACGAAGAAGAGCTTATCTATTAAAATGCATATTAATGTCTTGATACATAAGAAGGGAGAGCCCCTGAGGGGGGGAATGATCCCAAAAAATGTCGTTCAGGATTGAACGACCAAAATTTGCCAAAAAATTTGTCGACTGATTTGCCTCCCGATAGACATGTGCCACTTCCATTCTACACCTTCCGCCAAAAGGTTGTGAATTTCCAAGAGTAGATTCCGGATACGTCATGGTGGTTTTCGTTGCTTGAGGATGAGCTGAACTAAAACTTCAGAGTCAGATTCTAATTGGAGCCTGAGAAAGCCATGATTTCGCGCCTGAAGGATGCCAACGTAAAGGCCCCAAGCCTCAAGCTCGAGGACTGAAGAAGATGTCCGTCGCAGCGCCCCTGCAAAAAGAAGAGATCCATTAGGCGATCTGATTAGAAAGCCCGCGCCCCCCAATTCCTCCCCTGCAATCAGGGAATCGTCCGAGTTGATCTTAATCCAGCCGTGGATCAGGGGCTCCCATCTGACCCAGTGTGGGTCATGGGGGTGATGTGCCTCAGGATTGTGGATACGATCATACTCAGAATGCCCAGCCATAACTTTTTCCCAAACCGCAAGAACGGTTGCCCTTTGACCCCTAAAGTGGATGTCATTCCTCATACCCCAAATAGACCAAAAAGAGAAGGTTAACAAAGAGATCAATTTTTTCTTTGAGCAGATGGCTAGCGAGGCACCCTCATCAAGCCAGGCCCCCGAATCCCAACTGTGCATGTGCTCAAAGGAAAAATTGATCCGGTTCTGACAAAGGGACAAGAATTGAGTGGCAATAGAATAATGGAAAAAAAGGTGCGAGGCAGTTTTTGGTTCATATCCACAAAGCAGACAAGTGGGATTAATATTGTTGTTGAATCTAGAAATTACATCTAAGGTAGGTAGTCTAATATGAGTAAGCTTCCAAAGAAAAAAAAAGGATCTTGGGGGGGGGGGGGGGGGGGGGGGGGGGGGGGGCAGAGATTTTCCAAACTCTATGGGATGATGGCCTTCTAGGAGCTTGCGGCGGCATATGAGTTTATAAGCAGAGTCTACCGTAGCAATTCCATTTGAATTTCTCTCCCAAATCCACAAGTCATCATTGGCGTGCATAGAAATAAAAATAGCAAGAACCTTAGAGCACAATAAAGGGCCAAATAAATCATTAAGTAAATTACAATTCCAAACACGGTTATGCATCAACTCAGAAACCTGAAAAGAAGTGATCAGATGAATATGGTCCATATTAATGTAAGTAGGACACCAAGCTAACGGGATAACATATATCCAAGGATCAAAATAAACAGAAGTAGAAGCTCCATCCGCAATCAATTTAAGAAAACCAGATCTTAGTTGGCCAAGAGAGTTAAGGATAATTTTCCAACTCTATGCACATTTTTTCGTATCATAGTTTCCCCAAGGGTGAATTGGTCCATACTTATTATAAACTAGATCATTCCATAAAGACTTTTTACCATTCAATAGTTCATGAACACGCTTAGCAAGAAGAACAGGCCTAACAATATTCATGCTTTTCAATCCAAGACCCCCATCAGCTTTAGGCTGCATCACCTGATTCCAATTAATTAAGTGGATCCCTCTACCTTCCTTACCTAGAAAATTTTTCTAAGGAACGAATAATACCAGGAGAAACATGTGAAGCACTAAGAGCATAAACAGGTAAGGAATTAATAACAGATTTGATTAGCGTGGCTCTCCCAGCCTGGTTCAATAGTTTACCTTTCCAACTAGATAATTTAGAAGAGATCTTGTCTAAGATGGAGTTTTGGCTTATAGCGGGGATATATTTATATGAAATTTGCACACCTAGATATTTGAAAGGAAAAGTGACAATTTTAATGCCCAGGGTCTATTTGATTATGTCCCGACGTTTCCTGTGCAACTTTTTTGGTAGATACAATTCAGATTTATCCGTATTAACTCGCTGGTTGGTGAGCAAGTAATAAGCATGCAAAGTATGCTTCAAATGAATGTAGTTACTCTTAGTAGAAGCTAAACAAATGATGAGGTCATCTGCAAACATAAGATGGCTAAGAGAGAAGGAGCCAATAGAGAAAGGGATAATGTGGCCATCCACAACCTGCTTATGGAGTAAAGAAGTAAGGACCTGAGAAATAATATAAACAAATAAGGAGAAAGCGGGTCCCCCTGTCTGATGCCCTTATAGCTCTTAAAATATTCAGAGGAGATACCATTAATGGAACAATTAAATGTTGGAGACTGGACACAAGTGGTCACCCAGGAGATGAATTTGTGTGGGAAGTTCATGAGGTGCATGACAGTGGTGATTGAGTGCCAAGAGACTCGATCAAATGCTTTGTCCATGTCAGCCTTATAGATGAAAAACTTCTTCCTGCCAAGATTAAGAGAGTGAGCAATTTCCTGCACTGTAAGTATATTTTCCTAGATATTCCTACCCGAGATGAAAGCAGACTAAGTCTGATCAATAAGTTTAGACAACACTGGTCTAAGTCGATTAGCAATGATTTTAGCAGTGAGTCTGTAGAGGACATTGCACAGAGATATAGGTCGGTAGTCAGAAATCCCAATAGGCCGTTGTTTCTTGGGAATGAAAACTAAGGTAGTCTTAGACCAATCAGGAGGTAGAGTGTTATTTGTGAAAAAATTTTGTATGGTGCTCACTATACCAGGGCCCACCGTGTCCCAGTAGTGTTTGTAGAATTCAACTGTGAATCCATCTGTGCCTGGGGCCTTCCCAGGGCCCATATTCCAAAGATGATTCTTTATCTCCTCAGGGGAGACATCAGATGTGAGGCTACTGGCAGAGGAAGCTTCAAGCAAAGGAAGTGAAGGCCAATCCAGAAGAGGGGTACCATGAGTGGATTCATACCTCCAAATTTCCTTATAGTGATTGACAAAAGCATTTCTAATTTCATTTTCATCAGTAATGGTGTAGCCAGAGGGACTAGTTAAAGAACGAATAAAGTTTTTGTTTCTCCTAACGGCCGTAGATAAATGAAAGAACCTGGTATTTCTATCACCATTCTTAAGCCAGTTAAACCTTGATTTGCTCCACCACTTAATACTGATTTGCCTTAAGTATGCATTATGTTCATTATATGCTGATCTAAGGGAATTAAGTTCATCGTTGGAGAGGCCATTGGTAGCATCTCTGGATTCAAGAAGTTTGATCTTATTGTGTGCTAACTCAGCTCTACGCTCCAGACTGCCTAGACAATTCTTATTCCATTCTAGGGTATTGTGTTTGATTCTCTTCAAGGAGGAGAAGATGCAATCATTGTTCCATTCTTTTTTAACAATGTCTTGAGGCCCATTATGCTCTAGCCAGAAGTGTTTGTTCATATTTAAAGTAAAAAGGCTTATGTTTTCTCTTAATGTCAGTTTGCATTAATAAGGGTGAATGGTCAGAAGCAGTTCTGGGGAGGTGTTCAATATTTATTAATGGAAATACATTAAGCCAGTGATGGCTAACAAGAATGCGGTCGAGCTTGCAGAGAATTCTCGCAACCCCTCGCCTGTTATTGCACCATGTGTAGTAACTACCCTATGGACGGTGATCAATGAGACCTTTAGCCCGACCCAGGTGACGCAACAATTTGACAGATTTAGACAGATGAAAGGGAGCACCCCCCTTATCTTCAGGGTTTAGCAAACAATTAAAATCACCCATTATAGTCCAAGGGATGTCTCCAATTTGGAGCTTATCCAAGTCTGACCATAAGGACTAACGAAGAGGAGGGGATGTATTGGCATATATGCTAGTGAGCAAAAAAGTAAAGCCATTCAACGTAACTATGAGATGCATGAATTGTGAACAGAGATGGACCAGGGTCACCTGGGCAGAACCCTCCCTCCATGCAATGTTGATTCTACCAAAAGGCCTAGTGCCCGGCTGTACGACGCCTCGCCAAGTCGAGCCCAATCGACGTATGACGACCTCACGAGACCTGCATTCATCAGAATGTGTTTCCAACAGAACTAAAATTTCAGAGCGATGCTTTCGAATAATTTCGAGGAGGCGGTCCCTGACTTTCCCGCGCGCCGCTCCTCGACAGTTCCACGCTATAACTCTCAATTAGGGATGGAGGGCGCGGCAATCCCCGAACCATGTTTAACTTGCACAGGAAGCGACTTTAATGAGTTTTTATTAGAAGTAGGCAGTTTACCAGCCTTACCTTTACGCCCCTTAGGCTCCGAGGCATTCAGTGTGACGGTTGGTCCCCAGGGATGCACCGGCCACAGATCACATTTCCGTTCAGACCGGCGCGGAATGATCTCCAGATCTGGCTCTTCAGCTTCTAATGACCCGAAATTGAACTCCTCCTGTAATTTCTCTCCGCTGTTGTTGAGACTCGACAAGATCTGTTGGACAGCCGCGCCATGTGCGTCCGATTGGGTGGGAGGGGGAGGAGGAGGGGCGTCGTCTCCTCCAGCGTTAGATCTGAGAGATAAATTAGGGCTACCCAAGGGAGGATTCTCCGAGGTCAGCAGCGCAGATGGTTCCAAGTCCGCAAGGTCTCCAGTTGTAACGCATAAAGGATCAGGTTCGAAAAACACCTGATGAATTAGAGGGCCCTGATTGCACGAGCTCTGATTCTCCAAACGTGGCATGGGATCTAGATCGCGTCCCTCTTGGTGGGATCCTGAGGTGATAACGCCTTCATCCAGGAGGTGGATCGAAGGGCTCATGTAATTCGCAGCTTTCATCTCGCTATGTGGCAGCCGATCGAGGTCTCCACAAGATCTGTGATTCTCGGGTGCATCGCCCAACGGAACTGAGGGGATGACGCGGTGAGCCGATGTAGGGCTTGGATTGCTCGAGACCAGCGTAAGTGTATGTGGGAGAATATCCAGGCGTCCATCCGAACGTAGCGAAACAGAGACATCTTCCAAGGGGGCGTGAGACCCGAGATAGTTGGTGCCCGTCGTGTCTTGTAGAGAGTTGACGGCCGTGAACACGCCGTTCTGTTCCGTCACGTCACCAGTAGGAGGAGGAGCCGAATCCGTCCGTTGGATGTGCGGTATATTCAGGTCCGGCACCCGTTGTCCAACGGCTAGCGTACGGTGATCACTGGTCCGGCCCCGGCGAGTAACGGTCCGACGGCGACCCCGATCCCGACGGTTGGGAGCCGGCGCCTTACTATCTGGAACACTAATGAGGTCTTCCAATTCCATATTTTTGCAGCTTTGGACCCACTTGCATTGACAAAATGCGGTGTCCATACGTGAAACAGGTGGGAAAGTTTATTACCTCGGTCACAAGCAAGGTCAGTTATTAAAACATTGGACAACTGATTAAGTTTTGCACTGTGGTTGGGCATCTCATCTCATGCCTTAATCTGGGCTTGGAGCTGTGCACAGCTCGGAAGAGCTCGTGGGGGCGCTCCATGTAAGTGAGAGAAAGAGGGGAGATGGAGACATTGCTCTTCATCTATTTTGTCTGACATGCTGGTGATTGGGATTTGACGGCATTCATGCATGCATGCAGTTGTCCATGTGGAGGCGATGCTGTCTCATCACGCCTAGTTTTCACGTCAAACCAAACGCAAACATCAGTGGGAGAAATAATTAGGTCCATGATATCCTCAGCAACACCTGTAACAGGCACCTAAGACAACGGCAGTTGCTGGGACACATAACTCTAATAATTTTCAAATTATTATTGACATAAATGATAAAATTTTCATAATTCTCTTCAATTATAATGCATAAAAGTAGAGGTGTCCATGGGTCGAGTTGGACCCGATCCGTGAACAAATCTGACACGATCCGATCAAATTTGGTCATGACCGCTGGATCAAATCATTATGGCCTTTGCAGTGTCTAAATTAGAGTAAAAATTATGTTTTCACGACCCATAACATCCTGGTCATGGCCGGTAACTTGGACGAATTTTTGGTTCAAAATTGTGCATTTAACGGCCATTATGGCTATTTCACGGCCTTTATCACGGTCTGTTACAAAATGTTCACGACATCTGTGACAGCGAGTTTACATCCCCTGTCAGCTTTATTAATTTTCACTTTCTGGCTCCGTTTTAATTCCGATTTGAGCACGATTTTCTTTAGTGGCTTCATAATTCAATTATCTTGCTTTTTCTTTAATAAAACATATAATTTGGGTATATTTTTTTTATAAAATTTTAAAAAATAAGCCATAAAATGATGCATGCTATATGAAAATGAATTGAAATGTGATTAAATGCATACCTAATTATATGTTATATTTTGCATGCATCAAACTCCCCCAAGCTTAGATACTTAGGTATCCTCAGGAAATGTTTAAAGCAAAGCTCCAACCAAAATAGTTAATCATCGCGTCGACCCTGTCACTCAACTACTCTTCTTTGTAAAATTTCTGAATGAAAGACATTTTTAAACATCAATTGCCTAAGTATCTCACCACTTTTCCATAATAACTCGGCCTTGTAAAATTTTTGAATGAAAGATATTTTTAAACTCCTCCAAATTCAGCTCTGAATAATAAGAAAATAATTTTTGAAAATAGAAATATCAATGTTGAATACACAAGTGTAACATGAGATTTTATTCATTTATTACTTTTATAATTCTTCATTTAGAAACTTTTCATCTTCATTCTTTTTCTTTTCACCATTTTTTTCTCACCGATTCGGTACTTATGTACTTCTCCATATTTCGCAAGGTGATCCATGTAACAGGCTTTCGATCGATGAATCCTAAAGCAGTTTTCCTTAGGTCATCAAGCAAAAATCCCCTATGAATCTAACTACCCGAACTCACCAAGGTTTCCAATAACACTTTTTTGTACCTCATACTTTTTGGGGCTCCACTAACTCTCTTTTATATATGATGATAATTTTATATGTACTTATTTATTAGTAAGCTCAGCTACACTTGAATGTTCTATAGGGATATAATCATTATCAAGGTAATATACATAATATAAAAATAAGAGCATGCACAGGACTTGTCGTAAAAAAAATCCAATTTTACTAAGCAACATTCTTCAAACCAATCACCTAGCACGAAGGCGATAAATGTTAAAATAATAATGCTTCAAATTTCATTAACAGGATGTCTTTGAATTGTGCTTGAAGAATAAGAAAATACTAAGACATGAGAAAATAAGATGTAATTTTCAAATATGCAAAAAAATCTAATTCTTTTATATGAGATCCAAGCAAATATGCAAATAAGACATGAAGAGGATGTATGCTTGCAATGCAATATGAAAAGATAAACACGATGCATGAAATTGCAAACTCCCCCAAGTTTGAACTCAACACTGTCCCTAGTGTTGAAAATCAAACTTGTAGGAATCCAAATATATGATAATGAAAAATATAAACGTAGAAAAAGAAACGAAACAACATGATTTGTCTCGAGTCGATGGATGTTGAAACTATAAGAAGAAGCCACAAAGAATCCGTAGTGTCCTTAACTGATATAAATTTGGGCATCTGTGTTACTGCTTCTTTCATCAATTTTGAGGGAGTAAATTTTTTCTCTCTTTCTTTCTTGACCTTCATTTCTTCTTCTTTATTCCCTTTTTTTCAATGTTATTCATTACTGTTACGAGTCGTGAAGAGAAAATAACAACTGTGATATACATGACTGGTCGTAAGGTAAAGCTCACGACTCAAAACACTACTCTTCTCTTCTTTTGTTTTTTTTTTCAATTCTATTATGGTCTGTGAGAGTGAAATAACGGTTATGATACACATGCTTGTAACATGTCATGAAGAATATATAACATCCCTTCGTCGATGCTAACGTGTCGTGAGGATCCAATTATGACTTGTTATGAGTCATCTTCTTCCTTGTTTGCTCTGTGGTTGTCGAAGTTCGTGGATCGCTGATGTTACTGCTCGCTAGTAATTGTTGGTTTGTCGAAGGGAGTCATCGAGAGTTGATGAACTTTCGATGTCACTGCTCGTAATTGAGATGGTGAGCAACGGTCGACTTGGAAGGAGTTTAGAGATATGCCGACACTTTTAATGTTGCAGCTCGCAAGAGATGAAGAAGACGCAGTGGAGGTTGTCAATATGAATTTTTTTATCCGAAATGATCACCGTTAGACATCCCCAGTGCTGATGAAGACATGATCACGCTCCAAGGTTCCAAAGGCTTATCATCGCTACACGAGGTGAGTCTTCCATCGGCAAGGAAGAGTGTTGACATCCACCGGAGCAGAGGAAGAGAACTGGTAATGGCATGAAACGCCTCTTACGGCCTTGGCGATGTTGTTGAGGGTGTGTGCTCCGATCTACCTCCCGATTGTCATCAACAATCGCCAGTGAATTAGGTGCGTCGCTCGGAGTTGATTACAGATTCTTGCCAAAAGTGAAAAATACATCTTGTCATTTTTGCCGCAAAAGTCCTCCGGAGCTGATGTGTAAATGAAGAGAATTCACTGACATTATGTCGGCAATGTCAAAGATGAGCTGTCAGAGGTCCAGATGAGGTGGCCTAAACTTGGAATCACAATCGAAAGTGAAGAAGATGACCGTCGGTGAGGAACACTGTGCTAAGGTCGTTGATAATGTTGTCGTGAGTAGCGGGTAATGGACCTGCAAACAACTAGACGTGAGAGAATAATTGAAAATAAGAGTCGTTACATGCGAGTTACGAACATGGTGTCAGATAGTTGGGCGTGAGGGGAGAAATGTTAGGGAGTAACGGGTCTTCATTCATTGTTAATGATTCGTGATAAATCTTTGCCCCGTGAAAGATGAAGCCCCATGAATTATGAAATTCGCCATCTTCATGGGGGCGACTAGACAACTTATGGCCTATTACTAGTGGTTAACGTCTCATGATATGTTGACAAAGGCTAGGTGAGTCTTTCGTCGGCAAGGAAGAGTGTTGTCATTCGCCGGAGCAGAGGAAGAGAACTGGTAATGGCATGAAATGCCTCTTACGACCCTGGAGAAGATTATGCAAGATTTTTTGGATGTGACCAACACCTGTAGAAACCCATAAAAGAGTGCCAAAGCCTGAAGGAAGATTATCCAAGCACGCAAAATCATTCCAAAACTCCCTTCAAATTCCTAAGCACAAAATTGCAAATTCATCCCTTCTTTCTCTTCTAGTTTTGAATGTAAACATATTTTGTAAAAGAAAAGAGTTAGAGGGAATCATTATTTCTAATCTAGTGAAGTTTGAGCTCTTTGTAATAAGAGGTGTGCCTTGCCTCTTGAGTGAAGAACAGGACGTGTGGTGTAAAGAGGGTTGTTCTCTCCGTACAAGAAAAGAGAAAAATAGTGAATCTACGACAGTCTGGAGGACGAGAAGTTAGAGTGGGGAGGTCGGCCAAGGGGTTGAGGCCGAACCTTGTCAACACATTGTGCCTCTTTTTGTTTGCTCCTTATCTCTCACTTACTCCTTATCGTTATTTGCTTGTGATCGATTTTATTGATTTCCAAAATTGATTTCACGAAAAGATTTTTAAACACTATTTCAGCCCCCCTTGGTGCTTTCGATCCTACACAGGAAAATTATGCTTTGTGAAATAAGCATGAAGGTCATTGTGTGGCACGTTATGGATCGTGATGTCGTGGTTAGGGCCTATAAAAATAAAAAGTTCAAAGTGTAGGCTGCTAGGAGACCCGTAACACAATAATAATGTCCCGTGCTATGTAGACACCTAATATCCATTATGATTTAACAGGTCATAAAACATGTGTTACGCTATCTATGGTTTGTTGCACACTGTGATAGTCGTTAATCTCCACTTACGACTCATGAAGTTGAATAGTTCCATCAATAACCCACTGTGAGACCGGTGAAATAGTCCTTACGACTCGTAAAGCTTTAAAATTCGCAACACAGGCTACTGTGAGACCCGTGTAATATATGTAACGCCCAGTGAAGATGATGACTCAATGAAATTATGGATAATGAAATAAAGTTATGGGTTGCGATGAAGGGCTTACGACTTGTGAAATATGAACTACATGGAATAAAGCACTGATTGTGTCATGATAACCCAATAATGGCTCATTATATTCAACATAACGCTCCGTGAGAATTTAATAATGGCCCGTGAAGAAAGAAAATTTTAAATTTCAATAAAATTTAGCCTGTGACATGCAGAGGCCTATTAAAAAAATAAAAAAGACGAAAGGAAACTAAAGAGACTAAGCAACTAATATAATCAAACTAAATAATCTAACATGAACTAAATTAATCTAAAGTAAATTACAAGAAAGATCTAAATTGTAAGTTTAAGGATTGAGAATGAGTAGGTCTAAGTTTAAAGTCGCTAGCTCGACTTTGGTTTGGCATATATGCTGAGACTAATATAAAATGATCAATTAAAATAATATAATATGTAGTTAACGAACAATCTCACATGATCGTGAATATTCATAGTGGTGAGGCTCAGTACATGTGATGTTGGATGACGCCTACGTTTTCGTTTCGATGTCATCATCTAGTGGTGGCGGTTCTTCATGTACAATAGCCTTTTGATGTGAAATTTGAGAGGTACACTGCTGATGAGCATGGATTGTCGAGTGATTCTTCGGTCGCCACTGGACTATTGTAGAAGATCATGTTGATGTTGGTGAAGTACTTTTCTCTTTAAAAAATGTTACAGATTGCACGGAGGAGATGTGAGGTGATTTGCAGCCAACTGTGGGTGATTTTCTCTTCAACTTTGGAGGTGGCTGAATTAGAGACGGCGATGTTGGAGCGATAAGAACTTTCAAAGGCATGCCTCTCCTTTGAACCTTCCTGTCTTTAATGACATATTTGCTCATCTCCTTGACACACCACTGAGTTGTCGATGTATTTGTTAAAAAAATTATTTCTAGGTGCCATCTTCTTTGGTATGAATATTGATAATGGCACGTGCATACGATAAACTTCACGTTTTGGTTCATGTGGCTTGGAGATTCAGAAGATAGATAATTTAGTTTTGCAACTTCAAACTCTAATGTATGTACTTCGCTTCCAATGCCTCAAACTTGAGATCAGTGTTGAATAGTCGAAGTGAATCATCGACTTCAATTTGCTTCTAAATTTTAATCAACTGAGCCTCCAAGTGTTGATCTTGCATTGTTAACCTTCTTTCAAATGAATTGACCGATCATATCTACGAAGTCAGATGTTGATAATTTGAATTCGAGAATTGCTGCCACATCCTCATCTGACTTTTTATTGTGCTGCCTCTGTTGTGAATTTGTCTCTCAAAATTTTTTATTTGATAATTTTGTGTGGAGAGCTTTTCAACAAAGAATCTAATAATTTTGTGAGTGCAGCGGATGGATCTCGAAAGATATCTTCATTTTTTACTTGTTGAGGCTTCTTCTTTATGCTTTTTCTTGACGATGATGCCTCAAATTGAATCCCATCTTGCTGGATAACAAGGTTGTTTCCTTCAACTTGTTGGTTTGTTGTCATTTTGTTCGTCATCGTTGAGATGTCAAGATGTTCTCGTGATGATCCAATTGTGTACAAGATATATTACCTGAAAAGCTTACACAACACTAAAAGAATAAGTGAAGCAAAATAGAAAATAAAAATTCTCATACTAGTTTAAACAAAATAGATTAAAAATTATGAATATAGTTTCCTGACAACAGCGCAAAAAACTTGATGCATTGAATTTGTAACAAATAAATTTGATAGCAAGTGTACTAGTCGTATCAAGTAATAAAGTAGAGCGTAGAATGTCGAACCCACGAAAAATTAGTTAACTCTAATCTATCTCAATAATCTACCAGGAGAGGAAAAGGGTTTTGTGTAAATATAGAAAATAAATGTGCAAAAAAATAAATCATAGAATATAAAATAAAATGGTGTTGAGCCTTAGGATTATGAATGATTAATGCAAAGGCAAACTTATATGAACCACTGTTATAGTTGACTTATAATCATAAGATAATAGCTCCCATTCTTATGACCGATTAGGAGTACCTAAATTATTGACCTCTCAAGACAAGCAAATCAAACTACCTTAATTTTTAATAAAACTAATAATCACAAATGACGAGTCAATTATTAATCTTATAGAGTGTTAAGATATATTAATATGTATCTTCTATACTTTTATTCATCCACAAATCTGGACAGAATAATAGATTGCATGAAATCCAGTACAAACGAAGAGTTACCGAACAAGTGTTATGTATGATTGAAAAAGCAAAAGATCAATTATCAAAGTAATAATAATTCCTGAAACTAATCACTCCTCTTACAGGCTTGTAATCTAATCTAAAAAATCTAATCACTTATCATAAGGCAATAAACTCGGCATGCATAATCAAAAGAAATCGAAAAATTTAATTAACTCAACTAATAACAAGTTTCAAACAGTTTTCCTTCTTATAAAGAATATAAAATCTCTACTATATAAAAGATAAACAATGAAGAACTAAGTAAAAGAGCAACCAAGTAAAGTTAGAAGAAGAACTCATAGCCTTCGGACCTCTGGACCAAAGTTGTTAGGACCAAACTGGACGACGACCCGGATAAATGTCTGTTTCAAGTTTAACTGGTCGGACCGGATAGTAATAAAATATTTTATTTAATATGATATCGAAAATCAAGCTATGATATTTTGATTATCCAAATATTTATATGATATCAAAATGTCATTATACAAAATAAAAAATAACAATCATAAATAACAAATTTATAATTAATTTTATGATTTGATTTTAAAATTATTATAAACTTAATAAATTAAAATATTATTGAATTTGATTATTATATACAAATTTTATATTGATTATTTTTTTATGTATTTCATATCTTTATTTTTTATGTTAGAAGTAACAGATACATATTTTTTTCAAAATATTATGACAAGATTGTATATTCCATAAATAAATATAAATTATAATTAACAGTTAACTATTTAATTTGACTTATTATATAATAAATTAAAGAAATTCAAAGTTGTGTATATATATTATTATATATAATATTATACTACACTAAGTATATTATAGTATTATTGTATATTACACATATAACAAAGAAGTTTGTACCATTCATTCACAATTACTTTATCTAACATGATAAATATTATATTAATATAAATAATTTATATTCTAATATATGTTTATGATATTAAAAAATTAAATAAGATCATAATCCATAAGTTAAAGCTGAAAGTTTAATAAATTCAAGACTAAACGAAGAGAAAAAGAACAAGTGAGTGTACGAAGATAGTCCAACATTGATAGTAGTAGCAAAGTGAAAGTAAATAGACAACTATTAAAGAAGGATGGGACTAATGGCCAATATGAATGTTTATGAAGAAAGTCCATCTTTGGATATTTTCAAAATCTATAATAATAAATTTTATCAAATCATCTCATAAAAAAAAATTGATATAAAAAATTTGGTTGGGCTTTCAAGTGTGGCGGATTTGTGACCGATTAGCGGTCAGACTGGTCTGATCTGACCTTTACAACACTACTCTGAACCGTTGCACAACACAAACGACGAGTTGCTGCAAAATCTTCTCCTTCGGTTGATCTTCAAGCCTTGAAAATTCGTCCTCAGCAATATGACACGACTCGTAGATCTCAAGCACCCGAAGCATACATTTTTCTGTCTACTAGTAGGGCCTCTACTTGTAGCCTTTAGGTGTCCAAGGGCTTTGGTAAAGTTTCAATTTGATTGGGAGTCTTCTTATGTCAAAATAATAAAAAATCAGAATAAACTTTGATTGGACTTTGAAATCATCCAAAATTTTTTCAAATATGAGTAAATATGTTTTCTAATGATCTCTAAGTTTTATGGTACGGTTTGGAGTTGATTTGCAATTAGATTTCCCAAGAAAAGTGGAAGAAATATCGAGATCAGCCTTCTTAGTGCCCCATAAGAGCTCCGTAATGGCCTGAATATGGCTTTTTCACGGTCCGTAACACTGATTTCAAGGCCCTTACAGTACCCAAATTGGAGTAAAAGTGGTATTTTCACGCCCCATAACATCTTGGTCAAGGCCCCTAATTCAAAACTGGGCATTTAACGGCCATTTACGGCTATTTCACGACCCGTTACAAAATGTTCACACCCCCTTCACAACGAGTTTACATCCCTTGCCAGCTTTACTATTTTTCACTTTTTGGCTCTATTTTAACTTAGATTTGAGCGTGATTTTCTCTAATGACTTCATAATTCAATTATCTTACTTTTTTCGCAATAAAACATATAATTTGGTATATTTCTATTTTTATAAAATTAAAGCAAATAAGACCATAAAATGATGCATCCTATATGAAAATGAATTGAAATGTGGTTAAATGCATAGCTAATTATATGTTGTATTTTGCATGCATCATTTTTCTAGCATATTAATATGATGACCTAGTGTACAAAACCATGCCCCTATCGATCAACATGTTTTACATATTTTTCTAGTATTTTTTGCTAGAAAACATACGAATTTCGGGGTTGGACATCGAACTTCTAGACTCTAGCATGATTGTGTCAATCTTAGGAACAACTGTGATCAAGCGAGCAAAAGTAGTTCAAAGAATCGTCCCTCTATCGTGTCGTGGTAATTATGTCACGATCGTTATAGCGGCAAGCATGGCCGTGACCAACCTGGTCATGATCGTCAGCGAGGGGGCATGATCGTGACAACCAATTAACAATTGTGATTGAGAGATGAAAAAATGGTTGAAAATCAAGGCTTTGTCACACCCATGAATCAGAAGGGTCATGACCATGACCAAACCCTAGCAAGCATGAGTATTTGTCCACGATTGTGACCAAGTCTTAAAAGCTCCATATAGTATTTAAAAGTTCATTTTTAAAGTATTGCTATTATATATTGATGATTGTTGATTGTATATGATATCTAGATATACAAATTACATGTTCCCCCATAACTTGTAATTACATTAAAATTTGAAGATTGAGTGACATAATTGTGATTGTTGATTGCAATACATAATGCACCTAGTTGATGAAGATCGTTACATGTCGTCCCTCAATGACCCTTATCAAATTGTCAGAAAAATAATTATTCTTACTGTTCAGTATATGTATTTCCTTCAAGAATAATTATTTTCATGTCAAGAATGGTGTATCACTAGTCACCTTCGATCAAATGAAGCATTGTCTCTAATGCCTACCTAGCCCATTCGACATAGTTCTCAACTATTGTAAGATCAAAGATTTAAGGGACATAGATTGAATTGATAGATTGATGCCCACAAAAGTGGAATCTCAAAGGGTTAAAAAGCAACCCTGAGGAAGTTATTAAGGCTATTGTTAAGGTAAGTGCAACTCACTTATGTGCCTATTGATAAAGATTGTTTTCATACTATTCGTATGATGATAGTTATTTACGTGTCATGCCATGTTATTTATGTTAAATGCATGATAATAGATTGTTAAATTATAAGTGGCATGTAAATGATACGTTAAATATATATCATGCATATCTTTTTCTTATTATATGAAAATCATGTATTTAAGATCATTCATGACATTTACATACTCTAATTGAGAAACTATACACCTTGTATCTGTGCACGTAACTAAAGTTTAAGGATGGATGGCAGCTCAACTTATGATGATATAATTTTATGCACATTATTGAATAAAGTCATGAGTCATTAGCTTTTTCATATTAGGGATGTTAATGAACTATTTATGTTATAGGATTTTATGAATGATTGATGGCAAGTTTATGTTTCATGTTGACATTATGTCATAATTATTTTAAGAAAATCCTCCATTGAAAAGATTATTTTAATCTATTTTATTAATTATAGTTTCTGCTGAATTATTTACAAATAATTTAATTACGATCATGTGATGACAAACGAGCTAACACAACCATAATTCACTTAATTGTTAGGGTGAAGTTTTGGGGTGTTATAGTTTGGTATGAGAGCATGATCAAGACCAATGCTAAGTATGTCATAGAAATATTAAATGTCTAAGTTAATGTGCAATCATCATGAGCAATCATTTGAAGTGAAGAGTATTTAAGTATTGCCATATGTCTGTATGCTTTAATGAACCAACTAATGTTTGATTGATTATTGTTATGTGAATGCTGAAACTAGGAGGTCCTTTTAATGCTTCAGGATGACAAAGGGAATTGATTGAAAGCATGACCCGCATGGCTCATGCTATGGAGAGGAATGCGAGCTCGATCCACTCTAGCCAATCGAGTTCTAGAATTGAGAAGTTCCTGAAGTCGCATTCCTCTACTTTTAATGGGGATAGAGATCCAAACAAGGCTCATGTGTGACTTGATGTTATCACTAAGAAGTTCAAGGCAATGTTTACCCATCAGGTAGTTAATTAGGTTCATCATTAATGGATGTTATCACCAAAATGTAATTTTGATGATGAAAATGAGATCACCTAGTGGGACATAAAAAGAAACAAACATAATTCGTGAAACTACAACAAGAAAGTATGATTGTGGAAGAGTACATCAACAAGTTCCTAGAACTTGAGAGATATAACCATATGAAGGAAGACAAAAATGTAAGGATCAATCAGTCAAGGGGCTGAATTCTCATAGATGAATGTCATGAGTGGTAATCCTGAAGTCAGGGCAAGACAATGTCCCTATACTCCAAGTTGACTAAGGAAATAGACACCTAGAGGAAGCATAAGCAAGGCAAGGAGTCCCCAAAAAAATGAGAGGATGGAAAAGGCAAGAAGAATAAGAACTCCAACCTTTACTTAAGGGGTGAAGGTGGACAAGGATGTTGACACAAGTTCCACACAGGTGAATGCAAAATGAAGTATGTTGCATGTCTAAACTGCGACAAAATGAGCCACTATATGAGATACTACCTAGAGAAAAAGCCCGAGCACCAAGAGAAGGGCAAGATCAAGCAAGTAGAGAATCAACAAATGACACCAGGAAGGTCTACACTATGCAAGTGGATGATAAATAGAAATCTAACGAAGTGGCCAAAGATAACCGATGCAAATGTTTTGTTTGATTTTGGTGTCACCCATTCTTTTATATCGATTGTATTTGCTAACTTGTTGGATGTTAAGATGGAAAGTATGACACCTTGTCGCTTTTAGGGATTTTGATTGAGGGAATGCATATATAGGATCATTAGATCTAAATGATATTATGCCTAGATCCATATGTTCTGATCCATGTTCTAGATTGTCATGCTTAGATCCATATGTTCATATGCTTATGCTCTAAATATTGTTTAAGATGAATTTGGGGGAAAACCCTAAAACTTTATAACGAATGGATTTTGACATTTTTAGCATATTATATGATGTCCTAGTGTATAGAAATCATGCTCCTACCATTTATATGTTTTAAATATTTTCTGCTAAAAAACTTATGATTTTCAGGGCTAGACATCGAACTTTTGGACGTTGGCACGATCATACTAACCTTAGGAACGATCATCCCAATCTTAAGAATGATCGTGATCGAGTGGGCAAGAACAAGCCGATGAATCAACCCTCGGTCACACCCGTAACAACTTTGTCATGATCATGATAGGGCCAAGCATGGTGGTCACGACCGTGAGTAAGTGGACAGATGAGAAGGCACAAGACGGGCTTTGTGGCACGCTCATGATGAAGCTATCATGCTGTGATGAGGTTTGTGTATGGTCAACCATGACAACCAAGTCACAACTGAAGGTGGGAAAAAGATTAAAAATTAGGGGCCATAGCCGTAAACCCGAAGGGTCATGGCCATGACCAGACCTTGGCACGGGTGTACCAAGGTTGAGAAACTCTATATGATATTTTAAAACTTATTTTCAATGTATTGCTATTATATATTAATGATTGTTGATTGTATATGACATCTAGATATACGAATTGCATGTTCCCGTAACTAGGTTAAAATATGAATATTGAGCAATGTAAAAATAATTTTTGATTGCAATATTTAATGCACCCAATTGATGAAGATCGTTACATGTCGCTCCTCAATTGTCTTTATCGGATTGTTAGAAAATAATTATTCTTACACATCAGTGTGTGTGTTTTCTTTAATAATAATTGTTCTCATGCCGACAATGATGTGTGTATTACTTGTCGCCTTCGGACGAATGGATATTATTTCCAAGGCTTAATTAGACTATTGTGACGACAACGACATAGCTCTCAACTATTAAAATATTAAAGATTGTAATGGCCATGGATTGAATTGATAAATTGGTGCTCGCGAAAGTGGAGTCTGAAAGGGTTATAAAACAACATTGATAAAATTATTAAGGCTATTGTTAAGGTAAGTGCAAGTCATTTATATGCCTATTGTTTATTGATGATGATTGTTTACATACTACACAAATGATAATTATTTACATGTCATGCTATGTTATTTATGTTAATAATACATGATGATAGATTGTTACATTATGAATGACATATAGATCACATGTCAAGTACGTGGTTTGCATATATTTTTGTTTTTTACTATATGAAATTGAATGTGCAAATAATGTAGTATCTTATTTAGGATTATTCATTGTAGGACCTTTATATACTCTAACTAGAAAATCCTATATCCTGAATCCGCCTAGGTAACTAACGTTTAAAGGATGAATGATGATTCAGCTCATGACGACGTAGCTGCACATGGCACATTAATGAATAAAGCTTTTCTATATTAGATATGTTGATCAACTATTTATGTTATAAGGTTTTTTTATGAATAATTGATGGTAAATTTATCTTTCATATTAACATTATGTAATAATTGTTTCATGAAAGTCTTCCGCTAAAAAATGGTTTTAGTCTATCTTATTAATTATTGTTTCCATTTCATTATTTACAAGTCATTTAATTATGATAATAGAATGACGACCATGTTAACAGAGTTGGAATTCATCTAATTATCCTCAACTTTTATGATAAATTTTTGAGGTGTTACATAATTTTTATTGTTGCAAATTTAGATAAGCATTTAATTCTCCTTTTACTACTAGTCAAAGCTTGTCGGATCCATGGGTGAAATTCTAGAAGCTCAAAAGAAGAAGGGAATTTAAAGAAGGAAAAAAGAAACATAGATCAAAAGTTATAACATAGTCTCAATGTTTTTAAAACTGCACCGAACGTCGGATCGGCATGTCAACTGGGTCATGATTCGATTGATTTAAACGTGTTCAATTGAATTGAACCGAACTTTTATTAAAATATCATTTATCTATTATTTCAAAGACATATTATGAGTAGAACTCTAGAAAAAATATAGAAAATATTAATATACTTGAAAGCAAATAAGAAAGAAAATTAGAATCATTATATTAAAATAATAAGAAATAAATCTTGAGATCCATATTCATTATAATTAAAAAGTACTAAGTTGAGTGATTTAGTTTTATTTAGATTATTGTAATGTAAGTATTATAAAAAATGCTGAATAAATTATTTAATGTCAAGAAAATTTAAAGCCTTATTCTTTTAAATTTTAAATATTTTTATTATTCTATTGTTTATGTTAATATATTTTCTTTTAAATTATTACTTTTGTCAATAACTTTTCTATTTTTCATATCTTTTCATTAAATTATTGCACCATTACCTACTTTTTTCCCCTTTTAAATTATTTATTCTCTTTCCTTTTCTATTAGATTCTATCATTCAAATTTCCAATTTTACATTTTTTTTATACAAAAAACCAACTGGCTGAACCGATTCTATCATTAATGATTTATTTTCTTTCCTTCTTCGTTTGATTCTACCATTAAAATTTCTAAATTTGCAATCTTTTAATGCACTAATTTAAAAACCGGATTGAAACAGTTCAACTAGGTGAACTAGCCGGTTCAACCTGGTTCAATTCGACTTTTTTCATTTCCGATTTGAAAAAAAATCGAACCGGATTGATGGCCAGTTAGCGATTGAACCGATTGAACCGACCGATCCCGTCCAGTTTTCAAAATGCTGCATAGTCTTGCATGCTCTTTAATTAATTTGTCAAGTGGCCCTAACTTTGAACAAAAAAGATCATGCTATTGGTACAAGTGTTGTGTCCCTCCTGACAATACATGTTTAGCCTCTAATAATTTGTTGCATGACTCGTGCCAAACTATATATGAGAAAATGACAATTTACGAACTTATATATATTTTTCCGGCATCACAAGGGAAATCTACGTTCACCAACAGCAGCCAAGTTTGGGTTTAGACCAGTTTGGTGCAATTTGTTTGGCAGCTTCTCTTGGTGGCATCCATAGATATAAAAGCTTTGTTGAGGACATTCTCTCTCTAAAAAAAATAAATAATAGAAAAAGGATCTTCTCTCTGCTCTTTCTTCTTCTTTCTTTGTGGTGGAGTTCAGAGCTAGTAGGATGGACGGCCTTCAAAAAGGCTAAAGATCTAAATAGCTTTCTCATTAATCAAGCATCAATGCGTGGATACGCATACCACAGGGCCATTTATTCCTTTGAACTGATTAGTTGTCTGCACTGTTTTTTTTTTCTTTTTTTTTTTTTACTACCGTGTCTACGTCATTCATGTCCTGCGCGCTTTATGCATGTTACTGTAAGATCATCCTCGATTTGATAGATACATCCACATTCTAAGGTGGCAGTGTTACCAATGAGGGGCTGCATTAGGTTTTGTACTTGCGGTTTGTAATGCATAATGCATGTGTGCTGCTATATTGCAAGGGTACGGGTACGGTACCGGTACCGAGTACGAGTACGGGTACGGAATACGTCAAATTCTAAAAAATTAAGATACGGGTACGATAATATATTAAATATATAATATATATATAAAATAAATTTTCATAAGATTTTTAGTATCTTCATATTGTTTAAGTTTTCAAAACAATTAATTAGTTATTCTCTTTACTATTATGTCTAAACGAGGAATTATTAATAGTTTTCTTTCTCCTTATGACTTCTCATCTATAAGTTTTATTATTCACATTTGATAAAAACTTAGCAAAATATATGTGTATCATGTTCTCTAGTATTAGTGCTTATCTTTTTTAGAATTTTATCTGACAAAATTTTGATATGGAGTATCCAAAAGCATAAGTACGACTACCCACTGAAGTACCCATTTTTTAGAAAATATTTTATTATTGGGTACGTATGGTACGAGTACCCACAAGTACCCATGAGTACCGGTACCGGGTACGTACCCGGTACGAGTACATTGAGAAAATTGGAGTAATCGTACATCATAGGTGTGCTGCATGCTCTCAGCTGGCCTTTTCTAAACACAGCACATGGACTGCCTACAGTCAACTATCACCTTTTAATCCTTAGAGAACAAAAAAATAACGAGAAGAAATCAAGATAAAATAATATTCTTTAAAAAATAGAGGTTCGTCTTTAATTGAATATGAAAAAAAGCATGGAAATAGAAAACATCACAATGCTTTACGTACATTACAAACAGCTGGGATCATATATCATGCATCAAAGAAGGTCACTAATTTGAGTTAGCAATCATGGACATCAAAGTATTTGAGTTAATTGGGCCATAAAGGAAAAAAAGAAAAGTGAAGGGGGACTTTGCCATGGTTGCATAATCTAATCTAATTTGCCTTTTGACTCGCCTAACCTTCAACGACTGGCAGCAACGGAGAATGCTGATTGCATCCAATCCCAAATAGATTGTGCTCTGGCAAGTAGAAGCAGCAGTAATCCAATTTGATTAGAATTGTCGGAAAGATTCAAGGGGCACTTTAGTTTTGCCCATGGGAGTTGTCATGTCAAGCAATCATTAATTAACCACTTGCCATGTCCACTTTTATATCATGTGCATATATGGATTTAACTTGATGGACATTGATAATGTAACTAAGATACAGTGCATGGAGTTCGAAAGATAAAGAATACAAAACAATCATTATACGGTTTCAAAACCCGGGGCCATTTGGTTACTTTCTCTCGCCACCCGACAGCTAGAAGTGGATGCAAGATCGATACAAATCAAATGCAACACTCCAAAACAAAACACGCGCGCGCGCGCGGAGAGATAGAGAGGGATGCAGCAGCAAAAGCTTAAATTAGATGCCAACTTGCGAAGGGGACTTTATTCACAATACGAGAAAAGGCAAAAGCGAAAGATGCTACGTGACTTCACAAAAGTGCAGCTGGACAAGTTTTTCTTCTTCGTGATAACTAACCATATGCACATATCACTCGAATTAAAATTATCATACATATTAATTCAGCTCGTAACATCTTATGTATCCGTATGGATCGCACAGGGAGCAAATTCAATCGTTAACATCAAACTAAGTGTGAATCATAGTCCATCAAAAAATACATGAAGCAAACATGTTAAATATATATGAGAATAAATCAAAAGAATCAACTAGTTACGAAAATAATGATAATAAAATCCATTTCTTGTTCATATTGATTTCATGTCATCTTGCACTTGGAAAGACATCATTGTTCTATGTTCACATTCATAAGAACATCATCCTTCCATTCATCTTTACCCTTTTGTTTTCATTTCATCTTATTCATGCATTGAAAGAGCTCCCCACTTTTAGGGAGTACCATTAAAAATATAAAAGTGTATAACTACTTAAATCATGATGGGCTAGTGCGGTATCCTCATAAAGGAGGAGGGCGGCCTCACAAAAGGCTAATAACATCCCTAAATAAAGTGCAATGCCTCACACAAGATTGAGAACATCTCATCTAGATAGATAATTATAACTCTCATCTTTTATCTTCATTATCTATGAACATGTGTTTTTATGATTTGTATCAATCAAGATGGTAGGGAACAAAGGTGGCTCTAGATTATCATAAAGTATCATAAGGGAGGGGATAATCATATGGATAAAGGTTAATCAAATAATGATTGTTAGTTAAGGACAAATTCATTCTATGTCCAAGAATCGGACGCCCAAAAGTCAAATGATCGTCCACTCTAACGTGTTCAACGATTGCCCGATAGAGGTTCAGATGCCCGTTTTCTCTATACACATCAGTCATTCGATAGGTGTTCGGACGTCCGTTCTAGATTCATAATTTGGCCGTTCTAAGAGTTTCAAATTGGACGTCTGATAGTTTTCAATCATCCGATACCGCACATATAGAGTTCCTGAACTTTCGATCGAGAGTTTCGGAAGTCCAAAACTCCATCGATCGTCGAGTGAAATCAGGTCCATGATTCTCAATCGACCAAAGTGGGTCTCCAATTCATCGTCCGATTTGGTAGTCATTACCATGTTCATGTCTTGACTTTTTTAGATTGGTCGTTTGATCTAGTAGTCTCTACCTTCAGTCGAGAAAATTTGGATGCCCGATCAAGGTTTTGATCATCTGTTTTAGTCGACAGAGCCATATGTCATTGCGAAAATCCTTAAGTTGTCATTCAGTTTTCACAAACCTACCCTATCTTGTAATAATATTTAGAGACTAAAATCTTACCCTTTCTACATGTAATCTATTAGGTACTTTATGCAAAGCACGAAATCTCATTCAACTCAGATAAAATCATGATCATGAACATTCTACCACCCCTTTTACATCAGATCTTGGCTACAACATAAGAATCATTTCATACTAGATAAAGTTACCTAAAGTTAACCAAAGGATTGTGTAAGCATGGATCTAATTATCATAACCTCATGCCATATAAACCATATGAACAAACTCAAAAATTAATCACTTGTAACCAAACAAAGCATGATCAATTTCCAGAACTTAAAAACATGATTTCTACTCATACTCATGTGAATCCTATGCTCAACCTAGCCTTTAAGAACATGAAATTGTTTTGGAAAACAACTCTATGACCTAGATCCCGAAAACACGCCTTGCTTGATGATTTTTCGATTTTTGCCTTCTCTGAATCAGATCCTACCCGAGACCCCTTCTCCCTCCTTGGTCTCTTGCATCCTCAACACCTACAGCTCGCCCTCCCTCTGCTACTGGCCAAGCTAAATGAAGGAAGAACATAGAGAATGGAGAAACTTGGGTGAGATAGAGGAAAGGAAAAGAATGGACAGTAGAGCATCAATAAAGGGTCCTTATGGGCATTAGAGTGGGGGTTCTACTTCCTAAAGATGAAAAGAACTTAGTGGAGGGGTTACAATATCCCCCTCCATTATGGTGGTGTGATTGGAAGAAAATCAGATCGAAAATAATCCTTTTTGAATTTTCTGCCAGTTGTGCTCTCGGACGCCCATTTATAAAAATTTAAATTTTTTATATATTGCTGACGTCGAATTTCGGATGTCTTAACTAGAACAGGTGCCCGAATGCTCGACTAGACTACCGAAACCCATACATATAAACATGCATATATATATATATACATATATATATGTATGTATGTATGTATGTATGTATGTATGTATGTATGTATGGGTAAAAGGAATATATAACTCTCATTTTGAGCAGTATATTACAGCTTCATCATTAGTCGTTCATTAACTTGATGATCATATATCATTTCTCTTCATCTGATACCTCTCAGGCAGGGAAAAATCTTAGCTCCCTTCTGACTCTCTCCTCCTTGAGCAAGGAGAATGCTCATTTTCTAGTTTCAGTCATTGAAAGAGACAAAGGAGGTTTCAACTGCTTCAGAGATAGGTATAATAGAGAGAGAAGGGGAAGGAAGTTTAAATCAAAGCCCCATAGCAATAGACATAATTAAAAAATAAAAAATTCTCCGTAAACTCTATTTTTTCGCTTGTTTCTGCTCCACAATAACTTTAGTGGAAATCAAAACCTCATGTGGCCATCATAATTTGGTGTGCTTGTAGAAAGATTTCACCTTCAAAGAGGAGAGGGAAAGACAAGAGGAGATTCTAAGTGTAATATCCTAACTTAATCATGCATGATTAGATGTATGAATGTGATGCTATATTGTGCTATTGATGAATGTGATGTTAAACTCACACTTCAAATCTAATTTACTTAAGGCATGGAAATGTGATTTTTGGAAAAGTGGAAATTTGAAAAAAAATAAAGTCCCGATAATTGTTCCTATATATCAAAGAATTTTAAAAGTGATTTTTGACAATTTTTAGGAGGTCTTTTAGTTAGGTAAAAGGTAGACACAAAATCGGAAAATATGTGAAATCGCGATTTTTGTTCTTCGGATAAAAAATTAGATTTTGATTCCTTGGTTATTTATTTTGCTAAATAATTTATATGAATCTAAATGGGGGTAGTTTCTTATTTACATTTAATGTGTTAAGTAAATGAATATATAAATGGAGAAATGCAAAACCATTTATTTAAATGGCATTACATGTGAATAAGCCATAGTTCAAGGGAATTTCCGGAAGGGCTTTATACAGTAGCTCAAGTCGGTTTTCCCTTTGTATCTTGTCCTTATCCTTCTACCTTTTACCTCCCCCTTCTGCCCTTTTCACCACCCATGTCTGAACAGCAAAAGGAAGAAGCTTGTTGAAGAAAACTTGGAGAAAGGGTAGGGGAACTAGGGTTTTAGCTTGTGGTAAGTTGATACTTCATCCTACTCTGATTTTAATTACATGCCTTCCTATTGGGTTTCCCTGAACCTCTCTCATCTCATTCACTCTCAGATTCTAGCTAATCATGGGGCAAAGCTGATGTTGTTCATGAGCAAAGTCAACCCTATCCATGTTCAATTGGTTCTCAAATATTTAGTTACATATTGCCATACCTTCGGGTGGTCCAAAAGTTATGAAATTTCTAATTATTGACCATATCTGAATCTACTATCTTTAAGCTTTGGAATCAAGTTAATTAAATGTTTGTAGAGAAAGTTATGTTCTTTTCTTTAAGGTTCCATCATTCTGTCCATCAAAATTGTTACCTAGTTTTCTAAATTATGTATCAAATCCAATATATCATGTAATTATTACATAATTTAGTGTCTTAAATATACATATGTTAGGTTTCATGTACAATTTGAATCACTAAAAAATGATACGTGTAGTGAAAGTTATAAATATTTTACCGAGCCTTAGTCTGTCAAGATGGAACTTGGGACAGATTATGCTAATATTTGTTAAATTATTGTGCTCAGTACAGGTAGATATAAATTCAAGTAATTTTATGAGTTCCCCTTAGGAAGTCTACTATTATATAAAAATTAAAAGTACCAGATCGGGAAATGTTTATTATTTTATATAAATTTTAAAAATAAGGTCACTCAGTCTATCAAAGCATAGAAATAACATAAAAGTTAGGCTGAATGTTGATTTTCATGAGAACAAATCATAGTGGAATAAGAACTGAAACTTTTACATATTAATGGCTCTGTAATATCGAACTAATGAAAATTGGAATGATACCATTTGGTTTTTCTTTCTTATGTGTGCAATTTGTCATAATATTAGGCCAATCCTTATGCTAAACAATTAGTTTATAAGAGTTAATGCATGAGTACCATGTAACACTTTCAATTATTTATGTATCATGTATGATATGATGGTGTTCTAATCATAGTATAGTAATATGTTCTTTATCATTATTGTATAGGTGTAGAAGAGTAAGGTAGTAAGAAAGGAAAGGAAAAACTTTTGTTAACACTTATAGGTAAGTTGATTTCTCCTACTCTATGTATTCACCTCTTTTGAATTCGGTGTGTCATTTTGTGTGAAATGTGTAATTGATAAGCATATATGGTATGCTATGGATTGACTTTATGAAATGCAATCCTATTTCGTTTGAACAAGTGTTTGATATGATTCATCTTCTGATATTTGAGTTATAAGATATGATTCATCATTTCATAGTTGATATGAGGTTGTTATATGATGAATCATGCATTTGCATATGCATCTACATGATGGTTGGAGCTAAGTGCTACATTACTGATCATGATGTGAATCACCTCTAGAAACTAATGTATCATTTTGTTCTCCAGAAATGGGATGAGATAGACTAGAGCTAAGTGCCATGCGGAGCTAAGTCATGTAGACACGATGGGGGCCACCTCTAGAATCTGTAAGGGTCACCTCTAGAATCTATAGGGGCCACCTCTAGAATCCACCTATCGTTGTATGATATCTTCCTCAAAAGGAATGAGGTAGAATGAAGCTAAGTGCTACATCATCGATCACGATGGGAGCCACCTTTAGAATTCACCTATCGTCCACTGGTCAGTTCGTGTTGCATTTTGCATTCATCCGTTTGAGATTTGTTATATGATTGTAAATGTGAAGTGAATGTTATGTACTTCATGTATGATTATGGAAGTTGTTCTTATGTATGCCATTAGATATGTCTTACTATTCATTGACTTTTCGAATTTATTATATGGTAACACATATCAACTTACTAAGTTATTATTTGCTCACGATGTTATTGTATACTTTTTCACATCAGTAGAACTTTCGGGATCGTCGAGAGACCAGCCTTATCAGAGTATGGATCCTTTTGCTATTAAGGTATTGAGAAGTCATGTGCCCCACCGCGCATACTAGATAGAAGACTTGTAGCTCTCATATCTCTTTGTTGGGATCGATATTGAGAGATTTTGATATGTGATGTCTGCACAAAGTACTTTTGTATCTTGTAAAACAAAAATATTTTATGATTATATAGCTGTGTGTATCCTAGAATTTGTTACATGCTCTGAATGATCAATATAAACTCCATTATGTGTGTTATCACTTTCTTGTATTATCTAGAGGAGTTGCACATTTTTTTTGGAAAAAAAGGAAATTATTTGATCGTTCGTAATCAGTAGAGAAATCTGTTAAATCACGGTTTAAATCAAGGTCGTGACTCTAAGAGTTTGGGAGAAAAAGAAAATGGAGAGAGAATGGGTCTACGCTGTCCTTTGCTAGCATCGCCACCAGCCACCAACACCATTTTCACCTCAAAAGCTCCCTCCCTCTCTCGTACTTGTGCTCTCATCTTGGCCTCAAACACTATAAGAAAATTGGTGATTAGCGACGCTCAATAGAGTCTCCAAATATGGTGACGCTACATCGACGCCACTAGTGCCGTCATGGCATCCCCGTTGAGTCCCAATTAAGAGACGCTACTTGCCTCTAAATAGCATCTCATTAGCATGTTCTTAGCGTTTCAGTAAATAGGCACTAATGAAGGCGCCATATAGACGCCAGGTAGACGCTATTATTGCGCGCCATGAGGCGAAAGTGTGCGGGAGAACCTAGCGATGTTCTCGCGTCGAAAGCGCTCGACGCTAACCTCGTGTCGCAGGACATGCGATGCTATGGAGACGATAGATGGCGTCACATATGAAACGACGCTATGTAGGCGCCCATATGATTACTTGGAAATAGATAACTATATACATAGGCTATCTATATTTATATCGTTATATGTTTTATATTTTGACGCAACCCTATATATTATCTATACTATACATTAATCAATAAATAAATTAAATATTATATATGTATATTCAACATATATATGTATTCCTACATGATTACCTATATTATATATATGTACTACATGATTACATATATATGTATTTCTACATCATAGGAGTGTTCCTAAATATATAATTTTTTACCTATATTATATATGTTATTTATCCATAAAATATATATCATATCTTAATTATACATATATTATTTTTATATTCTTAATCATGAAATTATGATGAATGAATTAAGAGACGTGATTTGCTACAAATTATGCCATTTTAGTGTCTCCGTGGAGGCGCAATAGCGTCTACCTAATGCCACACTAGAGCCGCCAAAAATGTCGACGCTAGAGAGACACTATTCGGGTCTCTATAGCGTCTCCTTTGTGAGATGCCAAAATGCGTTAGACGCGAGGTCGACGCTATTAGGTCGCTAAACCGCTTTAGCGACTCAATAGCGTCTGTATTGCGCGGTAGTGGCCAACTTTTTATCACACTCGCTTAATCGGGCATACATTGACATATAAATATGCGTATATACTTATATATAATAAGTACAAATATACATATTATTATCACTTAATCTCACACATATAAACATATACATACATATATACACTTGGAATACGTATACATATACACGTTATCTATATATGTCTCGCATATATATAGACATATACATACACGTATATACTTATAATACATATAGTTAAACATATTGTTGTGACTTAATCTCTCTCACGTAGACATATAAATATGCATATATTACATATAAATATATATATATATATATACACAATTTGTTATAGACACATATACATATAGACTTATAATTTTATATACATACATGAATAATTATGTATGCATTCCATAATTTTTAGATTGTGGGAAGAGAACAAAACAATTGGAATGGGGCACAATGTGATGACACGCTATATTGATAAATAAAATTACATACATGATAGAAAATTAGAAATATAAAAACAAATAGCGTCGCGCTGGAGTCTAATAATTGAGACGCTATGGTCAATGTCGACGCTATAGTGTCGCAACAGTATTAGGTTGGCGCCTATGGAGCGTTGACGTAGCATCATGAGTTGTTGAGACGCTAAACAATTGACTTAAATCCCTAACCCCTCTTCTTCGTTTTCACTATTTAATATTACCACTCAATTTTCACCGCGCCGACGACGCCGATGGTCGATGCCCTTCGCTCCGACGCTCGACATCCGACGCCCGCTGCTCCGACGCCCTCCGCTTCCTCCGCCCGTTTGATGCTCGACACCCTCCGCTTCCTTCGCCCGCCGTTCGACGCCCGACGCCCTTCTTCTGCTTGCCATTCGACGCCCGACGCCCGACATCCGATGCCCGACGTCGACGATCGACTCCTCCGCCTCCTCTACCTCCGCCTCCGCCTCCTCTGCCTCCCTGTGCCGACCTTTGCCGCCTCCTTTGCCGCCATTCGCCTCTGCCTCCTCCGCCTCCTCTGCCTCAACCGCCTCCGCCTCCGCCTCCTCCACCGTGCCCCTCCGCCTCCTCCACCGCGCCCCTTCACAATGCTCCTCCGCCTCCGCCTCTGCCTCCTCCACCGCGCCCCTCCGTTGCCCTCCACCGCCACCTCCGCCTACCTAGAAGTAGACTATTCTTAGCAGAAACAATGGTAGATGACAATGAAATATCATCTGTACACAACGATATGTCCATGGATGATTACTATCAAGAAGATAGAGTGAATGAGATGATTGATGTGGCTGATGGAGTTGAGAATTTTTAATTGGTCGATGACGCTGAGCCAATGGAAGAGTTCAATTCAAATGACCTCTTGGAAGTAAACTTTGATAATTTCGTTGACGATGACTCAAACCAAGATTATAGCGACGATGATGAAAATGATAAAAATGAATCAGAATACGAAACAAGCGAATGAAACCCTAGTTATTCTAATGACACAAGCTTCTTATATTTTTTTTAGTTATATATGGTTACCGATAATAAGAGAAGATTACTACTTTTTTTCAGTCATGGTTACTAGAGGTCGAGCATCTGGATCATCTCGCTCTTCCAGGCATTCACTCCAGATGATCAATCATCACAACCACCAAGTAATATATTTATTGTCAGTTGTTTATTTATAGTTGATTATAATAGTTAAATTCATTTTTTTAATAATATCAGTTCCTCCGCCGCCGATGGGCACATAGTCAGATCGTCACATAGTAGGCGATCCATTGGTGGGTCTGCTCCGCGTATCACTCCAGATACGTGTCACATTATAGGCGATACACAGTAGGAGATAGTGCTTTTTTAAATATTTTGCTTTTGTGACGATTGCTCCACCGTCAGCGGGGCACATAGTTGGGACGTCTCGATCGCACGACGATGATCGACATGCCACACCAGGTTATTTTTTGTATATTCCATAATTTTAAATAGGAGGCAAATTTTATGTATTTTCTTATGATAACAGTTGCTACCCCACTGCCACCGACGAGATTATCGAACGCTTCACCACATTCTAGGTGAACGACATCTTACCCCAGGTGATATATTTATTGTTATTGACATTATATTTCTCAATTAATTATATTAATTATTTTTTAACAATGTCAGTTTCTATGCCGCCGATAGCACAAGCACCTGGCTCAATTTAATCAGACGAGCGGACTGCTACAAATCATGTTGCGGTAGACATCAATCGAGGTGAGAACATTAATGTACATATATCAATTATTACAACTTTAATTTGGTATGACACTAATGATTTAATTTATCTTAGGGCCCGTAGATAATGTCGGACCTTCTCAGCCTACCCCAGTTGTACTAGATGATAATTCCTCTTCGAGTGATGAAGAGGGGTTACATGATAAAAGGGTGGTCACCGTGAATAATATTGTTCGACCATAAGTTAAATAAGTTGTACAAATTTTGTTATAGTTTTGGTTATGATTGAAAATTAATTCTTCTTTGTAATTGGCAGGATCACTTTCATACCCGCTAGTACCGTGCGGGATGTCAGTGCTCTCGTTCTTTTCCACTCGTGAAAAGGGGCAGGATCCTGGAAAGATGCCCCAATTTAAGTGCGGGATAACATCTTTCGAGCCTTTATGATACAATCTTCTATTTATGTTACATAATTTGATTTATATTATTTTAAAATTACTAAGTTTTAATGTATTTTGTAGGAGACAAATTAGTTTCATCCGGATCTTAGTTTAGGGACGATCCGGAGAGCTTTTGAGGAAGTCGCTATGAAACGCCTCCGAAATCGATGATACAAGTTTCGCAAAGTCGTCACATCCGCCGGCTTCACTTTGGAGCAGGGCATACAAAGATGCTCAAGGCATATTAGGCGCTCGGTTTGGGAGTCTTTATGTAGGAAGTGATAAGTATGTTTACTTTTAAATTATTTTTATTAAATTTATAGTTTTTGAAAGTCTAAGTATTTGATGTTCATAAAGGACGGATGAACGATGACAAAGGAAGTCGGAAAAGGCAAGAATTAACTGTCTTTCGAAGCCTGAGGCCCACATCCACACAAGGGGGCGATGTGATTTGACTAGCATCGACGGTGCATGGTAATTTACATACAAATTCAATTTATCAAACATTTGACTTATACTTATGTTATCAAATTTGAAACTTTATCGTAGGAGGAGAAAGAAGGCAGCCCCGTAGACTTTCATGTGATCTATGAGGTCACGAATAAGTGTCGGAAGATAAACGACTTGATCACGCCCACTACTCGTAGGCTTCTGGTAAGTCTCATGACATGTTCATTTGGTTGTTGACATTAGTGCACTATTTTTTAAATGCACAATGTTTAAATTTTTTAGAATGAGTATAACGGAAAAATGGCTAAAAAGTACGGAGATGATCCGAGTACTCAGCTACTAGGTAATTATGTTTCTTGGTTGGTTTTGTCATGTTTTTAATTTATGTATTTTTTTATATATAATTTATATATTATATGATTGTATAATTTTTCTATTTCATAGAGGACCCTGTTGTTTGGGAGGAGGTGGCCGGCACGACACGAGAGGATACTTGCGTGGCCTCGGCACAGCCACTCAGATACCTAGGAGGATCGAAAGATATGCAGGCGGTCCATCTGCTCCGAGCTCATCCGCTGCACCTGATATAACGCAGCTATCACAGCAGCTATCGCAGTAGCTACCGGAGCAAATATCGCGACAGGTGTCGCAGCAGTTGTCGCAGCAGTTGGCTCCGCTATTGCAGGCGATTCAATGATTGATCCCGATGGAGAATCCATCCTCGCGAGGCCATGGACCGAGCACGTCTGGATCGAACATCCGGAATGATAACAATAACTCTCAAACCTAGGATAGAAATAAACCATGGATACAAACTATGCTTTTGTTACTTATAGACTTAGATATATGTATAGTTTGTTACTTCAGTTTATTACTTTTCGTATTCTTATGTTAAATATTATGCATGTGATGCTTTTATATTGCTTGTGATGCTTTTATATTACCTGTGATGAATATCAATGTATCAATGCATTTATATGCATTATATAATTGTATGGTGTGGGAAGGGGAAAAAATGAGGCTGGTTTGGGTAAAAAAATATGCAAGTAGCGCCTCCATAGCGTCACATTAGCGTCGTCAGCATAGCCGACGCTAAGTTAAATATATCATTCTTAGCGCCATATTCGCATCTCATTGACGACGCAGATACCATCATGTTTGCGTCACTACAGCGCCGACATAGCGTCTATATTAGTGACTCGTGAGTGCTGGAATAGTGCCTCGGTATTAGCTTCATGTGCGCGTCGACTTAGCGACGCATTTCTACTGCTCCCAACCAGACACCACACGTCTTAATAACGTCGAGATAGCGTCAACACGTGGCGCCAGTAGCATTTCCATTTTTGTTGACTCTATTGTGACGCCATTAGTCATCAATTTCCAGCGTCCCATATATGTGGCGCTAGTTAGACCCCAATGGGACGCTCTACGTCACAAAGACGCAATAGTGCCTCCCTAGCGTCACGATTCTTGGGTCGCTATTCCTCGATTTTCTTGTAGTGAAAGGTCGCCACCACCTAAAATTGAGCACTCCGATGAGATCATGGATTCGTCGCCCATCTTCACCTCTTTCCTCTCCACTTTCTTTGAAGACAGATTTCCTCAATCTCTCCGGTGAATCATCAAGATCGGAATCCTGTAGGGCAATGAGTTCTTGCACAAACTAAGGGATTCGTCTTAGAGCAATCCATCGTTAAATTTGATCCAATGGTAGATATTAAAGGGTTGTAGATTACAACTTAAGAGGTGTGATGTACAAACATCGCCCCATATATGTGTATATTATATATATATATATATATAAAGTCCAACCCATAAGAAAAGTATTTCTCATTTTAATGCAAACTTATGCATTCTGACGAGCGACCAATGATCTAACTTGTAGCCCCCACATTAGAGATCAAGGCTCTATAAATATGTTGAATCAAATTGAGGTCCAATTGATAATTAATAATGACCATTGATAGAGGACTTTAATTGAGAATTGTTTATTGATCATGCCATTTATAGTTGATAGTTATAAATTAGTATAAATTGATTCATTAGTTATCATATAATTCAATATTATTAGATTGCTATATTGATAATTGTTTGTATTGACTATTCAATTAACCACCACTGATTATCTTACTTCGATTAAGTATTTAGTTATCTTTTATACTGTATGTACTGAATAATTTATACTCATGAACTTTTTTCTATGCCTAAGTTCGCGCAAGTAAGGGAGAACAATAACGGATGGTGCAATGGGTGGCATAGCTTGATGATTGATGATTTTGGTAGATGGCATAGGACTAGGTCATTAATAAGATTTTTGTTATTCCTCATTATTAGATTGTGAACTTATTGACACCTTATTTTGGATATTTAGTTGTTATACCTTGTTATTCAAAGTCCTCTACATTTATTGTTAACTTTTCACACAAATAGTTTGAAAATTGGTCAACGCCTTTTAGGGTGGTGATTGTGAAATTGTGTGTTGGGTGTATGAAAATATGGGGATTTGTTTACATATCAACATGAATATTAAGTTCAAATTATTGTAATGCAATAGAAGTGGTGTACCTATTAAAAAATGTGACAAATAATGGGGCATAACGATATCACCCCAGATGGTGACCTCACCCAAACAAACAAAAATCACAATATATTTAAAATTTTATAAATACTTGTACACAAATCAGAGTTGCAAGTGTACAACTTTTAATGTAGTACTTGAGTGTTGATTCAAAGGGAAAAATTTTTGAACTTCCACACAAAAGGTGTTAAAAGATCTATATGGTAAAAAATTTCAGATTCCATGAGTTTGTAAAGAAATTGGATACCATCTTACCATTTTTGAGGTTATCACAACCTCTCCTCACATGCTATATCTTAGGGATGTTCAGAATCATGACCATCATATCATAACCCATGTTCAAATAATCTGAGAAAGGGTCTCAACATTTCTTAGGAATGTAGCATGTGAAGACATTCGTTGCGATAACTCACAAATGTAGGTAGTCATGCAAGTTTTTTTTTGGAACCCATGGAATCTAATTTTTTTCTAACCTTATTGATCTTTCAGCACCTTTTTTGTGGATGGAATTTCAGATCTATCAAATGTTAATCCTTTAATATCCACAATTGCATTGTTCTTCATATCTTTTTTCGAAGCTTAAAAAAAATTAGTTGGTTCTTCTACTAGAACATCCTCCCTTTCCTGCATCATGATTTTTCTTTAGTTGTCCAACGTTCTTGTGTAACTCAACTTGGTATTTTGTTTCAAGTGTTGGAACATAAAAAAATCAGCTTGAAATAAGTCTTCTAACTGCATAAGAAACTTTTACTTTTGATTTGTAATTTAAGAATCTCAAGGATATCTATCGTATTTCAATAATAATTTCTTTAATCATTTTTCAGGAATGTGATCGGTGAAAATATACTAGATTTTGAACTTTCTCTTCAATAACATAACTTTCTTCAACTTCTGATTTTTTTTCTTCTCTTTTAGATGGTTTTCATCTTATATTATGATAGGTTTACATTCTTTAGTTAATAAAGTTTCTTGTTGCCTTGTGTTGAAAATATCTTGAGTTTCTTATTTTCATCTTTGGTGTTAGCTTAAGATGTGCTCTGGAATGTATCTTGATTATGAGCTTCTTATTGTTTCTAGTGATAACTTACATCTAGATTGTCCAGATATTTGTCTTCAATGTATATCTTCTAGCAAAGTCAAAAAGATTGTTGTAGATAATAAAATAGGTGTTAGAGGTGACTATTTAGATAGGGGGGCAAGAATTGATCTACATGGGATAGTTTCTTATTTGACCCACTAATAGTCTAGGTGAGTTCATCTAACAATTTTGATTGAAAATTAGAATGTTATGAGTACTAAAAGGTGTTGTCAATTACTAAAATATTTGCTTAATTGTTACTTTCAAATTCAACTACATGTTTCTCCTTTGTGGTCATTTTTTATTCCTACTTTCATCTCTTTTGCACCTGTCAATATCACTTCCTGAAAATTTTCTTTTAGCATGGAGTCATATCGTGGTAGAGCTTTTGTTGATACTTGCACATTTTTAGAAGTAGTTTGATGAATTCAAACTTTCAAAAATATTGATTGTGTGTGGGAAGCTCATCAACCTTGGTAATAAACTTCTCCATCATCGTATAACATTTTTCTTGTTGGCTTAGGAGTGTTTGAATCATAATCTCAAGTTTGGACTCTTCTAGGTGCAACTTGCTAACTTTGGTGCTAAAATGATGTGACATCTACAGTTGGGGCTAGGAAAAATGACACGTTTGAGTATTCAATTCTAAATATGTATTTGGGATCAAATGTTGATCCTAAGTTGCATGTAGGTAGTGTTGATTAATGTAAGAGCAATTTCCTTGATAACTTAACAACCTTGGATCTTGACCTTGTGAATTGAATAATTGATTTCCCCTTAATTTATTTGTCCATACATGGAGTTGAGCTACCCATATGGTGTCTCTTGAACATAAAAAGATGATCCACTGAAATACACATATAATGAGCTAGTAGTATTGAATTTACGCTTTGTAATGACATTGTCCACATCTTCAACTTTAGAACACAAGGTGTCCCAACTTCTAAAATTTAACACTTCAATTATTTGAGAAGAATTCTCCATATTCTGTGACCAACTTGGATAATTTTAATACATTTCAGTTGTTAATTTTGACAAATAGTAGCTGAATTCATCTAAAATATCTCTCTTCGACTTCCAACTTCACCCTTCAAGTTCTCTTTGTCATATAGCATAGAACCAAAATATTTTCTGCATTATTAGAACTTAGGACCTAGTTTAAAGCATAAGTGAAAAATACAAAACATCTAGAACTGATATAAACATCAAGGGATTAAAAAATGAAGCAAAAAAGCTCTAAGGAAGAATATGAAAAGGACTAAGTATGAACAATGCACTAATAACATGATGGATTATAAATAAGTAAATCAAAAAAGAAAACTAAAGAACTAAGTGAAAACTATTAGAAATAGGTAGAATAAAGAAAATGCAGAAATTAAAAAATCTACTCTAAAAAAACAAAAAATAGCCAAAGTACAAAGTACAAAGACTATTCACAATATATAAGATTATGTCTAACAAGGTATAATGTCAAGAGTAACAAACCAAACTAATCTTCCTCGACAACGACTTAAAAAATTTGATTGTGAAATTGTGTATGAAAATATGGGGGATTTGTCTTGATATTGATATGAATACGTAGTTCAAATGATAGTTATGCAATGCAAGTGGTGCACATACCGAAAAATGCGACAAATAAGGGGGCACAAAGATCTGACCTCGAATGGCAACTTGCCTCTAGATGAACAAAAATCACAATAAATTAAAATATATATAAATTCTGAACACACAAATGAATGTTGTAAGTGCACAATTATCAATCTAATATTTGAGTATTAATTCACAGTTAAAGATGTTGTTGTTTACGGTAGGTTTAAACTACTTTTACAATAATTTTTACCATTAGTCCCTCAAATTTCATCGGATTTGATTTTGATCCACAAACTTTATTTTGTACCAAAGCAGTGCTCCAACTTATAAGTTTGTAACAAAATAGTCCCTTTAACCTGCAATTTTTAGGTCAATTTGATGACTTGGATGCTAACATGACAATCAAACTCAAATAAAATATAGTATATTTATTTAAAATAATATATAAATATTTAATTAAAAATAAATTAAATTTTTTTTATAATAAAAGGAAAGTGCAATCCTCGTCTCTCTTCATATTTTCTCTTTCTAATTTATTTATAAATAAATATTTATATATTACATTTTATTGTTCCGCAAAAAGATGTGGATATACTATATTAATTTTTTTATTAAAATGCTAACTTGGCATACTTTAAAATAAAATAAAATATATTTATTAAATACTTTATCTTTCTTTTTTTTATTTTTAAAAGTTTAATTTTAATAAATAATTATATATTACTTTAATAAATATATTTTATTTTATTTTATTTTATTTCAACTTGTAAATAATTTTAACATCCTTTTGCCCTCTAAGCTTCACTCAATGGTAGCTATCAATGTCTCAACACACGTAACCTCTGAGTCTATGATAATTTTTTGGAGGAATGAGCTTATCCCTCTCGAACAAGGATTAATGACAATGAAAGAGAAGATCACAACGCATTTAATCCCAATATCGTTAAAGATTGAGAACATGCACGATAATATCATACAAAAAAGGAATGGAGTACACATCAAAACTTGCAGAAATGAATTCTTAGATAATTTTTTTGGAAACAAAAACAAACATCCTTTCATGGTTCTCCGGTCCTAATTGGATGTTTAGAGATACATCAAGATGATTCATGTAAAGACATCACAATTTATCATCATGTCCATTACAAACTAATTCACAATCCGACTCTAAAACAAAGAGATATAAAAACCAAGGTAAAAAATGGTAAAACTCTTTAGCTCAGCCCTGAGGTAGGATCTCGATTTTTCCTCTATGCAAAAATGGATTTGCCGAAAGGGATGAAGAAGAAGACGGGGAGAGAGCCCTTGTATCCTCCACACTTTAGTTTATCTTTTTATGATTTTTTTTCACTTTTTCCTTCAACATTTCACCATTTTTGTCTTGATGTCCCCTATGGAACCTTCCTGCGACTTTGAAAAAGAATTTGCAGTGGTAGGACAGATTTATTGTCTTGTGGTGTTAATTCCTTTCAGGAGAGAAGTGGGGTCATTCGCCGATATGCGCCCATGTAGAATTCTATCAGCAATCTTGTTTCTTCTTATTTAACATCACAACATCACCACTCATGGGATCTTAGTAACATTTTAAACTCCTATAAATGCCCCCAAAAATACATCAAAGGAGTCATTATTATCATCAAATATAATATATTTTAATAAAATACAAGAATCCATGAGAGGAGTTCATAAACAATAGTGCAATCTGTGAATTAAGTGTATAATATGCAAATATAGTCATGCAAATTAGGGTAAAATTCATGTTTAATATATATATATATATATATATATATATATAGTTCTTCTACATTAATTGGCATCATGAGCACATGTTTGGGGTGTTTTGAGGATGTTATAAAAGATATTAATACTAACACTTATGACAAGAAGTTGCTGAAGTTGCAAACTTTCCAATTTAATGGGAAGAGAGACTTTGAGGAGAAGAACAATAGATGGAGGCCAACAAATAGATATTTGAGGAAATGTAGTGCGGTGAGGATTGCAAAATTTTCTATGCAGCTAGATGCTTGGTGGATGATGCCAAAGATTGGTGGAAGGCCACCAAGGCTATCGAATTGTTTTGACATGATGTGAAGAGAGATACATCCCTGAGAGGTATGAAGCGGGAGAACTACCTGCACCTACAATAGGGTAACATTACGATCAGGTAATACTTGACCAAAATCTTAAACTTAGAGAAATATTGTACTCTACAATAGATGGAGAGAGACCACGTAAAATGCTTCATAAAAGGTCTCAAGCCTGGTTGTCATACTATAGTGAGAAGGGGTAACTACTAAACCCTCAAATTCACAAAAGAAATTGCTAATGAATTAGAACAAGATACCATTAATGATGTGAAGAATCAGCATAGCAAAGCACCTATTAATCAAAACTAAAGTCATTAGGGTAACAAACATAGAAGAGATGACAAAAAGGACAACTGCCAAGGAGATTATCATAATTAAGGAAGGTCATAACTAGTAAGGAATGAACCTTAACAACCTAGAGAACTATGCAACTGCTACCATAGGATGTGTCATAGTGAGTGTTATCAAAAGTCAAATGCTTATTTGAATTGCAGCAAGCATGTCCATTTTGCTAGAGATTGCAAAGAGCCAAGGAATATTAGACATACACAACAAAAAAATGATCGACCATCAAAGATGGTACAAGGTCATGTCTAGGACATGATGTCCGCAAATGATCAACATGAAAATTGTCACACCCCACTTCGTGACTAAGTTCTAATCCCAACTATTACCTTAATTATATTTAGCAATTTTATAAATAAAATCATCAAAACCTCTTCCCTTACTTATATTGTGTTATTTGCAATACATACAAAAGATGCATATATATTCATCAAAGTTGAATAAACAGTTATAAGACACATCATTCACATATTATCATTATATTTTTTCCCACTAACCACCTCACATATAACACCCAACAGGATCAAGTTTTATACAACCTTACAAAAAGTTTCTTACAAGCTTAATTACAACATTTAGGATTATCCATTACATGCATGTTTCGAAAACAAAAGTGAAGGTGAAAATAAAATTGCTCCAACGGCTCGACCTCTTCTATATGCAACAAAACAAGTTCTGAATCAATTCAACTCGAAAACTTACGAGTATCTGAAAATTTTAAAATGGGTACTATGAGCAACAATCATTTCCTCAGTGATTGGAATAAAAGTAAAACATAGGGGAACAATACGAGTGCATTAACATTTAAATAATTAGGTTCTTCATGTGAGAAAACATTTAAAGCAAAACTCATATAACATAAGTTTCCAAATCATATGAACTTTACATAAATAAAAGTATTTCAAGATATCATCATATTCATAGTTAAACTCCGCACATGTGTCATCGCACATATTCATCATGGGTTAATACGTATCCCTCTATATCATCATGTCTCATACAGTTAAGTAGAGCTTTATAATCAAGAGTCTCGGATACGTAGAATAAATCATGGGTCACTACGTATCCCTTCATGATTGTGTGTCATACAGTTAAGCAGAGCTTCACAATCAAGAGTCTTGAATACGCAAAGCAAATCATGGGTCAATACGTATCCCTTCATCTGGCATACATAGAGCATATCGTGGGTCAATACGTGCATGCAGAGCAGCCCTAAAGGGCAAAGATACCCAATATTCACCCCAAAGACTTCATGTATATCAAATGCGGTCCCAAAGACTTTTTTCAAACAGTATGGCCAATGAACACATGGAGTTTAACAATATCAAAATACACATATCATTATCAAGTAAAACTTATTTTAACTTCACAAGCATTGTTTCCTAAAAAACATTTTTGTATAAGAGGTTACTCCATCTCATATGAAATCCTTGAAACATATCATAAATACATTTCATAGCTCAAGATATGTTTCAATAACAACAATAATAATCTTTGCTTGAGATAATACCGTAAATATAAGAACTAAATATAATATTTTACTATGTTGTAAATTTATCCACTCACCTTGTACTTTATGTTTTCAAGGAGGTTTACTAGATTTTCCTCCTTTCACTTGTAGCTTGTTGGTTTCCTACAAGCAATAATGTCTTTTTACTTTTCCATCACTAGTAAAAGTACAATGCAATGCATGCTCATGATGCATGAATAATTATACACCTTAGAATGCATATAATTTCTTCTAAGTATTTAATGTTCAATCTCAGGTGTCTATGGTCATAGGCTATTACATACGTCAAACTACTTATTACTACCCAACCTCTCAAAGCTTAACTAGGTGTTGTCTCAATATTTCAGACGAAGTGTCTGTTAATGAATAATTCATAACTTCTTAACCACGAGTTAAAATCTCATGATTATAGATAAATTAAACTTATTAAGGTTTCCAACTCCCAAATATCTTTAACTAATTCCAAGTGAGCAAATCATAAAATTCAAGGCAATCTGACCTAGGATTTGTGTTCTGGCTGACTGTGTATCACTGAACGATTAATTTATATCTTTTACAATACTTATCCATTTGATGAGATCCTAATTTTAATAGAAACTAGACTTCAGTACTGTTTAGTCATAAAAATTGTAGAATTTAGTTCATTGTGCACTATTCTAACAAAAATAATCAATTCAGCTCAAGTTTTGTCTATGTCCTGAAACTAGATAGAAGAAGACATATGAAATGAAAAAATCATTTCTCCATGTATACATGTCCAAATTGGATGATTACACTTCCCACCGAACCATTGTGAAGTCTAATTTAACATATCTCAATTTTAAACCCTAATCTAATTTATAATAAACATGCCCTAATTGACAAAACAGACCTATCTCTGACTTAGGACAGAGTGATTCCTCAAGACATGGAGAGCTATCTTCGAAAGGATGGACCACGTAAAATTTTAGAATTTATGGAGAAAGAAACATGAAGATATAATCTCATGAACTGGAAGGTCAGTTTCGAATCCAGAAATTCACCATAAATCAGCGACGTTTCTGAATTTCTTCTGGCCGTTCAGTTAGGTATTTTCCCCTAAATTTTTTTTCTGATCTCCGAGGATAAGATTATTTAATTTATATATTTTTTCAAATTTTTAACACGTCATATGATAATTTGGAAAAATTATTTTCTAAGCAGTTGGTGAGCTACCTACTTCAACTATTTGAAACCCTATTGCTTGAAATAAATGTCCAATCATATTATTTTAATAAAAAATAATTCTAAACCTCTGATTAACCTTATTTAATCATAGTTAAACATAATTATTATTATATTTACAAATATTAAAATTTATTCTCAATAATCTTATGTAATTTCTTTATAATGTTTATCAATAATTTAATTATCATTATGCTTTAATCCAATTGTTAATTACAACACACAAACTTGACTATATAAGAATCTAGACTAGCTTAATATGCTAATTAGATGCATAATTACATAAAAATAATCTTTGTGGAGCACGTCCATGACAAAAATAACATCGTATAAGGTATGATTAATATTGATGGCATTCATGCTATTATATTATGTGATCTATATGCTAGTCATTCTTTTGTTTCAGAGTAATTTGCATTCATGTTATCAAAACATACACAATTGAGGTGGATCTAGATAGCATTGTTGTTGTGAAGAAGTTCCCAACTATTTTCCTACAAGATAACTAGGGGCTACCTCTACGAATGAAGTGAATTTTAGAATTGATCTTATGATAGAGACAACTTCAATTTCAAATGCTCCATAATGGCACTAGTTGAGATGTTAAAATTTAAGAACATATAAAGGAACTATTAGAGAAAGGATTCATGTGTCACCTTAGATATTTGTGAACAAGAAGGACAGGTTTATGAGACTAGGCATAGACTATTGAATGCTAAACAAGGTCACGATAAAGAACAAGTATCCACTACCAAAAACTAATAACTTGTTCGATCAATTATCTTTGAAAACAAATGTTTGCAAGATTGATTTGAGAAGTAATTATCATTAACATAGAATAGCCGATGATGATATATCAAAGATGTTATGTGTAACGTGTAATGTGTGTGTGAAGTAAAGGATTTGGATTGAGAGTGTAACAAAATAATGAAAGTATCTCATGACTAAGTCGACAAAATCTCAGATTGTTGTCTCATGGGGGTACTTAGCTTCCCAATAGGGGTACTCAAGAATATAATGCTCCCACTCGAGCTACTCCTACAGATAACTTCTAAAATTTATAAATTCCAACATATACATCTCAGGCCGCAAACACACAACCTTCATCATATTATAGTATGGGGTCGAATCATAAAGAGAGATGTTATATTTGTTTTAAAACTTTAATAAAAATGAGAGAAGAGAATTTGATTTGGATGATAAAAGAACTAAACAAACATTGTTGGAATCAATATTGCACGAACGTAATTATTTTGTGATTTTTGTTTTGTGCATTTTTTTAGATTTTTAATTAAATGATAAAAACAAAACTAGAAAGCCAAGATAACTATCAAGGCTAGGGAATTCTCTTCAAGGACGAACAACAATTATCTACGCCTAAGAAATTCAGTTTAGTTGGATGCGAAACAAATCAGCAAGTCATGAATTGGATCCCAGTACTCTCGCATTAAGGATTGCTTCAGCCTCTCCACCCTCGCTTCAAGATTGTAGATTCTTGCACATATAGGACTACTCCCTTAACTCTCCCCTCTTGGCTTGATCTTAGTCTCCACTAACTCATTGGTTGGTTTCCTTAATACAACTAGCTAATCTCAAGGCTCACTGCTAAACTGTCCCACAAAAAAATGCCCTTATTAGGATCTCATTGTAGAAAAAGGAGAAATTAGACATCAAGAAGAGAGATGGGGGATTACAAATAATCACCAAAACTTGAAATATAGGTTCCCATCACTCTCGTGTTAGAGACATTCTAGTTTCTCCATTCTCGCATCGAAACAACATATTTAAGCATTTAGAATATGATCGAGTCATCCACCATAAGTTCCACTTCTCGATTTATCTCAAGTAGGAGTGACCCGCCGATTGACTATTCCAGCATGGTTAGCTAGCCTCTCAGCTCCTTCCTGGGACACTAAGACAATATATGCTCCCTCACATGAGTCATGCTGTATGGAGGAAAAATCGATTATCGGCAAAGAAGATGAAATCCAAGAAATAAAATAACAAATACAGATCAAGCAAACATGCATCCAATCCATAAGTGAGATAACCAAAGAGTTCGATGCCATAAAGAAATATACAGCCTTGATGGTGGATTAATTATGCATGACTATGGGGATTACAACACAAAACATCATTTTCTTACTCAACATAGTTCAACAAAGGAATAAAGAGAAAATCAACAAAAAAGTAAGATAAAATAACTAGCTTCCACTCTCAATTTAGCTGGGTTCTTCTCCTCCAAGAGCAGCTTTCTTTCTTCTTTGGCCTCGAGTCCTCAAGTTTGCATGTCATGTTGCCCCTCAATTCTACCCCTTGGTTGCTAGCCTCTTACTCTTTTTATCGACATACTTTTCCTTCTTATATCCCAACATCACTTCAGTCCACCATCGGATCTTCGACACTTGTCCCTTTTACAATATTTGCTTTTTGTCCAGCCATCCAATGCACGGCAACTATCCAGCTTGGTACACCACTTTTCACTTTAGTTCCTTTTATTCCTCTCTCCTTCCTTCATCAGGAAGGTGGATGTGTGACACCTATCCTAATGCCTTTATCCCTTTATGCAATATCTATCTTGATTCTCTACGCGCATCAAATGGCAATTGTCATTTTGTTTTTTCTGTTAGCTCAGCTTCTCCTTCTCAGTGGCATCAAGTACCCAATGTCAAGCTCCTTCCAGAGCTTGTTGGATACCCCATGCATGTATAGGTGAAGGCACTTGCTGAAAGACAAAAGTTTATAAATTCAGAAGATTTTATTTATGTGTTGAGCAAAAGAGCTAAGATGACATAGAGACTTCGTATAGCAGGTAAAAGATTAAAAATGTAGATTTTATGTTATTCAATTGCAACCTAAATCAAGAAAATCATACTTCTATCATGGCAATGATGAGTAAGAAATCCATGTCATCGAAAGCCAACATTTAAAATTAGATATGGACATTATAAATTTCTAGTGAACCCCTTTGGGCTGACTAATGCATCAATGACATTAATGAGCCTAATGAATGGAGTGTTTCATCTGTATTTGTATAAATTCATAATAGTAAGTTTCAAGGATATTATGAATTAATTGTCTATATTGGAAGAACACGAGGAACACCTCCAAATTTTTCTACATATTTTTAGAGAGAGTAAATTGTATGTCAAATTCTCAAAATGTGAATTTTGGATAGATGAGATGAGTTCCTCATCACGTTTCTAGTAGTGAGAGAATATTAGTAGATCCTGTCAAGATAGAAGAAGTATTCAATTGAGCTCAATCGACAAATGCATAAAAAAAGTCAAAAGCTTCCTTGGATTAGCAAGATACTACAAAAGATTTATAAAGGACCTCTCTAAGATTGTGTCACCACCAACAAACTTGACAAAGAAAGATATCAAATTTGAACGTCTAAAAAAAGTGAGGATAATTTTCAAGAATTTAAGAACGAATTGATGACTATGCTTGTTTTAACCATATTTGTAGGCTAAATCAGATTATGTGCTACATAACAATGCATGCATCACCTAACTAGGATACATTTTGATGAAACATATATGGAACTGAACTTATCCATTTGTATTGATCTTATGTACTAAGTTTCATACTCAATGATATTTCATGTCTCTGTATTTGAATTACACAAATAATTGAATTGGCAAGAATATTGGTAACGTGTGTAGTTAAAGATGCTCATGGTGATGTAGATGTACATGAGACAAAATCTTCTTAAGTTCATTATTAGTTTATTCTATTATATTTTATTTCATTGCTTCTTTGATAAAACATGATGTCAGCTTCCACATTTTTATGATGATAATTACTATTGGTTTTGTTATTCTTTATTCTTAAATAGTTATATGAAGGCCAAAGTAAAAGACATAAATAGTAACTAACACCGGCCAAAAAATTCAATTATCACATTATAGGATGATATATTTCATGGGTGTTAGATTTCCTCCTCTCATTTTCATTTTTGTTGTTTGCCCATTCAATGTTCTCCAGCTCTCATTTTTTTAAAAAAATTTCTTTCACTTTCTTCATTACTTTCCCCTCGTGGATACGAGTAAGAAAAATCTGGCAAACTTGCACAATCCACCAATTCAAGATAAACACTACAAGAAATCATACTTTCTGTGACGAATTTTTTGTGACAAAATAATTCTATCACAATATTTAGTAGATTTGTGAGAAATTTGTGATCGATATGAGTTTGATATTTTAGTGACCGATATGTGACGATAATATTTGTCACAAGATCGTTCATGAGAAATCCGTCACATTTTTGTGACGTTTTTGTGACCACTATTTTAATTAAAATATTTAGTGACTCAAGAGTGATAAATATAAAATTGTCACAACATATTTGACACATTATGGTCACATTTATTTATTTAACTTACTTTGGTCACAATATTATCACAAATTTACTTTTTTTAATCCACCAAATATTTTTATTGCTACATAAAAGAAATAAAAAACTACCTAATTATATCTAGGGCAAAGAAGTTTTCATCTAAAAGGTAAATTTTTTTCTTCTCTTTTCATTTTCATGGCCTGGAGGCGGCGGCTGCACGACTGTGTTCTGCAGCCGCCTTGCGTCAAGCGCTGACCTGACCTGATGCATCCCTGTGCGCCTAACGCAGGGCTGCAAACAGCCTTGAGTCAGGCGCAAAGGGCTGCGCCTGACACAGGGCAGGCGCTGCCTGACGCCTTGCATCAGGCAGCACCTGACGCGTCAGGCACTGCCTGACGTGCCTGACGCAAGGCTTGCGTCAGGCAGCGCCTGACCCAAGGCGTCGGCAGCGCTTGACAGGCGCCTGACGCGTCAAGCGCCCTTCGTCAGGCGCTGCCTGAAGGGCGCCTTCAGGCAGCGCCTGACGACGACGCAGGGCATCCCTAAGGCTGCCCTGACGTCAGGCAACACAGGGCTTTTGCAGCCCTAAGGCCGTCGACGCAGGATTTTTGGGGCTGGCAAAAGCGCTGCTTGTGTAGGGCTGCCGTGGCGATGCAGTCTTGTGTGTTGTAATCTTATGGCACATATATTTTATTTTTTATAAATTTTTTTAATAATAAAATAATTTCTTTGAAGGTATATTTTCAAGGAAAGAATTCAAGATTCGTGTTCTTCCAACATAGGTACGTGTTATTTCTTCTTTCTTATTTAATTATAGAAAATTTTTACTTAATGATAAATGAACTCTTAATTATTATTTTTTAAATTTATTTAAAAACTATACAAATTTGTTGAAATGTATTCATTGTGTGAATGGGAAATGCAATAATAATCATTTGTTATTATATATATTTTATTTGTTTAATAACTTTTTGCATGTTATATTACTATTTATTTTTAAGTAACAATGTTGTGATGTTGTTAGCACATATTTCATGTTTATATTATTGTTCAAAAGGTACATGCTAACATATGTAATTATGCATTTTTGTATTCATTTTGGACAATTGCGATGATATATATGAAATAAAATATTTGATTTGGATTAATGATGCATTGTTATGGAACATCAATATTTTTAGTTTTACATGTATATTAAGAATAATTTTAGTATAATATTATAATATTTTTATGTGTGCAATTTTTTTAAAAATATTCCTTATCTAATTAACTTATTTTTTCTTCTTTCTTGTAGGAAAATAGTGAGGGGTGGAGCTTCACGAAGAGGACGAGGGAGAGGTGTTGGTGGTAGAGGCACTGACTCTGGAAGGACTAATGAGATAAATTCTGGTAGGGATTCGACAAGTTCAATTTCTCAAAATGTGGTTGCTCCAACACCACTACAATTAGCTCAAGAACAAGCTATCCAAATCGATAATGAAGATCAAGTAGAAGCTGATTTTGATGATTCCATGTCATCAAGAACGAGGGGTGTAAATCATGGCATGGATGCACCTAATAATCAAGCTGATCGAATGTTTATAACACTGAATTGTGACAAGTTAATTTTTCACTATTGTGCTATTTTTTAAAGTTTATACATATCTTTCACATTTGTACATCTAATAATATTTTTATTGTATCATATAGTTTTATTCCTAATTTGATTACTCGGACAATTGGCATGATAGTGAAAGATTTTATGCAAACTGCCTGTATATGTTGGAAAAAAGTGCCGCAAGAAACTCGTGAAAGGATGTGGAATGCTTTTAAGGTAATATTTAACAATCAAGGTCAATAATGTGATTTGTATGCAAGAAATTTTTATAATGTTTTAACATTAATTTGATTATTTTCAGGCAAGATATGTGTGGGCGCAATCAGATATTCTCATTAAGGAAGCATTTATTAAGAAGTGTGGTGATCTCTACTCTCCCACACTATATCATGCAAGATGTCATGCGATGAAGAGACATAATAAGATGCATATAAGTGAAACCAAAGATTTTAGACCATCATGGATAAGAGGAGATGTTTGGAATGGCATGGTTGATTTGTGGATGGAAGATGAGTGGCAACAAAAATCAGAGACTGCAAAACAAAATAGGCTCACTAAGAAAGAGGGTGGAATCACAAAGCATACCACTGGTTCCATACAATAAGACTTGTATATTAACTATACTATTTGAATATTTAATTTTTTTCAAGTTGCGCACTATTTTCTAGTCATATATTTTATTTTCTTTTTGTAGGCACAAAAGTTAGGCAAACAACCAACTGACTATGAAGTTTTTGAGCATTGTCATAAGCGTCGAGGCAAAGAAAAAACTAGTGAATATGTTGATGGAAAATCAAAAAAAGTTTGTGTAAGTTTTTATACAAAAAATATTTATTCATCCACCTTATATATTCTTTTATTTTTTCTAACATATTATGTTTGTGCTGAATTCAAGAAGATTACAATGCATCTCTTAACACCAAATATGGTTTAGATGTTAGCTCTCAACCAGGATTTGATGCTGCTATGTGGATTGATGCGGTAGGAGCTCCAACAAAAGAAAGAGTGTATGGATTTGGTGCTGGAAAATATGCTCAATCACTAGTAAATAATTTAAGTTATGACGTATCAAAGCACATGGGTGACTCTTCTTCAAATGTTGCTACTGAGGATGATTTGCAACGTATAAGAGATGAAGTGCGTGAAGAAGTGCGACGAGAATTGCAATAAGAATTAGATGATCGCATTAAAAAAGTGAATGCTGAAATGGAAGAACGTGTTCGTACACTTGTATTACAAATTACTCAAGCAAGTAGACAATCACCTTCTGGAGATTCTGTTCCACTATCTTATGATGCTTCATTATTTTAATATTTCTTTATTTAAATCACTAGTTTTTAATATTTTATGAATATCTTTGATATATCACTATCTTATTTATATATCACTATCTTATGATGCTTCATTATTTTAATATTTCTTTATTTAAATCACTAGTTTTTAATATTTTATGAATATCTTTGATTACAGGTTTCAACTTTTATATGGAGAGGTGATCACAATTCATCAAGGAAAAAAGTGGATAGGTTGTGTGGCTACAATTTACTTAAAATTTCATTCTTAAATTTGGATAATCAAAACCTTATGTAGTGGATTCAATGTTTTGAATATTTTAATTATAAATGTATGAACTATATGATCTTTGGCATGTTTAGAAATGAATATCTTGCATTATTTTTTATTGTATAATTATTTATGTGTAGTAGTATATTTAGAAAATAAATTATCACATAATTATTCACTAAAAAATCTATAAAATTTATTATATTAAATAATTACATAAAATTTCGTCACAACTTCGTCAAAATAATTAATAGTGAGTCATCACAATTTTGTCACAAAACGTCGACGTGAAATTTGTCACAAGCCTATCACAATCGTAATCGTCATAAAATGATCACAAATAATCATCACAAATCTATCATAAAAATTATCACAATATATATCCGTCACAAATTAATAGTCAGTAATCCGTAAAAAATCATCACATTTGTGACGGAATACTCATTTTATTAATTATTTTATCAAACTTTTGTGATAAAAATATTTTAATCTTGTGACGATCGTAACTGTCACAATTAGCTTTGTGACGAAAATATTCCGTCACAACAAAATTTGTGGGTAAAAAATCAGTGACGGATGCAGATTATCACAAGTTTATCACAGAAGAGTATCTGTGACGGAATACACTTATGTTGTGACGGAATTATCCGTCACAGATACCTTATTTTCTTGTAGTGAAAAACAACTAAAAGATACATAAATTAGGAGTCCGATTAAACTTTGGGGTGGATTTATTTTAATGAATATAATAAATCTTTCAAAATAGAGTCCCACACGTGAAAACTTATAAAGCTGGTGGTCTATTTCATAAATGTTTTATTTTATGATTTCATCAGTCGTCACCTTTTAGTATTGATACAATTTTTGTTACATAATTTAATAATCTTCTAGTGCAATACAGAACTCTGATTTGATGTATTTAAAATTTTGATATTTTAGTAGAATATTAAATGATCTACTGCAATATGATTTCATATTTAAGTAGAATATTAAATGTATTTATATTGTATTTTATTTTATTATGAAAATATTATTGTAACACGTCACTATTTAAAAAAATGATGATGGTGCGATGATGTCATCACAACATATGCCCTCTAGATCTTGATTTTTATTGAAAGGTGTGAGTTCACGTATTTTTCTTCCCAAATTTAAATGAAATAATAGAACACCTAGAAAGTTACCTCCATGGGTGACTCTTGAATGAAGGGATACTAATTCCACCCTTTAAAAAACCTATTTAATATCAGTCATCACCTCCTTCCTCCTCTCTTTTAGCATTTGACTCATTCCACTCTCTTTTTTTTTCTTGGTGCACTTGTGCTCCTTGATGTGGACGAATCAAAGAGTTAAGGAGAAGCAGTAGGACGTCGAAGAAAAGGAGGAGAAGTGGAAAGACAAGGAGGAATTATAAGAAACAAACAAACAAAGGAACATGTTTATCATGCTTAATTATTCTTTATCATGCTCAGTGGATTTTATATTTAGAATGAAAATTGTGATGCCATATAATGACTTTTTGATAGCCAAGATGAGTGCTTTTGTTGGTAAGCATGTTAGAATTCAAACTAGGTCATGTTGCATGATGAAATGATCAAGATATATTATTATTCATTTCAAGTTCCTAGGTTTCTTATATGTGTTATCTTCTGTGATTTGGTGGATTTTAGTCCATGCTTAATTAACTTGTTAGGATGAATCTTATGCAAATTTTATGAGGATTATGTCAATGTGCTTGTATTTATAAATTTGTACATGGAACACGCGACTAGAAAATTTGAATGATAGTTGGATACTTCCAATTATTCATTATTGATAGATATATGTTACAATGGACTTTCGAAGTGACTTGAGTGTTAAAATTTTGATTGAAAACTTAAGGACCACAATGACTTGCACCTCAGTCGATCTATCGAATGATTGGTTGAAAAATTAGGCGTCCAAAAGATTTGGCCGAGAGTAGACAAACTAGATGACTGTTACTCTGAGCAAGCATTCGTTTTGAAGTGAGCCAATTGACCACTCAACGAGACATCACAATCTTTGTATTGAAAGTCTAGATTTCTTGTTAGACTGGACATTCGCTACAACAGTCAGCCGACTAGTATGATCTAACAATAAGATAAGAATTCCTCTTATAGATCGGGTGATCGATCACCAAATTGGGCATCCAAATCATACAGATACTTGCACCTTAATTTAATGGAATATCGCTTACTAGATCGTGCATCCAGTAGTCCAAAACCCGCTCCATAGATTGGACGTCTGGAATAGTTAAGAGACTTGTAACTTTATTACGGACGTCCTCTCATCATGACAGACGCTCAAAGACCCCTAGCCGAGGCACCTCTCGGACATTTAATTAAATAGACGTTTGCTCACCAGACCGAAGGCCCAATAGTGCAACATGTTGAGAGCATCCAAACGAGAATCAAACATTCGCTCCATGAACTACTTGATTTGATCCACATTCAATTTTGTTCATCCATTTTATGCACTATTATATGATCCCTATAGATGATTTGGAGTTATTCTTACTCTTATGATTTGACCCTTGTGGCCCAAAGATAAAAAAACATAAGACATGAGTTGCCTTTGCCGATATCTATGGATTGGGGAGAACTAAGTAAATATGTTTAATGGAGGGATACTATATGGTCATATTTTTCTATTTCTATTGTGTGAGACTGCTTCATCCTAAACAACAAAGATAATTTTCACACCATTGTGTGATGAAATCCTCCCCTTATCATCATTGCATTGATCCCCCATGGCATATGACATAAGTTGTATTGTTTCGCAAGAGGGAGAACTCTTTCAATAAATATGAATAAGATGTTATATGACTATGATGTTAAAGATGAAGGAACCTAGTTCCTAATGATAAGATGGAGCAATCTAATTCCTAATGGCATAATAACAATGGAAGAACTTAGTTCCTAATGACAAATATTATATGGATGAAGGAAACTAAGTTTTTTAATTGACACAACTCATATAATGTTATAGCTCTTCCATATGGGAGAGGTATGGCTCTTACATAAAAGACTTCATAAAGTATCTAATGATGATTTTCTTAGCTTGATCTTTACTTTTTAACTATAGAAAAATGGATACCATGATCTTTAAAATGTTCATACTCACATTATGCTTCGTAATTGTTTATATGACGTATTTTATGGACATGAATATTTAGTGATGTTTATATAACATAAAAGACATGTTGTATGTCTTACTTATTAATGTATTAAGTAATATTGTGCACGGAATTGTGGTTTTTTGTGTTAATCTCCCCAGGTATCGAGTAGCTTGCATAACTTGTATTGATGTGTGCGTGTTAGAACTTGGTTGGGGATGTGCACATGGATGAGCCTTATGTGTTATGTGATGTTTTGTGCTATATTGTATATGTTTGCGCCCATGTAGCAATTGTGAAAAAAAATTATCTACACAATCAAGATTGATGGAAGCATTACAATTACTTCACCTGACCCGAATGACTTTCGATCCTACTTCGTGATTTGGACCCGTTTTCAAATTGAAATTGAGTTAGGTTTAATTGGAACTGGATTAAGCTAATTCTATTACCGTTCTAATTTTAACGTGGAATGGAATCAGGTTTTAAAACATTTGGTTAGCCTCGTACGAAGTATGAGCCATGTTGTCGGAACATGTAGAATACTGTACACTCGCAGGGGATAAAAAAACGTATTAATTAAAGTTATATACAAAGCTATGCACAGCATACCATATATGATAACAATATATATACATATATATATATATATATATATATTCGTCGCCCCCTCCATTTGGCATGCTCGCCAAAGTGCACGACACCGTCAAGGAATACACACACATGCTTGCCACATCTCACTTCATTAGGTGCCCCCACATTTGGCCACTTAATGCTATATAAACACACCCAGTCGGACCAAGCAAGAGCCCACTGCCCACCTCCTCTCCTCCTTACTTCCACAGTTCACACGCACTTCACCCACTCGCTCAACACATCACGTCCCACCACCACCACATTCACCTTCCTTCCCTCCCCTTATCGATCAGATCATTTATGACTTAACTCACACAATTCCCCCCCCCCCCCCCCCCCCACCCCCCCCCCCCCCCCCACTAATTCTGCTACTATATATTACTTTAGTTACTTGTAATATAAATTTATTATTAGTTGATAATACATATATATATATATTATGCTGGCAGTAGTAGTCGTCGTACGAAGCCATGAACAAGATAAGATGATGAGATGAAGGTGAGATAAGACCTGCTCCCATCTCTCCCTCGCGCGCGCGCGCGCCTTATGCTTCTCCTCCCGCACGTTTGCTGCTACGTAGGTACTGACACCACCGCCACCGCCGGCGCTGGCGGGTGAATCTGTCCATCGGACGAGAAGCTAGCCGACATGATCACCTGGCACGATCTGTACACGGTGCTCACGGCGGTGGTGCCACTGTACGTGGCCATGATCCTGGCCTACGGCTCCGTCCGGTGGTGGGGCATCTTCAGCCCCGACCAGTGCTCCGGCATCAACCGCTTCGTCGCCATCTTCGCCGTCCCTCTGCTATCCTTCCACTTCATCTCCACCAACAACCCCTACGCCATGAACTTCCGCTTCCTGGCCGCCGACACGCTGCAGAAGATCCTCGTCCTCGCCGTGCTCGTCGTCTGGGCCAACCTCCGCCGCGGTGCAGCCGGCCACGGAGTCGGCGCCGCCGCCCCGCTCGACTGGTCCATCACCATCTTTTCCCTCTCCACGCTGCCCAACACCCTCGTCATGGGCATCCCCCTCCTCATCGCCATGTACGGTCCTTACTCCGGCTCGCTCATGGTCCAGATCGTCGTGCTCCAGTGCATCATCTGGTACACTCTCATGCTCTTCCTCTTCGAGTACAGAGCCGCCCGCCTTCTCATCGCCGACCAGTTCCCGGACACCGCCGCCTCCATCGTCTCCTTCCGCGTCGACTCCGATGTCGTATCCCTCGACGCCGGTGGCGGGGGCATCCTCGCCGACGCCGAGGTCAGTGGAGACGGCAAGATCCACGTCACCGTCCGAAAATCCACGTCCTCCGGCCGCTCCATCTCCGGGTTGACTCCCCGACCGTCCAACCTCACCGGCGCCGAGATCTACTCGCTGAGTTCGTCCAGGAACCCGACGCCGAGGGGCTCCAACTTCAACCACGCCGATTTTTTCGCCATGGTCGGCGGCGGAGGTACTGGCGGCTTCCCGGCGTCGATGGTGCCGTTTCGGCCGTCCAGCTTCGGCGCCGCAGACCTCTACTTCGTGCAGTCCTCCCGCGGTCCCACTCCGCGGCCTTCCAACTTCGACGACCACCACGTCCAGCACTCCCTGGCGGGGGCGGCGTACCCGACACCCAACCCGGAGGTCGCCTTCGCCGCAGCGTCAGCATCGAAGAAAACCTCACAGACGGCCGCCGCGCTGGCCCCGCACCACGACGCGAAGGAGCTCCACATGTTCGTTTGGAGCTCGAGCGCGTCGCCGGTGTCGGAGGTGGGCGGGCTCCCCGTCTTCGGGACCCGGGAGTTGGCCCCGTCATCGGACCTCGTCGGCGGCGACGGCGCGAAGGAGATCCGGATGCTCGTTCCGGCAGATCTCCCGCCAAACGGAGCCGCCAAAGGTACACTAATTAATCAGCACTGTTTTACTATTAGTTCAGATAAAGATTCCAATTATTTAAAAATTAGAAAAAAAAGGGATTTCAATTAATCCACTAATACGATTATTTTTACTAAAGTGGTTGGATCACCGAGGCGTGAATACCGCGCCCAAGAAGACTTGAGCTTAGGAGGAGGGGGAAAGGAGGAGCTGGAAGGGGGAAGGGACGTGCGCGCACCGGGAGAAGTGGATCCAAAAGGAGTCCTCGGCCGCATAGGGGGCGGACGAGGGCCGTCCGATGGGGCGGCGATCAATCCTCAGATGCCTCCGGCGAGCGTTATGACCCGTCTGATCTTGATCATGGTTTGGCGCAAGCTCATCCGCAACCCTAACACCTACTCCAGTCTCATCGGCCTCATTTGGTCACTGGTCTCCTTCAGGTTTATTTATTTCCATCTACTAATTAAAGGAACAATTTAAATTTGTTTTTGTGTGTGTGTGTACAAATTCGTGTGCAATTACTTCTTCTTCTTCTTCTTCTTCTTCTTCTTCTTCTTCTTCTTTATTTTTTTTATTTTGTACGCAGGTGGAACATTGCGATGCCGAAGATCGTAGAGAAGTCCATCTCTATTTTATCAGATGCGGGTCTGGGAATGGCCATGTTCAGCTTGGGTGAGTTAATTTGTACCGAGTATAACTAAGTTCTGTCAATATTTGACGTTTGAGCTTAATTATCAATCCAATTTAATTACTAAGTGGTGCACGCGATTGGTTAATTCAGGCTTGTTCATGGCGCTTCAACCCAAGATCATCGCCTGCGGCAACACGGTCGCGGCCTTCGCCATGGCCGTCCGGTTTCTCACCGGACCGGCGGTGATGGCGGCGGCGTCCATCGCAGTGGGGCTGCGCGGGACCCTCCTCCATGTGGCCATTATCCAGGTATAATAAATATTTTCCATTAAGTGATATATGTAAGGATTTAAGAACAAAAGTTATATGATATATATTAACGTATTTATTTATTCAATGCATAGTCAGTTTAAGTTATATCCGGGTTAAAAGATAAAACAAAATGTATTTTCCATTTATCTTTTCAAAATTGTTGTATAGTAGGATTTTTATTTTTATTTTTTTTTACCTGCATTTATGATATATAGTTATATACTCAAAGAGCATACAAATAAATAAGAAGAAAGGTGCATCCTTTTCTCGCAAGGGCCTCCCTTTTTATGACCGGTCGGCAGGACGAGGGGACAGCCCGGCGTGGCGAATAGCCCGCCCCAACATCCATACACGTCATCCTCTTCCCCCTTCCCCCACCCTTCTCCTCCCCATCATTCTCTCTCTCTCCCTCACACACATAAATTTTCTGCTTCTGGTGAGTACAGGCGGCACTTCCTCAAGGCATCGTTCCATTTGTGTTCGCCAAGGAATACAACGTCCATCCTGCAATACTCAGCACAGCGTAAGTCCGAGCTCAATGCATGCCATCGCATGGCATATTAATTAATTACGTATATATATATATATATATATATATATATATATATATATAATCATGCACTGACGATCGAGTTAAATCTGCAGAGTCATATTTGGGATGCTGATAGCTCTGCCAATCACTCTCGTCTATTACATCATCCTGGGAATATGACGAAACGCTACGCCCTTTTCGTACACGGCCACGTCGCCGGCGAAGCATCTCTATCTCTCTCAAGGACGATAAGCTCCATCGCACACTTGTAACTAGAAGAAGATTTTTTTTTTTCTAAACAAAAAACTATACGACTGTGCTTGGCAAAGCGACGTATGATGCGCGGCCAAATCAAATCTTCATTACGACGGGACCATCTGAGAGAGTCTCACTGCATGCATGCATACAGCGCATGCAGCAGGGCCACCTGAATGCATGCTTTGCATGCATGCATTGGACATACACACAAGAAGAAATTCTAAAGGTCAGGAGCACACCTTCTACGTAGGAGAGCACAAGTTGCAGGAAGAAAAGAAATCGAGATACACAAGAACTCTCTCTCTCTCTCTCTCGGTGGGAAAAAATAGAGAAAGAAACATTTTGTACTGAGATTATCAAACTGTCTTGGTAGGGTTTCGAAATTTTTAATGACTTAATTCCATATTCTCTAGCTGTTTGTTATATATTATGGCAAAGAAGAGCAGAAGCGCATAGCAGAATAATTTTTAATGTTGGAGCTTAATTGAAAGATTGATTTAGTTTGAATAATTTGCAAAGCTTAGAAAGAAAGAAAAGATATATAGATAGGCATCAATTAGTTAATTCTTGATTCAATAGTCAGGACAAAATTAAGCACAGTGATATGTATTATACGCGCATAGATATCATGCGCAGCTTTACCAACGGATGCGAAGTGTATCAGATACCTCCACTGTTTCAGAGCTAGCTGGGAAGATGGCGAAGTAGTAAATGTGAAGCGTGTCTGGTATATGCATATATTAGGCTTCCATCAATGGATTCAGAAAACCAACCAAGGTGTGCATGTCTTATCTTGGAGCTGTCTTCGGCCCACCATATCACGACAAGAATGATGCTCGCAACTACATGAGAGAGAGAGAGAGAGAGAGAGAGAAGTTGGACCGGGTCAGTGACTGTGGGAACAGAGATCCAGAAGATCAAGCTAGCTGCTGCTGCATGCTGGTTGTATGTGTCCAATTTGATGATGTAGATGATCAGGGTCTGTGGTGTTTTTGCTCGATCATGAGGCGTCAAATGCTTTCTCCAGCAGTTTTTTCGGTGTGCCTGTGGTCACTGACCCACTGTCAGTCTGGCTCTCTAGAGAGAGAGAGATGTGCAACACAAATACGTTCTCATCTGGGCTGATCGAGACGGTGGCGGTGGTCCTCAAGACTCCTCCGGTCAACCGTCTGAGATGAATGCTCTACATATCCTAGTTGGAACAGTAATTGTAACATCTCGAATTAGACCTTCAAATCCTCAAAGGACAATTTAGTCATTCGATTGTATTAGTCTATTTGTCATTATATAATTATAATAAAATATTTTTTTTTATAAATTCAATGCAAGCATAAAACTATTAAATAAAATAAAAAAAACTCTTCAATTAATGCGAAAAATTTCATGAAAACATCAAAGTACTATTATGAAATTGAAAATATCACTAAGTACAATTAAAACATTTTAAAATCATAGTCAAATACCATCAGAGAAAACACTTTAAAATCATAGTCTTAAGACTCTAAGACTTTTAGACCAGTGTGCAATATCTCGTCATGAGTCGAACCGTCATCCATCCAAATCACTATGCACCTGCACGGATCCAGAGTGTAGAGATTTCCTTGTAAGAGTATGTAAAAACTATGCATGCGATGGTATGATACTATACATGATACTAGATGATATGCATCATCATCTTTATATAAAAGAAATGATAATATGCATGACATGTCGCAACATATGATCTACATGTCAAACATTAACATCATTCTATCATCATGTGCATAAGTAATGGCATGGAAGACATGTAAACACATCATCATAATTGAAGTATGGAGCATTCATAACATTTCATCAATTCAATTCATAGGCACATAAATGAAGGACACTTACCATAACCATTGCCTCCTTAACTTTCCTCAGGGTTGCCTCATAACCCTTTGGATTTCTACTTTCGTGGGACATTATCCATTAGCTCCATAACTCTCCTCGGAGTTATTTTATAACCCTTTCGGACTTCCATTTTCGTGGGACATCATTCCATTCCATCGATCATTGGCTCTTTCTTATTAATGTTATATCTTTTGATAGTTGGGATTTATGTCGTTGCCATCTTAATAGGCTAGCTAAGCCGTGGAGACAATGCTCTCCCCTCATCCGAAGGTGACATCAGAATGCACACATCGTTGTCGATGTATGTAACAATAATTTTGGACTCTTGACTGACGGCAATATCGGAATGCACACACCGTTGCCGATGTGTGTAACGAAAATTCCGAACTCTCACTCGAGGGTGACATCGGAATGCACATACCATTGCTGATGTGTGTAAAGATCATTCCAAAAAAATATCAGATATGTTGGGTCAAAGTTTTAATGCCATATAAAATTATGTTTTGATGATACAGATCTCGAATGATTAAAGTTAAAATGTTAAAAAAGTTTAAAGAAAAATAGATAACTTTATGAACTACACTTTGATTAAATAATTTGCTCTGATCTCATTAGTTTTGGATGAATACTGAATATCAAATTGTAGAGAATTATGTTAGCTTTCTATAGACTCCAAGAACATCTAATTTGGATAACTGTGTAAAACATTATGCTCAAAATAGTGTAGGGCAGTCAATCTGCCGGTCGAAGCTATAAAGGCCGATCTCTGATCGGTCGACCGGTCAATGCATAAAATGCCCAAATCCATGTTGAAACTACACCGGTCGATAAACCGATCGATGCACCGGTCGACCGATCAATTCAACGGGCGGAAATCAAAACTGTGAAACTATGTCGGTCAATAGTCCGGTCGACCGATCAACTGCGACAGTTGGAAAAATCAGTGCAACGATCATATAGACCGGTCGATCAGTCCATAAATGTGGTCGACCGGTCCATTATTGTAATGAACAGTAACGGCTATATTTCAAGGAGAAAAATGTGAAATAAATTCTGGACAAATTTATCACATGTCAAGGCCTATAAAAGGAGTGCCAAAGGCAGAAGCAAAAGCACTCATCCAAGCATTGTAGCAAAACTTTAAGGAATCGAAAGAAGATCATTTCTCTTGAAGTTAACATTTAGAGTTTTCTTTCTTTCTCTCTTCCACTCTTGTGAGCATAGAATTGCAAAAGAGAGAAACATTCTTGTTCAGAAAAAATAGAAAGAGCTCTTGTGTAAAAGAGGTTCTAAATCTTACCTCTTGAGCGAGAAAAAAAGATTAGCTTCATAAGAGGAGAGGTTGCCTTGCCTCTCGAAGCGGAGAAAATGTAGTTGATGTGAAGAGCTTTCTTCCTTGCCCCATTTGGAACAAAGGAAGGGATTAGTGGAATCTCCGACGGTCTCGAGGTCGAGAAGTCGGAGCGGGGACGTAGGCCAATGTGTGGTCGAACCTCATCAACAACCACCGTATCTTTGTGTTTGATTCTCTCTCTCTCTCTCTGTCTCCCCTCCATTCATATTATGTTTATGATCTAAATTGCAAAAGTTCTATGCAAACCTCGACGAGGATGACTCCCTCCCGAAGGTCCGGCGAGGCATGCCTACCGAAACGTTCGACGGGCGTCCTCCATCGAATGTTTCGACGACAGAGGCCTGACGAAACTTTCAACGGGACCTGCCCGTTGAGCCTTTCAATAGGCCGTTGCTGTCGGATGTTTCGTCAGTGATCTGCCAATGGTAACTCCGATGGGCTCGCCCCTTCTAAATTTTGGAGGGACTATACACCTTCTCAACTTTCGACGGAATATCTGTCAGTAATCCATCAAAATTTTAGAAGGATCGCTTGGACCTTCCGAAACCAATGGACGACTTTTTGACTACCCTCTTTCCGTCAAAAAATTCGTCAAAAAATTAAATTTTCAACGGATTTTATCACATTTCCGACGGATATATCCATCGAAAAATTGAAAAATTCTTGTAGTGTGTCATGGGTTGTTTAGTTTGTTGTCATGTTTTGTTACTTTCCATTTCATCGTCTATAACTTCCATTTCACATTTCCCTATAGATTCATTGAGTTTTTTTACTTCATTTTAACTCCAACTTACATATAATTTTCTCTAATAACTTCATAACTCTTTTCCCATGTTTGGTCACTTAGAATTTGGCAGCAAAGTAGTGGCTTGAGTGGCATGAGCTTCTATTATAAAAGGAAATAATTTACGTTCAAAAGAAAAACTGTAAAAATCAGCAAAGAGTGATTGGAATGTATATCTAATGGCTAGAGTGTAGATATGTAACTTCTGGACTAGTTGGTTTAACTCCTTGCGTCTATAGCATTTCCCTTGCCAATTGAAAAAATGAAACAGATCATTCCAATTCAACTAAACCTTGTTGAGTGAATCCAACAAATTGATTCCTAAAACAAAATATGCAAGAGATAATAATCGTGAGCTATAGTTAGTTCAGCGAGTTGTATAAAAACATCTTGACAAACCGTGTTGCAATAATATCTCCATTCCCAATTTAAACATCAAAATAGAGGACAAATTGCAGCGGAATTGACCCAAAGTTATGTGTTTAGTCACTATCGACAAGATCAAAATATGTCATCCTTTCCTTCCAACTGTAAGAGCATTGTGCCATAAATTATTTCAATATCATCTTCTATGGGGTGTTCTTCTTCCCCTAATGCCATCAAGGACAAACTAGAGGGGTTGGACTAGGGGACAAACTTTTCATTGCATCCTTCAAACCACTAAGAAAAATGCCCAAAAAATAATGTTCTCGCCATTATTTGATGTGAGATATTCTCTTGGTGAATTTCTATCAATATTTTTTAATGATTCTCATTTGTTTGATGTTGCACAAATGCTCATTTGATTTTTTCAAACTTTGCAAGGGCACAATTATCTTGAAGAGCTTTCACTAACTCATCGTAAAATATAATTTTGCACTTACAATTGAATCATGCAAACAAATCTAGGACATCACCTTCCAAATGCATTGTAGTGATCTCAACTTTGAGAACAAATGGAGTTCTATAATAGCTATTAAAGTTCTAGGATGTAAATTGAGGTGAAAAATATAAATGGAATATATTATCTATAGTGCAAGAATCTTAAACATTGTGCATCAATACATATGTTTGTACAGAGCGGACTAGCTCCTTAATTGAATAAAGTTAAATATATACCTCCTTCAAAGTAAATACTATATATCTATTTTATTCATAACACACGCTAAGCAGTTATAGCATAGTGTTGAAGAGATACTTGGCCTAAACATGTGTCATGTAAATTTTTAATTATTTCCTCCCACAACTCATTCATTTTGAAACCATCATCCCCAAATTTTCCATGCCTTATAAAGTATTTCGTAGGTGTTGTTGACTTAGTTGGATTTCACTACAAGAAATAGAGTTTTAATGACCAACTATTTGCGATGAGCATCAAAAGTGGTCATTAAAAGATAGTTTTAACTACCAGTTAAAATTCTCATTTCTGTACTTGTCTTCAACAACGACCATGATTTTTTTTGTCTTTAAAAGCTAATTAATGGCAAGATAATACTTTTCAGTGATATCCAAAATATGTCCCGGCAATCACTATCATCACACTCATTCATTCTATGCTAACACCAATGCCCTACCACTGCCTTCTCCTCCCCAAATGTCCATAGTCTTGGACCATTGCTGCCATCGCCGACCCATCTCGTGCAATTGCATTCATCAAACACAAAGTCCGCAAATGAATGCAAATGAAAGTTCCTTGATCAACTTCTTGTGCTCCCACTCACAACTCACTACAAGAAATCTGTCAAATAGCGACACACATTAGTGACTCAGAATGACATGATGCTAATTCGATGCCAATAGCATCAAAGTAGCGATGTCTTTGGATCAACAAAGGGCGACGCTAAGTACCTCCCCTTAGCATCAATTTATCGTCGCATTAGCGTTAGAGATGGTAGACGCTAAATTTGGCACCACTGCGGCACTACAAAGTTGCTAATATCACGTGTGAAAATTTGAAAATGCGCATAGATTGTAGCATTGTGTTGGCATCGACTAAAGTGCGATGCTAAAGTAGCATCATTGTGCTGCGACACTAAATCGGCGTCCGTTTAGAGGCGATATTGGCGTCGGATGCTTGCACTGTATCTGTGTCAACATAGTGAGACGCTAATTTAGCATCACAGTTCTACGACGCTAAATAGACGCTAGTGTCGAATGCTTGCGACGCTATTTCATTGTGTCTCTAATGAGTCGCCGATGTGATGCAAAATAATCAATTTGCAATTGCTGTGCAAAATGAAATGTCAATTAAATGTGTTATCAACATCATCAAAAAATGAAAAAATGTGTTCCATCTTCTTATTCTTTTAGTGAGGAATCTAGCCATCAATGTTCAAAAAATGTAGGGACCCACACAAGTCATGTACAAAACCATAATAATTTTTCTTTCATGTGAGATCATTTTCTTAAAGAAGCAAAAACACTAAGGCCCTATGCTGATAGGACTTACTAGCAACTAACTGCTTGACATATTTTAAGTGGAAAGCAATAAATTTAGGGCATTAAAGATCAAAATTGATGAGCCAATGCATTGATCAATTAATTTCCTACTTCATGTTGTTGTTATGCCATCATTCACCTTAATTATGATTTCTTCTCTTAGTAATTAACAAAGTGCAATAGGTTATTTTGCTTTTTTTGGCGCTCATTTCATCGTATATAATTAAGGAAATCATACATAGAGTGTAGTCAACTTACATGAACTCAATAATTAACTTAATACCTTCCTTAGTTTTTGTATGATGGTGACAAGTATTTACTTTTTTCTTTGACATTATTTTTTTTGTTCCATATGAAAATGTGCTTTGTAACATATATTTTAAAGCAAATTGCACAAATGTTTTAAATCCTAAAACACTCTTATGCTTGTTTCATATGTTGCAATATGTTTTCCAAACTAAACAACCACTTGAGAAACTTTGATGTATGCTATAGCATATTTTTCTTGACATTTTAAATGATGTGTCATTATTTTATTTTAAGGTTATGGCACCTAATAAGGAATGGATGCAACTTGTCGATGAAAGAATTGGTAAAGCATGCAATATTGGGGTACATATGTTCCTAGGTTATGCCTTCAAAAGAACAGGAAATACAAATTTAGGATGTTGTAAAATGTTGTAATACAAATTTAGGAACATGCAAGGTTGTCGAAAAAAGGTATATGGAATCATAAAAAACTATACCTTTTGGTATCCCCATGGGGAAGTACTAGGTGAGCCACAATCTAATTATGACGATGAAGATAAAAATGGTAAAAATGAGGAGGTTGAGAGTGATGATATAGTGCAAGATATAATTATAGATTTATAACCTAATTTGGATGTTGGCAATATGAATGTCGAGGGTGGTGGTCTATATAATGAGCAACCAAATGCAGAAGCAAAACAGTTCTATAGACTTTTACGAGATTTTGGCGAACCATATATTGTATCATAATTCAAGAAGTTGTAAGATTTCTACTTTGGTTAAATTACTCCACATTAAAAGTATCAGTTGTTGAAGTAATGAATCATTCACAATGCTTTTGAAATTGCTGAAGGAAGAGTCTGATGGATCAAATTACCTGATTCATACTACGAAGCAAAGAAAATAATACAAGACCTTGGGCTTTACTACAACAAAATTGATGCATGTATAAATGATTGCATAATATATTGGAAGGACAATGATTTTCTTTCATATAAAATTTGTGGCAGATCCAAATGGAGGCAAAATAAACATAGTGGAGAAACACAATGTAAAAATGGTAAACTTATGCCTTTGAGGAATTTGCATTATTTTCCATTGAATTTGTCTAGATGGAGTACGAAAGGGAAGTTGGCATGTCCCATGTAGCAATAAAAACACTGTTTTATTAAGGATAACCAATAGTAAAATGCATTGTTATATGGGACATAGACTTTTCTTTCTCCTAACCACAAGTGGAGGAATGATAAAGACTCATTTGATGGCACTAATGAACGAGACTACCACCAAATTTTTTTTGTGGTTTTGACATACTTAACCAAGTTCAAGATCTTGATGGCTTGTAATTCACAAAAAATCCCAAAAAATATCAAATTTTCACATGCACGAAAGATAATTGGAATAAAAAGTACATTTTTTTAACCTTCCATATTGAGAAACTTTACTAATGTGCTTGAGGGAGTGGACAAAATGGATTGGGAATGGTTGGTTAAGGAATGTTATAACAACAAAATCTTTAAGTATTTTCACAAACTAAACTATATTATGTTGATATGCCTTTTGGTTATATATATCTTCATTGATCATGATCACGGTAGTCAAGATCGGGATCTTATTTAAGATCAGAAGGGGTCCGTAAGATCGAAAATCGTAAGATCAGATCAGGGATCCTAAGATCCTACCTATATATTAAAATAATAGTTTAATATATAAAATTATGTAAAATAATATTTTTTAAATAAATTTGTAATATTTTAAATTATAAATAATGTTATCTTGAGTACTATCCTATTAAGACTTGTTACAAATGCATATATATATTATTTATATAATAATAATTTAATATAGATTGACAAAAAATGTCAATAATATGATGAATATGAAATAGCATTATATAATAACTTTTAATATACAGTTATAATAGAGTTATTTTGTGCAAAAAAATATTTTTAAAACTTTAATTATAACCAATAACCTTTTTCTTAATTTTATTTCTCACAAAAATCATGTTGCACTTGGTGAAAATTTTAAAAATAAAACAAAAAATTGAATTAGTAGGGTTTACGATCTTAACGCTCTTACGATCTTGCTATTACGATCCTACCGATCCCACAAAAATGATCTCAAAGTTGAGATCGAGATCGCAGATCCTAGGTAGAATCGTAAGATCGTACGATCTCACGATCAAGATCACGATTTTGATAACCTTGGTCATGATGACTTACGCAGTGAGTGAAAGAAACTCCAAAAATAGGTCCAAACTGAGGATACCACACCATACGGGCAGCAAGCCCATTCAAGATATCGTATGCGAAAAGTTGACATTAGTAACTTCATTCTTTTGTTCATATTTTATAATGTCGTATTTACCCTTAAATTATAATGTTATTTATGGCATGTTCATTTGAATTAAAGGGAGGCAAAGATGGTAATACTCCAGATGTAGCACTTATTTTTCTATGAAACTCAAATAAAGGATACTTGAGACATTTGAAAAATATGTGAGTTAATGTTGTCAAAATCAGACCGTCCAGTTCAATTGTGAACCGGTCATTGATTCGGTTCAGTTTGATATCAAAATCATTTTTGACATTAAATTCGGAAAAATCAATTAAACCAATCGTTGAACTTGGCTGGTTGAACTCGGTTCAATAAAAATTTTGAAAAAAAATGATAAAAATAGGAAAGTTAAAAAAGAAAGTAACATAAGAAAGGTAAAAAAGGAGGGAATATGATATGTATATAATTAAATAGGAATTGAAATAAAAAAGGTATGTATTTAAAATTGAATAACATTAAAATGGAAACTTATCAAAGAGCATAAATAAAGGAAATAAAAAGTAAAGTGTTGAATAAAAAATAAATAAGAATAATTTAAGATAAAATTTATTAATATACCATCTATCATCATTAAATAGTAGATATTAAATTAATAATCTACTTATATTTATATGTTAATCATTATTATTTATTATTATTAAAACTTTTAATAAATAAAAATTATGTTATGTTAATTTTTAATATTATTAATAGGAATATTAGTACAATATTCCTATACTAGATCATATAACTTATATTATATCTTTCTAATTATAAATAATATTATTTTAATAAAATCTGGTTCAATTTGGTCGAACCCGAACAAACCCGATCGGACCGGTCCAACCGCGACCTAATAAGGTGTCCGATCTGGTCGCCGATCCGGTTCTGAAAACATTGGTGTTAATTAAGCATTTATTTTATCTTCTATTGTGTGTGCATTAGTTTTGACTTTGTGACAAGAATTGTCAAAAGTTGACTTTGTCTTTCAAATATGTAGGCTGAAATTTAAGAAGTAATGCAATCTGAACCTACACTCCCTATGATAGAGATAGTAGAATGATGTGAAATTTCAGGAGTGTGATTAACTTGCTGATTGATTGGACTCTATGCGCAAATGAAAACTAAAAAAGGTCTAGGCGTAGACTATGCACAATATGAAATTGAACAAGGTCTAGGCGTAGACTATGCACTCCTCACTTCACTGAACTGCAAGTGCACAGATCGGAGTAGTTAACTCGAATGTCGTATCCGCAGTGATTTGAAACTTAAGATTCATTAACTAATCTAGAATAATTCTAAACTAAGTTAACTCTTTTTGGTGTTTTTAAATGACTGATATAAGATGATACTAACATATGTGAAATGTTCTCTTAGGAAAGGGGTTCATCTAATATTCTGCTATGGATGAATTAGAACAACTCAACAATATTGATCATATGATTCAACATATAAAATCTGCTCTTGCAATACATTAAAGCAAGAACTAATTATCATATTTTCATATGAATGTTAGTTAGGCTGATTTAAAAAGGATTTCAACTGATATTAGATTGCCAAGGAACTTGTGACAACTACTAGTATGCTAAAATTCCTTTCAGACATAACAACTAAAGTCACAAACCAGAGATAGTAGCAATCACAAGACAAGATAATAATTCAGCTCATAACACATAACATAATCAGATCCACAAACCATTGCTAATGCTCTTGGTTTATCTCTAAACATCAAGGGAATCTAGAATCAATTTCTCTATTGTCATTTCAATATGAGATTCACATTAACAAAGGTTGAATGAATGCATCAAAACTCAGCATGGATAGATCGAAATCAGAAAACAAATCAATGTTCTTAACTCATTTCTAAGTAAGAAAAGAATTTGAAATCAACTTCTCAGTTGCCATTACAAAATAGGATTCACATCAATAAGAACATATTCTAAAACATTCAGAACTATACTAACATCGATGATAAAATCAGTGTTGTTCATCATCCATTCATAACAGAAATTAGACTAGTACCCTATCCTAAGAGAGCTAAGATTTAGCTCCTCATAGATAATGAAAAGAATAGAAAACAAATTAGGAACAAGGTAAAAAAACATTCTAAAACATCAAGATAAAACCCTGCTCCAAGACTCCAGCAAGAACTCAGCCTCTAGCCAAATGGCTAGGAGAGGAGATCCCCTTTTTTGCTTCTGAACATCCCCTTTATATATGGGATTATCATCACCATTTGATCATCATCAAAACCTTCCATTCCATCTGATGTTGCCACATGCCTCTTATCCTCTTTTTCTGCCAAAAGATTCTTTCCTGCAACCTTTTTGGCAGCTTGCAAGTGGTCCCCTTCTCTTTTCCAGCAGGTTTCTTTATCTTTTCTTCTTAATTTTGATCCTGCAACAATTTGAACAGCAAGCATCAATTACTCAAATAAAAATTAGACAAATAAGAACTAAATTAGTATATTATCCAGCTCAAATGTGCAAATGTAAGATAACATTATGCTAAGAAGATCAATGCATGTATATTAATTATCATAATATGAATATTTCAGGACTTATATGCACATGAATTAAGATGAAAAATGAGTAGAAATTTAGTATGACCAGCTAGTGATCATAGAACGATGTTTTAGACCTCAAAGTCGAAGTCATGTGATTACCAATGTATCAAAGACTAAATTATTATCCAAGCTTTCATGCACGTCGAAAAGAAAACAAATGTTTGAAAGAATTTTTAACATCAGTAGAAAGTTAATTTGAACAACATATTTTTGGTGATGAGTCTATTACTCAATCTCTAGAAGTAAGCAAAGAACCAAGAATTTGAAAAAGTCCATGAGATATAAGCATGATGATTCATTCAGATAACTAAAAGTTTCATAGTTCTCATTTTGTGTTCTTAACTAATGTAAGGATTAAATAGGATAACAATTGCTGAAAAAAATCATAAATATTGAACATATAAAGTGGTTAATTTATTTTATGGAAACCAAAAGCATGTTATCCCATGTCCAGTTATTTTCTATTCATGTTTATATGTTTTTTTAATTCTATTTATATTTTCCTATTGTAGGTATATATCATAATGAACGTTTGAAGTGTAACTACACTTGATAGATGTAGTCCTTTTTTCTTTTTTGAGGTGAGAAGCTACATGAATCATCTCATCTAGTTATCTTGTTTTCGAATTGTACTATTGATATTTTTTTCTAGTAATTCTTTCTATTTTATAGGGTTGAAAAATGTCAAAGGATGATAACATATCAGTCTCTTATCCAATAAGGAAGATATTATTCTTCAAAGATATGAAGGAATGATATAAATCGTTGTTTCTTTTGTGTTTTATGGGAACTTGGGTCTTTAAATCAAAGATACATTTTATATCATATATATGTTTGGATGAATTTTAACTTTTGTAATAGAATTATGAATTTAAATGAACGTTTGGAATGTTTATTTGGTGTTAAATACAAATGTGCCATGATAGGTTTATGTTACATAAATTTTTGTTGTAAAAAAATCATTGTAAATGAAAGCAATGGATTTAAACAATGCTCGATGATTTAATGACTAGAACTCTTATCAATGTAAGCATACTATTAATTCAATTCCAAGGCATTTGCTGTCCAAATTTCTGGTCACTATATGAGGCAAAAATTGGTCGTTAATAACTATTACGAGGAGTTGTGATCTCATCGTTAAGAATTAGTGATTAGTTCATCCCATCGTAATTTCTTTTAACAGTGAAGGCATTAACGATGAGTGATGACCAGATCTATCTCATTGTTAAATACCTTTAATGATCGAATTTTGTCTTTCGACTATGAGTAATCTAGCCGTTAAAAGTGCTTTTTCTTGTAGTGTAATTTGTATCAGAATTTATCAAATGAAAAAAGGACTACGAAATCCAACCACTCATATTATTAGTTTCTTGCCCCAAACAATGCAGCCTCTCTTTGATGTTGCTATATTCAGTCAAGTGAATGCGAACACTATAATGCATCAACAAGATCAAGAGTTGTCTTGAAGGGAAGTTCACACTAGAATAAATGTGAAGAACAGTAGTACAATTGAGCTTCTCATGATCTAATAAGATCGTCGGAACTCCAAAGCTATAATTATAAGGTGCTTTTACTATTAAAACTTTTTAATGAAGTTATTAGTACGACGAATATTTACATCTAATATTTAAATCCAAGCCTTCTTATTTATATTTTGTAAAAAAAATAATATTTACATTGTTTATCTGATGTTTTCTAATGAGGCTTAGAACATATTTTGAAAACTTGTTGAATACCCACATATGCACTTAAATTAGGTGTCCTTGATTGATTATTTGAGGCTTATTATATTTACATATCCATGGTACATTGTCACATCTAAAATAATTGACACGAAGTTATACGCACTAGATTGCTCAAAATGGTAAAATAATCTAAGGAGCTTTTTTCATAATTATGTTTTGGTTCTTACCTAAACTTAGGATGTAACGCTCGAGATCTCTTAGAGAAAAAAAGAAGAAGAAAATAAAGTAAAAACCAAAAAGGGGAAAAGATAAAGTTTGGAACAGAACTAAGGAGGAGTTTGTTTCCAACCAATACTCTGAATCTCCTCCGATAAATATGAGGCCAAATCAAACAAATCAGCCTCATTATTTCCCACAAGCCGGCCCTAGAATTTCCTCTCCTATTTTGTGCGCCCCTTTCGTTCTTCTCACTTCTAACGGTTGTCACCCCCACAGGAGAATAACTAGTGGACGAGGGCAATGGTGAACGGGCGTCTAGGCCGAGGGGATGAAGAGGTAGAGGAAGAAGAAGATTGCAGGATTAGTTTCTTGGACAAAAACTTACAAGGTATGGAACTATGGTAGATTTATCATAGAATCTTGATTTTAGACTTGAAGCATGCTATATTTGATCCCTAGTTACAGTGCTACGATTTATGATGATTATTGATGCCGACCATCATTGGAAAGTTGATCAGAAAGCATACTGCACGACGCAATCTTTTTTTTGTAGGATGGACCTAGCCCAGGTTTCGCATTACCCACCTTGGATTATGATGTGTCCGGACCGAGTTCGCCGAAACTCAGCGCAGATCCTCCATTGTCGATACTCTTCGAGCTCTACAACCAATCGAACCCAGCCTGGGATGAAGATGAGCCGGCCCAAGTTCCATGCACGATGAAATAGTCGGGCGCAACGGCCACTACAAGAAAAAAGATCTTTAACGACCAACTATTAACGTCGAGATAAAAAAATGGTCATTAAAAATAGCCAATAGCGGCGAGAAAAAATATTGACATTATTAAACACATTATTAATGAAAGAGAAAATTGCTCATCTAAAAAAAGCAAATTCTGGTCGTTAAAAGTGATTATTAATGACCATTTCTTTTATCATCATTAATTATTTATAAATTAAGATCACGTAAGTGTACAATTAATATATTATTTGGTGAGAATTACACATTTCCTTCCATTAATTTCTTAGGTAACATCAATTTTAAAACATAAATTAGTTTATGTATTAAGTTATAAAATTGAATAGAAAAACCCTAACCTTCTTCCTCCACCTACTCACGCATTGGATGCTAGCGAGCTTCATCTGTAAGCCCCCCCCCCCTCCCACCCCTGTCCCGTGTTGCGCAGTCCTCCATCGTCGTCCCCCTTCTCCTCTGGTCCCCCCTCCCCTCCGCCCCCGCTGCATCGCCCCCCACAACATCTAACTCGCCGCGCAAGATACCCTAACCCCCCCCCCCGGCTGCACACCCTCCTCTGGTCCCCCTCCCCGACGACTGACAATGCCCCCGACAACCCCTGACTCGCCGCGCGAGAACCCCCCCCCCCACCCCTACCCAACCCCGCATAGCCCCCCGCTCACCGCCGTCGTGAGGATCATGCCTCCCGCTGCCGCTGGACAGTGCCCCTCTCCCCGCCGCCGCCTGACAGTGCCCCAACAACCATCCCTTGTGGCCCGCCACCGCCGCGAGCATCATGCCTCCCGCCGCCACCTGACAGCGCCCCCAACAACCCTCCAAGAACCCCCCGTGGCCCACCGCCGCCGCTAGGATCATGCCTCCCGCTGCCACCTGACAACGCCCCTCTCCCCGCCACCGCATGACAGCACCCCCAACAACCCCCCGCTCGCCGTGGGAGCCACCACACACACACCCTCCCCCGCCGCCGCCCCGCAAGGATCCTGCCTCCCGCCGCCGCCGCCCCACGAGGATCCTGCCTCCCGCTATCGCCGGACAGCACCCCCTCCCACTCCCCGCCGTCGCCTGATAGCACTCTCAACAATAAATGGTCAAATTTTAATTCCATGTAACAAGTTATATTTTAGTTGTTCTATATCCCTTTTACTTCTCCATATGTTGTCATCCTCTGGTTTCTTCAATAGGTTCTATTCATCTGAATCTGTCCTTAAACTAGAGCTTGCCTCATCATTGTTTAATGACCCAAGTCTTTCAGTGAGGAACTGCTCCCAGAATATATCATTCACTTTTCCTGGAGGAGCCTCTTGCAATGATGTAGATTTTGTTTCAACAGAGGAACTGTCAGTGCTTTGCTTACAAACAACCATTTCATGATCACTTTTTTTGGTTCCATTATTTGTTCCTAGATGAGTGAGATCAATGGTTCCCTGATCAATTGAATTTGGAGCTATACTCGGGTATTCCCTCCTATCTACGTTCAAAGAAAATTACGTTCAATCAAGTATTAATCTTGGAAGCATAATCAAAAGAAAATTAGTTGTTTTTTTCATATAAATTGGCTAACTGTCTCAGTTCTGTTATTGGGTGTGGGTTATCTTAAGGGATTTGTGCTATTCTCTTTATATATATATATATATATGTCGATGATATGCAAATCACTAATTTTCCCAAATCTTTCGAACTAAACTTTTAGATGCATAATTTTCTATTAATGCCTACTAAAGGTGGATAGTAATCTTTTGATTCCTTTTTGCTTTGATTTACACTTTTTACTTATTACTCTTGCTTTGAGAAAGTTCTATGATTTCGTGCCATTGAAAGAGAGATTGAATTTTATCCTGGTAATTCACTTTTGGGTACTTCTACTTACACAGACTGGAAAGTGAAGTTAGCTTTGGTCTTGGACAGCCTGTAAGCACAGATAATTATACAAATAATATATCATTGTTGTGTGTGGTTAATGAAGCATGTCTGTATAGGCAGGGAGTTGAATGAGTTGCTGGATCCTTTTGTTTGCAGCTGCTGGCTTTTGAATGCTCCTTTCATAATTTGTGTAGCTACTTGTTGTCTGGGTAGTGTAAACTAAATCAGTTAGTGTAGCTGAATTTACAGTTAGAAGATATTTGATAATGTGTAAGGTTTATGTATCTTCTTTCCTTGAGTTTTTGAGCATTGTTATTTAAGTAAATATGCTGGTTGCTTCTGGTAGAAGTTGTCTTCAATATTACTCGTTTCCTTGAGATGTACTTGTAACTTGCCGCCAGATGTGTGACTACTGATGTGATCTGTAACCGGAGGGTTTGTTCTATTGATTGTTGTGGGATTGTGCTTAGGGCATTGATTGGTTCCTTCGAAATTTTAGTTTATTAATTATTGTTGTAAATATGATAATAGAACAGTCAAATGATTTAATGTTCCTGAATAATTCATGCTTCGCCAAATTTTTAGTTTCTTCCTTGCCTTAAGTTGACAGTTCTGCTTGTCAGTGGTATTCTACTTGTTTCAAATGATATATTTTGAATGCAATAGGTAAAACAAGTCTAATTATTTCAAGATGTTTAGCAGGTAAAATAAAAATTCTCTCTACAGATTCTTTTTATCGTATGTTTGTGTTTCGTAGGTGGGCTAACCGTGACTTATATATAGTATCCTTTGTTTTCATTCTTGGTCAGTTAATTTTACTTTGTGAGCTTGACTACCATAGTGTGTTTCGTAGGTGGTCTAGCCGTGCTCATGACAGATCTTAGTTTGTCAAACTTATCATGCAATAACTATAGAAGCAATCAATCTTATATAAGTACATAGTCATAATTATATATCATCCTGCGTGAAATGTATTAGATGTTCTTTTTATTATGGATAGCAATTAACTGAGGACAAACATCTTACTAAATTATATATTCATTTGATTCTTCTTATTTTCAATATATTAGTATTGCATATGACTTTTTCTCTGTGTGAATAGTTTTGGTCACCTAAAAACCATCATGTAAGTTTGTCCTTCAATACAATTGCCTGCAGTTATCTACCTCTCAGATAACATGATTTTTCCTCTCTGATTGTGTTTGTATCATCTAAGCATGTGCAGGTTCAAGTGCTACTCAAAAAAAAGAGAAAAGTGGGAGGCAAAGATGTAGCTAAGATGAGCATGCCTCGTCGATCTGTGAGTATGTGATGACTACTTTTCTATAGAGTAGAAAAGTTCGGCAAGTATACCGATCGCACAAGTAGTAAAAAGATATCGATCCCACGAGGACTTTTATCTCTCACTCTTACTAGATGACAATTCTTGTAGAGAAGTGAATTAAGAAGATAATCAAAAGAAAACAAGGATGCAGATCCAAGAAAAGAAAATACCAATTAGAGGAAATGTTGGTTTTACTAAGCATTCCCCCACTGTTAATCGAGTAAAAAAATTATATGATGGAAATAAAATAAATTAGGATTCTAACCAGATATCCTATCTGTTGTATCAGTTAAATATTTGAAGAAAGTTTAACCAAATCATTCTCCAAATATTTAAGGATTAAAACATAAATGATTGATTCATCTCAAAGACTCCTCAACCGAGTAAGTCTAAGTTCATACCCCCACTAAATTTCACAGAGTAGATAGGGGATAGATACGAGATGTTTTAAGAATAAATTTGATTCAAACAGAACATTCATATTCAGAAAATAATCTTTCATCAAAATAACAGTGGAGTTCAATAATGTAAAACCAACAACGGAAGATTACACCATTGTTGAAGAATAAAACGTTATAAAGCCAAAATCCAGACTACAAAAGAGGAGCAAGAAAATAAAACTCTAAGATGTGACTGTAGACAAAGTAGCCACAAGATTCTCTAAATGGATGATTTTCTTTCTCTCTGCTGCCTCCTTTTGGTGTGGAAGTGAATGTCCTTTTATAATCGTTGATCGGTGTAAAAACGGACCGTGTCATCATGACACGGGCCATTTTTTCTTTGTTACAACGCGGTCTGTGTCGACTCGAAATGGACCGTTTTAATAAGAACATGACAAAAATTCCCCCGGCCGTGTTGGCGGTGACGCGACTTGCTGAAAAATGGCCCATTTCAAAATAACACGGTCCGTTTTTCTTCTCCTGCACAGAAAATCACCCAACAAATCAAAAGAATAATATTCTATCAGAAAAATAAGATAATTGATGCATGATCATTTAATTTTCAATTTCCTAATGTGTTAAAATATATAAAATTGAACATGCATCACAATCCTCAAGTTTGAATATTTACTTGTCATCAAGTAAGATTCAAGATAAGATATGATCTTCATCAAATTACTAATACTTTTCTCTTCTCATTGTTTTAATTTTTTTTCATTTATCGCCAGAGTACCTCTTCTCTTTCCCAATAATTCCGGCTTCAAAGAATATATGATGCTAAGACCTTTTTAAATCAATGAACAATTAGTCTCAACTAAAACCAAGAAGTCTAAAGAATAAATATTAAATGAGCTTTTTTGTTTTCTCATTTTTTTTCCGTTTCCTCCATCTTGCTCAAAGTGGTTCATGTAACAAATTTTCGATCGATGGATCCCAGACCAGTTGGTCTTAGATCGTTAGGCAAGAATCCCCAACGGATCTAATGGCCCGAACACACTAAGGTGCCAGAGACAAACATTTTATTCAACTTCTTTTTAGAATTTATATTTTTTCGCTCAATATATTTATTCAATAAAAAGACTATTTTAGAAGAGACTAACAGATAAAGATCGTCAAAGCAAAATAATTTGAATCAGCTCCAACTTCTTATCCAAAAACCCAATACTAAGGTGATATTTGAAAACAAAGAAAACTTTTGATAAAGAATTTCATAAGCAAAGAGATGTTCTTGAAATCATCGATTAAGAACAAGAAAATATGGAAAGCTTTGTGAAAAGTGATGCGCGACATATTAAATAATTATCTTGATGCCAAAAAAACATAAAATGCATGTGTAAGCCCCGAACTTGAAAGAAACACTGTCTCAGTGTTCAAACAGTCGGACGAGTTTGCGTACATCAAAATAGCAAAAGGACATAACAAAAGATCAGAAGTGAAAGACACAACCCTGCTAATCAAACTCTGGTGGTGGAGGTGGAAAGGTGCTAACCATTGGATCTGGAGGAATCTGGTGGTGTCAGACTATCTGACGAACATCTCGATCGATCCGAGCGACATCCTCTACAAGGCGATGAAGTAATGCTCGATCCTCCTGGGCTGCAACCTGCATACGATTCAACTGATCCATGACTAATAAATGATACCGTGTCTGATCAGTTCGTATAGCATCTATCTGTGTCTGCCATGGAGAAAAGTCAAAAGTAGCAGAAGGAGGAGCTGATGTAGGATGCGGTGGGTAGACTGTCTGAGTCGTCTGTGGAAACTGTGAAGGTCCTACACCGTCCTGTGATGGTTGGGGTACTGGCTCATCCTCAAGTGGTTCCTCAGCGTCAAGTGGAATGGGTAAAGGTGGAAAGTATAACCAATTAGTCCTGTCAAAAGGTGTAATTCTAGCCCGATTGGCACATGGGATCTTATCAGTTCTGCCTCTAAAAGTAAAGAAGATTCTGTTATTCCTCATTGTGATTAGTCTCATATGTACGGCCTTGCTTCGATCCAAAAATGAAGTATTTTTTACCACATTGCATTCTAAGTATAAATTAAAGTGAAGTGTAATGGGTGTTATCAAACCTCCTATGACAATGCGCCCTTTCTTCTTCCTAAGAATGTTTTTCAAAGTTGTGAGCCAAATATGCTCCAACATTGATCTGCACATTTTCTACCATAGCCCATAAAAAGAGAAGTTCTATTTCATTAACAAATCCTTCACTGTCTCCTCGTCCACAAATAGTGTTAGATAAAATGCGATGCACATAACGAAACACTGGATTCTGAATCTGACTGGCTTTAGTACGAGCTAAGTTAAGAGTAGTCTCACCAGTGATAGCAAACTAGAAAGATGTGGCATCAAAAGCTGAGGTGTCAGGGGTGTTCTCAATTACTGGCAAAATGTAAAACTCACAGAACTCGGACATACCAATGGTGTAGTCATCATTGTACATCCTCAAAAATATTTGCTCTAGCGCTTCTCCTACAAAGCTTGTGTGCGTCATCTGAAATGAACTTAGAAATTCCAAAGCCACTCGATCATATGTTGGCCAATTTTTCAGTATGAACTCTGCCATCCCTATGCGTCCAAAAAGAATCAAAATATCATCAGTAATATTAGTGTCATGCATGAAACAAGGGCAAGCAAATTTGGTGGCCGCTGATTCCATTCGACGAAGCCTCATCAAAGCGCGGGCATGATCTCCATCTCTGTAATCAATGAATGGGGCCTCAGTACCATAGTTGGCTCGGGGGCGTCCAAACCGACCTCCTCAAAATTCCTGGAAATTGTGCGGGGCACTGCCATGAGGAAGAAAAATGGATCGTTTCAAGGTAAAACAGTGTGTTTTTTTACAGTAAGAAACACGGACCGTTTTGGGGAGAAACGGGCCATGTTATTTGAAGAACACGATCTGTGTTGCAGAAACACGATCCATTTTTCTGCACGTTTGCCACCGGAGTTTCTGAGAGAAGTCGATGTCGTTCTCGGTGGCGGACTGTGACGGCGGCGAGCGTGGTCGAAGAAGCCGGTGATGAGGTGACTTGGTGCAGACGGCGGCGGGCTTTCCAATGGCGGCGGCGAGCTTTCCGACGGCGGCGGCGATTCGGCGGTGCGACTGGTGGTGGTGCGGTTCGGTGGCGAGCGCGGCTGGTGGCGGACGCTGAAGGCGGCGGACAGTTTTGACGGCGGCGGAGAAGATGATCGAAGATGGGTGTGGGGACGATCCGACGCGGGGCATCTTATAGTGACTCGGGCCGTGTTGTAAATGCAGGTAGGTGTCGGTTCGCGTATCCCAGTGCAACACGGACCGTGTTGCTGTCAAACGGTCCATGTTTGACTTTGGCGTTTACGAGGAATAACACAGCTCGTGTTGTACCAACGTGGACCGTGTTATTGAATGCTTGATAGTTGGTCCGCATTTTTGCGTTTGAATTACACAGCCCATTTTACGGGTAACACGGTCCGTGTTATTTAAAAATTCTGCACAGCAAACAAATTTGTTAGTACCAGGGGACACGACTCGCGGGCCGTGATTTTTTTTTTATTCAGAAAATATAAGTTTAAACAGAATAGTTCTGATTTATAGTCTTCATCTTGACTTAGTCATAATCATGGATCAATAAGAATAATAAAATCAACTTCCTCATGATGAACACCACCTATATAGTTCTTGAGACGTTGTCCATTGACTTTGAATTGATGCTTTTTATCCATTGTGCAAATTTCAACAACTCCAAAAGGTGATGAGGAGACTATAAGAAAGGGGCCCGTCCATCTGGACTTAAGTTTACCTGGAAAAAGTCTAAGTTGACTATCATACAAAAGAACTTATTGACCAGGTTGAAAACTCCTAGTTTGTATGCGTTGATCATGCCAATTTTTTGTGCGCTCCTTATATATTTTGCTATTTTCATAAGCATTACTTCGGAATTCCTCCAGTTCATTCAACTTGAGTAACCTTTCCTTTCCTGTTTCTGTAAGCTCAAAATTAAGAAGTTTAGTAGCCCAATAAGCTTTATGCTCTAATTCAACAGGTAAATGGCATGCCTTGCCAAACACAAGTCTATATGGTGACATTCCAATAGGAGTTTTAAAAGCAGTACGATAAGCCCACAAAGCATCATCTAATTTAACAGACCAATCCTTTCTAGAGAAATTTATAGTTTTTTCAAAAATGCATTTTATTTCCCTATTAGATATCTCAACTTGACCGCATGTTTGCGCATGATATGAAGTGCTGAGTTTATATGTAACTCCAAATTTCGTCAAAAGTCCTACAAATAATTTATTACAAAAATGGGTGCCATTATCACTTATTATAGTTCTAGGTGTGCCAAATCTAGTAAAAATATTTTTTTTTAAAAAAAACTTGACCACCACCTTTGCATCATTAGTAGGAGAGGCAATCGCCTCTACCCACTTAGATACATAATCTATAGCAACCAAAATGTACTCGTTGTTAAATGACTTAAGGAAGGGTCCCATAAAGTCAATTCCCCAAACATAAAAAATATCACAATATAGCATACTATTTTGGGGCATTTCAGGAAGTTTTGAGATGTTACCCATCTTTTGACACTGATCACATGACTTACAGAAAATTTGAGCATCTTTAAAAATATTGGGCCAATAAAATCCACTTTCCAAGATTTTTGCAGCTGTCCGATTGGGACCGAAGTAGCCTCCAGCTTCCCTTGTGTGGAATGTGTAAGAATGCTATTGAATTCAGATTCAGGGACGCAACGTCTGATTACTTGGTCTGCACAAACCTTAAAAAGATATGGATCTTCCCACAAGTAATGTTTCACATCTGAAAAGAATTTTTTCTTTTGTTGTGATGTCCATCCTGTAGGGAGCCAATTTCCTACAAGAAAATTTGCAAAGTCAGCAAATCAAGGTGACTTATCAATTATTTTTACTTTATCACAAGAATTGATATAAAAGATTTTCTCATTAGGAAATTCTTCAAGTATATCGGTTTCCTCAATTGGAGAAACTTCCAAACGAGATAAATGATCAGCTACGACGTTCTCGGTCCCCTTCTTATCTTTAACCTCTACGTCAAATTCTTGTAAAAGAAGAATCCACCTGAGTAGTCGAGGTTTGGCTTCTTTTTTTGTCATGAGATATTTTATAGCTGCATGATCAGTGTAGACAACAACTTGTGAGCAGATTAAATAAGATCGGAATTTATCAAAAGCAAAAATGACAGCTAGAAACTCCTTTTCCGTTGTGGCATAATTCATTTGAGTTTGGAGTTAGAGTTCGGCTAGCATAGTATATGACTCGAAAAATTTTGTCCCGCCTTTGCCCTAATACAGCACCGATGGTTCCATCACTAGCGTCGCACATGAGTTCAAACGGAAGACTCCAATCGGGGGCTACAACAATGGGAGCAGATGTAAGTTTCTCTTTTAATGTAGTAAAAGCAAATATGCAATCAGAATTGAAAAGAAACTTAGTGTCCTTGATGAGAAGATTGGTGAGTGGTTTGGCTATCTTGGAAAAATCCTTGACAAATCTTCTATAAAATCCAGCATTACCCAAAATACTCCGGACAGCTTTTACAGATGTGGGCGGAGGTAGATTTGTGATTACATCCACCTTGGCCTTGTCTACTTCAATTCCTTTATCGAAAATCTTGTGCCCCAAGACAATGCCTTCCTTCACCATGAAATGGAATTTTTCCCAGTTTAGTACCAGATTTATTTCTTCACACCGCTGCAAAATCGAGGTTAAATTTTTAAGGCAATTGTCAAATGAATCACCAAATAAAGTAAAATCGTCCATAAAGATTTCAAGAATCTTTTCATTCATATCAGCAAATATTGTCATCATGCATCTTTGAAATGTTGCCGGTGCGTTGCAAAGTCCAAAGGGCATCCTTCGATAGGCAAAAGTTTCGTACGGACAGGTAAAGGTTGTTTTCTCCTGATCTTGAGGCGCCACAACAATCTGATTGTATCCTGAATAACCATCTAGAAAACAATAAAAACTATGTCCTGTTATTCGTTCCAACATTTGATCCATGAATGGTAGAGGGAAGTGATCCTTGCGTGTTGCTTCGTTGAGTTTGCGATAGTCGATACACACACGCCAATCTATAACTGTCCTGCTAGGTACCAGCTCATTTTCCTTGTTAGTAATTACAGTGATGCCCCCTTTTTTTGGTACTACTTGTATGGGGCTAATACAAGGACTTCAGAGATAGGGTAAATGATACCTACGTCGAGAAGTTTGATTACTTCTTTCTTAACGACCTCTTTCAGAGTTGAGTTTAACCTACGCTGAAATTGGGTGCTTGGTTTACTTTTCTCTTCCATCAAAATCTTATGCATACATATTGATGGTGATATTCCCTTGATATCATTGATGGACCAAGCAATAGCTTTTTTGTGTTTCTTGAGAACGTGTAAAAGTTTGTTTTCCATTATCTCAGTTAATTCAGAGGAAATGATCACAGGAAATGAATTTTTTTCGAGAAAAGCATATTTGAGATGAGTAGGCAAGCTCTTGAGTTCTGGGTTTGGTGACGAAGAAGGTATGTCTGTCTTCTCTAAGACGGATTTTTTGATAGGGATTGACTCTTTTTTATCTAAGTCAATTCTTTCTTCAGTGTTATCCATTGATTCTTCAATGATTGTGTAAGGGTCCATTATCACTTCTGGTACTACCTGTTCAAATTCGTCAGAAACATCATCTTCAAAAGTATCAATAGAATAATAAGATGATAAATCTAAGGGTCATTTGAGAGCATAAAAAATATTAAAACACAATTCTTCATTCTCCACTTTTAAAGTGAGATGTCCCTTTTTGACATCTATCAATGTGTTGATGGTAGCGAGAAATGGTCTGCCTAAGATGATAGGTGCTTCGGCTTCTGAATCCATATCCATGATGATGAAATCTGCTGGGAATGCAAATTTATCCACTTTGAAAATAACATCTTCTAAGAGGCCTTTAGGCTTTTTAATGGATTGATCCGTGAATTGAAGCATCACCGAAGTATCCTTAAGCTCGCTATAACCTAATTTTTGAAAAATGGAATACGGCATCAGATTAATACTAGCACCCAAGTCACATAGTGCCTTGGAACAAAAAAAATTTCCAATAGTGCAGGGGATAGTAAAACTCCCTGGATCTTTTTCTTTTGTCGGCAAATCTCTTTTGCAGACGGAAGAACATTGAGTTGTTAATTTGATCAAGCCTGTTTCCTCAAATTTCCATTTGTTTGAGAGTACATCCTTCATGAATTTGGCATATACGGGCATCTGTTTAAGCGCTTCATGAAATGGGATGTTAATATGTATTTGCTTAAAAATTTCCTAAAAACGAGAGAATTGTTTATCTAATTGTTCCTGCCGATATTTTTGAGGATATGGTAGGTTTCCAGATTTTTCAGGAATCTGGTGTTTTGTAACCTCCTTTTTGGCTGATGATGTAGGGGGTTAATTTGAAGATGGTTGAGCTGAAGATGGTTGATCTAGGATTGAAATAGGTATTGGTTCTGGTAGCTCCTTACCACTTCTCAATTTGACTGCTTTTGCTTCTTCCCTCGGATTCTTTTCTGTATTGCTAGGAGAGAACCAGGTTGTCTACCTGCAATCATATTAGCTAATTGTCCCACCTGATTTTTTATATTGCGAATTGAGGCTTCTTGATTTGCAAATTTTGTATCCACTGTTTTGATAAACTTAGTCAATACATCTTCCAAGTTGGATTTTGGTTCAGCTTGAGGTTTGTCATCGTTGCGCGGTTGAAATCCTGGAGGTGGAGCACCTCGATGGTGTGCCTAAGAGTAGTTGGGTTGATTTCTCAACCCAAATCCATAGGCGCCAAAATTGCCTCCTTGATTGTTACTGAAATTATTATTCGATACATAATTAGCATTTTCAAAAGAAGTGGAAGAGGAAGGGTTAGAGTTTGAGACCATTGGGCATTCATAAGTAGAGTGCCCTTCACTACAAAATTCACAAGTTTGTTGTACGGCTTTAACAGGGGTTTTTTCATTGATGCAACTCATCAATGTCTCCATTTTTTTATTCATGGCTTCAATTTGCGCCGTAAGTTGAGTGTTGTTGTCTATCTGATAGACACTTATCTTTCTTGGTGGTTCTCTGATCCTGTTATTTTGCCAATGATTCATAGCAAGATTTTCAATAATATTATAAATCTCTTCAGGAGATTTATCATTCATGGAACTTCCTGCATAAGTGTCAATCTTATCTCTTACAGTGAAAGTAGCACCATTATAAAAAAAAATTGAATCTGTTCATGAAGTGGTATATTATAAGAAACACGAGATACAAGTTCCTTAAACATTTCCCATGCTTCATGCATGGTTTCTGAGTCTTGTTGATAGAATGCTTTGACATCAGAGATTAGTCGAACTGCTTTTTGTGGCGGACAATATTTGTTGATGAATTTTTGCCGCATCTCTCTCTAGTCTGTGATTGTTCCTTCGGGTAGAGTATGGAGCCAAGTGGCTGCTTTCCCTCTCAAGGAGAAAGGAAAGAGTCTCAACCTAACTGCATCATCAGAAACATTATGAAATTTAAAAGTAGAACATAATTGAAGAAATTTCCTAACATGCCCAAAAGGATCTTCATCTTGATTTCCACTAAATTGATCATTTTGCACCATTTGAAGGGTGCCATATTGTATCTGGAAATTGGTGTTGATGTCTGGAAGAGTAATGCTCCATGTGTCATGATTCATTTGACCAATAGTGTAATCCCTCATCGTCCGATAATTTGGATTTGGATTTTGAATTTTTGGTTGTTATTGTTGATTTTCCGCCATCTTTTTTATCCTTATAACTTTCCTTCATTGTTTAGCAATTTTTTCTATTTCAGGATTGAAGAGAAGTGATTCTTTCGAGCTTTTGTTGATGAATTTTTGCCGCATCTCTCTCTAGTCTGTGATTGTTCCTTCGGGTAGAGTATGGAGCCAAGTGGCTGCTTTCCCTCTCAAGGAGAAAGGAAAGAGTCTCAACCTAACTGCATCATCAGAAACATTATGAAATTTAAAAGTAGAACATAATTGAAGAAATTTCCTAACATGCCCAAAAGGATCTTCATCTTGATTTCCACTAAATTGATCATTTTGCACCATTTGAAGGGTGCCATATTGTATCTGGAAATTGGTGTTGATGTCTGGAAGAGTAATGCTCCATGTGTCATGATTCATTTGACCAATAGTGTAATCCCTCATCGTCCGATAATTTGGATTTGGATTTTGAATTTTTGGTTGTTATTGTTGATTTTCCGCCATCTTTTTTATCCTTATAACTTTCCTTCGTTGTTTAGCAATTTTTTCTATTTCAGGATTGAAGAGAAGTGATTCTTTCGAGCTTTTGTTGATGAATTTTTGCCGCATCTCTCTCTAGTCTGTGATTGTTCCTTCGGGTAGAGTATGGAGCCAAGTGGCTGCTTTCCCTCTCAAGGAGAAAGGAAAGAGTCTCAACCTAACTGCATCATCAGAAACATTATGAAATTTAAAAGTAGAACATAATTGAAGAAATTTCCTAACATGCCCAAAAGGATCTTCATCTTGATTTCCACTAAATTGATCATTTTGCACCATTTGAAGGGTGCCATATTGTATCTGGAAATTGGTGTTGATGTCTGGAAGAGTAATGCTCCATGTGTCATGATTCATTTGACCAATAGTGTAATCCATCATCGTCCGATAATTTGGATTTGGATTTTGAATTTTTGGTTGTTATTGTTGATTTTCCGCCATCTTTTTTATCCTTATAACTTTCCTTCGTTGTTTAGCAATTTTTTCTATTTCAGGATTGAAGAGAAGTGATTCTTTCGAGCTTCTGGTATTATGTTTCTTTATCATTTTATTCGAGGATTCCAGAGCGCGATTAAATCAAGATCAATTTGAAATAATTATTAAGAAAATCAAATGCCAAAAAAAATCTTTTTTTATATAGAATGAAATACGGACCGTGTACAGAGAAATACGGTTCATTTTCGTAAGTGTGGCTACAAAAAAACGGACCATGTATTGCGAACACTGACCGTGTTAAGTCGCCTTTTTGAAAAAAAACAAAAATAAATGCGGACCATTTTCAGAAAACGCGGACCATTTCAAATGATGACTCGGTCAATTCCTGAAAAGAAGTCTGTTTTGATATCAAAGGATGTTCGAGGAATAAAATAAATAAATAAATAAAATAGTAACTTGTAGTAAGAAAAAGATGAAAAAAAATCCCCGGCAACGGCGCCAAAAACTTGATGACTACTTTTCTATAGAGTAGAAAAGTTTGGCAAGTATACCGATCGCACAAGTAGTAAAAAGATATCGATCCCACGAGGACTTTTATCTCTCACTCTTACTAGATGACAATTACTAAGCATTCCCCCACTGTTAATCGAGTAAGAAAATTACATTTGATGGAAATAAAATAAATTAGGATTCTAACCAGATATCCTATATGTTGTATCAGTTAAATATTTGAAGAAAGTTTAACCAAATCGTTCTCCAAATATTTAAGGATTAAAACATAAATGATTGTTTCATCTCAAAGACTCCTCAACTGAGTAAGTCTAAGTCCATACGCCACTAAATCTCACAGAGTAGATAGGGGAGAGATACGAGATATTTTAAGAATAAATTTGATTCAAATAGAACATTCATATTCAGAAAATAATCTTTCATCAAAATAACGGTGGAGTTCAACAATGTAAAACCAACAATGGAAGATTACTCCATTGCTGAAGAATAAAACATTATAAAGCCAAAATCCAGACTACAAAAGAGGAGCAAGAAAATAAAACTCTAAGATGTGACTCTAGACAAAGTAGCCACAAGACTCTCTAAATGGATGATTTTCTTTCTCTTTGCTGCCTCCTTTTGGTGTGGAAGTGGACGTCCTTTTATAATCGTTGATCGGTGTCAAAACGGACCGTGTCATCATGACACGGGTCATTTTCTCTTCGTTACAACGCGGTCCGTGTCGACTCGAAATTGACCATTTTAATAAGAACGTGACAAAAATTCCCCCGACCGTGTTGGCAGTGACACGACTTGTTGAAAAATGGCTCGTTTCAAAGTAACACGGTCCGTTTTTCTTCTCCTGCACAGAAAATCACCCAACAAATCAAAAGAATAATATTCTATAAGAAAAATAAGATAATTGATGCATGATCATTCAATTTTCAATTTCTTAATGTGTTAAAATATATAAAATTGAGCATGCGTCAGTACGCCGATTCGAGAAATTATATATCAGCAGGTGAACTACTTATAGTTAATTAACAATGTGTGATTATATCTTATTTGATATTGTTTCATTTTGTTGTTAATTCAATAGTCATTGGACATTTATTAAAAAATTTATGTATTTTGTGAACTTTACAGATTTGAAGATATGGAAAGAAAGAGATGCAATTCAAAGCTCAAACAAAGTTATTTTGATTTTAGGATAGTGTAAGCATTTTTTGGAGGGAAGGAAGAAGATTGATGGGTTAAAAATTTTGATTACTAAATGTTATTGATCTTGACTACTATGTACATTTGTTGGCATGGATGATTATTATTTTTTGAAGTTATATGAACAATCCATTCTGGTAAATTAATTTAACTTTTGTATTATAATTTGTGAGTTTATTTCTAGTTGAATGATTGCTAAGAAAATGCGTTCTAGATCATGTGTCATTTAAATCAATATTTGATAAAGTTAATGGTCATTATATGACTTTAAATACCGTTATTGGGTTTTAACGATCGGATTAATGGTCACAGATGATTATCAACGACAAAGATTATAATAGTCATTAATGCGTTTAACGACGATCTAGATGGTCATTATATGGATTTAACGATTTGATTATTTCTGGTCGTTGATACTTTTAATGGCGGGATTACTAACCGCTGAAGGTTATCAACGACAAAGATATTTCTCGTCAATAATGTATTCAATTACCAACAAAACGGTCCTTATATGGATTTAACGGTTGGCTTTTTTCTGGTCATGAATGACTTTTAATGACGGGATTACTAGCCCTAAAGATTATCAACGACAAAGATATTTTTTGCCATTAATATATTCGACAACCAACTAAATGGTCTTTATATGGAGTTAATGGCCGGATTTTTTCTGGTCATTGATGACTTTAACGATGGGATTACTAGTCGCTGAAGATTATCAACGACAAAGATATTTCTCGTCATTAATGACTTCAACGACCAACGATGAGAAATGCTGGTCGCTAATGACTTCAACGATGAGAAATGCTGGTCATTAATGACTTCAACGATGAGAAATGTTGGTCGCTAATGACCAATAACGATCGGATTTTGATTATTAACGATCAGCTTTTCCTTCTTTAATGATGTGTTTTCTTATAGTGGGCTACCCCGACCCGGCCCCGGTGTGACCCGAACTTGTCTCGAGTTTACTCCTATTTTTCCCGAGTCCACCATTGTCAAGCGTCACGTGCTCCTGTGACGAAGAAGAACCCAGCTCGGGTTAATGATAACCCGGCCTGGGCTATTTCCTCGATAAACTTCGATCGTGGTATTGTCGAGCGATTGACTGATACATTGAATTGGTCGACCAGTCTGTCGAAGCCGAACCTGGCCTGAGTATGATCAAGACCCGGCCCGAGTTATGTCATAATTTTCCCTAATGATGTCCGATGAACTCGACTCGGGGTCCACCCTTACTCGGAGTGAGTTATGATGCTATCAAGATGATTTCATGATCTTTTGGTCCCTAATTCATGTGCTTAATCCTAATCTAAGTCATAATGATGATTATATTGTTATGTCTTTACTAATGATGATGTCTAATATGACCCATGATCTTATGATTCCCCTTATGATGACTTAATTTTGATCCAAACATATCGATGACGATATTGATTCATACCAGCAATTTCGATTTGTTCTATGATGATGACTATGATGTTCATACACCTTTTATTTCTCTTCATGATCTTATTTTGTAGCTTTCATGAAGTCTTATATAATGATGACGATTATGACCCTTGATTATGATGATCCTTTGATTCCTAATAAGATGATCTAAGTCCTAATCATTCTCTAAATCCTAATCAAGATAAATTAAAAGCTGAAATATAAAAGATGAAAAATGTTAAATGGATAGCTCTTATTATGATGGACTGGTGACGACTAGGTATGGGCTGACTTCGGTCAGTTATGAGCTGGCTCTGCTAGTTATGATGATGATGATAGACAGGTGGAGGCAGACCTCCCCGTGTGTTGAAAATATCACACTATAAGTCAAAGATGAATAATAAGATGATGAAGAAGATGAAGCATATTAAAATTGAAACATCTTTATGATGATTATTGGTTCTTGCCACCCATGTGATAGTGTTTCCATAATCTCTTGATCCATTATTAATATGCTTTAATAAAGATGATTCAATTCATGATTATCTACATTCGTATAATGATTTCTCATGATTCTTTACATGATGATGATCTCATAATCATAATGATCGGCGCTTGCCATTTTATGATGATTAATTATGATCTATCCGTATCTTTGATCTTATGATCTCTAGAAGATGACACATTGATTTATGAATCTCTTATGATCATATTTTGTTTCTTACAAAATGATGATGTTATTATGATTCCTGCATAGTATCATGATCTTATGATTGTCTTTACTTTACTTCCATACTGAGTTGTAAAACTCATAGGGAGGTTTCTCCCCTGCATATTCTTAAATGCAGGACCAAATAATAATGATGAAAGTGGCCAACAGTGACAGATTGAGCTCGTGGTGGCAGCACATGGGTGTCCTGAGTCTTTTTATTTATGTCTTAGTTCTCTTATCTTATTATCAGGATGATGTATTAGATGAGTTTTCTCAGGACTCATAAGATGATTCCTTCATTATTTCTGCATATTTTCTAATGATGTTATTCCTCTTTATATTCCTTCATGATGTCAATCTTCCGCATATGATGTTGTTCTTAGTTGATTAGTCAAATTTTTCTTTTTTGTCAATATGATATACACATAAGGATGATCCGTACCGTCCTTAAAGCGTATTCTGCCACATGGCGGGGTGCGATTTGAGGGCATTACAGTAAGGTATCAGAGCCCAATGTCAGGGCACATTCTCATGTCCTATTGTCTTTATGATCCTATGATGTCATGGTCCATATGCAAAGTGCCATGAGCAGTCACCATGCCACCTGATGTGAATGCAAGTAAGTTATGTCTTCTACTCATGAGCTAAACCTAAACGATTATGATGACAACTCTTAGTTCATGAGATTTGATTATGCTAATATGGATCTTATTGATCTTTAGGATTCTTTTCTAATGATGATTCAAATTTATAATGACTAATGATGAAGTACTCTATGAATGTAGAATGATCCCATGATATGACAATTAACATTGCCAACATTTATCTTCCATATGATCTCATCATATGTTTTCATGTCACACTTTGATTTGATCACATTATCCATCCTGCTAGTATCCCAATATGCTAATTAGGGAATGATTTAATCATGACTTGGCAAATGCTTATTGATCTTATAGGTAACCTCAATCTATATAGTTGTTCATGTTATCAAAGAAGAATCCTTCCATGATGACGTTTAGAAAAAAGGTCACATCAAACATAAGTCATGGAAAAAATTATTGATTTATATTGATCTTGTAAAAATGATAATTGACATTATTCCGCTATCAATCTTATCAAATCATTTCATTATCTATAATGATGGACAACACTCTTAGTGAGCCTATTGATCCTTGTATGACATAAGCTATCTTTAAGGATGATGACCCTATGGAAATAATTTTATATCATATAATACGTCCTAATGGTACCAACAAATGAAGATAAGATCTTTTCTTCTATTAGAAATTTTTAGGAGGATTATGATGTGATTCTCAGTGATTTTCCCTCCTATGATGTATAAATATTTGACAAGAATAAGAAGATAATTATCGATACTCAGGTGAGTCAAAATGACATATATATATATGGTTAGGAGTTGAGTGTCATATCGACCTCCTTTTAAGCATGACTCATGACACATTAATTCAAGAGACAAATTTAGTAAGTTTAAGACAAGAAGTTTATGAGGCCAAGTGTCTCATTTTTAGATGTTCATTTTCTTTTGTAAAGAAGAAGAATGACTCTATGAATTTAGAGATTTATTACAAGTTGTTAAATAAGACAACTATCAAAACACAAGTGTCCATTACCATGTAAAGATGACCTATCTGAGGTTAGGATGTTCTCAAGATCGACAAGTGAGTACTAACAGCTTCGGGGTGTTAAAGAAGATATAATGAAGATAATTTTTCCGTTGATGTATAATCACTATGAATTTAGTGATGCCATTGAACCAATGAACATCTCTCCAACTTATATGGACCTCATGAACATGGTGTTCGAACTATTCCCGGAGCAATATAAGGGACCTATGATGGTACCAAGATTACATAAATTCACACGCAAAAGTAATAAAAAGGTGAATTATGGCTGAAGAAGTATAAGATGAAATAGTTATTTTAGGAACTCAAATGAGTTGTAGTATTATCTTTAAGGATTCATGAAGGATTTTGATATTGTAGTATTATCCACAAATGAAACACTACTTATATGAAATTCCTAAAGATTTTTAGTTCCCATAAATTACCACCGTGGTAAGGTGAACTCAGTTTCACACGCACTCACACATGTGTAGGAAGGCCCGCTATGTTCTATGAGGCTACGTAGGAAAATGACATGATAAAGGAACTATGTATGTAGAAATCAAACAATGAAGCCTTACGAGAAGAAGTATTAGATGAATGTTATAAGTTTGGGTTGAGCCTTATAAGGAAAAGTGCTAGATGAACGTTATAAGTCTCGGTTATGATCCATTTGGGAATAGGCCTTACAAGGGGAAGTATAAAGATGTAACCTTGAGTCTGGGTTGCGATCCATTTGGGAAGTACAAAGATGTATAAGGATGAATAAATAGCAATGACATGAAACATGAAGATACAAAAGTATGTTCTAAGTGCCCAGTATGTCAATATGAAAAAGGTAGAGCACTAGAAGTCTTGTGAAAAGATGATGCATGACATTAATAATTTTATATAGAGATGGCCTTACCTAGGATGATAATTATCTAATGATGCCAACGTTAATCCTAATTATCTTTATGATCATGTACAACGATTATATGATTTACAATCAATTGTGTCCACAAAGATGATGACTACTAATGATGATGGATTATGTTCAATGATAGTATTGATTCTTTTATGATGATCATCGATTTACACGTACCTGATCTTAATGACCCTTATGATAATTTTCTCCCATCATGCTAGGTTGTGCCATTGTTGATCGTACATGATGACCATCCTATAAAAGGAATGATCCTATAATTATGATCATTTATCTTATGACACTAAATAAGTAATCAAATCTTCTTGATTTTCTTATGATGTCCCATTGTTATATGATTGACCATAACATATGTTACCTTGATTGCTATTAATCTTAGGATCGACGATGATCATGCCATAGTTTCATGATTATGATTATCACTTTCATGGAATCAATCATGAGATAATATTTCGTTCTTCACCTATCAATGCTTATCGATTCTATGTTATGTCCCATGATGAATTTTAATGTTAAGGATGATTATGTCATATACAAAGTTCCCTTTGAGTCCTTATATAGGATACCCCACCGTTCACGTACATGTTAGAATGAGGTAGGTGAAAGAAAGTGTGTAAATGTCAAAGTGCTGAATTAGACAAAATGAACATATCAAGAAAGTTGAATTGATATAAAGAGGATGAAGATAGCTCAAACATGTATGCTAGTAAAGACGAAGATGGATAGATCTTTAAATCAAATGAGAAATGACAAATTTGAACAAAAGGTTGCACCTACCCAAGAAGGTGTTTGATCCAAATTACTAACGTGATCGGAGACAAAAAAATTTCAAAGTAATTTCATGACATTTTCATGTTTCACATGATGATCTAGAGCTGACCTTGCTCCCAAATGCCTAAATTGATCCCTTGTTATCAAAGGATGTAATGATCGATTGTGAAAGGATAGTTGAAATTACTTATCTAAAGAAGAGGTTATATCAGTATGAAGCAATTCCCTTATTATGTGGCACCTGCCATGACATTGATTTCTTTGATGACTTAAGTAGCTATACATTATTGTGTTTGCATGGCATACCCAAAATTAGAGAGTTTTTACAACTACAAGAATGGTGAAATGAAAAGATGGATCATAAGATGAAAGGACCTTTACCCTAAGGTATGTTATGATAGAAGGACCATGTCTTTCAGACGATGAAGATGGAACAATGATAAACAAATGTCTTTCTAAGTGTAAGATGGACTATCGCACGAATAATCCAAGAAGTTTCCTTCTTGTAAAGCTCCTATCCTCTGACTAAATTCGAGGATGAATTTTATTTTAAGGGGTTTATGATGTAACGCCTGAGATCTCTTAGAGAAAAAAAAAGAAGAAAAGAAAATAAAAACAAAAAGGGGAAAGATAAAATCTGTAATAGATCTGAGGAGGAGTTTGTTTCCAACCAAAAATCTGAATCTCCTCCTATAAATATGAGGCCAAATCAAATAAATCAGCATCGTTATTTCCCACAAGTCGGCCCTAGATTTTCCTCCCCTATTTGGTGCGCCCCTTTCGTTCTTCTCGCTCCTAATGGCTACTGCCTCATAGGAGAACAACCAACGAACGAGGGCAACGGTGAATAGGCATATGGGCCGAGGGGACGAAAAGGAAGAGGAAGAGGTAGAGGAAGAAGAAGACTGCAGGATTAGTTTGTTGGATAGAAACTTGAAAGGTATGGAACTATGGTAGATTCATCGTAGAATCTTGATTTTGGGCTTTAAGCATGCTATAGTTATAGAACGCTGTGATTTATGACGATTATTGATACCGACCATCGTCGAAAAGTTGATCGGAAAATGTACTATGTGACGCAGTCTTTTTTCCGTAGGACGAAATCGGGTTTTGCATTATCCGGGCCGGATTATGATGTGCCCGGATTGGGTTGAACTTGGCTCGAATCCTCCATTGCTGACGCTCTCCGAGCTTTGCAACCAACCGAACCCAGCATGAGTTCCACGCATGATTAAATAGTCGGGCGCAATGATTGCCCCAACTCGACAATGACCCGACTCGACCTGAATTTACTCTTATTTTTTCTGAGTCCATCATTGTCGAGAGTCTCGTGCTCTGCAACGAAGAAGAATCGGGCTCGAGTTAATGATAAACCTCCCCGAGTTGTTTCAACAATGGAGTTCGATCGCGGTATTGCCGAGCGATTGTTCGATACGTTGAATCGGTCGACCGGTCTTTCGAGGCCGAACTCGGCTCGGGGATGATTAGGACCCGACCGGTTATGTCATAATTTTCCCTAATGATGTCCGATGAACTCGGCCTAAGTTCCACCCTTACTCGGCTCGATATGATGCTATCAAGATGATTTCATGATGTTTTGATTCCTGATTCATGTGCTTAATCCTGATCTAAGTCATAATGATGATTATATTGTTTATGCCTTTACTAATGATGATGTCTAATATGACCCATGATCTTATGACTCCCTTATGATGACTTAATTTCGATCCAATCATATAGATGACGATATTGATTCATACCGGCAATTCTGATTTATTCTATGGTGATGACTATGATGTTCATACACCTCTGATTTCTCTTCGTGATCTTATCTTATAACTTTTATGAAGTCTTATATAATGACGATGATTAGAACCCTTGATTATGATGATCCTTTGATTCTTGATAAGATGACATAACTCTTAATCATTCTCTGAATCCTAATCAAGATAACTTAAATGTGGTAAGATAAAAGATGAAAATGTTAAATAGAGAGCTCTTATTATGATTGACTGGTGACAATCAGGTATGAGTTGACTTCGGTCAGTTATGGGCTGACCAAGGTCAATTATGGGATGGCTCTTCTAGTTATGATGATAATGGACGGATTGAGGCAGGTCTTCCCGTGGGTTGAAATATACCTCACTATAAGTCAAAGATGAATAATAAAATGATGAAGAAGATGAAACATATTAACAATGAAATCTTTTTATGATGATTATTAGCTCTTGCCACCCATGTGATAGTCTTTCTATGATCTCTTAATCTATTATTAATATGCTTGAATAAAGATGATTCAATTCGTGTTCGTATTATAATTTCTCATGATTCTTTAATGTCATAATTATGGTGATCGGCGTTTGCCATTTTATGATAATTAGTTATGATCTCCAAAAGATGACATCTTGATTTATGAATCTCTTATGATCATATTTTATTTCTTACAAGATGATAATGTTATTATGATTTCTGTCTAGTATGATGATCTTATGATTGTCTTTACTTTACTTCCATATTGAATTGTAAAACTCATAGGGAGGTTTCTCCCCTGCATGTTTTTAAATGAAGGACCAAATAACAATGATGAAGGTTGACAGATTAAGCTCATGGTGGCAGCACATGAGTGTCCTGAGTCTTTCTACTTATGTCTTAGTTCTCTTGTCTTATTATCAGTATGATGTGTTACATGAGTTTTCTCAGGACTCATAAGATTATTCATTCATTAGTTCTGCATATTTTATAATGATGTTATTCCTCTTTATATTCCTTCATGATGTCAATCTTCCGTATATGATGTTGTTCTTAATTGACCAATTAAAATTTTCTTTTTGATCAATATGATGTACAAGAAAGAGCGTTACATAGGGTACATAAAAGTTTCATATTCTTATTTATGTTACTATTATCAGTATTGCCATCACATATAAATTAATCATTTTCTTATGCTTTTATTGACAGCACCACTCACTTTCATTTCTAAGTAAGCGAAGAGCACCAAAATTGGTTGCATTGGACAAGCCAATCATTCTCAGTAGTCTTGACGACTATGAGAAAACAAATGTGCTTTATTATCTCTCTTTGATTTTAAATCAAATTAGATTCTTAGAGAGTGAATGTGGGAGTCATTTGATTTTAGGTTAAAGAGATATAATTAATTCAGAATATCCCCTCCTGTTATAATAAGAAGTGTGATCCAAGGTATCCGATATAACATAATCGAGAAAAAATAGATACAATTAATAAGTTATATAATTTTTTGGGATATTAACGTAAACATCCCTTGTGAACTTACCATATCACGTTTCTAAACTCTATCATGATTTTTACTTCAATCCTTTCATTTAATTTTGTTAATTATTTTAAATTATTTTATTTATGAAAAATATTAAAATATCCTTTCATCAAGTGCCCTCTATTTTAATATTTTAAAATAATAGTATAATAATAAATAATATAAAACTAAAAACACTTTAAAAAAACAAGAATTTTTAGATTGTTGATTTGTCAAAATACTTTATTTTATTTCAAACGTAAAAAACAGAGCATTTTAATTTTTTCATAAATAAAAAATTAAAATAACAAAAAAGTTAATAAAAGGAAGTGAAGTAAAAATCAGGATAAACTTTCAAAACATCATACGATAATTTTATAATTCAAAATTAAACGCAAAAAATTGGAGGTTTAAAAAATAACCTTATAATTTATTTAAGCCTATGCTAAGATTATAAACTTAATCGTTAAAATGCGTAATAAAATTTTAAAGATAGGTTATATTAGCTAAGAGTTGAAATTAATCAGGACAAATCAAATTTAATAAGCACAATTAACCAGTGACCAGAGTTTTTATATAAGAACCAATAATCATGAATTCCATTGGTGAAATCGCCAATTTGACTGAAATTTATCTTTTCACACCCTTTCAAACACCGAATAGTGACTTTTATATACTTGTAACAATGATAAAAAAAAATATTTATTTTATGTTCCATATATTTTAAAATAAATTTACTTGGAACATAAACTTAACGATCTAATGTGATTTCACGCGAGAAGAAAACATTTTGCTTGAGAGGCTCCCCATATTGACAAGCTTGCTTGGGCTAATAAGCATTTCCATAATTGCGGCAATTCATCAAAAAAATGGCTCCCTTCATCAAAATCCAGTAGCAAAAGCCATTCACATAATCCCTAAACACATTCAACAGACGAGAGCAAGACAAGTAGCCGTACCTCTGTTCGCTGATAATTGTTCAAGGATATATCAGGCATATCACATCATAGAACTACCGCTTAACAAACACGATCCAAGGACTGACTTTTAGGACAGCTGCAACCAGGAGTAGCAAAATATCTGAAAAGCGGAAACAAGTGAAACCGAATGAGCAACATTAATTACTAAATCATATATAAACTTTCATTTGGTAGAACTGAACACAGACATTTGGTTGTATGAGGACAAAATGATAAAATCAACTCAGTTCGTTAATAAGATGGAACCAATATCCAGAGAAGTATGACAATGTTAGCAAAAGTCATATAGTGTATTGCTGGAATTACCAAGTCTAAGTAGGTACTTCAAGCATGACACAATTTGTGGATCTTCTCTGCCACTTGATAAGTATGTTGATTATTGTACACATACACATTACCACAGTGCAAGTAAATAGAAATGCTTACTCTCCTCAAATAATAATAATAACAATAAGAATAATAAGAATAAGAAGTTTTTTTTTTAGCAGAAATAAGAAGAAGTTAGAGATGCTTACCTAATGATGTAGGAGATGGAGTTAGAGATTACAAATCATGAGATTATTTAGAGTCCAAGTTTGAATTATTTTAATACCTGAGTTGAGTTCTTTTAGATATTTAGTTGTTGATTAATATTTAGTTAGATGTTAGTATTTAATTTCTATTGGATCAATATTTCCTTATATAGTTTATTGAGAGTCCTATTTAGGATAAAATTTGTATTGCTGAACCCTATAAAAGATAACAGATGAATTATTTGGTGACATTATTGTTATTTAGACTTTTAAGAAATAATTGTTTCTTTCTCTTGGTGCTCTCCAAATTGCAGTGCAGATTCGTCTCGTGCTGTGTTTTCTTGACACCTTTGCCTCGCGTTGTTTTCTTTGCGTGCCAATTTTAATACGCTCGTCGTATCAAGTTGCTACGGTGACCCGCATGAATTAATTTTGCTGCTGTGTCACTGCTGCCCCCTCATCACCTAATATAATGGTCTGGCTGGACAAGTGACCAACCAATCTGAATATAATAATATTGTACAAAGCTAGTTGGGGCATAACCTTTAGGGGGCATTTCTAGGAAATGAATAATTTTTCTAATGGCAGATTCTTTACTTTATTTTAATTTGCAAATAATCTGAATAGCAATGAAGTGACAATTCACATTGACTAGGAATGAGATGTCCATCCAGGTTGCCACTCGGGTGACAATCTATTTTTATTTTCTTTTCATTCCTGCCCTTTCCAATTTTAAACAAATAAAACATGAAAATAATATAAAAAATCATATGCAATGGCAAAAAATATTATTACCATCATTATTATCAAAATTAATAATATTAATTTATTTACATTATTATTTTATTATTATTATTCACATGAATTGCATATTAATATTAGTTATTATTTTAAATATTATATATATTCATTACCATTATTTTCATTTTAAAAAACATATGAAATATTTATAATTGTATTTATTTAATTTATTAATTTTATGATTTTTTATTTGAGTTTTTAGCCGAATTATATAATATTTAACTTGATATTAGTGATAAAGAGTATTTTAGTAAAAGTTGTGTATTACTTAGTAACTTTTTATTATATGTAAAAAGTATAATTGTTAGAAAAATTACTTAGTAAACAAGATAATGTACATTACTTGTAATTTAATAGATGACAATCTGAAAAGGTAATACGCTCCCTTAATATTATATGAGGAAGCACTAAGCATTTTAGATAGATATCTGCATATGAAAAAGAAAAGAAAATTCGAAACAACATGGAAGTCAAAAAAAGAAAAACATGTCTTCAACTTATCTATTTAGGTAAGACTCCCATCTACCTGGTGTCCATCCATCCTAGCAGTAACAAGACCCCCTCCCAAAATTTGGGACAGTCAATATGTAATACTTTTGTATTTTTTTGTCCATGCTCTTATATTGCATATAAACATACAATTGCAACTTTCGGTGCAAATGAAAAATAAATTATAAGTTCTTAACACGACAGTTATTGCATCTTTAGGCACAAATAAAACTCAAGGAATTATAATGCCTTAACATAAAGAGAAACAAGCATGTCACGAAAATGATACAGTTGTGTCCACTCAAGATGCACAATAAGAGACCAACCTGAAAAAAATTACCCAATGACCAATTGTGACATGCATTTGTGGTTGTTGCTATAATTCTAATGAGAACCATAGTTGCACAAAAAGGATACAATTGCATTTTCTGAAGAATCAAAGTCCATATCTTTTCTGAATATATTTATGATCTGCTCAACCTCTCAAGTACTATCATGATAGTGTGCAACTTCTTATTTATGCTCAACAATAACTTGAAATATATCCTACCAGTATTTGTCTACAAAGATAGAGAACATGTAAAGCCGAGCTTCTCTTTATTAGACAAAGTTGTCCTAAACCAAGTGCATGGGACTGATAGGAAAAGGAAATACTCACACATATTGTTGAGTGTGAAAATATCATAACTCTGGATATGCTCATTTGCAGCTTCAACCAGGAGATAGTTCTCAACGAGATTATCAAAAGAAACTAATTTCTCCACAATAGTCACCATGATTTGAGGACTTATGATGCCATACTGGAATTGGAACATATGGGGTAAGACTGAAGTAATATTTACAACCATCACCACGGAACGACTAATGTCCTCAATTTTTAGGAGAGGGAATAGCATCTACAGCTTCTTGTGCTTTGCGAATTTCAGATTCATATTTCTCTTTTTCTGCCAACAACCTGTCTTTGTGAATATGAAGAATGGCTAAAGATTCTTCCAAGCCTCCTATAGTTTCGTCATACAGAGTAATTATAGAATCACGATTGTTGATCTCATCTTTCATATCCAACATTTTTTCTTCAAGCATTGTTTTTCTGGTTCGACTTTCTCTCCAACTAACTTGAATCTGAAGCAACTCTTTAAGGCGCATCCTTAGAGAAGCAACATGAAACCCATTTGCTTCCGAGTCTTCAAGAGCTCTCAACATTTCTTCTATTATATTCTGATTATCACTTATGGACAACTTCAAAGCGTTGGAAGCCAAGTTAGCAAAGGATACCATAAGGCCTATAGCCATGCCTTCACGAAATTCCACATGATACTTCTCTAGAGGACGAAAATGAGGTTCTTGCGGCAACTGGCGAAAAACATCCATGGTTTCAATTAATTCCCACAAGACAGAGCTCTTTACAAAAGGCAGTGTCACCTTGTTTAAACATGAAGAATTAGGTGAGGGATCAAACAATGGCCTCCCTTTCTCAACAGTGGTCCCTTTCGATGGTGATCTAGTTTGGGTCAAATCCTCGTGTGAAGAACTATTATCTCCATGTGGTGGGGATACGAAATTTTGGTTTTCAGCACTAATAATTGCATCTCGAGGTGAATTACAAAACTTGGATGGAACTGTCTGCTTAGTTTTGATAGGGCATGATCTCACCTGATGTGAAGGTTCTAATTTTGAGCAATTTACGCTTGTAGAATTTGAAACAAGTGATTCCACATCAGATGTTAGGCCAACATCTCTCATTACGCCTACTTGTTTGCCAGTTGTGGAGTTGTTAGTTTCATCACTTGCTGGCAGGTTTGCATTGCAGATTAAGTCACTTGGGTTGCCTAACAGTAATGATGAGCTTTTGAGCACCTCCTTCTTTAAGCAAATTGATGAGGAATTACCTTCGAGCAGACTATGATTTAGATCAGCCTTTTGTCTATTATCACATATTCCCACAACCTCATCAAGTGACATTTCAAAATTCTCGGCTTCACCTGAAAGATTATTGAGGGGTTTAAGCAAATATTTTTGCTTTGTTCTTATTCTTCAAAAAAATGATACTTACATCGCTTAGGACCCCTCATGTAAGTGATGTATTTTTTTGGAGGGACATTTCCTTCCTTGAGAGTGACTTCATTTTGTGATTGTGTCCTTAAGTCCTATTAACAAAGTAAGATATAAGAAGGTGGAAATGACTTTAATGTCAGAAAAGCAAATTGAGTTTGATTCTCCATGTATAAAATAAATAAGTAGAAGGATTGTTTAATTCTTACAACATTAACAGTCATCTTTCTTCTTTTGGGGGGGCCGCTAACAAGCTTCTTTCTTATCCTTCCAACAGTCACCTTAGAAGCCATCAAACCTTTAGAAATTGGGAGACGACCACAATTTTCAACCAGAGGGAGGTCATTATTGCTTTCTTTTGTCTTTGCTTCATGCCTTGAACCATCATAACTGAGAAACGAAAATTCATTATTACCAGAAACCAATTGAGATACATCATTCTTGTTCGAAACATTGTGAATTAAATGGAAGTCACTTGTCGATGGATTTGAGGTATCAACAATTCTGTGAGATGGACTTTTAGAAATATGCTGCTCATCTCTTGAGGATTCATTTTCTACAATCGGAGCAGGAGTATAATTTTCAATCTCCAACCCTGGTGAACATATTTCAAATGTTGTGTTATCAAGCTTTGGGCTTGGATTATAATCTGATAGAGTTCTCCACGAAAGTTTTATTACCTTGAGATTCATGTGCAACCTCTCCCTCGTCACTGGAATCTGATAACAAAATAGGAAAAGAAGAACTTTTTCCTAACATTTTCTTCCTTTTAGGCGACATCATTCCACCTATGTCTAGTAACTTCTGCAAGAATATTCAGTCCAAATGACCGAAATAACTAGAAATACCAAGGCATCAAAGAAAACGAAAAAAATGATTTCGTGTCATAGCGATCATTAAAACAATAAATTCAAGCCGGAAGAAAAAACAGAATCATCATGAATCTTAAACAGCTCTTGATGAAAAAGGTGGCACCTTGTTCTTGTACACCCAGCAGGAACCTCTCCGAACCCGCTGGTGCCTCATCTCAGCGCAATCAAGCTTCAATTTCAGTTTCGTGTGGTTAAGCTCAATTAAGTACTTTCCTTCTTCCAGAGCCTCCAGCAAGGTTCCAGGCAACCAGGCGCTGTTGTGAAGTGCATCCACCTCATCTCCCGGATCAAAATGCTTCACGAGGGGCACACCACGCATCCCTGGCCGAACATAATCATTGCTGAGAATCTCCTTTAGCCGCTCATTGGTGTTGTCTATCTTCACATTCTCGTGTTCCACAAGGAATGTATCTTTGTCAAATACTTTGATGATGACGGCGTCTAACCAAGCTTCACCGTAGTCCTCTTGGTGCCTGATGACTTCTACGTGATCTCCGACATTGAATGTAGGCTTCTGCTGTTGATCCTAGAATGGCAGGATTATACATTTTTTTTCAGAGAGCTAGTTGGGTAAGCTCCAATGGAGAGGGATTGAAGTTCACTTTTTGATGGGGCATGATCTTTTACCATTTCTTTGGCGGGAACCCAGCGGCTCTTGACCCAGTGGAGCTGAGGGCGGAGGTCCGAGTGCTCGAACTGGATCACCTCCCGAGTGGTAGGGAAAGACACCGTGTATCGGCTGGTATCCGGGAGGAGGGGGACGCCGGAGACGATACCACACCACCATCCGTCGTTCTGGTATGCCTCCACGGGATCGTGGAGGTGGTACTGGTCGCCGCCGGCGGGTGGAGGAGGGGGACGGGGACGAACGTTGGAGAGGCTCACGACCTCCTGGACTGGCTCCGATTGATCTTCCTCGGAGACGAGGGAGACGTACCGGACGGCAAAGCGGCTGCGCCCCCGGATCCGTCGGACGATCACGGCCTCGAACCAGGCGCCGCGGAAGCCATCTTCGTGGCTCCGGACCTCCACCTCTTGTCCTCGCTGCAAGAAATCGCCGGCGCCGGCGCCGGCGCCTTGTTTCGTGGGCATCCTTTGTTTCGCCGGTGCCCTAGCGAGCCGAATTGTTGTGACTGTCAAATCAAATGTGTGTGTGGAGAACAGAACAAGGTGTGTAGAGAAAGAAAAGCGACAAGGAAACGGTGAAATGGTGCGGCGCCTCGGGAAGGTAAAGACGAGATGTGAAAGACTGCATAATACTTTAAATTAAAAAGGATTAGACTTAACAATAATGATATATCACGTCTAATTTTAAATTAAAAAGGATTAGACTTCAACAATAATTATATATCACGTCTAATTTTAGGGTGGTCTTAATGTTAATTCTTAATTAGACTATATTATTCCTACTTTTTTACTTTCAAGCAAAAGATAGAAAAAAATTTTGAAAACCGTAACGTATTAAATGAGAGAGAGAGAGAGAGTTTGGAGTGACATCATTAGAGCTGGAAAAAAAATGTGTGGACATATATTGTAAAAAATATAAATGTGTGGACATCATTAGAGTCGGATCTAAATGGAACAATATTGTAAAAAAAATGACTCCTCATCTTCTTATAAACAAACATATTAATTTAATTAATATGGAAATTAGAATAAGATTAGCCATAAAATTTTGTTTTAGAAATAGAACAATATTATTTTCATTTAAAAAATATTATTATCACTATGACAATAGTGTTTTTTTAAATGACAATAGTGATATCCTAAATATTATACAAAATAAAGTGAAAACAAAGTGGTGAAAAATAACAAAAAAAATTTATTTATAAAACAAATTAATTTTCTGAATAATTATTAAGTGTCCGTTATTTTTTTATCTTTTGTTAAAAAAATTTTATCTTTTTGTTAAAAAAATATATAGTTGCAGTTAAACAAATATTTTATTAAGATATTGTGACTAATTGAATAGGATGAACTCACTATTAACTAATGAAGGATTTGGCTCAGGTTGATAATTCATATTTTCTTCGCAAGAAATGAAAAAATAATGATCACTTCACTTATTCAGAAAAAATAATTATTTAAAAAATACTTTGTCTAATATTTTCACTCTTCTTAATTCCATTTTATTTTGTAAATTCCTAAAATAAATTTTGTATGTTTAAATCTCATTATAATTTCTAATATATTTGTTCAATTAACAAAATAATTACTTGCATTAACTAGTAGCATGCGGGGAGAGAGATGGCTACATTTGTCCAATAATTTGTTCAATAATAATAATGTATATATATTATTGGATGCTCACTGCACAGTTGTATTTGGGTTATTTACTCAAAAACTATAGCGAATTTTCATGCTCCGGCACCTCCCAAAATTATGCTGCATTTTTCACTTTAATATATTTGTCCCATTATGTTAATTTTTTCATTATTTTTTAATTGATTAAATGACTAAACTAACTTTTTGTTATATCTTTTAATATTTAAATGTTTAAAATCATATAATACCAAATAATAAAACACGATCGGTGTTGTCCCCCCTCGCGCACCCCTACCGACGAACCCTGCCACTTTGCAGGCAATGGAGGTTGCTTATTTTCACCGGGGCGAGGGAAGGACGGCCGATTTCAATGAGGGGGGCTTGTCGAATCGTGACGGAGGGGGTGGGGGTTGCTGTAATCGTCATAGACTGTCGAATAGTTGGAGTTGAGCGGGGCACAGGGGAGAATCGTGAGGGTGGGGGCTGCTTGGTTTTGCCAATGTCGAGGGGAGGGCTGTTGAAATTGTGACCAGGGGTGGGTGCCCGCTGGTTCACCGACACGGATTGTGAGAGGATCGAGGGCTACTGCTTCATCACCAATTGGAGTTGCTTGTCGTAGGGGTGGGGTTTGCTTCGACGACGGAGAGGAAGGGGGGAGGGGGTTGTCAATGTCATGACTCCGAATTTAACTTTAATTTAATTTGAAGTTCGCGACTCATTACAGACGACAAAATAAAATCGAGAAATATTGTGAAAATGTGATGTAAATATTTTTTTTAAAAGCATAAGAACAAAAATATCATTAAAAATATTACACAATTTTATGATGATAATTCAGAGCGGTCAAATACTCCTTAAGTTTTATACTTTATTTTTATAAATTTTTTTTTGACAAAAATGATAAACTCAACCACTCGACATCCTAACAAAAGGACACGAGAACAACAACTTTCCCTCGATACCTTTATATCAAAGGAGTTAACCCTATTAAAATTATGAGCTCACACGATCCAAGAAGCTACACTGATATAAAAAAATATTAGAAATAACATTATGAGCAAAAATAGCTTAGTAAGTTGATAACTCATAATATATATGTTATCATCTAATTAATTTGGAGAGGCATGCAATGCTATAAAATAATTATAATATCACAGTCAGTGTTTTCATATATTTCAAAATAATATATACAATTTTCTAATCAAAATCACCACACTCCAATTGCAATCAATATCATTCAAATCATATCAAACAAATGTATGCAAATGCAATGCTCTCGGATCACCAACTAAATAGTGGTCTGTAGGTGGACTCTAGAGGTGGCTCCTATCGTGACTCCTCACGATTAGCACTTAACTTCGTATGACACCTAGCTCCAGTCTATCTCATCCAATTACTGTGGAACATAATGATGGATTAGATTTTAGAGGTGACTTCCATTATGATCGGCGATGTAGCACTTAGCTTCAATCGTCATATATGCAAATACAGGCAGATGTCGATGCATGATTCATCACATAACAATCATATCTCGAATATTATAAGATGAATCAGATACTCATTCAAACGGAATAGGACTGCATCATATAAACTTGATCCATAACATTTTATATATGCTTTTTTAATAAACCATCAATTGATCAATCATTCAAAACATAATTTTCATATAAACTTGTCAAAATATTCATTTAATAAATATAACAATCAATTTCATACCAAATTCAAAAGAAGTGAATACATAGAGTAGGAGAAATCAACTTATTTGTGTGGGTACAAGTCAAAAGATTTTCTCCTTTCTTTTCTTACTTTACTCATATAATCCTATAGCTATAAAATTAATAATCATAATACTACTATGTTATGAACACTAACATATCATACATGAAATATAAATAATTACAAAGGTTGTATGACACTTATATATTTACTCTTATAACCCAAGTAAATAAGAGTTGTTCTTATATATATTCTCGTATACATAAAATGACATCATTTCAATTTTTAGTAGTTTCATATTATAGAACCATTAATCCGTAAAAGTTTCATATCTTATTTCCATATGTTTATTCTCAGGAAAAAAAATAAATCCAAATTTCATATTATTTTTGTATTTTGACAGATTAAGTGGACTTAAGTTCATCATTTATATAAAATAGGAAATAACTCATGTTCTAATAATTTCAATTTTTCCTGAGATATAACCTATAAAAGTTTTTGAATTTATATCCCTCTGGACTAACCATAATAAATTTAGCAAAGACTAACATAATCTGCCATAAGATTCATTCTTACAAACTGAGTGATATTAAATAAAATATTTATAACTTTCACTAGACATATTCTATTAGAGTGATTTCAAATATAAATGAAACCTAACATCCCTATATTTCTAACCCTAAATTATCAAATAATTATATAACCTATTAAATTTACTATGTGATCTATGTCAGAATAGACTTTCAGGAGACAGGATGACAGAATCCTAAAGATGAATTCATAACTTTTTCTTCAAAAATATGATTAACCTAATTCCAAAGCTCTAGAATCCTAATAGAGTTAACATGTTTAATTTCATAATTTATATTATCCTATAAAATTATCTGAATATCCCGTGATGACATGTATGTTACAAAATCTAATAAACATATTTTGAAGTGAGTCCAACTCAATTAAAACCTTAGTTAAGTTAGGTACCACATAATTTCATATTTTAATTATAAGAACATAATTTATAACATAATATATATTTCATTCTATTAATTCTCATGACAGAAGATATATACACATAACTTTTCACTCACATACAATTTTGAGCTAATTCTTTCTTTCCTAAAAATTAGAATTCTAAGAGTACGTCTGGTACACGTTCTATAAATTTTGGATAATAATAAAATATTCTATTAGGTGACTAAACATTCGATTTGTAGATGAAGGTAGGAAAATATGTTTCTCCATAGATTAAGTTACATCTAACCTTGAAGAAATTTAAATCATGAGAAGATTAAAAAAACAAACCTTAAATAGATTAACTTCACACGTACCTTTAATATGTTAATCCTTTCCTTCCTTTTTTTTTTTCCTTCTCCTCATCTCTTTCCAATCTTCCTTGGTTCGGCCGGCATGAAGCTCATTGCTTCATTTCTTTTGTTCCATCTTAGCTCTCTTCATTCGGCTAACATACAAAAGGGATAAATATATGTAGGTATAATATATATATATATATATATATATATATATATATATATATATATATATATATATTGGTGGAGGTGGCTTGAGGCGGTGGGGAAAGCTAATTAAGTAATTAATTCACTTAACTAGCAAGTAATCACATTGATTGCTTCACGATAATTAATAATATCAATTGCAATATTTTCATTGACATAATGAATCCTAAGAGCTAATCCATAAGTTAATAAACTCACAATTATCTCATAAATTATTATGAATGAATTAAATTACATATCATTCTTAATAGAGTAATTAGCTTTTATATTTCTACTCAATTAATGAGCACTTAATTAATGACTTTTAAATAATTATTGATTACCTATATTTTAATATATTCGAATACTCCCGAGAGTTATGTGGCTATTTTAATTAATATATCTATAATAAAAATACATATAACAATTCGATTGACTTTAAAAAACTATTAACCTACTAAACCAACTGTAAACTTTCAAACCGATTAACTTGGAGGAAATTAGCACAAGATCATTAGTTTATATTAGATAAATGAGAGTAATGAACTTAACTAATTCTTAGTTAAGTTAATTGGTCCATGGGTAAAATTTAAAATATTACAGTCAAATCATGATGGGGGTGGGGTGGCTGCTGGTCCACCGGCGCGGATCGTCAAGGGGGCCGCTAGGGATGTGCTTCATCGGCAGAGATGGGGGCTGCTCCGAGCGGATGGGGATCGCAAGCAATGGCGGAGGGGGCTTGCTGCTCTGCCGACGGAGGGGGCTGGTTTGCAGCAGCCATTTTTTATTTACTATTATATATGATTTTAAATATTAAAATAATTCAAAGATATGACAGAAGGGTATTTTAGTTATTTAACAAATCAAAAAAATTAAAAATAACATAAAAGTTAACAGAATTAAATGGATGTATTAAAGTGAAAAATGCCACATAATTTAGGGGGTGCTACGATAAGTTCAAATGCTAAGAGGAGACGCGAAAAATTGCTATAGTTGTAACGCCCCCGAATCGATCCCGCCACATGACGAAGACCAATCTGAAGATAATACGCATGCTATGACTTTGACCATGATGTTGACCATATTTCAGTCAAAAATAGAGACACGTCAACGGAATAAAGTAAAGAAATAAAGAAAAATATAACCTTAATTTGCGGAAGTCTAAAAGTGGCTATGTCATTACTAAGAAATAAAATAAGTTCTACATCCTGAGTCTAAAATGCGGAAGGTAAATGAAAACTAATAAACATTCTAAAAGCTCTATGGTTCATGTGTTGTCCTATCGCCAGAGCTTCATCACCGCACACCTACTCCACCATGTCACTGACCTGGTCCTGTGGAAATCAGACACAGAGGAGGAGGTCCTCCCGTAAGCTTCACAGCTTAGTAGGGAACCACATGATATACAATGCATAACATGAATAGAATAATCAGAGATGAATAATAATTCTTAATTTGAACATGAAAGGGTAACATGGCAGCATCATAGATCATAATAAGAATAAGAGGATATCATAAATCATGAGAATTAAATGATGATTAATAAACATGAACTTATAGCATACTTGAAAATCATGACAGTAACTTTACTTGACTTGACTTGAACATGCTTCTTCATCTTGGTTATTAATTAGCAATCAGGGTGACTTTAGGTGTCTTTAGTTCTTGGGGTATGCCCAGCAAACGATACGACCTTGTGCGGGTCAATGGGTGATCAAACTATGATCAGGGAGCGACCCTTATCTTGATGCATTTGGCTTGGACTGGCAACACACGATTAATCTTTCATCTGAACTTATTAATCGCTTTTACAACATGTGGCTCTTTGTTCTTGATTCAATAGATACGATAGGATCAATGAGAAATAAATCAATAAGAGAGTAGATCATGTAAATCAGTGCGGTATCTCTGTGAGATCAGATAATAGGATTAATTATATATATTAGTAATATCTGGATAAAAAGAAAATAATTAATAAATATAGTAAAAGGTTTTCTCTCTCCTATTTTTCTCCTATCCGTACAGTCGTAATCCCATACTTATCATTATTATTATTATTAATGTATAATCTTTCTGTCCCTACATCCCTCTATTCCATTACGCCCGTAAAAACCCTAAACTCTTCTTTTTTTTTCTTTACAATTTTCTCCTTTCTCTCTCTTCACTTACTCTCGGCCGTAATATGCATATGTTTTTTCTTTTTTTTTCACTCTATTCCTATCCTCTCTCTACCCCTTTTCTCGGCCGTAAAATCCCCCTTCTTTTTTTTTTTCTATCTACTTAGCGGCAGTAAAAATTCTCTCTATTATTTTTTTTTCTTGCAATGCAGATGTTACACAACAAAAAAATTGGTGGCCATAAAATTCTCTCTATTATATCTTTTTTTTCCTCTTGCGGCCGTAATAAATCTACGATTCGATTTCACATTAAATTGCACCGTAAAATATCACGTCACAATATCAGAAATTACGGCCGTAATAATTCTAGTTTCATTCTAGATTGCGTCATAAAATATTACGTCACAATAGGAAACAGAATTCCCCTACGTACTTTCGCCTCACTCTAAATCCTACATCCTAGCAATCAATGATACAGAAATAGAACAAACAGAAATACTATGCATCGCAAACAATCAACCAATAAAAGAATTTAAGGAATCAAACAATTAAAAATGATAACTTGAACCATATTCATATTCTTTTCTTTTCATAACAATTAGGGCATGAATTGGGATAATTCAGAGGTCATGCAAGGTGATTTCGATTCACGCACTGATCGCGATGGATCCTACCCTTGATTCGTTAAAAAAAATCCACTTGAATCCGCCCCTGTTTTCCTCTCGATTCTCTCGACCAATCAACGCTTGCAATTCAACGAAGAGGCCTGAAGGATGGGGCGTGTGGTGTAGGTAATTGCAGTAGGGGAAAGGAAGACGTGCTTGATCCCCGACGGCTTGCTTCTTGGCCGAAAGCTAGATGCCCGCAGGATGTCAAAAAGGGGGTCCTCCTTTCGTGAGATCAGCCGTACATGATTTTATAAAGGGTTTTAAATTTTATCTCATCTTCCTTTCCTAATCTCACTCTAATTTAATTAATGAGATCAGATTTTTATCTCATCACATAATTAAATCCTTCCTTGAGTCCAATCCTAATTGGGCTTTGTTTATGTTTTATTCCTTTCGTGATTAGCCCAGCCGTCCCTCACGGCTTCTTCTTTTTTTTTCTGGTCATTACATTCTTACCCCCTTAAAAGAAAATTCGTTCTCGAATTTTTCACTAAGTAGAGGACTTACCGAAAAGATGAGGGAATTCTTGGCGCATTTCCGACTCAAGTTCCCACATAGCATCATCACCATGATGGAAGCGTCAAGCTACCTGGACCATGGGTACATTCTTGTTCTTTTGATGTTGCATTTTGCGCTCCACTATATTTGTTGGATACTCAACACAGGTCAAGTCTACGAATTCTTAACATCATGCATCATCATCTCATAAGATTTTTTTGCTCTATTTTTTTCGCCTTGACATACTGGTTACTTAGGACATTTTTTTTATCTCCATATTTCATGTCATTACTATTTGTTCACCCTTATACATCTGCGTACTTTTCAAATGGATCGCAACCCAGACTTATAATATTCATATAATACTTCTTATAAGACTTATTCCTAAATGGATCGCAATTCAGGCTTATGTTATTCATCTAGTATTGCTCTCTTTAGGACTTTATCATGTGGTTTTCACATGCTTAGTTTCTCCAACATTTCATACGCAGCCTCATGACGCCTAGTGAGCATCACTTGTGTTTGAGTGTATGTGTAACCGAGTTCATCTTTACCAAAATGGTACTTCATGAAGAACTCAGAATCTTTCGAACTTCATGTCATCTTCATTGTCACATATTAGCGTACTACTAAAAGAAAGCACACCTAAGACTCTTTTGGTCGATGAATACTTCAATCTTTTCTACATAAATGTAGGCATAGTTTGAACACAATGTTCACGAGAACCTAAAAGTTTGAGGGGTGTTCTTAGTCCAATGGCATCGCTCAATTTATAGTGATCATTCATTGTCAGGAAAATTATTTTCACTATATTCTCTTCAGCGACTCGAAACTGTTGGTACTCACTCCATAGATCGATCTTGAGTACACCTAGCCTTAAATATGTTATCTTTGCATGATAACAAACACTTATATCTTGATGGTTATTTTATTTAACAACTTGTTAATAAATCTCTAGATTCATAGAGTCATCATTCTTCTTTACAAAAGAAGTGAAACATCTAAAAATGAGACACTTCGTCTCATAAACCCCTCGTCTTACGATTATTAGATTTGTCTTTTTAGTTCATGTGTCATGGGGCCTTGAAAATCAAGATCATGCTTGAAATATATGACACTCAACTTCTAACTATAACTTTTAGATGTTTGAATACTAGTAACTATCTTCTTATTTTTGCATAATACTTATACATCTTAGGAGGAAGAATCAAATAGGAATTCCAATCACAGTCCTCCTAAGAAGTTTCTAATCGATGTGAATAAAAGATTTTATCTTCAATCGTCATTAATATCACTAGCATGGAATGAATAGGTATTTGATCAAGTCATTGAATCAATACTTCATCATCTTAGCAGTATGTCCTTGAGTTTCTTGAAATACTCTGAATCAATGTTAAAGTCGAATGATATCTACGATGAGGGATTGATCTTATAGTACAATCTAATTCTAAATGAACAAAACCATTTGTGCACCCTCTCTAACATAATTCCTTAGTAAAACATCATAAATGCAAGTGAACACATGGAATGAATTCAAACAATCAGATAGGAACAAAGTAATCAACAAAAATAGAAGACAAGCAATCATTCTTCTTCTTTGCGCATCATTTTATGATCCTTTGCATTAACGATATCTTGTAGCACATGGGAGAGGGTCGGGATAACTTTAAAGTTGGAAAGGAGAACTAATCCATTTATAAGACTTATGATCAAATCATAAGTGGTCCACTTGATTAAGACAAAATCTTGAACATTTTTCATCATATTGACGTAGAGGCATCTTAGAGAATATTCTATATATCATTTTATATCTTGCATCTTAGAGGACATTCTATGTATCATCTAATGGCTTGCTTAACTCATTATCTAAACATATATATGATTTATTTTCCCTCTTGAACCATTAACCATGATTATATGATTAAATATCCTATACGTTTTGACATTATTATGAAAACTATAATTATATTAAAACTTGCATAATCATCCCTCTCTGGTGCATAACTTACTTTTTCAGAAATCTTGTAGGAAACTTATAAAATTCTTCATACTTTACCTTAACCTCCCCATACTTTCTAAAGATTTCCACACTTGGTGTTTTGATCTTTTAATACTTAATGGCTGGAGGCTCATATGCCTCCTCAAACTTATCTCAGTTAAGAGACCTTAATTTTTTTCAAAATTTCTCACATTCATGTTAACCCTTTCATGCATTGCTTGTTCTTATATAATTCTGGTATTAATCATATTAGTCTATTTTGAATATATATATATATACATTACGATGATAGAGAATTCATTATTTAATAATGGCTATATAACATATACTTCATAATATTAAATTTCAAATCCACTCTATACTAAACTAAGTTAATTAAATCTATTTATTTATTCATTTATTTATCTTTATATGTTTATAAGTATATTATGTTATATGTACATATGTGTGTGAGTATGTTAGATCTAAATGTTCAATTAACTCAGACAGTCACTTACTTATTGAAAATTTCTCCCAACATTCATTCAGGTCAGTGTGACTTCTAAACCCTTTAAGCTTATATATTTGTCTATCCCTACATTATACATGATTTCTTGGGCAGCTCACTAATACTTAAATTATGGTCTAACTAATATTACATAACTTGAACATGATTCATCATTCAAATTCCTATATTATAGCATACTTGAAAATCATGACAGTAACTTTACTTGACTTGACTTAAACATGCTTCTTAATCTTGATTATTAATTAGCAATCAGGGTGACTTTAGGTGCCTTTAGTTCTTGGGATATGCCCAGCAAATGATACGATCTTGTGCGGGTCAATGGATGATCAAACCATGACCAGGGAACAACCCTTATCTTGATACACTTGGCTTGGACTGGAAACACGTAATTAATCTTTCATCTGAACTTATTAATCGCTTTTACAACATGTGGCTCTTTGTTCTTGATTCAATAGATACGATAGGATCAATGAGAAATAAATCAATAAGAGAGTAGATCATGTAAATCAGTGCGGTATCTCTGTGGGATCAGATAATAGGATTAATTATATATATTAGTAATATCTGGATAAAAAGAAAATAATTAATAAATATAGTAAAAGGTTTTCTCTCTCCTATTTTTCTCCTATCTGTACAGCCGTAATCCCATACTTCATTATTATTATTATTATTAATGTATAACATTTCTGTCCCTACATCCCTCTATTCCATTACGCTCGTAAAAATCCTAAACTCTTCTTTTTTTTTTTCTTTACAATTTTCTCCTTTCTCTCTCTTCACTTACTCTCGGCCGTAATATGCATATGTTTTCTCTTTTTTTTCACTCTATTCCTATCCTCTCTCTACCCCTTTTCTCGGCCGTAAAATCCCCCTTCTTTTTTTTCTATCTACTTAGCGGCAGTAAAAACTCTCTCTATTGTTTTTTTCTTGCAATGCAGATGTTACACAGCAAAAAGATTGGTGGCCGTAAAATTCTCTCTATTATATCTTTTTTTTCCTCTTGCGGCCGTAATAAATCTACGACTCGATTTCACATTAAATTGCACCGTAAAATATCACGTCATAATATCAGAAATTACGGTCGTAATAATTTTAGTTTCATTCTAGATTGCGTCGTAAAATATTACGGCACAATAGGAAATAGAATTCCCCTACGTACTTTCGCCCCACTCTAAATCCTACATCCTAGCAATCAATGATACAAAAATAGAACAAACAGAAATACTATGCATCGCAAACAATCAACCAATCAAAGAATTCAAGGAATCAAACAATTAAAAATGATAACTTGAACCCTATTCATATTCTTTTCTTTTCATAACAATTAGGGCATGAATTGGGATAATTCAGAGGTCATGCAAGGTGATTTCGATTCACCCACCTGATCGCGATGGATCCTACCCTTGATTCGTTAAAAAAAATCCACTTGAATCCGCCCATGTTTCCCTCTCGGTTCTCTCGACCAATTAGCACTTGCAATTCAACGAAGAGGGCTGAAGGATGGGGCGTGTGGTGTAGGTAATTGCAGTAGGGGAAAGGAAGACGTGCTTGATCCCCGACGGCTTGCTTCTTGGCCGAAAGCAAGATGCCCGCAGGATGTCAAAAAGGGGGTCCTCCTTTCGTGAGATCAGCTGTACATGATTTTATAAAGGGTTTTAAATTTTATCTCATCTTCCTCTCCTAATCTCACTCTAATTTAATTAATGAGATCAGATTTTTATCTCATCACATAATTAAATCCTTCCTTGAGTCCAATCCTAATTGGGCTTTGTTTATGTTTTATTCCTTTCGTGATTAGCCCAGTCGTCCCTCACGGTTTCTTCTTTTTTTTTCTGGTCGTTACAATAGTAGAGGTTTGAAAAAATAGTCCTTGTATCTTTTTTAATTAGGATTTATTATCTTTTTATAAATATCTATTTGCTATGGCATATCTCTGACTTTTTTTTTACTTTGTTCTTGCTTTTATTTTTAATTTCTGAAGCTCGTGTAAGTAGGTGAGAAGTCACTTCTTTTTTGCAATATTCTCTTTTTTAGATCTGACTACTCATACATCTTTTTTTTCACAGCTCTATTAGTGTCAGTCCAAAGTCTTCCTCATCCAAGACTTAGTTTTCAAGGGTTTTTTTTATCTTTTGCTTGAAAGTAGAAAAAGAAGAGCAATATAGTTTAATTGGAGTGGCAATAAGGATCCTAAGAGTGGCATTAAGGCCAGCCCTAATTTTAAATATATGAACTCATCATAATACGTCTCAAGATTTTCAATTTAATTTATTAATTTAGTTCAGTTAACTTTTTCTTTGTTTTATTTTTTGTACTTATGAAATAATTAAACGACCCTTCTACACTCTTTTTAATGCTTAAAATTTTAAAATAACATATAATAATAAAATAAAAAAGAGGGGGTGTTACCTCCTCCACTAGTCGATGCTAGAGGAAGAGAACGACGCCTCCCTCTTCATGCCTGACAAGGGAGCATAACCCCTCCCCACCCCCCCTCGTCGACGTCGGAGGGAAAGGGTGGCGCCCCTCTCTGCGTCCCTAGTAAGGGAGGAATCCCCCCCTCCACTTGTGTTCGCTCCATGTCGACTATGCGGAGTGAAAAGGGTGGGGGGTTGTTGCCCGCTCTACAATCTCGCCAGCGAGATAGCAGAGAGGGGTGACGCCCCCTTTGCTGGGAATGTAGAGGGGGTATTTCCCCCTCCCTTCGGCGAGATAGAAGACGGGGTGACGCCGCTCTTGTCGGGGATGTAGAGGAGTGTGTCGCCCCCTCCCTTCGGCGTCGACTAGGGGAGGGGAAATGGCCTCCTATTTTTTATTTTATTATTTTTTAAACATCATAAGATAGTGCAGAAGCATAGTTTAACTATATTACAAATAAAAAATGAAAAAGTTAACAGAACTAGAATGATGGACTAAATTGAGAATTTGATATAATTTATGAAGGTGATACGATAAATTCATATATCAGGGTTAGACGTGAAAAATCAAGGGAGGTTTAAAGAATTAACCAATTAAAAAATTATAATCGCATAAACTTATTCTGATTTATTAAATAAATCCTCTTATATCAATATTTTAAAAAACTACAAAAGGACCACATATCCTATTTGATAAATATATGATATATCTATATATCTTACTAATTTTGATTTGTTGTTGAGGGCATAATATTTTAAATAGAAATATAAAAAAAATTACTAATAGCCAAATTTGAAATCTTGGTGCTAAAATTCAGGTAATAATTTATGTGCTTAATTTTTTTTAACACAACATAAAAAATACAACTGCAAATTGTATACAAATAAAAAAAGAAAGTTAGAAAAAGAAAGTTTCCTTTTTTCATTTTAAATGATTTATTTTGGATCGGAGCATCAAATAATTTAATTAAAATCCTCTCCCAATGTTCAATGGGAGTGGAGAACTACATGATGGTCGAGGTGTGGTCTCATTCATTATCTATCTTTTTTACCTATGTTCAGCTTGTTGATTTCTTTTTACCTATGTTGAGCTTGATGAACTGATCGTCGTAAGTTTGGACGCTCTGCATAATCCTTAACCTCTAATTTTAGTGAAGGTTCATTTTTCAAGATATATCATACTAATAGAACAAATGTTTCTTTGTAGATACATGGACGAAAAAGAATGTTGCCCTTAATTATTTTACTTCACCAAAATTGTCCATAATAGTAGTTGAATCTTAGAAATTATGACATTTATTTAAAATTAACTTTGATTTCTCTTAAATTTATTATCACGAATTGTGTTTTGTCAAGTATAGTTGACTTTCATATAATGATTTCAAGGTCATAATTAGTTGCAAAATAATAATTTGCATTCAATTTAATTGAGTAAATAAAAATAAATGTAAACATAAATTGAGAAAAGAAAATGTTAGCTTCCACGTAAATAGAGTTCAAGATTCAAACAAAATGAATGGTAGAATCATCTATATTCAGTCGTAGTACAATTAGACCGACCCATAGCACATTTTGGACACTATAGTGGCTATTGGGTCGGACTCATGAATAGTAATTGAATCTTAATTGTGTTAATACTCTAGATTAATTATTAATTGATTGTTATGCAATTTTGATAATAATTAAGGCTAATTAAATGATTGTTTCATGCCTTTTCCCACTTAGTATGAATTGCATGGACAACCATAATTAATAATCAAAATATGTTGTTGGATCACAAGGCACCAAGACAGGGGGGTGATTGGTGTTAAACTAAAAATTATGATTTTACGAAATACGTTACGAAAGCACAAAACCGATTCGTTAAACTTTAAAGTAGCACAATAGCAATCAAATTACATGCATAATAGAGTAGGAAGGAAAGGGATAGAGAAAGACAAACACAGGATGCACTATAGTTTGTTGACGACGTTCGGCCACACTCTGACCTATGTCCTACTCCAATTCTTGATATCGAGACGGTTAGAAATTTCACTAACACCCTTCCATTGTTCTAAATTGGGCAAGGAAGAAACACTTTGTAACTCTTACCTTTTCTATGCTTCAAGAGGTATGGCACACCTCTCCTACTCGGAAGTTGTCACCCGCCTTTTCTTCGCTCAATATCTTTTCACTCATAAGCTAAATAACTATTATAGCATCACAAGAACACATCGCCATCTATCTTTCACAATTTGAAACCTCATACAAAAGTAAGAGAGCGAGAAATGAAAGATTTTTACAATTTTGAACTCAATATGACTTCTTGGATGAACAAAATTATTTGACTATCTTTTTGTAGAAAGTCTTGGTCTTCTTGATGTATTTTGAACCCCTTTTATAGTCTCCAATATTTCTCATAGTTGTTAGTATTCAAAACCAACCGTTATGTGCTTTTCTACACTGAAACGAACGCCAATTTCCGTTCAAGCGTTCGTTTTGAAGTAGCCGTTGAAATATAACCATTGCACCAGACATCCTTTATGAAAATCCTAAAGTCTTAGACATTTATGATTATTTTTGCCAACATTTTTGTGCATTTGTTTTATCCCTAGCGATCGACCGAAAGATTTTCGGTCGTCCATTTTGTCATCGATAGCTTGATAAATCTGAACTCTTTTATGCATAACATTTTACATAGTTATCCAAATGGGATGATTTTTTATTCTATCGAAAGCTAACAAATTTTTTTACAATTTATGTTCATCATTAATCCAAAATATAATGAGAACATAGTCGAATATTAATTCAACATTTAGCACATAAAGTTATCCATTTCAAGTTACACTACAAGAAAACACACCGTTAATGAAGGAAAATACGATCGTTAATTTTCAAATTCTGGTTGTTATTGGTCATTAGCGATCAGCATTTCTCGTCGTCACTAGTCATTATAGATGCCACCATTAAAAGTCAATAACGACGACTTAAAATTATCGGCCGTTAAAGGTCATCAACGACAAAAATAATCCAGCCGTTAATTTTATATAAGGACCATTTAGTTGGTTGTTAAACATATTAATGACCAACAATATCTTTGTCCTTAATAATCTTTAGTGGGCGCTAATATGGTTGTTAAAAGTTATCAACGATCATAAATAATCCAATCATTAAATCTATAATAATCTTCAACGACTAAAATTTTGATCATTAAAAATCATCAACGTCCATAAATAATTTAGTCGACCATTTATATAATAACAATTTAGAGGATTGTGAATTGCTTTTGTGGCCATCAATATATTTGTTATCTGATCATTGAAAACCATCTAAATTCATATAATAAAAGTATAACTAATCACAACATGGATTACCAAAAGTGTAACTAGTTAACTAGTTGGCTGTCCCCCCCACCCCCCCCCCCACCCCCCCCCCCCCCACACACACACACTTAAGTAGGGGGGATGGTGTCCCCTATCGCGCCAGGCGTGAATAAGCATCCGACGGCTGGCACATATTTCAAATTTTTTTAAGCGGTCGAATGTCGATTTTCCGCGTCTCAGTTCGAGGAGTGATGGTTCTATACTTGGTTCGACGAGTGGACCGGTTCGAAGGGTTATAAAAACCCACTTGATTGCGACCGACGAGTTTCTTTTTCCCTTCTCTCTCTCCTCTATGTTTCTCCTCTCCGCTCGATCAAGTCGTCCAACACCCGTAGCGGCAGATCGGGCCCCTGTAGGATGGTCTCTCTCCTCTATGTTTCCCCTCTCCGATCAGCGAAGTCGTTCGATGCTCGGAGTGGCAGATTGAGCCCCCCCAATTCACGTTGTAAACTAGTTAAACTTTTGTTAATCTTTGTTAATCTTCTTAATCCATGTTGCAAACTTTTAAACTTTCCTTGCTTGCATTCGGTGGACAACATCGCAACACTAGCAAAACATTGCTGTGTAAAGCTCTTTTTTAGTCCACATTTGTGCAATGTCCCGAGAACAAAAACAACAGCATACAACCCTCGTTAGGAAACTCGTCGCATATTCTCTCTACATTCTCATCCCCGTGGGAACACATTTCACTAGAATCCAATTCATCCTTATTGATTGGCATTTCACTAGATTGAAAATAGTCATGGGACTAAGTTTGCCAACTCATATCCATCTATTCTTAATCTTCAAAGTGCTACTGATTTGTGCTCAGTTTGACATGTGACCTTTCATCTCCTCTTCTCTCTCTTTCAGAAGTCAAATTCAGAATTTCCTACACTCTTGCACTTGTTACACAATGAGGTTAAGTGCAAAGATAACAAAAGCAGGAGTAAGCATGAAATGAAATAGAGATTAAGATAAGATTGATAGGATTGAGCAGAAAAAGAAAATTCCAAAAAGTACTAATCTAACAAGAAAAATGATAGATAGAAATAGGACTGAATATAAACAATGGAATGTGATATAAATAGTGATATCATAAGAAAAGGCAAAGGCAAATATAAACAAAAGTTAATCTAAAGAAAAGAAAATAAGTATTAAAAAGTGACTAATCTGAACTATAGAAAGTGAACCTTATCAGCCTCAAATCCCCGGCAACGGCTCCAAAAACTTGATGTGAATTGAGTGGAGTGCGATTAATGGATTGATTTATAGCACAGAATTGAAAATGCAACTAAATGATATATGGTCTAAATCCTCACTTCACTAAACTACAAGTGCACAGATCAGAGTAGTAAAACCGAATGTCGTATCGTGATGATTCGAGATCTAAAGATTCACTAACTAATCTAAATTAATCCTAGACTAAGTTAACTCTTTTTAGTGTTTTAAGGTAATTGATATAAAGTGATAATTAACAATCAATGAAATGTTCTATTAGGAATTGGGGTTCATCTAATATTCTGTTATGAAATGGATTAGAATAACTTAGCAATACAAATCAAACCAGATTCAACCTATAAAGACTGCTATCACAGTGCATTAAAGTTAAAACTAAATATCATACTTTCATATGAATATTAGTTAGGTTGATTCAATAAGGGTTTCCACTGATATTAGATTATCATGAAAACTCTAGCTCAATGCATAAATACAATCAAATTCACAACTAGTGCTGATGCTCTTGGTTTATCTCTAAACAATAAGGGAATCTAAAATCAACCTCTCGGCTGCCATTCCAATACGAGATTCACATCAACAAAAGTAAATGAATCCATTCTCAGCATAGATTACTTAGAACCAGGAAACCAACTCAACATAAATCACAATTGAAATTGAATTAAAAAACTAATTGTTAATGTTCTTGGTTCATTTCTTAACTACAAGAGAATCTAGAATCAACCTCTCAGCTGTCATTACAAGATGAGATTCACAATAACAAGAAGTAAAAGGATGCTTTCAGATCTTGACAATGATTAAACCAGAAAATAAATGATGATGCTCTTGACTCATTTCTGAGCAAGAAAGAATCAAACACCAACTTCTCAGTTGCCACTCTAAAACAGGATTCACATCAACATAGAACTGATTTGAAAACATTCAGAAATGGACTAATATCAGTGGCATAAGTGATATTCAATCATCCATCCATAAACATAAATTAAACTACTATCATATCCTAAGAGAGCTAAGATTTAGCTCCCCATAATTAATCAAACAATACAAAGCAGATGAGGAACTGAATCAAAACATTCTAAAATATACAGAAGAACAAAACAGCTTTAAAACTCTAAACTCCAGCAAGAAACCCTCAGCCTCTAGCCCAATGGCTAGGAGAGAAGATCCCCCAATTGTTTCTCCACCTTCTCCTTTTATATGACACTATCATCACCATTTGATCTTGATGAGAACCTTTCATTCCATCTGATTTTGCCATCTGTCCTATGGTCGGTCCCTTTTGCTTTTGTGCTGAGAAAAGATTCATTTCTCATTGGCAGCTGCTTGTGGTCCCCTCATACTTTTCCAACAGGTTTCTTTATCTTTTCTATTTGATTTGATCCTATAACATCATGAACAGCAAGCATCAAACTCTTCACATGAAGACTAGACAAATAAGAACTAAATCAATATATTATTAAGCTCAAATGCGCAAATGTAGGATAATATTATGCTGAAAAGATAAATGCATGTATATTAAGCATAATTTGATGAATATGAACATTTCAGGGCTTATATGCACATGAATTAAGATAGAAAATGAGTAGAATTATAGTATAATCAACTAGTGATCAAACTCTCCCAAGCTTAGTCTTTTGCTTGTTCTCAAGCAAAACATTCAGATATTAAGAATAAGGTTTGAATCAAATACTTCACAAATGAATTCAGATTCAGCTATTTAAAATTAAATGAGTTTCCCACTTTGTTGACACTCCTTGTTATTCTTTCCAATTCCTAAATTCTAGCTGAGGAATCACAGAGGCTAAAGCAAATTTAAGTCATGAAAGAAGTACTAACAATAACTGATTTGAATTTTAAGGACTTTCAACTTTACTAAAAAAGTTGAACTACCAATCTCTTGATGAACAGATTTGTGTATTGCGTAAATAGGATAAACCTGACTTTTATTCATGATAATGCAAATAAACAAATTTGAAACCTGATTTTTATTCATGCTGGTCACAAGATAAAAATTCTGGCTTTATTCAAAAGAGTTTCCTTTTAGAATTTAGCTCTTTTTATTGTTTAATGCATGCAATGCAAAATGTAACTTTCCATGTTCTCATTTTCTTCATTTTTTTTCTTTTCTGTTCATGAAGTGAGCAGATCACTAGCAGATCACTATAGCCTTTTATCCCATTTTAGATGCATTTCACCCCTATCGAGCTCCTAAATTGCCCAACTTTTGGTCAATTATATTTGGAATGCATGGATTGTGATAACTAGTTGATCTTCCTCATTTTATACTTAATTCCATGTGCATAGAGGTTCTAAAATGCTAAAATCCATAAATATTTCAATTCTATGCCAAGTTATCATTTTTAGGACAAGTTATCACTCCAATATGCCAAGTTATCATTATTTTAAGTGAACTAATTTTCAATAATTTTCTTGTCCTAAATCCATTACTATTATGAATGAATCATATTTGAGTGATCAAATTTCAACTTGTGCAAAATTATTAATCCATTTGAATAAGTTATCATTTTTCCAATGCTAAGTTATCGTTAAAGGGCAAAATTGTCATTTTGACATGCAAAAATATCAATTCTGAACAAAGGCCTTAGGCAACCATTATATTATTATCCTAACTCATTGCTGTTCAAATTTGATCACATTTGGATAACCACAACCAAAGTTATGACAAGTTATCATTTTTATGGCATCAAGTTATCATTTTTGGCACTCAAGTTATCATTCTTATGAAATCTTATTTAAATTTGATTTCTGACCTCATTCACTTGCCATCCTAATCTATTTGATGCCTTCAATGCTTTGAATCATCCATATTTGGACATTTTCCATAAAATATGCAAAGTTATCATTCCGGGTTCTAAATGTTATCATTTATGATTTATGATTTTCATTTCTGCTCAACACCAAATCCTATCTGATGTTTGAACTGATGTATATCACTATCTTAATCTTTATTTGCTTAAATCCTATTCAAGGGCTTTAATGTTTGCTGTTGTGGACTTTCTAGCAGGGAAAAATAAATTGCAAAAGCTGGAAAAGGTGGGGGGGGACCACTCCAAAAAGCTGCTGATTTCTGCAGCTGGAATTTCAGGACTGGACACTTGGCACAATAAAAGGATATGGGACATTTTGATGCTGATCTAAGGGTGTTTAAAGGTCATATATAAGCTGAAGAAACTCTGGAATCAAGGGGGGTCAGCCATTGCAAAATTGGAGCAGAAGGCAGCAAGGGTTTGGAGCAAAAGGAAGGAGCTGAAGCCCCTGTTCGACAGGATCAAATTCAGGATGAATTACCTCAATTTTTCACTCTATCTTGTATCTAACTTTGTAATTATGAGGAGCTAAACTCCATGTCTCCTAGGATAAGGTAGTAGTCTAGATTAATTATGGATGGATTAGGGTCAAATCAGATTTCCTCATTTGAATCAAGTTCTGAATTAAACTTCTAAATTCTGAAATCTGTATTGATCTGAATTGGTTCTTGTCATTGGTAGATCCTACTTATATTTACAACTGAGAAGTTGTCATTTAATCTAATCTTTGTTCAGAAATGAATAAAGAACCCATGCCAAGTTTCTGGATTCCATTTTGATTGAAAATCTGATTTCTGTTTTCCTGAATTCTGAACTTCCTAATTTTTTTATTTTCTGAGTCATTTGAATCTGATTGTCATTTGGGAACTGAATTAAGTGAACAACTGAGAGGTTATCATATGTCCCAATCTTGTTTAGAAATGAATTAAGAAACTTTGACATTTCATGATTCAAATGTGTAATTACCATTGGCTTTCTTGATTTTAATGTGTTGCTGATTTCTGGTTTTCTGAATTTAGTGAAATCTGATTGCCATTGTTAAACCCTATTTTAATCTATCAGTGAGAAGTGGTCCTATGGCCTTCCTTGAGATTCAGAGATGAACCAAGGAGCAATGATACTTTCTGATTTCCCAACCTGTGATTATAAGCAGTGTTTCCAATTAATATGTGTTGGTGGGGACATCACTTTTAATTGCTGCCGAGAAGCTAACTTAAGGTTCTCTTGTAGTTTAGAGAGAAACCAAGGAATATTATTGGATTGGTTTCATCCCTGCCTAGCTGATTGAAGTGATTTTCCTTATTTTGTGACTATACTTAGAAGTTATCACTACAGATTTCACTGAATTGTCAAAATTCAGCAAAGAACTTGAGTTGAACTTAATGATAACTTGATTTTCAGTGGGGATCCTCTTCTAATTTAACTTTGCTAACAATTATATGACAATATATTGATTAGTTGTGGTCTAATTGAGCTGTGAGAACATCCATACATAAGGTTGAATCAGATTTGACTAAAAAGTGATAACTTATCCATTTCCATCCATAATTAAATCAAATGAACCCCAATCCTAGGAGAACCTTCCTCATTGATAGATAAACTCTTTTAGAATCTAGATTACCATTTACAATTCAGTTTAGTTAACTTTTCAGAAATCTATAAACAGTTATCATTCTGCATTCCTGAAAAATCTATTTTCACTTCCATTTAAATTCCTATTTTTTGCCACTTTAAATAGAATTAGTCTAAATTATTTTTAGGGAGTCTAGGACTTCAAATAACTATGGATATGACATTTAGGGTTACTACAATTGACCTGTGCACTGCAGTAGAGAGTGAGTTAAGGAGTTAAACCAAAAATTGAAAAATTGCACTTTTGACCCCAAAAATCAGCAAGTTATCACTACACTCCTCAATTTCACTATCAAATTTTTGGCACCGTTGCCGGAGATTTGAGGTCAATTAGACTAATTTAGATAGTTTAGATTAGTTTTAGACTGGTTTTTAGTCCATTTGTTAGGCTAATTTTTAGTTTTTGCAAGTTATCATTCCCAATTTTCCATTTTTGTCTAGTTTTCTTTCTTTTCTCAATTTGATACTTCTGAATTCATTTATGCATGATTTGGACAACCAAGAGAAATTATCAATCAAATCCTGAGCCTGAAAGAAGATTTTTAAGAAGAAGGAGATTGCAAAGATTGAAGGCAAGAAGAAAGATATTTGAAGAAGAGGAAGAGGAGCAAGACAATATGGCTGCACCAAGGACTTTGAAGGATTGTTACTCACCTAGCAATGTCAGAAATCAACTTGGAGATGGAGGTCAAGCACTTGTGGCAAACTTTGAAGTGAATCCAGCACTAATTACTATGATTAGGCAGTATCAATTTTCTGGATTAGGGACAGAAGATCCAGCCTCACATTTGGACAACTTTAAGGAGATATACAGCACAATACACTTTAATAATACTCCTATGAATTCTGTCTACATGAGGCTATTTCCTTTTTCACTCAAGGACAAGGCCAATATTTGGTATAAGACTCTCAAACCTGAAGAAGTGGCCACTTGGGAATCTATTATGCAATTATTTCTATCAGAATTCTTCCCTCCTTCCAAGACTGATAATTTCAGAGATCAAATAGTCAGATTTTACCAATTGGACCAGGAGAACATTTGTGATGCATGATAAAGACTTCAAGGGCTGTTGAGGATATGCCCACACCATGGGTTTGAGAAGTGGCAACTAGTCAACTACTTTCATAAGTGGCTGAATTATCCATCCAAGGTTGCACTAGACACAGCTACATGAGGCATCTTTGCATTAAAGAATATTGATAAAGCCTACCAATTGATAGAGAATATAGTAAAGAATCACCACTTTCTTACCCATGACAGGACAAGGAGACCACCTATCCAGAATTCAATAAACAATTTGTCTTCTCAATTTGAAGAAGTTTTGTACAAAACCTTGGAGAAGCTGAACCTCACTCCTAATGTCAGGAAGGCTTTCAACCCTGAATCTAGATGTGATGTGTGTGGTAATCAAGGTCATGCTATAGAAAGCTGCAATCTAATCATGCAACAATATGAGCAATCCATTGATTCAGTCAATGCTGTGGGAAATTTTGGAGTGAAATCCCCTTCTGAATTCTATACTCCAGAGAATAGGAACAATCCCTACTTTTCCTATAAGGCCAATCATTACCAAGGGTCATCAATGCAGAATTCTATATTTTATCTTTACTATATCATGCTCTGTACTTTACTATAACCATGCTTTGTCTTTACTATGTCATGTTCTATATTTTACCATATCATGCTTTACTATGCTTTACTTTGCCATGAGTTGCATTACATCTTTTATATTACTATGCATTCCTTGAAGTTCGTTGTCCTATGCGAGCTCGACTTTATTAGGTTGGAAAGTCAGAGATGCCTCTATGCATCTATGAAGCTAGGGATGTCCACCTTGGGGAAGGTGTAATGTCAATGTATACCCTTTTCGAGATACAAGTGGGAGAGGACATGTACCACACGAACAGTGGTCATTAAGGATACGTAGGTTTGATGTCTCCTCAGCTACGCTATCTGTCCCTCTAGTGTTATAACATGTAATCCATATGATGCCCTCTTCAGGGAAGGACAGATGCCAATGCATCACTTTTTTCGGAATACAGGTGGGAGAGGACTTATATCCCAGGATAGTGGTCGTTACGTACTTGTAGGTTCACTGTCTCCTCAGCTCATCTACCTGTCCCTCCTCTGTACTATACCATGATCTTTACTCTGTACTTTGGGTGGCACATAGCAATCCCGTAGTTTCATCTTTGCTTTATTTATCTTGTTTATCATCTATGGAATTTAGAATCATAGATCAAAGAAACGGTAGAGTCAAATCCCTTTTCCTGAGGTAATAAAATTAGGTACTATTTCTTTACTCTTTATGCCTAGTCCCGACCCATTTTTTCTGGATGGGAAGGGCCCATTAGGGCCTGTACAATATTGAACATGGCCTCAAGTGGGCCTGTCGAAAGTGGAGCCCAATTATGAAGGTTCGGGCCTAATAAAAAGGGTAGTTACATCTTTACGACAGAACCCGGGCAGGGTAAGAAAAACCTAGATCAAGTCTTTTATTGAGGGTCCATGCACATGACTCGGGCCGAGTTGGGGTTCGACTCGGGCCGGATCGGTGCGAAATCAGTCCAGAACCCCTCTGGCACTCCTGTGCCATCCTTGGCACACCCGTGCCAGAGTGGTTTGGCCATGGCGTTTGCCGTCATCACGGCCGTTCCACTTTATGGCACGTCCGTTCCGTCAGCATAGCTCTGGTACGTCCGTGCCATTGTCATGGTCGTGCCCTTCCTTGGGCATGCCCGTGCCAGAACCGAGATTCGCCTAACGTCCGAATCGGTCGACCGTTCCCATCGAATCAGTCGACCACTCTCCTAATAGGACACACCCGTGCCACCTATCGGGAACGACTGTGCCATGACTCAGTTGTCGTCTTCATAATTGGGCACGCTCGTGCCACTTAGTTGGCACGGTCGTGCCATCGCGATCAGAAATAGGGCGTGGCCAGCGATCTTCTTCTTCCTCATTTCCGGTCGTCTGATCGTGATGACGATAATACGAAAGATGTAGTTTACGATCTCTAGATCAATATAGTGTCATCACACGCATCATATGATTAACTATTTATAGCCTAAGGGAATTTGACGTCTAAGGTACCTTTTTTCGATCGTTGAGTTCGCCAAAGACATGTTCGTCGTCTTCTCGGCCGGGTTCCGGTTGCTCCTGGCCTGCGGGGGAGTGCGGCCTGCCTTCACGAACGTGTTGAAGAAGGGCTGCTATGCGCCGAGATCTGCCGGATCGTCCCCGTCGCCTTGCGTGCATGAGGGTTCCTCCTTGTGCCTTCTTATAGCGGTGGCTTTGCCGGATTCAAGGAGGAATTTGGGGAATTCGATTTGGAGAAGGAAATCGGAGGAGGAGATTTTTTCTTCCGATTTCAAGTTCTTCGTTTTCTTTTTCTTTTTCCTTTTTGTTTCTAACTTGAATTTAATTCGAATTTTCCTTTCCTTTTCTTCCTTTCCCATGTTTTGATCTTTGTTTCATTCCTTGTTTCCATGTTAAATTTTCGAGTTGTTACATTGCGTGTGTGTGTAAAGTGATTACAGTATCCAACGTGTAAAACTTCCTTACCTTTTCTATCCACCATTTTACATTTGTAATGGGAGGTCGACAGGTCGTGTCTTCACGTGAAATTTTAATTATTAGCCTTGTATTTGCGCTCGTGCGCCAGCCAATATATAGTCATTATTATGTGTAATTGTGTATATAGACATGTGGGCTTTTGATGCATGCATTTTTGCCTTTTTCAATATTGTACCAGATGAATTGAAGTCATTTATATTTTCTACCCCACAGCAAATTAAAGTTGAATAAAGTGGCCGCCAAAGGTATCAACGTCACGTTTGGAAGTATCCATGTGATATTTTTCTATGGAAAACCTTCGTCCCGTTCGGTAGATGTCGAGTCGTGGTACGTTCTTTAACGCGTCCACAGGCTTTTTTGTTTGTTTTTATTTGAGTAATTTCCAATTGATTGCACGAGACCTAGGACAAAAAGTTTCTTTGGGTTAATATGAGGGTTGCACAAGCATTAATGGGATGAAACTTAAGAATTTTACAAGAATGATTGGTACAATGGAGGAAGGAGAATCTTTGCATGCAGGCATGATGGAGAGCGTGGAACAAGAGCGGGGGATCGATCGAGAGAGAAAGATTCTGGTCAAAGTTTCTTCTTTTTTTTCTTTATTGTGAACTGGGTTCTAAAACGTTGAACCGACCAAAATTGATCACGCTGCTGATATCATGATTTTGTATAGGCACACACAAAACATACCTGACAATCTGAGATGTATAGTCCCATTCCCATGACTAGGGGATCTTAACACTTGGTGGATGTCCAATTAGTTAGTAAGAGTACAAAACAATCCACTTTTTTCCCGCGCCTCAAGTGAGGACGTGTATAGGGCCTTGGCTATGATCACAATTGTCGAGATTTTTGTTAATAATGCCTTGAATCTGAACCCAATGTGTCCCCTTATGCAATCAGGCGCTTCAGCAGATTTCTCCTACGGGGTCTGTAATTCTTATCATCTGTTAAAGGAGGTGCCTATATAAACTCCCTATGAGTCCAAAGAGAAAGAGATATGATATTGTAATCCTCTTCTATTTCTTTCATCTAATACAATTCTGCGTCGCCTTAAATTTCTCGAGTTTTCTCGCGGTGCATAATTTCTCTCGTGCAGAAATCCTAACAATCTTAATATATTAACACACTTAATCAATTTCCAAGTTATTTTAAAAATCTTACATCTTAATTTAGATCGTACCTTATTATGATTTATTTCATACTAGCCATGCAATCGCATATCATTGATGTAATTATTTAATTAATAATAGAAATAATATTCATGATGAGACTTATTAGTTTAAATTTGATATATTTTGACTTATAAATCAATAAAGAATGACTTAATGGGCGTTAAATGTGAAAAGTTAAACAAAATATTTTTTTCTTTTAAAATATTTTTTAATTAATAAGTAGCATCTTACACGATTCTACCTTATGACTTTCCATCTCAAGACCATGATCTTATGCAACAATGTCATACTATTTTTTTTGTAGTTATTTATTTATTTTTTATTGTATTTTCTCATTGTTGTTATTTAGACTGTATCTACAAAGAAAATTATTGTGCAACATTAGCGAGTAGGCAAGAAAGAGCAGAAAACTATAATACATATGCATGCATATTTATGTATATATATGCGTAAGCAAAGTTGTCAAATTCGAATTTTTACCTAAACTCATTTTAAGAAGGTAGACTCATATCGTAAGTTCGATAATATAATATTAATTTAATAATAATAAATTTTAAAATCATATTGAATATAATAATAAATATCCGAAAAGACTATTATAACATGAATAATTAATAAATTGAAATTTATAAATTATAAACACACAAAAGTTTCACTTACACATTTTCTAATATTTTAAGTATTGTTATTATTTTATCCTCACTCGTCATCACCATTTTAAATATTTTAGTATTATAATATACATATTCAACATATTATTTAATTTCAAATACTATGGTTCAAAGAATGGTGTTTTAAAGAATATTATTGAGAATAAATATTAATATACAAGTTACTGTAATGTTATATTATCCAAGTAGTTTATTCTATCATGTTTTAACTTATTGTGTTAAATAATAATGTAATTACAAAAATTATGAGGAAAGATAAATGAAACAATGAAATATAAGAAAATGAAAAGATGAGATAGCAAAAATGTAATGATATTTAAATATTTCTCATTTGATATTTTACTTCTGATGCAATCTAGTGGAGTCTGGGTCCCACTTGGTAACATAATATTTTACTGCATTTTTTGATAGACAAAATGAATTGAAGTCATTTTAAATGATTTATTTTGGATCGGAGCATCAAATAATTTAATTAAAATCCTCTCCCAATGTTCAATGGGAGTGGAGAACTACATGATGATCGAGGTATGGTCTCATTCATTATCTATCTTTTTTACCTATGTTCAGCTTGTTGATTTCTTTTTACCTATGTTGAGCTTGATGAACCGATCGTCGTAAGTTTGGACGCTCTGCATAATCCTTAACCTCTAATTTTAGTGAAGGTTCATTTTTCAAGATATATCATACTAATAGAACAAATGTTTCTTTGTAGATACATGGACGAAAAAGAATGTTGCCCTTAATTATTTTACTTCACCAAAATTGTCCATAATAGTAGTTGAATCTTAGAAATTATGACATTTATTTAAAATTAACTTTGATTTCTCTTAAATTTATTATCACGAATTGTGTTTTGTCAAGTATAGTTGACTTTCATATAATGATTTCAAGGTCATAATTAGTTGCAAAATAATAATTTGCATTCAATTTAATTGAGTAAATAAAAATAAATGTAAACATAAATCTAGAAAAGAAAATGTTAGCTCCACGTAAATAGAGTTCAAGATTCAAACAAAACGAATGGTAGAATCATCTATATTCAGTCGTAGTACAATTAGACCGACCCATAGCACATTTTGGACACTATAGTGGCTATTGGGTCGGACTCATGAATAGTAATTGAATCTTAATTGTGTTAATACTCTAGATTAATTATTAATTGATTGTTATGCAATTTTGATAATAATTAAGGCTAATTAAATGTTGTTTCATGCCTTTTTCCCACCTAGTATGAATTGCATGGACAACCATAATTAATAATCAAAATATGTTGTTGGATCACAAGGCACCAAGACAGGGGGGTGATTGGTGTTAAACTGAAAATTATGATTTTACGAAATACGTTACGAAAGCACAAAACCGATTCGTTAAAGTTTAAAGTAGCACAATAGCAATCAAATTACATGCATAATAGAGTAGGAAGGAAAGGGATAGAGAAAGACAAACACAGGATGCACTATAGTTTGTTGACGACGTTCTGCCACACACTGACCTATGTCCTACTCCAATTCTTGATATCGAGACTGTTAGAAATTTCACTAACACCCTTTCATTGTTCCAAATTGGGCAAGGAAGAAATACTTTGTAACTCTTACCTTTTCTCTGCTTCAAGAGGTATGGCACATCTCTCGTACTCGAAAGTTGTCACCCGCCTTTTCTTCGCTCAATATCTTTTCACTCATAAGCTAAATAACTATTATAGCATCAGAAGAACACATCGCCATCTACCTTTCACAATTTGAAACCTCATACAAAAGTAAGAGAGCGAGAAATGAAAGATTTTTACAATTTTGAACTCAATATGACTTCTTGGATGAACAAAATTATTTGACTATCTTTTTGCAGAAAGTATTGGTCTTCTTGATGTATTTTGAACCCCTTTTATAGTCTCCAATATTTCTCATAGTTGTTGGTATTCAAAACCAATCGTTATGTGCTTTTCTACACTGAAACGAACGCCAATTTGAGTTCAAGCGTTCGTTTTGAAGTAGTCGTTGAAATATAACCATTGCACCGGACATCCTTTATGAAAATCCTAAAGTCTTAGACATTTATGGTTATTTTGCGAACATTTTTGTGCATTTGTTTTATCTCTAGCGATCGACCGAAAGATTTTCGGTCGTCCATTTTGTCATCGATAGCTTGATAAATCTGAACTCTTTTATGCATAACATTTTACACAGTTATCCAAATGGGATGATTTTTTATTCTATCGAAAGCTAACAAAATTTTTTTCAACTTTATGTTCATCATTAATCCAAAATATAATGAGAACATAGTCGAATATTAATTCAACTTTTAGCACATAAAGTTATCCATTTCAAGTTACACTACAAGAAAACACACCGTTAATGAAGGAAAATACGATCGTTAATTTTCAAATTCTGGTCGTTATTGGTCATTAGCGACCAGCATTTTCCATCGTCACTGGTCATTATAGATGCCACCATTAAAAGTCAATAACGACAACTTAAAATTGTCGATCGTTAAAGGTCATCAACGACAAAAATTAATCCAGTCGTTAATTTTATATAAGGACCATTTAGTTGGTTGTTAAACATATTAATGACCAACAATATCTTTGTCCTTAATAATCTTTAGTGGGCGCTAATATGGTTGTTAAAAGTTATCAACGATCATAAATAATCCAATCATTAAATCTATAATAATCTTCAACGACTAAAATTCTGATCATTAAAAATCATCAACGTCCATAAATAATTTAGTCGACCATTTATATAATAACAATTTAGAGGATTGTTAAATGCTTTTGTGGCCATCAATATATTTGTTATCTGATCGTTGGAAACCATCTAAATTCATATAATAAAAGTGTAACTAATCACAACATGGATTACCAAAAGTGTAACTAGTTAACTAGTTGGTTGTCCCCCCCCCCCCCACCCACGCACACACTTAAGTAGGGGGGACGGTGTCCCCTATCGCGCCAGGCGTGGATAAGCATCCGACGGCTGGCACAGATTTCAAATTTTTTTAAGCGATCGAATGTCGATTTTCTGCATCTCAGTTCGATGAGTGATGGTTCGATACTTGGTTCGACGAGTGGACTGGTTCGAAGGGTTATAAAACCCCACTTGATTGCGACCGACGATTTTCTTTTTCCCTTCTCTCTCTCCTCTATGTTTCTCCTCTCCGCTCGATCAAGTCGTCCAACACCCGTAGCGGCAGATCGGGCCCCTGTAGGATGGTCTCTATCCTCTATGTTTCTCCTCTCCGATCAGCGAAGTCGTTCGATGCTCGGAGTGGTAGATTGAGCCCCCCCCCCCAATTCATGTTGTAAACTAGTTAAACTTTTGTTAATCTTTGTTAATCTTCTTAATCCATGTTGCAAACTTTTAAACTTTCCTTGCTTGCATTCGGTGGACAACATCGCAACACTAGCAAAACATTGCAGTGTAAAGCTCTTTTTTAGTCCACATTTGTGCAATGTCCCGAGAACAAAAACAACAGCATACAACCCTCGTTAGGAAACTCGTCGTATATTCTCTCTACATTCTCATCCCCGTGGGAACACATTTCACTAGAATCCAATTCATTCATGTTGATTGGCATTTCACTAGATTGATAATAGTCATGGGACCAAGTCTGCCAACTCATATCCATCTATTCTTAATCTTCAAAGTGCTACTGATTTGTGCTCAGTTTGACATGTGACCTTTCATCTCCTCTTCTCTCTCTTTCAGAAGTCAAATTCAGAATTTCCTACACTCTTGCACTTGTTACACAATGAGGTTAAGTGCAAAGATATCAAAAGCAGGAGTAAGCATGAAATGAAATAGAGATTAAGATAAGATTGATAGGATTGAGCAGAAAAAGAAAATTCCAAAAAGTACTAATCTAACAAGAAAAATGATAGATAGAAATAGGACTGAATATAAACAATGGAATGTGATATAAATAGTGATATCATAAGAAAAGGCAAAGGCAAATATAAACAAAAGTTAATCTAAAGAAAAGAAAATAAGTATTAAAAAGTGACTAATCTGAACTATAGAAAGTGAATCTAATCAGCCTCAAATCCCCGGCAACGGCGTCAAAAACTTGATGTGAATTGTGTGGAGTGCGATTAATGGATTGATTTATAGCACAGAATTGAAAATGCAACTAAATGATATATGGTCTAAAATCATCACTTCACTAAACTGCAAGTGCACAGATCAGAGTAGTAAAACCGAATGTCGTATCCACGATGATTCGAGATCTAAAGATTCACTAACTAATCTAAATTAATCCTAGACTAAGTTAACTCTTTTTAGTGTTTTAAGGTAATTGATATAAAGTGATAATTAACAATCAATGAAATGTTCTATTAGGAATTGGGGTTCATCTAATATTCTGTTATGAAATGGATTAGAACAACTTAGCAATACAAATCAAACCAGATTCAACCTATAAAAACTGCTATCACAATGCATTAAAGTTAAAACTAAATATCATACTTTCATATGAATATTAGTTAGGTTGATTCAATAAGGGTTTCCACTGATATTAGATTATCATGAAACCTCTAGCTCAATGCATAAATACAATCAAATCCACAACTAGTGCTGATGCTCTTGGTTTATCTCTAAACAATAAGGGAATCTAAAATCAACCTCTCGGCTGCCATTCCAATACGAGATTCACATCAACAAAAGTAAATGAATCCATTCTCAGCATAGATTACTTAGAACCAGGAAACCAACTCAACATAAATCACAATTGAAATTGAATTAAAAAACTAATTGTTAATGTTCTTGATTCATTTCTTAACAACAAGAGAATCTAGAATCAACCTTTCAGCTGTCATTACAAGATGAGATTCACAATAATAAGAAGTAAAAGGATGCTTTCAGATCTTGACAATGATTAAACCAGAAAATAAATGATGATGCTCTTGACTCATTTTTGAGCAAGAAAGAATCAAACACCAAATTCTCAGTTGCCACTCTAAAACAGGATTCACATCAACATAGAACTGATTTGAAAACATTCAGAAATGGACTAACATCAGTGGCATAAGTGATATTCAATCATCCATCCATAAACAAAAATTAAACTACTATCATATCCTAAGAGAGCTAAGATTTAGCTCCCCATAATTAATCAAACAATACAAAGCAGATGAGGAACTGAATCAAAACATTCTAAAATATAAATAAGAACAAAACAGCTTTAAAACTCTAAACTCCAGCAAGAAATCCTCAGCCTCTAGCCCAATGGCTAGGAGAGAAGATCCCCCAATTGTTTCTCCACCTTCTCCTTTTATATGACACTATCATCACCATTTGATCTTGATGAGAACCTTTCATTCCATCTGATTTTGTCATCTATCCTATGGTCGGTCCCTTTTGCTTTTGTGCTGAGAAAAGATTCATTTCTCATTGATTTTGGCAGCTGCCTGTGGTCCCCTTATACTTTTCCAATAGGTTTCTTTATCTTTTCTATTTGATTTGATCTTATAACATCATGAACAACAAGCATCAAACTCTTCACATGAAGACTAGACAAATAAGAACTAAATCAATATATTATCAAGCTCAAATGTGCAAATGTAGGATAATATTATGCTGAGAAGATAAATGCATGTATATTAAGCATAATTTGATGAATATGAACATTTCAGGACTTATATGCACATGAATTAAGATAGAAAATGAGTAGAATTATAGTATAATCAGCTAATGATCAAACTCTCCAAAGCTTAGTCTTTTGCTTGTTCTCAAGCAAAACATTCAGATATTAAGAATAATGGTTGAATCAAATAGTTCACAAATGAATTCAGATTCAGCTATTTAAAATTAAATGAGTTTCCCACTTTGTTAACACTCCTTGTTATTCTTTCCAATTCCTAAATTCTAGCTGAGGAATCACAGAGGCTAAAGCAAATTTAAGCCATGAAAGAAGTACTAACAATAACTGATTTGAATTTTAGGGACTTTCAACTTTACTAAAAAGGTTGAACTACCAATCTCTTGATGAACAGATTTGTGTATTGCGTAAACATGATAAACCTGACTTTTATTCATGATAATGCAAATAAACAAATTTGAAACCTGATTTTTATTCATGCTGGTCACAGGATAAAAATCCTGGCTTTATTCAAAAGAGTTTCCTTTTGGAATTTAGCTCTCTTTATTGATGAATGCATGCAATGCAAAATGTAACTTTCCATGTTCTCATTTTCTTCATTTTTTTTCTTTTGTTCATGAAGTGAGCATGATCACTAGCAGATCACTATAGTCTTTTATCTCATTTTAGATGCATTTCACCCCTATCGAGCTCCTAAATTGCCCAACTTTTGGCCAATTATATTTGGAATGCATGGATTGTGATAACTAGTTGATCTTCCTCATTTTATACTTAATTCGATGTGCATAGAGGTTCTAAAATGCTAAAATCCATAAATATTTCAATTCTATGCCAAGTTATCATTTTTAGGACAAGTTATCACTCCAATATGCCAAGTTATCATTATTTTGAGTGAACTAATTTTCAATAATTTTCTTGTCCTAAATCCATTACTATTATGAATGAATCATATTTGAGTGATCAAATTTCAACTTGTGCAAAATTATTAATCCATTTGAACAAGTTATCATTTTTCCAATGCTAAGTTATCGTTAAAGGGCAAAATTGTCAATTTGACATGCAAAAATATCAATTCTGAATAAAGGCCTTAGGAAATCATTATATTATTGTCCTAACTCATTGCTGTTCAAATTTGATCATATTTGGATAACGACAACCAAAGTTATGACAAATTATCATTTTTATGGCATCAAGTTATCATTTTTGGCACTCAAGTTATCATTCTTATGAAATCTTATTTAAATTTGATTTCTGACCTCATTCACTTGCCATCCTAATCTATTTGATGCCTTCAATGCTTTGAATCATCCATATTTGGACATTTTCCATAAAATATGCAAAGTTATCATTCCGGGTTCTAAATGTTATCATTTATGATTTATGATTTTCATTTCTGCTCAACACCAAATCCTATCTGATGTTTGAACTGATGTATATCACTATCTTAATCTTTATTTGCTTAAATCCTATTCAAGGGCTTTAATGTTTGCTGTTGTGGACTTTCTAGCAGGGAAAAATAAATTGCAAAAGCTGGAAAAGGTGGGGGGGGGGGGGGGGACCACTCCAAAAAGCTGCTGATTTCTGCAGCTGGAATTTTAGGACTGGACACTTGGCACAATCAAAGGATATGGTACATTTTGATGCTGATCTAAGGGTGTTTAACGGCCATATATAAGCTGAAGAAACCCTGGAAACAAGGGGGGTCGACCATTGCAAAATTGGAGCAGAAGACAGCAAGGGTTTGGAGCAAAAGGAAGGAGCTGAAGTGCTGCTGAAACCCCTGTTCGACAGGATCAAATTCAGGATGAATTACCTCAATTTTTCACTCTATCTTGTATCTAACTTTGTAATTATGAGGAGCTAAACTCCATGTCTCCTAGGATATGGTAGTAGTCTAGATTAACTGTGGATGGATTATGGTCAAATCTGATTTCCTCATTTGAATCAAGTTCTGAATTAAACTTCTAAATTCTGAAATCTGTATTGATCTGAATTTGTTCTTGTCATTGGTAGATTCTACTTGTATTTACAACTGAGAAGTTGTCATTTAATCTAATCTTTGTTCAGAAATGAATAAAAAACCCATGCCAAGTTTCTGGATTCCATTTTGATCGAAAATCTGATTTCTGTTTTCCTGAATTCTGAACTTCCTGATTTTTTATTTTCTGAGTCATTTGAATCTGATTGTCATTTGGGAACTGAATTAAGTGAACAACTGAGAGGTTATCATATGTCCCAATCTTGTTTAGAAATGAATTAAGAAACTTTGACATTTCATGATTCAAATGTGTAATTACCATTGGCTTTCTTGATTTTAATGTGTTGCCGATTTTTGGTTTTCTGAATTTAGTGAAATCTGATTACCATTGTTAAACCCTATTTTAATCTACCAGTGAGAGGTGGTCCTATGACCTTCCTTGAGATTCAGAGATGAACCAAGGAGCAATAACAATTTCTGATTTTCCAACCTGTGATTATAAGCATAGTGTTTCCAATTAATATGTGTTGGTGGGGACATCACTTTTAATTGATGTCGAGAAGCTATCTTAAGGTTCTCTTGTAGTTTAGAGAGAAATCAAGGAACACTAGCACTATTATTGGATTGGTTTCATCCCTGCCTAGCTGATTGAAGTGATTTCGTTATTTTGTGACTATACTTAGAAGTTATCACTTCAGATTTCATTGAATTGTCAATATTCAACAAAGAACTTGAGTTGAACTTAATGATAACTTGATTTTCAGTGGGGATTCTCTTCTAATTCAACTTGTCTAACAATTATGTGACAATATATTAATTAGTTGTGGTCTAATTGAACTGTGAGAACAACCATACATAAGGTTGAATCAGATTTGACTAAAAAATGATAACTTGTCCATTTTCTATCCATAATTAAATTAGATGAACCCCAACTTCTAGGAGAACCTTCCTCATTGATACATAAACTCTTTTAGCCTCTAGATTAGCATTTACAATTCAGTTTAGTTAACTTTTCAAAAATCTATAAATAGTTATCATTCTGCATTCCTGAAAAATATGTTTTCACTTCCATTTAAATTCCTATTTTTGCCACTTTAAATAGAATTAGTCTAAATTATTTTTAGGGAGTCTAGAACTTCAAATCACTGTGGATACGACATTTAGGGTTACTATAATTGACCTGTGCACTGCAGTAGAGAGTGAGTTAAGGAGTTAAACCAAAAGTTGAAAAATTGCACTTTTGACTCCAAAAATCAGCAAGTTATCACTACACTCCTCAATTTCACTATCAGAGCTGTAGTTCAAATTCAAGTAAAGTTTAGATTTCTTAATACAAAGAGTCAAGTTTTCCTATTTAACATAGCAGCAAAAGCCTTGATTCCATTCTAGACATCATCTAATTTCTAATCAATCTATGATTGTCAGCTAGTGTTACCCACAAAAAGAAAAATTTCAGTTGAATTGAAATCAAATGCATCTGAATATGAGCTGATTGAAGCAAAAAGATTAACAACCAAATTAATGATTACTTGGTATTGGAGTGTACTAGCTATCATACTCAAGGATTTCTACCTAACAATGATGAGCACAAATGATAACACGACATGAGCTGAACTACAATGATAGTAGTGATAATATGGATATAGACATAATATTAACTTTAAAATAGATCTAAAACAAGATAATTGAGTTTAGAAAAGTACCAAGTTCCTCCCTCAAGATTATCATCAGCACTGTCCTTAGTGATGAATCATCCAAGCAAGGGAGAGGGTTGGGTGGGTGTTCAACTTTGAAATGAGAGGTAGGCATGTCTTGCTCCACTTCTTCTTTGGGTCTATCATTTCAGAATTTGATATCAACAATGGTTAATAGAATGAAATCTTGATCAATTCTTTCAGGTATTGAATCAAATTTGCAATTAATTGGAGAATGATCAATCTAACAATCAATAAAATTCAATAAGGGTTAAGATATTCACTGAAATTTGGCAAAGTTAGATTTGGACAACTCATATGAACAAAAAATCACAGTTATCATTATGATGATCATAACATGAGCTAAGTAAGGATAATTAAGATAATCAGTTATCATATGCATTTTAGTGAAAAATCAAACATATGAGTCAGGAGTACTTCTTGGGCTGAATTTAATTCAGTAGTAGAAGATGTTCCTCTCTAATTTATTCCTGCAAAAACAAAAGAATATTAGATGTAAAAGGCTTGGGTTGCCTCCCAAGAAGCATCCTACTTTAATGTCTTAGGCTAGACATTGTTACAACTCTTGATGTCAATGAGGTTTAAATAATATGATGTGATCAAGTAGAGATCTTAATTTGTTGACAACTTCACTAATCAAGTATGGATCTTTTAGTTTGTCAATGATTGACCTTTGTTTTTCAGTTGGATATATTCCTCCTCCATTGTACCAGAAGTCTACTAGCTTCTCATTTCTAGAATCCTCATATATGATATCTGAATCTCCTGGATTATCATCTTGTTTAAGCAGTCATTTCTTCAATTGCCTATTAAAATGCAGCACTGTTGGAAGATCTTTGAGCTCTTGATCCCATCTTTCAATAGGAAAACATTGATCTTCCTTCATTGAGTATTCCATTCCTTCTACAAATTTGAATTCTACTATAGCCTTCTCTATTTGGAAAGAAATTTCTTCTGCTTTTGTATCCTCCTTGGCCATTTCAGTCTCATCATGTGGCCTTGCTGTCATAACTTATTGCCTAATGGATAATGACATGAATGAGACTTTGGAACTTTGAATGACTTCAAATGAATTAGTGCTTACTTCAAATTTAGGTCACTTCTTCTCTTTTGGTGTTTCTTCATCTTTGAATCTAAGATGTTGACATTCTTCAACTGATAGCATCCCATGATGGTTTGTGGAGCAAATTGCTTCAAGTTGAACTTCTGGATAGTTGGATGCAAAGAATAACTCATGGGTAGACAATGAGTGAATTGAGTTGCTCTTTTCATCAAAGGTGAAGATATTTGTTACTTGTGGACAATCTGAAAGCAAACTAGTGGTGGTATCTGATAGTTTCTTCAAAGAATCAAAACCTTCTAGAATTTTAACTTCATTGGATAGGAACCTTATGAGTGGGTCTTCAATGTGATTCATTGCTGATATCATTAGAGTAGCTTTTTCAGTAACTTCAGCAACTTCATCTTGTTTCTTGACTTGTGCTTTAATTGTGACAGATTCCTTTTCAACTTCAGCCTCCATGAGCACTTCTTTCTCTTCATATATCTCTTTCTCAATCTCCATCTTCACCTCTGAATTAGACTGCAAAAAAAGTTTAACCTCCAAGACTTGATTTTCAGATTCAGAAACATTTGTTGCCATACATGGCTTCTCCCATATTGCATTTTGCCTTTCCCAATATGCATCTTGCTTCTTCCAATATGCATCCCAATATGCATCTTGCTTCTTCCAATATGCATCTCGTTCCTTCCGGTATGCATCTTGCTTCGCCCAATATGCATCTCTCTCCTTGATGTAGTTTTCCAACATAATCTCCAGTCTTGACTCTTCTATGGATTGATGAAGTGTTTGCTGATTTTCTGAAATATCCATGACTACAACTTGAAAATCTGACACTTGACTTTCACTATGATAGCAATATGACTGACTTTGTGAATCATAAACATAAGGAACATTGCTTGAGAAGTCTTGCTCAAGATTCCAGCAATTTGAAACATATTGACTACTGCTTGAGAACTCTTCCTTAGAATTTCAATAATTTGGACTTTCATGACCATGTGAGGCATATACGTAAACATTAGAAGGCTGCTGAAATTGTGATGATCCTTAATTGCAATGAACTTGTGATGGTTCTCCAACATCAAAACCATATTTCTAAAGAGTTTTGAACACGATATCTTTAATTATAGAATCCAATTCATCTTGGTTGATTGGTATTTCACTAGATTGATAATAGTGTTAGGGCCAAGTCTGCCAACTCATATCCATCTATTCTTAATCTTCAAAGTGCTACTGATTTGTGCTTAGTTTGACATGTGACCTTTCATCTCCTCTTCTCTCTCTTTCAGAAGTCAAATTCAGAATTTCCTACACTCTTGCACTTGTTACACAATGAGGTTAAGTGCAAAGATATCAAAAGCAGGAGTAAGCATGAAATGAAATAGAGATTAAGATAAGATTGATAGGATTGAGCAGAAAAAGAAAATTCCAAAAAGTACTAATCTAACAAGAAAAATGATAGATAGAAATATGACTGAATATAAACAATGGAATGTGATATAAATAGTGATATCATAGGAAAAAGCAAAGGCAAATATAAACAAAAGTTAATCTAAAGATAAGAAAATAAATATTAAAAAGTGACTAATCTGAACTATAGAAAGTGAATCTAATCAGCCTCACCCCGGCAACGGCGCCAAAAACTTGATGTGAATTGTGTGAAGTGCGATTAATGGATTGATTTATAGCACAGAATTGAAAATACAACTAAATGATATATGGTCTAAACTCCTCACTTCACTAAACTGCAAGTGCACAGATCAGAGTAGTAAACCCGAATATTGTATCCACGATGATTCGAGATCTAAAGATTCACTAACTAATTTAAATTAATCCTAGACTAAGTTAACTCTTTTTAGTGTTTTAAGGTAATTGATATAAAGTGATAACTAACAATCAATGAAATGTTCTATTAGGAATTGGGATTCATCTAATATTCTGTTATGAAATGGATTAGAATAACTTAGCAATACAAATCAAACCAGATTCAACCTATAAAGACTGTTATCATAGTGCATTAAAGTTAAAACTAAATATCATACTTTCATATGAATATTAGTTAGGTTGATTCAATAAGGGTTTCCACTGATATTGGATTATCATGAAACCTCTAGCTCAATGCATAAATACAATCAAATCCATAACTAGTGTTGATGCTCTTGGTTTATCTCTAAACAATAAGGGAATCTAAAATCAACCTCTCGGCTGCCATTCCAATACGAGATTCACATCAACAAAAGTAAATGAATCAATTCTCAGCATAGATTACTTAGAACCAGAAAACCAACTCAACATAAATCACAATTGAAATTGAATTAAAAAACTAATTGTTAATGTTCTTGGTTCATTTCTTAACAACAAGAGAATCTAGAATCAACCTTTCAGCTGTCATTACAAGATGAGATTCACAATAACAAGAAGTAAAAGGATGCTTTCAGATCTTGACAATGATTAAACCAGAAAATAAATGATGATGCTCTTGACTCATTTCTGAGCAAGAAAGAATCAAACACCAAATTCTCAGTTGCCACTCTAAAACAAGATTCACATCAACATAGAACTGATTTGAAAACATTCAGAAATGGACTAACATCAGTGGCATAAGTGATATTCAATCATCCATCCATAAACAAAAATTAAACTACTATCATATCCTAAGAGAGCTAAGATTTAGCTCCCCATAATTAATCAAACAATACAAAGCAGATGAGGAACTGAATCAAAACATTCTAAAATATAAAGAAGAACAAAACAGCTTTAAAACTCTAAACTCCAGCAAGAAACCCTCAGCCTCTAGCCCAATGGCTAGGAGAGAAGATCCCCCAATTGTTTCTCCACCTTCTCCTTTTATATGACACTATCATCACCATTTGATCTTGATGAGAACCTTTCATTCCATCTGATTTTGCCATCTGTCCTATGGTCGGTCCCTTTTGCTTTTGTGCTGAAAAAAGATTCATTTCTCATTGCTTTTGGCAGCTGCCTGTGGTCCCCTTATACTTTTCCAATAGGTTTCTTTATCTTTTCTATTTGATTTGATCCTATAACATCATGAACAGCAAGCATCAAACTCTTCACATGAAGACTAGACAAATAAGAACTAAATCAATATATTATCAAGCTCAAATGTGCAAATGTAGGATAATATTATGCTGAGAAGATAAATGCATGTATATTAAGCATAATTTGATGAATATGAACATTTCAGGGCTTATATGCACATGAATTAAGATAGAAAATGAGTAGAATTATAGTATAATCAGCTAGTGATCAATCCCTGTGGGAACACATTTGATAATTAGTTTTCAATTTGAACAGATCACATGTTAGATCTAGACAACTGCACATTGTTGTTAAAACATATCACCCTGAAGCATATCAGAAGCAACTTTTGAGCACATAATCCAAATTCAACAGAAAGAAAAGAAAAGAAAAACTCATAGTATTAAGCTTCCATGGTAAAGTAGTTACAAGTGATTCTATGCAACAAGAAATTACAATTGGGGCTTGGCAGGGGTTCTCAAGGTCGGCGGCATGCTCGGGGTCACCTCTCCACATAGATCTACGGTGGATGGGCTCGAACACGACCAGATCAAGCGCTAAGGAGGTAAGATGCCATCGTGTGGGGGTCGTCGACGGCCTGATATGCCGCTGAAGAGGTCGGATGCCGTCGCGCGTGGAGCCGGTGGCGTTCAGATCTGACGCTAAAGAGGCCGGATGTTGTCGCACAGGGGCCGACGACATCCATATTGAAGGGGATGTTGATTACGTTTGACGAAATTGTTGTATCACACAACATGCTATGACAATAAGCCTCTGAATCTTCAATGGATATTGAAGGGGAACTTGAAGCAACTTAAACCTCTTTTTCAATATTCCAAATGATTTTTCCACACAGTTTCTCAACTGCGCATGTCTCGTATTGAAAATGTCCTTCACATCACGGAATATGCCCGCCCGAGTGTGCACTGTAACAGAACCCAAATGATACCTTCCACCCCGATAAGGTGCTAGGAAATTATCATTGTTTGCATAACCTGAATCGACAAGGTAATACTTCCCTATGCAATAAAAAAATTCAGTAAATCAGTAAAAAAAATGATGCATGTGAATATTTATTTGGAACATATTTCGAGTACGAATTGATACCGTCAGGTACACGAAATTCATTCCTATCAAGACACCATCTCAAAACTTTCATATCCCCTGCTGAGCCTTCCCAATCAGCACACACAAAGAGGAGAATGTAGTCAAAAGATGTTGCTGCCATGACGTTTTGTGAAAGAAATCCCTTTCGATTTTGATACAGAATTGCTTTTGAGTTTATGACATGATCTAGAATGTGTGTTCCATCGACGGCACCTAACGCATTCTACATTTACAAAATAGCAGAAAGTGTTATTGTTAACTTGCATGTTAGTGAAGGAGGTACGTCTACGTTTATGTGTCACAACTCACTGCGAAGTAAGGATAGAAAGACCGAGAGTCTCGCACGCATGGGTGGACCCCTACATCAGCACCTGGGAGCTGTATGAACTCGTCACTCAATGAACAAATTGCTTTGAGTACATTCCTAAAATGTCATGATATCGTTTCTCCGGAGTGTTGAAACTCCTCTTGCATGTCTCTATTTGACTCGTCTCAATTGATGGCATATAAGAAAATGGCCAATTGCTCTCGTGCGCTAATGTATTTTGTGGATGTAATAAGCCCTCGGGATACAAGCAATTCCTCTAACGTCAAGAATGTTGTATTTTGGAGTCCAAAATGGTGGTACCCTCATTTATGGTGTCCATTCAACATTTCATTGACCATTTGATCTCCCGTGAATGGACATGTCCTACAAGGGATCCTAGGGATATGGGCAATATTTGGTCCCGCACTAGTTATAGGATTGCTACTTCATGATATTAGCGTCAATTTGTCTTCAAAAAAGTCATCCTCAACAAGAAATGACCACATATGTGTAGTATTCATCTAGGAGATAACAAAAATGTAAGTGACTTTTTAAAGATAAGATAGCTCAAGCTATCATTCTTGTTGACATAACATAGTCATACTACAATTGCTCATAGTTCAGACAAAAGCACATACTAACACACTTTTGCACATCAAGGGGTCACAAAAGCCGCACTACATGCAGGACTAAATAACAAAAGGAAAGTGCATAGATTAATACAACATAACAACAGTTCAAAAGGAGCACACTTGTGCGGGACAACAAAACACGCAATAGGTAATGCCTACTCCGACTCGGTCGAGGACGCCCGAGCATCACTGGATCGAGGTGGAATGAAGCGACGAGAAGGTAATGCACTCGCCTAGTTTTGGGGCCTTACTTTTGAAGGACTGAAATAAGGACAGTCCTGCCCAGGTGCCATCGATGTTTTAAATATCGCAAAGGCATTGGGAGTACCTCTGAGGTCACCAAACATTGCCCGCATGTCAGTCATGGGGAAGATTGGCGGAATGGAATAAGTGGGAGGAGTGGCTGCGAAAACTTGTGGTTGTGGAAGACCCTGTTCACATGTGACAGAATTAAAGGACATAACGGGTGCGATCGACTGTTGGGTACGAAAGTAATCGGATACACGTCGTGATATCCACTGTTGTAGCATTTGATCATCGCACTTCATGAATGTTCATAAATCCCTGTCCTCCTTCAAGGACTCTGCAATAATCAACTTCACAGTGGGAGAAAGGTTTGGCATTCTTTCCTCTAACTTTGTCCAACATTCATCGAGAGAGTAGACGATGGGGTTCTTCTTCCTCTCCCGCGCAAGTATTTCCTCCATGAGTTGCAACTTCTTCATGGCCAATTCGTAGGCCACCCTGTCGACTTCACCAACAACTTTCTTTTTCTTTGATGTAATGGGTGTGGAACCTGATCGAGTCCTCTTGCCTGAAGATGTCGTCACACGGGAAGTGGGCAACGAGAACTCCATGGGAGAGGACTGATTCTGTCACGGACGTATCATAGAAACATCATTTGTGCATAATCACGCATTTAAGTAACATACTAAGTTAGTTTGGATGTTCATTTAGTGATATTTGTATATAGTAATTAATATTTCGATTACTGCATAATGATTACTTAATTATCGATAAACTTTACAAAGTAATTATATAGGGTTATTAGGAATAAATCATAAAATTTATAAATAATATGATATATATATTTAAATAGGATTATGTAAGCTTAATTAGGGTTAAAACACTTAGTTATGACAAAATAATGTGATTGGTCATCACTTAAGTTCTAAGCAGCTGAAGCAGACAGGTGCGAGATGCTCAAATAGATATTTTTTCAAACCGCCATAAGACCACAGAAAATTCTGAAAATAATATATAAGCCACTTAACATTATATTTTCACCGTAGAAACATTACTAGAGGAAGAACTTGAGCGAACCGAACTGGGGAAAATCGGGAACGTCGGCTGTTCCAGGTGAGTTTTGATCCGGAAAATTTTCTTCTGATTGAGAGAATAATTACTTGGTGATAAATGAACCATAAATTATGAAATTTGGTATGGTTCATCCATTCGAAGTTAGATTTCCATGTCCTCTGGAATCACCTAAAAAGGAGTTTTATAGAGGAAGTTATGAACTTACCTTCGCAAGTCATTCATCCTGTCCCGAGTCTGATATAAGTTCCATTTGTAAATTAGAGCACGGTTAGAATAGAGTAAATTAGAGTTTGCAATTTGGATATGCTTAAATAGACATTCCAAGTGTTCGGTGAGAGGTGGAATCATCCTATTTGAACTTTTATTTTGGGAGAAATAAAATTTTCATTTCATAGTGATGCTTCTGTCAGATTCCAGGACATTGACAAATTATGACCCGAATTAACTATTTTTGTTATAAGTCTATATAGCGAGTTAAATTCTCTAATGTTTATGACAAAATACTAATGAAGTCTAGTTTTCAGGAAAATTATGACCTAGTTAAATGAACAAGTATGAAGAAACATATAAATCAATATTTCAGTGACATACAGTCTGTCAGCGCACAAATCATAGGTCAGATTGCTTGGGATGTCCTGACTTACTCACTTGGTATTACATAATGATATTTGGGGGTTGGAAACCATAGGATGTCTAGTTTCTAATTAATCAGAATCATAAGATTTGCCCATGTGGTTAAGAAATTATGAATTATTTATTGACAAGTACTCAGTCTGAAATCCTGAGACAACATCTAGTTAAGCTTTGGAGAATTGCAAAGTTTCAAGTATGGAATAGCTTATGAATATGAATACCTGAAGTTAGAAATTGGTATTAGAGAGAATTACATGCATTTTAGGGTGCATAATTATTCATGCATTATAAGCATGCATTGCATATTACCTTATTAGTGATTGAGAAGTAAAAAGGCATTATTGCTTGTAGGAAAACACCAAGTTGCAAGTGAAAGGGAGGAATTCTAATAAACCTCCTTGAAGTGATAAAGTACAAGGTGAGTGAGTAAATTTACAACATAGCAAAATGTTATATGTTAGTTCTTTTATTTATGGTATTACCTCAAGCAAAGCTTATTATTGTTATTATTGAAACATATCTTGAGATATGAAAAGTATTTATGATATGTTTCAAGGATTTCATATGAGATGGAGTAACATCTTATACAAAAATGTTTTCAGGGAACATGCTTGTGAAGTAAAAATAAGTTTTACTTTATAATGATATGAGATTATGACATGTGTATTTTAATTTTGTTAAACTTTATGTGTTCATTAGTCATACCATTTGAAAAACATCTTTGGGACCGCATTCGATATACATGAAGCCTTTGGGGCGTATATCGGGTGTCTTTGCCCTTTGGGGGCTGCTCTGCGTATACGTATTGACCCATGATCGCTCTGCATATTTGAGAATCATGATGGGTGGCACACAATCATGATTGGGATACGTATTGACCCATGATTTGCTCTGCGTATCTGAGACTCTTGATTGTGAAGCTCTGCTTAACTGTATGACATACAATCATAAAGGGATACGTATTGACCTAGGATTTGCTTTGAGTATTCGTGACTCTTGATTATGAAGCTCTGCTTAACTGTATGACACATGATCATAGAGGAATACGTATTGACCCATGATGAGTATGCACAATGATATATGTGTGGAGTTTAATTATGAAAATAATGATATTTTGAGTTACTTTTACTTGTAGGCAAGTTCATATGAATTGACAAGTTATGTTATATGTGCTATGCTTTAAATGTCTTCTCATATGAAAGAAATGTGGTTATTTAAATGTTATATGCTATATGCACTCGTATTATTTCCCTATGTTGTACTTTTATTCCACTCACTGAGCAAATGATTGTTGCTCATAATACCCATCTTAAATTTTTCAGATACTCGTAAATTCTCGAGTTGAGTCTACTTGGAACTTGTTTTTGTTGCATATAGAGAAGAGGTCGAGCCGCATGAGCACTTTAATCTCCCTTCACTTTTGTTTTTTTTAAGCATGCATATGTAATAGATAGTCTTAGATGTTGTAATTAAGTTTGTGAGAAACTTTTTGTAAGGTTATATAAGACTTGATCCTGTGTGGTTATATGTGAGATGGTTTGTGAAAAAAAAATATGATGACAATATGTGAATGTCATATCTTATAGTTCTTTTTAAACTTTGATGAATATATATCCATCCTGTGTATGTGTGGGCTAATAACATAAGAAAGTAAGGGAGAGAGATTTTGCCGATTTTATTTTAGGAATGGCTAAACGTAACTGAGATTATGATAATTAAAACTAGAACTTAGTCACGGAGTTGGATGTGACAGATTCTCAGTGTCTCCGCCAAGTATCGATGCCCCACTACCGTCTGCATATGTTCTCATCTGAACTTCCTTGCTCCTCCAAGTTCACGACATTGACGCTTGTGCATGCTCTCTTTCTAGTGGCAATGTTCTTGGCAAATAGGAATGTGAAAATCGTCATAGTGGGGGAACGACCTACTTTTGACCTTGGCATACTCTTTATTCCCCTGTTAGAGATAGGTAATGCAATTTATTACTAAACTGTTGTGTAACGACATGGTACCTACCAATAAACATTACTTACTGCAATGATCTCCTCCCACATTGCCTCTTCCGGTGCCACCGGCACAAATTTTTCAAGATCCCATCTCCATCCAGACTTGTTGGCTAGGGCCTTGTACAAATCGAAGTTCCTCTTCATAACCTTCAGGTGGTCCACAGTCATTTGCTCGCCCAACTTCTCGTTAAATGTGTAGGTCATCCTTTTTCATGCCTCCCCTTTGAATATATTGTGCCTGAAGTGGCCATCGACATTCTCCTGCAACATTAGCCCTACGAAGATCTCATCCATTTTTGGAGACTAGTGACTAGATCTTATCTTCTCCCCTGAAGGTGCCATCTTCTTTTTTCCCTTTTTCGTATCCATTGCTATGACGACAAATAAGCATTCCATGACAAATGAAGGAAGAATGTGTCGTACTCATTGATCAGCTATTATTGTAATAACTCAACTAGGTAGTAGAGGTGAGAATCAGGTATTACTTTCACTCCCCAATGTTTGTTATGATTTTGTTATTGGAGAAGAATTTGTTTGAGACTCGCAACCATAAATACAAGGAACGCAGTTAGATGTTATGCAAGATTACAGAACATAGTTCTACAGCTGACACATTTTGATTGCAATGACATATTAGAAGCACACAAAAATTAGAGTTCAAGAATAAGTAGCAATGAATATATAGGCATTTACATAATCTCCCGAACGATGACATCAATAAGGCAAGCATTTACTACATACATTAGTCATATTAGGCTACTTTGTTCTAGAAAGAAATACAACAATGTTAACAAATGAAGGTAATGTCTCAGTTGTTTATGTTGGCATGGAGTACCTTTCACAGCTGGCCTAACTGAAGACTGCTTGGAAATGAAAACCTTACTTCTAATTTCGCACTTGTTAATTGGCTGTAAAAAAGAAAGTACTACAACTTCATTTCATTAACCACCAGAGGCTTCAAAAAATGTACTAGTTAAGAAGCAATCTGTATCCCCAACTACTTAACGCTAATGTTTTTTTGTGATAGCAGATAGATTACTATCCGGAAACTATACTATTGTGTAGAGGTGCGTGTTAGATTTTTGACATAAACAATCTCAATTGTAATTTCAATTTTCGTTACTTAGATCAAGGACTCTACCCTGATATAGTCGACCGTCGCAGGATCATAATAGTGGCCACTTTCATATCCCATGACTGACAATCGTGAGCCATCAGATCGAAAGGATATCGGCCAAATCCAAAGGACTCCGGTTGAATCCAGAGGACTCGGGCCAGATCCCGAGGACTCGGGCCGGATCTAGAGGACTCCGGCCGGATCTAGAGGATTCCGGCCGGATCCACAAAATTTCATGCACATCCGGCGATCGCATGAGGGATATGGCCGCAATCGATGCAAAGAACGAGTGAGGGAGAGAAACTAAATCGGACAACAAAGCGTACTTTCATGACTAGGACGAGGAATCAAGAGAAAACCCTAGTTTTGAAACTAAAAAACTGGGAGAAAAAGGGAGCTCGTTTGCAGTAATTTGATCGTAAATGGAGTTCCAGTTAACTCATCGCCTCGAACTTCAATCGCTTCCCAGCCAAGCACTTCGATGCAGATGTCGCGAAAAAATGAGCACAAACGTCAGACAAAACCGAAGGGAAGAATCGACGAAACTCGCAGGACCGGAAGGAATGTACCTTGCGCGTGTTCAACCTTGCCGTCATCGTAGATCTTGCGAATGTCTCCAGGCATGAGGTCGGAAGAAGGAATGAAAGCGCACGGTCGAAAGACGAAAATGCATTGCAGAAGTGAAAGAGGAAAGTGGTTGGAGGGCGTGGGATTCGAGGGAGCTCGTGAGGCAGAAAACAAATTCTCAAGTTCTGCCATCAGGCAAGAACTTTTTTGCCGGAACGAACTCGAACAATTGGCGTTGACTGGAACGTAAATTTGAGCGGGCCCCATCGAAATTAATCGGGGTGTTTGGCAGAACTTCCTTAAGTTCTGGCAAAATATTCCAATCCAAACACAGCCTTAAGGCCCAACAAATATTTGGATAATAAGAGTAATGAGAAAAGAAAAGAGTAAAGGAAAACAAGTAAACCAACAAAAATAAGTTGAATGCTTAAAACATTTCAAGAAAATAACCTAGAAAAGTTCATCAAACAATTGTAGCTCATGAATGTAACACCCTCAACCCAATCAAGATATAGTTCGCTTTAGGTTTCGGTCCGCACGAATTTAAAACGTGTCTTGATAGGTGAGAGGAGTGGATACATATAAGCCTATGATCACCTCCTTGTTTTGTCCACGTGGGATATACAATGAGATCATCTTGGTCCTTAGACATTGGGTCGTTACGATCTTCCCCCATAAAGGGCTCATCGTCTTCGTTGAGCGGGATTCGTATTGACTCATGGCCCATGTTTCTCACATGGGGGTCATATTGGCTCATGGTCCGTATTTTTTACATGGATCAAGTGAGCACACGAGGTTGGCTATACCTTTTGTACTGCCCCGAAATCCACGTGACTTTGTTTAGAGTCAACATAGAGATGCTAAACAATTCTATATAAAATAATTTTATAAAAATATATTATATAAAATACAGAATTAATAATAAGAACATCTAAAAAATCCATAATATTAAAAGTAGTAGAACGTTCATAACTTCATAATATTAAATATGCGAAAAAGTAATAACTACCTTATACCTCATATCGTTACGATGATTCCCACAGCCCTTCTGGACCCACTAAAATCTTGGTTGATTTTACGAACAGGGTTTGGGCGGATTTGGTGGTAAAAAAAAAGAAAACAATCTTAGATAGGTTTTTTTCCTGAAAAAAATAATGAAGATATAATTCAGTTTTTTCAATGCACAAAGGCAGATGATAATACTCCATCATACATATACAGTGTTGGCAACATAATAAACTCTCATGCTTGCATGTATCAGACTCAAAATACGTTCAAACTCATTTCAAGCGATGACGAAGGGTTTTTTCATTTTTGGTATTTGTTATTGAGAATGCATGGAACTCCGCCTATGTTTTATAGTCGGTCCCAAGTTCGGATAAAGGAGGAGAGTTGTGTTAGGCCCTGACAGCTAGCGTAAAACCTTATCAAATCTTATGAATATGACTCAACGAATGCGTCGTATGATCCATGTAATCGACCTCACTTAGTGGGATAAGACTTTGTTGTTGTTGTGCTATTGAGAATGCATGGAGCATGCAGCACGTACGAGTTAAAAAGAAACTTCGAAGTTGCGGGCTGGCAACCTGTTTTCTAAAACTCCAAGGCGTTTCATGTACAGAGATCGAGGAGAGCTGATAAAACGAAAAGCTGCGAGGTGAACTGAGACTCGCTTAATTTCCATGCGTGACATATGCAAGCTTTTAAATTAATTAACGAGCTGCAGAGGGCTGAGGCTGCTGGAACGGCAACGCCGCCGAAGGGGTCCTCGCAGGGGTGCGGATGTTGGCAGCGGAGGCGGTGATGCGCTCGCAGCGGGGGCACATGGTCAGGGAGGACGCCGGCAGGGGCTGGCGAGTGTGGGGCGAGAGCACGGTCGGCGGTGCCACCCGGAGGGCGCGGAGCTCCTCCACCTCCCGCTGCAGCCGGCGGTTCTCCTCCGTCAACGACCCGAAGCACCGCTTCAAGTACTCGCACTCCATTTCCGTCTGCTTCAATTTGGTCCTGATACGTACAGACCATAGGCAATGGTACTAAATAAATTATGTATAAAAGTAGCGAAAATATCATAATTAACGAGAAATAACGTTGGAAGAAAAGTTTGCACTCAAATAAATAACCAGAAACATGGAGAGGTCATGATCCTTGTTTGGATGAAGTCAGAACTCTCTCTCTCTCTCTATATATATATAGGTGTAGATCCAAAAAATACTATTCCAAGAACTATAATGAAGATTTTAAGTTAATAAATTGCTATAAAACAATTACTAGGAAATTATCTATAGTGAAATAATATGGTAAAACTTGGTGAACCATTGAGAACAACTCTCAGTCATCCAAGTGCTGAAAGAGATGCCTTAAAGTGAAAGGCAAGTTCTTGCAATTAAATTAAGTACCATCTCATAAATGACTAAACACGTTTTTCCCTGTAGATAAACTTACCTCTTCTAACTGATAAAATGTTGCCAAAACATATATATTTATAATGATTACTTTTTTTTCTATAAAGGTGCACATTAACCAAATTAACCAGTATTTCTTCCATGTTTACTTATTATTGTTATTTTAAATAGCTGGCCAGTAGTACGCATATCTAGAAGTTGTTGATCACCTTTTCAATTGCAATCTATAAGAAAACAGGGTAGAAAACTAAAGTTTCTTACTGTTAATGTAAGTCTGACAAACATCACTGTAGTACATTCATATCGAACACCCAAGAAAATGTGCATGGATCACATAAGAATCTATAACATATTACAGTACAATTATTCATTCAAGGTTGTCCATATGTGGCAACCGAGAAGTTAGAAGTCATGATAACCAAATTGTTAAATCAAATAATAAGTTTAATTATAATTATTTGATGATCCTTATGATCATCATGATTCAGTCCTTTAATTAGCTCTGAATTAATACATAATCGTTTAGTCAATCCATTTTTTCTCATGTATCATTACATAAAAAATATCTATCAATTAAAGAGACTAAAATGGTCAATAAAAAAAGTACATTCAATTTTCGAGAAGAAGAAAAAGTGGAGTCCCCACCAATAAGAAATCAATAATGATGTGATATATAAATATTGTATGGGGGCAATTACTAAGGAATAATACTAATATAACGAAATGTGTGTATGGATATGTATATATATAGATATATATATATATATATATATATATACCTGGCCCTGCGGTTCTGGAACCAGACCTCCACCTGGCGTGGCCGCAGCTTTAACTTGGTGGCTAACGCCTCCTTCTGTTTCTGCCGTTTGAGTTCATTGCCACCATCATCATGTCACCCAACACAAAACTCGATTAGCCACTCGAGCATTTATATTTAGTTATACCATTCATAACACCATTCATTAATTAATCTAATTTATTTATTTGTACCCACAAAATTAATCCACTAAACGACACTTCCCACATTTGAAATATATAAAATAAAGTTACTACAACTTAATGAATTCTTATTTATATCTGCTGCCCATCTTTGTTCTTCATTCTTCTGTTATTTTTTTTCTCTACTTCTTAAATGAACAATGAAGTGCTCCAGAAGAACTTTTATTTACTACTACTGTTCTCTCTCTCTCTCTCTCTCTCTCTCTCTCTCTCTCTCACACACACTCTCTCTCTCTCACACACACTCACACACGCACAAACAGACGCTTGTTTTTGTGATGAGAATATAGCTTGCTTACCGGGTTCAGGGTGTGGTGCTGCCTAAAGCTCTCTTCCAAGAGCTTGGACTGGTCCTTGGAGAGGCGGAGCTTCTTGGGGCGGGGGTTGCCGCCGCCACCTTCCACTTCCTCTTCCTCCTCTACGGTGCCCATTGGGTTGTACTCCTCCTCCATGCCATGAGCTGCCGCTGGCAGCTGGTTCATGTCCAGGTCCTTCATCATGTTATTGCAGCCACCACCTTCTGATTCATAATTTCATATGCACATGCGTATACAGAAATTAGATATATATTATATCTTCAAACCATGTCACGCATGACATTTCCTTTCCCTATCTATCGTGAAAAGAGATCGAGTCCTGCAACTTCTTTTCAATGTGCATCAGTCTCCATGCAAGCGAACAATTTTATAATATCGTGCATGCAAGACAGTAGCTAGTGAAGATGCTGCAGATCTGAAGAAGAAGATGGAAAGAGGAGGGAGGGCGGGAGAGAGAGAGAGAGAGAGATAGTCGCATATATGCAAGCAAGCACAAAATAAAATCATATTTGTATACATACCAGAACCAGAAGAAGAGCTCAGGCCAGGGACGCCAATGGTGAGGTCAAGCCCAGAAGATAGATCTCCCATGATCACTGGGGGGGACGATGGCCACGACGAAGCAGCAGAGCAAACGAAACTACAGGTTCGAAGAAGGGGAAGGGACGGGTAGAGAGAGAAACAGAGAGCGAGGAACAGATAGGTGGAGGTTAAAAGGAAGTAGGCTTTGGTGGTGTTATTATATAACACAAAGAACCAAGAGATGTCATAAATGAGGACAGTAAAAGAGAGGTGAGAGAAAGAGATAGAGAGGTTTAGGGTTTTGACTCGAGTCGTCACGTCAAAGAGAAGCGATGAGAGAGAGAGAGATGCATGTATGACCGACATGTATTGCTACGCATGGAGGTGTAGGGTTTAGGAGGATGCAGGAAAGTAGCCGGCAGGTCTCCTTGTTTGGGGCTTGTCTGCTTCAAGCTTCTCTGCTACCGTAATCATTGGGCATAGGGAAATTCTTTATATTATTATTTATTCATTTCATAATCTTTCATCTGTTTCCTTTCTTTCAAAATTTCTTGGCGTTCCATTATCTTTCTCTCTCCCACTCACTCGCTCACACAATGTATATACATATATATATATATATATATATATATATATAACTTCCATATTCCTTTTTCAGGAAAATCATTCTTCCAATTTATAACTTCCTATCTATATTAAATGTTTATTATTTATATTAAATATGTTTCCTATATATATCATGAATTTGAAATATATGTATTCCCGATGTTAAATATTTACTAACTTTATCCTCATTATTTCATTATTATTTTTAATCACAGTTTGAAATTATCTGTTCGAAAAAAGTAAGAATTTATAATTTTTTTAAATTTGGATATCCTTTAATTATGTGTGTATATATATATGCGCATAGAAACACTAGGAAAAATATATAAAGAAATTTTTTAAGAAAGCATTACATTATGTCACGTGGCTTAAATAAAAAAAGAAAATTGTTTTCATTGTTTAAATTAAAGAAAAGTGTATAAGGAGTTAGGGCACAAATAATATGTGTGTAAAAAAGGAAAAGTTTAACAGCATCATTTTCGATTTTGAAAAGGATTATTTTCTTTTCGTGTCTAAATTTTAATGGATAGGACATAAGGATGAGATCAAGCATTTATATTTCATTTACTAACGTACTTGGAAAAAGATTTAAAAATATAAGAAAAGGACAAAGACGAGTCCAAAGGAATTTTATGGAGCATGCACAAAATATATTGTAGCACAAGGGGAAAACTTTTATTGCTGTCATTTTTACTGTGCACATGTTAAATGTAAAAATAAAGTAAAAGGATTCAAATATGAAGCTTTATAGATCATCCATGTCAATAAAAAAGTGAAATTTAATGTGTAACACTATTTTTATATCATACAAGGATTTTATTTATTACGTATTATGTCATTATGTAAATATATAATCAGCGTTCATAAAGGTTTAAGCCTTTGCTTAAAAGTTAAAAGTACATGTGAGACATAAACAATTAATTTTCCAAGCATTTCCTTGTTTAAAGAATGAAGATGGGATTAGGGTCTATCATCTATGTTATGAAGAAACTCATGATTATGCCTTTGATTGGGGCCTTTGTTATCAGAAATGTCTCTCGTCCAACAAGATCTTTGTTGGGACAAATGACTCTCACTCACTCACTCACTCACTCACTCCATGCGCCAATAAGTGAAGTGGAAGTGGGGGGACACCACTTCACTTGGTCCAACTTTGAAGACACTGCCCAATAACAACATTATTATTACTACTAACGAATAATTAGAAGGGAACAAGAACAGGAGAAAGAAAAAAAAAAAAAGAGGGAAGAGAGTATATAAATAGAAATGGGAAGCTTCACTCTTACTACCCAATTGAAGGCTGGACTGGGAGCCACGGCCGGCCAATAGAGAGAGAGATGTGGCAGAGGCGTTTTGTCGTTTCGAAGTACACATTGGGCATCATTTCGATTTGTCATCCATGGGGCTTTGAGGTTTGGGATGTGGTGGTGATGGAGGAGGAGGAGGTGGTGGCCATGGTGGTGGTGCCATTACTTGTTCCAAAGTGCCTCCCTTTGTGTCCCTCCTTTCCCAGACAATTAATGTGTGCAAGGAGGAGCAGCAGCAGGGAGGAGGGTGGAAAAAGTTGGAGGTGGAGAAGTGGAAGGAACAAATTCATTGCAGCACATCGGGGAGTTCATAGTACTACTACATTTTCCTTAATTTTTACTACTTTTCTTTTCAAAAAATAAAAAGGTAATATCTAAGTTGGCATATGACATGGATGCACCTTTGTGTCCATTCTCCTATCCTTGTCACCGTTGAATTAATTAGCCAGTTAATGATCCCACCACTTTTTTTCTTTCCTTTTTTTCTCTTTTTAGGGGTGGGTAGTGAGTAACTAAAAGGATGTGTGTAGTAGGTTTGCCACATAAATCTTTTTGCACTGTGGTTCTTAGCCTTGTGCACATCAGTCAGTCAGATGCCTTGCCATGGTTTTGAGTTTCTTTTTTCTTCTTCCTTTCTCATCCAGCCAGCCACAGCCACAGCCACAGCCACAGCCCAATGATGATTCATGGCACAACCCCGGGGTCAAACAAAAGATTTTGCTTCTTTCTTTTTTTTCTTTCTCTTTTTCCCTATATAGATATTCCGGCCGGCTATTGGCCCCAGCAAGAGGGAGGGAGCGAGGCTAAGATCAGGTGGGTGCCATTCTATGGGTATTAATTTCATGATGTAAAGTTCGACCATGCATGTAGTAAAGTCTAAAAATATGCAGCAGTAGGCCTACATGTCACTAAGTTCTACTAGGTGCTACTAATAAGTCAAGTCATTGAACTCCCGTATATATGAGATAACTTTATAGTAGGGTTGAAGTTTTTTATGAAAAAATAAGAGTTTAAAAAATGTACTTGCTAAAACTAAGGTCCCATTCGAGAAAAAAAAATGATAGAATCCAGATTGTCCATTGTTTATTTATAAACACTTTTGTATATTGTTAATTCACAATTTATTTTGTTATTGATATAATACTTTTTTGTATATTGTTTATTTATACTTTTTTTGATTAATTGTGCATGCAGATAAGTTAAAATGATTACGAGATATGATACTTTGTGAAATCTCTGCTTTTCGAAAAGAGTGAGGTTAAGAATCACACGAAGCATTATTTGCTCCACACCCTATGAATTAGAAGCTCTTTTGATCTTAGTATCAGAAAATAAACTGTCTTATCTTAGAAAATTGTCATAACAAATATATTAGAAAAAAAAAATTTGTATGAAATCTTTGCTCTGAAAAATTATTAGCTAATAAGTTAGTATTCCTTAAACTTCAAAGCTTTGAATTATGACCTCATTTTACTTCATTATGGCCATTACGTAGCATGACTTAATGCATCTTTTTAAAATTATATTAATTTATTATCATCCTCATAAATATATAATCAATTCGATCAGTCCGATTGAAATGGGCCACCTTTGCGGATTCATGTACAGTGCGAACAGCATTGCCTACAGGTCTTCATCATCATGCAGAAGCTACAAAATAAATCTATCACTTCTTACCTTGGATTTTTCCTTATTGAAGGAGAAGAAGAGTGCTCAAAAAGCTTGATGAGTCCATCCCTCAAAATTTATCAATAAGAAAAAAAAGGAAGAAGAAGAAGAAGAAGAAGAAGAAGAAGAGTCCATCCATCATTACTCTGAGCCCATTATGCTTCTGCGAGATGATGAGGCCTTCCTTATCACTCATGATCATGTAGTATCAGCCTCAGCAAGAAGCCTAGAAGCCTTCTTGAGCACCATTTCTCTTGGAAGTACAACACCTTCTTGCATCCTCCAGATTTTGATGCCTTCTATGCCAAGTAAAAATCATGACCTCTGCTACCCTACTCAGTATCTTTAAAGAAGAAGAAAAAAGAAATGATATTACATATAATAAAAGCCTAATTAAAGACGGACCATTTTGTATAAATAGTATATATAACTAACTATATGCATCAAGTGAGACCCCTCCTTTGCTTCGTGTGCTCAAGTAGTATATAATATAATAATAGTATCAAAAGTATTGGATATCATAGAAGAGCCCAAGGGCCTAACTAAATTAAGAGTGCATCTCACAAGCATCCATTTGAAAAAGATGGACGATACTTGTAGAATATATCCTCATGACTTTGGATCCCAAACATCATCATCTTTTGCACTTGTCCCAGTGAAGAATGATACCACATGAGGGGGGAATTGCTCCTCATGCAAACTTCTTATTTATTTATTTGTGACTTGTTAATTTTGTATTGGGGTCAAATGGAAGTCACGTAGTTTCGTGTTTGTGCTGTTTCCCCTGCACCCACGGAAATAGCCTCAAAATTCCAACAACTTTGAACTTTACGATTATATAATTTAAAATATTCCAAGGCATTAGCTAGTTCTATACGTTCGGCTAGATTAATTTAATAATTCCTGAAAATTGAGAAAATTTATATATCTATATATAGTTTTGTGAATTCTCATTTGGCATAAAGTAGAGGCTTTTAAAATAATTGGTCACTTTTCCTTGCTCCTCCAGTCCTGGTCTTCCATCCGCACGTTTCTTGGTGATATGGATCCCAAGCCCAGTGGAATAATGTAATTGGGCTTACTTTGTCGGGTCATGTGCGGCTCGATTCGGTCAATTAAGCAGACCGAGCAAATTGGGCTTACTTTTGTCGCTCCAATTAATGAAATTGGCCAGAGCTTCAATTTAAGCATAATAACATTTTTTTTTAGTCCAAGGCCCAACTATGGATTGGGCCTCTCTTGCTGGATGACAATTTAAAGGTTACGAGGTTGGTCTTGTTTCAAGTTTCAGCATCTTATTTTAAGTTTCAATAATTGCATTCCAACTTTACTCTTTTTTACTAACTCAATCTTTAAATTTTAATGTTGGAATATTCCAACTATTAACTTACATGGGGGCCGGCTAACACATGGAAACGATTGGACGGTCATCTTTTAAGGATATAAATTTCTCATGAGCAGACAAACGTGACAAAACATCACACTCCTTGATCTCTTCTTGTTGACATCCTTCCCAAATAACCAAATTTAGCTAGCTATTTCTTTTTCTGTCTTACTTTTCTTTCCTCTCTTTTACTGAAAAATTGCTATATATGTATCCGTTTGGATGGGGAGTAATACATGGATTAAGGTTCCATATTTTTGCCAAACATCCCTTTTCTCCTTTGTGTAGATCCCACCCCGGCAACCTCATTAAATGTGGGAGCATTCTACATAGAGACTAATGGGATCATTGACTCCATTAATCTCTAATTATTAGTCTATATTTGTTTAATCTCTAATTATTTGTTTAGGGAGATTAATCTCTTATATTCCTACTATTTTATAATATTTGTTACTTTTCTTAATTCATTTTCCTTCTTATTCTAAGTGATCTTGAACAATTATTGCTTGTCAAACTTTTTATACTATTCAAATTCTACATTTCCTTATACAACAAGAACACATTGATAAAAAAAATAAGAAATTCAAAGTTACACACACATATATATATATATATATATATATATATATATATGTGTGTGTGTAACACTTAAGGTTAAATTTTATATGATTATCAACATGTTTTATAAATCATATGTATACTTTTATTTAATCTCACTCATTAATTAACAAATAAATATAATGTGAATAAAATATATGATATAAAAGATAAATATAATATAATGCATAATACATATTTTAATTATTTTATTTATTATTGTAAATATAAATTTGCGCTCATTAGGTATGGATTCTAAGTCCGCCCTTGTGTGGAAGCAGCAAAAGTGTGAGAGCAAGAACCAAGAATTCGTTGATCTGGTTAAGCAGATTGGAGCATCTCCTGGGTGTCAAACCTTAATCCAAGAGTAAGAGCATTCCAACCAAATGGGGCCATAGAGTTATGCTATAAGAGAATTTGGGCCATCCGATCGCCTAAAATTAATGGTGTGACAGAGATTACATCTCACTTGAGATTAAATTGGAAAAGGATCATTTCTCATCATCTCCTTTTCCTCTTTGTCTAGGTGTTCAGTGTGTCGAGTCAATCCGGTGAACCCGACGACCCGACTCGAACTCGACCTAACCACGGGTCGGGTCGGGTCAGGTAGGGGTTGGATTTTTTCAACCCGAGTCGATCCGACCTGATGATTCAATTTTTTAATTTTTTTATTTAAACTTAAGCCTATATTTGCTTTAATTTTTTTTAAAAATGAAATAAAATTTTCAAAATATAGAAATAAAATTTAAATAGTTAGAAAACTTTTTTTTCTTTAAAATAAATATTAAATAATATTTTTATATTAAATAAATATAAAGATAGTAAGAAAAATTAGAAAAAGGATGGATGGGTAACCTGACCTGACCCAATCCGAACTGAGTCGAGTTGGGTCGAATTTGGCCCCCAAGGGGTGCTTGACCCGACCCATCCCGATCCAACTAGATTTGGTCAGATCGGGTCCGGTTTGTTCACGGGTCGGTTGAGTTCATGTGGATCGACCGGTGAACACCCCTATCTTTGTCTTCCCTTTTCTCAGCAATTGTCTTTGCCAAAAGTCATCTATTATGCACTCGTCATTCGTAGGTGTGGTTTGTTTAAGATTTTGCCTTATTTATGTATGCTTCAAAGAATTACCTCTTCTCTTTCATATGATACATAGTCACATAGGAGATTGAGATCAAGGTCTAGACACCACCACAAGATATCTAATGAATCATTTTTTTTTCATTCTCAACCTTTTGATTCACAATCGAAGGGATCAATTTCATTGTCTAAAATTGCGACGCTATGAGCTAGAGTTGTTTATTATGTAATATTGGATCAATAGTCCACTTTGGCTTTATCATTTAGTTGGAAAATTTGGTAACATAGTAATTAATGTAATATAAGGGGAAAATTCACAACACAAATCTGAGCCATCCTTGACGTTTAATTAGATCATCCGATCTGTCCTCATTCAATGCTCTCTCGCCCCTCCTTCGGACTAAGCAACTCTCCTCCACAATTCGGGGAAGAAAGCCGGTGAACAAAGAGCTTGATCATCAAGAAAGCCAATAGAGTGCCTTGGAGAAATAGAAAAAAAGTCACATTTTTTGGATTTGGATATCATAAAGATAAAATCCATGAGAGAGAAATTCAATGCAGAGAGAGCTGTGACCTAGATGTTCATGCTTCGATGGAAGAAAAAAAATGTCATCGAGAGAAGTATAGATAGAGCTTTTTTGATTGATGCCCATTAAGTTTTTTGAGATTGTTCTTTGGACTTATGACTTAAATAAATTAGTCGACAAATATGTTTCTTCTCTTCGATATTCCAATCTTCGTCTGTAAAATTCAGTTGCAAAGCAATATGCCTCTTATTAGCATAGAAAATAGAATGGCATTGTTACTCTTTTGGACTTTCATGATATCTCACATCAATATGATTTGTCCTTTTATGATGTGTTTGATCTTTTGTAAGATGTATTGCACTCTGACTATCACAATATATGACAGTAACTTTCTCTTTCATAATGAGCTCCTCAAATAATCCTCTCAATCAGATAGCTTCTTTTACAACTTCAGTGATGACTTTATATTCAACTTCAGTGGTGGATAATGCTATTGTATCCTGCAAAAAAGCTTTCCAACTCATAGCACAATCAGTAATAGTAAAGACATAACCAATTAGAGACATTCTTCTATCGAGATCTCCCACAAAATCTGAATCAATATAACCATCAGTCCAGCTAAATTTCTACCAAATTCTAAGCATATATTAGAAGTATCTCTTAAATACCTCATATTTACTTAACAGTTTCCCAGTGCTTCTTTTCTGGATTAGGTATATATCTACTAACAACACTGACACATGAGATATATCTAGATGAGTGCAAACCATTGCATACATAATGCTACCAAGTGCACTACATAAGAAACTTTTGACATATCTTTTGTCTTCATAAGATTGTAGTGAACATGAAGCTGAGTTTAAAGTGTGCAACAATCAGTGTACTAACCGCCTTAGCATTCTGCATTCCAAAATGTTCCAAGACTTTTTTAATATACTTCTGCTGAGACAGAAATAGTCTTCATGCGCTTCCATCTCTAGAAATTTTCATTCCCTAAATATTCTTTGCTGCTCCAAGATCCTTCATCTTAAATTCAGAACTTAACTTATTTTTCAAAATGTTAATTTCATATATATCTTTCGCTGCAATTAACATATCATCAACATAGAGCAACAATTAGATGAATGAACCATCGGCAAGTTGATTCAGGTAACACAACTATCATACTTTCTTCTAGCAAAACCATTACTCAACATGAATGAATCAAATATTTTCTACCACTATCGAGGAGATTGTTTAAGTCCATACAAGGACTTCTTCAAAATGGAAAACTTGATCTTCTCTAATGTGGTCTTGATATTTAGCTGCGCAACTTCAAGATTCTACAAAGCAACAATAGCAAGCAAAGTACGAATAGAAGTATGTTTCACAATAGGAGAGAACACATTATGAAAATTAACACCCTCCACTTGATTGTAGCATTTTGCCACCAATCTTGTTTTGTACTTTGTATCTTTATTATTGATCCCTTCTTTCTTCTTGAACACCCATTTACAGCCAATAATTTTCTTATTCTTTGTTTTTTTTAACAAGTTCCCAAGTGTCATTCTTCTGTAGAGATTTCATCTCATCCTGCATTTCTATTAACTACTTATTGCAATCAGAACTTCGAATGGCTTCATAATAAGATGAAGGATAAGGTAATTCAATATATTCAGTACAACTTAATGCATAAGCCACCAGTTCTTCAAACTCGAGCCTTTGAGGTGCTTTTATTTCTCTCATCGGTCTATCACGCGCTAGCATGTATTACTGCTGAGTTTGAGGTGATGTACGAACTTTAGGAGTATCAAGATCATCATTCTTTTCATCAGAAGAATTTGAAAGTTCTAACTCCACCTTCTTCAAAGTCTTCTATTTTTCTGTATCATCAATAATAGACAATTTTTTTCTTGATTGAAATATCACAGATTCATCAAAAGTAACATCTCTACTGATAATGAATTTCTTGGTTTCATGACACCATAATCTATAACCTTTAAAATCATATTTATAACAAAAAAATGTGCATTTCCTAACTTTAGGTTCAAGCTTTTCATCATTAATATGTGTATATGCAGTTCAACCAAAAACTCTTAAATATGAGTAATTAGGAGGATTACCTGACCATACTTCTTTAGAAATTTTCAAGTCTAAGGATCGAGACTGATTCACTAAGTGACATGTCAGGTTGATAGTCTCTGCCCAAAACTCCTTGTCAAGTCCTACATTTGACAGCAAACAACGAGCTCTCTCTAGTAGAGTTTTGTTCATTCATTCTGTGACTCCATTCTGCTGTGAAGTTCTCACAACTATGCGATGCCTTGCAATGCATTCTTTATCACAAAATTCATTGAACTTAGAATTACATAATTCTAGTCCATTATCAGTCATCAGCCTCTTTACAACTTTTTCAGATTACTTCTCTAGCAAAGTCTTCCATGACTTAAATGTTTCAAATATATCATCTTTATGCTTCAGAAAATAGACTCAAATTTTTCTAGAGAAGTCGTCAATAAATGTCAACAAATACATATTTCCTCCTTTCGAAGGAACTTGAGAAAGATCCCATAAATCTGAATGGATGTAATTAAGAATTTCCTTCGTCTTATGAATGACTGAGCCGAAGCTAACTCTCTTCTACTTTCCGAAGATACAATGCTCACACAGGCCTAATTTTTCAACTTTTGCACCAGGAAGAAGAAGACATCTGTTGCTGAGAACTTGCATGCCCTTCTCACTCATATGGCCCAAACACATATACAATAACTTTGTGCAGTCTTCCTTTGAGGTAGATGAGACTGTTGTTGAACCTATTATCGTAGAACCTTGGAGAACATACAAGCTATCGATTTTGAGGTCTTTCAACAACACAAGAGCACCATGAGAAATCTTCATTCCATTAGACTCTTAACAACTTTGCAACCATTTGAGTCTAAGACACCGAGCGAAATGAGATTCTTGTTCAGATCAGGAACATGTCTGACTTTATATAATGTTCTAACAACCTCATCATACATCTTAATCTGGATGGACACAATACCAACAATCTTACAAGCAGCATTGTTGCCTATACGAACGACTCCACCTTCAACATATTTGTACATGGAGAACTGATGCGGGAATTGATAACAATTAAATGGTAGCAAGTACACTAGTCGCTCAAGTAATAAAATGTAAGAGTAGAATGTCGAATCCACGAAGAATTAACTTACTTAACTAAACTAATTTCAGAGGCTAATATGAGACGACATGGTTTTGGGTAAAAAGGAGTTGCAAAAAATAAAATAACAAAAAGATAAAGGAAACTAAAACTAAATTAAACTAATCTAATCTACTGATGCATATGTCCTTAGGATGATAAAAGAAATTGTAGACAAACTGAATTAACAAAATATTATAAGTTAGTTTATGACGATGGATTAAAGTCTACTCAAATTATTAATTTCCGCCTAGGATCAATCAACCTATATTAATTCAAATTAAATTAAGACTACTCCATCATGGATCATAATTTAATCAAACCTGATATTAAAAAGCATTAAAATGTAGTCTCTAAACTATTATCATACATAACATGGTAATGATTAATAAACCACACAACTAATATTCCTTCAAAGACCTTACGAGTTGTGATATGCAATACTTGGACTTATAAGTCAAGAATCAATTTCATAAAAATCATGCAATCAAAAGTAACCACTCATATAAGGATAATAGCTAAATATAGAAAATAATTAATCTCTGTAAAAACATTAATAATAGCATGTATATTCGAAAGAAAACTAAACTTTAACCGATTATAAAATAAGGTTTAACGGTTTGCCTTTTCGATTGCAACTATTACACAAGTGTCTCAAATAGAAAATAAAACTAAAGGATCCAAATTACTAAAGATAGAAAAATGTATCAAGTAAGTATGAGATCATCCCAACATAAAATAGAATAGAGAGTACTCTCAAGAACGTCGATAAACTGCTGCCCGGTCCTTTTCAAGAGTCAATCGTGCAGAAATCTTCTCGGTGAGCCTTTTGAATTCTCTCACGTTCTTGATTTCAAAACTCTGGTTGCATGCCCTAGCATCCTAGCATGCTCTCTTTTTACTATAGAAGGCCTCTATTTATAGGTAAATGAGACTGTTGTTGAACCTATTATCGTAGAACCTTGGAGAACATACAAGCTATCGATTTTGAGGCCTTTCAACAACACAAGAGCACCATGAGAAATCTTCATTCCATTAGACTCTTAACAACTTTGCAACCATTTGAGTCTAAGACACCGAGCGAAATGAGATTCTTGTTCAGATCAGGAACATGTCTGACTTTATATAATGTTCTAACAACCTCATCATACATCTTAATCTGGATGGACACAATACCAACAATCTTACAAGCAGCATTGTTGCCTATACGAACGACTCCACCTTCAATATATTTGTACATGAAGAACTGATGCGAGAATTGATAACAATTAAATGGTAGCAAGTGCACTAGTCGCTCAAGTAATAAAATATAAGAGTAGAATGTCAAATCCACGAAGAATTAACTTACTTAACTAAACTAATTTCAGAGGCTAATATGAGACGACATGATTTTGGGTAAAAAGGAGTTGCAAAAAATAAAATAACAAAAAGATAAAGGAAACTAAAACTAAATTAAACTAATCTAATCTACTGATGCATAGGTCCTTAGGATGATAAAAGAAATTGTAGACAAACTGAATTAACAAAATATTATAAGTTAGTTTATGACGATGGATTAAAGTCTACTCAAATTATTAATTTCCGCCTAGGATCAATCAACCTATATTAATTCAAATTAGATTAAGACTACTCCGTCATGGATCATAATTTAATCAAACCTGATATTAAAAAGCATTAAAATGTAGTCTCTAAACTATTATCATACATAACATGGTAATGATTAATAAACCACACAACTAATATTCCTTCAAAGACCTTACGAGTTGTGATATGCAATACTTGGACTTATAAGTCAAAAATCAATTTCATAGAAATCATGCAATCAAAAGTAACCACTCATATAAGGATAATAGCTAAATATAGAAAATAATTAATCTCTGTAAAAGCATTAATAATAGCATGTATATTCGAAAGAAAACTAAACTTTAACCGATTATAAAATAAGGTTTAACGGTTTGCCTTTTCGATTGCAACTATTACACAAGTGTCTCAAACAGAAAATAAAACTAAAGGATCCAAATTACTAAAGATAGAAAAATGTATCAAGTAAGTATGAGATCATCCCAACATAAAATAGAATAGAGAGTACTCTCAAGAACGTCGATAAACTGCTGCCCGGTCCTTTTCTAGAGTCAATCGTGCAGAAATCTTCTCAGTGAGCCTTTTGAATTCTCTCACGTTCTTGATTTCAAAACTCTGGTTGCATGCCCTAGCATCCAAGCATGCTCTCTTCTTACTATAGAAGGCCTCTATTTATAGGGGTTTTGAGTTTCCATGTGATCGGAGAAGAAACAAAATTTTTTTCTATGTGAAATAAGGAAAATACGAATCTGAATTAGTTTTGAAATTTTGGCCTTCTCAAACTCCGAAATTTGATCCATAATATGTTTCCAAATCACATAGTGTCATATAATATGAGTAGAAATCCTTGTGCATTTCAAATTCTTCCAAAAATCTATCCAAATCTCGAATCTGCGCTTCGACACGGGCGGTTAAAAGTGTTTAACGGCTTAAACATAGTTCGAATCGAATTAAAAATGATTTTTCATGACCCGCGAGAGGCTTTTCACGGCCCGCGAGAGACTTTTCACGACCCTTATAGTGCAAAAAACATGAATTTCACGGCCTTGATGAGCTGGTCACGGTCGTGTCTCGAGCACCTTTCTACTCGTGAGAAACTACATTTTAACGGCTTGTTAAGATATTTACGGCTCAATTTCACGGCACGTTAGAATTCATTCACGGCCCATTAAAGTGATATTTCAGCATTACTTCATTGTTTTCCACTTTCTGGCTCTGTTTGAACTCCGATTTGAGCGTGGTTTTCTCCGTTGGCTTTGTAATTCAATTTTCTTACTTCCTAAACAGTAAAATACAATATTTGGGTACATTTTTATTTTTGTAAAATTAATGTAAATAAGTCCATAAAATGAGACATGCTATTAGAAAATAATTCGAAATAAGATTAAATGTATTTCTAAATATATGTTGTATTTTGCATGCATAAAGAATCAATCTTGATTGGGACACATATGATATGAGCATCCAAAATCGAGAATCCATTCAGTTGATGATCTGGATTTGTTTGATGTCGTTACCAACAAAATATCTTCATTCTCACTTTCTGCTACACTAGTATATGCAACATCAGTCTTCTGATTTCTCTTCTCATTGCTCTCGTTAATCTTTTTATTCTTATTCTGTAATTTGCAGCACTCTTCTTTGATATGACCTTTCTTCTTGCAAATAATTGTAAACTTTATCTCTATTCTTTGACTTGGATCTAGATCTATTTTGATTTTGATTTCTCATTTAATGTCTGCTTTGCGATCAGACCTGAGTCTTAATCATCAGATTTGCTACTTGATCCAAATTCGTTATCCAACTTTTCTTTGCTCAGCAGTCTGCCTTTAACATATTCAAATGTGAGTTTGCCCTATCGTGGATCATTTTCTCTTTAAAGATTTTATATGAAGATGGTAAAGAACAAAGAAGTAATAGCGATTGATCTTCATCATCAACCTTCGCATCTACATTCTTCAAATCATTGATTAGGGTGATGAACTCACTGATGTGTGATTTGATCGACGTACCTTTGGCCATACGAAGGGTGTACAGTCGCTGCTTCAACACAAGTCGATTCGCTAGGATTTTCGTCAGACACAAAGTTTTCAACTTCGTCCAAAGATCAGCTGTTGTCTTCTCTGCGAGAACTTCCTGAAGAACATCGTTCGTCAAGCACAACTGAATCGCAAACATGGCCTTCTCGTCGAGTTCCTCCCAGGCAGATGTCTTCATAGCATCAAGCTTTTCACCCGACAGCGCCTTCTTCAACCCGTTCTAAACTAGGATGGCAAACATTCGAACTTGCCACAGACTGAAATTTGTGTTCCCGTTGAACTTTTTGATGTCGAACTTCGTTGTGATCATCTTCGCGAAAAGAAACTCGGCTCTGATAGCAATTTGTTGGGAGTAGAACACCGATGATTGATGAACAATCAAAATAACGAAAGAAAGGAAAGATAAACACAGAGATTTAACGTGATAAATCCCTCTTGATCAATGTGAACAAGAGAGAAACATACACGGGCAAAGGAGGCCGCCGTCAGAAGAAATTCACTATGAGAAAAAGAAGAGTATATCATGATAAAATCCTAACCCTCATATATAAAGGTTCATACCGCCGGGGGTTTCACCCCCCGTATTCCGAGAATCAATGCCAGGCTATGGGCTTGGCTTAAGCCCTCTGTTTCCGCCACAGATCCTCATTTTTTTCTTTCATAATTTTGGGTACAAGGTACATAATTCAAGGCACATCAATAGTATATTGAAACTGATCGAGAATTCTTAAAGTCTGCATGGCTCCGACGGAGCTTGGGCACGTAGGGTCCATCGGGGCTTCGGTGCAAGTAGGGGCTCTGGTGAGACTTCGCTGGACTCTATTGAATGGGCGATGAGTGCAAAGGATAGATTATTTTTGACTGAGGGCGAGGTTGCATGAGGAAAGGGAAGACAAATCGATGAAAAGGAACATTTTTAATCTTTGGTTCACTTAAGGGGTGTTTGGACGAAGAATATCTCATAGAGAATAAAGAATTTTATTCAGAAGAATTTGATAGTCTTCTTATATCCTTATTCTTTCATCTGTTTGATTTAAAAGGAATAAATTTTGAATATGTAATATTTTATTATTAAAAATATTTTATTATAAATACTTAACATTTATAATAATAATAAATATATGGTTAAATTATTAAAAAAATAAAAGAAATTATTAAAAGGTGGAAAAGTTAAGAATAACATTATTCTTTCATTTTGGCAGAACATAATTTTTTATGGAATATTAAATTTCATGGAATAACATAATGTTTTTACAATTTTCAAGGTGGTATCGATAAAAATGAAGTTCACCTTATTCTTATTCTCTGCGTTGTTTGGCTATATTCTCGGAATAACTAGATATTCTGAGGTTTATTCGTCAACCAAACGGCCCCTTAGAGATTCTCCGGTAGCATACTCTTGCAATGGAAAAGTAACCAAATAGGGATATAAAGGAAACTTCGGTGTTATATTAATAATTTTCTGAAGGATATATTATAATTAATTAAAGTAAGTTTGAAAAATCATCCATATATGAATGAATCTCTGCATGTGTGCTTGAATAGTGTGAGCTATTATTGGTTCTCCTTAATTTCACATGTCATAGCCAATAAAAAGAATGATAAATACCTCTGAATTGCATTAAACAAAGACCTTTCTTTATTCAACCTGATGCAGCGTCTACATATTATTAGACTTCACTTCATGAGCAAGTTAAGAAACAAGCTAAGCAACAAGAACATCGATCGGCATGAAAATTTTCATATATGGCTTGGAGGGCGCTCAATGTAAACTAACTAAGTAATTAATTAGACTTTCGACTGCCTGCTGGCTCCTTTTGGCAGTTGAAGAAGACGCTGGCGACGGGCATGCCGAGGCCATACTTGGTGGCAAATTGACGAGTGTTGAAATGAGCTCGATTGGCCGGCGGGAGAACCACTTGATGAGGAGACGAATCCTTTTGCTCGAACAAAATGAATACAAACCTATGGATGCCCAAGTGAGGTCGAGGTGGCATATAAGCAAGTATTTCTTGTCCTGCAATTAATACGACAAGTTTCGTTACTTCTGTGTGTGCGTGCATCCATAAGCAAGCTCAATCATGCATATATATGTGGCTAAGACAATAAGAAGAGAGTTGTTCATTTTATCTAGAATCATACGATCTATACTTTCCGGTATTGCTTGACATTCAATCAAAGATGATTTTCTTTTTTTTTTATGGATGGTTAATTATATATTGTCATCCTCAAAATACTTTTGTGCGTTGATTGACATGAAACTCACGGTTTACTGGATTTGTTTATGAATTATGACATTTATTAATATAAGGTTATATAATAAGGAAACTAAAAGGAGGAAGGATTTGAACAAGAAGCTACTCATATAGCTCACTATTTTTCATATTAATATGTCATTTGCAATGTGAACCCTCTTTACACACTTTAATTAAATTACAATTAAAAGATCAAATTATATAGTTATGATTATTTAATTATGATGTAATTAAATTACCTAGTAAAAATTAAAAAAATATTTCATAATTTATGTAATAATCAACTAATGGAACTAATTGCAATGTACAAATTTTCAATCAGAAAGATGAAATATTTACATACATGATAAAATCAATTACTTCTTGAATATTCAATAAACAAATTAAGAGGTATCGAGTTCAAATTTAGACGGATAATGGAGAAATGGTGCAATGACATACTCCTTGACATGTTGATCAGGTCTTGAGTTCAAATTCTCTCTATGCACCCCTTTCTTTTTGAATGTCGGAAAAAAGTTGAGAATAGAGGCGGAGGTAATAAAAATGCATATGCAGAAAAAAACATATAAATAATAAAAAAAATTGTAGAACAATTAGCAATTTGAAAGATGAAAAATATTGTTATAAATTTTGTTGCTTATCATTTAGTTAAGATAGATTGTTACCTTTTGTAGGATCTGTCCCACCAGGAATGTTTATAACCATCCTGCAATCATGATGTATCTAATCAATCCAAACAAAAGATCAAGCAAACAAAATAGGAAAATGAAAAAAAAAATTTAGATGCCCCATTAAGTTTCATATTTCCAACATGTATCACAATTTATGGAAAGAAATGATGTTTTTTTGTATATGCTCTCACCAGTGTACTAATTCCCTCATATTAGGCTCGCTTGGACTTGGTGCATCTGGATCAGTTAGAACCTGCAATAGATACTATGTTACTATAAATTCATTTATGCATTCCTTTTTAGGAAGAACACCTTTGTATCAGAAAAAAAAAAATAGGCTTGACTCACCAAAGTATATAGGTCAGTGGAACGACCTGAGATGTGAATAGTTGGAGGATCAGTTGTCATTGAAGGCTTTATAGCACAACCATTACTCACTTGCTTCAATCCATAGTTCACAACCATGGTCATAGTGGGCACAAAGATGTCTAGGACATCACCTATAACTCTTCCAAGAACAAGAGGATCTACAAAGCCAGCCATAGAAAGCAAGTTTTGTGCAAGATAGCTTTGGGTTACACTAAAAATCCATGACTTATATAGAGTATTTTGCCTTAATGACCTATGTAAATGTACTAAACTAGTCTTGTTCCTGCATGCAACAATTGGTTATGCCTAAATTGGATTTTCTTGGACAATTGTATGGTGCAAATACGGTGGTTAGACAAAAGACGACATTAACTATGAACACACTTTTTTCTTTTCTTTTCTTTTCTTTTCTTGTTGTGGTTGTAAAACAATCTTTAGCTAGTTTTTTTTAGCTTAGTATCGACCTTCAATTTGAGTACATGTTTGAAGAAAAATATTCCCTAGGGCAATCATTCAATCAAATGGCTAGCATTATAGAGAAAAACTTAGACAAGAAATATGGGAGGGGCCAAAGATATAAAAATACATATAGTTGTAAAAGAAGATCCTTTTTTAATAAAAAAATAATCTTAATATTATAAAAGTTCCATTTGGCTAGTAGGCTTTCACGATTAGAAAATTATGCATGCAATTATGTAACTTTTTTAAATTTTTGTATGTTTATTTGCATGCATGTATGATCATTGTTGTTAAGTATAAGAGTTTAAGTAAACTCATTTTTTGTCTTATAAACTCATATCGTAGATTTGACTATTAAATTCATAGGGTTTATGTACCAAATAAATTTAATTATTTAAGTCATAATTATATAGTCACAAGCATAGATCTACGAACAATAAATAATAAATAATTAATATATTTTACTAATATGAAATAATATCTAAGTAATCAAAATAAACAGTGTCACTTACAACTAATATAAATACCAAGTAACTAACAACCATTGTATTTATTAATTTATAAAATTTATAAAAAGTAAAAAATGAGTAAAATGATTGAATTAAAATGTTTAATCACCATACTAATTTTGCTCTTAGTAAAAAAATACATTAATAAGATAAAATATTTAAGATTTTACAATCTTTTTTTATTTGACAAAATAAATAATTTTACTTATAGAATTGTACAAACTCGTGGAGAATCATATGGAGTATATAAGAGTTCATAAGATTTTACAATTTTTTTGAATTAGTTTATAAGTAAAATCTAAGATCCTAAGTTATTTAAAAGTGTATGTCGATTTGATTCATTTTATTTTTCTAAATTCTTGAACCCGTAATAATTTAGCTCGAGAGTTCAACAATATTGTGTATGATATGTAAAATTAAGAAACATAGGTTTGCTTAAACTTTGGTTAAGATTATAAATATAAATCTATATATTTTCCTATCAATTTAGACTTTTCCTATCAACATAAGAAGATTAAATAAGGTCCTGATTTTAAGTTTTTTGAACTTCGTATTAGAAATACTTTATTCTCTTAGTTGTCCACTTAATACGCTGGGATATATTAAAATTGTCAACAGCTCAAGCATGTGGAAGAATGTTATGGTTATAAAATTAAAAATATTACTTTTCCTATAAATTTAATTTTTTTAGACAATTAGTAATACAACTAATTTAACAGCTTGTAAAGGCCAATTCAAAGAACCTAGGAATGAGCTTACGTATTAAATAATCATTTCACCTTAGGTAAATGAGTATGTACTCCATTGGCAATCAAATTCTTGTGTAAAATTTCTAAACACGATATTGCTTAAAATTAATTTAGGTATTACAAAATCAAATTGTAAGAAATCATCGCCTATATGCTACTTTTGGAATTTTGAATTTGAAACTCTTCCTCAAATTCTGTAATGAAATACATGTAAGCTCATGTGCATGAGAACATTCAAGGGTGTTTTAGCAAAGATATTATGGTTGATCGATTTAATTAATACAGACAGTTTGTCAATATCTATTTGAATGGTTCAACTACTTACATATTTTGTTTGATGTCGTTATGCACTTGATGTTATTAATTATGCATGACATTGCAAAGTAAACTAGTTCAATCAAAGAACAAATTTGAGGTACTGCCGATCTGGCTTGCAGGAAGTGCTGATACTACTTGTGGGTGCGTTAATTCTGCAAACTTAGCAAGAACAGAACATGAAACTTGTGAACGAGTGAGTCCACATTCATGCGTCTTCTTTCAGTCTGTGTTTGACTTGCCAAAATTACACCCATCTGCTCTAGGAAGTAGGAACCATCCACACACAAACAAAACATAAAAAGTTCAATATGTGTTGATAGATTATATATATATATATATATATGTATTTAGGGTATGTGATTTGCCTCCTAACTGGGTCTTAAATTTTTCATGTCACAGAAATTAATCAAGCTATTCACAGGATAATTGCAACATGGAAATTGTCCATTAAATCATGAATGTTGATCACTAAAATGGAACTCCATGAACTAGCAACTACCATGCAATCCAATGATAAGAAATAAAGGCTTCTGATGGCTATCAGATATCAATTCGGTGCAATATATGGATCTGTCATACATGGGAAAATGGTTTTGTTTGTGTATATATATATATATATATATATATATATATATATGTATGTATGTATATATACGTATAGCTTGGATGACAGCTAGCCAATGTAAAGACCCACTTGTCCCAATCCTTGTCTTGGATGCCCGTGAAATGGAGCCAGAAGCCGTGGGGTGCATATCTTTGTGGAGCCAACATCGATGATTACAAGGCATCAACTAAGGAACTCGACATGCATGCATGCATCCTGCCAACTATATAGATATGTATATATCTCTATGGATATCTATATAAATGGGTGTATGTATATGTGGCAAATTCATTTCGAACTAGTTAGAATTCGTTAGACATCTATCTAAGAAGAAAGAAACATATGAACATAAAGCACAAATATATAGGAAAGGCGACATATTGCAATGCAACTACAAATTAAGGAGCAAGGTCGACAAGCTGTGAAAGAAGGAATAAATAACTTTGTTAATAGTTACACAATCGGGGCCAAAACTTTTTCCCTCTTTCAATCTCCTCGATATAGTCGCTAGAAAAGAAATTAAAACAGGAGATGATGGAAGGAGGAGAAGAGGAGGACGATGACCATGTACAAAGTTCCAGCTGAAATCAGCTCCGTGATCACTAATCTCAAGGTCCCCGTGGCGCCGCCGCTAGACGGCCAGTGCTTGGAGTCCACGGGTAGCGGGATGTCGTCGTCGTTGCCCCCGGCGCCCGGGACGGAGCACGAAGTGGGGCCCACGTCGTCGTCGCCGTCGTTGTCAGTCGGGGGCGGCGCCATCATGAAGGCCCGAAGGATGAGTGCGGCGGTGTGCAGGTACCGGGTCCGGTTCTGAGCCAGCAGCCACGTCAGGCCCATGAGCTGGCACTCCCGCTCGCGTCCGGGCTTCCTGGCGGTTGATGCATTCCCGCGGCCGCCGTCGTCGTCGCTCCTCAGCTGCGACGCGCGTGTGCGCATGCATGACGTGACCCTAGTGATCAGTTCAGTAATACTAAACACAAAACAGGGGAAAAGAAGAAGTGACGCAAGCACCCCAGCAAACCATATATGAATGCACGAATGAGTACAAACGCGGCACTGTTCGGGATTGGACAGCTGAGAAGGGCGCGTAACTGAAGCTGATGCATGCAGCAGAAAAGAGAGAGAAAGCTGTGGGTTACTAATGGTTGGTGCAACTGTTCATGCAATTTTTGTGCTGCTGTGCTGGTGACAGTGCAGTGCAATTATCCCAAGGTCCCCCCACGTGAAGAGGAAGGGAGATGCTGTAGGTGCCTTGGTGCCTTCTGATGATTGTTCTCTCTCTCCCCCTCTCTATCTCTCCGTCTCTCTCTGTCTGTCTCCGTCATGACCTCCCCTTTGTCCGGGGATGCCACGGGCTTTGTTACCTCACCTTGGGGAAAGCGGGCAAAATATACTGCAAGCAATGCGAAGCAAACAACAGGCTGACTACATTTGTCTTGTACCAATTGCAATTAAATGTGGTGTGTGTGTTCTTTACCTCCAAGTTGAAGAAGCCAGCAATGCCATCAGAAACTGTACCAGGATTCTGAGCTCAAACGACGTATACAAGGATCCAATGTATCAAAGTACACGCAAACACACTCACAAAACGAGTAACAAATACACAGATACCTTTCCGAGATGGTGCATGTAGCGCAGGGGTTGCCGATTGACACACTGTCCGAATATATATTAGGGTTATTTCTTAAAATCACCTCTAAATTATTATGATTTTTTAAATTTAACATCAAATTATGAATTTTATTTTTAATTTTTTCAATTTGATCATACTGTTCAATTTCGTCAACTTCTTGAATATCTTTGATTTTTCGCATTTGTGAAAAGTCCATTATACATCTGTCTTACACACATTAGAGTGATAGTCTATTTTTACTCAAAATAATATAAATAATATATATATAAAATAATTTAAAAAAAAAAGAAAAAAGCAAGGGGGATGACGCCCCATGAGCGAGCTCGCGCGTCGGGGGTGGGTGGGCGCAAGCCCCCCTTGTTCTTCCTCGCCACGCGCGAGGGCTGATCCCTCTTGTTCGCCTGCCCACCAAGGATCGCCGGAGCATCCACATCCTCGACTGCGAAGTCGGCCAGGGCAACCACTACGCTGTCCTCCTACACGCCCTAGCAGACCGCCAACGACACCGCGCCGCAGCAAGCCCACCGCCGAACGTCAAGATCACTGCTGTCGCGGACCTCACATCCCCATTCATGAACACTAATAAGTCCAGCCTTCGAGCAGTCGGCAGCCGGATCACACAAGGTACCCAATTCAGTCGCGAGGGATGGAGCGGACCGGGTCGAGCGGTGGTCTTCGGCAAGTGGCGGGCACAGAGTAATTATTTTTTATATTTTTTATGTATTACTTTAAAGGTTAGAGGGGTAATTTGGACTTTTCATAAATAAAAATAATGAAATTAACGGGAAATACAAAAATTTGACGGAATGATAAAATTGAAAAATTATGATAGTTTAGGAACTTGAAAAATGAAATTCATAATTTGATGTTAGATATGAAAAATCGTAATTTAGAAGTGGTTTGATGAAATAACCCTATATATTATAACATATATGGCTCCAATTCCTACGAGAGACAAATGCTGGATACTTTTGTGCTTGGTTTCCTTAACAAATTGTGCATGGATGATTAGTTAACCATAAGCTCATCTTAATCAATCCGGATATACAGTTCGGGAAGAACAAAAATATGATTTTTTTTAATGTGTAAAGGTGATTATCCTTGACTGCAACAGACAGTCTATAGAGATTCATGAAAAGATAACATGGGCGGGAGCAGATATCTATAATGTATATGTTAAATTTAATCAGCTGATCATTTATTGTAAAATACTTAAACATTATATATAAATATTTAATTTGATGAGCTCACAATCTATAATGTTATATTTATAACTTTAACACTTTTCTTTTCCTTATATATATGTATATAAAGAATATTCTTTTAACAAAATCTCCATCTATATATTAATCCTGATCTAATATATGTTGAACAAGGCAAGCTCCTGTGCTAAAATTTTAAAATCGTAAATGTGCATTGATCTTTCTTAGCACATATATATGTAGTGAAACCTTGTGGAGATTAATAATTGGTCCCCTGCAGGCAATTGGACACTACTCGCATGGCCTACTGTTTCGCCCATTTAATTATCACTCTAGCTCTGTGTGGGACAATGTTCTATAGCTCATCTCACTAATTGTTCTAGTCTCGATCCACTCATCATATAAAAACAATTGTCAGGCATTGGTTGCTCTACAGAAAACATATTGTCAGACATTTCATGCATTATTGCGATATTAGAGATGTGCCAAATGCATATTTTAAATCTCTTTCCTACACTTCACAAGCCTCAAACTAATCATGATGTCTTTACTGCATTAGTGAGCGTTGTTTAGTTTAGTCCCTAACGTTGTATGTATTTCGATCTAAATGTTGTATATTTTTTCTGCATAATATGTTTACTACGTACGTACGTTATATTACTCGGTTCTTTGTTTTTTTCTCTCTCTTGGCGCCGGCCTCTGTACATATATATACTGTATATGTATTTATATACAGTGCACGTAGGAACAGAAGCGCGTGCGGTATACCAGTCGTCATGATCGTTAAACGACGAGATCGGGCGGCAGAGCATGTGACCCCGATCACGTTACGCGGACAAGAGGACACCGAAACAATGCATCCAGGGAAAGACCCACGAACGACGATAGATCAGTACAGTCAGGCATCTCACCTGGTAGAGAGTCTCCAGGCAGCGGCCGCACCAGTCGAGGCCCCGGTTCGCGCATTCGGTCTCCAATAGGCGCGCGGTCTCCTCCCTCGCCGGCACCAACCTCCCCCCCGCTCCCGAAGCCACGAAGCCCCCTGGGCACCGGAGCGGCTGCAGCCGCACGCCGCAGTAGCAGTACGTCGCGTCGCACGTCTCGTTGGGTCGCGGGAGCACGAGGCCGCGGGCCCGGAGCGCCGCGTCGGCCGCGGCCGCGCACGTCTCGGAGTCGTCGGGAAGCACGGGGAGGTCGCGCGCACCGGCGGCCACGGGCGGGGCGGCAAGGATGGCGTCAGCATGGGCGGCGTAGAGGGACACGGCTAGGGCCGGGCAGCAGCGCCGGCGATGGGAGGAGGGTGACGAGGTAGAGGAGGAGTCCATGCAGGAGGCCGAGATGGCGGCGACGAGGTCGTCGGGGAGGTCGAGCGGGCAGGCGGCAGCGGTCGCGGAGCTCTCAGGTAGGGCGGGGATGGTGGGCGGCGAAGAGGGGAGCGCGTAGAGGAGCTGGGGGACCATGTGGGTTGTGGCCAAGAGGAGGAGAGAGAAGAGATCGAACACAAGAAGCATTTCCACTTGCTCTTGTGTAATTGATCTTCTTCCTTTCTCCTTCCTACACTTGTTCCTCGGTCCTCCTCCTTGTAGTAGTTCAGCAATAGAAGAAGCAGCAGCAGCTGACTCGTTTTAGATATGAATATAAGTAATCATGCAACTTATTTTGGTGGATGCTTGCTTTGATATCATGTGGGGGTGGTTTAGGGAGACTGGAGGACGTTTGAGATGCTGGCAGAGCCGAAAGAGGACAAGTAAAGAGAAGGAATGGTGAATGTATGTATTTGTGTATATATATATAGTGTATATATATATAGTGTGTATATATATATAGTGTATATATATATAGTGTATATATATATATATATATATAATATGCAAGGGTTTTGAAGAGAGAGAGCATGCATCAATGTGCTTGGCTAGAAACACGTGAACGCAAACATACACGCCTTTCTTACACGCATGCGCCGTACATGACCTTTGCTTTAGAAGAAATAGCTAAAGGGTTTTTTATTGGATTATTAAACCTGATCAGAAGTATTTTTCACAATCGTTATTATTATTATAGAAATAGACGCATGAGTGTCTACTAAAGGCGGATAAACATGGGGGCTGCCCAGTCCGGGTGCGACTGTTGGGTCGGTCTCACGGTCATGATGAATCTAGGCCCGGCCTGGCACGGAGGATCACATTTTTTTATTTTCATTGCTTCTTTAAAAAAAAATTAGTGTGAATCTGAATCTTCACAAATCCATTAGGTCAAGATTTCAAATTTTGAACGTCGGGTCATGCTCGGTCTTGAGAATCACGATCCCTCGGGTCACGTCAATCGCATGAATAACGATCAACATGCTGCATGTGAATCAATGTTATGATTCATGATGGACGAGTTCACGAGGCGTGAGACACATTGCATGACTTTCATGGCCTCACGATGCGTTATGTGAAATATAGTATAACGGGTGACGACATCGAGCGTCTCATGACTATTTGATGACCGAGTGACAAAGACTATTTCACGGATCGTGCCCGTAATCATGCTCATGAGTCATGGCTCATAAAATATCACGCCAATATCTTAGTTGCATAGAGTGAAAGAGAGATCGCACGAACACAAAAGAACATAAACATTTACGAGGTTCATTCTAAATCGGGCTACGTCTTCGAACAGCGGTTGCTCTCTTTATTATGAAATAATGACGAATGCAAGGAGCAAAATAACGTAACAATCATGTAGCTTATATAGGAAAATCCAATAGAAAATAGAAAATAAAAATTCTAAAATCGTCTAAGTTTCGAGGGCACCATCCCCTATCCCAAGGGGGAAGCTCCCATCCCTTAAGATCTTAGGCTCGTTGTCCGGACAACGAGACCTCCGTAGGGGACGGATGACTTCGTCATAAAGTGTCTGATAGGGTCTCACATAGAGTTATAATTAGATTCAGATTAAAATTCATATAGTATGTCGGGAGTGCCGAGAGCACCGACCATAGTAGAACGAGTCACCCCCACGTGATAATAGACGTGCACTCCAACATCTGTGCTCCATACGCTCAATGACTGATGTCCAACCTCCGGAAGCGATGTAGTGATCCGAAAGCGAAAGTCCCAATGCTTGGAAGAGTGCTGATCAATGTATGAAACTGGGATGCACAGTGGTCTGCCTCCTCTGGAACCAGTGTTGTCAGGGCCGGATCCGATCCGACCGCTGATCGCTGACCGGTGACAACTGCGGCCCAACTGAAGCCCAAAAATCGGACCTTAGTTTGAACCGGATCGAACCGGATCGAACTTATCAAAAACCAGTCAAAACCGGTTAAAACCGGTCAAAACCGGGTTGAACCGCATTTCAACCCGATTTTTGGTTTAGTAAAAAAATTTTTATTAATTTTTTTTACTAAGAGTTAATTTGATAAAAATTATTATTATCAATTTAGAAAATATCCAAAAATAGACTTTCTCCATAAATATACATATTAACCCATTAGTCTCCTCTTTTATTTATACTTGTCCATTTACTCTCACTTTCCTACTACTATCAATGCGGGACTATTTTTGTACACTCACGCACTTGTTCTTTTTTTCTTCATTTAGCCTTGAACTTATTAAACTTTGAGTTTTAACTATGGATTATAATCTTATTCATTTTTTTAATATCAGAAATGTTTTATTATAATATAAATTAATTATATATTATTATATTTATATAATATTTATCATATTAGATAAACACTACAAGAAAATCACGATTTTTCTACGGTTCTAAATCCGTCGCAATTTGCGACGGATTTTTTGACGGTTCAATTTTTGACGAATTTTTTGACGGTTATGACCGTCGGAAATAATTTATATTATTATTTAATTTTTCGATGATTAGGAACGTCGATATTTTCGACGGATATCCATCCGTCGCAATTTCCGACGACTTTTCCGACGGTTATGACCGTCGGAAATAAAAAAATTAAATTATGTATTTTTTATATTATTATTAAATGTTTTCGACGGATTTTCCGATGGTCAAGACCGTCGGAAATAAAAAAATTAATTATATAATTTATTATATTATTATTTAATTTTTCGACGATTAGGACCGTCGATATTTCCGACGGATATCCAACCATCGCAAAATCCGCTGCAATTACCGACGGTCAAAATCGTCGGTAAAATAAAAAATAAATATTATATATAACTAAATATATTTTCGACGGTCACAACCGTCGATAATTATAAAAATATTTAATATTTACGTTTTCGACGGCCGCAACCGTCGATAATTAAAATTTCGTTATCCCGCTTTTTTTTCCCTTTTTTCGCTTTCTTTTCACTTTTTCCCTTTATATATATTCCTCATCCATCTTCTCTCTCTCCCTCTTCCCTCTTCTCTCTCTCCCTCCTCCCTCCACTCCTCTCTCTCTCCCTCCTCTCATCTCTCTCTCTCCCGGCCGCGAGCACCCCCTCCCGCCCGTCGGACGCCGGCGACCCTCCCACGCCGGACGCCGACGACCCTCTCCCACGCCGGCGTATCTCTCTCTCCCGCTCCGCGCCGGCGTCTCTCTCTCTGGATCGGCCGCCAGGCAGCCGGTTCCGGCCTCCAACGGCCAGATCCGGCCGCCAGCGGTCGGATCCGGCCGCCTGGCGCCGGATCCGACCTCCAGCGGTCGAATCCGACCGCTTGGCACCGGATCCGGCCTCCAACAGCCGAATCTGAATGCCAGGCGGTCGGATCCGGCCGCTAATTTTTTTATATTTAAAAAATTATTTACGACGGTTACGTCCGTCTAAAGATCGACGGTTGCGACGTCCGTCCAAAGTTTCGACAGTTGCGACCGTCGAAAAGTTGCGACGTAACGGTTCGAACCGCCGGGACTTTTCCGGCGGTTGCAACCGTCGGAAACATCGACGGTTCGAACCGCCGGGAACTTTTCCGGCGGTTGCAACCGTCGAAAAATTTCGACGGGTCGAACCGCCGGGGACTTTTTCGACGGCCAGAACCGTCGATATTTGCGACGGATTTTTTTGAACCGTCGCAAATCCATTTGCGATGAACGTTTTTTCGACGGATCGATTCCGACTAAAAAACCGTCGGTAATTGCGTTACCGACGGTTTTCGAGCTGATTACCGACGGTCCGGACCGTCGGTAATCTGCGTTTTTCTAGTAGTGAAATTAGTTATGAATAAATGGTGCAAACTATAATATGCTTAATATAATATAATAATATATATACACAACTTTAAATTTTTTTAATTTCATATGTAATAAGTCAAATTAAACAGTTAACTACTAATTATACTATATATTTATGTATAAAATATATAATATTGTCATAATAGTTTGAAGAAAAATATGTATTTGTTGCTTCTAACATAAAAAAATAAAGATATGATAACCAATAGAAAATTTGTATATAATAATCAAATTCAATTATTTTAATTTGTTAAGTGTATAATAATTTTAATATCAAATCTTAAAATTAATTATACATTTATGATTATTATTTTTTGTATAATTACATTTTGGCATCGTTGGTTCAGAGAAGACCATTAGATGCGCCAGTAAGAAGAGTAGATCAAATAATCTGAAGTCCGATTAAAAGAGGAAGAGGGAGGCCAAGGCGGACACTTGGCGAACTAATAGAGTAAGATTTATTGGTGAATAATATATCGAAAGATTTGATTACTAATAGAACGGAATGATGTCATATGATCCATGTAGCCGATCCCACCTAGTGGGATAAGGCTTTGTTGTTGTTATTGTTGTAATTATATTTTGGCATCATTATATATTTATATAACATAATATCATAGCTTAATTTACTATATCATAATAAATATAATATTTTATTATTATCCGGTCCGACCGATTCAACCTGAAGTGGACACTTTTCCGATTCGTCGTCCGGTCCGGTCCGGTCCTAACAATATTGAACGAGACATCTACACAAATCGACTAGTCGAGCATAGATCACTGAGAGAGATTGACAAATTCACATGTCCATGACATCGAGTCGTGTCAGCTTTTCTCTTCATTTTTCTCCTCGTAAAAATCGGTCTCTCCTTCATTTTTTTCTCACAACTCTATTGTTAATCCTCTTGCTCATGTTTCTCTCCCTCTCGATTTGAAGGCTCGAAGCTTAGCTCTCCGTTTTCAAGCTCCCAATTTCCCAATCACTCATTCTCTCCCTTTTTCTCTCTCACTTATTTCAAGTTTGATATATACATATATATATATATATATATATATACACACACATATATATATATATATATATAAACTTAAGTACTTATATAATAATCCATATTCCATCATTCTATTATCTTATTATATATTTGTGTTAAGTGTTAATTATTTAATATTTTAAGTGGTAACCTCAAATATTTTTTTTAGATTTTAGCAAATATTGTAAGTTCTAATACCATTTGTATTTCGAACGTCTCAAATATTATTTTTATTATAACAATGGATCTATTTAATCTATACGGTGGAATTATTATGCTTATTCACCTTATGGACTATCGTCCTATCCATATGGTACACCGTTTGTTATTAATAGTGGTGGCGATTCTAATTCTCTATCAGCACATGCTAGTGAATCATCTTGATGTGTGAAAATTATGATGTCATAAAATGACTATCAAACTATTCCAACTGCTTATGCTAATTATTCGTAAATTCTTAATCTTGATATTCCTTCAAATTCTATAGATCCTTAAGGAGATAGTCCAGCAGGCTCAAATGTTCCCATACAAGGTGAGGTAATAGGTAAAAAGAGAAGAACAAAAAAGTTAATTAGAAAAGTCTGAAATTATTTAAAAAATCATAGATGGAAATTATTCAAAAAAAAAAGATAGAGCTATTTGTAAATTTTGCAAAACTAGCTAAATTGTGAACTCTTCTTTGGACCGGATAGTTTAGAATGACACTTAAATCACATCCTATATTGACTAGGGAAATTATCGCAACTAGTTACACTCAGTCGTGGTATTATCGGTAGCTCTTTATTTATTTATGATCAAAAAATTATATGTGAAAGCTTAGCAAGATATATTATACACCTAGAAATGTCATATACATTAGCTAGAGATGAAAATTTTTTATGTTATCAACAAAATTACATACATTATAACTTTAGAAATGTTAGTAGGAAAACTATTAAAGAAAATTCAATTAAAATATATCATAAAAATAAAAATAAACTAATTAATTAGTTTTAGATTATAAATTCATGTTTAGTTTGACTAGTAACATATGAACTTAATATAAATTGGGTAGTATAAAAGAGAATTATTGCATTTATAGAAATTGAACATCCTCGTAATGATTTACAAATTTCAAATGCTATAGAAAAAGTAAATAATGAATATAGTCTTAGATTCTTAAAGATAAAATTTTATGTCTTAATCTTGATAATGCAAATGCTAATCATTCTATTGCACAATTTTTAGTTCAAAAAATAAATCTTCCTTTAAGTGGAGTTCTTTTATTAAAGATGTACATGCCATATTATTAATTTATAAGATAAGAAATAATTAAAAGTGATTGTTATATTACTTGAAACTCATAAAGCAGTAATTACAAATTTGTGTCATTATGGACCTAGGAGATGATAATTTTTTTTAAAAAATATCATCATTATAATATTGCATGTAGAAAATTGAACACTGATATATCTAATAACATATGACATGCTTAAATTATGTATTCCCTTTATACACACACTCCATTATTTTGACTATAATGAAACTCCTAACAATTTGAATTACTAATTCATAATGGGATGTTGCTAACACACTTATGAAATTGTTGCAAGTTTTTTTATAATGGTACTTTAGAATCATGTGACAATTATTCCCCTATTTCATATTTAATAATTAATCAACTTTATGAAATGACAAGTTCATTTAATAAAAAAAACATGAATTATCTGAAATAATTTATTTGATGGAATCAAAATTATTAAAATATTGAAATAGTTTACTTCTCATAAAAATTTTAGCTATAATAATGGATCCTAAATACAAGGAATGTGGTCCTAAATGGTACATAAGAGAAATTTTAAAAAAAAAAATCAAACATTATGTACAAAATCATCTTGAACTACAAACTGGCCATTTCATTAATCTAGATTATGATTATGAAAATATGATAAAATGACTTATATAATATTTATGAAAAAATATTTGTTGTACGTATAGTGCAAACATCTCCAACGTTACCGGTTTTCCCAACTCTACCCTCCAACTTCACTATGTAACTAAATTGCACCATCCATCTTTCAACATGTTTCACTAAATGTCCTTTCGACCGGAAATAATCAATTTCTCAATCGTTTCTCTAACATGACATAAAAAAATAAAAAAGAGGGGTGGCGCCCTCCTCTCCCTCTAGCTGACCCTCAGGCGCTGAAGGGAGAGGGGGAGGGGGTGGCCCCCTTCCCCCTCCTCTCGACACTGAAGAGGAGGGGGCCTGGCATCCCTGCACCATCCCTGGCATCCCTGAATGTGGGCCTGGCCTCCCCCCCTTCCGCGCACACTCTTCCCTGGCATCGAAAAGGAGATGGGGAGGGGACGCCTCCCCCCTCCCCTCTGTGCGCGCAGAGAAGGGGGGGTGAGCCCCTCCCCCTCCTCTCCGGCCTTCCCCCTCTGCGCATGCACACAAAGCATAGTGGGAGGGGCACTGCCCCCTCCCCCTCTCTTCTCCATCACCAGAGAGGATAGAAGGAGGGGGCGTCCCCCTCCACCCTCTGCACAATCTGTGCATCCGCGCATGTCACGGGGTCAATCTCGGACATTAGACCACGTGCGGCGACTAGACGGATAGGCACCCAGTCAAATCTATTTTGAGTAGCAGCGGAAGTTTTATAGTCGAGACGGTCTCTCTTATAGGCATTCGATCACGGACATGACCTGAGTGTTGGACTACTCGTCATGGGTCCGTGGCATTAGCGCGTTGCGGCGCTAATGCAGGCGCTTAGGCGCTTTAAAGTCCAAAGGGGCAGTCGAGGAACCACGAGATGCCACGAAGAGACACCGATGTGGGTTACCACCCCACGCTCAAGGCCACACACTAGAATTAAAGGAAAGCTTGTTTGTATTGAATATGATGAAACATAACATACATATGGACCTCGGAATGCACTAGTGAACTCCTCCCACGTAGATATAGGAGTCTTATTACATATTGAAGATGCAAAAGACGTACCCTACGGGTAACGCCACATAACTAGGCCATTTATAAAGATGGCATTACAAGATAAATGTCCTAAAGGCGGATAACTTGGTATTCCGCAATATTACGCACTGTGGTGTGGCTGCATGTGTTTCATGATTTCGGCGCTGAGCGACCGAGAGCTGTAAGTTGAGCGGCACTGGTGCCGCGAGGCTTCGCGCTTTGTGTCATGGGAAAATGTCCCGTGACATTCTCCCCCACCAAATTCGACGACACCCCCGACGTCGTTGTCTGAGCTTCTTCGGGGCCTTCGTCTTCGATCTTGATTTTGCATGTCTTGTTTGGAATCCACCTTCTTTGCATTGACTTCTAATTCATCAGCGTCAGGAATGCCCGCTCCTTGGGGTCTCGTTAAGGACTCCTCCCTCAGGCCTATTTCGCTTCTTGATATTTCGTCCAATTCGGGGTCATCACTTGTGCAGCGCCAGTGGAGTCCACCATGTGCGGTCTGACTTCATCAAGCAACTATCAATCTATCAAGTTTCTGTTGGCTTCAGCTTCTCTCAACTCGCGTAGTATCAATTTATTTTGTTTGGCTTCTTGGGGTAAAACAACTCTTGTATGTCTTCGGGATTAGTTCGGGGAAAGAGTTGCTTCAAGGTCGTGCAGAACACAATGAAGAGTCTCGTCACTCGACCTGCATAACCTTACTTGATGCCCTCATGTTGCAGGTGACTGCGACATAAGGTCCTCCTTCCGTCGAATGCAAGGTATGGGACCATCTCACCCTCGATGGCCATTCTGGAATTTCGACGGCTTGTAACAGCACAAGTCCATGGATGATCGCATTTGCAACTTGTCTCCTTCGAGTTGCTATGATGAGCGACAAGAGTCTTCCCACGGATGTCTCGGGATGCTTCGGGTCTCTTTGCGGGTTTGACTCAATGTCTCTATATTGCAAGTGGTTGCAACATAGAGTCTTCCATCCCTCCGCTGAACGAAGAGCTCTGGACCCGCCTCGCCTTTGGTGATCACTTGATGTTTCGATGGTCCTGAGGCGGGGCAAGGTTCTTTGATATGGCCATCCATTCATTGTCCATTCTGGGTCGCTGTGATGAGCGACGAGAGTCTCCCCACGTTCCTTGTGGTTCAACCCACTCCTCCATGTTGCAGATGATTGCAACTTAGAGTTCTTCGTCCGTTGAGTGCAGAGCGTAGGACCACCTTACCCTTGGCTGTCGTTTGATTTCTCAACGGTTTAAGGCGGAGCAAGATTCGTTGATATGGCACTCTCTACCTTGTCCACTTCAAGTCGCTATATTGAGCGACGGAAGTCTCCCCACGGATGTTGTTAACTCAATCCTCCTCCTTCGATGGGCTGTCATTGTCTTTGGCATAAGTAGCTTCCTCTTGCGACTTGATATTCTCTCCCCCACCATTGCCCTTGTCCAAGGGCTTTGATGGTATGGCATCTGTCTTGACACGAATGACTTGGTAACGGCGACTAGCGAGCGAAGGTTGTGCGAACCCATCGTTCCAACTTCATCCTAGTCCAAAGCTTCAACCCCTCTGCTTGAAGAGCACCAACGTTGGGCCTTCATACACTTGGGAACAATGTAGTCGGAGCTTTGTGATACCTTTCACGTCCTCCTTCAACAGGCCCATTTTGCTAATGCTGAACAATACAAATTTGACCTCCAGTCCCGACTCGTCAAGGTTTTCCATAACTGATAAATTGCCTTTTCCCTCTGTCCCATGTCTCAATGGGATCCATGTTTGCCACGTTTCACATCATCGCGATGGCATCGTCATCATAAGTTCTCCACATCTTGTAGTGTTCTTGGGATGTGCCTTATCCTGAGACCTCCTTTGAAGCTTCGACAACACATTTGGGTATGGATAGGATGACATCCTTGTGCTCATTCATGAAGAGGATGCACCTTAGATAATCGTCCGTCCACAATTCGAACGAAGTAATGCCATTGTGCTTGTCAACATAGATCATACACCTTTGACATACTTGTCCACTAGGGCGGCTGACCCTTGTGAAAGAGTAGTCGTTCTAGGTCTTCACGGATCCATGGGGATGCTTATGAAGACGCTCCGCTTGGGTAAGCGAATTGTGATTGGTGAACTCATGGCATGAGTTCCCAACGTCACCTCCTTCCATTCAAAGAGACGACATCACCAGTGTGTCCTCCGAAACCTTGTGGACTTTGATCCTTGGAGGCCGCTTCGATTACTTGAGGCATTGTCCGAGATGAAAGGGCACTCCTTCCTTCGGTTGGCGGCAGAACGTTTGGCAGCAGCATGTCAAGGTTCGTTGATGCTCGATGTTCAGATCATTTGCCAAATTGGTCATTGAGTTGAAACGCCGATTTGCGTTGGCATGTAGCGGGTTCGTCCCAACCCTTGATGGTTGACATCACGCCGCTTGCGGGATGACACTTGACGAGGCAGGCAAGGCTAGTAGCTTGTCCCCAAGTGTTTGAAAGTAATCAACGCTTTGGTCCATCTTGTGAAAGTCATCTCGGCATGGCAGGCGATGCTGCGCCATGACAAGACGTTTGTGAATGTTACTCCATAGCCGAACGGATGACGTTCCTTAGCCGAAAGGGATAATGAACCTTGATGCTTAACCTTGAGCCAACTTCTCCCGAGGAGTGGTTGTGCGCTTCACGTTGCATGACTCAACATGCGATGCGACGTCACAAAATACCGAGCAGTGCCAGATTGTCTTGATAGTGCACCTGAATGTGACACGGGTCCTCCGAGTTACACGACGTTTGTGTAAGGCGACCTCTTGGTATGGGTAGCGCAAGGACATCATGCGGGGCATATGTCCACTCTTGACGCAGCACGACACTTCAAAATTCCTAACTGTATACCTGGGGTGGTTGATCTGCTCGAGTGAGTGACGCATGACTGTCTCGATTAGGCGGGGCGATCAATTTGTCATCATAACGAACGTTCCTTGACACGACACGGGTGTATGAGGAACTTGCTGCGGAGCACGACTGGGCGTGCGGCGAGGAAGCTTGTCATGCATACCTCATTGGCACCCATGATCAAAGACCATGGCAACAGTGCGCTTGGGCATAGCAGAGTTTTTAGCGGAAGCACTTCTCCTACGCCAAGGCACTTCGCGACGACACAAGCGAGTCATCGTCGCTTGGTGATCCGAACAGGATGAACTTGACTTTGATACCACTTGTTATGGGGTCAATCTCGGACACTAGATCACGTACGACGATTAGGCGGATAGGCACCTAGCCAAGCCTGTTTTGAGTAACAGTGGAAGTTTTATGGTCGAGATGACTATACCGAGAGTCGCTCTTATAAGCATTCGATCACGGACATGATCCGAGTGTTGGACTACTCGTCATGGGTCCGTGGCATTAGCGTGTTACGGCACTAATGCATGCACTTGGGTGCTTTAAAGTCCGAAGGAGCAACCGAGGAACCACGAGATGCCACGGAGGGACACCGATGTGGGTTGCCACCCCACGCTTAAGGTCAGACACTAGAATTAAAGGAAAGCTTGATTGTATTGAATATGATGAAACATAACATACATATGGGCCTAAGAAGGTACTAGTGTACTCCTCCCAGTGTACCGTAGGTATAGGAGTCTTATTACATATTGAAGATGCAAAAGACGTACCCTACGGGTAACGCCACGTAATTATGTCATTCATAAAGATGGCTTTACAAGATAAATGTCTTAAGGACGGATAACTTGGTACTTCACAATATTACGCAGTGCGGGGCGGCTGCATGTGTTCCATGATTTCGACGTTGAGCGACCGAGAGCTGTAAGTTGAACGACACTGGTGCCATGAGGCTTCGCACTTCGTGTCACGGGAAAACGGCCCGTGACACGCAGAGAGGGAGGGCCTCCCCCTCCCCCTCTCTTCTCGTCGAAGAAGAAAGGGGAAGTGGAAGGGAGGGGGGGGGGGGGAGAGCCGGCCCTTCTCCTCTGCGCATGCGCACAGAGCGCGGGTGGAGGGAGCATCACCCCTGCCCCTCTACATGATTTGCATGTGCACGCAAAGCGTTGGTGTTGGGGGGGGGGGGGGGGGGGGGGGTTGACCCCCACCCCCTTTCCAGCTTGCACCTACACCGACGAGCGCAAGGAGAATTATGGGGGTCCCCCCCCCTCCCACGACCTCACCGAAGGTCACAGCCCCCTCTCCTTGTGCCAGCGAGCGCAAGGAAAGGAGGGGAAGGGGGGCCCTCCCTTCCTTTGCCTTTGCCTTCCTTGTGTTCGTTGGCATAGGGAAGGGGTCACCCCCTCGGCAAGCCAGATGTCGAAGGGATGTCACCAATTATTTAATATTATTTTACTTTTTAATAATGTCATGTATGAGAGAGAAATCATCACGTGGAAAATTGCCTATCAAAGGCCAAAAGGATAGTTGGTGAAAAAAAAGTTAAAAGATTGAGAGCAGTATTGTTATAAAGTGAAGTTTGAAAGTAGTGCTAGAAAAATGTCAAAGTTAGAGGGCATTTAGTGAAATTTATTCTCAAATGCAACATTACTTGTCTTGTACATATACAATTCACTATCTTAACTCGAGATCTTTAACTATTTCGATGTCAATAGTGATAACAATATTTTTTTGTTGGAATAGAATGGATTATCAAGGGAGATTTGCATATCACTAAAAGATTGATTTGATGTGATGATTGAACGTGAGGTCAAGAATCCATATTATCATACGTGAAAAATGATGATGAAAATAGAGGTCTCTGTCTATAATTCTTCATAAAATAATTATCTTGGACTTGTAGTTTTTGATTATTTGTAAATTTGCATTTTTCTTATTTCATAATAATAATAATAACTCCCGTGGAGGCTACAGTAGTCCAACAAAGTAAATCTCGATGTCCATTATTGTTTTATATTACTTAGTACTATAATGTTATAGTAATATGATATTATAATTATACTTTTATACTATTATGAATTATTCAAATTATGTATGTACTATTTACTATATTTATTAATAACTTACAAGTTAACAATTTAATATTATATATCAAATAATAAAATATTAAGTATAATACAATAATTCATTTTACAAATAACCAAACTTTTAATATTACATTATTTAACATATTTATTAATATTGTATTTAAATGTATAATCATTATATATAATAGTTAAGTTATTATCTTTAAAATATTAATATTATAGGCCCTATAAATCCATAAAATTTAATTTATACTCTTATAAATTATAAGGGCAAAAAAGTCAGGCCCCGCTCTGTTCGATCCAGCTAAAAGGGCAAAAGAGAAGGAACCAGGCGCACGGCCCGACCCCATCAGCCTAGTTGGGCTGGCCAGGTGCCGGCTCGACGGCACAAGACGACCTAGGGTCCGATTAAATCCGGTTTGACAGAGAGGTTAAAATTCAACTTCCTTTTTTTTATCATTTGAATAAAGAATTCAACGAAGGAACGAGAAAAGATAATTTTGTCTTCTTCAATTGTACTATGATTTATTTTAAATTAGGACTAAACAGTTTTACCCTCGTCTGCTTCTGGGTGTGTTTGGAGTAATATTGCAAGATATACAAACTGGGTTTCACCGGTTGAACTTGTTAATACGGCCGATCCATCGGACCGATTGATAGAAGATCAAATTTAATTATCCATATCAACTTCAACTACAAAGAAATGAGAGGATCTAATTTCTTTAATTTCAATTGGTGACTTAATGACTTCTGTGTTTATTTTTGTCATCTAAAAATGATAAAAATATATCCTCTTAAAAGAAAATAATTTGAGAAAACATCTATTCGAATTTTCTCATCCCTGTTGATAACTAATTTCCATCCAACCCTTATCCAATGATGATTATGTAGCTAAGATTTAGTTCAATAAAGTAGTCTTGAACTAAATGAAAATATGGACACATGGGATAAAGAGAAAGAGGATGACAAATTGGTGCAGCGGAGTTTACTTATGCAGATTGTCTTATATTTCAGTTCGAAGATTTCACATTAACTTCAAGAGTTTACTTTCTTTCCTTCTTCTATTTCCCCTTGCTTTTGTACTGCACCACAACTAAAAAGGTTGTTCCTGAGCACCACAACATGCCTGTCTTATGGGCTTATGCTACAATGCATGTACGTTCATTGTAAATTTTGGAGTGCACGATCTTCCTTCCAATGAGTTGAGCAGGTGTTGTTCTGTCAATCATATTGACATCATTCCATCAAGTTCCTAAGCATGCTCTACATTTTTTTTTACAAATTTTACATGTCTAAATCCAATACCTTTTTCTTGCAGTATTTCTTATTTTTCTTCTTCATGACATGACCAATTTGTAAACTTCTTTCTCAGACGAACATGCTGAATTGAAAAATGAACATTCAGGAAAACCCTATGCGGTTTGTTTTTTTTCTCAAATTTCTACAAATACAGATGTTTTTCAGGAAAAAAAAAATGTGATCACACATTTCACCCAGAATATAGGATAAAAAATTACATTTGAATAACTTGTGGGACAAAGACAAGGTCCCCAAGACCTAATCAGCAGGCAATCTCGTGCGATAAGAACATATAAAGCTGCTAATTTGGCCTTACAAGTTAAGGATTCATTCCAAGAACTTTTTCTTTGCAATGTTCCTGAGAAGCGATTTCTCAACCATTCCGCAGCTCATCTGTGCTCTCAGGAATTGATTCCTCCTGAAAAAAAAAAAAAAACGCACGCTCCATGAGATACATCTAAGTTAGCATACAAATTAATCTTTAGACAACATTCATCTCGGATCAATTTCCATAAAGAAGGTTCTGCTATCGATTTGTGTACTTACAAAAATATTTCCATCTTTCCCTAATCTAAAATTAGGGATCTCTGTTTTTAATGGATTGAAAAGTATGCTTGTGATTCAGCTGGGCAATTAACAAGCTTGCGAGATTCATATGATGGAAGTATCAAACAAGCCAAATACTTTCCAGTTCCAGATCAGTGCAAGTTGGCACAGATGGTAGAGGAGTTTGAACGAACCCCCAGGGTTGAGGGGCGTGAGTACCCCCAGAGCAAACATGTTGCTGGGAGAGTCCTTACGCCCTCAGACTGGATTAGTCGGAGCTCATAGCCCAGGACACCAACTGTTCCGGGGGGAGTCCGGAGAGTATCAAAAGAAAGAGATGATGACAATTCCAGAAAGCAAGTTTCAAGAAGTGTTCACCAAAGGTGGTTACACCAAAAGATATTTTTTTAGGAGAGACTTCTCTCCTTTTGAAGGAACAAAAGATCACTAGGTGACGTGGCTGGTCATTCAAAGTATATTAAATTATAAGGGACTAATATTAAGGACTTGTGGAAGTGAAAGATATTGGCTTTCCTACATATCTACGTCTAGATAACATAAATTCAGAACAGATAAGCAACAAAAGAAAGACCTTTGTTTCTTCAAACGACTACCCACCAGAATTTTCAAGTGTGACTAACACTAAGAGAACATGAACAACAAAGCGAAGATGCAGAAGGTGAAAGTACTTACTTCTTTCCTTCCTTTCACCACTACGCATTTGGAGGCACTGATGCTAGCACTCTTCAACAAGCTACGGGCACTGTAGTTTGGCTTATTTAGTCCATCACTTACTGATCCATGACCTGATATCTCCCCTTGTTGTGACCTGGTTGGGCTTTCAAGAGCACTGCGTGCTACAGCATCCGCACTTCGTTTTTCAAATTCATCATCTTGGTCAGCAATCTCATTTTTATTTGCACCAACTCTTTCTCTGCAGAAAGGAAGAAACTCATGAGAGAGATGTTATATGAAATAAAAATTAAACTACCAATTTAGCATTACATGACACAAATTAAAATATGCTTCACATGCACCATCAGACCAGTACTTCCCTCAAAAGAGAGAATTAAGCACACCGATCATGCAAGCTACGCATAGGTAATGATCATGAAAGTCATGTGTTTCACACTCTTACCTTGGCAAAGATGCATGCTGACGCAGGAGTGGCGTGCTTCTCTCACCCTTTCCATAGTGCTCTTCTAGGTGAGCAAATTGCCGCTTGAAGCGATCAACACCACTGATAGATAGTACACAAAAATAACATCATCTGTTATATACAAACTTTCAAGTTTTTTATTGTGTGATGGAAAAATAGAAACATACAAACAAATGAACAATGTAGACCACTTACACAGAAAGTAGCTATAAAAACAAAATGAAACAAGAAAATACATCCTACGCATGTCTTTCAATAGAAAGAGTATGCACATGTACAGCTTTTTCTTTTTTCCTTTTTTTTAAATGAACATGTCCATATATAAGACACCGTGAAATACCATAATTTATAAAATAAGCTCTGTGCAAAATTATGACAGATGACACATCAGTGTTTGCATTCTGCTATGTATTACAACATTTAATTGTTTATAAGTTTTACATATCATTTGATATGAGTTTTTCATGTTCATTGTTGAACGAAGAATAAGAAGACCGCTTAAAGATCACAAGTTTTTCCTGACCAAGTTATCAGTTTCTGCCTTGCTTGATGTTAATAAACAATTTTGTTTACAATGGTATAACATTGAGTTTCCAGAGTTTTACTTCAAGAAAAGATGTCTAGAGAGTACAATGTCAAGTAGATTTTCTTTTAATTTTTTGAAGATTACAAGTCCACCAATGGTCAAAAAACAAGCAATTGAAAAATCTAATACCAGAGTGTAATTCGTCATACCAGAGTGTGTCAGGTAAACCTAGTCTTACCAAGGAGTCTAATGCATAAATATTATTGTATTGTACTTCATGAATTAAGAGGTCCTTCATTTTACATTTACAGCAAATTCATTCTATCAACAAAAGCAGTATCTGCTTACAAAATACATGTAAGTACATCATATAAGCATATGTGATGACAATGTAACACATGCACTAGATAATGAAAGCAACAATAAAACCTAAACCTTACCAACTCAATGGCAATGTACACTTTCAGAAAAAAAAAACAACTCATTGGCAATGCACTATGAATTTTGCACGACAAAGTGCAACTTTGCATTTGGAGTTGTATCTCTATCTCCTTATTTCTTTTACAAGATTTTATCTCTATTAAAGTGCATGCATCATAGGTAAGCATACTTTTTTTTTGAGAAGTAGCATAGTTCACTTTTTTCCATTAACTATTCTAATCTATCTATCACGGAGTAATCATTTGCATGCATTAGGTGATGCGAAGGTAAGATTTTAAATTTGAATCAAACACCCCATAATTTTTTTATTGTAGGTCTTCATGATGAAGTTAGTAAAAATTGAGTGTGATCTATGTCCCTGACCACTTAATTTGTCGGCAAATGTTGGTTTCCCATGTCTTGACATTCACATGATTTCATTCCCCTTGAGAATAAACAAATAAAGAAATTGGGGATTCAAGTAACCTTCTCCACAGATGGAAGCTTACATAGTTGGACATCTGAAGTACCATTTGCAGGAACATGATTTTAAGTCAAAGTAATTTTTGTCAATAGGAAACCGCTCACCTTGGGTACATGAAGCCAGTTTGTTCTCCACCACGAAGATACTCCTGCAACATCTGAGGATGATACTCCAAAATCTGTTTTCTTTACAATTACTCAGCTTAAGTAATAACAACTTTTAGCAAAATTGCAAAGAAGATATCTTATATTTGCATTTTTACCTCTCGGTAAATTAACTCTCGAACATCATCTTTAGATAGTTTCCGCCTTTCAAACTCAAATTCAAGTTTTGAGATGGGCTGAGTCGAGGGTTCACGCTCGATGTTTGCCAAACCATAGAAGTATGGATCAGCTAGTGCCTAAATATATCAGAAGAAGAATATACGGGAGTAGACAATATAAAAGTTACATTCACAGTTTAAACATTTTGAAATCTTGGGAAACAACTGAGGTAAAGGGACATACCTCCTCAGCAGTAGGTCGATCCTTAGGATCAAATGCAAGTAGCCGCTCCAGTAAAGATAGAGCCAAGTGATCTATTCCAGGAAACTTTTGGGTGAAAGGAATAACAGGTTTCTTTCGCATATTGCTTAAATACCTTCTGGCTTTCTCATTTCTAATCTGCGTTGTATATTGATATAGTTATGTGAAAGAAAAGTTCTATTACAACAAAATTGTGGAGGAGAAAAGTTTGCATCATCAATACATTGAGAATAACCTACAATATATGTGACCATTATAGAACTCAATTCTGTACTTGGATCAGAAAATATGTCGCTTTTGTCATATTCTTTCTGTGTCCACTTGTTTTCATCTTTAGTTTTCGTTTTCACCTCATCAGATAGCATCAAATGGACAAACTGATATCTTTTCCCCACTTGATAGACATTAGTTTCAAGTGAACTTGTCTCAAGCTAAACCTAACAATTAGCAGGATACATTGACAAGTACTTTCATAAAATTCTGACTTATAAGTTTTGATATTCAGAATGTTGAGCTCGAGTCAACTCACAACCTGACAAAAGAACAGGAGAAAGGTCTCAGTTCCCTTGCATCTCTTCCCTTTTTATGGAATAACAACATGAACGCCCTATATTACTTCTGCTTCTTGATGCAATATGGAGTTCTATTTGTTCTGTGAACTTCAGATTGTAAGCAAGCAATGGATCATGGTTATTGACATACAACACAAGAACTCCTAGGTCAATGTGTTTACATCTTAAAGGAGATGGGATAAAAATCAGAATAAAGACATTTTAGAAACTTTAGCCATTAACTGCATATCTATGCACAAGTTATTCATGTTTACTATCATGTATACATATCATAAATCTTCATGCAGTCATTTACAACTCATATGATCATGATTATAGTGAACTACTGTAGCTTAGAGGATAAACCTATGGCATTTTCTCCAGAATATGAGATTTATGCTAGATGAACCCAAAAGTTCTCTAAAAAGGACTAACTCTAGCAATTGATTCAGCTGGAGGCGTGCCAAGCAAGTCGGTCATGAGATCTAACTGATGCACCACGTTCTTCCCTGGAAATAGAGGTTTCCCAGTCAACATTTCAGCAAATATGCATCCTATGCTCCAAATATCAATTGCTGGTGTGTACTGCAAAAGGAATATGCCATTAGCTAACATAATAAATTTGTAATTCTCCTTGCATGGCACCAAACAGGTTACCCAGTGGCTTCATAGTTCATTGTTCATAATACTACCAATGCAATAATGAAAGCAGATGACAAATAAAACTTGTTATATTTTATACAAACTGTAAAATTCTCAAGTTACTTTAGATGTTCTTATTTATTTTTCTGAATATTATCCTAGTTAAATATTATTCCTATACGTGGCCAAGTCTCAAGAAAAGTACTATCAATATACAAGGTCCCTTCGGTAGCTTGCTCATATTCTGAATATATATGCTTGAACTTGATCCAAATGACTCTTTTAATAATGAAAAAAGAAATTGATGCAAAAAAAACGGACACAAATATGTATTCAAGTGTTTCTTTCATTTCTGAGGCGGCAGTAGATAAAATACTGAGTTTGTGCTTTGTTTGAGATAAATTAACTCATTATTATGCTATCAATATTTGTTACTCTTTGCCTATGCTATCATGGCCTGCGCTTCTGTGTCTTTGAATCTAGTCAGTGAGTAATTCTTTGGCCTCACTGAGTAGAAGACCATTTATTTTTTGTTCTGAGGGAGATTGCCACACCATTATGAAATTTGATTCCTTCGTCCTTTATTTGCATTTGTACTTACTGAGCTCTTTTGCTCTTTGCTATTCCTCATGCCATTTAAGTTAACAAAGGTAATTCATCTCTTTGAGCTAAGCTACCTGTTGTGCTTCGGATGGAGAATGAATTTTGAAATGAAACTAAGTTAACGAAACAAAATGTTATAGTTAAGTCACACAATAAGATACTAAGCTTAAAATGATAAACATTTGTGTCATTCTGGGAATTAAACACAATAGAGTAATATTGGGGTGTGACAGAGATGGTATAGATGGCTGCAAATGTGATTGCTCTTGCACAAAATTAATAGAAGCTCCTAATTTTCTGTCCTTGGTCATATTGTGTTCTACTCACCTGTGACCTGCCTGTACAATTGCAAAAGTGGTATCCATGTTATAATCTACATGTTATTGCCATAACTTGGCTATCTGAAAATTTATAGCATTCTATATAAGTTATTTGGATCAAGAATACCTAAATAACATATATATTTTTTCTCTAGTCTTTCCATTGAATGATTTAAGTAAAAATTCTTGGAATATCTCGGTAATGTATATCAGAATCTTTGTTAATGAATTAAGTTCTATATAAGAGAAAGCAAGTTTAAGAGAACAGCATAGCAACAGTCTGAGTTGACATACAAGATCAGAATTCAAGGTATGTTACCTTAGAAAAAAATGATCCACATAGTTCAGGAGCTCGATACCACCTTGTTGCCACATAATCCTAAATGTGAAAGAATACAATATTATGATCAACATAGTAAGTTAGAGATTGTATTTATGATGCCCATACATGCCTTAACGATAAATGAAACTGCATGCAAGAAACAAAACAAACAAATTAATTGACATAAATGCAGTTGTTGAAATAAAAAATGCAACATACAGTCCAGAAGATAGCTGATGGAGCATCATTAAACGATACACGGGCAAGACCAAAATCACAAATTTTCAGTTTGCAGTCAGCATTAGCAAGTATATTTTTAGGCTTCAAATCCCTATGGAAAACATTTGCTGCAGAATAACAGATATAAGATGAAAGTAAGATACCTTTGATTAATAAGTCTTAATGGAAAAGCTAGTACATTATTTCAGCAATCTTCTTCTCACCTGCATGGATATACTTAAGACCTCTAAGAAGTTGGTACAAAAAGAACTGATGATGTTCAGGTGTCAGATCATCATTTGCCTTTATAACTTGATGTAAATCTGATTCCATCAGTTCAAAAACAACATAAATATCTCTAAATTCCCTCCGAGATGGAGGAAGCATAATATGCTTAATTTCTACAATGTCAGGGTGGCGAATCAGCCTGAGCAATTTGATTTCTCTGAGAATTCGAGTTGCATCTGAAACATGCTCAAAAACATCATTGATCTTTTTTATTGCCACCCGATCTCCCGTATGAGTATCAATAGCTGACCCAACTACACCATAACTTCCTTTGCCAATGACCTCCTGTACCTGGTATCGACTTGCTTCCCCGTACTCAGTAAAGAACTCAGTCTCAAGTGCTCCCTGAATGAAATGGTAGAATTTAGAGGCTAAGCTCTCCATGGCGACATAAATCACAAGGAAAAATGAAAGAACCCAAAAATGCAAATAAGAGCGAGGAAGGAAGAATCTCTCCAAGCAAGTATCAAAAGAAAGATTATTAGTCATATGTTGTTCTTAAAATCGTAAAGTTTACACCGTTTATAGGTTAAACCCCAGTTCCAATCTAAGCCGAAGGCGTAGCACCAACATTCCTCTTGTCAAATACCAATTCTAAGCAAAATAAAGAACCTGACCAAAATAGGAGACCCAAGAGCGATCCAAATTGTGAAGACGCTCAAAAGCACAATGCAGAATTAACAAAAGAACTGCAGCAAAGAAGGAGACCAGTGACAAACAAGATTAGAATGAATAGATGAATCAGGCATCGTGTCTCCTAAAAAAAACGGACAAACGTTCAAATCAACGAATAATGAATTGATAAAATCGAAAAGTTGTATATTGTTTTTTCTTCCCATAGAAATCGACCGAACACGTCCAGAAATGGAAGAAAAAAGTTTGAGGCATCCAACTCGCAAAATTCAACAGCGGTTCAGCAAAGAATTTGATCGATCAAAGACGATCGAGGGCAGGAAGGTTCGATCTTTCCGAGCAAAACCATGAGCAGGATCAAAGGGAAGACCTTCTTCTGAGCTTCCATGGCGAGCACCCTCCACCTTCGTGGCACTCTGATGAATCCGAGCCCAAGGAAACCAAACTCCTCGCTATCTACGAACACGTCTTCCTCCTCCCCTTCTTCTACCACCACGGCTGCCTCCTCCTCTCCTCGTCCGCGCTCGGGGGTCGCGGAAGACCACGGACGAGAAGCTAAAGATGCGGCGCTCGCCGCATCTTTAGCTGCTCGTCCGTGGTCCGAGTCCCCGAGCGCGGAGGGCGAGCAGGGGCGGATCTATTTTGTTATATAGGTAATGGTATACTATATATATTCTTTTAAAATAATTATGATTGGCCCTCCTAACTTGTTGAAATATACTATATTTTTCCTTAAAAAATATATTAGTAGTCCTCCTAATCTTAAGAAATTTAAAAGATCACAACTCTTAAAATTATTTTCAATTACAGTATGACAATCAACTCTTTCTTCAACTGATGTTGTGCAAGCAAAGCTTTTCCAACTTCTTCAATTTCCTTTCCACTTTCTTCTCTCGAGGATGTTGTACTCTCTTGTAACAACTCTTCTTAAGATGCAATATCATCGTTGTCCATAATGATCATAGCACATTTATCATAGCACATTTATTCGGACATCGTGAAGTAATATGACATGAACCAAGATAATGAAAACATTTAATATCTTGAGTTCTTTTAGAGACAATATCTTTATCCCTTGAGTTAAAATTTTCAGCTTTGTTTTTCTCCTCCAATTTTTGAGTTGGCTTATCAACTGACTTGGAATTGGCACGCCATTTTGATTTTCAAACAGAATTTGAACTTTCAGATTTTCTAATTAGGCAAATATCTTTCTTTAATTGCTTCTCCACCTTTATAGCCTTATGCAGAACTTCATCCAATTTCATATACTATTGCAATTCCACAACTCTGAAAATCTCTCATCTTGCAATTATGTCTTCAAGATCCTCCTTTATGTTGGCGCGGATGAGTGTTAGTTTCATCTCTTTATACTACTCCTCAATTGTCTTTAATCCTTGCCTCATATTATGCAATTTCATACGTACTCAAGACAATATGATGGAGGAACAAATCTTCTCCTTAAAATAATTTTCATCGCATCCCCAATTTTCAATTCGAGATTCTCGATTTCTGCATCTATTAATGGTTAATTGATTCCACTAAGTAATAGCATAATCAATAAAGGATATAATGACAAGTTTAACATTTTTCTTAGCAGAGTAATTATGATGATGAAATATACTTTCTACTTTTTGTTCTCATTCAATATAGGCATCAAGATCACTTTTACTTTGGAAGATAGGGAGAGATAATTTAATTGAACCTGTGTTTGGATCATTAGCATCTCTATCCTTTTCTCGTTCATGTCTTCTTCCTCCAATCTGATTATTCTATGCCTTTTCTAATTTATAACAAAGACGTCATCATCTTTCTCTTTCATCTCTTCATTAACAGAAGCACGGTGTCTTTGGCGATCTCTTTTGTGGTTTGATTGTATAACTTGTTGTACTTGTCCAATTTGTTCCTTCTGCACATCTATCTCATCATGAAGCCCAGTAACCATATTTTCAAGTTGTTGAAAATGTTGTGTCATGCTCCATCATTCTTTTTTATCAATTTTTCCTTTTTGAGGATTAAACTATTTGTCCCTTTCTATTGACATTGTAAGCAATTTCTACAGTAAAAGTTAGTAGTAAAAATAAACTAACTACCTCATGCGCTGACACTCATATTTTACCTCAACTTTATTTGACTTTTTCCTTTAATTGTACTCACCACTCAGCCTTTTTTTTTTCTCTCTTGAACCCTCAAAAAAGTTCTAAGAGAATAATTCAAGTCAACACAAGGCAATGAGCAAATCAATCTAATTTATCAATATGATTGCAATATCAAAAGAAATCATGAAGTTGAATTTAGAATACAAATCAGAAAAAAAAGATTGTCAAATAAGGATAAATATCAAAGGTTCAGAATTGAATAAAATCAAAGATCACTGATTCATTATGTTAAATCATTCAAAATTTCAAAAATTTCTTGTGCACATTTCCTTTCCTTTTCTTTCATTTCTCTTCCTTTTTGGATCCTTACTTTCAATTTTTTCTCAAATTTTTTTTCCAAAAATTTTCTTTCTTGTTCTTCCATTCTCCTTTCTTACACTTTCCTTTTTTCACTATTTTTTACACATTTTTTTCGATTTTTTTCTGAGATTTTTGTTTATGACACTATGGAAGATCTTGATAAGAACTATCAAATCAGAATTTGATAAGGATGATAAAGAAGAAAAAGTAGAGATAAGAGCAGATACTAGAGTTTCAAAAACAAATAAGCAGAATTTTTTGTGGTTATTTTTGAAACTATAGCAAATTTTGAAGAATACAAGGATGACGTCTCGAGTTTGTAGAACAAATAAGCCAGAATTTTTTTCTTTTTTTTTCAGAAACTAAAATAGGCGACAAACTGGATAAAGAAAGATAATTTGAAAACCAAATCGAAAACGTGGCTCTGATACCAACTAATACGATGCTCAAGAACAATGTCTTGAGTGACCGAAATAATATACGATAATCAAGAGAAACAAGATCAAACGAATTTTCAAGCAACGAAATATCAACATCAAGATTATAATGAACCAAGCAATCAATATTATCAATAGATGGATTTAATCATAATATTACAAACCTTATAATTAATAGCGGAAGTTTCCGAAGAATGGATAGCAAGAGTTCCCTCACAGTAAAAGCAATTAAGCCATAATTTAATAGATTCAAAGACGTCTAAAATAATTAAATATACCAATATTTATAGACCTTAGAAGTCTGAATTTGGGGTGGAAGAAAAGGCTCTAACTTAGCCTACAAGTAAGGTAACTAGTTTCTTGAAATAAGCAAATCAATTTCCTCTTGCAAATCTCAGCAGAATTTTCATGTATAATTAATTTTGAAAATTCCAAATAAATATGATTAAACTATTATTTATTTGGCCCAAATTTTGTTGAATATTCATGCGGCTCCAATTTGTAACTCGTTGAGAATGAATTTGATGCAACTTGATCTTATAGTTTGAACAATTGTAAATCGCTGATATTCTTGATTATCTTCAATTGCTTTATGTCTGAGATCCACAACATTATCTTGATCATCAAACTTTGCTAGAAGATTCTTCTATTGTTGGCTGCAATTGTAAGCATTTCTTGATTCATATCTACAATGAGAAAAGAAAAAGGAATGACTAGAACCGAGATGTCACCTTGTTCGATATAAAGCATTTTCATCTCGAAAAGCCAACAACCAAATACTAATTTCAAATACTACAAGAAAATCGAGGAATAGCGACCCACGAATCGCGATGCTAGGGCGGCGCTATTGCGTCTCCGTGACATAGAGCGTCACATTAGCATTCAACTAGCGCCACACCCATGGGACGCTAGATATCGGTGGCTAATGGCATCACAATAGAGCTAACAAAAACTGAGACGCTATTAGCGCCAGTTGTTGACACTATCTCGGTGTTATTAAGACGTGTGGTGTCTGGCTGGGAGCAGTAGAAATGTGTCGTTGCGTCGACGCACACGTGGCACAAAAACTGAGGCGCTATTTCGGCGCCCAGGAGATGCTAACGTTAACCATTCATGGACGCTATTTCGGCATTGCAATGACGCAAACATGATGGTATTTGCGTCATCAAATGAGACGCTAATATGACTCTAAGGATGATATATTTAAGTTCACGTCGACTATGTTGGCGACACTAATGTGACGCTATGGAGGCACTAATTGCATATTTTTTTGACCTGCACCAGCCACATTTTTTCCCCTTCTCACATTATACAATTATATAATGCATATAAATGCATTGATACATTGATATTCATCACATGCATAATATAAAAGCATCACAGGCATAATATTTAGATAAGAATACGAAAAGTAATAAACTATCCGTATATCTAAGTCTATAAATGATTAAAGCACAGTTTGTATCCTGGTTTGTTTCTATCCTAGGTTTGGGAGTTATTGTTATCGTTCTGGACGTTCGACCCAAACATGCTCGGTCCATGGCCTCGTGAGGATGGATTCTACGTTAGGATCAATCCCTGAATCGCCTGCAATAGCAGAGCTAACTGCTGCGACAACTACTGTGACACCTATTGTGATATATGCTCTGATAGGTGCTGTGATAGCTGCGTTATATTAGGTGCAGCGGATGAGCTCGGAGCAGATGGACCGCCCGCATATCCTTTGATCCTTCTAGGTATCTGAGCAGCTGTGCCGAGGCCATGCAATTATCATCCTTGTGTCATGCCGACCACCTCCTCCCAAACAGCACGGTCCTCTACGAAATAAAAAAATTATACAATCATATAATATATAAATTATATATAAAAAAATACATAAATTAAAAACATGACAAAACCAACCAAGAAACATTACCTGGTGGCTGAGTACTCAGATCATCTCCGTACTTTTCAGCCATTTTCGCATTATACTCATCATAAAAAATTTAAATATTGTACATTTAAAAAATAGTGCACTAACATCAACAACCAACTAAACATAAATGAACATGAATACATGGTTATAAGCATAATTGATGCGTAAAATTTTGTAACAAATAAATTTGCTAGCAAGTGCACTAATCGTATCAAGTAATAAAGTAAAGAGTAGAGTGCCGAATCCACGAGGAACTAGTTAAATCTAATCTATCTTAGTAATCTACTACGAGAAGAAAAGGGTGTTGTGATATAAAAATAGAAAATAAAGATGCAAAAAATTAAATAATAGAAAATAAAATAAATTGGTGTTGAGCCTAAGGATTATGGATGACTAAAGATAATGATTAAATTATAACGATGATTAATAGATTTAGTTCTTGAGATGAATTAGGATTACTTAAATTAATGACCTCTACACTGAGTAAGTCAAACTATCTTAATTCCCGCAAAACTCAAGATCACAAATGATGAATTAATCTTTAGTTAAGAAAGATGTTAAGATGCATTAAGTTGTAATTCTTAAACTAATAGTTATCCTCGCTGGGTAAAAACTAATAGACCGCACAAAATCTAGCACAAACGATGAGTTACTAGTTTTATGTTATGATCGCTTCAACCTTAAGTTAAGAATCGATTCGCTGAAATTATTGAATCATAAAACTAACCACCCAAATCTGGTTTGTAGTCTTATTTCAGAATATAATAATCTTAGTAAAAAGTATTAAGCATAACAATCATAATCAAAAGAATCTGAAATAACTATATTAATTCAAATCTAACAACCGAGTTCATGTAGTTTTCTCATAAAGAATAAAAATCTCTATTACATAAAAGATAGAAATAATAAAATCTTAGTAAAGAGCATCCAAACAATGAATAGAAGACACAATTCTTCGCCTTTGATGATCTCTGGATCGCTGCAGAGTACACGCACTGAGTTGCTCCGTAATTTCTCCTGAACAAACACCGAAAAAACTTTGAAATTTGCCTCTGCAATGTAGCACGGCTTCCAGGACTCAAGCACCTCCAAGCACCACCAAGCACCCAAGTCCACCTTTTTCTACCTCCTAGGGCCTCTATTTATAGCCTCTAGGTGCCCAAGGGTTCTGGTAGATTTTCGATTTAATTCGAAGTCTTTTCATGTTAAAATAATTAAATTCGTAATAGACTTTGATAGGACTTTAAAATCATCCAAAACTTGTTCAAATCTGAGTAAATATGTTTTCTAATCATCCCTAAGACTTAGAATAAAGTTTGAGTTTGATCTGGACTTGAAATTCTTAAGAAAAGTCAAAGAAATCACGAAAACAGCCTTTGTAACGGCCCATAACTTGGATTTAACGGCCCTTACAGTATCCAAATCAAATTCTAACTCAAAAGGACCTTTCAATGGGACGTAACGAGTTGTTCACGCCCCTGTGTTATGCCCGTTACGATCATATAACGGCCCGTTATATTCAACTTAGCATTGACAACCTTAACTAATTTGCACTTTCTGGTTCCGTTTGAACTTCGATTTGAGTGTGATTTTTTTTCTATGGATTTTTGGCTCAATTCTCTTGCTTTTTCTACAATAAAATATATAATTTGGATAGATTTTTATTTTTATAAAATTAAAGTAAGTAATGCCATAAATTGATGCATGCTATATGAAAAGGAATCGAAACGTGATTAAATACATGGCTAATTATATGTTGTATTTTGCATGCATCAATAATCATCAATGAAATAGTAATCTTAATAAAGAAGAAGTGATTTAATCAAAGCTATCATGCGTATTCTCCTATTCATGAATCTAGAAGACTTAGTTTAGTCTTAGAAACCCTTAATCCAAGCATTAACACATCATTAAGGGAGAATAGAGGCTTTGGATCTCCTCAATATACCTTTAAAGTTTACGTTAAGATCCTATTAATCCCAATCCTCTATCTTCCTTCTTATCTTCCTTTCTTCTTCCTCCTTGCTGTGGTAGCACCTTCCTTTTCCTCTTCTCTTGCTGCTTCTGCCTGATGATGTGAGGTGGAGGGGAAGAGGAAGAAGGGGGAGATGCTGTTGTTGTTTGTGGGAGTGAGTAGGAGAGAGGGAACACTACAAGAAAATCAAGATTTTCCGACGGGCAATTTCCGACGGTTCGAAATCCATCGCAATTTGCGATGGATTTTTCGACGATTTCATTTCCGAAAGATTTTTCGACGGTCGTGACCATGAAATGATTTATATTATTATTTAATTTTTCGACGATTAGGAATGTCGATATTTCTGACGGATATCCATCCGTCGCAATTTTTGACGGATTTTTCGACGATCACGACCATCGAAAATGAAAAAATAAATTATGTAATTTGTTATATTATTATTTAATTTTTCCGATGGTTATGACCGTCGAAAATAAAAAAAACTAAATTATGTATTTTTTATATTATTATTTAATTTTTCAACGATTAGGAACGTCGATATTTCCGACGGATATTCATCCGTCGTAAAATCTGCCGCAATTTCCGATGGTCGTAACCGTCGGTAAATATATAATAATATCATATGAGGAGTATTTTATTAATATAACTAGCGATGGCCCAAACCGTCGCAATTACCGACAGTTTCGACCGTCGATAACGATTACCGACGGTTCAAACCATCGGTAAAATAAAAAATAAACATTATATATAACTAAATATATTTTCGATGATCACAACCGTCGGTAATTTTAAAAATAGTTAATATTTACGTTTTCGGTGGTCGGAGTCGTCGGTAATTAAAATTTTGTTATCCCGCTTTTTTTCATTTCCCCGCTTTTTCTCATCTTTTCCCCTTATATATAATTCCTCCTCCTCTCCTCTCTCTCTCCCTCCTCTCCTCTCATCTCTCTCTCCCTCCTCTCCTCTCCTCTCTCTCTCCCTCCTCTCCTCTCCTCTCTCTCTCTCTCTCTCTCTCTCTCTCTCTCTCTCTCTCTCTCTCTCTCTCTCTCCCCCCCCCTCCCTCTTCCTCTTCCGACCGCGCCGACGACCCTCTCCCGCACCGGACGCCGGTGACCCTCCCGCGCCGGCAACCCTCTCCCGCACCGGCGATCCTCTCCCGCACCGGCGACCCTCTCCCGTGCCGGCGTCTCTCTCTCTTTCTCTCTCCGGTCGGATCCGGCCCCCAATGGCCGGATCTCGTCGCCGGCGGCCGAATCTGGCCGTGGGCATTTGGATCCGGCCCGGCCTCCAGCGGCCGGATCTGGCGCCAGGCGGCGGATCCGGACCCCAGCGGCCGGATCGACTGGCTGGCGGCCGAAGCTAGCCGCGGTCCGATCCGACCGCTAATTTTTTTATTTTTAAAAAACCTTTGCGACGGTTGCGACCGCCAAAAGATCGACGGTTGCGACGATCGTCGAAAGTTTTGACAGTTGCGACCGTCGAAAACTTTCGACGATTCGAACCGCCGGCCTTTTCCGGCGGTTGCAACCGTCGAAAACTTTCGACGGTTCGAACCGCCGGGACTTTTTCCGACGGTTCTGACCGTTGATATTTCTGCCGAATTTTTTCGATCGTCGCAAATCAATTTATGACAAGCGTTTTTCCGACGGATCATTTCTGATTGTAAAACCGTCGGTAATTGCGTTATCGACGATTTTCAGGTTGATTACCGACGGTCCGGACCATCGATAATCAGCATTTTTTTAGTAGTGGAATGGGTTGCTTGGGGTGATGATCAGCTGTGTTTTGGAGGGAGTGTGAGTGGGGGAGAGAGAATGAGTGGGGAAGAGTAGGTTGTTGTGTAGTAATGTGAATATTGGAGAGTGGAGAGTGTAATTAACTTGTTGATTGATTGGAATCTATGCACAAAATGCAAAAGACTAAGGTCTAGGCATAGACTATGCACAAATGAAAAATAAACAAGTTCTAAGCATTGACTATGCACAATATGAAACTGAATAAGGTCTAGGCATAGACTATGCACTCCTCACTTCACTAAACTGCAAGTGGATAGATCGAAGTAGTTAACTCGAATGTCGTATCCACAGTAATTTGAAACGTAAGATTCACTAATTAATGTAAATTAATCCTAAACTAAGTTAACTCTTTTTGGTGTTTTAAGATGATATAAAATGATAACGAATAGATAATGAAATGTTCTCCTAAGAATGGGTTCATCTAATATTCTATTATAGAATGGATTAGAACAACTTAGACATACAAATCTAACCAAATTCAACTTGTAAAGACCGCTCTCACAGTGCATGAAAGTTAAAACTAAATATCATACTTTTATATGAATGTTAGTTAGGTTGATTTAACAAAGATTTTAACTGATATTAGATTATCATAAAATATCTAGCTCAATGCATAAATACAATCAGATCCACAACTAGTGTTGATACATCAAGGGAATCTAGAATCAACCTCTCGGTTGTCATTTCAATATGAGATTCTCATCAACAAAAGCTAAATGGATCCATTCTCAGCATGGATTAAAACCAAAAAATCAAGTAACTTAATTCTTAGAAATCATAGATGATATTGAATCCAAAAAATTGTTGATGTTCTTAATTCATTTTTGAATAACAAGAGAATCTAGAATCAACCTCTTAGCTGTCATTACAAAATGATATTCACATTAATAAGAAGTAAAAGAATGCATTCAGATTTTGACAAAAATTAAATTAGAAAATAAATGATGATGTTCTTGACTCATTTCTGAGCAAGAAAGAATCAAACACCAATTTCTCAGTTGTCATTATAAAATAGAATTCACATCAATAGGAAAGTGATTAAAAAACATTCAGAAATGCACTAACATCAGTGGCAAAAGTGTTGTTTGATCATCCATCTATAAATAAAAATTAAACTATTATCATATCCTAAGAGAGCTAAGATTTAGCTCATCATAATTGATGAATATAATACAAAACAGACGAGGAACAGAATAAAAAATATTCTAAAATATAAAGAACAATCAGCTTCAAGACTCCAGTAAGAAAACCCCAGCCTCCAGCCAAATGGCTAGAAGAGGAGATGATTTCTATTGCTCCTAAACATTCTCCTGTTATATGATATTATCATCACCATTTGATCCTTATCAGAACCTTCCATTCCATCTGATTTTGCCGCATGCCCTCTAGTCTTTTTGCTTTTGTGTTGAGAAGAGATTTCTTTCTCATTGCTTTTGATAGCTGCCTGTGATCCCCTCCTACTTTTCGAGCAGGAATATTTGTCTTTTGTGCTTGATTTTGATGCTGCAACAACATGAACAGCAAGCATCAATTACTCAAATGATAATTGGATAAATAAGAACTAAATCAGTATATTATCCAGCTCAAATGAGTATGATCAATGCATGTATATTAAGCATAATAAGATAACATAATGCTGAGAAGATCAATGCATGTATATTAAGCATAATTATCATAATATGATCAATTCAGGGCTTATATGCACATGAATTAAGATGGAAAATTAGTAGAAATTTAATATGATCAGCTAGTGATCATGCAGCTAGCTGGAAAACTTTTGGGGGAAGAGAGAGAGAGAGAGAGAGAGAGTTTTGGTGGAGAAGGGGGTTTAGGACATATGAAGTTTTTTATTGCTTAGGTTTAGATATTAACAAGGTTGATGAGCTCTATAAATGGGCCTTAACTATTTATAGGTTTCTTTTATTTATTTATTTCTTTTACTTTATTTTTTGAGAATATTATAGTGTATTCCCTTAAAATAAAATTTATCTTCGAATTTTGTAGAATTTTATAAAATAGATCTTTTCATCCACATTGCTCCATTTATCTTTTGCTCCTCGTATGCGAACATATTGGGCCATGCAATAATTGCATGTGTGTGGTTTAAGTGTAGTTATGTCATATAAGTGCAGTTAGTGCATATGAAAGGATGTGGCCGACATTTCCTTCAGGAGTGATTCATCCCGATGAACAGCTGCAAGGTTGTTGAATTCTTCCTTGATTCAAACGTCGTCCAAATTGATATGATTGTGATACGTAATCCTTTTCCGTATATGATTAGGATCCTGACGACTAGGCCTTATTCCCCCGATCAAGGTAGAAAATGTAATAACAAAGGGAAAACAACGAGAATAATTTAGGGACTTTCGACAAGTTGCCCTTTTCACTAGTGTGAGTCTTTTATAGTGCGATGGCTACATCATTGTTCGTCCCCTTTTATTCCGCACGTTGTTGACATATCGGGTTACTTTTGTAACATTCAGCGTCGTGTCATGTTGGCCATCTGCCAGTGTCGCATTCTGTGACATTCAATGACTCGTAATTTTCACAACTAACATCTCCCACTTGATCATTGCGGTCACTGTATCCAACAATCCCACTACTCGTGTAGTGTTACAATATCCAACAGTTCCACTCTTCATGTAGTGTTGATCAGAGATGTTATTCCAAAGTTCACTATTCGTGAGATTTCAACTTGACTCAATAATCTTGGAGTCTAATTAAACAAACATTTAACATTAACTATGAAATTTGTTATTCATGAAACTTTCTTCCGATTCAAGTATTTTCGAATGCCATTAAATCAAAATGTTCAATGAATATTCCGATTTAATTCTCTTTGTGGGAGAATAAATGAACAAATCACTTGTAGACAAATATATCAATGCCACATATTTTCTTTCCACTATATCAAAATATAATGTTCCTTGATCTCAATAGGCTTTTCTTTGTAACTATTTTTTCCAATGTGCATCAAGTTTATAACTTATTGATCATCACAGTGTATTTAGTCCATCAACTATGTTAACGCCAATTACATAACAAAAATATTAAATCAACATCGTTTGGATGGTTGTCTTCGTACCAATAATGTATTCCACTTCTTGTGTGTGTTCGACCACACGTTCATGTTTCTTGCAACCCTAAGAAACAAGTGCACCACTCAACATTTATAGGTGACTTTGATGTGAATTTTCAGTCGACAATGTTCTTATCAGAATTCACATCCAAAAAGTTTACAGCCTCAAGTATATTAACTTGTGTATGTCAATTTCAATTGTACTTTTTCCTTTAAATTTTTCATAATCCTCGTAGGGGCTTCTTAATTTTGCCTTTCCAGGATTAGTTTTAAAAAAATTACCGATCAAACTTACTACAAAAGTTAAATAGGGCCTTGTACATAATATTGCACACATCAAGCTTTCATCTCTTGTGCATTGAATTTTATTTTATATTTTCCATCCTTTCTGAGGACACTTACTTTTCATTAAATCTTTTTTAATCACAAGTGATGTATGTACTGAAATATGATTCTATATTTCATATCTCAATAATATCTTCTTTGGATATTGTTTGTTTGTGACTCCAACTCAATGTTATTGAGTTCTTATTATGAGTCATTTGAATTTCAATAACATAGCTTATTCCGCACATGTCTATTCTTTTAAATTCTTTACTCGACATTTTATTTATCTTGTTAAGCTTGCGACATCATTTTTTCAATGAGCAAAATGTCATGTTCATGAAGTAACATTAATCAAAAATTTGCTCCCACTATTCTGATGCACATATGGCAATCCAATTTTCTCACAACAAAGTTAAAACTAGATGTCCGTCACTAGCATTTTAATAACGTTATAATTTCTTGAACCATATTAATAACGTTATGATTTTTCTTGTATGCCTTATTCTCCAAAAAATTCTTCCGCGTGAAATAATCAAGTAATTACATATTTATTTCCTCAATTCTTCATTGAGTGAGTTAATCCCATTGGAATAATTTCAAATTTATACATGTGAATCATCGCTAAGATCATTATTCTCGATGCATACCTAGCTTCTAGAGAATATATTATCTAAAAGTCAATTCCAGCTAACTAGTATAATTATTGTCATCAATTATTTTGTGCGATTAAATAGTACATTTTTCGAATGCCCAATTGCACCATATGTGCTTTGCACACTTCCAGCAAGCCACATAGTGCCCATTCGCCATCGACAATTGAATCCCTTTTTATGTTGGCTAGTCACGATTCTAGACTCACAAAAGTCATCATTTCACTTCTATGAATAGGATCTGTACAATCCTCTTATAAACATCGTGGTGTAATATAAACATCTCGCACCCATATAGATTTCAAATGTGCGAGTTTCGTTCAGGGGGCCTCTTGTTGTCGAATATACTTGTGGAGAGTATATGGGTTCCTCTACTTCCTCCAAAAGTTTATTGTTATTTATTTTCATTTTTTATAACTTCCTCTTCCACTATTAGACCTATGTCCATAGGTCTCCTCCGGAGTTAACTTTAATATCATGAAGGATAATCATCCTTTATTATTATTATTATTATTATTATTATTATTATTATTATTATTATTATTATTATTATTATTATTATTATTATTATTATTATTCCTGTAACTTTTCTTTTATGAAAGGTCCTTTCACGACTCTTGTTTAGACATATCTATTTGTGAAAGAATCAATACCCTTTGGACACATACAATAAACTAGCATGTCACCATGCTAAAGTACAGTTTATCCTAAAACTGACTTGGATCAACACATGCAATTTTACTTCTCTAGAAGCTAAGTGTGCATCGAGAATGCTAATCTTAGCAATGATTCACATATATAAATTTGAATTAGTCCAATGAGATTAACTCAATCAACGAGGAATTGTGGAAATAAATATATGATTGCTTGATTATTTCAAGCGAAAGATTTTTGGAGAATAAGGTATACAAGAAAAATCATAATATGGCTTAAGAAATTATAACGTCATCCAATTTTATTTTAATTTGTGATAAGCAAATTGGATTGTTATATGTGCATCATAATAGTGGAAGCAAATTTGTGATAATGTTCGTTCACGAACATGACATTTTGCTCACTGGAAAATGATGTCACTAGCTCAACAAGATAAATAAAATGTTGAGCAAGGAATTTAGAAGAATGGACATGTGCAAAATAAGTTATGTTCTTGAATTTCAAATGATTCGAAATAAGAACTCAAGAACATTGAGTTGGAGTCACTAACAATATATAAAGAAGATATTATTGGTATTTAAAATATAGAATCATATTTCAGTACATACATTACTTGTGATTGAAAAAGACTTAATGAAAAGTCAGTGTCCTCAGAAAGGATGGAAAATATAAAATAAAATTCAATGCACAAAAGATGAAAGCTTGATGTGTGCAATATTATGTACAAGGCCCTCTTTGACTTTTGTAGTAAGTTTGATCGATAATTTTTTAAAATAAGCCTGAAAGAAAAAAATTAAGAAGCCCCTACGAGGATTATGAAAAAAATTAAAGGAAAAAGTACAATTGAAATTGCTATACACAAGTTAATACACTTGAGGCTGTAAACTTTTTAAATGTCAATTCTGATAAGAACATTGTCAACTGAAAATTCATATCAAAATCACTTATTAATGTTGGGTGGTGCACTTGTTTCTTATGATTGCAAGAAACATGAGCGTGCGATTGAACACACACAAGAAGTAGAATACATTATCGGTACGAAGACCACCATCCAAATGATGTTGATTTAATATTTTTGTTATGTAATTGGCGTTAACATAGTTGATGGACTAAATACACTGTGATGATAAAAAAAGTTATAAACTTGATGCACAGTGGAAAAAATAGTTAAAAAGAAAAGTATATTGAGATCAAGGAACACTATATTTTAATATAGTGGAAAGAAAAGAGGTGACATTGATCTATTTGCCTACAAGTGATTTGTTTATTGATTCTCTCACATAGAGAGTTTAATCAAAATATTCATTAAACATTTTGGTTTAATGGGATTCGAAAATACTTAAATCGGAAGAAAGTTTCATGAATAATGTACTTCACAATTTATATTAAATGCTTATTTAATTAGATTCCAAGATTGTCGAGTCAAGTTGAAGTCTCACGAATAGTGAACTTTGGAATAACATCTCTAATAAACACTACAAAAAGAGTGAGAGTGTTGGATATTGTAACACTACACGAATATTGGAAGTGTTGGATACCATGAGCGCAACGGTGAAGTGGGAGATGTTAGTTGTGACCGTTACGGGTCACAGAATGTTGAAGAATGCGACATTGGCGGACGACCAACATGACACGACGCTGAACGTTAAGGAAGTAATTTAATATGTCAGCGAGCATAACACACAGAATAAATGAGGACGAACGATGGTGCGGCCATTGCACTGTAGAAGGCTCAAAGGAGCGGAAAGGGAAACTTGTCGGAAGTCCCCAAATCATTTTAGTTGTTTTTCTTTGTTACATTCTATGTGCCACAACAAAATAACATGGTGGAAAGAAATTTTGATGAATGCAATAATATGTATGTTATCCCACTTGCGGCTCTCAAAAAGAATGTCTTTTTTAGAGAGAGAGTTACATACAAAAAATTCCCACAAAGTCAATTTTGAGATAAATTATACTTTAGGATGGTGTCAGTTATTTTATTGTATGTGTCCAAAGGGTACTATTATTATTATTATTATTATTATTATTATTATTATTATTATTATTATTATTATTATTATTATTATTATTATTATTATTATTATTATTATTATTATTATTATCATCATCATCATCATCATCATCATCATCATCATCATCTTTATCTTTCGTGATATTAAAGTTGACTCTGGAAGAGACATATGAACATAGGTCCAATAGAGGAAGAGGAAGTTATAAAAATAAATAAAAATAAACCTTTGGAGGAAGTGGAGGAACCCATATACTCTTCACAAGTATAATCGACAACAAAAGACCCTCTGAATGAAACTCACACATTTAGAATCTATACGAGTGTGAGATGTTCGTATTACACCACGGTATTTATAAAAGGATTGTGCAGATCGTATCACAGAAGTGATGACTTATGGGAGTCTGGAATGTGATTGACTTGCATAAGAAAATTTGACTCAATTTGTCGATGATGAATGGACGCTTTGACTTGTTGGAAGCAGACAAAGTACGTAGGGTGCAAATGGGCAATAAAAAATGTACCTAATTGTTGGTACTATTGAATCACACAAAATAATTGTTGTCGAAGATTATATTAGTTAGCCAAAATTGATTTTTAGATAATTTATTCTTTAGAAACTAAGTATGCTTCGAGAATGAACTTATAGATGATTCACATGTATAAATTTAAAGTTAGACTAATGGGATCAACTCAATCAATGAAGAATTGAGGAAATAAATATGTGACTGCTTGATTATTTCAGACAATTTTTTTTTTTGGAAAATAAGGTATGCAAGAAAAAACATAATATGGCTTAAGAAATTATAACATTATTAAAATGCTAATGACGGACATCCAATTTTAACTTTGTTGTGAGCAAATTGAATTGTTATATGTGCATCATAATAGTGTGAGTAAATTTGTGATAATGTTAGTTCATGAACATGATATTTTGCTCACTGGAAAATGATGCCACAAACACAACAAGATAAATGAAATGTTGAGCAAAGAATTTAAAAGAATGAACATGTGCGAAATAAACTATGTTCTTGAAATTCAAATGACTCGAAATAAGAACTCAAGAATATTGAGTTAGAGTCATTAACAATATTTAAAGAAGATATTGTTGAGATTTGAAATTCAGACTAGTATTTCAGTACATATATCACTTGTAATTGGAAAAGACTTAATGAAAAGTCAGTGTCCTCATAAAGGATGAAAAATATAAAATAAAATCCAATGTGCAAGAGATGGAAGTTTGACGTATGTAATATTATGTACAAGACCCTCTTTGACTTATGTAGTAAGTCTGATCGATAAATTTTTAAGATAATCTTTGAAAGGCAAAATTAAGAAGTCCTATGAGATTATGAATAGTCTAAAGATAAAAGTATAATTGAAATTGACATACACAAGCTGTAAACTTTTTGAATGTAAATTTTGATAAGAACGTTGTCAACTAAAAATTCACATTAAAGTAATCTATTAATGTTGGATGGTGTACATGTTTCTTAGGATTGCAAGAAATATGAATGTGCAGTTGAACACACACAAGAAATGAAATACATTATCGGTATAAAGACAATCATCCAAATGATGTTGATCTAACATGCTTTGTTATATAACTGATATTAACATAGTCAATGGTCTAGATACACTATGTCAAGAAGTTATAAATTTTATGCGCAGTAGAATAAATAGTTACAAATAAAAGCAAATTGAGATCAAAGAACACTATATTTTGATATAGTGAAAAGAAAAAAAGGTGACATTGATCTATTTGCGTACAAGTGATTTGTTTTCTCATATAGAGAATTTAATCAGAATATTCATTAAACATTTTGGTTTAATGGGATTTGAAAATACTTGAATCGGAAAAAAGTTTCATGAATAATGAATTTCGTACTTGATATTAAGAGTTTGTTCAATTAAACTCCAAGATTGTTGAGTTAAGTTAGAAGTCTCACAAATAGTGAATTTCAATTATACTCCAAGATTGTTGAGTTAAGTTAGAAGTCTAACAAATAGTGAATTTTGGAATAACATCTCTGATATAAACTATACGAAGACTAGGGGTGTTGGATATTGTAACACTACATGAATTATGGAAGTGTTGGATACCGTGACTGCAACGGTCAAGTGGAAGATTTAGTTGTGACCGTTATGGGTCACAGAATGTCGCGAAACACGACGTTGGTAGACGGCTAACATGACACGACGCTGACCGTTCAGGTTGCAGCTTCAAGAGGACAAGCAGTGGCTGCGACGACTCATGGCAATGGCTTCCTTGGCAGTGAAGGTGGGGGAGACCCACGTCCCGCTTGTAATAACTGACAACCAGAAAAGATAAAAAAAAGGAAAGGAATTTGAGTTCGACTCGAACGGCCAACACGAAATCAAATCTTATCCCACTAATTAAACTTAGATTAGAAGAAACGATCTATGAGATAAAACCAAACCAAAGCAATTAAACCTCCCCCTCTCTCAACCCTCATGACCTTTTCCCCTGTTCATCATTTTCGATCCCCCTCGTGCGTGAACAGAGGCAGGAATGATTCGCTCATCGTTCTCGGTGCAAGGGTAGGCAGGGTCTCCTTCTTCTCTTCTAATATGACCCTTTTTGCTTTCCCTCACATCGCCCTATGCACCGACTGGATTGCAGGCAGCGAAAGAGAGGAAGAACAGGGACAAAGGCCAAAGGAAAAATAGGGAGAAAGCAGGGGATGTGATTGATAGGATTCCGACGAATCAACGCAAGGGTTAATCGCGAATTGAGGTGGGTGAATCGAAATCACCTTGCATGACCTCTGAATTATTCTAATCCATGCCCTAAACGATATGAAAAGAAAAAAATATGAACAAGGCTCAAGTTATCGTAGATTTTACTAATTTTCTAATTTCCCTAGTTGATTGAATTAATGTTTGTCTTGTTCTATTATGTTGATTGTTTGATTGATTGCTAGGAGTTAGGATTAGATTAGGATGAGTTAGTGCAAGAAATTTTCAAGAGAAATCAAGTTTTGCAACTTTTCTGGACGCCGACCGGTCGACCAGTCTACAGGCATTGCCAGCAACCGGTCGACCGATAACGTGACTTACAGCCAATTCCTTTTCATATCGACCGGCCGACCGATCCTCTTGTATTGTGACATGACCGATCGACCGATCCCTAACCACTGGTCAACCATTCAACTGAACGGATCGACCGATCCAATTAGTCCCTATTCAAACCACCGGTCGATCGATCTTAACAGATCGGTCGACTGACCTGAAGCCAACCGGTCGACCGTTCCACAGAACCGATCGACGTTCTTCCAGAAAATTTTTTATTAGATTTATTAATTATTTTTCTTTTTAATATGAATATTACCCATATATAGTTGATCCAATATTTCTGATCCTACAGAGACCCCTCACTGATTTCCAAGATCTATTCTCTTACTGATTTATCTTTTATTGATCTTATTGTATACATTGAACAAAGGATAAAGAGCCATACGTTATTAAAAGTGATTAAAGTTCAAATGGAAGATTAACAATGGGTTGCCAATCCAAGCCAAGTGCAGCAAGATAAGGGTAGCTTCCTTGGTCATGGTTTGATCACCCACTGACTCGCACAAGGCCATATCGTTTGCTCGGCATACCCCAAGAACTAAAGACACTTAAAATCACCCTAATTTCTAATAATAATCAAGATCAAGAGGCATGATTAAATCAAGTCAAGTTATCGTTATGTTTTACAACTATGCTATGATTTCAAGTTAATCTGTATAATTGACTCTCATGATTTATTATATCCTCTTAATTATTTCTTATAATGATCTATGATGCTGTCATGTTATCCTTTCAAGTTTGTTTATTTATTTCTGATTATTATATTCATGTCATGCATTGTATATTATGTGATTTCCCACTAGGCTGTAAAGCTTACAGGAGGACCTCCTCCCCTATGTCTGATTTCCACAGGACCAGGTCAGTGACATGGTGGAGTAAGTGTGTGGTGATGAAGCTCTGGCGACAAGGAAGCACATGAACCATAGGACTTATTAGTTTCGTTATTAGATTTTCTTTTCCTTTCTGCATTTTAGATTCATGATGTAGAACCTTACTTGAATTCTTAGAGATGATGTAGCCACTTTTTAGACTTCCGCTAATTAAAGTTATACTTTTCTTTATTTCTTTTATTTCATTATCCTTTCGCTGTTGTGTCTCAGTTCTTGACTGATATATGGTCAATATTATGGTCAAAGTCATAGCATGTCGTAGCGTCTCCAGTTTGATCTTCGCCACGTGGCGGGGGTCAACTTGGGGGCGTTACATTGATGGTATAAAAGCCTAAGGACAGGACTCTCTTGACGTCCTAGTGTATAGTATAGTATGGTATTGGTTCATGTGCTATCGTCGAGCAATTGCCACACCCTCCACCGAAAAGTAATGTAAGTAAAGTTCATGTTTAAGAAAAGTATGGTTTATTGATGCATGATTTTCTTTTATGATTAGAGGATAAGCATGTCACGATGGTCAGAGCGGATTCAGGAGCAGATGGCCAGATCGGGCCAGAATGCTCAGGAGGTACCAGAAGGCCCACTCCCTAAGATAGGGGCCCAATCGGGTCGGGGACGTGGTCGTGGTCGTGGCTGAGACCATGCGCCAGGCCGCGGATGAGGCAGAAGCCGCGCAACTAGAGCGGTATTAGAGGAGCACTTTGATGAGGTTGCCCCACCTAAGGGTAGCTAGGCAGGAGGCAGTCCACCGGCGTCAAGATGCCGCAATCAGAGAGCACGTCATGAAGTAGTTGAAGATACAATTTAGGCTTTCCTGAAGCTGTACCCGCCTCATTATGATGGGAATGCGGATTTTTTCAAGGCTGAAGAGTGGATAGAGATCATGGATCGTACTTTTAAGCTGATGAGATGCACTAATGAACGCAAGGTCATGTACGCCACACACATGCTTACTAGTATTGCGATGGGCTGGTGGAAGACTACAAAGGCCACCAGGTTCAGAGGGCTAGAAGAAGAGGAAATTGCATGGGATGAGTTTAAGAAGGCCTTCATGGCTCGCTACACTCCTGAATATGACCGCATCAACAAACAAGAGGAGTTCCTACAACTACAGCATGGAACTATGTCGGTGGCTGACTACCACACGCAATTCATTCAATTGGAGCAGTATTGCCCGATGCCATTTGAAGGGCGTATTAGAGCTAACAAGTTTATCAATGGGCTACAACAAGCACTGAAGACTGAAGTCCTAACTGGAGACTGTGAGGATCTGGAGAAGGCTGAGGTTGGCCACACGTATGGAGAAGGATCAAGCTGAGTGCAAGGCCAAAGCTCCAGCCAAAGCAATAGAGCAGCCCAGGCCTAGAACCGATGATCGCCAACCATTTAGGAGGGACGATCATTGTGATCACCGCTTCAGGCCATACCAGCAGAGAGAAGCCCCACGACAAGCTCCAGCTCAGCAATGTCCTGCGCCATGGCAAGCACAACCTCTGAGGCTGCTGCCACCACCACCGCGCCAGCTAGCAGTACCACAGAAGCCTTTATGCCCTCACTATGATCGTCATCATGATGGAGAGTGCCGTAGACTGAGCGGCGCATGCATTCAGTGTGGACAGTTCAGACATTTCATTCGGAATTGTCCACAGGCTGCTAGAGGAGGTCGAGATAACTGGGGCAGCAGGAGGTGCAAATCCCGTTGTGCAAGGTCATGTTCACAACCTGGAAGCAGAAGCAGCCCAAAATGACAATAATGTCATTAGAGGTACCCTCCCTATCGTCAATTTGTCTGCTACTATTTTATTTGACTCTGGGGCTACACACTCTTTTATTTCGAAGTCATGTGCCCAAACTCTTAGTATGTCTCTTAAGCAGATGCCCCATGCCATGCGTGTTAGTACACATATGGGGACCCTCCATGCTCCTAGGTACATTTCGAATGTACCTGTCAATGTAGAAATGAAAAACTTTTCTGCAGACCTCATAGTCATCCCCATGGTGGATTACGATGTTATTTTGGGAATGGACTGGCTTTCATACCACGACGTAGCCTTACACTGTAAGCAGAAGAAGATCATTATAGGAACGCAAGACAAACCTAAGGCGGTGATCAGGGGCACTCCTTCAACGAATAATAGGGTCATCGTCTCAGCCATTAAGGCATAGAAGTTACTTCAGAAGGGATGCAGTGGGTATTTAGCTAGTGTGGTCAAGACGGATGCACCTGTCACTGAGCTCCAACAAGTAGATGTGGTGCAGGAATTTCCAGATGTGTTTCCTGAGGACACACCTGGACTACCACCGAAACGAAAAATCGATTTTAAGATAGAGCTTCTACCAGGAACAACACCCATCTCTAAGGCACCCTAACGCATGGCACCTGCCGAAATGCAAGAAGTGAAGAAGCAGATTCAAGAGATGTTAGATAAAGGATTTATTAGACCGAGCATCTCACCTTGGGGTGCACCGGTCTTGTTTGTCAAGAAGAAAGACGACTCCATGCGGCTTTGCATCGACTATAGGATGCTCAATAAAGTGATAGTGAAGAATAAGTACCCCCTACCTCGCATAGATGACCTTTTCGATCAACTGTCCAAAGCATCGGTGTTCTCCAAGATCGACCTACGTAGTGGCTTCAACCAGCTAAGAGTGGCAGAGGAGGACATACCGAAAACTGCCTTTCGATCGAGATATGATCACTACGAATTTTTTGTCATGCCATTTGGACTGACGAACGCTCCGATAGCATTCATGGACTTGATGAACAGGGTCTTCTGACCATACTTAAATCAGTTTGTCATCGTGTTTGTAGATGACATCTTGATCTATTCTTCCAGTCCAGAATAACATAGAGAGCACCTCAGGATAATGCTGGAGACCCTTAGGCAACACAAGCTATATGGAAAGTTTTCAAAGTGTGAGTTCTGGCTGAAGGAGATAATATTTTCAGGACACAGTCTCCAAGAAGGGCATTGCAGTAGACCCCCCAAAAGTGGAAGCGGTAACAAATTGGGTAAGACCGAAGAATGCCTCTGAGATTTGCAGTTTTTTTGGTTTGGCAGGTTATTATAAGAGATTTATCCGAGACTTTTCCAAAATTACTGCACCTCTCACGAATCTCATGAAGAAAGCGGAAAAGTTTATCTGGACAGATAAGTGTGAGCAAAGCTTTTAGACTCTGAAGGACCATATGACTTCGGCACCAATTCTCACCATACCGACAGGCAGTGGAGGTTACATGATCTACAATGATGCATGTGGGATAGGATTGGGCTGTGTCCTGATGCAACACGGCAAAGTAGTGGCCTATGCTTCACGACGGCTGAAGAGCATGAGATCAATTACCCCACACATGACCTGGAATTGGTGGCAGTGGTCTTTGCCTTGAAGATCTGGAGGCATTATTTATATGGAGAAACGTTCGAGATCTTCACTGATCACAAGAGTCTCAAGTACATCTTCGATCAGAGGAATCTTAACATGAGGCAACGACGATGGCTTGAACTCCTCAAGGATTATGAATTTGCTATCAATTACCATCCTGGTAAGGCAAATTCAGTCGCCGATGCATTAAGTAGAAAGTGGGAAGGCTCGCTAGCTTATATGAGACTACGCGAGTATGAGATGCTGGAACAAATTGAGCAATGGTGTCCTAAGCTGGGCACAAATGGAGCCTTATGGTTGATGCATTAGATGAAGCCCAGCTTAATTGACAGGATCATAGTAGCTCAGAAGGAAGATCCAGAATATCAGAAGGTCCTAAAAAAATGTCAAAATGAGCCTGCAGACTTTTTGATATATGGAGATGGAGGAATAAGATATCGGAACAGGTTATGGGTTCCCACCGATGCTGCTGTCCGACGAGAGGTACTGGATGAGTGCCACAAGCTGGAGTTCGCTATCCACCCCAGTAGCACCAAGATGTATAAGAACGTACAACGCAGCTTCTGGTGGACCGACATGAAAAGAGAGATAGCAGAATGTGTATCCTGATGTCTAGTGTGCCAGCAAGTCAAGATCGAGCATCAACGACCATATGACAAGTTGAAGCCTTTGGAAATTCCACAGTGGAAGTGGGATAAGATTATTATGGATTTTGTGTCCAACTTGCCTAGGATTAAGAAGGGTCATGATGCCATATGGGTAGTCGTGGGCAAATTTACTAAGGCAGCACATTTTATCCCCATCAGATGGAAACAATCAGTGGAGAGCTTGCTGGACCTGTATGTGAGAGAAGTGGTCAGACTCCATGGTATTCCAGCATCTATAGTGTCTGATCGAGACCCTAGATTCACTGCCAGATTCTGGAAGAGCGTGCAGGAGGCCTTCGACACAAGGCTCAATTTCAGCATAGCTTTCCACCCTCGGACAGATAGGCAGCATGAGAGAACCATATAGACACTGAAGGACATGTTGTGAGCATGTTCATTGGATTGGCAGGGTAGTTGAGATGAGTATATTCATCTGATTGAATTTGCTTATAACAACAGCTATCATTCAAGTATTGGTATGGCACCTTTTGAGGCCTTATATGATCGACCTTGCCGTTCACCTGCCCACTGAGTTGAAGTAGGCGAGGAGAAGATTATGACTAAGGAAGAAGTTAAGGAAGCAGTAGAATGTGCTGAAAAGATTAAACTGATTAAGCAGAGAATGAAGACTGCTCAAGGAAGGCAAAAGAGTTATGCTGATAAAGGAAAGCGAGAACAAATCTTCCAAGCCGGTGACCAAGTTCTTCTGAAGGTATCCCCTATGAAAGGGGTCATGAGATTCAACAAGCGAGAAAAGCTCAGTCCTCGCTATGTAGGTCCCTTCGAGATAATCGAGCTGGTAGGCGAAGCAGCATGCAGACTGTCTCTACCCCCATCTTATGGGAGAGAGTGCATAACGTGTTTCATGTGTCCATGCTCAAGAAATACAAGCACGATGCTACAAATGTCCTAAGAATAAAGGAGCTATATCTAGCTGCAGACTTGACATTCGCTGAGTATCCAACACATATAGTAGAGCGTAAAGTGCAACGTCAAAAGAACAAGGATGTCCCCATGGTCAGAGTAGCTTGCGTTACCATAATGGAGATGATGCAACATGGGAACTCGAGTTGGGAATGCGCCAAAAATTTCCTCATCTTTTCGGTAACCCTCTACATAGTGCAAAATTCGAGAACGGATTTTCTTTTAAGGGGTAAGAACGTAATAACCGACAACCAGAAAAGATAAAAAAAAGGAAAGAAATTTGAGTTTGACTCGAACGGCCAACACGAAATCAAATCTTATCCCACTAATTAAACTTAGATTAGAAGAAAGGATCTATGAGATAAAACCAAACCAAAGCAATTAAACCTCCCCCTCTCTCAACCCTCACGACCTTTTCTCCTGTTCATTGTTTTCGGTCCCCCTCGTGTGTGAACAGAGGCAGGAACGATCTGCTCGTCGTTCTCGGTGCAAGGGTAGGCAGGGTCTCCTTCTTCTCTTCTAATCTGACCCTTTTTGCTTTCCCTCACATCGCCCTATGCACCGACTGGATTGCAGGCAGCGAAAGAGAGGAAGAACAGGGACAAAGGCCGAAGGAAAAATAGGGAGAAAGCAGGGGACGTGATTGATAGGATTCCGACGAATCAACGCAAGGGTTAATTGCGAACCGAGGTGGGTGAATTGAAATCACCTTGCATGACCTCTGAATTATTCTAATCCATGCCCTAAACAATATGAAAAGAAAAGAATATGAACAAGGCTCAAGTTATCATTGATTTGATTGATTTTCGTGATTTCCCTAATTGATTGAATTAATGTTTGTTTCGTTCTATTCTGTTGATTGCTTGATTGATTGCTAGGAGTTAGGATTAAATTAGGATGAGTTAGTGCAAGAAATTTTCAAGAGAAATCGAGTTTTGTAACTTTTCTGGACGCCGACCAATCGACCAGCCTGCAGGCATTGCCAGCAACCGGTCGACCGATAACGTGACTTACAGCCAATTCCTTTTCATATCGACCGGTCGACCGATCCTCTTGTATTGTGACATGACCGGACGACCGATCCTCTTGTATTGTGACATGACTGGTCGATCGATCCCTAACCACTAGTCGACCATTCAACTGAACGAATCGATGGATCCAATTAGTCCCTATTCAAACCACCGATCGACTGATCTTAACAGATCGGTCGACCGACATGAAGCCAACCGGTTGACCCTTCCACAGAACTGATCGACCGACTTCCAGAAATCTTTTTATTAGATTTATTAATTATTTTTCTTTTTAATCTGAATATTACCCATATATAGTTGATCCAATATTTCTGATCCTACAGAGACCCCTCACTTATTTTTAAGATCTATTCTCTTACTGATTTATCTTTTATTAATCTTATTGTATACATTGAACAAAGGATAAAGGGCCATAAGTTATTAAAAGTGATTAAAGTTCAGATGAAAGATTAATAATGGATTGCCAGTCCAAGCCAAGTGCAACAAGATAAGGGTAGTTCCCTTGGTCATGGTTTGATCACCCACTTACCCGCACAAGGCCGTATCATTTGTTCAGCATACCCCAAGAACGAAAGGCACTTAAAATCACCCTGATTTCTAATAATAATCAAGATCAAGAGGCATGATTAAATCAAGTCAAGTTATCATTATATTTTATAAGTATGTCATGATTCCAAGTTAATCTGTATCATTGACTCTCATGATTTATGATATCCTCTTTGTAAAACCCCAATTTTTCTCAAATTTTCATTTAAGGGCAATTTGAACTTTTGTCCAAACCCTCATGATTTCCCACTATAAAAGGCATCTCTTCTCTCTCTTTCTCTCATTGTTCTTCACATCTTGGCGGCTAGGGCTTGAGTAAGAAGAAAGAGGAGATAGGGAGAAGGAAAAAGAGGAAGAAGAAGAGGAAGAAAGAGGAGGAAGATATAAGATCAAGGTATTTAAAGGGGATCCAACCCCTCTCTCTCCTCTCAAAGTTTTATTGATTGGATTGAGAGTAATAGGGCACCTTGCTCCTATTAGGGATTTGTTTGAGGAATTTATGAGTTTTATCAGATCTGAGATCATTTTTTATTGATTCATGATTAGATCTAGATGTTAGGATTGGACGATTTAAGTTGCGTAATCTGCCTAAATTCGTGATTGTATTTGCAACAATTATTCGGATAGGTTTTTCTTATCCCAAAATTGCAAATAATATATGGATAGAAAGCTCTCGAAGTCTAGTTTCCATAGAAATTGGTTTTATACGATTTGAAGATTTGTATGAATAGTTATGATCAAAACATCGGATTGGTGTCGTACTGTCTCGAAAATTCATGACTGCTTTATAATAATTGTTTGGATAGGTTTTAGTTATCCAAAAATTATAAATAATATATGGATGGTGATAAAAATGTTGTATTTTCCGGTACATCTTGCCCGGAGGAAAGCCTTCGAAGTCTAGATTCCACAAAAATTAGTTTCATATGAATTAGAGTTGTATACAAATAGTTATGATCCAAAAATCGGACTAGTATCATTCTGTCTCGGGTAACAAGAAGATCAAATTGTAAAACATGTAGTAAATTGGAAATGCTAAATTAGGGTTTAAAATTTATTTCCATGGCAAATGCTCATGTTATCCTTCTAAGAAAATTAGAATCATCTGAAAATAACACGTATAGATTAAGTTAATAATATTTTAGTGGCTGCCAGAATACTGTGCAGGGAACAAATTCTGATAGTTGTATGAGTTTTTAAGAAAAAGTCTCAACTCTTGTTAATGAATGAAAATTGCATGTTTTAATGTGTTTCATGATGCATGGATGCTAAGAGATTATATCTGAAATATTTATGATGTTTTAAACTATGTTTATTGGAATTGAAATAACAAAAATCGAGACTTTCGGATGGAACATCAAATTCCACGGACGTTGGTACAACCGTGCCAGGTCCCGGAACGACTGTGATAGACCGAAAAACTGATTTATGTTATATTTATATTATTTTTAAGGTATTTACTATTATGTACTACTGGTTGATGATTATATATGAGCCTAGACACACGAATTGCATGGACAACCGTAATTAGGTTAAAATATGAAGATCGAGCGACGTAAATGATTGTTGTTTGAAAAGAATAATGAACCCAGTTGTGAATAATGTTACATGTCGCCTCTCTATGACCCTTTATCGGATAATTGTCCGGAATGATCGTTACACACATCGGCAACGGTGTGTGCATTCCGATGTCGCCCTCGGGCGAGAGTCCAGAATGATCGTTACATACATCAGCAATGGTGTGTGCATTCTGATGTCACCTTCGGGTGAGAGGGGAGCATTGTCTCCAATGCCTAGCTAGCCTATTGAGAGGGCAACGATATAAGTTCCAACTATCGGAAGATATAACATTAATATCAAAGGGCCAATGATCGATCGAATGGAATGAAGTTCCACGAAAGTGGAAGTCCAAAGAGTTATAAAGTAATCCTGAGGAAAGTTATGGAATGATGTCCCACGAAAGTGGAAGTCCAATGGGTTATAAAGCAACCTTGAGGAGAGTTATGAAGGCAATGGTTATGGTAAATGCATCCCAATTATATGCCTATGAATTGAATGAATGATTGATATGAATGTCCGTACTTTATGTATGATGATATGATTACATGTCTTCCATGCAATTACTTATGTGCATGATGATAGAATGATGTTGATGTTTGATATGTAGATCATATGTTAAGACATGTCATGCATATTGTTTATTTCCTTTATATAAAGATGATGATGCATATCATGTTGTATCCTGTATAGGATTATACCATCGCATGCATGGCCTTTACATACTCTAACCGGAGAAACCCCTGCATCCTGGATCTGTGCAGGTGCATAAAGTTATGGATGATGGCGGCTCAGCTCATGACGAATAAGATTGCACAATGGTCTAGGGTGTTAAGATTCAATTGTCTTAGAGTCTTTTGACTACATTTGAAAGCGATGTTTTGGACTATGGTTTTAAGATATTTTATTTGTTATTGATGATGGTTTAACTTCTATAACATTACTTTTGATATTTTACCGAAGTCTTCCGCTATGTTTTCAAGGGAATTATTTTATCTTATTTAATGGATTTATGCTTCCGCTAAGTTTATAGAAAATCATATTTTATTATGATTATGTGATGGCGAATGGGTTAACACAGCCGAATGACCCAAATGTCCTCGACAATTTGGGAATGAAATTCGGGGTGTTACAGTTTGGTATCAGAGCATGCTTAGAACCTATGCTAAGTAGGTTATAAAATTGTTAAGAGTCTAAGTCCATGTGCAATCGTCATGAGCAGCCATCCAAGGTTAAGAGTATGTAAGTATTGTGCCACTTATTGTATTGTTAAATTAACTAACTTATGTTGGTTAATTATTGTTATGTTAATGATGAAAGCGGAACAGTCTTCCAATGAGAATGCTAATTATTGCATTCATGATTGATAGTATTGTCAAATTGAATATGGTCAATATGTAACAATAGAGATGTAAATCTCATTATGAATCGTTAGAATAATGGACATGTGATAAGAAATTGTCCAAAATAGTATGCATATTTGTTCATGACAATTGAATGAAATTACCTAGTCCAAAGACTATAAAATGACTAGAGAACCTATAGTGAAATTCAGTTTTCACAAAGACGAATAGAATGTTAATTGAATGTCAAGATGGAAAGTACGAAATGACAACTTGATGTGGCAATACCACAAAGGAAGAAGGTTGTTGAATTCATGAAATTGCAGCAAGGAAACATGTCTGTTGAACAGTACCTCAACAAGTTCCTAGAGCTTGAGAGGTACAGTCCTCTAAAAGGAGATGAGAAAATCAGGGTAGATCACTTCTTGAAGGGGGCTGAATTCTCGCTTGAGGATCAATGTGAAGTGTGGGAACCTTGAGACAATGGCAAGAGCTATCTCCATGACAACCAACTTGGCTAAGGAGATTGATGAACGAAAGAAACATGAACAAGGCAAGGAGTTCAGGATCAGAGGAAAGACAAAAGAAAGAAGTACAAAGACTCCAAGCCTTACTTCAGAGGCGACAATGGACAGGGATGCAAACCTTGTTCCTTTTGCCACAAGTTTCATCTTGGTGAGTGCAGGATGAAATCAAGAGCTTACCTGAATTGTGGCAAGCTAGGCCATTTTGTTAGGGACTGTAATGAGAAGAAGCCCGAGTACCAAGATAAGGGCAAAGATAAAGTTAAAGGCCCACAGAGAGCACCTAGAAGGGTCTACACCATGCAAGTGGATGAGGTCCAGAAGTCCAATGATGTGATCCAAGATAATTTACTTATCACATATCACTATGCAAATGTATTGTTCGATTTTGGTGCTACTCACTCTTTCATATCATTGACATTTGTTGAATTGTTGAATGTTGAGAGAGTGAATATGAGGTGGCAGCTAGATATAGCAGTGCCATTTGGGAGATTCTCCACCAGACAATATCTCTCAGAGACATCAGTCATGATCGTAGGAGTGAAATTACTCTATTGATCTTGTAGTGCTACGTATGATAAAATACGATGTTATTCTAGGCATAAATTGGTTATCTTACCATAATGCCTATTTGAGATGCCGAGAGAAGAAGGTACAAATAGACAAAAAAGATGGAAGTTCTATGATTGTTCGCGGAATTTCATCAAAGAAAAAGAAGATGATGATTTCCTCCATGAAGGCAACTAAATTGCTAAATAAATATTGTAAAGGAATTCTAGCAAGTATTGTCAAGAGTGACTTTCAACCCAAGCCACTAAAAGACCTTGAAGTAGTTAAGGACTTTCATGATGTATTTCCCGATGAGCTCCCAGGATTACCTTCGGAAAGGGAGATCGATTTCCACATTGATCTCATACTAGGGACGACTCTCATCTCAAGACCTTCCTATAGAATGGCACCAGCAGAAATGAAGGAGTTGAAGACTCAACTACAAGAACTGCTGGACAGAGGATTCATTAGGCCAAGTGTGCCTCCATGAAGTGCACCTGTCCTATGTATAAAGAAGAAATATGGGTCACTGAGGTTATGCAGACTACAGGATGTTCAATTAAGTGACCATCAAGAACAAGTATCCACTGCTCAAGATGAATGATCTTTTTGTTCAGTTATCTTCTGCATCAGTCTTCTCAAGGATTGACTTAAGAAGTGAATACCATCAACTCAGAGTGACTGATGAAGACATAACTAAGACGGCCTTCAGATCAAGTTGTGTATGCATGGACATAGAGACCACTTAGAATATTAACAGAAATATTCTAAAGAATATTCTAAGGATAATAAAGCAATTATGGTTCTTAAAAGTAAGAAAATTAAGAAAAAACTACCAAGATCATAAAAATGGTGGTTAAGATGTAAAGGAAATTATGATTGTTTTACTTTGGTCTACATGACTTAAATGATGGCATGAAATTATCAAGTGTTGAGCTAGATAGTTTGACACTTATATTAAGTTAAGAATTAGAGTAGCACAACAGAAGCGTGGCGTAAGAATGATCTTCATTTCATGAGATTAATTAAGGATCTAAGATTCACACTAGAATCTTGGAAATATAAAATGATATGATGACATAGTCAGGACTATCACCAAGAACCGTTAGCAATAGATTATTAAGCGATGTTGTTGAAAACACATAAGGAAGGCCATGTTGGTGCACATGAAGGGCTGAAGATCAACTAAGTGATGAAGATGAAAGGTTTTTATTTAAAATTAAGTTAATGATTAGAGTTGCACAATGAAAATGTGGCTCAAGAATGATCTAAACTTCTTGAGATTGATTAGAGATATGGGATTCTCACATAAATCTTAAAATAGTAAGTGATGGTGATTGACTAATGAAGACGAAATGCAAAAGCCGCTAAGGTGAGATCATCGAGGAATACGCATTGAATGTCAAAAAGAGAGAGGTCATGTCGGTGTATACGAGAATCAAAAGAAAAGTTGAGCAACGGGGATGAAGAGATCTATTATATAAGATTCTATAAAATTCGAGGACGAATTTTCTTTTAAGGGAGGAAGGATGTAACACCCAAAATTTTCTCAAATTTTCATTTAAGGGCAATTTGGACTTTTGTCCAAACCCTCATGATTTCCCCCTATAAAAGGCATCTTTTCTTTTTCTTTCTCTCATTGTTCTTCACATCTTGATGGCTAGGGCTTGAGGAAGAAGAAAGAGGAGATAGGGAGAAGGAAGAAGAGGAAGAAGAAGAGGAAGAAAGAGGAGGAAGATCTAAGATCAAGGTATGTAAATGGGATCCAACCTCTCTCTCTCCTCTCAAAGTTTTATTGGTTGGATTGAGAGTAATAGGACACCTTGCTCTTATTAGGGATTTATTTGAGGAATTTATGAGTTTTATCAGATCTGAGATCATTTTTTATTGATTCATTATTAGATCTAGATGTTAGGATTGCACGATTTAAGTTGCGTAATCTGCCTAAATTCGTGATTAAATTGTTATGATTCATTATCAGACCTAAATTCGTAATCTGCGCAAATAGTTATGATCCAAAAATCGGACTAGTATCATTTTGTCTCGGGTAACAGCGAGATCAAATTGTAAAATATGTAGTAAATTGGAATACTAAATTAGGGTTTGAAATTTATTTCCAAGTCAAATGCACATGTTATCCTTCTATGAAAATTAGAATCATCTGAAAATAACACGTATAGATTAAGTTATTAGTATTTTAGTGACTGCTGCCAGAATACTATGCAGAGAACAAATTCTGATAGTTGTATGAGTTTTTAAGAAAAAGTCTCAACTCTTGTTAATGAATGAAAATTGCATGTTTTAATGTGTTTTATGATGCAAGGATGTTAAGAGATTATATCTGCAATATTTATGATGTTTTAAACTATGTTTATTGGAATTAAAATCTCAAAAATCGAGACTTTCGGATGGAACATCGGATTCCTATGACGTTGGTACGGCCGTGCCAAGTCCCGGAACGACTGTGATAGACTGAAAAACTGATTTATGTTATATTTATGTTATTTTTAGGGTATTTACTATTATGTATTACTGGTTGATGATTGTATATGAACCTAGATATACGAATTGCATGGACAGTCGTAACTAGGTTAAAATATGAAGATCAAGCGACATAAATGATTGTTGTTTGAAAAATATAATGAACCCAGTTGTAGATGATGTTACATGTCATGGCCCTTTATCGGATAATTGTCCGGAATGATCGTTACACACATCAGTAATGGTGTGTGCATTTCGATGTCGCCCTCTAGCGAGAGTCCAGAATGATCATTATATACATCGGCAACAGTGTGTGCATTCTGATGTCACCTTCGGGTGAGAGGGGAGCATTGTCTCCTAGGCCTAGCTAGCCTATTGAGAGGGCAACGACATAAGTCCCGGCTATCGGAAGATATAACATTAATATGGAAGGGCCAATGATCGATCGAATGAAATGAAGTTCCACGAAAGTGGAAGTCCAAAGGGTTATAAAGCAGTCCTGAGGAAAGTTATGGAATGATGTCCCACGAAAGTGGAAGTCCAATGGGTTATAAAGCAACCTTGAGGAGAGTTATGAAGGCAATGGTTATGGTAAGTGCATCTCAATTATATGCCGATGAATATGAATTATTGATATGAATGTCCATACTTTATGTATGATGATATGATTACATATCTTCCATGCAATTACTTATGTGCATGATGATAGAATGATGTTGATGTTTGATATGTAGATCATATGTTAAGACATGGCATGAATATTGTTTATTTCCTTTATATAAAGATGATGATGCATATCATGTAGTATCTTGTATAGGATTATACCATCGCATGCATGGCCTTTACATACTCTAACCGGGGAAACCCCTGCATCCTGGATCCGTGCAGGTGCATAAAATTATGGATGATGGCAGCTCAGCTCATGACGAATAAGATTGCACAATGGTCTATGACGTTAAGAGTCAATTATCTTAGAGTCTTTTGACTATGTTTGAAAGCAATGTTTTGGACTATGGTTTTAAGATATTTTATTAGTTATCGATGATGGTTTAACTTCTATAACATTACTTTTGATATTTTACCGAAGTCTTCCGCTATGTTTTTAAAGGAATTATTTTATCTTATTTAATTGATTTATGCTTCCGCTGAGTTTATAGAAAATTATATTTTATTATGATTATGTGATGGTGAATGGGCTAACACAGCCGAATGACCCAAATGTCCTCGACAATTTGGGAGTGAAATTCGGGGTGTTACACTCTTAATTATTTCTATAATGATATATGATGCTGCCATGTTATCCTTTCAAGTTTGGTTTTTTATTTCTGATTATTATATTCATGTCATGCATTGTATATTATGTGGTTCTCTACTAGGCTGTAAAGCTTACGGGAGGATCTCCTCCTCTGCGTCTGATTTGCACGGGACCAGGCCAATAACGTGATGGAGTAGATTTGTGGTGACGAAGTTCTGGTAGCAAGGAAGCACATGAACCATAGGACTTATTACTCTCGTTATTAGATTTTCTTTTCTCTTCCGCATTTTAGATTCATGACGTAGAACCTTACTTGAATTTTTAGAAATGATTTAGCCACTTTTTAGACTTCCGCTAATTAAAGTTATACTTTTCTTTATTTTTTTATTTCATTATCCTTCCGCTGACGTGTCTCGATTCTTGACTAAGATATGGTCAATATTATTGTCAAAGTCATAGCATGTCGTAGCGTCTCCGGGTTGGTCTTCGCCACGTGGCGGGGGACAATTTGGGAGCGTTACACCGTTGCTCCTCAAAGGCGGCATCTACGAATCCGACGGAGAAGGGCACCACCGACGCCGACCGGAGTGATCCAACGATCACGGTGACCCTCGCAGAGCTTCTTTGTAACGGTTGCCGCAAGAGGTGCATTTTTATTACTTTTGGCTGTTGGGGAAGGGAAACAGTTTTCTCACTATTTATTTATTCGTTTTACTATTTATTGGATTAAGATACATTTTTTTTAATCCAACATTAACACACGGTCCACGTCTCTTGCTACCATGGCTGACATTGACATTGATTAAAATATTTTAAGTTCATGAATTTAAATTGAACCCATAATCCATATTAGGAAAACAACACCTACTTTCAATATTAAATTCATTTAAATATTTATTAGGAAATTTTTGTCATATGTCTATAGAGGAGCTAAATTAGGTTGATTTTTCGTTGTGAGTAATAATTAGAAATTAAATCGCCACATTAGTATTTTTTTCTAAACTAAGGCCCGTATAATTAAAAGAGCACTTTTTTGTGCAAATTAAATTTAAACAATTTTTGTGTAAATTACATTTTTTGTGCGCGAGCCCATGGCCCGTTGCGAATGTCCCGGCAAGCGCACCGCCTGCGGGCTAGACGCGCACCGCGCTGGGACAGACGCGCGCGTGGGCCAACAGACCGCAGTTATGCGTCGCACCGCGCAGTACGCATGTGGGCCATGGCCCGCTGCACTGCGCAAGTGTGCACCGACGAAATTATGCGGGGCGAAGGCCTGCGTCAAGGCGCGGGAGCGCGCAGGCTGACGGCCCGCTGCACAATCTGCCAATTTGAACAGTAATATATTTTGTTTGAAAAATCAGATTTAGAAAATATGGGAAAATAATAACTAAATGAGAAAAATATGTTTCTGAACTCAGAAATTTCTAAATTTTTTATGAAAAATATGTGATTTTTCTTAAAATTGTATGGCGTATGATTACATGCATATTAGTGTTCTTATGCATATTTGTCATGTTATTTTATCATGCATTATATATCATTATGAATTTAAAACAAAATTTATACATATTATCACATAATATTTTAAGTATAATATGTCACACTTAAATCAAATTTTCATATGAATTAAATATTTATGATCATAATTATATTATATTTACTTAAAGTGTATTTTTTTGTTAACCCTCAATTTTTGGGAAGCACTACAAGTTGGATGTCGCCCACAGCCCAACTATTTCTCTAAGCTCATCCTGTATCACGTATCTGGCATTGGCATTGACAGATGAGGCTTTGAACAATAACTTTTTATATTCACAGAACTCAAGATCTTATATAAATGAGCCGCTTATGTGTATCTAATTATGAGATTTATATAAATTGACACGATAATAGAAATATGCACATTGTTGGTTTATTATGTGACTTGGACTATACGATAAGAATTTATTTTTCTTATGTAAGAATATGTGTATATATGAAATTATGTCATATATTAGGTATAATATGTGTTATGTGAATTTATAAGTAGTTAATATTTGTGAATTTATATAACGATTTATGTTATATTTATTTTGAATGCATAAATATTTGTGAATTGTAAATGTGATATTTCATAAACTTAGGATGAAATAAGTTTGCAATTATTATGAAACATATGTAGCATAACATGTACATGTCTAGGCAAGTATTGTAAAGAGATTGTCAGTGAAAAATTTAATACCATTTTCTCTGTGAACTTACTTGTCGTACTATTAACACAGTCTCCAAAAAAATATTATATCTGCATAACATGATAACATTTTTTCAATTATTGTGGTGCTAAGACGAATGAGTGATGGTATTTTAATTGACAACATACATATGTAAGGAAGAGCTCCCATCAGAATCCTCATTGTCCTGGCTAAAATTTTAAATTGATATATTAATCACATCATATATTTTTTAAATGATTTTAGATGTTCATTTTCCAAAATGATTAGAATAGTGCCTTGGCACAATGAATGATAACTATTTTTAGATAGTGGGGGATGAGTGGAAGCATAACGACCATGTCACTACCTTAAAAATATTATTGTCATTATTTATTAATATATGAGATAAGAATACATGAAAAAACTAACTCATTTTTCTTAGGTAATTTGACCATAAATAGTGACAAAAAATAAGAATATTTGCAATTAATATTGGCCAAACAAAAAAGAACATGTCAAAAGTGACACATGACAAAAAGATGACCTCTGTAGAGCATAATCATATCATGTTTCTCATGATTTTGATGTAACGAAATCATCAAGGAAATGATAACTCTTAAATAAATTTTATTCAACAAATATATACTATAGCCGTATGTGATGATAAATTGGGCGATTGAGTTAGAAAATATTGGTCATATGACCACATGATAGTTACTTCTAATGAGTACAATAAGCTTACACACATATTTGATGCTTAGTGAAAATATGAAATATTTTGACTAAATTATCTTTAATTTGAAGAATTATGTGTACTATGACATTTGTTGTCGATGTTAAATAAAAGTATTGTTGCAAGTCAGAGTAAGAGGTCATAATCCAGTATATAGATAATAAAAATGGATTACCGCAACTCACATCGACGTGAGAAGCGTAGCAACAAAGTTAATATATATAAAACAATGTGCTACACATATAGCAAATACGATACCTTTCACTCGTGATTACATTGAGCTAAAAAATATTGATATGATCGTATGTTAGTTTTGTTTGATGATATTGTTGTTTCACTACTGAAACTCATCCTTTGCAAATTGTAGATTTTTGGAACAACTTATCATGTAGTTAAAGAATGATGATATGACTTAGTCATAAAGTATAGTTGGAAACAACATCAAAGTAAGAGTTAGAAACACTATGACTTGTAATTTTTTTTACAATAGATGAATCTTTTTATCTTCAATGTCCTACTGTATCACTACTTTAAAGTGAATATGTGTATAATATCTACATTTTATATTTTGGACAAATGTAGTTGTGTATTCATGTTTATCAGTATTTAATGAAGTTCCTTTACATTATAATTTTTCAAATTGAATATTTTATGTTATATGTGGCGTAAATACATATGCTAAAAATCTTGACTGATCAATATGTGACATTTTGGGACAATATAAATTTTAGATTAGTTAGAGAAATATTTTTTTTCGCTAAAGTTATTTTGCCTATTTTTTGTGAGAATACTTCATTGACAAGGAAATAAAAAATAATTTATGAACAGAAAATTAAAGTAATCCATTTGTATTGAATGTAAAAGGCTCTATACGGTTTCTTTTATCACATTTTTGCATTATAAAATCATACATGTGATTTATCTAAGTTGATAATATGAATTATTTTATATAAAATCATGAAGTTAGATGGAGAGTCAATCACAAGATTAATGCATTATTAACTAAATTGATATTGCGAAACAGTTGAGATTTATTCAAATTTTCTAGTGATGAAATAATAGATATGAGGCTAACTATATTTCGCAACAACGTGTCATTGATGCAATGAAATCATAATACACTTGAATGAACTTTTTATTTAGAATGACACAAATAAATTTTCAATTTTGTATTTGGAACGTTATTGTATTTAATGCTACCAACAACTTTAAATTCAGTAAAGTTATTGAAATAACAAGTAGAGTATATTCTTGCCTAAATAAAATTAAATAATATCTTCACTTTATAAGTTGATGATTTGTGGGTAGTCCTCATTTTGTTCCCATACCTCAATTTGAGTGGGAGCAATTCATAGCCAACTCACGATCAATATTCATTTGTTAAAACATATGAGTATGAATGACTATACGAAATGAACATGAGCCTAAGACAAATTGTGACGTCCTTCTACTCATTTTGGCGCCACAAGTGATGAAACCGTAAAATCAAACGTTCGAATTCAAATTCAAATATTCAACGGAAAACCAACGTTCAAAAATAAATTAACTCTGTAAATTTTCAAAAATTTTGACATGACGTATGCATAAATTCGTCTATACGTCATGTACAACAATTTATATATATCTCATCACAAACAATTAACTTCAAAACTTTAATCATCATAGGCAGTTATAATGACATTGCTGGCAATTCAAAAGAATGTGAACACATGCCCAAAAATAGTGAGTCACAAGCTCACTCTCAAATCAAAATCACGAACCAGATGCTTGTACACCATATAACGTGAGCGTCCATCGCTTCACACAATAATTCAACATCTCCAAAATCTTTCAAAGCATTCTTCGAGGAATAAATCCGTATAAGAAAACTCAATGAAATGCAAAGTTAGCAATACGATAATCACGCCTCTCACACATGCTCATTTTCTAGCCCTTTTACATTTCTTATTTCGTGCTATGCAAGCTTTCATTCATTATCTGAAAAAAAAATAAACAAGATGAGTGAGCATTAAGAAGCTCAGTGAGTAAAACGACTATATCAAATATTAGAACAACGAAAGAAAAACCAACCTCTTTATTTTTAGAAATCATTCCAAACCCTTTTCAATTCTTCAAGAAAATTCATTTAAATAATAATCATACCAAAATGAATGCTATGAGTGCACATGCATGTTAATAAAAATAATATCATAAAACTTAGGGAAACATCATTAAACACGAATATCCATGCCACTCATCATTCGAGTGCTTCTTCACCCACTCCTCGTGTCACTATATCGTCACAAGTTAGTTATTTTAATTCCGTCCCTCGTGTCACTATATCGCCACAGGATGTTGAATCGCTCCTCGTGTCATTATATCGACACAGAGCTTGTTTCTTTTCTTTCTTCATTCCATCCCTCGTGTCACTATATCGCCACAGAATGATTGTTCTAATTTCACCCTTTGTGTCACTATATCGACACAGGATGTTAAACTTGCTCCTCATGTCATTATATCGACACAGAGAAAACCAGACCCAAACCGGTCTACTCGGAGTTGGCCAATCCTCTGAGGTGAAAATGCTCCGCCTTATGCGGATTTTTACATGTAATGCACATGATGCATGAATACAATTTCCAAATAGAAGTTTAAATTAGAAACCATCATATAAACTTTCCTTTTCAAAAATCAAATATTCACTTCAATTTCACAAGGATAAACTTTGCCGAATTTCTAAAAGTCATAATAAAATGTCATAAATCATATGATGACACAGATATGAAGCGTACAAGTATATGAATATGCATGAAGGAAGCTATCATGAAAATCTATTCCACATCGGGTGGAATAATGTTATCACTCCGAAGAGTTAAGAAATTCATATCATTTGAGATAAGTTCCCTCACCTTGGATTCATTGAGTGCCCAAATTATCCCCTCGTCCAAATCCAATCAAAAGTAAACATAACCTATCACATCCATTACTTGATAAATTAATATTATAAAAATTTGATTGATAATTCACTCTTCGCAACAACTCAACGTACTTATCATAAGCCAAGTCATATTATGAATTTGCTAAAATACTTACCGAGAAGGAAAGAAGGCCCCGTCGTCTAGTAACCGCCTAATCAAATCTAAACAATCGAAATGTCGTCTCCGATTAACAACCCCTATAAGAAAAGTTCAAATTAATTTTTAAGACAACTTTCAATTAGAACTTTAACTACATTATAAAAATTCACTTCTAGTTGTCCGAGCATTCATACAACAACCACTGTAGCCGTCACTCTCAAAACCACAACCGCACCCGCCGAAATGTCGAAAAGCCGTCGAACGATTTCTTCATCCATGATAAAATAAAGTTACTTTAAATTTGTTCACACAACTAAAATCCAATCAAATGCACATTTCCGTTCACTTACCAACCACGATACGAGAACGAGTCATCGAAAAGATCATCGAAGAATAATCGAAATCCGAAACCTACGAACCTAAGAAGGATTAGCGACTAATTATTACACGAACAACAATCTGATTTCTTTTTGCCTTATGTGTACACCTACCAGAACGTCGAGATGAGCTTGACCGGAATTCCCCGTCGGTTCACTGGAAAGTTCGTTGGAAAAGTTCATCGGAAAGCCCCAATTTCGGTCTCCTACGTGATTTGGAACAAAGACATGATTAAAACACCTCAAAATGATCCTAATCTACCTGAGAATGATGTACAACTCACCAGGAGAGAGATCGGTGCGAATTGAAATCGAAATCGTCGCCGATGAAATTTTTGTCTCCTCGCATTCTAAGCTTGCTGCATCGCGCATAGTGGACCGATTATCTCATACCATATGTCAAAATATTCGTCTCGTCGTCCTCTTTCCAAAGACACCTCACTCGTGAAAAACGGTGACCGGACGGAGGAGATCGGATGGCCAGAAGGTCGTGCGGCGGGAGAGCTTCGCGGGGCACTATAACAGCGGGAAATGGAGACGATTGGTTCACCTTTTATTTCTTTTTTTTGTGCAGCTATCATTTCCTGTAAAAGGACCAAAATACCCTTAACTTTTAAACACCTTTTTTTAACAGACGTTACACAAATGATGGAGGCTCTTTTGTGCCTAGATAACGAAAATAGATTAATGAAAAAAGGTAGATTGTAAGAAACAAAATGGACTTATAAAATCATCCGCCTAGCCGAAAAATAGTATTGACGTGGATGATGAGAGATTTACAAGTGATGAAATGCAATAGACGCAAAAAGGAGTGCTAACGGTGAAGAAATATTATTTTATCTTATTCGTCAAAAGTCTAACTATTGTTTTTACTTATGTATTAGATGAAAATTACATAGGGTTATTTGAACGCTTTAATGTAAAAGTATTGAGCATAATACATGGATTGCGATGATCCATTGTTGGATTCAATATTCCTCTAAATAATGGCATAAGTAGTTAAGTAACATTATGTGTGTATCCATTTGTTTTGGATAATGATGTTAACATGGCATTACTCGTGAAACAATATTATGCATAGGCAGAAGTAATACGAGTTTTATTCTATTAATGAAGAATTTAATGTCTTTCCATCGATATGACATAGGTGAAATAATTATTCACACCAGGTGTGAAATATAATAATCATTCAAGTAAATTTATTACTTTATAGCAAGAGTCGTCTGTCATAAAGACAAATTGAACGTTCTATGGAGAATTCTAAATCCAACGGTACCCTAATCTTATGATATTTTCTAAGACTCTATAAGTAACAAAAAATGTCTTGTTGTAAGTATGGTTAGATGTGCACAATAAGTTGAGCATTCCGATGTTTTCTTTTATGTCATTGATCAAATAAGAAGTTTTAACACATAGTGCTTATGTCGGATGACGATGAAAAGAATAATGAAACACCTTATGAACATTGTTGACTTTTATTTTATGTTATGATGGATGTCGATTTAGAGACTTGGTTAATAAATAGACATCTATTAATATGGAGGTACTAACAAGCAAAAGGTTATCTCTAGTTATGTCTTCACGTTATAGAATGACAGTTGTTACAAAGTTTCATTGAAACAAAACTATATGAAGTTGTCAACTATGAAAATTAAATTTGTGTTATGCATGAAGCCCTCAGGTTAAGTAAAATTTTCTACTCCTATATTGTTAATGGTCAAGTATGCCACTTACTTGCAATAAGTATGTCACTATTGCTTGATAAAAGAAAGGACTAATATGTCTTGATAATGTGAAGAAGATAAGGTTGATAAATACATATATAAGTATCCGATAATTATTAAGCCATGTTCTGACGCAAGGCTTACGTGTTAATGTATTATAAATCTTCTTGCAATGAATAAAATTATGTTAGTTTTATTTTGGAGTTGGTTAATGTGTTTTATAATGCATGTAAAGTATGTTAATGAGGCACGAGATTATCAATCACATATATAATCACCTCCAACACTTAGGGTATAGCGAGTAGAGATGAAATGATTAGATCCAAATATATAATCTAAGATCGCTCTAATATGTTTGAAAGGATGGCACAAGTTTATACATAACTCTATATAGCCTGATAAGAGAAGCTAGATGTGAAACCTCGTGGCATCAATTCTTAGACGACTAGTGTGAGGAATCATGTTAGATGTCATTGGTAGATGTCTAGACTTCAGTCTGTGTAGTGTTATGAATTTATGTCATACACTCTTTCAGTAAGAATTTTCATCACAATATTTAGTTATATACCTAGTATTCTAAGTGGACCCTAAGACTTGACAAATAATTTATAATATTCATCAGAGTATGAGTCTATAAGAACTGAACAAGACCGAAGATTTCCTTTAGACTCTTTACTATGTTTCAAGGTAATGAGTTAGTGTTGCTACTTTAGCAAGGTACTCAAAGGTTAAAAGTGTATGTGGCCCATCGAGTCATGTATAGGAAAGCAACTAATTTAGAATTAAGAAATATGAGGACGAGAGAAAACTTATGATAATTATAATGCAATTGGTCAAATATGTAAGCATACAAATACGTAAAAATAGAAATCATGCATGATAAAATGTGCGTCGTCTAGAGTATGGAAGCAGGGTGCTTCTAGGGCAAAGCGAGTAAAATGAATGTTTGAGCAAGTATGTATTATTATGATGTGTGTTCCTAAATGTGACTTTTGATATGGAATGAAAGTCAAGATATTATTATGTGATAAAAATGAAGAATGAAGATGACACATGAAGGATCACACAATAAAGAAAGGGAAAAAGAATTAAAGACGATCCAAAAGATTATAAAGCAACTATGAGGAGATGTAAAGTATGAAATAAGTCAAAAACTAAGGATCAAGGAGTTATGAAGAAACTTCAAAGACGTACATGAAATGATATGTCATGATTATGTATGAATGCATATTTCTATTGTATGATACTTACAGATGATGAATATGAAATAAAACAGGTACGATATGATGTTTATATTTCATAAATGTTATATAAATAATGAATGTAAGTATGATGTACATGTAAGGTTGATGATATAGTATGGCATGCATATTCACATGTTATAGTTATTATGATGATGATGCATTGCATATAATATCATGTGATAGGATATACATTTACATACTCTAACTGAGAAACCATACACTCTAGATCCGTACAGTTAATAAAGATTAAGTGATGGATGACAGCTCAAGCTCATGAGGAAGTGTTGCATATGCTTAGAGTTAAATAAGTCGTATGGAAGGTTTTAAGCATTTGATGTCTCATGAAATATGTCTTTATGAGTAATAGAAAGTTTTTATTTATTGTGACTTTATCTAAATTATTAAATCTTTCATTGTTAATTGATGTATGACGAACGGGTTAACGACGAGAAATTATCCTAAATGATCAAAACATTTAAAGTGGATTTCAGGCCGTTACATTAACAAATAGATATTAGCATTTAGAGGTTCAACTAAGGAATTAATAAAGAAGTGTTCAGCGATTGAATTAGTTCATTTACATAAAATGACATGAACAATTATAAGATAATAAATTATTCAATTTTAGATATGATTTTTATTTGTAATGTAATAACATTTTTACCTTAAAAATTAGATGTTATTCATAATAATAAATAAAATAACTATAATATTACAGCAAATTAATTAATTTAAAAGTAATAGAATAATTATTATAATACACCAAAATTAATTATAATAACATAGTGCATACGTTGTGATAATACAAGGACAAATTTGAAATAAAAGTTCACTTTCTATCCTGCACCTTTTACCATCGCACATTAATATGATTAGCTTATTCAAAATATCAAGTTAATCATCAAATGCTTTCATCAAATCTGATTTACCAAACAGCGTGCGTACACTGCATTGTCATTCAACATTACCTACCAACGTAGATTGCTTCTCAGAAAGATTGTCACTTGTTAAATTATCAGCGATGTACATTACCTTCTTTAGTATGCATAAGTAATCTATCTCGCAATCCATATTAGTTATTTACAAAAAAATAAATATTTATGAATTAATGTACAATTTTTACTAATATACCCCTAATCAAAATAATTATGTTTAGACATATAAATTATTCTTAACTTGGTAAACTTAAATCACAAATATATATTCTCACCCATAAAATTAAAATTTATAAAATAATTAATATATATTTTTAAAATATGATCATAATATATTAATAATAATTAACTATATTTATTTAATTTATTTTATAATTTATTTAATTAATATAATTTATTCAATGTGCTTTAGAATTTATTTAAATAAAATTGTAAAGGACAAATGCGGAAAGTGAAATTGAAAAGATTGTAATTCAAGTGATAATGTGAATTGCCTCCTCTTCCATAGAAAATTTACATTGTCACTTCATAGACAATGCAGATTATCCATTACTTGTCACAAATGAACAGAATGATGCAGTGGACCCAAATAATTTAAGGTTATTACCCCTAAGCTATCACGATTTTTCAGGTTTAACCCCAAACTACGATTTTTTAATTTGATCCTTCCGTCCAATTCCGTCGACTTCTCCGTTATTTTTTATTTTTTTAAATTTGTGAACTTTGTGTCGACGACGGATGCAAGGGAGCTGCGACCCCCCCATTTTCCTGCGTTGGCGTACCCCTTTCTCTTTCCCTGCGTTGGCGTACCCCTTTCTCTTTCCCTACGTTGGCGTGCACAGGGAAAGAGCGAAAGGGCCCCCTCTCTTCACTCTTTCCCTGCGCATGCCGACACAAGGAAAGAGAAAGGGGGGGTTTCGCCACCCCTTTGTGTCCATCATCTATGCAGAGGGTGGTGGGGGTGGCGACCCCCCTCTCTTTCCCTGCATCGGCGACGACACAGAGGGGGAGGCCCTTTCTTTTCGTGCGCAGGAGTAGAGCGGAGGGGGGAGGGGTCGCCGCCCCCCTCTGCATCCGTCATCGACGCAGAGAGGAGGGGTCGCCGCCCCCCTCTGCATCCGTCATCGACGCAGAGAGGAGGGGCGGCGACCCCCCCCCCCCCCTCTTTCCTTGCGCCGTCACAGGGAAAGGGGGGGTCGCCGCCCCCCTCTGCGTCGACGACTGGCGCAGAGGGGGGTCGGCGAACCCCTACGGTGACACGTGGGCGCTCTTTGGTTTCGGGTTAAAGGATGGAATAAGGTCTTAATCGTTGGAATATCATCAAACATGAGCTGGATTAAAATTAAGAGAAGACAAGCGTCGCACGATTTACGATTGATGTTTAATCTTATCGGGCCACTGTTTTCTTCGTATTCCATCGCTTTTCTATTCTTCGTTTTTGCTGGATTATAAAAAATGCATCGTAATTCATTGCTTTTTACGAGTTACGTAACTCTCCTCCTAGATTAGCTATTCTGCTACCAAACAACGATGTGGTGTCCTTCTTGTTTTTTCTTTTTTAATTATTTTTATATCCATTATATATATTATTTTATGTAAAGATAGACTAACACTTAAGGAAGGGGTATAATAAACTTTTTACAAATGCAAAAAATAAAAAATAATGGAGAAGTCGACGGAATTGGACAGAAGGATCAAATTGGAAAACTCGTAATAGTTTAGAGACCGAAAAAATAAAGTTCGTTGTTTGGAGTTAGATTTAAAAAATCGTGATAGTTTAGGGATGATTTGAAGAAATAACTCAATAATTTAGTACAACATTATTTGATAATTTACAAAAATTATCTTTAGAGGAACGTCTCTTAATTATTTGGCTAACTTATAGTCAAAACGTTACTGCAAATTCTATTTATTTGGTTACAAAGAAAAACCTATGAGATAGAGGAAGTATAGTAGGATGGCCCTTTGGCCAATCCGACACAATTAGGCCACGGTTAGACCCGTTTTTTCTCTAGATTTTAGACTAATAAAAAATAAAATAAAATATAGTATATGATAGTATTTTAATGGTCTTTATACATTAATACATATATTTACATTTTATACTAACAAATTGATAAACCGAATTAAATAAAAAAACAGTGTAATGTCATAGAATATTATGATATATAGATATGTAATAAAAGAACAATTAGATATGTAATACGATTATAGTATATGTTTAAATATTTTAATATATAATAATAAATATAAAAAATAAAAAATGTGTGCTGCATATGGAACCGAGTGAGGCCGTACTCGATGGCCGTGCAGCGCACAACATCCCGCTTGGTGCGTGGGCAGCTTTGCAATGAGCTCGACTCAGGCAATCCGCATGGAATTCCCCATTAGAAAATAGCGAGCAATCCGCATGGAATTCCACCTTTAGAAAATAGTAGGGATTGTGTTGTGCGGCATAATAATTCCTGTTTGCAATTTTTTTTTTAAAAAAAAAAGTTTCAGGTTAACAAGATAAAATAGAAAACAAGATGCAACCTTCAATTTCTTTGAGAAGTAAAATATTAATTATTGGTGACATTGATTAAGCTAACTCAGACTACATTTTGTCGCGAGTCAAGGAATGCAGGAGTTACTAAATGGTATTGTGACGGCAGTAGTGGGGAGCAAAAATGGTGGTAGTTACCATCAGTTTATAAATCGAGATGTACAGCAGTTTTTCCCTCTTCTAATTGCAGTAGCTTTCGTTTCTTCCTCTCTTTTTTTTTTTTTAATCTTTGCAGCCACAATGATGCTCCAATACCTACTCCTTTTGCTGTTGCTGCTGCTGTGGAATACTGAGCCTTTGGCCACATCTCAGCCACAGCAACTCGGTAGGACGCCTGCCTTTGCCAGTATGTAGCTACGTTCTTAGTTTCATCGGATGCCTCCAATTGTACGCGATCATGACGAGTTGCCATTTCAGCTGAGACACCTTCGTTCAGAAATGCCAACAGTTTCGGCAGCCCTCTGGTGAGACACGACGGCGGGTTTGCAGCTTGCGCCGGAAGGAACCTGTTCGGGTTCGAAAGGAACGGCATGGTCGGATGGATAGTTCCCCTCCGCTATGCATGCAGAGGGGACATCACCCCCGTCAGTGATGACACCGGAAAGGTAAAAAGGATTTGTTTTGTATGGCGGTGCAACTGTAGTATGCGTTGCGTTCTTCTGTATCCTTGTTTCCATTATTGTGAAGCACAATTCTGGTAGAAGCTGCACCGAAGCACTTCGACTTGAACGAATGTTTTTGGTGAAAAGTTGGCGCTCTCTACAGATGTATTTGGTTGCAGAAGATCGTCTTCTGAAGATAACACCATCACACGTCGGTAGCTCCAGATCTGCAGTAGCACTTCTTTTCGGGGAGGACTCGGGATTCGGCGCGTCGGGCAGAATCATAGGGCTTTCTGTCAGCTCCTTGTATTCATCCGTGTTGATTACTGTGAGGAACAGGGGACTCTTTTCACTCTCGCTCAATGGGCAGCTTCTTTGGGTTGCTGGACCTGTTCTTTATCGGTTCGGTTACCGACAAGGCTGCAGGGAGAACCTCACTGGTTGCTACTTCAATTCTGCTCCAGTTGTTGATCAATGCGAAGGAACGGTTTACGTAAGAATCTCCCTCTAGCCATGTTTCTTGTTCGTAATTAGCTCCTTCCCAGATATGATGATGATGATGTGCTGGTTAGAATTCTCTGGACGCGATCATTTGTTTTGCACAAAATCATCATATCTAAATCTGCAGTAGCAAATTCAAACACATTTGCTGGTGCAACTCCAGGAGGTTTCTACTTTCTAGAAAGAAGAGCAACATGGAATCATGTGTGATTTTGATGCATATCTTCACTATTGAACTCAGTTGCGAAATGGAGATTGCATATAGGATCTGATTGTTTATTCCATCTGAAACATAAAAAAAAAGGAATTTGATAATATTACTCAATTTTTGTTACACATGCGATCCTAATGATATTGCATAATCTTCTTGCTTATGCAAACATTTCAGGTTTCCAATAACGAAGGGCAGATTTATTCTTTGTATATTCGCAGCCCTCAGTTCAGATGGATCCAAGACTTTAGCTCGGTGGACAAGTCGCTTGAAATTGTGCCCGGAAACAATGGGCACTTGTATGTGATGTCCAGAAGAAGGTCCATAATTATGTCACTTGATGCTTCCAGCGGAAACATCTCATGGCAGAACACCGTCGGCCCCATAAGTTCAGGAAACAGCTTACCAGTAGTTGATTCCAATGGTAAACAACTTTCAGACCTCCAAGATTTTGTAGAATCTAACAGCTGTGCTGTGCCATTCTGGAATCTGGCACGTTTCTTACTTGAATCTATTGTTTGCATAAAATTTTCCTGCTTCTGATTTTTTTTTTGTGCGGTGGATCAGTATGATTAATTACGTACTTATGGGAGTTTGTTCATTAACATGTCTCAAAAGGTTGGCTTTCTATCGGTTCGTTGGACGGATTTCTATATTCGATCTCCCCGGTAGGGGATGTTCAGAAGTTACTTGAGGCAACTGCTACTGACGCAGTTATTCAGGTTAGCCCAGTCCTTGACTGTTCAGGCCTTGGAGTTTACACGTCCCAGACCATAATGGAGGCAAAATCAGTGCATTCAAATGGTGATCATACTTTCATATCTGCGTTGAAGCCACTAAACATTGTGTTCTCCCTATTGACACCAGCCACTGGGACTGTCTATTGGACTGAAACGTATGAGGGTATAATTTGTTATTTTGTTTGTTCATTGGAGCTGCAGAAATGGCCACATTTTCTTTTTGATAAGTTTAAATCATTTGAGGCTTGAACTGAAACTGAGAGCAGGTGAACTTTCATCCTTGTTGTCCAAGAGCGACATACGTTTCTTCGAACTGGACGAAAGAATTCTCCTCACACTTCTTGCCGCTGGAAGTAAGTTTGATTTTCTTTTTCTTTCAGTTGAAGAAGTAACTTTGATTTTCGATACAAAGAGATCTAGAAACTTGTGTGTAAGCTGTCAACATGTCCAATGAGTATATGTACAACCAATTGAGATGCTAGCAAATAGTCTGCTGGTTGTTCCATGTTCTGCACAATTCTTGTTACAGTATTCTGAGACAGATTAGACCTCCAGATTCTATTAAGAAATGATAAGAACAGACTAATTTCAAGTCGTCCATTGTATGTACCCTCGTAAGGAGAAAAAAAAGAGCTCTAGAAATAGCACTTGGTTGATAAGTGCTATTATTTGTTCCTTAAGAAATGACACTAAATATAGGTGTTCTGAAATGGTGCAGGGGCTGGCAAAAACCTGAGATGCTTCACTACAAGTAACAAGCTGCTTCTTTTGGAACAAAATAACCTGATTCTTGATTTAGTTGAATTAGTTTTTCATGAAAAACTATTGCTATTTTTTTATGTCGACCTTGGGTGTTCTTCCAGGGGAAAAAATTGCATGGACTTGTGCGCAAGCTAATCTCAAATTTGTCAGCTTTGCTGCAAGTAAACCAATCGAGTCCTGTTCATCTTTTCCCATTTTCATTGTCTTATATTGCCATCTTATAATTACAGATCATTACAGGTAACGAGAAATCGATTATGCTGTTCATGTTCTTGGATTTCGTGGTGCTAGTGATTCTGGGCGTGGCAGTAAGATTCTGTTGCATATTTTGGAGAAAGAAAAAGCTTCAAGATCATGGACTCGGTAGATTCCTGCAGAGAAGGGTAAGTTCATGAAAAGAGACAATATACAGCCACCACTACCAGCATTTCTTACTTTTTCTTTTCTCTCATCAATCCCAGCGCTCCCTTCACAACAAGAAGAAAGCATTTAGGAGTGTCATTTCGGAACTAGAACAGAAAGCAACAGAAGATGACACCAACAGCGGAGCCTTGGAGCAACTAGGGGAAGCTATAAGAGCCAAGGAAAGAGTGGAAAGAAAGCTAACCACATCTTACAGCCTTGGCAGTGACAGAATCGTCTTGCGGGATCATTCCATCTTGCCCATGTATGGTGGCAAAGCAAAGAGCCATTCATTTCACAGTGCGAGGAGAGAGTGTGTGACAATCTTTAGCACATACAGCAGCTCTTCTTCGGAGGGAGAGGAGGATGACAGAAACAACAGCAGTTGTTATAGTGACACTGGCACTAGTGGCAGTAGCAGTGACAAGGGAGAGATTGGCACACTTAAATCTACCACAGTTTGTGAGGCCGAGTGTTCAAGCAGAGGGAGGGCAGCTGATGGATGCCACGGGGAGAGTCAACCATACACATTAGCAGCTTTGTCCAGAGTATTCACTAATCCAATATTTACAGAACAACAGACAGAGAATGCTGAGAAACCTAGAAGCCAAGAACTCGTCATGGTGGCTGCGCAAGACGTTGAAAGCAGGAGGACTTGGTTAAAAAGGAGGACACTGTCTTCAACAAACTGATTTTTAAGCTGTTTACTATGTGTATGTGTGATGAGAAAGATAGATAAGCTTCTTCTTCTTTAAAAAAAATGTGTGATATGAGAGAGAGAGAGAGAGAGATTAAAATCTACATGATTCCACTTATGTTATGCATGATTTCAGATTATTGGAAAGGAGACAATGTGGTTTCTAGTTTCTAGTACTTTTGCCTCGCTATGTCTCTATTCATGCACTGTTTTTTTTTTTTCAAAAAACAAATCATCTGTATAATATTTATGATGCCATGCTGACAAGATCCCTGTGCATCTGAACAAGACAGCTCTGGCATGCCCGAACCGGAAACGATGAATGCTCTGGTTCTTCCTGTCTGCAGAGTGCAGCGGCCTTTGTCCAAATTCAAAAGTGGTCTGCCCTCTTCCAAAGTTGACATGCATCTGTTAAAAGTAGACTGGATGCTTTTGCCATCATGCCTATGTCACCCCCTTGTATCAGGGCGGACAGCATCTGAGTGACCTTGTCTGCTGCAGTAAGCTGCATTTCATCCCGAGGCTTTGGTCTTCCGATGGTGGTTTATGCTGCCGCGTTAAAAGCACTGTTCGCTGCAGGGAGGGGGCTAATATTTGTTGTTCCTAATACTCTACTAAAAGAAAAAGATTTGTTGTTCCTGGACCGCAGATAGTGGTCAGCTGCAAAAGGAAGGTGGACATGTCATTCCTCATTATGACCACTCTTTTTGTTCAAATGTTGTAAAACTTGGATTTATTCCGTGGCAATTCAAGTGACAAATTGTTCAAATAAAAGGGTAGCGTGATAAAACGTTTTCCCTGCCATGAAGCTGCCGAAGTGAAATCTCTGTGAAAGGAAACAGTCATCACTCATCAGAGGGAAAGGATGCGGCCTGCCAAATGACTTTAATTTTCACCAGAGATGTTTCTACTTTTCAAATGCACAATTGAGGCGAGAACTATGATGACTGGCGGGGGCATGCCAATATCTGATCAGAGCATTTGTCCATGGCTTGCATCCTAATAAGTACCCTCGAATTTAAAGGGCCATCAATGGACTACTCTGGACTTCAGGAACTCCAGGCAGCAGACTTCTGATTCCTAAGCATCATTAAAATATTTTACTAACAAAAACAATATTATAGTAGCATAAAACATTTACCTATGACAACATTTAGCATGTTTCCGTAGCTAATCTTTAATTAATTTTCTTTGTTCTGCTTATACTTTGACTTGTGGGATGTGTAGGTTGTGCCCCTTGTTTTGATTAATTCCTTTGTTCTGCTTATACTTTTACTTCTGAGATGCGGAGGTTGTGCCCCCTGTTTTGGTTTGTCTTCGCCAGTAGAGATGTTGCTAAGCGTGATTAAATGATTGATCAATTCCTCCATTACATCATGAAAACTGAGCAATTCGCAATACACGGGTACTGATTTCGTCACTCAAAGTGAATTAAACTCTAAATAGGAAAGAGGAAGACAAATCAGAGAAGGAAAAATCATATTAATCACTAATAGCTCTTTTATTAGGTTTTTTAATAAAGCTTTTTTTATTAGTGATGCAAAAAAATTTTAAATGAAAATTAAGCATTAAACTGTATGTCAAAACGCATCTTGGTACAAGATATCGAGAAGCTCACAAGGAAGAGTTTTCTCACAAAAAATCATATCGCCTTGTGCCCGACCGATGTTTGCAAAGAGGTCGGCAACCCTATTACATTTTGTCTATTACATTGTATAACAAAACAAGTATTAAAAGCTTCAATGATATTCCAAATAGCTTGCATAATGTTGATAATTCTCCAAGAACATTGTGACTTGCGATTGATAATCTGCATCAACATTTTCGAATCAGTTTCCACTATGACCCTTGGAAGCTCCCTGCGCATGCACTCCTTAAGCCCTAGCAGCAGCCCAACAACCTCCAACTGAATGACGTCCCTTGCTACCTGTCTACTACAACTTGCAGTCACGAAGATGTTGTTAGGGGTCCGAATAATATATCCCACTCCCCTCGACGCCGATGGATCCACAAAGAATCCATCAATGTTAAGCTTGACTCAAGGGTTAGCCGGAGGCTCCCACCAAACTCGATTAAGGTCTTGGGGGCTAATTGTTTCAAGAATATGAGTAGACGCATATTCTCAATGGACGACAACAGTCTGCTCCTAGACATACAACATGGTTACCTGCTTGGAATTAAAATGACGATCATTTCGAGTTGTCTAGAGTCCCATAAGCAAAAGGCAAAAAGAGAAAGAAGAAGACGCTTTGATTTTCGATCGATCCTTGATCCAATCACCAATATGCCATGGGTCCATATAAACAAAAGTATAGTTTGTTTTTTGCTGAAAAATCGATCATACTTGAAGCGACACCATAGTTGAAGCGACACCGAACAATGAAAAAATAAATTGACATTCGACTCAACAATTAAGCTACAAAATAAACGATCAGTGTTAATCGATTGATCAAAACACAGAAAATAAATTTTGGTTGGCAAACGATTATGCAAGAAGGTCGTTCAGATGCTGTAGCCGAGCCACTATCACTACAAAAGAAATTATAAACATTTTTAACATTTGCATAATCGTACACCTCCGAAGTCCAGACTCATGAATTATCATTCACATTAAAAATAGACAAATATATCGAAATAATTTTAGATATCAGAAAAGGTTGATATCTCAAGTATTATTGGTAATGATGCAGAAATTATGAGTGCATCTGGTAACACTTTAGATCACATGTATGATTTTTGGCGGGTGCCCTGTGGTGGATGTTCTTCCTTAGGACCCATGGATTATCACACCAACTCGGACTGATCAGATTCGGTAGTCGAGAGAGAGAGAGGGTCCTCCTCGGTTGCTGTCTGGTCCATGGTACGGCTGTTGTTTGTGTCCTCAAGCTGTGTCGCCCCGGACCTGTTTCCCATGCCATGCAGTCGCCACCTTCTGGCCTTATTGCATGCCATACACCAGTCAAAGGATCAAAGCTGCCCGCCCCTCCCCCCTCTCTCTCTCCCTCCCTTCCCTCATTCCGAGGTCCTTTTTTTAATGTTCTTTTTTTTTGTCTGTTTAGGACACCGCACAAACCAACGGTCTCGGTCTCTATGCTCTCTATTGAACACCACAATTCTCCTTTTATCTCGTAATCTTGTATTAGATTTGATGTAAGATATGCTTAGTACAATGATATCTAATGGATCACTACATCTTGCTGGAAGGACAGTCTCGTTCCTTTTTCCTTCTCCAGTCATTTTATATCATGACCAGTACAACTCTAAAATTGAAGTTTTATTCACAAATAAGTAAAATAATAAGATAAAATATAGTATCATTGTTAAATGAACTGAGCTGAAGATTTATAATCTCAGAATTAAAAAAGATTGGTATTTAACGTTTCATATTCAACTTACTTAATCATGTGCGTGATCGAGTTCTATATAGATATATTTATGGTCTAATGCGTCAGATTGTCTCCTTTTTTATACTGAGTGATATATTGTATATATTGTTTTCTTTATGATATATTATGTATTCCTCTCTTTCATGCATGCAATCTGTGGGTTGTCTGGTCTTCCTTTGTGTTGTGGCCTCACCTGAAAAAAGAAAAAGAGGAAGAAGAAGAAAAGAAATGTTCTTTGAACATGGTTAGGTCAGTCTGGTGACCTCCTCGGTGTCTCGCAGACTCTTTCTTTCCCACCCTCCTCGTATCAATGTCACTGGCCAATATCTCTTTTTTTTCTTTTTGGCCAATATTTCTTACACTTCTACTATATAAAAAGAGCGAGCGCATCTTGCAGCAACAACACCAGCGGCAGCGTCTGACAAAAAGGACTAGAAGCATGGAATAAATGAGAGCCCCATTTGCCCAAACACGAAGTTTGAAGACGCCTCATTCTCTCTCTCTCCCCCATCCACATTGTCTCTATACACTTTAGTCTCTCTCTCTCTCTCTCTCTCTTCCCATCATCTTGTGGTTGTGCCTGCCTGCTGGTTCACCACCACCGCCACTAACTTGTAGCTTGTTACTGTTGTCTGCCTTCGGCTTCCAAAGATTAGGGGCGTAATGGCCAAGAGTCCCCTCGACTCTTCCTTCTCCTTCTCGAGGAGGCACTTCCACTTCCAGTGGAGAGCCGGCAAGGGAGGAGGGGAAGACAAGAAGTACTATGGAGAGGCCGGCGACGAAGAGGACGTCGAGGAGATCCTGGCATTCTCCACGGCCATCTCCTCCTCCTCATCCTCCTCTTCTTCGTCTTCATTTCATTGCGACGAGTATGCGGCGGCACCAACGAAGGCGGGGACCACTCGGGCGCCGGCAGCGCCGAGAAAGAAGAGATCAGTGGCGGCAGCTGCGGCGGTCGTGTCTAGAGTCCGCTCGGCGCTGGCCGCAGCGCTATTCGGCAGGTACCGCCAGATGGGCCTGGGCTCGCGGGTGACAGGAACGCTCTTCGGCCACCGCAGGGGTCACGTCCACTTCGCCTTCCAGGTCGACCCTCGCGCCTGCCCGGCCCTGCTGTTGGAGCTGGCCACGCCGACGAGCGTGCTGGTGAGGGAGATGTCGTCGGGCCTGGTGCGCATGGCGCTCGAGTGCGAACGCGGGCGCTGCGGCGGTGCCGGCCCCGGCAGGACGCCCCTGCTGGAAGAACCGCTGTGGCGGGCCTATTGCAACGGCAAGAAGTGCGGGTACGCTGTTCGGCGGGAGTGCGGCCCGGCCGACTGGAAGGTGCTGAGGGCCGTGGAGCCCGTCTCCACAGGCGCCGGCGTCCTCCCCGATAGCTGCTCTGCCGATGGCGACGTCATGTACATGAGGGCAAAGTTCGAACGCGTGGTCGGATCCAAGGACTCCGAGGCCCTGTACATGATGAACCCCGACGGCAGCGGCGGGCCTGAGCTCAGCATCTACTTGCTTAGAGCCTGACGTTGGTCAACAAATATATAAACCTGATTATATAACTTTGCGTTTTGGTCTTGATTTTACTCCCCCTTCGTAGTAGTAGTAGTAATAATGACTCGTTTTGATGCTGCACTGTAACAGAGTGATCCATCAAGCATTCAACTGTCCAGTGCATGCATAGCTTTCTTGAGCGTTCGGTTCAACTAGCAAAAGTCGGAAATGAATTGTAGAACCATCCAAACGACATAAAAGATCAAGGTTGTCGGGTGGTGGTACATGCATTTTACAATCTGGTTATATGTATAGGTTTCGCCGTTGAAATTGCTTGTTTGTAATAAGAAGGGTCCTTTTGTACTGAATCAAATGCAGTGTTCTCAACTACTGATTGACTCAATTATTCCCCTCTTGAACAATCATGTTAACTCTAAACTATAGAGTCGTTGTATCCCTTACCTCTGGTTCTGCATGATAATTAGGCTGCAGAAACTTGTAATCTTTCAAAGCTTAAGAAAACAGCAGCGTTCAATGCATAACTGCAATGCTCCTCTACTGTATCTCTCTTGGATTTTGGTGGTTCACCTATCAGAAGACTTGGCCTCGGTACATATGGTGGGAGGCCCTAACAAGGAAAGGAAAACAACGGAAACAGAGTCAAACCTTGAGGTCTGGTAGTGCCTTGTCCTTTCTCTTGCAGTCAAGGCACATATAACGGGAGGAAGTGGTGGTGTGGTACCAAGACAACTACTAGACAGTAGTCACAGTACTATTAAGTGCCTGACGCCTGTGGGTATGGATGGAACTTGGAAGTGATGTTTCACTAGAAAATATATTTCATACATATATTAATGGCATCAATGCACACTTGCATCCTTATATATATGATTAATGGAGGACCCTAAACAAGGTTAGACTTTGTGTTCTAGATAAATAATGCTGAGTGCTTACTTGCTGTCATTGTTTTCTCACCGTTGGATAAAGTGAACGCCACCCGTGTGCATTGAGGATGTGTGCTTTCTGATTTTTTTAAAAGGTAATTATAGCATTGTCTATTATATAAAGTTCCGAAGCATTAACTTTCTGATTATTTCTACTTGTTTATTGGTGATGATGTGTTATTTTGTTCCTACTCACTTGTTGTTGTCTTGTATCTGGAATAAGGTATTCTCTCTCACACACATTTATATATTATTAAAATCTAGAAATCTGCAGCAAATTAAGGAACTTATGCACATTAAAAACATACCAAGTGCAGCTTATTATATGATCCATGGGTTTCCAAGCAAGTTTCTTTGCAATGTAAATCTCCTTTCCAACTAACAAGTTCTGTTTATTACACATGAATATTACTTTTCCTTGGCGTCTTGGACTCTAATCACGAGCAAAGTACTTAGAACTCAGAAATAATGTTAACTATGGATTAGCCATAAAATTTAGTGCTGAATTATGGATTAGTCAACTCAAGCACTCGTTCTTCGGCAAGTGAAAAGATCGAACAAAAGTTTTCATGGTTGTATGACTTATGGATCAATTACCAATCTTTTATTTTGATGTTTTTATTTTAACGCCTTCAAATTGTCCTTACCGCATGGCAAGAATTAAGCTAAGGATGCTATCAATTATGCAATGCTCTGACTAAAATATTGACTTGTATTGATTTTTTATCAAAAGAAGACTTAATTAAGATATCAATGAAATAACAATAAAGCGAAAGTCTAATGAAATCTCTAATACAAGTTATAATATTGATAATAGTCAAAGCGGAAGTCTAAAGTAAAGAATTATGAACAACAATAATTAAGATAATACTGATAATAGTCATTCTTTCTAAAGGGGAGGGTATCTTTTTTTGTTACATGATAGGGAGAAATCGTGCGAAGGAGACAAATTATGCCCTAACACTGACTCCAATGTTATACTATGAACTCCCGTCAATCCGTAACATGAGCACCCTATATTTTATCCTTCATTAGTTAGGTTCTCATTTTGCCCAGATTGGGATTTAGTCATAATGATAACAATGCCTTGTAATTGATGAAATCCAAGAGAAGTTAAACCTCACACGTACTATGGAATTGAGACAATAAATAAGATCATATTAGAGCTTTGGATCTAGTAATAGAGTAGGGATAACAATGGATTTGAGATAATGACCCATAAATCAATAATTAATAATAAAATATGATCAATCATTTTGTACTATGATAATACTCTTTTCATATAAATGGCCAATTAGTGGGAATCAACAATACAATGATCAAATGACAATTTTCAATATAAACTATGTTCGATGGAATAAAAAAGATAACAGATCTTGAATCATTAGGAACATGTCACACTATGCAATGTGATGCTCTATATCATAATATCGGTATGATCAGATGGATCATAATTCATAGATAAAGGATAAAATGGTAATCAATGGGATCATATTATAAATGATGGATTGACAAATATGTGGCAATAAATAATATATTATAAGAATCTTACATAAGTTTTTATTTTATATTTATCTAATTTATTCTTTACATCCATAGAATTGCAATATTATAAATTTATTTATCTTTTTTATATTACTTTGATGTTTAAGTGAGTATTGAAAACTTTTCAATAAATTATCCAAACACTTAAAACCTTCATTAATTTAATTATGCCAACACCTTTTAGAAAGTGTAAACTTATAATTTTTTAAAATTAAGAAAAAAATTCAAAGTAGAAAAAGAGGCATAGATCAAGTAACTTGATGGAATATTAACCTTTCATTTTTTTTGTCAAATGGGCAAGGACATAGTCGAAGAAAATGATATCTTTAGTCATCTAATTAATTTTGAGTTCAATCATCTATTTGATTCATATTTTATTGCATATTCATGATAGTTTTGATTTTCTTTTCATAGTCCAAAAGAAGCATTCATTTTATTAGATAAGATTTTTTTATTTTATTTCACATGTTGTTTCTTCTTCGTATATGACATACTTCTTTAGATACTTTTCTAGTTCTTTTTTCTTTGTAATAAGTTGAAATAAAAATACAATAAATTAGGAACCTTTCCTACTTACATTTTTAATTATGTATTAATTATTATTACTATAGTTTTCTATTAATTATAAGTCTAAGATTATTTTTTTGTCAAAATATTATCACATGATAGAATGCATATATGAAAATGCTACTGGACATCATAACGTGTGAAAGGAAAACATCTGTAGGTGCTCATTAAAAGAAGATGAAGTCTAGAATTGTGCAAGTCTTATTTGAACAAGTAATAAGTCTAGCTCATTTACTTGTTACATGCCTTTTAAGAAGTTCTATAAATAAAATACAACCCAGTGTAGGAACATAAATGAAAAAAAAAATACTTAGCTATCCCACGAGCACAATCTACCACCAAACCATTATCTTTCATTAAGCATTGTGTTGTTGCCTACAACATTAAATTATACAAGGAAGACGAATCTCTCCATGAACTTTGATACTAAATATGTAAAAAATTGGAATATAATTATACAACCATGAGTTATAATGATTAAACGAGCATATTAACATTAGCATACGAAGCATATTGACAAGATCATACAAAAATAATAATATTGTATCAAAAGTGGTACGATATCATATTAAGTGACTTTAGCCAATCATCTTTATACGATCAATCTTGATTAATATATCTCATTATTTCTTGAGTCAATTGTGACCTTTTTGCCAAACATCATTATAATCTCTATTCTCTCATCAACATGATCTTTTTTTTTACTTTTATCAATTCATTAATTACATTTTTCACCTATGGGTAGTGTATCTTTCATCTCCACATTTCAATTGTCAGAGTATTTTTCAACATGTATAGGAGAGGGTCTTTTCAACTTTGTAAATTATCTTTCAATCCATGGGTAGGATGTCTCAAACTTTCTGGTTAACAGTTAACCTATAACTCTTCAGTTACATTTTACATTTTTTATCTAATTTAATTTATATCTATCTTGGATCATATCATGGGAATTCATAAGTCAAAAAAAGTTCAACGAGAAGTTTGATAATACCAAAGCATTCATAGAATCTTCGTGATCATTATCAAGATCATGAGGTCATAAGTATGAAATTGTGTTTTAATAGTACAAACTTTGAGGATTTATAAATGTAAGAATGATTATAAATCATTCGACAAAATATAGATTACATGATCTAAAATGTACATTTGGAAAGATGGATTTGTGTGGACAACCGGGCCACCATGGAACCTCTTGATCCCACCTCCTCCTCCAAATTCCCTTAACCCTAAGGCCTCCCAACGTCTTTGTCTTCCTCCATCAATACCTTTAAGTTTCCCTCTGGCAGCCCAACCCTACGCCACATTCATCTCCTCCACAAGGAAACCCCCCAAAATCATGAGTCCCCACTCCTCTCATGGATCGTCAACTAGAACACCTGGAACATCTTGGTCGGACATTGTCAGGAGTTCGTGACCTTGGCCCCTCTATTGATATCTTCTCAAAAATGGATCAGCCTCTAGCAAACCATTACGGAGAAAGTAACTATTCCCTTAGCTAATGCGTGTGATCATTCGAAGGAGCTCACCTATAGCCTTATGGGACGTTATATGGGTGACTCAAGCAATTGAAGGAGGAAATCCCTTCTATATGGAATTTCAAGGATCTGATAATAATAGTTGAACTTGGTAACTCATTCCTCATGTTCATTTTCTCATCTATGGAGGAATAGTTGGAAGTGCTCACAAGGAACCAGTGGAACTTCTATGGTTGCTTCCTCCACGTTAGTCAGGACACACCTTTCTTTCGACTGCCTGCCACTCAATAGTTGTCTCTTTCGATTTGGATCCAATTGTCGAACTTGCCATATGAGTTACTCAACCCTGACATTGTTTACCGAATCACTAAGTACTTTGGGCCTCTGTTAGGGCTGCATCTGGAGGAAGGTGGTTCGATGAGAATCTGCGTCGAGCTCGACACCAATCACCTCGTCAAGCAAGGTGTGTGGGTTTGCCTCCCATATGGAACAAGGTACCTCCAAAAGGCTCTGTATGAAAACTTGCCAACCTTTCGCTTCAATTGTGGTAGAGTTGGTCACAAGTTGGGTTCTGGATGGTTGAGGACAGAGTTAATGTTTGAGGTAGCCGTTAATGGCTAGGCAAGTAGGTTCTTCTTTTTGGCCCTTGGATGTAGGCCTCCTCGAGGACACAAGCAGGCTTGGCACCAATAGGCGGCGGGGATTGTCGGCGTTAGGCGTTGCAACCTTGGCGTGGTCCAAGCACCAAGCCAGGTCATCGAGCATCGGATGATTCTCTCGAGCCACTCCAAACCGGCAATGCTTTCGAGCCCCCGAACCTCTCACACATGGATGGCACTGAATGTCACAATGCTGATCAGAGGGTTTGTCACAGGCGTGCTCTACAAATGTTATTTTTATGTAACTGTGATTCTAATTAGCATATTAAGGTAATTTATATACTTACATTATCATGTTTGCATGTAGTAATTAACTTAGGATTAAAACATAATGATAATTAAATTATTGTTGAGTGTTATAAAGAAACTATATAAGATTATTAGGAATAAATTTTAAATTTTATAAATATTATAAAACATATGTTTAACTATGATTAGTTAAGTTTAATCAGCGGTTAAATAATAACTTTTAACTAAAATAATGATTGGACATTTACTTTAACCAATAAGATATCAAGCAGCTTAAGTAGGTAGTTTACTAGCTAGTTAGTAATCTATTTTTCTTAATTGGACTTCAAAATGGTTAGGTGAGAAGTGGAATCATCCAATTTGAACTCATATATATGGAGAAAGGACTTTTCATTTTGTAAGACTTCTTTTGTTAGTTTTAGAACACCGAATTGATTACTTTTGTTAGAAATGAACAAAAAGTTAAATTCTGCAATTTTTATTCCTAAATACAATTGAGTCTAGGTTTTAGGAAAATTATTATCTCGTCAACCAGAAAAGTATTGAGAAATAAAGAAATTATTCTTTCAGTATCATACAGTCGGCCAGAACACAACTCCTAGATCAAATTTCTTAGGATTTTATGAATTACTCGATAAGAATTAATTGGTGATATTTATAGGTTTGAACACCTTAGTAAGAGTGGTTTCTAATTTATCAAGAATAATAAGATTTGACTTTGTAGTTAAGAAGTTATGAATTATTTATTAATAGGCACTCAGTTTGGAAATATGAGATAACACCTAGTCAAACTTTGGGAGATTGGATAGTATTAAGTAGTTTGAAGTGTGTGATAGCATATGGACATAGATACTTGAGATTGAATACTAGTTTTTGGAAGGGATGATATGCATTTTAAGGTGAACAAGCATAGTGATTGGAAAGTAAAAATGTAATCATTGGTTGTAGGAAATCATCAAGTTACAAGTGAAAGGAGGAAAATCTAATAAACCTCATTGAAAAATAAAGTACAAAGTAAGTGGGTAAATTCATAACATAGTAAAATGATATATGTTACTTCTTTTACTTAGAGTAAGGTTCAAGCAAAGATCATCATCATCATGATCATCATCATCATCATCATCATCATCATTAATTTATGATATGTTTTAAGAACTTCATATGATATGAAGTAAACTAAAATGTTTTCAGGGAAGCTTGTGATGTTAAAATAAAATTTACTTGATATTAATATGTGATTATGACATGTTATTTTGGTATTATGAAATTTTATGTGTTCATTGACCATGTTGGTTGAAAGAAATATCTTTGAGATCGCATTCGATATGAATGATGCATTTGGGACGCATATGAGGTGTTTTTGCCCTTTGGGAGCATGTATTGACTTATGTTATGGGTTGCATATCCGAAACTTATGATTGTGAAACTCTACTTAATTGTATGAGACATGATTATAAAAGGGTACGTATTGATCTAAAACATGCTCTACGTATCCAATACTCATGATTGTGAAGCTCTACTTAATTGTATGACACATAATCATGGAGGGATACCATGAAATTCTATTTAATTGAATGACACATGATCAGAGGAAACATATTGACTCATGACATGCTTTGCGTATTCGAGACTCATGATTATGAGGCTCTTTTTAACGTATTGACCATGTTTGAGTATGTACAATGACACATATGTGAAGTTTAATTATGAATATGATGATATCTTGACTTATATTGATATCAAAGTTCATATGACTTGACAACTTATATCATATGAGTTATGCTTTAAATATTTTCTTATATCGAAAATACAGTTCTTTCAATGTTATATGCACTTGTATTATTCTTCTATGTTGTACTTTTATTTCACTCACTGAGCAAACGATTGTTGCTCACATTACCCGTGTTAAATTTTTCAGATAACTCTAAGATCCCAAGTTGAATCGATTTGAAACTTGCTTTTGATACATATAAAAGAGGTCGAGCTGCTCGAGCATTTTGACTTCCCTTCACTTTTTTTGGGAAAGCACACATGTATTATATAAGCATAAATGTTGAAATATATGGTAATAAAAATAAGGGTTATTTCCTCTAACCACCCATAAATTATCGCGATTTTCCACATCTAATCCCAAACTACGAACTTCTTTTTTTGGGTCCTTAAACTTTCATGATTTTTTCAATTTGATCCTTTCATCTAATTCTGTCGACTTCACCATTATTTTTTATTTTTCCCATTTGCATGCACAGGGAAAGAGAGGGGGGGGGGGGGGGGGGGGGGGGGGGGGGGAGGCGACCTCCCCCCGGTCTTTCCTTGCGGACGCTGGCGCAGGCAAACCCCCCTGCGTCGACGATGACAGAGGGGGGCGGCGGCCGACCCCCTCTCTTTTTTTCTTTTTTAATTATATAAATATTATTACTTTATGGAAAAATGAACTAACCTAAGGGAAGGGGGATATAATGGACTTTTCATGAATGTGAAAAATAAAAAATAATGGAGAAGTCGACGAAATTGGACGGAAGGATCAAATTGGAAAAATCGTGAAAGTTTAGGGACCCAAAAATGATGTTCATAGTTTGAGATTAGATGTAAAAAATTATGATAGTTTAGAGGTGGTCAAAGAAAATAACCCTAGAAATAATCTCTGAGCTGATATGACACTTAGTATTTATAGTGTTATATGTTGGGTAGCATGTGAAATATGATGATATATTTTTACATCTTATGAGTAAACTTTGATGAATATATTTGTATTTATTTCTTGCATAAATAAGTAACATCATGTTAAATAAGAGGGGATTTTGTCAAATGTATTTTAAAATAGTTAAATAAGATTAAGAGTTATAATAATTAGAACTTAGTCACGAATTTGGGTGTAACAAATTTTGATACCAGAGTTTAGGTTATAAGATTTTATAAACAATATGACTTAAGTTTAAGGTTAGATTATATTGTTTACATTAGATTAATAGTGCAAACTTTAGATTATTTTTCAAATAAAATGCATATATATATATATGCACATTATTATATCAATTTTTAAACTAAGTTAAGAAATAATAAAATATTATTTTATAATCACATATAATTATAATTTATTTAGATTAAAATATTTTTTATTCATCATGCATATTTTTTTCTTTTTACATTTATCATGTTAAAGGAAGATATATGAAAGTAGTTTTTTTATGACAACTAATTAATTTGATTTTTTATTGAAAGGTGTCAAAATTATTAGTACATATATTATATTTTTTATAAATACACATATTATACTATAATCTTTTACAAATATACACTTATTTTCTCTCAATAATATAATGACATATTATAATTATGTCAAGTTCACAAAATTTGGGGACCTTACCATATATATATTATTGTAAATAATGTTTAAAAAAGTCAAGATGGATTTAATTATGTCAAGTTCACAAAATTAGGAGGGTCTTATCTATAATATTATATCTAATATTGTAAAAATTTAGGGGGCATGATATATATCTAGTTTGATTGTTATTATTATTATTTAATAATCAATAAGTAATTATTAGTTATTAAAATTATTATTTAATATTTATTTTATAACTTAAGCCCCAAACTTGCTTCCTACTTTCGTCCCTAGCTGAGGCTCGAGGTTACCATGTTCCCTGGTAATCATTCTTTATGTTTCATCCTTAGTAATTTCTTGGAGAAAAAAAGGATAAGCTCCACTTGCATGTTTTGTCATTATAAGGAAATAGATTACAACGACGAATCCAACATCTTTGGAGGTAAATTGAGAATATCAACTGTCACAAAAGCTACATTAGGGAGTTAAAAATGATATATTAATTAAATTAGGGTTCACATGATATATTTTAATAGTGAAAATGTTGTTTGTGATTTATTCGGGCTCTTCAATTTTTGCACCATAGGAAATAAGAATATAAGTTAGGATGACACCTCGGTTTTGCTCGTGATTCTAGGGTGGGGATAGTATCTCTACATAAATTCTCAACACATTGTATAGAATAATTAATATTAATAAGAATTAATAAAAAATATCTCTAGAAGAGTAAATATAAATTATAATAATGTATATTAAAGCATTCAAATATAATTGATTAAAAATAGTGTAACATAATGTTTCATTATACAAGATTAAGGATTATGCGAGTAAATTTTAGTCATGATCATTCAATTTAGGAGGCATTCTCGGTAAAAGATCACCCAACTTCACCTTGTAACATTACGGTCATCGAATTTTAAAAATATTTCAGTCACGATCATCCCGACCAATTATAGCTAGTAAACTAGTAAATCACCGACGTTGATGCTTACGTGACATCACGTTAGCATTTTCTCTCTCTTTCACGTCATACTAAAAAAATAAAAATTATCACGTCAGCATTTTTCTATGTTATTCATCCAAGCTTAATTTTGTATTTACATACTCATCCAACTTTTCAAAACTTCAAGACAGTCATTAATTTTTCAAATTTTCAATCGTGATCATCATTAAAAGCTTAAAATAAATAAATAATAAATTAAAAAATAAAAAATTGAAGGCACTTAGACTGACTCAATATATTTTTTGGCATGCGGATCGAGCTATCCAAACTTTTTTATGTGTATTAAATATATAATATTATAGTAATTAATCATTTTGTAATTATGTAAATAAAAAATTACGAAAATAGCATACCGGTTATATTTTTTTGCACTAAAATTTAAAATAAGAAAAATATTATAATTAAAAAAATAAAAATATTTTTTCACGTGAGATTTCATTAGGGCCTAGCCAAATCGTATTAGGAGCGGGGTGCTAGGCACAATCTAACATCCGTGGATTGCTGAGCCAAACATGGTTTTTTTATATAATATTACAATAATTAATAATTTTAATTTTTAATATTATGATAATTAATAAATTTGTTCGACAACCCGCTGAATGTCGGGTGGTGCTCAACCCCCCTAGACGAGTCATTACGATTTGACTTCACCCGATGAAACATCGCACAAAATAGTATATTTATTTTCTAATTATAATATTAAACGATATATATTAATTTTTAAAGTCGAAATTCCACGAGGTGGGGCAATGTGAGTGCTCCATAGTAGCTCACTCACGACTAAATGATGAGTTCCTAAATTCAATTTGGAGGTAGGTTTGATCGATTCTTGGACACAATCCGACTGACTATTTAATTTTTTATTAAGAATTATTAATTTTTAAAATTATTACTATCCGACTACTACGAATTTTATCTTCCAGAGCATGACCGCTATTTTCATGTTTCGTAACGCTTTGTATCGCGATTTTTTTATGGCCGCTGTATCGCCTACGTAACGGCGTCTCTATGGGCCTCCGTCGTCTTTTCATATCTTCCACGTCTTTGGATCCCAAAATTGGATCGACCCCAGATCGCTTGTCATCGATAGGTCGGCGGCGACGTCCACGGCGACCAGGAGGTAAGAGGGATTTTCTATTAAAGAGAGTTCGGGGACCTGGTTTTCCGGCGAGGGAACCAAGAGGAAGAAATGGGGTTTCTGATGACGACGCTCATTTTCTTCTTGGCCGGGCTAGTCGCCTCCACCCTCGTCCGCCTCTGTTGCAACCGCGGCCCATCCACCAATCTGTACGAGGATTCCCTTGATTTTAGTTTTCTAGTTTGATTAGATATATTCCCAATCGTTCTTTTTCTTTCTGTGTTGTCTCTGTCGATCAATTCGGTTTTGTTCGATCTGACTCTTTTGAGAATTCTTCGTGCAGTTGTCGTACTAAATAGTCAAATTTCTCTTGACATAAAATGGGTTCTTGTTTCGGGTGGGAAAAAACTCAATTGGGCAGGATTTTTAAAGGCGAAGTCTTTTTTTTTTAATTTCATTTTTTATGCATCAACTAAAGAAGTAATCTCCAATTTATCCCAGGAAGGTATGGATTATGCATTTAGAAAACAATATGTTTGCTGAAAATTGATCCATAAGATTTTACCGTGAGGTTATGGTTGTGATGGGTAGGTAACTGCATCTCCGTGAGATCAACGCTGATAATGAAAGGGCCAAAATTTTAGTGTCCTTTCATGAGTGGATACTGAATTCAACATGCGAAAAGCTATTCCCAAGTTAATACATAAAGCTTGGTCCGAAAATGGATATACATTCTTCTTAATGTGAAGTTACATTCGAATGCATTTGCTATTGTTTTAACCATAGGACTCATTTGCACTATTATTGATTCTTTTATGCATAAAGTTTCTTTCAAGTTCCAAGTTACATTAGAAATTTGTTAGCATGGCACATCCAATTGCATATATTTATAGATGGCATGCATCATTTAATGGGGACAAATCTGAGGTTGTGGCAGTATTCTTTCCATTTCTTCCTTTGGTATTATTTCTTGCATATATTAAGAAATGGTCATTTGGATCAAGGGTTAGATCACACAGGATCTTGAATGCTGAGATACTGTGCAAATTTTGAGGATCTCATATAGGCTGCAGAAAGGAAAAGATAAGACGGATTAGGTTTTGCCTGATGGTACTATTATAAGATTACATTAGAAAATGCTCTACTGAGAAGTAATTGTAGATAAAGCTATAGATAAGAAACCAACAAAGATTCTATCTTTCTTAAGAAAAAAAAACCAACAAGGATCAGTGACTTGGTATGAAGTGGAAGGATTACACTAAGAAATTAAAATTTATATGCTTGAAGATGCATACAGTTGTCTTATGAATCATAAATCACATTTTTTGTGTGCGAGAATAATGTCTTACCCCTGACCTGAGATCTTAATAGTTATATATATCTGAAATAAACTCTCTCAAAAAAAAACTCTTTCAAAAATATATCTGAAATAAACAGGAAAAAAGTATCAATTAATTGTTTGCATTATGATCTATGTAGCCGACCCCACCTAGTGGGATAAGGCTTTGTTGTTGTTGTTGTTGTATTGTCTTATTTGGTCACCCTCTTCATTTATGAAGATTTTGTTAAGAAACTCTAGACTTGCCTTTGTTTGGTTGATGAATAGATAAAGCCATAAAGGTACTTATCCTTCTAAGTTTAGTTTTTTTTAGATTTTAAAGTCAAGACTAACTTTGTTCCAGCTTTTTAGAGGAATAAGTTATCTCTAAAAAGTGCACTTTTAACCAGGTATTTTTTTTAAATTGCAAGATTACCATTTAACCTTTTTGATGAATAAGAAAGAATAAGTGTCTATGCTACCATTTATAAGATACACAAATGGTTAAGGTATGAACTTTTATTTCCTTAGGAATTGTCGTCCTTCAACAGAAATATTTGGATCATTCTGGTTAGACTGTCTGTACCTGATAAGTTTACTTAATCAAATTCAAGGGAAATAGAATTTTTGGTTTGATTTATTGCTTCATGGCCGTTGATATGAATTGCATGTCTTCCGATTAATAGATCTCTTTATAAGTGATATTTAACTGATTGGATCAATTGTTTTTGGCTCAGGTTCCATTTAACACTGGTTATCACTGCAACAGTTTGCTGTTGGATGATGTGAGTTGTTGCACCTCATTTTTTTTTAATTTCTTATTCACATCATTTTGCATCGTGCCCTTTTTATTCATGGCATGACTATTTTTTTCTTTTTCCTTCATGTTCAGTTTACTGTAAAGTGTTTTTTTATTGAAAAATGAAGATAATCTTGCTTGTCATTTTCTTTCTTGCTAGGTGGGCTATTGTGTATCTGGCTCAGCTGAAACCTCTGATTGTTCCAATACTCAGTGAAGGAGAGTAGCAAGCTTGTCAAAGAGAATTACATATTCAACATAGCAACTTCTTTGAGGTCGTGATGAATTTTGGCAAAGGTTTAAGCTTTAGAACAACCTATTTTTCTTCCGAGAACAAGTTACTTTATTGTATTTTCATGTGCATGTGTATTCAACTTGCATCCAGTTCACATTAGCTTATAGACTAGAAAGTAGAAGCCCCATTTGGGTTTCTGAAGAAGGTAATAAGGGAGCGAAGCGATCTCTTGCTTTGTCAGCCCTCTATGTATTATGTTTTCAGACAAAAAAATTGAGTCAAGCTATTTGATGTTCAAAGTCTCAATGCGTCGATTCTCCGTCTCTTAAGAGATCTGAGACGGAAGAATCACTTGCGCACACGCCTGAACTCGAACTTACCGCACCTGTCAATGCTCTGTTAGGTAGATGGATAATGGATTCCTCTCTTCATCTTCGTCTTCATCTCCAGTCAGATGGCAGCCTATAATGCCTTCAAGGCAGAAAGTATACATTTTACTTTGTTAATCTGATCACAAGTTATTCTAAAGTGGGCAAAAAAGAACTTTTATAATTCTTTGCGGCCAACGTTTCTCATGATTGTTTGCTTCATGTTCCGATATCTAATAATTTTTTAGTCATTGCTTCATTACCAAGAAGGAAATATTCTTATAATTTTTTTATTCTAAAGAATTTAGTCATTGCATCCAGAAAATTGAAGGATGTAACAAAAGCGTAGCACGAGAGGTCTTATTAAACTCAGAAAGAGATTTCATATGCCAGCACTTGTTGAACACTATATATAAAAAATAAGCACACTAATGGCATTTGGTTCATGGATAAACACTAGAATAACTAGCCAAACATAATGCAGAATAGGGTTAAATTGGTTAAATTTTTTTTTTACAAAATTATGTAGAAAATCGTGAAATCACTACATATAATTTCATTTTAAGAATATCTCTATTCTTCTAAAACAACATAATAGAGATATTCTACTTCTTTTCTATTTTTCACCATTTTTTCATTATTTAATTATATAGTATTATATTATAGTAATTATTATTATAATAATAAATGTAAACTATGTATAATAAAATATAAAATTTATTCATGTTCAATCAAATAAGAGGTAGAATATGGGTATAATTAGAATATTATATTCTTTAAAATAAAATTTGCTATTCTTCAAAAAATATTCTCCAATCAAACGCCAACCTCTTTAACAAACAAAAATACTTCCTTTCCTCCTTTTAACTTGCCTTTTAACTTTCCTATTTTATTGTTTTTTTCTTTTTAAAGTTGAATTTGATGGGATTAAAGTGGTTCATCGATGTTCTCAATTCGACCAGCTTTTTGTTAGTTCGACGGCAAAATTGATTTTGAGATTTAATCAAACCGGATTGGTCGTCAATTTGCAATTGTACCAATTGAATCGGTCAATCCGATTTTAATAACATCGTTCAAGATAGAGATATCACTTGAACTGGTTAGTTCAATTTTAATAACATTGACCTAACATTATCCACATAGAGAGAGGGAGGATTGATTTATTCTTATATGGTACACAGTGATAATCAAATCATTAAGTCAGTTTGAATTTGAGTAAATTTCAATGATGGTCATTCAACTTAGAAGACATTTTTAATAAGATCATCCAACTTCATTTTGTAATACGACGATCATTTAACTTTAGAATCATTTCAGTCAAAATCATCGCGAACGATTATAGCCAGTTAACCAGTAAATCGTTGACATGAATACTTACGTGGCACCACATCAGCATTTTCTCTCTTCTCCACGTCAGATTAAAAAAAATTGTTACGTCAACATTTTTCTCTCTACTCCATCCAAATTTTTTTTATATCTATATGGTCATCCAACTTTTCAAATTTTAATTCGCAGTCATTATTAAAAAATTTAAATAATAAACAATAATAATAATAATAATAAACATAAAAAATAAAAATTTAAAGATACTTAGACTAACTCGGTACTTTTTTTGGCACGACCCATTCGGATCTATTAAATATATAATATTATATAAATTAATAATTTTTTAATTATGGAAATAACCTTGGCTGGTTTACTGACTATAATCGGTCACGATGATCTTGGCTGAAATGATTATAAAGTTGGATGATCATCGTATTAAAAAATAAAGTTAGATGACCTTACGGGGAATGCCCTCTAAATTGAATGATCATCACTGAAATTTACTCGTTTGAATTTGGAAAATAGTTCTCTTCAAAAGTGAGAATCTTAAGCATTTCTCTCTTATAACATTCCTTTTCCTTATCTCTTTTAATCTTTATCCTCCAATTCTCTCTTCTTATTATTCTCTTTTTCTCTCCCCTCTAGCATCTCACTTTCTTTCTTTCTCTTATTATAATCTTTTTCAAAATTTCTCTTTTCTTTAATTTAGACTTTCTCTTGTACCTTTGTTTTTTCTCTCTTGCAATATTTAAATGAGCGTGTCAAGCACTTTCACGATTTTACACATTTTTTTATTTTTTTATATATTTCTTCAATAATAATTTATAGGATGAAACATCAATAACAATTATGTTCATCATTTTTAAAATTTTACGAACTTTTACACATTATTATCGTTCATAATATATATAATTATTTTTTATGTTATAAAATCATTTTTTATTATAAATTATCCTTTAAATTATTAATGAAGCAAGATATGAAAAAATAAAAAAAATATGCGTAAAATCATTGACACATACTTGACATGCTCATTTTTCTCTACATGTCAACCTTGTATGAGTTTAATGTGTGTGTCAAATGTTTTTCGTACAATGTGCGTGTCAAACGGATTTACAGATACATTTCTTTATATTTTTTGATGTCTTTCAAAGGAAATTATGTGTAAAGGTGCTTAACATTTGCTTCACATGGAAAACACTAGACACACATTAAACCCAATCTTTATCATATTATCTCTTCTCGTGTAATCTCAATATTTTGCTTGCTCTGTTAACCATATTCTCATTTTCTAGTTCCTCTAATATCTTTTCTTTCATTCCCCTTGGATACCTCACATTAACTCTTCTATGATGTTTTTCTTCAGGGTCCTCAGTTTTCTCTTATCTAAAATTTTTATTCTCTTATAAACTTCTCTTCCTCTTCATAAAATATCTAATTTATTCTCTATTGTATTCTTATTTTTTTTCTCTTTTCTATAATATTTTCACTCACTTTCTCTCTCTCTTGCAATATACTCATTTTTTTCGGATTATTTCCTCTAACCCTCCCCGAACTATCGCAAATTATCACGTCTAACCTCATACTACGAACTTCATTTTTTGAGTACCTAAACTATCGCGATTTTTTCAATTTGATTCTTTCGTCCAATTTCGTGAACTTTTCGATTAACTTTAATTTTTTTATTTGTGAAAAGATCATTCTACCCCTTCCTTAAATGTTAATATACTTTTATATAAAATAATATATAATAATAAATATAAAAATAATTAAAAATATAAAAAACAATTAAAAAAAAATACTGCGGGAGGGCGTGGCCCCCTCTGTCACCGGAGCGAAAGTTCACGGAATTGGACGGAAGGATCAAACTGAAAAATCGTGATAGTTTAGGTATCCAAAAAATGAAGTTCGTAGTCTGAGGTTAAATGTAGTAATTCGCGATAGTCCGAGGGTGATTAAAGAAAATAACTCTTTTTTTTCTCTTCAATCTTTCTCTCCTCAAAATATATATTTTCCCCTTTTATTTACTTCCTTTTTCATTCTTCTCTCTCCTCTAATCTCTCTTTTCTTCTCAGTTCGAGGAGGGTTGTGTTAGGCCCCGACAGCCAGCGTAAAATCTTGTCGAATCTCATGAACATGAATCAACGAAGCGTCGTATGATCCATGTAGCCGACCCCACTTAGTGGGATAAGGCTTTGTTGTTGTTGTTGTCTCTCACATCAATTCTGATCTCTTCTTCAATATTCGCTCTTTCGTTTTTATATACATGGCCGGCTCAAGGGTGAGGCCAACCAAGCAGTTGCTTGATGCCTCACCGAATAAAAGGCCCCTAATTATATATTAAGTATTAATTTAATAATATTAAATTATTATGAAGGTCTTATATTTTAATATTTTATTGATTTAAATCACTATATAAATAATTTATCTTCATTTTAATACTATTTAATTACCTTCACTACCTAAATCATAATTAATTCATCATAATTAAATGTCTTCTTATCTTTTGAATTTAATTTGTCATTTTTTCATATTTGATTTTTTTTCTCAAAAATCAATAGACTTCAATTGATTTTTTTCATTAATATTATTATTACTCTTGTACATGGTTAACAACATTTTTATTCTTTTGCATTGAAGAACTATACATTAAAAAATAGTTCTTATTTATCATCTTTTTAAATTAATTGTTTTAACAGATATTTATAAATGTCGACATTAAAATTCTAAAAATATATAATAACATTTTTATTTATGTCAAAATTATTTTGTATTTTCACTTTAGGCCTCTCACGCTCTTGAGCCGATCTTGTTTATATATAAATCATAAAATCAATTTCAGTATGCAAAGTTTTAAATATAGTATCGTTAAATTTTTAAAAAGAAACGTGATTATAAAATCTAAGGTTTGAAGAAATATTATATTCTTCTCTTGAATCATTTAAAGAAAGAAAGAAAGAAAAAAAAAGTGCTGTAAAATGTTTCCACATCAATTTATACCCCCACATTCCTGCAAGAGCGAGCGCATTTTCACGGGTTTCTGTTTCTGTAGCCAAATTGCATCCGATGTTGACAGAGGGCATATGTTCCAGTTTACTATGTGGTGATAAAATGAATCCAATTCCATTCTACATGCAACATTATTCAACAATAATGCAAGTGTCACCCACCTTGGTACTCTTTGTGAATCAATTCCATTTCATCTCTCTCTCTCTCTCTCTCCCCCCCCCCCCCCCCCCCCCCCCCCCCCCTCCCTCCCTCCTTCCCCGTGTCTCTCTCTCTCTATATAAACTGCCCCATGGAAGCATTGAAGCATACCAGGAGTGGAGGGCTGCTGAGCTGAGTGAGCTAAGTGGTTGAGAGAAAGCTTCTATTTCGAGTGTGCCATCAGCATCTGGAGCAGCAGCAAGCGGAAGAAGAATGGCATCACTGAAGGCTGTTCGACCCTCCGGGCTCATGGGCCAAGTCAAGGAGCCCGCCAAGGCGGGTGAGTCTGCGCCCAAGGCACCGGCCTCAAAGCAGGCCCCGAAAAAGGCCGAACAAAAGCCCCGGGAGCCCAAGAAGAGGGTAAATATTTGCCTTTCATTTGAAATTTGTTTTGCCACAAAATGGACTCGATATTTTTTTACATATAGAGATCATAACTTTGCCACTTATTTAATAGTTTTGCACTGTAATTTGTTGCTCCATCTTAAGTCTACCCCTATATATATTTCTTTGTTCTACAACAGTGGGCCATACTTGGTTGAGGAATAAAAAGGTAGAAATAGGTGTTTATTCTATTTTATTTATTAAACAGGATAAATTATTCTTAAAAAAAATTAAAGGCAAACTTTGTCCTTAAAAAAATTTAAACATTTGAATAATACATTTTGCAAAGATGAATAGCTTTTATTCTCAACTCATATTTCAAAAAGATATCCATTAAATAGAATAGCTATCTTTGTTCTATTATGTGAATAATACCTTATTGGGTAACCAAATATCAGCCTTATTGAATATTTGACGTCCCTTGTTTTTTTTTTCTTAACAGGAAAATAAACGGCATATTTCATTACCAAACTATACCCGTATAATTCATCAATTTTATATTAATATATAAGAATATATGCAATTTTACGGTCAAAATTATCATCTAACTCATAAAATATATTAAAATCAAATATGTGGAATCCTTCACTGCCTAAACAATGATGAACCAAGAGTTTTTTTTTTCTTTTTTCAAAATGAAATCGGAAGCCATGATAGACTCGAGTCCAAAATCCAAAATAAAAAATCTAACATTATTTTTGTGCAGTTTTTGTTCATTTGGTTTTGTCTCCTTTCTTGCAGACCAAGAGTAGCAAACCAGCAGCCAAGAATTAACAGCAGCTAGAAGCAAATTAATGGAGACGCCTGGCATCGGCTTCAATTATGATGAGTGCACCTTCACTTTCCACAAGTTGTTATACCTCCCCTCCTCTTTCTTCCCCAACTACTGTGATAGATGTTTGTGACCTCATTATATTTGATGGCCTGCTAAAAGGCTTCTGTGGAACTGTCACCATACTATGATCGAATAAGCTCTGCAGTTTGTATCATCCTTTATTTGGCTCAGAAATGAGTCTTGTTTTACGTGTATTGTGCGTCCAATCCTATTGCCCTTGCATAATATACTGTTTGACAAACATATATAGTAATATTTTACTCCAACTTTGGCAGTCGATTCAAGTGTGGGATGTCCATAAAGAGGGAAAATTACAGGTAACTGGAACACAGACACAGTGTAAATTTTGGAACAGTGGCTTTCGTTTCCACGGACACGTCTCTGGTCTCAGAACTGTCTGCAGTCTACATCCTGATGCCTTTAAGGTTTTATTTTGAAGCCAATACTGCACAACTACCCTTGCCCATGGATGGTTCACTAGTAATTCTCAGCAATTGGCGGAAGAAAACAAATGACACAAAATTATATACATATATTCGTCCATAACCCCAAACCAAACATGTTGGATTTAACACATGAAATGAACTGCATGTGGTAAATTTTAAACTATCATAATGTCCTTGTTTAAAAGTTGGCCTGACAAACTTACCAAGCAATAATAGACGTAAGGGTTAATAGTGTTACCATGAAGGCAGGACCATGCGCATGCATTCGACCAGCAATCAGAAGGGACTTATTTTGCGTGCCAAGTTCAATTGCCACTCTGGAACCAAGCGCCGCATTTTAGGTTCTTTTTGATCTTTTGAACGCTCAATGTGATCATCAGCACAGACAGCTGAAACGATTTCTTCAATCAATTCATCTCTGCCGCCTCTCAAAGGATCCTACATCATTGCAAACAGTTGGTTTTCTAGATTTCATTTTACCTTTCATGTTAAGTTGTTGAAAAATGTGGGGTTAAATCTCTTCATGCAATTATCCAATTAAGAAAACTGACAGCAAGATGCAGAAACTGGAACATGAAAACACTAAGTTTTAGCTGAGACATTATGGAGAGAAATCTAAAGGTACAGAAAGGGTAAAGAATTCTTTATTTCTCAAGGCACTTCGTTTTGATGTGGTTTTATATGCGATCCATGCAAAGAGACTCTCAGAGAAGATGGGCATGTTTAAACACCAAATTTACTCTTTTCAGTACCCAAAAGCTCCGGCATTTTATGTTCAGCTGTTTATAATGTGACAATTATCTCGAGCCTTTCATTTCCAGTATGTTAATTCATGCATATTCTTGTAGTCGGTGTTGTTTATTCTTGAAATAACTAAGCCACTTGCTTGCTTCCAAAGTTCTTTTATGTCAACTCAATTTCATTTATGTGCATAGCACGAAAGTTTTTACTGTGATTGAGCCCCGGATAAAAGTATTATTAACTTTACATTTCATAACAAAAACAATCAAATTCTAGAAAATAGTACCTGCAAAAACAAATCCGTGTGTGTTTTTCCTTCATATAAGAATAGTTTGACCTGGCCACCAACTCTTTGAAGAGTACTAGCAAAATTTTTGCTGCTAAAATGACTATGGTTAGAGATCCAGAATTCATCAATTGTTTTATATAGAGCGATAGTTCTTACAAGTTCCAACGACCAACCTGGCAGTTGATGGAATTGAGTAGTCATCTGTCCCATGGAAGAGAACAACCTGAGGGAGTAGGGAAATTGCATGTCTAATACTAGATTCCTGTACAATTAATTCTGGAGAAAAATGTGGCAAGGATTCCTCCCCCTCCATTATGCTGTGAAAATTTATGTAACATGTTGTCGGGAATATATTGAGAAAATATTGCTGATCTGATATAGTATTAATTAACTAAAATAAGGCATAATAAATACCTCAGAAAGATGTTGCGATACAACCCACGTTCATGGAAGTGATCAACCAAGTCTGCCATATGATATCTGTTACCAGAAGGAAAGGTTTAGTGAACTTCTGAGTTATTCTTATTCGCTGCATCCTATCTTGGCTCAGATTCTGGGTTACATATTGTTCATATTGATGAAGTTTTAAGGGCACAAGAGCAGACATGCTAGACAGAAAGAAAAAAAGTATTTCACAGTTCTATGTAATATAATGACACCAGATACTATCTGAAAAGGGATGAAAAAATGATGAAAGTGCTGGGGAAGATAAAAGTTGATCAAATGTCAAAAAACTTCATATATGGGTTTTGAAATGTCGTTACTTCTACTTACCCCCCAGACAAGCCAAAATAAGTTTTTATTTTCGAGGCACTCCAGGAACTGCCTTGTCCTTGAGCTTCTCCCATTGCCTGATGCACAAGGGAGCAAGCTGCAATGTGTGCACCAGCTGATTGCCCCATTAGATATATCCTAAAGTTTAATGTGATAACGATTTAGTAGAAATATATGTAGTTGTTATGCAGCAGATAAAATAATAAATATGCAAAATGGTGCTTAAAAGTCTATCAACAATGAATGAATCAGAAAGTAGGATATCATTTCATTTGCCTTCAGTCTTATACCTCATTATCACTTCTTTGGAGCATATATTGTAATTTCATGAATAATAATACTCACAAGAAGATCAAATAATGGAGAATCAGAAATTTGTACCGGTTAGGATCACCTCCATAACTCGAAATATTATTGCAAATAAATGAGATCCCGTTAGAAGCATCATTTACCATATCACTTATTGTCCCTTGAGGAAAATTTCTGCATAGTTTCAACTAGAAGCTTGCAAGAAAACAATATTCTTTCTGAAAGACAAGAATCATTGTAGACAAATAAAACCTCATATTAAAGATCTTCCTAACAGTATGCCATAAATGTACCTGTAATCTATGCATGCAACTATGATCCCTCTTTCTGACAAACGTTTTCCCAGGAGAGATCCCCAGGCTTTATGACTACCAAAACAAGGAAATTAATCCATCCCTAAGTACTTTAAGTTTTCTCAAAATCTTGGAGAGGAGCAAGATCAACACACCCTATAATCCAGGCCCCTCCAGTTACAAAAGCCACAACTGGCTTTGGTTCACTACAATCAATTGGCAGATAGAGATCCAACCTGCACAATCGACTTTTTCCCTGATAATCTTAGAAATAAAATGTAGAGGCATAAATGGAATACCCGAAAGGATTCGTCTTTCAGATTTGAGAGCCATCTACCTGTTTCGAGGCTGTTCTCCATAGATTAAGCTTCTGCGGACCTGAGTTGAGAAGAAATAGTAATATCCAACTGTATTAAAATATCAAGTTCAGGTGGAGTTTATCAAATCCTCTAATTATATTAATCCAAAACATAAGCAAATGAATGCTCGTTCTGCAGAATTAGGAAGACAAGTAGTGAGTGGTGATTATGACAACTTTCAAGTGCGACATACTTGTTTCAGAAAACATCTAATTAATGTTGAGAAGTAGTACCTTGCAGAAAACCTGGCATAAGTAAGATAACATAGCAAGCAAGGCCAACAAATTTTGTGACCCACCTATAACCTACACTGGAAAATAAAATATCACATAATGAACTGCCAAATACTTTCAACTGATAAGACCAAATTAGTTTGCCAAAAAAATATATCAAAGCAATTAGACAGTAAAAATTGGAGCACACATGAACTACTCGTTCTTTCTTGCAGAAAACAGAATCCAAGAAAACACCAACAAAGCAATGATTAAGATCATAATTGTATCATGATAGTTATTTACAAGACGCGATACAAAATCATCGTGAAATCCCAAACATGGGACAAAGAACAAACATTTAAAGCAGGGGTGGAGGAACTACGAAGTACCCAAGGCATCGGAGAAGCGTCGCGGCGAGACGAGTAAGAAAGAAGGTCTCTGCGGCGACGTGCTCCACCTCGCGGCGGAAGGGGGGACTGCGGGAGAAGGGAGGGGCGGACGAAGTGGCCGGCGTGGTGTCGCCCCAGCGGAGGAATGGCCTCTCGGCGCCCCCGCACTCCTCCGGCCTCGCGTCGGCATCGCCTTTCCAAGCAGCAACGACGCGCTCGTCGAACTCGGAGTCCATATCGGCGGGTGGTGGAAGAGAGCGAGCGCTCCGTCATTCAAACGCACAGGCACAGTGGAGTTTTAATCAGAACAGCTGGCGGCAAAATTATCCCAAGGGGAGGTTAAATTTTCTTCTTGTCATGTTTAATTTTGACTGTTCTCGGTAAATTATCCAAGAACTCAAATTTCGGCGTTTTATTCCTAATTTCTAAATTAGTGATATCGCTTTTTGACGGAAGGACAAAGATATTTAAAATTCGAACAATAATTTTTCAGATTGAATATTCAATAATCATTCACCAACTAGTCCCATGTACCAGGTTTCTTTTATAATAATAATAATAATAATAATAATAATAATAATAATAATAATAATAATAATAATAATAATAATATCATTATTACATAAGTCCAAACATATGACATATCAAAGTCGAGAATGAGTATCTTCTTTTTCTCTTTTAATGCACACAATAATAATGAGATGATGACAATAATATAAAGGAATTAAAACAGATCAGAGACGCAAAGAATTTACGTGAAAAACCTCTCAACGTGAAAGGAAAAAATTACGAGAATAAGAAGCAAATATTTCACTATGAAATAATAGTATGTTACAAAGTCTCTTCTTTGAACTGCGTAGAGGAATACAATAATAATTTCAAGAATAAATTTTGAATGCCACATAATAAATGTCTCTCGAAACTGAGTATAGAAGTCAGAACGATCTCATCGGAATATGAGAAATAAATGAGAAGGTTGCTGAGAATTAATGCCTAAAATTTCATTGAGAATGGATAAGAACTCGTTCTTGAATCGAACTCCGAAGTTTTCTTCTCTATCTTCTCTCTTTTGGTGGCTGTTCAACTATATTGCGCTGGCTCAGGACCATAGTTGTCAAGAGCGTGATCTTGATCGTAAGATTGCACGATCTTACGATCTTACCTGGGGTACACAATCTCGATCTCATGTTTGAAATCATTTTTGTAGGATCGGTAGGATCGTAAGATCTATATCGTAGGATCTTACCTACCGATCCTAGTAATATTGTTCCATTTTTTTTTGCATTTTTTTTTAAATTTTGACTAAGTGCAACATAATTTTTGGAGAAATAAAATTAAGAATAAGTTGATGATTGGTTATAACTAAAATTTTAAAGTTAGTTTTTAACAAAATAAATGTAATTTCAATATATATTAAAATTTATTTTATATAATTTTACTTCATAATCATCATATTGTTAACATTTTTTTGTCAATTCATATTAAATTATTCTTAGATAAGTAATATATGTATACACGTGTAGGGAAATCTTAATGGGATAATAGTTAATTTAATATTATCTATAATCTAAATAATTATAGATTTATTAAAAGCTATTTTAATATAACTTTATATATTAAATTAATATTTTAATATATAGGTAAGATCTTACGATACTCATCCGAGCTCATGATTTTCGATCTTACGGACTCCTCTCGAACTTATATAAGATCCCGATCTTGACTACCTTGCTCAGGACATCTGCACACAACTTCGATCTTAATCCTCATCTCACATCTCCTTTTATAGCGTGATGAGTCAAGTTTGTCTCCGACACAATTCCTCCTTTGTCTCGGACAGAACTTCGTCCCCGAGCTTGGTTTTTCTTTTTTTTTTCTTCCTATTTGTTGTCGGATCTGATCAATAAGAACCGTCCAACAAACTCCCCCTTTTTAGTTATGCGAAGGAATTCATCAAGCCTGCATGCACCCTGCAAAACTCGATCTTCTCTCAGCAGAGGTTTAGTCTCATCATATTTGATGTATTCTTGTTAATATGGATGCGAAGAAAGAATTTCTTTTTTTTTGTTTTGTCAGGAATCCAATAATATCATACATCAATGTGCTTGAACTTAGAGTGGAAACTTGAATGCTTACTCAGATGTATCACACTCTGATTATCGCAGTGGATAATGTACTTTTGCGTCAAACCTAAGTCCCTCAAAAATTGTCTCATCCATAGAATTTTCTTATCTGCTTCGACGATATATTCTGCTTCAATCCTTGATAGTGCAACACACTTCTGTAACTTGGATTGCCATGACGCTGCTGCTCCTACGTATGTCATCAAGTAACCAAAAGTTAATTTTTGACTATCAATGTCTTATGTCATGTCAGCGTTAGTAGATCCTTCCAACATTAGCTGAGCATTTTTTAAACATAAGCATATCTTAGACGTATCTCGAAGATATTTGAGAATCCACTTGATTGCATTCCAATGCTCTTTACCATAATTTGATAGGAATTGACTCACCACACTAACTGCATATGCCTTGTGCAAACCATTGCATACATTAGACTGTCAACTACAGATGCGTATGAGACGTTCTTCATCTTTTCTTCTCGGTTTTGCTCTTCGAACATTATCTAGAACTCAACTTGAAGTGACTTGCAAGTAGCGATGTAACTGCCTTTGCGTTCTTCATGTTGAACCTCTCCAAAACTTTATCGGTATACATTTCTTTAAATAGCCATAGCTTCACGGGTGATCCTCATGCCAAGGATATTTTTTATTACGTCTAGGTCTTTCATTGAAAAGCATTAACTCAGCTTCTGCTTTAACCTGTCAATCTTGTTTTTATTTTGACCTACAATAAGCATATAGACAACAACAGAATAATAATATCATCATGTGAAAAATATTTTATGAAGACACAATGATCTGATATGGTCTTATTGTATTTTTGCTGCATCATAAATGACTCAAACCTCTCGTACCACTGACGAGGTACTTGTTTGAGTGCATATAAGCTTTTCTGCTATTTATACACTAGGTTTTCTTTTTCTTTCTCTCGAAAACTCTCTAGTTGTTCCATGTAAATTTCTTCTTCCAAATCACCGTGGAGAAAAGTTATCTTAACATCTAAGAATTTCTAGGTCCTTGGTAGAAGCTAATTCAAGAACCACTCGAATTGATGACATTTTGACCACTGATGAGAATATCTCATCAAAGTCAATTCTTTTCTTCTGATTGAACCCCTTGAAAAATAACCTTTTCTTGTATCTCAAGTGTGAATTATTTTTTTTTCACTCTTCATTTGAAACACCCACTTGTTTGTCTTCTTCCCTTTAGGAAGTTTCACCAGTTTGTAAGTATTATTTTCATGCAGAGATTGCATCTTATTCTATATGGCTTTCATCCATTCATCGTTCTGCTCATGTGACAAGACTTCTTGATAGCACACTAGTTCTTCCCCTTTAGTTAATAACATGTACTCTGTCAGAGAGTACCACTTTTACTCTTGTCTTTGTTTATTCGATCTTATCATTTGAGTTTCTTGCACTAGTGCATCATGCTCGACATGTAGCTCATCATCATTGTCTTGACTATCTGAAGGCATATCTGAATTATGTGAGCTGCTATCACTACTACTATCATCTTGATTAGCTTTTGAAGTAATGTCATCTTCTATTAGTGTATTAATTGAACTCGGTTCAACTAGATAATCAGTGAAGATAGTTGGCTCTTTGTCTTTTGATAGGTCTTCAATCGTTTGGTGTTCTATGAACACGACATCTCTACTTCTAATAATCTTCCTATTAACATGTTTTCAGAGTTTGTAGTCAAATTCATCACCTCCATATCCGAAGAAGATACATTCTTTCAATTTGCTGTCAAGTTTTGATCGTTCATCACTAGGAATGTGAACAAAAGCTCTGCAACCAAACACTCTAAGATACTTGTACAAAACATTCTTCCCTGACTAAATTTTCAGAAGTAAGTCACCATACAGAGGTACCGATGATGAGTGGTTGATCAGTTCAATTGCAGTCATCATTGCTTCACCCCAAAATCCCTTCGATAGCTTGACATGTAGAAGTATACATTTGACATGTTCCTCGATGGTTCTGTTCATTCTCTTAGCAATACCATTTTGCTGAGAAGTCTCAGAAACTATCTTCTCAACTTTGATGTCATAGGTGTTGCAATATTTTTCAAACTGTCATTTGTATTCGCCACCATTGTCTGCCCGAATACACTTGACCTTCTTGACAGTTTCTTTTTCGATTTTGGCATAAAACTTCTTGATATCTGTCAACACTTACATGCCTTGGATTAATCCCACATGCATAAGTCATGGGAGAGATGCTGGGTATATATGGGAATATGTCATTCACTAGGTGTGACGCATTTTGAGAAAACCTAATAATATCACACACTGGTCAGGAGTGAATAATATCACACGCTGGTTAGGAATGTTATATATGGTATCAGAGCCACTCCACGTGGACCTCTGTGCATCGTGAGGTGCAATCACTCAACGAGGGCGTTGAGTCCCCTAAGGGGGGAAGGGTGCATGAGGCATGTCTTGAATTAGTCCCACATACATAAGTCACAGGAAAAATGTGAGTATATATCAGAATATATCCTTCACCGGGTGTGATGTGTTTTGAGAAAACTGTGTGGCCCTAGGTCCAAAGTGGACAATATCACATTGTTATGTAAACTTTGACCAAAGGGAGGACCTCTTGCTCTGATACCATATATAACATTCCCCAATAGCGTGTGATATTGTCCGCTTTGGACCTAGGCCCGCACAGTTTTCTCAAAACGCGTCACACCAAGTGAATGACGTGTTCTCATATATACTCAACATCTCCCCTATGACTTATGCATGATACCATATATAACATTCCCCACTAGGATGTGATATTGTCCGTTTTGGACCTAAGCCCGCACGGTTGTCTCAAAATGTGTCACACCTAGTGGAGGACATATTCTCATATATATCTAGAATCTCTCTCGTGACTTATGCATGTGGGACTAATCCAAGACATGCTTCAATTTTTGTGTGTTATATGAAAAGCCCAAACTCTTCTAATAAAGAGCATCACATAGAGTTTTATCCTTTATATAGAAGACATTAGTATGCATCAAATCAAATACGTGTGAACTTCTAGACGGAGAAGTTCTATTAAACGTAACTTTAATAGGCTTATCAGCCAAATAAGGAACACATTCGTCAAGTGAATGTCTTTCATACCTAATAGCAGATTTTGTCGAGTTAATATATGAAGTTCTTTCTCACCTATGTGACCAAGCTATTTGTGTCATAACTCAGAGGATGACATCTCTTGAGTCATGTTTATCTCTTCGGTACAATGTTGTGCTTCAATTTTGTAGAGAGTACCATCTTTGTGTCCTTTCGCTGAACCTCTCTTGAGTTTCCACACTCCCCCTTTGAAGTTTCTCTCATAGCCAACGTGTCTAATTTGTCAACTGAAATTAGGTTGAGATGGATTTCTAGTACATGCCTCACATCTTTGAGCACAATCTTACATTCTGAATTGGTCTTCAACTGAATATCTCCAACGGCAGAAATTTGGGACTTCGAGTTGTTCCCTATCTTTATTGACCTGAATGCTCCATATATGTTGAGAATATATCTCTTCGAGTGGTAACATGAAATGATGTTGCAGTGTATCCAAATGACTCACAACATTGACACCATCTTCTTTTTTTTCTTAAGTAAGAAAGTACATCATCTGATGTAGGCACTACAATGTTGTTTTCACCATTGCCCTTCTTCTTTTTAGTATCTTCAGACTCTTCATGTAATTGATGATGCTTTATTTTTCTGCACTCCTTCTTGAGCTGGCTTGTCATAATGATAACATGTGATTTCTTTTTTGAACTTCGACTTGCCTCTTAACCTTGATCTATCGTGGCTATGAGAGTTTTTCTATTTGTTTCTCCCGCGATCTTCCACGATGAATGTCTCTAATTTATTGTTAAGATTTCGCTCTTGTCTTCTCGTTTCTTTATTGAACAAACTATCCTTATAGTTTCTAAAGATAGTTGTACACATAGAGTAGAGTTATTCAGAAAGATAACGAGCATTTTCCAACTATCAGATAATGAACTCAGCAGTAATAGTGCTTAGATTTCATCTTCAAACACATTTTTTTACTAAGGACACCTTGTTAATTAATTCTTGAAAGTTGTCAATATGTTCTACAATAGAATAATCATCCTTATACTTCAGGTTGATAAGTTTCTCCATCAATAGCACCTTATTCTGTGTCGATTTGCATTCATACATTTCATACACTTCATCGGGTTCATCAATATTGAGGATATGATGAAACACCTTGTCGTCGATTCATTGTCGGATTTGTGTGACTGTCCTGATCTTAATCCTCCCCAACTTTTTATCATCTATGTCCTTGAGTTTCGTAGCATTACATTCGATTGGATCATAAAGGTCCTTGGAATTTAAGTAATCCTTCATCTGAGGCTTCCAAATAGAATGATTTGTACATGTGAGCACAGACATCCGACTAGGGGCATTATTATCCTTCATTATAATGTGCACTTTCCTGACCAAACTCTGATACCACTGTTGAAAAAAAAGATTGAATTGATAGTTGCAGAATTATCTTCTTTTTTTTCTTTTAATGTGCACAATAATAATGGGATAATGATAATAATATAAAGAAATCAGGCCAGAGACGCAAAGAATTTACGTAAAAACTCTCTTAATGTGAGAGGAAAAAATCATGAGAGCAAGGAGAAAATATTCTATTATGAAATAATAGTAGGTTACAAAGCTTCTTCTCTGAACTACGCAGAGGAACACAATAATAATTTCAAGAATTAATTTTGGATTCCACAAAATAAATATCTCTTAAAATTGATGATAGAAGTCAGAACAATCTCACTTGAATATAAAAAATAGATAAGAAGACTGTTAAAATGTAATGCTTGAAATTTCGTTAAGAACGAATAAAAATTCGTTCCCCAATCCAAGCTCAAAATTTTCTTTTCTATCTTTTTTTTTTCTCTCTCTAGATGACTCTTCAACTACGTTGCCCAGGATCAAGACATCTGCACACAACTTCGATCTTAATCCTTTTGTCTGTTTGTCTTCAAGATAATTCCTCCTTTATCTCGCTCAGGACTTCGTCTCCGAGCTTAGTCCTTTTATAGACAATTCCTCCTTTGTCTCGGACAGGACTTCGTCTCCGAACTTGATTATTTTCCTTTTCTTTTTTCTTTGTTGAGCCCATCAATAGCGTTTCTTCATTTGACATAAGATAAGTTCAAATATCATATAATAATGTCCTTTCTCATCATTCGAAATAAAGATGAGTTTCGCAGTATTCATTTTTTTTTTGGGGGTAAAGAAATGGATAAACAAACCAGTTGAAATTGGCTGATTGCAGGCAACAGAAACAAGGCAAGCATTGAAGTGAGGAAACCCTCTCTCGTTCGTTCTGTAGGCGTTAGGGGGGTGGGCGTACAGTAAGTAGTAGTAGAGTAGTATTAGCGTAAATAAAAGCAGGATGCACAGCAGAGCAACTCTGGAAGTTAGCACACATCATTAGCATCCGGACGCGGGGAGAAGAAGACCTGCGGCTACGTTTGGAGTTGTCTTCAACTTTTGCCCATGGAGGAGGGAGGATGATCATAAGAAAATGTGAAAACAGCGAGGAAAAGTCCGATTTACTTAACTCTCTCTCCAGTAAAAACAAGCAACTTTTTATAACAAAATGATATTTGCCATTGCCTCTTAAAATGACATAACCGAGTTAGCAAATTTACACCCTCAATGTGAAGGTTGTTCCACCAATTTATTCCCTCACTGTCCTTTTACACGAATCATCACTAACAACAATCCAGTTATAGATAACTAGTCCACTTATAAATAAAATAGATTAAAGGTCCGCTAGCTGCTTGCAACTTCATGAAAGCGTCTCTCTATAGAATGTCATGAATCCGTCTTCTTCTCCTTGTGCTGCCGCCGCTTGCAACTTCGACACTCCCTTCATCAATAGGATCAACTGAAAGTCCTCTTTTTTTTCGTGCTCGGAACAGAATGTCCTCTGTGCCTAAGACATAGGAACTCTGGAATTTGCAGTTTCACAGTTGCAAAGGAAAATGTCAACAACACAAAGTCAAGCTGAATCAATTAGTAGTATTATGCATATACCTACAACTAGAACTCCATTTTAGGATTCGAATCTAGTAATCAAGTACCTTTATGGACGTTTGCAATTTGCACTGCAGGCCGTTAAAAATCTGAACGCCTTCCATGGCTTCATCATCATTCAATGGTTTCCTGAAGTTCCTACAGGATTGTGTTGTTTTATGCTCCCATCAGCAATGTCATAAAGTTTCAGATGATTATGCACCTAATATCGTCTCAGAATGTTACTCGAAAAGAGATACCTTCTCAAGATAATCCCAGCAGTTGTCTCATTAGGTGGGGCATTTTTCAGGAGATCAGTAAATAAATAAGCTCTAATGCCTGGGTCTAAAGAAGCGATGGTGACTTGATCTTCTTTATTCCCAAATTCCACTGATTTGATAGACAGCATGGCCGTTTCTGTAGACTGCCAAGGAAGTGATGAAAATGAATATTGAATATCGTGTCTTTTGTCTATAGCAAAGTTGCCTCTTCCTCTTGATGATTCAGTGAATTTGCAATCTAAATCAAATTGAGAACAATTAAGAAAACTTACATATGTGAATCGGAATAAGTCCCTCTCACTAACAACATGAGCATCTTTGCTGTAACGAAGATCATAAGAAGATCCTCTTTTTCTTGATGTTTCGTATTCATAGAGCTGAAGAAATTTGTTGTCTTCTTTGTTGGATGCAATAGCTTGGACCTGTAGTAAATTGGTGAAACAAGTTCAACAACAACAACACCAGCAAAGCCTTATCCCACTAGGGGGTCGGCTATATGAATCATACGACGCTATATTCGTTGATCCATGTTCATAAGATTCGACAGGGTTTTACGCTGGCTGTCGCGGCCTAACACAACCCTCCTCCTTTATCCGGGCTTGGGACCGGCTATAAAGCATAGGCGGAGTTGGTGAAACAAGTTCATCTGAGTAAAATCTTTTGAAAGGGTTCATTTGAGTAAACTTTGAATTCACAGAGAAACATGGTTACACTGAATTACTGAATACTGATAGTACCTGTTTAATGATTTGTTGTATCAACTTGTCCAAGGTGAAAAGCATATAGGATTGGCTTCCAATGTTATCACGGCACTCATCTTCAAACGTGGAATTATTGATGTTACGACCAAGTAGACTGAATAGTGCATTCAAGAACCTGCAGTGATCAAAGGCAATATGAATTTGACGAATGAATGATGGTTCATAGATCATAATATATCATCCCATTGGCTGACCTAGAGATACCTGGCATAATGATCAACAGTACTGGAGTTCGATGGACCTGTCAATTCTTTCTGTGACTTAAATGAAGTTGTCTTGGCCGAATGAATTCTTTCATACAATATCTATCACAAAGCAACATGAAAAGGTACCTCCATCAATAACAGACATTGTGTTAGAATGATCTTGGCGAAACTGTCCTGCCTATAAATTTTTATCAATCTCTCACCTGGTGAAGCCTAAAAAGTGTGTAGAATGAACTATTACCATAGAAGACCCTCGAGTTATACTCCTGCACATGTGATACTTCGTCTGAATATGTATTCAGAGGTTTCAGTGTATCCAAATGTGGACCTGAAAATGATAATGGAGTTTCAAGTCCCATCAAATCATCTGCATCAATTGTTTCTTTATCCTCAATGTCAATCTTAATATCCTTTTCTGCAACTTTCTCTTCCCCATCGGAGACTTTGTGAAGTCTCTCATTACTATCATCAAATTCAGACCCTAAATTATTGGGACCATATTCAGTATCTGTCTCACTACCTATATACCTTCGGTCATCTTTGTCAGCAATTCTATTGATCTCTTGGATCTCTCCTATCGTGCTCGAAGATGTGGAGGCTTCAATGCCCAAGTCATTCTTATTATAACTTCCATCTTGTCTCTCATCTTTAAGATCAACATAAAAAGGCTCAATGGCCTGGAACCGTGGAGATAGACCAAGCATAGACTCTAAAAATGTTGTCCATATTGTCGTAATTTTTTTGAATTGCTCCTTGGATGAGCAAAATTCATTGCATGCGAATTTGATTATGTTGTACATGTCTTCATGAATCTCTTTATCTGTATATTCAAATTCCATATCGGGAACTCCATAAGAAATATCCCCTAAAATGCTAGCCACAAGAGCATCATTCTCCTCCTGGCTCTTTTCTTTCAGTTTTTTAACTTCAGCAAGTAGAGCTATAGAATAAAAGGGGAATTTCTCAGTGAAAGAAGTTAAGAGGTATAATGACATATTGAGATAACAAAAAGAAATATTTACAAAATGAGCCTCTCCAAGGATGAAAATTTTAAAAAACTCCAAAAGTTCATTAATGAATCACTTAAACATAATAATTGATGCCAATTGTTCAAAGTAAGAAGCTGGATGATATCCAATTTTCTTGTAAATATTTTAAGTGCCAGAAGACCATGAAGGTAAGAAACATGAAAAGCAAGAGAGCACTTGGATTATGAGCATGAGCCTGGGTCCACCCATAGATATGACAAGGCTACAGTTATGAAGTGCTTTTCTTTTTTTTTTTTTTTGGAGAAGATAAAAGGATGCTCACATCCATTTTTTATTCAAAGTTATGAAGTGTTGAAACTTGAAGTAACATTCATGTTCAAGATACATATTGGAAATGCACAACTTTGCACTAAAACATGTTATTCAAGTTCAAATACTTCTAGACTAACAAGTACCTTTTGCACTCCAATTGTTCGCATCTTGTTTCTTAAAATAGAAGCCACGATGATCGAGTGATTTTCTATGGTTCTTTGAATATACATCATCCCATCTCTTCTGAAATTCTATCCGACATCTTGACCATATTTCTTGCCTCTGCTTAAGACGAGTTAAAACGACATGCAACACTCCACTAGGATCTTTGCATAGAGAATCAACAATGTCTACCCCATAGATGCCATATATACATTCTATGCATCTCATGTTCTGAGCTGTTGTATAAAATCGAGAGTTAGCTCTACAAAGTTGAATAGGCATTATGAGTAAAATAAACTTTTAACTGTGCGTACTAACAAGTAAGATATTTCTGAACTTTAATCCCATGCTCATTTTGATTTTCGCCATCCTGAAGTATTTCTAACAGTTTCTCCACCTTTTTAATGGTTGCACAACTTGTCTCTAGCAGCATATCTAGTTCGTACCTGATGGCAACAACAAACAGTAAAAATTCAGGAAAGCTTTGGCCAAACTTAAGGCACTCTCCAAACAAAGTAAATAAGCAGAAATTTTTGTTACTTCTTTTGAAGCATGACTAAATGAAAATGTAAAATGATTAGGGAAAAAGTTCACAATTTTAACATCTGGAAAAGACTTCCTAATCATCCTAAATAAGTCACATTTATAAAGAAACAGATTTACCTATCATCTTCACATCTGAATAAGATTTCTTCATACTGGTTTTTACGCCTGAGCTTAAAAGAACCTTCACTTCCAGAAGTAACAGACACCACAACGTTGTTGAGCACTGATGTGCCAAGACTAGTTCTCTTGCTTGCAGGTAAGATGGGATACTTTCATGAAACAAAGACAAGATTAGTGAAAAATAAGAATATTGTATGTTATCTTGTATTGGAGAGGACAAAAAAAGTACATGAGAGATACATTCTTAGGCAGAAACTGGTAGCTAGGAGTACAGATTTTGGCATTTCTAAGGCTGAGGGCTTCTTTGCTATTTGGCATGCAATTTCTGTAAGAATCTGCTTCTGTAGAAGAAGCAGAACAGACTTCACCAAGTGTTTCTCTTGCTCTTTTACAATCACTATCAGAGAAACTTCCATGTCCTGTATCATGAATCTTGAGATCGAAATCCATTATGCTGTCCTCATCCATGGCTAGACTGGTCTGATAATCTGCAGTCCACAAGAACCTTTAACATCATTCAAAAAATAGAATATTTTAAGATGAATAGTATATTACAATGTCCATGTTCATAAGATTCGACATGATTTTATGCTAGCTGTCGGGGCTTAACACAACCCTCCTCCTTTATCCGGGCTTGGGACCGATTATAAAATATTGGCGTCGTATGATCCATGTAGCCAACCCCACCTAGTGGAATAAGGCTTTGTTGTTATTGTTGTTGTAGTATATTACAATGTCATTGACAATCTTTAAATTACTCCAACAAGAGAGCAGGCATGATAAAAAATTTGGCTGCTAACTGCAAGGATACATTTTGTATTCGCAGTTTCAAGGGAAATAGAAAAATCACCATGGGCAAGGACATTATTGAATTCCAAATATTCAGTAATCAACGTTTTTAGATAAAATCACGATATTAATAAATTAACAAAAAACTACAATGGCATAAACAATATTTTAGAAAAGGAAACAGAATGAAAAAAAAATCAACAAATGCTTCATTATCTATTCCATCGCCGTTGTCCATTGACCCTGCTCTGAATAATCCCCCTTTTACTGGGTTATTACCAATGTAATCATAAAAAGCTAATTTTTCAGGAATTTTAGACCAAGCTTCGGATAAACTCATATTTTCAGCCAGTCCGGCATTAACTCTTCGATATATTTCTTGCTGAAAGTATCCCTGATCCCACTGATAACGAGTCGGACCAAATAATTCGATTGGGGTTGTTGCTGAACCATACCACATAGTTCCAGCAACAACGAAAGCTGCAAAAAAGACAGCAGCGATACTACTGGAAAGTACAGTTTCAATATTGCGTGGATGTTCTTATTTGGACATCTTGTTTGGGCTACTGGATTTATGTTCTTAATTTCCTGGCGTGGATATTGCAGCCAGTTTTTAGATTTTTTTTTCTCTTTGATTGATTATATCTTAAAACATACACTGTTTAAAAATTCCTCTTGTCTGTCTATTCTCTTTTCAAGAGAAAAAAAAATTTCCGGTTCCAATTCAGGGAAAATTGGAACCATTAACTATAATTACTCTGAATTAATTAGTGAAGGGTTCTTCAATTAATTTCTATCTCAAGAATAAGGATCACCGAAGTAATGTCTAAACCCAATGATTTCAAAAAGCAAAGATAAAGAATTCCAGAACAAGGAAACACTATTTTCAATTGTCTCAACAATTAAATCAGAATAAGAAATCAAAATGTATTAGGAACCTCCACGCTCTTTAGCACGAGATTTTGAGTCTCACGTGTCTACCATTTCACCATCAAGGCATCTTGAAAGTGAATCATATTCCATGAATATGATATCTATCTAATGTGATATATGGAATATATGACAAAGGTGTAGCGTTGGAGTATTTCTATCGATCGGTCATGTCATATAGGCCCGAGTCAGACATCAAAATGCTTCGATTTGAATTATCCGGAGGATACCTTATATATATCAAAAAGATGTACAATCAAACCTATTTCTCGATTCAATAGAAGCCCCAAGCAAACAAATTGAATATAAACAGTCCTGGAGGTGATAAAATATTTAGGTCGGACTCTTTTTACATTCAAGTATTACAGCTAAATTTGCAGGTGACAAATAGAACAAGGCAATTTATAGCCACAATTAACCCAGGCAAATCTTGGAAATAGCAGAGATGTAAATTTTTGACAGATCTGAGTCACTAAAAATGACAGTAAAATCTTGGAACAATTAACCCGTGTACCTTCTTCCTCACCATCAAACTCTTCAGTCGTAGGGTAGTCAACTACTTTCAAGAGATTTTGCCCCTGAATGTACTTCTGCAACTCATCCCGTTCCTCGTTTTCACCATGCCCTTCTTCAAGATGCTTCCTTTTCCATTCCCTCTCTGTATTGAACTGACCAACAGTAAAAAAATCATTAGCAGGTCATGGTCTGGTTTTCTAGATCCCATAATAGCGAAGCATCAAATATCTATTTTTTTTCAATTTACTTATTTACCTTTGCATGATATCATCTAGTGTATGATATTTCTGATAAATAATACAATCTGAATGAGACTCTTAGAAAGTAACTAGCATTGCGAACTCCTTCTCAAGTCAGGGAGTTTTTGTATACTTCATAAACTTGTTATCAAGAAGTGCAACTCGGTGACTAAGTTTTCACATGAAAAATTGAGCTTTGAATACAAATATTCATGCAAAAGTACAAATGTATAAGAACTATGACACTTCCGAGCAACAACAGATAAGTCTTGTCAATTGTCTCGATATCTCAAGTTCTGAAACTAAGAAACATGAAGATAGGACCACAACTGATACCTTTTTGCCATGAGCAAATCCAATTCCTGTTTCGCTCTCATCATGGTGTGATCCGCACGACGGCGTGTGATGAAGATCATCTCCATTTGAGACACAGAGAGGAGCGAAGTATTGAAACTCTTCAATCAACTTGTTGTTTTCCAAGATCGCTGCAACCTAGGGAACAACAAGATATAATCATTATTAACCCTGCAGCAAGATTCAATCTTTATGTTAAGAAAAAAGAACGGAGAGAGAAAATTGTACTACCACACGAGATTTACAAGGTAGGTTCTCAGCCTTCTTTGTTATATAAAATATTGATGATTACAAGGATACACGAAATAAATGGAGTTTATATAGGAAACTCCTATACAAAATAGAAAGCATAAATTCTAAAACAGAGGCTTGGCTGCCCTCTTTGTTTAAGTGCCTAAATAATATAAAAGTCACGTAGAGTTACAATTACTTAGGATTAAGGCATTATCAATCATTTACAAGATCACAGCTTCTTTAGCCCCCAAATTTGAACTTGACTGAACAGAAAAGAAAAGTTATGTTATGCCAGTGGAATAAAATCTGACACCTTTTCATCAAATTCTTCTTTGTTTATTTCCCCGAAGTTGTGAAGAGTAGCAATGAACAAGTGGAAACGGTCGTCTTCGTCCATGAAATAATTCTGTGGCAAGAAAACCAAGAGAAAGACAAGTTTAATTCAGAAAGACCAAATAAACAACATAGACGATCAGTGAAAACATAGGCAAAAGAAACTGGAAAACAAGAAGTTGAATTCAGAACAAGGAGTAAACAGCCTGATCAATGAAGCAACATATATGATCGATGAAACAATGGAGAAAAGAAGGTGTTCTATCGAGATCAATGAACTTTGTATGTACCTTAACTTTTCTGATGAAAGCACTGGCGCGGGTGTATTTAGGAATCCCCTGGAAGAATTGTTGCTTCAGCGACTCCGGCAAAAGGGCCGCAAGGGCGAAAAGCAGGTCCTCGTGGTCCTTGAGCAAATACCCCACCTTGCCGATTTTCTCCCACATATCGCCTTGGCTGCATCCAAACAACAAAAGAGGGGAGCAAAGATGAGGCGATCGAAGGGGACGCAATGAAAAGGGAGGCGCCGTCTCGGCGAAAGTGTGCTATTTGCACCTCAAATTCTTGAGGGCCCGGAGGAACTCATTGTACTCGTCCGTCGGAAGCGTCCTCTTCGCCACCGCCAGGAAGTCTTTGCAGTCTTCGTTTGTCGGTCTGCAGGGGCATTGGTGGCACTCTTCGTCGCCGTCGTCACGCGGCGGAGTGGTCGCCGGGAACTCCATGATTATACGAAACGAAGAGAGGAGGGAAACGCCCTTTGATCGCTTGAGGTTTTTCTTTTTCCTTTTCCTTTTTTAATGATATACGTAAATGTTTTCAATTATTTTGATCAATTTGAGTATGATTAAAATAACTAATATTTTCTTTTTTAAAGATAATATGCATGTTCTCTTTAAAAAATAATGTTTTATTTTCAAAATTAAAATAAAAATAATTTAAAATAAATAATTCACTCTAGTCAAATTAAGATTAATCTTTTCCTTTTATCAATAAAGTAAATAATATTTAATTTCTAAAAAATAATATTCAAGTAAATAATAATTCCTTTTTAAACGATAATTTTTCATTTTCATAATTAAAAAATGTACATAATTTGTTATTAAAAATGTACATAATTAATAATACATAATACAATTTGAATCAAATTAAGATTAATATTTTCTTTTTTTTATCAAATTGAGTATGATTAAAATAAATAATATTTTATTTCTAACAGATAATGTGCAAGTAAATGATTAAAAGGTAATTTATTATTTTCGAAATAAAAAGTAAATTATAACAAAGAATTCAATTTGAGTCAAATTAATATTAATCTTTCCGTTTTATCAATTTGAGTATGATTAAAATAAATAATATTTTCTTTCCTAAAGATAATGTGTAAGTCTCTTTTAAAAAATAATTTTTTATTTTATGAAATAAAAATAATTTAAAATAAATAATTTAATTCGAATCAAATTAAAATTAATCTTCCTTTTTAATCAATTTATATATGATTAAAATAAATAGGATTATTTTCATAAATCTCCCCTGAACTATCGTGATTTTCGCATCTAACTCCAAACCACGAACTTATTTTTTTTATCCCTGAACTCTTGTGATTTTTTACTTTAGTCATTCCATCTAGTTTTGTTATTTTACTTTTACTTTTTTCGTTTATGAAAAGACTAAATTATTCCTCCCTCTAGAAAAATATGAAATAATAAATATAAAAAAAATAAAGAAATCACTGAAAGGATTAAAGTGGTAAAACAAATTGACATTTACGTAAAGATTAAATTACCCTCCCCTAATTTTTTTCCTTTTTACATTTATTATTTGACGTGTTATGAAGGGATGGGTAATTTAATCTTTTCATAAATGGGACCATTGAACTAATCAATTCATCATGTCTCTAAGTCGACTTAGCATATTGGTACTAAACACAAGTACTACGATGAGAGACTCCCACTGAAGGAGTGTATGTCTAGCTCTGTTAAAATTATACACTATATATACTTAAGTCCAATCTCTACCTTCTAGCACCTAATATGAGTTTTCAAATTGATCGCTATCTTAGCACCAAGTTTGAATCTCATATTTAGCCTCTCTCTTTTTTAATCAGGCGACATTGAGTTACTAAAACTCATATTTTAAGAATCATATTATAATTCACATATTTCATTTTCGTTCGCTATCTTCATAAGCGTCGGAAGCATTTGTTCACGTGAGAAAACAAACTCAAACTTGATCGACATATTTTTCACACGCATAACAAGACTTTATAAAAAGGAATTTATAAAAAGGCAATATATTATTCATTAAAATTTGATAACATCATTACATTTATAATCTACACAACACTAAGGCATTTACATGTCTCAAGAATGCCTTTCTCGATAATGGTTTGGTGAACAGATCAATCATTGTGTGTTGATATGTACTCAATTAAGATCTTCTCTTTGACTTTTTAATCTTGTATAAATGAGTACTTTATGTCGATATGCTTTTTATGCAATGGTATTTCTCGTCCTTCACATAAACAATAAATGTTTGATTGTCATAGTGAATGATCATTTTCTTCATTGCATTCTCATAAATCCTCAAGTTTTGAAAAACTTTTTAAGCCATAAAACCTCTTGTACTGCCACTGAACAAATTATGAATTCTGCCTCCTTGATCTACACAATCTTCTTTCTTGCTACTCCAAGTAACAACACCATTGCTGAGTAAAAAAGTGCATCCGAAAGTAGATTTTCATTCATCAACATCACTAGTCCAATCGATATTGGTGAATCCAGCAAGTTGTAGACTTCCTCCATGATAACGTAATTCAAGGTCTGTAGTACCCTTGAGGTATCTTATAATTTCTTCACCGCTTTCTAGTGTTGGCGTTCTATATTAGCCTAATATTGACTAACTAGACCCACAACAAAATAAATGTCTAGTAGAGTACACATCATAACATACATTAGACTGTCGACCACACTTGCATAGGAAACGTTAGACATTTTCTTTTGTTCCTCTAGAGTTTTAAGGCATATGTCTAGATTTAAAACTTCGTCTTTCATAATAGAAGTGTCAATGAGTTTGCATCTATACATACGAAATCATTTCAAAACTTTCTTTATGTATGATTCCTACGACAAAGCAAGGAGTCATTTGAAATAGTCATGTTGGATTTTCACACCCAGTATGTAGGCTGCTTCACCCATGTCATTCATCTCAAATATGGAGGACAATCATTGCTTAATGGTAATGACAAAATCTCTATTATTTTTAACTATCAAAATATCGTCCACATATAACATTAGGATAACAAAATTATCCTCAGACTTATGAACATACACATAATGATTTTCATTAATTATGTTAAAATCGTACGAAATGATTAATTGACGAAATTTAAGATATCATTGTCTAGATAATTGTTTAAGTCCATAAATAGACCGACATAATTTTAAATTTTATGCTCTTTTTCTTTTACAACGAAGCCTTGATATTATTCCATGTAAATTTTCTCATCTAATTCTCTATTGAGAAATGCGATTTTTACATTTGATGTAATTCTAAGTCCATGTGTGTGACTACAACGAATATTAAGCGAATTGAAGCAAATCTTACAACACGTGGAAAGGTTTTTTCATAGTCTATTTTAATGAAATCTTTCGTCACTAGGCGGTCTTTATATCTTTCAATTTGATCCAATCATGCCATGTTTAATTTTAAGAACACATTTGTTCCTAATTGCCTCACGGCTTGGCATGAGATCAACGAAGTCCTAAACTTAATTTTTCTACATAGACCTTAGCTCTTCCTCCATTACTTTAATTCATTCTTCCTTAGCAGGGGACGAGAGAGCTTCTTTAATAGATTTAGGCTCATGTTCAGCTTTTGGACTTACTATGTAGGCTTCATGTGATCAATATTCATGTAGCCCTTCGATTTCAAATCGTCGGCGCAGAACATGTTTTCTAATAGTCCGTCGAAGAGAACTTTCAGATTCGTTAGTTGGCGGTTGTGAATCTCTCCCACTCGAATCGAATTATGGGACGGAGAAGATAAACTCTCAATAGGTTGATCCATCTGTGCTACCAACTCGGGATCTTTTTCTTCATTTAAAAGAAGATCCTTGTCTATCTCGCCTTTCTTAGGGAAGTCATTTTCTATAAATGTCACATCTTTACTTTCGATTTTTGTTATGTACTATCTTCCCTTTCACATATGAATACATATCTCTTAGAGGTTTTACAATATCTTATAAAGGTTCATTTATGCTTATTGCAAAGCGTCGTCCACATTTTGAATGTTGTCGTATAGGCTTAAAATTCACACAAGAGGGAATTGTTCATCGTGCTCAGCAACATAATACGAACAATGCGATTCTTTTTTAACCAGGCCTATATACCTCCAAGTCCCTCTAACGTTAGGCATTATTTCTAGGTGTAAGTTCATTGGCAACTTGGTTAATGGTCTTCATGACCTCTTATTTTTCTAAGAGATATTGGACATTACGATGCAAAATATCATAATTATCGTCATTGAGCTCTTCATTGTTTTGGAAGCTTTGGTATAGTTTGGTCACAAAAATAGGAGAAATCAATGTTATGCAGATTATAATTTGTCTGCAAAAACATAAATAATAAAATAAAAATACTCATAAAGTAGTGACATCGAGAGGTCGCTATACTTCTATTCATCTCTTACTATCTTCAAGAAATATTATCATTCATTATTTCAACAATGTGACAAAATTAATCTAAATGTTGAATTTTGAATTAACACATAATTCAAAATTTTCTACTATATACATTTTGAATCAGTTTATAATTCAAAACCACCAAAATTCATTACGTGTGACGATTAAATATTTCTAACATGACTAGGACAATAAGAACTAGTGCAAGAGAGCTCTTTCCTTAGGGGTGCCAATTAAATAATCGCACATTATTCTTCTCTTCGGCATCACATAGAAAAAATTGTACTACCACTGTCACACATCAATCCTATTTTTAAAGACTGTGTCAACCATGCACCAGACTAATTCATCGGAACCTTTTTTAAACATGCATTTCGCACACACCACTCAACAAAAAGATATGGATTATTGTGACAATATCTGAATATTAAGGTGCCTTAGTCCTATAAAATAATTACCTATGTTTCATGTATTCTTTAACTACCTATAGTTTATTTTTTTTATTATAGGCTTGCATGAAACATTGATTTCAACACAGCAAAAAAAAATATTGTCTTACATGTTAATTAATTTTGACAAGGAATCAATTTAATTTATTTAATCCTAAATCAATTTAAAATTCTAGGCAAGTCATCATGCTTAACAAAATTGGACATACCAATTTTAAATTCAAATTCACAATGTTAACACAGTCAAAATTTTAGGAAGACAATTGTTTGTAATAAATAAATTTCCGCATACTAATTTTGAATTCAACTTAAAATTTCAAAATTTTCAAAATATATTCCATAATTGAATTTATATGACAATGATAAATATCATTATGACATACATAAATGGCAATAATTTTTTCATGCATGATAACATATTTTTTAGGCAATATTTGTAATTGACATACAATTCTAAATCATTTAACTATTACACTAAATCAACAAATGATTTTCTTTTAGTAGCATTAAATTGCATGCAATATTTAAGAAAGAATTTCCAAGAAAAAATACATATTTTCCTAATTTTCAAGCGAAAATCAGAAAAAGAAAAAAGAAAAATTATTTATTGGACCTCTCAGGCGGCCCAACTGTCAATTCATAAAGGTGCAACACCCTTTTGCATTCATATTGGGCCCTCCCAGCAGGCCTTGGAATAGTTTGCTATTGTTTTCTTATTTTTTGCTACAACACATGTAGACAAATTCAAAAAAATTGTCAAAATTATAAAAATAAATTAGAAAAAGTATATTATGGGACAAGTTCATTCATAATATATTTGTGATGACAAAGATCACTTTGTCCCTCGGTATACAAACGAGATGCGCAGATAAAAAAAATAATAACAAATATTATTTTTTCGGTGCAATCACAAGTTCGAGAAAAAATAAAAAAGCGCCGATAATGATGTTGGATTTTAACATATATATATCATAGATGTTGCATAATATCTCTTGCAGCGGAAACAGATCGTCAAAGCTTTTTCATGAACATTGCACGGCGCACTTGTATCTCGGGATCATGAATCGAACCTCGAGGGAACAAAATACTTTGTCCAGCACAAGTACATCTAGGTGAACCAACAAAAGCATATCTTGAACGAGGGAGACTTGAGTGAGGAGGCATATCACTCGCCGCATCACGCGATATGCATGATTGTGTATATCACGTGCCAGTATTCACGCGATATGCATCTTGCGGGAGGGACAGCAAACTGTCTCAGGTGGGCCACGCACATGTCCTACCATTGCCCAACGTAGATATTTCCCATCAAATTTGATATAATCTAGTTGAACTTGTTGAAACCAATCCAATCGTAACTCAATTGACAATCCTGCATGTACTATAGAAAGTCTAAAGAAAGAAGAATACATGAATTGAAGTGGTACCTCTATCCACTTTGGAGTATTTATAGATAGTTTGCATGTGCATGCGTGGAGGTATTTGCTAAGGATCCGATTGATTCAGGAACATATTGGCATGTTTAATTGGGAAATTAGGCTTGTGTCTAATTTCAGTCTACTTCCTTAAATAAGGATATGCGGCTTGGTCTGTGAAACCAGATGATATTTAACGTTTTGAAACCGGAATCACATTACCTTGGTTTCAGGTTTCGCTTCCACCGGAGCAATGTAGCAATTGCTCCTCTTTTTTTTTCCCGATGTAACATCTTTTTTTTCTTTTTTTATTTCTCTCTCACACACATTTCTCTTATAAAATAATTTTCTTATTAAATGTAAAAAATTATAATAAAGGATTAATATAATACTAATTATTATTTTTAATAAATATAATTAATTTTTTTAAAAAATATTTTTTTATATTGAAATAATATATTTTTTCACAAAAAAATTCCATAAAAGTTTTTAATTTATAAAATTATTTTAATTAATTAATAAAATTATATTTTATATTTATAATAATTATTTTTAATTGAAACACTCACTAAATATTAATTCATCACATCTATTTTATTCTATCACATAAACTCATTGTTCCATCCAAATACATCCTAGAATCTATTAATTCAATTATCTAAGAAGAACTTAGAGGAACTTCGGTTTCGTCTCCATTGTGTGCTTTTAATAGTACTAGTATAACGTGGTGAGAAAAAAGCGGTAATCATGTACCATAATTTTTTAAATAAATTATTTTGTTAAAAGACATGTGATTTTAATTGAATGTAAAAATAATGTATTGTGAAACATATAGAAGAATGTTTCAGTATAAATTGAGATTTTTTATTTCACTACTTTATTCATTATTCCATCTTCATCGATGGCTAAAATATCATAAAAGCTTAGATAATATTGTTAGAAATGAGTATTTTAAATTATTTTTTAATATTGTGATAATAGTAAACCTTTGATAAGTTAATTTATTATGCAGCAAATAAATTTTATATAATTATTAGCATATCAAGATAAAAACCTTAATAACATTGAGTGTTATGTAATTATTGCTATATTTGTGATGGAGCTTAATTATAATTATTTATTTTAATTTCTTACTTTTAGCTTTTCATGGTACATTTCTTTTGAACGAATCAATATCATGAGTTTAGCATCATTCTGCATAAACTTTTAAATTTAAAGTAAACAATGAAATAAAACAATTATCTTTTCTATAACAAAAATAATTAAAATTTGATACATATATTGTTATTATCAATCTACACATTGTATGCATGCAATCAAGAAAGCCTGATGACTCGACTTTTATATTTAACAATTAGAATGGGTTTTTATTTATCATTATTAGAATTATTTTTTATAGTTTTAGATTTATAGTGTAATATTTTTTTCCTATCCATTGTATTTAAAGTTTTTCAAAATATTATTTATTATTATAACCTAAATTTTATTTCAAATTTACATAAAATAGCTACTTATTAGAAAAGGTTTATCCTAAAATGTTTCAATTGATATACACGGATTCATATATAAGAATAAATAAATATTATCATAAGCTTTCCACCTAACAAAAAATACTACATATAAATTACTATGTTTTAAATAATTATGACATGTGGATGGTTCCTACCAAAGCATCCAGATAATATAAAGATAAAAAGTAATTTATGAATATAAAATTGTTAGAGTTAATTAGGTGGAGCCTAATTCTGGGCCTAACTAATTTGTTGTGAGATATGGTAGGAAGAATATGAGAGATTGTAACTTTTTTGTAACCATAATCTGGGAAGATTGAGTGATTATCATAACTACCTTATTTGTTAGGTATGGAGTTATGGAGAATCAGGATAAGATATGCAGTTATCCTGGGTTGTTACCCAATGCACATATCTGGTAGAGGTTATGCACTATATATAGTGGGGATCTAGGTAATGTTTGGAGTGTGATCAATTGACATCTGAATAAAGTGAAACTTTGTGACGGTCGTGGACGTAGGAGACAATCTCCGAATCACGTAAAATCTGTGTCATTCTCTGTGTGTGATTTCTTGTTATTCTTCCACCATCTATTCTTTGATTTCTCCCAAACATCGGTATCAACAGTAAGTTGATATCGAGGATATTCCGCAACAACTGGTATCATAGCTCTTCGGTTAAGGAGCTCGTGGGCAGTGGGAGCGATGGAAACAGACGACGAAAAAGTGAAGATCGAGAAGTTCGATGGTAGAGACTTCGGCTTCTGGAAGATGCAAATAGAAGATTATCTGTATCAGAAGAAATTACACGGGCCTCTCTCTGGAGAAAAGCCGGAGGCGATGAGCGACGCGGACTGGGCGCTCCTCGATCGACATGCACTTGGTGTTATTAGGCTGACGTTGGCGTGGAACGTAGCCTTTAACATCGTGAACGAGAAGACCACGACGGATTTGATGAATGCATTATGACACATGTACGAGAAGCCATTTGCATCAAATAAGGTGTATTTGATGAGAAGGTTATTCAACCTAAAGATGTCTGAGGGAGCCTCGGTCGCGGATCACATCAACGGATTTAACATTATCATCACACAGTTAAATTCGATGAGTATCACTTTTGATGATGAAGTGAGGGCTTTAATCTTGTTGTCTTCTTTGCTAGAAAGTTGGGGTGCAACTGTGACGGCGGTCAGCAGTTCTTTCGGTTCAACGAAGTTGAAGCTCGATGATATTCGAAATCTGATTCTGAGCGAAGACGTTCGCAGGAGAGAATCAGGAGAAGCCTCAAGCTCGGCGTTGAGTGCAGAGGGCAGGGGAAGAACGCAACAGCGAGGACAAAATCAAGGAAGATCAAATGCAAGGCGACGAAGTCAATATAGATCTGGTGAATTGACATGCTGGAATTGTGGGAAGAAAGGTCACCTGAAGAAGAATTATAAAGCACCTAAGGAGAAAACCAATGAGGAGTCAGCAAATGCTGCTACAGAAGAAGTCTCAGATGCATTGGTTCTGAGTGTAGATAGTCCAGCGGAATCCTAGATTCTGAAGCTTCATGCCATTCCACATCACAAAGGGAGTGTATGGAAGATTACACTATCAGTAATTTTGGCAAGGTTTATCTGGCTGATGATAAAGCTTTGGACATTGTGGGAAAAGGGAATGTGAAGATTGTCACTGTTAATGGGACAACTTTGAAGCTGAAAGATGTTCGACATATACCGGGGTTGAAGAGAAATCTGATCTCGATTGGACAGCTTGACTCAGAGGGTTACACTACGATATTTGTAGGTAACGCTTGGAAGGTCACTAAAGGAGCCATGGTGATTGCACGGGGCAGCAAGCTGGGTACTTTGTATAGGTTGTCGAACACAAAGATTATTGCAGCAGCTGATTCAGATAATATGTTTGAAGTTTGGCATTGCAGACTTGAACATATGAGTGAAAAAGGGATGAAAGTTCTACACAAGATGGGTCGACTACCAGATCTGAAGTCAGTCGATGGTGGACTTTGTGAAGGCTGTGTGCTAGGAAAATAGAAGAAAGTCACCTTCAGCAAAGTGCCAAGGATGCCGAAGAGTAGCAAGTTGGAGCTTGTGCACACGGATGTGTGGGGGCCATCTCCAGTTCCATCCCTCTGCGGGTCACTGTATCATGTGACATTTATCGACGATTATTCCAGGAAGGTATGTATTTATTTTCTGAAAAATAAATCTGATGTGTTCTCTACTTTCAAGAAATGGAAGGCACAGGTAGAGAATGAAACTGATGTCAAAATCAAGTGTTTGCGATCTGACAATGGCCGTGAGTATGTAAACCATGAGTTCAAGGAGTTCTACGGGGAATATGGCATCAGGATGGAGATGACAGTTCCAAAGATGCCACAGCAGAACGGAGTTGTTGAACGGATGAATAGGATGCTGAATGAGCGTGCCAAGAGCATGAGGATCCATGCAGGTCTACCGAAGTCATTTTGGACAGATGCAGTGAACATAGTGACATACCTGATCAATCGCGGACCATCTGTACCATTGGAGAACAAATTACCAGAGGAAGTTTGGAGTAGTAAGGAGGTAGATCTTTCTCATCTGAGGATTTTCAGTTGCTTATCATATGTGCATATTGATTCTGCATGTAGAGACAAGTTAGATGCTAAGTTTCGGAAGTGTTTCTTTATTGGTTATAGTTCTGATGAGTTTGGATATCATTTCTAGGATAATGAAAACAGAAAAATTATTCGGGAAAGAAATGTTGTGTTCCATGAAAAAACAATGTATAAAGATAAGTGTGTTGCAGAATCAGATAATGCAGGAGAAAAATGCAAAGCTCAAGTGGAACTTGAGGGTATTTCAGATGAAGATGTGGTTGGGTCACAAAAGATTGTTCAGCAGGAGCCTGATGTGATACAGACTAGGCTGAGTACTCCACCCCCTATCAGGAGATCTACTCGGGAGATAAGACTACCTGTGAGGTACTCTCCTTCTCTAGATTTTATATTGCTAACTGATGTTGGTGAGCCGGATTTCAGGGAAGCCTTGGAGGTTGATGATTCCTTCAAGTGGGAGTTAGCAATGCAGGACGAGATGAACTTGTTGTACAAGAATAATACTTGGGTGCTGGTGGAATTGCCTAAAGGGAAGAAGGCATTGCACAACAAGTGGTTATACATGATTAAAGAGGAGGCAGATGGTGGTAAAAGGTATAAAGCAAGACTGGTTGTGAAAGGCTTAGATTGGTGTTGAGTATAGTTGTAGTTGAGGACTTACATCTTGAGCAATTAGATGTAAAAACATCATTCCTCCATGGTGATTTGGAGGAGGATATTTATATGAAGCAACCAGAAGGCTTTCAGATTCCTGGTAAAGAGAATCTGATATGCAAGCTGACTAAAAACTTGTATGATTTGAAGCAGGCCCCTCGGCAGTGGTATATGAAGTTGGATAACTTCATGACTAGCATGGGATATGTTGTGTTTTTCTGACCATTGTTGTTATATCAAACATTTTGATAATTGTTACATCATATTGCTATTGTATATGGATGATATGCTCATCACAGGTTCTGATATGATGAAAATTAAAAGGCTCAAGGAACAATTTCAAATGTGTATGAGATGAAGGATTTGGAAGCTGCAAAAAAGATTCTTGGAATGGAAATTGTTCGGGACAAGAAAGCAGGTACACTGAAGTTGACACAGGAAGCCTATGTTGACAAGGTGCTGAAGAGGTTTTCCATGCAAGATGTCAAGACAGTGCAGACACCCTTGGCGAGTCACTTCAAGCTTTCAAAGGAGCAATCACCCAAGACAAATATGGAACGTGCATACATGCGAAAGGTTCCATATGCATCAGCAGTAGGCAGTCTTATGTATGCTATAGTTAGCACCAGACCAGACATTGCTCATGCAGTGAGAGTTGTGAGTAGATATATGTCAGATCCAGGAAAACAACACTGGCAAGCAGTGAAGTGGATCCTTCGGTATTTGAAAGGAACCAAAGGTATGTGCTTGTGTTTCAGTAAAAGTAATTTGGATCTGAAGGGTTATGTTGATGCAGATTTAGGTGGTGACATTGATACTGCCAGAAGCACCACCAGATATGTGTACACTTTAGGTGGCACGGTGATAAGTTGGATGTCTCAATTGCAGAAGGTTGTTGCTCTCTCTATTACCGAATCAGAATACATTTTCATGACAGAGGCATATAAGGGGATGATTTGGCTGAAGGGGTTCCTTGAAGAACTGAGTAAGGTGCAACCGAGTTCGAGTCTATACAGTGATAGTCAAAGTGCAATTCATTTGGCAAAGAATCCAGTGTATCATGCCAGGACGAAGCACATCATGCTGAAGTACCATTTTATCAGATATCTTCGAAAAGAGAAGACATTGGTGCTTGAGAAGATTCAATGTTTAGAGAATTCAGCTAATATGTTGACCAAGGTGATGATCACTGAAAAATTGAGGTTCTGCGCAACCTTAGTTTCCCTCCAAAGTTAGTTGCAGGGAGGAGTCGTACAGAGTTCGGGCATAGGTGCAGCTCAATCTCAAGAGAATCAGTCTCAAAGTGAGAGATTATTGGACTTAGTTATGTGGAGCCTAATTCTGGGCCTAACTAATTTGTTGTGAGATATGGTAGGAAGAATTTGAGAGATTGTAACTTCCTTATAACCATAATCTGGGAAGATTGAGTGGTTATCATAACTACCTTATTTGTTAGATATGGAGTTATGGAGAATCATGATAAGATATGCAGTTATCCTGGGTTGTTACCCAAGGCACATATCTGGTAGAGGTTATGCACTATATATAGTGGAGATTTAGGTAATGTTTGGAGTGTGATCAATTGACATCTGAATAGAGTGAAACTCTGTGACGACCGTGGACGTAGGAGACAATCTTCAAATCACGTAAAATATGTGTGTCTTTCTCTGTGTGTGATTTTTTGTTATTCTTCCACCATCTGTTCTTTGATTTTTCCCAAATATCGGTATCAACAGTAAGTTGATATTGAGGATATTCCGTAGCAAAAATTAATTATAATGTATTTTCTTTTAAATAATTTTTAGATGAAGTATTTTTTATGAGTGCTGAACAACTACAATTATTAGTCACCTTGCCTATAATAATGAATTTATTGCATTCAAAATTATTGAGGAGTTGTGATATATTTTATCTTTATGTTATTTTTACACAGACAACTATAGTGATTATTTAATTAAAGAATGATAAATTTAAATGTGTGTGACATTATATCAATATTTTAAATATATAGATAATTGTATTATATTATTAGGTCTGTGAGCGAATTTTTCTTCTTACTGGAATGACTCTATTATCCTTTTAATTTTTTATTTTCATTTTAATCAGGATATCTTAATAAAGCAAAAAAATTAAATATAATTAATTTAATGTTCTATACAGAAGATAAGTTGTTGAGGAAAAGATTAATTCATGTGTTGTTTATTTTGTTTTCTAAAATATTTCTTGCAATGACTGATTTAATAATTTATTCTTGATTTTTTTAGTTTTTAAGTATATTTATTAATCAGATTTTATGGTTTTTTAATTATTAAATACGTGTGATTATGTATTTAATATATCTATATATCAAATATAGATGGATTATTATATTATTAGGATTATGTATTTAATATCTTTTACGTGACATGTTATAGTTAGGACATTTTTAAATAGCATAAAATAAAATAATATGATTTGTTATTTATAAAAAGGAAATAAACTTTTTAGCAACAAAATGCTTTTGAATCTTGTTTAGTTTTAGTTGATTCCGAAATAATTTTTACCAAGTCCAATTTAATTTTTCATTCGTGATTAGCATAGGACTTTTTCCATACGTATACATATATTCTCCTAATTTTTCATGTAGTTTAACTTTGATAAGATGTATGTCTCTTAACTTGCCACCTCAAATTTTACCATATCCTTTGGGTACCGTTTAGACATTGATTTCATCATTCATGGTTAAAATATTTTATAATTAAGCTAATCAATATAACGTAATTAAAATTTCTCTATATACATTCCACAATTTTATAAGGAATTCCATTGTGTTAACTAACACCCGAAAAAAAATATATTAAAGTGCCAGTCGGGAGAAGAATTCAAACACCATTTAGGAGAAATAAGTGCCTAGGATTAAGAGGGAGTTAATGGAGATAATGCCCAAACTTTCTGAAAACTTTCACCCCATTAACAATCACCCAAAAATCCGCTTACCTCCATTTCTCCCAAGCCGTGCCGTGCCGTGCCTATCCCCGAAGGAGACTGCTGCCCTGCTACAACATCTCGTAGGGGACCACTCAGATTTCCCCCCTTAGCTCCTTCTTTCATCCTACTTGTTTTGGGGCATTCCTTCTCACATTGTGGTCTTGCTCACATTGAAGGATCAACGATGAAACAATCGCGAATCAGGTGGGTGAATTGAAATCACCTTGTATAATATTATATACGATTTGATTAGAACTTTACTCCAATTGATTATGCTAAACGAATGAAGAATCGATATGTTTTCACCTTGCTCTAATTGTGAAATTACTGATTGATTTGTTCTAGGAATTAGTTTCTGCTTGTTATTACTTTGCTTAATGATTGTTGTGATCTAATAATGTAAGTAGGATAAGAATCCAGGGTTTCTATATGATTTTTTACGCTGAAATCGTGTCGAACCCCTCGCCGGCACGACAGTGATCCTCTCTTCATGGTCGTGCCACCATCGATACGACCGCGCCTTTAGCTAGCATGACCGTGCCACCCCTTCGGCACGCTCGTGCCATTATGTGGCCTAGAGTGTGCGGCTAACTAAAAATCCAGTCGATTGGCCCAAAGGGATCGGTCAATCGACGTCTTGCTTGGGCATGCCCGTGACACTTCATGGGCGCACCTGTGCCAGCCGCCTTACCCCTGTAACAGATCGGCATGACCGTGCCACTTCACCGGCATGTCCGTGCCAAGCCACAGATCGGTCGACCGACCTATGAAAATCGATCGACCGACCCTCGAGTGTGACCCTCTTAATTTTCTTATTATTAAATTTGGATTTTTATGTAATTATTACTTGTTTTCACTCCTGATTGATTATTAATATGATTGAATCATAGACAATTCATTGATATCCATTCCCCTTTATGATATGGAACCTTTTACTTATTTACCCTTCGATTGATTCAATCACCTCTATAGCATGAAGAATAAACTGATGGTAAAGTGACTAATAATGTAAAGATGAAAGATAAATGATGGGTTGCCGACTCATGTCAAGTGCCTAAAGATAAGGGTCGCTCCCTTGGTCATAGCTTGATTAATCATTGATCTGCACAAGACTGTATTGTATTGCTCGACGTAAATCCCAAAAGTTAAAGGCATCTAAAGTCATCTAATTTATAAGTAAAGTTCAAGGTAAAGAGGAATGTCCAAGTAATGCAAGTATAATATCAAGTCAAGTATCGTTATGATCCCTGCATGATAAATGAGTTTTCTCTTGATTCAAAGTTGCTATGTGTTATCATGATATTACTGTTCATCATTACTCATTGATATCTATTGTTCTAATGATTCTATGCTAAGTTTCTAATCAAGATAAGTTGTTCGCCGATTTTGATCCATCCTATTTAACAGTTATGCATTATATATTTTTATTGATTCCTCAATAAGCTGTAAAGCTTACAGGACAACCTCATCCTCTGTGTTTGATTTTTACAGAGTCAGGTCAGTGATGGTGTTGAGATGGTGTGCTGCGACAGAGCTCAGACGACGATATAGCATATGAACCAAAGGGCCTAGATATCGATTTATTTTCTTTTTGCATTCATGAATTTTAATGTAATCCTTCTGTTAGATTTATTTTGAGACCTTGTATTAACCTTTAGACTTCTGCTATTATGATATTTCCACTCTTCTCTTTATTTCTATTGCTGACATGTCATTACTTTTGACTGAGTATTAGTGAAGTAATGGCCAAAGCTGTAGTATTTGTAGCGTCTTTAGATTGATCCTCGTCACGTGACATTGGTCGATTTGGGGGCATTATATTTATGGTAACAGAGCCAAAGTTTGGACTCTCTTGATGTCTTATAATATAGTATGGTATAGGAAAGATTCATCTATCATCACCGAGCAATCGCCACACTCTCCTCCGAAAAGAACTGTAAGTCAAGTTTATGCTTATGATATGGTATTGATTTTTAATGTCGTGTTCTTTCATGATTTAAAGGATAAGTATGTCAAGACGGTCAGAGAGGATCCAGGAGCGAGAGGCCAGGTCGGCCTAGATTGCTCCTGAGGCGCCAGAATGCTTAAAGGGCCCACTCACCGAGTCACAGACCTTAGCTCAATGACGTCGCGAATGTGGCCATGGCCGAGGCCACGCTCCAGACCGTGGACGAGGATGACGCTGCGGTGCGAGGGCACAGTCATAGGACAAGTACTACGATGAGACTGCCCCACCTGAAGGTAGTCAGACTGGAGGCAGTCAACCAGTGCCCAGATATTGCACACAGGGAGCCCGATAGGAGGCTTCAGAAGACACCATTCATGCATTCTTGAAGTTGCATCCATCACATTTTGATGGCAAGGCGGACTTCTTCAAGGCAGAGCAGTCGATAAAGACTCTGGACCACATATTCAAGTTGATGAGGTGCACCGACAAGCACAAGGTTCTGTATGCCACTCATATGCTCACTGATATCGCAATGGGATGATGGAAGACTACAAGAGCTATCAAATTTAGAGGACTAGAAGAAGAAGAGGTACCTTGGGCTGAATTCAAGAAGACTTTCGAGGCTCTCTACACACCTGAACACGAATGTGTTAGCAAACATGAGGTGTTCCTGCAGTTACAGCAAGGAACCATGACATTAGTAGATTAGGATTGAGCACGGTCCGAGTTGACTCGGTCGACTCGGATCGCACCGACTCGAGAAAATCGAGTAAATAACCTAGCTCGAATTAGATTCGGACCGGGACTGGGTCTAATGGATGAAAAAACTCGCTGAGTTTCGGGTTAGGACCGGGTCTGTAGTGCAGATATCCAATCCGGACCCGACCTGGATTATTGTTTAATATACAAACCCCTTCTCCCACCCCCTCTTTTCATTTCACCATCTCTCTTTTTCTCTCTCTCATCTCTCTCACCCTCTCCCTCTCTCTTTTACTGCGGCAGCGACTCTCTCGACTTCGGCCGCCCTCCCCCTCTTCTGACTCCCTCTCTCTCTACTATGGTCGTCAGGCGTCGGATCTGGCCACTGGCAGCCGATCCGGCCACAAGGACTAGATTTGACCACTGGCGATCGATCCAGCCGCTAGGTGCTAGATCTAGCCACCGGCGTCCGATCGACCGCCAGGTGTCGAATCTAGCCACTGGTGGCCAATCCCATCGCAGGCATCGGATCTGGCCATTGGCGTCTGATCCAATCGCCAGCGGTCAGATTTGGTCACTTGTGGCCGATCTGGCCGCCAGGTGAGCCGAACCGGCCACTAGGCGTAGGATCTGGCCATTGGTGGCCGATCCGGCCGCTCGTCCGCTAGGCGCCAGTGGCCAGATTCGATTGCTAGTTATCGGATCGTGGCTGCCAAGCACGCGATCCGATCATCCGAACGACGGCAATCCCGACTTCATCCACCCTCTCCTGTCTCTCGACACTACTGATTCTTGGTCGCAAATTCGATCAAATTCTCGGATTGTCGAGTCTGACCCGGTACCGGACCCGACGGTACCGAGTCGGAAAATTTTTTGACCCGACATAATTTGGGTCGGGACCGAGTCCGCTTAGACCCGACTCGGTTCCAAGTTTGCTCAAGCCTGTAGTAGATTACCATACCCAGTTCATCATGCTGGAGCAGTACTACTCGATGTCGTTTGAGGGGCGCATCAAAGCCAATAAGTTTATAAATGGTCTGCAACAGGCGCTGAAACTGAAGTCCTCTCAGGGGACTGATACACTGGAGAAGGTAGTGAGACTAGCCATCCGTATGGAGAAAGACCAGGATAGGCGTAAAGCAAAAGCCCTAGCCAAACCATCGAAACAGCGGAGGCCTCGGACTGACGATTGCCAACCGTTTCGGAGGGACGACCATCGTAATCGTCGCTACAGGTCCTACTATCAGAGAGAGGCTCCACGATATGCCCAGGCTCAGCCATGCCCAGCACCATTGCAGCCTCAGGTAAAATTGCAAGAATGTTAAGCATTAAAATATGTTAAAGATGTGGTGACTAACATGTAGTTTGGTGTAATAGCCACTGAGACAACTGCCACCACCACCACGTCAGCCACAGCCATAGGTACCGCAGCAGTTGCCCCTATGCCCTCACTGTGGTCGATATCATGATGGAGAATGCCGCAGGAGGAATGACTTATGCATCCAGTGCGGGCAGTTCAGACATTTCGTCTGAAATTTCCCTCAGTTCTCTAAAAGAGGTCGAGAGAATCGGGGCGCAGGAGGCGCAAATCCTATTGTGCAGGGTCATGTGCACAACATGGAGGTAAATGCTATGCAGAATGACAATGATGTTATCAGAGGTACTCTCCGCATTACTGACGTATCTATTATTATATTGTTTGACTCAGGGGCCACACACATTTATTTTAGAGTCGTGAGCTCAAGCTCTTGGATTATCCTTACAGCAGATGCCCCATGCCATGAGAGTGAGAACACTCCCATGGGAACTCTTCATACTACTAGGTACATCCCGAATGTACCAGTCATAGTAGAGAAGAATAATTTCTTTGCAGATCTTATTATCATCCTGATGGTGGACTATGATGTCATCCTAAGGATTGACCGGCTTTCTTATTACGATGCAGCTCTACACTGTAAGCAGAAGAAGATCATTATAGGTGCACAAGACAAGCCCAAGGTAATTATCAGAGGCACTCCTTCAGAAAGCAAGAAAGTGTTTGTCTCAACAACGAAGGCACAAAAATCACTTCAGAAGGGATGCTGTGGGTATTTAGCAAGTGTATTATTCTTAATTATAATCAATGATTTCTTAAATCTTTTTAGGAAATAAAGTTTTTAATTGGAATATAAAAAACTGAAAGACCCCTCCTGACATCTTCGGTTGCATAAAAATCAAAAGCGACCACTACTTCCTACTGGTCAGCGACCGCTAAAGAAGCCTAGGCACGCTGACTGGGCCTATGGATTCTCGAGAAGAGAGGAGCCGTGGTGGTCCCCTCCTACTAAAGGCGACCCTATTACAAGAATAGCTTCTGGTACACCTGTCTCTAACTGTATGAAAGCAGGCGTCAAATAATAATATTAGTATGGTTTGAGAGGAAGTAGTAGGATCCACTCGAACACTACAGTGGAAATGTGTTGAATCAAGAGTAGACTTTTTGGAGAATGTCAATAAATTCCAAATCCATTTCGTCGTCCAGTAGCGAATCTCGAAAGATATGAAAGATCTCCCTCCAAGCCGAGTTTTGCCGCCTTGTACACACCGCCCGTCACACATGGGATTTGGCCATGTTTTGTTACCTCATCAGAATTTTTATTTTTTATTTTTTATTTATATATTTTTATATTTATATATATAAATATAAAAATATTGTATTATTCAGAAATCCCATTGATTACTCCTTTCTTCTTTCTTCGTCCGCGTAAGCGAGTTTGAGAAAACTCCAAGCAGTGTCGTCAAGACCGATGCACCAGTCATCGAGCTCTAACAGATAGATGTGGTACGTAAGTTTCTAGATGTCTTCCCTGAGGATACTTCAGGACTACCACCGAGGCGTAGATAGATTTCAGGATCGAACTCCTACCAGGGACAACACCCATCTCCAAGGCACCGTACCGCATGGCACCCATCGAAATGCAAGAGTTGAAGAAGCAGATACATGAATTACTAGATAAGGGTTTCATTCGATCAAGCGTCTCACCTTGGGGTGCACCAGTATTGTTTGTCAAGAAGAAGGACGGTTCCATGCAGCTTTGCATTGACTACATGATGTTCAACAAAATGACGGTGAAGAACAAATATTCCTTGCCTCACATCGATGATCTTTTTTATCAACTATCCAAGGCGTCGGTAGTGACTACCATCAGTTGAGAGTTGTTGAGGAGGACATACCGAAGACAACTTTTCGATCGAGATATGGTCACTACGAGTTTTTGATCATGCAGTTTGGACTAACAAACGCTCCTATAGAATTTATGGATTTGATGAACATGGTTTTTCGACCATATCTGAACCAGTTCGTCATCGTGTTTGTGGATGACATTTTGATCTACTCTTCCAATCTAGAGCAGTATAGGGAACACCTCAGGATAGTGTTGGAGACCTTGAGGCAACACAAACTCTATGAAAAATTTTCAAAATGTGAGTTCTGGCTGAAGGAGATCATGTTCCTTGGACATATAATATCCAAGAAGAGCATTTTGGTAGACCCGGCGAAGGTAGAGGCCGTGACCAACTGTGCAAGACCGAAGAATGCATTTGAGATCCGCATATTCCTCCGATTGGCAGGTTATTAAAGGAGGTTCATTAGAGACTTCTCCAAAATAGCAGCACCACTCACGAACCTCACAAAGAAGGCCGAGAGGTTTATCTGGTCAGATAAGTGTGAGCAGAGCTTCCAGACACTAAAGGACCGTATGACATTGGCACATATTCTCACCATACCGACAGGCAGTGGAGGGTATATGGTCTACAGTGATGCATGTGGGACATGCTTGGAATGTGTACTAATGCAGCATGGCAAGGTAGTGGCCCATGCTTCACGGCAACTGAAGAAGCATGAAGATAACTATCCCACACATGATCTAGAGTTGGCGGTAGTGATATTTGCAATGAAGATTTGGAGACATTATCTATACGGAGAGACATTCGAGATCTTCACCGATCACAAGAGCCTCAAATATATTTTTGACCAAAAAGACCTTAACATGAGACAACGTCGATGGTTAGAGCTCTTGAAGGATTACGAATTTACTATCAATTACCACCCTGTAAAGCAAATTCGGTTGCAGATGCACTGAGCAAAAAGTGAGAAGGCTCATTAGCTTACATCCAGCTACGTGAGTATGAGATGCTATAGGAGATAGATTAGTGGTGTCCTAGACTTGGCAGGAATGAAGCTCTATGGATAATGCATCAGATGAGGCCCAGCTTGATTGATAGGATCATAGCTACTCATGAGGAAGGCCCGGAGTACCAGAAAGTGTTGAAGATGTGTCAGAATGAGCCGAAGGATTTTCAGATATCAGCAGACGAAGGGATCCGATACAGGGATAGATTATGGGTCCGTACAGATGTAGTTTCGACAAGAGTTATTATATGAGTGCCATAAGTCAGAGTTTGCTATCCACCCCAGAAGTACCAAGATGTGCAAGGATGTAAAATGCAGCTATTGGTGACCTGACATGAAGAGGGAGATAGCTGAGTATCTATCAAGATGTCTAGTGTGCTAGCAAGTGAAGATTGAGCACCAGAGACTATATGGTAAGTTGAACCCTCTAGATATCCCATAGAGGAAGTGGGATAATATTACCATGGATTTCATGTCTAACATGCCTAGATTCAAGAAAGGTCATGACACTATATGGGTAGTCGTGGATAGATTCACGAAGACAACGCACTTCATCCCAATCCGATGGTAGCAGTCTGTAGAAAGCCTGCTAGACATGTATGTTAGAGAGGTGGTTAGATTACATGACATCCCAGCATCGATCGTGTCTGATCGAGACCCTAGATTTGCTGCCAGATTTTGGAGGAGCATGTAACATGCATTTGGCACGAGACTGAGTTACAACACAGCGTTCCACCCTCAGACAAATGGGTAGTATGAGAGGACCATTCAGACGTACGAGCTTGTGCACTAGATTGACAGGGTAACTGGGATGAGCATATTCATCTGATTGAATTTGCTTATAATAACAACTACCATTCTAGTATCGGGATGGCACCCTTCGAGGCTTTGTATCGCAGACCTTGTCATTCACCTGTCCACTAGGGTGAAGTAGGAGAAGAAAAGATTATGAGCAAAAAAGAAGTGAAAGAAGTAGTGGAATATGCTGAGAAAGTTGAGCTGATCAAGCAGAGAATGAAGATGAGTCAAGGTAGATAGAAGAGTTATGATGATAAGCGCAGACGAGAGCAGATTTTTCAAGCTGGTGATCAGATTCTGTTGAAGGTATCTCCTGTGAAAGGGGTCATGAGATTTAGCAAATGAGGAAAACTCAGTCGTCGTTATGTGGGTCCCGTCGAAGTACTAGAATTGGTCGGCAAATCACTAGCTTATCATTATAAGTTTCTAACCCATTTTAGATGCATTTCATTCATATCGAGCCCCACTTTTGCCTATCTTTTGGCCAATTATGCTTGGAATGCATAGATTGTGATAACTAGTTGATATTTCTCATTTCATACTTAATTCCATGTGCATAGAGGTTCTGAAATCTCAAAATCCATAAATATTTAAATTCTATGTCAAGTTATCATTTTTAGGACAAGTTATCATTTCTATATGTCAAGTTATCATTATTTTGAGTGAATTGATTTTCAATGGATTTCTTTACTAAATCCACTATCATCATGTATGAATCATATTTGGATGGTCATATCTCAGCTTGTGCAAAGTTTTAAGTCCATTTGAACAAGTTATCATTTTTCCTTTGCCAAGTTATCGTTAAAGGGCAATTCTATCATTTCGACATGCAAAACTATTAATTCTGCACAAAGGCCTTAAGCAATCGTTATATTATTGTCCTAACTCATTGTTGTTAAAATTTGACCTCAATTGGATAATTACAATCAAAGTTATGACAAGTTATTGTTTTTAAGGCAATTAAGTTTCGTTTTGGCACCCAAGTTATCATTCCTATGAAATCTTATCCACTTTTGATTTCTGACTTTTTTCACTTGCTATATTAATCCCTTGGATGCTTCTAATGCCTTGAACCACTTGTAGTTGGATAAATTTCATGAGTATTGCAAAGTTATCATTTCTAGGTCTAAAACCATCAAGTTTTCATATAGATTTCCAATCTTGCACAACACCAAATCCCTTTTGATTACTGAGATGAGTTTACTTGTTGTTCTTATCCTTATTTGTTTATTTCTTATTAGATGACCTTGATACTTGCTATTATGTGTTTTCTAGCAGGAAAATAGATTGCCAAAAAGCTAGAAAAAGGTGGGGGGACCACTGGTTTGCTGCCCAAAAAATCTGTGCAGTCAGGGAATCTTCAGACCAGTGGACAGGTGGCTGCAATCAGAAAGAATAGAACATTCTGATGAGGATCAAAGGGTGGAGAGGAGTCATATAAAAGTTAGAATTTCTGAAGGAGAGAGGGGGGTTGGACATTCAGGGTTTGGAGCAAGGGTTTCTGCACCAAGCTGCTGGTTGCTGGAGCTGCTGCTGCTGCTGCTGCTGCTGGAGCTGCTGCCAAGATACTTCAAACAAGGATGAATTGTAACTGTTCTTCATTCCATTTGATGTTAAGCTTTGTAAATATGAGGAGCTAAACTCCATTTCTTCTAGGATAGGGTAGTAGTCTAGGTTAATTTTGGATGGATGTGGACTGAAATTTAATCCTGCATTGAAATCATTCCTGGTTTTCAGATTTCAGCACTGTTGAAGTTGTTAGATCTCATTGTAATCTATAACTGAGAAGTATCATTTGATCTAATCTTCCTTCAGAAATGAACTAATAGTCAATATCAGGTTCCTGGATTCCATTATATTTGAAAATCTGACTTCTGATTCCTATTTTCCTGATTTCCTGGTTTTTTGAATTCCAGAATCTGATTTCCAAAACTGATTGAATCTGTTAGTCATTCTAAATCTGATTAATAGAGTAACTGAGAGGTTGCTATTGCCCTCATCTTGTTCAGAAATGAATCAAGAAGTTTGGCATATTTTTTACTCAAATTAGTTTGCTCTTTTGATTTCTGAACTTAAATTCTGAAATCTGTTTTCTGATTTCTTGTTGGAATATGTCTTACTAATTGAATCCCCTGATTTTATTCAATCACTGAGAGGTGAACCTTATGGATTTCTTGTAGTCCAGAGATGGGTCAAGAAGCAATTGGCAAGCCTAAATTCCATTGATTAATAATTCTGATTTCCTGAATTGCTTATTTTTGTTTTTTGATTTTTTGATTTCTGTTTGAATTCTGATTTTCTGATTTTTGTTTGAATTCTGATTTTCATTATCAAGCCTCAATTTAATCCACTACTGAGAGGTAGTCTTCAGATCTTCTTGTGAGTCAGAGATGAACCAAGGAACATTGAATAATCATTGAATTCTCCATTTTAGATAGGATATCTTTTAACCCCAATTAATTGGATTTTTGTGTGGATTTCATTTTTCTTTGTAACCGAGAGGTTGATTTCAAATCCCCCTGGAATTCAGAGATGAACCAAGGAGCACAAGCACTATTTTTGGATAGATGTCATCATGGTTTAACTAGTTGAAGTGATTTCATTATTTTATGATTGCAATTACAAGTTATCACTTCATATTTCCTTGAATTGTAAAAATCAGCAATGAACTTCCATTTGAGCTCAATGATAACTTGATTTTCAGTGATGACCCTCTTTTGATTCAACCTAGCTAACAACTATATGATAATATGTTGCTTAGTTAAAGGCCAATTGAGCTGTGAGAGCAGCCATATTTCAGGTTGAATCAAAATTGGACATTTAATGATAACTTGATCCAATCCATCCATAATTAATTTAGATGAACCTCAACTCCTAGAAGAACCTTCCTCATTGATAGTTAAACCTTTTTAGATTTCAATCTAGCATTTATAACTTAGTTTTGATAAATTTCCAAAACCCAAAAATTAGTTATCATTCTGCATTCCATTAAGAATCAGTTTTCACTCTTCATTAAAATATGTTTTTAGCCACTTAAGTAGAACTAATCTAAATTATTTTAGGGTGTCTTAGACTTCAAATCTTTGTGGATACGACAACCTGAGTCTACTACAACTTACCTGTACACTTGCAGCTAGTGAGTTAGGAGACCAAAAATGGAAAAAATGAACCTTTACATAATTTTAGCAAGTTATCATTCAAACACCCAAATTTCACTATCAAGTTTTTGGCGCCGTTGCCGGAGATTCGAGGTCAATTAGGCTAACTTAGATAGTTTAGATTAGTTTTAGATTAGTTTTTAGTTTATTTGTTAGGCCAATTTTTAGTTTTTGTAAGTTATCATTTTCAATTTTTCACTTTTGTCTAGTTTTCATTTCTTTCTTGGATTTGATACTTTTGAATCTCTTTATGCAGGACTTGGACCATCAAGAGGAACATTACCAATCAGATCCTGAGCCTGAAAGAAAATTTCTAAGCTGAAGGAGATTGCAAAGGCTTGAGGCCAGAAGAAGGATTTTTGAAGAAGAGGCACACAACCCTGAATTTGAAGAAGTTGTAAATCAGAATATGGCAGCTCCTAGAACTCTTAGGGACTGCTACACCAAGTAATGCCAGGAATCAACCAGGGGTAGAAGCCTTAGCACCTGTGGCAAATTTTGAAGTCAATCCAGTCTTGATTTCAATGATAAGGCAGTGTCAATTTTCTGGACTTGGGATTGAGGATCCAGCTTCTCATTTGGACAATTTCAAGGAGATTTGCAGTACAGTAAACTTCAATAACATTCCTATGAATGCAGTCTACATGAGATTATTTCCCTTCTCACTCAAAGACAAGGCCAAGACATGGTACAAAAGTCTAAATCCTGAAGAGGCGGCCACTTGGGAATCGATTGTCCAATTGTTTCTTTCAGAATTCTTCCCTCCTTCCAAGACTGATAACTTCAGAGATCAAATAGTCAGGTTCTATCAGTTGGATCAAGAAAACATTTGTGATGCATGACAAAGGCTCCAAGGGCTGTTGAGGGCATGTCCCCACCATGGTTTTAAAAAGTGGCAGCTAGTCAACTATTTTCATAAGGGATTAAATTACCCTAGCAAGGTGGCACTATACACTGCTGCAGGAGGCATCTTTGCATCTAAAAACATTGATGAAGCCTATCAACTCATTGAGAACATAGCCAAGAATCATCACTTTCTTACCCATGACTGGACCAGGATGCCACCCATGGATAATTCAGTGAATCACTTATCAACTCAACTTGAAGATGTGTTGTACAAAACTTTGGAGAGGCTGAACTTAACTCCCAATGTCAATAGAGCCTCTACTCTTAAAATCAGATGTTGTGTATGTGGTAATCAAGGCCATGTGTCAGAGAATTGTAATTTAATTATGTAGCAAGTGGAGCAATCAGTTGATCAAATCAATGCTATGGGCAACTATGGGATCAAACCTCCTGTTGAGTTTTATACTCCAGAAAATAGGAACCATCCCTACTTCTCTTATAAGACCAATCACTATCAAGGGGCCCCTATGCAGAATTCAAATTAGCAGTCCAAAATCCTGCTAAGGAATCAGCCACCTCCCTATGAAAATCAGGAACAAAATGCCCCAATTCAGAGAACTCCATATGAGCCACCACCTCAAGTCCAAGCACCTCAATTCCAAACTGAAATGAAGGAGATGCTCCAACAGATTCTGAAGAAGCAGGACAATCAAGGAGAGGAGATATTGAAAATAAATTCTAGATTGGATGCCATGAATGCAAATTAAAAAATGTTGGAAAACCAAATTGCTCAGCAGGCTAGTACATCATCTAGACCTCCTATGTTCTTCCCTGGATAGCCAGAAGTGAACCCAAAGGAGCAAGCAAAGGCCATCCAGCTCAGGAGTGGAAAAATGGTGGAGGAACCAATGAAGAAAGTTGAGGATAATCAAGTCAATTCAGACTCAAAAGTTGCTGAAGAGCCAAGTGAAGAACCTATGGTGGAAATCAAGAATTCAGGCCCTCAGATTGAAGTAAAAGCAAGGGTCTTTGACAAAGTACCCTTCCCTCAAAGGCTAATCAAGGCAAGGAAGGACCAACAATATGGAAAGTTTTTGGAAATCCTGAAGAAGCTATATATTAATGTGCCTTTTGTTGAAGCCATTCAGGAGATGCCTTCATATGCCAAGTTCCTCAAGGAAATTCTAACCAAGAAGAGAAGAGTATTAGAGCATGAGACAATAGCATTGACTGAAGAGGCCTCTGCAATTATCCAAAACAAGTTGCCTCCTAAGCTAAAGGATCTAGGGAGCTTCTCAATTCCGTGTGAGATAGGAATTAGGAAAATCCAAAGAGCCATGTGTGACTTGGGTGCCTCTGTGAGTGTCATACCATTATCTTTGTGCAGGAAACTTGAAGTTGGAGATTTGAAGCCTACAAATATGTCCCTTCAGCTGGCAGACAGATCCATCAAATACCCACATGGGATTATTGAAGACATACCCCTCAAAGTTGGTAAATTCTATATACCAATGGATTTTGTAGTATTGGATATGGATGAAGATGTGAATACCCCCATTCTCCTTGGGAGGCCCTTTCTAGCCACTACTGGGGCTGTGATAAATGTAAAGGAAGGGAGACTGGCCTACCAAATTGGAGAGGAGAAGATTGAATTCAAATTGACACAAGTTATCAGTAGGCCAAGTTTTTTAGAAAATGACTTTGAAGATGGGTAGCTATATCAAGTAGTGGAGCAAGTTTCAGCCATAATTCCTATTGAAGATCCATTGTAAAGGTGTCTAATGTTTGATCATTTGAAAGAATTGGAGGATCCATAGGCTAAGGCATACAAATCAGTGCTGAATTCTTCAAAATCAGTGGAAAATTTAGAAGTTCAGGGTGAGGTGCAACAAGTTATCACTGCTGAACTCCAAGGCAATTCAGCTCAAGCCAATTCTTCCAAGTTGGAACTCAAGCCTCTCCCTAGCAACCTGAAGTATGAATTCTTGGGAGAGAACTCAACTTTTCCTATTATCATTAATGCTAATTTACCCAAGGATCAAGTTGAAGAGTTGCTGAAAAGGTTGAAGTTGTACAGGGAGGTGATAGGCTACTCAATTGAAGACATTAAGGGTATTAATCCCTTAATTTGCATGCATAGGATCCCTATGGAGGATAGCTACAAACCCTCCATTGAATGTCACAGGAGACTCAATCCTGTCATGAAGGAAGTGGTCAAGAAGGAAGTATTAAAGTTGCTGAATGCTGGGATCATATACTCCATTTTAGATAGTGAATGTGTCAGTCCTGTGCAGGTGGTGCCAAAGAAGGGAGGAATCACAGTGGTGAAGTCAGATTCAGATGAATTGATATCCACTAGGACAATTACAGATTGGAGGATGTGTATTGACTTCAGGAAGTTAAACAAGGCTACAAGAAAGGACCATTTCCCATTGCCCTTCATTGATAAGATGTTAGAGAGGTTGGCTAGGCATTCTCACTTCTATTATTTAGATGGATACTCAAGCTTCTTGCAAATCCCAATTCACCCTCAAGAACAACAATACTACATTTACTTGTCCATATGGGACTTTTGCTTATAGGAGAATGCCATTTGGCTTATGCAATGCACCTGCCATCTTCCAAAGGTGTATGATGTCTATCTCCTCAGACTTTATTGAAGAAATTATTGAAGTCTTCATGGATGACTTTTCAGTATATGGAGATTCATTTGATGCTTGCCTAGAAAATTTGACCAAGGTACTACAAAGATGTAGGGAGTCCAACTTGATCCTAAATTGGGAGAAGTGTCATTTTATGGTCCAAGAAGAGATTGTCTTAGGACATGTTGTCTCAAGCAAAGGGATTGAAGTGGACAAGGTAAAAATTGAGGTGATTGAGAGGCTACCACCACCTACAAATGTCAAGGCAATTAGGAGCTTTTTGGGACATGCAGACTTCTACAGGAGGTTTATTAAAAACTTCTCAATGATAACTAGGCCCCTTACCAAGTTGCTGGCCAAAGATGCTGAATTCCATTTTGATGAAGAGTGCATGAAGGCATTCAAGAAATTGAAAGAAGCCCTCATCTCAGCCCCTATAGTGCAGCCACCTGATTGGACCTTACCTTTTGAAATCATGTGTGATGCTTCAGACCAAGCTGTAGGGGTAGTCTTGGGACAAACCAGGGAAAAGAAGCACCATGTTATATGCTATGCCAGCAAGACTCTAGATGAGACTCAGATTAATTATGCAACCACTGAGAGGAGCTACTAGCTGTGGTGTATGCATTTGACAAATTCAGACCTTACTTGGTGGAATCCAAAGTTATGGTATTCACAGACCACCAAGCAGTGAGGCACTTAATCAACAAGAAGGAATCCAAGCCAAGGCTCATCAGATGGATCTTATTACTTCAGGAATTTGATGTTGAAATCAGAGACAAAAGGGATAGTGAAAATCTAGTTGCTGACCACCTATCAAGAATGAAAGGAGTTCAAGAGTCCTCTACACTTCCTATCAATGATGCCTTCCCTGATGACAGCTTGATGGCAGTGTCAACTAATCAAATCCCCTGGTATGTTGACTTTGTAAACTACCTAGCATGTGGAATTGTCCCTCATGATTACACATATCAGCAAAGGAAAAAAAATTCTTTCATGACCTGAAGGATTATTATTGGGATGATGGGGTCATCCCAATAATAATCCTTCAGGTCATGAAAGAATTTTTTTTCCTTTGCTGATATGTGTAATCATGAGGGACAATTCCAGGAAATCTTGGAGGCATGCCACTCATCACCCTATGGAGGGCATGGAGCCACACAGAAGACTGCTGCCAAAGTCCTTCAATCTGGCTTCTATTGGCCTAGTTTATTCAGGGATGCACATATCTTTGTGAAGGGTTGTGATCAATGCCAAAGAGCAGGTTCCATCTCAAGAAGGAATGAAATGCCACAACAAGGAATTCTGGAAGTGAAAATATTTGATGTTTGATGCATTGATTACATGGGTCCATTTCCTAGTTCATGTAGTTACAAGTTTATCCTTCTAGCCGTGGACTATGTGTCCAAGTGGATTAACGCAATTCCCACCATTGCAGCTGATTCTAGGGCAGTGATCAAGTTGTTCAAGGAGGTTATCTTTCCAAGATTTGGAATTCTCAGGGTAGTCATAAGTGATGGAGGTAGTCATTTTATTGAAAAGTGTTTTGAGAACCTCCTAATTAAGTATGGAGTGAGTCACAAAGTTTCCACTGCCTACCACCCTCAAACTAATGGTCAGGCAGAAATATCAAATAGGGAGATAAATGCCATATTGGAGAAAATAGTTTCATTAACAAGAAAGGATTGGAGTTTGAAGTTGAATGAGGCTCTTTGGGCATATAGGACAGCATATAAGACCCCAATAGGTACCTCTCCCTACAAACTTATTTATAGAAAAACATGCTATTTACCAATTGAGTTGAAACATAAGGCCTATTGTACAGTCAAGGTACTCAATTATGATATGCATGCATGTGGACAAAAGAGGCTCTTGCAACTTGATGAACTTGATGAAATTAGGCTAAATGCCTACCACAATTCAGAATTCTACAAGGAGAGGGCCAAAAGATGGCATGATGGTAGAATTCTGAAAAAGGATTTCAAGGTTGGTGACATTGTACTACTTTTCAATTCAAGGCTAAAGATTTTTCCAAGAAAGTTAAAGTCAAGGTGGAGTGGACCCTTTAAAATTCACAAAGTCTATCCATTTGGTGTTGTGGACCTTCTGAATGACAAGAATGATATATTCAAGGTGAATGGACAGAGGTTGAAGCTTTACAACCCCACAACCATGAATTCTGCTAAGGAGGAGCTGATTCTACAAGATTTGTCACAACCACCTAGCTGATTTCCCATTGTAACAATGTCTAGCCAAAGACATTAAAGAAAGGCACTTCTTGAAGCCATTCTCTAACTAATCCTTCTATTTTTGGAGGAAAAAGTGATGAGGAAGTAGTTCAATCCAGAACTCTCAAATTCAGGGAGTACCCATACCCCTTAATTTTGATTTTTCCACTGAAATCTCAATGATAACTGATAGTATCTTTTCATTATGCTACATTTATCATACCATCATCTGAATTAACATTCATATCAGTTATCCAAATCTGCTATAGCTGAATTTTAGTGAATTTCAGAAATTTCCAATGCATTGTTGAATTGTGCACTCAAAAATTTGATTTTACTATTCCACTGATATCCTTTGTTTCTCTGCAGGATCAGTTGCAACTAATGAAGATTGGATCACCCAAAGCTTCTGGTTAACATGCCAAGAGGATTCAAATGCCCAATTCTATGCATTTCACACCCTCCCAACCCTCTCCCTTGCCTTAATTTCCAACACTAGGGACAGTGTTGAGACTAAGCTTGGGGGAGAAAACCTGGTGCTTTTCTAACTTTTACACCATGTTTTCAATTGATTTTAATGTCCGTATATCATTTATCACCAGGTTATTAGTAGGTTTTGCAAGTTATCATAAGTTATCACTAGTTATCACTCGGTTATCATTTTTTGGGCTCAACTCAATTCTGAATTTATTTTAACTCTGAAATGGGTAGAATACTTCATTATGACAGTCAGTACACTCCAATACCAAGTGGCCAACTTGACCATTAGTCTTCTTGCTTCAATTGACATTATGAATTCAGATGCATTTGAATGAATTTTTAGCTGAAAATTTTCTTTTTTGTGGGTAACACTAGCTGACATTCATTGATTAATTGGAAAGTAGAAGATGTCTAGAAAGGAATCAAGGATTTTACTGTCATGTTAAATAGGAAATCTTGACTATTTGAATTTAAGGATCTAATCTATACTTGAGTTTGAACCATTGCTCACTTCATGAACATAATGAAAAAGAAAGAAAAAGGAAAATGAAAAGTTGCATCTTGCATTGCATGCATACATGAATAAAGAGAGTGAAATTTCCAAAAAGCGAACCTCTCCTGAATAAAGCTAGGATTTTTATCCTATGACCAGCATGAATAAAAATCAGGTTCAAACCTATTTATTGCATCCTCATGAATAAAAGTCATGTTTTCAAACCTATTTAAGTAAAGAAAGAAAAATCTGTTCATGAAGAGATTGATGTTTCAAACTTTTTAGTAAAGTTGACAATCCTTATAATCCAAATCAGTTAATGTTAGTACTTCTATCATTGCTTAAACTTGCTTTAACCTTTGTGACTCCTCAGCAAGAATTTGGGATTGGAAAGAATGGGATGGGATGTTAACAAAGTGGGAAACTCATTTAGATCTTATTCAGCTGATTTTTCTATTCATTTGTGGATGGTGAATTCAAATTCATCCTTAATTTTTGAATGTTTTGCTTGAGAACAAGCAAAAGGTTAAGCTTGAGGGAGTTTGATCACTATAAGTTTCTAACCCATTTTAGATGCATTTCATTCATATCGAGCCCCACTTTTGCCTATCTTTTGGCCAATTATGCTTGGAATGCATAGATTGTGATAACTAGTTGATATTTCTCATTTCATACTTAATTCCATGTGCATAGAGGTTCTGAAATGCTAAAATCCATAAATATTTAAATTCTATGCCAAGTTATCATTTTTAGGACAAGTTATCATTCCTATATGTCAAGTTATCATTATTTTAAGTGAACTGATTTTCAATGATTTTCTTGTCCTAAATCCACTATCATCATGTATGAATCATATTTGGATGGTCATATCTCAGCTTGTGCAAAGTTTTAAGTCCATTTGAACAAGTTATCATTTTTTCTTTGCCAAGTTATCGTTAAAGGGCAATTCTATCATTTCGACATGCAAAACCATTAATTCTGCACAAAGGCCTTAAGCAATCATTATATTATTGTCCTAACTCATTGCTGTTAAAATTTGACCTCAATTGGATAATTACAATCAAAGTTATGACAAGTTATTGTTTTTAAGGCAATTAAGTTATCGTTTTGGCACCCAAGTTATCATTCCTATGAAATCTTATCCACTTTTAATTTCTGACTTTTTCACTTGCTATATTAATCCCTTGGATGCTTCTAATGCCTTGAACCACTTGTAGTTGGATAAATTTCATGAGTATTGCAAAGTTATCATTTCCAGGTCTAAAACCATCAAATTTTCATATAGATTTCCAATCTTGCACAACACCAAATCCCTTTTGATTACTGAGATGAGTTTACTTGTTGTTCTTACCCTTATTTGTTTATTTCTTATTAGAGGACCTTATTACTTGCTGTTATGTGTCTTCTAGCAGGAAAACAAATTGCCAAAAAGCTAGAAAAAGGTGGGGGGACCACTGGTTTGCTGCCCAAAAAAGCTGTGCAGTCAGGGAATCTTCAGACCAGTGGACATGTGGCTATAATCAGAAAGAATATAAAATTTTGATGAGGATCAAAGGGTGGAGATGAGTCATATAAAAGCTATAATTTCTGGAGCAGAGAGGAGGGTTGGACATTAAGGGTTTGGAGCAAGGGTTTCTCCACCAAGCTGCTGGCTGCTGGAGCTGTTGCTGCTGCTGCTGGAGCTGCCCGAGATACTTCAAACAAGGATGAATTGTAACTGTTCTTCATTCCATTTGATGTTAAGCTTTGTAAATATGAGGAGCTAAACTCCATTTCTTCTAGGATAGGGTAGTAGTCTAGGTTAATTTTGGATGGATGTGGACTGAAATTTAATCCTGCATTGAAATCATTCCTGGTTTTCAGATTTCAGCACTGTTGAAGTTATTAGATCTCATTGTAATCTATAACTGAGAAGTATCATTTGATCTAATCTTCCTTCAGAAATGAACTAATAGTCAATATCAGGTTCCTGGATTCCATTATATTTGAAAATCTGACTTCTGATTCCTATTTTCCTGATTTCCTGGTTTTTTGAATTTCAGAATCTGATTTCCAAAACTGATTGAATCTGTTAGTCATTCTAAATCTGATTAATAGAGTAACTGAGAGGTTGCTATTGCCCTCATCTTGTTCAGAAATGAATCAAGAAGTTTGGCATATTTTTGACTCAAATCAGTTTGCTCTTTTGATTTCTGAACTTAAATTTTGAAATCTGTTTTCTGATTTCTTGTTGGAATATGTCTTACTAATTGAATCCCCTGATTTTATTCAATCACTGAGAGGTGAACCTTAAGGATTTCTTGCAGTTCAAAGATGGATCAAGAAGCAATTGGCAAGCCTAAATTCCATTGATTAATAATTCTGATTTCCTGAATTGCTGATTTTTGTTTTCTGATTTTCTGATTTCTGTTTGAATTCTGATTTTCTGATTTCTTTTTGAATTCTGATTTTCATTGTCAAGCCTCAATTTAATCCACTATTGAGAGGTAGTCTTCAGATCTTCCTTGTGAGTTAGAGATGAACCAAGGGCATTGGATAATCACTGAATTCTCCATTTTAGATAGGATATCTTTTAACCCAATTAATTGGATGTTTGTGTGGATTTCATTTTCCTTTGCAACCGAGAGGTTGATTTCAAATCCTCTTGGAATTCAGAGATGAACCAAGGAGCACAAACACTATTATTGGATAGATTTCATCATGGTTTAACTAATTGAAGTGATTTCATTATTTTATGATTGTAATTACAAGTTATCACTTCAGATTTCCTTGAATTGTAAAAATCAGCAATGAACTTCCATTTGAGCCCAATTATAACTTGATTTTCAGTGAGGACCCTCTTTTGATTCAACCTAGCTAACAACTACATGATAATATGTTGCTTAGTTAAAGGCAAATTGAGCTGTGAGAGCAGCCATATTTCAAATTGAATCAAAATTGGACATTTAATGATAACTTGATCCAATCCATCCATAATTAATTTAGATAAACTCCAACTCCTAGAAGAACCATCCTCATTGATAGTTAAACATTTTTAGACTTCAATCTAGCATTTATAACTCAGTTTTGATAAATTTCCAAAACCCAAAAATCAGTTATCATTCTACATTCCATTAAGAATCTGTTTTCACTCTTCATTAAAAATCTATTTTTAGCCACTTAAGTAGAACTAATCTAGATTGTTTTAGGGTGTCTTAGACTTTAAATCTTTATGGATACGACAACCTGAGTCTACTACAACTTACCTGTGCACTTGCAGCTAGTGAGTTGGGAGACCAAAAATTGAAAAATTGAACCTTTACATAATTTCAGCAAGTTATCATTCAAACACCCAAATTTCACTATCATCGGCGAGGTAGCATATGTAGATTGGCTCTGCCCCTTCTTATGGGCGAGTACATAATGTATTTCACGTATCCATGCTCAAGAAGTACAAGCACCACGGCGCTAATGTTTTACGAATCGAGGAGCCAGACCTAGCTATAGATTTTACCTTTTTCGAGTACCCAACACATATTGTGGAGCGTAACGTGCAACGCCATGGTCAAAGTAGCTTGACGTTTCCATCACGGCAACGAAGCAACATGGTAGCTCGAGTCAGAAATGCGCCAAGAGTTCCCACATCTTTTCGGTAAGCCCTCTACTTAGTACAAAATTTGAGGATGAATTTTCTTTTAAGGGGGTAATGATGTAACATCCAAAAAAATATATTAAAGTGCCAATCGGGAGAAGAATTCAAACACCATTTAGGAGAAATCAATGTCGAGGATTAAGGGGGATTTAATTGAGATAATGCCCAAACTTTCTGAAAACTTCCACCCAATTAACAATAACCCAAAAATCCTCTTACCTCCATTGCTCACCCTGCAGGCAGTGAGTGATCGGATGAAGGGCGACACTGAGATTTGAAGGATCAACGAGGAAACAACCATGAATCAGGTGGGTGAATTGAAATCACCTTGAATAACGTTATATAGGATCTGTTTAGAACTCTACTCCAATTGGTTATGCTAACGAATCAAGATGATGACCAAACGAATGAAGAATCGATATGTTTTCCCCTTGCTTTGATTGTGAAATTACTGATTGATTTGTTCTAGGAATTGGTTTCTGCTTGTTATTACTTTGCTTGATGATTGTTGTGTTCTAATAATGTAAGTAGGATAAGAATCTATGGTTTCTATATGATTTTTACGCTAAAATCGTGTTGAAACCTTCGTTGGCACGGCCCTGATCCTCTCTTCATGGTTGTGCCACCATCGATACAATCGTGCCTTCAACTAGCACGATCGTGTCACCCCTTCGGCACGCCCGTGCCATCCGACAAGCATGCCCATGCCATTATGTGGCCGAGAGTGTGCGGCTAACTAAAATTTCGATTGACCCACACAAAGGGATCGGTCGATCGACGTCTCGCTTGGGCACGCCCATGACACTTCATGGGCACGCCCATGCCAACCACCTTACCCCTGTAACAAACCAGCATGGCCGTGCCACTTCATCGGTTGTGCCACTTCATCGGCACGCCCGTGCCAAGCCACAGATCGGTATGGAAATCGGTCGACCAACCCTCGAGTGTGACCCTCTTAATTTCCTTATTATTAAATCTGGATTTTTATCTATTTATTACTTATTTTCCCTCCTGATTGATTATTAATACGATTGAATCTAAGACAATTCATTGAGATCCATTCCCCCTTTATGATATTGAACCTTTTACTTATTCACCCTTCGATTGATTCAATCATCAATATATCATGAAGAATAACTAGATGGTAAAGTGACTAATAATGTAAAGATGAAAGATAAATGATGGGTTGCCAGCCCATGTTAAGTGCCTAAAGATAAGGGTCACTCCCTTGGTCATGGCTTGATTAACCATTTATCTACACAAGACTATATTGTATTGCTCGGTGTAAATCCCAAAAGCTAAAGGCATATAAAGTCATCTTATTTATAAATAAAGTTCAAGGTAAAGAGGAATGCCCAAGTAATGCAAGTATAATATCAAGTCAAGTATCATTATGATCCCTGCACGATAAATGAGTTTTCTCTTGATTCAAAGTTACTATTTGCTATCATGATATTACTCTTCATCATTACTCATTGATCTCTAATGTTCTAATGATTCTATGCTAAGTTTCTAATCAAGATAAGTTGTTCACCGATTTTGATCCATTCTATTTAATAGTTATGCATTGTATGTTTTTATTGATTTTCCACTAGACTGTAAAGCTTATGGGACGACCTCCTCCCCTGTGTTTGATTTTCACAAGGCCAGATCAGTGATGGTATTGAGATCGTGTGCTATGACAGAGCTCAGGCGACGATATAGTACATGAACCAAATGGCCTAGATATCGATTTATTTTCTTTCCGCATTCATGAATTTTGATGTAATCCTTCTGTTAGATTTATTTTGAGACCTTGTATTAACCTTTAGACTTCCGCTATTATAATATTTCCACTCTTCTCTTTATTTTTATTGTTGACATGCCATTATTTTTTACCGAGTATTGGTCAAGTAATAGTCAAAGCTGTAGTGTTTATAGCGTCTTCAGATCTTCTCCATGTGGCATTGGTCGATTTGGTGACATTACAATTAATGTATTCTGTTTTTATTTGTTTAGATTAGTTGATTGGAATCAATTTTTATCGCTATATATAACCAATAACTCTAGGACTTTACTCACATGTTTTGACAATAGGCTGATTTTCTAATTCTTTAGTATGTCATAAAGTATAATGTACTTGGAGAGAATAAAAGTATAAATTGATAAGGTTGTGAAATATTCAAAGAATTCTGCAAGTATAAGGAGATATTTGTATCTTTCTTAAAATATTTAATATTTTGCGGGTCTATATTTTTTATCATATAAAATACCACAAATTTATTAAACATTGCTATTTTAAAGACTCTTAGTAGAGTTAAACAATTCTAATAATATTGGTAGTGGAAAGACATATTGACGCAGTGTAGAGTCCATTTTTTTGTACTTAATGCGGATCTAATATTCTAATGTTAGAGATATTTTTATGAAGCATAATAGCTAAAGTTATTTAAAATGATATATCATAATAATTATGCTAATAGAAAATTAATGTAATTAAATAATATAGTGAAATTACCATTACATATATATATATATATATATGTGTGTGTGTGTAAATGATATCTTATAACTATTTCTCATAATTAATTAACTTATAATTTTTAGTTATTAATTTGTTATTCAATTCTATATAAATTGATTTTCTATTTAGTTATTTCAAGTTGGAGGACACGTGATAATCCAATTAATGTTGCAAATGTTGATGTTGATTTGTGCTACATAATTTCTTTTTGACCAAATTGATGCCAATTGAAAATTCAAGAGGATATAAATAATTGAACTTATGTGTAATACTTGATCATGAATATGAGAATGTGACGTAAGATTCATTAACAGAATAAAAAATTATGATATATATTTATAATTGTATCAAGAAAAATAATATGAATGAATTAAATTAACACAAAAATATCAGATTAAGATTCATACTATTAATATATATATATGGAATAATGGATATACAAAGCGCATGTTGCTCCTCAACATGTCGTGCAACATTCGGAACGTCCATGCAGAGATCAACGTCCGACAATTTTCTCACCAAAAATCGTCCCCCGTCTCTCCCTCCCACTATCTCTTAGACCGATCTCTCAGCCAACGGCAAGTGCAAGGACGGTCGTCGGCGAGAAATAATCCCTTTTTCCCCCTCTCTCGAATCTATCTCTCCGTTTCTCTGGAGGCGGCGGACCTACTCGTCCAACTCAACGGGTCTTCGGCAACTGGCTCTAGGTCGATGACAAGTACGATGACATCTTCCTCCTTCGCATCGGTGTGCACAACCTCGTCACCATCTCCTCGCCGGACCTCACTCGAGAGGTCCTCCACGCGTAGGGCGTCAGGTTCGGCTCGCATCTGAAATGTCGTCCTTCGCTCTCGCCCAAGCCGCCGGCTGCGAGATCGTCCTTCCCTCAGCACCTAGGCCACTGACTGCAAGATCGTCCTTCGCTCTGCACCTAGGCCACCGGCAAAGTGAAGCTCAGAGGAGAATAGAGGAGAAGTCAGTGGCGGCAAAGCGAAGCCCAGAGGAGAAGTCGTCCTTCGCTCTGCGCCCATGCCGCTGGCTACAAGATCGCACCCATGTTGCCACTTCGAGATTCGCCACGGCCAGATCGTGTGTGTGAGAGAGAGAGAAAGGGAGAGAGAGGGGGAGACCGATTGGAGAGAGATCGAGATCCGCAAAGAGAGGGGGAGATCGATCGAACTTCGAAAAGAGATTGAGATCAGAGAGCAGGGGAGACTGATCGGAGAGGGGGAAGAGAGGGAGGAGAGAGAAGGGGAATGCCTTTCGCTCTTTATCTCGCAAGATTTTGCTTCCATCTGAAAACTATTCATCTGAATCGTTCGATTGCATTTGAATGGTTGAAATATTACCTCGCATCGTGTGAAGAATTAGTTATTTATAGGCAAAGAACATGGAACCTTGACCTCCTCTCACAAGGGAAGTAGTTGTTATGATTACCAACGATAAAATTATGATAAAATATTAATTATTTTATTAGAATATCTAAGATTTTGTAGGCATCCTACTTGGGCTCTGTTTGGCAACATCAAAATTAGCGTTTCAAATAGCGTTTAACGGTTCAAACTCTAACTCTTTTGTTTGGTAAATGATAAAAATAAGTAGCATTTAGCATTTGATGCAAAAATATTGAAAAGCTACTTCTACTAGCGTTTAGCAATTAGAGGTTAATGTTTTATATAATTTTTTAATTTTAACCTTATTCAAAAATATTATTTATTTCTAACTTATCTTATTATTTTCTCATTTTTATTTTATAATCATTTGACTATATTTCATTTTATATTCATGCTTAATTAATTACAAATTATGTATATGTTAACAATGAATAAAAAATGATTTCACAATTAATATTCTTATATCATTGGTGCACTATATAAAATTTATTGTCAATATAAATTTCTATATATTTTAACAAAAAAATTAATTGTGAAATTTTATTTTATTTAATTAAGTTATAAATATTTATTTTATTTTATTATAATATAATTTATATAGTGCTTAAATTAAATAATTTATCTTATGTCTAATTATGTCATTTTATATTCATCCGCTAATTCTATCGCTAAGTTTACCAAATACTTATTTATTACAACCTCTAACCGTTAATCATTATCTGTTACCCGCTATTCACTTATCAAACCGTTAATAATACCAAACAGAGCATTAGTAGTGAATATGAAAAAAATTTCAAAATAGATAAAAGAAAGTCACGTCTTCATTTCAGAATATAAGTATTAATTGTCATCACTAATAAAATTTATTTGCATTGTCTTAATGAATTAATTCAACAAAAAATCATAAAAAATGACTTTAAAAAATTACTTATTCAAGACAATTACTAACATACATATATATATCGTAGCAGAAAAAATAATTGCCCTAAGCACTTACATCTTGCCACCTTGCTATGCCCATCCACTATGTTGCTCTCCATCCATGAAAAACTCTACCTGCATGTTAACTTTCAATGGATTTAAATTCAAGTAATAAAATATGCTTATAAAATGTAAAATTAGTTTAATTTTTTAAAAAAATCAAAAATAAAATTTTATTGTTAAATTCAAAAATATTTTAGAAAATATATAGAAAGCAGGGATGTATTAGCTAACAATTAATTTAAGAAAAATACATAAGGATTAGTTACCACATAAATTTGACAAAAAAAAACTAATTTTTGTCTAAATCATGAGTGCACCATTAAGATTATATTTTTTTATCATGATAAAGTAGTCTAATTATAATTATGCTAAAAACATACAACACATAGGATCGAGCGCCATCATAACATTACTACACTACACTTGAACATTTTCTCTTACTCCCTCTTTATAGGGTGGCACAACTTTGAATGACGAAGATGGAGACGTTAAAATGATTTGTAACCACTTTAATATATGAAACTTCTTCATTTTTCAGTCATTTATTTCTTTTTTTCTTTTTTTTGCTATAGAGATATCAAGTTAGCTCTCTCATGTTTAACCAATTATTTTATATAAATTATATAGTTCTTATATAATTAACTAATTTATTTATAATTTTGGTAACAGAAGATGAAATAGCTTTCATATTTTTCCATTGATATAATGGTCTCACGCTCTCACATATAAAAATAAATCCAATATAAAGATTTTATACTTTTAACTGAATTTAATATAATATTAAATTTTTTTACGTTTTATGGGGTAAGTCATTTTAGTCAATCAATTACCTAATTGATGCATATTTATTTTCAGTCAGTTACTACAATTTTTTAGTTGGCTAATTATTTAAATCATTCATCTTATTTTATAATCATAACTATATGAGATGTCAAGTGAGCCGTTAATCAAAATTTTGGTAAATATTTTTATGATTATATATTTTCTCTTTCAGTTACCTAATGAGTATATTCAGATCAAATAACTACCCATTATCTAAGTGTTCCAAATATTAATTATATAATACTAATATTTATAAATTATATGTAAAATTATAAAATACTAATTTTATTTTTATGTAAAATTAGATGAATCACATATTTATAAAATACTAATATTATTTTTATATATTTTAGTATTACTTAAAATATGGTAACTTATAATAGAGAAATAATTTATTGGTCTATTTAATTTCCTATGTGTGTTCTTTATTTTCCACTCTTTTTAGAAAATAGTAATTTCATTTAAGTTTGAGATATTAATTTGTTAGTCTATTTCATATTTACATGAATTTCATGATAAATATAATCATATATTATATTTGTTCTGATTGCTATTCTAATTATCTGGAAACATGTTAAATTTTAAATATGTGATGAATACTCCAATAAATTCATGCAAATGTTGAATTATCATTATTTTATTAATCATTATATATTATTTTGTGTTTAATATACCATAGATAGTTTTACATTATACATAAATTATATTTTTTAAATTGTTCATGTTACTTGAATTTTCAAGTATGCATGCAATTATATTTTTTATAATACAATATGCAACTTGGCATGTAGAGATAATAATTATCCAATGAAATCTTCAAATATTGATGCAGGAATAAACTCCAACCATTATCATGCTTCGTGACTACAATCACTATATAATATGCGAAACACATTCATTATCTGAATTTTTAATTTCTTCATCACTAGAATAAATTTTTTTTTTCTTATTTAAATTATAAATAAAAGTTATCACATAAATACACATACACACGTTTTTCAATAAATATTGTTATCTATGAAATATAGTGTCAATAACATAAAATATTAGCAATAAACTTTTAAAATAAAAATATATGTTATGTTTTGATATTATATAATTCAATTATTAAAAAAATCAATCATGTTGTATTTGCCTACACCATGAAAGAATTTGCCACGTGATAATTTCATGAATGAAATATATTAGAAATATATGCATTTCTCATGTATTATAATAGTTTGTATGAAATCAAAAATAATTTTACATAGAGACTCGTTGTCATTTCTTATTTACAATAATAGAATAGTTTAAAATTTTATAAGAAGATGACATAAATTCAACACTAAATAAAAATAATATATTATAAAATTTCCACACTTGTACATAATAATATTTGAGAAGACATAAAATAATACAATAATGTTAGATATAAATATGATATATCTTAAAGGCACATAAAAATAGTATTTATAGTAAACAAAAAATATATTAATAATAATATTCTACAACAAAATAAGAGGAATCAAATTCTGACATAATTTAGAATGAATTATTTTATAAAACATAAAATATTATTATAAAAACATACGTGCATAATATAATCATACAAATATGATGATGAATTTTTTATATTTATTTACATATTGAAATTAAATATGGTAAATAAAAATAACCTATAATGAGAATGTTAAAAAACAAATTAAAATGAATTGAATTGTCACATAAATTAAAAGGAACTATTTTATAGAGCAAAAATAATGGTCGCGCTCATGATAACAATTAAATTCTTTGTATTTTTTTGATATTAACTTCTTGATGAATACAGTTTATTTTTACAATTCATGATAAAATTAAAAGTTATGATAGTTAGAATAATTTCTAAGAACTTTAATTCGTGAACTATTTTATATTTTAGTTAGATTTATTTCTTTTTTTCGAGATATATGTATTAAATTATCTCTCTCATGCTTTAAAATTTTATTTTATATAGTTATTACAACTGTCTAATTAATAAAATCTACTATCATAAATTAGAATTTAAATATACTTTTTTGTTTATTTTGTTTTGTTAGAGAGCTGACTCCTTACATATTATATTTTTTCTGATTTATTCTAAGCTCACTCCTTGCACATTATGATTTTTAATTAGTTAAAATTAAATCATGAGTTTCGTTAAATATATATAAATTTCTAATATTTAAATCATTTTGTTGTAGGATTTATCTACATAACCGCATATAGTTATCATAACTATCTATATAGTAATTTATAAAATATTATATGATTATTTTGGTAACCCTCTATCATAGTAGTTTAGAAATTATCTTGGTCACTAACTAACTTTCCAATTAATTATTAATTAAATATAAATCTATTATTTTATAATCAACAATTTAATATTTATGGTTTCCAATAATTTAATTTTTTTTGGTTTCTAATTAATTAGTAATTCAAATAGACAGTGAAATATATACTTAATTGTTGGACACAACAATAAGTTTAATATAATATGTGATTATACTTTTTGGTGTCAATGAGCGAAAATATTGTATAATCACTTTTTATTATTTTATTAATGCAAGAATATTATCTGTTAAGAATTTACACCATCCAAATGACACAAAGTATTGAAGGAATTAAGATATAGTTTGTTTTTGGATTATTAGTCTAATAACGTGCCACTATTTTTTTATGAATGGTGCACTTCTTAAAAGTTTTTGTTATGGTGCACTAAGGTAACCGATTAATGTGGGAATAAAATAAAAAATAAATTAAGCTATTTTACTATATCATTTGAAATTAAAGTGAAGTTATTCATAACAGAATTTTATGAATGATTATAACAGACATATGATATTATAAACTAACGTGGGTAATGGGATTTAAGTTTATCATTTGTTCACCATTTATTCATAATGAGTATATTCAATTGGACAATTCATAAATAAAATAGTTTGTTTAATTTTATATTGAACATGTGACATTTTTATCCATGTGTTAAATACTTGAATTTAATAGGAACTTGTAATGCAGTTACACGAAAGTATAAACAATGCAAAAAATGAAGAAACAAAATTATTATTTATTTAAAGATGTTTTCTTATGACAAAACATTTGTTCACGTAACATTTTTATGACAAAAAATCATAATTTGAATTTAAAATAACTCTCCGATTAAATACCAATAATTTTAACTCAAATTGGTTAACATCAATTAAAACAAAACTAATTCTCTATAAAAAGGAGTAGGAAGGAGATATAATAAAATTTTGTATAACAAAAATCCATAATATGAATTTAAAATTACTCTTAAGCTAAATAATAATAATTTAAACACAAATTGGTTAACATCAATTAAAACAAAACAAACCGTCTACCAAAAAAAAGAGAGGAGAGAGAATAAATTTTTTTCATAACGAAAATTCATGTTGTGAGGGGAAGGAGAAAGAATAGCCTGTGTTCGGATAACATTTTTATGACAAAATTCCATAATATATGAATTTAAAAGGACTCTCCAATTAAATAACAACAATTTGAATTGGATTTTGTTAGTATCAATAAAAACAAAATAAATCCATAAAGAAATATGATAATGCACCTATAGTTCGTAGTACCTACGAAGGAGAGAGCATCATCATTACAAAGGGGCATGAAATGAGTACCTATAATGTGATGATGGATAAGAAAAGGAGAAATTGAATCTCAAAAAAGAAGACAAAGGATAAGATGGGTCATGAAGTTGTCTTTCTTTGGTATTTATAATATGACAATGTATAAGAAATGGAGCAGTTATTAATTGACCGTTTAAAATAATGGATGAATTAATAGAGATTATAATTAATTATAAAATGCTAAAGGACACATGTTGGAACAATGTTAAACAAATCTATAAATAGAATGAATCTCCCACATAAATGTGTTAAGAAAAATATAAATTTGATGTGACCATAGATGGTTTATCTATTAATGTATTTTTTTGTATACTGGGTTGGCACAAACATTTAAGTTTACTCTATCTCCAAATTAAATATATACTATATTCCTTTTAATATAATATATATAGATTAAATATTAAAACTGTATAATAAAATAATATTAATTATTATAATTATATAAAGATAAAATTATATAGTTATTAAATAATTCTGATATATTATAATCATAGCTATCCAATATATTATCATTTAATAGTTATTAAATTTATCTTTGTTTAATAGCATGCATAGAAGTAAAGCTATAAAAAAATAATTTATTGATTATTCAATATCATTATTAGATTAGATGATTATGGATAATTGAATCCACTACTCTAATAAAATTATATATATTTTTTATATTTTGCATATACCAAGTATCATTCTCTCCTTCCATATAATGTTAATATAGATTTTTCATATCACTTACATAGACGGTTATGGATACCACATCCTACTACTATCTTTACATATTAATTAGTAATTATGTTATATGCTTTAAAATTTTTATTTGTGTTGTGCGAAATCTATACAGATATGTGAAATAGTCGGTATTTGCATACTAGATACATGTATGTGAAGATCGGATTCTCTTTTATCAGAATGTAAACAACTTTAAATTTATAATCTCAACTATACTTCTCAGGTTGCAAGTATACAACCATCGTCGATGTACAGATTGCGGTCGAACCACAGAAAGAGAAGTTGTATTTGTTTTTAGACTTTTGTAGCAATGAGAGAAGAGAATCTGTTTTTGATAGTAAGAGAAGTAAAGTAAGATTGCTGAAATCATTATTACAGGAATGTAACAGTTTTATGATTTTCATTTTGTATATTGTTTTAGCTTTTTTGTTAAATGATAAAAACATAATTAGGAATCCAAAACTAAGTCACAGATGATGTTAACTATGAAGACTAAGGAATTTCTTTAGGGATGAACAATAATTAGCTATGCCTAAGAAATTCAGTTCAATTGGATGCAAACAAAACAGCGAGTCATAAAAATGGATCCTAATACTCACGCATTGAGGATCGCTTTAGCCTCTCCACTCTCGCTTCGAGACCGCAGATTCAATCACATATAAGATTACTCCCCTAAGCTCTCCCCTCTCGGCTTGAGCTCAGCCTCCCTTGTCTCATTGGCTGATTTTCCTAATACAACTAGCTAACGTCTCGACTCAATGCTAAACTGTCCCAAAAAAATACCCTTCTCAGGGTCTGATTGCAGAAGCGGAAGAAATCAGACATGAAGAAGAGAGATTACAAACAAATCACTAAAACATTATATATAAGCTTCCATCACTCTCATGTTAGGAAGTTCTAGTTTCTCTACTCGCGCTTGGAAACTATGGATTTAAGCATTCAGATTATGATTGAGTCATCCTCCATGAGCTTCACCACTCAGTTTATCTCAAGTTAGAGTGACTTCCCAGCTGATTATTCCACCATGACCAGCTAGCCTTTTAGCTCATCGCTGGACTGTTTACAACACATGCGCTCTTTCGAGAGTTTGTTGCACAATGAATAATCAATTATCGGCCAAAGTAGATGAAATCCAGCAAGTAAAATAAGCATTGCTGATCAAGAAAATATGCATTCAATCCATAAGTGACATAACCAATGTAACACCCCGAGACCCACGTGACTTTCACGTGCTCAGAGTCGTCCTAGAGGCGCTACTCAATTTTCTATAAAATATTTTTGCGAAATATAAATAATAAATGCGGAAAACTCTTTCAATAATAACAGCTAATAATCCATTATATTAAAAATAATTAAAATATCAATAAGTTCACAATTCTACTAAATGCGGAAATAATAAAAAACTAGACAACTCAATCTAGAACATGTGCAACATCTGTCTGTCACTGAGCATAGCCACCTGCATGATCATCCTCTATCAAAGCACTCTTACCTGTACGGATCCAGGTACAGGGAAATATCCATGAGTATAAAAATACTCAGTACGTAGGGTCTACTAAACAATCAATATGCTCAATCGAAAATAAGATGTAATCAATGATGAGTCAATTGAGCAATCAATACAATAAACAATTAACAATATAATGATTTATCAATATGAGCAATTATTTCAGGTTACAGTCAAGAGACAATTCAATAGCGATAGCAATTAATAATTACCTGATCAATTGGATCGATGATTCAATATAACAATATGATAATAAAGTCATAGATCAATAGAAATGATCAGAAAAAGTCAACTGATCGATCAATATTGATTTTAGCAATTAACGATATCAATGATGCCTGATCACCATGGCACTATTCAATTTAATATTTTTTAATTTAATATCAATGGTCATTGATCAATAACAATTCAATTCGATTCAATGGGTGGAGGCAAAGTCAATCAACGCTAGTACCCAAATGATCATGATCTATTCAATTCAATTCGATTTCAATCCAATTCAATTCAATTCGATTCGATTTCAATTCAATTCAATTTACAATGTTCGGAGTTATCCAATTCAATGAGGAGCGCTCAGTCAATTAAGGGACACCGTGCCACTTTCATGCAGGCAAGTGGGGGATCAGTGCCATGGCAAGCCCAATTCAATTCAATGGATTTGTCTATGGTGGGGGACAAGTGGCCATACACGGGACAACCATAGCTTTTATACTATCTGCCACATTCAATTCAATTCAATTCAATTGGTCCCGGCTTAGTGGCAATCAGTGAACATGAGCCCAGCAACTTTCTGCTTTTATCTTATTTACCTAAGATGTCTATCTTTTAATAATTTTAATTTAGGTGAAACAAAACCCAATCAGAAAGACTACTGAATCAATATCATAATCAGTGATAAGATCGGATATGATAACAAACTATGATCAAATATGATGATGATGTGATCGAATATGATGATTATATATGATAATAATATAATCAAGAATGATAACAATATGATTAGCACAATTTATAATAATCTAATCAAGATAAATAATAAATTTACAATCGACAAATCATAATAATTATAATAAAATTATCAATTAATGATTGGTAATCATACTAAAATAAGTGAGTTCTTTATCTGCCTCCCTATATATATATATATATTTTTCCTATTCTCTTTTCTCGGTTGGCCGAGAAGAATTTCTCGTAAAAAAATGCAATTATCTATAGAAAAAGATATTTTCTCCCTCTATTTTGTGCCCGTAAAAATTCTTTAACAATCTATCTATTCCTCTCTCGACAAAAGGTTAATTTATTCTACTTATTTATTATTTATTTATTTTCCACGGGCACTCTCCATCTTATATACTTTTGTTCTTACGTATCATCTTCTCTCTTTAGTTTTTGGCAGTAATATCAATTTCATTTTCTTTTTCATTTTTCTTTCTCTTCTCTCAATCTCTTTCTCTCTCTTGGTTTTGCACCTCGTGGAGTCTCTTGTTTTCCCCTCTCATTTTCCTTACGCCCTTTTTTTTATTCTTTTGCTCTCTCAATTTTCTCTCTTTGGCGGCTGCCAAACTCTTCTTTTCCTTAATTCCTCTCCTTCTCTATCTGTAGGCGGTCGTAATCTCATTTGTTTTTTTTCTTAATAATAATGAAATGCGTAATACGCGAGAAACTAATAATGGCGCAACGTGTGGTGGGCACACTCGATTGAAATAATAATTCACCAATATAATAAACCTACGGATCCCCCTACGTACCTGGTTTCACGCCTAGCCGTTCGACGTCGAATCATGCCTGGCTGTCATCTAGACGTCACGTCTCTACCGCCGGACATCGAGAACCAAAGAGGAGGAAACTCCTTTGACGGTCGGTGCTATAGATACTTGATTTTTAATCTATCTATAACTTCCAATCCCAATCAAATTTAATATTTTAATTAATCTCTTTTAACAAATTTTGATTTATTTCAATAATTAAATAATTACGAATTTAATTAAATATCCCATAATACATTTTCATCCTTAATTAAACTCCTCAATTTTTCCTTTATTTTCAGAATTATTAAATATAGTAATATTAATGGCCATAATTCCCAAATAAGAATATTAAAATATTCTTTTATTAATCACCAAAAATTTGGATTGTTACATTATAACCTTCTTAAAAATAAATTCGTCCTCGAATTTGCGTAAACGGAATTATATCATCTATCTAACGAATATGAAAAATCCTTCTCATCTCAACTACTAGTCCTCAAATGGCATCGTCATCTTTATGTGTCATACCTATGTCAGATCTCCATTTCGATTCAGTTTCTCCAATCTCATTATGTTCATAGACGATTCGTCTCGTATATGTCGTTTTCAACCTTTCCATGCTGAGGCAGACTTCGTTGCTTCGTTACTTTTGTAACAAGAACTATCATTCATCCACTTTGCTTCAACTGATAGGTGAGCGATATGATCTACTATATATACATGGCTGTGAAGGTGCCATGCCTAATGTCAAAGTGGCGACTGTTGCCACATACTAACTCTACCGGCGGGAGTTGGTTGTTCCAACTATCACTCTAGTCCAAAGCACAATCCTAGAACATATTTTCTAAGGCTTGAATTGTCCATTCAAACTACTCATCCATCTGTGGATGGAAGGCGATGTATAAATTCAATCACATCCCAATTGCTCTATAGATGTTCCCTCATAATTGAGTTATGCACTGTAAATTCTTATCCGACACAATGGATCAGTACTTCATATAGTCGGATAACCTTCTTAAAAAAATAAATGTCCATGACGCTTTTGATGGACTAACCTTTCTCTAATGGGTATGATGTCGGCTATCTTATATCAATCCTCTATTATCCATATCACATCGTTATCATGTTGTGTTTTTGGAAGCCTTCTAACGAAATCAATCATTATCCTTTTCTTAATGCTATTGAAGATTTCTAAGCTCTTGTAGTACACCATATGACCTCTGACGCTCCACTTCCATTTGCCAACCTTCCATAATAATTTCGATTGCATACAAGATGTGTTGTTATCTTTGCACCATTATCGATGGTCACTAGACTAACTTGGATGATGCAATTGCTCATTGCTCATTGCTCATATTCCATCGGCTCACCCCCAAACGAGCAAGTGACATTTCCCTTTTTTCTGCTCAAGATATTTTCAATTGAGTTTGCTTTGTAGTTGATGACAAACTCGTAATTTTTTCAGCAATTTGATCCATCTCTTTTTTTTCGATACATATTTAGATCTTGTTACGAGAAGGTGTACCTCAACTTTGGTGGTCTGTGGAGAATTCAAGATTTTCACCCTACACATCTTGTCACTGACTCTTGGGTGAAGACCACAATTGCTAATTCGAGATTTGGGTAATTAATTTTGTGCTTCTTTAATTTTCTTGATGCGTAGGCAACTATCTTCCTACGTGGCATCAAGACGCACGCTATGTCGATGTTGTACGCATCATTGTGGGTGACATAACCTCCTTGGACTGAAGATATTTTCAGAAAAGACATCGTTGTCAATTCCTTCTCCAATTTCTAAAACCTATTTTAGCCCCTTTTTTTGCCATTCAATTCTTTTATGTCCTTCTTAATGAAGTTCATCCATGGTGACATTATCGTGTAGCGATCTGGTGCGACAATATCCTACAAGTCTAAGGAAGCTTTTTCTCTTTAACACATTCTTTAGTTGAATTAATTTGGTCATAGCATCCATCTTTTGATATTCCATCTATGCCAATGATATTTCTGAGGAACATTATCTCATTCTACCAAAATTTGTACTTCGAGACTTTAGCGTATACTTAATATTTGCAGTGCGATTTGCAATTGTTCCGCATGTTTCTCTATGCTCGACGAATATATTATGATGTCGTTGATCTTGGATTAACCATTGCAGTAACAACTATACTATTTTTTTTCAACCTACTTGGATGATGTCCTTCCTCCATATCATTATATGTATATGCCATCACTTTTGCTATTGAGTTCAAGTGCTCGACCTTTTTGCGGCAAATTATTTGCACCGGCTAATCGATAACCTCCTTAGAAATATTGTCATATGAGTGCTTCCATTAAACACTCCACTTTTCAATGGTCGATCTTTCATTTTTGTGAAAAGGAACTATGAACTATATCTGTTTCATATAACACATGCTATTTGGATACTATAACATATCTAAAGTCGAAGTGAAGATTACAATTTAGGCTTGATTAAGTTTCAAGTCGTGTCCTAACATATCAATCTATTTTGGTGATTTCTGCACCATTCTTGCAGGCTTATTATTCTATTGTTGCAGATGTTCGACCCGCCTTGGTTCATTGCAATCTCTTGCCAAGTGACCCCTCTTGCCACAATTCAGGCATGCTCTCGTCTCCCAATAGCATTCATCGAGATGCATTTTGTGATAGTGGTTGCACAATTCTCTATGTGATGGAGGCTCATTCCATGTTGGATGTGGCCTTCCTCGGTTGTAGTTTCCTTAATGTCGCTTCTCTCTTCTTTCATATCTTCTATCTTTACTTCAAATACTATTCAGATAATTATTCATATGCGTTTGATTTGGTTGAATTGCATTTGTCGCGTCATCATTTCCAAGCATGATAGCAAACTCTTCCACAATTTGAAGGGTTTGATCGTTACAAACTTTTACCCTTCCTCGGAGACTTGGTTTGAGACCTTTCACCCATTGCTTAACACGATTTCTCTCCGATTATCGTCAAGTACCATACTTATCTAGCTTTAAAAATTTGATCGTGTAGTCCTTGATCGTTATGGTACCCTATTATATATCTTGGTACTCCTTCTGTTTCTTCGCTCTCTGGGAAATAGGTAAATAGCGATTTTTAAATATCTTTTTAACTTTCTCCATGAAATTAGGTTCTTCCCGGATAATGTGCTAGTCTTTGTTGCTTTCCACCAATGCCTAGCGTCACTTGTCAATTTCTTTCTGCCATCTATAGGCTTTCTCGAAGTCGCCATTCCCGTCAAATTGGGAAGGCTGTAATTTGAGAAAACTCTTAATAATCTCTTTTCGATCATCGTGAGGAGGAGCATCATGACTTTGGTTATTGCTATATTTTATATATGTTGAACGAGGTTTATATGGTGATGATCTACGCCACGATCGCTCCTCTTGATGTTCATTGACCCATTCATTATTTACTCGTGGGCCTTGGGCTGCTTGGCCATCGTCCTGTACTTTGGAAATTGGATCGTCGATATCTACTTCTTGGTCCACGATAAAATTGATGAGAGGTCATCAACTTGAAAGACATTTGTGCTCACTCAATAATAAACAATACAATACAATTCCATAAGTAAGTAGTCAACGACAATGTCATAATGAAAAACTTAGTTGACCCTACTGGATGGCTGCAGTGGTTGCTCGTGACAGTTGCACATTGACTCAATTTTATCTATTAGAGACAGTTAAGAAGTGCCTCTCCTTAGGCTCTGATACCTTCTGTAACGCTCCGAGACCCACGTGACTTTCACGTGCTCAGAGTCGTCCTAGAGGCGCTACTCAATTTTCTATAAAACATTTTTGCGGAATATAAACAATAAATGCGGAAGACTCTTTCAATAATAACAACTAATAATCCATTATATTAAAAATAATTAAAATATCAATAAGTTCACAATTCTACTAAATGCGGAAATAATAAAAAACTAGACAACTCAATCTAGAACATGTGCAACATCTATTTGTCATTGAGTATAGCCACCTGCATGATCATCCTCTATCAAAGCACTCTCACCTGTAATGATCCAGGTACAGAAAAATATCCATGAATATAAAAATACTCAGTACATAGGGTCTACTAAACAATCAATATGGTCAATTGAAAATAAGATGTAATCAATGATGAGTCAATTGAGCAATCAACACAATAAACAATAAACAATATGACGATTTATCAATATGAGCAATTATTTCAGGTTATGATCAAGGTTATGATCAAGAGACCAATCAATAGCGATAGTAATTAATAATTACCTGATCAATTGGATCGACGATTCAATATAACAATATGACAATAAAGTCATAGATCAATAGAAATGATCAGGAAAATGTCAACTGATCGATCAATATTGATTTTAACAATTAACGATATCAATGATGCCTGATCACGATGGCACTATTCAATTTAACAATTTTCAATTCAATATCAATGGTCATTGGTCAATAACAATTCAATTCGATTCAATGGGCGGAGGCAAAGCCAATCAACGTCAGTATCCAAATGACCATGATCTATTCAATTCAATTCGATTTCAATCCAATTCAATTCGATTCAATTTTAATTCAATTCAATTTACAATGTTCGGAGTTATCCAATTCAATGAGGAGCGCTCAGTCAATTAAGGGACACCATGCCACTTTCATGCAGACTAGTGGGGAATCAGTGCCACGGCAAGCCCAATTCAATTCAATGGATTCGTGTATGGTGGGGGACGAGTGGCCATACACGGGACAACCATAGCTTTTACACTATCTGCCCCATTCAATTCAATTGGTCCTGGCTTAGTGGCAATCAGTGAAGATGAGCCCAACAACTTTCGCCTTTTATCTTGTTTACCTAAGATGTCTATCTTTTAATAATTTTAATTTAGGTGAAACAAGACCCAATCAGAAAGACTACTGAATCAATATCATAATTAATGATAAGATCGGATATGATAACAAACTATGATCAAATATGATGATGTGATCGGACATGATGATTAGATATGATAATAATATAATAAGGAATGATAACAATATGATTAGCACAATTTATAATAATCTAATCAAGATAAATAATAAATTCACAATCGAAAAATCATACTAATTATAATAAAATTATCAATTAATGATTGGTAATCATACTAAAATAAGTGAGTTCTTTATCTGCCTCCCTATATATATATATATATTTCCTATTCTCTTTTCTCGATTGGCCGAGAAGAATTTCTCGTAAAAAGGTTAATTTATTCTACTTATTTAGTATTTATTTATTTTCCACGGGCACTCTCCATCTTATATACTTTTGTTCTTACATATCATCTTCTCTCTTTAGTTTTTGGCAGTAATATCAATTTCATTTTCTTTTTCATTTTTCTTTCTCTTCTCTCAATCTCTTTCTCTCTCTTGGTTTTGCACCTCATGGATTCTCTTGTTTCCCCCCTCTTATTTTCCTTATGCCCTTTTTTTTATTCTTTTGCTCTCTCAATTTTCTCTGTCTTTGGCGGCCGCCAAACTCTTCTTTTCCTTAATTCCTCTCCTTCTCTATCTGTAGGCGGTCGTAATCTCATTTGTTTTTTTCTTAATAATAATGAAAGGCATAATACCCAAGAAACTAATAATGGCGCAATGTGCGGTGGGCATACTCGATTGAAATAATAATTCACCAATGTAATAAACCTACGGATCCCCTACATACCTGATTTCACGTCTAGTCGTTCCACGTCGAATCACGCCTGGCTGTCATCTGGACGTCACGTCTCTACCGTCGGACATCGAGAACCAAAGAGGAGGAAACTCCTTTGACGGCCGGCCCTAAGGGTTTATTTATAGGGCTCTAGATACTTGATTTTCAATCTATCTATAACTTCCAATCCCAATTAAATTTAATATTTTAATTAATCTCTTTTAACAAATTTTGATTTATTTCAATAATTAAATAATTCCGAATTTAATTAAATATCCCATAATACATTTCCATCCTTAATTAAACTCCTCCTCAATTTTTCCTTTATTTTCAAAATTATTAAATATAGTAATATTAATGGCCATAATTCTCAAATAAGAATATTAAAATATTCTTTTATTAATCACCAAAAATCTGGGTTGTTACAATCAAAGAGTTCGATCCCATCAAGAAATATCTCCTAGTCTTGATGGCTGACTAGTTATACCTAACTATGGAGATCACAACACAAACACATCGTCATCCTAACATTAAACATTCTTCAATATAGAAAACTAAAGAAATAACAATTGAAAAGAAGTAGGAAAAGTAGAAAATGCAGCAAGGAGCACTAGGATTAGAGCTCCAGCTCCCCCTCTCGACTTAGCTAGTCTTCTTTCTTTTCAAAGTGGCTTCTCCCCTTCCTGCAAGTTGGCCTACTCCATGCCTCTAGGTACCTCACATTGCCTCTCGACGATTGCTGACCAACCCTCATTTCTTGAAACATTCTTTCCTTTTTATATCCTGGCATCACCCTATGACACTTGTTCCTTGTATAACATCTTTTTTTTTCAACCATCTGATGCACGATAGCTGCTAAATCTAATGCACCACCTTTTTGTCTTTGATTTCTTCAATTCCTCTCTCTTTCCTTCATCAAGCACATGGATGTGTGACACATGCCCTAGTGCCTTCATCCATTTATGTAAAATCTGTTTTGATTGTCTGTGCGCATCATATGACAACTGTCATTTTACCTTTTTCTGCTAGCTCAACTTCTCCTTCTCAATGGCGTCAAGTACCACCATGTAGGGACTCTTTTAATTTGACTGCCAGATACCCCCATGCAACGTGAGAGTACCTGCTGAAAGACAAATGTTTATAAATTTATAAGATTTTATCAATATTTTCAACAAAAGAGCTAAGATGACATGAAATTTTCATATAACAATTAAAATGTTAAAAACATAGATTTTATATTATTTAATTACAGCATAAATTAAGAAAAATTTCCTTTAATTCTTTTCTAAATATTTATTCATGCTTCTATCCTAACAGTAATAAGTAAAAAAGTCAGGTCATCAAATTGTTTTGAAAGTTTCGTAATAGCCGTATGGACACATGATACTCTATTACTAAAATGAGCATGCCACATGGAAATAAGTTTAAATAATTATCCTCTCTTTAATATAATACTAGTGTGATGGCATGCGCGATGCACAAATGATGCGAAATTAGATGTATCATATGTTTATAAAATAAAATAAGTAAATATTAGTTTGATATATTTTAAACTTATTTATATAATATAATAATTCTAAATACAAAAATAAATTATTAGTCTATCTAATTTCCTTTGTGTTTCATTTATTTTACTCTCTTCTTAAAAAATAATATTCTCATTTAAGTTTGAGATATTAATTTATTAGTCTATTCAATATCTATATGAATTTCATGATACATATAAACATATATTATATTTATTTTGATCACTACTTCAATCATCTAAAAGTATGATAACTTTTAAATACATAATGAATACTTGGCAATATATTCATACCAATGTTGAATTGTCCTTATTTTTTTAATCAAAAGTCTTATATATTATTTTTGCATTAATGTGACAGATTTTTTTTCACATTATACTCAAGTTATATCTTCTAAAATTGTCCATATTGCTTTAATTTTCATGTTTTTTTGTAATAAAAAATATGTAATTTACATGTATAAAAAATAATTATCCACTAAAACCTTTGGATATTGATGTAGGGATAGACTCTAATCATATTGCACTGCGATATGCAAAATACATTCATCATCCTAATTCTTAATTTTTTGGTCATATAAAATGGTTTTACTCTTATTTTTAAGTTTAAAATAAAAGTAATCACATAAACACATCTACACTCTTGTTTTTAATAAATAATTTTATTTATAAAATATAGTATAATTATCATAATACATTACCTATCAATTTTTGAAATAAAAATATGTTATATTTTGATATTATATAATTTAATTATTTGAAAGATCAATCATGTCGCATAAAAGAACTTACATAAAAATATATCACTACTCTGTTCTATAAGAGTTTGCATGAAACACGTGTTATATGCATGGATAGTTTTAGATTGAGGCTCGATATCATTTTTATTTATAATCATAGAATAGCTAAAAGACATAAGAGGATCACATAAATTCAACACTAAAGAACAAAATAATATAGTACAAAAATTTTCACACTTGTACACTAATAATATTTTGAGAATAAAATAAAATAATATATAGAAAATAAAGAAATAAATATAATCTTTGATAGAAAAAATTTGTTGTTTATAATAGATAGAAAAAAAAGATAGCAATGAAAATATTCTAAAATCTTTGATTTTTTTTCTTATTTGAGTTTGATTAAGTTTTTTGTTTTCTTAATTTATTAAAAATTCCAATAATAAGTATATTTATTCTATTTGATATTGATTAGAGTTCTTGACTTTAAATTTTTAATATAATAAATGAATACTCTTATTTTATTTAAGTACGATCATGAGTTATTCTCTCTTTGCTCTCTCTTTAATATAAAGATAGATAGTTATAGTTATTATATGATTATGATGTTTTATAACTAATTGTAAAATAACTATATATATATGAACTACCATTACTTTTTAACTATTTCATAATAGCACTAATTTTTAATTATTTCAAACCACCTATCTCATTTTTAACATCTTCAAAGCTAAGTATTTAATTCATTGATAATTAGATATTATTATGTTATCGATAAGTAATCAATCTCTTCAATGGAATTATATAATTATATGTTATATTTAATTCATAGAAATTAAATGTTATTATGTTATAAATCTTGTATCCAACTCTGAGAAATCAGTAAATGTTGTAAGCACAAATTAATATATGATATTTTAATTATTTAAAATTAAATCAAATAGTTATGATAACAATATAGATAATACAATTTTTGTATCACTTAATTGTGTTTAGCAATTCTGAAAATAAAATCAACAAGCCTCCCCCCCCTTACTTATCTTGTGATATTTGCCAACACATATACAAAAGATGCATATATATTCATCAAAGTTTAATAAAAAGCTATAAGATAGGACATTAACATATTGTCATTATATTTTTTTCACAAACAATCTCACATATAACCCCATAGGATGAAGTCTTATACAACCTTATAAAAAGTTTCTCACAAACTTAATTACAACATCTAAGATTATCTATTACACATGCATGCTTCAAAAAAACAAAAAACAAAAGTGAAGGAGGATTAAAGTGCTCCAGCGGCTCAACCTCTTCTCTATATGCAGCAAAAATAAGCTCTGAGTCGACTCAACTCAAGAACTTACGAGTATCTGAAAATTTTAAAATGGGTACTGTGAGCAACAATCATTTGCTCAGTGAGTGGAATAAAAGTACAACATAGGGGAACAATACGAGTGTATATAACATTTAAATAAACCACATTTCTTTCATATGAGAAAACATTTAATGCATAGCACATATAACATAACTTGTGAATCATATGAGCTTTCACATAAGTAAAAGTAACTCAAGATATCATCATTTTCATAATTAAACTCCACACATGTGTCATTGCACATACAAATCATGGGTCAATACGTATCCCTCTATGATTATGTGTCATACAGTTAAGTAGAGCTTCACAATCATGAATTCTCAGATACGCAAAGCAAATCATGAGTCAATACGTATCCACTCTCGAATACGCAGAGCATATCATGGGTCAATACGTATCCGAGCACTCTCGAATACGCAGAGCATAACATGAGTCAATACGTGAACAAAGAGTAGCCCCCAAAGGGCAAAGACATCCGATATACGCTCCAAAGACTTCATGTATATCGAATGCGGTCCCAAAGACCTTTTTTATTCAGCATGGTCAATGTACACATGGAGTTTTATAATAGCAAAATAACATATCACCATCATATATCAATATCAAGTAAACTTATTTTGAATTCACAAGCATTGTTCCCTAAAAACATTTTGATGTAAGAGGGTACTCCATCTCATATGAAATCCTTGAAACATACCATAAATACTTTTCATAACTCAAGATATGTTTCAATTATAACAATAATAATATTTACTTAAGATAATACCATAAATAAAAGAAGTATCATATGTTATTTTGCTATGTTGTAAATTTATCCACTCACCTTATACTTTATCCATTCGAAGAGGTTTATTAGATTTCCTCCCTTTCACTTGCAACTTGATGTTTTCCTACAAGCAATAATGTCTTTTTACTTTTCAATCACTAATAAGGTAATATGCAATGCATACTCATGATGCATGAATGATTATGCACCCTAAAATGCATATAATATCCTCTAATACCAATTTTTAATTTCAGGTATTTATATTCATAAGCTATTTCACACTTGGGACTTTTCAATTCTCCAAAGCTTAAATAGGTGCTGCTTCAGGATTTCAGACTGAGTGTTTGTCAATAAATAATACATAACTTCTTAACCACATAAGCAAATCTTATGATTATAGATTCATTAGAAACTATACATAATAGGGTTTCCAACTCCTAAATATCATTATCTAATTCCAAGTGAATAAGTCATAACATTTAAGACAATCTGACCTAGGGTTTGTGCCCTGACAGACTATGTGTCACTGAAATATTGATTTATATTTATCTTTATAGTTGTTCATTTAACTAGGTCATAATTTTCCTGAAAAGAAGACTTCATTAATATTTTGTCATAAAAGTATAGAATTTTACTCGTTGTATAGCCTTATAACAAAAATAGTTAATTCGGGTCATTATCTGTCCATGTCCTGGAATTTGATAAAAGAATCACTGTGAAATAAAAAATTCATTTCTCCCAATTTGCAAGTCCAAATAAGATGATTCCACTTTTCACCGAACCCTTAGAATTTTTAATTAAGCATAACTAAATTTCAAACCCTAATTCACTCTACTCCAATCGTGCCCTAATTTACAAATTGAACCTATATCAGATTTGGGACAGGATGAGTGACTTGCGAAGATAAGTTCATAACTTCATCTATAAAACTCCATTTTACGTGATTCTAGGGCCATGGAAAGATAACTTCGAATGCATTAATCGTAAAAAATTGCATAATTTATGGTTCCTTAATCATGAAGGAATGATCCTCTCAATCAGAAGAATAATTTTCGGATCAAAACTCACCTTGAACAGTTGATGTTCCCGATTTTCCCCAGGTCATTTCGCGTGAATTCTGCCTTTGGTAATTTTTCTACAGTGAAAAGATAATGTTAGGTGACTTATATATGTTTTTTAGAATTTTCTGAAGTCGTATGATGGTTTGAAAAAAATATCTCTTTGAGCAGCTCTCACATCTCTCCTTCAGCTGCTTGGAACTTAAGTGATGACCAATCACATTTTTTTGTCATAACTAAGTGTTTTAACCCTAATTAAGCTTACTTAATCCTATTTAAACATATATATGGTAATATTTAAAAATTTATAATTTATTCCTAATAACCTTATGTAATTATTTTGTAAAATTTTTTGATAATTAAGTAATCATTATGCTCTAATCGGAATATTAATTACTATATACAAATATCACTAAATGGACATCCAAACCAACTTAGTATGTTAATTAAATGCATTATTATGCATAAATGACAACTCATAATATATTAATTTGCAATAAAAGGAAGTATATATGTAACGCCCCCAAATAGACCCCCGCCACGTGGCGAAGATCAACCTGGAGGCGCTACGGCATGTATCCTATTAATTACTTTGACTATAATGTAGATCATATCTCAGTCAAGAATCGAGACACATCAGCAGAAAAATAATAAAATAAAAGAAGATAACGTAAATATGCAGAAGTCTAAAAAGTGGCTACATTATTCCTAAGGAATATAATAAGGTTCTACATCATGAAGCTATAAATGCGGAAGGGAAAAGGAAACTAATAAGTCATGTGGTTCATGTGCTGTCTTGTCGCCAGAGCTTCGTCACCACCCGCCTACTCCACCTCATCACTGACTTGATCCTGTGGAAATCAGACACAGGGAAGGAGATCCTCCCGTAAGCTTTATAGCGTAGTGGGGAATCACATGATATACAATGCATACATGAATAGAATAATCAGAGATAAATAATAATGCTTAACTTGAACTTGAAAGGACAACATGGCAGCATCATAGATCATAATAAGAATTAGAGGATATCATAAATCATGAGAATCAATGATGCTTAGTAAAGTTGAAATCATGCATACTTGGAAATCATGACGATAACTTGACTTAACTTGAACATGCTTCTTGATCTTGGTTATTAATTAGCAATCAGGGTGACTTTAGGTGCATTTAATTCTTGATGTATGTCCAGCAAACGATACGGCATTGTGCGGGTCAATGGTTATCAAACCATGACCAAGGGAGCGACCCTTATCTTGGTGCACTTGGCTTGGAATGGCAACCATTATTAATCTTTCATCTGATCTTATTAATCACTTTGAATAACTTGTAGCTCTTGCTTCTTTTTCAATGAATACAATGAGATCAATAAGAAAATAAATGAATGAGAGAATAGATCTTAGAAACCAGTGAGAGATCTTTGTAGGGTCAGGAAAATATGATCAGTTGTACATAGGCAATATTTGAATTTAAAAAGATAATTAATTAATAATTCTAATAAAAGGTTCCTGAAAACTGGTATGAGGTAAATCAGGAAAAAGAGTTCATGTTGGAATCATAAGGCAATAACTAATGTTCATATCAAAATAAGGGTAGATAGGTGGAAAATCAAGGCTACTGTGACTGGCATGGTCGTGACATCATATCGGCCCGATCGTGCCGATCTGGACGATAGGTACATAGGGGGTGGCACGAGCATGCCAAAATAATGCACGGTCATGACAGGGGTGAGATCGGTCGACCGATCCAAGAGTCGGTCGACCGATTATCTTACGTCCGGCTAGGCGACTCATGGAATGGTGGTTCTGGAAGGGTGGCACGGCCATGACCGGTTGAGCGCTCGGTCGACCGGCATCGACCGACATTTTACTTCGATTTCGTCGAGTCATGACACGGACGTGCCGACAAGGTGGCACGACCGTGTCGGTAATGGCACGGGTGTGCACATGGCGTGGAACGGCCCTAACACTAATGGCACGGGCGTGCCAAAGGGTGGCACGGCCGTGACAGCGGCGAATTCCAACCGGTTTCAATCCGAAAATCACATGAATCTCTGACATACTTTTGTTCTACTCTAAATTCTACATCCTAGCAATCACCAAGGCAAAATAGAACAACCAGAATTAATTCATGCAGTGAGTAATTCAAGAATCAAACAATCAATCAATAATCAAACAAAACCCTAAAACTTCTTCTTGATCCTTTTTGTTTCATAATTAATTAGGCCATGGATTTGAACAATTCAGAGGTTATGCAAGGTGATTTCGATTCACCCACCTGTAATTGCAATTAATCTCTCTTTTCGTTCATCGGAAATCGATTAATCAGCGCCCCTGTTTTCTTCTTCCCGTGCCTCGTTCTCTCCCGGCTGATCAGCGCATGCGATAATCCAACAAAAGTGCTGAAGGGCAGGGCGTGTGGTGCAGGTGGTTGCAGCAGGGGAGGGAAGACGTGCTTGATCCCGGCGGCTTGCTTCCTGGCCGAAAGCAGCATGCCCGCAGGATGTCAAAAGGGAGGCCTCTCGTGTGATTAGGGGGACATGGGTTAATCAAGGATTTTGTTTTTTTTGTCTAATCTTCATTTCCTAATTTGATTTGATCTCTATCTCCCTAATGCATCAAATTATAAAGATAAACTTAAGTTTTATCCCGTGATGACCGCTCCTAATCAAAATATGATTTGACTTCTTTTCTTTTTTTTAACTTTGTGTCGGCTATTACAATATATATATATATATATATATAGAGAGAGAGAGAGAGAGAGAGAAGATTTTGAGAGGGCAGATTTTGAGGAATGGAAAGATGATACATATGGGTAGGATTTCTAAGTTAGTTTGCTCAATATTTATAATGTGAGAACTGGAGACGGTTTCTAATAAAAGTTTATCTTTTCATTAAGTGGTCAGTTATAACTATCGTTTTTCAAATTTTCTATTAAGAATTAAATTTACATTCAAAATGATTATAAAATAACTGATAGACTTTCATTCTCATGGTACTATAATTAGAAGAATGTTAATAATAAAGATATTTATTTTCTTATCTTTTTTATTTGAATGGATTTTTTGCAATTTAAATATAATTGTTTAGTCTTGAATGTTTAGATTTAAGTATTTTGATTTAGTACAAATTTCTAGTGTTAACTATATATTTTATACTTTAAATACGTTAATCGGATAAATGTTCTATATATATTTTAAACATTTTTTATTAACAGATAAGTAACTAACTATCTTAAACTTTTTCTTTTAAAATTTTGAGAACATGCCATTTCGCATGAGAGACAATAGAAAATAGATATTTTATAAATTTTTTATATCTAATGATTATTATAATTTTATAAAACTTATAAAATACAAATGGAATTGATTATAATTTTTTTGAGATATCATACACTAATGTATTGTTGTAAAATTACAATTATGATATAATCTTCATTCATATCATATAAAATTATTTCATATTACATAATTGATAATATATTATGAACATTTCTCAAAATTAATCATTTAGTAAATTTTTAGTTGCTAATGAACTATCTAATCAATTTATATATAAATGACTTAATTAGATATAAACATGACTAGAGAACACATGGCACACAATCCATCTGTCAAATGTCACCCTCTCCTTTCATACTACTCTCCTTTTAATATAATACTAGTGTGATGGCCCGCGCGATGCGCGGATGATATAAAATTAGTTAATATATTTAATATTACTTAAATAATATAATAATTATAAAATAGAGAAACAATTTATTAGTTTATATCATTCCTTTTGTCTTATTTATTTTCCTTTCTTTTTAGAAAATAATATTATAACTTAAGTTTGAGATATTAATTTTTTAGTTTATGTCATATCCATATGAATTTCATGATTCATATAATCATATATTATATTTGTTTTCATCACTACTTCAATTATCTTGAAACATGTTTAAATTTTAAATACATGATGAATAATTGATAATAAATTCATGCAAATGTTTATTTATCTTTACTTTTTTTTATCTATCCTTATATGTTTTTTGTGTTTATTGTATCACAGATAATTCACAAATTATCCATGTTTCTTGAATTTTTAAGTCATGCATGCAATTATGTTTTTTTGTAATAAAAATATGCAACTTGACATGTATAAAAAATAATTATCCAATAGTAGGGATAGACCTCAAATCCTTATTCATGCTACATGATAGAGACCACAATAATCACAACAATGTGCAAAACACATTCATGATCTGAATTAATAATTTCTTCATCACTAAGATAAAAATGATTTCATTAGTATTTTAAGTAAAAAAAAGTCATCGCATAAATACAATTTACACATTTTTTAATAAATAATTATATATTTGAAATATAGTATCATTAATGTAAAATATTAGCAATGAACTTATAAAATATTTTTTACATTTTAATATTATATAATTAATTATTATAAAATTTAATCATGCCGCATGTGCCCCCACCATGAAAAAACTGCATGACAATTTTATGAATAAAACATATTAGAAGTATATGCATTACTATTATGCACAAAATTATATGCACTAATAGCTTTAGATAGATGTTAGATGCTATTTTTATTTATAATCGTTGAATAGTTGAATAAGAATATGACATAAATCTAAACTAAAGAAAAAAAATATAGTACAAAATTTTCCACATTTGTACACAAAAAAAATTTAAGAATAAATAAACAATATAAAAAATTCTAGAAATAAATATGATACTTATTAAAGTCAAATAAAAATTATTATCTATACTATATTAAAAGGAAGATCAAAGGAATGCAATTCTCACATATTAGAATGAATTATTTTACATGACATAAAATATTATTATAAAAAGATGCGTGATGAATATGGTCATAAAAATATGATGATGAACAATTAACTTTTGTATTTATTTACCTCTTCAAATTAAATATGGTAAATAAAAATAATCAGTAATGACAATATTCTAAAACAAATTAAAATGAATTGGTTTGTCACATAAATTGAAATGAGCTATTTTATATAACAAAAGTCATGGTCGTGGTATGAAAAAAAATAAATTATCTGTATTTATTTGACATAAACTTTTTGATAAATACAAATATAATATATTTTTTGTTTCCAATACATAAGTGCATGGTAATGAGAAATTATAGATCATTCATAGAACACTTATATAAAAATTAGTTATATGCAAAGATAATTTAAAAAAAGAATATAATAAAATAGCTCATAGTGAGGACTATCAATATATATATATATATATATATATATATATATATAATGTTGCTTTTGTATACTAATGATATTTTAAGAAGAAATTCAATAATATAAAAATGCTATAAATGAATATGATAATGCTTGAAACAAATAAAGAAATATTCTTTATTATGAACAGACATTAAACTGTCATTGCATTTATAAAATAAATCAAAAGGAATATAACTATGGTAGAATTTAAAATATATTATTTTATAGAAAAAAAATTATTCAATGATGGTACAATATGGTCATAAAAGTATCATGTAATATTTTTTAAATTCTTTGTATTTATTTACTTCCTGAAACATATATAAATTTATTAAAGTAAAAAAATATTAAATCCAATTCTCCCATAAACTAAAAGGAATTATCAAAAATAAAATATGATAATTAAGAAATATGATGATCTAGTATAATCATAATAAATAGTAATGAGGATAAAAAAGTTTCTCTATATTTATTTACTTCATGACCTATATTATTTTTATTTTTGACTATCTAAGTACATGTGATCATAATAAAAATATGGGTCACAAATTGAAAATGGCATAAGAATTTATTGGTATAGCTCATAGGCTGCATGTAAAAAACTGAATAATATACTATAAAATTACAACACTTGTATAATTAATGACATTTTTAATAAGAAACTAAAAAACATTAAAATTGTATAAACAAATACAATAATGTTGAAAGATAAATAAAAAAGGACTCTTTATAATAAATAGAGATCATATATCAATGACAATTTTCTATCACAATTAAAAAATATTATTCCCTCCTTCGTTACTATATTGATTTAATACAGTGCACATATATTTTATTTTAGATGTTGTTCTTTATTTAAGATATATAACTAATTTCTAAATACATGATTTTATGTAAGAATTTCACTTAACCAATGTTATTTTAAACTACTTTTTTTTATAAACAATGTTTAAATTTGCCAAAATATTTTTAAATTAACATTTTATTTTTCATAATCACATTTTTATTTTTTATTATATTTTTTGAAAATAATTTTGATATTTTTATATTAACAGATACTTGGTGAAATATGAATGCAAGAGTTAGGTTTCTTTTACTTATAAATTATAATTTTTAACAATAATGTAAATGCTATTCTTTCTAATTATGATAATTTATTATTTTAGTATTTTTTAACATATCATATTCTTATAGTCTACACATACATATATCTAAAAAAATTTTCTATCATATCATTGTTTAACATTATCTAATTATGTTAACATATTTTTATTATCTAAAAATAATTATTTCAATATTTTCTATTGTCTAAATATTTACATTTATATTTATATTCGTATAATATATTATATCTATCAATTTAGTAGAAAAAATCATCTTGAAAATTTATAATCTCATCTGAAATTTCTACAAAATAGTCATTTATAACATGACATCATCCTTAAATATTTTAGCTTGTATAAGCATTCTCATATATATAAATATATAAAAACTTATTATAAATAAAAATTCTCTTTCATTCCAAGGCATAACTTAGTGGTAGGCCAACTAAAGCTCGCTAAGCTTATTCAAATTAATTAAAGTAAAATATTACTAAGATTTTTAGACTACTAAACAACTTTTCAATTGACATATAATTGAAATTTTAATTAGTTATGCCACAAGGTGACTTCTAGTTTTGCCAATCACTCTCTCTTGACTATGGTATCTTTAATATAGTACATAGAAATATATTATAATGTAATATGGACTATTATTAAACTTACATATTTTCTATTTAAAAAATATACACCTACAGTTTTAAGCGATTTTACCTTCATGCAGGAACATGCCACACTATTAACAATTAAATCATTGAATTCAAAATTAGTATAGTGATAAATGACTTTTTTGATATATTTGATAAAACAATTCACATTATACTTTGTCATTAATGAAATATTTATTAGTAACTCAATATTATTTATGCCTATTAACCTCATTACTATATTATTCTATGTAAATAAATTTTTAATTATTATGCAAATATTTTTTCCCACAAATTTAATAGTTATATATGTCTACAATTTTTTTTAAAATATTTTTTTTTACTTTAATGGTATATAATTCTATTTTCTACGTTATGGTTCAAAAGTATTTTTAACAATATCATATGCTAATTTAGTCATCTATAATTTCTTCATAGTGCACATCTATTTAATTATATATAAATACTTAACTTAACATGAATATTCTCAAATTATTGTTATATATACAATCTATGTTGAATTAATTAGGTAAAAATGTAACATTTTTAATAATTATTTCCTTACTGCATGAACACCTATGATGCATGTAGAATAAATATAAGAAAACTTAAGAATAAATTAAACTACTAATTAATAACTTAGACATTTTACATTATATTTTTTCATAATTTGTTTGTCAATTGTTAAAAATAATATTTTTTGACAATATAGAATAAATATTTATGCTTATTTAATACTATGCATAATACTAAAACTCTGATAAAATAATTTATTCCCATCAAATATTGTAATTTCTATTAAATGGATAAGTGTAATTTTTATCCCATACTCACCAATTAAATATATAATCACATAGTTCACGATATTAGAAAGCTTTCATAATTAATCATTTCAAAATGTTTAGTTACAAAGTAATTTCCAATCAGCATGTTAATCACTATTGTTATTTTGATTGAGGGTAGAAGATTGACATTATTTATGCCTACAAAATGTAAGATGATTTAAATAAGATGAACTAAATTAAAAACATAAAGATGACACATTAATATTCTATGTTTTACATAAGATGATCGTTTATCTATTATGCTGAGAATATATTATAAAATAATTGACAGGAAATTAAATAGTTAGTAATCAAGCGCTATTGTCCAAGCAAGAAAATGCAAATTTAATATATCATATAAGATTAGTGGAATATTATGTTAACAATTAAATAATATATATATATATATATATATATATATATATATATATAGATGAGGCATTAGCATCATTCTCAAGCCTCTATATATGTTTATCTTTTTTTTTCTCAATTTTTTTATTTTTTTGACAAGTGCCTACTATACAAATAGCTATTAATTAATTAAAACACTTACTCAGCAATCTCTCAAGTCTCAACTTACCCCATTATGCCCCGTTACTTTCTCCATTTTAAGATACAATCACTATCTTTCCGTTATCTAATCTCCAATTTCTTGTATCAGTTACAAAATTTCCTTTCTCTATTCTTTTTTCCTTTTTTTCTCCTTTTTTTGGCATTGTTCATTGTTTGAGCAAACGAAGCATTCATTGCTTCAACGTCAATTTTTGTTCTTAGTGCCAGCAAACGTTGGACGTTCCAATTTCTTATAACTCATCTCCTTCTCTTTGCATAAATTACATTATTTAGTTGTTTATGTAGTTCTTTTAAGCCCATCAGTTTCGTTTACTTTGTTTCTTGCTTTTTGGCAAACCAAGGGCATGATGGAGCTCCCGGTGGCATCCTCCTCCGGGTCCAAGCTGGTGGCGTCGGTCCTCCAGTTCTCCGTCATTCTGGTCTGGCCATGCCCGTCATGCTTTTACTGGAGGTCGTCTTCATGTCCGCCGTGAGACTCGCCGTGAAGCTCCTCCGCCGGAGCCCTGAAAAGCGTTACAAGTGGGAGTCCATCGCCGACAGCGATTGCGATCTAGAGTGCGGCGCTGGCACCGGAGGGGCGTACCTGATGGTCGCCAACCTCGACCATGTCCTCCTCAAGCCACCCCTACCGCCGATTGGTTCTCGCCATCAGCTCCTGACGTCGTCGGATCATGATCATCACGAGACTTCGAAGCCTCCCGCCGACGACCAAATGTCCGTTTCAAACTTCTCCATGTCTTTTATTTTTTTTTCTCAATTTTTTAAGAGCGATGTTATTTTCTCTCTTGAACTAAGACAATTTACAATTGTTGCACACAAACTTATGGTGCCATAAGTGATTGCTTCACAGTGCACCTAATACTACACAGGGGCGGATCCCTTGACCTGTATATTGTTTATAACACTCTACAACCACCAAACCAAGACCAAACTTATGTTACATTTTCACATAAAGCATTAGTTAAAAGATAACCTTAACTATGTTATTTGTCATATATAGAGGCATTTTCAATCCTAAAATTTGTATATTAACATATATACTTAATATAATTTTAAAATTTTGAAGGCCCCCTCATGACATATTTGGGTCTGCCCCTTATACTACATATACCCTCACTTTCTCACGTTTTTGATACTCCAAACGATTCCAATTATATGCCCATTAATGGAACTGATGACTCTTCACATACGATCAGTTTTTTCACTTAAATTCTTGGAAGAGAGAATATTTTTTCAAGTTTAAATATAAAAAAAAAAACCAGTGATGTTTCAATTAGTCATCATTCACTACCCCGCCTTTTCCTTTGTTCTTCGCTGCTCCCACAACCCACATGTCTTTGCTTCCTCCCGGCCATCCGCTGCCATGATAAAGATCTAAATAAGGATCTCTCTCTCTGACACGGCATCCCTCGACCACTACCATGCCTACATATTTCATCTTTAATCTATTTCAGCATAAGCTTATTAAGGTCCACTTTATTTCATGCATTTTAGTGTAAACTTATTAAGGTTCACTCTCTTTCATATTATTAAGATGACTCAATGCAACATTGAAGTACGGGTATATACCAATGTGACATTCTTTACAATTTTATCATCAATTTTTATACAGTATCGTCAATATTGTAATGTGGTATTCTAGTTGAAAGATGGAATGCAGGGATAATTTATATTCAGCTTTATTATTTTGATATCATTCTTAGATGACTTCTCTTTGTGCCATTTCATTTTATCTGATTATCACTTTTCACGTATGATCTTTTCATTGCAACTCTTTTGTTTTGTTAAGGATACAATTATCTATTAATCTGAAATTTTAGAAATGGATTATTTTAATATGCTGACTATCTTCTCCACTTTTTATCTTGAGCAGAGTTATAATCATGAGGCATATGAGGAGCTTATGGAGTTTATTAACGACTCTTTGAATTATGAAGATAAATTCTGTGCAAAATAGTACAATAATGAGATTATATTATCCTTTTTTCTAAATTTTGACATTTTAAACTTATTTCCAATAAATTATTATAACTATTTATATATATTAAATTCCATGTACAATACTCCATTCTCTAATCGTTATCTTAATATTTCATTAATTTGCCTTGATCCTATATATATATATATATATATATATATATATATATAAGCAGAGGTAGAAAGTGACACGTGTCGAGCTCTCATAAATTGAATATATAAAGTGATAATATTATAATTATATAATCACGAATACTCAAACGTTAGTTATTAAAAAAATATCTATCTTATATATATATATATATATATATTGAAAGTATCATGTGTCAAACTCTCATAAATTGAATGTATAAAAGAATAATATTTTTTAATTATATAATCATGAAAACTCAAAAGTTAGTTATTAAAATATATATATAATTCTATTTACTTTTATTTTAAAATTATATATTTATAACTATAAATAGAGGGGCTTTCAATTTTATTTGCATACTTGATGCCTTCTCTTGAAGAAAAAGTTCGTGCGGACCTACAAATATACGTCTGTGCATGATAAAAAAATATTTATATATAATTTTCTCTCTTATAATAAAAATGTTAAATGTTATATGGAGCTTTTAATTTATATTTGTATACTCGACGCCTTCTTTGAAGGCAAAGAGTATGTGAGGACCACAAATATAAGTTTGTGCACAATAAAAAAATACTCTTATATAATTTCTCTTTGTCTAATAAAAAATAAATATTATAATTTTTATAAAAGAAAAGACTAATTTTATAAAATAGGAGTAACATATATGCACTTCATACTCTAATGATGATATCTATTGATAATTAATATAAGTATCATCAAAGTTTTCAATATATAGGATAAAGATAAGTAGCTATGTATGTAGATATATATCTACATCTTATACATCTCCTTATCTGTATATGTGTGTTTGTATATATATATATATATATATATATATATATATATATATATATGAAAGATTTTTTCTATAGCCAATGATATATGAAATAAATCATATATTTATATTAACAATATTTATTCCCATATATTATTTATACTAATAATTATGAATTGTATATATTATTTTTTTATTGTTATCAGGTTGTTGTGCTATGAAGGCAATAGAAGATTTACATATATATCGGATAGTTTGTTATAAACCAATATAGGATGCATAATTAGTTAATAATAAAATAATCAACTATACTTAATCATTTTATTAGTCCAATTAATATGTGAAATAATTCATATATTTTTGTGTTAATAATATTTATAATCCTATATCATTTCTATTAATAATTTTTAGTCGTATATAGTTATTTTTTATTGTTATGAGGTTGGTGTTCTTTAAAGGAGATAGAAGATTTATATGTACATCAATTATTTTAGAATATCAAACAATTAAGATTTGTGATCATTTTGTTATTACTAAATAATTTGTTATAAACTAATATAGGATACATAATATGCTAATAATAAAATAATTAGCTAGACTTAATCATTATTTTAATATTATTAATAGTTTTTAAATTTATTATTACATGTATGTCCATATGTCATAGTTCATTATAAGCAAATGCATGCTACGTAATCAACTAATAACAAAAAAATCAACCAAATTTAATCATTTTGTTGTTGTTATTTTATCAAGATAGAAGATTTATACATATCAATTATTTTAGAATACAAACAAAATAATCATTTTATTATTATTGGATAGTTAGTTACAAACCAATATAAGATACTTAATCACCTATAATAAAAGTTAGTTATTATTTAAATTATTATTTAATTATATTACTTATGACAAAATTTTATATTGTAAATAAGATATAGTATAATATCTATAAAAGTTTATTATTGAGTGATTTTTAATTTAATTATATCACAATGTATATGATGCTATGGTGCATATTGCAAAAGTAAGTTATACATTCTATTATGTGTGCATGTTTTCTCTCAAGAATAAGAAATATTTCTTTTTATAAATTGTATATACAAATTGTGTATTGTACACCATGTATAAATAGAAGGGCTCTCAATTTTTATTTGCATATTCGACTCCCTCTTTAAAAGCAAAGAGTACGTGCAGGCATACGAATATACACATGTGCGTGATAAAAAAATATTTTATTATGATATCATCATGATATTCAAATGTTCATTATGAAATATATATATATATATCTTTATTCATATTTTTAAATTCAATGTTTGTAACTATGAATAGATGATGCTTCCAAAATAGTAGTATACTTGATGTCCTTTATGATATAGAATACCATGTGCAGATCTCTAAGTGTATGTCTCTATATGCTAACAAAATGTTGTATGCATATGAAGATATTTAAATTAAAAACTTGCATCTTTGATCTTATAATAATAATTACATTTATTATTAGTAAAAAATCATAATTATTTTTTATTATTATGATAATAATCCTAATGAATTAATATTCATAAAATTATTACTATAGTAAACTTAATAATATCAATGAGTATCACATCATTTAGTGCTAAAAGCCTTTTTTGTTGGTTATTGAAGTTTACACATTTATATCCCTATTTATTTATTTATATAAAAGAAAAGATAGAAGATGCTAAGTATAATTATTTCATTAAGAAGTGTATCGTTAAATGAGTTTTTAAATGAAAGTTTATAAAGTATGTTAGTTATGTTATAATAATAAATAAAATAATTTATATTCGTAAGTAATATATATCATGATGATATTAATTAATATTGAGTAAATATCTATGTTCCCTATACAATATAATTATAATTTTAAAATTATATTTACTTTATAATAAAAAAAATATAGTTATATATTTATATTCACACATATCTATGTATAATAATTATATGATGCCATATATGAAATAAAATTATATTAAATAATTATATTTTTCTAAAAAAAACTATTATGAACGAGAATTGATCATATACAATAAAATTAGTATTTTTTGTATCTATATGTCAAATATGTTTTTTGTCCCACATTCAAAGGTTTTCAATATAAATGAAAATGGAATAATATTCAACTATATAATTTAATCTCACATTTGAAGTTTATAATACGAAATAGATATGATGGACTTTAAAATAGGAAGAATTCACAAACTTTATAGCTATCTTTCCGGATTAAGTCAGGTGGAAGATAAATATAAATAAATTATAATGTTAAGTTATATAGAAGATAAATATAACAATCATATTTCATATCTATATTGTATTATAAAGAATAAAATATATTCCTAACGTTCCATTGAGAGCAACCCAAATGATGAATAAAAAATTATGTATTAATAATAATGCACATGATATTTGACAGGTGAAAGGGATAAATGCTACCTGGCACACACAAAATAATCTTTTTAAATTTAATTTTAAATAATATATTATGTATATCTATAATGACAACATGAATAAACTAAATATTATTTATATAATATATCATATATTCTTTAGTTCCTCATGTAAATATTATCAAACACTAAGAAGATATATATATATATATATATATATATATATAAGTATAATCAAGGTGAGGATTTGAATGGAATTAACTTATGATCATCTTAAAAATTTGACACCTATACTCAAGTAATCATATTAAAAAAATATTACTTATATTTCTTATTAAAATAAATGTTGTCAACACCAGATGTAAACTTTTAGTTATATCAGATAAAATATTTATATTTAATACATACATAACATGCATATATATCTGAAAGAGAGTTAAAAGTTGGATGTAACCCTATCATGAAGCCATGTAATATGATCTAGATAATTGAATTCTTAAAGTTGGATCGTGTACGATAAAAAATAACATTAATTAATTTTTTAAGAATGAAAAACATATAATTATTTATACAGTTTGTTGTAAGAAAGTTATAACAATTAAGTATATATTTTAAAATAAATTATTATAAAAATATACTTAATTAAGAAGTGAATACATTGTGGTGGGCATTTTTTAAAAAAAATAGAAAACAAAATATAATTTGCTACAAATTATGAAAAATATAAGTAATAAAGGAATTTTGATATAATTATCATCTTTGTCATTTCATCATCAATCTCTCCATATAAATATAGCATATATAATTAAATGAAAAGGTAGAAATTGACCTATGACACTATTTCATTAAGTCACATATAATGCTTAAAATATGTAAATAATTTTAACAGTTATTTTAGTATGATATATAATAATTTAATTTATTTATGTTATATATCTTTACATATATATAGCATGTCAAATATGACATTTTTACATTGTCACATAGAAAATGAAATAGATAAAATAACAAATAATAGACATTGTTAAAAATACAAAAATAAATAGTATTTACTTAATTCTAAGACATGATATTATTTTAAAAAATATAGATATCAATTGTTATTTATACCTATATTATATTGTAATTAAAAAGATATATAATTTGAAAGGAGAAGTCATAGTGTTTCTATATTGTCAACATCAATAAAATAAAAAAAAATTAGATATTGACAAAGTAACAAAGTTAAAGGGAAAAAGATAGAGTAAAAAATAATTAAAAATGAAAGAGAATGTAATAAATTTAAAAATAATTACAAATAAATTTAATTTATTATAACATATTTACATATATAACTTTCTAAGGTGAGAAAAGGATTATATAATCTATAAATTTTATATCAAAATAAAATTTTTTTTATAATCAAAATTTGTGTTTAATTCTGTGTCCTCCGCGCATCGCGCGGGTCATCATACTAGTCTATATTATATTAAAGAGAGAGTATTTTGCATGAGAATGTGACATTTGGCATAACCATGTATTGACAAGTGTCCAAGTAATAATAAATGATTAGTACTCATTGTGATAAAGTCATAACTAATTAATATATATTACCATATGAATGTGACATAGTCTCATGTCACGTCCTCAACTTTTTAATGGAAAAAAGTTTAAGATTGTTCATTATTTTCATGTTATTAACAAATGTTGATTAAAACTTTAGAAATAAAGTATCTAATCAAAATACTTTAAGGATGAAAAATCTATATTTATATATATACTAAAATGAGAACTAATATCCAAAGGAAAATTGTTGACATAGATGCTCTTTTCACTTGGAAAATATTAAAAATTTATAGAAAAAACACAATACATTTAAAGAATTAAATTATAATTGTGATACAGAATTAATAATAGATAAAAAAATTTGAATTAATCAAACCACCATTCATCATGAATCGGATGGTGATTAATAGAGGTATGATGGTTCTACCCCTTAAAATGAGTAGCTCAAACATTAAACCCTTTTGAAATCTATTATGTTGAAACTCCTACCAATGGAGAGAATCTTTTGGAAGAGATTAATGCACTTCATCTTTTCTTCGGCCCACCTTCTTTCGTACTGCTCTTATATATATATATATATATATATATATATATATATATATACCTTCTTTCGTACTGCTCTTATATATATATATGTGTGTGTGTGCATGTGTGTGTGTATTACTTCAATAATCGATAGTCTTTTTATTGTTAAGAGAAGTTAGTTATTTATTATAACTGCTAACCTTTTCTTTTATTATTAATCCACTAGAAATATAATGAAATTAGTTACTTTTATATGTTTAGTCTACGTGTTGAGTGCAACCAAGGAGAATAATATTATTCAACCGATGAACATCTGGCAATATATATTAAAAAATAATTACACATGGATTACAAAATGTTAAGCGCCAAATGTAGGTTAAGCAGAAAAAATAATGTAGTACATAGACATTATAAATATGAACTCCTAATTAGAAAAAATAAGGCAAGAAAAAATTATTTATTTAAATATGCTTTCTCATAATAAAATAGTTGTTCACATATTTTTTTAGCTACATAATTGGTTATTTCGTGGAATATTTAATACACACATATTAATCTTTAAAATGGTATCGGGTGAGCAAAACTGGTGACCCAGTCCTGACCCGATTTACTCTAAATTTTGAAAAATGAAACCCGATCCCGAACCTAGTCCCAGTCAAATCGGGACAAAAATAGGAAATTTTCGGTTGTTCTGGTTTGACCATGCATTTTGTACAAGACATCATTATAGCATTGCATTTCATCTTCGAAGTGATGAGCAAAGTAAAAAGATGATTCAATCCTTGGAAGATATGCTGAGAGCATGTGCCATACATTGACAAGATAACTGGGATGACCATCTTACTATAGTGGAGTTTTCCTACAATAACAAGTTATTACTACTCCCTCAAGATGACCTCTTTTGAGGTATTGTATGGAAGACCTTGTAGGTCTCCTACATCTTGGAGTGAAGTTAGTAAAAGAAGACTACTAGGACCAGAACTAGTAGAGAAGAATGTTGACAATGTCTAATTGATCAAGGAAATAATGTTGGCAGCTCATAGCTGCCAGAAGAGTTTTAATAAGAAGAGAAATAGGTTGGAAATAATGTATTAGTAAAGGTATCTCTTACCGAAGGAGTTATGAGCTTTAGAAAAAAGTGCAATACATTGGATCATTTGACATTTTGAAAAAAAAAATGGGAGAAGAAGCAGACAAGTTGGCATTACCTCCTTCATATATCAAAATTCATAATATTTTCCATGTATACATGTTTCACAAGTACACATATGACAACTCTCATGTGGTAGTGATTGAAGATACAATCATCAAAGAAGACTTCACTTATGAAGAGTACCCTATAGAGATACTAGAGAATATTGAGCGTCGCCTAAGGAATAAAAAAAGTGAAGATGGTGGAAGTTGTATGGAAACACTACAATGGAAGTGAAGCAACATGAGAAGTAGAAGATGAAATGGAAGAATAAATTTTAAGATTATTTGATAAGTGTTCTATGTTGTAGCTAAACTTCGAAGATAAATTTTCTTTTAAGGGACGGAGGATGTAACAATCCTAATTTCCGACTAAGGGTAATTTGGTCCTTGGATCAAAATTCTCATGACCTCCCTTATATAAAGTCCAAAGTTCCTCCTTTTAATCTCTTTCCTATATGTGAACTCAACGACTAGGGCTTAAGGAAGAAGAGGAAGAGGGAAAAAAGGAAAAGAAGAAGAATCCAAGATCGAGATATGTAAAGAGGATCCAAATTTTTCTTTCTCGTCTCAATGTTTTCATGATTGGATTGAGAGAAATAGGGACATCATGTTCATTCTAAGGATTGTGATCGAGGATTGCATGTGTAATCATTAGAGTTGAAGAGATGTTCATAGGTGATCCATGATCTAGATTGTCATATTTAGATCTATATGCTAGAAATTCATGTCTTAAGATTTTCTTAGATGTATTGGGGAATAAAATCATAGGTCTTGATGATGAATGAAATTTCATGTTTTGATATGCTCTATGATGCCTAAATACTTAGAAATCATACATGTAATCTTTAGGATGTTTACATTATTTTCTCTAAAGTTCTTACCTCAAAAACATGAATTTTCAAAACTAATATTGAAATTTTGAGTGCTGGCGTGGTCGTGCCAACATTCAAAATTATCTTGATGGAGTGGGAAATAACATACAGACAAATGACTCTATGTAACGTCTATGACAATTTTGTCACGACCATTACAAGGCCACGCACGGTCATGACCATGAACCAGAGGGAAACAAAGCCTAAGTGTGGATCCTCTATCATGATCGTGACAACATTGGCCTAAGAAACCAAGGCACAGTCGTGCGCATGAGGCTGAAAAGCGAAGACTCTATAATGTTCGTGAACTAGAAGGGTTACGATCGAAAAAGATCTTGTCACGAGCGTGACCAAGTAGAAGGGCATATATATTATTTTTAAACTAGTTTTCAAACTATACATGTTATATCATTGATGTCTGATGATTACAAATGACACATATATATACGAGATGCATGAACAGTTGTAAATGGGTTAAAATATGAATATTGTGCGACGTAATATTATTTTACGATTGCAAATATAATGCACCCAATTGAAGAATATTGTTCCTTGTTGCCCCTTAACTAACTATTAGGAAATAATTGTTCCTTACACCCTGTGTGTATCTATTTATTTTAGGAATAATTTTTATCATATCAGCAATGGTATGTATATTTCTAGTTTCCTACAAAAAAAGTAAACATTGTCATGAAGGCCTAGTTAGCCTACTATGAGGCAACGACATGATTCTTCAGTTATTGTATGATCAAATACTCTTATTGATAAGGATTGAATTGTAAAGACAAATGCCCACGAAAGTGGAGTTCAACATATTAAAGTCCTAAGGAGGTTGATTGAGGCAATGTAATGATAAGTGCAAGTTATTTAATGTGCATACTGATGAAAAGACTGAATGATGATGTATGTACCATACTGTTGTATGATGATGATTATTACATGTTATTTCCATATTATAGATACTCATGCATAATTATGGTAATGATTGACATATAGATTATATTGTTAGGTAATGACATACATATTACTGATACTCATGCATGTTTATTTTCTTATATTTGAAAATTTTCATCCAAGTTACATAATATCATGCTTAGGATGCATTGCATAGCACCTTTACATACTCTAACTGAAAAATCCTACCCTCTGCATTCACGTAGATAATTAAAGTTAAGGATGGATGACAATTCGGCTCATAACAATATGGTTGCACATGATTTAGGATGAAATAAAGTCATAGTGTCATTATGATTTTGAGTTTGTGAGACTACTGATGTTAGAGATATTTTGAATAAAGAGTATTAGTTTATGCTTTATCTTCTATGACATATGTTATAATTGTTTTATGAATTCTTCCGCTTAAAGAATGGTTTTATTTATTAATTATAGTTTTCATTGCATTGTTAAAATAATCAACTAATTCTTATTATGCTATGGAGAACGAGCTAACCTAGTCGAAAATTCCCTAATTACGACCAGCTTTTAGGGTGGATTTTTGGGGTGTTACACTCTAGGTCCTAGGTTATGAAACTATTTTTTCTTTTATTTTATTTGTCTTGAACCCGAGTTGTGAAACTTCAAATATGTTGACTGAGATATCATTAGAACCCGAAATAATGCAATATGTTGGTTCAGGTGGTCTGAAATCTTAGTATCTTACATTCCCTCTATTTTATCTTTTGACTTTTTTTGGTTCATGGCTCCTGGATCACACCACTATTAGGTCCTAAGGTGATGGAGCATACTTATCGAACTTGAAGCTTTCTTTCTTCTTGTCACTGGGTGAAAAAATATGTTGACTTCAACACAGAAAAACTTCAAGGAGGCTTTTTTTTACTTCTGAATCTTTTGCATCTGATTGTCTTGTAATTCAAAAGAAGTTTCGTCGAGAGTTAGAGTGTAGGACAAAAATCGATAGGGGATCAGGAGAGTGTCAATGAGAAAGAAAGGAACGGGCATTGCTTTTTTTTTGGGGAGGGCTGGGTTCAACCAAATCGACAACATGGCCCACTTCAGTGCCTAAAATTGGGGAATCAAAATCGGTCAAAAATTGGGTAAAGCTGAAAAAATGGATCAGGTTGTGTTTCCATTGCGGCCGGTTCAAGAAAAAAATCCAAAGCCCAAAACCAACAAAAAGGCAAAAACCAAAAGTAGGCTTCTTGATGGCTAATCAGTAGAGCAAAAAAGCCAAAAACACTAAATAGTAAATTCAGTGACCCTGTTGATGGCTTGACACACGCGACTCTGACTCTAACGATCTCCTATTGACAATCGTCGAAAATCTTCTACGGCCAACCAAGATCTAAGAGGTCAAAATTTATTTTCGTTTGTTTTTATTTTCGTTCGATTTTGTTTCATTCCTTCTCATCTTCATCAACAATCTTTGTCCGTCAGATGGTCTCCGCAGTCCCTGCAGGTGCCATTGCTGCATATGCCACTGTCGCAACTCCCAAGCGTCGAGCGGAAGCGTCGCAGCCTCGCAGGGCACTAATGACAGCATGGCGGGACTTGGGAGTCGGTAGGTCTCCACACCGGCGTTGTTGGCTGCCCGTGTTCGCGGTGGTGCCGCTAAGACCTCCCGTACCCGGTGGCTCGAGCGAGTCTCTAAATCTCTGCACGGGAGTGAGCGGCAGCGAGGCGGGTAGGAGGTCTCTGCATTAGTGCTGCCCACTACCGAAGCTCATGATAGCGACACTGAGATCCTCCCACACTCACGATGGCGCCACTAAGAACTCCTCCCGCTGCTGCTGCCCCTTGCTGACGTTGTCGTGCAGCCGCTACTGCAGCAATGCAACCCTTGCTGGCTGCTTCCCCTGATTGTTTGGCCGAGAGAGAGAGTGTGCATGTGGATTGTTCATTTTCTGTAAAATGTGATTACTAATTACTAATTATTATATTCCTGTGATTAATATTGTAAAATGTGATTATATTGTTGTGAGCCAATGATTACTTATTATTTTGTAATATGTACTATGGCCTTTTGGTGTAAATGTGATTATACTAATTACAATGTCGCGATTACTGATTATATCATAAAATGTGGTTTGGCCTTTGGTGTAAATGAACTTTGAATTTTGATTTTGAAATTATGACATGTGAAATTGAAGTTATGAGTATATGAACTTTGAATTTTAATTTTGAAGTTATGGTATATGAACTTTACTTTACAAGTTAAATTACTTGTTGTTAGTTATTAATGTCTATTATTTTAGTATTACTTGTTAGAGTTTAAGATATTATGATTTTATTTCATGACAATCTTTTAACTTATTGCATTTTTTAGATGTTTATTATGTAAATTATTCAATAATTTGATGTGTTGTATTAAATAATAATATTTTATTATTAATCGATCCGAATGATTCGACATGAAATGAAATGAAGGCTTAAAGGCTTTTTGGATTCGTTGTCCGAGCCGATCGTACAACGTTGCTTCTTGGTTGGCTGGTTCAAACAAATAATACTTCGCAGTCATATATCTAGTTTTAGTTAAATACAAGATATTACATTGATCGGTTCCATGTCACTTGTATAGAATTTGATTGCATATTTCTTAGCCTCATTTTATACAATAATTTACTTATGAAGTGCAAAACTCAGAAAAAATTCCTTTCAAACTCTAATTATAAAAAACAGTAATTATCTGTATTTTTTCTTTGTTTCAAAATTATTACGCCATATATGTGTTTATAATTTACTTATGGAGTGTAGATTTTAGAAAATTTTTCCTATAAAAATTATATTCAAACGCAGTAATCATCTGTTTTTTTTACATTATTTCAAAATTATTACGCCATTTTTTTATTTTATCTAAATATGTGCTTATTCATGAACACACCTTCTATTATTAAAAAATAATAAATATGTCAGATCGAGCGCTCTCTTCTCACCGTGAACAATCCATCCACCACAAAAAGTGCGGAAGTCTCGCAGAGAAAAGGAGAGAGAAAGAAGAAAGAGATGGCAGGCAGGCAGGCATCAAGATGGCCGGAGAGAGCGCCACCCCCTTACAAATACCTGAAGCCCCTCCCCATTCTTCCCCGCAACCAAGCAAGCGCCCACAGGAGCATTTCAACGAACACACCACCGCCATCACCCGAAAAGCGAGAAAGGGAGCAAGGAGAATCGCAGAGAGAGGGAGAGAGAAAGAGATGGCAGGCAACAAGATGGCCGTGGTTGCCCTCCTCCTCGTCGTATCCGTGCTCGTCGCGGCATCCTCCGCCCCGATGGCGACCGCCGCCGGCGGGTGCTTCAACGAGTGCTACGGCCGTTGCGCCAACGGCAAGAACAATGCGGCGTGCGCCACCATGTGCGCCCAGGCCTGTATCGTGCCCAAGACCCTCCCCGACGGCACCGACCCCGCAAAGCTCATCACCGGGAAGTGATGACGCAAGCCGCTCCTTATGGCCGAGCTCATATATTTTTTTTATCACAAATAAAAATATGTTGTATGATGCATAAACATATATATATATATATATATATATATATAATATGTATGCTATGGTTAATTTGTTTTGTTTAGGGCATGATATGATATCTAATGCGTGCCCCAGTTCTTTATTGGACAATATTTATTCAGAAATAATTCAACCTTTTTTAATTATTTACTATTATTTCAGAGAATGTATTTTTACAAAAAAAAAATGCCGGAGTCGGCGTTGGGGCTTATTTTTAAAATATTCATTTTTTCGTATTTTTTCCGTGATAACTTAAGGGTCGAGATTGGAGAACACACTATATTTTAAGTCGAGGCTGGCGTTTTAATCAATAAATTATTACTTTTCCAAAAAAGAAAAGAAAAGAAAAGAACACTCTATCTTTAACTTCCATAGATAATGATATTAAAAAAAGTTGAACTTTCCAATTTGTTACAAATCTAACTTAAATATGTGTTTCGATTGTCAAACGCGGTCTCGACATGTCAAATACCATAATAAAATTATAGGAAAAAAAATCAAAATATCTGTAGCTTTCAAAAAGCCTTGATAGGTTCTAACGAAGCACCAATGAAATGAAAAGAATATTAATATATTAACGCCCAGAGAAAAAAAATAAGAAGAAAAGAAAGTTGATGCGGTCAGCTGGAAAAATAAATGGCAACATCCTTGATTATATGGAATTTGATTAAGTCAATTAATGGGGGATTATGACAGTCATGGGGAGGAAAAATCGAATCCGGAAACTTAATGAAAAATAATATCCAAATCCCTTCACGTGGTGTTCACACTAACAAAAACCAATTGTCTTTCTTGGCTTCCTAGTTGATATCCATCTTGTGTTCATCCCTCGGGAGATTACGGTTGTTGTAAGGGAGATAAGAGCAGCCGAGCACCTTCTTTCTTCCCTCAAGCATTCCTGTAGTTCGGTGACATATCCTCACGACCTCTTGCATCCTTGACTTGGCTGCAGGTGAAGGTTGCCCAGGGGAGGAAGCTGCTACTCCGGGATGACGTAGAGGGGTATAACAATCTTGATTGAAGTAAATCAGCGAGGATCAAACACAAAATAAGGTGGGTGAATTCTGAAATCACCCTGTATTCCTCCCTTTAGAATATATCTCAATAGATCCATTGTTTTCCACTCATATATGATATCCATGATAAAAATTGCCCTCAAGCATGAATGCCATGACATATCATCGAAATCCGTGTGTCTGCTATTCTTCGATTTGTTGTAATTAGCTCATGTTGGGCGTTAATGTTAGGATCTGCTTGTTTCTACCTATTATGTTATGTCATGTTCATATTATTCTTGTTATGCCCTAATGTGGATGCATTGAAATGTCTATAGTAGTTTCAGTAGATGTTTACTATAATGATCTGATTTATTATGGATGTCTTATTTGTGCTATATACGTGTTTTGTAGAATAGAACTTACATCTATCAGAAGTCTTACTCGAATTCTCGACATTCTGGAAAACATAAGAACCCGGACCGATCACAATGAGCCTGTCCCGTGTTCATTCTTAGTCCGACCGGGTAAGTTGTTGGTCGACTCGAGTTCGCGGAACCCAACCCGATTCACCTTGAACTCGGTTTAGGTTAGCGAGCGATAGATCGGTCGACCTCTCTACATTTTGTTACCCGACTCGAGTTCTAATGAACTCGGCCCGAGTTTTATCCCATGTCGACCCGACACCGTGCGACGTTCTTCACGAATTCGGCCCGAGTGAGTTTCACACTTGGCCCCGTTTCCTATTACGAATCCGGCCCGGGCTGCTTGGTACCCGGACCGGGTTATGGCTGTTTGATACTTTGTTTGATCCTCTCTTCTTTTGATTGTGATATCGACTTGGTACTTTCCGATTTTTAACTAAGAATTGATATGATTCTTATCTGATTATACACATATGATTTTGCCTGATATATGACTAGAACCTTTATGTTATTGTCATATGACTCTTCCCACAACCGAACTATCAAAGGCTTACTGATATTGAACAAGTAAATGTAATGCAAAGTAACTAATAAGATAATATGGAAAAAGAATACGAGATTGTCAGCCTATGCCAAGTGTCTCATGATAAAGGTCGCTCCCTTGGTCATGATTTGATCACCCATTGATCCGAACATAGCTATATTATTTCGCTCGACATACCCTATGAAGAATTTAAAGGCACCTAAAGTCATCTAATTTCTAAGTGTGAGATATGATTAAGAAGCATGGTTAAGTAAAGAAAACATGAATAATGAATCAAATTATCATTATCAAGCATGCTATCAATTTCAAGACTATCATGTATTACCTGATCTTATTGATTATTGATAGCTATTGATTCCCCTTTTTCTTATGATATATGATGATCTCATACTCATGTACCTGGTTAAGATAAGTACTCATTTTTATATTCTAGTCTATTCTAATTGAAGTTATACACTGTATTTTATTATTGGTTCCTCACTGGGCTGTAAAGTTTACGAGAGAATTGCCTCCCCCGTGTCTGATTTTTACAGGGCCAGGTCAGTGATGATGTTGAGTTGGTGTGCGACCACGAAGTTCAGGCAACGATAAAACACATGAACCAAAGGGCATAGTCATTTATTTTATTTCCTTTCCACATTACGAACTGATGTAACCATTATGATGTTATTAATTCAAAACCATGTAGTGACTCTTGGATTTTCCATAGATATTTATCACACTCCGCCTTTCTTTATTATTCTATCTTTTCTTTTGCTAACATGTCACGATTCTTGATCGAGTCTTGGTCAATATAATGATCAAAGACATAGCATTTGTACCATCTTCATATTGGTCTTTGTCATGTGGCGTTGGTCGATTTGAGGGCATTACATTTATGGTATTAGAGCCTAAAGTTAGGACTCTCTTGACGTCACATAGTATATGATAGTATTGTAATGGTTCATGTGCTATCACCGAGCAGTTGCCACACCCTCCATCGAAAAGAATTAAAAGTAAAGTATATTGTATTGATTATTGATGTATTGTTCTTTTATGATTAAAGGATAAGCATGTCTAGATGATCAGAGAGGACTTAGGAGTCGGAGGTTAGGTCGGCCAAGATTGCTTCTGATGCACAAGAGGGCCCAGAAGGTCCACTCACAAAGTCCGAGTCCCAGACACTGGCCTAGCGAGGCCGCAGACGTGATCGTGGCCGAGGCCACACCTCAGGACGCAGACGAGGACGAGGTCGTGGTGCGAGAGCACAATCATTGGATGAGTACTACGATGAGTTTGCCTCATTCGAGGGTAGTCAAACGGGAGACAGTCAGCCGGCACCAAGATGTCGTACAAAGGAACCGTCATAAGATACTATCCAAGAATTCCTGACATTGCATCCGCCATAGTATGATGGCAAGGTGGACTTTTTCAAGGCAGAACGATGGATGGAAATAATGGATCACATCTTCAATCTGATGAGGTGCACTGACAAGCGCATGATCTTGTATGCCACCCATAGGCTTACCGAGGCTGTGATGGATTGGTGGAAGACTACAAGGGCAACCAAGTTTAGGGGCAGGAAGAAGAGAACATTCCCTGGGCAGAATTCAAGAAGGCTTCAAGACTCGTTACACACCTGAGCATGAGTGCATAGATCAACTGCAACAGGGATTTATGATAGTGGTAGATTATCATACCCAGTTTACACTACTGGAACAATATTACCCGATGTTGTTCGAGGGGCGTGCAAGAGCTAATAAGTTTATAAATGTGCTGCAACAAGCATTGAAGTTGAAGTGCTCACAAGGGACTGCAATAATCTAAAAAAGGCAGTGACTCATATGGAGAGAGATAAGACTGAATGTAAAGCTAAAGCTCCAGTCAGGCCAGTAGAGCAACACATGCCTCAGACTGACGATCATCGACCGTTCAAGAGGGACAATCACCGCAGTTGCCATAGGCCCTATCCCACGCCACGCCCTGCGCCATTGTTGCCTCTGGTAATTATACGAATATGTTGGTCATTAATTTATGTTAAGAATGCAGTGACTAACATGAAGTTTGGTGTAATAGTCATTGAGACAGTTGCCCCAACCACCGTGTCAACTATAGATACCACAATAGAGGCCTTTATGCCCTCACTGTGATTTCTATCATGATGGAGAGTGCCGCAGAAGGAATGGTTTATGCATCTAGTTCGGACATCACGAGCACTTTATTTGAAACTTCCCTCAGCTCATTAGAGAAGGCCGAGGGAACCAGGGCGCAGGAGGCGTCAATCTTGTTGTGCAGGGTCATGTGCACAACATGGAGGTTGACGTAGTGCTTAATGATAATGATGTCATTAGAGGTACACTTCCCATCGCCGACTTATCTATCACTATATTGTTTGATTCAGGGGCCACTCACTCATTTATTTTTGAGTCATGTGCCCAAGCTCTTAGATTGTCTTTATAGCAGATGTCCCATGCCATGAGTGTAAGCATTCCTATGGGGACCATTCACACTTCTAGGTACATTCCAAATGTACCGATCATTGTAGACAAGAAGAATTTTTTTGCAGATCTAATTGTCATCCCGATAGTAGATTATGATGTTATTCTCGGGATGGACTGGTTATCTTATCATGACGCATCTCTACACTATAAGCAGAAGAAGATCATTATAGGTGAACAAAGTAAGCCAGAAGCAATTATCAGAGACACTACATCGGCAAGCAATAAAGTTGTCATCTTTGCGTTGAAGGCACAAAAGCTACTTCAAAAGGGGTGTAGTTGGTACTAAGCAAGTGTAGTCAAGACTGATTCCCCCGGATAGATACGGTGCAAGAGTTCCCAGATGTATTTCCAGAAGACACCTCCATACTACCTCCAAGACGAGAGATAGACTTCAAGATTAAGCTTATACCAAGAACTGCACCCATCTCCAAAGCACCATACCACATGGCAACTGCCGAAATGCAAGAGCTGAAGAAGTAAATTCAGGAGTTACTATAAATATCCGACCGAGTGTCTTACCTTGGGGCGCATCGCTCCTATTCGTTAAGAAGAAGGATGGCTCCATGCAGCTCTACATCGACTACCGCATGCTCAATAAAGTGATTGTGAAGAATAAGTACCCCCTGCCTAGCATCGATGATCTCTTCGATCAGCTGTCTAAGGCGTTAGTGTTTCCAAGATTGACCTACGTAGTGGCTACCACCAGTTGACGGTTGTTGAGGAGGATATATCAAAAACCGCTTTTCGGTCGAGGTATGACACTTCGAATTTTTGGTCATGCCATTTGGACTAATGAACGCTCTCGCAACGTTCATGGACTTGATAAATAGGGTCTTCCGGTCATATCTGGATTAGTTCATCATCGTGTTTGTAGATGACATTCTGATCTACTCTTCTAGTCCAGAGCAACACTTGGAACACCTCAGGATACTATTGGAAACATTGAGGCAGCACAAGCTCTACGGAAAGTTGTCTAAGTGTGAATTTTGGCTGAAGAAGATCATGTTTCTTAGACACATAATATCCAAGATGGGTGTTTTAATGGACCCAACAAAAGTGGAGGCAGTGACCAACTGGGCAAGACCAAAGAATGCGTCTGAGATCCATAGCTTCCTCGGATTAGCAAGTTATTACATGAGATTCATCACAAACTCCTCTAAGATCGCTGCACCCCTCGCAAACCTCACGAAGAAGACTGGGAAGTTTATTTGGTTAGATAAGTGTGAGCAGAGCTTCCATACACTAAAGGACCATTTGACTTCGGCACTGATTCTCACCATACCAACATGGATTCTCACCATACCGACATGCAGTGGAGGTTATGTGATCTACAGTGATGCATGCGGGATAGACTTGGGCTGTGTACTGATGCAGCATGGTAAGGTAGTGACATATGTTTCTCCACAACTGAAGAAGCATGAGGTAAACTATCCTACTCACGACTTGGAGTTGGCGGCAGTAGTCTTTGCTCCGGGGAGACATTCGTTATTTATATGTGGAGACATTTGAGATCTTCAACGACCATAAGAGCCTCAAGTACATCTTCGACTAGAAAGATCTTAATATGAGGTAGTGTAGATGGCTAGAGCTCCTGAAGGACTATGAATGTGCCATTAATTACCACCCCCGTAAGGAAAATTCTGTTGCTAATGCATTGAGCAAGAAGTGAAAAGGCTCGCTCGCCTAAATCAGGTTACGCGAATATGAGATGCTATAGGAGATTGATCAGTGGTGCCCCAAACTTGACAGGAATGGAGCTCTATGGATGATGTATCAGATGAGGCTCAGCTTGATTGACAGGATCATAGCAGCTCAAGTAGCAAATCTGGAGTATCAGAATGTGCTAAAGAGATGTCAGAATGAGACTGCAGATTTTTAGATCTCTATAGATGGAGGGATCAGATACCAGGACAAGTTATGAGTTCCTACCGATGCAGCGGTCCAACGAGAGGTATTAGATGAGTGCTACAAAATGAAATTCACTATCCATCCTGGTAGTACCAAGATGTACAAGGATGCACAACACAGCTACTGGTGGCCTGACATGAAGAGGGAGATAGTATAATATGTGTCCCAATGTTTAGTATACCAGCAGGTCAAGATTGAGCATTAGAGACTATACAGTAACTGAAGCCTTTAGAGATTCCACAATGGCAGTGGTACAACATTACTATGAACTTTGTGTCCAATCTGCCTAGGTCCTAGAAGGGCCATGATGTGATATAGGTAGTCGTGGATAGATTCACGAAGGCAGAACATTTCATTCCTATCCGATGAAAGCAATCAGTAGAAAGTTTGCTACATCTGTATGTGAGAGAGGTAGTTAGATTACATGACATCACAACATCGATTGTACCTGACCGAGACCTCAGGTTCACCACTAGATTTTGGAGGAGCATGCAACAAGCCTTCGGCACGAGACTTAGCTATAGCATAACATTCCATCCTCAGACAGATGGGCAGTCAGAGAGGACCATCCAGACGTTGGAGGACATGTTAGGGCATGCGCACTGGATTGACAGGGTAATTGGGATGAGCATATTCATTTGATTGAATTTGCTTATAATAATAGTTATTACTCTAGTATTGATATGACACCCTTCGAGGCATTGTATAACTGACCTTGTTGTTCATCTGCCCATTGGGGTGAAGTAGGCAAGGAGAAGGTCATGAGTAAAGAAGAGGTGAAGGAAGCAGTGGAATACGTTGAGAAGGTAGAGTTGATTAAGCAGAGGATAAAGACCACATATGGTAGATAAAAGAGCTATGCAGATAAGGGAAGACAAGAGAAGATCTTTCAGGCTAGTAATCAGGTTATACTTAAGGTATCCCCTATGAAAGGGGTCATGAGGTTCAACAAGAGAGAAATTCTCGTTATGTGGGTCCCTTTAAGATACTAGTAGGCGAGGCAGCTTGCAGACTAGCTCTACCCCATTCTTATGGGTGAGTGCATAATGTGTTTCATGTGTTCACGCTCAAGAAGTACGAGTACGATGCTGTTAATGTTATATGGATATAAGAGTCAGATCTAGCCGCAGACCTCACATTTGCCGAGTATCCAACACATATCATGGAGCACAAGGTGCAACGCCGGAAGAACAAGGAAATAGCCATGGTCCGAGTAGCTTGGCATTTCCATCAGGGTAAGAAGGCGACTTGGGAGCTCGAGTTGAAAATGCGCAAAAGAATTCCCACATCTTTTCAGTAAGCCCTCTATTTAGTACAAAATTGGAGGATGAATTTTCTTTTAATGGGGTAACATTGTAACGCCTAGAGAAAAAAATAAGAAGAAAAGAAAGTCGAAACAGCCAGATGGGAAATAAATGCCAACATCCCTGATTATATGGAATTTGGTTAAGTCAATTAATGGGGGATTATGGCAGTCATGGGAGAGGAAAAATCGGATCTAGAAACTTAATGAAAAATAATATCCAAATCCCTTCACGTGATGTTCACACTAACAAAACCAATTGTCTTTCTTGGCTTGCTATCCATCTTGTGTTCATCCCTAAGGAGATTACGGTTGTTCTTTGTTCTTCATTTGTAGTAAAGGCAGTCGAGCACCTTCTTTCTTCCCTCACGCATTCCTGTAGTTCGGTGACATATCCTCACAAACAACTCTTGCATCCTTGACCTGGCTGCAGTTGAAGGTCGCCTAGGGAAGGAAGCTTCTGCTCAGGAATGACGTAGAAGGGGTACAATTAATAATCTTGATTGAAGTAGCTCAGCGAGGATCAAACACGAAACAAGGGGGTGAATTCTGAAATCACCCTATATAACTCCCTTTAGAATAGCTCTGAATAGATCCATTGTTTTCCAATCATATATGCTATCCATGATAAAAATTGCACTCAAGCATGAATTCCATGACATGTCATCAAAATAGGTGTGTTTGCTATTCTTCGAATTGTTGTAATTAGTTTATGTTGGGAGTTCATGTTAGGATCTACTTGTTTCTACATATTATGTTATGCCATGTTATATTATTCTTGTTATGCCCTAATGTGGATGCATTGAAATGTCTACAGTAGTTTCAATAGATGTTTACTATAATGATCTGATTTATTATGATGTCTTATTTGTGCTATATATGTGTTGTGTAGAATAGAACTTACATCTATCAGAACTCTTACTCGAATTCTTGACATTCTGGAAAACATAAGAACCCAACCCGGATCACAATGAACCCTGCTCGAGTTCATACTTAGTCCCACCGAGTAAGCTACAACTCCGGCCGAGTTCGCGGAACCTGACCCGGTTCACCGTGAACCCGGTTCGGGTTAGTGAGCAATAGATCAGTCGACCTCTCAACATTTTGTTACCCGACACAAGTTCTAATGAACTCATCTTGGGTTTTGTCCCGTGCCGACCCGACATTGTGCGACGTTCTCCACGAATCCGGCCCGAGTGAGTTTCACACCTGGCCCGATTTCCTGCTACAAACCCGGCCCGGGCTACCTGGTACTTGGCCCAAGTTATGGTTGTTTGATACTTTGTTTGATCCTCTCTTCTTTTGATTGTGATCTCGACTTGGTACTTTCCGATTTTTAACTCAAGAATTCATATTATTGTTTTCTGATTATGCACATATGATTTTGCCTGATATATGACTAGAACCTTTATGTTACTGTCATATGACTCTTCCCACAAATGAACTATCAAAGGCTTACTGATATTGAAGAAGGAAATGTAATGCAAAGTAACTAATAAGATAATATGGAAGAAGAATACGGAGTTGCCAGCCTATGACAAGTGCCTCATGAAAAGGGTCGCTTTATTGGTCATGGTTTGATCACCCATTAACCCACACGTGATTGTATTATTTCACTCGACATATCCCATGAAGAATTTAAAGGCACCTAAAGTCATCTTATTTCTAAGTGTGAGATATGATTAAGAAGCATGGTTAAGTAAAAAAACATGAATACTGAATCAAGTTATCGTTATCAAGCATGCTATCAATTTCAAGACCATCATGTATTACCTGATCTTATTGATTATTGATTATTGATATCCATTGATTCCCCTTTTCTTGTGATATATGATGATCTCATACTCATGTACCTGATTAAGACAAGTACTCATTTTTATATTCTGATCTATTCTAATTGAAGTTATACATTGCATCTTATTATTGGTTCTCCACTAGGTTGTAAAGCTTACAAGAGAATTGCCTTCCTGTGTTTGATTTTCACAAGGCCAAGTCAGTGATGGTGTTGAGTTGGTGTGCGATGACGAAGCTCAAATGATGATAAAGCACATGAACTAAAGGGCGTAGACATTTATTTTATTTCTTTTCGCATTATGAACTGATGTAACCATTATGATATTATTAATTTGAGACCATGTAGTGACTCTTGAATTTCCATAGATATTTATCACCTTCCGCCTTTCTTTATTATTCTATCTTTTCTTTTGCTGGCATGTTATGATTCTTCACCGAGTTTTGGTCAATATAATACTCAAAGCCATAGCATTTATAGCATCTTCAGATTGGTCCTCACCACGTGGCGTTGGTCGATTTGGGGGTGTTACATTAATTCATTCAAGGAATAAGTAGGAATAAGTAAAAGGTATCATTGGAATACCAACATTGGATATAATACAAACTCAATTTTCATAGTCGAAAACTTCATATAATTTTGTTTTAGCTAAAATTTGTAACGAATGTCATTCTATAACTTGAAAACATTGAAAATAACTTTTGCGTGTTATATCGATCAAGACGTGTATTTATTAAGCAAGTCTCTTCATCGATATCCATCACAGTGCAAAAACAAAAGTCAACAATGCCCTTAAGGTGCCTCATATTCTTTTTATCACCATTCAACATATGTGTCATGTGTTAATATGTAAACTTCTGATTTAACCGATGACACAAAAGCAAATATCACCATGCCCATAAAGGGATATTTCCTTTTATTACTTATAGAGTCTTAGGAAATATTTTATCTTTTGTAATAAGAGTATTGTTGGATTTACAATTCTCCGTAGAACGTTCAATTCGTCTTTATGACAGACCACTCTTGATGTAAAGCAATAAATTTACATGAACAATTCTTATTTAAATTTCATATTCGGTGTGAATAATTATCTCTTCCATGTTATTTCTATAGAAAGATATTAGATTCTTCATTGATAGAACAATCCATTATTATTTCTAACTATACACATTATTATTTCACATATAATGTCATGATGACATTCATTCATAACAAGATGATTCATAATTAGACTGTCACAATTCACATATTGCATTCAATACTTTTAGATTAAAGCATTCAAATAGCTCTACCTAATTTTCATTAGATACATATGTGAATAAATAGCTAGACTTTTGACGAACAAGGTAAAATAATAATTTTTATAGTCAGTACTCCTCTTGCGACTATTGATTTTCATCATTTTTAAATCTCCTATCATATGCATCAATTTATTTTAAACACTTCTGTTTCTTATTGTCTTTCAACAAGTCGAATGATTTTAACAAGTCCCTAGCTTAAATTTTCTTCCTTAGACTCTAACTCTTTACATTATTCATTTTCTTTATTCACTCATGAGAGAACTTTCATAATTTGTCTTAAGCTCATGTTCATTTCATATAGTCATTTCGACATTGACAACATAAAACACAACTCATATGTTTCAATAAATGTACATTAACCATGAGTTGGCTGCGAATTGCTCCCACTCAAATTGAGGTGTGAGAATAGAATAAGAACAAGGCGCAAATCAATCTGCTTGTTATTAATTTTAGTAACTTGACTGATTTTGAAAAAGTAGACAGCACTAAGTACAACAACATTCCAAATACAAAATTGAAAATTTATTTGCACCAATCTACTTCCATTAAAGTACATTTTGGTTTCATCTTATCTGCAACACATATTATTGCTAGATATAGTTAGTCTCAAACTATATTATTTTCATTATTACACTATTTGAATAGGTCTCAATCATTTCACAATATCAATTTAATCAGCAAGACATTAATCTTGCGATAATAATTGAGTCTCTATCGACTTCATGAATTTGTATAAAATGATTCATATTAACAACTTAGATAAATCATAGGTATGATTTTATAAATCTAAAATGTGATGAAAAAAAATCATAGACCTTAGACATTCAAATAAAGCACAAATGAATTATTGCATATTTTTTGTTAATAAATAATTTTATAATTTTCTTGTCAATTAGACATCGTCACAAAATAGGCAAAATAACTTTAGCAAGAAAATATACTCTCAAGCTAATCTATATTTATATTGCCTAAAAAATGTCTCAAAATGACTAGTCAAGATTTTTTTTGCATACTTATTTACGTCAATATTCAACTTGACATAGAACATCATTTTTTCAGAAAATTCTCTATAAAGGAACATCATTAAATACAATTTTTAATGATTAAAGTGAGTATATATATAGTTATCTTTGTCCAAAAATGAAATGTAGATACTATACACATTCTACTTTAAAAATAGTGCTATAGTGGGATAATGAAAATAAAAGATTCATCTATTGCAAAAGAAAATTTTGCAAATCATAATTTTTTTAACTCACATTGTTTCCAACTATGTCCTTTGGCTTCATTGGCTAAGACATTCAAAGAATTCATCATTTTTTGAGTATATGATAAGTTGCTATAGAATCCACAATTCACAAAGGCATTATTATAAAGAAAATATTATCTCACTCTCATGGCAATCATCTTCCAAGGCCCTTCACTCTTGTGCACAAAAATTCTAAATACTGCAACACTTAAATGATCCTCTCAGACATGGAGTCCACCATTCTCATGTTTGGATTAGTCTCAGATGACATCTACTCAAGTAGATTCACCTCTCGACCTTACATAGAAAAACTTCAACAAAAGCTTATCCTCTCGGCTTCACATGATTGTGATTGTTAATATCCCTTAGGATTTGTTTGACAATTAAATGATGTAGGATTGGGATGTAGTGTTTGGTGAGAAATGGTGTGGTTAGGTGTGATGTGCCAATAGAAAATCTATGTTTGGATAATAAATTGTGAAAAATTATGAGTTTGAAAATGAAAAAAATTATTTATATAAAAGTCTTTTTTTACACTTCATTATATATAAGTTTTTCATGGGTTGGGTTCGATTGGATTTGTGAATAAACTTGACCCAACCCAAACACATTTGGTTGGGTTGGGTTGAAATTTTTTTAAGGTCAGACCCGACCCAATCCAACACAACTTGGACCAGATTGGGTGGTCGGGATCTTCAAAACTTGAGTCATTGGATCGAATCAGATCAAGTCAGGTTGAAAATTTTTACTCCAAACACGATACATGGGGTCGAGTCCGACCTTGGTCGGATTTGATCGAGTCAAATTACGTCCAACCCAACCATTGTGTCGACATGCGCGCTCGATAGAGAGAGAGAGAGAGTGGAGTCAACACTCGGGTCACTAGGATGAGGTGAGTCAAGTCGCCTTGAAAAATTTCAATCCGAACCTGACCCACCAAGGGTCGGGTCATCGTTGGATCGGGTCGGGTTTGACCTTAGTCGGATTGGCTCTACCAACCATCAATTGGACCCAATATGGTTCAGGTGAGTTGGGATTCATAGGTTCACTCGATAGAGAGAGAGAGAGGGGATTAATTTGATATAAAATTAGTAACTATTTTCATTCCATAAATTTGATGGAATGAAAAATGTGATGTTTGGTGGGATTAGACACTCCAACTCACCTCCCCATAACTAATATGAAAAAGTTATCCAAGCATGATATAAATAATTTCATTCTATAACACCCTAAAATTTCATCCCCAATTGTCAAGGAGGTCATTCGGCTGTGTTAGTCCGTTCGTCATCACATAATCATAAAAATATAATTTTCTATTAACTCAATCGAAAACATAAAGTCATTAAATAAGATAAAAATAACACTTTTGAAAACATAGCAGATATCAAAAGTAATGTCATAGAATTGTCACATCACTAATAGCAAGTAAAATATCTTAAAACCATAGTCAAATGCCATCAGAGGAAATATTTTAAAAACCATAGTATAACAGACGACTCTAAAACTCTTAGACCAGTGTGCAATCTTATTTGTCATGACCTGAGCCACCATCCATCCATTCATTGGGCACCTGCATGGATTCAGGGTGTAGAGGTTTTCCCAGTTAGAGTATGTAAAGGCCATGCAATGCGATGCATCCTAAACAGGATGCTACATAATATGCATTATCTTTATATAAAAGAAGTAAACAATGATCTACATGTCATTCGTTCGCACCATTCGATCATCATGCAATAAATATAAGCATGACAGACATAATCACTATCATCATGCTTGTAGCATGGACATTCATACATTGATCAATTCAATTTATAGGGCACATAAGTGAAGTACACTTACCATAACCATTACATCCATAACTTTCCTCGAGGTTGCTTTATAACTTTTTCGGACTTTCACTTTCGTGGGACATCATCCCATTCAATTGATCATTGGCCCTTTCGTTAAAGTTATATCTTTCGATAATTGAGATTTATGTCGTTTCCCTCTCAATAGGCTAGCTAGGCCTTGGAGATAATGCTTCCCTCTCGCCCTAAGGCGACATCAGAATGCACCCATCGTTATCGATGTGTGTAATGATCATTCTGGACTCCTGCCCGAGGGCGACATCGGAATGACACACCATTGCTAATGTGTGTAACGATCATTTCGGGTAAAACTCCAATAAAGGTCCATAGAGGGTTGACATGTAACAACATCCACAACTGGGTTCATTATGCTTTTCAATCAAAAAATAATTGCATCGCTCAATCTTCATATTTTAACCTAGTTACGTGTGAACATACATATACGTGTATCTAAGTTCTTATACAACCAACAAATATCAATACATACTAGTTATGCCTTGAAAATAACATTTTGTATCATATATATGGTCTCTGCTATCTCTCACAGCCGTGAAACATGTCGTCACGGCTGTGATAGAGGCACTGAAAAATGTACTTCGATCACGGTCGTGCCAAAAGGCAGTCACAACCATGTCGGGCTATTGTCACGGTTGTGACAATATCTGTCACGGGCGTGAAAGAAGCCCGATTTTTGGGCTTCCTTCAGCCCTTCTGTCACGGGCGTGACGGGAGACGTCACGGCCATGCAAAACTCTAGAGTTTCGCCGTCCTGCCCGATTTACACTATTTTTATTCAAAACTTTGGAAAATTCAATATACATCATAAGTAACCATACATACATGTTTTATGGGCAATATAGGATAAAAATATATGAGAAACCATGCAAAAACATTAAATTCCTAGATCTAGGGTTCAATCCCTAATTTATGAACCATATGACGAACTTATCCATGGCATAGATCTAATCATGAAAACTCATACATGTATAGATCCAAGGGTTTCAACAAATTAAAAACCCTGAATCACAATCCAATTTGAGGACAAGGAATCTTCATGCTCTCAATCCAATCATGAAAATCATTGAAAGAGGAGAGAGAGGTTTGAATCCCCTTTACATACATTTCTTTTAGATCTTTCCTCTCTTTCTTCCTCTTCTTCCCCCTCCTTGTTCTTCTCTTTCTCCTTCCTCAAGCCCTAGCTGTCAAGAGATGTGGATAAAAGAGATAAAAAATAGGAATATGGAGCTTTATACAGAGGAGATCACGAGGGTTTGAACAAAAAAATCCAAATTGCCCCAGATTAAAATATGGGGTATTACACATTCCTCCATATTCCATCACATCCCTCCAAACCTATCAATCCAAATAAGCCCTTAATGTACTCTAGGATTCAAGTAACTCTTGGTCTACAGTAAGTGTTTATAGAAACAAGTATATACTCTAGGACACAAATTTATGACATTAACAAATAAAATCACTGCACACTCATTTTAGATCGCACTATCATTCAAACAAGGAATATGGACATAAATATAGCACTATGAACATTCAGAATAAATGTCAAAGTTGTAGAAATTAATGCAATAAATAAATATCAAGAAACAAATAGCCTCTCAAGATTCTTTAATCCTAATTGGTTGTTTAGAAGCACATGAACAAAGATTCAAACACAAGAACACATATACACAACATCTTACAGATCGCTTAACAATGTGACTCATAAAATCAAAAGATAAAAATAAAAATAATAGAAAATAGTGCAATTATATCTTGCTTCTCAACTCCAGCTCCCTACAGTAATGCCCGGACTCCCTTAATAAAAAAGAAGAGAAGAAAAAGAGAGAAAGAGTGCAACAATCACCATCTTCTATGTATCCTCTAGGTTTCTTCAACATTTCCTCCATTTGTTGCTTTTTTCCTTCTTCCTTATCCCTTATGGAATCCTTCTGTAACTACAAAAAGAAAATTTGCAATTGCAGGATGGTATTTTATTCTTTAATATCAATATCTGTTGGGATATGGAAATTGGGTCATCTACCAAAATGCCCCCATAGCATCTTTTCAGTTGTGTGACATGATTCTTCTTACTTGACATGAAGATGCTACCAACCATGTGATCTTAGTAGTATTCTAATCTCTTGCAAGTACACCAAAAACACATATAAAAGGGGTACTTATTAACTTATTGTTATCAAACAGTATATTTTCAAAGAAAGTACAAAACACATAAGATGAATTCATAAATCGTGCAATTCATTAAGGTACATTAATATCCAAAAAATATATGCAATTTGGGATAAAATATATGTTCAATGTGCTTAAATTTCTATGAAATTTCTCTACACCAACTTCTTCTGATTCAACTACTGTGAGAATTGGTTTAAAAGATTTTTCTTCTACATGACTCATATATTCTTCAATAGTTTTGCCACTTTTAAGTTTTATAGTTTGTATTTGATCTTTAGAATTTGTTTTATGTTGTTCTAAAGGTGACTTCTCAACAAATTATTAACTTGGTGAGCAATATGATTTTCAACCATTTTAGTACGTGCATTGAGATTTTCAATTTGAGAAGTCAATTTTAACATCACTTTATCTTGCCTAACCCTTGCTTCATCATATTTTCTTTCTTCTTTAATAAAGTTTCTAAAAACTATTTCTGAGGTACATGAGTTGGTTGCTCATAAGTTGATCTTTGAATGTTGAATATTGGGGTGATTAAAGGGTTATTGAATAAGTTGTTGATTCCTTGACAAAATTCTTAATTGCCAACTAACATTTTGAGCTAGTTGGGGTTGAAAATAATTTTTGCTTGCATGAAAGATAAGAATGATTATTATTTGTAGTATAGCATTTATTTGGGGATTTGACACCATAACTTTCCATTATATTGTCTTGAACATATTGTTGGTGTAAAATCAAATTACGACTTTTTGCCAAATGTATTTGATTTTCACAAACATTGCTTGCTACCATATGCATCTTAGGTATAATGTTGAGATTCTTCAATACCTTATGAACTTTAATAGAAATTGCCTCCATGTTGTTAACTTCTTCAACTTTAATAGAGATCGCCTCCATGTTGTTGACTTAATTTTTTTATTGTAGCCTCATTGTTTTGTCATAATTAGAAAATGATGACTCTTGGCAAAATTCTCTATTAGTGGTTATGCTTCATCAATATTCTTAGAAGGAAATATCCCACTAGGAATTGTATTCAAAGATATTAATTTAGATCTTTGTAAAAATAATTCATCAATTGTTATTTCTCAAATCTATGAGGTAGACGTTGTCACGACCTCGAGTTAAACCTTAGTTTAACCCGAAGTTCGCTACTAATTACGGATGATCAAATAAAATTTAGAGAGAATGCGAAAACGTGATGTAATTTTGTTTTTTAACATAGGAATAAAAATATCATTAAACAAATTATACAACTTTTGATGATCATTCAGAGCAAACCAACTTTCTTAAGTTTTACATTTCGCAAAATGTCTTTGCGTTCTTACAAAATGTCACATCAATAATACACATATCAAAGTCTCTCGGCATCCTAACAAAAGGACATGAGAGTAACAACTCCCCTAGATACCTTTACATTACAAGAACTAAACTCTGCTAAGATTATGATCTCGCACGATCCAAGAAGTTATAATGATCTAAAAAAATTTAAAAATAACATTATGAGCAAAAATAGCTCAGTAAGTTGAAACTCATAACTTATGTATTACCATATAATTAATTCGGAGAGACATGCAAAGACAAGAAATAATTATATATCACAATCAGTGTTTTCATATATTTGAAAATAATATATCCTAATCAAAATCATCACACTCCAATCGCAATCAATCTCATTCAAATCATATCAAATAGATGTATGCAAATGCAATATTCTCATATGAGTGCACGAATCACCAACTGGCTAGTGGTCGGTAGGTGGACTTCAAAGGTGGCTCCCATCGTGATCAATGATGTAGCACTTAGCTCCATTCTACCTCATCCCTTTTGGGGAACAGATCATATAGCGATAAGTGGACTCTAGAGATGGCCCCTACGGATTCTAGAGGTGGCCCCCATCATGGCCACTCATGATGTGGCATTTAGCTCTGCATGACACTTAGCTCCAGCCTATTTCACCCCATTATTGAGGAACAAAATGATGGATTGGACTCTAAAGGTGGCTCCCATCGTGATCAGCGATGTAGCACTTAGCTCCAACCATCAAACAATGCAATGCAGGCAGATGCAGATGCATGATTCATCAAATAACAATTGTATCTCAACATCAAAAGATGAATCATATCAAATACCCTTTCAAATGGATTGCACTTCTCATAATCCAATCATGTCATATCACATATACTTTTCAAATGTGCAATCATACAATCAATCATTTAGATATACTTTTCATAATTGCATTTCTCGAAACCAATTCATAACATATCCAAAATATATTCAATGTATATAATAATCAATGTCACATCAAATTCAAAAGAGGTGAATACATAGAGTAGGAGAAATCAACTTACCTCACGTGAGTGATGTCGAAAGAATTTTTTTTCTTTTCCCTTACTACTTTTCCAATCCTATAACGTTCTTATCATTACTATGGTAATGCATGCCAACATGTCCTACAAGGACACAACAATGATCAATGCTATATACCATTCATGCCTTTAGCCGTATAAATTAATTAAGTGGTCAATCATGAGAATTCGTCTTGTACCCTCGCATGGCGTACTTTGTGAAACGAAATTCATATCTTTTATTAAACATAATCCAACTTTATGATTCTAATCTTATATGTATAAAAATTTCAACATAATTGCCCACAAAAGTTTGAGACTTTATTTCCTAAGGGTTGGTTCACAGAAAAAATTTCAACCTAGATTTCTATTGCTTTTGTGTTCTCCTAGATTGATTGACCTTGATTATATAATTTATATAAATTAATATATAACTCATATTTCTTCATTTTCAATTTCTTCTGAAAGAGGTTTAATCAAATTTGAATCAGAAAAGTTTTAGAGTTTTTACTTTTCTAGATCAACGCAACAAATTTAACAATTACTAGAATGCTTTGCTCTAAATTCATTCTGACGGATTGAATATGGCTCGGTAAAGAATTTATTACTTTCACTAGACGTAACGTTTTCAAGTGATTATATTTGTAAATGAAACTTAACTTCGGTATCCTTCTGACCCTAAGTTATAAAATAATTATATAACATATTTGATTTAATATATAATTTACAAAATCAGGTAATCATTTCGGTGGACAGAATAATAACACCTTAAAGACAAGAACATAACTCTTTTTGCAGACCTCCAATTAACTTGATTCCCAATATTAAGGAAACTAGACCCATAAGAGAGTGAACATGATTAATTTCATGATTTATATCACATTATATAATTCACAGAAAATTTCGTGGTGGCATACACCTAGGTTATGTTTCAAAATCTAATAGACATAGATGTAGTGATTGCAACATTTATGTCGTCTTAGTTAAAACTTATTTTTAAGTGCTTCCAGTTGAATTGGAACCTTATTTATACTAGGCATAAGACACATAAATCTAATATTATAATTATAAGATTATGATTTATAGATTAATTTCTAATTTGTTCCAATTCTGCCCGGACAGCATGATATATGCGTATCTGTTTGTACATAACTTTTCGAATGCATAAAATTTTAAGATAATTCTTTCTTCCATGGAAATTAAACTTCTATGGGGACAAGTGACCCACTTTTTATAATTTTTGGATCACCGTAGAATATTTCATTAGCCGGCAAAGCACTCAGCTCCTAAAATTTAAAGTTGACACATATCATATGCTACGCCAATTAATTTTGAGTTTCTAACAACTGTTCTAATTTTCATTACTAATTCACAATCGGTATGACATAGTTGCTTCTCCATACGCATGCTCAAAAGATTATAATAAAATTAAATAAATTCATTTCATACGTACCTGAATTTGTTAACCTTCTATCTTGTTCTTTTATTTTTCTTCTCCTTTCATCTTTCCTTGTTCGGCCGGCAATTAACCTAGCTCTCTTTTTTTTTTCTTTCTTTATTTTTTTTCCAACTCTGTGATCATTCGGTCCACATCTAACAGGGGTATAAATACATACATATTTCTCTCTCCTATTTATTTTTTTTTCCTTTTAGCTTGAGGCGGTGGGGAGATAAGCATAACTATCTAAATAAGTAGCAAAAGATATCACCAAGAGGTAAGGCGGACATTTAATTTTACAACTAAATATATAATATAGTACTAAAATTTTAGAAGTCTCAAATTATAGTTCCATAATATGATAGAAAAAAAATTAAATTAAATTTAAATCTGTTACATTAATAATAAAAAATGATGATTTATAAATTAAACAATATAAATAAAAATTTACTGATAAACATGAGTTCTACAAGACCCTACAATGTTTTTGGGGATGGGCTCATAATTTGAGCGGATCAAATTGGTTCTACTAAATAATAATCATAAATTGTATTCAGTTAATTTCTGATTTGGTTTTTTTGGGTCAAGTGGTCAGGTTGTTGGTATCCTAATCAAAATTAATAATAAGGAAATGATGAGGTCATGATAGTGTAAGTTAGTTAAAATAAAGAACCACATTCTCAAGGGTAGTTAGACTAATTTAATAACCAACTAAATGATATCTGAGATTTAGAAGCATGACACCCATTAATTAAAAGGTTATTGATATATTTTCCTTTATAGGCAAAACATTGAATATCACTTTTGAGTAATTACAATAAGAATAATAAATTGATTAGTTGTAACATTTCACAACTTCGTTAAAAAAATAATAATAAAAAATTTATCTTGACTCATTCTCGTAATCGTCCATTACCCCCACGAAACCCTCGTTACCTTATATTAATAAATCCTTAGAAAACTTAAGATGACGGCGGGGTGTTTTCGATCAGCATTGTGATAGCAGGAAAGGAGAAAGAAGCACCAAGCCGTCGTGGGAGACGTCGACGTCGAGGACGTCAGATATGATTTCTATGGCATTCGAAGGAAAACGGTACACCTTTTTAGGATTTTTTTCTGTCTGCTTTGATTCTTGGCGCACTGCACTAGGACACCATCATGATCTGTCTTCTGAATGAAAAGAAAACTATATATATAATTATACGTGTTTGCCGTCTCGCCCTCCATGCCCAGTGTGATTTGAAATTTGTTACAGCCGGCACATGTGCATCTGCATTACTATATTGTTAATCATATAAGTCTAGAGATGAAGTCTATTCATGTTTAACGCTAACAGGGTCGGTTCTTCTGGGAGCATTAGAATCTTTTTAATCACACCTAAACAGTATATGAGATGTACAGGAGATTCGCATGGCACTGTAGTTTCAATATACCCTCATGATAAGATAGTATACATACTGCTACAGTACCTACAGTAGCGGATTATTACGAGTGTGTCTATCCATATTTCTATATAAATATATTATCTACTTATGCTATGATTCATCTGATCTGCAACCTAAGCATTATCTCTCTTTCACCGTAATACTCAAGTAATAAAAGTATTTCTGACATATGTATGTCATGTATTTAGTACACATTTTTCCTTTTACACCTTTTAGCTAGTTGGCAGTTCTCGGTTGCTACAGTACCACGGAGTACTGTAGCAGTTGCATGGAATGATTACACCCAAGTATAGTTCATGTTTGTTATAGCAACGTATGGCATCGTAGCAGTTACAGAAGTAGTCATTCGAATTCCTTATCTTTATATCACTCAAACCCATCCTACAATCGCAGTAGCCCATAATTAATTCTAATTGTTTGTTTATCTTTCTGTCATGCCAAAAAATATTTTTATCTTGAGATAAATCTTCTCTCAATCAGCATGATCTTTAATCTCGAAACCTCAAATATTAGTTATATTATAAAAAGATAAAAGATGAAAAATACTAAACGAAGAGCTCTTCTTATATTTTGTTGACGACGATCAACCTGGCCAAAAGGGAGTCAAAAAATACTCCACCGGCTCATATTTGACGTTGAGATACTCTGTTCTGGCCAAAAGAAAGTCGAAAGAAATTCCACCGGCCTATGTTAAAGGAAGTTGAAAGACACTCCAAAATAAGTGTGACATAATGAAGATGAAAAGATGATTATGATTATGATGATGGACAATGTCCAATGATATTATGATCCTTTATGATGTTGATTCTAAATCTTATGATCGACTATGTCATATGAATCTAAAGATGATTATGTTATCCTTCTTGTTACACTTATCATATTATCATATATGCTATGTCATTTCATGTCATGCCTCTTGATCATGATGTTATCGCACCAATTATGATTACATGACTCTATCATTTATGATTATAATTATGATGTCATTACTGCTTATATGTCATATGACTATTATGTACTGGGCATCAAAGCTCACAAGGAGGTTCACCTCCCCTATGTATTCAATGTCACAGGTAATAACATGTCCTAGTAAAAAGATGATGGTGCAGGTGACAGATCGAGCTTGTGATGATTTTTGCACATGAAATTGAGTCTCTTCAGCTTCCTTTATATTTTCATCAAGTTGTATTTATATTATGCAAACTTTTTTGTTTATATTATTTGAGACTCAGTTATGTTATCTTGTTAAGACTTCCACACTCATTTTCTATTATATCTCTTTTTAATCAAATAATAGCTATTTTTTCTTCCGCAATTATGCCTCTATTATGTTGACCAGTCAAAGTAATATTTCGGTCAAAATATTGCCACGTAAGCATGTCCCGTAACGTGGCGGGGTGTATTCGGCCACGTGACGGGGTGCATTTTGGGGGCGTTACATTAGTTATGAAGGTGGTTTGTCAATCAGAAGAACATTCAAATCGAATAGTTTAATGTCTAAATAGGGCAAGAATACAAAAACAAACTCTCAGCTTTCATTTCAAATCAAAGTTCACAAAAAGAACAGTAAATCTTGTAGCATTAATATAAGTAAAAACAAACTGATATCATTAGCAAAAAGATGTAGGTCAATCATTCATCAATAATGATAGCTAAATTACTATCCTCCTAGAGACCTAAAAGTTTAGATTTCATTAATAGAAAACTCTAGTTTAAACAATAGAGGAAACATTATTAACATCATTCTAAAAATAAAATAAGTAAACAATCAGCTTAAGATTTAAAAGTCAACTAGCAATTTTCTAGCTTTTTCTCCTTTTCTTTTCAACTCCAAAATTAGCCAACCTCCCTTTCTGATAGATATTCTTCTTCTTTTATAGTGCTTCTCCCCACCATATGATTATCATAAACTTGTACTCTCCCACTTTTGCCATCTCTCCAACAACTATTTCCTCAAAAGATTCCTCCAAGAAAGGTTGCAGCAACATAATTGTGGTCCTCCTTTTTCGATCTTTTTATTCTGCCTTTGTACTAATTAGATCCTATAAAATAAGTAAAATAACAACCAGCAATAATCCCCAAAAAAGAATTGAATAAAAAGAAGATTAAGGTAGCAAATCAATGTAGGTGTGCAAAATTCAAAGTGTGTTCAAAATTGATAGTTAATATAAATGGGAGATGGTCTACATAGAAAATGGAACATATTCATACATAAATATTTATTGCAAAGGACAAATGATCAATAATGAACTCCAATTAGTCAATAACATAGACATCTTAATTTTTATTTTAATTAAGTTATCATCTTCACCCTATTGAAGCTTTGATCATAAATATGCAATGTCAATAAAATGATACCAAGACATTCATTAGGCCAACAAGATCGATATGATTAGAGTTGAGATCAATCAATGTAATATGAGGAAATCAACTAATATGATTAGATTCTAATTATAATATGAAAATAAGGAGGAACCAATGTCTGGATGGGAAAAGTGGGAGTCTGATCTTTAGCATCAAATGTTCTAAGTATAACTTTTGAACATCATATCATGATTTTCAGTGGTCCAGTCTTTGAAGTGACCAATTCTATGATAGACTTTCAAACGTATGGTCAAAGGTTCAGGTGTCTGCTTTGGAAATATAACATTTATTTTTGTACAAGGTAATTCAAACATTCAAACATGGTTTTGGTCATCCGACATTTCTTATCATTAAAATTGGTATAAGGTTCTTTTGACATATGATTGGAGTAGTGGTCATGTGATCATTAGAATCAAACTGTGATGGCCGTCCATTTCTTGGATCGGACGTCCCTTTCAATTGGTTTGATTGTTTGAACCCTAGGTAAAAATAGCATATACAATAATTAGATAGTCACCCCATTATACATGAATTTGCATTCACATAATATAGTCTATCTAACCAATATTAACTTAGGTTTTAATAATTAATCTTCTACTTGCTCCATACATCAAATGAATTCTCAATGGATCATTCATGGAGTATTTAATTGATGCACAAGCCATATTACAACACCATGTACATAAACTCCCTTTCATTACCCTTGTATTAAGTATGGAATTTAGCCATTGCAATCCATTTAATCTTCATCACTCTTTAACTATCCTTTTTTAATAAAACTATGCATAATTCAAGATTTAAGTGTGTGAGCAGCACATTAATGTTATAATAAACCTCTTAGAGGTAAACTTAAAACAAAATTGATCATGCTCATTCATAGTCAAGTCCCACATAACATTAAATCTCCTAATGTAACAACTCCAATTTTTAAATAAGCCTATTTAGATCATTTGGAGAAAGTCCTAAGAAACCCTAGGCTACATTTTATAAAAATTTCCCAAACATTTCCCTCTTCCCTTTTCTTATTCCTCTCCCCCTCACGACATCTACAACCCTAGAGGAGGAAAAAATAGAAGAACATGGAGGAAGAGAAGGACAAGGACATGGACAAGGAAAAAGGCTAAAATGGATTATGAAGAAGAAAGAGAGCAAAGCTCTAGGTATGTAATGAGGATCCAAAATCCTCTCTCCCATCTCAATAATATTTTTGTTTGGATTCAGAGTTTTAAGAACACCCTATTCTTGATAGTAATTTTGATTGAGTACTGTATGATTATTGTTGTATCTTAATCTGTCTAAATTTGGTCTTGCAATAATTATTTAGATATGTTTTACTCATTCAAAAATTACAAATAATATATTGATGGAAAGCCCTAGAAATCTAGTTTTCATAGAAATTTGATCATTCGATTTAAATATGTATAAAAATAGTTATTATCGGAAAGAAGGGCTACAATTGTGTTGTGTCGTGTAACATCGAGATGAAATTGTAAAATATACATAATTTGGAAATATTGAATTAGGATTTGAAATTTATGCACAAGTTAAATGTTTGGTTTACCTTTATGTGTCATTTTGAATCATGTAAAACTAAAAGATGAAGTTATTAATATTTTAGTGTATGCTGCTAGAATAATATTGAGAGAATAGATCTAGACAATTGTATGAATTTCTGTTATTAAATGCTAAAATAATAAAATTAATAAATTTTATATTTGAATCTTATAAAAATCTAAGTTTCAAGAATATTAGAATCAATCAAATTGAATATTTGTATATTGAGTTATAATTTTTTTTATTGATGATGTGTTAGAATTGTCAAAGAAGGAAAGTGACATTCTACTTCTTATGTCAACATTTGTTATGTTAATATTATGCATTTTTTAAATGTTTATATACATTCAAAATTCATTTATTTGATGAACTTCAGGGAAAGTCCTAAAACTACATTAATTGACATAGGTCACACCATGGTTCATGATTTCCTTCTAGATGTCCTTTATGTATGATAGATTACCTAAGTTTATGTTTCAAGATCTCCATGGAGATTGTCTATTAATGTTTGACAATTTGTTTCCAATGTTATACATTAGTACACCAAGATATTTCCTTCAAAAGTATGTATTTTCGGGCCGAACATAAAGTCCCCAAGATACTAGCACGGCCATGCCAACCTTAGGAATGGTCATGATCAAGTGGGCAAGGAATAAGTCGATGAAATGACTTTGTAACGCTCGTGACGACACTATCATGATTGTTACAGGACCAAACATTATCGTGACCAACCTGGTCATGAGCGAGAGGACGAAGGAAGCATGTGCCGACTCTCTATAATGCTCGTGACGAACCAAGACATGACTATGAGCGAGAGGGTGAAGGGTGCAAGGCACTATAACGATCGTGAATCCCAAGGATCATGGCCGTGACCAAGCACTAGTAGGGGGTGTGATCAATGTGTCACGACCGTGACCAATATAGATTGACTTGGATGATATTTTAAATCTATTTTCTAATAAATATAAGTTATGTATGGATGTGAATTGATTGTATATGACACATAATACACATAATGCATACTCAGTCATATTCAAGCTAAAAGATGAAGAAAGATTTATGTGAATGATGTATTGATGACCCTAATAAAGTATGAAATTGAAAGAAATGCCTTGATACTCATTAATGTTAAGAAGTAAATACTTTTCACCTTATGGTGATTGAGACTTCTAAAGAAATAATGTCATCAATTGAAGGGTGTTTGAAATTTTCCATGGGTCATGGGCTGATTGTAATGATGCATTGAGCCTTCAATTAAGTAAAGATAAGATGGATAATTAAGAAATAAATGTCTTTCACTTTATGGTGATTGAGACTTTTTTTGAAAAATAATATCATCACATATTAGGTGTTTAAGATTTTCTAGGGGTTTATGGCCTGGTTAATAAATGTAATGATGTCGACCAATGCTTCAATTAAGTAAATATGAAAGATAAATAAGAAGTAAATGTCTTTCACCATACGTAATTGAGACTTCTTCGAAAAGTAACGCTATCACTCAAAAGGCATTTGAGATGTCTTAAGGGCCTTATGACCTAATTAACAAATGTAATGATGTTGCCCAATGCTTTCAATTAAATAAGATGAAATATGCAATGTAATAGGTTAAGAAGTAAATGTCTTTCACCTTATGGTGATTAAAACTTTTTTCGAAAAATAATGTCATCATCTGAAAAGATGTTTGAGATTTCCCAAGGGCCAAGCCTAGTTAACTAATGTGATGTCATCACGCTTTGCTGATGATTAAGTAAAGATGAAACATGCTATGTGATGAAGTTAATGAAATAACCATTAAAGTTAAATATGAGAAGTAAATGCTTTTCATCTTATGGTGATTGAGACTTCTCGAAAAATAATGTCGTCACCTAAAGGTGTTCTAGATTTTCTAGTGTAAAGATGAAATATCTCATAAGATAAAGTTAATGAAAGTGAGGTCATAATGTGTTTCAATGATTTCATATGATAATTAATGAAAGAAAAATGAATGAATGTCCAAAGGTTATAAAGAAACTCCGATAAAATGTAAAGTAAAAAAAGAAAAGAAAAGAAGGATGTCAAGTACTAAGTACGGATAAAAGAGTTATAAAGAAACTCCTAAGATGTACATAGTAATAAAGAATAAATACAAAGATAAGCTATTTGCTATGTATGTTCATGAATGTATGCTTCTATTGTATGATGTTTATAGAAATGATGATCCTCAATTTGAGAAGGTATGTTAAGTTTTAATGTTCCAATGTATCCTATGAATGATAAGTATGATGTAATGTTATGTAAGAATCATGATATAATTATGCAATGTTTATATATTTATATTGTTATTATGATGTAATAAGTTATGATAACATGCATGACTTTTACATACTCTAACTGAGAAGCTTGCACTTTGGATCAATGCATGTAACTAAGATTAAGTGTTGGATGATGGATCAAGCTCGTGAGAAAAGTGTTGCACATGCTTATGGTTAAATAAGTCATATGGTTCTAGTTAAACATTGAGTATAATGATGTAATGAAGACTTTAGGCATTTAATGCCTTATGAAATTTAGTTATTATATGATTAATAGAAAGTTTTTATTTATCGTGTTTTTCACTAAATGTATGGCGAATGGGTTAACGAAGTGAAAATTCTCTAAAGGCCCAAAACTTTTAGGGTGAATTTTGGATCGTTACACCTAACGCATTTAGTTCATGGCATGTGGTGATCATATATTAGTGACAACACTACATATGACTTAATTAAGTTATGAGAGGTTATATATTAGTTGTTTCGATATTCGAACTAAATGGGCAGTAGTAGATCCAATAATTTTAGGCATGAACATAATTCAATCAGACCTAACAAGAGACTATTGATCTTACCTTGAATCATGATCATCGTGCATGAGAGAGAGAACATCATTCGTAGATGTTTTTATGATGAACAAAATCGATAAGAAGGAGAAAAGGAGTGAAAATAATCCGACGATGGTTGTTACGACTCTAGAAGTGAGCAGGGAACAACAAGGAAGAAATGAAAAACAACCACGAAGAAGAAGATGACCAACTTATACGGAAGACTACTAAATAGTTTGAATTGATAGAATTAGTTGAGCAAGCAAATACAAATTGTAGAACAATATAACATAACTATAAAAGGGTTGCAGTTGTAAAAAGGGGGAACACGGTAAGCTGGAGATACATCGTACAATTTTAAAAACTATTGAGACAAGAAACAAGTTATAAAAATAAGAGGAGAATAACTGAGTAATTATCTCTCAGATTTACATTTGAAGACACATATTGTACAGTTCTTGATGGTTGCTTGTTGTCATCACGTTCTTTCTTTGGTTTTCATATGATTTGATCATTTCTTGAGTGGAGACATAGCAGATCATCATCCAACCAACACATGGTCAAACCCTAGAAATCTAAGATCACGAAACCAAACATTCTGTCCAAATCTCAAACCCTTTTTTTATATTTTTCTCTTCGATGGAGATTACAAGGAGTTTTCTGGATCTTTTGTTGGCGTGGGCTGCTACAGCTATCGGGTCTGATCATTGGGCTTAACATTTGGTGCTCTTGTTCTCTGAATTCAAACCGGCAAGAATTGTTCATGACAAAAGGCACACGTTAATGAATGGAGGAAACTCTTAATAAAATGCAAATTTTATGGAGCAACAACTACAACATGTTAATGATAATATGGCTGCACTACATTACGAGGTATGATGATATGAAACAATGTCTGAATGCCTCTATTCATCATAGTCCTTTTGTTTCTGCACATGATTGTTCTAAAAGTCCTCCACATTCAACCAGTTTAGCTGGAAACACATCTGTAATCTTGAAAAATGTTAAGCTGGAAATACCGATTTTGTGGAAATGATCCTTTGGATTGAATCTTCAAGGCGGAACAATTCCTGGACTTTGATAATATTGCACAAGAATAAAGAACCACTGTAGTTTCTTTTGCATTTGAAGGTGCAACTTTACAATGGTATAGATGGATGTACCAAAATAAATAATTGTCTTTTTGGGCTCAATTTATCAATGTCTTTAGAGGTTAGATTTGGACATTCTAAATTTGAAGAACATCAAGGAGCTTTGTCCAAGTTAACACATATTTTGGAATATTAGTCAAAATTTGAAGCTCTTTCTAATAGGGTGAATGGATTGTTTGATTCCTTCCTATTATCATGTTTCATTTCTAGACTCAAACCTCCAATTCGTAGAGAGTTATTAGCATTTCAACCAAAATCACTCATGCAAGCTATTGGATTAGCTAAATTGCAAAAAGAGAAGTTCTTGGATGCTTCAATTAGTGTGAGAAATCCTTCCCAACCACCTTATTCTACTTCATACTTTTCTTAAACTCTTCCTCTATCATATTCTCATGTTACTTCTCAATTTGGATCTAGCACTAGTTCTTCTACTGTTACTAAACCTCTTGTAAGTCCATCTTTACCTATTAAAAGATTGTCTCCTACTGAATCGTTGGTCAAAAGTGAGAAAAGAGTTATGTTATAAAGTGCGATGAAAAGTTTCATAAGGTACACAAAAGTAAACTGAAGTTCTTACTTTTATTGTCCATGGAAGACGATGTCATTGAACCCATGGAGACTGAATTTGAACAAGAAATTTTGTAGGACCTTATAGAAATTAGTTTCCATGTTTTGTCTAGAGTGGTAATTCTCAAAACATTGAGGTTATTAGGATTTGTTTTTGGGATCCCTATTACCATTTTGATTGACAATAGATCCACTCATAATTTTGTGAGGGAATCTACTATGTCAAAGTTGGGATTATAGATTATGCCTTCCTCCCACTCAAGTGCATTTTCATATTCAAAATGTTTCTTTTGTGGATGATTTTTGTGTACTTCCTATAGAAGGGCTGATGTGGTTTTGGGTGTTCAGTGGTTGCAGAAGCTAGGCCCCATTATGATGGATTTATTTTCAATTGACTATGGCTATTGAATGGCAGAATCAACAAGTGGTTTTTTTTCTGATCAGTACAACATTTCTACTACTTCATTATCGTCGCAACAATTGAAAAGATTATTTCAAGTAGAGGAAGTTTTGCCTTGTTTTCAGCTAATGGTGCAATTTTAGGATGTGTATGAGGTATAATGATAGCTCACCATGGTTAATTTAGAACATTGAGTTCTGTAATATATTGGAACTTATGGTAAAAAAATTCCATTGCTGCAACGATTATATTATATTTGATTATTAATTTTAATTATTTTTTAAAAAAATTTCAATCTTTCCTTCTATTGATTAAAGAATAATGTAGGCTAATGTATGTAAAATTCCAAAGTTATCTAACGATACTTAATTTTGGAGTAAATGTTTGAAGTGTCAGAGGCATGGTTGTCAAGACCGAACTAGACTAGGCGATTCGACCAATCCAACCATTGATCAGGTCCAAAAATAGTCTATAACATGATCCAAAATGGGCATGCAATCAGACTAGATTGGATGGGCCAAGCCCAATCAAAACTGGATAAAATCATATAGAACTTTTATTTTATAATTTGGACCAGATAAATTTTTAGATATTTTATTTTATAAAACTTTTATTATAGAAAATATTTGAAGATGGACTTTTCGAACTTTAATATGTTAGCCCATTAGACTCTTCCTTGTCCCTTTACTTCCATCTTTCTACTATTATTAATGTGGGACTACGTGCATAGACAAATATACTTTATTCTTTTTCCTTTGCATAGTATAGAATTTGTTAAAAATTTAAACTATATCTTATGCATTAGATTATGATTATATTTAAAATTTTAAGTGTCATATATGTATATAATATATATTAATATTATATATAATATTTATCATAATAGATAAAATTTTTAAGGATGGAGGGGTGAAACTTGTATAATATAAAATAGTAGTATAGTATAGTTAATATAGTATAGTATTATATATAATATACAACAACAACAACAACAACAACAAAGCCTTATCCCACTAGGTGGGGTCGGCTACATGGATCATACAACGTCATTCCGCTCTATTAGTAACCAAACCTTTCGGTATATTATTCACCAATAGATCTTGCTCTATTAGTTCGCCAAGTGTCTGCCTTGGTCTCCCTCTCTCTCTTTTAATCGGACTCCAGATTATTTGATCTACTCTTCTTACTGGCGCATCTAATGGTCTTCTCTGAACATGACCAAACCATCTCAAACGATTCTCTACCATTTTCTCACTAATAGGAGCCACTCCGACTCGTTCACGTATATGGTCATTCCTAATCTTATCTAATCTTGTACGACCACACATCCATCTCAACATCCTTATTTCGACTACCCCCACTTTACGTTCATGTTGTCCCTTCATAGCCCAACATTCACTACCATATAATACTGCTGGTCTTATAGCAGTACGATAGAATTTTTCTTTAACTTTATTGGGTACTTTTCTATTACAAAGAACTTCAGTGACTTTCCTCCACTTACACCAACCAGCTTGAATTCTATGATTAACATCGTCATCAATCTCACCATCTTGTCTTACAATTGATCCTAAATATTTAAACTTTGTCACTTGAGGAATTATATCCTCCCCTAGCCTAACTTTCAAATCGTCTTTAAGTTGTTTATTTGTGAAATTGCTATGCATATATTCTGTTTTATTTCTACTTAAACGAAAACCCTTTGACTCCAACGTATTTCTCCATATTTCCAATTTTGTATTAATCTCTTCTCTTGAATCCGCTAAAAGTACTATATCATCCGCAAATAGCATGCACTTAGGTACCTCCTCTGTGATACTCTCGGTTATAGTATCGATAACTAAGTTAAATAGATACGGGCTTAAAGCTGATCCTTGATGTAGGCCAATTCCTATAGGAAATTCATTTGTCTCACCTCCGGGTGTCCTAACCCTAGTCAATGCTCCATCGTACATATCTTGTATTACCTTAATGTAGGCAACATTCACCCTCTTCTTTTGCAAGGCTTTCCAAAGTACATCCCTTGGTATCCGATCATACGCTTTCTCTAAGTCAATGAAAGCCATATGTAAGTCTCTTCTCCTACTTCGATACTTCTTCATCATCCCCCTTAGTAAATAAATCGCCTCTGTAGTGGATCTTCCTGGCATGAACCCAAATTGTCTCTCAGAAATACTAGTCTCCATTCTCAATCTATGCTCAATCACTTTTTTTCATAATTTTATAGTGTGACTCATAAGTTTAATCCCTCTATAATTTGCACAATTTTGAATATCCCCTTTATTTTGTAAATATGAACTAATGTACTTAATCTCCAATCATCAGACATCTTTTTCGATCGTAAAATCTCATTAAATAGTTTACATACCATCCGGTCCAACGACTTTACCATTCTCCATTTTCTTAAGAGCTTCGCTAACCTCCGAGACGAAATTATTATTTTTGTATATATTATATATATAGTATTATATATAATATATACAAAAAAATAATTTCCTTTAACTTAATATGTAATAAGTTTAAATTAAATAGTTAATCATTAATTATATATTTATTATAAAAATATAATATTGCCATAATATTTTCACCTTGAAAAGTTTATTTCTTTGTTAATTTTAACATAAAAAACAAAGATGTGAAAGACACAAAAAATTAACAAGAATGAATTTAACAAAAAATATATTTAATAAGAATTTAATTTTATAAATATATATAATTTTGATTTTAATAATTGTGAATTTGATATATGTACATTACTAATTTAATATAAAATATATTATTTTAGTGTAGCATTTCACCATAAGATTAATTTTTTTTATAAATTTATAATTTACTATTGTTATTTTTCTTTCATATAAGTTATGACATAATGTAAGTATGAATATAATTAAAATATGATAACTTGATTTAACTTAGTACATTAAAAATAATACTTTATTATTATTAACCGATCGATCCGATCAATTTGATCTGTTCGATCTGAAATAAATATTTGCTTGAAGCATTGTCCGATTCGATTCTAATAAGATTGATAAGAGGACTTGGAATACTCGTTATAGAGATATATTTTGAGGGTAGGGTACTCCTTGGCCTCATTTGATACATGAATACAGTAAGAACAAGATCGTTATTATTGTCGATCCAGTCAAACACCTTTTTTTCTTACCTTGTGAGTCTCATATATAATGATGATAAAAAGCGAAATCCTTAAATTTTTAAAGGGGCTCAGAATAGGACTGAGGAGATCATCCAAACATCCGCTTTGTCTTTTTTATTCTTCAAAAAAGAGAAAAGAAATAAAGGTATTTTAATAATATTGTTTTTAAAAAGTGGAAATTTGAAAAGTATGATATAATGAATTATGATGTTACGCGGACATTAATTAATCATAGATAAAAAAAATCGGACTAAGCCATCTAATCAACATGGTGGGTCCCATGCAATCCAAGTGAGTTCCACCTTTCACTCGGGATCAGGCGCCTTCCCCAATTTGCCACCAAATTTAACTCCACCCACCCGATCTTTCTCCACCTCCTGACCAGAATCTAAGGCAGCCTTCTTCAAAAATCTCCTCTCTCTCTCTCTCTCTCTCTCTCTCCTCCTCCTCCTCCTCCTCCTCCTCGAAAACACCTCTTTTCCTCGTCCAAATAGCATGGCCGCCTCCCTTCTACTTGAAACCTCCGTAACGTTCTGCTGCTCCTCTTCTTCCGCATTCAGAAGCATTCCACCGTACACCTCCGGTGCCAAATGCTGTAAGCTGCCCCCGCTCAGATGGAACCCCCTCCTCCCTCTCTCCTTCGCGAAGATCCACCGAAAGCTCAACCTTTTCCCTTCTCCATCGCCCCTCCGCCTTACCCAGGCGGCGCCCGGCGGCCATTCCGAACGGCCGACGGCCGAAGACGAGGACCCGCTTTTTGACGGATTGCTGACGTCCCTGCTGAAGAAATTGAAAGGATTACGGAAGCCAGCCATGGCGATACTGCTCCTCGGCATCCTCCTCGCCACCGACCCCTACGCCGCGCTCGCCGCGTCCGGGGGTAGGATGGGCGGACGGGCGTTCTCGTCCCGGTCCTCGGGGTCCCCGTCGTCCTCCTGGAGCTACTCGGCCCCCGCGCCCGCGCCGTCGTTCTCTGCGCCGTACTACGCCCCATCGCCCTTCGCTGGGGGATTCTACGTGGGACCGGCCGTAGGAGTGGGCTTCGGCGCCGGGTCGGGGTTCTTCCTTCTTATGATGGGGTTTGCGGCGGTTGTCCTGCTCTCAGGGTTCCTCTCTGACCGGTCCGACGACGGGAGCGTGCTCACGGCCACGCAGAAGACGAGTGTGGTCAAGCTACAGGTTTCGATTATTTCATCTACGTTCAACTCTTTTATTTTATGTTCAAATTCGATCTGTTAAATTTCGGGCCGGTCTTTGGTAAGTATTTGATATTTTTGGGTGAAATATACAATACCTCGCCTTTTGACACACGATGTGAAAGAGTGATATCCAATTCTTTTCAGTGAAAATCAATGTGAAAGCTAAGTGCACATGGACCGGGGAAAAATCAAACATGAGACCTCTTAGTCCATGAGCCAAGGGGTGTGCTCCTGCACCACACCCTTGCTCTCAAATTGATGGCCAATTGATCAAAGTTTATGTGTAAAGCAGTTACAATCTTGATCCTGCGACATTAGGGGTAAAAAAATAAGGAGTGTTACTCTTTCCTGTTTATAAGATTATGTTTTCTCTAGGGTGAAAATATCGTTATCATATTTGTTCATATTTACACACAAACTTTAAGCTTGTAAAACTCTGATAAATTTTGGGTTGTAAAAGAGTTAATGATTTATCCGGAGAAAGGAAAATTTGATGGTGGTTCTGGAATTATAAAGAGCAGTCACATGTGTCGGAGACATGTACATCTGGACTTGAGTGTTTTTATTATTTACCTGGACAAATCAACATGTTGCTTTTTCTCGAAGTTAGCATTAGTCTTTACTGACTAAAAACTTGTTTTCTCATGAATTTAACATTACTAATTACTGGCTAAAACATGCAGATGTTCGAGAGATTTTTCTACTTTTCTACTTTAGAATTGTGAATTGTATGCTAAAAGAAATTTAGTTATTGACAAAGTTTTAACCCTTATCTGATGGAAGTCTGGGTTGGTATCATTTCCATGTTTACTATAGGAAAGGCCTCTTTTCCAGCATTTAGCATTCCAAGTTTCTCTTTGTCCTTTCAGGTTGGTTTACTGGGAATGGCACGGTCATTTCAGAAAGATCTTGATAGGATTGCAGAAGCTGCTGATACCTCTACACCAGAAGGATTGAGTTATGTTTTGACAGGTATGACAATCACCCAACTCTTTAGAGTTAAAAGGATAAGTACCGAGAAGATGTAGTCATCATGGTGAACATTGCTTTTCTTTTTGAAAGCGATAATCAACATCACCATGAACTATGACTAGAAACTCAACTTGGTTATACTGGCTTAGGGTGCTATCCAGCATGTTTTATGTTGACTGATGATCCACATTAAATAGTTCTTATCCTTCAATTATCTTAGTATTTAACCAGCTATGCTCTACTTTCTGTTGGTATCTTAACTAGCATGAGTCACCATGATTTACCCATTAGAGTTTTTTCTTGAAAATTTTAGCGTGACAGTTGTTTTACTAAATGGTTCCAATTAACATAACACGAGCATTCATATTAACAAAAAATAGGCCTCTTCTGATGCGTATGCTATATCTCAAATTGTTTTCTGGACTATTTCATGCTGAGGTTGTCAAATTCGAGTTTCTATGTAAACTTGTTTTATGGGGGGTGAATCCGTATCGTAAACTCGATAAGTGATATGTAGAGTTAATTATAATTTTAATTTAATAGTAATAATTTATAAAATAACATCAAATATATTAATGATCATTTAAAAATATTAAAATATTATGAATAATCAATTATTACAATTATAAGCTCACAACAAGTTTGAATGCAATTGTAGAGTCCCATAAATTTATATAATGAATTTGATAAATTTAAGAGCAAAATAATATGTATATATATAATAATTAATATACTCTTTTATAAGATAAGTTTTATTTTTAAAGTATTATTATTTGTTCTTACCACCTTAACTATTATATCTTATTTTTTTCATCATACAGTTTAATTTATATTTAAATATTATGGTTTAAAGAATGAAGAAAAAATAAAAGTTATTTGACAATCTAATATCCATACACCACTTAAGGATTATATTTTTCTAACCATTTTTTCTCTTTTAAATTACATAAATTTTTAAGTTTTAAAATGTTAGCATAATTAAATACATTAGTGGAAAGAGAAATATAAAGTGCATATCTAATACATTAAGAAGAGAAATAGAAAGAAAAAGTCACATCAGGATTTCACATCCCGAGGCAGCGGACGAGCACCGTGTTTTGCTCCCTTTTGATTATGAAAGTTTTCGCTCGTCAAACACTGAGGCAGAGAGTGAAAGACCCTTTTGACCAGTGGTAGGGCTATTGTGGTCCAGCGCGTTCGGGCTACTCTTGGTAGGAGAGATGTTTGTCTGTTTTGAGTGCCACCACTCTTTCCTTTTTTTGGGAGCGGGGTTTTGATTAGAAGAGATATTTTCCATCTTGTTGTTGCTCTCCTTTGAAAGCCTACACCTGTACTATTTTTCATATATATGTATGTGTGTGTGTGGATGACAACCACAACTCTGGTGGTCATCCTTTTTCTCCTCAAAAAAAAAAAAAGAAGAAGAAAAAGTCACAAAAGTGCACTGGCAAGATTCGAAGTGACTTTGAAGCTAACTGATAGCATTCATCACCATAGTTCATCATGACAGGTGTTTTATAGCGATTCAAATCATTTTACCTAGAAACATTAAAAGTAAGTTTTTAAGTATTAAAACTAGATTTTGGTAACCTTGTTTTCATGCATTTTAATTTATCCATACTTAAAAGAACTTTGTGCATGATAAAACTTTAATGCAAATTTGTGTGGCTACTGCACAATTGTTTTTCCATTATCCTTTGCAGATAAAACATAATCTTCTTCTTTCTGAGTTGGATACTGCATATACCATAAAAATTTCACTGTTGGGATTTGGGTCTATTTTAATTTTCCGCGATGATATCTTGGAGATATGATCATTCAACTTTCATTCTGTTTGTACCAACAAGGCCTTAACTTTGTGGATTTGTTCCATCTCATTTTTTGAGTCTCCCAGGGTCATACATCGGGCAGTTGAGCCGAAATGCTTGTCCTGGGTGATTTCCTTTGTTCTGGGTTCCCTCTTTCTTTATTATCGAAAAGGCTATATGCTATTTGTATTTATTTTAATTTTGCCTTACATCAGATTGTCCCTTTTCCTATGTAATCCTTTTTTTTCCTTTGCTTGACACTGTTTCCTTGTTCCAGAAACAACATTGGCTTTGCTCCGGCATCCAGATTGCTGTATTTCTGCTTATTCTTCTGTGAGTAGATCGTAATTGGTTCTGAGACTCAGAAACTTGTGCATGTTATTCCAGTTGACATGTTCTTGTTGTTCCCTATGAACATCTCTTCATAAGTTTTCTTGCTGAATTCTGTCAACATGGCTAATGAAAAGAAAATATTGTTTTCTTTTAAGTGCATATTGTTTGACTTAAGGCTAGACCAGATCCAACTCAAAACTTCATGCTTAAGGTTAGATAGCATTTTTCTTTTATACAACACACCACAGCAGCAGGTGATGCTGGCTTTCCCATTGCATGTATATTAAGGTAGTACAAAGCTTATTTCTCACAAATCTGACCTGTAAAGTATATTTGGTGCAACCCCTTTTAAGTAGGAAACAATCTTTAGGTGATTATCTTAGATAAAACATATGGTCTTTTGCTCTTAAGTACTGGATATCCTGGTGAGGTTTTCTCATTCCAGGAGGTCCAAGTTTTTATGTATTCAAGTAGTCTAGTGTTATGTGTGTGTGTATATATATATATAAAGAATGTTACAATATTTTTGTAATAACTTGTTATACTTGTATGCTTGTGCTTGGGATTCTTTTAGGTGGATGTAAAGCGCAGTATTGAAGATGGTGAGAAACGTTTTAATAAGCTTTCCATAGAGGAACGAGGTAAGTTTGACGAAGAGACACTTGTGAATGTGAACAGCATTAAAAGACAAAAGACAAGCAGCCAAATGCTTAGAACTTTCAGCAATGAATACATTGTGGTATGTGCTCCTGTTGTCACGTTTAGTTTGTTTAACTTAATTATCTTTTATTGTCGTATTCTTGGTGTTTGGACATGTTAATACTGCTTCATATTATTTGCTAAAATGAAAAAGATAGTGTCAGCTCTTCGTTCTTCTTTTCTAGTGGGCTTATGCTACCACAACTGTTTTACTTTAACCAAGTAAACATGTTAAAGAGATCTCCTTTCATTTTTATTGAATGTTGGGAAGAAACTTATGTTGAGTTTACTTACAACCGAGAATTTGTATCACAAATGATGTCAATTATGATATCTTTACTTGTTAAAAGTAATCATGTCAATTACATTTGAGACAATGATGTACAACAAATTAGCTTATGGCCCTTTAGTATGAGCGCTTTTAGTTTAGGCCTTAAATTGGTTGATTTTGTTTATTGAATTTCCTTGGTTACTGACCAACAAGGTGATTGGAGCTCTACATAACCCCATGTATGATTACATTAGAAGACAAATTTGATGATTGCAAAGTATTGATCTAATTTATTTTGTAAGTGGATAATTTAATTTAGTGTTAGGAGTAGATTTCCGTCAGTTGGCCTCAGCAATTACATCTTTATGCAAACATAACTGAAGTTCATTGGAAGTGTCAAGCTATAATGGCCAGAAATTTTGAATAGGAAAGTGGTTCTGATCCACATCTGAATCCACATCATAGATATGAGATTTTGATTACTTGCCGAAATTAGAAGGTAAAAACTAACTTGATTCTACCAACATTTCATACTCATCCTTCTCTCTCTCAAAAAAAAAAGACAGGGAATGAATGGCCTTTGGATTAACATAGTTTTCCTTCGAGATGCCCATTATTATTATTTTTTTAAATATAGGATGCCCATTACCAGCGTAAAATCCTGTCGAATCTCATGAACATGGATCAACGAATATATTGTGTTAATAGGATGCCCATTATTTTCTATTATTCTAGTCACTGCCTTAGCAACAAGAAGATTCTGTAATCATGTCCACATCTAAATTTTGTACAGTTAAAGGGAAATTCTATCGTACTGCTATAAGACCGGCAGTGTTATATGGTAGTGAATATTGGGCTATGAAGGGACAACATGAACGTAAAGTGGGGGTAGCCGAAATGAGGATGTTGAGATGGATGTGTGGTCATACAAGATTAGATAAGACCATATACGTGAACGAGTCGGAGTGGCTCCTATTAGTGAGAAAATGGTAGAGAATCGTTTGAGATGATTTGGTCATGTTCAGAGAAGACCATTAGATACGCCAGTAAGAAGAGTAGATCAAATAATCTGGAGTCCGATTAAAAGAGGGAGAGGGAGGCCAAGGCGGACACTTGGCGAACTAATAGAGCAAGATCTATTGGTGAATAATATATCGAAAGGTTTGGTTACTAATAGAGCGGAATGGCGTCGTATGATCCATGTAGCCGACCCCACCTAGTGGGATAAGGCTTTGTTGTTGTTGTTGTTGTAATGCTCTTCTTTCCCCAGCCGTGGTCATCCTCCCCGAATTTAACTTACTATGGGACCTGAAATCTCCATTAATTGAAGGATCTATGTTTTTGCATGTCATTGCTTTTACCTTTTCAGCCCTATGGGTGACAAAAGTCTTGAGTGACTGCCAGAAGGTCTCCACTGCTAAAGGTACAGTGCCAATGGCGGTCATACATGCTCATACCTCGCGGGCCATTGAGCACTAAAAGAACAGATGTGTTATGTCCTGCGCCATCCCACACAGAACACAAGATATATCTGCACTTGGCCCCCATCTCGCCGTAGACACCCTAATGAGGATCCTATAACACCACATAAGCAAGCGAAGATCTTGAAGCAACATTCGGGAGTGCCAGGCTGTAGTCACTTCTGGAAGTCTCTGAGATCGTGGTGACCGGGAGGAGATGAAGATGGAGGCTGCAAATAGTGAAGGTCCATCTGTCGGACCTAGAGGCATTCAGCTGCAAGGGTGGAATGCGCTGTTCCGAGAGTGCAGATTTGAAAGTAGGGGTCCAAGATTCAATACTTGGTCCACCGAACTCTGACCATAACTCTGCAATTGACATGTTGAGGTGTGCCGCCAGTGCCAATAATTGGGGGAACGATACTGATAGGAGGCCCCTAGGTAACCAGCTATGCTGTCAAAATGAGGTCTCGCCCGAGCCGAGGAAGTGTCATGAAAGGTTGTACCATAGGAAGCAAGGCTGCAACACTATGCTAGAATGATGATGCCCCACATGGTATAATAGGAGAGTCTTCTCTCAAAAAAAATAATAGGAGAGTCCTAGTACAAGTCTCGTCCATAGCAAGCGAAGAACACTATGCGCCATAAGATGCTCTCAGGTCCCATGATTCATCTGATCCACTGAGCCGATAGAGCCTAATTGGTACAGCGGAGATGCCAAGGCTCCCTTGAGACGTGGGCCGAAATATGCTCTACCACGAGACCTGGTGAACACCCTTCTGGTCTGAGCCACTCCACTACCAAAAGAACTGCTTTGCAATGACTCCAAGCGCCTCCGAACTTGTTGTGGTCGGAGGACCGACAAATATTACATCGGGAACGTTGAGAGAATAGAACTGAATAAAACAAGTCAGCCACCGCGTGATAAGAGTCAAACTCCAGCCTTGTAGTTTGTGCCCCATCCTCTAGAGCTGATGTGCGGGTTCGAGAGGGGAAGCCCCAGGTATATGATCGGCAATGCACATGTGGGGTGTGAAGCTCCTCGTAGAACGTGCTGCCTCATCCGCGACCATGCCAAATGGGATGAAAGAGAATTTGGCATGATTGAACTGAAGATTAGATACCATCCCAAAAAGTTCCACCAGGATGACCGCCCGCCTAGCCTCTTGGGTTGTGTACTCAATGAACAACACTGTATCATTTGCATACTAGAGGAGGGAGACTAGGTTGCCAACGAGACCACTGAATAGGCCAGCATCACAGAACGTCTGATTGCAGCTGGCAAGAGTGTCGGTCTCGAGAATGAAAAGCATTGGAGCTAGGGGACATCCCTCTTGTACCCCCTTTTGCAATTAGACCTTACTTCACACCATCAACCCGTTGATCAAATTGAGAATAAAGCAGTAGTAGCGCATCCGTCCACGTCACAAGAAAGCCTCCGACCTACAAAGAACGCCACATAATAATGCCACAGAAAGGACCACGAGACAATGTCATAGGTTTTGGAAATCAACCTTCCATTTGAAGGTCTGGCGGTTGGCCCTCCTCTAGTGGGTGACGATATCTGAAGCCATGTTATAGTTGTTTGTAATGGATCGGTCTTGAATGAAAGTCATGGATGAGATATGGAAGCACCTCCGAGTTGGTTATCCGATATGAGCCACCACAAGATAGATGCAATTGGATATGACAATCGGCTTGAAGTCCACTCATTCTTCCAGGATATGCTTTGGTAACACGAAGAGAAGGGACCGGTTAAGACATTCGAAGAAGCCTCGATTCCCATTTGCAAACTTTTGGATGACCGACATAACATCCTCGTGCACCACTGATCAGAACTTCCCCTGGAAGAAAATCGTTAAGCCGTTTGGGCTCAGAGAAGTCTCACTATTGAGGTCTCGTAATGCCTGGGTGATCTCATCTTTGAAAAGTCCTATGATAAAAGAAAATATGATCGTCAGTAAGGTGATCAGGTAGTTGGGGGCTGCCTCAGTAGTGTGACGCGATTCCCTCCCCTACGTGCCGTTGGTCAACAATCCACTAGCCTTGAACCTCAAGCTGGTCAGTTTGATTCGCTCGCCGACGGGAGCTCGCATACATGAGGAAAATCGAGTGTTGTTATTGCCCTCTCTAAGCCAAGTCTGTCAAGAGCGTTGCCTCCATTGAATTTTCACCTTCAATTCCTCGGACTGAATGACCTCTTGGGAGCATTTACACTATGCAATTTGAGGGGCGGAAGGATGGCTGGGTGGGAGACAAAGAGGGGTCACCTGCTGGGAAGAGAGGTTGTAGAGGCGATGGCAGGCTGGTGCCAACGGTTTGGTGAGGGGGTCACTGTAGGATGCTTATGACCTCCGGCAGCGAGGACGACGCCGTGCAACCAGAGGGGATGCAAGGCCGGTGCTGGGCGAGTCGCCCATCGGTAGGTGGTGCACGACCTTAGGAGAAAGGTTGGGTTTCTGGTCGATGGTGGCCTTCCCCTTGGCAGTAATAGCAAGGAATTGGGACAAAGCGTGAACGGGCGAGGTTGTCCCTTTGCCATGCATCTTTAGCACTGAGATGTGCTGGACATATGACGAGACTGTCGGCAACGCAGGCATGGCGAACAGGAGACTGTTGTCCAGCCATCCACTTGATGTAACGTCGGGCGCATGGGAGATGTTACGGGTTCTAGTGTGTAGAAAAAAAGCGGGGGGCGCCACCGGCAGCGGATGCCGGATGTGAGGGCTTAGGGGCGAGCTATGCGGGCTTCCAGGCGACCTAAAAAAGGGTTCACATGGTATCCTGCCACTGAAGATCTAGTAGACTAGTCCCTTTTCCGTTGATTTGTTCCCAATCCATTGCACCTGCAATCTCCAAGACTTGAATGATTGAAGTTCGTGCATGTCATACTTTTACTTCTACAGGTTCGTTCGTTGTGTCGGGTAGTACTAGCCTATGGAATGTAGTCCTATCACCTATCCCATGTGAGGTTGCTGGAGCTGATTTAATAATATTAATCTATCACCTGTTCATCTTGAGGTTTTGTAACAAGGGCGCTTCCCTCTGACAGAATGGGAAAACTCCGTTTGGGTTTAGAGAATAGATTGTTGAATGACATGGTTCTTCTGGACATTTCAGGACTGCTGATTTTGTTTATTTGCTCTCAATGATGCAACAGCACGACCATGATCATGAATTTTATTATAAGGTCACTGGTCTTTAATATTCTTTTTCATTTTATGATAATATCATACCTTCAGGTTACCATGCTAGTTGCGGCGGAAGGTGTATATAAGCTGCCTGTTATCAATAGCAGCTCTGATTTGAAACAGGCACTGCAAAAGCTGGGTTCTATACCTTCTAGCAAAACTTTGGTAATGGCACTATGAGAAAAACGTCAATTTTGTTTATGACCACACTGATTTTGTGTCCAAGGGTTTGATAATTGTGAAATGAGCCTGGAGAGCTAACTTGTGCAGGCTGTTGAAGTGCTATGGACTCCCCAAAATGAAAATGACACACTTTCTGAGCGCGAACTTCTGGAGGATTATCCACTATTGAGACCCCTTTGAGCAGAATTGCATCGGATTGGGATACAATAAGCTTATTACATGTGTAAGTAAATAGTGTGTTTCTCTTGTTGTTTTTTTACTTGGTTAAATATGTAATTGTGAAAGTTTTGATAGCTTAACAGAAAGGTTGTAATCGCAAGCAAGTTAACAGTCATGTCAATACTTATATTCCGTTGATTCTGTTTTCTTGTCTCGGATGCTTTTGGTCTTATAAACAAAATTACTTGTGCGGCTAAATGGCAGTAACCTCCTTTATTTACTCATCAAATTAAGAAATAAAACTCTGGTGTCCGACTCTGCGCCATCATGTCCCCTTTTTTTCTGATGTTGTGATCTCTCTCCTTTCTATCACCTATTGGACATATTACAATCCTAAACCAACACTTTACATAGGGAGGGAAAAAAATCTATCTTAGGGAGTTGACTCGAGACAGCATTTAAAGCTTCACATTCAGTCGCTCTCTGTGAGATAAATCAGATGCTAAGGGCTCATTTGGTTTAGTTGATATAAAATAAAAGTAGATTTTAAAAATAATTAGATACATGTTGTGGTACTAAAAAATTTTATAAGTTATTATTTTAATCAAATGATAAAAAAGTCATTAATATCATAATGAAGAAAATAAATGAAAAAAAAATGTATGACAAAATAATACATTCATTGATCAAATTGTTCAATATTTTTATCACACAAACTTATTTTGTCCCTCGATTTATTTTTTTGACTTATGAGTAGGATAAGTGCTTATCAGGTTTTTTTCAAATATCAAACATTGAAAAGAAATTAAAATTGCTCATACATCAAGCTTAGCCAAATATCCCCTAAGGTAATTAAAAAAAGGTGTCCTTAATGTCACTTTTGGAACCAAACTTTGTTCTATGTTCTTGTGTACATTCATTATCGTTGGTTTATTTTTTTTAGTTGCTGCGCTCTTGTTCGTAATTGCATTTTGCTGTGATGTAAATTTTCTCTCATGGCAACTTGCTTTTTCATTTATTTTTGTGTAATTTTGCTCTTCTGCCAAGTACAGAATGCTCCTCTCTAATTGATATAAGTCATTTTGTTCACCTGCACGTGGGAATCTGACCAGGATCTCAACCAACATCTGCAAGAACAAATCAGAATTAGTATATCATGTCAACCTTCCAAGTTCTGCCACCATCAGAACTTTTTCCAAACACGTCGTCTTCATTTTCGTGTCTTGTCAGTGAAGTTCCAAGAACTATTATTCACAAATTCTGGTCAAGCCAAACACAACCTATGAGAACATAGGGGATTAGCCTCACCGACGAATGAACTTTGCCCTGATTTGCCATGTCTTGACCAAGAACATCTTCCCCTCCTCGCTACTCCTGTCACTCAGTTGAAAATTAAGGAGGTTCTTTGGGCAATGCCAACTGGAAAGACTCTGGGACCTGATGGTTTTACGATGGAGTTCTATAAAAATTATTGGAATATAGTAGGCAGCAATCTAGTTAAGGAAATTTAGGAATTCTTCTGCACTAAACACTTGCCTTCTACTTGGGCCACAACCAACTTGATTTTCATCCCTAAAAAGCCAAACCCCAAACTCGTTACGGACTACAAACCCATTTCTCTATGCAATGCTATTTGTAGAATTGTTCCAAGATCTCAACAAATAGGTTAAAACCCACACAACCTAAGTTAATAGACAAAGCTCAATCTGCTTTTATTGCCAACTGGTTAATTCAGGGAAATATCCTCATCTCCCAAGAATTAGCTCACTGATTGGGGGGGGGGGGGGGGGAGTTTGATCGTGTCTCTGGGATGTGATTGTCTCGGTGCTCCACAAAATTAACTTCCCCTCTTTCTTCGTTAACTTGATTACTATCTGTGTTTCCTCCCCCACCTTCAGATGTTGTATTAATGAGGTCTTGTCCCAATCATTTAAAGGTAACCAGGATATTAGGTTGTCCCCCTACCTTTTCATAGTAGTTTCTTAAGTTTTCTCCTCGTTAATGCGTAAGCATGTGGCTTTGGTTAACATTAGGTCATTTAAGGTTGGTAACTTTTAGCTTAGCCATCCGGCATATGCTAATGATCTCTCATTTGTGTAGCTGCCACAAAAAAGAATTATATTAATTTTAACAACATACTAGAGGATTACTTCAAGATTACAAATAAAAAATTAAATCCCAATAAAATCTGAGTTGTACCTTCCAGCCAAGCTACATAAGAGAAGAGTCAACATCCTATATCAAAATCTAGGTATCAAAAAGGGAAAGTTTCCCTTTATCTATCTTGGTGTTCCTATCTCTTACAAGTCATGTCTCTATTGGGGGCCAAAGACACCTCATTGATAAAGCCTCTAGGAGGCTTGCAGGGTGGAAGAAGCGTTTCCTTAACCACGCTGGGGGACTTACCTTGGTTCAGTCGATCCTCACATCCGTTCTAGTTTACTCTTTGGGTCTATCCATGTGTCTACTATTATTCTATGATCTTTAGACAAATTGTCTAAGGGCTTCCTATGGGAAAATGAGGTTACACCAGATCAGCTGGCACATTGTTCAGTTGCCCAAGCAGGAGGGGGGTCTTGGGGTGAAGAAGCTAGATCATATCCAGATCTCCTTGTTGGCTAAGAAACTTTTGAACTTGCTTAATAAAGATAATAGCATGTGGTCCTAAAATATGGTTGGTTGCACCCTTGGCTAGGGCCTACTATGGGCGTTGGTCACTCGGCTTGGTCTTGGAAAATTATGTGTGACACCATGGAGAAGATTAAGCAGGGCTTTTTCAAGGCAATGGTAAGGAATCTAAGGTGATGAATGATCCATGGATTTTTTTGCACTCCTTTAGATCTGATGCCTACATTTGTCAATACTGACATCATTAATCATGATCTATATGTTGCTGATCTTATCTATAATGATGAATGGAATGTTAAACTTTTGAATAATTATTTCAGACTTGAACTAATATGGAAAATCTGCTCTCTTTACCTGTGTGCTCTTGCTGAAGATGACTACTAGGTATGAGCACTGGACACCTAGGGCGCACAAATGCCCACTCCGTTATCACTTCATTGCCAATAGTTACCCTCCAACAATTGCATCTCGAGGGTCGTCTTGGAATTGTATGTGAAGATAAAGGTCCACCAAAAGATTTTGATATTTTTATGGAAATTGATACACAAATGGCTACCGACTTTGGATTTCTTTTTGTGTTTTGATCATCCGACAAACCCTTCATGCTTATTTTGTGGATTGTTTGTGGAATCAAATGTCAATACTTTACCTCTTGGCATGTTGGGCATTGGATCAAGGAAGGTCGGGAATTGGATCAAAGATCCAATAAAAGTTTTTTTGTCACTTTTTGGAACTGGAGGGCAAGAAATAATCTCCACTTTGGTTCCAAAATGACAACCCTGTAGTGTGTTTGGGAGTCGACGGTCGCTGCTACAAATGGTATGAATCTACCCTAATGAACTCACCCCCAAGACTATCTGAGTCCGGTGGGAGCCTCCGGAAGTCGAATGTGTTTTGCGCAATTCGGATGGGTCCTTCGTTGATCCAAAGCTTCCGGGGGAAGTGGGCTTTATCATTCCCGCCCTTGATACTACCTTTATTGCTGTAGGATCATTGTCTCTAGTGATGGATTCCATCCTTATGTTGGAAGCTTGGGAACTAATGCGAGGAATCCTGGCGTGCTCCTCCGAAGGGTTCAAGCGAAAGTTGATTCACAAGCGTTGGTGCAAATAGTTAAGAAAAATGTTCGATGCCTATGGAAGATTAAAAGTTTTCTATGCACCATTTGGGACACTATGGAGTTATTCTATCTCTTTTGACATTAGTCATACATATCGACAATGTAATAGGGCTGCATACTTTTTGGCTTCAATCGGAAGAACTAGCTCTTTCGACGTTTTTTGGGAGGAAGTAACTCCTCGCAACCTTCTTCAAATTTTGTATCAAGACTCGCTTGGTTATATTTCAATGATAAGTGCTTATTTTTGAAAGAAAAAGAAAAAAATGTCACTCCTCTTTCTCCATTATAACCTCTATTTTTTATAGTATAAAATATGCGGAAATCAAAAGTATCCTTTTAAATAACTATAAAAAATAATGTGATACTCCCCATCTATTTTATTTTTATTTCTAAGATACTTTATTTGATCGATGGTAAAACATTTTTTTCATTAGTGATAAATAAATATTTTAGTTGATCTATTATTACTTCTTTGGTTATGAGAAAATATTTGAAGATACACAAATAATTGTAGCCTAAAACATATATTGATTAATGTTAAATATAAAAATAAAATATATTTATTAGTCAAATTATTTATTTAAATAAATTATTTATGAAAATAATCAGAAAAATAAAATATGATCCAAAGATTTTGGTGGAATGAGTTATAGTTTTTTAAAGAGATCTCACTTCTCATATTCTATATTATAAAATATAGATGACATAGTCGAGGATTAATCACCAAAATAAGGCATTATTCTTTCAAAAAATGCCAAACACTAGGTAGAATAAGATTGAAATAATAATTTTCTTGCATAGATTCTAATTGATGTTTATTCTGATCGGAGGATTGTTTAGAATATTCTATCAATATAATGGAATATATTCTATCTCATGCTTGAAAGGTAAAGAGGTCATTTTATTGTAGCAGTACATAGTAATTTTTATAAAAATATCTTTGTTCTAACAAGTTTTCGAAAGAAAATTTTAAAAAATGTTCATTATTTTTAAAATTAACGTAAATGGGTAGCTAGATTGATCATTTTATAACATTTATTCTTATTCTTTAAAATAAAACGAACGCTATCTAGAATAAACAATTTTCTATCACTATTAAAATAACATTTTAACAATCAAACATAAATAAAAAATAATAATAAAATATAATCATTTGTTCCTTTCATTTATATTTTTGGAGCGGCCACTCTAAAAAAAAAACCATATAGTTTAATGTCACTTCAGATGTGCATTCGTTGTAACGTCAGGAATTTGTACATTTGACATTCGCTGTTCATTTGACATCTGGACGTGAATATCTTCCATCTTCTTCTGTCTTCTTTTCTTTTGCGTCTATACCAAAAATATTGCGAAAACGGATAGAAATTAAATTATTATTCATTTCTTAAACTGTATCTAGCTATTTAAAATTTGCAATGCAGAATATTGCAAAACGTTTGTCTATTTTTTTTAGCGTTGCTGTCTCTGTGTGTGCGTGAGAGAGAGAGAGAGAGACGTGCTTAACATTTCATTCGACTGGTTAGTTCATTCAACTTGAAAAATGACCCCTCTACCTCTCTCTGTGTTGTCTGTGAAGCTGTCTCTTCATTACTCCAGCGCCCAACCCACCAACACAACCACCATCATTCCTTCAAGTACAGGGCCTACAGGCTCCTCCTCCCCTCCCATGCTCACTTCGTCCTCTCCTCCCATCTCCAGTAGTATCCCTGTAGAAGCCGGAACACGTCCCAACAAACCTCATCAAAGCCCACGTCTCCTCGGCCCCCGCCGGACGTAGCACCAGCAGCCAGCAGTAGGTAGATAATAGTAGTAGTAGTCATCGTCGCAGTAGCAGCAGCAGCAGCTGTACCCAATGGAAGCATTGCCCCATGCATGCGACCTCGTTCTCTAGCGCACTGCTGCATGCCGGTTTCCTCCATCCATCAACCACTGCTGCTGCCCTGCTGTTGGCATGGGACCTCTTCCTCCATTAATTCGCAGTGCCAGATGGACGTCATTTGGATCGCCTCTCCCTGCCTGCGGCTCGTCGTGCGAGGATGATGCTCCCCAACTGGACGACGTCGTCATGCATGGATTGGCCCTTGGCCCACACAACCCCCCCCCCCCACCCCTCTCTCTCTCTCCCTTTCCATGGACCTTCTGCTTTTTTTTTTCCTTTTTTTGTGTGGATTCTGTACTGTTCATTAATTTTTCATCTAGCTGGATTTCAAATGTATATGTATGTATAGTGTATCACTCTTTTTTCTTCTTTTTCCTTTCCCTAAAAGAAATGAATTGCCTGTTGGATATTATTTTGCTGTCGCTAGAGTTCGAAGAGGGATGAAATGATCAGTTATTTGGAGTTTAAAGGAAAAAAAAGAGGGCAATAGTTGGCTGATATCATCCGAAATATACAATTAATTATATATTGTGTAGTTCAAGCTCTAATATTTCGGAGTTACAATGTGCTATGTAATCTAACACAAAAAGAAAAAAAACAAATTATTGGAACCGTGTAACTTTGTGTGTCTTTTTATGCTGTTTTTTCAATATATATTTTGATATTTTTTAGTTGTCACAAGGTCATAAATATATATTTTCTTCCTTTCAATTAAGTTATTGATTTTCAGTACAGAAAAATAGAAATATCAATACAAAAAATCAGCAATAATATTATTCCTGTAGTCGGTAATTAATTCTTTTTTGTAACTTAATTCCTAATCGTCTTAATATTGCTTATGGATAGAGATGGTGGATTGCATACATGTAATTTCCAGTACACACTAAAAAAAACCAGAAAATTCTGTTTGTTTTACTATCTTTACGAAGACCATAAGCCTAGTGAAATGAACAATTAATGAATCAAGAGTGATTGGCACAATTGGACAGCGATTGAATTAATCTGGTGTTAGTAGTTCAAAAAAAAAAAACAAATAATGAGAAATGACGAGTTACATATTTTTTGTTGTCAGTGTTATTATTATTATTATTATTATTATAACAGTTAGTTTACATAGGACGAAATTTGTCAAGCGATCATTTTACTAGCCATTTGCTGGTAATTTGTAATGACTGTTTTTTTCCCCATTTCATGCAGGCATGCAGCCTACCTTTGTCTCCTTATCAGCAATGATTGTTTCTTGAGATCATGTTTGAGCCAAACCATGAATAGATTGTTTCTTGAGATCATGTTTGAGCCAAACCATGAATAATAATTCTATCACAGATAAAGAAGCTCAATAAGAATGCAAAACTCCCTCCCACAAATATAACGAAGGATAATTAATTAGGTTCACAGAATTGCACAAAGACCTTGATTGACTCTGGGGACTTAGTATAACAAATCTGTTGGATACAGAATTGACAATTTCACCGAACAGTTTGCATCACACTCTATGTTCACATTTCCTAAGAAGTTGGAAGTAATAATTTCTCATGTCATAATTGTACTGGTTTTAATTGAAGCAGGCTGCAGCCGAGGTTTTATGGACACCCTCCAAAGTGAAGATGAATGAAGAGTCCCTTTCATAACAGGATCTTATGAAGCACAATGCACTGGACACCTCTGAGAACTATAATTCCCTTACTTTTGTTTTATTTGGTTGAGAGAATGTAATATCCCAGCAAAACTTGATGTTATAATGTTCAAAAATTTTGTTCTTGCAGAAATTGGAGTCATTTGAAATCCAGGATATCAAGGCCTTTCAGTTGCAAGGTATAGATGGCTATATATATCTATATGCTTAATTGCTTGTATATTTTTATATCTATGTTTCAGATCCAGAGCTGCTTCAGCATTTATACAAGTGGAGAGAAAATAAAAAGTGAAAAACAAATTCTACATCATCATCGCTCGGACATTTGAATGCAGACAGATTTTGGAACCCCTTTTTCCTTGCATCATCAATTCTGCAGCAGTAGTTCGTCGGACCACCAGATTTTTCCACCCCTCTGCAACTAATAATTATGTGGTGTCCCCCTGGTGGAGGTCGACCAGCATATATGCATAGTGGTCATTCTGAGGTTACAGACAAAGGTTGCTGCAGCTCCACTGCCACCATTTATTTTCATCCAAAAGCTCGAGATCAGAGCTATGGAGTATATATTCTGATGTCAGAAACAATAACTTAATAACAAATCAAACCATTGCATGTATACCTTGCATTCAAACTGATCTGACAGCTCTCTCCTATTCCAAAGCATCCATGCACATGAAAAAATTGCCTATGACATCATTCCAGCTAGAGCTCCAATTCTTGTCCATTAGATTACATGTACATAATATACTACGTAAAAAAGGATACATAATTGAAACATATGATCTCGAATTTGTAAGATCAGTCAATGTTAGAAGGGCATGCATGTAGCAGCATCCTCTTCAGCAAGCTGTGGTGAATAGTTTTGTTGTCATGCACAGTATGGTCTAAAGGCCCTGACCACATTAACAAGAGAAGGGAAGCCCAAACGCAAAGGAAGAGTACAGAAGCACCACGAGAACAAAGCAACACAGACACCAATGGAAAGTGGAAACTATGCAAAAGCAATCAGTCACCTCTTTAAGAAATATTCTGTTCTTTTCCCAACTCCCAGATTACTTTCAGCTGCAACAAAGAAGAAGAAAACGAGAGAGAGAGAGAGAGAGAGAGAGAGAGAGAGAGAGAGAGAGAGAGAGAGAGAGAGAGAGAGAGAGAGAGAGAGAGAGAGAGAGAGAGAGAGAGAGAGAGAGAGAGAGAGAGAGAGAGAGGGGAAAAGAAGAAGAAAAAGATATGGAATACAAAAGGAAACAACAAGAGGATATGACGTCGAACACTTCGTATTTGGTTCTTTTCCCAATTGGAATGGCTGTGATCTGATTCTTACAGTGTAGAGAATTGCGGCATGTCGTTCCATGCTGTGATCCCAGCCCAATTACTCGCGTTCATGTTGTTATTGCTGCTACTGTTGTTGTTGTTGTTAGTAGGAGGACTTGTGGTGGCCATGGACATGGTGCAAGAACCCTCGAGGAACCAAGCAGGTGAGCTATGGTTTCTGTTGTTACCACCTGCACAGCCGTCGTTCTTGGACCTCTCCGCCATATGGAAGGAAGAGGTGTCCTCCTGGTGGCTCCCAGAACAGGGGTTTGGACGCTGCTGCTGCTGCCATCCTTATGGGCTTTCCCTCCGAACAGCGTTGCCATCCTTTGCTGCTGGAGCTTCCAATGGAGGTCTTGATTGATGGAGCTCAGGGACTCGATGGAGGAAACAATGCTGCTACTATGTGCGCTACCGTTGGCTACGGACGACGAGGCGGACCCCGCGCCTCCTCCCATCTCGTTGTACAGGCCCCACGCCGGAGATGGATAGTTGAGGCCCAGCATGGGAGTCGTGACACTGGCGCCGACTGAGGATGACATCTTCGCATTGGATGGGGTGGAGATGTCCCCAAAGGACATGAATTGGTTGCTTCCGAAGACCCCCGAGGCCGCCGCCGGAGCCTGCAACCTCGAGAAGGGCAACAAGCCTATGTGGAAGTCGGCCGCCAGCGGTGGGGGGCGGCACGTTCAGGAACTTATGGCCGCCGCCTGATCCGTGGAGCTCGGGAAACCTCGCCATGGGATCGATGGAGTCGACGAGCGGCAGCCGAGATGAGGCCGGGACTTGGACTTCTTGTTCTTGCGGCAGCCGCCGCCGACGGGGACGTTGCGGAGCGCCCCGCCCTTGGTCCAGTACCTCCGGCAGGTCTTGCAGAAGTGCCTCGGCTGCGACAGGCTGTAGTTGTTGTAGTAGCAGAACTTGGTATTGGGTGAGTCGCAGCGCGGGCACTTGAGGCCCTGCTCAGGCGGTCGCATCGCGGCTGCGGCCCCCGCCGCAGGTCCTGCGCTCCTGCGACCTCCGGCGCCCGATGAGTTCTGCGAGTCATCAGACATCATGGTAACAGTAGCTCGATCGCCAGCCCCACACGTCACCCTGTCTGGCTGCACCTTTGCAGCTATAAATTATGGAGGCAGATGCCGAAATGAATCCTGGAGGCTGGGAAATGAGGAGGAAGGTGGTGGTGGTGTGCTGCGTACAGAGAGGTTTGTATTGTGTGTGGGTGTCCTGCGGCGGAGGCAAGGAGGAGGGAGACCTATTCATTCATTGGTTTCATGCATGGGATTGTTAACAAAAGGGACGTCTGAGTGATTGATGCTTGTGATTGCCATCAAGTGGGAGGGAGATGGAAACTGGAGACAACTAGTTCTCCTATACTTGCACTGCTTGCTTGGATTTTGCTGGACTAAATAAAGACCTCTATTGGTGCTCCTCAGGCAGACAGACACATGACTCACACACACATAGAGAGAGAGAGGATTTAAGGAATGACGAGGGTAGCCGAAGGGAGAGGGGATCTTGCGGAAGCACAATTAAGGAAGAAGAGGGGAGAGAGAGAGAGAGAGAGTACGAGAGAGTATGAGGAAAGCAAGGGTTGGGGTGAAGACAAAAGAAACTGTCGCATCCTGCAGTCTACCTGACACGCCTATAAAATTACATAGTGAAGAGTTTGTGGTGGTGGTAAATATTTAAGTGGGCTTAATGGTTGCACAGATAAATGTAGTCTTATATAATTGAAATATATAATTTTCATGTTCTTTCTGTCCATAATACATTCAAGGTCAATCAGCCAAGTTGGAATCTCTTTTCTCGTCATTCGTAGAATTCAGTTTGAAAGTTTAAAACGTCATGATATTTATCCATTTTTAGAGTTTGAAACATAGATATATATGTGTTTGGTTTTTGTCATGTTAATATATATATATGTATGTATGTACAGATACCTAAAAATATGTATACTATGTATATTTATCTTTGATTTTTATCTTGTTAACTTTGTCATTACTAGAGACGTTGATAACTTGACTGAACCTTTTTTTTATTAAGTAATTATTCCATGAGATGCGGATCGACCACAGTACCACACCATTTACAGAGAGTGTCTGAACAGCAACAAAATTTTACTTTTTACACCATCTCGATCTATCAAGCAGCCCTACGTTGTGCTTGCAATGTATCCTAATTCCACAACACAACCACCACGAGGACGACTCACAGAAGACTGAACGTTTCACCCCCAGTAAAATGGCAGTCCTTCCTAACCTATGAGTATCAACTCGTCCATCCAGGCCTTGACCTTTTACCAGTGGCCAGGGCCATGTATCCATTCCACCCTTGCACTGCACAGCACTGCACTCCACTGCACCTGCACTCCACTCCACTGCGCCCCTAGTGGGAGATCATGAGAAAGAGAGAGAAAGGAACAGTATGTTTAATAACAGTTTGGAAAGCATCCTCATCTCATCCATACCGTGCATATTGACGATATAGTGGTATGTGTGTGTGTGAATAAATTGCATGTCAGAGACTTGATAAAGATTGGTTTTGGAGGGGAGGGGAGGGCAGGGCAGGGCAGGACGACTGGTGCTGGATGGCGTTGTCCAGCAGAGGCACAGCCAAAGCCAAAGCCACAGCAGCGGCTGCAGGCTACTTGTCCTGGGAGGAACAGAAGCCCTTGTCTCCACACCAGTTTCGTGTTCAAAAGGCTGGAGGCCCTTTTCCTCTCGACCTGCACTTAGCCGAAAAAGAGTCCCCCACAAAAACCTCCCTCAAACCCACAGCATTAAGCAAGCAAGCACTGCCCCCCTTCTGTCCGCTTTGCTGATCGGAATCATTGCTGCCATCATGTGATTAAGAATGACATCTTATGAGAGAGAGAGAGAGAGAGCAACCTTAACCTATCAAAACTCTCTCTCTCCCCCTCCCCCTCTCTGCTTCCGTTGTGTGGACCATATGCACGCATAGCAAGTCTAATTTGCACAGGGTGCTCCAGGTACGGAGAGGAGGGGGTTAGGAGAGAGGGGGTGTCAGGGCTAGCTAAGAAAGGGTAGGACCCTGCCAATCTTCCTAAGTGAGCAATCCAAGGAAGGGGATGCCATCGCCTTTGGCCTTTGTCATTTGGATGATATTTTGGGAACAGGAGGAGGAGCTTTGCAGGCAGCCAGGCACTTGCACTCTTTTTCGTCGTCATCAAACGGGGGCTTAGTTATATAATTAACTACGGACAAGCTCCATGAGGCCGCACCAGTACTATGCGTACTTTCGTATCTCATCAACCTGCAATAATACATGTACCTATACGTATCCTATTAATTAACGAACGTAGAATTTTATGGCAATTACCGTGAAGCCTATCACTCCAAATATTTCACCTGCATGCATGCATGCATCTATCCGTTGCCAGCCAGTCAATATATTTGCTTTTGCCTCCTCCTCCTCCTCCTCAATCTTCACCAACATTCATGTACAGCTAAGAGGGAAGAGTGAAAGGAGAAGAAGGTTCGTGGCATGGCGTGATGAAGAGAGGTGACTTGGGGCTCCTGCTGTTTGAGGAGGCCACAGGTTGAGACCACATGCTCGTGATCCATGGGTAGTGGGAGTCGGAGTTCTCGTGATATGTAGTGAACTGATGAAGCCAGGAAGAGGCACCCAACTCATCTATGTCCTTCTCAAACCTAGCCAGCATGCATTTCCATGTCACATGCTCTCTCTCTCTCTCTCTCTCTCTCACAACACACACACATCCATCCAACATCTAACCGAACTAATCCCTTTGGTCAAATCATATATATGCAATTCATGCATATATAATTCCTCGGAGTGATATCAAGATGGCAGGATAAAATAAAGAGAGAACCTTCTGCCATTAATTAGATCAAGATGAGTACTATTCATGACCTTGTGACAACAGGGACCCACCGAGATGGTACTTGGATGGCCCCTAGATCTCCTTATCTCTCTCTGTCCGGACATGTGGGTACGTACCTTCTAGCCACAAATTTACGTATTCAAATGGGACATAGTTCTTCAAATTACTTCGCAATGGAAAAAAAGAAGAAAGAGTTCTTCAAACTTCGGCATGCATGCGATTTAAGGTAGATTAAAGTATGAGTTTCATTAATAGTAGATTCTTATATCACTGAATTTGTTTTCGATTAAAAAAGATTATAACTCCAGAAAAATTATGTTATGTTGAAATGAAATACAGATACAAGATGAATAATTTCCTTTTTCTTTTAACCATAGAATATGACTACTCTTTTTCCCGAACTATACACCTCCACTGGTTGTTATATAGATACATATGGATTATCTTTCGATGAGAGCATGCAAGACCATTGCATCTAGAAGTTTAGTCTGGATATGTATGAGCTGCGAAATTAGTAGTATTTCTTTTTTTTTTCTTTTTTACATGAAGATAGATATATACTTCAATGACGTGTACACAAGAAAACTGCACTGGTACGCAGGAGCGGCTGCGGCGTCCTCTTTAGTCACAACATATATATATATATATATATATGTATAATAAGATATGAGTTGTGATCATATCATAATAAGATATATAGGCTGTAGAAGGGGGAAGGGTATGGCGAGGGTTAAAGGCAGGTGGCACGGCGCCTCCACTCTTTGGTTTGGCCCCTACCGCGTGATTCACGGCGCGGCGTTTCGCCAGAGTGGGCGGTGCATGCAGTTCGCAGCGCCAGCGCCACGGCGAGGCCCAGCCGCGCGCCGTCGCTAGCTGCTCAGTTGCTGCATGCTCGTATGCGTGCATCCTTTGCCCAGCCTAACCAGCCAAGAATAACTGCGCAATTAACGTGAACAAGTGATACAATTCCTAACGTCTCTCTCTCTCTCTCTCTGATCAGTGTGCCGTTTCAAAACAAGTACTGTTCTTTATTTTGCTGTCATTTGTCTGGCGGCGTGTGCATGCATACGCTCCTTCCCATGCTTGGTTTCCTCCCTGAGCACGCTATCATGTCATGCACCTTAGACAACTCCGTGTCGTTCCACAAGTCAGATGTTATAATTAACGATTGCATTGCCTTCAAATGGGGATGTTACTCAGATTGTAGAGCGCTCGCTTAGCATGTGAGAGGCACGGGGATCGATACCCCGCTTCTCCATTTTTTTTTCTGAAAAACTTATCAGAATAAAAAATAAGAAAACTCATTGGGAAATTGCAATTATCTGGGCTGAGCTTTAGGGATTATTACGTACGACGGCCCAATTTCTTACTGGGCTGACAGTTCGCCTCCTTTAATCAATCCACCCAATAGTAGCATGCCCAACTAGTAAAATCTCGTCCCTTAATTTTCAAAATATTTTAAAATGTTTATTCATTAAATGACTATATATAATGTAATGGATATTAATTGTGCTTGTTGAACGTAAAGAAGAAAGTTGATTTGCCGATAAAATGCCACAAAATTTATGTGTTCAATTATGTTTTTGACCACCCTACAAGAGAATTTTAGTTATTGTACTTTTCCAATCAAAATTCTAACTTTTAACCTTTTAAAGCATAATATTAACTGTTACAAGTCTACTTTTAGATAATGATATTTTTTACTTCTTTTTTATTTTTTTATGTTTGCAAAACAGATATCATGTGTCAGTTCATCACATGGTTTTTTTTTAAAATTAATGTGATAATGGACTTGTTTGGTTTCTAACACCCCGAAATTTTCACCCTATAAGTTGAGGGTAATTAGGTCATTTCGATTGTATTAGACCATTCGCCATCACAACATTAAAATAAAATAATTCATATAATAGCGGAAGAAATTATTATTCATTAAAATAAGGTAAAATCATCTATAATTCAGCGAAAGACTTTAATAAAATACTTGCAGCATCATGTCAAAGAAACTAGAAAATATATTAATTGTTGCATAAAATTCATCTAAACATAACTCTAGAGACTCATGACTCATTTAATTCTATACCATGTGCAATTTAGCTATCATGAGTTGATCAGTCATCCATCCAAGTATTTCAGTTACCTGTGCGGATCTAGAGTGCAAGATTTCTCAATTAGAGTATGTAAATGCCATGTAATGATATGCATCCTAAACAAGATACGACATGACATATATATCATGAGAATGAAATAAACATGCATGAATACTATGTCATAGTCATATGACAAACATGTCAATATATCTCATCATATCGTCAATATATATCAGTAACAATAACATAATAGACATGTAACCATGTGACAGTCAGTACATCATTCAGTTAGTAATAGTAGGCATAACAAGTGACTAGCACTTGTCCTTACCTTGCCTAAGTGATATCTTCAGGGTTGTTTCATAACCTGTTGAATCTCACTTTCGTGGTCACCAGTCAATTCAGTATCGGTCTTTGATCTTATCATTAATTGAAGAATCAAGTCGTTATCCTCTAGTAGTCTAGCTAGGCTTTGGAGCCGAGGCTCCGTCATCCGAAAGTGGATGGGAATAGACATATCGTTATCGGTAAGATACAGTTATTTTCTCAAGAAATGCTAACTCTAAGGTGTAGGGCACAATAATTTTTCGAGGGAAATTCTAACACCACTACAAGAAAATCAAATAATAGCGACCCAACAACCAAGACGCTATTAAGTCTCTGGAACAGATAGCGTCCCTTGAGCGTCCAAACAATGTTGTTAGGACCGGACCGGAGGATGATCCGGATAAATGTCAGTTTCAGGTCAAACCGGTCGGACCGATTAGACCGGTCGAACTGATTAGACTGGTCGGTCGGACCGGATAGTAATAAAGTATTATATTTAATGTGATATAATAAATTAAGCTATGACATTTCGATTATATAAGTATATATATGATATCAAAATGTATTATACAAGAGAAAAAATAACAATCATAAATAATAAATAATAAGTTTATAATTAATTTTAAGATTTGATTTTAAAATTATTATACACTTAATAAATTTAAATGTTATGAATTTGATTATTATATACAAATTTTCTATTGATTATTTTTTTATGTATTGCATATCTTTATTTTTTATGTTAGAAGCAAAAATTACAATTTTTTTTCAAAATATTATGACAAGATTGTATATTCTATAAATAAATATATGGTATAATGAGTAGTTAACTATTTAATTTGACTTATTATATACTAAATTAAAGAAATTTAAAATTATGTATATATAATATTATACTATACTAAGTATATTATTGTAACAACCCCAAATTTTGGATAAGGGGTATTTAAGTCATTTGAAGGAATTCCTAAGAAAACTTGGGCTAGAATCTATAAAAGCCCCCAAACCCTCCCTCTCCTCTCTTTTCTTATTTCCAGACGGCTATAATCTGGGAGAAGGAAAAAGGAGGAGAATGGGCAAGAAGAAGAGGGCAAAGAGGAAGAGGACATGGACAAAGGAAAGGGGATTGACATTGAAGAAGAACAAGATCATAGGTATGTAAAGGGGATCCACTAAAAGTTACTAATCTACTCTCAAGTGATGATAATAGAGGTGTAGGATTGATATGAATAGATTCGCAGAAGAATTCGGCAAATTAAAAGTTGGATGAAAAAGTTTCAGACACGACCGATCGACCGACCGGTCGACCGACCAGAAGCACCAGTTGATTGATATTCTGTGAAAGGAAAGACGACAAGATACCGGTCGACACATCGGTCGATCGACCAGAAGCACCAGTCGACTGATATTCGGTGAAAGGAAAGATGACAAGATACCGATCGACGTCGAGACTATACCGGTCGATAGACCGGTCGACAGCAAAAAGATCGGTCGACGATGAGACATTACCGATCGTTGTATCGATCGAAGGACCGGTCGACCGGACAATGTCAAAGCACAGAAATGAGACAATGGTCACATAGACCGGTCGACCGGCCCATCCCAGCGGTTGACCGACCCTTCAGTCAAATGAACAGTAACGGCTAGAATATTGAGGAGAAAAATGGGGGAGACTTTTTGAACGGATTCTCACCCCTAGGAGCCTATAAAAGGAGTGCCAAAGCCTAAAGAAAACTCATCCAGGTAAGAACGAACATCCTAGAGCTCCTCTCAAATCTTTGAGCATAGAATTGCAATTTCTCCTCTTTTCTTTTCTTAGCCTTGAGTGTGAAAAAAGAGTTTTGTAAAAGAAAAGAGTTAGAGGGAAACATTCACTTTCTGAAGCATAGTGAGATTGAGAGCTCCTTGTAAGAGAGGTATGCCTTGCCTCTTGAGCGGAGAAGAAGGTGTGATTGTATTAAGAGGGTTGTTCTCTCCCTACAAGAAAAGAGAAAGATAGTGAATCTCCGTCGGTCTCGAGGTCGAGAAGTCGGAGCGGGGACGTAGGCCAAAGCGTTGGGGCCGAACCTCGTCAACATATCGTGCCTTCTTGTGTTTGTTCTTTATTCTTCATCTACGCATTATCTTTATTTGCTTGTGATCGATTTTATCATTTTTCTCCGAAGGTGAATTTTTGGAAATTTTAATTTCACCAATTCAACCCCCCTCTTGGTGCTTTCGATCCTACAATTGGTATCAGAGCCAAGTTGCTCTAACTTTAAAATTTGAAATATCTTTAGAGCTATGGCATCAAGTGGTTTTGATTTTTCTGAAGGTCAATCTATTAATCGTCCTCCACTTTTCAATGCCTCAAATTTTGCTTATTAGAAAATTAGGATGCAAGCCTATGTTTGTTCTGTTGATATTGATGTGTGGGATATTATTCAAAATGGTTTTGATTTAAGTAAGAAAAAGCCTTCAGAATATACCGAAGGAGAAAAACTTTTAGTAAAACTAGATTGGAAATCTAAAAATATTTTTTATTGTGCTTTGGATCCAACGGAGTTTAATCATATTTCTAGTTGTGAAAGTGCTAATGATATTTGGAAAAAAACTCATTATTACTCATGAAGGAACGGATAAAGTTAAGGAGTTTAAATTAAATATTTTAAATCATCAATATGATTCTTTTAAAATGCTTGAAAATAAATCTATTATGCGATGGTTGTTCGCTTCAATGATATTATAAATGGCTTAGCCTCTTTGGGCGAGCCAATGATTAATACTCAAAAAGTGAAAAAGTTTCTCAGGTCTCTCTCCTCCAAGTGGCATACAAAGAGGATTGTGATTGAAGAAAAGGACTTAAACAAGTTGGACTTTGATGATCTTATAGGTTCACTCTTGACCTATGAGATCGGGATCAAGGAGGATGAAGAAGCAAACACTCTAAAAAGAAAAACACTTATATTGAAAGCAAACAAAGATGAGGAAGATACAAGTGAAGATGAGGATCTTGATGAAAAGAAGCTTTCTCTATATGCAAAGAAGCTTGACAAATATCTCAGGTTCGCTAAGAAGAAGAAAGGCTATTCCAAGAGAAGATCATTAAGCAAAAGCAAATAACTTGCTTTGAATGCAAAAAGATTGGACACCACAAAAATGAATGTCCAAATTTGGTCAAAAAGGAGAAAGATGGAGAAAGCTCAAGAAGGAAGAAAAAGGCTCTCCAAGCCACTTGGGACTCAAGTGAAGATGAAAAGAATGACTCCAACACCTCTTTCAGTGATGACGAGAAAGCCTACATATGTCTAATGGTTAATAGCCATGAGGTATCATCTAACTCCTCTAACTATAGTGATAGTGAATCTTTCAATGTGCATAATGAGTTTAGAGGTCTAATTAATAAATATGGATGCCTAAAAAAGAAATACGATGAGATAAAAATAGAGTTTGAAAATTTGCAAAAGAAAAATAAGAATGTTAAAGCATGTGAAAAGTGTAATATATTGAATAAAAAAACTCTAACTTAGAACTTTCAATTGAAGAATTGAAAACGGAAAATAGTGCACTAAAATCAATATGTAAAAGATAAATTTTAGAAAGTGCATGTTTGAACAAAGAAATTAATCAATTGAAACTTGAACTTGAAAAATTCTCAAATGGAAGTAAAATGTTAGACACAATGCTTAGTGGATCTAGAATATCTTCAAACAAAAAGGGACTTGGTTTCACCTTTTTGAAAAAAAAAATGACAAAAGAATTATATTTGTTAAAGCATCGCATGATTATACAAGATCACAAATTGTTTGTTTTCATTGTGGATATGAAGGGCATTATTCTTATGATTGCAGAATTAGGAAATGAATAACTAAAGGAATGAAGAAAATTTGGATCCCGAAAAAGACCATGACTAATCAAGATGGACCCAAGCAAGTTTGGATACCAAAAATGTGAAACTCCTAACTTCTTTCTTGTAGGAAGCTTCTATGTACAATGAAGGTAAATGGTATTTGGATAGTGGATGCTCAAGACATATGACCGGCGATGCTTCAAATTTCATCAATTTGGAAAAGAAAAATGGAGGTAAAGTCACTTTTGGAGACAATAGCAAAGGAAGAGTAATTGGTATAGGTAATATTGGTAAGAATGACAAAGTGTATTTAGAAAATGTTTGGCTTGTTGAAAATTTAAAACATAATCTAATTAGCATAAGTCAACTTTGTGATAAAAATTATTTAGTTAAATTTGAGAAGGATAAATGTTTGATACTAGATGAAAATAACAAAGTTTTACACATGGGATTTATGTACAATAATGTATACAAAATTGATTTTGATAACTTGAAAAATGAAAAATATCTTAGTGTCATGCATGATGACATAAACTTGTGGCATAGGAGATTAGGACATGCAAATTACAAATTGCTAAATAAACTCTCAAATCATGAATTGGTTAGAGGCTTACCTAAGATCAAATTTGAGAAAAACAATGTTTGTGATTCATGTTTAAAAGGTAAACAAACTAAAAGTTCTTTTAAATTAAAAGGAGTTATTAGTACGCATAGGGCCTTGGAACTTTTACATCTTGATTTGTTTGGGCCTATTGATGTGACTAGTTTAGGAGGAAAAAGATATGTATTTGTAATTGTTGATGATTTCTCTCGTTTCACTTGGATAATTTTTCTTGCTAGTAAAGATGAGACGCTAAACATGTTTTTCAAATTTGCAAAAAGAGTTCAAAATGAATTTGAACAAAAGATTTCAAAAATTAGAAGTGACCATGGAGGAGAATTTGAAAATCATAAATTTGAATTATTTTGCGAAGAAAATGGAATTACTCATAATTTTTCCACTCCTAGAACACCTCAACAAAATGGAGTAGTAGAAAGAAAAATAGAACTATACAAAAAATGGCTAGAACAATCTTAAATGAAAGCAAATTACCAAAATATTTTTAGGCGGAAGCCGTAAACACATTTTGCTATGTTCTCAATAGAATTCTACTTAGACCTCTTAAAAAGAAAACATGTTTTGAAATATTATTCGGTAAGAAACCAAACATCTCCTATTTTAAAGTTTTTGGATGTAAATGTTATATCTTGAACATTAAAGATAAACTAGACAAATTTGACGATAAATGTGATGATGGTATTTTTCTTGGTTATTTTAATACAAGTAAAGCCTATAGAGTATACAACAAAAGAACATTAGTTGTTGAAGAGTCTATTAATGTTAAATTCAATGAAACTATTGATTCTTTTGAGCTAACAAGCACAGGATGATGATGAAGAAGTAGTTGAAGTACAAAGAAAACTTGAAGTTGTGGACATTGAAGAAGCAAAAGATAACACTCCAAAGGCGGAAGAAATGGAAGTACCTCAAAGAGAAGAGAATCAAATCATCACACCTACTTGATCAAGTTATATGTAAGTTAAATGAAAGCATAAAAACTAGAAATTCTTTAAAAAATCTATGTGCTTTTGAGGCTTTTCTTGCAAATTATGAGCTCAACAATATAGATGAAGCATTTGAAAATCCAAATTGGATAAATGCAATGCATGAGGAATTAAATAACTTTGAAAGAAATCAAGTGTGGAAACTTGTAGAAAGACCCAAGGATCATCCTATCGTTGGAACCAAATGTGTCTTTCGAAACAAGTTAGATGAAAATGGTGTCATTGTGAGGAACAAGACTAGATTAGTGGCCAAATGTTACTCACAAATTGAAGGGATTGATTTTGATAAAACTTTTGCTCCTGTTGCTAGACTTGAGGCAATTCGAATGCTTTTGGCTTTTGCATGCTATAAAGGTTTTAAACTTTTTCAAATGGATGTTAAATCAGCTTTCTTGAATGGTTTTATAAATGAGAAAATTTATGTCGAACAACCTCAAGGTTTTGAAAATTCAAATTTTCCTCATCATATTTTCAAACTCTCAAAAGCTCTTTATGGATTAAAACAAGCCCCTCGAGCTTGATATGAAAGATTGAGTTCATTTTTAATTGAAAATAGTTTTCAAAAAGGGAAAGTTGACATCACATTGTTCTTAAAACATTTTAAAAATGAATTTTAATAGTTCACATTTATGTTGACGATATTGTTTATGGTGCTACTAATGAATGCCTATGCAAAGAGTTTAAAACTCTTATGCAACAAGAAATTGAAATGAGTCTTGTAGGAGAACTCACCTTCTTTCTAGGCCTACAAGTAAAACAATCCAAGGAAGGTATTTTTCTTAATCAAGAAAAATATACAAGAGAATTACTCAAAAGATTCGGGATGAACGAATGCAAGCCGAGCACAACTCCTATGAGCACTACTACAAAATTAGATAAAGATGAAAAAGGCAAGTCCATTGATAAAAAAAGGTACAGAGGTATGATTGATAGTTTGCTCTACTTGACGGCATCTAGGCCGGATATAATGTGCTAGGTTTCAATCCGCCCCCAAAGAATCGCACTTAATTGCTGTAAAAAGAATATTGCGTTATTTAAAGCATACAAGTGACTTAGGCATTTGGTATGATAGAAATTCTCCATTTGAATTGCATGCCTACATCGATGCGGATTTTGTCGGATGTAAAGTTGATAGAAAAAGCACTAGTGGGATGTGTTATTTTCTTGGTAGTTCTCTCATTTCATGGGCTAGCAAGAAATAAAACTCCATCGCACTTTCTACCGTCGAGGCCGAATATATAGCCGCCGGTAGTTGTTGTGCACAAATACTATGGATAAAACAATAATTGCTTGATTATGGAGTAAATTGTTCAAATGTACCCATGAAGTGCAATAATACAAGTGTTATAGAAGTGACCAAAAAATCAATTCAACACTCTAGGACTAAACACATTGACTTACGATATCATTTTATTAGAGAACATGTGACCCTTAAGGATATCGCCATTGAACATGTGTCCACCAAAGTCCAACTTGCAGACATATTTACAAAACCCTTAAGTGAAGAACGATTTTGCATGCTTAGAAGGGAATTAGGAATGATTAACTCTTGATTGCTTATCAATTCAAACTAAAAGTGACTTAGTTATACAATATCACTTTTGATATTAATTGAACATTAAAAGTGTTGCACAATACTTACATTTGTATGATCCCTTTTTGGAATATGATTTTTTATGATTTTTAATGAGTTTAAATGGTTCAAAATTTGAAAAATACAGGAATCGGTCGATCTACATAATGGACCGGTCAACCGACTGGAAGGACCGGACGAACGCTATACGCAGACAAACGATCAGTGGACCGATATGATACAACCGATCGACTATATATTACTGCGCCATATGAAATGAAGTGTCCGGTCGTCCGCGGGGCATGACCGATCGATCGGTATATGCCAAAATCGCGACCTATAAAAATTGACCACTCGATTCGGCCGACCTAGTTTTTTGGATTTTCGCGCGACCTCTGCGACCCTCTGCAACCAATCTTCTTTCGACAACCTCCCCTCCTCCGGCAACACCACGATCGCCAGACTCCAACGACCGACCGCCGCCTAGGTCACCCTCGTTACCTTCGACTCTCTCTCCCTCTTTCTCTCTATCGTCGATTCTTTCCTCCTTTCTCTCTCCGGCCAGCCGCCCTGCCACCGCTGGCCGACCGTCCTGCCGGCCTTCTCTTTCTCTTCCTCGCCAATCTATCTCTCCGGCCAGCCGCCCTATCACCGTCGGCCGACCGTCCCGCCGAGTCTTCAAGGTCTATCTCTCTCGGCCGATCTCTCTCTCCGGCCGATCGTGTCTCTCCCTCTCTTTTCCGGCCGCTCTCTCCCTCTCTCCGGTTGATCATCTCTCCGGCCGATCATCTCTCCGACCTCCCCTCTCTCTCTCTCTGCCACCTCCGGCCTAGTCTCTCTCCCTGTCCTCTTAACCTCGATCATCACCTAGCCCCTCTTTTTCCGACCTCCATTGTTGAATCCATGACTAACAATGATGGCTATTTGCGTACTAAGTTGGTCTTTAAGCGTTGTCCTCACCTTTCTGGCTCCGGTGGCACCATTCATGTCATCTGACGTGAACCTGAACCTGAACCCGAGCCCCCTAGACGTAGCCGTGGATGAGGACGATCCCGTGGACGTACTCGTCAGCCATCTTCTACTGAGCCCACTGAGTTTGATAGCCATCTTTTTGTCTCTAGGGAAGTCTCTGACAGTTTTGAAGCCTTGTACGCCTCTCGCGAAGTCCGGCGTGCCTATACCATTGATTGAGATGCTCTGAACATTCCAGATGTTCAAGAGATGTTCGCAACCATCGGTTGGCTGCCACTTCTCTCACTCACAGACCGTGTGTATCCTCGTCTTGTTCGTCATTTTTATGCGAACATGGCAGTCACTCGAGAGTCCATTATTTCCTATGTCCTTGGTGTACCCATTCGATTGGGCGCTGACCATCTTTGTCGCATCTTTGGCGTGGCATGTCCCTTACCTGACCTTTATTCATTTGTTACCCACGGCTGGCGCCTTCCGATTATCTTCCTATAGCAGATGGCATTCGTATGGTTTTTGCTTGACAGGATGTTCAGTATACCGTCGAAACGGCCCATCGACATCTTCATCCGTTCATAAAGATGGCACATCACCTTCTCAGTCGCATGATCACTCTCCGGGCCGGGCAATATACAGAGGTCACTCACTTCGACCTTTTCTTTCTTCACTGCCTCTGCATCCGTGATGCCTCGTTTCTTCACTTCGGCCATTACGTCTTCTATCATATGGACTATACTTTTCAGAAGATTTCCTCTGGTGCTCGTGGTTGATACCACTTATATTTTGGTGCCTGGATTACGCGGATTTTACTCCATTCTGGAGTCGAGATTCCTGCAGACGAGGAGTACAATCGACCTCGACCCACTGACATTATTGGTTCCGAGACCCTAAGGGTCTTAAGTTTAGTGAGCAGGCAGCGCCAGATTCTGATGATAGAGACGATGAGCCAGCCCCGAGGGACACTCAGGAGGCACCTGAGGCTGGCCCCAGCTTTCCACCACCATCGGCATCCGCTGAGCAGTTTGGACCTTCTCAGCACAGTACTTCAGACTTCCATGCGCCTATGACTTCACAGCACTTTCACAGCAGGTGGCTGCCATAGATCAGCGTATGACTCAGATGGATCATCGTGTTCGACGGATGGAGCATGATTCTCATTACCTTGTCAGTTCACTTCAGGCATACTATGCATCACAGGGATTTATTCTGCCTGTAGCTCGAGAGGATGATAGTCCCGATGAGGAGTAGTTGGGTTATCTCCCTCTTTGATGATGTCAAAAGAGGGAGAAGTCTAGGACGATGTTATGTGTCTTATGTATCTTAGTATGTTATGTGTCTTAGTACTTACATTTGTATCGTGCATATCGTGCACCATTTTGTACTGACTTCAGTCACATTTGTTAGTGCATGATGTATTATTAACTATGTAATGAAATGATTTTTATTATGTGATGACTTTTTGATTTTTTATTATGTGATGACTTTTTGATTTTTTCTTATGTGATGACTTTTTGATTTCACCTTTGATATCATATTTTTTTGCCATATGTTCATTATGAGAATATAAATGCCACTTATTTAGGGGGAGAAAAAGTAAAATATGCATAAATACAGAGGAAGCTTGTTTATTACTTTCAATGTAAAACTTGCATTTCATTCCTTTCTTTCTTCTCCTTATCGTCCAATTAATTTGCCATCATCAAAAAGAGGGAGATTGTTGAATTCCATGTTTTGATGATAACAAATTAAATGGAACTAAAAGTTACTAATATACTCTCAAGTGATGATAATACAGGTGTAGGATTGATATGAACAGATTCGCAGAAGAATTCGACAAATTAAAAGTTGGAAGAAAAAGTTTCAGACACAACCGGTCGACCGACCGATCGACCGACCAGAAGCACCGATTGATTGATATTCTATGAAAGGAAAGACGACAAGATACCGGTCGACACATCGGTCGACCGACCAGAAGCACCGATCGACTCATATTCGGTGAAAGGAAAGACGACAAGATACCGGTCGATGTCGAGACTATACCGGTCGATAGACCGGTCGACAGCAAAAAAAATCGGTCGACGATGAGACATTACCAGTCATTGTATCAGTCGAAGGACCGGTCGATCGGACAGCGTCAAAGCACAGAAATGAGACAACGGTCACATAGACCGGTCGATCGGCCCATCCCAACGATCGACCGACCCTTCAGTCAAATGAACAGTAACGGCTAGAATATTGAGAAGAAAAATGGGGGAGAATTTTTGAATGGATTCTCACCCCTAGGAGCCTATAAAAGGTGTGCCAAAGCCTGAAGAAAACTCATCCAAGCAAGAAGGAACATCCTAGAGCTCCTCTCAAATTTTTGAGCATAGAATTGCAATTTCTTCCCTTTTCTTTTCTTAGCCTTGAGTGTGAAAAAAGAGTTTTGTAAAAGAAAAGAGTTAGAGGGAAACATTCACTTTCTGAAGCATAGTGAGATTGAGAGCTCCTTGTAAGAGAGGTATGCCTTGCCTCTTGAGCGGAGAAGAAGGTGTGATTGTATTAAGAGGGTTGTTCTCTCCCTACAAGAAAAGAGAAAGATAGTGAATCTCCGTCGGTCTCAAGGTCGAGAAGTCGGAGCGGGGACGTAGGCCAAAGCATTGGGGCCGAAGCTCGTCAATATATCATGCCTTCTTGTGTTTGTTCTTTATTCTTCATCTATGCATTATCTTTATTTGCTTGTGATCGGTTTTATCATTTTTCTCCGAAGGTGAATTTTTGGAAAATTTAATTTCACCAATTCACCCCCCTCCCCTCTTGGTGCTTTCGATCCTACAAAATTCTTATTTTATGGTTGTATGTTCATGAGATTTAGGATGAACCTAGATTCGAAAGTAAGGGTGATTTCGACATAGGGTCAACCTGGCTACTCATCAGCTGGTCGACCAGGCTCGTCATTGGTGGAGATCGGTGATAAGGACTCAGTTCGACAAAGATGATGAGATCACCTAGAGGGATTTCAAAAGGGCCTTTAGGAACCACTACCTTCCTCCATATGTTAGGGGGAAGAAACGAGTCGAATTGATGAACCTACAACAGGGCAGCTTGACTATAGACGAATACCTCAATAAGTTCCTCGAGCTTGAGAGGTATAGTCATCTGAAGGACGATGAAGAGCTGAGGGTGAACCACTTTATCAAAGGACTGAATCCTCGCCTGAGGATGAGTGTCAAATGTGGTGACCCTGAGACCATGGCCAAGGCAATTTCCCTAGCAACTAAACTAGCTGAAGAAATTGAGACACAAAAGGGATATGAAAAGGATAAGGAGGCCAGGAAGGATCAAAGTAAAGAATATAAGAAGGAGCAGAGGCAAGAAAGAAGAGACGAGGACTCTAACCCTTATAAGAGAAATGGAGATGGACAAGGACATTCACCTTGCCCGTTTAGGTTTCACGCAGGAGAATGCCGTATGAAATCAGGAGCATGTCTTCAATGTGGTAAGATTGGCCACTACATTAGAGATTGTCTAGAGAGACGTGATGATCTAAAGGACAAAGACAATGCTAAACAAAATGATGAGCGACGGAGAGCTACTGGTAGAGTCCACGCCATGGAGGTTGATGAGACTCATAACATGAATGAGGAAGATTAAGGTAAACCTTTGAGTATTCATGATTATGTTAACGTCATATATGACAATGTGATTTTGCATGCATTCATGTCTTAGACTATAAATTGATTAATGTAAAAGATACTGAAGAAATATGTATGAGTTCATAGGTAAGATTGAAATTCGAGGACGAATTTCTTTTAAGGGGGGAAGGATGTAACAACCCCAAATTTTGAATAGGGGTATTTAAGTCATTTGAAGGAATTCCTAAGAAAACCTGGGCTAGAATCTATTAAAGCCCCCAAACCCTTCCTCTCCTCTCTTTTCTTATTTCCCCCACGTGACGACTGTAACCTAGGAGGAGGAAAAAGGAGGAGAACGAGCAAGAAGAAGAGGGCAAAGAGGAAGAGGACATGGACAAAGGAAAGGGGATTGACATTGAGGAAGAACAAGATCATAGGTACGTAAAGGAGATCCAACCCCTCTCTCCCCTCTCAATGGTTTTGAAGTTTGGATTGAGAGATCCAAGGACACCCTAGTCCTTGGTAGGGATTGTGATTGAGGGTTACATTATGCATTAGATTTGAAGGGTTCTCATATATGATTCATGTTCTTGAGATCCCATGTTAAATTCTTATTTTAGGGTTGTATGTTCATAAGATTTAGGATGAACCTAGATTCGAAAGAAAGGGTGATTTCGTATGTTTTTCATGTGCTTTTCATGCCTATTGATATATAGATCAAGCCTAGATCTTCTGGGATGCTTTGTATTACATTTTCCAAAAGTTTCATTGAAAAATGTGCACGACACACGTGTAATACGGGACAGAGCCTGTTAATACGAGCAATAGGGCAAAAATATGGGCAGATCATATTTTCTGCTCCGAGCTCAATACGACCTGCAAGTCATCAATACAACCTGGAGGTCAAACATACGGGCTGACCGTATTTTTAAGTGCGAGACCAATACGACCCACAAGCAGTTAATACGACCTGGAGGGCAAAAATACGACCCGACCGCATTTTCACGTGCGAGTCTAATGCGACCTGGATGACCCTAATACAGGCTGGGAGATGAAAATACGACTTGACCATATTTTCCTCGCAGATTGAACATACATACGATATTTTAAAATTATTTTCAAGATATTTATACTATGTATTGATATTTGATGATTGTATAAGAACTTAGATACACAAAATGCATGGACAGCCGTAACTAGGATAAAATTTGAAGACCGAGCGACGTAAACTATTTTGTTGATTGTGAAAATAATGAACCCAATTGAAGAATACTGTTACTTGTCGCCCCTCAAACTGATGACAGGAAATACTGAGCCCTGCTCCATTGTGTTAGAATTTCCTCGAAAAATTACTGTGCCTTGCACTTTGGAGTAAGCATTTCCTAGGGGAATAACTGTATCTTACTGGTAACGGTATGTATATTTCCATTCACCCTCGGGTGACGGAGCCTCGACTCCAAGGCCTAGCTAGCCTACTGTAGGGCAACAATTTGATTCTCAAATTACTGATAAGATCAAAGATTTCTGAACTACTGACTGACTGAACTGAAAGACTGATGACCACGAAAGTGGGATCCAATGGGTTATGAAGCAACCCTGAGGATATTACTGAAGCAAGGTAATGACAAGTGCTAGTCACTTGGAACGCTTATTGATACTGATTGACTATTACATGATTGACTGTTACAATGCTATTATTGATGACTTTATGATATGAATTGATGACATGTATCATTGATGAATATGGCATGGCATGCACGTTTCTTTTATTTATGAAACTGTCACGTATATGCCATGTAGTATCCTGCTTAGGATGCATTTTTACTGCATTGGCCAGTTAACCCTGGATCCGTGCAGATAACTGATATGTTAGGATGGATGGCTGATACAACTCATGACGGCAAAGTTGCACATGGCATAAGAATAGATGGAGTAATGAGTCATTGGAGTTTGTTCTAGTTATGAAAATGAATAATGCTTTATTATGTTCTATGACATCAGTTTTATTGATATTTTAAATTGAAGTCTTTTGTTAAACAAATGTCCATGTTATCTTGTTTAAAATGAATATTAGTTTCTGCTGCTACTATATGAATCATTTTATTTCAATAATGTTATGGCGAACGGGCTAACGGCGCAAAGATTGCCCTAATTGCCGAAAACTTTTAGGGTGGATTTTTGGGACGTTACAATTATACATATAACAAAGATGTGTGCACTATTCATTCATAATTAATTTATATAATATGATAAATATTATATTAATATAATAAATATATAATTAATTTATATTATAATTTACATTTATGATATTAAAAAATGAGATGATATCATGAGTTAAAGCTCAAAGTTTAATAAAGTGACTAAATGAAGAGAGAAAGAATAAGTGTGTACAAAGATACTCCCACATTGCTAATAGTAGTAAAGTGAGTGTACATGGACAATTATAAATGAAAGAAAGGACTAATGGGCCAATATGAATGTTTACGGAGAAAGTCCATTTTTGGATATCTTCCAACTTTATAATAATAAATTTTATTAAATCATCTCATAACAAAAAAAATAATAAAAAAAATTTGTCTAGTCCAAAAACGCGGTTCAACTTGGTTTTTTTGGTTTTGACCAATTTTAACTGGTTTTGACCGGCTCCATCCGGTTCAATCTGGTCAAAATGGAAGTCGATTTTGGATCTCCAAGTGGGCCGGATTTGTCACCGGTCAGCGGTCGAACCGGTCCGGTCCTGCCCTGACAATACTCGGTCCTCTACGAAATAAAAAAATTTTCATTATATTTTAAGACTATTGTTGCGTAATAAAATAGCCTTCTCGTGTTGTACCGACCACCTCCTCCCAAACATTAGGGTCCTCTACGAAATGAAAAAATTATACAATCATATAATATAAAAATTATGTATAAAAAACACATAAATTAAAAACATGAATCCCTTCCAAGAAACATTACCGAGTGGCTGAATACTCGGATCATCTTCGTACTTTTCAGCCATTTTCGCATTATATTCATCCTAAAAAATTTAAACATTGCACATTTAAAAAATAGTGCACTAACGTCAACAACCAAGTGAACATATGATGAGATTTACCACAAGATGACCACCTTATTTCTACTCCTACAATAAAGTTTCAAATTTTATAAAATAAGTATAAGTTAAAAACTTGATTAATTGAATTTATATGTAAATTGCCATGCACCGTCGATGTACATCAAATTGCATCGATCCCTGTGTGGATGTGATCCTCGGGCTTCGAAAGTCGATTAGCTCTTGCCTTTTCCGACTTCCTTTTCCATTGTTCATCCGTCCTTTATGAACATCAGATATATACCTAGACTTTTAAAAATTATAAATTTAATAAAAATAATTTAAAAGTAAGCATACTTACCACTTCCTACATAAGAACTCCCAAATCGAGCATCTAATATGCCTTGGGCATCTTTGTATGCCCTGCTCCAAAGTGAGGCCGGTGGACGTGACAACCTTGTGAAACTTGTACAATCGATTTCGGAGGCATTTCGTAGCCACCTCCTCGAAAGCTCTCCGGATTGTTCCTAAACTAAGATTCAGATGAAGCTGATTTGTCTACTATAAAATACGTTAAAACTTAGTAATTTAAAAATAATATAAAACAAATTATGTAACCCAAATAGAAGATCGTACAGTAAATACTCGAAATATGTCATCCCACACTTGAATTGGGACATCTTTCCACGATCATGCCTCTTCCGACAAGTGGGAAAGAACGAGAGCATTGACATCCCTCACGGTACTAGCGGGTATCAAAGTGGTCATGCAAATTACAAAGAAGAATTAATTTTCAATGATAAGCAAAACTATAATAAAATTTCTACAACTTATTTAACTTATGTCAATGATAACCCAAATAGAAGAGCAATATTATTCACGGTGACCACCTCAGTATCGTGTAATCCCTCTTCATGTATCGAAAATGAATCATCATTCGGTACAGCTGGGGTAGGTTGAGAATGTCCGACATCATCTACGGGCCCTAATACAAAATAAAGCATTAGTGTCATACCAAATTAAACTAGTGATAATTGATATTTATACAGTAATGTTTTCACCTCTACTGATGTCTATCGCTGCATGATTCGTGGCAGTCCGCTCGTCAAAATGTGACAAGCCAGGTGCTTGTGCTATCGACGACGTAGCAACTAACATTGTTAAAAAATAATTAATATAATGTAATTAATAAATATAATGTCAATAATAATAAATATATCACCTGAGGTAAGATGTCGCTCGCCAACACTAGAATGTGGTGAAGCGTCCAGTAATCACGGCAGTGGTGTAGCAGCTATCATAAAAAAATACTTAAAATACTTGCATGTATTTAATTTAGAATATATCGAAAATAACCTGGTGTGACATGAAGATCGTTGTCATGCGATCGAGACGTCCCGCCTATGTGCCCCGTCGACGGTGGAGCAACTATCACAAAATAAAATAATTAGAAAACTATATCGCCTACTATGTGGTACGTACCTGGAGTGATATGTGGAGACGACCCACTAGTGGATCGCCTATTATGAGACGATTCAGCTACATATCCCGTCGACGGCGGAGAAACTGACATTGTTAAAAAAATGAATATAACTATTATAAGAAAGTATAAATAAGTAACTGATAATAAGTATATTACCTGGTGTTCTTGATGGCTCACTCATTTGGAGTTATCGGTAACAATCTTGTATTATTATCGGTAACAACTATAAATAATAATATTGTGTTATTATCGGTAACCATATATATATATATATATATATATAAGCAAAGGTAAAATATGGAGGTATGAGAGCATGACAAGTGGCATTGTATCATAATGACACATGTCATTCTAATAAAAAATAATATTATTTATAAAAATTTAAATATGTTAACTTTGTATTCTAAACATAACTGATTCTAATCATATTAGCATTGTTAGTATAATCCTTATCTATAAATACGTACTATATATATGTTAACATTGAGTCAATACATAACTAATTACCGAACTAAATTCTTATCCAAAAAAAAACAAAATTTAACTTTTATGATGAGATAAATAAATCAGATCAACTAACATCATGACTTCAATTTATTACAATGATAATTTTTTGACCGAAAAATGAGAAAAAAATCAGCACATAATTATTACAAGTTACCATTACAATTACATCACATAACCCTAAATTTCCATGTCTTCGAAACAGAGGAAATTAAAAAAAAATCCATGATAGACGTAATTAATACAAAATCTTCTCCTAAGTTGGTAACAAACCCAGTTATAATCTCTCTTTATAATAACAAACCCAGTCATATTCTCTCTCTATCAGACTAAAATACTAATATAATTTATTATTATTTTAATATTTATTTACAAAAAATAAAAATATCCTATAATAATGTTAGGTAAATCTAATTTGATTATCAATTGAATATTGTTAAAATAAATAATCTTCTCTTTGTAAAAAATAATGCACAAAATATAATAAAATAAATAATATGTCCTTTCTGAAAAATAATAAATTATTTTCATGATTAAATAAATAATATCTCCTAATTTATTTTTAAAAGATAATTTGCTATTTTAGGATGTAAAAATAATAATGCTTTATCAATTCTAGTATGTTTAAAATAAATAATATTTTATTTATAGAATATATAAGCAGGTAACTAATAATTTCAACTTTAAAAATAATTTGTTGTTTTAGGAATTAAAACATAATAAAAAATAAAAAGTTAATTTGAGTCAAATTAAGATTATTCATTCTTTTTTTTTATCAATTTGAGTATGATTAAAATAAAATAAAAATTATCTCATATTAGTTTATTATATAAGATATCAAAAATAAAACAAGATTAAATTATGAGTATATTTTTATTATAAGCAGATTCTTTAGTTATAATTTAAATAAATAATATTTTCTTTCTATGAATAATGTACAGATAAAAATAATATTTGTTTTTCAATGAGAACATGTTATTTTCGAAATCTTAGAATAGTTTAAAATAATTAATTCAAACTAAGTTAAATTAAGATTAATTTTTCCTTTTTATCAATTTGAGTATGATTAGATAAATAATCTTTTCTTTCCAAAAGTTAATGTACAACTATTTTATTTTTAGAAGATATTCCTTATTTTCAAAATTTAAAAATAATTCAAAACAAAGAATTATATTTGAGTCCAATAAAAATTAAAATTTCCTTATAAAAGAAATACATATTTACAAATCATAAATGAATTCTATTTATGGAAAATAGTTAATTATTTAACAAGTGGGGGTCTTGATAGATTTATATTGAATTTTAAAATTTTCAAAATTGACTAACTTATTTATCACATTTAATCACTAATAAATTAGTTTTATTAATTATTATAATTATAATATCTTAATTTTATACTATTTTATAATATTCATCATCCGTGCATCGCACGAGATTTAAGACTAGTATAACTAAAAAAAATAACAAGCTTGTGTCATTAGAAGAACTATGGGATTTATTCGCTTGTTTCGTATTTTGATTCATTTTCATCATCTTCGTTGTTGTTACTATAATCTTGGTTCGAGTCATCGCAACGAAATTGTCAAAGTTCACTTCTAAGATGTCATTTGAATTGAACTCTTCCATTGGCTCAACGTCATAGACCAATTGAATATTCTCAACTCCATCGGCTACATCAATCGTCTCATTCACTCGATCTTCTTGATAGTAATCATTCATGAGCACATCGTTGTATACGGATGATGTTTCATTATCATCTACCATTGTTTTTGCTAAGAATAGTCTACTTCTCACTTTGCATGATGCCCACCATTCAACCTTGATTCTTTTCGATGGATACTTGGTGTAGTACACTTGTTGCACTTGTTGCGCCAATACGAATGGATCGTATGACTAAAGTCTTGATCGATTAATATCCACCAATTTAAACTTTTGACCGATCCGAACTCCTTTCTCTGGATCGAACCAACGACATTTTAGTACCATGATTTTGCTCGATTTTCCCAAATAAGACAATTCTATGATGTCTTCTATAACACTGTAGTAATCAAAGTCGTTGTTCCCATACATGATTCGTAGAACACATATGCCGCTATTAATGGTTGTACATTGTCGGCTATACTCTTCTGTATGGAACCGATATCCATTAACTATGACGCCGCAATAGTTAAGAACTTGTTTCTTCGGTCCATGACTCAAATCTCGAATGTTTAAATCTATGACTGAGCCATTAATAACATACAAGAAAAATAACTAAAATTTTATTAAAAGTTACAAACTTAAGTAATAATTACGAGCAATCAGAAAGAATTCTCATTTCACATTTCAATCAATCATTAAAATGTTGGTCTCGTAGTTTCAATAATTCATCGTCTGAAACTGACGGATTGATTTCTCATTGTAATTCTTCGAATTTCTTGAATTCATAGTTGTCAATTAATGAAATCACATAGCAATAATTTGGCAAAATTTCTTTAAAGGCAATTGGAAGCAACTTTTGCATAAAAATATGACAATCATGACTCTTCATCCCATGCATTCTCCCGTTTCCCAAGTTAAAACAATGAGATATATTTGATACATATCCGTCGAGATATTTCAAATTCTTGACCCAATCGAAAACCACTTTTCTTTTATCATTGCTCAAGACAAAAGTAGCTTTTGGCTTTTTGCATTTATCATTTTGAAGATGAATGATATCTAGTTCTGGTCTTTTGCATATAACTTTCATGTCTTCGCACGCTTGTATGCTATCTTTTGTTCTTCCTTTAACATCCACAATAGTGTTGAATATGTTGTAAAATACATTCTTCTCCACATGCATGATGTCCAAGTTATGACGTACCAAATTTGAAGTCCAATAAGGCAACTCCCAAAAAATACTTCTTTTCTCCCAATTATGTTCACTTCCAAACCCAATTTGCTTATAACTACCGGCCTTCAATCCGAATGAGACTTCATTAAGCTTGTTTACTTGCTTTAACAATTCTTGTCCTGTCAAATGAGTTGGAGGCAATGTGTTCTCAATTGTATTCTTTTTAAATGAGTTTCGATCACGATGCATCGAATTTTCTAATGGCAAAAACATCCTTTGACAATCAAACCATCAAACTTTCCTATAATTTTTCAAATAAAATGATTTTGTATTCTTTACACATATGGGACAAGCAAGTTTACCTCTTGTGCTCCAGCCATTCAACATTCTATATGTTGGAAAATCACTTATGGTCCACATTAATGCGGCTTTCATAATGAAAATTTTCATTTTAGATTTGTCGTAACCATGCCATCCTCCCACAATATATTGAGTTAATCAATCAAAGGTCTTAAGTAAACATCTAAACTTTTACTAGGAGATCGAGGACCCGGGATCATACAAGTAAGCAATATGTTATCTCATCGCATACACATCTTGAAGGCAAATTATAAGGTGTCACAAAAATCGGCGAACATGAATAAACAATATTTGATGAGCCAAATGGGGTTGAAGCCATCGGTGCAAAGTCCTAATCTAACATTATGTGATTATGCAAAAGAAGTCGAATGAAGTGCATCAAATCGTTTCCATGCCTCAGCATTTGAAAGTTGTGTAATGAAATTTTGATCATCACGTGACCCTTCTCTGTGCCACCTTATAAATGATGCAGTTTTTTCAGAAAAAAATAGTCGTTGTAGTCTTGGAACAATGGAAAAATATCTGAATACTACATTTGCCACACTTTTTTTGAACTTTGGAAATTCTTTCTCGGCTTGTATCTGGGCTCGTCACAAATAGAACAACTCATAAGGAAGTTGTTTTCCTTATAATACAACATGCAACGATTGTGGCATGCATCAATCTTGTGATATTCCAACCCTAAATCTCTCATCAATCTTTTGCACTTGTAAAAATGTCCAGGTAATTTCCCTGAAGCTAGAAGCATACTCTTAATAATGACAAGCATCCGGTCAAAACAACTTTCGCTTATATTAAATTCTGATTTCAAGTTCATTAGTTGTGCCACTCCAGAAAGTGTAGTTTACTTCATGCATCCATCACATAAAGGTTCATATGCTTCTTCAAGAAGATTATAAAATTTAGAAGCTGAAGGATTCAAGTCTTCTTCAATCAATGTTCCGCCAATATTTTCTCCTAATATTGCATCTCTTATCATGTCCCTGTACGGATTGCTCGACTCGCCCACATTGGTATCTACATTAGTTGTCTCTTTAGCCCATCTTTCTTCGCCATGAAAGAACCAATTTGTATATGTCAGTAAGAAACCGTTGTAATATAAATCCTTCTGCACATCATATCTTACCTTCCACTGCTAATATTTGCATTTCCGACATGGACATAAGATTTTGCCATATGAAGAAGCGAAGCCTTCATTTTGATATGCCACATTAATAAATTCATCAACACCATCCTTATATTCTTCTATTATAAAGCGATGTTTACCCTTCCAATGACGAATCCAACTACGATATGGTTTTGTCATTTCTGTAATGGACAATATTAAGCCATATGTCAATAAATTCTTGTACCTGAAATATGTGATTTTGACGTTACGAAGTCCAAAATCACATATTTCAAGTACTTGATCATCGTATTCAAAATCGACCATAATATATATTTTGGATACCAAATACTGATAATTTTTTTTATCATTTGTTGATGTCTCTTTTTTTTCATAATCTCATTTTATTACCAAGAACGTCGAATGTTATGATTAACTCAACCATCTATAAACTAGGAATTAGATTAATTTCAAGTAATTAATTAGGAATTAGATTAAATTCAAGTAATTAACTAATAATTAACTTAACATGGTATTTTATTAAAAAATAGCAAATTAACTAGGAAGTATATTAGTTTCAAGTAATTAACTAGAAATTACTAACTTAACATGTATTAGATTAAAAGATAACAAATTAACTAGGGATTACATAATGGATGGTGGCAGCCTCGTACCTTCTTAAGCGGAGAAGGATGGCGGGGACCGACGGAGGAGGGTAAACGGTGGAGGAAGGCGACGAGCAGCGGGCAATGGGAGGCACTGGACGGAGGAGCACAGATGGCGGAGGAGGCGGAGGGCGAGGTGGAGGGCGGGTCATGGAGAAGGCAGAGGGTGGGCCGCGACGGGCGGCGGAGGAGGCGAAGGGTGGCGGAGGGCGGCGGGCCGCAGAGGTAGAGAGCGGAGGAGGGCGGTTGGGCGGAGGAGGTCGGTTGGGCGGAGGAGGTCGGTTGGGTGGATGATGGCGGGGTTCGACGAGAGGGTGGTTGGGCGGAGGAGTCAGAGAGAGGAGGAGGGCGGTTGGGTGGAGCAGGCTGGCGCAGGGGAATCAAAGGAGAGCAGTTGGGCGGGCGACGGCGAGTTCGATGAGGGCGGGGATGGGTGTCGACCATTGGGCAGAGCACAATATTTCTTGTCATCAGTTTGAAGGGGGACAAGTAACAATATTCTTCAATTGGATTCATTATTTTCACAATCATCAAACAATTTACGCTCAGTGTTCAATTTTTAACCTAGTTACAAGAAACATGCAATACGTTTATCTAGGTGATAATCAATACAACTATCAATATTTCATAAATAGCATCACATATTAAATGTACAAAACATCAAGAGATATTATACATCCACAAATCATTTCATCTTGAATGCATAAACATTTAATGATAATGTATAATATTGACACAACAAAGTTGACATAAATAACATAATAGGTCACTTTCCCTTTTTGACAGTTCTAACATATAAAAAATTATAACTTAATATATAGACATTCTTTCTGATTAATTTCAATTTTTTAGCAAACTAGACTTTAATAGTAATCCCATATAAAATCTATGGATTTTATTTTATTTTCATTTAATGCCAAAAATTTATACAAATATTGAAATCTATTTTTTGCATAGTATTTTGACAACAGATAATAAAATATTAACAACTTATTCTATACATATTATTTTCAAATGATTTCAAATTTCACAGAAAGATATCCAATCGCTAACCTTAAAATAAATTTCAAATCATATTTCAATATTTCCAATTTATGACACATTTTACAATTATGTCTCACTATTACCCAAGACAACATGATAGCAGTTCGCTTTTCTGATCATAACTATTTTTATACACTTTTAAATCTAATGAAACCAATATTCTTAAAACTAAACTTCGAGGAATTTCCATCCATATATTATTTGTAATTTTTGGATAAGTAAAACTTATCTGAATAATTATTGCAAGGACAATCATGAATTTAGGCAGGTTAAGATCTAACCCTTAATCATGTACCATACAAACCTAACAATTATATCTATACAATTCTAAGCATGAAAACCAAATCAGATTTAGAGGGGCACAAAAATTCCTCAATCACAATTTCTACCAAGAACTAGGGTGTTCTTGGATCTCCCAATCCAATCATGCAAACATTGTGAGGCAAGAGAGAGGTTTGGATCCCCTTTACATACCTTTCAATCCTCATTTGATCTCCTCTTCTTCCTTGCTCCTCGGATATCTTTTCCTCAAGCCCTAGTTGTCAAGAGATTAACAAGGAGGCTTGGAGGATTTAAATGGGGACATTAGGGTTTTGGGCCCAGTATAACCATTAAGCCCAATTTACCCTTTTTAAAAAAATCTAGGTTATTACACCTTTTAGTATGTTTGTTATCAATTTATTGTACATGGGAAATGAATAAATGATGTCATTTATATACCGAATAAAAAATCATACAATGATTCGGAAGCATACCAACACCAAATAAACCTTCTCATAAGACCATTTCCATAAATTCAAATTCATATTTCCTCCTCACATTCACTGGCTTCTTAATTATCTCTTCAGACATTAAATGTGCCAATATTATCAGCTTGGACTATAAATTATTTGGTGATGCATATCATCTTAGAAAGTTATTAATTATGAGCAAAGGTTTAGAGTTCCATGTGATAAGGAAAAAAACAAGGTGATGGAGAGAAGAGAAAATGACATGGATGAATCAAGAACATTCTATAACGCTTCAAAATTTGACTCCGCCACATGGAGAAATATCCTTTCGGTCATTAAAAGATAACATGAGTTGAGCTGAACTATAGTGATAATAGTGATAACCTAGTTATAGACATGATATTAACTTTAAAATGAAATTAAAGCATGCTAATAGAGTTCAGAAAAGTACCAAGTACCTTTCCCAAACTTATCATCAGCACTGTCTGATGAATCATCCAAGCAAAGGAGAGGGTTGGAGCCATGGATGGCTTAGGTTGAGGGAGGCCAGTCCGCTTCATAGTCAGCTTCTTGTGCCTAGATGCAGAAGAAGGTATAGAGTGGTTGGTGGAGCTATAGGGACTGTGGAGCTGCTAAGACTCACTGCTAGAAATGATGATGGTGGTGGAGTGCTAGCATCTATTTCAAGTGGTTCTGTAGAGGAGAACCCTCGAGTATCCTTTGATGCAAGTGTTTCCTCTTGTCAATAGACTGATCGCATTTGGAAACCATCGTTGGAGCTCAAAGAAGTGAAGAAGAGTTGGGACGGTGGAGGAGTAAGGTGGTGGATAAAGGAAGAGAAGTGGAAGTGGAGTTAGGGCTTGAAGGATAAGTAGGTGGAAGTGGTGTGTGGTAGTGGAAAGAGGGGGTTATAAGTGGTGAGTGAGGAATGCGAATCAATAGATGGGGAGATATAGCAAAAAAATTGTAAGAAATGGGCCACACAGGCCCCATTTAGGGGTTAAGTACAACAAGTCGCTAGAGGCATTCTGTTAAGTATTGGATGTAAGGGTTCTTTTCATAGGAGTAAAACTTCTTGGAAAAGGTGAAAATATATCTCCAAGCCATTGATACTCCGAGGCTATTCCTATACAAAAGTAGGAAAAAATAGAGAAATATGGGTAAGTACCTTGCTTTAGTGTCTTTTGGTTAGACATGGTTGTTCCCCCAAACTTAATGGCTTCCATCTAATTGTAGGAACATGATAGTTTCAACTGACCCTTGAGGGACTTGGGGAGTATACTTCTTGACTCGTTGCCCATTAACCATAAAGTGTTTCCCTAGCTTGTTTTCGAGTTCAACTACCCCAGAATTTTTTGAAGGGACTGGATCATTTGGTTTTCAATTTCTCAGAAAAGAACTTAAACCTTGAGTTAAACAGGAGGACTTGATCTCCCACTTTGAGATACCTCCTCAAGATCTTCTTGTCATACCACTATTTAGTGACTTGTTATAGATTAGTGAATTGTTATAGGCCATTGTTCTCAATTCCTCTAGTTCCAAGTTTCGAAGCAATCTCTCCAGCTGCCTTCATATTAGTATTCAAAACTTGATTGCCCAAAGTTCTTTGTGTTCAATCTCAATAGGCAGATGGCAGGCCTTTCCATACACTAGAATGTAGGGAATAGTACCCAAAGAAGTCTTAAAAGCTGAACGGTAGGCCCATGATGCATCATCTAACTTTGAACTCCAATTCTTGCGAGACTTAGACACTACTTTCTCCAATATTTTCTTAAGTTGTTGGTTTGATACCTCCTCTTACCCAAACATTTGAGGGCGATATAGGGTAGACACCCTGTGGGAAATTCCATACTTCTCCATGTTCTCAAATTGCTTTTCAATGCAATGCTTCCAACCATCACTGATTACAATTCTTGGCATACTGAATTGAGCGAAAATAATCATGGTAAAGAGTATTTAGATGGACTAAGAGCCACATCTTGCAGTAGGTATAGCTTCTACACATTTAGAGAAATAGTCGACAATGACTAAGATATACTTGTAGGTTTCAGAATTCGAAAAAAGTCCCATATAGTCTATACCCCATATGTCAAAGAGTTCTACAAGGATTCCAAACAAGGCATTTCTTATCTCCTTCACATGTTTCCTGACCTTTGGCAACTATCACAAGAAGAAACAAATTGATGTACAACCCTGAACAAGGTCGGCCAGAAGGGACCTACTTCGAGAATACCGGTAGTTGTGCGTTGGCTACCCCCATGTCCACCGTAGGCGAGGGTATGACTGGACTTTATCACCTCCTGGGCTTCTTCTGCCAATATGCATCTCCTTAGCATCTCCTTGAAGATGAATGGGTCATCTCAATAGTAGTGTTTGACTTCCTTAAAGAACCTATTTTTCTGATATTTTGATAGATCAAATGGTGGTACCCCTCCAGTCAGGTAGTTTAAAATATCTGCATACTAGGGAACCTAAGCTACCGAGAGAAAATGGTCATCGGGGTGGTTGACTTGAATTGGTGGTGAAGTATCATTGTGCCATGGTAATAATTGTAGTTTGGATAGATGATCTGCCACTTGGTTTTTGGAATTGCTTCATTCTTTGATTTCTATATCAAACTCTTGCAGGGGCAAGATCCACCTTATTAGTCATGGTATAGCCTCTTTCTTATAGAATAGATACCTTATTGTCGAATGATTAGTGTGAATAACAACTTTGTATAGAATCAAATACTTCCTAACTTCATAGCATAGACTGCAATGAGCAGCTCTTTTATAGTTGTGCAATTCTGCTGACCTAGACGATTTTGCTGGCATAATAAATAACATGAGGTAGCTTGTCCTTTCTCTATCTCAGAACTTTCCTAATTTAGTAATCATTGGCATCGCACATAACCTTAAAAGATAATGTCCAATCAGGAGGCTGCATAACAGGTGTAGAGGTCAATGCCCTCGTAAGTTGAGAGGTATCTTCATCAAAATAGAACTCGGCCTCTTTGTGCAATAAGTCGATGAAAAGTCTTGCAATTTTAGAAAAATCCTTAATAAATTGTCAATAAAAACCTACATATCCTAGAAAACTTCAAATACGACAAGTGGGTAGCTATGTGATAACTTCAATCTTGGCCATATTAAATTCCCTTATTTGAAATAGTATTCCCTAGAACAACCCCCTATTGTACCATGAAATGACATTTCTCTCAATTCAAGACCAAATTAACATCTTCAAAGCGTTACAATACTCAATTACTTCTGTCTTAGCCTTGTCAACTTCAATACCTCGACCTGAAACAATATGGCCAAGGACTACACCTTCTTGTACCATGAAGTGACATTTCTCCCAGTTCAACACCAGGTTAGTTCCAGCACATCTTTGTAACACTTTTCCTAAATTCTGAAGACAAACTTCAAAGGAAGTGCCATACACGCAAAAGTCGTCCATGAATACCTTCATTATTTCTTCAATATAGTCAGAGAAAATTGACATCATGCACCTTTGAAAACTAATTGGAGCATTGCATAATCCGAAAGGCATCCTTCTGTATGCAAAGGTTCCATAGGGACAAGTAAAGGTAGTCTTTTCTTGATCTTCTGGATGAATGGGGATTTGATGAAATCCAGAAAATCCATCCAAGTAACAAAAAATAGGAATGGTTTGCCAGTCTTTCTAACATCTGATCAATAAAAGGTAATGGAAAATGATCCTTCCTTGTGGCCTTATTAAGTTTTCTGAAGTCGATACACATCCTCCATCCGGTAACCGTTCGCGTGGAAATGAATTTGTCCGACTCTGTCTTTACTACGGTCATTCCACCTTTTTTTGGTATGACTTGCACAGGACTTACCCACTGACTGTCTGATATAAGGTAGATAATTCCTGCATCCAATAGTTTAATCACTTCTTTTTTCACTACCTCTTTCATTGCTGGATTAAGCCTTCTTTGTCCCTCTATGGAGGGTTTATGGTCTTTTTCCATATGGATACGGTGCATGCATATAGCATGATTAATTCCCTTGAGATCATCCAAAGTGTATCCGATTACATGCTTGTAAGCTTTTAGCTTATCCAATAGCTGCTGAAGCTGAGTTGTCTTTAAATCTACATTCACAATCACTGGATAAGTGGAGTCTTCTCCTAGAAATTCATACTTGAGATTTTGAGGAAGCTTCTTTAATTCTGGCTTTGTTAGCTTCCTTGAGCTAGGTTGTTGTATAATTTCTGTTGGTTGGTCCTCCAGTGGAGCGTTAGGGTGTTTTGTTTCAGTTGAGAGTATGTGGCTCGTGAGAATGCCCACTTCTTCTTCTGTCCACAAAGATGATTCTTGGGCTTTAAGAGAAACTTCCAGAGGGTCTGATATATGAATAACTGATGCCACCTTCTGTATAAGAGAATCCAGTTGCTCAGGTTGAAGACAGTGGTCTTCCATATCCGGGCAATTAATAAGGTGATTTAGTCGAAATTCAACCGTGTCATCACCTATTTGAAAGGTAAGACGACCTTGTTTAACGTCAATTACTGCTCCGACTGTAGCTAAAAAGGGTCTCCCTAACAAAATGGGAGTTTGATTATCTTCGTCCATGTCCAGAACCACAAAGTCGGCTGGTATATAGAAGTTGCTTACTTTGATGGGTATGTCCTCCAGAATTCCCTGTGGGATTTTTATGGATCTATCTGCCAATTGGAGGGACATATTCGTGGGCTTAATATCACCCATTTCAAGTTTCTTACACAATGACAGAGGTATAACACTTACTGAAGCACCAAGATCACATAAGGCTCTTCGTATCTTTCGGTTTCCAATTTCACAGGGTATGGAGAAACTCCCCGGATCTTTTAGCTTCGGAGGTAATCTATTTTGAATCACTGCACTTGCCTCAGCAGTTAGACAGTTTCATTTTCTTGTATCCTCCTTTTCTTCGATAGAATATCTTTCAAGAATTTGGCATATGCTCGCATCTCTTGAATAGCTTCCACAAAAGGTACATTGATATAGAGTTTCTTTAGGATTTCTACAAACTTGCCGAATTGTTGGTCTTGTCGAGATTTCTCGAGGGCTTTAGGAAATGGTATCCGCGAAGAATAGCTAGGCTGTCCCTCAGCAGGTTGTTGTTTGGATTTATTTGATCTATTCATTGTGTCTTCTGGTTGGACTATCTGGTTTTGGTCACCAACTTCATCTGTTACTTCTGTCGAGACCTCCGCCCTTGTTCTTTTAGTATTATCAGCTGTCTTTCCACTTCTTAAAGTCACAGCTTGGACTTGTTCTTTTGGATTCTTTTCTGGCTATCCGGGTAAGATCCCTGGTACTCTTGAAGATGACGCAGCTTGTTGAGCTATCTGATTTTCCAACATTTTGTTATGAATAGAGAGGCTTTCTATCTCTCAAACATTTTCTGCATCAGGGTGTCCTGTTTTGACATATATTTCTCCATCATTGCTTCTAGCTTGTTGGTAGAAGATGACCCTTGTTCTGTCGAGGAATTTTGAGGTTGTGCTCTCTGATTGAATCTATTTTGCCAAACGGGAGCCTGGTTTTGTTGAGGATTATCTCTGTAGGAAAACTTTGGATTGTTTCTCCATCCTGGATTGAAAGTGTTAGAGTATGAATCATTATTCGATGGATAAGGGCCTATAGCATTAGCTTGTTGTTGGTGTCCTTGCTGTTTTAGCAGCTCACAGTGCACAGAAATGTGATCAGATGAACCACATATTTCACAACATCTTGCTATCATCTTGACAGTTGGTGTAGCTTCATTGAGCTCCAGTCGACTAATTTCTTTTTGAACTATATACTCTACCTTGAAAGTAAAATCCTCACCATCAAGTCGAGTTTGATTTAATGCTGCAGACTCATTAGACCTTGAACGAGCCAAGAAATGTTGATTCCGAGCGATTTCTTCTATAAGTTGATAGGCTTCATCTACATTTTTCTTTATAAACACACCATCTGCAGCGTTGTCAAGCGCCATTTTTGAGGTGTAATTGAGTCCATTGTGGAATGATTGGACCAAAATCCAATTGCTCAAGCCATGATGAGGGCACGACCTCAGCAATGTCTTGAACCTTTGCCAAGCTTCATACAACGTCTCCTGGTCTTTTTTGCACAAAACCAATGACTTGATTTCTGATCCTTATAGTTTTGCTGGGAGGAAAATATTCTAACAGAAAGGCTTTTACTAGTTGCTCCCAGGTAGTTAATTCCCGCGGTTCTAGGGATTGTAACTATTGTTTGTCCTTACCTCTTAGCGAGAAAGAGAAAACTCTCAGTCTCAATGCTTCTAGCAACACCCATTCAACTTAGTTGTCTCGCATATTTCCAGAAAATCTTTAAGGTGTTGATTTGGATTTTCATCTAGGGTTCCTCCAAATTGATTTTGTTAGATTGTGGAGATTAGAGATGATTTCAACTCAAAATTGGCTTGAGTGGCAGGCTTTAAAATTGCAGACTCTAGTCCATCTGCGGTAGGAGTATAGAGTTCTTCTAATGATGGGACCGGTGGTCGCGATTGGAGTGGTTCTTGTTGTTCAGCCATCATTTCGATCTCAGGATTAGAATTCTCTTCGAGCTCTATACATTGAGTGCTACTTGTACCTTCAGGACGTGATGTTCTACACTTGTATTCTCGCACTCTTCTCTTAAAAGTTCGATCAATTTCGGGATCTAATTCGAGTAGTTGACTATGAATACTTCTGGGCATATAATATTCCCTGAAATCAAATGAGAAAATATAATTAGATGTGAATAGCGCTTTAACAAACTAAATAAGGATATAAATGAAAGGTAAATAATTAATCTAAATCCCCAGCAACAGCGCCAAAAACTAGACGTGAACTAAACATAGTTGCAGAATTACGGATTTCGTATAAGAAATAAGTCCAGTCACAATTTAAATTTTACTCAAGAGTTCACGTAGCTGCAAGTGCACAGGTCGAGTAGAAACCTTGAGTGTCGTAACCCCGTTGATTTAGACTAATTACTTTTTCCAATTATATCCGAAAGTTGTCACGAAATTATAAAAGAAATAAGCATAAAGAGAAACGAACAAGAATTAAGAATAATAAAGGAACGTAAGAAAGGATTTTGAGCAATTGGAAGAAGAGATTCCCTTGGAATGAACTAGTTGATGCTATGACAATAATCCTATCTGATTTACTAAGTTTTGGATTCCCTTCTATTCTAACGATATATACAAATAGAGATCAAGAATAGCAAGGGTCCTAACCGATGATTAAGACTACCGATTAATAAGACTCTCATCTTTAATCAGGTCGAATGTAGTCTCTCGATCTTTTTATAATTAAGGCTCTTAACCTTAATCAAGCAATCAGAAATATAGAATTTGTTCCTCACACGATTGCAAGGATTCTCATCTCATAACAATAGGTATAATGGATCTCTCGATCCCTTTTAATAAATAAAAATCAGCAATTTACAAAAAGCACAACAATTGATATAACTAAGTTCCCCTCTCGAGTGAAATTAGCATAAACCCAAAATAGTCGATCTCTCGATCCATTTAAAACTAGTTAGAAATTCTTACAACTATGCATCACGTAAATACAAAGAGAGGAATCAAAATAATAATGTCAGGAACTCTTTAGTTCTCCATCTTCTCCTTCACGGCTATGTCCTTCCTATTTCCTTCACGGCCCTCCATGCTCCTTCCTTCTCCCCTTTCTCGGCCTCCCTCTCTCTCCTTTTGTTTCTTTTCCCTGTCATCATTTGAATTTTGAAAAGTTGTTAGTTCTCCTTTTACTCATTCAAATTTTCTCCTAGAAAATGGTATAAAAATATTTAAATATATCTAATTCTTACATAAAATTTGTAGAAATTGTAGTGATTAAGGGTACAATAAAGAGATGATCAGGACGCAATCTATTTTCAATAATAGCACTGGCTTCAGTTGTCAGTGCTACTGTTTCATTCTCTTGGATTCTTCTCTTATTTGATAAGATGTCCTTACGAAATTTAGCATAGGTTGGCATCTCTTGAATGACTTCAACGAAAGGCATGTTAGAGCTTCTTTAGGATTTCAACAAACTTGCCAAATTGTTGGTCTTATCGACTTCTTTCAAGAGCTTTAGGAAATGGTACTCGTGGAGAGTAGTTAGAAGAGCCTTCTGAAGTTTTCGATCGTTTGACTTTCATCTGCTCTTTTAGTTCAGCATTTGACTGGACTACTTCTTTCTTCTTTGGAATTTCCTTATCTTTTGGTTCTAAAGTTTATATTCATCCTTTTTATATCTTCGATCGTCCTCCCACTCCTTAGTGTTACAGCTTGGACTTGATCCTTCGGGTTTTGTTCCGGTTGTCCTGGTAGAATTTTTAGTTGTCTTGAAGATGATGCAGCTTGTTAAGCTATCTGTGTCTCAAGCATTTTGTTGTGGATTGAAAGACTTTCGGTCTTCTCGAACATCTTTTGCATGAGAATATCTTGTTTATACATGTACTTCTCGTTGATTCAAGCTTGCTCGTCGAGGATAGGACCCTACTACATTTGCTTGATGTTGCTGAGTTTGTTGTTTCAGTAACTCGCAATGTATGAAAATATGAATGGGTGAACCACATATTTCACAACATCTAGATATCATGTTGATAGTTGGTGTGGCTTCATTGAGTCCGAGTCTACTGATTGCCTTCTGAATGATGTATTCTACTTTGGAAAAAAATCCTCACCATCCAAATGCATTTGTGTAGATGCGACAGATTCATTAGACTCGAATGAGATAAGAACTGTTGATTTTTTGCTATCTTTTCAATGAGCTGGTAGGCTTCATTGACATTTTTCTTTATGAAAACATCATCGACAGCATTGTCAAGTGCCATCTTAGAGGCATAATTTAGCCCATTATGGAAAGATTGAACAAAAATCCACTTGCTCAAACCATGATGAGGACATGACTTGAGTAATGCTTTAAATCTTTGCCACGCTTCATAGAGTGTTTCTTGATATTTTTTAACAAATCCAATGACTTGATTTCTGATCTTGATTGTCTTACTTGGAGGAAAGTATTCAGATAGAAAGATCTTCACCAATTGCTCCCAAGTGGTTAGTTCTCTTGGTTCAAGAGATTGCAGCCGTCGTTTGGCCTTACCTCTTACTGAAAATGAAAAAACTCTTAATCTGAGTGCCTCTGGTGAGATTCCATTTAGCTTTGTTGTCTCACATATCTCGAAGAAATCCTTGAGGTGTTGGTTCATATCTTCTTCCGGGGTTCCTCCGAATTGATTTTGCTGAATTGTCAAAATCAAGGAGGACTTCAGTTCAAATTAATTAGCTTGAATGGTTGACTCCAGTCTATCTGTAGTGGGAGTATAGAGTTCTTCGAGTGAAAGAATCATTGGTTGTTAATTTTGTTGTTCAGCCATCATTTCTTCTTCTGAATTAGAATTCAGTTCAAATTCTGCTAGTTGAGTGTCTCTTCTACTGAAGGTGTCTTACTCCTATGTTCACGCACTCTCCATTTGAATGTTTGATCTATTTCAGGGTCCAATTCAAGTAGTTGCTTGCAGCTAGCCTTGGGCATATAAGGTTCCTATGAATGGAGAAATGAAAAGTGAAAATAATTGTAATGCTAGAGAAAGTAAATGGCATGAGATATAAATAGGAAAGAATAATCTAAGTCCCCGACAACAGCGCCAAAAACTTGTGCAGACTTTGGGAGTCATGATCTCTCACAACAACCAAATGTCGGTCAACTTTAAATCAATTACTCTAGAGTCCACACTACTGCAAGTATAAAGGTCGAGTAGAAATCACGAGTGTCGTAACCCCGTTGACTTAGATTAATTCAGATCTCGTTATATCTCAGAAATTGTCATGAATGCTAATAACAAAAAGAAATAAAGGAAAATTGTCGAAGTAAAGATTCTAATAAGATGAGAATTCCCTTAGGGTGATTTGGTTAGTATTGCGATGTGATCCCTAAATGAGGAAAATGATCTCTCGATTTTAACTTGTTACTATGGTTACTATGGTTACTATTTGATTGTAACTCTTCCTACTCATCCCTCGATATCTCTCGGAATGTTAGGAATCAAGCCGATAGTAGATAGATTAGGAATGATAATCAATTGATCTCTCAACTTGATTATAAAGAAAAGTGATCCCTCAATTCTTTTGAACATTTAAATCAAGATCTTAGTCCTGGCAAAAACTTAATCCAACTCTCGCCTCACAATATGATAAGGTAGACCTCTCGATCAATTTAGAAATAGAAAGACTCGTTAAGAAGAACGCAATTACAAATAGTTTTAAAGAAACACCATCCTATCTCTCGAATAAGATAGAGTATGAATAAAAGAAGATATCTCAATCCTCAAAAGTTCAACATGATTAAACCACAATGTAACTTAAAACAATCAATATTTGTCTAATGGATATGGCTATAAAAAGGGAATCAAGCCATAGTAGCAACACAATTTACACCACAGGAAATAAGAGTTCCTAGCCGAGCATCAACATAGAAAAAATAAAGGTTTCTTTTATTGTTTTCCTTCAAAAATCCCGATTCTCTTCTCTTCGATCTTCTTCTTCAATCTCCTCCCCATCCGTCTCTTCCCTTTGCCAGCCTCTCTGTCCGCCTCTTCTATTCTTTTCCAAGCTCCATCTCTTTTTTTTCTCTTATGGAATTTAAAATTTAAAAAGTGCTTACATGCCAAGAGACTAATTCAAAAAGGGTTAAATAATAATCAATAATTAATAATTAAACAAAGTTTTCATGCAAAGGTGGCAAAATTGATATATGGATTATTGATAAAGATGAGTAAAATAAGAGGTGATCATCCTCGCGGTGGTTCGCGCCTCATCTCCTCTACCGCTGCGCTCCGACGTCGCTTGTGCCTGGGGATGTCGTCGGTGGTGCCCTTCCGTCCTTTGGTCATGTGCGGTGATTTAAGTAGAGAAAACAGAGGGTGAGAGCTAGTGGAGAAGAAAACTGTTAGATGGGGAGAGGAGTTTTAAGGTGGCATTGATGCCCCTTAATCTTCCCATTTCATGACCGGACGAAGCAATGAAGAGGGAAGAGAGCTCTCTCTTCATTTCCTCTCCCTCTGCCCTTTCCCTTTTTTTCAAACCGTCGGGTGTTACATTATAATACCCATAGAAAAAGGATTCATTGCTGAATTTTGTAAGAAATAGAGCTTAGCGAATATATGCGAAAACTCTTTGCTCATCTTGGACTCGAGTTCCCATGTCGCATCTCTTCTGTGATGGTACTTCCATGCGACCTTTACTAGCGGTACCTCCTTATCCTTCTGGTATTGGACCTTGAGATCCATGATCTTCATCGGGTACTCCGCATAAGTCATGTCCTCCTTCAGGTTGGGCTCTTCGTTCCTCGCAACATTGGCATCGTCGTGCTTGTACTTCCGAAGCATGGAGACATGGAAGACATTGTGAACTTTTCTGTAGGAAGACGACAGAGCCAATCCGTAAGTTGCATCGTCGACTAACTCGAGGACTTCGAGTGGACTAACAAACCGAAGGCTAAGTTTTCCTCGTTTGCTGAATTACATCATGCCGTTCATCGGAGACACCTTCAACAGCACCTAGTCTCCAGCTTTGAAAATCTGCTCTCGTTGCTTCTTGTCGGCGTAGCTCTTTGTCTGGACTGTGCAGCCTTCATCCTCTTCCGGATGACGTCCACCATATCTGCATACTCTTGAGCTCTGACTGCTAGCTCCTCGTTCATGGCTATCCTCTCGCCAACCTCACTCCTATGCACGGGCGAATGATAGGGTCTTTAGTATATCACCTCGAAAGGCGCCATGGCGATGCTAGAGTGGAAATTGTTATTGTACGAGAACTCGATTAATGGTAGGTGCTCATTCCAGCTACCGTGTCAATCCAAGGTGCATGCTCGGAGCATATCCTTTAATGTTCAGATCATCCTCTCCAACTGTCCGTCTATTTGTGGCTGGAAGGCAGTGTTGTAATTCAGGTGCCGAAAGCCTTCTGCAGACTCTTCCAGAACCTCGATGTGAATCAGGGATCACGATCGGATACCATCAAGACTAGAATGTCATGAAGTCGGATGAACTCTCGTATGTACACCTCCAGTAGGCTATCCATGGACTGCTTCCACTGAATCGGAATGAAGTGGGTCGCCTTCGTCAACCTATTGACTATGATCCAAATGGCGTCGTGACCCTTCTGTGTCCTAGGCAAACCTGAGATGAAGTCCATCATGATGTTCTCCCACTTCCATTCCGATACTGTTAGTGGCTTCATGAGTCTGTATAGTCGTTGGTGCTCGGCCTTCACCTACTGACATACTAGGCATTTAGAGACGTAGTCGGCAATCTCCTTCTTCATGTCGTGCCACTAGAAGCTGCGTCTGTCCTTGTACATCTTCGTGCTGCCCGGATGTATTGCAAACTCTAATTTGTGGCCTTCATCAAACACCTCTCATCCGCCTGTCGCATCATTCAAAACCCGGAGGTGGCTTCGAATCCCTCCATCTTTGCCGACTTTGAAATGCTCTGGCTCATTCTAGAACCTCCTTAACATCTTCGTGTATTCTTCATCTGCCATTTGTGGCGTGATGATCCTACTGATAAGACTTGGCTATAACTAATGCATCATCAGGATGGCCCTGTGTCCTACAGCTCGAGGGTTCCACTGATTTAGTTCCTCGATCATCTCGTACCTATGTAACTTGAGAAATGCCAACGAAGCCTTTCATTTTCGACTAAGAGCGTCCACCACCAAGTTCGCCTTGCCAAGATGATAGTTGATCGCGAACTCGTAGTCTTTGAGTAACTCCATCCATCGTCTTTGCCGCATGTTGAGATCTTTCTGAGTAAAGACGTATTTCAGGCTCTTGTGGTCGGTGAACAATTGAAACTCTTCAACGTACAGGTAGTGCCTCAGATCTTCAGGGCGAACAAGATCGCTGCCAGCTCTAGATCGTGTGTTGAATAGTTCACCTTGTGCTTCTTCGTTGTCGCGAGACGTAGGCCACTATCTTTCCATGATGCATGAGGACACATCCGAGGTCGGTGCCGCAAGCATCGTCGTAGATGGTATATCATCCGCTCCCCGATGGTAGGGTGAGAATCGGAGCAAAGGTTAGCTAGTTCTTCAGCTCTTGAAAGCTACTCTCACACTTGTCCATCCAAACAAACTTCTCATTCTTCTTCATCAAGTGGGTGAGTGGGGCTGCAATCTTTGAAAAATCTCGGATGAAACGACTGTAGTAGCCTGCTAGACCGAGGAAAGTTCTTCAGTCTAACCCAGATGGCCACTGCCTCGACCTTCGCTAGGTCCGCTACGATACTTCGTCTGGACACGATGTGCCCCAAAAACATCATCTGATTCATCCAAAACTCGCACTTGGAGAACTTTGCAAAGAGTCAATGCTGGCGCAAAGTTTCCAAGACGATCCATCAGTGCTTCCAGTGCTGCTTTGGGCTGGAGGAGTAGATTAGAATGTTGTCCACAAAGACAATTACAAACCAATCTAAGTGCTACATGAATACCCTATTCATTAGATCCACGAGCACTGTTGGGGCATTCCTCGGTCCGAAGGGCACGACCGTAACTCGTAGTGGTCATACCATGATCGGAAAGTAGTCTTCCATACATCTTCTGCTGTGAGTCTCAGCTAGTTATAGTCGCTCCTCAAGTCGATCTTCGAGAACACTGAGGCCTTGGACAGTTGGTCGAACAGCTCGTCGATCCTTGGCAACGGGTACTTATTCTTGACAGTGACCTTGTTCAACATTCGATAGTCGATGTAGAGTCATAGCGATTTGTCCTTCTTCTTGACAAACAGAATTGGAGCACCCCAAGATGAGTTGTTGGGTCAGATGAACCCCTTGTCGAGTAACTCTCCACCAGACCATGTGATAGGGAGGTTTAGAGATCGGTGCCATCCTTGATGCCACGTGGATTCTGAAGTCGATCTCCCTCCTCGACGGAAATCCGAAAATGTCCTTTGGAAAGACATCCGAAAAGTCTCAAACCACGTCGATCTAACGTAGGTCTAGCGTCGGTGCATCGACTATCGTCACGCTGGCCAGGTACCCTCTGCAACCCCTCTGTAGTAGCTTTTGCACCTTCATGGCGGTCAATATGATTCCACTGTCTGGCTTTGAGGTGCCTCTGATCACCGTCTTCCTAATGATGACTTTCTTTTGGTTACATACAATCGATGCATCATGGTATGACAACCAGTCCATACCTAAGATAATATTGTAGTCCACCATAGGAATTACAATCAAATAGAAGAAAAATTCTTCTTGTCCACAACAACTGGTACCTCAGGAAGGTACCTCATCGCGTGGAGGGTCCCCATCGGTGTCTTTACATTCATGCTCCATCCCTTTTGTACGTACACTAAGGGTGGAAGCACATGCCTCAGAAATGAATGACATGAAGCACCTGAATAAAAAAGTACAAGCATAGGCAAGACCATGATAGAAAGAGTATCTCGGATAACATCATTATCTTATGGAGCCGCATCTACCTAGTCATTGTAGAGATGTGCTAGTACTCCACCCGAGCCTCTGCGATTCTTCATGGGGCAGTCCCGGATGAAGTGTCTATCCTTGTCGCATCTGATGCAAGTGTCATTCTTCATGCGACATTCTACAGCCTTTGGCAATAGGCGCATTTTGACATGCCATGCTGCTGGGGTGCCTGTGGTTGTCATGGAGGCTATGGTGTAGGTGCCTATCGTTGAGGCTGTGGCTGGGCTGGCGAGGTGCTAGCTGGCGGAGAGCCTCATGTTGTGGCCGCTGGTACGGCTGGTGGTGGTGGTCGTGACGTGCATCCTTGCGAGCTGGGCGACGGTCATCCCATCTCGGCTTGGCCGACTTTACTGCTCGTGCCGGTTCCTTCTTCAGTTCTTCGCACTACATCTGAATCTCGCGCTCGATCCAGTTCGTCATGCAAATAGCTCCATGTAGGTTGATCTCCGCTCCGTAGACCACCCTCTCACGGATGGTGTGGTGGAGGCTATTGAGGAACTGCTCAGCGCGATCAGCCTCGTCCATCTGATCCTTACTGTAGTGTTCCAGTTGGATGAAGCGCGCATGATATTCGGCCACAGTTGATGTAGTAAGCCGGAGTATATTGTGCCTCGAACAACTCCCTAAAGCTAGACTAGGGAATAACATAATAGCTTGGGAACTTCGTCTCCCGCGGCATCTCCCACCAGTCGCTGGCATGACGTGAGCATGTGGGTAGCTAGAGGACCTTCTTGTCCTCATCACATCGGGCGACGCAGAATATTCGCTCCATCATAGTAAGCCAGCGGAGAGCTTCTACGTAGTTCTCTTCTCCTTTAAAGTAAGGTGGGTGCAACTTCAGGAAAGCCTAGATCGTGTCCTCTTTGTGAGGAGCTGTTGATGGTGTTGGAGGAGGAAACGACGTCTCATATATGGGTACCGAGTATGTTGACTGCTGTGAAGGTGGCTAAAGCTCCTGTGGCTGCACAGGGGGAAGCTCCTGCTGCAAGTCCTCTCCTACTTGACTCCTAGAGTAGAGTCAAGTCCATCCATTGCAATCATTTGCAATAGAGAGATGTTGAGTCAAGCCCACAAAGAGACTGAAGTGTCCCAAAGCATCCGTGGGAAGACTCTTGTCGCTCATCATAGCGACCCAAAGCACCCGAAGCAGACAAGTTGCAAATGTCATCATTAAAGAGCTTGTGCTGTTTCAAGCCGTCGAAATTCAAGAACGATCATCGAGGGTGAGATGGTCCAGTACTTCACATTCGACGGAAGGGAGACCTTGTGTTGCGGCCACCCGCAACATAAAGGCATCAAGTCAAGTCATGCAGGCCGAATGGCGAGACTCTTCATCATGTTCTACACGACCCTAAGATAACTCTCCTCCGCGCTATTCCAGAAGGCATACAAGATTTGTTTCACCCTCAAAGAAGCCAAATCACACAAGTTGACGCTGGGCAAGTCGAAGAGAAGTGAAGCCAACAGAGACTTGATGGACGGATAGTTGCTTGATGAAGTCAGACCGCACATGACGGACTCCACTGGCGTTGCACAAGTGTTGACCCCGGATTGGACGAAGGATCAGCAAGCGAAGCAGGCCTGATGGAGGAGTCCTCAGCGAGACCCCAAGGAGCGGGCATTCCTGGCGTTGCGAGATGCTAGTTAAGTAGAAGTCAAGGCAAAGAAGGCGGAATTGAACGAGACAAGCGAAGTCAAGACTGAAGATGAAGGCCCCGAGGAAGCCCGGACAAGGGCGTCGGGGGCGTCGCCGACTTTGGTGGGGGAGAATGTCACGGGGCATTTTCCTGTGACACGAAGCGTGAAGCCTCGCGGCACCAGTGCCGCTCAACTTATAGCTCTCGGCCGCTCATCGCCGAAACCATGGAACACATAGCCGCCCCGCACTGCGTAATATTACAGAGTACCAAATTATCTGCCCTTAGGGCATTTATCCTGTAAAATTGTCCTTATGAATGGCCAAGTAGGTGACGTTCCCGTAGGGTACGTCTTTTGCATCTTCAATATATAATAAGACTCTTATACCTACGGTACACTGGGAGGAGTTCACTAGTGCCTTCCGAGGCCCAATTGTATGTTATGTTTCATCATATTTAATACAAGTAAGCTTTCCTTTAATTCTAGTGTCATGGCCTTGAGCGTGGGGTGGCAACCCACATCGGTGTCCCTTCGTGGCGTCCCGTGGTCCCTTCGTCGCCCCTTCGGACTTTAAGCGCCCAAGCGCCTGCATTAGTGCCGCAACGCGCTAATGCCACGGACCTATGACGAGTAGTCCAACATTCTAGTTATGTTCGTGTTTGAATGCCTATAAGAGCGACTCTCGGCATAGTCGTCTCGATCATAAAACTTCCGCTGCCATTCAAAACAGGCTTGGCTAGGTGCCTATCCCCCTAGTTGCCGCACGTGGTCTAGTGTCCGAGAATGATACCGTGACACGCGTCAGGCCGTTAAACATGTCATGGGAGCCATGTATAAAACATGACAATTTATTTAAATAAAACAATAATAACTTTAAAAGCAAAATGATTTCTATTTTACTTTGTGATGGTTGAGTGTGGCGGTAGCTCTATTAGGTGCACAAGGATCATACTTAGACTTAACTCTATATCTAGGACGTCAAGATAGTCCTAGCATTAGGCTCTGATACCATAGATGTAACGTCCCAAAATTCGACCCTGCCACATGATGAAATCTCTTTTCGATCATTACTTTCTTCAGTCTTTCTTTGACTCTTTCGTTGACCCAAATGGTCAAGAGAAATGACATATAAGAAGACTTGACAATTAAAATAATACGACAATGAAAGAGAATGCGGAAGCAAGGCAGATAAAAGTATGTCAACTGTCTTGATATGAATTAAAGTGCGGAAGCGAAAGATACATCCAATTGTCTCGGTATGAGGTAACAAAAGTAAAAGCACTAGTACTAAACATAGAAAAGCAACACGTCAACACATATAAAATAATACTAGACTCAACCATAACCATGTGCACATGCCACTCGACTGCAGTCACCACACACATATCAACACATCATGCATCATCATCATGTACCTATGGAGATCACACAGGAGAGCAAACTCCGTTAGCGAAAAGCTAAGTGTGAGTTCGTACAAGTCATAAGATGATTCCATAAGAATAAAGATGGAGTAAAACATATATCATATATGAGAAGAATGGATCAATATGAAGAATCATTAAGGGATCGTTTAGGGGAACGAGAGTTCCACCAAGTTTCCGGTGAATAGTTGAATTGACATATTAGTTCGGGATGTGTTTGGATGGAGTGAAATTTGATGACGAGGAATAAGGTAGTTGATGTGATAGAAAAAAGTAGATGTGATGGGTTAATTTTAGTGGATATTTGAATTAAAAATATGTATTATAAATATAAGTTTAAAATTAGTTAAAACAATTAAAAATAAATGCATATTAAAAAAATTTATGCCAAAAATCTGTTCAAAATTATATTATTTAAAAATAAAAAATATTTTTTAGTAATTTATATTTAATGAAAAATTAAATTTTTTTAGTAAAAGAATAAGAAATAAATAGTACTATATTAATCATTTACTATTTATATTTTATATATAATAATTATATTAATTTATATAAGAGGTTAAAAAGGAAAATGATAAAAGAAAAAAGAAGTTTGAGCAAAAAAAGGAAGAAAAATGTCAACTCACCAAAAAATTGAAAAAAAAATGACAAGTGTTGGTTCCACACCAGCTCCTTGGAACCAAGGTCACGTGACCCTGGTTCCGCCTCGGGAACCAGGCCACGGAGGCGTGTTTTGGTGAAACGGGTGGAACTAAGGGGCTGGTTCCACCCGGTTCTAGTTGCCAAACACCCCCTAAGGGATCCTGAGTACATTCATTAAATTGATTTCCTTTCATTTTCATATTCGTGCTCATGTTCATCGTTCATATTATTCATGTTCATTATTCATAGTCATTGTTCATCTTTGGCCATTCATGTCCTTTCATTCTTAGAAGAGCTCTTCAACTTTTCAGGTAATACCATTGAAGGCACACAAAGGTGGAGCTATGTAGACCATAGTAGGCCAGTGCGGGATCAGTGCCACGGCCAGCCCCGCCAGGTGGGATGACCTCGCGCAATGGGGAAACATCCATGGAGAGAAACTCCCATCTAGATAGGCAAGTGATAATCCTTTATCATTCATGGACCTCTCTTTCAACCCGTGCATTGATCAAGGCCGTATGGAGCATAGCTTCATTCCATCATTCATGGACCTCTCTATCAATCTGAAGATTGATCAAGAAAATTCTTTGATATTTTGACCCATCATAAGTTTATAAAGTATCATGCGATGAATTCACACATTTTCTTCTCATGATACTAATTAGTTACCCTTTACTCATATTTAGAATTATTGAAGTTATTTTATTATGGGCATTATATATAATTTACAGTGTGAGATAATTTCAATTTAATTTATTTCTTCTTGTGTAATATAGTCTCATCTTCCATTAGTTTTTATTTACGGAGCTTCATGAACCAAAGATCAAGTTCTTAATTTATGTAAAAAGTTAGTTAAGGAAGCTCTGATGAGTTGGCAAACAAAATAAATGAAAATATTTTTTAAACACAATATTCTCATGATAAATACAACATTACACGAAGTGGTAGAAAGCTTGCTTTGATTACAATAATTTGATTGACCGGTCTTTTTCTCATGCATGTCATTGCGCATATATTTTTATTTTAGTTTAAAATTAAATGAGCTTTCAAAGATCTTTTATAGTTTAGAATATATAAGAACTTATGACTTAGAATCCAATTACATACTCTTGGTTGGTAATTAATTAATAACACTTGTAGTTCCTACTCGACCTGTATACTTGCAGTAGTGTAGACTCTAGAGTAATTATTTAAACTTTTGAGCGATATTTAGTTGATGTGTGAGATCGCAACTTCTAAAGTCTGCATCAATTTACATCTAAAATCTAAAAAGTATGTAAAGGGAATTCAAACCCCTCTCTCCCCTCTTAATGATATTTTTATTTGGATTGAGAGTTTCAAGAACACCTTGTTCTTGACAAGAATTTTGATTGAGGGTTGCATAAATGAGAGTTGCATGAATGAGGGTTTCATGATATATGTTGCATAATTTGTTAAATTCATGATTGACTTTCAAGAATTATTTTGGTAGGTATTACTTATGAAAAAATTATAAAAAATTACATCCGATTTGAAGATGTATAAAGATAGTTATGATCCAAAAATCATACTATTATCATGCTGTCTCGAGTAACAGCGAAATGAATTTGTAAAATCTATCTTAATTTTAGAAATATTTAATTAGGTTTTGAAATTTATGCACAAGTTAATATTTGTATTATCATTCTATGACAATTGGAATCATCTGAAAAAGAACAAATATAGATTAAATTATTAATATTTTATTGTCTTCTACCAGAATACTATGTAAAGAATATATCTCTATAGTTGTATGAATTTTGGGGATTAAATTTCAAAAAGATAAAATTCATGAATTTTATGTGAATCCTATGAAAGTATAGTTTGCAAAAAATTAGAATAAATCAAAATGAATATCTATTTATTGAGCTATAAATTTTTTATTGATAATGTATCAGAATTGTCAAATAAGAAAAGTTGACATTATTATATATGTGAACAATTATTATGTTAATATTATGCATTTTATTTAAATGTTTATATACATTCCAACTACATTTATTTGTTGATGCATAATGCTTTATGATGTTTCATATATTTTATATATGATGCTATCATGAAATATTTATTGATGTATTGATGATCACCTAGGCATGTTTAAATATGCTCGGTCGTAATTAGGCTTAAAGATGAAAAATGATTGATGTATTGGGCTAAAAGATGAAGAATGATTGATGTATTGCAAAGCATAATGCACCTAAAGTTGAAGAATGTCCTTGTCATTCATCAATGGTGAGAAGCAAAGTCTTGCACCTATGTATGTACTTCAAGGGTAACTAAGCCTAAAGTGTTATATTTGTGTATGTACTTCTTAAGAAACAAAGTCCCTTATCAGAAAGTGTGCGTATTCCTTAGAATAAAGTCCCTCACCATTATGGTGTGTATTCATTAGAATAAAGTCCCTCACTATTATGATATGTGTTCTCAAGGATGTGGCATAGCTAGCCAATGTGTTGATATTGATATGATTCACCAATTACTATTAAGATCAAAGACGTTATAAAATAAAGTAAGAATGAAACACTACAGGAAAATGGGTCTTTAACGAAGGGACAAATGGTCGTTAATGATTGAATTTTGGTCATTAATTATTATTAATGGGCGACATATTCTGGTCGTCACCCATTGTTATAGGCTTCGCCGTTAAAGATAAATAATGACAGAGCAAATGATCCGGTCGTTAATAGGTATTAACAGCCACATGATTTCTTATCACTATAATACTTTCAGCGACAGGTCTTCTTGCTGTTAAAAATCTGTTGACAACCAAGGTTGGACTCATCTTTAATAATATTAATGACCAAAGATCTAGTCCTTAATACTTATAATGACTCAAGAAATTGGTCGTCAAATTTTTTGTACTAAATATTTTTTTTGACAATATAAATAATGCTTACCAACTATATTTTATGAGCAAGATGCATATTGATGATTAGCTGGACTCGATCACTTGCAACAATTATCAAAATAACTAAGTTATGTATGTTCATTCAAAATTTACATTGATATTTAACTTTCTTCACTTTGTGACATATATTATAAAAAGGTCACTGCACGATAATTCATAATATTCAAGTTTGACAACATTTGCTCCAAACATTCTCTTTTCTTGCGTCAATATCATGGTAGACATCGAAAATTTACAAAAGAAAAAAGTTGTAGCTTCAAGAAAACAAGATGTTGTGTATTGACTTTCGGCCTCTATCTTCGAATGCTTTGCACACTTCGAAACCTGCAAAATTATAATACAAATGGTTATAATGCTTACTTAAAATTTATAATAAAAATGTGATAAAACACGACATATGACTCGTATCATGTATAAATATATATATATCATTGTATTTCATCTCTCAAAGGCAAATGATATCTTGTTATATTATAATTATCATATGGGGGATTGTACATAAATGTGAAGAACGGACTCTAAGTTAGTTACAAAACAGTCTCGAAAGATGCTTATGTAGGCTTAATTGTAACAACATGGTTGCAGCAATTTATAATAATGAGATACTAATTGGAGTGAAAATGGTCATCCTTTTAACAAAGCTATAGAATGTTATTAACTATCTATGCTTATATCATATGCAAAACATGCACAAATCAAGTATCCATATCAAAGTTGCAAAGATAAGACAACTCACTTGGCCAATAAAGTGCTTTCCCATTATGCTTTAGTTGATTGGTTGTACAAACAGAGATGATGGCTATGTTCTTTTGGCATTTGCAGCTACCTCTTCATTGATCAGTTAATATGGCATCTACAGCTAATAGTTCTTCTACAACTAACATTTATGAAAATGAGTGAATGGAAAGCTTTGCACTAGATAAAAAGTGGATTACTCATTTAAATGACAAAGAGAAAACATTTATCTTCATGGAGAGGATGTTTTCTGTATTAAAATTTCATGACATATTAATGTAACGATTTTATGGAAGGGAAAGCAAAATTTTCCATGCTTTAAGAAAGAAAAAGAATGGGAAAACAAAGAAAAAAATAGGGTAAACATCATCCTTATATTTCTAGAAGAAAGTGAATAAGATGTAAACTAAATGTAAAAATTTCCTTTGTATCAACTTAAAAAGAAGTGACCAATGATGTAGACAGATGCACCTTTACCTAATTGGCAACAAAACTATTAATAAAAAAACATAAAGGTGTGGTGGTAAGCCCACCCTTACAAAAGCAATAATAAAAATAGACAAAGTTATACGAAAAGTAAAATGAAAAGTGTGAAACAACTGCAACTAATATTTTGCTTCACTCTCATAACCCAACATACATAAATAGTATTTCAATTGAAGCCAAATATTATAAACAACGCTAATGGGGATGCACTAGAATAATATTTATGAGATTGACTTGAATGAAAAATTAAAAGAAATCAAATAGGAAGCTTATTAGATGGCGAATACCCATAATTAATTATTTCAAACTTTTCATGAGATTAAGCAACTTAGATTAGAAAAATATAGAAGATTAACTCCTTGGAGTAAAAAAGAGAATTAAATTGGCTGGCCAAAAATAATAACAAAATTTTGGATTTTTTATGTTTAAAACGTGTGCAGCTCCAGAAGATGTGCATCATAGTTTCATATTGCAACATAGAATATTTCTATGATCTAACCAAATTTTACTCCATAACCAAAAGAGAGGCATCAGTTGGACAAATAAGCCAAGGATTCAAGCAAAAGCTCCAAAGTATGAGGTCTCGATGAATCATTTTTCTTCTCCTCCTCGAGTTGCTGCCACAACATTAGGTGTTGCCTTTCAATTGAAGGTCATGGCTGGCAGCCACCTCATATATACTAGAATCTCTTGTGGCATCCCCAACATCACCAACTCCTCATCCTCGTCTCAAAGAAGAATCATAATTCCTTTTTTCCCTTGTAAATCATCGATTATTTACACTACAGCAGTAACTTGTGGCATATCCAACATCACCAACTTTTCTCATCCTCATCTTAGAAAAGAATCAGAATTCCTTATTTTTTCCCTTCTAAATCATCCCATTGTTTTCATCATATTATATTGCTGTAAATATTCAGCAAAAGAAAACAAGAAAACTTTAAAAGTAGAGCATTCAACAGAAAATAATATGGGAAATTTTAAACAGGAAAAAGCTCTCACTACACGAAGAGTGGCAAAGATTCACCTTTTACCTTGGAGCTAGATGTCTCCATATGAAGGAATCCACTCTTAGTGCTTACTTTGCTTGTTTCCTCCTCCCTCTTAGTGCCTATTATGTGATACAACTGAAGGATGAAGATAACACTTCAAGTATCACATAATAAAAGAAAGAAAGAAAGAAAGAAGAAAATAATGTCCAAATGATTAAAAAGCAACCCTCAAGAAATGTATAGTATGAAAGAAGTCAGATAATAAGTAAGGATCAAGGATTTATAAAGAACTCCTAAAATGTACATGACAAGAAAAGTGAAATGAAATGATATGTTACATATCATTATTGTTTGTGAATGATATGAATGAATATTCTTATTGTATGTCATTTGCAGATGATGGATCTAAAATTGAGCAGATATGTTTCAAGAATATTATGCTATGTTAGGAATGTAAGAATGATGGAATGTCATGTAAGGATTATGATATAGTTCATGGCATGCATATTCATATGTTATTGGTATTATGATGATTATGCATCGTGTGATAGGATATTATAGCACGCATGACCTTTACATACTCTAACTGAAAAATTTTGCACTTTGGATCCATGCAAGTAATCAAGGTTAAGTGATGGATGACAGCTCAAGCTCAGAACGAAGTGTTGCACATGCTTAGAATTAAATAAGTCATATGGTTCTACATGAATAGTGGCCTAATAATGTAATGAATTTTTTAGGCATTTGATGTCTTATGGAATATTAGACTTTATGAGTAATAGAAAGTTTTTATTTATTATGGTTTTATCTCAATTGTTAAGTCTTCCCATTATAAATATTACTGATCAAGTTAGGATATGATATATATAATGTTATGGAGATTAAGATATGAATCTCATATGTCAGACTAACAAAGAATAATGGTGCATGAGACTCAAATGATATTGATGGTATCATAGGATTCTCTCAAATAAATGATGAAGGTTAAGTTTAAAGTTCAAAATGTGAATGGTGAGGATTATGGTTGGCTTTAGGTAATGTCCATTGCCAATATTATAGATGCCTATATGATTGTTCATGCATCGATATCTTTTGCTTTGATTATGATTCAAGTAAAAGATAATAAACGAAAATTTTTAGGGTGTATCATATTGAAATTCGAGGATGAATTTCTTTTAAGGGGGAGGGGAGAATGTAACAATCCCAAATTTTGAGGCAAGAGTATTTGGGCCTTTTGACCAAATATTAATTTAAATCCTATATAATGGACCAACAACACCATTAATTCACCAAATTCTCCATCAAGACAAGCCTAAGGTTAGGAGATCTGGAACCCTATTCTTCATGGTGGTTATATTTTAAGATCAACAACGAGAAGATCAAGATTTATAGCAAAAGGACAAGAAGACCTAGAGGATTCTAGATCATGAAGAATTGTAGGATCCCAAGGCACAAAAAGGGGGTGAATTGATGTTTAAACCAAAAAACTCGATTTCACGAAAATCATTGTAGAAGCTTAAAATCGATTCAACAAACTTTAAATCAAACCAAATCAAATCATATCACAAACATGATTTGAGAAGGAGAGGGAGAGAGAATGCAAACACAAGAACAGGTGGTTGTTGATGAGGTTCGGCCACACCTTAGCCTACATCTCCGCTCCGACTTCTCAACCTTGAGACCGTCATAGATTCCACTAAGATATTCCTTAGTTCCAAATGGGGCAAGGAAGAAAGCCCTTTACATCAATAATTTTTTTCTCCGCTTCGAAAGGTAAGGCACACCTCTCCTCCTAGGAAGCTAATCTTTTCTCTCTCTCAAGATGTAAGATATGGAACCTTTTTTACAAAAGAGCTCTCTCAATTTTTTTGAACAATTGTTTCTCTCTTTTACAATGTCATTCTCATAAGAAGAGAAGAGAGAAAGAAGAGAAACAAAGATAATAACTTCAAGAGAATGATATTCTTTTGATAACTTGAAGTTTTTCTTCAATGCTTGAATGGATGCCTTTGCTTCTAGCTTTGGCACTCCTTTTATAGGCTTCAACATGTGAAAATTTCGTCTATAATTTATTTCATAATTTCCTCATTCAAAACTAGTCGTTACTGTTCATTCGAGCCGGTGATCGGTCGATTGCACTTATGGACTAGTCGACTGATCTATATGACTGTTGCGCTAATTTGCTCAGTTACCGTAATTGGTCAGTCGACTAGACTATCGACCGGTCAGTCGACCGATATAGTCTCGACATTTCTATTTTCGCCCGTTGAGTTGTTCGGTGAGTTGGTACATCGACTGGTCCATCAATCGATGTAGTCTCGTCATGGATTTGGACAATTCATGCATTGACCGGTCGACTGGTGTAGTCTCGACCAGCTTGCATTGTATCGACTGATAGGTTGATTGCCTTGCACTATTTTGAACATACCTTTTTGCATAATTATCCAAATGAGATAATCTTAGATTCTATGGATAGCTAATAGAATTCTCTACGACTTTGCTATTTTTCATTCATCCACAATCTAATCAGACCATATGCAATTGTTTAATCAAAGTTTAGAACATAAAGTTGTCCATTTTTATTTAAAATTTTTCAGCATATAATTTTAATCTTTCGGGGTTTGTATCATTAAAGTATAATTTTATAGGGAATTAAAACTTTGCTCCAACAATCTCCCCATTTTTTATGAAAACAAATTGAGAAATATGAAAAATATATAAGTTACAAAAAAAATTGTAAAATCTTCTAAAATCAATTTTACTCCCCCTAAAACTTAACTTTCCTTACAATGATAGATATTCACATAAGTACTAATTGTAATGTACCCTTCATATAAACTTATATTCATATCATATTTCTCTTATATTGCTCTGTTACCAATGATATTTCAAAATAAAGTTGAACGATTTTAACATGCTCCCCCTACCACTATGACCAATTTTCTTTTTCTATTTTATATGTTCCTCTTTTCTTTCAAAGAAATGATGATTTTGAAATTTTGAGAGAAATAAAAAAGTAGGTTTAACACTTAAGAACCCTGATAAAAAAATTGCAAGAGTATAACCAATTTGAGTAAATGATACTTTTATTATAACCTTTGTGCCTTCACATTTTCATTTTTGTTCGTTCTTTGCTTTACATGTGAGGCACACCTAAAAAATAATCATTTAAAATTTGGTACCCAAACTTCTTTGGATCCAATTTTGTTAGTAATGGTTCCTTTTGGAACCCATATCATTCTATGTTGAAATGTTTTTCCTACTTTCTATAATAGGAATGATTAGATTTCCAATAAGAGTTTTCATGTCCAAAGTATTTCCTAGAATTATCTTTCTTTGCATAATAGCTAGTCTTATTTTGTGAATTTTTCAAAAGAGTATTTTCTCTCTTCTAAAGAGCATGCTATTTTTACAATTTCACACACATGTGTAATTTCTAAAAATCAAATTCATTTTTTAGGTTTTCATTTTCTATAAAATATGTATTCTTTTCTTCTTTTAATTTTTCAATATCATATAGTAATTTCTCATTTTCTTCCTTAAGTGAAAAATATATTTTTATAAGAGAGGAAAGTTATTTATTTACATCTAAAGAAAGGTTTTCATTGGAAGAGTTCGATGAGTCATTATTTGAATTTGAAGGGCTAGAAATTACCTCATCGTTGGATGCCATTAAACATATTTTCTTCATCATTAGAAGAGCTTGATGAGTTACTTGTTTCACTTGACTCTTCGTACTTTTTCTTCTTCCCCTTCTGAACTATCTCTTCTTTGTCATTCTTAGTGAGATTTGAATTTCTTTCTATCGTCTTCTCTTGGGCTTCTCATACTTTTCTTTATATTTTACCAACTTGAGCTATTTGTCGAGATTTCTTGTATAGCATGATAGTCTTCTTCCATTTTGTTCGGTTTCAATGCCAATATTTTCTTCTTGGGGGCTTTTTCTTCATCTTCTTATATTGCAATCTCATAGGTTATAAGTGAACCAATAATTGATGGGAAAATTTGAGAACAAGGAGAGAAGATCGTAGAGAGATTACAGAAAAATAGAGGAGACACACGAATTTACCCAGGTTCACCCTTGAGATGAGGGCTACGTCCTGCAAAGAGGTTCCACTATATTGTTTAGGTTTTCAGCCGCCACACAAATTACATCAGAAATTAGACTATTAATAGCCTCTCCAAACCGGGTTTAAAACTCAAACAAACAGAGAAAAAATTTAATCTGAACCACACGGGCTGACTAAATAAAAGCCCAAAACCCGTCTAAGTTTCGGGGGCGCTGCCCCCAAACCCCCCTTTCGTTCATACGCCATTTGGAGGAGAGAGACCTGATAAACTTTTCACTTTTTGGGAGTGAGTTCTTGGATCGCCCAAGGAGGCTAAGCCATTCACAATATTGTTAAATCGTACAATAATATCATTGATGGATTCATTGTCATGCATTTTGAAATAATTATATTGATGATTTAAGATATTTAATCTAGATTCCTTGACTTTATATGTTCCTTCATAAGTAGCAATTAGTTTGTTCCAAATGTCTTTTGCACTTTCACAACTATAAATGCGATTAAACTCCATTGGATCCAAAGCACAATAAAAAATATTTTTTGCTTTCCAATCAAGTTATGCAAATTTTTTTTCTCTTTCGATATATTCAGATGGTAATATTTCGTTTAGATAATAACCTTTTTCAACAATGTCCCACATGGCAATTTCGATAGAACATATGTATGCTTGTATCTTAATTTTTCAATATGCAAAATTGGATGCATTAAGAAGCGGAGGTCGACTAATTGATTGACCTTCGGAAATGCTAAAACCACTTGATGTCATAGCTCTAAAGATGTTTAAATTATAAAATAAGATGATTAAATCTTAGGACAATTAAATCTTAAAACAAGAGCAACTAGGTTATGATACCAATTGTAGTATCTCATTGCATCAAGAGGGGGGTGAATTAGTGTTTAAACTGAAAATCTCGATTTCACAAAAAATATTGCAGAAGCTTAAAATCAATTTAACAAACTTTAAATCAAATCAAATCATATCACAAACATAATATGAAAAGGAGAGGGAGAGAGAATGCAAACACAAGAACACAGGTTGTTGTTAATGAGGTTCGGCCACACCTTGACCTATATCCCCGCTCCAACTTCTCGACCTCGAGACCGTCGGAGATTTCACTAAAATCTTCCTTAATTCCAAATGGGGCAAGGAAGAAAGTCATTTACATAAACCACCTTTTTCTCTACTTTGAGAGGTAAGGTCCTCTCCTCTTAGGAAGCTAATTTTTTCTCTCACTCAAGAGGTAAGATATAGAGTCTCTTTTACACAAGAGCTCTCTCAATATTTTTGAACAATTTTTTCTTTCTTTTACAATGTCATGCTCACAAGAAGAAAGAGAGGAAGAAGAGAAACTAAGATGATAATTCAAGAGAATAATATTCTTTTGATAACTTGTATTTTTTCTTCAATGTTTGGATGGATGCATTTGCTTCGGCTTTAACACTCCTTTTATAAGCTTCAACATGTGAAAAATTCGTAAGAATTTATTCCACAATTTCCTCTTTCAAAACTAGTCGTTATTGTTCATTCAAGCCGGAGACCGGTAAACCGCACTTATGGACCAATCGACTAGTCTATATGACCGTTGCGCTGATTTGCTCAGTTACCGCAGCTGGTTGATCGATCGGTCAATCGAACAGTATAATCTTGACATTTCCATTTTCGTCCGTTGAACTGATCGATCAATCGATGCATCAATCGGTCCATCGACCGGTCTAGTCTCATCATGAATTTGGGCAATTCATGCATTAACCGGTCGACCAGTACCTCCGATTGGTCAGCCAGTGTAGTCTCGATCGATCTGCATTGTATCGATCGAAAGATTGACCACTTTACACTATTTTGAACATAACTTTTTGCACAGTTATCCAAATGAAATAATCTTAAATTGTATGGATAGGTAACAGAATTCTCTACGACTTTAATTGTTTAATCAATCAGACCATAGTCAATTGTTTAATCAAGGTTTAGTGCATAAAGTTATTTATTTTTATTTAAACTTTTTTTAGCATATAACTTTAATCTTTCGAGGTTCGTATTATTAAAATATAATTTTATAGGACATTAAAATTTTACTCCAACAAAATTGATATAAGATGATTAAGAAAAAGAGTTTTAAATCTAAAATCTAAAAATTATATAAAGGGCCAAGACGAGAAGAGAAGGCCTCTTACTTGCATTAAAAATATTTTAGGTGCACGGTTTTTTAGATTTTACAATTAGACCTGTCAAATATTTGAACCAGACTTAAATAATTTAAAATTCTGGTTTAACCACTATGCCTTCATGTAAAGCGTCCATAGGTCATCCAACATTAATCTATATATATGGAGCTCGCCTCGCTCAATATATCCCTTAACTAATATATATATATATATATATTCTTTAAAATCGCTAAGCAAGTTATAGTGATGAGAGTCATGTTGTAAGCTCCGGACCAGACGTCTCCGAGTCAAGTTCATGAATCGATCATATTTATGTTTAAACAATCATATTTATTAATATATATTTATTAATATTCTATATCAAAATACAATAATTTTTAATTAAATTTAAGAAATCAAATGTGAATGAGTTTTATGTAGTTTTAATATATTCAGTTGTAATTTTAATATTATTTAAGTTTTGATATTTTAAAAATATAGATTTTTTTAAAAAAAATTATGAAAGAAAATAATTTTGATACATGAGTAATGACAACAATTGTATAATAAAAAAAATAACTTATTATTTCAAATCATTAAATGTAGCATGGTGGTCTCTACATATAAATTTATTTCAATAGTCAAGAGTTTTAAATCCTGGTATTCACACAATTTCTCATTGTTTTTTTTTATGAAAAATGAACCCACAATTGATTCAACTTGTCGGGGTTCAGTCCAACACGGTCTTGTCTTAATCAATTGATCAATTGGTCGTACCCGATTCTTGAAAAGAATTTGACTGAATCAAATTGATCCAATAGGATGACCGTGGTTTGCCATGACCAGTAGGTGCGCGAGTCATAGTTGGACTCGTCCGACCGATTGGTCTGTACGATCCCAATATAGGAACTATGGATGGGAGTAGGATGATTTATTTTATTTAAAGGATCATCTTATATTTTTCGAATAATTTTTAGACAAAAAATATTTATCAATTTGTTCGGTGATCTCTTGCCCCTAAATATTTTTATAAATTTTATATTTATGATAAGGGATTGATAATATAAAGATATTCTAATACTATTATGTTTTACTTAGATATTTTTTTCATATATATATATATATAATCACATAAAAAAATATTTTAAAGTATAATAATATTTGTCTAAATAATTCTAAATATGCATATCATTTTCTCGGGTGCTTTTCTAAAATTTAAAAATCACTTAATGTTTTTTATTTTAATTTAGAGAAATCTAGATTATATATATTAGAGTTTCAGAATAGTAATTATATATATATATTAGAATTTCAAAACATAATAATATTTTTATATAATTCTAACAATGTAGGTCATTTCTCGTGTGGTTTTTCAAATTTTAAAAATTAATTAATTTAATTTTTTTTCAACTTGGAATATGTCGGATCTTTTTCGGACTTTTGAGGTCTTTTGTTGATGCCCCTATCCTTATCTCCCTTTTTTCATTGACGAACTCTGATAGATCATTATTATGTATTAATGCTTTAGCCAGGTCGATGCTTTGATTTCAATATTGAATGCTGCCAGGGATTCGATATATAGATTGCTTTGGTAATTAATTGAAACTTGGAAACTTACAAAGTGATAAATTCCAAATTGAGGAGCAATATGGAAGGATCAGAGCTTAATTAATTACTGACAAAAGGATGTGTCCAAATCTTTAAATTTTATTTATCTAATGATATGATACCCCTTGGAATCATTAATTAAACAAAAGGAAGAGGACAATGCGATGAGACATGTACTACAATTAAATATGCTATTTATATCACAAAAATTGGCATGATCAAAGTCAGGGCGTTGATCCGTGACGAAATAGTTATCATTGAAATGTGGTGATAATTAATTATATTATTATTATTATTATTATTATTATTATTATTATTATTATTATTATTATTATTATTATTATTATTATTATTATTAAAACAGAACTTATCCATAAATGTGACTTTAAACTATTTTTATCCCGGGAACTGAGTGCATCCGGGTGTTTTCTTTTTAATTATTACCGTTGTCATTTTTTACTTCCCATTAAATAATTAGTTTATGAGCGTAAACGATAATGGTATCACAGTAGTAATGTTAATTAAGTTTTGGAAATAAGGCAGACTCAAAATTTGAAGAAAAAAACTTATGATGCAATTTTTTTTAACCGCATGTTTTCAACTTCATCTTGTCATTTCCTCAATTTACATTGAATTTACTGGATGCAGGAGAAAACAAAATTTTAATGTAAATTATATGTAAGTTTTGGTAGTAATTTGACAGATATATACTGGCTTGGGCAGAGCTAATGGCAGGCTATAGGAGTTCAGCAGCCTACGTGCAAAAAATAAATAAAAAAAAAGGGCATAGTGGCCAATTATATATGATCTAATAGTTGACCTATGTGGGCTAAAGACAAATACTCTACATTTCTCTCTCTTTCGATCGCAGGCACCTGCAAAACTCAGAGTTGCTTGCAATCCAATATATGTATGACTCCCATTCAAAGCCATCTCGTCGGGAGCACGGGCTCTCCACAGTTATACCGCAACAAAAATTCCCTTTGCCCTCCCTATCCTACCCCCTTCATCATTGAGGATCAAGTCCACTCTCCTCCTTCAGCCCCAAACCCTTGGAGGACCTCTCGACCAGATGACCACAACAACCTAGTCGCAAACCCAAGATCACCAAGATAAGATTTTTCGATAAAAGGAATAAATTTTCTATTCTTTTACTACAAATATTATTTTTTGATATTTTGACTTGACATGACACACCAAAAATTCAAAAAAAAATCTGAAAAGTTGTTTTTGGGAATATTTTGTAAAAAGATTTTGATTCCTTCCTTATAAAAGATTTCTTGTCATACCAAGTTTTTGAAAAGTATATGCGTGAGACACAATCTATTAATTTATTTACTAATTTGATCTATTTTAGATATTTCTTCTCTATCGTAGTATTCTATATTTGGATTTATAATACCTCGGGAGCTAATGAAACTATTTTAGTAAAATTCAATTGTCTCAATTCTCGAGCGATCGCGCCAAAAACTCGAGTTCCTTTTGGATTTCCTTCCTGATCAATCACAACCGCGGCATTGTCATCATATCGTATTATCATACCGTTGTCGCGTTTGAGTTCTTTACAAGTACGTACAATTACAGCTCTAATAACTTCTAATTTTTCTAGCGGCATATTGGGAACTGCTTCTTTGATTACAGCAACAATAACGTCACTAATATGAGCATATCGGTGATTTCTCTTATGATTCGAATACACATCAATTCTCGAGCTCCGATGTTATCCACTACATTCAAAAGGGTCTGAGGTTGAATCATATCATTTTATTTGAATCCGTTATTGCAATGCAAAGGTTATAAAAAAAGAAATATTGTCCGTCCAGAAATAAATATACTAACTGTTTGTTGTTTTTTAATTCTCAATGCACTCTTTAATTTTACACCCTTATTCTGAAATAACAAATTGAGTTCGTATAGGCATTTTGGATGCAGCTATTTGAATAGCAGCTCTGGCTACAGTTTCTGATACTCCGCTCATTTCATAAGTATTCGGCCTAGTTTAACAATAGATACCCAATATTCCGGGGATCCCTTCCCCGAACCCATACGTGTTTCCGTAAGTCTTACTGTAACAGGTTTGTCGGGAAATATACGTACCCATATTTTTCCACCACGACGCGCATATCGTGTCATACGTGTCTAGTTGTGATCCAAGCATGTTCAAGTGTCTGAAGAGCGTATTTGCCAAAACTAATATGATTGCCTCGACAAGATATTTCCTTCATTCTTCCTCTATGTTGTTTACGAAATCTGGTTCTTTTTGGGTTATAGTTGATGGTTATTTCTTAATTCCATCTCTACTCCAGAACTGGACATGAGAGTTTCTTCTCATCCAGCTCCTCACGAAGGAAGGGATTCAATTACATACGGATACAATATATATTAACTAAATAGTATATATTAACTAAATAGTGGCTTTGATATTGAATTTACTGCGCATGGAGCGGTCGCGGGACTCAAGTTAGGAGGAGGAAGCCGTTGATGATGAGTTGGAGCCTCCTCCGAGTCACATGGAGATAAAATGAAGCAAAGCTTGGAAGCCAACAACCCCCTTAATCCTTCCAATGCTAAAGCAAAAGGAGAAACAACTCCAGCATAAAGGTAAACCTCACGAAGTAAAAGTAGGCTAGGTCATCGGTGGGTGGTCGGACTGGTCTAGACCTCAATACATGAAGATAGTTTCATAGAACTATCGGGGATCTGCTATTAATAGCAGGGCCCGCGAGTGTCATGGAGTCATTCTCGGATATCGGAACGTGTGCGGTGACTAAGCAAAGGGGCACCAAGCATGTCCTGAGTATGCAATGAAAGTGTTCAAAGAGTTTTCATGGGACATGGCACTAAAGTTTTGAGGCACCAAGGGGGAGCTTGAGCGCTTGACGTTCGAATGATGATTCAGACTATCACGGGGCACCAAGAAGGGTCAACGATATGAGTTGTCAATCCACGCTCAAAGCACAAACACTAGAATTAGGAAGCTTTCTTGCTTATGAAGAAACATACAATGCATATGATTTTGAGGAGGTATTAGTGGACTCATTAATATACCGTAGGCAAGAGAGTTGTGTTGGCGACATGTGATGTGGAGAATAATATCCGGGGTGCAATTTTATTGGTCTGTAATATTATAAGATTGAAATTATCCAACCATGCTAAGCCTAAATATAAAAGTAGAAATGTAAAAGACTAACTCTCTAAAGGTAACTTGGCCATTCATAAGCATGATTATGTCACAATGGTTGATAACTTAGTACTCTTCAAGATTACACAGTGCAAAATGACTACATGTAGTCCTTGTACGGCTCTAGGCAATTGCAAGCTTAAGTTGGGTGGCGTTGGCGTCGCGAGGTTTTGTGCATTGTGTAACGAAAACAACCCCATGACGTTCTCTCCCACGAAAGTCGGTGACGCTCCCAATGCCATTGTCCGAGCATTTTCGGGGTCTTCGTCTTCAGTCTTGACTTTGCTTGTCCAATTGGAGTTTGCTTTCTTTGCCTTGACTTCTACTTCATCAGTCAACTTCATGTTAACGCCATGAATGTCCACGTCATTTCGGGACTCTCTAAGGACTCCCACTACAAGAAGATGGCGAATTTGCGACGGACATTTTTCGAAGGAAATGAATCCTTCTCACTTATTGACGGCAGTTGCGACGGATATAAAACTCCTTTCGAATTATTGAAGGACAAAACATCCTTCGTTATTACGGACGAAAAATACCCGTTGATAAATTATCGATGGGTATAGCCTTCGGAATTACCGACAGATTTACATCCGTCGGTAATTTTGAAGGAAATACCCGTCGGTAATTGTATTTATAACAATATATATATATAATATAATATAAATATATATTAAGTATTCTATTATCAAATTATTATTTTATTTACCGAAGGATAGTGCCTTTGAAATTACCGAAGGATTTGAAATCCGTCGGTAATTTCGAAGGATATTACCCGTCGGTAATTATCGAAGGAAAATTTACCTTTGAAATTACCGAAGGATTATCCTTCGGTAATTTCGAAGGCATTATCCTTCGGTAATATATATAATAATATTATTATTAAACATTAATAATAGTATATGTATTGATATTAATTATATATATCCTTGTAAATTAATTATATGTTATATTTTATGAAAATGGAATAAAGAGATGTGTTATATTATAAACATTAATAATATATTATTTTATTTACCAATACGTACTCATCGGTAATTTCGAAGGACATTACTCGTCAGTAATTACTGAAGGAAAATGCCTTCGAAATTACTGAAGGATTTGCATCCATCGATAATTTCGAAAGCGTTATCCTTCGATAATTAAAATAGTATAATCTATTATCAATATTTATATATATATAATATTATTATTAAAATTAATAATATTTATAATATAATATTATGATTATTAATATTTTTAGTCAAATATGTTAATATATATAATATTATAGTGTTTAATAATAAAATTTCTTACGTAAATATTGATAAAAATACTATTATTTTATTTATCGACGGATATTTCCGTCGCAATTACCGACGGATACTATATACTTCGATAATTCTGAAAGAAATATCCACCGCAAATTTTAATTTTATCCCGCCTAATTTTGCCCCCTCCCGCGCTCTCCACTCTCCCTATATTAACCCCTCCACCCTCATAATTTTTCATTCTCTCTCTCCTCCTCTCCCCCTCTCTATCTCTCCCACGGCGGTGCACAAACTCCGGCGGCGGTAACAACTCCCAACTTCGGCGATCCCGGCTGTTGGCCGCCCTCACCGACTCCCTCTCTATCTCTTCCTTCTCACTCCGGCCACACTGGGCGCCGGTTCCAGCCGTAGAAGACCGGATCCGGCCCCTGTGCGCCGTATCCGACCGCAAAAGGCCGGATCTGGTCCCTGTGCATCGGATCCGACTGTAGAAGGTCGGATCCGGCACCTGTGCATCGGATCCGGCCGCAAACGGCCGGATCCGGCTCGCAGGCGATTGTGGCCGGACCCGCGCCTATGATCGGATCCGGAGTAGGCGGCGGATCGGGCTCGCTGGCAATGAATCGGGCCGCCCGCGTCCTAGGCCTCCTCCCCATCCCCTCTATCTCGATTCCGGCCGCCTGCTCCTGATCGGCGCTGTTTCGACGGACGTCTCTGTCACACTCCGCCAGTGCATGCGATGGGAACCGCCCATTGAAGCCTTCGATGAGTGTTTCCCACCAAAGGTTTCGACGGGTTGAACCCATCAAAGCCTTCGGCGGGTCCTCACTCACCGAAGGTTTCGACGGGTCAAACCCGTCGATGGTTTCGACGGGAGTCCTTCCGTCGGAACTTTCGACGGACAATCCGTCGAAGTCGGTCCCAACTTGGGAAGGGGGGAACACTCCTGCCTCCGGCACAGTAGTCGGATTAGGGACTTCTGATGGATTTTGCCAGCGGAAGTTCCGAAGGATATCCTTTCCTTCAAAAGTTCCGACGGATTTTATTCGTCAAAAAATTGTAAAGACAAGTTTTCCGTCGAAAGCGTCCTTCAAAACTTTTGAAGGATTATTTGAGGACCGTCGATAATTTTTTGCGATGACAAATTTTCCAACTAACCATATCCGTCAAAAAATCCATCTCAAAGACATATTTGCGACGGATTTCGAAGGTTTTACGATGGATAAATCCGTCGCAAAAATGCATTTTTCTTGTAGTGTCCATCCTCATGTTTTCTTCACTTACTGATCCTTCATCCAATTCGAGGTTGTCACTTGTGTAGCGCCAGCCAAGTCTGCAATGTGAGTAGTCTGACTTCAGCAAGCAGTTATCCATCGATCAAGATTCAACTCAATTAGTTTGACTTATTGGGGATGAACAACTCTTGAATGACTTCATAAGTAGCTCGGAGAAGAGTTACTTCGGAATCACGATAAGAGCACGATGAGAGTCTCGTCATTTGATAGGCATGACTTGACTCGTTGTCTCCATGTTTTAGATGGATGCAACATGGGATCATTCATTCGTCGAATGCATAGCATAAGACAATCTCAACCTTGATGGTCAATGGGGATTTCGATGGTTCGAGGTAGAGAAAAGTTCCTCGATTGGACAACTTGGGACTTGTCTACTTTGAGTCACTGCTGGGGATGAGGAGTGTCTTCTCAAGTTCACTGTGGACTTGATTGATCCTCCTGTGATGGGCCTAACCGTCATAGGATTTGTTGAGATAAGCCTTCCTCCAATCTTGGAACCACCTTTGAAGCTTCACGACACCTTTGAACATGGACGGGACAATGTTTGTGGTCGTCGGCGAAGATGATACATCTTTCACACTCGTCCATCTGAGGGTTCAAACAAAGTGATGTTATTGCTGTTATCGATAAAGATCGTGCACCTTTGACATAGTTGTCCACTGGGAGGCTAACTCTTGTGGAAGAATAGACATTCTGAGTCTTCACCGATTCATGGTTATGCTCGTGAAGACGCTCCTCTTTATGGCAAATGATGCATGAAAAATCCAACATATACTTAGTATTGCATTTAATCTTATTTCGAACCATTTTTTTAATAGCATACATCATTTTATGAGATTATTTGCATTAATTTTACAATAATAAAAATCTATCCAATTGTGTATTTTATTGTCTAGGAAGCAAAAAAATTGAATTACAAAGCCAACGGAGAAAATAGTGCTCAAATCAAAGTTAAAATGGAGTCAAAAATTAAAAAAATATAGCGATCTCATGGGTAGGCCATGAAGGCTCTATCATGGGCCATGACTGGGGTCGTGAAACTGCCATAACGAGCCATTAAAATGCATTTTTCCATTCAAGAAAGTTGTCCGAAGCACAGTCGTGACCAATTTTTCATGGGCCATGAAATGCAATATTTTTCTTCGAAACAGACACTTCAAGGGCCATCAAAACTCATTTTAACTCAATTCGGACATTGTTTAGGTCGTGAAAACTATATTACAGGCCGTGACGGACTGTAGATTCGAGATTTGGATGAACTTTTAGAAGAATTTCAAGTGCACAAGGACTCTTATTGGAAACATATTTTGGATCAAATTTCAAAGTTTAACAAGGCCAAAATTTCATAATCAATTATACTATGAATTTTCCTTATTTTGAATAGAAATTTTTTTCATTTTTTCTCTGAACACATGGAAACTTGAACCCCTATAAATAGAGGCTTTTTACAGCCAGAAGAAGGGATGCTAGGACCTACAACATGTGCTTTGAAGATAAAAATGTGGAAGCAATTTGTAGAACAACTGAAAGGACTTTTTGTGTCATGATATCGGGCGAGGATCGTGCAATAATTTTCGATTCAGTTTCATAGAGTACTTCTAGTTTTATTTTATGTTGGGATGAATTTATTTATGCTTTGAATCTCTGTACTTTTAATCTTTGTAATATGGATAATTTAGTTTAATTTTAAGTTTTAGTTTATTTCTGAGAAAGTCTTATGGTTAAGAAAAACGTGTGAACTTCTTAGCACTTGATTATAGTTTGTTTAATTTTTAAGAACATGATTGTTGTGTTTAAGGCTTTTCATTAGTTTTATTTTTTGTTGGGATGAATTAATTTATGCTTTAAAGTTATATATTTTTAATCTTTGTAATCTAGATAATTTAGTGTAGTTTTAAGTTTCAGTTTTATTTCTAAAAAGCTTTATTGTTAAGAAAAGCGTGTGAACTTCTTAGTGCTTGATTATAATTTGTTTAACTTTTAAGAACATTATTTTTGTGTTGAAGGATTTTCATTAATTTTATTTGAGTTATTAGTTGATTATTAACTGAGTAGTGTGATCAATTTATTAATTCATAATTTTCTTTAAGCAATTCATGTCATAATTTAATACAGCTAGGCGGAGTATTAAATTGCGTGGTCTACCAAGTTGACTCGGGTGAGTAGTTTGGTAGTGTAGGAATCACAACTTATAAGATTCTAATCTAAGTAGGATTGAGAGTCTAGTCAGGTGGAATATTCTAGTTGGTTTACTCAGATAGAGGGATCATACTTTAAGCATTCCTAATCCATCTACAAGTTGAACCTGAGTATCTTTCGATCAAATCAATTGCTATAGAAATGAAACAAGTTTGTTCTTAATCATTTTCATCCATCCTAGATATATTAGTATAGTTTTAGTCTTTACTTTTTTGCAATTTTATTTTTTGAAACTCTTTTACTTGCAACCTCATTATCTCTTATTAGTCGTTGAAATTAATTTAGTTAAGTAAGTTAATTCCTGAATTCGACACTTTACTCATTGCACTTTATTACTTGCGCGATTAGTGCACTTGCTAACATATATTATTACCATTTCTCGCATCAGCAAGCAGATTGATGTTTGAGAACTCATGACGAGAGCTTTCAACTTCACCTCCATCTCCATTCGAAAGGACAACATTAGGTATTTGTCTTTAAGAGCCTTGAACTTCAATCTTGGAGGCTGTTTCGATTGCTCGAGGCATCGGCCGAAAGAAACTATTGTCCTCTCTTCAGTCAGAACACTTACAATAGCATGCAAAGGGTTCGCCAAATGCTCGACTCTTAAACCATTTGCTAGATTGGTCATTGGGGTTGAGACGTCGGTTTGTGATGATATGTAGCGAGCTCGTTCCGGCTCTTGACAGGGGCATTATGCCACTTGTAGGGGACACTTGATGAGGTAGACTAGCCAGACAGCTCATCATAGAGTGTTTACAAGAGTTCGACGCTTTGCCCCATTTGCATGAGTCATCTTGACGCGATAGGCTAGGTTGGCAGCACATTAAGATGCTTTAAAATGTTGATCCGTAGCCGAAAAGGGCGTTGAACCTTGATGCTTAACATTGGGTCAACTTATGTCGTGGAGCGGTTAGGCATTTCACATTACATGATTGAGCATGCGATGTGACATCACGAAATGCTAAGCAACGCTAGGTTGTCATGGTTGGGGATGACGTAGTCTCTAAATGTGATACGGGTACTTTGAGTGACACAACTGAGGATGTAATGTGATCTCGTGGTATGAGCGACTCAAGAGCATCATGACTGGGCATGATGGCACTCTTCTTGACGTAGTGCGGTAATTCATAATTCCCAACTAGATGTGTGGAGTGGTGATTTGCTCGAGTGAACGATGCATGATCATCCTATTTAAGCGGGGCGATCAATCCGTCATGATAGTACATGACGAACATTCCTTGGTGCAGCACGCGCGTATGAGGAACTTGTTGCAGGGCATGATTGGGCATGCAACAATGAAGCTTGCCAAGCATTCATCGTTGACATCCACGATCAAGGAAGTGGAACGAGTGCACCTAGGCGTTGTTAGAGTTTGCGAACTGAAGCACTTTTTCCACGCTAGGGAACATTGCAATGACATGAGCGGATCATCGTTGCATGGATCCGAGCAGGATGTACTGCTTTGATACCACTTATCACAGTCATTATCGTACATAGGACCATGTTCGATGACTAGGTGAAAGGGCGCCTAGCCAAGCCTATTCTGAGTATGCAGCGAAAGTATTATGATTGAGATGACTTGCCAAGAGTTGCTCTTATAGACTTTTGATCATGGACATGACAAGAGTATTCAACAAGTCATCATGGAGTCATGGCACTAGCGCATTGAGGCACCGATGGGGAGCTTGAGCGCTTGACATCCGAATGGTCGTTTAGAATCTCATAGGGCATCTAGAAGGGTCAATGATATGGGTTGCCTCCCAACGTTCAAGGCACAAATAATAGAATTCGGAAGTTTGCTTGCATTATGTAGAAACATAAAACACATAAGTGTTTGGGGAAGTACCGGTGGACTCCTCCTTAATATATCATAGATATGGGTGTTAGGTTGATGACATGTAATATGGATCTCCGGGGGTGTAGTTTTACCTGTCCACAATATTACAAGATTGATATTGTCCAGCTCTGCTAAGTCTAAATACAAAAGTGAAAATGTAAAAGACTAATGCAAAATACTAGGTCATTCATAAAGATGATTTTAGAAGATTGTGCCACAAGGGCGAATAATTTGTCACTCTACAAGATTAATTACGCAGTGTGGGATGGTTGCATGTAATTCTTGTATGACTCTAAGCGACTGCAAGATTAAGTTGGTGGCATTGGCTCCATGAGACTTTGCACATTTTGTCATGAGAGCCCCTCTCAGACATCCTCAAGAGAGACCAATCGGACTTTCTAGTCTTGCTAGAGATGCCCACTTGTCACAACAAATTGAAATAGGTAATTAGGTAAATAGGCAATTAGGTAGTAATTGACTGAGGCCATTCTTGTGGTAAGCTTGCATAGCATGGGATGGACACCCAGGTAACCATGGTAGGGCAAAAATCTCAATTCCTTCATGTTGTGATTGATTTTGAAAATTTCTTAGTTCTGCTAACTTGTGTCTACGTGAGTGTAACTCCTACTCTTGGGAATGACCTCGGTATCAACTCTCTACTTTTGACATGGATAATGTTCTTGATTGTTGCTAGAGATTTTAACTCGATCACCTCACCGGGGGTAAACCATTCATCTACGCAAAATTTGTTAGTTCCATAATTAATTTAATCTCTTTGCCTGGACGACTCTCACATTGCTAGAGATGTTGTTCTAATCGCTCTCCACTTCTTTTCGTCACAAATAAACCTAGACCAAACCTAGGAGTTTAAATTCGAACATTTTTTGCAAGATTATGAAGAACCACATAGGATCATTAAGAATGTTTGGAATGTCACATATCTGAATGGCACTACACTTGCACTAAATCATGTCTAACACATCATTCTGAAATTGAACAAAGAGCACTTAGGCTCACTAGAAAATAGATAAAGAATGTAAATGATGAAATAAAAAATCTAGATGGGCTAGATTATACAATTGGCTTGATGGATAGAAACATTGTTCGCCTCAGATCCTTGTACCATTTGCATGCAACCTTGCTCCACCAAATCACTTTGAAATGGTGGAGCAAATCACATATTAATTGGATGGAGCATGGTGACAAGAACTCTTGTTTCTTTCACCTTTCTACCATTATCAGGCATCGTAGGAATTTGATCACCTAACTAATAATCAATGATGACCCAAATGCTAAAATTACAAACGAGGCACATATACTTCAAACTTTTGTTAATCAATATATTGACCTTTGGCAACCTTCAAGGGTCCTGACGATCCCTTATAGTGATCAGCCCAACCTTCCTAAACTCTCTGACCATTGGTAGGCAAACCTGATTGCTTTAGTCACTCCTAAAGAAATTAAGGTTTCTTTTTTAAGTATGCCAAACAACAAAACTCCTAGCCCGGATTGTGTTACCTTTGAGTTCTATAAAATCTACTAGAAAATTAATATTGTCGGTCATGCCATCACCAAGGAAATTCAACATTTCTTTGTTAGTGGATACCATTCCATGGAGTTGGTGCAAAACAAATTTGATCTTTATTCACAAAACCCATCAGCCAAATAGAGTTAGATTATAACGTGATCACCCTATGTAATGTCATTTATCGGGTTGTTGCTAAGATCCTAACCTCACATCTTAAGCCTACTCTCTTGCAACTCATATCCCTCCCAAATTGCATTTATTCTCGGACATTCAATTAATTATAACAACTCACTGTTTAGGAGATTGCCCACTCTATGTGCACTAGCCATAGAAAGTTCACTATTCTTAAGGTCAGGATCTCTTGGGATGACATATATAAAGTGTGTGCTTACCATTATGAAATACCTTGATGTTGTCATAAATTGGATTATTTCATGTATTACTTCTCTTGTTTTCTCTATTACAATATCAATGGCACATCCTCTACTCCTTTTATTGGCCACCAGGGTATTAGGCAAGGAGACCTCCTTTTGCCATACTTGGTTGTTTTAATCACACAAATAATATCCTCCTTGCTAAATGAACACGCGAATTGGGGTAAAATTTAGCCTTCTAATATCAATTACTTATCGACCAATCATTTGCTTTATGCTGGCGATCTCCTCATCTGTGCTATTGCAAATGTGAAAAATTGTAAGAACATCATTAAGCTCTTAAAGTTATATCATGCCTTAACAAAAAAAATCATTAACCTTGAAAAGTCTCAAGTTTATCTCCCCCTAGAATGCACGCCCCTAAGGGGCAGGCAATTAAAAATGCACTTGGTATTGATCTTGGTACTTTCCCTTTTATGTATTTGGGCATCCCCATATCATATAAGTATATTTCTAGCAGACAACACATCTTAATTGATAATATCTCTAGTAAACTTTCAGGATGGAAACAGAAGCTCCTTAATCAAGCAGAACACACTACACTGATAAAATTTTGTTATTAACTCACTACCATCTTATTTATCAGATCTTGTTCTACTATTTTGACAACACATCTTTTTTTTTGTTCTACTATTGCTATGATTGAGAAACTTAGTCAAAAAAAAATTTTGATCCTCTCCTGAAAATGGTAAAGGAATGCATCTCATTGGGTGGAAAACGATTGTGGCATACCCAAGACTTGTGCTTTAGGTATTCATAATTTTAATCATGTCCAAACGACTATATTTGTTAAAAAAAAGTCATCGAAGTGTTAAATGCATCTTAAAACCCATGGTCTAAGCTTGTCAGAAATGTGTATGGTATCATGCATCCCTGGACCACCTCAACTTATGGTCAGCCCCTTGCATGGTGCCGGAGGGCGATATCCTTAGATCCTTATACTACAAGAAAAATGATATAAGGAGTTGTATCATTAAACATATTGGCTCACAATGAAAGTTATGTTGGATCCTTGGCTTTTTACTCTTCCTTTTAATCTAATGCCTACTTATTTGAATGTGAATGCCCCTCTCTCTCTCTAATGTATCTGATATTATGCTCATCATGCCTGGGATGTTCAACTTCTATCTCATTACTTTGGCCCTCCTTTGATTCTGATTATTGTATCCATATGTTTACCCCCTTCTACGGATGATGACAGGTGGTTATGGTCCATGGATCCCCATGGTCATGCCACCATCAAAAAATCTATAATTACTTTGTAGCCGCGCAACTCCACTGCCAGTTTATCGGGAGTCAACTTGGACGGAGACATGGAATCTCCTCGTCCCCCCCACAAAAAAAAATAATAATTTTCTTTAGAACTTAAAGCACAACCATTTGCCTACTTTGGATTACATAATACATTTTAATAATTTGTTTAATGCTTATTGTGTTTTATATGGAACTTCTTTACGAACTGTTGCTCACTTTTTTTTGAATGTACGACGACTTGTGCTTTATGGAATTTATTGTCATCTATAACGCAATATCAATTTCGGTATCGTGATAATTGGCATTTGGGAAGATGGATCAAGGAATATTTGGACTTAGACTCTCGTCCCAAGACCATACTGAGAGCACTACTTGCTTTTGTGTTATGAAATATTTGGATTTTTAAGGACTGCTCATTTTCAATCCAAATTTTGTGCCATATTGGTAATGTGGGAGAGGAAGCCAGCAGGACACAATGAATTTGTTAGACACATACACATCTTTCTTTGAGTTTGGACAACATGGGAGTACTAGCTAGTATTATTAGATTTGCTAATGAAGAATTATTCTATGCAGGTTCACTTTGTTATATGGCTGGATGTGAGACATGGAGTTTGATGAAAGACATTCAATACTATGTGCACGGATTCGACTCTACCTGTTTGGATAGAATATTTGGCATTATTTTCTTTCATATATATATATATATATATATAATCAGACAACCAACTTTCTCGCTTGGCTCGAATATTATTTGGGAGGATAACCCTCCTTAAAGTTTACTCAATATTTTGTACCAAAATATTTTTTCTAGTTTTCCTTCAATATATAATCTTATTATTTTCCTTTAAAAAAATGAGCACATATTTTCTCCACTACTATACATATATCAGAAAATAAAACTCAATTAATACATGGTCAATTCCAATCACTGCAATTAATGAAGTTCTCGAATATACTATTATGTTTCCAACAAACGATAGCACCACGTTCAATCCATGCCAAAGCACAAACATTTATACACTGATGTGATTTGAGCTAAATTTTGCTCCCCAATATGTTTTCAGAAAAAGAAGAGATTAGTGAAGAATGGTGCTGTTGTGTGATGATGATGCCGGGAATGAGCCGAACCATTATCCCCCCTCAGGGAAAGCCACGCTTGTTGTTTCTCTCTCCTCTTTTGTTTTCCGTAAAAGTGTGTGCACCACCGAAGAGTGCAATGATTCCTCTAATAACATCTTTCCTGACTAATATTCCACCACTGATAGCTGTTGCATGATTCTTATTTATGTTCAAAATTTGAACGTGCGATCGCATCTGGTATGGATATATAGATTATGTTATAATTTATGAAACCATTGACGAGAAAAAGAAAAAGAAAATCAAAGCAACAACAATTTTCAAGGAAAAAAAAAGTCCACAGCCAACTGCTCTTTTCATCTTTTGTGACACTCGTTTGATTCCATGCTGATGCTACTACACTTCTTTCTCCCTCTTCTTTTCATGCATCACACAGTTCAAGTACATACGTCCATGCTCAAGCTTCCGATCCAGTAGAATATATACTTCTTTACGACATGTTTGTTCTGCGCAGAGAGAGAGAAAGAGAGATAGAATCTCTCACCACGTCGATCCCTACAAGCATGCAGCAACGACTGCTAGAATCCAACTGATGCACACACACAGACGCCATGGAATTAAATGTTATCATTGGGAGTGTCGACTGGGTTGTATGGAAGAAACTTGCGCACAGAAAAAAAAGTCTGGGGAGAGAGAGAGAGAGAGAGAGAGAGAGAGAGAGAGAGAGAGAGAGAGAGAGAGAGAGAGAGAGAGAGAGGAGGCGATGAACTGCGGGTCGCCGACGATTGCAAACTTTTCTTCCATGACCACTTCTGAACGGTTCGTTTTGGAGTTTTGACTTTGGATCTTTTCGGACTTGGTAAAAAATTCTATGCATCGTGTAACTGGTTCAGGTGAGGACAAGGAGCGATCCTTTCGAATGCATTTGACGCATTGCTCTAATTTGCGTGTCGAGGTCTCATTTTTTAGCTGCAAATATGTGGAGCCGAACGATTTCAAAGTCTAATTAGTAAATTAAACTCTTTTGTAATCCTTTGAGCATTACTTCAACTTGGACAGAACACGCTGCATGTGAACTTCGTATCAATCACATCCATCCATCCAATTCCATCATATCAAAGTCAGGTGACCCAAGGTTGGTTTTCTCTCTAAAATAATATATATATATATATATATATATATAAATGTTGATCACTAGGCGCTACTATTATTAATATTACTATTATTATTAAACATAATATATTTCTGTCTTAAAATTATAAAATTAAATATGTTATTCCTTTTAAGCACTTAAGATTTTTTTATATTTTAACAAAATGGATTAACAATCATATTTCCTTACAATTTTAGACTGTATGTTAGATTGGTTTTCTTCTGTGGTGCTAGACGTGCATCTGCTAGAGGGTAGAACACTTCGGATCCACGATCACGGGTTTTGAACGTTCGAACCCACAACGGGACCCACCCCCGCGTTACAACAATATGCATCCTTATCAACCTCTTATTATTAATTTATTAATTTTGTTATGTTCTTATTCGAACCCGTTAAATTGTTACGCCCTTAACAATTTTGTGATTAACAACATGAGCACATTGGCTATTGATATATATATATATATACATTTTCTAAAGAGGAAAAAAAAGAAAAAGAAACAACAAAAGTGTTAAAGAAGGAAGGAAGAAAAAAAAAAGAAAAGAAAAAATTGGACCCTCCGTGACACGTGTCCCCGCCGACGCGTTCCAAACGGACCGTTGCGTTCGAGCGCAAACGCACTTCAATTTAACGCTGCCCCCGTGCCCTCATAACCTGCGCATTTCGCCCAATCTAACGGCCCCTTCCACCTCCGTCATCTCTCTCCCTGTTATAAATACCTCCTCTCTTCTCTTCTCTCCTCTCGTCTCTCCTACCCTGCAACTGCTCTGATCTCTAAATGCCACATCGTGTTGCTCTCTTCGGCGGTGCACGCGGCCCCTACTTTTATTGGCAGTAGAGGGGAGGAACAGGAGGAAGTCTGTGAATCCTCTCAAGGGTTACATGACGATGGGAATGGAGAGGAAAGAGCCCAAGGACAGAGAGAAGATTGACGCTGTTCTCAAGATCCTGCGGAAGCAAGCTCCGTTCACCGTCAAGCAGGTCTGTCCATGCTCTTTCTCGCCGTCCATAGATTTTAGTTTTGTTCTTCTTCATCTATATATGCTCGTTTCTGGTTTTCAAAATGATGCAGGAGAAGTTTTGCAACGATGCGTGCGTGGAGCGCTTCCTCAAGTCCAAGGGGGACAACGTGAAGAAGGCGGCCAAGCATCTCCGAGCCGTCCTTTCTTGGAGAGACAGCATTGGAACAGGTAGATGAATTGCTCCTTCTGTTTGAAGCCTCCTGCACTTTGTCCTCCTCCCCCATTGTTTTCCTAGCCTTGAATGCACTGTATTTTTTTGTTTTTTTTTTCACTTGAACACTACTCCCATTTATGTTTCATATCATCTGTCCCTCTTAGTTTCAAATATGGAAGCGTTTAATGCTGCTATCTGTAGTTGCCTTCGATTAAGGCGTGGTGCACCTTTTTATGCATCACTGCACTATCTTTCGTCTGCTGTTTCCAAGCTGATGGATGCTTCCATTCCTCTGGTCCTCCTGTAAACAGAGCATTTAATAGCCGACGAGTTCTCCGCCGAGCTGGCCGATGGGGTCGCATATGTGGCGGGCCACGACGACGAATCCAGACCTGTTATGGTATGCAAAAAAGAAATGTCGCAATGTACTGAGATTTTTATTCTTTGATTGATGGATGCTTTGTATTGATCCTTGTTTACAGGTGTTCCGGATCAAGCAAGAATACGCCAAGTTACATTCCCAAAAGTCGTAAGAATGCTCTTGCAGTTTTGCTCTGTTTCTTTTCAAGATGGCTTTCTTTGGACATGTTTATTGTGCTCTAATGCGATTGGAGCTCAATGTTTGATCTCATGGCTGCAGTTACGTCCGGCTGCTGGTGTTCACGATGGAAGTGGCCATCCAATCCATGTCCAGATTCGTGGATCGGTTCGTTCTCCTCTTTGATGCCAGTAAGCGCTCTTCTCATCACGAAACATTAATGAGTTACTTTATTCTTTTCCAGCTTAATCCTTGTTACATTTGAATTCATAGCCAGCTTTAGTTTAGCCTGTTACCAGATGCAAGAAAGATTTCTCTCGTCCGAACACAAATGAAGCATCATAAGTGTCGGAGACTGGCTTCTTCTGCCTCTGAAACAAGGTTCCAGAATTCTGTGGGCAAAACCAAGAGAGGAAGGGGGAGGGGAAGGAAGGGGTGTTCATTGTTCAACATTGGTACTGTTCCTAAGGTGGGGAGAGAGAGAGAGAGACCCACCCATGAGGCTATTTCTGCTCGAGTGCTTCCGTTCCCCCTGACCTCGCCCACCGTCTGTCATATGGAAAACCTCCAAAGTCCGAACGCATCGTTCTGTCCACTCCACCATTCACGCCCTCAAACTCGCAGTATATTCCTGCCCCTCCAGTCCAGTCCACACCATTGCTTGCTTGCTAGCTTTGCTTGCTGCCTTCTTGGGTCCACCCACTCCCACCACACACGCACAGGCTGCACGGTCTGCACGCTTAACATGAGCACCACACTCAACACGCTTTATTCTTCCCTCATTCCCGCTCTCTTTCGCTTTTCTAATTTAAACTGACAGGCATAAAAACTTAATCTGGTCAAACGTGTGGAGTAATTTAGCACCGTCGTCGTCATCAGGGCATCGGATTGGTTTGGTGGTACTTTAATTCAAAATCCGACGACTTTATTGGGATATGATGAACTGATCTGTTCCTTACAGTGCTGCTTTTGATGTGTTGCCCACTGCCATTGCCATTGCCATCGCCATGCCTGTAAATAAATGGTGTCATGCCCTCATACGATGCATTTATTAACTATTCTTGATAATTATTATTGTTATGATTTTGTTGCAGGCTTTTTCAGATCCGCCTCAGCTTTCCTCAACATCTTCATGGGCACCCTCAAGATCATCGCCGACTACTATCCCGGCCGCCTCCACAAGGCCTTCGTCATCGACCCTCCCTCCCTCTTCTCCTACCTCTGGAAGGTGCTTATTATTCTTAACACTATTTGGTTTAATATAATAGTGCATGATTCAAGCAACCATGATTAAGATGTTGTCCTCGTATGTATACACCTCATCAAACATTTGGTTCAAATATTTTGTTCTTGCAGCGTACTAAATAATTGTAGTACTGCCCACAGTAAACATCGTATTCTTTTGCCATGTTATGCTAATGCTGCTGCAGGGGCAATTACTGTAACTAACAGTTCTAGTAATCTTATTCAACACCACATTATACATATGCCACGTACCGTGGTCCCTAGGTTATTGCATTGTAGTAAAAGGGACACCAATGACGAGTTGACAACTCATAGATTTGATGCTCTTAGAGATGAGGTTAATAACATAATAATGACAGCGTCGTAACGCAGCAAATTTTTTGCTTGGTTTTGCAGGGGGTGCGTCCATTTGTGGAGCTGTCGGCGGCCACGGCGGTCGTGTCGTCCCTGGACTTCGAGGAGTCGCTCGAAGACGCAGCCTTCTCGTCGTACACGAGGACCGTATCCCTGCGGTTCGATCCGGCCACCACCGCGGCCGCCGCCGCGAAAGTAGGCGGGGGTTCTACGTCGTCCCGGTTCTCGTTCACCGTATCCCACCATTTCGACTCGCTGAAGCCCTGGTACCTCACCACCACCCCACGGGCCGTCGTGCCCACCGCGAGCCCCTCGCTCGTCGGCGCGTCCCCGCTCAACGCCCGATCCTTCTCCTTCGCGTCCCCGGGCGCCAGGTCCACGCCGCGGTCCTCCCACAACGCCCCGCTCGGCAGGAGCATCCCTTCCACCCCTTGCTCCTCCGCCGCGCCAACGCCGAGCAAGCTCCCCCGCAAGCAGCAGCCGGTGCAGCTGCAGCCGCGCACGCCTAGGCCGTCGTTCCTGCAATCGCCGGCGATGTTGTTCTCGTTCAGGAAGGACGCGAACAGGGTGGAGAGGGAGCGGGAGTCGTTCCTGCCGTTTCTCCGATTCTACCGGCGTCCCTACGACGAGATGGCGTATCGCGCAAGGATGCGGCCGCCGCTGGGCGGCCTCGTCTCCATCGTCTCGGCGCCCCAGTTCAAGCAGCAGCAGCAGCGCCGCAACGCCACCGCGCCGCAGTACCATCAGAGGATCTAATAAAGACTACTTCACTACTAAGCGTCGTTAAAAAATTTTAAACTTCGCTGTTAATCTTCTTCTAATCCTTTCTCTTCTTTATCAAAATCTACAGCAGTACGTCAATGAGCAGTTCAAATGAGTAGTCTAATTGTATTAAAAAAGTTCCATGTAAAAATATTTTTTTGCCATTTTATTATATCATCATCATCAAATAATTCATGTTTCCTAATTGTGCTTGTGTTTGCGATTTTGCTCATGTTCTTTTTTTTTACTTTTTAATTTAAGTTTGATTCAAAAAATAGTCATTATTTTTTAATATAATAAAAATGATATAATATAATTAATGTCAAGGAAACTTAAATTCATAATTCTAATGGTGAAATTTAAATTTGAGATAATTTGGGATGCGCCATTGCATTAGGCTTCTCCCAAATTGATTGAGAATTTAAACCTTAAAAAGTGAAATGAAAAAGAATAATTCAATTTAGCATAGCAACATTATAAATGAGACAATCTTGTCGTGAGCTGAGCATCTTGCTCATTTTATGGAGAGTAATAAAGGAAATCTTCATCCCTCCAAATTGTAGGTACATTAATTTCTATATATGGGATTAATGAATGTGTAGCACGATGTTTAATCTACACCATTTAGTTATAATCAACGTTAAAAAATAAAAATGTTGCACGATGTTTCACAGATGAGGCGCTACACATTCATTAATCTATATATATATATATATATTAAAATGAACTTGTAAAGCTGCTTCATATTGTGTGAAGCAGCATCTCAATCATCCGGATGTGATCCAACGATTCATACAAAGATGCATGATTTGCGTATGCGATTCGACGAGTGACGTAACATCTCGCATGAATTTTGCCTCCCTCCAAGCGTGGCAACTGGACGGCCATCTCCCTCGAACTCCCCTCGGCAATGGCAAGTGCAAGCGTAGCGACCGCCTTGCCACAGCTATTCCTTGCCCTTGACATCAATCAGCACGCCCGTCCACCTCCATGCCGTTCGTGTTTCAGGTCAGGGATGATCCCGGAGGCCGGGGTGACTGATGTTGAAAAGAGAAGGGCACTAATGACGACCTGCGCGCGATTTTGGAGAAGAAGAAAGAAATACTCGTCTGTCTCTCCAACCTCCAAATTGCATCTTTTACAGCACCCATTGCACACCTTATTTTGAGTCATCAAATCACTCGTTTGGACGGCTGGTCCTGGAAATGATCTGAAGCCGAAGGTTTGTACCACTATATATATTATTCACTTAAATATGTTTATGTTTTTTCACCAAGAAAAAATGATATATTATTTGTAGACTAGAATTCAATTCTACTGCAAACGACGAGTTTACTTTCTTTGACTTGGTATATCTCTTTTGTCTTGGACTTCTTTTTTCCTGGAAAAGTGACGTGCACCTAAAACAGTTTTCACGTGATTACTTGTTCCTTTTCAATCTAACCACAAGAAATATATATTTCATTTACGTTCTTACGTCTTTTAGTCAAAAGAGTTGGTCAATTCTTAATCAAATTAAATAAGTATTGTTTGAGTTAGTTCTCGTTGGATTAATTATAAAAATATCGTACAGGCTCCTATCAACTTTTAAAAATAGTGTCATAAACAAATCTTGCGGTAAGATAGAATAGAATGGAATATTATATAATTAATTGCGATTACTGTAAACTTGGTGCTTAGAAGGTGTTAATTGAGATTGGTCGGTGCGTGTTCCGCGCCAACTTTTTGGCAATGGCGTGGTCGCTACGTACGTACGTAGGTAGAATTGATCATGATGACTTCTCCCTAATTTTGCATTTGCTTGGGGGAAGGCGTCCACTTAATTTCCCACCACTACAAAGCCATAAAAAAAACTTTAATTAAGCTTCGAACGCCATTCCAATGCCATGTCATTTACCTCTTCTAAACATGTTATATATATATATATATATGCTTTTTTGTATAGAGCATAAATAATTTACGTACCTGTAATGTTTCAAATTTTCATCATTATAATATGATGGGAATATTAATGTCCTCAAGTACATTTCATCCATATGTATATTGTTCTCATATATCTTTGGGAGTTGTGAAAGTTCTAAGGAGAAAAAAAAAAGTGAAAGCTTGTTGTTCGATGGAAGGATAGGTTTGGAGTCGTCGATGTGTGGGGAATATATATATATATATATATAATAATATTATTATTATATAAATGTCATGTCAGTCTCCGTGTCTTCATGCGCTTTGTTCCTCCAATTCCCGCTTGGATGCATGACAGCAAAGGAGGAGGATTATTTTGAATTAGCATATTTGCAGGAATCTTGCTCCATTTGCATTTCTCAACTATTTAATTAAATTTATGCATATATTAATATTTGAATTTGCACATTATAAGGTACGAAAATCCTATTTTTACTTTTTTATTTGTTTATGCAAGTGGGAGATCACTTTGGCACTATTTGGTTGCGGGATAACAAGAGTACATGTTTATTCTGATAAATATTATCAAAACGGAAACGGATAGGACAATAAGGTTAAATCGATAAAAACATATTTTTTTATAAAATTATCTTAAAAATTATGATACGACAATTATATTCTTGCATACAGTAAATTATTTATTCCGTCGAAATGAAGGAATACATATATTCTCACTATTTTTATTTTTTATCATTTCCTTTATATTTTTATAAGCTAACCATATATTATTATATTATTATTTTTTATAATAATAATAATTAAATGTTAAGTATTTATAATAAAATATTTTAATTACAAAATATAATACATTTAAAATTTATTCTTATTGAACTAAACGAAGAACAAAATAAGAATATGAGAAGAATATTATATTCTTTCAAATAAAATTTCTTATTCTTTAAAACATATTTTTTTTATTCAAACGGTGCCTGTCATCACCCATTTATCAATCTAAGTTTTCTCTCATTTTCTTCTCTTATCATAGTCAACTCAGGGAATATTAGTTTTCTTATTATATTTCAATTCCTCTTGCGAACTAAACAATTTCTTCTTCGATTATAATTAGTGTAACACCCCAAATTTCACCCTTAAATTGTCAAGGGCAATTATGTCATTCAATTGTGTTGGCCCATTCGTCATCACTCATAATAAAATATGATTTTCAATTAACCCAACGGAAGCATCAATTCATTAAATAAGATAAAATAACTCTTTTAAAACATAACGGAAGCATCATCACCTATAGCAATTAAAATATTTGAAAACCATTATTAAACATCTCTTGGAAAAAAATAGTTTAAAATATAAAGACACTAAAACTCCTACACTAGTGTGTAATCTTTATTGTCATGAGTTGAGTTGTCATCCATCCAATCATTATGCACCTGCACGAATCCAAGATGCAAAGATTTCCCTGTCAGAATATGTAAAGGCCATGCTATGCGGTGTCGTGATCTAAACAAGATATTTCATGATATGCATCATGATCTTTATAAGAAAGAAGTAAATAATATGCATGTCATGTCTTAATATATGGTCTACATGTCATTCATTCATACCATTTCTATTATCATGCAATAATATTGAGCATGGAAACATGTAGTCAATTTATCATACATATAGTATGGCCAATCATAACAATCATCGATTCAATCCATAGCCACATAAATGAAGTACACTTACCATGACCATCGCCTCCACAACTTTCTTCAGGATTGCTTTATAACCCTTTTGGACTGTCATTTGCGTGGGACATCATTCTATTCGATCGCCATTAGGTTATATTTTCCAATAGTTGAGATTTATGTCGTTGTCCTCTCAATTGACTAGCTAAATCTAGGAGACAATGTTCCCCTCTCACTCGAATGTGACATCAGAATATATACACTGTTGTCGACGGATGTAACGATCATTCTGAACTCTCGTCCGAGAGCGACATCGGAATGCACACCATTGCCGATGTGTGTAACGATCATTTCGGGCAAATATCTGATAAAAGGCTATAGAGGGTCGACATGTAACATCATCCATAATTGGGTTCATTATGCTTTACAATCAACAAATATTTACGTCGCTCAATCTATATATTTTAATCTAGTTACGTGGGAACGTGCATATACGTGTATCTAGGTTCTTATACAATCAACAAACATCAATACATATTATTAATACCTTGAAAATAACTTTTAATACGCCACATAAAATTTCAGCATCAGTCACAACCATGAAATAGTTTGTCACGGCCATGACAGAAACCCTGAAAAGACCCTTGCAGTCACGATCGTGCCAACACCCTAGTCATGGTCGTGTCATGGCTTTGTCACGATCATGACATGTATTGTCACGAGCATGATAAAAGCCGATTTTAGCCCATTTCTAGTCCTTCTATCACGGGTGTGACAGTCACAGTCATGACAGAACTCTGGAGTTCCGCCGCTCAGCTCGATTTTAAATGATTTTTTATCCAAAACTTTGGGAAATTGATGTATAATCAAATGAATCATTGCAAACATATTTTTCAAACATTATAGGATCAAAAGAACACAAAAAACCATGCAAAAATATCCAATTTCTAGCTATAGGGGTCATCCCAAAATCATGAACAATAAGAACATATGAATCCTAACTATTGGATCTAATCATAAAAACTTCTACATGCATAGATTTGATCATGAAAAACCTATACATGCATAGATCTAATTATTTTCATGATTAAGAACCCTCAATCACAATCCAATAAGAGAACAATGTGTCCTCTTGCTCTCAATCCATTACAGGAAGAACATTGAGAGAGGGGAGAGGGATTTGGATTCCCTTTACATACCTTGTTCAATCCTTCTTCTCTTTTTTCCTCTTCTTCCTCCTCCTAGTTCTTCTCTTTCTCCTTCCTCAAGCCCTATCCACCAAGATGTGGAGAAAATAGGTAAACAATAAGAATATAAGACTTTATATAGGGGAGACCATGAGGGTTTAGACAAAAAGTTTAAATTACCCTTAATTGAAAAATCAGGGATATTACATAGAGGAAGTCATAGGTATAACAAAAAATAGAAATGAATTTCATCTCACTTGAAAAATGAACTCTCAATTTTTATTAGATGAATCAAGATAGGGATCGTCAGTTAATGCTATTCCATTATTTAACTAGATTTGCTCGTAATTAGTTGTGAAGAAAACTAATATAATATACATATCAGTATATTGTGTATGATATACGACTAAAAATATGTAAATTTTATGGTACGATTAACGTGTGCACACTACTTAATTGTGATAGAGAAAATAGATTACTTATCCATGTCAAGCCTTAGTTTGATACGTTATCAAACCACATTTCAAGTTCAATTGTTCTATGTATCAAAATGAACAGAGTTTCTTTTTTTATAATAATAACAATATGAATTGAAACAATATTACGCAACATTAAAGTTGGAAATATAATACTAATTTTAATTTTGACCCTCCCCTCATCTAAATGATGAAGTACAGAGATGGGGGTGGGATAAATTAGACGTTAACAAAAAAAAATAAGTTTTTAACATCCATTGTTCTCTCAAAATGTGGAAAGACAATGAGGTAGACCACATGGTTGTGTGCAACTCCCGTCCTGGTCCACCGTGTCCCATCCTCAAACTCGGTCCACGCACACGAACCACTCGAGATTCAATGCCTTCGCAACCCTAGTGATAGGAACCTAGTTCCTAATATTAGTAAGAATAGTTAGTTTTTATTTGATTAGGAGTTTTTAATTACTTCCTATTTTGATTAGCACTCTTTTTCTTTTCTTTTTAGTTTTACTAGGACTTGTTTGAGTTAACCCTCTAAATAGGGACCCTTGAAACTCTTTTTAATCATATATGAGAATATAATCTTCTTTTGATAATTGCTTGAAGCAAGTATCTTGGAGGCTTGACCCCCTCGAAGTGGTATATTGGAGGCTTATCCCCTCCAGTAATCTAATTAGGATTCTAATTAGACTAGGAACCTATCTATTGATGACAATTGCGATATCTCGAGTTTTTTGTTGAACTAATAACCTAGTTATCTTCGTCTTCCGCTCCCATTTATCACATCCGCTGCTACCACCACATCTCAATCATCGCTGCTTACTACTATCAACTAACTTCTATAATAACTTATTAATAATTTATATTTATAATCTAATATTTCAAATACGCAGGAAAAATCTATGGCTTTATCGACTTCATAGATTTTAACACTAGACGATCATCTTACTTGAATCGAAGAATGATTTCAACGAATTTTACAACTATTCAATATTAATGAAAATAAAGATCAATAAGCAAAAAAAGAGTGTCATATAGAAGATCTAACAAATATTCAACAATTAAGTACAATTGAGGAGTATCACACTCATTTTGAATTATTATCAGGTCATAATAAAAATTGGAACGAACGTCGATTGATGGAAACTTTTGTTGAAGGACTTCTCCCCGATCTTCGATAGGAAGTGAAAGCTCGATGACCCATTACTATAGTTGCAACTATTTCTTTTGCATGATGAGAAGAATGTTTAAATGAAGAGAGACATAAATCAAGTTGACACTTGAACAAATCATTCAGAGGCACAAGTGTAATACTATTTTCATCAAAAGTAGAAGAGTCCAACACTTCAATTTCTTCAGAAATCTTTATTAAAACTTTATCTCAACAAGAAGCGAAGGATATTGAAGATAATTTAGTTAAAGTTGAACCTTCATATTCATCTACTAGGAAATCTTTTTAAAGTTGAGACATCTATAAATCAACTGTCAAACGAACAATCATCTCTTGAAGAATCTACTGTAAAATACATTATTATCATGCAATCATTGTGTATTGAAGAATCCTATATTAATAAGGACTTATTCATGCTTCTGACAATTAACTTAGCCTCAAGAAAATTTGAAAATTACGATGCTCAAAAGGCTCAAGGTCAATTTTATATATGCAAAAAGAATTTGATCAATTTCAAATTCTCTATCTTCAATCAATGTAAGCTTATTTCAATGCTACCAATGCATGGGCAAAGCTACATTTTGAAAAAGGTTCTTTATTTATTCAAATTATTAAGAGACATCATCCGATTAAGTATCGAAAGGAAAAGTTCTCGCACATGTTTCTGCATAGCCTTGATGACAAGGCTATTTTGAAGAGGGAGGGAATGTTAGGAACCTAGTTCTTAATATTAGTAGGAATAGTTAATTTTCTTTGATTAGGGTTAGCTATTTACTTCCTAATTTGATTAACACTCTTTTTCTTTTATTTCTTATTTTACTAAGACTTGTTTGTGTTAATCCTATAAATAGGGACCCTTGAAATCTTTTTAATCATATATGTGAGTATAATCTTCTTTTAATAATTACTTAGAGTAAGTATCTCGGAGGCTTGATCCTTTCGAAGTGGTCTATTGGAGGTTTGATCCTCTTGAAGTGTTCTAATTAGGATTCTAGTTGAACTAGGAACCTATCACCTAGAAGATGACCTGTCTGAGCCTTTAGATCCTAATCTTATTGTGATCCCACTACAACATTTGTAACTGTCAAATTCCTTTTTTGGATCTAGCAGTGGAGTTCTAATCCCTTCTACTCGACCTTGCATCAAGTTACACTTGGACTCCACCATCCACACACTCCCCCAAGTTTCCATACATTGAGCGATCATCATCCTTGATCAACATGCTCATTAGGAAATGCATGTCACTTTTGATTCGACACTTGCTTCACTACCCTCATCGCCTAGCAAAAACACTCATACCCTCTCTCGGCTCCTCCACCTATCATTTTACCTCATAGCAATCACTGAGTAGGCCCTCTCCATTCACCCTCACCCTCCTTAGACCCACACCCAACTTTCTCCACTAGGTATGGAGTCACTCTATGCAGGTTCAACAAGAACATAAAAGCCCTAACGATGTTAATGAAGAGCATGTTTCAAATGGCTGAGAAAAATACTATATAGGGAGCTCAGGTAGAGGCAGCAGAGGCAGAGTTTGGCGAAGATGAGGAGCCTGCCCTCATGGAGACTTCCAAAGAAACCCCAAATCCCAAAACCTATCTCGGAGTTTAAAAAGAGGACCAAAGGTAAAAAAAATCATCTACCTTTTTTACTAATGTCAATTCGGATATCCAAGGTATCAAGTTTTGTCCAGCAGATGACGCGCTAAACCACCTTGACCATAACCAATGAAGATTCTAATTTGCAATTGTCGGGGGGGGGGGGGGGGGGGGGGGCTTATACAGCAAGATACAAGATCATCTCCCCAACATTGTTCAACAACACAAACTAAGTATTTTGATTTTGCTATGAACTAACATTGATGACTTACGTTCTGCTTTTGTGGTTAGGAGACTAGGTTCGGCCTATGTGATTTTTGTCACTTGAAAATGGTACCTCCAATGGGGCCTTATCCTGGCTTGGTAGCAAGTATACTTGGATTAATAACAAATCTGGTCTAGTTAGGATCCTATGGAAGTTCGACAGATTTCTTTCTAACCATAATTGGCTAACAACCTTTCCAAACATTACAATTCACACATTAAAGAGATGTGCATATGGCCATTCCCCACGTATTGTAAATACTAACCCAAGACCATCTCATTCAAAACTATTCAAATTTGAGCATTTTTTGTTAGAATATATAACATAAGCCCGAGAATATTATTACATCAGTATGGAACTAAAAACTTCATAACAACATCCATCAAATTTCTAGGCACATTAGAAAGGAAATTAGGCATTAGAACTCTCATGACCTAGGGCAATTGTAGAATAGGACACTACAAGTAAAAATCCAAATTCGTAGAGCTTAGTCACCCTAACTTTCTAACTCTAAAATCTCTTTGTCACAAACATGCTGCGTGTGATTGAGGAAGCTGAACATTAAAAATTGATTTCTTTTTATTTATCTTGGCATTGTGGTTTTCATAAATACATTTCCAACCACTACTTGAACACTACCATAAAAAAGTATCCAGCAGAATTGTTGGATGGAAAGGAAAGTTGTTAAACTTATATGATAAAATTGTTTTATCAAATCCGTTATTAACTCAATTGCATCTCATGCGCTAGCTAATGTTTATTTATCTAGTGGTCTCATTGCTTCCTTGGAGAAGTTGTCTAGAAACTTTCTATGACTAGGTGCTAGTGATAAACAAGGCCTTCACTTGCTTAGTTGGGATTATGTCCAACAACCAACGTCTAGAGGTAGCATTGGCATTCAATGCCTTCACCATGTGTAGACTTTTTATTGGGGAGGCAAGCTATGGCCATACTAAAGAATGTGGATGAACTTTTGGTCCAACTCTATAAATCTAAATATGATACCATGCACCCATGGCTAACTCTTCCTTGTAGGAAATCCTCATGGCATTGGCGTATCATTCAGACAGCATCGAGGGATATCGGAGAGGGCATCAAGAGGCACATATCCTCTGGATTTCATACTAATGTTATGTAGGAACCTTAGCTGTTCTCTACGCCTTTTTCATTTATGCCATATTTATTAATGTTCACATGCCATTACATACCATGAAGGTTGTCGATTTCATTTCTAATCGCAGTTGCAACTTGCCTAAATGTTTTGGAGATTCGTTGGTTTTTGTAATTACCCCTATTTTTCTTACCCTCAATAGTCGATGATGGTAAGTGGGTTTGGTTATGGGATAATCATGATATCCCTTCCGCTAAAACTGTTTATTTATTCCTTATTCGCTAGCCTTTCCCTTAATGATTTTTTAGAAGGCCCAATCAACGATTTTTGTGGGATATCATTGTTCCACCTAAAATTAAGTTTTTCCTTTGAAAACTTATTCATAATCTCCTCCTTACCATGAGTATGATTACCGGCTTTAACCAAAACATTAACCCACTCTACCAGCTTTGTGGTCTTTAACTCTCATCTCTTCTTTGATTGTCCAGTGCCAATGGAACTATGGCCTTTTCTTTCATTCACTCTTGCTCCGACGAATCATTGTTTCGTGAAGCAGAGTATCTGCTAGGTAATAGGAGGAAATCTATATGATCCTCATTCACCTTTTGTCTTTAGGATATATGATTAATGCGTAATGATATCCACTTTTGCTCCAAATAGTCAACCACTACCGTTGTTTGGGTTCGGGCTTTGACATGTTTCAAGGACTATGAGGCACACATTTACCTGAGGCAATGACCTTTGGGTTCAAGCCTCCCCATCTTTGGATTAGTATTAACTCAGGCTCAACAACGGATGTGGAGTTCTTGATAATTTAAAGGAGGTTTTCTTTCTATAGGGACTCTTTTTCTATCTTCGTCATTCATTCGGAGGCATGGGGCACTTTGCAGGGGTTGCGAAAATCTTGTAGTTAGAATGGGCTTTAAGAAGGTATGGCTAGAGTTGGAGTCTACTCGTCTTGTGAAAATCATCAATCAACAATTGTTTGCAAACTTAAGGCTCCGAGACTTGGTAAACGAAATCCACCACCTCACAGTTTTTTATTTTTCCAGATGTACTCATTGTTGTGGGGAGGCAAATGGAGTTGCAGACCATTTAGCAAATTTTGGTTGGGGTTCTGCTTATTATAGTTTTTTGGAGGACAATCCTCCAAGGGAACTCCATATTTTGTATTAGGACATTTTGGGATCTTTTGCTAATAAATGATTATGCTTTTATTATAAAACAGAAAACCACTGAAACCAAAATCAGAAAGCAACTTTGCAGCTCAAGTACTCTTGTCTAATAGCAAATCAATCTTGTGCATTGTGGGGACACCATCATCTACCCCATGATATGCATACAATGCTCATTAAAAATGCACAATGGGTACAAGTTTTTGTGAGTCCGTGTGATTAATAGGGTACTGTCCTCTATTTTTTTACTTTATTCTCTTTCTATATATATGCAGGGAACTTCTCTATATTCTATATATAATTTTTATAGGAAAAATATAAATATATAGATATTTCTATATAAATGTACCCCTCCCATAATTTCATCTTGCCTCCCTCACACAATATATACACACATATGTATATCAATTAGTAGTTTCAAAGGATTGATAAAACCCACCACCTTTCAGGAAAGATAATTATGAAGCTGAAAAATGACTTATCATTTGAGGGAGCCATTCTATTATTTCATTTCATAAGGTCTGATTAGCTTAATGCGAAATTTTAAAATTTTGAAGTGATGGAACACTGTCGATCAAGCTGATTGGAATTGGAGCAACATCCAGCCTTCCATTTTGCTTGTTAAGTCAAAGGCCAGCAGATGCTGAAACCCCTAAAGCACTGCAAACTGCAAAGTAGGAGAGGCTACAGACAGATCCTCTCCTAATCATAACCAATACACCTACAAATTTGAACACAAATAAAGAAAAGGGGGTTGCCGAGGGGCAGAGGCATCAACATAGTTGCCTACTCTGCACCACTGCAGACTTTGTCTGCAGACAGTGTACGGTGCACTGAACTGTCATGGATCACATATAGACATAGCCCCCCATACCTCCACCACTCACATAAACTGGTGTTAGCCCACTCACTGCCCTTGACCTCACTCTCTTTCTCTCTTTCTTTATATATATATATATATATATATATATATATATATATATATCCATGACATGGCTATTTCGCTGCAGGGTTCTTGTGCTATCACGCCTTGTCTAAGAGCAGTTTCTTCTGGCTTCTTAGACCTTCCCCTCTGTCCATGTCATTCTTGCAGCGTCGCCCTGTTTGTTCTCTGGTGCAGCTGAAAGGCCCGAAAGAGACCCCCATCTTGTCTGTTGATTCATTGTTTTAATTCGTATCCCTTCCTCATAGCAAATACTGTTACGAAACAAAAGTTAAAATAAAACATTTCCTTACCATATTGTTTGTTTTCTCCATGGCTATATATGGCACAGTGCATATTCTATGTGCAAAATAATCGGTCACCGAACTACACGATCGGTCACACCATTCTCTATTATTCACGCTCATCCACATGGATCCAAATAAAATATTCATGAGCACAAAATACTCGATACATATGACATAAAAGACAATTATATGCTTAATTGATAGAATAGTAATTGAGGGATCAATGGAGCAAGATAATACAATAATCAATGATCAATATAACAATTTAACAATAGTCAATTAAGAAAAAATGATGAATCAATGTAATATCAATTAGCAATTATCAATAACCTCATAAATAAACAATTAAATTTTCATAGTCAATGATCGTTCATTGGTCAATATAAATTATCAATTTGATCTAGTTACAATTCAATATCAATTTGATACAATGACAATGATCAATTCAATGTAAAAGTGTTTAACTTCTTCGGACTTATCAATTCAATAGGAGAGCTCTCAACAATTAAGAGAAATGCCACACTACTTTAATGTTACATAATTAGTGGGGTTTAGTGCCATGACGGTCTTGATACAATATGAAATAATTAATAATTTGACTCAATGAGTTCATTGTATGGTGGGAGGATGAGGAACCATATAATAGAATAATTATAGTTTTCACCTTCTTCTTCATTAAATTCAAGTCAATTAATAATCATCCAACCCCCTTGAAAGATTGCTAATGTCATTCATGAAATTAAATGCATGTTGCAAAGGGTTTCTCCCTCTTTTGCAAAGCACTGTTATGGCGAAACTAATCGCAGTGCTGATTTTTGGCAAATATGGCTCGCTCTAATACTGGCGACCTTTTTTTGGAGTCCTCCTCCTCCGGGATTGCTCCAATTGTTGTATGAGGACTCATCTGGTACTTTCATTAATAGATAGTTAACTTTCACTTAAAAAAAATCAATCCCAAGGACAATACACATATATGGTGGCCCAATGGCTTTCAAATTTTATTTTATTTACCTAGGATGTCTATTTTTGCCCTTTTCTTCATTTGGGTGCAATAAGATCAAATCCATAAAATAATAATCGATCATAGTACCAATAAAAGTCAATATATCAATAAATCAATTATGGTAATACTCATGGAAGAAACAAAGTATATTTAGATCCATAATAGTTAATAACGATTTAGTATATGAAAATATATTTTTGTCCTATATGAGCACATGTCATGTTGTACAAAGTCTCAACCTGTGTTAGTCAGAACACGAGTCGTGTAGGTCCAAACACCCCATGTTGACATGACAGAAATTATGTTGTCCTTGAGTGCGATGATGTTACCTATGTTGCAACTCCAAATTGTGATTGGACGCTATGTTGGTTGCGACAAACTTTTACTTCTTGTATGTCATGATCAGCTCATTTACTATCTTTCTCTCTTCAAAAGCCAAATAACAAACCAGTATAAATCCCACTACTTACATTGATTTATCACAATTAGTGAGTGCGACGATGTTACCTATGTTGCAACTCCAAATAGTGATTGGACGCTATGTTGGTCGCGACAAGCTTTTACTATTTATATGTCATGATCATCTCATTTACTATCTTTCTCTCTTCTCACTACAAGAAAATTGGGATTTTTCGATGGCCAGTTTCCGACGGAAAGAAATCCGTCGTAATTTGCGACGAATTTTGTGACAGATAGTAATCCGTCAGAATTTTCAGCGGTTACAACTGTAGGAAATAAAAAATAAATTATGAAATTTATTTTTTGACCATTAGGAACGTCGAAAGTTTCGACGGATACCTATCCGTCGAAACTTCGATGGTCCTAACCGAGATATCCGTCGAAACTTTCGATGGTCCTAATCGTCGGTAATTGAAAAATAATCTAATATAAGTATTATTTTATTAATATAATTAGCGATAGTTCAAACTGTCGAAATTTTTGACGGTATGGACCATAAAAAATTTTAAAAAATAAATATTATATAATGTAACTAGTATTTTATTATTATAATTATCGACAATTCAGACCATCGAAAGTTTTGACGGTCGAGACAGTCAAAAGTTTCGACGGTTTGGACCGTCGATAGCTTTAAAAATAATTAACTATTATATAATATAAGTAGTATTTTATATCGACAGTTTAGACTGTCGAAAGTTTTGACGGTCGAGACCATCGGTAACTTTAAAAATAATTAAATATTATTTAATATATAATATAAGTAGTATTTAATTCATATTGTCGAAAGTTTCGACGATTTGGACCGTCAGTAAGTGAAAAAATAATTAAATGTTATAATAATATATATCATACTTTTAAATTTTTTATGATCATGGCCGTTGATAATTAAAAAATAGTTTTCCTACTATTTCTTTTTTCATTTTCCCGCTTTCCTCTCTTTCTACCCCTATATATATCACCTTTTCTTTCTTTCCTCTCTCTACTTCTTTCCCTCTCTCCTCTCTCTCTCTCTCCCTCTCCTATCTTGCCAGCGCGACGTCCTCCCGGACGACGACCCGCCGAGGACCCTCTCCCTCTCCTATCTTGCCAGCGCGATGACCTCCCGGACGATGACCCGCCGGCGACCCTCTCCCTCTCTCTCTTAGGCGGCCGATCTGGTCCCCCGCGGCTGGATCTAGCGCGGGGCGGAGGGGGGAGGTCGGCCGTTAGATTTGGTTGCTGGCCGTCGGATCTGGCCGCTAGCGTCCGGACCGGCCGCGGGCAGCCTCCTGCGGGGAGCAAATTTTTCTTATATTATAAATATTCGTTGCGACTGGTTTTGACCGCCAGAACATTTTGACGGTGGCGACTGTCGGAACGTTTCGACAGTTGTAGCTGTCGAAACATTTCGATGGTTGCGACCGCCGAAGTTTTGCGACGTTTACAACCATCGAAACTTTCGACGAATTTTTCTGAACCATCGAAAATCATTTTGCGATGCCTTATTTTTCGACAGAGCCCTTCCATCGGTAAACCCGTCGGAAACGGTGGTTTCCGACAGTTTCTCTCGATTTTCCGACAAATGAGACCGTTGGAAAAAACCATTTTTCTTGCAGTGTCTAAAGTCATGGTTAACAACAAATCTATCATAACACATTAGTATAAATCCCACTACATACATTGATTTATCACAATTAATGAAGACATGTTGTGGCTTGCATAGACAAATGCCACGGCTTTCGGCTCATACATGTTGCACCTTGTATCCTAGGTAATCGTATTATATTATCAGTCGAATCGTTGCACCTTGTGCTTTGTTAATCAAATAAGTTGCACCTCGCCTAATTGTAACCATGGGGAGAGAATTTTTTTAATTCAAATCTTTTGCGTTAGAAATGGTAAGAAATATATATATATATATGTATGTATGTATGTATGTTTGTATGTATATGCATACGAGATTAATGCACCTCCACAACACCTTCTGCTCTGGAGGGATATTGAGTGCATCTTAATCATTGATCAATGGATATGATCAAAAGTGATTAAATTTTATCATTTAAAAATATGATTTATTTGAACCGTTGATCAGTGAATCCATGATTGAAAAGTGCTCTAGAGGTACATCAAGATTAATGGTAATCATATTATATTATCAGTCGAATCGTTGCACCTTGTGCTTTGTTAATCGAATAAGTTGCACCTCGCCTGATTGTAACCATGGGGAGAGAAAAGAAATTTTTAAATTCAAATATTTTGCATTAGAAATGGTATATACATACAAGATTAATGTACCTCCACAACACCTTCTGCTCTAGAGGGATATTGAGCGCATTTTAATCATTGATCAATAGATATGATCAAAAGTGATTAAATTTTATCATTTAAAAATATGATTTATTTGCGCTCAGCATTCCTTCAGAGCAAAAAGTGCTCTAGAGGTACATCAATCCCTACATATATGCATGTGTGTATGGATGTATCAGTGATCATATTACTAATCAAATTTGCTTTGACTTAAATCTTCTCATGTGACCGGACAAATGCAAAGGTTCAACAAGGACTTTAGACCTAATAAGTGTACATTAATTATTTAATCATCATTATTATTAAAAATAAAAAGTAATTTTAAAATTATAAAAAACCAAATAACAAAATCTGAGATACTAAACATCTTAAAATTATTACCACACTATGAAGTTTCTTGTAATCAACTCATTAAACCGTCAATGTCAATTTTCAGATGCATCCAGATTTAGGGAATCATCCGCATAGCCTTTCTTGAAGTTGGATGATGGCCAATTTTCCTCATCGCCATTATGGACCCAGATACTAGGTTTGCCTTTTTTGTTGAGGTGCTTAGCGGCAATCATCCGCATAGCTGAGCACTTTGGAACACCTCAGGTGGAAGATGTAGCAGATGGTTTGCAAGAGTTTGTGTTGATATCGATCTAGGGAACCTATAGAACAAGGGATATGGATCAACACCCCAAGTTGTAAAAAGTATTTCCATAAGATTTATTTTGAAAACATGCCATGGTTCTGTTTTAGATGTGGTGCCCTTGGTCATTGGTTGGAAGGTTGTCCTTTGCGTGCGACAATGGAGTTGCAAGAGGATGAATCGCTTGAAAGAAACGTAGGTAAGTTAGATAAGGTTTTATTGTTTGGTCCTTGGTTGCATGTCTCATCTTGTAGGGGTAGAGGAGAGAGACAACATAGCGATGCTCAAATAAGAAGGTTGCCGACGGAGCTGCATCGGAGATGGTTATCGAGATCCTGATCTGGGTAGTAAGATCTTACGATCTCACGATCCTCCGGACAGAAAATGATCTCGATCCTAGTCGAAGGATCTTAAACGTGGGATCTATAGCCGGATCTTTAGATTGGTAAGATCTTACGATCCTATAGATCCTATTATATTTTTGTACTAATTTATTTATTCAAATAAAAAAAATTAAAAGTAAACATAAATGACCTTGAGAAAATTTGATTTAACTATTTTGTTTATATATATTGTACACGTTAGTCTCACTTTGATGAATTTTAATGTCTTCTAACAATTTAATGTTGTGTTATGAATCTAATAGACTAATACTATATTTTCTTTCATCAAAATTAAAAGTTATTATTGCACGTATACTAATAATGCATTTTAACAAATATTATACTTAATTAAGATCAAATATTATATATTATTATTTTAGTGGTTTTTAAAGAATATATCATATTGTATTTCACCTGGTATAAAAAATATCTATTATATTTGAAAATATGAATAAAATATTAATGATCAATGCTTAATTAACTTATATATGAACATAACATTTATGAATAATATTTTATTTTATTTTTTTATATTAAAAAATATTTTTTATTCATGGTTTAGGCGATCCGATCATACGATCCTCGATCCTCAAAGCCCCTTACGATTCTACCTTAGAAAGCGATCTTGACAACCTTGGCGTCGGACGACATTAACCCTACCCTGGGTCCTGTATCTCAATTGCTCAAAGGCAGATATCAGTCCTAGCCTCCCTTGTTAGGGAACAATCTTGATCATGTGGTGGGGGAGGAACACTCATATGCAATGGATAGTTGTACGACTTCCTTGGTCAGCAGACGAGATTTTCCCCTCTAATGAAGTGAAATAGTGGTCAGACGAAGTATGGAAATTAAAGAGTGTCTTTAGAGTAAAGGATTAGAGAAGGCCCTTGGTCCTGATGTATGGAGTTATATAGTAATTATTGGGACATATTTGGTAAATATATTTCAAATTGAAGTATATCATTCTTCAATGGAACTAAGTAGTTCAAATTTTAACATGTATACAATCACTTTTTTTATTGTGTGATAAATGGTACTTGGCCACAACTTTTTTAAGGTAATCGTGGCATCAGGGGATCCTTTATCCCCCTACCTCTTTATTTTAATTTCACAAGAATTTAGTTCCTTGATAAACAAACATATTGAAGCAAGGAGGATTATTCCTTTCTCTTTGAGTTTTTTTACTTTAAGCCATTTAATGTATGATGATGACCTTTTGATATGTATGGTGGTTACTAAATCAAACTGGAATGCTATTATGAGGCTATTTAACATTTATGAATCCTTCATAAATAAAATAGTGAATAGTGCAAAATCTGAAATTTACTTTCCACCTAATTTTGCAAGTTGTAAAAAACTATTGTTAAAGAATATCTTGAACTTTAATATGAATACTTTTCCTTTTTCTTACCTAGTATTCTACATATCTTATAAGTATATTCCATTTAATTAAGACACAAAAGTCCTTAATTGAGAAAGTTCAAAGGAGAATCAAACTAATACATCTGTTTTAATGAATTTTGTCCCCAATTCTATTCCTGTTTATACCATGAGGTCAACTTATTTATCTAGTGGCGTATTATATGCCATTGAGAAGCATACCAAGTCTTTTTTTTTCTAAGATTCTGACTTGTCATAGGGGGTTCACCTCGTCAATTGGGAGGCTATTTAATTACCTAAATTGGGTGGGGGGTGGGGGTGGGGGTGGGGTGGGGTGTGGGGTGGGGGAGAGGGGGAGTTGGGGTAGTGGTTGGGAGTTAAAGAACTTAAAGCTTATTAGACCTTCCCTTCTTACTAAGAGAATCTTCGATCTGTTGAAAAACAAGGACAACCTTTGGATGTAACTAGTGATGAACAAGTATGGTATTTTGCATTTTGAGATATCTTCGGAGGTGGTTGTTAAACCAACATGTGTTGGAAATCAATTTTAAATATCTTGAAGATGATTTAAGTAGATATTCAAAAGAAAATTAGTAATGGTTTGAATATGCTTGTCTATTTTGATTATTGGATTTTTCTTGTACTATTGCTTGGATGCCTACTTATGTTATTGTTGATTTTATTGAATGCTCAATGAATGTTGCGGAGTTTATTTCTGCACATACTTGGAACACGATTGTGTTGTAATATTCCTTCGCATGTCTATAATGACTCATGGTTGTCGGTGATGGATACCCAAGGCATTGCGAAGGTTAACTCCATCTATAGATTTATTGCTAGCTGAGGATTGTCGTTGCTAGTTGTTGGACGGTTGATTGGAATAGGTTATGACATATACATGTCCTTCCCTAAAAAAATACGTGTCATTTGAAAGCTCTTACATAGTAGATTTAATCCATTTGTCAATCTTGCTTGTCACCTATGGGCGGGGATGTAGAAACAAATCACCATATTTTCTTTACTTGTCCTAATGCTTTGAAGATTTGGCATCTCTTCCAAACCAGCATCAATTTTCAACTTATGTCCTTTTAGAATTTTGGTTTCAGGCCTAGGGGAAAAGTTCAAAGTTAAAATTTGAGTCACTTTTTGCCTTCTGTTTTTTAGGATTATGGACTATGAGAAATGATGTGTTCTTTTGTTCTAGGACGGCAATCGTGTCTACGATTTTGGATAGGTGAAACACCCTGAAATTTTGTCCTCAAATGCCAAGGGCAATTAGGTAATCTGGCTGTGTTAGCTCGTTCGCCATGACATAATTATAATAAAATATGATTTTCAATTAATACAACGAAAGCATAAAACTATTAAATATGATAAAAGAATATAATTCAATTAATGTGGAAGACTTCATGAAAAAAATCAAAGTAGTGTTATAGAATTTAAAACATCACTAACATCAATTAAAACATGTTAAAACTATAATCAAAACATCTCTTTAAAAACAGTCTAAAAATTCTAAAAGATAATCACTCTTGACATCCTAGAACATGTGTACAATCATCTTGTTATGAGTTGTGCAGCCATCATCCATACTTTAGTTACCAACGTCCTGCATGGATTCAGGTTCAGGGTTTCCTAATTAGAGTATGTAAATGCCATGCAATGGATGCCATGATCCTAAATAGGATATTACATGATAAATTCCAAAAAAGTATGGACAATCATAACAATCATACAATTTCATATGCACATAAGTGGGGTACACTTACCATAACCATTGCGTCCATAACTTTTCTCAGCATTGCTTCATAACCCTTTGGACTTCCACTTTCGTGGAACATCTTTCCATTCATTCGATCATTGACCCTTTCATTAACGTTATATCTTCCGATAGTTGGGATTTATATTGTGGCCTTCCCAATAGGCTAGCTAGGCCTTAGAGACAATGCTCCCCTCTCGACATAAGACAACATCAAAATGTACACACCATTTTCGATGCATGTAATGATTATTTTGTAGAACTCTCACCTGAGAGTGACATCACACATCGTTGTTGATGTATGTAACGATCATTTCGGGAAAAATCTGATAAAGGGTCATAGATGGTCAACATGTAACATCATCCACAACATGATTCATTATGCTTTTCAATTAACAAACAATTATGTCGTTCAATCTTCATGTTTTAACCTAGTTACATGAGAGACATGCATATATGTGTATCTAGGTTCTTATACAATCAACAAACATCAATACATGCTATTAATATGTTGAAAATATCATTTAAAAATATTACATAAGGCTTCATCAGTCAATCACACTTGTGAAAAGGGTCGTCATGGTCGTGACAGAAGTCGTGAAAACTCTTCGCTCTATCACAATCATGACAGGGGTGTCATGGTCGTGACAAGTTTTATCATGGGCGTGTCAAAGGCTTGGCCGATTTTTCCAGCCTTTCTGTCATGGGCGTGACAAACTGCGTCACGATCGTGATAGAGCTTTGGAACTTCGTCATCCAGTCTGATTTTACATGATTTTCCATCCAAAATTTAGGGAAAATGATGTACAACATTAAAAATCAAAACATATGCATTTCTGAGGCATTCTAGGATCAAAAGAATATTTGGAAACATAATAATCCATAAAATTTCTAAGATCTAGGTTCATCCTTAGCATAATACTTGAAACACATGAACCCTAATGGTGAGATCCCTGCATTTCTAAACATATAATCCTATAGATCCATACATAATATGTAGATCTAAACATTAGAACATATACCCTCAACAAAATCCAATATAAGGGCAGGGTGCCTCATGCTCTTAATCCAATACATGAAGAACATTGAGAGAGGAGAAAGAGCTTTGGATCCCCTTACATACCATTCAATCTTCGTTTGATCTGCTCCTCTTTTTTCCTCTTCTTCTTTGCTCCTTAGATCTCTTTTCCTCATGCTCTAGTCGTCAGGAGATTAGGTAGAGAAAAGATATTAACATGGAGGCTTGGAGGCTTTAAATAGTGGAGATCATGAGAGTTTTGGCCAAAAGACCAACCTACCCTTAATGAAAAATTTGTGATATTATTTTCTCCCCTCCTTAAAAGAAAATTCGTCGTCAAATTTTATACGTACATAGAACACTTACCAAATAGTTTTGAAAATTGTTCTTTCTTTTCTTGCTCTATTTTCTATGTTGCTTCGATTCCTTTATGGTACTTCCATGCAATTTTCACCATCTTCACCACTTTGTTCCTTAAACGACGCTCTCGATACTCTATTATATCTGTAGGATACTCTTCATAGGTAAGGTCTTCCTTGATGGTTGGCTCTTCAATCATCACTACATGAGAGCTATCATATATGTACTTGTGAAGCATTGACACATGAAAAATATTGTAAATTTTGGCATATGAAGGAGACAAGTCAATTTGTTTGTCCCTTTTCCCACCTCCTCCAGAATCTCAAGCGGGCCTAAATACTTAGGAGTCAACTTGTCTTTCCTGCTAAACTTCATAACTCATTTGGTTGGAGATACTTTCAGCAATACATGATATCAAATTTGGTAGATTTGTTCTCTTCTTTTCTTATCCGTATGACTCATCTGGCGGCTCTGAGCTTCCATCATTCTTTCCTTTATCAAATCTACCTTCTCTGCATACTTTTCTACTAGTTCAGGTCCTAGTAGTATTCCTTCACCAATTGCACTCCAACATGTGGGAGATCTACAAGGTCTTCCACATACTACCGCAAATGGAGCCATCTTGATGGTGGAGTGATACCTTTTGTTGTAGGCAAACTCAGCTAGAGTAACATGATCATCCCATCACTCTAATGCAATCTTGACTTTGCACTGCCAGTCTAATGCACATGCTCTTAGCATGTCTTCCAAGGTCTGAATTGTCCTTTCACTTTCCCCATCACTCTAAGGGTGAAACATAGTGCTACAGTGCAATCTTGTACCAAATACATACTGCAACCGTCTCCAGAACCTTACAGTGAACCTAGGGTCTCTATTCGATACAATGAGAACATGAATCTCATGTAATCGGATAGTTCCATCAACATATAACTTTACCATACTTCAGCTGACTATCTCACATTGTAAGGTAAGAAGTGAGCTAACTTAGTCAATTTGTCAATGATGACCCATATAGCATCATAACCTATCTTGGAACTCGATAGTTCCATCTTTGTCCATTCTGTAGTCTGAGTGCTCTTTTTCACATATAACCTTCATGTTCTTATACTTTGGGTCTTCTTTTTGTGTCTATGTTATTCTTGCTATTAAGTCAAGCTGAATGACACAATGCATCATCAACTTTTCCTAGATACTTTTTTCAATAAGAGTCCATTTATAGGCCCTTAGGCATGCCACTGATCCTTCTTTTTTCCTACTTAAAGCATCTGCTACTGAGTTGGCCTTCCGTGAATGGTAAAGGATACTAAACTCATAATTCTTCAAGAATTATAGCCATCTCCTTTATCTCATGTTGAGTTTCTTTTAAGAGAATACATACTTGAGACTTTTTATGGTTAGTGAACACTTCAAATTCTTCCCTATATAAGTAGTGCCTCCATATCTTCAGAGTAAACACTACTACTGTCAATTCCAAGTCATTAGTAGAATAATTCCTCTCACGAGGCTGTCTAGAAACATAAGCCACTACTCTTCCATGATGCACACAACCCAGTTCCTCTAGCATCATTGTACATTGTGTAACCTCCAACTCCTATGGAAATAGTTAGTACTGATGCAGTGGTCAATTTTTTCTTTAGCTTCAGGAAGCTATATTCACACTTCTGTGTCTAATTAAACTTTTTCCCTTTCCTGATCAGGTTGGTCATAGGGGCAGCAATCTTGGAGAAGTCTTCGATAAACCTTTTATAGTAGCCAGCTAATTCAAGGTAACTTCTAATGTCTGTCATTGTTTTTTTTTGCCTTTCCCAATTGATGATAATTTCTACTTTGTATGGGTCCACTGAGTTTCCTTCCTTTGAAACTATGTGGCCCAAGAACATAACTTGTTCCAATCAGAATTCACACTTAGAGAACTTTGCATATAACTGACATTGCCTTTCCTCTGGACTTGATGAATAAACCAGAATATCATCATGAACACTATGATGAATCTGTCGAGATGGGACTTGAAAATCCTGTTCATCAAATCCATAAATGGTGTAGAAGCATTTGTTAGTCCAAATAGCATAACAAAAAATTCATAATGGTCATACCTAGACCTAAAGGTCATCTTTGCAATATCTTCATCAGCTACTATGAACTGATGGTATCAACTTCTCAGGTCAATATTTGAGAAAATCGACATCGTGGATAATTGATAAAAAAATCATCAATTCTAGGGCAGAGGATACTTGTTCTTAATGGTCAATTTCTTCAACATTCTATAGTCTATACACAATCTTAGTGACCCATCCTTCTTCTTCACAAATAGGACAAGTGCACTCCATGTGACATACTTGGCCTGATGAAGCCTCTGTCCGCAATTCTTATAGTTGAGTCTTTAACTCCTTCATTTATATTGGTGCCATTCTGTATGAAGACTTTGATACAGGAGCCGTCCCTAGCATGAGCTCAATTTGAAAATCAACTTTCCTTTCCGGAGGTAATTCGGGAGCTCATCGGGAAATACATTAGGAAAGTCCCTTACCACTTCCAACTCTTCTAGTGGCTTGGGTTTGACATCACTCTTGATGATGCTTGCTAAAAATCTTGACAACCACTATTCAGCATCTTTGTTTCCTTGGCTGAGGTAGCGTCTTTTTCAAAAAATCACAAGTATCATCATTTCTATCAATCTTAACCTTCTTATCTCTACATAGCGTATAGGCATCATGGTACAATCCATACCTAAAATTACATCATAATATACCATGAGTAGCACTATGAGGTTAGCTGAGTAGTTCACTCCTTCTCTCATCACTGGAGTCTCTATTATTGCCTAGTGGAAATTCTCCCTAGTGGCGTTGTCCCATCAAGCTGCCACTTCATACTTTTCATCTTAACATTTCATTAACTTTCAATTTGTCATTGTGAAAATTGAATTTCACTACAATCTCTTTAGTCATTTCATAGTCCACTATGAAAGTTTGTTCAATTGTCATGAACAATTATGTATACCATTTGGGACAATTTCTTATGGCATGTCCATCATCTCCAAAATTTATGATGAGATCACATATTGTCCATAATCAATCTGATAATACTATCAATCATGAATACAATAATTAGCATTCCCATTGGAAGCCTTTTTGCTTCCATCATTTTCAAAATAATAATCAACCAAACATTAGCTAGTTAATTTAAAACATACAATCATATGACACAATACTTACATACTCTTAACTTCGAATGGCTGCTCATGACGATTGCACATGGACCTAGATACTTAACGAATCCATAACATACTTAGCATAAGTCCTAAGAATGCTCTGATACCAAACTGTAACATCCCAAAAATTCATCCCCAAATGCCAAGGACAATTATATCATTCGATTGTGTTAGCCCATTCACCATGATATAATCATAATAAAATATAATTTTCAATTAATACAACGAAAGCATAAAACCATTAAATAACATAAAAGAATTTTTCAATTAATGTGGAAGACTTCGCGAAAAACATCAAAGTAGTGTTATAGAATTTAAAACATCACTAATAGCAATTAAAACATACTAAAATCATAGTCAAAACATCTCTTTAAAAACATAGTAAAAAAAACTCTAAAAGATAATGACTCTTGACATCCTAGATCATGTGTGCAATCATCTCATCATGAGTTGAGTCACCATCATTGATACTTTAGTTACATGCACGGATCTAGGGTGCAGTATTTCTCAATTAGAATATGTAAAGGACATGCAATATAATGCCATGATCCTAAACAAGATACTATAATATGCATCATCATCTTCACACAAAATAAGGAAATAATATGCATGTCATGCTCTTAACATGAGATATACATATTAGTCAACAATAACAATCTATCATCATGCATTTATAAACAATAGCATGTGACACATGTAATCATATCTTCGTATTAGAAAAGTATGGACAATCATACAATTTCGTAGTCGCATAAGTGGGGTACGCTTATCATAACCATTGCCTCCATAATTTTTCGCAGTGTTGCTTCATAATCCTTTGCACTTCCACTTTCGTGAGACATCTTTTCATTCATTCGATCATTGACCTTTTCATTAACGTTATATCTTCCTGTAGTTGGAATTTACGTCGTTGCCCTCTCAATAGGCTAACTAGGTCTTGGAGACAATGTTCCCCCCTTGCCCTAAGACAATATTAGAATTCACACACCATTGCTGATGTATGTAACGATCATTTTGGAGAACTCTCGTCCGAGGGCAACATCAAAATGACATACCAATGCCGATGTGTGTAACGATCATTCCAGGTAAAATCTAATAAAGGGCCATAGAAGGTCGACATGTAACATCATTTACAATAGGGTTCATTATGTTTTTTAATCAACAAACAATTATGTCGCTCAATCTTCATATTTTAACCTAATTAAATGAGAAACATGCATATACGTGTATCTAGGTTCTTATACAATCAACAAACATCAATACATGCTATTAATATGTTGAAAATAACATTTAAAAATATTATATAACCATCAATAGACCACGATCGTGAAAAAGGTCGTCACGATCGTGACAATAGCCTTGAAAAACTCTTCTTTGTCACGAACGTGACAGTCTTTGTCACGACTATGACAAGTTTTGTCACGGGCGTGACAAAGGCTTGACCGATTTTTCTAGCCTTTCTGTCACGGGCATGACGAACTGCGCCACGATCGTGATAGAGCTTTGGAGCCGCCCAACTCGATTTTACATGATTTTCCATCCAAAATTTAAGAAAAGTGATGTACAACATTAAGAATCAAAACATATGCATTTCCTAAGCATTCTAGGATCAAAAGAACATTTGGAAACATAATAATCCATAAAATTTCTAAGATCATCTCTAGCATAACACATGAAACACATATGAACCCTAATGATTAGATCTTTGCATTTCTAAACATATAATATGATAGATCTATACATAATATGTTGATCTAGACATTAGAAAACAATGTACCCTCAACAAAATCCAATATGAAGGCATAGTGCATCATGCTCTCAATCCAATACAAGAAGAACATTGAGAAAGGAGAGAGGGGATTGGATCCCCTTTACATACCTTTCAATCTTCATTTGATCTCCTCCTCTTTCTTCCTCTTCTTCCTTGCTCCTTAGATCTCTTTTCTTCAAGCCCTAGCGGTTAGAAGATTAGGTAGAGAAAAGAGATTACAAGTTGAGGGCTTTAAATAGGGGAGATAATGAGGGTTTTGATCAAAAGACCAACCTACCCTTAATGAAAAAATTTGAAATATTACAATAGGTCATTGGCTTGTGTTAATAATAAATATATTGGGCGTTCAAATTTTGAGGCATCAATCTCGGAAGACCAATGTTTGATCCGGTGGGAGGCCTCTCCTTAAATGTGGGAATTCGGATGGCTCTTTCAATGGAGCTCGGGAGACATGATGTGCTAATTTCCTTATTCGATCTAACTCCGACTTTTTTAGCTACACATGCATGTAGCGATCAGGTCGCTCGGCGATGGAGTTGGAGACTTGGAGAGCGTTCTGGTCTGGGCATCCAACGTATAATTGTTGAAACATATTCAATGGTGCTCACACAGCTGCTCCATGGACATTATTTCATGACATTAGTCATGAAAGACTAATTATTCATGACATTATTTCTTACTCTCCACTTTTGAGATTTGAAAGGTTATTTTGGAAAAATTACTAAAGTTGCACCCAACACGTAATTGAATTTTCTTATGGTTTGCCTTATCATGGATTCGAAAATACTTTAAAATTTTCGAATTGGGTACCCAAAACACATGTACATTGTTTGTATAAAAAGAATCATTTGTCTCCATATTTTTTAGGGTTATTTTCATAAAACACCATTAAATTATCACAATTTTTCGCATCTAACTTTAAACTATGAAGTTATTTTTTTAGATTCCTAAATTATCGTGATTTTTTCAATATGATCCTTATGTCAATTTTTATCAAATTTTTTGTTAATTTTTATTTTTTTCATTTATGAAAAGTAAAAAAATACCTCTCTCTTTGACTTTACGTTTTCGTTTCGACCTCTGCAACTCCAAAGAGTATTTTTGACTTTTCATATATAGAAAAAATAAAAAATAATTAAAAAGTTGACAGAAGTTAACGAAAGGAACAAATTGAAAAAATCTAGTTTAAGAATGCAAAAAATAGGATGGGTCATTCTTTGCTACACGCATGTGAAGCATAATAGGTTTTAATTAATATTGTTTACATACAGTCATTTTTTTAGTTTGAGACAAGATCCAATTTTTGTTGTCACATTTAAACATTAGTATAGAGATTAGTGATCCACATGGGGGAAAATGTTTTTCAACATATTCCTCATTCGTAAAATAAACGGATGTTTATTATACAATTAGAAATTTTATTATGTCTGTAAAAAAAAAGCTAGCATTCTTTTAATTTAACTATTTCATGTTCATTCCAAGCATTTTGATAAAATAAGTGGATTAACCAAACACAAATGATGCTCGCGGGTTGATCTTCTTTTTTTAAATCTTGTTCGACTTGGCTTATTTAAACCAAGCCATCTTCTTAAAGCTAACAAATAACCATGCGACATAAACATAAATAAAAAATGCGGCATAACTCGTTTATTAGACTTTTTGAATAAAATAGTGGCCTACCCTGACTATTATTAAGGTAGTAAAGGGACATAAATATATGTCTAGTTGGCTTCCGGACCGAACACATCGGTGCCTTGCAAGCTTCAAAAATGCACACTGTCTCCAAAAATATGAGTTACTTCCATGGTTGGCCTTTAGACAATATTTATGCAATCGAAAAGTATATATATAGTTTTTGCATGTCCCATTTTTCTATTCGAATAGTCCGGATCATATAATGTTGCATGATGCATGCAGAAATCAGTTGTCTTTGGCGACACATTAAATTACATATAAAGGAGGAATAAGTTGAGTGGATGTGATAAGGATCTCCAGAAAATGGGTTGTGAGTCTACAACTAAAGTATTGTTTTTGCACATCCACGTTTGTTGCCAAGCATGATCACATGTCCATGTCCATGTCCTCATTTGAGTTATTGTACACATAAGGCACTGGAATTTAGTATGGCAGATTAGGGGCCTTGTTGCAGCACCTTTTGTGAGATGATTGCCTGAGACAAAGATGTGCATTGGCCTTACTGAAGACAATGATGCCCTAACTAAAAAGCATCTCCCACCACCATCTAAGCAAATGGCCACTGTTATCACCAATCAGGACAGTGGGATGCTTGGACCTATATATCCATCTTATGGAATATATTTATGAGATATGTTTTGCTAGAATAGAGCCAAGAATGGTGCTTTCTTGCATCATATATGGTTCGCATACCTTGCAAGCAGATCTTGGGCGTGTATTGCATCTTATGGAATATATTTATGAGATATGTTTTGCTAGAATAGAGCCAAGAATGGTGCTTTCTTGCATCATATATGGTTCGCATACCTTGCAAGCAGATCTTGGGCGTGTATTGCATCTTATGGAATATATTTATGAGATATGTTTTGCTTGAATAGAGCCAAGAATGGTGCTTTCTTGCATCATATATGGTTCGCATACCTTGCAAGCAGATCTTGGGCGTGTAATACAAAATTGATAATGTTAGAGAAGATGAAAGATCATATGGATCCAGTTTTGGTTCTTTGCGAATAGTCTGTACTTGCATGTTGCATGCACACACAAAAAGAAAAAAAAAATTTCTAGTCAGGAATTTGCTCTTTGATCTTAGATGTAGACATGTTTTGCGCCAAGGAAAGAAATACAATATTATCAATAAAAATCATTTGATATGTATAATAATTGCCATTTTAGGATTACAGTACTTGTACTAATCAATCTATTTGAACGATATGTTTAGTTTAGATATTTGCATTGCATTATGGATGGAGGCCATGCACAAGCTCAGTTATCAAGTCAATGTTATGGGCCATGTCAATGTTTTTGGGCTATGCATGTAACATCTATCTGCAACCTAGCGAGGCGAGACCCATGCTGTTGATGTAAAAAAGCATTTGTACACATGATCACTGTCACCGACATGACAAGGTCCACCATCAATTTGGTTGTTAATGTTGGCTTCTTCTCACTACTTTGGACATGGCCGCTGGGTTGGAACTTGGAAGCAAACCAAAGCGAGCAGCTGCATTCTAGTAAAAGAATACAAGTCCCGTGCTATTAAAATGATTGCAAATGTAAGGAGAAGCTAACATATATAGACTCATCCAACAAGCTCACAGCATCTGAAACATTTTTTAGGAACTTTTTCCATTTAAGGCGGAGTAATTTTGCTTTTTGCAAAACTAATCTTGAAAATTACAAGACCAGACAACATATACTCAATCTGAGAACCGAATGCGCTCTCATATTCAGACCAAGCCGAATGCCTTCAAATTAGAAAAGGTTATTTTCATAAAATCTCCCCTAAACTATCACCAATTTTTTACATTTAATTTCAAACTACAAACTTATTTTTTTTATCCTTAAACTATCACGACTTTTTCACTTTAGTTCTTTCATCCATTTCTATTATATTTTTCGTTAGTTTTATTTTTTTCATTTATGAAAAGACTAAATTACCCTTCCTCCACAATAACTTGAAATAACAAATATAAAAAATAAAAAAAAATCATTAAAAGGATTAAAATCGTAAACAAAAAAAATTATCATTTATGGAAAAAATTAAACTACCCTTCTCCTTTTTTTTCTTTTTTTATATTTATTATTTGATGTGTTATGGAGGGAAGGATAATTTAATGTTTTAATAAATGAGAAAAAATAAAAGTAACGAAAAACGTAACAGAAGTAGACGGAATGACTAAAGTGAAAAAATCGTGATAGTTTAGAAATAAAAAAATAAATCCGTAGTTTGAAGTTAAATACCAAAAATCGTAATAGCTTAGGTGAGGTTTTAAAAATAATCTAATTAGAAATAATATCGATGCACTCTCCTCCTGTATACTAATAATTTATTTATGTGCATGAATGACACAACAAACAACTATATTTTGAAAACTTTTTTTTCGGCGAGGTGTTGAAGCTATTGAAACAAAACAAAACAAAAAAGTATGATAAATAGCTTCACAGAGAAATTTTTTCTGAGCCCAAATTTTGATATATGGTCACATTCCACGATGTGATGGGAGGGAGGACTTTGCTAGTTGTAAACTTAATATATAACTTTAAACATTAGCTTGGCAAGAAATTCAGTCCCACACACAACATGAGCTCTTAAAGAAACGACCGACCAAATAATATGCATCTTTTTCTTCGTGGCATCAAAAGACAACAAAGAAATATGGAAAATGGAAAAAAAATCATTGAGTGTTGAATTCCAATACAAAGGAATGAGAAGAATCAAGAAGAAGCTGAAAAAAAGATGAATTTTATAAATATATTAATAGGAAATTCTTGACATGGATATTCAAATACGGTAATCAGATAGAATTTGAATTCTGATCCTTATGTATCAGCATCATTTCTTCTGTACATCAATAAACTAACACAGGGTTGAATTACATGTTCAACAGAAATCAACTGATCAGACAATCATTCAAATTATCAACAATGTTTCTACTGCCACAAACCTTTGTGCAGTGAAATCTACACTCAACAGTTATGCAAAAAAATGTACTTGCCAGTAAAAAAACAGATTGATTCCTTGGCGAGTTCAGAATTCAGAACCAAACAACTTTCGCTTTACGGCTTTATGCTGCAACCAGTTCAGAACTAGAAAAATTTCATCTCATGCTGGAACAGACAGTTTAAGAGTACATAAAAAGAAGAAAGTAGCGACAGAATTATCCGAAGAATAAATTGGATCACTCAACCGAAAATCACATCTGTTAGCATGTAAGTTTAATAAGAATGAGCAGATATGAATGCTTAATCTTCGCACAGCGCACGTTGATGGCAATGCAATGCGTTGGATCATTCTTTCCAGATGTGCAAGAGCAGAGACAAGATGTGAATTCGAGATGGGTCTCCTTGAACATCTGTGAGAAAGGCCACATCAGGAGCATGAACACGGTGCAGCCCACGAGCAAGCCAAACAACCAGTTGGATTCATCTCCAAAGACCTCCACGGGATCCCCTCCACAAGAATCGTTTGATTCCCTCGGAACCTCCATGACGTGCTTGTCATCAAAATCCTCGCAGCATTCCTTGGCAATGTCTCGGACATGCCTGTTGTTGCACAACTGTGACCCAGTGCACTACCTATGTTGCAAGGATACGGGTATGGTATCGGTATCAGGTACGAGTACGGATACGGGATACGTCAAATTCTAAAAAATTAGGGTACCGACGATATATTAAATATATAAAATAAATTTTCATAAGATTTCTAATATTTTCATATTATTTAAGTTTTCAAAATAAATAATTAGTTATTCACTTTACTGATTATGTCTAAATGAGGAGCTATTAATAATTTCTTTCTCCTTATGACTTCTCATTTTTAATATCTATAAGTTTTATTGTTCACATTTGATAAAAACATAGCAAAATATATCAGTATTATGTTCTCTAGTATTAGTGCTTTCATGATCATCAATCATTTATTATCTTTTTTAGAATTTTATCTGACAAAATTTTGATATGGAGTATCCAAAAGCATAGGTACGAGTACTCATTGAAGTACTCATTTTTTAAAAATTATTTTATTATTAAGTACGTATAGATACGAGTACTCATAAAGTACAAGTACCGAATACGAGTACGTGAAGAAAATTAGAGTACCCGTGCATCATAGTGCACTACACCCGCTTGCCGTACAGGTGCTCCGTCTTAGCTATGTGTGCCATTGTGCAATCGCCCAAAGGTGAGTGCCTCATGCAGGTTTTGCCATACGCTTCCTTGGTCAGGTCACCCAGTTAGCAGGATCATCTAGGAATCATGAGGCAGGACGACTCGAAGCCTTCCAGCAGCTCCGGCCATGATCTGAACTTGGTGGGAGAGAGGTCCACAAAGCGTCCACCTTGAAGATGTACACCTCCAAGCTCTTGGAGCCCCTCCTCCTGGCGAACCATCATGGCTTTATGTCAGCATGCTGAGGCACTGGCCCTCGGTGTCCTTGATGGTGACGCAGAGGGATCGACTCCCAATGAGGCTTTTGCTCCAGCTGTTGCTGAACAGGCAGCAGCAGTCGAAATTGGCACATAAACTAGGTTCTGCGTGGCCCGGCTGCTGCTGGACGACGAGTCCATGACCCGGACACTGTTATCGCTGAAGGGATCAAGAAATCCTTCTTCATCTTTCTTGAAACCAAGGATAGAAAGTTGGAATCAGGTAGAAATATATTAACAGAAAAGTTCATATATCTTTTGATGCCATGAAGAATAAGATGCATATTATTCTGTCACTCATTTTAAGAGTTCATGTTCTGTGTTAGAGTGAATTTCTTACCAAGCAACTTCTTGAATTTATGTATTAAGTTTACCACTAGCAAATACTTGTATTGCATTGTGGAGTGGAGTGTGACCGTATCAAAATTTGGGCTAAGAAATTCTTCATGAAGCTATTTAAAAAAATGGTTTCAACACCTGATTCATCAAAAAGAAACTATTCTGATGTCTCTCGTCGAAAGCGAGTGCTGACCTTGTGATGTAGGAGTAGGACAAAATAGAATTATCAGCCCAAGTTGACATTTAATTATGGGCCTCTAGTATTTGCCCATTAGCTTAGTCTTCCCTATATTAGATTTCTTTTAATTAGTTGAACTTTTATTAGTTTTCTTTTTATTTAGTTTTCCTTGTCATTTTGGTATATGAGTACTTAGAACCCACCCTATAAATACCCTCAATTGGTTGTATTAGTTAAAAGACAAACTTGATTAATGAATATTCGCTATTAGCATATTTATATCTAGATTCATGTTTGATCTATCGCCTTGCCTATTCTATAGTCAGTTTGGCATCAACGAAATGCAATCATCATCTTCAGGTTCAAAAGCTTCTACACAGAAAATGTCATCACACAGGCGGTTTGAATCAGCAAAAATGTGGACGACCGAATGATGGACAATCGTGGAAGCTTTATGTGTATTTTGTCTTCAATGTAACACACATGATTCTACATTAATAAATCGTGGAAGCTATCCTTTTTTGCCTAAAAAACTATCACCTTTTGCATTGGACCGCATTTATCCAGACAGACAACGATGTGCTCTCAGCTAAGGTTGGTTGTACAACTAGCTAGCAAAGTTGTGTCCCAAGATTAGCAGGAGAGAGTAGCCAAGGATTCGATTATGGAAGTCAATTAATTTAATCCGAATGCCGGATTAGTCAAGTTCTAGTAGCACTATGACACCAATGGGTCTAGACCGTAGTATGTACCTATTTTCTTAAACATATTGTTCATTTACTGAGGCTTTTCTTTTTTATATTCCTGTTTCACACATCAACCTTGTTAACGTGCCATAAATTAGTTATTCACTAGATCAACACTTGACACATAATAAATATACTAATAGGAAAGATGAATGATATAGATATGAAAAACGAATGATGAGTACATATGTTTAGTGGGACTTTTCTCATCGTTCTGTATCAAGTTCAGAGTACGTATGAAAAAAAAAATGACGAGTCATGAATTCCAATACGAAGGAATGATTGCTTAATGCCAATCATCAAAACCTGTTTGCCTTGAGGTTTGAAATATATTTAAATCAGATATCAGTGACAAATAAAGGAGAAATTGAAGAGTTCCTGCTACCTGGATTAGTTGATTGCATGGTCATACCAAGGATTTGTCTCCTTCTACAAGCATAAAAAATTGGTGAGAATGCATCACTGAATGAACACAATGAACATAGATACGTAACATGCGTAGAATGTAACTTCCAAATACTTGATTTCCATGATGTGAAGCAATAGAAAAGCATATCAAGTATCCAACTGCAATATTTCTGAACTTGGTGAAATGCTAATCAACAGTCACAAACTTGGTAAACAAATTGATCTGACCTCAAAACTATGGTGAGATAATCTTATTATGAATGGTACAGAAAGATTTAGCTAGCTTCATATATGCATGCCGTGCAAACTAAAACTATGAAATAAAATCCATAATTACAAAATAATTGGGCTGGGGAGTGGATGGGTTGGTGGGGAGCGCTAAAGATCAAATGCTGTTTACATACGCAAGTTAAATTCCAACAAAATTCCTAACAACATAATAGGGATGCCATACAACCTCAAAACAATTCCATATGCAAGTTGAAAAAGACAGTTGGACCAAGTGGGGAACAAAATGTGCAGCAAAGAAAGTAGTTGGCATAACTCATTACAAGAAAATTGACGATTAGCGACGCCATGTAGCACCTCAAAAGTATGTGACGCTATAAAGACGCCACTAGCGCCTCCATTGTGCTTCTTTAACGTCATTAGAATCAAACGCCACTTGCCTCTCAATAGCGTCTTCCTAGCTACTCAGAGAGTTAACGTTAAAAGTAGTGCAATCGAGATGCTACGTAGACGTTATTATTTCTCGCCAGGAATCGCAAATGCGCGGTAGTACCTAGCGCCGTTATGAGTAGAGCCTAATAGCCCGAACCGGTTGGAACCTAGCTAGGGGCGCTTTCTTCATTTTGAAGCTATATTCAAAGAAAGTTCACCGATCCTGTGGTGTACTTCGTTCGAGCCCAGACGTCCCGCCTCGGTATGGTATGGCATGGGCATCATGGCATTGAAGCGTTTTTCTTTCTTTTCGGGCGGCGGCCCCCGTCCTTTCAGACAGTAGCCCTTTGGTCTAATCTCTTGACCGGGAAGATAGAGCAGCTTAGGTCAAGTATCCGTAGTAGAGTCCGTGGCATGATCCGAGCAGAAGACTCTCTCCATGCATTGGTCCGGTCAGTCAAGAGAAGTTTTTCCCACCTATGCGCGAAACTGACATCCAAACCCGGCCGGTCGACAACGTTAGACGCGAAACTAGCATCGCATGTATGAAGACTCTACAACGACGCTACATGGCGTCTCAATCAAATGAGACGCTACAATATATATTTAAACACTATATTATATATACTATATGTCAATCAATAAATTCATTAAATATTATATTAGTATTAATTACACGCTTATCAACATATTATCAATAGCATAATATCAACATATAGATGTATTAATTACACGATTATATATATATATATATATATATATATATAAATATATATATATATATATGTATTTTTACATGATAAGAGTGTTCCTAAATATATAAATTTTTTCCTATATTATCTATGTTATCTATACATATAATATATATAATATTTTTATTATGCATATATCTTAATTATACGTCTTCTTAGCTATTCAACGGGTTGACGTTAACTCTCTAGCGCATGCAATCGAGACGCTACGTAGACGCTATTATTTCGCGCCACTATTCTTAATGCGCGACAGCACCTAACGCCGTTTCGTCGTCGACCACTTTAGACGCGACACTAGCGACTTATGTCTGAAGACTGTGAAACGACGCTATATGGTGTCTCAAACAAAGGAGAAGCTAATGAGATGCTACTTTATATATTTAAACACTATATTATATATACTATATGCCAATCAATAAATTCATTCAATATTATATTAGCATTAAGTACACGATTATAAACATATTATCAATAGCATAATATCAACATATATATGTATTAATTACACGATTATATATATATATATATATGTATGTATGTATTTTTACATGATAAGAGTGTTCCTAAATATATAATTTTTTACCTATATTATTTATGTTATGTATACATATAATATATATAATATCTTAATTATGCATATAATATTATTATATACTTAATCATGGGATTACGATGGTTGATTAAGTGAGTGATATGTTAGCGTCACAGTAGACACACAATAGTGTCCACCTAGCGTTTAATGAGCGCCGAAGCTATTGTCGACGCTATGATGACACTATGGGTGTCTTTCTAGCGTCACATGTTCGAGACGCCATATTGTTTTAGACGCTAGTTCGGCGCTACAGAGTCGCTAAATGAATCTGGCGACTCAATGGCATCTGTATTGCGCCTCCTAAGCCGACTTTTTACCCCTCCCTCAATCGGGCACATATAGACATATAAATACGCGTATATGCTGATACCTATATATAATAAGTGCATATATACATATTATTATAACCTAATCTGACACATATAAACAAATACACATATATATATTCACTTCAAATACGTATATATATACATGTTATCTATATATATATGACTCGCATATGTATAGACATATACATACACATATATATTTATAATACATATAGACGAAACACATTGTTGTAACTTAATCTCTCACACGTAGACATATATATACGTACGCATATATGACATATGTATATATATACACACGCAATTGTGTTATATACACATATACATACATATTTATAATTTTGTATACATACATGATAGATTATCGAAAGAAAATAAAATAATTGGAAAGGAGCATAATGCGATGAGACGTTACATTGATAAATAAAATTACATACATACTAAAATAATTTGAAAAAACTTTTATTGAGCGTCTCAATGGCGTCGCGATATTGAGATGCTACACAATTGCGACACCCCGACGACGCGATTGTGTCGCTACGTTGTCTTAGCGACACATTAGCTTCTGTATAGCGCCGTGCAAGCTAAATTGTGACAGTGTCGGCGCTTACATGGCGTCTACGTAGCGTCTCGTTATTTTGCGACGCTAAAAATTACTTAAATCCCTAACTCCTCTTCTTCGTTTTCACTTTTAGTGTTTACCATTTACCATCGCCCGATGCCCGACGTGCCCCGACGCCCGACCTTCGACGCACCCCAACGCCCGACCTCCGGCGCCCGACGCCCGACCTCCGACGCTCTCCACAGCCGCCTCCGGCCATCGCCCGACGTTCGACGCCCGACGACCGCCCTCCACCGCTGCCACCGCCCTTCGCCTCTGCCGCCCTCTGCATTCGATCGCCCTCCACCGCCGCCCTCTGCATTCGCCGCCGCCCTTCGCCACCTCCTCCTCCTCCTCCACCCTCCCCGATAGTTCGCCTCCGCGGTGCCTCCACCACGGTTCGCCTCCACCGTCGTCTCGGCCGCCCTCCGCTCTTCGCCTCCGCCGCGGTTCGCCTCCGCCGCTCTTCGCCTCCGCCGCGGTTCGCCTCCGCCGCAGGGTGCCTCCGCCGCGATTCGCCTCCACCGTTGTCCATCGCGTCCTCCGCTGCCTCGTCCGCCCTCCGCTCTTCGCCTCCGCCGCCCTCCGCCTCCACCGCCGCCCGTCGCGTCCACCGCCGCCGCGTCCTCCCTCCACCGCTGCCGACGTCCTCCACCGCCGCCGATGTCCTCCTCCGCCACCACTTCCCACCGCCTCCACCGCCGTCTCGGCCGCCCTCCGCCCTTCACCGAAGGTACTAGCCCGCCACCATGTAAATTAAGTTAATTATTAATGCATGAAGTTAAATTAAGTTAATTATTCATGTTAAGTTAAGTATTACTTATTCATGTTATTATCTTGTTAAATTAAGTAATACTTAAGTGAATTATCATCTCTTTGGATCAAGTTAGTATTACTTATTAAGTATAATATTAAGTATCATCTCTTAGGAATTAAGTTAAGTATTACTTAGGTTAAGTATTACTTATTCATGTTATGAATTAACTTAAGTAGTACTTAAGTTAATTATCATCTCTTTGGATCAAGTTAATTAGTATTACTTATTAAGTATTACCTAAGTTACGTTAACTTATGTTAATTCTTAAGTTAACTTATGAAGTAATTCATGTACTTAAGTTAAGTATTACTTATTCATGTTATGAAAAGTTAAGTAGTACTTAAGTTAAGTATTACTTGAAACATGTGATTTTGGACTTAATTCGAAAGTTCAAAATCATATGTTTCAAGTACACGAAATTTCTTACTTGACTTAATGTTCTCCGTTATAAAAATGATAAAGCCAGATCATAGTTGGATTCATCGTTGGAAGGATAAACATGGCGTCATAACTGAAGAAGATAAGGATGGTGTTGATGAATTCATTAATGTGGCATATCAAAATATAGGTGTTGCTTCTTCATATGGCGAAATCTTATGTCCATGCCGGAAGTGCAAATGTTATCAGTGGAAAGTAAGATATGATGTGCAGAAGGATTTATATTACAATGGTTTCTTACTTATATACACCAATTGGTTCTTTCATGACGAAGAAAGATGAGCTAAAGAAACAAGTAATGTAGATACCGTTGTGGGCGACTCGAGCAATCTGTACAGGGACATGATACGAGATGCAATGTTAGGAGAAAATGTTGGTGAAACATCGATTGAATAAGACCCGAATCCTTCGGCTTCTAAGTTTTATAATCTTCTCGAAGAGGCAGATGAACCTTTATGGGATGAATGCGTGAAGCAAACTAGACTTTCTGCAGTGGCACAACTAATGAACTTAAAATCAGAATTTAATATGAGCGAAAGTTGTTTTGACCGGATGCCTACCATTATTAAGAGTATGCTTCCAGTTTTCGAGAAATTACCGGGAAATTTTTACAAGTGCAAACGGTTGATGAGAGATTTAGGGTTGGAATATCAGAAGATTGATGCATGCTGCAATCATTGCATGTTGTACTACAAGGAAAACAAATCACTTATGAGTTGTTCTATTTGTGGCGAGCCCAGATTCAAGCCGAAAAAGAATACTCAAAGTTCGAAAAAAAAGTGGCAAATGCAATATTTAGATACTTTTCGATTGTTCCAAGATTACAACGACTATTTCTTTCTAAAAAAATTGCATCATTTATGAGGTGGCACAAAGAAGGGGCACGTGAAAATCTAAATTCAATTACACATCCTTCGGATGCGGAGGCATGGAGACGATTTGATGCACTTCATCCGGATTTTTCTGCAGAATCACGCAATGTTAGATTAGGACTTTGCACCGATGACTTCAACCCATTTGGCTCATCGAGTACTGCTTATTCATGTTGGCCTTTTTTTGTGACACCGTATAATTTGCCTCCAAGCATGTGTATGAGATAAGAGAATATATTGCTTACATGTATCATCCCGGGTCCTCGATCTCCTGATAAAAGTTTAGATGTTTACTTAAGACCTTTAATTGACGAACTCAAGATGTTGTGGGAGGATGGCGTGGTTACCTATGATAAATTTAAAAAGCAAAATTTCATTATGAGAGCCGCATTAATGTGGACCATAAGTGATTTTCCGCCATATGGAATGTTGAGTGGTTGGAGTACAAAAGGAAAACTTGCTTGTCCCATATGTGGAAAGAATACGAAATCCTTTTATTTAAAAAATTGTAGGAAAGTTTGCTGATTTGATTGTCATAGAATGTTTCTGCCATTGGAGAATTCGATGCGCCGTGATCGAAACTCATTTAAAAAGAATACATCCGAGAACACTTTGTGTCCAACTCATTTGGCAGGGGAAGAATTGCTAGAGCAAGTAAACAAGCTTAGTGAAGTCTCATTCAGACTGAAGGTCGGTAGTTATAAGCAAATTGGGTTTGGAAGTGAACATAATTGAGAAAAAAGAAGTATTTTTTGGGAGTTGCCTTATTGGTCTTCAAACTTGGTACGTCATAACTTGGACGTAATGCATGTGGAGAAGAACGTATTTGATAACATCTTCAACACTATTATGGATGTTAAAGGAAGAACAAAAGATAGCATACAGGCTCGCGAAGACATAAAATTAATATGCAAAAGACCAGAGTTAGATATCATTCATCTTCAAAATGGTAAATGCAAAAAGTCAAAAACTACTTATGTCTTGAGCAATGATCAAAGAAAAGTGGTTTTCGAATGGATAAAGCAATTGAAATTCCCCGACGGATATGTATCAAACATATCTCATTATTTTAACTTGGACAATGGGAAGATACACGGGATGAAGAGTCATGATTGTCATATTTTTATGCAAAGGCTGCTTCCAATTGCCTTTAAAGAACTTTTGCCAAAGGTCATCTAGGAGGTTTTAACAGAATTGTCTATGTTCTTTAAAGAGCTTTGTGCATCCATCGTTCGGAAAGAAGACATATCTCGGTTAGAGACTTCTATTGTGATTACCGTGTGCAAGGCTGAGAAGATATTTCCACCTTCTTTCTTTGATGTGATGGAACATTTGATTGTACATCTTCCATATGAAACAAAAATTGCTAGTCCGGTTCAGTATCGATGGATGTATCCTTTCGAAAGGTGCATGTTATATTTGAAAAGGAAGACGAAGAATAAGGTAAAAATCGAAGGCTCCATATGTGAAGCATATTTCATTGAGGAGGTGTCAAACTTCACTTCAAAATACTTTGAGCCGCACATACAATCACGACACACCCAAGTTCCAAGAAACGATGGTGGTGGTGAAGGAGAAGTTGACATGAATATTCTATCCATCTTCAAGTACCCATGTCGACTTCTTGGTGCAGGACACAAAGTTATCTTTAATGACAGAGATCTCACTACCGTTGAGAATTATGTTCTTGCAAATTGTAGCGAAGTGACACCGTATCTCGAGTAAGGCAATTTGTTCTAATTTGTTATATAATTTAAAGCTAATTGTTGCTATTTGATTGTATTAATTGAAAACTATGAATTCAGGAAATTTGAAGAATTACAACGACAAATCAATCCGTTAGTTTCAAACGATGAGTTATTGAAACTACAAGATGAACATTTTGCCGATTGGTTGAGATGTGAAGTGAGAAATCTTTCCGCTTGTTCTTGATTGTTATAAGTTCATAACTTTTAATAAAAATTTTAGTTATTTTTTTTGTAGGTTATTAATGGCTCAGTCATAGAGAACAAAATACGAGATCTCAGCCATGGTCCGAAGAAACAAGTTCTTAGCTACTGCGGCGTCATAGTCAATGGATATCAGTTCCATACAGAAGAATATAGCCGACAATGTTCAACTATTAATAGCGGCATATGTGTTCTAGGAAGCATATACGGGGATGACGACTTTGAATACTACGGTGTTATAGAAGACATCCTAGAATTATCTTATTTGGAAAAATCTAACAAAGTCGTGGTGCTAAAATGTCATTGGTTCGATCCAGAGAAAGGAGTTCGGATCTATCAAAAGTTTAAATTGGTGGATATTAACCCTCGATCGAGACTTCAGTCATACGATCCATTCGTATTGGCGGAACAAACACAACAAGTGTACTACACTAAGTATCCATCGAAAAGAACCAAGGATGAATGGTGGGCGTCATGCAAGGTGAGGAGTAGACTATTCTTAGTAGAAACAATGGTAGATGAGAATGAAACATCATCCGTACACAACGATGTGCCCATGGATGATTACTATTAAGAAGATAGAGTGAATGAGATGATTGATGTGGTCGATGGAGTTGAGAATTTTCAATTGGTCGATGACGCTGAGCCAATGGAAGAGTTCAATTCAAATGACCTCTTGGATGTGAACTTCGATAATTTCATTGATGATGACTCGAACCAAGATTATAGCGACGATGATGAAGATGATGAAAATAAATCAGAATACAAAACAAGCGAATGAATCCCGTAGTTATTCTAATGACATAAGCTTTTTAATTTTTTTAAAAGTTATATATGGTTACCGATAATAAGAGAAGTTTCTTTCTTTTTTTCAGTCATGATTATTAGGGGTCGAGCATCTGGGTCATCTCGCTCTTCCAGGCATTCACTCCAGATGAGTCAGCCATCACAACCACATGTAATATATTTATTATGAGCTGCTTATTTATGGTTGATTATAATAGTTAAATTCTTTTTTTTAATAATATCAGTTCCTCCGCCGCCGACGGGGCACGTAGTCGGATCGTCACATAGTAGGCGATCCATTGGTGAGTCTGCTGAGCGTATCACTCCAGGTACATGACACATTGTAGGCAATAGACAGTAGGAGATAGAGTTTTTTAAATATTTTGCTTTTGTGACAGTTGCTCCACCATCGACGGGGAACATAGTCGGTACGTCTTGATCGCACGACCACGATCGTCATGTCACACCAGGTTATTTTTGTATATTACTTAATTTTATGTAGGATCCAAATTTTATGTATTTTCTTGTGATGACAGTTACTATCCCATCGCCACCACCGAGAATACCAAACGCTTCACCATAATTTAGCGTTGGCGAGCGACATCTTACGCCAGGTGATATATTTATTGTTATTGACATTTCTCAATTAATTATATTAATTATTTTTTAATAATGTCAGTTGCTACGCCGCCGATAGCACAAGCACCTGACTCAATTCATTCAGACGAGTGAACTGCTACTGATCATGCGATACACATCAATCGAGGTGAGAACATTACCGTACATCTATCAATTATCATAATTTTAATTTGGTATGACACTAATGATTTATTATGTATTAGGACCCATAGCTGATGTCGGACCTTTACAATCTACCCCAGTTGTACCGGATGATGATTCCTCTTCGAGTGATGAAGAGGGGTTACACGATAATGGGGTGGTCACTGTGAATAATATTGCTCGACCATAAGTTAAATAAGTTGTACAAATTTTGTTATAGTTTTGGTTATCATTGAAAATTAATTCTTCTTTGTAATTGGCAGGACCACTTTCTTACCCGCTAGTACTGTGCGAGATGTTAGTGCTCTCGTTCTTTCCCACTTGCCAAAAGGGGCAGGATCCTGGAAAGATGTCCTAATTCAAGTGCGAGATGACATCTTTCGAGCCTTTATGGTACGATCTTCTATTTGGGTTACATAATTTGATTTATATTTATTTTAAAATTACTAAGTTTTAACGTTCTATTTGTAGGAGGCAAATCGGTTTCATCCGGATCTTAGTTTAGGAACGATCCGGAGAGCTTTTGAGGAGGTCACTGCGAAATGCCTCCGAAATTGATTATACAAGTTTCGCAAGATCGTCACGTCCGCCGGCCTCACTTTGGAGCAGGGCATACAAAGATGCCCAAGACATATTAGACGCTCGGTTTGGGAGTCCCTTTGTAGGAAGTGGTAAGTATGTATACTTATTTTTATGAAAATTATAGTTTTTTGAAAGTGTAAGTATTTGATGTTCACAAAGTACAGATGAATGATGGCAAAGGAAGTCGGAAAAGGCAAAAGTTAATTGTCTTTCGAAGCCCGAGGCCCACATCCACATGGGGGATCGATGAGATTTGATGAGCATCGACGGCGCATGGTAATTTACATATAAATTCCATTAATCAAACTTTTGAATTATACTTATGTTATCAAATTTGAAACTTTATTGTAGGAGGAGAAAGAAGGCGGTCCCGTAGACTTTCGTGTGGTCTATGAGGCCACGCATAAGAGCCGGAAGACAAACGACTTAGTCACGCCCACTGCTCGTAGGCTTCCGGTATGTCTCATGATATGGTCATTTGGTTGTTGTCGTTAGTGCACTATTTTTTAAATACACAACGTTAAATTTTTTTTGGGATGAGTATAATGCAAAAATGGAAGAAAAGTATGGAGATGATCCAAGTACTCAGCCACCATGTAATATTTCTTCGTTGGTTTAGTCATGTTTTTAATTTACGTCTTCACAATAGAGACGTAATAGCGCCTCCCTAGCGTCTCCAACCTTGAGTCGCCAATTGGCAATTTTCTTGTACTGACTCATAAAACTATAACATCACGAACATGAAAAGGACAGTACAAAACTTAACCTAAGATCGATCACATGACGGGGTATATTATTAGGAGTAACAAGAAAAGAGCAAAATTAGTCATGCATACCATTTATGCATCAAAAGAATTTGATAGCTTAAGTACAAAATCTTCTTGATTTTATTCACCAATAATCATATTCGTTTTCATTTTATCCATCCTTGAAAGGGTTCCATGATCACATGACCCAGAAGTTTAGAAAGGATCTTCAAAGCATTATGGCAATCTCCACAAACATGAAGATTTTTAGTAATCCTTATATTGGAGCGAGCAAAGCTTCCTCCTTGGATTCTTCATCTACATCTTGAAGCCCAAACCGTGTATCTGGGACATATCTAACTTCTTTCATTTGGGCTTGTAAGCATTTTAATTGCGCATAGATCTTGCCATTTTCAGGATGGGACCTATCCCCTTCCTTATATTCATGCACCCTACTCCTATTCCTAAGGGAGCTTGCCTTTTCTTTTTCTTTCTTTCTCCTTAGCCAGGTCGGAAGCATTAATGGGTAAAATTCCCTTTTCAGCCTCTTCGCTTAACATCAATGAGTCCAGTTGTTCAACAATTCCAGCACAACATTCCCCAAACTCATAGTTTCCATTCCATTAATGTCACCCATATATCAAAACTTGGTACAATGGGCATCTGATCAATAAATTCAAGATCTTTATCAGAAGTAACCACATCTTCCAAGCATATCTACAATGGCCACATAATGAGCCATGACAGGAGCGATACCAAGTTCCTTCTTCATTGACTGAAATGTGGCATCCTCTCATCAACTGTTCCAAGACTACCACAGGCAAAGAAAACACTAACAAACATGTCCCTATCTGCTTGTCCAGAACTTCTTGCTTAAACTGGGGATAAACATATAGCGCATCTTCTCCAAGACCATTGGTTGAAAGACCCATTATCATATTGTCCATGATAACAGATTATGCTGAGGCATGTGCTCAAAAAGCTGCCAAGCTTCAGCTATTGCACCACACTTGAAATGCATTCCAAGAATCTTGTTATGCACCACAACTTCAATGTCGGGAAATGTCTGAGATATGTGATTGTGCAATCTTTTTGCTTGTTCAATAAATTTGGAATCATCACACACTTGCATTAGTCCAACATTTTTCTCTAGTAAATCCAACACTTGTATAACACCCTTAATCTTTCCTTCTTTGCATAAAGCATCCAGCTCCTCAATGGTGCCCCTATATGGGCTGACAACATTGGCCTGATGAGTTTCAGGAGATTCTGCTGGAATCTGTTGAAAACTACATTCAGCACCATTTGACGGTTAAGGATGGGTCATTCCGCTTTGAAATCTGTTGAATCCTGGGAGAATTTTTTGTTTCATTGCCGGTTAAACCTATCGAGTACCACCAGTCACCTCTGTAGCTCTGTTCTTTCCAAAATCCCGTTGGTTATTGGAGAATGCAACTGACACATTCTCTTTGACAACATAGTTGATACTTTAATGTGCTTGTTGTGAACTATGGGCAAAATATTTGTTTGGTCCCAGCTGAAACTCATCATTCAGTTGACTGTATGCTCGCCGCCCAACTCCTACAGTTTGGTAGACAGATGCCAGCCACACAAGAACGGTTCGGTAAATTTTCTTGATAGCGCCCTCCATAATATGTCAGAGTCTGGTTGTACCCACCACTTCCAGAGTTTCAGTGTTGGAATTCAACAGACTATGTTGTTGTTGTTGGTTTCCTGAGTTCTCCAGTGTAGAACTTCCGTTCCCACTTTGGCAGAACTTGAATTTCCCCTTTGGCCATCCGTTTCCATTCCATTTCCATTCGAATACATTGGATGCTGATATTTAGTACTCCATCTCGTCTCGGCAAGCTGATCCTTCTCACAGCATTCGGCGCCCATCATCCAAGCTCCTTGATAAGGGGAAATCCCTGATGAAAAGACCCGCCACAGGGATCACCAGCGCCGTTGAGTCCGCCGAAGGATTCAGTGTAACACAACAGTCAAAAAAAAGAAGGAGAAAGATTGGCCGAGACTCTTCCTCTCCAAAGCTTTTGTCCTCTTCTCTCTAGCTTCTTCCCCTTGTATTCTTCTATTTTGTCTCCTTCTAATTGTTGCCTTCCCTCTTGTTTTGTTCCTCTTTGTTTCCTTCCCCTACCATACTCCTTTCTCCCCTGCCGCCCAAACGCCCAATGAATGAGCCTACTGCCTGACAGGGAAATTCGGCCATCATATTTCTCTCTCTCATCGATGAGAAGGCCATGGGACGGCCACTCCACTTTATAAGGCACTCAAACCCCTTCTTCTTCCCCTCTGCTCTTCATTTCCTTCAAGCCCAAGCTTTGTTCTCACTCATTCTCTTTCTCCGGCGCGCCGACAGCAAAGAGCAAGGGGACGATGCCAAAAATTACCTTCAACGCGGGCAACGAAGGATGTGGAGAGGCACCAACGCAGTGAGGGTCTTTCCTCTTTCTCCTCTCCCTCATTTTTCCCCTATTCCCCTCTCATTATTTCCTTGATGGTCGCGGATAGAGGACTAGAGTAGAACATCGACGGTTTCGTTCGATGCAGATCGCGACGAACGATGGCGACGGAGCTGAGAGATGAACGGAAGCAACGAGGAAGAACCTCAACATTGTAGGTGTTGGATCTAAGTTTTAATGACATATTAAATTATATTTTGATGATACAAATTTCGAATGATTAAAGTTAAAGTGTTAAAAATTTAAAGAAAAAGAGATAACTTTATGCACTACACTTTGATTAAATAATTGGCACTGATCTTATTAGAGTTGTAGAGAATTCTGTTAGCTTTCTATATACTCCAAGATCATCTAATTTGGATAATCATGCAGAAAGTTATGCTCAAAATAGTGCAGGACGGTCAACCTGTCGGTCGAAGCAATGAAGGCTGGTCGAGACAGTCCGGTCGATCGATCGGAGAAGCCGGTCGACCGACCAAGGCATAAGCTGTTCAAATGAAAACTGCGAGACTGCACCGATCGACAGACCGGTCGATACAGCGACCGACCGATCAACTCAACGGCTACAAATCAAAACTGCGAGACTGTACCGATCGAGACACCGGCTGATAGTCCGATCGACCGACCAACTACGACAACTAGAGAAATCAGCTCAACAGTCATATAGTCCGATCGACCGGTCAATAAATGCGGTCGACCAGTCCATTACTGAAATGAACAATAACGACTATATTTTGAGGAGAAAATGTGAAATTAGTTCTGGACGATTTTTCCACATACCAGAGCCTATAAAAGGAGTGCCAAGGCCAGAAGCAAAAGGAACCATCCAAGCATTGAAGCGATACTTCAAGAAATCAAAAGAAGATCTTTTCCTTGAAGTTATCATTTTAGAGCCTTCTTTCTTTCCTTCTTCTCTTCTTGTGAGTGTTCTATTATAAAAGAGAGAAACTATTCTTTAGAAATATTGTGAGAGCTCCTGTGCAAAAGAGGTTCGAAATCTTACCTCTTGAGCGAGAGAAAATATTAGCTTCTTAGGAGGAGAGGTTGCCTTGCCTCTCGAAGCGGAGAAAAAGGTGGTTGTGTAAAGGGCTTTCTTCCTTGCCCCATTTGGAACAAAGGAAGGGATTAGTGGAATCTCCGGCGGTCTTGAGGTTGAGAAGTTGGAGCGGGGACGTAGGCCAAGGTGTGGCCGAACCTCGTCAACATCCACCCGTGTCTTCGTATTTGCTTTCTCTCACTCTCTCTCTACATTAATATTGTGTTTATAATATGAATTGCAAAGGTTTTAAAATCAGTTTTGTGCATCCGCGATGAATTTCGTGAAATCGATAATTTCGGTTAAACACCAATTCACTCCCCCCCCCCTTTGGTGCCCTTTGGGATCCTACAGTAGGCTAACAGGTGTGTTGTTCGGGATCTTTATCATAAGTCGTGTTCTCGATGAAGAAAGCATGCCAAACAATGCCATGAACAGTACTGTACATGATTCACCTTATGAATGAAGTTTTACATTTTTTACTCCATGACTTGCACATTGAACGAACCAATCAAAATGATGAAAATGTATGAACTCGTAACGATGTCTTCTATTCAAGATGCATGCTTAGTGTGTTATCTGTGTAGTGTAGACTTAGGTGCTCTATAGATGCATGTTGTAATATTAGTAGCTTAGTTAACTTAGTTGTAATGCGCCGGCGATCGCCGGAGAAGAACGGAAAGCTAGATCTATTTTACGATGTGACAGAACCCGGCCCGGGTCCTGTTCGGCCGCACCGGGTTACCGGCCCAGGTCTTCCATGGACGCCGAGCTCGAGCTCGGTGTGAACCAAGTACCCGAACCAGGTCACCCACGACTCGGCCCGAGCTCACCGCGGAGAAGACGATCGGGAGAAATGACTCTCCTAATCCGATCATCCTCTGAATTTGGCCCGAGTATGATCCGCACCTGGCACGGGTTCTTCTCGATTTTTCACCCTAATAGACTGAGCCTGATCAAGGCAGGACTCGGCCCGGGTTCACTTTTGCCCAGCCCAGGTTCTAGCCCTAGATTACAACATTTACGATTTCCAACTTCGAATGAAATATGCAACTTTCTAATTTGTTACCATGTTGAACCCATGTATGTCGATTCTCTTATTTCTATACGAACCCATGCTTTTCACACGAATATGATTATTAATTTCTCATCGGAAAGTGAACGAAGTATTCCTAAGGGAGCTTGCCTTTTCTTTTTCTTTCTTTCTCCTTAGCCAGGTCGGAAGCATTAATGGGTAAAATTCCCTTTTCAGCCTCTTCGCTTAACATCAATGAGTCCAGTTGTTCAACAATTCCAGCACAACATTCCCCAAACTCATAGTTTCCATTCCATTAATGTCACCCATATATCAAAACTTGGTACAATGGGCATCTGATCAATAAATTCAAGATCTTTATCAGAAGTAACCACATCTTCCAAGCATATCTACAATGGCCACATAATGAGCCATGACAGGAGCGATACCAAGTTCCTTCTTCATTGACTGAAATGTGGCATCCTCTCATCAACTGTTCCAAGACTACCACAGGCAAAGAAAACACTAACAAACATGTCCCTATCTGCTTGTCCAGAACTTCTTGCTTAAACTGGGGATAAACATATAGCGCATCTTCTCCAAGACCATTGGTTGAAAGACCCATTATCATATTGTCCATGATAACAGATTATGCTGAGGCATGTGCTCAAAAAGCTGCCAAGCTTCAGCTATTGCACCACACTTGAAATGCATTCCAAGAATCTTGTTATGCACCACAACTTCAATGTCGGGAAATGTCTGAGATATGTGATTGTGCAATCTTTTTGCTTGTTCAATAAATTTGGAATCATCACACACTTGCATTAGTCCAACATTTTTCTCTAGTAAATCCAACACTTGTATAACACCCTTAATCTTTCCTTCTTTGCATAAAGCATCCAGCTCCTCAATGGTGCCCCTATATGGGCTGGCAACATTGGCCTGATGAGTTTCAGGAGATTCTGCTGGAATCTGTTGAAAACTACATTCAGCACCATTTGACGGTTAAGGATGGGTCATTCCGCTTTGAAATCTGTTGAATCCTGGGAGAATTTTTTGTTTCATTGCCGGTTAAACCTATCGAGTACCACCAGTCACCTCTGTAGCTCTGTTCTTTCCAAAATCCCGTTGGTTATTGGAGAATGCAACTGACACATTCTCTTTGACAACATAGTTGATACTTTAATGTGCTTGTTGTGAACTATGGGCAAAATATTTGTTTGGTCCCAGCTGAAACTCATCATTCAGTTGATTGTATGCTCGCCGCCCAACTCCTACAGTTTGGTAGACAGATGCCAGCCACACAAGAACGGTTCGGTAAATTTTCTTGATAGCGCCCTCCATAATATGTCAGAGTCTGGTTGTACCCACCACTTCCAGAGTTTCAGTGTTGGAATTCAACAGACTATGTTGTTGTTGTTGGTTTCCTGAGTTCTCCAGTGTAGAACTTCCGTTCCCACTTTGGCAGAACTTGAATTTCCCCTTTGGCCATCCGTTTCCATTCCATTTCCATTCGAATACATTGGATGCTGATATTTAGTACTCCATCTCGTCTCGGCAAGCTGATCCTTCTCACAGCATTCGGCGCCCATCATCCAAGCTCCTTGATAAGGGGAAATCCCTGATGAAAAGACCCGCCACAGGGATCACCAGCGCCGTTGAGTCCGCCGAAGGATTCAGTGTAACACAACAGTCAAAAAAAAGAAGGAGAAAGATTGGCCGAGACTCTTCCTCTCCAAAGCTTTTGTCCTCTTCTCTCTAGCTTCTTCCCCTTGTATTCTTCTATTTTGTCTCCTTCTAATTGTTGCCTTCCCTCTTGTTTTGTTCCTCTTTGTTTCCTTCCCCTACCATACTCCTTTCTCCCCTGCCGCCCAAACGCCCAATGAATGAGCCTACTGCCTGACAGGGAAATTCGGCCATCATATTTCTCTCTCTCATCGATGAGAAGGCCATGGGACGGCCACTCCACTTTATAAGGCACTCAAACCCCTTCTTCTTCCCCTCTGCTCTTCATTTCCTTCAAGCCCAAGCTTTGTTCTCACTCATTCTCTTTCTCCGGCGCGCCGACAGCAAAGAGCAAGGGGACGATGCCAAAAATTACCTTCAACGCGGGCAACGAAGGATGTGGAGAGGCACCAACGCAGTGAGGGTCTTTCCTCTTTCTCCTCTCCCTCATTTTTCCCCTATTCCCCTCTCATTATTTCCTTGATGGTCGCGGATAGAGGACTAGAGTAGAACATCGACGGTTTCGTTCGATGCAGATCGCGACGAACGATGGCGACGGAGCTGAGAGATGAACGGAAGCAACGAGGAAGAACCTCAACATTGTAGGTGTTGGATCTAAGTTTTAATGACATATTAAATTATATTTTGATGATACAAATTTCGAATGATTAAAGTTAAAGTGTTAAAAATTTAAAGAAAAAGAGATAACTTTATGCACTACACTTTGATTAAATAATTGGCACTGATCTTATTAGAGTTGTAGAGAATTCTGTTAGCTTTCTATATACTCCAAGATCATCTAATTTGGATAATCATGCAGAAAGTTATGCTCAAAATAGTGCAGGACGGTCAACCTGTCGGTCGAAGCAATGAAGGCTGGTCGAGACAGTCCGGTCGATCGATCGGAGAAGCCGGTCGACCGATCAAGGCATAAGCTGTTCAAATGAAAACTGCGAGACTGCACCGATCGACAGACCGGTCGATACAGCGACCGACCGATCAACTCAACGGCTACAAATCAAAACTGCGAGACTGTACCGATCGAGACACCGGCTGATAGTCCGATCGACCGACCAACTACGACAACTAGAGAAATCAGCTCAACAGTCATATAGTCCGATCGACCGGTCAATAAATGCGGTCGACCAGTCCATTACTGAAATGAACAATAACGACTATATTTTGAGGAGAAAATGTGAAATTAGTTCTGGACGATTTTTCCACATACCAGAGCCTATAAAAGGAGTGCCAAGGCCAGAAGCAAAAGGAACCATCCAAGCATTGAAGCGATACTTCAAGAAATCAAAAGAAGATCTTTTCCTTGAAGTTATCATTTTAGAGCCTTCTTTCTTTCCTTCTTCTCTTCTTGTGAGTGTTCTATTATAAAAGAGAGAAACTATTCTTTAGAAATATTGTGAGAGCTCCTGTGCAAAAGAGGTTCGAAATCTTACCTCTTGAGCGAGAGAAAATATTAGCTTCTTAGGAGGAGAGGTTGCCTTGCCTCTCGAAGCGGAGAAAAAGGTGGTTGTGTAAAGGGCTTTCTTCCTTGCCCCATTTGGAACAAAGGAAGGGATTAGTGGAATCTCCGGCGGTCTTGAGGTTGAGAAGTTGGAGCGGGGACGTAGGCCAAGGTGTGGCCGAACCTCGTCAACATCCACCCGTGTCTTCGTATTTGCTTTCTCTCACTCTCTCTCTACATTAATATTGTGTTTATAATATGAATTGCAAAGGTTTTAAAATCAGTTTTGTGCATCCGCGATGAATTTCGTGAAATCGATAATTTCGGTTAAACACCAATTCACTCCCCCCCCCCTTTGGTGCCCTTTGGGATCCTACAGTAGGCTAACAGGTGTGTTGTTCGGGATCTTTATCATAAGTCGTGTTCTCGATGAAGAAAGCATGCCAAACAATGCCATGAACAGTACTGTACATGATTCACCTTATGAATGAAGTTTTACATTTTTTACTCCATGACTTGCACATTGAACGAACCAATCAAAATGATGAAAATGTATGAACTCGTAACGATGTCTTCTATTCAAGATGCATGCTTAGTGTGTTATCTGTGTAGTGTAGACTTAGGTGCTCTATAGATGCATGTTGTAATATTAGTAGCTTAGTTAACTTAGTTGTAATGCGCCGGCGATCGCCGGAGAAGAACGGAAAGCTAGATCTATTTTACGATGTGACAGAACCCGGCCCGGGTCCTGTTCGGCCGCACCGGGTTACCGGCCCAGGTCTTCCATGGACGCCGAGCTCGAGCTCGGTGTGAACCAAGTACCCGAACCAGGTCACCCACGACTCGGCCCGAGCTCACCGCGGAGAAGACGATCGGGAGAAATGACTCTCCTAATCCGATCATCCTCTGAATTTGGCCCGAGTATGATCCGCACCTGGCACGGGTTCTTCTCGATTTTTCACCCTAATAGACTGAGCCTGATCAAGGCAGGACTCGGCCCGGGTTCACTTTTGCCCAGCCCAGGTTCTAGCCCTAGATTACAACATTTACGATTTCCAACTTCGAATGAAATATGCAACTTTCTAATTTGTTACCATGTTGAACCCATGTATGTCGATTCTCTTATTTCTATACGAACCCATGCTTTTCACACGAATATGATTATTAATTTCTCATCGGAAAGTGAACGAAGTATCATTATGATCTTTACGTCAAGAATGATGACTCATCTCACCTTTTCTAATGAATGATTATGACTCTTATGAACATGATTGTGAATGATGATGACCCTTATGAATCTGATGATGAATGACTATAAACCATGACATGATGATTAAGAATGATAAGAAGCAGTGACCACACTCTTCGGTCGATCGATATGATTCCGACAGGTGACCATAAGCCTCGGGCATCCGTCGTGTGGACTGGAAGTGAAGACCTTTTTATCCCAACCAGATTTTAAATGAACTTTCGTCCACCTGAGTCCTAAGTAAATGAAAATGAATGTAAGAAGATAAATTTTCTCTACGCCTTGATCAGTCCACGGATCGAAAGACATGCCCATGTATAATGAGGGAAGATGTTCCGGCCTCGTAACAGGCCCTCCCTCATGGATTGCCATTTGCTCTATCTAGGCGGGAGTTTCTCCCATACAGATATTTCTTCTGAGTGCGAGGTCATCCAGCCCGACGGGGCTTTGCCGTGGCGCTGATCACCCATCGGCCTATGATGTGTAGATAGTCATATTTCACAGTGCAGGCAATGGTATTCCCATCAAGAATGAAGAGCTCTTCTCATGAATGAAAGAAGGAATGTATGAATGTATGTATGAATGAATGAATAAATATATGAAATAGTGAATGTATGAATGTATGAAAGTATGAAAAATATACATGGCAATGAATGCATAAAAGAACTACTAAGAAAATAAATGAATACGAAAACATGTTTCCTCTAGTGATCTTATCTCTCTATGACACTGATGCCCATTTTGCCATGACTAATGACATCGATTCATGATGACTTGATCTTTCTCTCATGTTTATTTCACCTCCTTTCATGTCATAATTGGAGAAAAGATGATCTCTCTCTCTCTCTTGAGAAATATGATTCTACTATGATATTGATGCTATGATCTCCTTTATGCCATTTTGAAGGGACACAGTTATCATAATTTTTCTATGAAGTTATATGCTCTTCTCATGCCATATTTTGATTGGAACCGATTAGGATAACTCAATTTCATTTCCCTTTTCCTATATTAATTTCATGTGATATTCTGACAGAACTGATCTATGATTTATATGAACTCACACTTAGCTTTATGTTAACGGTTGAGCTTGCTTCCCTGTGTGATCCCCATAGGCACTTGATGACGATCGCGAGCGAGCTGTTGATGTGTGTGCGGCGACTACAGCTTGGTGGTATATGCACATGGTTATCTAGAGTTTAGACGGGACCTATAGAGTTGTACTTATGGCATGGACTTGTATATGCCTTGTGGATGTACCATTATCTATTTAGCTTCCGCATTTCCTTCATATATTGTATTATTTTATTCATTTAGTCTTCCGCCATGTAGTTTCCTTGTGTTGACCACTCAAGTCAACAAATGAGTCAAAGAAAGAGAGAAAGAAGTAAAGAGTCAAGTAGCGCATGAGAGGAGGTCGCACCACGTGGCGGGGCCAAGTCTAGGGTGCTACATATTTTATGGTATTAGAGCCTAATGATAGGACTCTCTTGACGTCCTAGTTATAAAGTTAATCTAAGAATGGTCCATGTGCACCCACTAGGGCTACCGCCACACTCAAACGCTGCAAAATAAAGTAAGAATCGTACTTTTGTCTTCATGATTATGATTGTCTTATTGAAAGGTATTATGTTTTATAGACGGTTACCATGACAATTCAATGGCCCAATACGGTAAAGGCCGTGTGGACGAACGTAGAGGTTACCATGTAGCGGCCACCCCAAAAATTGCTACCAAAGGATTTGACCCGGCATCTGGGAGTCAATCTAGAAATGGGTCGAGTTCTAGAAGTACTATGCATGCGTAGTGATGCTTGAACTGTTCCATGATAGATTTCTCACCTTGAACGAACCTCTACATGTTCTACTCTATGATTTCCATGCCTAGCCGAATTGAATGCATGGTGAAAACCATATGAACTCCTTGTCGAAACCTCTCATCTCATGATGCACACTTAGCACCATGCTTGTACATTTTAGTTAGTGAATGCTCTGTGAACCTTTACTTTTGAAGCATGACCCTTAGTTGTATTATACCGGCTATCGCCGAAGAAAAGAAAATGAAAATGAAATCTGCATGACAGAACCCGGCTCGGGTTCCCTGAAACCGGCCCGGTCATGCCCCGACGGACCGAGTTCATCGACTTGAACCAGGAATTGGCTCGGGTCATCCCCGACCCAACCCGAGTTCGACACAGGGGAAGACGATCGGGCACGATGCCCAACTCGATCCGATCACGACTCCGCCCGGGCTCTGCTCGTAAACCTCCGAGAATGATTTAGTCGGAACTTGGCCCGGGTCTTACCCATACTCGGCCCGGGTTCTGACCAACCAAACTATGCTTTTGACTATTCAGACCCCTGATCTACATGCTTGACCTCAAATCTATTTTTCATGTTAATCATGCTCATTATATCATTATCGTACCCTCCATGATTTCATCGAACCCTTGAATCATTATGATGACATGATGATGTTTCCTTATCAAAGTAAGAATGATGAATGATTATGTTTCTCCATTGAATCGTGAATAAAGAAAGAATACAAAAGCGACCCAACCACGCTGCGACCCAGCCCGAGTATGACCTACACTCGACCCGGAGTCTGCTCGAAAAATCCTCGAGCTGTTCCTCATTGGAACTCGGCCCGAGTTCTACCTATACTGGCCCTGGGTTTCGACCAACAAAACTATGGTGCCAACCATTTGGACCTTTGATTCACATGTTTGGTCCCAAATCAAATTCTCAAAAATTAATCATGCTCATGTTCTACCATTATCATTGAACCATGGATTGATATGTTAATGTGATTATATTCCTTTTTTCAAAGTATGAACAAAGAATGTCTATAATCCTTATGAATTTTCACGGAAGATGAAACAAACGGCACTCAAGCTCTGCATGTACTAGTGACTCAACTTGGGTTACCCCCGACCCGACCCGAGTTTATCACGGAGAAGATGATCAAAAAAGTTGACACTCCCGACTCGATCGCTTTGTCGACCTGGCCCGAATATGAACCACACTCGGCCCAGGTTCACACTCGGTTTGTCTGAGATTGATTTTTTTCGGAACTCGACCTGGGTTCCACCTACGCTCAGCCTAGATTCTGACCACATGAATGATGATTTGATGATTTTCGACACCTAATTAACGTACTTGATACTAAATCTGATTGAAAGGTTAATCTTTATTAACTCTGGTGTCCCCAAGCCAAACTAATGAATTGTTATGCTACTAGAGTCATGTTCCTTCATAAAAGCATGAATAAAGAATATGAATGACCAAAGGATGAATGAAAGGACCTTATCCTTGTGAAAATGAAATGAAATGAATGAAGACAAATGATGATCCCTTTTGTGAACCTTTCATATTGATCCATCCCACGATATGATGCCTCTTGTGATGAATGAAAAGACCTTGTCCTCAAGAATATGAACCATGCATACCAAGGAATGATAGAAACACAAATGTGTAAAAAGAAATGGACGATGATCATGATCTTCGTATTGATCTTTATGAACTTTCACAAAGAATGAAATCAATGACACTCAACTTTGACCCAACCTGGGTATGACTCGATCCGGATTTCCTGCTGGGTTGTTTCGAGATTGATTTTGTTGGAACTAGGCATGGGTTCTACCCGTACTTGGACCAAATTCTGACTAACAGAACCATGATTTCTATGACTTAGACCTCTGATTTACATGCTTAGTTCCTAATCGGTTGAAATATCAATTGTGCTCAAATAGATCGATAGTTACCTATCACGACTGAACCATTGTAAATCCCTTCGACTATGGACATGAATGAGGACTACGAACATGAATGATGAACAAGAACATGAGGATGAATAGGAAGAAGGTAGTTGATGCCACAGCATGAATGCCTACATGTTGCATATATTGGATAATTCGTGAGTTGAGGGAATTGATGACACATAGATTGCTTAGTCCTCTACATTAGGGGAGCTTCTCTCTCTCTCTCATGATGAGACATGCTTAAGGTTGTAGAAGTCAAGTTATGAATTGGTGCATTGATGATATATGAAAAACTCTTAGTTGGTTAGAATATATGTCCAAGAATGAAGAGAATGGACATTTATAAGGTCATGATTCTTGTTAAAGATTTAATGATGACATAGGTCTAGGAATGATAAGGATGGACATGTATGAAGTTATGGTTCTTGCTTAAGGCTTAATAATGATTTACGTAGTGATGTTAAGTTAAGAAGATGGCCAATTGAACCAACAACAAACATCAACCAACACTTGGGGACCAGCCAGCTCCTCCAACCACTCGAGTGAGGAAGCTTCCTTTAATGGAGGGGACCACTATGGTAGCAGGAGGCAAAAGCTACAGAGGATGCAATTGTAGAGGAGAACAAAAGGGATTTCGAATTCTAGAGGATTCCATCATCGGTAGAAAGGGAAGAGCCGAGGGTTTGGAGAAAGGGGGAGAAACAATGTTTTGCTTGATGGCAATTTTGAGGGATGTATATTATTCCTCAATGATCTGTAACTAACTGACCCAGCTGAGGCCAGGAGGTGTGTGTTTTGGACTAATGTTTTTCTGTTCGCATTTCACCTTGTTGTTTTCATAGACTGAACTGGATGTTGAGCTTTGCATTGGTTTAATGATATATGCTTTTTATCTTGGTTATATCTGCATATCTTTAACCTCTTGGATTAACGTTTGGATTGAAGTTTTGAGACGTTTCGTCTCGCCCCCCTCCCCTTGACCCGATCATAGGGATATTCCAGGCTCTGCGCGATCGATCGAAGAGACATCGAGCATCGGAAAAATGATTCACTGCTTGGTTTCTTCGATTTCCTTGCAAGTAGAGTTAGTTGAAGTTTTGAAATACTATCATCTCTCCCCCCCTCGATCGTAGGGATATTCTAGGTTTTGCGCGATCGAACGCAGAGTCACCGAGCACCGACGATAGTGATTTCTAGTTGGATTTTGTATCACATCGGCAATGTTAGTTTTCTGTTATTTGGTTTAGACGTCATGCATTCTCTAGCCTAAGGCCCGAGAGGGGCGCACGTATTATGAGGCTCTAGTAATATATGACCATACTGTGCTGGAACTCAAACCATCCAAGACGGGCTTGAAGTGTGTGTGGAATTCTTTCCATCTTCCATCCGCTTCACCATTATTATCTCTGATTCTCTTTTGATTTTGAAAGCTTCTGCCCGAAAGGGAAAGTCTTCAATCCTCCTTCATCGTCGATGACCTGAGAGGGCAGATAGCGAATGAGTTATGTTTGAAGAACTCCTAGAATGCTAAGTTGTGTTTTCGCATCGGTTTCCCCCTTAAATCTTCTAAATGTTCTTTGTGACATCTCAGTTCCGTGTGCTCTACCCGAGAGGGTTATCTTTATTACTCTGAGGTGATGCAAGTTGATCGTAGTTGTCTTGCCCTCAGTTTATTTCTTATGAACGCTTAGGTACCTAGTGGTCACAAAGTCAACTCAATCCAGAAAGGAAAGCTCAATTTATGAACCAAAGCATCGTGCACGAGAGTGACGATCGCACCATGTCTACAAACCCCTTCACGTGTGCCACATAGATTTTCTACGCACACGAGAGTGTCACGAGTAAGACTAGTGTCTTTCCCATCAAATTGACCATACATACACGTGAAGGAGCATTAAGCCATTTTTTTATTCATGTCGAACAGAACAGAAGAACCTAAGTTATATAGCAAAAGCACCTTCCATAAGTCCTCAGCATGCGTCTCTATTTATTGTCTTGTACCCTCCAGATTTAGTCATTATCTTTGTGTTATTCTTACATTTTGAAAATAACAAAAACATTTAATCTCTTATATTTCCCTCTCTCGTTATTATTTCATCGTGACATTCCTTTACTCCTATTTTCAGCACTTCGTTCTATTATCAAGTTAGTTCCGAAGCATTTTTCGAATATTTCGCAATGCTGTTCCCTCTGGATCGAACCTCAAACACTAATGTTCTGTATACTTGCGAATTGCATTTCGATAGCGTAGAGAGGTTATAAATTTTAAAACTTCATTCGACATCTTCTTTTGTGTTTAAGAGCCATATGCTAGTGTAAAGGGTAGACATACATCTTGGAGCATCACGCTCCTTGTACGTGCCCTTGTTACATTAAGTGCACTAGTTTCATTTTATGTGGCATTCTCTGTACACATTTTATACGAGTCAAACTCCTTTACAATCCTCGATCGTAGATTGAAATCGACATTTCATCATTGCAATATAAAGAGAAGTCACATTCACAAACCTCATAAATAATTATGCACTAACCTTTATTCATATAGATGATGAGTCATGGTCAACATCGCTCATTACGATGGGAGCCATCCCTGAAATCTAGTGCATCATTTTGTTCTCCAGAAATGGGATGAGATAAGGTGGAGCTAAGTGTCGTGCAGAGCTAAATACTACATCGTGAGAAATTATAGTGGGAGCCACCTCTAAAATTCGTATGAGCCACATTTAGAAGTCATCTATCACTTTTTGAACTGTATGGTAGTTGGAACTAAGTGCTACATCATGAAAAATCATGGCGGGAGCCACCTCTAAAATTCAATGCATAATTCTGTTCCCAAAAAATGAGATAAGATGGAGCTAAGTGTCGTGCAGAGCTAAGTGCTACATCGTGAGAAATCATGGTGGGAGCCACCTCTAAAATCTGTATGAGCCACCTTTAGAAGCCATCTATCACTTTTTGAACTGTATGGTAGTTGGAACTAAGTGCTACATCGTGAAAAATCATGACGGGAGCCACCTCTAAAATTCAATGCATAATTCTGTTCCCAAAAAATGGGACGAGATAAGATGGAGCTAAGTGTCGTGCGGAGCTAAGTGCTACATCGTGAGAAATCATGGTGGGAGCCATCTCTAGAATTCGTATGGACCACCTGTGGAAGCCATATCTGGTATTTATGGTGATTGGAGCTATGTGCTACATCGCTGATCATAATAAGAGCCAACTTTAGAATCCAATGCATCATTTTGTTCTCTAAAAATGAAATGAGATAAGATGGAGCCAAGTGTCGTGTGGAACTAAGTGATACATTGTGAGAAATCATGATGTGAGCCACTTTTAGAATCCGTATGGGCCACCTCTGGAAGTCATCTATCAACTATACAAATTGGTCAGTTGGGGATTCGTCCATACATATGAGAGTGTTGCATTTGCATATATATATTTGATATGATTTGAATGATATTGATTGCAATTGGAGTGAGATGATTTCAATTAGAAAATTATATATATTTTTTTCAGATATATGAAAACACTTAATGTGATATTATAATTATTGCATATCTCTTCGAATTAATTAGATGATAACACATATGTTATAAGTTATCAACTTAATTACTGAGCTATTTTTACTCATAATATTTTTCTAATATTTTTCATATCAATATAGCTTCTTCGATCGTGGGAGCTCATAATCTTAGCAATGTTTAACTCTTATGATGTAAAGGTAATGAGATGAGTTGTTATTCTCATGTCCTTTCTTAGGATATCGAGAGAGTTTGCTATGTGTAATATATATGTGTTATTTTGTAACTCGTAACAAGACAGCCATTTTGTTAAATGTAAAACTTAAAAGAGTTGGTTTGCTCTGAAATGATTAGTGTAAGTTGTAAAGTTTGTTTTATGATATTTTCTTCTTATAAGGAAAAAAATTAAAATTACATCACGTTTTCGTAATCTTTTTCAACTTTATTTGATCATTTGTAATGAGTCACGAACTCTAGTTTAAATCACGATTTAAATCGGGATGGTGACATGTACATTTACAAAATTACAAAATAATATTAAGATAATATAATAATAATTAAAGATAAAATTTAAGGAGGGGGTGCCTCCTCTACCTCGTTAGGGTCGACCTCCCGTTTGTGTCCTCGATGCGAGTAGCAAAAATAGGGGGTTTTGCTCCAAGTTCGCTGAAGTTTTATTTCTCATCTTTATTTTGTCATCATCTTAAATTTTTTTTCTCTTTCATAAGATACTTTTATTTTACTCACTTTCTTTCATATTTTATCTTATGACATCTTTGATATTAACTTATTATAACTTTTATTTAAATTATAATTATAATTCTTAAATGAATATGCATTATTTTGCCAACTATTTTTTTTGTTACTACTATACTTTTAAGAGCATTACCTATATTATTTAAATTATTATTTAACATATTTTAATTTTAATATTTTTAATAATATCATATATTTGTTATTTATAAAGTAATCCCATTGAAAAAAAACTATTTGCAGATAATGACTTCATTCTTAAATAATTAAGGTACAATATTTATATCAATGATTGAGGAATGATAAAAAAGCTACTATATAACCATGTCTAATATAATTGAGAAATAATATACTCAATTATATCTTATAGATGTCTCTTATAATTATTCATCCATTATTTTTTAACTACTACTAAACCATTTCATTAGCACGTATAAATTAATATTTTAATTAGTTACACTTGCTTAGTAGGATTTTTATGTTTATTAAAATTTCAACGAAATCATACAATCAAGTATGAAAAAGAAAAAACACTCTACAATATATGCATAATCTTAAGGACAAGACTATTTCCAAGGGGGCCAAAAATATTGTCGATCGTATTTACTATTTGGACTTTCTAATCCATCTATCTATGCTATATAGATTTTCTAACCATTTATGTACTCTTTTTCTTTTATTATTTTTTTATCTTCTTTTTAATGCTTGACTTTAATTAATAGAATTATTATTAGGTTTATTCTGTAGGACCCTTGAAATCATACGAAAAATACAGTTCTCTCGTTAGTGATTTACAATTAATGAAAATGATCAAGTTAGGATTCCTATCGGACCATATTGATTTATTCTTTTTTTGCTGCTTTGTTGAAAGCAACTAAAACCTCCTATTTTTGGGTCTTGCTATATTAATAACTAGGAAACTCATTTGCGGCTTCGCGCAATTTAAATGTGTTCTAAAATATAAATTTAAATATATAAATAAAATATAAATATTTTATTAAAATTTATAATATATAAGTACTATTTTAACATACAATATCTTTATAAATATCTTGGAATTAAAATAAAAGTTAGTTAAGTTTATATTTTAAATATTTAATATTACTATAAAAATATTACATTTTTCGCAGCATTATAATAAATATTATTTTAATTGATAAGTCTGAATTATTATCTTAATATTATCTTCTATATTATTATAAAAATATAATTAAATATAAAAAGTCAATATGTAATTTGTAAAAACTTAATCACCTTGTTAACATTTTATTACACATAAAAATACATTTATATTTTATTATATTTTATGATAAAAAATATAATAAAATGTAGAGAGCTAACTTATAATTTATGAAAATTTAATAATAATGTTAAATTTAATTCACATTAATTGAAAGGTTATAAATAAAAAACTATAAGAAAATAATAACTAAAATTATTTTATATCATATATAAATATTTTGTCTAAAATAATATCATATATTTATAAGAAAATAATATTTATTTTTACAAACACTACTCTAAATAATAATTAAATATGACATGGTTAATGTATGTGTTATTTCAAATTAAAAATAATTATGACTTGTATCCATTTTAATTGAGTTAAGGAGATATAAGATATGTGACGTTTTTATATTAAAAACTAATTATGACTAATGAGAACCCTTATGTTCATTCAATGTGCATTTGGTGCAAGAACAAACGAAGAGTGCAAAACAATAAGATTTGTACATAAGATGATGCTTAACATATGTAGTAGTAAATTAAGTCACAAGACAAGATGTGTAATATTAAATGTCCTATGTTGCTTGAGGCTATTTGTTGCCATACGCATACAACGCCACGGCCACAAAAACATCGATTCATCGTGTAATTATAGAAATCAGATAACTTTGGTTCCTCTTTTCCAAGAGCTGCACATTAAAATACGACAGATGCGGATGGAATATCAAACAATTTAACAAAGTGACTGACGTTAAGTTTTTTTAATGAAAATTCCTCAGGTGAAGCTAGTTAGTATTTTGAAGCAAAGGTTGATGTTCAATTATGATGTCAAAAAGAAAATAAAATTTTAATCTTAATAGTGCTTTCACACAATTTAAATATATTTAAAAATATAAATTTATATTTTATTATAGTTTATAAAATATGCCTAATATTTTTTAAACATACAGCATTTTATAAAATATCCTACAATTTTAGAGACAATATGTTAATTAAGATTACATTTTATAATGTTTAAGATGACTACACAAAATACTTTATCTTTCATAATATTAGAATAGGTATTCCATACAATGTACAATCATGCAAGTGTTTTATAAAAGAATATATTAAAATTTTACTACCGATTAATAAGGAATAATTAAAAATATTTTACTAAAGTAATATCATATATTTAGAAGAAAATGATATTAATTTTTTCTAATAAATCCTTTGACTAAGATCTATCCATTTGAAGGGAGTTTCTCACGAGACCAATTTGAATCATCAAAACAAAATCGACGATTCATTTGCTTACCTTTGACATTTGATATAGCTTATGATATATTTTAGTATGGCTCATCATATTATAAATACATATATTTTAGTAAATATGACATTTAATCATTGTCTTAAATAATTACATATTATCTAGAATTTTAATCAGATAAGCAACATTTTTTCACCGCCATTATTCATTCTTTTTGTTTTATTTTCAAATAAGATTAATCACATAAATATGAAGACCTAATATACAGTTGTTCACATATTCTTTTTATTAAATTTTAAATAGTTTTAATTAATAACAAAGATTATAATTCGATTTTAAAAAACTTTTAACATGTAATTAATGAAAATGTAATCATAATGTATAAATTCAATACTCCTTAATTAAGGATGCTTTTATCTAGTTATTTTTTATTATGAATGAAAATAAATTGGAATATAAAGAGTAAAAAATTAATTTATGAAAATTAAATGATAGTATTAAAACTTTAATACCTGAATTAATAATTAGAATAATGAATTTACTTGTAGCAAAGAACTACATTATTCAATTAATGAGTCGTAGTGATAATAATTAAAAATAAAAAGATATACATAAAAAATAAGAAGAATGATAAAATGATAAAAGGACATTGTGTATGTATTTTAATAAAATCTATGATATTTCTTCTAGTGGGATACAAATAATCATCTTGTATTTTGTGAAATTGAACTATGATTTGAACACTAACACTGCATATTAATTAAGCATACCTTTACTAGTTATTATAATAATTTATTAAAAAAATAAAATGTCAAAAGATTACAAAAAAAATATAGCAAGGATATTTAAAATGCAAGAGAATTTTTCTTTAATATGTTACCCGTTTTTTGTTTTATTTGCAAATAAAATTGAGTAAGAACACCTAATATTCATTAGTTAGGAATTGGATTTTTTTAAAATATACAAATGTCAAGATTAGCCACACAAGGCCAGTGAACACGCACCCTCAACACATGCCATATGGAGGAGCACTCCTGATGTGTTGTCAAGTCTCCCCACCATCCCTTTATCTCCCTCTCCATGTCTCATGATGGCATGCTCTCCTCTCCATGTACCATTCTCTAGTTTGATGGACCTCAACACATCATGCATCGTCCTCTTTCTTCTCCTTCTATCCATTGATTTTTCTTTTACCCGCCAGCTAAGTTAAGCAGATGCATGCATCGAACTCTCCCATAGAAGCAAGCAACAGTAGAAGATCATAAAGTAATGAGAAATATGCAAGGCATTTGAAAAGGTTTGAAAGAATAGTAATAACAAAACTAGATCGGATCATAATGAATCATTAGAAAACTTAATAAACTGAATGTGAAAACTTATAATCGTTCATCGCTCTCTTTCAATCACGAATAAGTTGTTCATCGACTTCTTATGTTCACGAACACTTAATGAAATTGACTTTCAAAATGACACCACCGAAATCTATTCTTCTTAGCACGGATGAAAAATACAAAATAACTTTTCACCAAATAAATTTCATCCAATTTGTTTGTGTGTTTTGGGGACCATGACTAACTATTTATAATAAGCACAATGGGGTTGAAGTTTCATCCATCATGAAGACCTCAAATGCACCCTTTGATCTCCATATATGTCGTTTGACATTAATGTACCTTTTGATTATGTATAAACCATTTCATCATCATACTATGAACACATATACATTCTTATACTTTATACATTTTTTGATATATATATATACATCTATTAAACTTTATACATTTTTTTCTATATATATACACCCTTTAACCTTTTGATCTATATATCTTTTGGTCTCTACACATATAATTTCATATCATTTCATATGAATGAATATGCCCATAAATACTTTGATCACTTTATTTGGGCCTCAATATATTTTGACTAATTGTATAGTTATTTTCATATTAAACCCAATGTTGGAATTATGTTCCAACAATCTCCCACTTGGGTTACATATGAAACTTTATAATTATACATACCAAAATGAGCTCAACTTTATTGTTAAAATCATAATGCCTTAAAACAATTTCATTCATTAAGTATACTAATGAAGGATCAAAGTAGTCTTTGTCACATTCATTGTAACTTGACTCAACAGTGGTCACATATATTAATATAATCAATAACAAGATCTTGATATGGATGTGTAGCATGGAAGTTACATGCAATGTGATCATAACATGCCTACTTCCAACTGGTCCACTTTACCGAGATCAAATTTAATAAAGAGTGAAACTGAACTAAAGATCTACAGATATTAACCTTAATACATAAGTTGAATTGTATGATAACATGTCTATAACATGTGCATTTATAATTATAAACTCCAACTGAAACTGAATATCCTAAACTAAATTGACACTCATATTATCGGTGTGCTCGAGAAACACCTTGAGTGACAATCGTTGATAAACGAATCCGCAATAATATAATTTGTCCCAATATGCTCAATAGATATTAATCTTTTCTTCACTCTTTATTTAACAACTATGAACTTATCGTGCTCCTATTGTTATTGAAATATATAACTGTCACATTATTGTGACAAAAAATAGTTTTAATGATCTTTTAATACCATCAAATATCCGTAGCCTCATGACAAAATTTCACAACCATATTCCATAATTAGATGTCTCATAGCACGTAATGAATTCTACTTTCATAGTTAAATAGTGCAATAATTAACCATTTGACACTCATACATAATATAATACACTACAAAAAAAATTGTCTAATGTAGATTTCATGCTATCTTAGGCATCCGACAAATCGAAATCTGAATAACCAATGATCTCAACATAGCCTATCCTCCGATATGTCAGCATATTGTCCTTGGTCTTCTGTAAAACATCGTAGAACCTTTTTGACTACTTTTTCTTAATCCATTTCTGGATTACTTCAGTATTTACCTAATATCTTAGTAATGTACGCAATATTTATATGCGTACAAACTTGAACATATATAAGACTTCCTGTATCTAATGCATAAGAAATCGTTTGAATTTTCATTCCCTCAAAGTCATTGTCATGACACTAGTTGAGACTAAACTTGTCTCATTTAGATGTTGGAGTACTTCTTGATTTGTAAGAACAATTTTATTATATCTAAATTTGCAACACAAAAAATATATCACCAAGATTTTTTTAATATAAAAATGCCTTATAAAAAATCTCTTGGTTTCTTAAATGTGCTTACTCCCACTAAACTTATGACATACAAAATTATGTATCGAGCTCATTTCAAAATCAAATGAGATGATAACTTCATGAAACTTGTGATATCAGCATCCATATGATGTGGTTCAAAACTAAAATGTGCTACCAAATGTCATTATAATATTAGAAGAGTCATTAGATGATGCATGAAATAAGGTCTCTTTCTTTATAAAGCCTAATAAACTCCTTTGGACAAGAAACAAAATTCTAAACATTATTGTCATCCATCTACTTTTGAGAATTAAAACTTTCATAGCTTGATGGAGATTGATTAGATCATCCTCCATTATAATAATATCAACTTGATATTCTTGGAGAATATCGTGAAGTCACATGAGACAACACTTCTCCTTTCTCTAATGGATCTTCTTAATGAAAAATGTTCTTGAGGTTGTAGAGTTTGTTCTTTTAGAGGGATCTTCAACATTATCTTAATCATAATTGGCATTCTTAATATTAGAAATAAATTTCTAATCAATGTCCATTGTATCCTTGGAACCTTAATTGATTCCTCCTTAAAGATAATGATCCTAATATTATATCCTCCCTCAAACTCAACATCCTCAAAGAATTGAGCACTCTTATTAGTCATATTTCAAAAATTTAAAGCAAATCTTGACTGTAGCCACAAGTATTATACATCTAAATAATTTTGGAATGACACCCTTAATTACTTATGATATTGGAGTACTCCCACTTTTCTATCTCCCTCATTTTATTAAAGGTACTCTTATTAATAATTTAGTGAGTTTGGCAAACCTCGAAGCATAATCCAAAAAACATGATTTTGAGAGTGATATTAATACTCTCTTGTCATGTCTTGAAATTTGTGTCATTATACATGAGAATGAATTTGATGTTCATGTTGATATTACTAGAAAATACAGAAATTGAACATAGAACAAAACATAAATACAAAATCAAGGAATAACAAAATTTAAGTATGGACAAATCCCGTCGCAAAATATCGTCACAACATTAGTATTTAGTCTTTGGACATAAATACTAACTTGTAAGTGATATCTTCTATGATAACAATTTGATAATAAAATAATACATTGAAAAAAAATTCCTTTGGGCCAATTTATTACTCACATGTAACATCAAATAATTATCAAATTGTTACCACAATACAATAAGAAAATATAAGTATGGACAAATCCCATCTCAAGATATTGACACAACATTAATATTTAATTTTTGGATAAAAATACTAACTTATAAATGATATCTTCTCATGATAACAAATTGATAATAAAATAACATATCAAATAATAAATTTTCCTTTGGGCCAATTTATTACTCACATGTAATACCAGATAACTATTACATGTTGCCATGATACTATATGTTACCAATTCAAATATTAGGCTTTCTTTAGGCTGCCCAATATTTAATTAGTAATACGTAGATCACTGCTTATATTTTGAACTAAATTAAATTACACAAAAGAGACTACTTTGGTAACATATTGTGCAATAATAATTTATTTCGAAAAATATATAATTGTCCAATACTTATTCTTCACCTTTTATCACAATAAAATAGTGATAAATCACAAATGGATTTCCCACTAATAATTATCTATACTTGAATGATTATTATATTCATGCATAATGTGTAGGATAAAATTTTACAAAAATATATATATTCATCCATATCAACCAACAGATAATATAAGCATTTATCCAATACATCTTTAAGAAAAAACAATGAACATTCTCATCTTGTACATGAAAAAGACTCAATGATAATTTGGATATACTTATCATTATCCATTCCCTTAATATTAAAAGTGTGATATTTTTAATATAAAACTAAATAACCCAAAATGCATGAATCTAGCTTGAATTTAGCAAATGAAGTTCTTGCATGAACATATTCAATACCATCCAAAAAACAATCATGGATCACATACGAAAGAACCGAAGAAAACCAAAAGTATATGTTCATACAAAAAAAAGTTTCTTTCCTAATAATTCAATCATGTGCATAGGCACTGATACCAATTGAAAGAATCGTGTTAACAGAACTAGATCGGATCATGATGAATTATTAGGAAACTTAATAAATTGAATGCGAAAACTTACAGTTGTTCATCGTTCTCTTTCGATCACGAACAAGTTATCCATCGACTTCTAATGTTCATAAACACTTGATGGAATGGACTTTCAAAATGACACCACAGAAATCTATTCTTCTTAGCACGGATGGAAAGTGCAAAAGAAGAACTTTTCACCAAATAGATTTCATCCAATTTGTTCGTGTATTTTGGGGACCATGATCATCTATTTATAGTGGGCACAAGGGGTTTGAAGTTTCACCCATCATGAAGCCTTCAAATGCACCCTTTGATCTCCATATATGTCTTTTGACATTAATGTACCTTTTGATCATGTATATACCATTTCATCATCATATATCTTTTAGTATATGAACACAGATACATCCTTATACTTTATACACCTTTTGGTAGATATACATCTATTAAACTTTATATATCTTTTGATATATATATATATATACAGAAAAATGATGTATATATCAAAAGATTAAGGGGTGTGTATATATATATATATATATATATATATATATATATATACACACCCCTTAATCTTTTGATATATACATCATTTTTCTTTACACATATAATTCCATATCATTTCATATGAATGAATATGTCCATAAATACTTTGATCACTTTATTTGGGCCTCAATATATTTTGACAATCCTTAATTGTATAATTTTTTTTCATATTAAACCCAATGTTGGAATTATGTTACAATAGGTTGAACTTCATGTGAAATAGACTGATGCTTCCTGAATTCTTACAACACCTCTGACAGTAGCGGAAGGAGCTTGCGCTCCTGTACTGCGTGCCCATCTTCGATCTTGTCATCGCTGAGTTCTACTTGCCTCCGCCGCCCCTAGACGGTGCCAACACCTCATTCGCTTACAACTAAGTTAACTAAGCTACTAACATTACAACATGCATCTATAGAGCACCTAAGTCTACACTACACAGATAATTGATAGTGAAATTTAGGAGTGTAGTGATAACTTGCTGATTTTGTGGTCAAATTTGAGATTTTTCAATTTTTGATTTAACTCTCTATCTCACTCTCTACTGCAAGTGTACAGGTCAATTGTAATGGACTCAAATGTTGTATCCACATTGATTTGAAGCCAATGACTCCCTAAGACAATCTAGATTAATCCTACCTTAAGTGACAAAATCAGGAAATTTAGAAAAGTAGAGAACATATTTTTAGTAGTGGCTAAAAAATAACTATTTTTGGGATTTTTGAAGATTGCTATAAACTGAAATTATATGTTGAACTAAGGGCTAAAAGGGATTATCAATCAATGGAAGAGGTTCTCCTAGGAATTGGAGTTCATCTGATTTAATTATGGATGGAATGGAATAAGTTATCAATCTGTGTCAATTTTAACTCAACTTGAAATGACCTGTTATCACAGCATAATTGAACCAGGACTAATTATCATATTTTCATATGATTGATTAGCTATGTTGAATTAGAAAAGGTCCTTACTAATATCAAGTTAACATTAAGCACAACTCAAGTCCCCCTTACTGATATTACAATAATTCCGTCAAGTTATGCAATTCAGTAGGGCCTGAAATGATAACAACCAATTGCACTTTTAATAATGAGAGAATTGCTTCAATTAACTAGGCAGGAATGAAATCAGTCCAATATTAATGCTAATGCTTCTTGGTTTATCTCTAAACAGCAAGTGGATTTTAAATCAGCCTCTCGACTGCAAATTGAATTGAAATCCACACCAACATCAATTAATTGGATTCATTGAGCACTTAATTACAGAATTGAGTCTAACAATTATCAATGCATCTTGATTCATCTCTGAACAAGAAGGAACCCATGAATCAACTCTCAGTTGCGTATAAATTGAGATTCCACAATGACAAGCAGATTCCATAAAACTCAGAAATCAGAATTCAAAACAGATTCTACCAACAGCATATTTTTGCACATTGAATTCAAAGGAGTTATCATTGCCTCTTAATACATTTTTGAATAAGAAGAAATCCACACAATCTACCTCTCGGCAATTCATGGAATAAGGGGTTTTACAATGATAAACAAATCCCAGGAATCAGAAATGCAGAATCAGAAATCAGATTTGGAAAAAATAGATTCCAGAAAATAATGAATCAGATTCCTAATTGGGATTGGACCTAGAAACTTGGCATTGGTTCTTGATTCATTTCTGAACAAAGAGTAGATAAAAGGAAAACCTCTCAGTTGTAAATACAAATAGGATCTCATAATGTCAAAATTAGAATCCAATAAATTGAGAATTGCAGAACAAAAATCAGGACTGTTTTGACATCAGGCAGGAAATCAGATTTGTTCTCATCCATCCACAACTAAACTATATTACTACCCTATCCCAGGAGAGCTGAGATTTAGCTCATTATAGTTACAAACATTGATACAAGACAAATAATAAAGCTGATACAAATCATCTTGAAATCAATGGATAGGTAGGCTGTCGACAAGATCAGTGTGCAGCGGCTTTTTAGCTCCTTTCCCTTGCTTCCTTCTTGCTCCAACCCTTGCAATGGCCAGCCCCCCTTTTCCTTCTGGTTTCTCAGCTTATATATGTCCTCTCCTCACCCTTGGATGTAGGTGAGAATGTTCTGTTCTCTTGATTCAAGCCACCTGTCTAGTGGTCCTGAGATTCCAACATAAATCAGATGCCTTTTTGGACAGCTAACAGTGGTCCCCCCTCCTGTTTCACCTTGTGCAGCTTTATTGCAGGCTTGTTGCACCTGCTAGGAGAACCAAAACAGTCAGCATCATAGTCTTCTAATAAGATTTAAACAAATAAGGATCAGGATAACAAGTAATATCAGCTCTACTGTCAAATAAGATTTGGTGTTGTGTAGGAATGGAATCCTAATTTGTTTAATGATAACTTATTGCCCGGACTGATAACTTTGCATATATTATGAAAATTGTCCAAATATGAGTAGTTCAAAGCATTAAAGGGATTAGGGTGGCAAGTAAATGAGGTCAATTATCAAATGTGGATAAAACTTTATAGTAATGATAACTTTGGTGCCCTGGAATGATAACTTGGTGCCATAAAATGATAACTTGTTATAAATTTAGTTGTGGTTATCCAAATGTGATCAAATCAGAGCAGCAAAGAGTTAGGACAGTAATTTAATGATTGCCTAATGCTTTTATGCAAAGAGTTAGGATAGTAATTTAATGATTGCCTAATGCTTTTATGCAGAAATGATAATCATGCACATCGAAATGATAGTTTTGCCCTAAAAATGATAACTTGACACCAAAAATGATAACTTGTGAAATGGAATGATAACTTTGCACAAGTTGAAATATGGTTACCCAACTATGATTAATTCATAATGGCAAGGGATTTGGGACAAGATAACCACTAGAAATCAGCTCAATTAGTAAAATGATAACTTTGCATATTGGAATAATAACTTGCCCAAAAAATGATAACTTGGCATAGAATTGATATCTTTATGGATTTTAGCAATTCATAACCTCTATGCACATGAAATTAAGTGTAAAATGAGAATGATCAGCTGGTTATCACAATCCATTGCATTTCAAGCATAATTGGCTAAAAGTTAGGTAAAATATGAGCTCGATATAGGTGAAATGAATGGAAAATGGAATAAAAACCTAATATGATCAGCTAGTGATCAATAATGCACTAAGCATGCATCTCGAATAGAAGACATTGTTACGAGTTCATGCATTTTCATCATTTCGATCGGTTCGTTCAATGTGCAAGTCATGGAGTAAAACTTTGTTCATAGGGTGAATCTGTACAGTACGATTCATGGCATTGTTTGGCATGCTTTATTCGTCGAGAACGTGACTTATCATAAAGATCCCGAACAACACACCTGTTAGCCTACGATGTTGAGGTTCTTCCTCGTTGCGTCCGTTCGTCTCTCAGCTCCGTAGCCATCGTTCGCCGCAGTCTGCGTCGAACGAAACCGCCGATGTTCTACTCCAGTCCTCTATCCGGGACCAGCAAGGAAACAATGAGAGGGGAGCAGGGAAAAAAAGAGGGAGACGAGAAAGAGGAAAGACCCCCACTGCATCGGTGTGCCTCTCCACGTCCTACGTCACCCGCATCGAAGGCGAGTTCCGGCATCGTCCCCTCGCTCTCTGCCGTCCGGGCGCCAGAGAAAGAGAACGAGTGAGAACAAAGATTTAGCTTGAAGGAAATGAAGAACAGAGGGGAAAAAGAAGGGTTTCGGGTGCCTTATATAGAGGAGTGGCCGTCCCATGGCCTTCTCATCGGTGAGAGAGAAATTTGATGGCCGGATTTCCCTATCAGACGGCAGGCTCGTTCATTGGGCGTTTGGGCGACAGGGGAGAAAGGAGTATGGCACGGGAAGGAAACAAAGAGGAACAAAACAAGAGGGAAGGCAACAATCAGAAGGAGACAAAATAGAAGAATACAAGGGGAAGAAGCTAGAGAGAAGAGGACAAAGGCTTTGGAGAGGAAGAGTTTCAGCCAATCCTTCTCCTTCATTTTTTTGACTGTTGTGTTACATCATAATACCCATAGAAAAAGGATTCGTTCTCCAATCCTATAAGGAATGGGGTTTACTGAATAGGTGCGAAACTCTTTACGCATCTCGTGTTCGAGTTCCCATGTCGCTTCTCTCCCTTGATGGTACTTCTATGAAACTTTGACCAATGATACTTCCTTGTCCTTTCGACATTGGATCTTACATTTCATGACCTTCGTCATACTTCATTCACTTTTCGATGAGAGATTGGAAGGATCATAAGCATTCTTGAATCATGGTCATTCATGAGGATCATGGTAGTACATCATGTGCAGTTAATTGCTTTCTTTCGTACGGAAAGATGAGGGATCAGATAATCATGATGAGGGTTATAATAGATCAGTGGTCAAGTACTTTATTGGGAGTTGGAAGTCATAAAATCATCACTCTGATAGTCAGAGTTCGGACCGCATGTAGGCGGAACCTGGGTCGAGTTTTTGACAAGAATCAATCTTGGGAAACAATCGAACTTTGGGTCGTCTGGAGGAGAAGTGGATGCCCGTCCATCATTATTCATTGGTCGATCGAAGGGGAAGCGGTCGATTATTCTATGTTCATCCTTTATCCTTTTCAAGATTGTATTCTTTTGATCACTTGGATCAATCAAACTAGTAGGGAGCAGGGGTGGCTCCAAATTATTTTTAACATCATGTCATCCAATATCAATCAAGTGGACATGGCTCGTCAAATCATGAGGGTTAATTTAGGGTCATATTTTCCCCTGTCCATAAATCAGACGATCGAAAGATCAGTGGTCATCCGTTTGAGATTCTTCGATGATCCATCGGTTGACCGAGAGAGTGTGGTCGTCCGTCATAACATGCAAACATATTCGGCTTTCGGTCTAGAGTTTCGGTCAGCCGATAGTCCACTATATTCTACCATTCGATAATGGACGCCCGATCCAGGATCGGTCGACCGTTTCTACTAGGCAGGACCGCAAGTCATTTGCGGAAGTCCTTATATTTCAATTTGTTTTCGACAACACTACGCCCTACAAATAAATTCCTAGCTACATCTAAACTTAACTATCATCCAGAGAGCATACAAACATAGTTCGTATTCATTTCATATCTCATATCTTCTTTGCTTCATTCATAGCTACATCCTACCATAGTCCATTTTCAGATCATACTTTAGTCCATATTCATGTCATACATTGGTTCCTTTTCAGATGCAAATCATCTTCCTTGGTGCAGAAACTAGTGCATGGTGTCCGGCCGGCTCTACCCCATCCATCGAGCTTTCGTCGACTTCCTGCATGGATATTCATTTCAGTGAGAATTTTGGCATCAAATAAATAAAAAGATCTATAAACAAGTTTGATGTGGAGAAGACGTGAAACATGTTCATTGGTTGTTGTGCATGCATTTGTAAAGGAAATAGGCATGTCATAAGTGCACAATACATGAAAAATAATGATGTAAATGTATACATAAATTCTCCACATCAGCGTCCCCTTCCAATCGCTTTTTCGCTAAGCTTATAACCAACATTTGATGATAGTGAACTTTATTGTTCCACTCAAGCTCTCGATTGATGAACTCACTCCAATGCATCTTTCGAAAAGCTTTCTAAACAACTCTCTAAACTTTCAAGATCAATGATTAAAGTTTATTCATCACCCATAAGAGCATGATGATGGTAACACAATCAATTGAGATAGGTGGGTTGTGAAAAACAAAGGTGAATTAATTAAGGAAATCAACCATAAGTTGATATTCATACTTGGTGATTGTTAATAATTAATAAAAAAAATTATGATTCCAATATTTGTAATGATGAATTGTTACTAACAACAATAAGTTGGGGAGTCGACAATGATTTCAAAATCAACATAAGTTGCTCACATTAGATAAACATAGTTCAATAATCATCGAATGATTTGGATCCTATCGAGTAGAGGTATTAATCTTCAACACTAAACATACTAGATATTTGATTCCTCAACACTTTATAGCTAATTTAGTAGTTTCTCTCATGGATGTTTACAACTTCTTAGAAATATAGACATCGCATACTATCACAATAAAATTATAATATATTCCCTTACTTATTATCTCCACTAATTTTTCATTACTACCCATAATCTTAACCCTCTTTAATGTTCTCAAATTTGGAAATGACAAATACACATATCTAACTCAGATAAACCTAGACATGTAGTAACCGGGTATCTATATATCAATACAATTATCACAAGGACCGTATTGACATTTTACTTACATTTTTTACACATTTCAAAAGTTAATTTCCCGATAGCATAACTATATCTTCATCTATTCTTCCTATTTGTACGTAATTGTAATGTATCCCAACCTTGTAGAATATAAACTCTAAAGTACAACCATGTGGATGTCACTCAAAATTTGAGATAACCAAAATTACTTAGAAAGTGTCAAAGTATAGAGCGTTCAAATTCAAATTGTTTGACTTTTCTTTTCCATTTAGAATATCAATGATATAAGACATAGTTACTATTTGATTCTCATACATATTAATATTCTACTTCATTTGGGTATATTATAGATATCCCCTCGTCATATTGTTTAAAGGTATTTGTCCCAAAACATAAACGTCTTATATCACTAAAGATTTCATGGCAGACAATTATAAAGTATGGACTTTTATTACCCTATTCGTGTCTTGTAGTAATCTAAGATATGGACCAATCATTCTCCACATGACATGTTCTGATTCAAATCAATAGGTTTACACGTACTCGATCATATGTAAATACTTTGCTTCATATTTTCTTAATTGTGTAACTAAAACACATCATACCCATTTGAAGGCAAAGTGATACCCATTGATTTTATGTATGATGGACATGAATTATCTTTCATGGAATTGACAGACTCAATAATGCCACACAATCAAGTCAACACTAACATAATAAATTTTGGCAGTTAACTTTTATTCAATATGGATTTTGTATGATAGTGTTTAAATATTTTATTTACTTGCATGACACTGGGAATAAATTAAGATAATTATGATTTGATTAAATGAATGATTTTAAAAAAAATATTCATCATATCCATAAGAGCAAGTGGACATTGACTAATCCAATTACTATTCAGTACTTGTAATAATTGCATTGAGTTCCAAAAGTAAGCTTTGGAATATTACATTCTTTAATTACTTTTAGTTAATGATATCCAAATATTAAATTAGTCTTCAGGAATACACTAATACCTTATAGTTGATCAAACAAGAAACCTACTTTTTGATAAGGTATTTATTATAGTCACTTAGTTTAGATGTCCACAAGCGATGTTCAATTTTGGGATTCCCTTTCCTCTTCATTAGTAAGATTAAAACTTATAGTTTGATTGAATCGAACCCTCATACGAAGGTTCACATCATTCTTATGTCGAATGACAAGAAGTATTAAAAGTAGGAATAATTCTATGAAAAAAGTCAATAAAGAATTCCTCTATAAGGGGTAGGTCAAGTCACTTTTATAAAATAAATTTAGAATTTCTTAACCATAGGAACATTGTTCGAAAATAAATATTTTCTTTTCTACCCCAAATATTCTACGAACCTATGACAATTTTTTCGAAATAATTTGTTTGCATACCGATGATAGATTAGAGAACATGAAGTTACTTTCCTATCTCCCATAAAATGCAAATAATGGTTGATTTGGAATTGAAAGGGTGTCTATCTTCCTTTGTCAATTTAAACGTACATACCACACAATTAATCCATACCCAAAATTACATCAAATTCATGACATATCCAAAATATGTTCAATACACATAATAATCAATTTCACACCTGTTGGATCTAAGTTTTAGTGATATATAAAATTATATTTTGATGATACAAACCTCGAAAGATTAAAGTTAAAATGCTGAAAAAATTTAAAGAAAAAGGGATAATTTTATGCACTACAATTTGATTAAATAATTAACTATGATACTATTAGATTTTGGATTAATCATAAATAAAAAGGTTGTAGAGAATTCTGTTAGCTTTCCATAGAATAAAAAAATCATCTCATTTGGATAACTGCGCAAAAGTTATGCTTAAAATAGTGCAGGGCGGTCGACTGTTGGCTGGAAAATAGGTCGATCGGTCAAGAACTTAGATCGACCGGTCCAAAATATCAGTCGACCGGTCCAGGACACAGGTCGACCGGTCCATGCAAAAAATACCCAATTTCAACCAGCAGAATGTCGAGACTGTACCGATCGAGGTATCAGTCGACCGTCCAAAACACAGGTCGACCGGACAATGCAAAACTTGTCAATGATCACATTTTTCATAAAAGAAAGTGTACCGGTCGACCGGTCCATATGTGCGATCGACCGGCCTCTCAGTCAAATGAATAGTAACGATCAAATTTGAAGGAGAAAATTGTGGAATGATTTTTGGATGACTTTCTTACTTGCAAAAGCCTATAAAAGGAGTGTCAAAGCTAGAAGGAAGAGCACTCATCCAAGTATTGAAGTAGAACTTTAAGAAATCAAAAGAAGATCATTTCTCTTGAAGTTATCATTTAGAGTTTTCTTTCTTTCACTCTTCCACTCTTGTGAGCATAGAATTGTAAAAGAGAGAAATATTTTTGTTCAGAAAAATTAGAGAGAACTCATGTGTAAAAGAGGTTCTAAATCTTACTCTTAAGCGAGATAAAAAGATTAGCTTCCTAAAATGAGAGGTTGCCTTGCCTCTCGAAGTGGAGAAAAGGTGGTTGATATAAAGGGTTTTCTTCCTTGCGAACAAAGGAAGGGATTAGTTGAATCTCCGGCGGTCTCGAGGTCGAGAAGTCGGAGCGGAGACGTAGGCCAAGGTGTGGCCGAACCTTGTCAATAACCATCGTGTGTTTGTGTTTGATTTTCTCTCTCTCTCCCTCTAATATTGAATTTATGATCTGAATTGTAAAGGATTTAAGAATTGATTTTAAGCTTCCGCGACGGTTTTTTTGAAATCGACATTTTAGATCTTAAAACAAGATGATTCAAAAAAATCAAAACAAGAGCAACCTGCTTTAATACCAATTGTAGGATCCCAAATGACACCAAGAGTGTAAAAGTGAACTTGTGAATTGGTATTAGAGCGGGTTGCTCTTGTTTTAATTTTTTTGAATCATCTTATTTTAAGATCTAATCATCTTTAGATCTAAAATTTTTTAAGATTCAATTATCATATTTTAAGATTTAACCATCTTAAGAGCCATGGCATCAAGTGGACTTATTTTTGTCGAAGGACAATCAATTAGTCGTCCTCCCCTCTTAAATGCATCAAATTTTCAATATTGGAAAATTAGAATTCAAGCATACATTTGTTCTATTGATATCGACATGTGGGAAATAGTTGAAAATTGTTATTATGTTCATGAAAAGTTACCTACTGATTCTAAAGAAAAAGAAAATATTTTTTCAAAACTTGATTGGAAAGCCAAAAAATATATTTTATTGTGCTTTAGATTCAACGGATTTCAATCAGATTTCTAATTGTAAAAGTGTAACTGAAATTTGGAAGAAACTCATTACTACTTATGAAGGAACTGATAAAGTCAAAGAATATAGATTAAATATTTTGAATCATCAATATGATTCTTTCAAGACGCATGAAAATGAATTCATAAATGATATGGTTGCTCAGTTTAATGATATTTTGAATGGCTTAGTCTCATTGGGCGAGCCAAGAACTAACCCCCAAAAAGTGAAAAAGATTCTCAGATCTCTCTCCTCCAAATGACATACGAAGCGGACCGTGATTGAAAAAAAGATTTGAACAAATTGGATTTTGATGATCTTATTGGTTCATTTTTAGCATATGAGATCTCAATTCAAGAAGATCAAGAAGAAAAAGCTCCCTAGAAGAAAACATTGGCATTAAAGCAAACTGCAAATGAAGAAGACTAAAGTGAAGAAGAAGTGGACGAAAAGATACTCGTCCGCTAAACAAGAAAACTAAATAAGTATCTCAAGTTGGTGAAGAAGAAAGAAACGAATGAGAAGCCTCCCCGAAGATCATACAAAAATCACAACGAAGAGACATCTCGAAAAGGTAAAAAGAAAAAATATGAAGAGTCAAATAAAACAAGTGACTCGTCAAGCTCTTCTAGTGATGAAGCATACTTATGCTTAATGGCACACGACGATAAAGTAACTTCTAATCCTCCAAATAATGATTCATCGAGCTCTTCCGAAGAAAAACTTTCTTTAGATGTAAATAAAGAACTTTCCTCCCTTATAAAAAAATATTACTCACTTAAAGAGGAAAATGAGAAATTACGACATGAGATTGAAAATTTAAAAGAAAAAAAGAATATATATTTTATGGAGAATGAAAACTTAAAAAATGAAATTGAAACTCTAAAAATTACACATACATGTGAAATTGTAAAACTAGCATGTTCTTTAGAAAAAAGACAAAGAAAAATGATCTTTTGAAAAATTCACAAAATAATGATAAAACTAGTTCTTATGTAAAGAAAGATAATTCTACGAAATACTTTGGACATGAAAACTCTTATTGAAAGTCTAATCATTCCAACGATAGAAAATCACATATTACATATTTTGCATGTGAATTTTATGGCCATTATGCTTATCAATGCAAAATAAGAAAATCTTCAAAACATAAGATGATATGGGTTCCAAAAGGAACTTTGACTAACAAAATTGAACCCAAAGAATTTTGGATACCAAAGTTTAAATGATTATTTTTTAGGTGCGCCTCACATGTAAAGCAAAGGAGGAATTGGAAATGTGAAGAGACAAAGGTTATGATAAAAGTATCATCTATCTTTGATTTCACTCAAAAATTTAAAATTATTATTTCTTTGAAAAGAGAAAACATCTAAAATTGGTAATAGTGATAGGGGGAGCATACTAGACTTTATTTTGGCATATCATGAATATCATTGTTGTATCAAAATTTTATGCCATATTTTGATTATTAATATATATATATATATATAAATATTTTTGGCCTTCATCAAATTGTTTCCATTTTGTCATTATAAAATAGTCATAAATTTAGGGGGAGTTATTTCTTACATACTAACTCTTTATGATGCAATATTTTACATATTTTTAATATGAAAAAAAGGGAAAATAATTTTTTTTCAAAGATGGCATGATTAAGGGGGAGTTACATATGATTTCCTATATGTTTCATATACAAATTATTCTTTTTGATGAAACAAAAGGGGGAGAAATATAGGAGAAATATGATCTGAATATCACTTTGTATGAAGAGTTCCTTACAATTTATACTTATGTGAATATCTATCATTGTCAGGAAAGTTGAGTGTTAGGGGAGTAAAATTGATTTTACAACTTATGTTATAACTTTTTCGCAACTTATACATTTTTCATATTTCTCGGCTTGTCTTCATAAAAAAGGGAGAGATTGTTGGATCTAAGTTTTAGTGATATATAAAATTATATTTTGATAATACAAACCTCGAAAGATTAAAATTAAAATGCTGAAAAAGTTTAAAGAAAAAGGGATAACTTTATGCACTACACTTTGATTATATAATTAACTATGGTACTATTAGATTTTGGATTAATCATAAATAATTCTCTCTCAATACGTTCCTCAAAAAATCTCACAAATGTATAACTCCCCAGAAATTTCAATTGCGCTTATATCTATCACTTGGCGAGGTTCATCGCCCCTTACAAGGAGATCTATTTGAGATACTTATGGCTTGGCTGTCTTTCGGTCCCTAAAGTTGTTCATGTTCCTCGTCTATCACTCAACACAGGTGGTGCATGGCTGTCGTCAGCTCGTGCCATAAGGTGTTGGCTTAAGTCTTGTAAAGAATTATGTTAGCTTTCCATAGAATAAAAAATCATCTCATTTGGATAATTGTACAAAACGTTATGCTTAAAATAGTGCAGAGCGATCGAGCTGCTGGCTGAAAAATAGGTCGACCGGTCCATGCAGAAAATGTCCAATTTCAACTAACAGAATGTCGAGACTGTACCGGTCGAGGTATCGGTCGATCGGTCTAAAACACAGGTCAGTCGGACAGTGCAGAATTTGCCAACGGTCACATTTTTCATAAAAGAAAGTGTACCGGTCGACCGGTCCATATGTGCGGTCGACTGACCTCTCAGTCAAATGAACAGTAACGATCAAATTTGAAGGAGAAAATTGTTGAATGATTTTTGTACGACTTTCTCACTTGCAGAAGCCTATAAAAAGAGTGCCAAAACCAGAAGGAAGAGCACCCATCCAAGTATTGAAGCAAAACTTAAAGAAATCAAAAGAAGATCATTTCTCTTGAAGTTATCATTTAGAGTTTTCTTTCTTTCGCTCTTCCACTCTTGTGAGCATAGAATTGTAAAAGAGAGAAATATGTTTATTCAGAAAAATTAGAGAGAGCTTCTGTGTAAAGAGGTTCTAAATCTTATCTCTTGAGCGAGAGAAAAAGATTAGCTTCCTAGAAGGAGAGGTTGCCTTGCCTCTCGAAGTGGAGAAAAGGTGGTTGATGTAAAGGGATTTCTTCCTTGCCCCATTTGGAACAAAGGAATGGATTAGTTGAATCTTCGACGGTCTTGAGGTCGAGAAGTCGGAGCGGGAACGTAGGCCAAGGTGTGGCCGAACCTCGTCAACAACCACCGTGTGTTTTCATTTGATTTTTCTCTCTCTCCCTCTAATATTGAATTTATGATCTGAATTGTAAAGGATTTAAAAATTGATTTTAAGCTTCCTCGACGATTTTTGTGAAATCGACATTTTCAAATGAACACGAACACCAATTCACCCCCCCTCTTGGTACCCTTTGGGATCCTACAACACCGAATTCAAAGAGATGAATACATAAAATAGAAGAAACCAACTTACCTCCTATGACAATATGAAAGGTTGTTCCCTTTTCTTTTCCTTGTTATTCTTCAAATCCTATGTCAATAATTTGTGTTCTTATTAATACTATGATGTGAGTACCATGTCTTACATAGATAAAACAATTACGAATGTTATATATTACTCATGAATTCAATCTTGTAGCTTAATTAATTGATTAATCATAAGAGTTCATATTGTACCTACAAATCACATACTTGGTGAAATAAAAATGATATTTTTTGTTGCACCTAACCAAATCTCATTATGCTAATTTTATATGAATGTCGAATTATCAAAATTTAAGCAATAATTGTTTCATATTTTATCTCTTTATGGTTGGTCTTCAGAAAAATTAGTATTCATTCTCTAATTGATGTTAATTATATGTTTTGATAGACTGAGTGATGTTGATAGTGTGATTTATATCAATTAAAAAATAATCTTTATCTGATAATTTCATTTTTTTCTTAGACTTAGACCTTCATAGGTGTAACTTATAAAATTTTTAGTTTTTATATCCTTCTGAACCGAGCACAATAAATTTCACAAGCACTAAGATAATCTGCTCTAAATTTTCTTTTGACACACTAGGAGTGCTCAGTTAGTGCTTTATTAATTCCTATGGAAAATCCTTTTCAAATGATTCCACTTGGAAATGAAGCCTAACATTAGTATCCTGTTGACCCTAAAGTATCAAATATTTATATAATATTTTAAATTTACTATCTAATTTACAAATTAGGATAACAGTTTCAATAGATAGAATGATAGAACCTTACAAATGAATACATGTCTTTCCCTATAGATATCCAATAAATCTGATTTCAAAGCTCAATAAAACTAAAACCGAAAACGTACAACATATATTAATTACAAATTTTTACTCCTCATAATTTATCCACATAATTTTTTGAGATCACAGACGTGTTATTGTCTTGTTCATACTTCTAAAAACTAAGAGGTACTATTTGTTCTCCTTCTAATTTTCCCTACATAAATTATTTTGAAATAATTAAAATTGTTTTAGACCTATAAAATTGTTTCAGGTAAGTGTGGGATCTATAAAAATCATAATTTATTTCAAAGTATAAAATTTACAACATAATTTCTAATTAAACCTACTTTCTCTGCCAGTACAGCAAGGCATCTTCAAACTAATCAACACAACTTTTTAAACAAGATTGGTTTTAAAATAATTATTTCTTCTCTGTGAACTAGACCTCAAGGGGATCAATTCAGAATTTTTTAATCACAATAAAATATTTTTTAAGTAGGTGAACATTTATTACCTATTATAATCGAGAACCATAAAATATGCTTCATAGTTATGATAACTAGGTTTAATTTTCCTAGTTGATTCCTTCACTATGAAACAAGCAACCTTAACCTTAAACATCCACAATTTAAAGAATAATAGTACAAATTAATAAACGAAATTAATCACATCGTCTCCAACTTACCTAATCATTCTTCCCTTTTTTTATGGTTTCTACTTCTTTTCATTTCTTTCCTTCATTCGACCAGGTTTCCACCTCTCTTCTTTTCTTTTCTTTTTTTCCAACCTCGTTTCCTTTTTTTATTTTTCAATTATGGCTGAACTTTGGATAAAACCTTCCTTTTGGTTTCTTTCTCCTAAGGTAAGTCGGTATTCATCCTTCACAGGAGTGTTCAGCGGGTCGGGTCGACCTGCGAACCTGGTGATTCGGCCCGACCCAAACCAGCTTGGGTCGGGTCGGATCGTTGGTCGGGTCGGACCCGACCCGACCTGAACTCGACCCGACCAAGCAGGTACGGGTTAGAATTTTCTAACCCGAGTTGACCCGACCCGACCCAACCCGATATTTTATTTTTTTAATTTATTTATTTTTTAATTTAAATTTAAGCTTATATTTTATTTAAAATTTTTAAAAAATTGAAATAAAATATTATAAGTGCAAAAATAACATTAAATTGTTTAAAACTTTATTTTATGCTTTAAAATAAAGATTTAATAATATTTTTTATATTAAATAAATATAAAAAATAGTAAGAAAAAATTTAAAAAAAATTGGGTGGTCGGGTAACCCGAACCGGATCAGGTCGGGTTGGATTTGCCCCCCCCCCCCCCCCCCCCCTCAAAAAAACCCCTTGATCCGACCCAACCCGATCCGATCAAATTTGGTCGGATCGGATCGGGTTTGTTCACGGATCGGATCCAACCTGACCTGTGAACACCCCTAATCCTCCAGCTCCAATAAGGCAATAAGATAAGGATGTATATATGTATTTTGCATGATTGCTAGTGATGTGGCAATACCATATTTAATTTATATTAGTGTGAGATGAGCTGTCATGCTCCTTTTGTTTTTTTTAAGGCAAGTCGGTACAAGCACATGTGTTAATGATTGAGGTCATTTCTAATATAATTAATTAGCTTAGGACTACTTAAGATAATTACTTCTATCTTAATTAATATTAAATCCATATAATAATTCAGAAATGGATGTAATATCATAATTAACTTCAATTTCTTCTCAAAATATAAGTTTAATTTCGTGATTAAGTTAATTGACTAAGGGGCAATTATAATATTACAATAGGATTAAATCTATATCAATAGAATAACAAACTTAATTAATTTATAATTATGTTAATTAGCTCAGTTGTGATTTCGAATATTACAATACATAAAACTAAGTGTTAATGTAATAATATTCAAATAATAATAATAGTAATTAAATAAGCTGAGAAAAAAAATTAATATAAAAACAAAGAATTTATTGATGAAATTTTGTCATATTTTGCTTTGACCTTTTGTCAATTAAATTATATTTTTTTTCTAGTGCTCCACATTTAATTCTAAATAAGACAAACTCTTTTTCTATACAAGAAATGCCTTGTAAGTTGGATAATAACTTTAGAGAAATGTTACATCCTCCTAACTTTATTTGCCTAATAATCCTCCTAAGAATGTGGAGATGACAAGTGGCAAGATTGCGATGCTTTTTCAGATTAATATATTACTTAAAGGGGAAAGGGAGTATGTTATCCATACGTGGACAATATATGTAACATGCAACACATACATCGGCCGATTAAAATTGATAATTCAGATTTAAAATAATAATTTAAAAGGTTATGCACACACTCCCTCTTTTCCTCTCCTTTTCCCCCACAACATTGAACCAAAGGGATAAGGCAACATGGATTTGTGAGGTTGCTACAACCTTCGAATACCACACCATCCTTCAAGGAGGAGGCGATGATGGGGTTTGGAGGGAAGAGGAAAGAGCGTTTTCAATAATGGAGACCTTGCTGTGGTGGGGTTAGTTTTATGGCAGTCAACGATTGCGGAGACCTTACTTGCTGTGGTGGGGTTAGTTTATGGTAGTGACAATAGTGGGTATTGAAAGGCAACAACGAATCTGATGATGGAGAGGAAGGGAGGGAGACAGTAGTTGCGATCCTCGTCGAATGTAAGGGAAAAGAGAGGAAGATGAAGAGAGGGAGAGAGAGAGCAGCAACGACATTTGAAAGAGAGAGGAAGAGGGAGAGAGAGAGACAATGCTCAGTTCGTTGGAAACAAAAAAAAAGTTGAAGAGATAAAATTTGGGAAACGCCGAAAGAGAAGAGAAAGAAGATAAAAAGGAATAAAGTTTAAAACAAATCTGGAGATAAGAAGGAAATAAGATTTGACTCCAAAAATCATATCTCCTCTCCCCTATAAATATGAGGCTAAATCAAACAAATCAGTCTCTTTGTTTCCCACGAGCCGGCCCTAAATTGTCTCCTCTATTTTTCATGCTCCCTTTTCGTTCTTCCTTGCTCCTGATGGTTGTCCCATAGGAGAATAAAAAGAGGACGAAAGCAACTATGAACGGGCGTCTAGGCCGAGAGGAAGAAGAATAACAAATTAGTTTCTTGGACAGAAATTTGCAATGTATGGAACTAGGGTAGATTCACGTAGGATCTTGATTTTAGGCTTAAAGCATATACTAGTTGATCCCTAGTTATAGTATGATGTCATATGATGATGCTTGATGCCGGCCATCACCGAAAAAGATGATCGGAACACGCACTGCGCGTCTGCGCAAATTTCTGTGTAAGAGGACCCGGTCCGGATTCACCTTAACCCGGCCTAGGCAGGTCCAAATTCGGACCGAGTTCTGTGAACTCGGCCCGGATCCGCCATTGTCGTGCTCTCCGAGCTCTACAACCAGAAGAACCCAGCCTGGTTGAGAATGACCCGGCTCGAGTTCTACACATGATGAAGATGTCGGGTGCGACGGCTGCCCCGAGTCGACGACGACCCGACTCGGCCCAAGTTTAACCTAATTTTTCGAAGAGCAACCTATGAACTCGGCCCGGATTCCTGCCACACTCGGCCTGGGTTTTGATACGAATTATGATAATTTCATGATGTTTAGACCCCTGATTCATGTGCTTAATCATGATATAAGTCATAATGATGATTATATTATTTATGCCTTTGCTAACGATGATGTTTAATATGACTCTCTAATCTTATAACTCTTATCATGATGACTTAAATTAGACCCAATCATATTGGTGCTAACACTGATTTATATTCATCAATGTTGATCGATTTACGATGATGATTAAGATATTTATGCACATCAGATTTCTCTCATGATCCAATCTTGTAGCTAAGTCTTATATAATGATGATGATTACCAGGATCTTTGATCAGTATGGTTTGTTGATCCTTTCTTATGATGACCAATTCTTAATCATGATTCTTATGTCCTAATAAAGATAAATATAAAAGATGAAAAATATTAAATGGAGAGTTCTTTTTATGATGGACCGGTGACGATCAGGTATGGGCTGACTTTAGTCAGTAATGGACTGACTTTACCAGTTATGATGATGATGATGGACGGGTTGATGCAGGCCTCCCCGTGGGTCGAAATATACCACATTACAAGTCAAAGATGAATAATAAGATGATGAAGAAGATGAAGATATTAATAATGAAATCTCATTATGATGATTATTGGCCCTTGCCACTTATATGATGATCTTTCATGATCTCTTGATCTATTATTAATATGCTTTAACAAATGTGATTCGATTCATGATTATCTGCGTTCGTACAATGATTTCTTATGATTCTTTATATGATGAGAATCTCATAATCATGATGATCGGCTTTTGCCTCCTTTATGATGATTTATTATGATCTATCATGATATTTGATCCTATGATCTTAAGAATATGACAATATATGAATTTCCTATTCATATGCCAAGTTATAGGGTTTCTTTTATTTATATCATGATGATGCCTATTTTCTTTATATATGATGATGATGTCCTTATGATTCTTGTCTAGTATCATGATCTTATGAAGATATTTATCTTATTTTTATACTGAGTTGTAAAACTCATAGGGAGGTTTTTCCCCTGCATGTTCTTAAATGTAGAACCAGATCAGAATGATGAATGACCAACGATGACAAATCGAACTTGTAGGTGGTTACACATGGGTATTAAATCCTTTATATGATGGGATAGATTTTCCATTTTTCGCATATTAGTTGATGTACTAGTTCCTTTGGACTCATATGAAGTTCTTTATCAGTCTTCCGCATACTAAGATGTCATACTCTTTTTATTATTTAATGATGATTAAGTCTTCCGTTTTAACTGATATATATTGACCAGTCAAAGTCTTCTTTTTGGTCAATATGATATACACGTAAGGATGACCCGTAACGTCCTTGAAGCGTATTCTGTCATGTGGCGGGATGCGATTTAGGGGCATTACAGTGGAGACACACAAGAAGAGGAGAGAGAGGGCAGCGGCGGCACCTGAAATGGGTAATCTAAGGTTGCAACAATCTTAGGTATCCATGACGAGAGAGGGAGAGATGGAGGAGAGATCGAGACACGAAGGATGGTTTAGTGGGTGTGAGAGAGAGATGAGTGGAGGCTTGGGGTTTAGTGACCGTGAGAAATTTGGATCATTCGTTATAATCTAATGGGTTAAAAGGTGGCATAAACTTTTAAATTATTGTTTTAAATCTTAAACATCAATTTTAATCGAACGATGTATGTGATGCACATTACATATGTTGTCCGTGTATGAAGAAAAAAAAACGAAAGAGATCCCTTTCCCCTACTTAAAATATATTCTTTTTTATTTCCTAATATACCCTTTTTCTCTTTTATTTTTTCTTCTCACATCAATACTCACGTGATCAATAAACTAAATATTATTTTTCATGCAGTCACATTTAATATATCACGTTGTATTTTTAATTTACTTTATAATACTTCAATTTACTTTATTGTGCCTAAATTTGTTATTTTTTTCCTTTTTTCATTCTTGCTTCTATTTCTTTTTTACAAATAAAAAAGAATGACTAAATACTAAAAAGAGAAAATACAAATTAATAATTAGCTTGAATCACTATATATATATATATATATATATATATATATATATATATGAAATCTTAAATACATTTTCATCAAAAGAATAACAAAACTCACCTAGGTTTACCTTATTAAGATTGAATCCAATGCCATCATGCTCACATAGAAAAATTCTTTTACGTTAGGCTCATAAAAAATAAGACCATTGTCATTAGCCATTGAATATTTTTCTTTTGTCAAAACTTTGATGTTCGAATAATGACAAAATTTCGCAGTAAGTAAATTATGCTAAAAAAAATAGTCATTAAATTTCATAAAAAATATTCAAATGAAAACTATGAATGGCAAAGTTTCACACTAAGTGAACTTAACTCTATGAATATATATCTGTCCAACCTTATTGTATAGCTCGAAAAAAAAATGAACCTCGTAGTCTTTAGGATTTTTTTCAAAAGAAAGAGTAATCTATTCATATATGCTCCCAACGAGTCTGAGTACAAAAAATGGAGAGTCTCGAGACGTGGAGTTACATCCCAAAAAGTGTCCAAAAGATTCATTCTTCTTTGGCATGCTAAATAATCAGCTACTCTGTTAGTCTCCCTATACAATGTGTACATTTAAAATATTCAAGTTGAGAAATGATCTGCCGAATCTCATGCATAAGTGTCCAGATCTTTCAAGGGCATCTTGAATCGCCGTTGATAATTGCGACTAGGTTCGAGGAGTCGCTCTCCAGCCAAATGCGATTGAGACCAGCCTCCCTACATCTCCTAAGACTAGCAAGTGCGCCCCACGTTTCAGTCCACAAAACATTGCTCGCCACACAATGTAAAGCATCTGCCATAAGAAAGGATCCATTATAATTTCTAATAATAAATCTCGCCCCTCCCGGATCTCTCGGGTTAGTGAAGGACCCATCTGAGTTAACCTGCACCCAAGTAGAGGGCGGAGCCACCCACCGGACCCAATTTAGGTCTTGGATGCAATTGGTCTCAGGAAGGGTGGATCTGGTGAACTCATTTGAGCCTGCCAAAGCCCGACCCCAAAAACATGACACGGGAACTTGTTTGAAAGCGAAATGAGCATCATTACGAGCAATCCAAATACCCCATAGACAATAAGCAATGATACATGAGAGTCTGGCATCCGAAGGAGACAAGTCCAGCCCCTTACGAATCAAATCCCCATTATGCCACGAGGCTTTAAAGGAGAAGGCATAGGAAAGGTCACTCTGGACAAAAGACCAGAGCCCATTAGCAAAAGAACATTAAAAAAATGTATGAAAGTTCGTTTCAATAGCAAAGCCGTAAAGAGGACAGCATGTATTTATATTAGGATTAAATGTGGTAATCAAATCAAGAGTGGGTAGTCGAGAGTGAGTAAATTTCCACATAAACATTTCAATCTTGAGTGGGACATTCACCTTCCACAATTGCTTCCAAACAGGTATACTAGGTGCCAAATATAGAGTGGACCGGCGACTCAAAGAAAGGTAAACAAAGCTAGCCTTTGCATCACCATGCGGATCAGCATACCAGATCCACCGGTCATCACCGACCGGGCAAGAAGGTGGAGACAAAGGAATCATAGTAATAAGATTGACAATCGACAAGCCAAATAGGTCATCAATTAGTGATAAATCCAGGTGTTATTTTCTATCAGGTCACTAACTTGAAGCAACTCAAGGGATACATGCATGTTAATATATGTAGGCATATGTGAGAATGGAGTGTTGAAAAGCTAGGGATCAAAAAACACAGAAGTGGAAACCATAGTGGAAATATTTTTTTTTCATACCAAATTTGATATCCTGCATAGTTTGAATAATCTTTTTCCAAGGCCAAGAGGTGTACCTGATATCCATATTTTTCCATGGCACAAGCGTCCCATACTTACATTGTACCATATTTGCCCAGTTGTTCTTTTCACCATTTAGTGCACCTAGTACTCTTTTTGCTAGCAGTGATGTCCTAATCCAGTGGAGGTTCCTGATCCCCAAGCCACCCTGCAATTGATGAGACTGGACCACCTTCCATCCCAGTAAGTGAATACGAGTTTTAGTGCCCTTGTTGGACCATAGAAAATTCCTAGAATATTTCTCGAGAGAATTGATTAAACCACTTGAGATATAGATAGATGACATGGTATGAATAGATATGGAATAACACAGATTTAATCAAAAATAGTTCTACCAGCCATGTTAAGCATCTTACCTCTCCATCCAGATAGTTTGGAAACACATTTTTCGTGTAGATTTTGTTGCTATCTCTGACTGATATACTTATAAGAAATAGGAGCACCAAGGTAGTAGAAAGGAAAATGCCCTTGCTTAATGTTGAGAGTATGTATGATTTTCCTCTTACGTGATTGATTAAGTTTAAGGGGAAAGAACAATTCAGATTTATCAACATTTGCAGCTTGATTAGTAAGAGTACCATATGCATTTAAAATATCCTGAATTTTCCTGGCATTCTTAATAGTAGCCCGCAAGCATAGTAACAGGTCATCAGTAAACAAAATATGGCTCATAGTAAATGTATCAATACTGAAAGGAATGATCAGGTTAGAGGAAACTACCGTGTTAAGCATAGAAGACAGGACTTGAGAAGTGAGAGTAAATAAGTAAGGAGAAATGGGGTCCCCCTGGTGTATGCCAAGATGAGAGGGGAATATGAAGACTGCTCCCCATTTATCCAACATGAGAAGTTGGCAGATTTAACACAAATATATATATCCATCTAAAATTTTTTTCAAGATAGTTCATTTTAAGCATGACAGATGTAATAGCAGACCAGGACACCCTATCAAATGCCTTTGCCATGTCAGTCTTAAACATGAAAAAAAATTTCCTACCCTGGGAAAGTAAGTGTGCCATTTCTTGAACTATTAAAATATTATTTTGAATTGATCTTCCTTTAATGAATGCAGATTGACAAGGGTCAATGATGGAAGGTAAGGTGGGTCTTAGTCTATTAGCAATGATATTGGAGGCAGCCCTATAAATAACATTGCATAAGCTTATGGGCCTGTAGTCAGTCACAATTTGGGGATTATTTTTCTTAGGAATGAATATGAGAGCAGTTTGCCCCCACTCAGGCGGAAAGTCATTATGAGTGAAAAATTTTTGAATTGTAGTGATGACTTTATTGCCAATGATGTCCCAATAATGCTTGTAAAATTCCAAGGTGAAGCCATCAAATCCAAGAGCCCGACCAGGGTGCATAGACTAGAAAGCTTCTTTAATTTCATTAGGGGTTACAGGAGCTAGCAATGAAGCATGCCAAGCAGTCTCCACGGAGGTGAGATGAGGCCAGGGAGATGTGTTATTGCATGGGACGGGTGGGGCCCATAAGTTGGTGTAGTAATTAGTAAAGCAGTTCATAATTCAGCAATGCTTTCAATAGTGTGATCATTAGTGTCTCTAATGGAGTGTATATGATTCTGTCTATGATGAATCGTGGTACTTAGATGATAGTATTTTATATTCTTGTCCTCGTCGTTTATCTAATTAGTCCTAGATTTACTCCACCACTTCAGATTAATCTTTCTAAGTAAGGCTGCATGTTTGTGGTATAGTTCCCTTAATTTTGAAGTCTAATTCTGAGTAAGACCAATGTTCTCGTCTTTAGTTTCCAGGTAATGGATGTCATTACATGTATGTTTTACTCTCACCTCAAGTTTGCCAAGGTCGTGGGTGTTCCAATGAATAGTTTTCTCCTTCACTGAATATAGTAATTGGTAGAGGGACCGAGTGTGATTGTCATATTGTCAAGTATGCTCCACGATTGTTCTGGCTTGCCCATATTCAAACTAGAAATGCTCATATTTGAATAGACAATTTCGGCCAAGAGAGGTTTGGGTGTTTAGAGTCAGGGGAGAGTGATCAGAAGCTGTCCTAGGTAAGGTCTTAACTAAAGCAGTTGGAAATTTTAGTAGCCAACAAGAATTGACCATGATTCTATCCAGCTTACATAAGATTCTAGCATTCACATGTTTGTTGTTACGCCAGGATAAACCCAGTCCAGTTGGCTGGAGGTCAATTAGGCCATGCTGGTGGATCATATTTTGAAGAGCAGAAGAGGAGAAGAATGTCTGAAAGCCCTCCCCCCGGCTACAAGAAAAAGCCAGATTTTTGACGGTTTATTTCCGACGGTCCGATATCCGTCTGAAATACTGACAGTTTTTTTGGCTGATCAATTAAACCGTCAAAATTTTCGTTTCTCGCCGTCTAAACTTTTGACGGTCCAGAATTCGTCGAAAGCTTCCGTCGAAAATCTTATTTTTTCGACGGCTGAGACCGTCGAAAATTTCGACGGTTTACCTATCCGTAGAAACTTCCAGCGGTCTTAGCCGTCGAAACATTTCAACGTTGGTAGCGTATTATTATTTTAATTTTCGACGGTTTTGACCGTCAATATTTGTGATATTCAACACAACCGTCGATATTTCGGCGGTCGAAGCCATCGGAACGTTATGAGATTTTTATTAATTAAATTACCCAACTCTGTTCAGTTGGGATATTTAAAATATTATATATATCGACGGTTGAAACCGTCGAAAGTTTCGACGGTTCAGGAAACCGTCGAAAGTTACGATGGATTTTCCAACGGGTTCGAGCCGTCAAAATTGGAATTAATATTATATTATATTTACCTATGTTCCGACGGTTACAACCGTCGCAAAATGCCTATATAAATACCCGACCCCACTGGCACTTTTCCCCTTTTCGCTCCCGCATATCGTCGATCGGCTGCATAACAGAACCGCCCTCCGCATTTCGTCCGGCCGACGCGCATTGTCGTCCCTCGCCGCCGCCCGAAGGTTCCGCCGCCAGGTCGCATTTTGTCCGCCGCAGGTAGGCTCCGATCCATGCCCTCCTTACTCTCTCTGACGGCCAGATCCGGCCAACCTCCGGCCGCGATGGCTAGATCCGTCCGCCCTCCGCGCAGCCCTCCATGCGCGGCGGCCATATCTGGCCGCCCTCCACGCGCGGCGGCCATATCCAGTCGCCCTCCGCACGCAGCGGCCAGATCCGGCCGCCCTCTGTATTATTTTATGTATATCGAATCCTTATTCATGCTTTGATTCAGCCATGACATTTTATAATTGTGTGTCCTTCCAGGTTTGTACCGTCGAAACCAGCGGCTGCGGCAGTTACTAAAGTGTTGCGACATAAGTATACTGAAGCATGGCTTACATGGAGGGAAGTTCCTTATGTCACGAGACAGATGCTATTTAATGAATTTCAGGTATCATTAGAAGCCAACATGATCATTAAAATTTTTCTTCGTAATACATTAATTATTTTAAAACACATACAGGCTGATGCGTGCTGGGAGCCCGAGCATACGGAAAAAATGTGGAAGGCTTTTAACTCTCGGTGCTCGAAGAGATTGTCCACGATGCTTTCTGAAGCTCGAGCTGATGGAGAACGACCCAATTGGAGTCCCGAGGCCGTTTGGATCGTTAGGAAAGTGATTCACCGAGGAGTACAAATTGAAATGCGAAAAAGCAAAAACCAGTCGAGAGTCCGACCAGGGTGCGTGCTTGCATTCGGGCGGATGTGTATCCACGAGCACGATTGCTAAGAAAATGGTAAGGTCTTTCTCCGAACTCATGACGAAATATTATACTTTAAGAAAATGGTAAGTGTCGAGAGAATATTATACTTTAAGTTACAAATTTTAAAATATTATCTCATTGCAGGAGAAAGAGATGGGTAGATCACCTACTCAAGATGAAATATTTCTCTGAACTCATCAGAAGAAGAACAAAGAATGGGTTTCGGATTAGGCCCGGGAGATATATGTATGTAAATTTTTGTGCCTTTATTTTTTTCTAAATTGCAAGTTAATAGTTAATTAACAAAACTTTGAAGTCGATCACCTAGTCGTCGTTTGTAGTTAATTATTTTTGCCGCTTCTTTGTATTTTCTTTATATTTCAGAAGTCTTATAAAACAAAAGAGGTTGATCATATTATGCAAGCCACGCGGGAGGGAACCACATCGTTGACCCCAAGACAACTTTGGACGGACCACGTCGGCGTGAAGAAGGATCGCATTTACGGTCTCGGATCTTCTGTGAGTGACACATATATTGAATATGGTCGACGAACTACTTCAGGTTCATCTCCTTCTGGTATGCAAGAAATTGTGGATCAGGTGACCATCAAGATTAGGGAAGAGGTCAGAAAGGAATTCGAAGAACGTGAACATCGTAACAGGCTTGAAATGAAGAAAATGATGCGTGCCTTCATGCGTGGCGAATTGAACGACGACGACGCCGAGGTAGATTCATTATACATAATTATTTTTAGAATTTGCTTTAATATGTGGATTCATTATACTCATTAGATTCATATGCACTTTGACATCAACATGGGTACTAACTTAGATTTTACTCTTCATCCCTTTCAGTTAGATCTATAGACTTTCAAAGTTTTCACCGAAAATGGAGTGCAGACGGCTGGATCATGTAAATGTCAGTACTCAGTATAAATAAATATACTTGTAGTTTATGTTTCATATTTTTTCCTGATTGGCCATGAACTTCAACACACTTCCTGATCACCGCATGAAATCATAGGAAAAAAACTTAGCAACCTTATTTTAATGATAACTTTGGCATTTTGGATTTAAATGGTAATGATGATTAAAACTCATATGCCTCCATCTATTATTTTGGATGCAAGATTCGATTTTGCTTCAATTTTGAGATTCGACGTTAGCTTGTTAGTTTACGCATCTTCTATTGAATTTATCAAATTCTGTTGATGTTAGATTCAAATTATGTTTTTATATTTTAGATTTTAGATTCAAATTAGTGCGCATTTTAGATTTTACTTTTCAATAGATTTCAAATCTGAATTCATGTTTTTTTTTTGCATTTTCATATGTTATAACTTTCTGCAGTGATGTTACTCTATTTCAATTTTGTGCAGTGATGTTTTGCGACCAAGACGTTATGCGAATTGAACTTCAGCTATTCATCGTGACCACGACGTTATGCCGAATTTTTAGCAGATGTTTCGATTATGTGATGTTCAATTTGTTCCTACTGTTTGGATTATGTGAATTAAGTGTAGTAATTGAATTATCTGTGATGTGATGTAATTGAATTATCTATGAATCTATTATCTGTGAATCTGCGAAATCTATTGTCTGTGAATCAAATGTGTTGTATTATTTGTTTGGACATTTAAAATTAACCATTTTTTAAAAAAAAATTTATGTTTCCGACGGTCCTGACCGTCGGAAATAGCTGAAATATTGCAATCATCGCCAGATGTTTTCGATACTTACCGACGGTTATATCCGTCGGTACAGCATTATCGACGGTCGTAGCCGATGAGTAAAACCGTCGATACTATCGACGGTTAAAGCCGCCGATATATATCGATGGTTAAAACCGTCGATAGTATCCATGGTTCAAGCCGTCGATAAATATCGACGGCACGAACCGCCGATACTATCGATGGTTTAAGCCGTCGATAAATATCGGCGGTCCTAACCGTCGATATTATCGACGGTTAGTGCCGTCGATACACAACGTTCGATTATCACGCCGGCAGCTAGACCGTCTGTAATACCGACGGTTCAGAATAAACCGTCACAAATTGTTTGCGACGCCCCTTTTTCGCACGGACACTGTCCGTCGAAAGAACCGTCGAAAATCATGATTTCCGACGGATCTGACCATTTTACCGACGGTTTGGACCGTCGGTAAAAGGCAATTTTCTTGTAGTGCCCCCTTCTTAGAAGGATTGAGAATGTTATTAAAGTCTCCTAGCACTACCCAAGGGATGCCCTCTATTCTAAGACCCACTGATTTATTCCATAAGTCTTTACGTGTAGTGTGATTGGTACTTGCGTAAATTGCAGTTATCATAAAAGGAAAATTCTTCTATAGTAACAATCGCATGAATATATTGTGTACTTAGTCTTATAGGTGAAAGCTCCACCTTCTGCTGGCGCCAAGCCAGGATCAGTCCACCAGCGGCACTGCTGCCGGGACTCCAGCAGCCACACCAGGCCGGGCCCAATCGGCGGACCACCAAAGTAGAATGTGGGTCATCAACATGAGTTTCAAGTAAAACAAGGAGATCCGGATTTTGGTTTTTATTTAAATTACACAAGAAATCTCTAACCTTACTAGAAAAGCTCCTCTACAATTCCATGAAACTATTTTCATGAATTAAGGTCCAGAGGATGTTGTGGCATAATGACTATATCCGTATTACCATCTACATCAGTTGTAGTATACTGCTTTCCTGCTCTGCCCTTTTTCATGTGCCTTTGCTTGGGTATCAAAACGGATGGGTTCGTAGCCATCTTGAGTTTCCTTGGAGAGCGTTCTAATCTGGTGAGTGGCGGAGGCACAATGTCAGCATCCTCCAAGTCCACCTCAGAGTCCGTAGCCATGACCTTCGCTCCCTCCGTAGGGTTGAGCCGATTAGATACCCATTCCACCATTTCTACATGAGAATAACTATTAGTACTTGCTTCCGTAGTATTTATCCTAGGGGTGGGAGCCGAAGATGTGTGTGTGTGGGGCTGTAGGGATAGGGGAAATTTCTCCGTTCCATTGGCTACTAGGTAGTCAAAGCAAGGGCGGTGACCGGCGACGGAATGCTAGGCTTAGAATAGTTTTCAGTAAGAGCAGGGAAGAAAGGAGGAGACTTCAGAGAAAGAGGGTTAATGACAGAAGAGGTGAGCGGCGCCCTAGGGCAAGCAGGGGTTTGCCCTAAGCTACGTGGATGCGCATCTACAGAGATCAAGTGGTCCTCGCGTGCTCGGGAGTCATCGAAATCTATGCCAAGCGATGCATCTAACGGTCGAGAGAGCACAACCTCCGAGCCATTGGATGCCACAGCTATAGCCGAAGCGCCATGTGGCAGCGGATCCATGCATCTTCCCGAATCAGCGAGCATCGAGGACTCCGGCACCGAAGAGGCGCCACCAGCATCCTATCGAGGCTCAACTCTACGCTGGTTACGATCTCAGGGAGGGGGCAGCTCTTTGATTCCCTCCCAGAGACTGCATCTAGGGCTCTAGAGGAGCACCTTCGGACAGGGGGCAGCTTCCTCGTCATCGGCGAACTCTGCTCTGCCCGTGGAATAGTTCTCAAAGCGATGACCCATGATTCCACACCTGAAACAAAATAAGGGAACATTCTCATATATAACATGTTGAAAATATTGATTGTTGTCCGGCAATTTTAACCAAACTCCTTGCTTTAGGGGCTTTGAGACGTCAATCTCCGCACAGCAACGTGCGACGGTAGAGTCATCATCTACGCGCAACAGGTTCCCAAAGGATCCAGGCTAGGCGGCAGACCGTTTCCGGCGAGCACAACTCCCAGGGAAGCCCGGGCAAAGTGATCCACACCGGCGTAGTAGCAAGACGATCCTCATAGGGTTTGAAGAAGGGTTTCGCCTGCACGACATGGATCATGGTTTGCTTGATCATCCAAGGGTTCTTCGTCAAGATCTACATTTTATCCTCATTGTTAGAAAACTTAATCATCAGAAAAGAGTTACCCATTTCTCGAATCTCAACAGATCCGCCCAGTTTCCACAAGGGGGCAAAAGTCTCCATGAGTTCCTGTGGAGAAATATACGGGTCGATCACTTTACCGATGAGGCAAGATTAGAGCGTAGGAGATCGCCCAGTCATTTTTTCAGGTGAGATGCAAACTACTTCTTTAATAGAAACTTTTAACATGCACAACTGGTTGGGCGAAATGCCAGTGACCGGACGATTTGGCTGACGCCTCACAACATCGAACCAGGAACGATTTCTTGTTGGCTACATCTGCTTTCCATCCGGACTAGAAGGGTTAGGGAGAAGAGGAGGAGGAGGAGGCGGGTGAGAGGTAGCTTGATGAGCATTGAGGAGCAAGAGGGGTGGAAGGGGGGATGTGTGAGGAGGCGGAGGAGGGAGGTTTGGAGGCATTAGGGCTTTTTTCTTGACTGATCTTTAGGATTAAAGTAATCAACACTTTACTATATTAAAATCGGATGAAAATAATTATTTCAAGAACATAACTAAAGCAATATTAAAATTAAATCCGTGGAACCTGTTTACCAAAAGAAAAATAGAAACTAGGGCTCAAACCTCTTTTCACCACAAAAATTTAATAGTATCTGCAAATAAATATATTTTGCAAAATCAAACTTAAAGAGAAATTAGAGAGTGTATTAATCAAAATTTAAGAGGAAAAATCAGTAGTTACATATAAAAATGCAGAGAATATTAGGAAAAATCAAATCACAATGAAAAGGAGGACAACAAGAACAAAATTAAAGCGTATAAAAAATTTTACCTCTTAAAAATTTAATCCAGTATACTTTTATTATTGTGGTCCAAATAAATCATTCCTTAACCCATATTTGGATTGGGGAGAAAGAGGAGAAAAAAAAAGAAAAGAGAAGATAAACTTTTTTTTTTAACTTAGTTTAAGAAAAGAGAGAAGAAATGGAGGAGAAAACGAAATCAAAGTCTTCAACTTCAATTTGAAAGATAAGAGAGGGAAAAAATAATAAAATTTTATTAAGTAAAATATCTTAAATGTTTTAAAATAAAATATTCTTTATCATTATTTTAAAAAATATAATTATCATAAAAATCGATGCTAAAACTTTTCTCTCACATTTAATTTTCTTTCCTCTCATTTTTTTTTTCCTTAAGGGTAAACAAAACCTCAGTTCCATTCCAAAGGGCAAATGGCATGGGCATGGGAAGGTAAAAGAAAGGATGAAAAAGAGTTGGAACAGTGAGGTGAGATAGCGAAAAGAACGAGGAAGATAATACTGCTTGAAATTTGAAAAAATCGAGAGATCTTGGCGTGGGAGATAGTTGTTCATGCTATTTCCACCATCCCATCCACACCCCCATGTCAGACAACAGACATCTGTTGAAAGATCATTGTAATCACCTATCATCATCTATTGTCTCTGTAGCTGATAGACAAATAATGTGGCAGAAGTAGATAATAACAAAATCCAACAATGACAGGGATCTTATTTATTTAAAATGTTTTTTTTTGTTGCTAAAAGAGATACGATGGAAAGGAAATATTTTTTTTTCTTTTCTTTTTCCTATGGAAAGGAAATATCCTGAAAGCCAAGACTTCAGGGAAGGAACGTTTTAATCTTTTTTTTTTTTCACGTTATCACTGCTAGTGACTTAGGACAAGGAACTGCAGTTACTGTAGGCTGGCTGAAGCTGTTTTTCTTTGTGGGCAAGTTGATAATGGATTACAAGATTAACATCGACCCCAAAGGTTAGAGCAAGAAAGTGCTGGCACTGTTTTGATTTCCTTACTACTTTCATGACATGGCGCAGTCTCTCTCTCTATATATAGAGAGATTGATCGGAACCCCAGTTGTAGACTTGTAAGAAGTAGAGCAGTAATAGAGGTACATATTTTTATAAAAATAAGTTGTCAGTAGTGGCACTTGTCATCTTCCTATTCTTAGGAGGATTATTATAACTTTACGCTCTTTGTGAGGGCATTGTCAAATTAATATGCCTTCAAGCTCGATCTGACGCGCTTATCCATCCACTTCTTTCACTTGTTACCATTATTATAATGCCTTCCAGCCCTGCGGAAGATTTTGTATATTTCGGTATTAGCTGCTCTTTTCTTTTTTTGTTTATTTAAAAAATCAAAAAACACTTTAACAAAGAAAATGTTATGACTGCATCACATTTTCTTTTTAACTCTCAACTTTTTAATTTACTTTATTTAAATTGATAATAATGTCTGTTATATGAAGTGGGCCAAACAGATTCTTTCAAACAAAAAAAATTCTTTAAGATAAATTTTATAAAATATATTACAAAACAATTAACAAATTAAGGATTATCTTTATGCCCTCCCAATAAGCTCTGTCAACTCATCTGCTGCAAGCTCCATCGTACATTCGTACTCAAAGACCCCCCACTCACTCATTAATCGAGTCACTTCTACCTCTCCCCCCCCCTCCCCCCCCCCCCCCCCCCCATTGCTTGCCATAAAGCCCATCGGGGACGTCGCTAAAGTGCTCCTGCACGCTTTCCTGACAGGGGGTCTTGACAGGTTCCCTTCCCATACTTCCGGCCCTGCCCATTTTTCCTTCGCAGCTTTTCACGATGAGCAGCGGCGCAGGGAAAGAAGCCACTGCTGCCAAGTGAGTCTGTTTTCCCTTTTCTTCCGTTCCTGTGGATTTCGGATATTTCGATGTTAGCTGCACTTTTCTGAATGGTTGGCTCTTGAGCTCTCTTTCTCAAGTGTTTCTGACAAGAGGAAGACGGCCGAGGGGACGGCAGACGAGTCGTCGGTGAAGAGGTGCAAGGCCGCCGATGACGAAACCAACGAGCCCGAGAGGCCGCTCCCGAGCGCCGCCTTTATCGTCACGTAAGGAACGCTTTCTTCGGCGACAACAACGAATCAAAACAACTTTGAGAGAGCTCGTCCTTTTTGCATGTCATCTTTTTTTTTGGTTTCTTTTTAACTTCTGTTCTTCTTCTGTTGTTACTGAAACAGGGAGGAGTTCACGAACACGTTTCCTGTAAGAAATCACTTCATCCATATATATATGACTGTTACTTTTGTAGCCTTTGTTTCTCCGTGTTACAAACAACTAATTCGCCTCACGTATTTCGACCCGTTTGCGAGTTCTTGCAACCGTGCTCATTTATTCTCATCCATCGCAGGAGATAGACGAAGTGGAGTCGGGGAAGGTTACGCACATGGCTGCATGCAACAAGGAACAGGTATACCAACTCTGTGTCATGTCTTTTTTTTTTTTGAAAAAAAAAATTACAACGGACCTCTTTGTAACTAACAATGAGTTCCATAATGCACTTTCTTGTTTCTGAAAATGTATGGCAACTTTTCTGCTATTTTGTTTCTTTATTTGTTTGATGACATTTTTATTATTTCTACACAATTTTACTAAATGCTATTGTAATTATTTTTTTGTCATATTTTATGGAAGGAAAGAAACTGATGTTTTGATAATAAAAATTGAATTACGTGCAGGATATTTAGATCTTCTTGCTAGTTCTTTCTCTCCTTGGTTCCAAGTGATCCAAATGTTTCTGCTTGCAGGGGAAAGCTCCGTACATAGCCAAAGATGAAGCGAGGAAAAAAGATGACGAGAAGAGGTTGGTCGCACACAGAAAGAAGCAGCAGGTATCTGCCTGCCTGCCCCTGTGTGTCCTCTCCGAATAACGAATGCTATTTCTATGCATGTATCATGAATGGTGCAGTACTCCTTTAAATTCGTGGTCGAGACATGAGACTTAAATCCTAAAATCCTAGTTTTGTTTCTGCCAGGGCTCTGGAGTAGACGCTGAAGAAATTCTAGTTTTAGTTTCGACGCACCAGCACAAGGGTGCTGGAGGAGATACTGATCCTGAATCTATAGAAGTCATTGAGGAGGCACAGCAAGCAGTCCAAGTCATTGAGGATGCGCATGGTTCTTTAGGAGATAATCCTGATATGGAAGTCATTGAGGGGGCACAGGGTTCTGGTGGAGAAGACACTTCCTAAGCAATCGAACTCACTGAGGGGAGTGACAGTTTATTTTGATTCAGTGATGGCTGTTTATTTTGATTGCATCCTCCTGGATGGAGAGAGGATGAGGTGTAAACAGTGGGGAAGTTATAAGGTGTAGGGAGGTCTAGGGAGGAGGGTGAAAGGAAGGAAGGAGGGGCTTTTGATGTTGTAGTGTTTCTTCATTTTGCTTGATGCCAGGAGGCCCTTGAAACAGTTGAAGCTTTCAGTGCCATCATATATGCAAATTAATTATTGTTTCAGTTGTCAGCAAATTGTTGTATTCCAATTATCAGTGCCCCTCGTCCACACACATTATTGTTTCAACCAAAATAATCAAAGTTTAAATGTTCGTCTGGCCAAAAGGAGTAGTTATTTGGGATGTTAGATGAGGAAGCCGTGGAGACATGATTCAAGTTTAAATTCGTCTCTTAATTCAACTTTATTACATCGAGTTGGTAAAATGAAGATGTGTAAAGGAGGGAATACATATTAATGGATTCATGATCCCAATACCTGGAATAAATCAAGAAAGATTCACTGGAAAAATTGGGAAGAATGATATATTGTAAATACATTCATGATCCCGAGCGTGGTATCAACATTCAGTCTTTTCATCGGTAGGCACATTAAGTAAATACATATTGAACATTGCCTCAGTACACCTCATCGGGGTTACTCGTTGGACTCCACATTTCATAGGCATCAGTATTCGTACTTCATTCTTTACAATAACAATATTTGATCATACACTAATTAAAGAATCATATCATTGCCCTCACAATAGGTTATTACACTCGTGCTAGTGGTTGGTAACGACCATGATCATATTTCAGTCGTATTTCTCTAAGTGTTGGTCATGGTTGTTACTGGCATGTTACAATCGTGTCATCATGGTGATCATCTCTTTATTGTACCCTTAATCATGACAATTTCCACGAATTTTATATAAGAATTAGATATATTTAAATGTTTTTACTATTTTCCAAGGGAAAAGTTGAATGAGTAAAAGGAGAACTAACAAGTTTTCAAAATTCGAATGATGACAGGAAAACTAACAAAAGGAGGCCGAAGAAGAGGGCATGGGAGGGGAGGCAGGAAGGGAGGAGGAAGGACTTGGGCGTGGAAGAGAAATGGAGAACCAAAGAGATTTTTCTTGATTCCCTTGGGATGAAACTTTGTTAATGCTTATTATTGTTCTGATTTCCTGACGTAGTTATTTTTGATTCCTTGTTTGATATTTACGGGATGCATAGCCGTAAGAACTCCTAACTGATTTTAAAAGGATTGAGAGATCGATCATTTTTTGGGTTTAAGCTAATTTCACCCAAGAGGGGAACTTAGTTATATCAATTGTTATGCTTTTCGTGAATTGCTGATTGGTATTTCTAGGGATCGAGAGATCCATTATACCGATTGTTATGAGATGAGAATCCTTGCAATCATGTGAGGAACAAATCCTATATTTTTTATTGTTGATTAAGATTAAGAGCCTTAATTATAAAAAGATCGAGAGACTATATTTGACCCGACTAAAGATGAGAGTCTTGTTAATCGGTAGTCTTAATCATCGGTTAGAACCCCTGCTATTCTTGATTTTTATTAATACTTATCGTTAGAATAGAAGGGAATCCAGAACTTAGTAAATCAGATAGGGTTATTGTCATAGCATTAACTAGTTCATTCCAAGGGAATCTCGTCTTCAATTTGCTAAAACAATCCTTTCTCCCATTCCTTTATTACTCTTAATTCTTGTTCATTTCTCTTTATGCTTACTTCTTCTATAATTTCGTGACACTTTTGGATATAATTGGAAAAAGTAATTAGTCTAAATCCACGGGGTTACGACACTCAGGGTTTCTACTCGACCTGTGCACTTGCAGCAACGTGAACTCTTGAGTAAAATTTAAATTGTGACTGAACTTATTTCTTATACGAAATCCATAATTCTGCGACTACGTTTAGTTCACGTCAAGTTTTGGCACCGTTGCCGGGGATTTTGATTAATTATTTTACCTTTCATTTATATCCTTATTTAGTTTGTTAAAGCGTTATTCGCATCTGATTATATTTTCTCAATTGATTTCAAGGAATAGTATATGCCCAGAAGTATTCGTAGTCAACTACTCGAATTAGATCCCGAAATCGATCGAACTTTTAAGAGAAGAGTGCGAGAATACAAGTGTAGAACATCACGCCCTGAAGGTACAAGTAGCACTCAATCTATAGAGCTCGAAGAGAATTTTAATCCGGAGTTCGAAATGATGGCTGAACAACAAGAACCACTCCAACTGCGACCACCGGTCCCATCATTAGAAGAACTTTATACTCCTACCGCAGATGGACTAGAGTCTGCAATTTTAAAGCCCGCCATTCAAGCCAATTTTGAGTTGAAATCATCTCTAACCTCTACGATTCAACAAAATCAATTTGGAGGAACCCCAGATGAAGATCCAAATCAACACCTTAAAAATTTTTTAGAAATATGCGAGACAACTAAGTTGAATGGAGTGTCTCCAAAAGCATTAAGACTGAGAGTTTTTTCTTCGCTAAGGGGTAAGGCCAAATAATGGTTACAATCCCTGGAATCACGGGAATTAACTACCTGGGAGCAACTAGTAAAAGCCTTTTTGTCAGAATATTTCCCTCCCAGCAAAACCATAAGGATCAGAAATCAAGTCATTGGTTTTGTGCAAAAGGACCAGGAGACGTTGTATGAAGCTTGGCAAAGATTCAAAACATTGCTGAGGTCGTGTCCGCACCATGGTTTGAGCAAATGGATTCTGGTCCAATCGTTCCACAATGAACTCAATTACACCTCAAAAATGCTGCAGATGGTGTGTTTATAAAGAAAAATGTGGATGAAGCCTATCAACTTATAGAAGAGATCGCTCGGAATCAACATTTCTTAACTCATTCAAGGCCTAATGAGTCCGCAGCATCAACTCAAACTCGGCTTGACGGTGAGGATTTTACTTCCAAGGTAGAGTACATAGTTCAAAAAGTAATTAGTCGACTGGGGCTCAATGAAGCTACACCAACTGTCAATATGATAGCAAGATGTTGTGAAATATGTGGTTCATCCGATCACATTTCTGTGCACTGCGAGATGCTAAAACAGCAAGGACACCAACAACAAGCTAATGCTATAGGCCCTTATCCATCGAATAATGATTCATACTCTAACACTTTTAATCCAGGATGGAGAAATAATCCAAAGTTCTCCTAAAGAGATAATCCTCAGCAAAATCAGGCTCCTGGTTGGCAAAATAGCTTCAATCAGAGAACACAACCTCATAATTCCTCGACAGAACAAGGGTCTTCTTCTACCAACAAGTTAGAAGCAATGATGGAGAAATATATGTCAAAACAGGACACCCTGATGCAGAAAATGTTTGAAAAAATAGAAAGCCTCTCCATTCATAACAAAATGTTGGAAAATCAGATAGCTCAACAAGCTGCGTCGTCTTCAAGACTACCAGGGATCTTACCCGGACAACCAGAAAAGAATCCAAAAGAACAAGTCCAAACTATGACTTTAAGAAGTGGAAAGACAATTGATAGTACTAAAAGAACGAGGGCAGAGGTCTCGACAGAAGTAACAGATGAAGTTGGTGACCAAAATCAGATAGTCCAACCTGAAGACACAATGAATAGACCAAATAAGTCCAAACAATAGCCTGCTGAGGGACAGCATAGCTATTCTTTGCGGATACCATTTCCTAAAGCCCTCGAGAAATCTAGACAAGACCAACAATTCGGCAAGTTTGTAGAAATCCTAAAGAAACTCTATATCAATGTGACTTTTGTGGAAGCTATTCAAGAGATGCTAGCATATGTCAAATTCTTGAAAGATATTCTATCGAAGAAAAGGAGGATACAAGAAAATGAAACTATCGCGCTAACTACTGAGGCAAGTGCGATAATTCAAAATAGATTACCTCTGAAGCTAAAAGATCCGGAGAGATTCTCCATACCCTGCGAAATAGGAAATCGAAAGATACGAAGAGCCTTATGTGACCTTGGTGCTTCAGTAAGTGTTATACCTCTATCATTGTGTAAGAAACTTGAAATGGGTGATATTAAGACCACGAATATGTCCCTCCAATTGGTAGATAGATCCATAAAAATCCCACAGGGAATTCTGGAGGACATGCCCATCAAAGTAGAAAACTTCTATATACTAGCCGACTTTGTAGTCCTGAACATGGACGAAGATAATCAAACTCTCATTTTATTAGGGAGACCCTTTTTAGCTATAGCCGGAGCAGTAATTGATGTTAAACAAGGTCATTTTACCTTTCAAATAGGTGATGACACAGTTGAATTTCGACTAAACCATCTTATGAACTGCTCGGATATGGAAGACCACTGTCTTCAACTTGAGCAACTAGATTCTCTTGTACAGAAGGTGACATCAGTTATTCATATATCAGACCCTCTGGAAGTATCTCTTGAAGCTCAAGAATCATCTTTGTGGACAGAAGAAGAAGCAGGCATTCTCACACGCCGCATACTCTCTACTGAAACAAAGCACCCTAACGCTCCACTAGAGGACCAACCGACAGAAATTATACAACAACCTAGCTCCAAGAAGCTAACAAAGCCAGAATTAAAGAAGCTTCCTCAAAATCTCAAGTATGGATTTCTAGGAGAAGACTCTACTTATCCAGTGATTGTGAATGCAGATTTAAAGACTACTCAGTTTCAACAGCTATTGGATAAGCTAAAGGCTTACAAGCATGTAATCGGATACACTTTGGATGATCTCAAAGGAATTAATCCTGCTATATGTATGCATCGTATTCATATGGAAAAAGATCATAAACCCTCCATAGAAGGACAAAGAAGGCTTAATCCAACAATGAAAGAGGTAGTGAAAAAAGAAGTGATTAAATTATTGGATGCAGGAATTATCTACCCTATATCAAATAGTCAGTGGGTAAGTCCAGTGCAAGTCGTACCAAAAAAAGGAGGAATGACGGTAGTAAAGACAGAGTCGGAGAAATTCATTTCCACGCGAACGGTTACCGGATGGAGGATGTGTATCGACTTCAAGAAACTTAATAAGGCCACAAGGAAGGATCATTTTCCATTACCTCTTATTGACCAGATGTTAGAAAGATTGGCAAACCATTCCTATTTTTATTACTTGGATGGATTTTCTGAATTTCATCAAATCCCCATTCATCCAGAAGATCAAGAGAAAACTACCTTTACTTGTCCTTATGGAACCTTTGCATACAGAAGGATGCCTTTCGGATTATGCAATGCTCCAGCCAGTTTTTAAAGGTGCATGATGTCAATTTTCTCTGATTATATTGAACAAATAATGGAGGTATTCATGGACGACTTTTTCGTGTATAGCACTTCTTTTGAAGTCTGTCTTTAGAATTTAGGAAAAGTGTTACAAAGATGCACGAAATCTAACCTGGTGTTGAATTGGGAGAAATGTCACTTCATGGTACAAGAAGGTGTAGTCCTTGGCCATGTTGTTTTAGGCCGAGGTATTGAAGTTGATAAGGCTAAAAAAGAAGTAATTGAAAGATTACCTCCACCTACTAATATCAAAGGAATCAGAAGCTTTCTTGGACACGCTGGATTCTATCGGCATTTCATCAAGAACTTTTCTCTCATTGCGAGACCCTTGACAAAACTACTATCCAAAGACATGGAGTTCATCTTCGATGAACACTGTTTAAAAGCCTTTAACACTCTGAAAAAAGCTCTCACAACCGCTCCAATCATCCAACCACCTGATTGGTCTCTATCGTTCGAAATTATGTGTGATGCCAGTGATCAAGCTGTGGGGGCAGTGTTGGGACAAAGAAAGATAAAAGGCAACATGCAATGCTAGCAAAACTTTGGATGACTCTCAAATCAATTATGCCACCACTGAAAAAGAGTTTCTAGCAGTAGTTTCTGCAATAGACAAATTTAGATCCTACCTAGTTGGCTCCAAAGTTATTGTGTATACTGAAAGCCGTGCATTACTTGATTACTAAAAAAGATGTCAAACCTAGATTGATCAGATGGATCCTTCTGTTGTAGGAATTTAACTTAGAAATCAAAGATCGTAGGGGGACAAAAAACTTGGTAGCTGACCATCTCTCCTGACTTCAACTATCAAAAGGAGACGTTAACTCTGAAATTCGCGATGAAATCAATGAATCTTTTCCAGATGAACAATTGTTTTTTAATCCAGAGAATGCAACTTCCTTGGTTTGCTGATTATGCTAACTACTTAGCCTCTAGAGTTTTACGACCGGATCTTTCTTACCAGCAAAAGAAGAAATTTTTCTCCGACATCAAATACTACTTTTGGAATGAGCTATTTCTGTTCAAAAAATGTGCGGATGGGATGTTTCGTAGATGTGTACCAGAGGAAGAACAATCCACTATATTACAGGAATGTCATGCATCTCCTTATGGTGGCCACGGAGGATATCAGAGAACAGCCACTAACGTTCTTCAAACAGGTTTTTATTGGTCAACCCTATTCAAGGATGCAATTAATGTCGTTAAATCTTGTGATGCTTGCCAAAGAACTGGAAATATAGGTAGAAGAAATGAGGCACCTCAGCAACCTATACTCGAGGTAGAAATATTTGATGTGTGGGGAGTAGACTACATGGGACCTTTCCCTCCTTCATGCGGGTACAAGTTCATACTTTTAGCCGTTGATTACATTTCAAAATGGATTGAAGTTATTCCCACAATCTCAGCAGACTCGAAGTCAGTAGTCAAACTTTTTAAAGACATAATATTTCCAAGATTTGATATGCCGAGATTAATTATTAGTGATGGGGGATCACACTTTATCACACGGAGTTTTGAAAAGCTGTTGTTCAAATATGGGGTCAAGCATAGGGTATTCACTGCTTTTCACCCTCAAACCAATGGACAAGCAGAATAATCTTAGAGAAAACTGTGTCCATAACCAGAAAGGACTGGAGTTTGAAACTTAACGAAGCATTGTGGTCATACCGAACTGCGTATAAGACACCAATTGGAACAACACCATTCAGGCTGATTTATGGCAAACATTGTCATCTACCGGTTGAATTAGAACATAAAGCTTTTTGGGCAATCAAAACATTAAATTATGATCTCCAAGCAGCTTCTGGAAAACGTCTTTTACAGCTTAATGAGCTAGATGAATTGAGATTAGAGGCCTACAACAACTCTCGCATCTAAAAAGAGAGAACAAAGAAATGGCATGATTCACACATATTGAGAAAGAACTTTAAAGAAGGCGACCAGGTTCTGTTATTTAACTCCCGATTGCGACTTTTTCCCGGGAAGTTAAGAACGCAATGGTCTGGACCGTTCATCATTGAAAACATTTACCCTCATGGTGCGGTGGACATCAAAAATAATAATTCAGAAACCTTCAAGGTCAACGGGCAAAGGTTGAAATGTTACAATCCAACTGAAGTAAAGTTCGAAGAGGTACCTTATCTGCAACCAGATTATTAGAAAATAAAGATGGGGTCGAGCCAATGACGTTAAAAAAAGGCGCTATAGGGAGGCAACCCAACCGAATAAATGGTCAGCAGACGCGTCAGCATTAGACGGTTAGGAATGTCAGAAAATCACCTGAAAGTACATTCCCAGATTTAGTTGAGAATCCCAACAGAATCTAACTCCATATCTACCCAAATATCCACTTTTTCCAAGTTGCACACAAACTCCCCCCACGTCGCTTCGTTTTCCACCTGAGCATGATATACTCATCGCCTCTCATCTATCTCTCATCCGCCTTTTTGTTCCGAAATCCCTAGCAGCTCCCCGTCACCCCCACGAAAACTCCGCCGCCGTCTATCTTGCGATTGCCGAGATTTTCACGCCGGATAGATGAAGTGCACACGCACCTCGTCTGACTCCTCAGCTAATAGTTCAAAGGAGTCCATCAGGCGACGACTCCGTCCAGACGGCCTTTTGCAACCTGCAACTAATCTTCGATTGTCGATGGACGACAAGGAGGCTCAACGTCTTTTAAATACCAGGTCCAGAGATTTTTCCTCTACCCGATTTCTCGAGTTTTCTGCTCTTGAACCCCTCGGTTTATTTAAGGATGTTCGGACTATTCTCCATCGCTCTCTCCTTCTCCCCTTTTTCATGAAATGTTGGGACCTCTACGAAGAGGTATCAACAAAATTCTTAGGAACTCTGTATCCCACTTGTTTTTACGAAGATGGAGTCCCAAATCATATAGAGTTTCGATTATGTAATCATGAACTCGCCATGAGTTTGGACACCTTTGCCGGTCTACTGAATCTGCCTAATACCGGTCATCGCACTCCTCCACCTTCTTTCCCTACATATGACGATTGGTATCAACTCACTGGCAACCAAGCTGATAGCATGCTCCACCTCATTAGCCACCACCTGAAGAACCCTGTCCTCCGATTTCTTCACATTCTATTGACCAACACTATCTTAATCCAGCCTAATTTGTATGAGCGGGACCTTGTCTCAGCTGACGAGCTTTTTATCCTCTGGTGCTTGTTGGCTAACATAGAAATCAACCTTGCTTCATTCCTTCTGCAAAGTCTAATCATGGAGTCTGCCCGTGAATTCAGTCCTATCCTCTGTGGTAACTTCATCACCCTCTTAGCAGAGCACTATGTCTTCTTATCTAACACCACTTCAATTCCTGCCGCCCTCATTGACCTGGATTTTTTGGTTAAGGAGCGGGTTCTTCTAGTAGTCAATGGCCAACATTTTTTGCGACAATCTAATACATCGACCCTCCTCCAACTACCTGACCCAAGACGGACCTCAATTCTTGAAGGCCGGAATTGGTGGATGAACGATTTCATCTAGGTCACAAGGCCTATTTCTACACTACCCCCGCTGCTCCTTGACTATCGAATAGCCCCGCAACACCCTTCCGGTCCTCGAACCCCTCGGCGGCAACTTGTTTCGTCTTCCTCCTCTTCAGTGCCGGATGTTCCTCCAGCTGTGCCACTTACCACCAACCAAAAAGTAGATCTTATTTTGCAACATGTGACACAACTGGCAGAGGCCTCAGCCCGCCACCACCAGGACATACAAGTAGTAAAGGATCACCTCCACCGACTGGAGCAGCAAAACCTGGTGCACCAGTAGAGAATTCAAGGAGTCGAGGAGGTGCAGAATTCTATCCCAACAACCCTTAGTGACATCCAACAGGTCACTGACCGACTCCTTCAGCTTCAACCAACTCCGGGTCCCTCTTCCTGGCATGATCGACACTGAGGACAGAGTCGATTCTTAAGCTTGGGGGAGAGGGCACATGGTACATTTCTACTCTTCCATTTCTATTTCTTTACTATCCCTCACTTAGTTTCACATATAAAAAATAGGTGTTCATCAATTCTGAATTTATTTTAACTCTGAAATGGTAGAATACTCCCAACACCAAGTGGTTAATTTGGTCATTAGTCTTTCTGCTTTAATTGTCTCAATCATTCAGATGCATTTGGATTAACTTCAGCTTAACAATTTTCTCTTGTGGGTAACACTAGCCGACATCTAAAGATTTAATTGATAATACATCATGTCTAGAGGGGAGTCAAGGTTCTTGCTGCCATGTTAAATAGGAAAATTTTACTTTTTGGACTAAGGGATCTAGACCTTATATTAGTTTGAACTATTGCTCATTTCATGAACAGGATAGGAAAAGGAGAAAAAGGAAATGTAAAAAGTTGCATTTTGCATTGCATGCATGCATAGAAAAAAATTTTAAGAGAGCAAAACTTCCATTGGAATCTCTCTTAAAGAAAGCAAAGAAAAAAAAAACAAGAGGAAAGAAAAAAAATTAGGAGAGCAAAACTTCCAAAGGAATCTCTCTTGAAGAAAGCATGAATAAAAATCAGGCCTTGACCTGTTTACTTGCATCTCATGAATAAAAGTCAGGCGCTAAAACTTGTTTAATCAATGGAAAACCTGTTCACGAAGAGATCTGTAGTTTGACCTCTTGTAAAGTCGACAACCCCTGAAATTCAACCTGTAATTGCTAGTCCTTCTTTCATGGCTTAAATTTGCTTTAGCCTTTGTGACTTCCTATCTAGAAATTTAAGTTTTTGAAAAGATTGAAGTGTTGGCAAAGTGGGGAAACTCATTGAACTTAAATAGCTGATTTCTAATCCACTTGTGGATTGCTCCTTAATTTCTGAATGTTTTGCTTGAGGACAAGCAAAAAGTTAAGCTTGGGGGAATTTGATCATCTCTTTATTGTACCCTTAATCACGAAATTTCCATGAATTTTATATAAGAATTAGACATATTTAAATGTTTTTACTATTTTCCAAGGGAAAAGTTGAATGAGTAAAAGGAGAACTAACAACTTTTCAAAATTCGAATGATGACAGGAAAACTAACAAAAGGAGGTCGAAGAAGAGGGCATGGGAGGGGAGGCAAGAAGGGAGGAGGAAGGACTTGGGCGTGGAAGAGAAATGGAGAACTAAAGAGATTTTTCTTGATTCCCTTGGGATGAAACTTTGTTAATGCTTATTATTGTTCTGATTTTCTGACGTAGTTATTTTTTATTCCTTGTTTGGTATTTACGGGATGCATAGTCGTAAGAACTCCTAACTGATTTTAAAAGGATTGAGAGATCGATCGATTTTTGGGTTTAAGCTAATTTCACCCGAGAGGGGAACTTAGTTATATCAATTGTTATGCTTTTCGTGAATTGCTGATTGGTATTTCTAGGGATCGAGAGATCCATTATACCGATTGTTATGAGATGAGAATCCTTGCAATCATGTGAGGAACAAATTCTATATTTTTTTATTGTTGATTAAGATTAAGAGCCTTAATTATAAAAAGATCGAGAGACTATATTTGACCCGACTAAAGATGAGAGTCTTGTTAATCGGTAGTCTTAATCATCGGTTAGAACCCCTGCTATTCTTGATTTTTATTAATACTTATCGTTAGAATAGAAGGGAATCCAGAACTTAGTAAATCAGATAGGGTTATTGTCATAGCATTAACTAGTTCATTCCAAGGGAATCTCGTCTTCAATTTGCTAAAACAATCCTTTCTCCCATTCCTTTATTACTCTTAATTCTTGTTCATTTCTCTTTATGCTTACTTCTTCTATAATTTTGTGACACTTTTGGATATAATTGGAAAAAGTAATTAGTCTAAATCCACGGGGTTACGACACTCAGGGTTTCTACTCGACCTGTGCACTTGCAGCAACGTGAACTCTTGAGTAAAATTTAAATTGTGACTGAACTTATTTCTTATACGAAATCCATAATTCTGCGACTACGTTTAGTTCACGTCACATGGGCATGATAGTTACAAAGAGCCTATCATATGCCTTTTTCGTCTATCCTCACTCATGGTCATTTCTAGGTAGTCATGATCGTGCTTGGCCAAGTAATGATCGTGATAGAAGTATCCCGAGCATTACAGGGAGCTTATTTTTTGAGCTACTTTTGCCCGCTTGGCCATGACATGCCAGCGTCTAGAATTTTGATGTTCATAAAAAATTATAGATTTTGAGATGAAAACTTTAGAAAAATAATCTCAAATATTCAAATCATTGTAGGCATAATTTCTAGGCATTTAGGCATCCGAAAAACATATTAAAACATGTTTTTCTATTTATTAATGTAGATTTAGGGTTATCTCCCAATACATCTATGAACATGATTTTAAAACAAAAATCCCTAACATGAAGATCTCTGCATGGCAATCTTGATCATGGACAAAATAACATCTCTTAGATTTAACATTTTCACGTGCAAACCCTCAATCACAGTAACTAAAAAGAACAAGGTGTCCCTACCACTCTCAATCCAACCATGCAAATATTGAGAGATGAGAGAGGGGTTGGATCCTATTTACATATCTTGATTCGTCCTTTTTCTTCCTTTCCTTCCTCCTCGTGCTTCTCCTTCTCCTTCCTCAAGCACTATGAGGAAAAGAGATGAAAATGATGAACTTTAGGCTTTATAAAGGGGAGGTCACGAGAGTTTGGTCCAAGGACCAAACTACTCGTGATTAAAAAAAATCTGAGTTGTTACAATATTAAAATTCATTAATATCTTTGTACTTATATTGTTAAGTTATTTTCCAAGAAATTTAATGATATTTAGTCTCGACAAATTTAAATTTAATATCTTCATATTAATGTTACATTTATTTATCATTAGATAAATTTAATTAGCATTAATTCTGACCTAGTATTCATATTGTATTGTTATTAAAGATGGACAAGTGGGCCGTGTTGTGCTAACATGACACGTTTTACAATCGGATCGTGCCTTATCGGATTGACATTAGGCCAACCCGGTCAGCACGACACTACCCGTTATAAACTCGGGTCATGCCGTGCCAGATTGGCATTAGGCCAACCCGACACAGCCCGACCGACCATGGTCATGTGCTCACTTTCTTTCTTTCTTTTTTGCTTATAATAGTCAGAGTTTGCCTTTTTTTTTGCTTAGAAGAGTCCGATGTTGGGGCGAGTCCTCTATGTCATCAGTGTCCTCAATGGCGGCTAGGGGTCAAGTAGTGGTCGAGGGTTACGAGTCCTGGAAGGGGAGGTGCCGAGGTGGAGGAGTTCATGCGGGTTGGATGAACCTGTTCTGGCATATCCGAAACTGGCGACAAGAAGGGGAGCAGTGACGGCGTCGGGTTTCAGGTGCTTAACTTGAAGTGAACACTTGCATGGATAGCGGAGTCAGGGGAGCTGTTGTTGCGAGGATATGAAAGGGGCTACCGACGTTGCGCGGATTGCTGTCGCCGTCAACTACTGCCTCCTTTTCCTCCGGCGATCGGATTCATCATCAACGAGTCACCCTTCTAGGATGGTGTGGGTCTGGCCTGTGTTTGTCGGGCCTACGCTTGGCCATGCCAAACATCCTGTTGGGCCAGGCCTGACCTGGCAATTGTGCCCGGGCTAAGCCAGGCTAGCTCGATGAAACTCCGTGAGGGCGTTGGATCATGCTGCCCACATGGAAGTCCATCTTTAATTGTTACACTGATTTATTTTAAGATTAATAAACTTGATATTAGTATTCATTTATTTATTATTGATTGATGGAAATAATATTAATTCAACTTTTCCTTATTATTAAACAAATTTTTTGGATAAATTTAAGATTAGTTAATTTTGATCAATATTAATTGATATATTAGCTTAACTAGTATTTGGATTGCAACCTAAATTAGACTACTTGCGATTTACAGTAAAATCAAGAAAATGTTAAGATAGATGAGTTGATAAGAGTTTTTGAGACTTATAAAACCACATGTACTTAATGAAATGTCAAGAAGAAGCACAATAAGAAAAGATATATGAACCCAAAGGCGGAGGCAGGTGGGTTCCTGTGCCTGCATGTGCAAGCACTGGATGATAACTTGATAACCATTCTAGTAGTAATGGTTACAAATCTCATCCCTTGCTTTGGTGGTTAGAGAGCACGTTTGGATGCTCAGGTCGCAGGTTCGAGAAACCCTCTTTCGCCACTTTTTCTTCAATCATTTTAAACTTCACCATGTGCTTATATAAAGCAAATATAAAACACTCTACTTTATTTAAATTATATCAGTATGCAATTTTATAAAGTTAATATTTTTACTAGAAAAATTTTATTTTGATATTGCTATTTTGCTATAACTTTTAGCGAACAAAGCTAATTGAGTTTTTTTATTATTTAAATTAGAATTTACTCTTCATTTTGGATAATTAAATTCAACTATTCTCCCATTTCAAATATATTAACTTCTAAATAAATCAATTGATGTATTTATTATCTTATTTGATTTATAAAATCTCTTTTATATTTTTTACATGTTATTACTTATGAATCTTAAATTTATAAGTGCAAAGATTTATAAATAGCATAAATTTAATAATAAATTTTATAAATAATTTAATTATATATAGACATATGTATTTGTTTTTATTTAAAAAATAGTCAATAAAAATTATACAATTATTTATTTAATATTACATATATATGTTGAGATTATATGATAATTAATCGATGAACCACTGAAATAATTTCTGCCTCCGCCACTGTATGAACCTAAAACTCCTTTTGCACAAGTATACCACATGCAAAATGAAAGAAGGTAATAATATAATAGATCATGTTAATAAGATGATCGTGATGGTTAAGGACCTAGTTGCTGCTGATTCAGCCCTACCTGAGGCTTTGTAACTATATTTAACAAATTGACATCATCTTTTGACATGGATTTTACTACTGTTTGAATAAATGATAACATAAAAAATGTTGCGAACCTATCAATGAAAATAAAGGATTTTACTATCTTTGTCATTAAGAAAGATATGGTCAAGGAAAAGAAAGGAAAATTGAAATATTCAAAGTTGAAGGAATTGAGGAAGGCCAAGAAGAGCCTTATGCAATTCAGCATAAATAAATCATCGATGGCCCAAAGAAATAGTTCAAGGGAAAGCCAACAGGACTCTATAAAGAGCTTGTTATTCCTGCGAGAAATTTGATTACTTTAGGACCAATTGTCCCACACGAAGGAAGAAGGGAAAAATAAAAGGATAGGGGAACGAACAACAAAGGGAGCTGCAAAGTTAGACTTTGTTGTGGTCATCGAGGGAAATAATGTGATAATAGACATAGAAGGATGATGAATCATTTCTGGAGGGACCCCTCACATTGGCAAGACTAAAGGACTCATAGAGTTCATCAAACTGAAGAAGTTCCACAAGATCTACATGGACAACAATACCTACCAAGATGTTGAGGATGTTGAAAAATACAAGTTGAATGTTAGGGATAATTTTATGGTCCTACATAATGTCCTGTTTGGGTCCAACATATGATGGAACCTGATTTTGTTTTATCCTTCTATGGAAGGACAATGAAATATGATATTATAGTGATTGAGTAACCATATAGAAAGGTACAGCTACTTATAGAGATTAAGGATAAATTATTGATTTTATAGTGATAATCAGGATTCCTCTAAATCTTTCTATCTTGTCCCTTCTCTGATTTTGGTTACTTATGGGGTTAAACTTGAGTTTTCATGAAGAAGAATAAACCTTAGGTATAGCTAAATTGTTCTTGAAACTTCACTTGATGATTTGCACACTTTGGGTTATCTAAAAGTTACAAATTTACTGAGATGGATCCCCTTTGAGTCTACTTTCATTGGGATGTAGAATCAAGTTAATTGGAGGTCTATAAAAAATATTATGTTCTCGTCTTTAAGGTGTTAACATTCTGTCTGCCGAAAAAATTATTTGAACTTGTAAATTATGTATTAAATCTAATATATTATATAATTATTTTATAATTTAGGGTCAGATGTTAGTTTTACAATCGGAATCAAAGGATATGTCTAGTAAAAGTTATAAATAATTAATCAAATCTCACTTAGTCTATCAGAAAGAAACTTAGGGTGTTAGTATTTGTTAAACTTTATTGAGTTCAATCCAGTGAGATATAAATTCAAGAAATTTTATGAGTTTCACTCTAAGACGTCTATTCTTAGAGAAAATTGAAAGTTCTAGAATATGAGTTGAATACTATTTTATATAAATTATGAAAGTAAGGTCACTCAGTTTGTCAAATTAAAATAAACAATATGAAAGTTATATTGAATGTTGATTTTTTTAAAAACAAACCATAATGAAATGAAGTCTATAACTTCTTCATATTAAGAGTTCTGTAATATGAAAGTAATAAAAATTGTAATGGTGAATCTCGGGTATGAATGTAAGAAGATATGTATTTTGTTTTACTATGTATGCAATATATAAGACCAACTCTTAATTACTTGGGTTATAAGAGTAAATGTAGAAGTGCCATGTAACCTTTGCAATTATTTCTATTTCATGTGTGATATGTTAGTATTCAGAACATAGTAGTAATAGGTTTTTTTATTATTATGGTTATAGGATTATAGTAGTAAAGTAAGAAAAGAAAGGAGAAAATCGTACTCACGTAAGATAAGTTAGTTTCTCCTACTCTATGTATTTATATCTTTTGAATTTGTATGACATTAATTGTGATATATATTGAATATACTTTGGATATGTTTTTATGAAAAAGTATATTAGAATGATTGATCAATTGCTTCTATGTTGAAAAGCATATGTGATATGTTATGCATTGATTTTATAAAATGTAATCATATTCCATTTGATTGACTATTTGATATGATTCATCTTTTGATATTCAAGATATAATTGTTATATGATGAATCATGCATCTGCATCCACTTATCTACATGCATGATGGTTGGAACCAAGTGCTACATTGGTGATCATATTGGGAGCCGCCTCTATAATCCAATCTATCATGTTATTTTTCATAAATGGGATGAGATAGGTTGGAGTTAAGTGTCATGCATATCTAAGTACTATATCGTGAGAAATCATGGTGGAAGCCACATCTAAAATTCGTAGGGGTCACATCTAAAATCAACCTATCGCTATATATGATCTATAACCTGAAAGGGATGAGGCAGAATGGAGTCAAGTGCTACATCCCTCATCACGATTGGAACCACCTCTAGAATCCACCTACTGAATATACAAACTGGCTAGTTGGTGATATGAGAGTGTTGCATATGCATTCATATAATTGATATGTTTAAATAATAGTGATTGCAAATTGAGTGAGATGTTTTAGATTAAAATATTGTATCAAATGTATGAAAAATGTTTATTTTGATATTATGATTATTGTATGTTTTTTCATGTCTCTCTAAATTAATTAGTTGGTAACACATAGGCTATGAATTACAACTTATTAAGCTATTTTTCTCGTTATGTTATTTTAATAAATTTTAGATTAATATAGGTCTTTGAGAATCGTGTGAGGTGATAGTCTTAGAATGCTTCTATAACATCCTTAGTGGTAAGATGAGAAGATTTGTGTCTTTCGCGTCCTTCCATTAGGATGTCGAGAAAATTGATCATGTTTATTATTTATGTCAAATATGTTGTATTTAAAATAATGTCATTTTGTGAAATGTAAAATTTAAAGAGCACTGATTTGCTCTGAATGATCATCATAAGTTGTATAGTTTATTTTATGATATTTTTATTCTTATGTATGTTATAGAAAAATGTATCACATTTTTACGATCTTTCTTAGTTTTATTTGATCGTCTGTAATGAGTCACGAACTCGAGTTTAAATCAAAGTTTAAATCGGGTCGTGACATTTCCTCATTAAAATATCCGATGGCACCTTCAGAATAATCAAAATGTTAGAGGTTCGGCGCTAATCTCGCTTGGATTGAGTCGTCTAATCAGTCTTGAGCTTCACCTTTTGCACCATGTTGTCTAGTTGTGCGGATGTGAATTCTGATGAGTCAGAAGGCACCATTGGATTGATTCCAAATTCGACGAGTCCATCTGCACCCTACCTTTTTGTGAGCTCCACGTGGTCTTTGTGATGTGTGATTTTTCTGTAGACATCTTCTCGGGGCGTGAAAGAAAGTGTTGAAGTGTGTTGTCTCATCTACTATGTGTGCAACATGCAATATTTACGTGCGTGGATCTGGAATTCCATGTGCTAGCTGCATGCATGTCTTGAGGCGCCAATGTCCCTATTTATTCAAATAATGTTGGCACGTCCAAAAAGATGACCTCTTATCGGAATTTCTATCTTTGCACAAAACACAAAAAATCATTAGATGACTCCATTACAAAAAGATAAAAAAACTAAAACAATTAAAACACCAACCACATGACTAATTAACTACCTAAAACAATTGAAATATTAATGGGCAAAATAACCAAAACTAATCTAAGGAAGAGTGTCGAAGCAGTTCTGAAGCTTGACTTAGTCCTGATGATGATCAAGTCTTTTTTTTATCTTCTCCCCTTGGATCTTTCCGTGTGTTGCTTAGGAGAGTGTCTAGTGTACATCCAGTTAGTAATGTTGCCATCTAGTCTAGTTGCACTGCAGACTAGATGCCAATATTGTCCCTCCTGTAGATTGGTTAAGCTTGTCTTGATATGGCAAAAGTCTTTCATCACTTGTCATTTGGGATCATGTTATCAAGAACTCTGGACAATAATTTCTTATAACATTAATCTCACAACATCTTGAACAAACACCCTCGCTCTCTTCGATATTTGCCTATTTTTTGAGGTGGGCAATACTTTTCAACCAACTTCTCCACCAGCTCTAATCATGAGTGAAACAATGTAAAAGCTTTGTCATGTAATGATTGTGAAAATCGTAATACACTAATAACATCAAGTGGGCAAAAGTGGGCAAAAAATTTTCAAGGTGATTGTGAGGGTTATTATGGAAACCTCCACCAAATTGAGATGCTTGTAACATCCTAACAATTGTCCGATTGATTACAAATTTTTCACATTAATTTTTGACAATATGATTACCGTATCTTATGGAAACATATTCTCTCATAGAAACCTCCTCTTCTTCCTCATCATGTGGAGATCGGCATTGATTATTCACTCGTTCAGTCATCCTTCTGATATTTCTTCTTAATTGATCTGCAAATTTTTAAAATCCAGGATCAAATTTTAAAATTGAATTTAAACTCCCGGTACGAGATATGAAATTATCATAAGATTCCATAATTAGTTGCGAGTAAATTTTTATAGTATCTTGCAACAATCAACGATGAAAAAATATGAAAGAAGAAAATATTATACAAAGTAAAAAAAAATTGCAGATAATGATCCATGGTTAATCAGTATAAATAAATTGGAACATGATTTGTTGGCTATGACTGATTTAATATAAAAATGGGCCAAAACGTAAATAAATTTTTTTTTCAGAAATGTACAAGGCGTTAAAATCCGGTAGAATCCGACAATTGCAGTTGGAATATCCAGAAATAAAGTTTGAATAAACTAAATCCAGAAACAAACTTATTGGAAATCCCAGAAAAAAATCTGCAAAATTAGTTAGGGGAAAACTAATCAAATTGCACAATGATTAAGGTGCAAAAACTCCCTGTTTTTTTTTAAAAAAAAATAATAGTCAGATTGCCTAATGAATGAGGCGCAAAAGCTTCAAAGAAGTTGACCAAAATGGGTTGATTACCTCAACAAATCAGGGCGGCGCAAGATGAAATTAATCATATCCGAATTTCCAAGTGGGAAAATTTATGAAGAAATTAGAATTAAAAAAAAACACGGCGCGAAGGATAAAGTCTTTTAGGAAATTTGCAGAAGATAATTAAGGCGCAAAATTATTGTGTGAATTTGGAATTGCAAAAAATAAAATCAAATCAAATGTCTATTAAAAAAACTCAGAGAAATAAATTCACGGCGTGAAACTTCTTCTATAGTTGAATTGAAAAATTCAACGCACATGAATTCCAACTAATATTAAACAATTAAAGCCAAAAATCAGAATGAACCGTGGTGATATAAAATTTCTGATAAAAAAAATTCAAGTTACGGCCTAAAGCCAACACATTTCTAACGGACAAGCCCGCGACCTTTATGTGCCAAAAAGAAAATTATTATATTATTTACAAAAATAAAAATACTTCAAACTTATTCAGAGAAAAAAAATATTTACTGGGGAAAAATATTTACAGAAGATTATTTACAACTTAACTCCTAATAAATTATTAAAAAACAGAAATTAATTAATAAAATGTTCACAAACTATGACGCCAAAAATTTTATGCATAAAATGTTGTAACTAAAATAATTTCACTAGCGATTGCACTGGTTGCTCAAATAATATAGTAACTAGAGTAAAGAGTGTCGAATTCACACAAAATATTATTACTTTAATATCTGATCTTATAAATTAATAAGAGAGAAAAACATAGAATTTTGAAAATAGATTTTCTAACTATAAAATAAATAATGAAAATAAAATAATATGGTGATGAAGTTAGGCCTCAAGATGCAAGATAAATATTTAAATCATAAAAAATAAATTTAATCTTTAGAACTTTCCTAAATTATTAACGTAATAATATTAAATTATGATCTTCATAAACTGACATCTCCTCAATCTTAATTTATTATGGAATGAAATATCAGCAAATTGACATCCCATCAAATGAGATTAATATTAAGATGCATTAAATTTTATTTCCTAATCGTTGCACAAATTGATATAAATTTAGAGTTATCGAATTTATGTCAATTATTAATTTTAAATAACAATCATTAAAATTAACATCATAAATTGTAAAATTAGACACTCCACAAAATGGCATAGTCTTATTCATAAATCCAATTAATTAACATAAATGCATTAAGCAAAATTAATAATTGATCAGAAAAGGATAAAACAAATAAAATCGAGTTCAGAAATTTTTTCTTTAATTAATAGTCTCCTAAAATAAAAGGACTAAAAAATAGAGTTCATCCTAAAAATTCTAGAGAGATAACATAAAATAATAACAATAAGAAAAATTACACCAAAGATAAAATTAGAGATCTTAAATTTGGTGCACGATCCTAGAGTCGAAGACTTGATCTCCTCTTTGTGAACTCACGACTCAACTATGGAAAAAACCTAGACTTCAAGGAATGAATTGAGATGAATGGTGTCTTCCATATCTATAGGTGTGAAAGGCTGTGATAATTTGTCAACTCAGTAAAATCATATGACTATGCTTAGACTTCAAGTGATAAATTCTTTCATTTGTTCATAGTTTGAATGAAATTTTCTTCGACGTTGCACCTACTTCATCAGCCAATCAAATTATGACATGTTAGGAAATGATCGTGACTTCAACATCAACTAATTCAACTTCATGATTTTATCCTCTTCTCGATCGATCTTGAATTATGATTAAATCCAATCAGCTAATACCCGGGCATCTTGCATTTGATAAGAATCCAATTGTGATAACAAATTTGGGGCCATTGTTGATAAGATTCTAATTGTGATCGAATTTGGTGCCTTATCTTGCCGAAGTTGCAATTGATTTCTATTTCCATCTAATATAATTTGATGTAATCAACTCTAGTCAAAGTGATTTGCTTGTTATGATTTGAGTTATAATTCATTTGTGCTTTATATAAATCATGAGATCAAATTGTGGTTCACACGCCTTAGATCGTGTAATTCATATTTGTTAATGAATTTAAAAATAAAAAAGACTAATTTTTAAAAATTTAAGGATGTTGTCAAAAAATAAATACACATTAATAAAAATGCAATTATATATGATTATTTTTTATTAAGACTAAAAATATTATGGAATAGAAAGAGTCATCCTATAATTTATGAAAATTTAATCATGATGTTTAATACACATTAATTAATAACACATTTATATATAATTATTTTTTATTAAAATAAAAATAAAATGGAATGTAAATAGTCAATATGTAATTGTGAAAAATTTACTCATGGTGTTAAAATTTTATTGCACACAAATATTCAATTTATATAGTACTATTTTTTATGATTAAAAATATGATGGGATATAAAAAGTCAACTTGTATTATAAAAATGTAATCATGATGTCAAATGTAATGCACAATAATTAAGGATGCATTTATATATAATTATTTATTATTATAAGTAATAAATAATGGACTATCAAGAGTCAACATGTAATATGTAATCATGATATTAAATTTAGTACAAAAAATGATTAATATAAATAAAAGATTATTAGGTTAACGTATATGATCTTTCAAATACAAATTATTAATAAAAAAATAACATAATTAAGTAGATATAAAATATATTACTTTTTAAATTAAAAAGATAAACAGACTTAAGTTATCATAATTAATAGATTTAAATTATCATAATGCATGAAGTCAAAGAAAAATAATAAAATAATTTAAAATAGAAAATAATAATTTAACAGAATTAAGTAGATATAAGTATGATAATAATTGCACCATTTTAAGATTGCACTAAATGGAGGTGGGGATTGGTATGCTATGGGCTTAGGATTCCTGTATTGGAGGTTCTTAAGTTGAATCATACATACTTTTGGGAAAAATGCTAAGGAAATATTCAAAAGAAGATATGAGAGAAAGCTACCTCAGAAATTGCTACTTGTATAATGCAAGGGATATAAGTTAGGGTGCTATTATTGTCACTACAAAAATATTATTTTAATTTTTATTTTAATAAATATGAATAAAAATGACCAGTAGGGGTGGCAATAGTATTTTTTTAAAATGACAATATTAATACCCTATAAAAATGATAATGTTAATGTCCATATTTAGGTGTGTGTTTGGTTAAAAACTGACGGATAAATCTTTAATTTTATTTTCCAACTATGGTTTACTCAATAAGACTAAGATGGCGGAGTTGTGTCCGTCTCCCAACGCTGACCGGTGGATCTCAATTCTCAACCGAAAAAACTCCAACAATGTAATCATTTCTTCTGTGTATCAGTAAACAAACACACACAAACCAACCGTTGAAACAATCGTGTCATGCAATGTTTTCCGCCATAATCTTTGTTGCACAGCAGTTAAATCTACACTCGCAACTACGCAAAACTCGTACTTGCCATTGAAAAAGGCAGATTGATCATCCACGAGTTCAGAGTTCCAAATCAGAAATCTTTCGCTTTATGCTGCAATCTGTTCGGAGTTCAGAACTAGAAAACTTTTACCTTGTGCTGCAATACATACGAAGAAGAAAGTACTGACAGATCAGAAGAAAACGGTCTCTGTTAGCATGTAAGTTTAACAGGAAGAATGAGAGCAGACCTGAATGCTTAATCTCCGCACAGCGCACATTAATGGCGATGCCGTGCATGGGATCATTCTTTCCAGACGTGCAAAAGCAGTGAGAAGCCGATGCATTCGAGGCGGGTCTCCTTGAGCACCTGCGAGAAAGGCCACAGCTTCTCCACGGAGAGGCACGTCTGGAACATGAACACGGCGCAGCCCACCGGCGAGCCGAACAACCAGTTGTGCACGTCCCAGAAGACCTCCACCGGGAGCCCGTCCACAAGGATGGTTTGGTTGCCGCGGAACTTCCAGGCCAGACGCTTCACCTGCATGACGCGCTTGTCGTCGATGCGTATCTCCAGGCAAGGCTCCTTCGCGCCGGCGGCCTCGCAGCATTCGATGGCGATGTCGTGGACGCGCCCGTTGTCGCAGAACTGCGACCGGGTGTTGTACATCCTCTTGCCGTACAGGTGCTCCCTCTTGGCCATGAGCGCAGTCGCAGCGTCGCCCGAGGGCGAGGGCCTCGCGCAGGTCTTGCGGTACGCTTCCTTGGTCAGGTCGCCCAGTAGGAGGACCATCTCCGAGTCGTGCAGCAGGGCGACGTAGAAGCCTTGGAGCGGTTCTGGGCAGGATCCGAACTTGGCGGCGGAGAGATCCCAGACGATCTCCACCTTGGAGTTGTACACCTCCAAGATCTTGGAGCCCCTCCTCTTGGAGAACAGCCACGGCTTTATGTCGGCCTTGCAGAGACACCGGCCCTCGACGTCATCGATGGCGATGCACAGGGATTGACTCCCAACGAGGCTTTTGCTCCAGGTGGTGCTGATCAGGCAGCAGCGGCCACCGAGATCGGCGCGGTACAGATACGCCACTAGGTTCTGCGCAGTCCGGCCGCTGCCAGAAGATGAGTCCGCGACCTGGACACCGTTCTCGCTGAAGCAAGAGGGGAAATCCCTCATCCTTCTCGACGTCAGGTGATGCAACGCGAATGCTCAGTGTTTCAAGTAGTCTGATGCAGAAGAACGATCAGAATCTCAAGAGTCAAGAGCTCATCAGAGTTATTGCTGAATCAAGGTACCACACAGGTTTCAGGCAGGAGAGAGAGATCATTGCAGGCCACAAGAAGCTATCCATCTGTAAAGGAGTATAGAATTCAAACGGAGCATGTAGTGGATTGAAAGGAATCAGGGCGTGAACAGGTCGGAACTTGGCTTTGTGATGGTAGAAGAGGGAGAGAGAGAGAGAGAGAAGTGCTCTTGGTACAAAAAACTATTAGAACAGGACAAATGCCACCACCCCAAAAAGTACCACCAGACTGTGGAGCTTATGGTGCAGACAGGAGGAAAGAGCGGTTAAAGGAGGGAATCACAGCTACAAGACTAAAAAAGCAGACAGCAGGCTGCTGGCTGTCAGACAAGCAAACCAGCCAGACAGGATGTACTCGGGGAAGGAGGTGGGGGGTGGGGTGGGGTCGAGGAGGGAGAGAGAAAGATTTCATGCAAACATACCACTACCAGAGGGTGATGATAGGGAATATATTAGGTTAATATTATGTGCCCCTCCCTCCAAGATACCTCTAGTCAAAGAAACACAAGGATTTGACTTTTACCATACAGGAGATGTATGATGGGCTTTTGAACCAGTTAATCCAGGAACTTCCACGTAAGTAGCTCAAGTATAAATTCTAATAATATTGAGAAGTTTGGATAGGGTTCACATGACTTTTTTTACATAGATTGAGAACACAATTAAAAGAAAATATGCAAAAATGAAAAGAAATAAAAAAGGCAATCTTCGGCATAATAAATTTACCTGTTTCAATGTTAGATCTTCAAAACTATGAATTTGATATATTTTTTAGTTTATTTCCTTAAATTATTATGATTTTTTAAATTTACTTTCAAACTACGAACTTCATTTTTTAGGTCCTTAAACTATCACGAGTTTTTTAATTTGGTCCTTCCGTCCAATTTCGTCAATTTATCAATTATCTTTGATTTTTTACATTTATGAAAAATCTATTGTACTCTGCTTCAAGTGTTAGTACGTCTTTTTATTAAAATAATATATAATAGAAAATAATTAAAAAAAAAAGATGATGATTATCACCGAGAGCGAGGGGGTCCACAAGGGGGTCGGCGCCCCCTTTTTCTCCCTCGCCATGCGCGAGGGAGTAAAAGGGGGCTCGGCGCCCTCCTGAGCGGGCTTGCCGAGCTCGTTCAGGGGGGCGCCGGCCCCCCTTTCTCCCTCATCGCGTGGGTGGGCGGGGGGAGCCCTCTCCCCCCTTTCGCTTCGACGACACGGAGGGGAGCCTCCCTCCCAAGCCATCATTTTTTTAATTATATATTATTTTTAGAAAAATAGAGAAATACTTGCAACAACAGGGGTATAATGGATTTTTCACAAATGCGAAAAATCAAAGATAATCGAGAAATTAACGAAATTGGACGGAAGGATCAAATTAAAAAATTCGTGATAGTTTGATTTATCAAAGATAACCGAGAATGAAATGGGTATTTGATTTATCACCACCCTAATAAGCAGCTAAAACAATGTGGTCTGTTGGCAACCAGAAACCACAAGCTGGCTTGAGGAACAATGAAACCAAAAATGGAACCAGTCAGGAAGGAATTAACAACTCGTCATAATCAATTGATTCATGAGCATGTATCTGTGACATGTTTTTTTTCTTAAAATAAGGAAAGATGTTATCTATTAGGCTGAATAGTTTTTTTTTTCCAAACTGTCCTTAACATTGCCCTTTTCGAGTGGAAATATACATAAGAAAGTTCCATAGCCTCCATAAACAGCAAAGAAAGAGTGACAATAATCTTACTTTTGAGCTCTCGCGAATCCAAGTCCCAGATGGCTAGAAAAGGTATCAAATCAAATCTAAAATCAATATGGGTTTGGAATATGGTCGATAGTTGCATTGCTAGAAGAATAGATGATTGGATGATTCAAGGTTCTCACCATAAAAGGAAGGAACAGGGAGGATTTTATCTTAATTAGAACTGAATCTCAAGATGACCTCTAATATTTGTAGTCTGTTACGGCCTAGTTTCCACAACAAGGAATGCTTGAATGGGCACAACAACAGTGGAAGGTACTGGGCGTTGGAGCATGTACAATTCTTGGATCAGCATTTGAACTGAGCTGCTGCTATTGTTGAACAAGATCTCTCAACATCCATCACGATTGGTTTTCAGGTGGAATATCTGCACACGACACCATTGCCACCTGAAGGTTTAATTTCTCCAAGTTGCTGCGAATTCGTTCTTTGTTTGATGCAACGATCATCTTATCTTAAACGCAAAATTAGGTGGAGTTCATATGCTGCAAGGCATTTTTTTTTGTTTTTTTTTGTTTTGTTTGAAAATTTTCAGGATACGTCAAATTATATCACATGCGTGTGTCCTCACTTGGCTGGTGTTTAAAAACTTGTAAGGCAGTGATCTGAGCTACTTTTTTTTTTCTTAAACTCTTTTCAACCGGACGATGATGATGATGAGCTAGTACAGAAGAAGAACCAATTATCATAAACACAAAAAAATAAATGAGAGCATTTGGAGACTACCTTGTCCTTTCTGGGACGAGGTAGTGTCCTCCTCTTCCATTTATCTTCAATTTGTAATTAATAAAAATACTGATTCATATATATATATATATATATATATATCTTAAATTGTATCATTATATATTTAGAATCAAATTTAATCTTTTCAGATAAACTATCGTGATTTTCCGAATCTAACATCAAACGACGGACTTATTTTTTTATTCCTAAAATATCACAATTTTTTTACTTTAATCCTTCCGTTCACTTTTATTACAATTTGTGTTACATTTGCTTTTTCCCATTTTCTTTTATGAAAATTATCATTCGTCACATAATACATCAAATAATAAATATAAAAAAAGAAAAAAGAAAAATGTTCGACGACTGGTGAAGAAGCGAAAGTATTAATATTCGATTGTCGGTAGTCGAACATTTTTCTTCATTATATTTATTATTTGATGTATTATGTGACAGAGGGTAATTTAATGAGAAAAAGTAAATGTAATATAAGTGGACGGAAGGATTAAAGTAAAAAAAGTCACGATAGTTTAGGGATATAAAAAAATAAATTTCTAGTTTGAAATTAAATATGAAAAATAAAAAAATTATGAAAATAATCTTATTTTTTACTTACAAGCCATTTGAATCTCTTAATCATAAAAATATCTTAACCACGTTTAATTACACTATTTATTATGTTTACACATTTGTAACGATATTCTTTTTTAAAACAATTTCAATCAGCTATTTTCTATGAATTAATTAGGACCACTTATGTCGAAAAATAATATATGCAAAATTTTAAAAAAGCCGGTTGCAATTCAAGAGTTATATACAAATTCATATTACAGATAAATTTGTGGTGGTGATGAAATCACGCACAAAAAGGTAGATCGGGAGGAACTGGACAGCAATAAATAATGGAATTAGTGATCCAATCAATCAATAAAGGCGGCAACTGCATATAACAATTCCAAATTCATCCTGAAAATCAAAGACAATTAGAAGAATTTTGAGCCAATGAATTTCATACATTCTCTTAATCATCTTTATAATAATCATTTAATATTTTTCTTCTAATATTACATGAGACATAAAAAAACTTAAAAAGCTTCATTACATCATTCGTATAAATGTTCATTAAGATTTAAAATATTTATTTGATCCTAAAGCATGTCCAACATTTTTTTATACGATACTAAAAAAAGATATTTTGAGTGACCGAAATAATATATGATAATTAAGAAAAATAAGATCAAATGAATTTTAGATAGTGAAATTTCAACCTCAATATTACGAATGGACTATGGGACTGTTTGGCTGACAAGAACAATCTTGGAACAAAAAATTTTGACCCCAAAATATTCCTACAGTGAGAACAAAATGGGAGCAAGAAAGTTCTAAGGGGAGTCAAGAACATTTTTATCTCTACTTTATGTTGTTCTTGCAACCATTTAAAGTGGGTCCCACGCAATGTTTAAAATGGTGTTTTGATAAAAAAGTAGAAACAAGGGGTTAGTTCTTATTTTGTTCTTCTACCAAACAACCACTATGGGTTTAATCACAAGATTACCAACCTTGTAATTAACAACGAAAGTTTCCAAAGATCGAATTTCAGGAGTTCCCTCATAAAAAAAGTAATTAAGTCAAATTTAATAGATTAAAAAATGTCCACTAATAACAAATATCAATATTGTAGACCCTAAATAGTAGAATTTGGGTTGAAAAAAAATCTTAACTTAGCCTACAAGTAAAGTAACTAATTTTCTTAAATAACCAAATCAATTCCTCTTACAAATCTCAGCAAAAAATTTATATATTATTAATTCTAAAAAATCCAAATAAATATGATTAAATTATGATTTATTTGGCACGAATTATGTTGATTCTTCGTGTGGCCAAATTTGTAATATGTTGAGAATCTGATCCATAGTTGTAGGCACACTTTGAAAATTATTTTCTATTGTAGCATGAAGTTGATTTTCTTTTGATCTTATAATTGGACCAATTGTAAATTGCAATCGTTCTTGATAAATTTTAGTTTATTTATCTCTAAGATCTGCAACACTATATGTAATACCCCATATTTTTAATTAGGCCAATTTGGTCTTTCGGCCAAAACCCTTATGATCTCTCCTATTTAAAAATTCAAAGTCCCCTTGTTAATCCCTTTTTCCCTCATTATTCACGTGATATCTAGGGTTTGAGGAGGAACTAAGGGAAGTAGGAGAAAGAAGAGGAATAAAGATGAGAGGTCTAGATCTATCTATTTATGCATGGATTTATATGGATAGATGCTTAAAATTGCATAAATCTAACTATTAGGGTCTTATAAATTTATATTATTCATGACTTGGGGATGAACCATAATCTTTGAAATTAAATGTAAAACATATATTTCTGTTGTTCTTTTGATTCCATAATGTCTGAAAAACAAGCCTGGATTGATTCTAAACTTTGTGTATTATTTTTCCCAAATTTTGGATAAAAAAATCGTGTAAAATCGGGTTGGCGACGAATTTCCAAAACACTGTCACGGCCGTGACGGACCCCATCATGCCCGTGAACATGAGCTTGGAAATTTGGGCAAATCAGCAGTGTTCATGACAGTTATTGTCACGACCGTGACAAGGCTAAATCATGGTCGTGATTGTTCAATCACGACCATGATAGAAGGGACGATTCCGAGCATTTCAGGGCTTTTATCACTGAAGCCTTATATAAATGTTATTTCAGAGTATTAATAATATGTATTGATGCTTGTTGATTGTATAAGAATCTAGATACACGTGTACACATGTTTCTCATGTAACTAGGTTAAAACATGAAGATTGAGCGATGCTAATGATTGTTGATTGAAAAACATAATGAATTCAGTTGCGGATGATGTTACATGTCGACCCTCAATGGCCCTTTATCGGATTTTCTCCGAAATTATCATTACGTACATCAGCGGCGGTGTGTGCATTCCGTTGTCGCATTCTGATGAGAGATGAGCATTGTCTCCAATGTTTAGCTAGCCTATTGTGAGGGCAACAACATAAATTACAACTATCAGAAGATATAACATAAAAAGGGCTAATGGATGAATCGATGGATTGATGCCTACGAAAGTGGAAGTCCGGAAAGGTTATGAAGTAACACTGAGAAAAGTAATGAGGCAATGGTAAAGGTAAGTACAAGTCACTTAATGTGCCTATGTAATTGTATAATTGTTATAAATGTTCTCATACTTAAAGTATGATGATGCTTAATTTTACATGTCTTACCATGCTTTCATATTATATGCATGATGATAGATTATTGTTGTTGATTAACATGTAGAATCATATCTTAAGTACATGGCATGCATATGTCTATTTTTTTATTATATGAAAATGAATATGCAAATCATGTAGTATCATATTAGGATCATGGCATCACATTGCATGGCCTTTACATACTCTTACTAGAAACTCTGCACCCTGAATCCGTGCAGGTAACTAATGTAATGATGATGGCGGCTCAATTCATGACGAGAAGATTGCACATTGTCTAGACTTAAATTGTGTCATGATATCATGGAGGCCACTAGATTATGGGTTTTAGATATATTTTTTAAGATTGGATATTAGTTACAATTTTCATTCTATAACACTATTTTAGATGTTTCGATTAAGTCTTCCGCTATATTTGAAAGATTATTTCATTTTATTTTATTGGTTTAAGTTTTCGCTGCAATAGTAGAAAATCGATTATGTGATGATGAACGGGCTAACACAGCCAAATGCCCTAATTGCCCTTAACTTTTAGGACGTAAATTTTGGAGTATTACACTATCTTGACCATCGAACATTACTAGAACATCCTTCTTATCATCAGTTGTATTTATGAAGACTTTCATGTTCATATAATTTCCTTCTCTTCAAAAAGATTTGTCCTCAAATCTGTATTAAAATCAAAAGGAGACAAGTCAACAATATTAAAAGTAGATCTCACTTTATATTTACCTTGCAAATCCACTTTATAGGCATTGTCATTAATATTCTCAAGGATCGCGAAAGGACCATCTCCACGTGAATTCAACTTTGATTTTTGTTCTTGTTGAAATCTTTACTTTCTAAAATGCACCTAAAGGAAATCTCCTAGTTGGAAAGAACTTTTCTTCCTTTTGGTATTCATGTGATTAGCCACTTGTTCATTCCTTTGAAGAATATGATTTCTAGTATCCTCATGAATCTTCTTAACCAATTCAACTGTTCTTTTGTCATGTAGATTGGCAATTTTTTTCACTAGCAATGGAATCAAATCTAAAGGAGTTAATGGATTAAAGACATAAAAAGCTTCAAAAAAAGTAAATTTGGCAGATGCATGCAATGTTCTATAATAAGAAAATTGAATTACAGATAAGCATTCTTCCCAAGATTTCAAAATTTTCTTTATCACAGTACATAGTAAAGTACTAAGAGTTTCGATTTAGTACCTCAATTTGCCCATTAGTTTGCGGATGACTAGTAATAAAATATAGCAATTTTGTACCCAACTTACCCCATAGAACATGCCAAAAGTGGCTTAGAAATTTGAAAACTTACAATAAGTTTTGGGATGCCATGTAGACACACAACCTCTTTAACGAACAAATCTACAATATGAGTAGCATAATTAGCTTTAGGACAAGGAATAAAGTGTACCATTTTTTAAAACCTGTCCACAACACAAATATAGAGTCCTTGCCACTTCTAGACCTAGGAAAACCTAACAAAATTCATGAGAACATAGGTTAAATGATGACTAGGAATTGGCGAAGGCATATATAACCCATGAGGCCTAATTCTAGATTTAGCCTTCTTGCATGCTATCAATTATCGCAACTTCGTTGTACATCTCTATTCATATGAGGCCAACATAAATGTTCTTAAAAAAATTTTAAAGTTTTCAAAACTTCAAAATCTTCCATAATCCTCCTGCATGTGATCCTTTAACAAGAAATATACACATAGAACATAGAGAAATACATAGTTTATTCTTTTGAAACAAATACCCTTTAAATCTATAAAAAAATTTCAAACCAAATTTTTCACAAGCTTTAAACACAATAGAGAAATCAAGTTCTTTCTCATACAAATCTTCCAAATATTCAAAACCTAAACATTTTGCATCAAGTAATGAGATAAGTGTATTGACAACGCATCAATAACTATGTTTTCCTTTCCATATTTATATTTGATAGCAAAAGAAAACAAGTCAATGAATTCAACCCAATGACCATGTCATCAATAGCTTACTTTTCTCCTTCAAGTGTTTTAAGGATTCATGACTTTAGACCATTGACGTAAACTTTATGTGAATGTGGAATTTGAAATTCTCGCACTAACGTAATTCTAGTCATGTTTATTTTTTTCTCTAGAATTCACGCAACTACAAGTGTACAGGTCGAGTAGAAACCCTGAGTATCGTAACCCCATTGATTTAGACTAATTACCTACCTAATTATATCCGGAAATTGTCATAAAATGATTAAAATTAAATCAGATAATAAGAAAATGTACTTAGTTTAAGAATAACAAGAGAGAATAAGAGAAGATTGAAATGTAATAGAAGAGATTCCCCTATAATGAACTCGTTGACGCTGTTGCACTTCAGTTTTCGACTTACAAATCAAATGAGCTTACCACAACGCGTATGAATTACTCTGTCTTTCGGCTGATCTCTCCTCAAGCCGAAAGGAAGGTAGCCGTTAATCACAAGATTAGAATTATTGATAAATCAGATTCTCATCCTCTCTATCAGAAGAAGAGCATGACCTCTCGATCTTAAACAACTCGTTCTTTTATCCTAATCGAAGCAATCAGAATACAGTTGACGCCTCTTGTGACCGTCGAGGGCTCTCACCTCACAACAACCATTATGGTAGATCTGTCGATCAATATATGAATATTAGATCAACAATCACCAGAAACACAACAAATAATATAGCTAATTTCTCCTTTCGGATGAAACTAGATAAAGAAGAGACAATCGATCTCTCGATCTAATTGAAACTAAACATGAATAATAATATCGCAATGTATCAAGTGAACAAAAATAAGGAGTCAGATGCACGGCATCATAAAGTCAAAAGATTAGCATCAACAAGGTATAATCACAAGGGAACCAAAAATCCTTTCTTAGTTCATCCTCAATCTTCCAAGCATTAGGCTTCTTCTCTATCTATTCTCCTCCGTCCCCCCTGGTCCGACTTCTCCTCTCCCTTTTTGTTTCCTTCCTTTGGGAATTCAAATTTTGAAAAGTAGTTAGTCCTTCTTTTACTCATTCAAATTTTCTCCCAATAATAATTGCAAAACTGTTAAATATGCTCAGATTTTATGTAATTTCGTGGATTTAACTATGATAATTATGAGTATAATAAGAGGTGATCAACCATAAATAGTGTTGCCAAGTCTCTAAAGTTCTCACCAATGCATAAAGCTCCTTGTCATATGTGGCATAGTTAAGAGCTGCATCACTGAGTTTCTCGTTAAAATAAGTAATTGGTCTTCCTTCCTGCATTAGAGAAACACCAAACCAATTCCTAAAGCATCACATTCTATTTCAAAAGTTTTGGTAAAACAAGTAAAGGATCTTAACTTAGTTTATTCTTCAATCTATTGAAAGCATTTTTCTACTCTTCTGTCAATTGGAAGCCAACATTCTTTTTTATTACTACAGTCAAAGGAGAAGCTATAGTGTTAAACTTTGACACAAATCTATGATAAAAGCTAGCTAGACCATGAAAACTTTGTAGAATCACAAGGCACCAAGAGGGGGAGAGGGTGAAGTGGTGTTTAAATCGAAAATACCGATTTCACGAAAATCATTGCGGAAGCTTAAATCGATTCGTTAATGTTAAATCAACACAATAGCAATCATATCACATGCATAATAATGTAGGAAGGAGAGAGAGAGAAAAAGATAAACACAATATGCACGGTGGTTTATTGATGAGGTTCGGCCACAACTTGGCCTACATCCCCGCTCCAACTTAGACCAGTGGAGATTCCACTAACACCCTTCCTTCGTTCCAAATGGAGCAAGGAAGAAATCCTTTACAACTCTTGCCTTTTCTCATTTTCAGAGGTAAGACACACCTCTTTTACTCGTCTTTTCTTTGCTCAAGAGATAAGACAAAATCTCTTTTCACTCAGGAGCTAAACAAATATTACAATATCATAAGAACATTCCACAATCTCTCTTTTACAATTTGGAACCTCACACAAGAATAAGAAAGAAAGAAATGAAAGATTTACAACTTTGAGCTCAAATAGACTTCACAAATGTTCTTCCCACTTTTCCTTGGAAGTCTTGATTATTTCTACACATTTGGATCCTCTTTTATAGCCTTCTTAACTCCATTTAGTCGTTGGGGCTTGTTTCCTAATTTTGAGGACAAAATATGACCATTATAATGTATTTTGTGCATTGATCGGTTGATCGTTCTACCCCACTGGTCAACCGATACACTTTCTTTTTGAAAAGTATGACTGTTGTTGAATTCCACAGTGGCCGGTTGACCAATCGGTCGACCGGTGCTTCGACCATCATGGTCTCGACATTTTGCTCAACTTGATCGATTGACCGGTGTGTCTTATCGGTATCTCGATCGACATCATCTGGGCACCCTGTTTGATTAAACTAGGCGATTTCTACACTAACCGATCGATCGGTGTGCCTGACCGGTCGATCGGTGCGTCGACCGTCCTATACTATTTTGAGCATAACTTTTTGTACAATTATCCAAATAAAATATTTTTTTATTATATAGAAAGCTAATAGATTTCTCTACAAATTTGATATTCATCATCATCCAAAATCTAATGAGATTATAGTCAAATATTGATTTAAATCTCAGTATACAAAATTGTCCATTTCAAATAAAATATTTTAAACCTTTATCCCACTATAAGAAAATTGTTGATTAGCGACGCAAAATAACGTCTCCATGGCTAGTGATGCTAAGTCGACACCATGAGCGTCGATATAGCGTCTTAGTTGAGTCACAAAGTGGCGACGCTACTGGCCTCCCAATAGAGCCACATTAGCATTTATGTAGCATTTCTCGAAATAGGCGCTAAAGCCAGCGTCATAGAGACGCCAATTAGATGCTATTATTGTGCGTGATGGAGCAAAAATGCGCGGTAGAACTTATCACTGTTGTAGCATCGACACTATTCAACGTGCACATAGCGTCTCAAGCGTTGCGAAGCCCTGTCGACGCTAGCTTGGAATCGATATGGGCGTCGAACATTTGCACGATTTTGGCGTCGAGCTATGCGACGCTACGTGGCATCACAGGTGATGGGACGCTATGTAGACGCCAATATAAAAATATGTTCGATCACCTGACACAATAATATATAATATCAAAGATATGTATGTATGTGTAATTATAGATCTTACCTGGGAAACTAGTCAATCGACGACAACAGATGCTACCTATAACGCTCATGCTTGGTATTATTTTAACACTACTTTAATTAAGAAATAGATTAACCCATATACATTATCTATACATGTTATATCTATTTTGACGCAACCCCATATACTTTAATATATATTATATGTGTACCTTTGACATATATATGTATCCCTATATAATTACTTATATATGCCTATCATATGTGTGTTCCTAAATAAGTATATGTTACGTACCTATATTATATATATTACTTATATATGCATACAATATATATCATATCTAGTTGCCTACACATGTAACACATACAACGCTTAATTAGCACTATATATATTCTTATATTATTTTTATATTATACATATGTTAATTAAGAAATAGATTAATTATACGCTATCTATATTTATATAACTATATCTTATCTATTTTGATGCAACCCATATATGTTAATATATATTATCTACACTATACTTTAGTGAATAAATAAATTAAATATTATATTTGTACTGTTAACATGTATATGTATTCCTGCATAATTACTTAAGTAACATTATATATGTTACTTATGCATACAATATATACAATATCTTAATTATACATATATTATTTTATATTCTTAATCATGAATTATGATGGTTGAATTAAGTGATGATTTGTTACAAAATAGTCCATTTTAGCGCCACCATGGAGACTCGATAGCGTCTATGTAGCGCCACATGATGGTCGACAATACAGAGGCACTATTGGCGTTGCAACATTGAGAGATGCTAATGCGACACTAATGTGTCGCTATATCATTTTAGCGACTCATTAGCATCTTTATATTTGTGTTCTAAGTCACTTTTGGAGACAATTTTAGGGTTCTAAGTCACTTTTGGAGACGACGACAGTTGGGATGAATCCATTAGTTTTATATGCACTTATGTACTTTTCCTAAATGTAATCTCATCTTATTTTAATGTAATCTTATGTTTTGATGATGATTTTCTTCATTATGCATGGCTAGACTCTTCTAGGGTTTGATGAAATATAGAGTTTGGTTATAGGGATGATTTTCATAAAATCTTAGATGCTTCTTATGATTCATGTGCATGAGAGTATGTTTCATTAGGTTGGCCATGTAATCACAAGATTAGTTCAATTGAATGACAAAGAACACATTATTTTATAGAAATAAGAATAATAATTTTACTCAAGGTATCTTAGATTACATTGCAATTAAAATAATTTAAATGACCACAAAAGTAGACATTTCCAAAATCTTTATAATCAATACCCTAGGTGGATTCAAACCACTAGAACTCTTATTCCGATTTTAATCCATAAACAATTATCTCTCTCTCTCATCATTTTTATATTTTGTACACTCTTTTATTTAGTTTTATTTATTGTTCACCCCTTAATAACCGTTTAGATAGCAATTACATCATCTAACTCTAATACTTGAACTCTTCCTTATGGGATGATATTTTATATACTGCTACATCGATTCTATATACTTGTGGAAGATTTGTCAAATTTTTTACATTGTTGCTAGGGAAAAGAGTCAATACTAGAATTTCGGTTTTGTTTGTTACTCAAATAAAAGTTATTTTCTTTCTATGCAAAACATGTAGATATTGAGGGCCTGAACATGCAATTCAGAGCTCGAAAAAATAGTGTCAATCAAATCGAAGAGCAAAAAGAGACCAAGCCATGGTTGCTAACCAGAACAGAGGGCCAAATATGGAAGAGGAGCATTAATAACGAGTGGAGGAATTGGAACACCAATGAGGGACCTCACCAAAAAGTCCTACAGGCACACTATCCCGAGCACAATGCACCCACGTATTGTTTCCAACAATTTTTAATTAAAGTTAGGGCTCATCCATATGTGTAGTTAAATCAGTTCATACTAGAAATTTTGAAGAGATAATAAAACAACTATAATAAAAATTGCAAGAATTACACCTAAGATAAAAATAGAGATATCAGATTTGGTGCATGATCATAGAGTTTGGGACTTGATAAAGGTTGTAGCCTCAGTCATTGCACTTGTGAGGCGCACCTACAAGTAAAAATTATATCTTGTTTGGTACCCAAACTCGGTTGAGTCCAACATTGTTAGTTATGGTTCCTTTTGAAATTCACATCAATATAATGCCCATATTAATGGAATTTCTAATGTAGCATTCACTACAAAAAAATTGGGATTTTCTGACGGGCAGTTTTTGATGGATAGAAATTCATCGCAATTTGTGATGGATTTTGCAACGGATAGAGATCCGTCGGAATTTCCGACGACCACAACCGTCGAAAATGAAAATAATAAATTATGTAATTTGTTATATTATTATTTTATTTTTCGATGATTAGGAATGTCGAAAGTTCCGACGGATATCTATTCGTTGCAATTTCCGATGGTCTTGATCATCGATAAATGAAAAATAATATAATATGAGGAGTATTTTATTAATATAAATAGCGACAGTTTAAATCGTCACAATTTCCGATGGTTTCGACAGTCAGTAAATAAAAAATAATATAATATAAGGAGTATTTTATTAATATAATTAGTGACAGTTCTAACCATTGCAATTTTCGACGGTTTTGACCGTTGATAATAATTAGCGACAGTTCAAACCATCGGTAAGTAAAAAATAATATAATATAAAAAGTCTTTTATTAATCTAATTAACGACAGTCCAGACCATCAAAATTTCTGATGGTCTGGACCGTCGGTAAACTAAAAAATAAATATTATATATAACTAAATATACTATTTTATTATTATAATTAAATAATTTTCGACGGTCACGACCATCGGTAACTTTAAAAATAATTAATATCATATATATATATATCATGATAATATATTAATATTTTCTAAGTTTCTGACGGTCATAGCTGTTGGTAATTAAAAATTCACTATCCCACTACTTTTTTTTTCATTTTCCCGCTTTCTCATCTTTCCACCTATATATATATATATATATATATATATATATATATAATCTTTCCCTATCCCACTCTCTATTTCTTTCCCCCTCTCCTCTCTCTCTCCCTCTCCCTACCGGCGAGTCTCTCCCGATCGGATGACGAGCCTCTCCCGTCGGTGACCCTCTTCCTCCCGGACGATCCTCTCCCGCCGACGACCCTCTCTCTCTCTCTCTCTCCAGCTCGATCGGCCACGAGCGATCGGATCAGCTGCCTAGCGGCCGGATCCGGCCGCGCTGGAAGTCGGATCTTGCCGGCTGGCGGCCGGATCCGGCCACACTTCGGATCCAGCCGTTGGTGGCCGGATCTGGTCGCTGGTCTTCCCAACTATTGAAAATCGATTTGCGACGATCATTTTTTCGACATATCAATTTTGTCGGAAAACCCATCGAAAATCATCATTTCTGATGGTTTTTGGGAAATTACATACGGTCGAAACCGTCTGTAATTGCCATCTTTCTTGTAGTGATTCAAATGAATAATGGTCATGAGCGTCATGCAATAGATGACCTACATAATGTGTTATCATTATGTTCAAATTTCAAAGTATCATTATGACAAGTATGAGAGTCTTTGGTATTAACAGAATGGTCATAAAAATCTTTATGCTTTAAATGATGATCATTAGCATCATGTTTGCATTTCAACGAAGATTACTAATACTTCAAGTAGTATACCCTTTTGTGTTTTTAATATTTTTCTTCAAATTGAATTTCTTTTTATAATCAATAGACTTGACTTTGAAAATTTTTTATAGGCTTTTGAAAACTCGTATTATATTTCAAAAGTATAGTAAATTTATCATCTAAATTATTTTGCAAAGAAGTAATTTTCTTTTGTGACTCATTTTGTAACATAATCAATTTTGAGTTTTCTACCTTGAAAAAAAATCACAACTTTCAATAGTTGAGGAGAGTGAATCAATTTTCTTTTTCTTAATACACATGCATAATTTTTCTCTTTAATTTTTAACGAAATTGACCAAATTTGCATTTTCACATTTCACCTCATCAAAAGATGTACAAACTAGAAGTCATGAATCTCTTTACTTTTTCAAAACATTGAATTCATTCTTCATAATATGAAAATTGTTCATAAATGTTTCATTCATCTTTTTAAGAGCAAGATATTTTGAATTAATTTAGAAAAGATCATCCACATCATCATTTTAAGAAGATTTGAAGGATGCTTCATCATCCTCACTCTTTGTCATCAAGCATGTCTAAATTAATATCGGACATGTGGATGAGGAATTATCACTTTCCTTCTCCAAAGTGGCTTTCTCTTCATTTTTTTCCTTTCTCGTATCTATCTAGTATGTTGTTCAAAATCTAATGAGAGACAGAACATTTAGTTGAGAAATACATATATGAACATTTAAATAAAAATAAAAGACCTTTTTAGCTTTATAATCAAGTTGTCCAACCAAACTTTATAAGTCAATATATTAAAAAAATGGGAGTTCAATATGATACCATCTATTATCTTTAAAATTTTCAAAACCATTTTCAACAATGTCTCAAATAAGCTTTTTCAAAACCATTTATTATCTTTTTAAGAACATAAATAAGCTTTCATTTAAATTTTCCAATGAGAAAAGGTTGAGATTTCTAACTTAGTCAGATTGAAAATCGACTAACCCTATTCTAATGATGGTGTCATTCTTTAAAGATGATTAAATCTTAAAATAAGAGAAACCTTACTTTAATATTAATTGTAGGATAGGATCACTTGTATGGATGTGTATTGATTGTATATGACACATAAATACACATAATGCATGCTCAGTCCCAATTATGCTAAAAGATGAAGAAAGCTTGATGTGAATGTTTGTTGTATTGATAACCCTAATAAAGTATGTAATTGGAGGAAATATCTCGACACTCATTATGTTGAAAAAGTAAATGTCTTTCACCTTGTGGTAATTTAGATTTATCATAAAATAATGCCATAACCAAAAGGATATTTGAGATTTTCTGGTTGTAATAATGTTGTCCTAGGCCTTTAATTAATTAAAGATGAAAAATGAGATTAAAGGTAAATGTCTTTCACCTTACTCTGATTGAGACTTCTTAAGAAACTTATTTGAAACATAACGTCATCATCCAAAAGGTGTTTAAAATTTTTTAGTGCCTTATTAACCAATATAATGATGTCACTATGTACTGACTGTTGTGAAAAGATGAAGCATGTTATATGATGAAGCCATTAAAGTTAAAGATTAAAAGTAAATGCCTTTCACCTTATAGTGATTGAAACTTCTCGAGAAATAATGCCATCACCTAAATAATATTTGAGATTTTCCAATATAAAGATGAAAGATGTTAAACAACAAGCAATGATCAATGAGTTACAAAGAAACCCTTATGATATAAAGTAAGATGTAATGATGTCATGTATGCTTATGATTATGATAGATGCATATCTTCATTATGATGTCCACAAGAGATGATAGTTCTCAAGTTAAGAAGGTATGCTAAGTTTTAAATGTTCCTACCAATGTTATGTCAAGGATGATAAGTATGATGTATTATCATGTAAGGATCATGATATAGTTCATGGAATGCATATTTATAGGTTTATGTTACTATGATGATGATAATTGATGCATCACATGTAGTATCATGTGATAGGTTACATACTCTAATTGGAAAATGTTAGACTATGAATCCGTGCAGGTAATCAAGTTTAAGTGATGGACGACGGCTCAATTCGTGATGAAGTTATTACACATGCTTAAGGTTCAATAACTTTATGATACTAGTTGAACATTAAAGCTAATGATGTAATAAAGGCTTTTAGCATTTAATATCTTATTAAAATAATAGATGTTATAAGATTATTATAAAGTTTTATTTATATGATGTATGTTGAATGGACTAACACCGGGAAATATTGCCCTGAATGACCAAAACTTTTAGGGTGAATTTTGGGTGGTTAGACTATTTGTCTATATGCCATGCTTGAAATGTTTAGGATGCTTTGTATCATGTTCTTCCAAAGTTTCATCCAAAAATTTATAAAACGTGAGCCAAATACGACCTAGAGGGCATTATTACGAGTTGAAAGATATAAATACGATCAATATTTCCTTGTGCGAGCAAAATATGACCTAGAGGGTTTTAATACGGGTTGGAAGGAAAAAATATGGTCTGTCCATATTTTCTAGTGTGAGCAAAATTTGATCTGTAGTGCTTTAATACGGACTGAAAGGCAAAAATACGGTGTGTCAATATTTTGTGGTATGAATCAAATATGATCGGCAAGGCTCCAATACTGGCTAAACGGTTTTAATACTGGCTGCCCATATTGAATCTTTATAGATGTGTTTTGCGCCAAACTTTTGCACCTATTTTCATGGTATTTATATTATGTAAAAATGATTGTGGATTTGTATATGAACCTAGATATATGAGATGCATGTACAATCATAATTATATTAAAATTTGAAGATTGATGGCCATAATAATTGATTTTTGGTTGAAAAACATAAAGTACATAGTTCATGAGGATTGTTACATGTTTCCCCTCAATGACTCTTATCGGATTGCTAGGAAATAATTGTTCTTACACATCGATTATGTATTTCCTTTAGGAATAATTGTTCTCATAATAGTAACGATGTGTCTATTCCTAGTCACCTTGGGGCGAAGAGAGCATTGTCTCTAAGGCCTAGTTAGCCTATTGTGAGGACAACGACATAATTCTCAACTATTATAAATCAAATATTGTACATATTGAATTGATAGATTAATGCTCATGAAAGTGGAGTATGAAAGGGTTATAAAACAATCCTGAGAAAGTTATTAAGACAATTGCTAAGGTAAGTGTAAGACACATATATCTACTGAATTGAATGATGATTGGTATATGATGGTTAATTGCATGTCTTACATGCCATTTTGATAATGCATGAAGACGAATTATTGTGATTGATTGACATGTAGAACATATGCTAAATACATGACATGCATATCTTTATTTTTCTATTATATGAAATTGAATATGCATATGTTTCATGTATAGAATCATTCGTTCATACCCTTGACATACTCTAATTGAGAAATCTTGTACTCTGAATCTGTGCAATTAATTAACTAAAGTATAGATGGATGGCGGCTAGTTGCACATGGTCTAAGCTTAAATAGTGTAATGACATTACGTTGAGTCTACTAAACTATTGGTATTAGAGATATTTTTAGAATAAAGAGTATTAGCATATGCTTTACATTCTATAACATTATTCCATAAATGTTTTTTATAAAGTCTTCCGTCAAAATTGAGATTTTATCTTATTTTATTTTATTGATTAAAGTTTATGCTACATTGATGATAAATTATTTTATTATGATTATGAGATGACGAACGAACTTCGAATTTTTCTAATTGCCACTAACTTTTAGGACATGCGATGTGTTGAAAAAAGTGCTTTTCATTTTCACATTCTTTATAAGAAAGTTAAACATTTGTTACTTAATCTTGTTAAATTTATCGACGAAAATTCAAAAAGTATTCTAAATAACATCGTTTTAATTGACTTTTAGTACCTTACAACATATCTAAACTAATAAAACATTTAGGCATGTATATCACCCTTAAATAAAAAGTAACAAACATCAAAGATAAATAGTTCATTTCTTAATTCTAGAACCAAAATAACAAAAAGGTAACTGAAAATAGTAAAATCCCAAATAAAAATAAAGTAGGATGTGAGAGAGGACAAGAAAGAAAAAGGAGAAGGAGAAGAATATAAATATAAATATTATGTAATGGAAAAAAATATATAAATATAAATATTATGTAATGGAAAAAATATAAATATTTATGTAACGGAAAAAAATATAAATATAGCAGCAGTTTCCATTGCCATCTCAAGCTTTCAGATTAAGGCCCCATTTTGTTCTACTCTCAAAGGCCACCAAATCCATCCACGCCATCCGCCATGGGGTGCTGCGGACAAGATGACGATGACGACCTCAACCACCACCTCCTCTCCCACCCACCGCCGACCTCCGACTCACACTCCGCCTACAACCCAACGCCGTCGCCGCCGTCCGACGCCTCCTCGTTCTCCGCCATACTGTCGCCGATGAACTCCCACTTCTCGGCGCTCTCGTCGGCGGACCTCCTCCGATCCATTCTCGAGCGCCTGCTCCCGCCGGATCTCGCCCGCGCCGCCTGCGTCTGCCGCCTCTGGCGCGCCGTGGCCTCCGACCGCGAAGTCGTGGAGCACGCCTTCCGCGTGCCCTGGCGCGTCTGCCGCGTCGTCGGCGAGCCCTCCTCGCCAGCTTTCTGGCGCCACCCGGACCTCGGCCGCTTCGCCATCTCCCATCGCCTCCGTCGCGGCGACACTGTCCCTGGCCTCGCCCTTAAGTATTCGGTCCAGGTATATCACACGACGCCTCGTTTGTTTTTTTCCCTTTTTGCTTATTTGCGATGAAGATGACCGGGAATTGGTGGCCTCTTAGGGGTCTCTAGGACTTTTGGGATTCTTGGATTTGGAGTTTATTTGCTGAAGGAAACCGATGGTTCATTTTGTTTGAGCGATTTCGTCGTCGAGATTTCTCACTTCTCACGGTTTATATCGTTAGGGTTATTTGAGAGCTTTTACAGGGTAAATTTATGTGGATGGGGCAAAGTGAAGAAGAAGAATCTATTGCTTTTCTTGTCTAGAGTGGCAGAAGATATCTAACTAGTAAGTCCTAGAGAAGTTTGTGATAGTTTTGTGTAACGCCCCCAAAATGAACCCCGCCATATGGCCGAATACACCTTGGGGACGTCACAGGACATGACTCACTTGTACAATATTTTGACCAAAATAAAACTTAGCTATTATTTGATTGAAAAGAGATAATCAAAATTAGTGTGGAAGTCTTAACAAAATAACATAACTAAGTCTCAAATAATAAAAACATGAGAGTTTGTATAAGATAAATACAACTCGATAAAAATAGAAGGACACGGAAGAGACTCGACTTCATGTGCAAAGGTCACCTGCGTCACCATCTTTTTATTGGGACAGGTTGCTACCTGTGTATTCAGGGAGGTGAATCTCCCTGTGAGCTTTGAAGCCCAGTACATAATAATCCTAGGATATATAAGCAGTAATGACATCATAAAGATAATCTAATAAACATAATAAAAAATGATAGTCATGTAGACATAATTGGTATGATAATATCATGATCAAGAGACATGAAATAGAATAGTATAAATGATGATAACATGATAAGTGTAACAAGAAGGACAACATACAACAACAACAACAACAACAAAGCCTTATCCCACTAGGTGGGGTCGGCTACATGGATCATACGACGCCATTCCGCTATTCGTTGATCCATGTTCATAAGATTCGACAAGATTTTATGCTGGCTGTCGGGGCCTAACACAACCCTCCTCCTTTATCCGGGCTTGGGACCGGCATGTACATACTCCATATGGTGATCATGAGATTTAGAATCATCATCGTAAAAGATCATAACATCATTGGGCATTGCCCATCATCATAATCATAATCATCATCATCTTTTTATTTTTATTATGTTACACTTATTTTGGAGTGTCTTTCAACTCCCTTTAATATAGGCCGGTGGAGTATCTTTCGACTCCCTTGTTGTGACCATGGTGGAGTGTCTTTCAACTCCCTAAAATGGGCCGGTGGAGTATCTTTCGACTCCCTTATGGCCAAGTTGACTGTCATCAACAACACATAAGAGCTCTTCCATTTAACATTTTTCATCTTTTATCTTATTTATTCTATAACTATTTTGGAAGTTCAAGAATTAAAGATTATGGACAATAGGATCAAGAAGGTTTGAATATAAGGGTTCAGAAATATAAAAATATAATTACTTGAGTACTCTATAATCATACATAATAATACTACAACAACAACAACAAAGCCTTATCCCACTAGGTGGGGTCGGCTAATCATACATAATAATAAGATAGATAAATTAAAAAGATCAATAATATTGATACAGAGGAGGAACTTGACAACCGTGCGGCCAAGGAAAAATGAGAATCAAGTAAATTAACAATTCAGCTACCGTATTCTTTACGGATGATGTGTTACAGTATCATACATCTCTACGATGCCAAATACAATGAAAAAGATGGTTTTAATGCTGAGATAAGAATGCAGCAGGCGCTAAAGGATATTGTGATTATAATGTTCAAGGCGTTAAATACCAGCGAGGATGCATAACGAATGATGTACTTAAGATAAGGTGAGTAGAAGTGTAACGTAACACCCCTTGGACACTGTAGCTAAAGTGTCACATGGGTACTGTAGCAGACATGAAGGCATAGTAGCACATATAATGCAAGTGCATTTAATGGCATGTAGAGGAAAATGCGCCAGGTGCATCCTCGGTGTGAAGTGTGCGCATTTAATGTAAATGGTGCAACTAGTGGGAGATGTATCGCATTGATCTATGGCATGCATTTTTCCAGTGAGTTTTGCGCCTCCTTGCATCAAAACTATACTATGTTAAACATTGTATCTATGACTTAATTAAAATAAACAGATTGATAGGCGACTTTTATTTGATTGAAGTCGCCCATTGTTCGTGAGGCAATAAATTCGATCCATCTTCACATATCCATATGGAAAACCTTTTGTAAATTAACTAACACTTGAGGTGAAACAAGACATGCCATTTTGCTTCTAAACTCAACACGGTGATCATATTTTTCCTTTCAAAGATCGAGGATTAGTCGACGTGCAATTAAGCTGAACGAAGGGCGCCATACATGAAGATAGGTCCAATCATATATTCATACATGATTTTCGTGTACCTTAAAGACATGATCTCAGTGTTCAATGCCTCGATGTTTCCTTCGACCTCGGCGCTTGACTTCCTTCTTCTCCTGCCGGCATCCAAAGATGAGAAAAATCCCACTGCGCCTAGGGTTAATGGATATTAATATGAAGAGGATTTCGTGAGGGTGGTTAGGAGAACGGGTCATAATTAATTAATTAATTAATTAATTTTATTTTAACAAAATTGATGCCCGTTACATTTTGAATTGCAAGCGGAAAAACATCATGGGACTAAGCCTGTAGGGAGGATCATGTCATGGAACAGGCATGGATGGGTGGGGGTGAAAGGAAGGGAAACAATGGGAAGGGAAAGAAGGGGAATCCATTTTCCCCTGATTGGTTGAATTTAAGTTGAAAGGGAATGGAAGCGAAAGTCCTCTCCTTTCCCCTTCAATTGGACTCAATGATCGGGAAATCTGCCTGGTGTCGCTGCTGGCATTTGTCACATCCGTGCACTTGCGCCCTTACCAGGGAGCTGGCCAGCGATTCGTCCTTTCAGGGGGAGGACCTGTGAACGTGCGGGGCTTGGGAGACCCCGGGCAGCGCCGAATTTTGGGCCCTTACCTCAAAGAGTGGAGGTCAATTTGGCCCTCCTCTAGGAGACTAAGCTTTCGGGTTTGGGGCCAGCTAGGGGGGTCGCGCCTGGCGGAGCATCTCCTCCTTGCGGTGGGCAGTTCGGACGGTTGCCTCATCGGGTGGGGGGGGGATCTCTTCTCATTGGTGGACAGATGGAGGGCTAAATTCTCGATGACGGCTCATCTACGCAGACGGGGGGCGAGTACCTCATTACATGTGTTTATGGCCCATGCTCGTCATCACTCCGCAGCACTCTATGGGAAGAGCTCACCACCGCCGGTTCTCACCTTCCACGCCGTTGACTGATTGGGAGAGACTTCAATGTCACTTGACATGGAGGACGCGGATAGTGGAGGAGTTCAGGGACTTCATTGATTCATAGTTGGTCGATTTTCTATGGAGGAGCACAAAGGCACAGATCGAGGATTGATCGGTTCCTCGGTTTGTTAGGAGTTAGTAGAGACTCATTGGTGATCGACTATTTTCGAATCACACTCCCCTTTTGTGGCGGTCCAACGACAGTCAAGAGCAGCGCTCCCTCTTCCTTTTGAAGGATGGCTTCCGCCAGTTGGTGGAAGAGCAATGGCATAGTGTGGTGGCATGGAACTTGGCAGGCGGCCAGGACATTGGCGGGGCGCCCGGCTAGTTTGAGGTCCTTCCTTTGTTAGCACCAGCGTCAGATTTGGGAGGATTGGGCACGTCGCAAGACGAATGCTTTGGGGATGATCGCTCGGTTGGACCGTATGGAAGACTCCCGCCACCTCACTGACTTGGAGACATCCAAGTGTCGACGTGGAATGGAGACCATCCAGCTGGAGGACGGGATTGTGGAAACCCAATGGAGGCAGTGCTCCCGACAAACCTGACTTCAGGAGGGAAATACCAACACTCAGTTTTTTCACTTATATGCAGGCTCTCACCGATGGGTAAATAGGATCAAGGAGATTGAGGTGCAGGGCATGCACATCTCCGGCCATCACCACATCGGAGTGGCCATCACCTCCTATTTTTAGGCGACTTCTCGGCGGCGGCCACTGGGCCCTGGCTGTGGACTCCTAGGGACATCTCTCGACTTACTGATGTGTTGTTAGTATATTACCGAGGATGAGATCATTGAGGCCCTTCGGGACTTCAGTAGAGAGACCGCCCCAGGTTCCGATGGATTCCCTATTTTCTTTTACAGGGAGTTTTGGCGAGAGGACGTATTGGCAGTCATTCGAGAGTTCCCTGATGGGGCTTTGAGCGCATCAATCGGTTTATGCTATTTTGCTACCGAAGCGCACCCTACTGGAGCGAGTGGAGGATTTTCGGTTGATCGTCCTATACAATGCCATTTACCTTCTAGTGGCTTGGGTACTGGCGAATCTTCTTGGGGAGGTGCTTCCAGAATTGATCCACCCTACACAGTGCATTCATCCTAGGATATCATTGCCTTAGAGATCGCTCAGTGGTGGAGGACCAGCTGGCAGGCCATCCTATGGAAGGTCGATTTCTCCAAGATTCAGTGGTCCTTTCTTTGGCATTCAGAGCTTCCTAGAGACTTGAAGCTATGTGTCACATCCTCTTTATTTTCGGTCCTAGTCAATGGAACATGATTGAATAGCTCCTATGTTATTTGTTTTGGCAGTTGACGCCTTCGTTAGATGCACCCAGGCTTCTTACGAGGTGGGCCTTTTCAGCGGCTTTGCCGGGAGCCTCATCCCTCTTCCTACGGTATACGGATGACACAGTATTCTTCACTGGCTCGTCCAGCTGCTATTCTTGTGGAGCTATTCGGTGCGATGATCGGCCTCCAGATCAACCATGCCAAGTCTTCATTCATCCCTTTTGGCATGGTTCATGCGGAGGCCACCCGAAGCACGCCCCAGCTTTACAGTGCAATCTTGGACCTCCCACTTTCAGATTGCCATATCACCTCCACACGGTGGAGTTCGGTCATCGGCCGTCTCATTCTACTTCGTTCGGTGCTTTCCACAAATTACATGTCAGTGCTTCCATTGCCAGCTCAGGAGCATGTTCTTTTGGCAGGGCTGCAGTTCGGATCACCACGGGGTGCACCTTGTTGACTGGAGCAATATTTGCTGCCCCACCTCCTAGGGAGGCTTGGGGGTTCGAGATCTCCATTGTGCTAACCCCCGACCTGGTGGCTCAAGCGGATTATGGGGCAGGAAGACAGTTTGGCCCACGATCTTCTGTACTTGCTATGGGCGGGGTTTGTCCTGAGACTCGAGGACCAAATTGCCTCATGGGGCCTCTATTTTTCTGGCACCGCGTGGCCGCTCTGGCCCTGATGGTTTGACCCCTCTTTGTGCCTTCTCTCATATCTGATGAGGATTTCTCTTTTTGGCAGCATGCTTGGTCCCCTAGGGGCTCACTTGCAGAGGCCTTCCCTCACCTTTGGGCCTTGACGACGCACCCAGAGGCAGAGACCTGGACAAAGAGGGGAGGCCCAGGCTTTGATTCTTGGTCTCCGCTTTTCAGCCCGCATCTCTCAAAGCAGCGGTTCAAAGAGCTCTTAGCACTTCATCAGTGGCTGGCCGCCCTCCGCCCTGACCGTACCCGATCAGACGAATGGGTGTGGCTATGAGTCATTCTCAATGCACAGCCTATACATTGGCTTCCTTCCCGCCACCATACTATCGGAAGATTTCAAGACCGACTGTAGACTCATTTGACGAGTATAGGTCAAGATCTTTGCTTGGCTCACTTCTCACCAGGAGGTACTAAGTACAGGGTAGATGGGCGCCGCATAGTGACACATCCTCTGTGCTATGTCATGAGGCAGAGGAGGACATCACACATCTATTTTTTACATCCTGGGGCATTTTAGCGCCATGGTGTTCTAGGTCATCATCAACGACCATGGAATCGCCACTGACTGTAGGTTCCTCGATGATGGTGGGGGGGTGGGGAGGGGGCGTTGGGGGAAGGGGTGCTGTTTGGCGGATGCTGTTGCCCCCTCTGATGGTTCTGCATCTTCAGTGGTGACCTTACTCCAGTTGCTGGGCATCGAGGAGCCCTGCAGGAAGCCTGGTGATGCCTATCCTGGCCGCATCGCAGGCATCGAACAGGGAATTTGCAGGTGCGGACGACATGGCCCGGCGTACCTGAAACATATCTTCTCGCGCTAGGGCTTCGCCTGATGGTGGCGTCTCTCGATGTTGTGCCAGCCATCAGCGGTGGAGCGAGTCCTGAACTTCATCGTGAGGGATCACTGAGGAGGGGTGGATGGGGGGAGAAGGGAAGGGCCTCCAGAGTGCAGCCAGTGTGGCAGAGGGGTGCAGCCAGTGGTGGTGAAACAGAAGCAGGGAAGCAGAGAGAAATGAGGTGAAGTTTCGCTGTCGGTGGTGCCGCCAGGGTGGGGCCGCCGATGGCGGTAGGCCGGCGATGGCGGTGTCACTTCCGGGGAGGGGCCCCTGGTGATCTAAGGGTTGGATGCCCTAGGCTTTTCCTGCGGGTCGCGAAGTCCCTAGGTCAGAGACGCGTAACTGCCCATCCCTGCACCTACAAGAAGATATTATCGGAAGCTTCTATGTAGTACTTAGTTGCATAAATGACACCACAAGAATCTAAGTATTGAATTGATGATAACTTTTGCAAGTTGGTTTAGGCAGTTTAAAGATAAATTTTGAACTCAGACTTAAGGACATGGTGGATATATACATATTCATATATAGCATATACTGAAAGGTATTTGAGAGAAAATGAAAGTTGTCCAGGGACTCCCTCTGGATGGCTCCACCCATAACAGCCTAGGGGAGATCCCATTCCCCGTGCACCACCAAAACATACCGATGAACGGTAACACACGAGGTGAGTGGCAGAGGGTGAGACGCCGAGGATCACCCAACTTGCAGCAGCAGAGAGAGAGAGGACAAAGGTACATTGTTATCGTTGCAGATGTTGGGGGCACATCCAAAGGGACTGCAGAGATCCGATAAGATGCCTTGCATGTGGTGGTATAGGCCACATCGAGCTAGATGCCCCTCTTCCCATCGGAAAATCGGCGACAGTGCGAACTCAACAGCACACGTAGCACAGCAGAGGACATCACCGCACGATCAGGTAGTTGAAATCAAGGCGCCGTGGAGCCCCATGATCAGCCATAACTTGGAGATGTTGAGGAACTGTGCAGTAGGGCAATTGGTGGAGAAAGGGCATCTTACCATGGACGTAGTGCGATTGGCAATCACAGAAAAGATGCCACAAGTAGAGACTTTCCAGTTGTCTAGGCTGTCAGAATCCTCCTTCCTACTCTGGATGGCATCAGCAGGTCAATTGGAGAGCCTAATGAAGATGCCAATGAAACTATCAGATGGACAGACTGTGCACCTTCGCCGATGGTCCAGGGAGGAAGACGGAAGGACAGAGGTGACAAGGCAGAGAATCAATGTCCTTCTCCGTGGTGTTCCACTACATCTTTGGTGCACTGAAACAATAGCGGTGATGGTCGCTCCATTTGCCACCCTATGCGACGTCATCTTTCCCTCCCTGGACACTGGAGACCTGAGCAAGATACAGGTTTTGATTTCTGTAACAACATAGAAGACCATTCTAGTGGCGATACACCTCAAGGATGGAGAATACACCTATGAGGTCTGGTTGGAAATGCTGAAGAACAACAACAGGTCCTGGAGCGAAATTGTGGCCGGAAGCTTTCGGCCGGCGATGGAGAGAAGGACGACGATGCAATCTACGGTGCAGAAAAATTGCGCTGATGATGCGATTGTGATCCCACGAATCCTGGCAAGCAATAATGAGGGCAATTCCATCCAATTAATTGTGCGCTCCCTTGTCAAACATCTGCCAGCACACCAATCAGATGAGAAGAGCAATACACGGAGGGAAGGAAAGGGGGCATGAAATCAGCTGAGATATCATTGATGGATTTGCTGATACAAGCAGAGGAAAACAAAAAAGGAAAAGGTGGATCTGCATCACAAAAATCAAAAGGGAAAGGAGGATCTGTCCCAGGTGATACAATCAGAAAATAAAAAAGGAAAGGAGGATCTGCATCACAAAAATAAAGAGGAAAAGGAGGATCTGCCTCAGGTGGTACAAGAAGAAAATAAAAAAGAAAAGGAGGTGCTGGTGGTGATTGACACATATGGGGGCATTTAAGACACACCTGAAGGTGGAATTGGGCTAGCCACACCGCACTCTAACTAGAGGGTTGAGGGTGAGTACAGACTCAACACACCCACCACGAGCAGCATCTGGGGTGCTTCAGAAGTGAGAGCAAGGATTTGATGACGAGGTGGAGGGACCCAACTTTGAAGAGGGAGCAGTTCAGAATGAATCACCATCAGCAACCCTACAAGTGACAAAGTGGCAGGAGTCTTCTGACACCTTGAGAACAAGGGACGCCATCAATTTACAAGAGATAGGACCTGGTTGCAGAAGTAATTCATGCAAAGCGACGCCCAGGAAGATCCAAGATAAGAGCGCAAGGACCATTGGGAATTAGTACAAGGTCCATGTCAATTAGCGCCCAAATAGTTCACAAATGAAAATTCTCACATGGAATGTGCGAGGGTTGAACGATGGTAGCAGGCGTGCAACACTCGGAAGATACTTGGTGAAGTGGGGAGTTGATGTGGTATGTTTGCAGGAAACAAAGCTAACGCACTGTGACTCCACTATGTGGCAGCAGAATGTTGACTGGTTTTAGCACCTTGAATGCAGAGGGGAGTTCAGGAGGATGCATGATTGGCTGTTGGGACGAGAAGTTTGAGTTGAAAGAAGAACATATTGAAACAGCAGCAATCTCAGTGGTTCTATCAAGAAGGATAGACGGAAAGAGCTTCCTTATGTCTTGCATCTATGGCCCACACACAATTCGACGTCAGGAGATGTGGGAAGAATTGCGCCAGCTGCGATCTTTGGTTGTGGATATTCCATGGCTATTAGGAGGGGATTTTAATGTCACCCTGGAAGTAACAGACATGCCAAACACAAGAGGCGACAGAGATAGAGGTTCTGAGGGGTTTAGGGACTTTATGAATGAATAGGGATTGGCCGACTACTCGACTCCTAATTGCAGATACACTTGGAGAAGCTCAGCCTTATCCCCTACGCCAAACGCAAGATCTAAGTTGGATAGGTTCCTCGGATCTATAGAAATGCTAGAAGAATTTCCCTTGGCGAATGCCAAGGCCATGGATAGGCCTTTCTCAGACCACACACCAATCTTATGTCAATCCAATGAAGGAGGCTTTCGGTTCTTATTTCAAGTTTGAGAAGACCTGGCTTATGGAGGAAGCTTTTAGAGAATTGGTCGCTGCCCAGTGGATTAGTGTCCCGACCTCTAGTTCGGCAACCGGGATGTTATATGATCGCTTAAATAAATTGAGAGCTAGGCTTCGAGAGTTTAAAAAACAATTGAAAGAAAAAAGAGAACAAAAACGGGCTGCATCACTTAATGACATCTCAAATTGAAGATAACAGAGAGCTCACAACCATGGAAATTGCACAATGAAGAAGTCTCCAAGAAGAGGTGGCAGCAGAAGATTGCAAAACAGAAGTGGAATGGAGACAAAAGTGGCTGAGGGAAGGAGACTCAAACACACGGTTCTTCCACATGTACGCAAATGGTCATGAAGTAATTATATAGATCGACTCATAGTGGGAGATAATGAAGTCGTAGGGAGAGACAATGTTGGTGCTGCCATGGCAGATTACTTCAAAGAGTTCACACATAGGAGGGCCCCGGGGGAGTGGCTGTGGGATGGTTGGCTGTTGCCTCGAGTTTCAGCTGAAAAAGCAGCTTCCTTGGAGCAAGATTTCAGTGAGGAAGAAGTCACTCAAGCGTTGGACCTTAATAGTGATGGGGCGCCGGTCCAGATGGATTTCCAGTTTTTTTCTTCAAAGAATTCTGGAATGTAGTAGGCTCAGATGTCATGGAAACAATGCAAGAATTCGCAGCAACAAACATGGGTTTTGAGTGAATCAATAAATTCTTCCTCTTTCTCATCCCCAAGAAATCAGCAGCAGAGCAAGCGGAGGATTTCAGACTGATCGCGCTATCAAATGCTATTTACTTGCTTGTGGCAAGGGTCTTAGCGAATCGTCTTCGAGTGGTGTTGGGTTCTCTCGTGCATCCGGTACAAACTGCATTCTTAGCAGGACGATCAATTATGGATGGCTTCACTATGGCGTCTGAAATTATATCACATTGGAGAAGGACAAATACAGGTGGCTTCCTCCGGAAAGTTGATTTCTCCAAGGCGTATGAGTCGCTAGATTGGTCTTTTTTGTGGAGATCCCTTCACCTTCGAGGTTTCCCACATACATGGATAGCTTGGATGAAACGATGTGTCTGCACCGCCTCGTTCTCAGTCCTAATTAATGGTGGCCCGATTGGGGGATGGATCCAACCACGACGAGGGGTTCGCCAGGGATGCCCCCTATTACCTATGCTCTTTGTTCTCTCAGCAAATGCACTAGTAAGATGCACATTTTCGGCATGCGAAGCCAACATCTTCAAAGGCTTTTCTTCGAGCCCAGAGCAAGGTACAATCATACCTATATTGCAATATGCTGATGATACATTATTTTTTATAGAAGGATCAATTACCGCGGCAAGGAGGCTTGCAATGCTCATTAACATCTTTGGTGATTTCTCTGGGCTCCAAATAAATGACTCCAAATCATCTTTCATTCCTTTCGGCATGACGGATGAAGAGGCCCGAAGATGCTCAATGGAACTCGGGACAGCCATATGCTCACTTCCAATCACATACTTGGGCCTACCACTCACTGATGGTCGGTTACTATCTCAAGATTGGAATCCCGTGGTTGACAGAGTAGAAAAAAGACTTGAAGGATGGTGCTCAGGTGCGGTCAGTCCTATCGTCCATCCCTATTTATTATATGTCAGTTTTTTGGATGCCTCATGGGGTCATCCAACGGATTGATTCACTTCGTCGAGGCTTCTTTTGGAAAAACAAAGGTACTGCAGGCAGACGGATGCATTTGGTGGCCTGGTCAGAAATATGACGACCAACATCAGAAGGAGGATTAGGGATTCAAGATCTTCGGCCAATGAATACCACTTTAATGACAAAGTGGGTGGCTCGGATAATGGGATCGAGACAAGATATTTGACTATCAGTTATTACTGCATGTTATGGCAGAATGCTTTCATGGGAATAGAGGCAGGAAATTACACAAGGGGCTTCAGCGTTTTAGAGAAGCATTTTGACGGCTATGCCACGAGTTAGACCATTCATTGAGGCAACACTAGGAGACGGAAAGGATTTTCGATTTTGGATGGATCCTTGGCCATCCGGGGAATCACTATCAATCTCTTTTCCAAGACTTTATGCGATCGCTGAGGATAAACAGGCAGTAGTCACTCAATATTGGTCAGGCAACTTCTTCAACGACGGTGTATGGACCCCACGGTTAGCAGCCCACCTATCTGATAACCATCTTGAGGATCTTCTTGTACTAATGGAGCGTCTCCAGGGACATAGGATAAATGACACAAGGGAAGACTCTTGGATTTGGAAAGCCGGTCATTTCTCTGTTCGAACAATTTATAAAACTCTAAATCTAGAGAGCTTCACCATAGGTGAAGAGCTTAAAAGAGACCACTAGCACCTTTAGGGCATTAAAGTTCCTATGCGTATTTGGGTATTTTCATGGCTATTGAGGAGAAACATGCTGCCTACTCAGAAGTACAGAATGAAATGGAACACAAGAATGAACACCGCTTGCGTCTTCTGCGAAGACAACATGGAGGACACCTTTTCTTCAGCTGTCGAATAGCACGAAGGACATGTCAAGATTCTGGATGTGATTGGTTAGATGTGAGCTCTGTGATAGCATTTTGGCGATCATTTAGACAAGGCGGACATGGTACCAATTTGCAAGTATATGTATAAAAAAGACAACGAATCAAAACAATTGCGGTTTTATGGGCGATATGGCGACAACGCAATGATTGCATTTTCAAGGGAGAAAATGTTATGTTGATAACATTATAATAGCAGCTAGAAACTTGGCGAGTGAGTAGGCGAGATTATAAGATATGTTGTAATAGATGCAAGTTTTTATACAACAACAACAAAGCCTTATCCCACTAGGTGGGGTTGGCTAGATGCAAGTTTTTTATAATGAATAAAAAATGGATGTGAGCACCTCTTTATCTTCAAAAAAAAAATTTTCCTGATCACAAATATTTATCTTCTGAAAGATGAGGTACATTAATTATTGTCTAAAGCAAACTTGGAATGATGCTATTGAAAAGAAAATTTTGTATGGTGCATAACGTGTAATTCTGTGTGCTTAAACTGCTACACAATTAAGAATAAAAAGGAAATCGAGATATGTAATTTTTCTCAAATTCTTTAAGTAGCAACAAAATGCTACTTGCTTAAGAAAGTGTACTTGGGTACTAGTCTAGGGGTAGAATTTGTTTCCCTTTTTTTTCCTTAGTTTTGCAAAATGAAGTTAGGAGCTTCAGTTGTAGCTATGGTAGTATGTGAAGAAATGGATTGATCATTGAACAATTGAAGGAAAGATCGTGTGAGTATCTAGGGCCAACCGCCTATGGCAATAACATGTGTTTCCATTCAGATTGCACGAGATATCTTTTGTTTTAGCGTGATGGATAACCTTGTTATGAAATCCTTCTTTTGTGGAATGGTGCTATTCCTTTTGTGGCTTTCATATGCTTTTAGCATAATATGCTCGGTTAACTGAGATATGTTGTACGAACATTTCATCATACATTTTGATCAGAATTTATTTGTTTGATTTTTATTGCCTACTAATTCAGACAAATAGAGAATGGCCCCTTGTCCTGAGGTTGACAAGCTTGCTACTTTTTTTATTAATAATGCATTCTTCTTCTTTTTCTTTTCTAATATATGGAATATCGACTTTATAATCAAATACCTTTGTCAATCCTACTATGTTTTATATAAAGCCGAGATTACGAGGTGGTTTACTTGGTTGATGCTATAATGTTCCCGTTAGTTGGGTAAACCACGTAGAAAGGTTACTAATGTCATATGTTTTAAACACTTTTGACGTTGGTTGAAAGTTTGTCTGATGTGAGTGAGACTAGATCTTGAGTGTTTCTGTTGATTTATTTGATCCTCTATGAATTTGTTCTCTGGTTTTGCATCTTTGTTTGATCATGTAGCATGCTTTTATATGCAGGTGATGGACATCAAACGTTTGAACAACATGATGAGTGACCATGGTATATACTCAAGGGAGAGACTTTTGATCCCTATTGGCAAAGCAGAGGTTCTTGTCAACAGTACCTGCCACATTGAGCTGGATGAGCATGCAAAAAGAGAAGTCGCTGTACTGTATTTGGAAGGTGGCCCTGACGTAAAAACCTACCAGATAAATATGACAACTACTGAAAGAGGTAAGAGGAAGATAATCGACTCAATGAAACGAAGCATGCACGTTGACGATGGAACTGCAGAATACTATCTTTCCGTGTCCAATGGTGATCCTAGGGCAGCCATACTGCAGTTCTCTGAAGATCTTATGTGGGAGCGGAATAATAATGGAGGCTATTAATCTGGTCAGCTATATAGTAAGGTTCTGGAGAATTGCCTGCGTGGTTGCAACCAAAAAACTGGGTATATATTCACGAACTTTGAACCTGCTCTATCTGTACATAAAAGTTTGGCCAACAAGGCATGCATCCCCTAATTAATAAGCAATAAATTCTACTGTAATTGTGTGTGTCGACTGGGAACAATGCAGGCCTGCAAAAAAATGTAAGGTTGATTATAGCCATCGAAAGCAAAGATATTTCATCCAAGTTATTTAGCCCGAACTGTCTCTTCTGCAATACGGACGGACCTGCACAAAATTGTTAATGCGCATCTTCTTCGATCTGACAAGAAAGATGAGGAGCCCATCTTTGTATGCTCCAACGTTAGATCTACTCGAAGTATTGATTGTAAATTATTACAAACCCCATATCTCACATTCGTCCCAAGAATCAATGGCAGTGCATCATGAACAACCACTCAGTTCGATCATAATCAGAATACGAAATCTCCATGGAACCAGAAAATTCCAGCCGTTTTCATTTCGTTAAATCTTTTTAAAAATTTACTTTATTTGTTTTAAGATTTTTTTTTAAAAAAATATCAAAATAAAGTATTTCAAATGTTTAGAAAAATTGGAAAAATCATGTCTCTAATTTAAAATAAATATGAAATAACATATTTTCATTACATAGTGCAAAAATAACAACAACAACAATAAAGTTTTATCTCACTAGGTGGGGTCAGCTTCATAGATCATACGACGTCATTCCGTTCTATTAGTAACCAAATTTTTCGATATATTATTTACCAATAGATCTTGCAAACTAACATTAGATAGAATCGAACCCATTGCCTACAATGACTCTCCTTCAAGGATCGGGCCACTGTGACACATTTTCAAACTTTACGTAATGCGAAAAACAAGAAAAAAAAAAGCCGAAGCTAAAAGAAGATTTCAATTCTTGGATAAGTAAATCGTCCAACAAGTGTAAGAGCGTGAGGTTTATCTTTGCATTCTCATGTGACAAATAGACGGGCATTTAAACCAACCCGCTGAGGCAGGCAGGAGCAACAAATAAATAAATCTTCCTCGCGATGCTACTACTGCTATGTCACATTGCACTCCACTGTACAAAAGTTTGTTAAGGAACGTTCTTCCATAGGATATACGAAAACGATGGGATCCACTCCAGTTTTGAATGAATGGCAGGGTGGTGGAAGCAAACAATCAAAAAAGTTGCCGTTATCACTTCCTGTTATGCAACTCCAACTCTTGTTGCTTTTTGAGATAACTTCGAGCAGCGGTGGTCACTATCTTTGCGAAGAAGTTAATCAGCACCAGCCAAATCACAGTGTCCCATACCAGCGTGAACGACAGTTTCCACCTTTTAGCCTGTGAAGAAAACGAATGACAGTCTTAATTGAAATTCTGAGTTCACATAAACAAACAATTATCAGAAATGAAACATGCTTGTTTGTTCAGATTAAAAAAACAAAGATAGAGAGAGAGAAAAAGTAGCTTACCATTCCATGCGAAAAATTTGGTGTTGAAAGTGTTGTGACTTGAAACTAACAAATACTTCTTCTGAATCATGTGCAATTTGGCAACTAAGTTCGGCAGGGTCGAAGAGATCATGGGAAGGTGATCAAGAACCCAAATCAATTCATTCTCCATCCATTCAAGGAGTTGGTTGTTGCACAAAGAGATTATGAAAAATGTCTGTTGCACAGAGATTGTTACATGATAGAAAAGATATTTTAATTAGAGTTTCATTGGTGAAAATAACGATAAGTTATACTATCAACCTTGTGCTTTGTTGGTAATTGAAAAAAAAATTGTGGCAACCTTAATGTTTTTTGAACAGGACAAGGTATAGTGCTTTTCCAGGGTAACTATGAGGAGGCTGTTCAAGCACATTAAGCATGAGTACCTGTATGTGAGCTTTAATTAATGCCTTTCCGATCAAGGTTGCCAGGAAGAACTTCCAGAAGGGAATGCCGAATTGTCCACACATGATTCCAGCAAGATCAAAAAGTGGGTTTGGCACCTAATACCGAAACTATAGTTAAGATACCATAATAATTTTAATCCATGAAAATACCTCAATATAAAAGAAACAACAGATTATTGGTCTTCCATGTTGTACAGTACAATACAAATAACAGTTCCAAATCGTGGTTCTAAACAGTACAAATATGCTAGGTTATTGGTCTTTCATGTTGTGCAGTAGAATACTAGTAAGAAGAACTTACTGATGCAAGTATTAATATGGTGAAGAAATTAAGATGTTGAGCATGAGAAAGGATCCAGCGCTTCATTTTCCTCAAAAAGGCGGATAAAAATCCATCATTTCCCGAAGAGGCATTGTCTATACTCCCCATGGCATCCACTTTATCTCCAGACATGAGTGCTGCATGCGTAACATGTTAATTGTTCCTCGGTGCTATTTATTTATTTATTTATTTTTTTTTGAGAGAGGCTAAGTTAAATTTATGAAACCACAGGAACATGAATATAAACAATATCAAGAAAAGAAACATATAAACATATGTGAATGAAATGCACAATCCGTGCTAATAGTAATTAATAAGATTCTCGAATTTTGCTGGTTCCTGTCATTGCTATTTATCTTATATCAAGATGACCCTAGATTTCACATGTCGAATAGGGCAGTCAATGTGTCATAATTAATGTTTAACCAAAGAGAAAATTGCAAAGAAACATTGTCCGCTCGAAAAAGGCAGAAGCTACCATAAAGAACATTAAATGTTGTAAACATCTAGAGCTCATTTTTCTGAAAAAAAAACATCTAGAGCCCATTGATGACAAAATTTTGATATGGAAGTTTGTTCAGAAAAAAAAATTGAGAACACTGGCATTGGATTGCCCGTATACACACATATTGGTCATACTCATGTATGGATCACAAGAATGCATGGCATATGTAATTTATTGTATATTTTAATTTCATAAAAACCATTGAGAAGGACATGCAGAAAAGGTTATATCTAAAGTAGACAGTGGACCCTAACGTAAAGATGACATACTTCATGTCAAATAAGGTATTAGCAATATTCTCAATTGTGTTGAAAGAGCCAACTCGCACAAACGCATACCTGCTCTTGAAATGAAATAAGGAGGAAGCTCCCCGAGTGCAGTACCTAAACCCCAAAGAATGGCTTCTAGTTGAACTTGAGGTAGTATAATGCTAACAGGAATCACTATAAGAAAATTGTCATTTAGCGACGCAAAATAGTGACACAAAATGATGCGTCACTAATTCGTCGCTACTAGCATCTAAATAGCGATGATGTTGGGTTGACAAGATGAGACGCAAGGGGCAGAGACCTGCAATTAATGTGGGCATTTCTGTTTCTAGAGTGGGATCCGCTCTAACCTCTGAGCTAAGCGGGCATACATAACATGTAATAGTATATAGGAATTGAGGAATCTTTCCTCTCCTCAGCCATTTATTTTGATGCACTAATCATTTGTAGGAACATCCGAGAGAAATACAGGAAGCCATACAAGGATTTTGTCGAGCCCTGCTCGACGGATGGGTCTTGCAGTCAAGCTCCCTTCTGCCTTTGCACTCGAGGGCCAATTCACGTTACAAAAAATGACGCTAAATCCGGCGCTATCGCGACACTATGTATACGCTATTATGACGCGTCAAGACTAGAAATTGCGTGATAAATTATAGCGTCATATTAGCGTCAACAAGTCGCGTCACAAGTTGGCGCCAACAACAGTGCGGCGCTAAATCGACGCAAGTTCAGGACACGATTTTGGCATCTCCAACTTGCGTTGTATTGACGTCGGCCAGTGTGGTGCTAATTAGCGCCACAAATCTTGCGTCGTTAATGTGAAGCTAATGCGGCGCCAACATTAGAATTTTAAGAATATACAAGTATTTATATAAGTAATGTTAATTATTATTGGTATTTAGGTAATGTTAATTAGCCATCATGACGCTACTTCGCATACATATACATATACATATACATATACATATACATACTATATACTATACTTAACTATATTATACACCATACTATACTATATTATTCCATTATATAATATACAAAAATTAATATACCATGCTATACATACATTATACTCTTATTTTCATATTCCGAAATTAGGAGAATAGTGCTTCTTCATTTTTCATAGGATTCAAATGGCGATTATCGAAGATTCGACCGTCGGATCATCATGAAATTTGTACCTCTTAATGACAACACAAAATTTTCAATATTTTTTGACAATTTTAGGAGGTCGGATGGTGGAGTTAAGAACCTAGGAAAAGAAAGACTTCTGACGATCGCCAATGTGAGTCCGGCAGGAATATGCCGAAACAAAAATTATGAACTCGTAGAGAACGACGCGAGTTGTTCAGTCGCGCAAGAATCGTGGCGATCGGAAGTCGAAAGAAATTCAATAAAATGGACAAAGTTTCGGAATAGAAATAGTCGGTTCTCCACGGTCCCAACTCGGATCGAAACGAAAAAATAGGCATTTCGAAGGGATCGGGAAGGTGGGGCGGCGCAAACATCTCACGTTTCACGTCTTTTTCGTTTCCTTCGATTCTCAAAATACTCATTTTTCGTAATTCTAAAAATTCATCAAAACTTCTGCCTCCCCTAAGAAATCTAAAAATATACGTTCTTGGAAATCAGACATTTCGGTAGTGCTCGGAACAGTCTCGTTTAGTCGCAATGTTTTTCAAGAAATGCTAATTTTATTAGAATTTTTTTTGCATCCAAACTTAATAATGGTTTATTTTGCTTTATGCACCTTAAAAAATATTAAAAATTACTTTTCTAAAAAATCAGAACACTCGGGACTTCATAGAATGGCCTCATTTAGTCGCTATATAATTCAGACGATGTTGATATTCTTCTCTAATATATGTTATTTGTACTCAATATATAACATATACATATACATTCACATATATGTTGATATACATATACATTCACATATACATTCAATCAATTATTTTGGTGTCACCTCAGCGTCGCAATAGTGACATACTCATCCTAGCGTCACAGTCGCGTCACCATCGCGTCGCCTATTTTCGACGCCACTCTTTATAGCGTCATAATAGCGTCACTTGTTTGGACGCTAATTTAGCATCTAAACATTGCGACGCTAATGAGACGCGTTATTCTACTTTAGCATTGCAACATTGGAGGCGCTAAAGTGCGGCGCTATGCGACATACTTTATAAATGATTATTTATAAGAATTGAATTAAAGGGCGTTGCCGTAGCATCACCGTAGCGTCGCAATAAAGTGCATCGCTAACTGGCGATCCATGTGCCCATCGAAGAACAAATCCTAACCGTTCATTTTCTTTTATCCAATGCTCTCTACGCATTCGCCATCATCTGTGCTCACTTGGTCACATAAAGCATGGATGCCGCCTCCTCTTCCCCTCCTGCTGCTGCTAATGCCTCGACGCCGCCTCCTTCTCCTCCTCCTGTTGCTGCTCTCCTCCTCCTATTGATGTTGCCCGGACACCGCCTCCTCCTCATGCTGCCTCGATGCCGCCCAGATGCCGCCACCGCCTCCTCCTCCACCTCATGTTGATGCTGCCCCGAAGGATGTCGCCTCCTCTTCCTCCTCATGCTGCTGCCTCGACGCCGCCTAGATGCTGCCGCTGCCTCTTCCTCCTCCTATTGCTGCTGCCCCAACGGCGTCGCCGCTTCCTCCTCCGATTGCCGCCACCTCCTCCTCCTCGATTGCCGCCACCTCCTCCTCCTCCTCCGATTGCTGCTGCCCCGCCTCCTCCTCCTCCTCCTCCTCCGATTGCTTTGCCCCGCTGCCTCCTTCTCCGATTGCTGCCATCGTCGCCGCCTCCTCCTTCAATTGCTGCTACCCCGACACCGCCTTCTCCTCCTCCTCCTATTGTTGTGCCCTAATATATTTTGATGTAATGGAAGTTGTAATTGAATGTAAATGATGTAATTTGATGTAATGGATGTTGTAATTGAATGAATTTGATCTAATATGACATTTCTTCGTTGAGTGATATTGACAATATGAATGTAAACGAAAGAATTAGCGATAGTTGTTGGCGCTATGCCATTTCGTTGAATGAAGATATCATAATTAGTGTCTCTTTTGTGTCGTAGTGGCATCTCAGCTCTTAGCGTCACATTAGCATCGCAATGGCATTGCAACGTCGTAGCGCTACAATAGCAATGCAATAGAACTAAAAATAGCGCCATATTAGAGTTTCACTATAGCGTCATATCGGCGTCGAGGTAGCGTCGACAGATTTAGTGTCGCTTTAGCATCAAAATAGCGACGCATATTAGCATTTCACGACATCAATTTTTGTGTCATTACAACGTCGCAGTAGCGTCGCGGTTCGACGGTAATAGCGTCGACAAACCTGTGGGCGCAAAGTTGACGCTATTAGCATCGTACGTTTTGCATCGCCAAGCCTATGGCGCTAAGTTGACGCTAAAGCGTCGCTACTCTCTTCAACGCCGAGGTAGCGATGCATTAGAGGCTATTTTACTACGTCTCTAATCGATCTTTTTCTTGTAGTGAATCCTCACCAAAGAACCAGGTGGTGATGAAAACAATGGATCTCTAAACTCGGAACAATGCTTTTCAAGCCATGAAGGACCACTTTTTAACTGTACAGTATCATATGGAGCAAATTTTAGATCAACTCGACCGCACTTCATGGCTTTAATTGTGAAGAAAACAATATGCAAACCTAGATACAAAACGAAAGTGTGCAAGCCAGATCCTGGAGACAAGAACCATGGGGAAAAATTAGCATACCGAGAGAGAGAGAGAGAGAGAGAGAGAGAGAGAGAGAGAGAGAGAGAGAGAGAGAGAGAGAGAGAGAGAGAGAGAGCATGACAAATAGTTGTTAGTCTATAAACAATAGATGTTTTTTTGAGGAAGAAAAGGATGACTACTGATAATTATGGTTGTCATCCATGTGTACCTGCTAACATGCAAGAAAATCAAAGTTGAAGGACAATCTAGTTACAAATTGAAGATTGGGACCAAGTAGTTACAACACTCAAAGTTGGGGGATGATTGGTGTAATTTACCCTAGCATTTTCTATTGGCAAAAGATACAAAGATGAACTTGTCTACGATGTAGTGGTTATGGACACGTGTCAATTGATTCTTGGGCGGACCTTGCCAATTTGACTGTAGTGTTACTCACAATGGTCGTACTAATTCTTATTCTTTTCAGAAGGATGGACACCATATCACGTTAGCTCGTCTCGCCGAAGGAATTCAATCAAAACCTAAACCAACAACTGCACATGTATGATAGTTGAATCTCATGCAACAACTTTAGCTTTGCCGACATCCTCAGCTCACTACAACATTTGTTAAACGAAATTAAAGATGTCATGCCAAAAGAATTGCCACTTGGTTTACCACCATCAACACCGAACCGATTTGGTACCTAGTGCAAGTCTTTCAAACCTCGCTCACTATCGAATGAGTCCTAAAGAACATGCTGCCTTGCAGGAGATAGTTTCATAGTTGATTGCAAGAGGTTATGTACAAGAGAGCACCTTCATTCATTTCATGAAGCAAGTCCTCAGGCCGTTCATTTGCCGTTTCCTGGTGTTACAACTGCTGTTCTTGGAGTTCTTGGTTGGAGATGACAGCATAAAAGTCGACCCAACCAAAGTTCAAGCTATCTCTATGGCTGACACCAAAGAATGTTGCAGAAGTGCGAAGTTTCCATGGTCTAGCATCATTCTATCGACGCTTTATTCGTGACTTCAGCACAATCATGGCTCCTATTATCTCTTGCCTCAAGAAAAATAATTTCAGTGGAGAGCAAAGGCAACACAAAGCTTTGAAGTTATCGAACCAAATTGACCTCGACGTCTTGCATTGTTAAACTTTTAAAAAATATTTGAGGTAGAATGTGATGCTTTCGGAATTGGAATTGGAGTAGACTTATCCTAGGCCCAACATCCTATTGCTTTCCATAGCGAGAAGTTCAATGAAACACGAAGTAGATGGAGCACATATGAGCAAGAATATTATGAGGTAATTCGAGTAAAACACTGGGATCAATATTTGATAAAGCGAGAATCTATTTTGTTCACTAATCATTAAACTTTAAAACACATTGCCTCCCAATCAAGTGTTAATCGTATGCACGACATATGGGTTACTTTTCTATAGCAGTTTACGCATATGATTCGACATAAATTTGGAGACACTAATGGAGTTGCATATGCTCTTAGTTGACATACAAAGTGAAATTGTTGGGTTCAATAGTTTGAAAGATCTCTATGTGATGGATGATGACTTTAGCCATGTTTGGGAAAATTGTCAATTGAACCAATCAACGGATGGGATTGATATCCAGTATGGATTTTTATTTCGAGGTAACCTGCTTTGTATTCCACATATACGCAACTTGCGTGCGGGAGGTCTGGCAGGTCACTTTGGGCGAGATAAAACCATTGCTACTATCGAAGAAAGATTCTATTGGCCTCAATTGAAAGATGCTGCTAACTTTGATAGGTGATGGTCAAGTGGCGAAAGATTCTTCTCAAAACACAGGTCTATATCTCCAATTACCTACACATACCGCACCACGGGAGGATATCAACATGGATTTCATCCTCGGATTGCCACATACACAACGAGGTGCAAATTCTATATTTGTTATCGTAGATCGCTTCTCCAAAATGGCTCATTTCAACTATGTAAGTGCACTGCAGATGTCGTCAATGTGGCCAACTTGTTCTTTCATGAAATAGTGCGTCTCCATGGAATTCCAAAGTCAATTACTTCTGATCACGATACCAAATTCCATTCACACATTTGGAAAAATTTGTGCCAGAGATTTGACATTGCTCTTAATTACAGCACCACTTGTCACCCTCAGATAGATGTCACCCTCAAATAGATGGTCAGACAAAAGTCATCAATGGATCCTTGGGTAATTCATTATGTGCAATCCCTGGCGACCGGCCTAGTGGGATCTTGCCCTTGCACAAGTTGAATTTGCTTTCAATAGTATGCAGAGTCAAGCTACCGGCAAGGCTCTTTTTGAAATCATTTAGGACCATTTATCTCATCAAGCTCTTGATTTGGCTATTGATATTATGAGAAATGATGGCCCTGCCTTAGTGGAGGATCTCATCTCCAACATGTTGCAGATTCATGCCCAAACTAAAACTAATATTGCACACTAATGCCCATTATAAAGCATCTACTGACAAGCATTGACGATCTAACAATTTTAAGGTTGGAGATTTGGTCATGATTTTTCCCCGACAAGAGTGATTCCTAGTTGGCACTTACAACAAATTGAAAAATAAGAAGTATGATCTTTGCAAGATTATTCACAAAAAATCAATGACAATGCCTATATTGTGGACTTGCTAGATAGTTTTAGAATTTCTTCTTCATTCAAAGTTTCAGATTTATTCGAGTATGTTCTAGAGAATGCCGACGCTACTCGCTCGAGGTCGAGCTCTTTTCAAGATGGGGGGGGGGGGGGGCTGATGTAGGAGATGGAGTTGGAGTTTACAAGACACGAAATTACTTAGAGTACAAGTTTGAGTTATTTTAAGAGTTGAGTTTAAGTTATTTTAGGTCTTTAGTTGCTTTTAGTTTCTGGTATTTAGTTGCTATTAGTACTTAATTTATGTAGAGTCAATATTTCTTTATCTAATCTATTGAGAGTCCTAATAAACTTGTATTGCTGAACCCTATAAAAAGGGACAATTGAGCTATTTGGTGAATCATTGTTATTCAGGCTTTTCCTAAATCAATTGTTTCTTTCTCTTGGTGTTCTCCAAGTTGCAGTGTAGATTCGTTTGGTGCTGTGTTTTCTTGACACCTTTTTGTCATGTCTGTTTTCTTTGCACGCTAGTTTTGATATGCTAGTAATATCAGGTTGCTACGGTGACCCACATGAATTAATTCCGCTGTTGTGCCGTTGTTGTTCCCTCATCAAATGTTCATTTCCAAAGCACCTAAAACATCTTGACAGCGGCCAGCAAGCTCTGGGGGAGTTGCAGGGAGATGGCCGGGAAAGTGTAGCCCACCCGCAGTCTAGGCATTGGAGCCCGTGATGCATGCTCAATGACACATCATGAACGTTGAGAGGAGACCACCGCCGGCAGGGGCTTCCAGAGACGGGACGGGGTGCTGCCGGTAGGGGGTGTCAGAGACGAAGGGGGAGGGTGGGATACAATTTGAAAGTTAAACTTAGTGGTATTCTTAGATCTTGCTGAATATGTTAAAGGAATCACTTGTGCCGCATTATCAATAACTAACTCAGTGTGGTATAAAAGTATTGATGTTGTGTTTCTTTTTTTCTCGATTGAGACGACTAGTAGCATCTGACTAATTCAGTGTTAAGGACGGGAACGGTATGAATAAATCTCCACAAATGTGATGATGTTGTGTTTCTTTTTCTAGGAAGCTGTCAGAAAAAGATGCAAATTGAGCTTAGACAAACAAAAGTTAGGTTCCTATAGAAACATTACTTAGCAGAGTGAGAATATGGTTACATTATCATGACAAATTTCCTGTGATGTTTTCCAGCACTTTAGGTGCCACAGATACTTACCAAGCCCAATTGAGGATTCTACACCAAGTGCCACCCACCACAACATAAATCTTGCGTAGTGAAAGAATTCTTGAAGATGCTGTAAACACAGCGGCATAAAGTCAGCAGCAAGTCATCAAAAAGAAATTAGGGGCACAATGAAAAGGATTGATTCTGCCATGGGCACGTGAAGGAAAAAACAATTGATATTTTTTTTGTATAAGCCGATGTTTAGATAAGACTCCTTACGCCTTTTTGTGGTTTGATTATGCTACTATTGTCATTTGATTCTTCGTGCCATACTCTTAAACATTTGCTTAATCTTGTCTCATGTTTATTTATCAATTGTTCATGCATATTTTAAATTCAATTAGATCAGTAGGTCTTTTTTATATATTATGTCTTATTCGAGAGAAAAGATGGTTCTTGCCTGAATCATTAATATATAATATTGTTTTTTTAAATTGTTTTTTTCTAGATTATAGAGGCCAAGAGGTCCACCCTATAACATTGTGAGACGAGAGTCCGCAATGTCAGCGGTTGTTTAAGATTTGAATTCATCGTAAAGATTAGAATTTTTATCTTATGTTTATACGTGATTGAGAAAGAATTAGTAATTCATTTACGAAGGATCGAGAGATCGTCAACCTCTTTGAAGAACCTATGTCAACAATAGATCTGCCACAGAAGAGGTCTTTTAAATATGATCGTCTTAATTCATTGAATTGTCCTTTTACTGTCTTTTATTAGCCGATATCTGTGACACTTTGAGAAATATTTAGAAGAGAATTAATCTAAATCAATGGGGTTATGACACTCGTGGTTTCTACTCGACCTATATACTTGCATATGTGTAGGCTCTAGAGCATATTTTTAATTTGAATGACATTTAATTGGTATGAGAAATCGTATCATGTAAAGTGTGCACCAAGTTTTTGGTGCCGTTGTCATGGATTTAGACTATTGTTTTATATCTATTTCTCTCTTCTACCCATTTCCTTTGAAACATTTATAACTTTCCTTAACTTTCTTTTCTTTTTATTCCAAAATCTTTTATGCACAGGGCTAATAGCAAGCAACCACTTGAATTAGACCATGGGATTGATCAAACTTTTAGAAGGAGAATTCGTGAACATAGAATTTAGACACTACAAGCCGAAGATGATTACCATATTCAACCTGCAAGAGTTGATCTGAATTCTTACTTTGAAGAACAAATGATGAACAACAACCTCCAATTCTTTCACTTGAAGAACTCTATACTCCCACCACAAATGGATTGGAATAAGCTATTCTAAAACCAACTATTCGAGCTAAAAACTTTGAATTAAAGTCATCCCTGATTTCCATTATTCAACAAAATCAATTCAGATGAACTCCCAATGAAGATCCAAATCAAAATCTGAAAGATTTCTTAGAGATATGCAAGACAATAAAGTTGAATGGAGTCTCACAAGAAGCCCTCATATTGAGAGTATTCTCATTTTCATTAAGAGGAAAGGCAAAACAATGGCTCCAATCTCTGGAACCAAGAGATTAGGAACAGTTGGTGAAAGCATTCCTGTCTAAATATTTTCCTCCTAGTAAAACTATTATGATCAGAAATCAAGTCATTGCATTTGCTCAAAAAGAACAGGAAACCTTGTATGAAGCTTGCCAGAGGTTTAAAGCTCTACTAAAATCATGCCCTCATCATAAACTTAGTAAGTGAATTCGAGTCCAATCTTTTCACAATGGACTAAACTACGCTTCTAAGATTCTAGTCCAAAAGTCTTTGTAATCAAGCATTCTATTTTCAACAAAGATTTCAAAGCTTCCATTCACCTAACACATAGTCTCAAGTATGACGTGTCAACCCACACAACATGGCATTAAGATAAAGCAAAATGTCCATTTGCTTACAAACACCTTCTTAGAAATTTCGTTTGGAACCATCGCCATAGAAATCGTAACAATTGGTAAAGCACAAAGAAAAATTTCGCTAAACACAATCAAAAGAGCTTGTTTATGATCTAACACGTCTTATGAGTCAGTCGCAAGCAAAAACAATCCTGTGACAATCGCACACCGCTATACAAAGAGAGCCAACATAATTCCCATGTCATATATAACAACCCCGTGATATTTCAAATTGAGGTTTTATCTCCACATTTATTGTTAAAATGCTTGGCGCAATGACCTATTACCTTTTAGAGTAATTGTGTTCTATATAATACTCTTGGCTTTGAGTTTGGACTCATAATGTATATGTTGGATGCCACAAAAAATTATGTGTGTTTAAGTGTTATATCCTTCTACACTACAAGAAAAGTGGAAATTATAGTTTCGACCGTCTGTAATTTCCCAAAAAATCGTCGGTAATCGCATTTTCGACGATTTTTTTGACGGAATCGATTCGTCCGAAAAATGGTCGTCGCAAATTGATTTGCGACGGTTGGAAAAAAAATATCACAAGTTTCGACGGAAATCCGGCGGTCACAAAACCGCCGAAAGTTTCGACGGTCACGACTGCCAATATTTGCGGCGGTCGACGAAACGGTCGAAACTTCGGCGGTCGCGATCGCCAAAACTTTTGACGGTTGCGACGACCGCCGCAAATATCGACGGTAGCAACCGTCGCAAAGAATTTTTATAATATAAAAAAATTAGCCCGCCCCCAACGACCGGATCCGGCAGCCAACGATGGATTTGACCGTCCGCGGCCAGATCCGACCGCCAGGCGGCCGATCCGACGCCCGCGGTTAGATCCGGCCGTCGAATCGGACGCCTGGCGGCTGAATCCGGCAGCCAGCGGTCGAACCCGGCCGCCTGAGGCTCGATTCGGCCGCCGGCCGCCAGCCGCCAGCGGCCAATCCGGCTGCCTACGGCGAAATCCGGCCGCTAGGGGCCGATCCGACCGTCGGCTGTTGGATCCGGCCGCTTGGCGGTCCGGGCTGGAGAGAGAGAGGAGAGGGACGTCGCCGGCCGTTGATGCTTGTCGTCCGATCGGGAGAGGCTCGCCGGCAGGTAGAGGGAGAGGGAGAGAGAGAGCATAGGGGAAAGAAATAGTGGGGAAGATTACATATATAATATATATATATATATATATATATATATATATATATATAGGTTGAAAAATGAGAAAGCGGGAAAACGAAAAAGAAGTGGGATAGTGAAACTTTAATTATCGGCTCTGACCATAAAAAACTTAGCAAATATTAATAATATATATTATCATGATATGTACGAATATGATATTAATTATTTTTAAAGTTACCGATGGTCCTAACCGATGCAAATTATTTAACTATAAATATAAAATACTATATATAGTTATATATAATATTTTTTTATTTTACCGATGGTTTGAACTGTTGGTAATTATTACCGACGGTCGGAATCGTCGGAAATTACGACGGTTCAGACTATCGCTAATTATATTAATAAAATACTCCTTATATTATATTATTATACATTTACCGACGGTCACGACCGTCGGCAATTGCGGCTCCGTCGGAAATATTGACGTTCCTAATCATCGAAAAATAAAATAATAATATAACAAATTATATAATTTATTATTTTCATTTCCGACGGTTATAACCGTCGAAAATTCTGTCGGAAATTGTGACAGATCGATATCTGTCGGAAATATCGACGTTCATAATCGTCAAAAAATAAAATAATAATATAACAAAATTTTTTACATAATTTATTATTTTCATTTCAGACGGTTGTAATCGTAGAAATTCCGTCAAAAATTGCGACGGATAGGTATCCGTCGAAAATATCGACGTTCCTAATCGTCAAAAAATAAAATAATAATATAACAAATTATATAATTTATTATTTTCTTTTCAGACGATTGTAACTGTCGAAAATTTCGTCGGAAATATTTTCGTCGCAAAATCTGTTGTAAATTACGAAGAATTTCTATCCGTCGGAAATTGACCGTTGAAAAATGACATTTTTCTTGTAGTGCTACTTGTAACTAAATAATAATGCCCACGCTCGTGCCTCCGTCATTTTCAATGTAGTTAAAGAATCTTATGAGCCAACAATTCATATATAGATATGCTTATTGTTTAAGTATGTATGATTCAACTTTTATTGAAGAATTGTCATAATTTTATTTTATTTTTTTTTGGAATGGATATTCATCTGCTCCTGAACCTTTATCAGTGATTTAAATATTCGTGTATGATTTTATTGAAGAGGATGGACCATTTGTATCTAATATGCTAAATATTTGTTTTTTATAGTTGAACTTTTCTAGTTCCAGGTTCCAACTAATTCCCCGTGCACATTGGGACTGCTCATTGCAATATTTTTAATCGGCCTCGTCGATTGCAACCATTATCCAGTCCATGACCATTACGTCCACTTGGGGGATTTCATATGATGAACACGTAAATAAATAATATAGCATGTAACGACAAAAAAGAAAACTTCAGCAAAAAGTTCTTTTTGTATGTTTTGCATAAATATAACATAAAACTTTCAGTTGTCGGATCAATAAAATGAATGCGCGGATGATTATATACATACATATATATATATATACATATATAATGATAATGTTAATAACTATATACGGATTCTTATTATTATTATATACCATACAAAACGCATCAATTAATTCACAGTTATCTAACAACTTATTTTAAAATTTTAATTACAAGCACGTGAGACGGCAGCCGCTCAGCACGGCCATTTTAAAAACGTAATTTTTTTCATGTAGGTACACAATTTTTCATTTCATCAGTGTGTACACGGAAGCGATCGAAAATAGGTGTGTCAATAATTTAAAATAAGAACCAAAATAATAATCTTAATTACAAGCACGTTATTGTGATGACAATGTCAAATTAGTTTATCATTTATAGTCGTCACGGTCACGATTCTATCGGATTAATTATATATTAGATGACGGATTCGATGGTAGTGATCAATATCTTCATTCGAAAGAGCAATATTTTCATAACCGGACCGGCGATCGGATTGGACTCATCACTGGTTGGTCCGGTCCGACCCGGTTCGACCGGATTGAACCGAATTTTATTAAAATAATATTATTTATAATAATTATAAAGGTATAATATAAGTTATATGATATAATATATGAATATTGTACTAATAACTTATTAAAAATATTAAAAACTAATATAACATAATTTTTATTAATTAAAAATTTTATAATGATAATTTAAACAGATTATTAATAATTTAATATCTAATATTTAATGATGATAGATGTTATATTAATATATTTTATCTTAAATTATTCTTATTTCTTTTATTATTTAACACTTTCCTTTTTATTTCCTTTATTTTATCCTCTTTGATAAGTTTCTATTCTAATATTATTTAATTTTAAATACTTATTTTTTCTATTCCTATTTAATTGTATAGATATATATTCCCTCCTCTTTAAGTTTCCCCATGTTCCTTTTCTTTTTTTTCTCATTTAAATTTTCTATTTGTGTCATTTTTTTAATTGTTTTTTTCAAAATCTGTATTGAACCGGATTGAACCAGTTCGATCGGCCCGGTTCAATCGGTTTTATCCGGTTTAATGCCAAAATGAGTCTTAACACTAAAGCAGACCGGATCACCGGCCAATTTGCGGTTGAACCGATTGAACCGGACGGTCCGATCCGATTTTAATAACATTGCGAAAGATAGTTTGGTGCATAGGGAAACATAACTTACAACTTGTAAAGGGAAGCGAAAGGAGGCCCTGCTCACTTTTAAATCTATTTAATTTTATCAAATAGATTAGTCTTTTATTATCATTCTTCTCAAATATTATCATTATTCTTTTTTTTATTATCAGTCCCCCGCATTCGGAAAGTGATGATGAAGGTTCAACCTGCGCTCTACATTAGAACTATACATTTTTGTTTAGTAAATTAATATGACATAGTTAAAATAGTTGTAATTTTTAAAAAAAGAATGTATAATATTCTTATAATCAAATACATACTAATTTTGCTTCTTGTCATTACCAACATTTTATATAAACATTTGACTAGTGATGATAAGTCGTGAGTGCAGAGAAGTGGATGAAGTTTTAGGATAAAAAAAAACTGTCATTTGTTTCCATATAGATATCTTTAAGTAGATCCATGGACTGACCGGTAGAGCTGCATATAACCAGAAAATAAGTGGTCAACATAGACGTATTATCTTTTTGAAATAGGAAACGTATGAAATAATTAATATTAATAATTGTACTTCTTACTTAGCTAATTTTATTAGGTGTGTCAAAACATATTTTAGGTCAAAATTTTTGTATAAATAAAAAAGCTGATATACTTTTAATTAATTTTCTAGGATTATCTCTGTTAACTTGTCAAATTTAAAAATATATATACCAAAATTCTCTTTGTGTCAATTTATATTTATATGCGACATCTATAATGTTGAACTTCTAATTAGATACTGCACGTGAAACTTGTGCCGGTTGTTAACTGAAATATTCTTTTTTGTTGCAGCTGAAAATGCCATCCTGTTTATTTCTATTAGTCACAATTATATATAAAATAACATTACAATAACCTCAATATATTCTGATCTCATCGGCCGTTGAATCGTTAATTGCTTTTTTATTTATTACACCCGCCGGTATCTCTCTCTTTTTTTCCCCCAAGGAAATAACCATCTTACAAAATTATATACAATTTTTCTAGCCACCATTAAAAGAAAAAAATGTCGGTGAAGATTTTCATAAATGTCAAATACGCGAGGATATGAGAAACATTTTGTTATTCGTGGAATAATATTTGTGATTTCATTTATAAGACATCAACTGTTTTTTTTTATATATATATAATTTATTTTGTTCACACAGTATATAGACTCGTCATCGCGTGTTAAGTTATTTATTTATTGTATGGACGAAAAAAAGAGGAGAGAGCTTTGGCCAAGAAAATAGTTTAAAAAGTCAAAGTTTACTCGAATACATGTCCCGAGTACGCCTTTTAAGTTTTTAACATGAAGAGTGGTCATAAATGGCATGCTCAGCAGTCAGCATGCTCATGTTCATGTTCGCTCGTCTATATCTTCTATATTATCTACCTATCCATCTCAACATCTCCTCCTCTGGCCCATTCTCCCTGTCACCATTTTCTTTTAGTTTTCTTTCCTTCCTTTTCTTTCAGTTTTCCTCTATAAATATTCTCCCATACATACCTTTCCAGGCACCTCAACCCCATCACCTCTCTCTCTCTCTCTCTCTCTCTCTCTCTCTCTCTCCCCCTCCCCTCCTCCTCCTCCTCCTCCTGTCATCCTGTGCCTCTTGAAATCTAGATCTCTTTCTCGGTCACTGCTTAATTAGAAGGAGAAGATGCTCCACAACATAATTGATGCGATCACGGGGAAGCACCATGGCTCGTCCACGGCGGCCACGGCCCCGGCCCCGGCCAAGATCAAGGGGACGGTGGTGCTCATGAAGAAGAACGTGCTCGACTTCAGCGATTTCCACTCCTCCCTGCTCGACGGCGTCCACGAGTTCCTCGGCAAGGGCGTCTCCTTCCAGCTCGTCAGCGCAACCGCCGGTGACCCCAGTACGTATATGACTCTCTCTCTCTCTCTCTCTCTCTCTCTCTCTCTCTCTCTCTCTCTCTCTCTCTCTCGTACGTAGTCTTTAGATTAATTATGAAGGATATTAGTTGTGTGAATTAGGTCAAGTCATGGATTGGCAGTCCCCGGTGTAGTCAAAGGCACCTCGTGTGAAGTTCTTTAGTCTATGCATACTTTTTCCAATTACAAAGGCAAACAGATCACGGAATATTGTACCGCATAAAAATATATATATGTCCACTAATTGATCTTAATCACTAGTGAAATTTTGTGTCCGGCTACAAATTAATACAATGGTATGACCAAGTAATTCTCTAGAAGATCGATCTAAAGCGTTAATATATACTTAATTAATACATACAATTACCGTGATTTGTATGTACGAACTGGGCGGACATTAACTAAATGCTGAACATTAACTAAATGGATATCTATTTTTCTTAAATACAGTAAAATCTAATTATCCTATACAATATATAGTTTTGGAATCAGAAAGTAAATTTGTTATATAAAATTTTGAATGATATTATACAAATTAAAGTTTTGAGAAAATAAAATAATTGTCCCCATGTCATTGTGGCGAGTGGGGACATCATCACCACCCAAATATTCTTTTGTCATTAAAGTGTGCCTCGCACCTTTTTTAAAGGTTAAAATCAAAAGACAAGCCACAGATCTTAGGAAACTTTGGAGTGGCTTCCTCCTCAATTTTCTAAATGACTAATCATGCTTAACCAGTATATGATCAATTAAGTAATTAAAAACGTGATTTATATTCGTTACTATAAATATTTAAACCGTTGGCCACATGCAACCGATCGAATACTATATGAACATCGAAGAAACTTTTTTTATAGCAGAAATTCACGTGTGAATTTGGTGCATCAATTAATATAGCCCGGGACCATATATATATTACGTTTTCAAGAATTCAAAAGTCCATATATACTTGAAACACTACTTGGGAATAAAGAAAAAAAACATAGTCATATATAATTAGTATCTTCTTTAATACAATTAATAGTAATGATGACGACAAGTTGTGGGAGCCACACACATATATATATATATATATACTTGGCCGATATGTACGTTTCCCATTATTAAAATATCGAACCCATGTGATCCATACCATACGTCTACTGTTGCTGGTCTCTGACCCTCACTGATTAATAACATTGATCACCAGATCTACTCACCCTTTTACCCCTTACAAACAAGGTTAGACCAATTACTCCATGACAAATTTAATTAATGGAAGCAAGAAAAACCAACCACCTTAGCATTTTGAATTATTCAACAATAGTATATGCGCCACATGGAATTAATCGTGGTTTACTTTGACAAGTTCAATTAGTCGTGCACGGTGTTGTATATTATATGATGACATTAATATAGATAGACTTAGTACTATTTACAATTTGTGCGAGTTGATCACACATATTATATATATATATATATATATATATATATATATATATATATATTATTGCAGATAAGGGGAACAGGGGGAAGCTGGGGAAGGCGGCCAACTTGGAGGAATGGATCACGACGCTGACGTCGGTGGCCGCCGGCGAGTCGCTTTTCAACGTGACGTTCGAGTGGGAGGAGAGCGAGCTGGGGACGCCGGGGGCGGTGGTGGTGAAGAACAACCACCACTCCGAGTTCTACCTCAAGACCATCACGCTGGAGGGCGTCCCCGGCAAGGGCCGAGTCCACTTCGTCTGCAACTCCTGGGTTTATCCCGCCAAGGACTACGACTACGATCGGGTCTTCTTCACCAATGATGTATGTATTCTTCAACCTAATTACGTTATTATTATTATTATTATTATTATTATTATTATTATTATTATTATTATTATTATTATTATTATTATTATTATTATTATTATTATTATTATTATTATTATTATTATTATACTGCAATCAAATGAATGCATCAGTCTTTTATTTATAATGTAATTGTAAACGTTTTAATCTTGCTAACCCACTATGGCAATTGGGCCCAGAGTCGTGTAAAGATTACTTCGGCCCAAACCTTAAAGCCACGAGACGTATTTGTATCCTTTTTTTTTTCTTTCCTTAAAAAATCGGCATCAAACATTTTGTACCTCCAGGGCACCACAACAAAATCTTCATCGACACTTTATTATCGCCATTTTTTTATGCATTGTCAATTTCCATTACACGTTAATCCACTAAGTTAATCATTATTTCATCTTCTTCTTTTTCTTTTTTTTTTTAAAAAAGGGGGTTTTTAGCTGGTTGTTTTGACAATTCCCCTGTTTATAGAGTTTATTATTTTTTTGGGTGAAATTTATAGAGTTTATTTTGAGGGTCCTCCTCCCCTCCCAACAGTAACTTAAAAGTAGCCATTAGATATGCATTAATTCATTAATTAATTAAGTTGTTCGATGACGCAGACGTACCTCCCGGACAAGTTTCCGGAGCCGCTGAAGCCGTACATCGAGGAGGAGCTCCAACACCTCAGAGGGGACAACGTGAACCGGCAGCTCAAGGAGCACGACCGCGTCTACGGCTACGCCTACTACAACGACCTCGGCGAGCCGGACAAGGGGGACAAATACGCCCGCCCGGTCCTCGGCGGCTCCAAGGACCACCCTTACCCTCGTCGCGGCCTCACCGGCCGGCCCCCGGCGAAGACCGGTACGTATATATATATAGTAGGTGGATGTTACTGTTCAATCTTCTCCGTATGCATAATTTATTAACAAGAATGCATGCGAGAAGCTTAGCTAGGTACGGCAGGAGTGCATGACAAGACAACTAGTATGACATGTATATTGTTATATTTGTCTATGTACAGATCCCAAGTCGGAGAGCAGGTTGCCTCTGGTGAATGGCCTGGACATCTATGTGCCCCGGGACGAGCGGTTCGGCCACCTCAAGATGTCGGACTTCCTGGCGTACGCGCTCAAGGCGCTGACTCAGGCGCTACTGCCGACCCTCAACACCCTGTTCGATGCCACGCCCATGGAGTTCAACTCCTTCCAGGACATGCTGAACCTGTACGAGGGCGGCATCAAGCTGCCCCCCTGCCCCGAGCTCGACGAGATCCGCAACAAGATCCCCTTCGAGATGATCAAGGAGCTCGTCCGCACCGACGGCGAGCAAGTGCTCAAACTCCCACTCCCCCAGGTCATCAAAGGTATACTGATCTCGACTGCAATGCACATGCATTTTTACGTCCTTAGTCTTAGATATTAGTTTGCATTCCAGTGGTTTGGCTATCAGGGGATTATATTGAAACTAATTAATCTTGTGTTGCATACAGAGGATAGATTTGCTTGGAGGACTGATGAAGAATTCGGACGAGAAATGCTTGCTGGCCTCAATCCAGTTATAATTAGGCGCCTCCAGGTATATATATATATATATATAGAGAGAGAGAGAGAGAGAGAGAGAAATGAGTGTATCATGCATAATACATATATATGCATATATTTCTCCATTACGTACAATTAATTCATGAAATAGTTAAAGATAGATTAGAAGGTAAACACATATTTGATTATTAGGAGTTCCCCCCGACCAGCAAGCTTGATCCAAAAGTATACGGCAGCCACACCAGCTCGATCACAGCAGCACACATTGAGAAGAACCTTGGAGGCTTAACAGTGTCCGAGGTAATTAGTAATTTGCTGAAACAATTAGACGTTGTTTCAGACGTGTTCAATATTAATGTTCAGAAGAATTGACAAAGTCAAGAAAATTTTGATGTTAATTTGCAGGCGCTCAATGACAACAAGCTGTTCATCTTGGATCACCATGACTCCTTGATGCCTTACTTGAACCGCATCAACGCCGGTGCCAACAAGATATATGCCACGAGGACTCTGTTGTTCCTTCAGAACGATGGAACCCTGAAGCCGCTGGCAATCGAGCTGAGCTTGCCGAACCCTGAGGGCGAGCAACTAGGCGCGGTCAATAAAGTGTTCACACCGACCGATCATGGAGTTGAGGCCTCAGTCTGGCAGTTGGCCAAGGCCTACGTCGGCGTCAATGATTCCGGGGTTCACCAACTCATCAGCCATTGGTACGTAGCAGGTTTTGCCGCAATATCTCTCCATTGCAAGCATCAAATTTCTTAACATTGTTTCAAATTGCTGCAGGTTGAACACGCACGCTGTAATCGAGCCTTTTGTGATTGCTACCAACCGGAGACTGAGTGTTGTGCACCCGATCTACAAGCTTCTGCACCCGCACTACCGTGACACCATGAACATTAATGCCTTGGCTCGCCAGACTCTCATCAACGCAGGTGGCATCCTGGAGACCACGGTTTTCCCTGGGAAGTACGCCATGGAGATGTCATCTGTGGTTTACAAGAACTGGAAACTGACTGAGCAAGGTCTCCCTGCTGATCTCCTCAAGAGGTACCTACGTACAATACTTAGGAGTATATTGATTCACCACGAGCAACGAAATAAGTTTGTAGTTGTAAGAAATTAATTAAAGCTCACAACTGATGTCGTGATCTGTAATGCAGAGGAGTAGCTGTGGAGGATCCATCGAGCCCCCACAAGCTCCGGCTACTGATCAAGGACTACCCATACGCAGTCGATGGTCTGGAGATTTGGTCCTCCATTGAGTCCTGGGTGGCCGAGTACTGCTCCATTTACTACCCCCACGACAAGACCGTGGAGTCCGACGTGCAGCTGCAGGAATGGTGGAAGGAAGTGCGCGAGGTCGGCCATGGCGACAAGAAGGACGAGCCGTGGTGGCCCAAGATGCACACTCGGAAAGAGCTGGTGCAGACGTGCACGACCGTGATATGGGTGGCCTCCGCCCTGCACGCGGCCGTCAACTTCGGGCAGTACCCGTTCGCGGGCTACCTCCCGAACAGGCCCACCATAAGCCGGCGGTTCATGCCGGAGCCAGGCACCCCGGCCTACGACGAGCTCAGGAGGAACCCGGATTTGGTCTTCCTCAAGACCATCACGAGCCAATTCCAGACCATCCTGGGGGTGTCTCTGATTGAGATCCTGTCGAGGCACTCGTCCGACGAGGTCTACCTGGGCCAGCGCGACACGCCGGGATGGACCGCCGATCAGGAAGCTCTCGGCGCGTTCCAGCGGTTCAGCGACCGGCTGATCGAGATCGAGAACCGGATCATGAGCATGAACCGGGACCCGGCGCTGAAAAATCGGACCGGTCCAGTCAAGATGCCTTACACCCTGCTGTACCCGAACACGTCCGACTTCACCCGTGTGGGCGGGCTCACCGGGAGGGGTATCCCAAATAGCGTCTCCATCTGAGTTAGTTCCCAAGCTGTTGCTAATGTCCTGTGATTGCAATCCAGTCTGCGTGGTGTTATTAAATTAAGATGTGCTTCGATCTTGTTAGTTGTCAAGAAATAATAGTGTTGTCTTATGAAATAAAATGGCTTCATGGCCGCCCTTCCATGTAATGAAATGGAGCTGTCATCTTCTTCTCTTTTTTTCGTGATGTCTCCCTTCTCCTCTCCTCTCCCCTCCCTCTTCCCTGTTATTTATTAATATGCAACTCTCTCAAAATTTAATTCTAATTTAAAGGTCGAACCAACACTACATTTACATAATTCATCTCTTCAATATTTCATAACATATAACATTACAGCGGAAACATAATAAAATAAAAATAATTATGGTAAACACATCACAATAGAAGACTTACTAAAATATAAGTCCTAAGACATCGTTCCTAATCTATGGGCCACTTAAGTTCTTCATCATACAATTCGATAAGGATTTTACACAATACATCAACATAAGAGAGTTTCCAAAATAGTTTACATCATAATAGCTCATGGTAAAAAGGACATAATGTAACTCTGGCCACCGGCCCGATCGACATATGTGCAATCGTCATCGTCATAAGTCCACCACCACCGAGTCTAGACTTTTCCACTTGAATGGATTCATGGAGTAGAAGGAATTTCTTCAATGATCCTATAATTTAATTTCTACATGTCATGGCATATACACTTGCAATATAATCATAATAAGAAATCATACATGTTGAGTTATAAATATACTATACATGGCATGTTAACAATCATCATATCATAATAAGATTTTCATATAGCATAGAGAAGCATCATGTTAACGCACATTATGCACTTATATTGTTTATCTTGAACATATTCATTTATCACATCATATGGCATGGGAACATACATCATTTTGCATACTTTGAATGCATAACATTTCTTCTTCTTCTTCTTCTTCTTCTTCTTCTTCTTCTTCTTCTTTTCCCAAGTCATTTCATCTTAGTCAATTTATGTTACTTCCATTATCTTTTTATTTTCTATATTTAAATTAGTTAGCTTTTTATCTTGGTGATTAAGAAGTCCATGTTGGCTAGGGTAGGATCTCTATCCCAATTGAAAATGTTACCACTTGGTGGCAAAACTCATTTTATGAGAAACTTTTTACACTTAAGATAGCCAATGTAGACTATGTTGCCCTCGAACGATAATAACAAGTTCATCAATCTGTCTTTTAATTGCAATCATCAAAACATAAAATCATTCAATACATGTTGGAAGATTACTAATTCGCGTGTCCATGCATTTTGTGCCTAAGCGAGGACAAAGCATCATTCAATCTTTATTAACACCCTAATTGTCATCATCTTTGCATAAATAGTAGCTTTATTGATAAATTATAGTGTCAAATAAAAGTCCATGCTTCATTTACTATTCATTAAGCTGGCCCAAAGGCCCGCTGTGGTCATCATATGTGCTACGGTTTGTCTTGGCTTGCTACCGCTTGGCCGTAGAGATTGTACATGGGAGTTGATTTTCAAACCCCTACGCTGACTGGATTAAACCTGTGCGCTACAACTTGAGGTTGGGCACTACGACCAACCCATAGCAAATAGAAGAAGGCGCCATTCTTGGGTTCATAGGGCGTGAAATACATTTCATTGCCATGATATATAGTGTCACAGCTCGTTGCTTTGCCGTAATGGTCATGACACTTATAGTGCCCCGTTAACGACCCTATAACACAATTCATGGCTCGTACTATAACGCCCATGAACTTATGAACTCATCGGATCACGGTCCATTAAAGGACTGTAACGGATATAATGGCATTGTTGTTGGGCTTTTATTGGAATTGGACCCTTCTTTAGATTCTGGTTTCTTTCCTCTCTTTTAAGGTGTTACGATCTACCCCCTTAAAGATGATTTTTTTTGTAATCTTAGGCCTAAATATTTTCACCCGCATTGACACATTTATTATCCAACCAATGTGTAAACCTGCATAGTTTTCCACTAATGACTTCAAATGCCATATCTTAGTGGTCTATTGCTAACGACCTTTGGAGATATCTTTAACTAGATGATCATCCCAACTTGCTATTTCAATATTTCAATGTGAATCTTAGATCCCTAATCAATTCCATGGAATTGAGATTTTCTTGAGCCACACTTCTGTTGTACAACTCTAATCCTTAGCTTAATCCACCAAAGTGTCGAATTACTTAGCTTGACAAAATGATCATTTCATGTCATAATTTAAATTCTATAGACCTAAATCCATATTTCCAAATTTTGTTTGCACTTTAATTACTAAGCTTATGATCTTAATAGTTTTTCCTTTAACCCCTTTCATTTTTTTAAGAAAACTTTCTATCAGCTTGAAATGGTCCATTATTACTTGTCATATCTTAGAGTGTTCATTTGAATACTCTAGTTGATTTTTATATTTATCTTTCATCCACATTATAGTTCTATAAGATTAATCAAGCATTAAGCAATAGTTACCTTGAGTTGCATCATGAGTTTGGTGAGCCTCTTCAACTTGCATGACAAGGGCTTGCCTCAATATTCCCGAAATGTTGACACCTTACTTCTTTGGACAATTCTTTATAAAATGTTCCATCTTTTCACATTGCAAGCACACCCCAACCTTTAAGCGACATTGACCAATGTGATATCTGCCACATTGAATGCATTGACTCTTCCATGATTGTTCTCCCTTCACGAATGGTTGATAAGGTTCACTCCTTTTCTCCTTCAATTTTCCTACTCTTACATGTCCTTCAATGCTTTGCTCTTGGATTGCACAAGTCTATTTTTTAGTTCCTTTCCCACTTCCGTAGCTAGCACAATGGTCACCCTCATGGTCTTAGGAGCTTCACACATCACTCTTTCTTTTAACTCGGACTTAAGTCCCTTTACAAAATGATTTATCCTTATATTTTTCATCTTGAAGAGTGTGCAATACTTTTTGAGTTGGAAGTACTTGATCGAATAGTCGTCCAATGACATATCATCTCGATGGAGGTTAAAGAACTCCTCTTGCTTTTTCTCACTTATACTTGGTCAAAGGTTTTTTTATCTTTGAAGTCCATCATGAAGTCCAACCATGACAGATTTTCTTGGTTGACATACTTAGATATAAGAGTCACATTCCACCGATGTTTCACATTTTCCATCAAGCTATTTGCGGCACGCTCCACCTTGCTTTCTTAAGTACATTTCATCATTTTAAAAATATCATTATGCTATCCAACCACGTTTCAACTTCCTCTAGAACATCGATTAAATTAAACATAAGAGGGTTACTCCTAAAACATCTCTTCAATGATCCTTTGCGTGAGCTTTCGTCATATTCTATGGCTTGAACCATTTTGGCCATGACTTCGCCCATTAGGGATAGCTCATATCCATTTATAATCAAACAATGAAATACATCAAGATCTAGCATTACCCAACTAAATTAAAACATGTACCAAGTCTCGGTGGTTTCTCATGATGATTGCATATTAAAATTATATTTTGACATTTTAGCCAACCTTTGGCTCACACATCCTAAGACTTAAGACAATATGAGCCAATTATGGCTTGTACATTCTTGAACATAAGAGCCAAACTATGGCTCACACCTTCTAGGACCGATGACATGAGACAAGCTAGGGCTTACACATCTTATAACATGACATATAAGAACTTAACTATGTCTCTGATACATAACTGTAACACTCTCAAGCTTTAGCCCTAACTTAAAGGCTGGATTAGGTGGCACCATATTTATATAAGTCATCTTCAACATTTCATAACCTAATTAATGACATATAACATTACAATGAAAACATAATAAATAGGAGCAATTAACGTAAGCACATTACAACAGAATACTTACTAAATATAAATTTCAAGATATCGTTCTCAACCCATGGGCCACATAGGCTCTACATCATATGTTCCAATAAGGATTTGACATAATATATAAACATGAGAGAGTTTGCAAAATAGTTTACAACTCAAGGGCCATAGGCCGTACGTACGTGACTCATAAAGGAGTCCAAAATCATAATACTTCGTGCTAAAAAGGACACAATATAACTTTGGCCATCGGTCTAACCGACACATGTGCAATCATCATCATCATGTGTCCACCACCGTCGAGCCTAGGCTTCTTCACCTGCACAGATCCATAAGGTACAAGAGATTTCTTTTGTTAGAGTAGGTCGAGGCTCATGCATGATGACATATAACATGATTTCTACATATCATGGAAAATACACTTGCAATATATCATAATCATAATAAGAAATCATGGATGCTATGAGCTATAAATGCACTCTAAATGGCATGTGAACAATCATCTTAGCATGATAATATTTTCATATAGCATAGAGAACCATCATGTTAAGGCACATTATGCACTTATATTGATTATCTTTAACATCTTCATTTACCACATCATATGATATTTGCATACTTTGGATGCATAACATTTCATCTTCTTCATTATGTCCCAAGTCATCTCATTTTAGTCAATTTATGTGACTTCCATCATTTTTTTCATCTTCTATCTTGAAATCCGATAGATTTTTATCTAAATGATTGAGAAGTCCATGTGGGATCTCTTTGTTCCAATTGGAAACATTACCACTTGGGTGTAAACATCATTTCCCGAGGAACTTTTTACAATTAATCTAGGTAGTGTAGACTTTGTTCCCCTCAAACGACAACAATAAGTCACCTTCGTCAATCCTTATTTTAATTACAGCCATCAATATATACAATCATTTAATACGTGTGTCATATTTTAGATTACTAATTTGGTTCTCCATGCATTTTGTTCCTAAGTGATGACAAAGCATCATTCAATCTTTAGTAACACCCTAACTATCATCATCGTTGCATAATACTAGCTTTACTGATAAATTAGACTATCAAATAAAAGTTCATGCTTCATTTACTATTCACTTCAATATTTAGTAACACTCTAATTACACCACAAGAAAAATGAATTTTAACGATCATAATTAATGAAGAGATCCAAAACTGGTCATTAAACATTGTTATTAATGACTAGAAAAAATTTTGGTCACCAACAATAAGGACAAGAAAAAAATTAGTCCTTAACATTTTAGTGACCAGTCGTTAAAAGTTAATTATAAGAACAAGATTAGACTTGACATCAAAATATTTAAATTAACGACTACTATCTCTTTGTTAAAAATATTAATGAGTCAAATAAAAAAATCCCTTAAAATAATGGCATTTAGTTTCTTCTCTCAATCGACATTTCTTCTTCTCCAATAATATTATTATTTATTATTTTAAGATTCAAAATAAAAATTGAAAATTTTAATTATACTTTATGGTTTAATATTATTTTTCAAGTTCCAATATCATTAATAAAAGATTAAAATATCATTAATAATATAAAAAGAGTACTTATTATTTTAAGATTAAAATTAAAAGAAACTTTTGCTTATACCACAATTAACAATAATTAGGGTATACATAATCCTCCTTTAATCTAATCTTCTCACGTAGAGGCGAGGCGGTCGCCTCTTGCAGAGGCAACTTCGACGGATCGTCGGGGCTGTCTCTACGCGTGAGACGACCGCCACCGCGCATGACGCGACTGCTGAGCCATAACCCATGACTGCGAATAGACACCCGAAACTGGCACCGACGCCATTGAGATCATCGCATGAGGCTTCATCCTCGGCAGCAGCTCGTTCGGTGGATGGAGGTCGTGACGATGGTGGCAGCGGCAAGGGAGAAGAGGAATAGTCCTTTGAGGATGCTCTAACGGAAGAGGAATTGCAAGTGATATAATCTATTTGATCCATTTCATCAATGCAATGGTAATGTGTGAATGGATGCAATCTCTTTTTCCTTGTTTGTGTTTCATGATCAAAGGGAGGCATATTTTGATCATCTCAAGATATGTAGATCAAGCTTTTTTTTTTCTTTAAGATAATTCTTAACAATATTTTTCATTTGGTCTATATCTTTTTTATTTTGATTTTGGATTCTTGTTCATTTTGATCCTATTATTCAGAATTTGTTATTTGTGCTTCACCTTGTGCTACACCTCCGTGGTGGCATGCAAATCTTCATCAAGATGTTAACTAGCAAGACCATTAGCGTGGAGTTCGAGAGCTTTGACACCATCCACAAACTACAAATAGTTTTGAATTTTGCCTACTGTCCACAATCATATCATCTATTTTTTATAGAAACCATTGTTTGCATAGAGGGATTATAAGGGTTTCTTTAAAAACATTTGATTCTATTTCTTGTTTTGAGTGTTATATTTCTTGAGGGTTTCTTTTTTCTCTCACTATTTCAGGTTAAAAACAAAGAGACAGTGAACGAGTGCAAATCCTTCCTACTTAAAAGCATTGTTAAGAGGAGGAGAGGCATATGAATAGCTTAAAAATTATGATGAGTCTATTGCCAGTATGTTTCAAGGTTCTTAAACGTGCCTTATGTGGTGGATTATGTTGTCTGATCCATATTTATATGCTTTATATGTGTGTGTATATTATATATATATATATGGAGATGGTCGTCTCTCGCGCTGGGTGGCCATCCCTTCGTGCATGAGGCGGCCGCTGACACTTCTGTTTGTGGGCGGAGCAGCCAGGTTCGGCTGGTTTTTTATTGGAGTTTTATTGTTCTACACAGGTGATTGCTGCTAAGTTTGTGTCTCCATAGGAAAATTGCTCTTGTTTGTCATGGTTTGCTGAGGTATGTTCCTTTTACCAATTGACATCAGTTGGTCTTCTAATTGATGGAAACTCATGTCGAACCATGTTTAGAATGTCATACTTCTTTGCTACTTGTAAATCTCGACTACAAACTATAGTGTATTCCTCTCTTACCTACATTTCTTAGTTGCAATATTAGTTATATCTTAAATTTATACGCATTGTCCTATCATTTCAATTGGCACACCATAATCACATTTGTCTTCATGGCATCACTATGCAACACTGTGTAGGAGATACTAATTAAATATCTTCATGAGAGTCAACGAAATCAACAAGCAGCAACATAGTAAGTATAAGTTTAATACTAGTGATGTTCATGAGCAGCATTGTGGTAACAATTTATAAAGTCACTTCAAATTTTGTGGAAGTAAACATAATTGAACAAAGAAGTTTTGGCATAGTATACAAGGAAAAATTCAAAGATGGGTCTCTTGTAGCTATGAAGCATGCCGAAAAGATGGAAGAAGACCAAGTCATTTAGAATTTTGTAAACATTTGAATGAAAATGTTGGATGTTGTATATGAATATTTGAGTTCAATATTGTATGGATAATTTCATTTGATATTTGAGTTAAATATAAAATTAACTTTGAAAATGTTTATGGTTTGAATGTTAAATATATAGAATGTTATTATTTTTAAAAACTATTAATGTCTAGATATTTTCTCAAAATAAAAATGATAATAATGTATATACCAACAAGAAAATTAGCCCTTAAAAGTTTTCTTATAGCACATAAGTAATGTCTTTAGCGACTAGACTTAGGTCACTAAAACTTTATGATGACTAGTTGAGTAGTCCTTATAAATTTTATAAGAGACCGATATACTAGTCGCTATTGAATTTTTAAAGAAGAGAATTATGATGGGCCCTAAAAGGAATCAACGACTAGTTATTAACACTGGACGCTAAAAACCTTTAGCGGCGGGATCTATAGAGAGCCGAAACCAATTTTTTTCTTGTCGATAATGAGTATTAACGGCCAGATGACAATTTTTAACGACTAGATAACTCTGCACCAATGATCCAATTTCTTGTAGTGTTAGGATCATCTTTGCATAATAGTAGATTTATTGATAAATTAGTGTGCTTCATTTACGGTCATCATATGTGCGCTAAAGTTTATCTTAGCTCGCTATGACTTAGGCATAGAGATTGTACAGAGGAGTTTATTTTAGAACTCCTATGCTACGAATTAAACTTGTGTGCTACGACTTGGAGTTGGGCGCTATGACGAGCCCCTACCCAACTAGCAGAAAGTGTCATTTTGGGCTATCAATTCACGTAGCATGCAATAGCATTTCACGACCGTGACATACAATGTCATGGCTTGTTACTTTGTCATAATAGTCATGACACTTATAGTGCCAAGTTATGACAGAGCAACGACCATGTATCACAGCATGGCGCCATATAATAGCGCCCATTACAAACCACAAAAACCAATGAGTCATAGCCAGTTACAGTGTTGTAAAATGTCATGACCTAGGAGTGGTGTCCCACATTCACGACTTGTTACACGAGTGTAATGACAAGTGACCAAGGGGGATAAACTCATTCCTTATTTTATGCCACGTTACAACAAAGTAATGGCCCCATAATCAGTATTTCATGGTCATTACTACTACTTCACGATACATGATATTCAAGGTGATAGAGTTTCCATTGCTTTTGGTTTGTTCTTCCTCATTAAAACTAATACCAAATTCAAGCAAGTGAACATATTTGACCCCTACAGTTTAAGTCCTTGAGTAAAACCATCACAACAATCATCCTAAATAGATGCATGATTAGATAAGATTAATAAATGGGGAAATCATTAACTAACATTATAATAGAAATCTTTAGAACTCAAAGCTAGAAATGAAGAGTAATCAGACATTTTAATAATGATTAAATCAATAAAACAATAACTAAATGCTTATAAGCCCTAATCTCTATCAAAGAACAAGAGGATGATTATGGCGTTTGGATCCCCTTAAACATACTTTTAAAATTTAAGTTAAAATCTTAATTTTGATCTCTCTTTCTTTCTTCTTCCTCTCTTCTTTATTCTTCCTCTCCTTGTTGCGGTAGCCACCTTCCCTTCTTTCCTTGTTTCCAAACTTGAGACTCTTAGTGAGAGTGGAGAGAGAGAGAGAGTCTGAGTGCTGGTGTTGCCGCCTTGTTGTGTTGTTGTGAGCTGAGTGAAAGGGAGGATGAGAGAGAGAGAGAGCTATTTCTTGGGTGGTATTGCTTGGAATGGTGGAAGTGAGAGTGGGTAGGTGAGAAAAGGAAGGATATTCTTTTGGGGCTTTTATACTAAGCTTATTTAGGGCAGCTTAGCATTAAGGAAATGGGCTGTTGGGTGTTTGTTGTTGGGCTTTTATTGGAATTGGGCCCTTCTTTAGCTACTAGTTTTTTTCTTTTTTCTCTGGGTGTTACACTCTCATTATCTTATCTCCTTTTCTCTTGTCAGTGTTACACTCTGACTATCTCATCTCCCTTTCCTTTTATTTGCCTTCTTCTCTTTTTTTCAGTGAACATGACGTACCACCTAACTAAAAGACTAATTGACACTAGTGAACTAAAATAATTAAAACACCAACCAGATAACTAACTAACTAAAATAGTTAAATATTAATAGGCTAAACAACCACTATAAAAAATGAAAAAATAAAACTAATATAGGGTAATAGTAGTCCTTATTTATAATCTCGAGCTTAATTTAATCCTGATGATGATCAAGGTTTGTTTTGATCTTCTCCCTTGAAATTATTTTCCATATTACTTGGGAGAGTGCCAGGTCTTTGTCTAATCAGTAGTGTTGCCATTTGGACCAATTGCATTTTTAAATTTTGACTTGATGCATCCTGACTAGTAGCTAAAGACTCCATATTCTTCTGCATTGACTGCATGATGTTTATAATGTGTGCTATCATCACTTGCATATGATTTGATATTTAATGTTGAGAAGCATTAGGTTGCCTTTTCTGCATATGGTCTTTTGGTGGACCAAAAGGTTGTCCCTTATAGGCAAACTTCTTATTGTTTCTCTTTCTATAATCACTATTTCAAAAAAATGGATTGGACACAAGATAGCATTTTCAATTTGATTTGAAGCAGAAGTATTGTCTATAGGGAAATAATTGCTTGAATGCCCTCTTTCATAGTTGCAGCAGATCATTAATAACATCATTTGTTCAAATTTTTTATTGAGTGATTCACTACTTTAGAATATTGTAGCCCTTGTGCAACATGTACATTGTGGGCCCTTTTGTTTACCCCTCATTCTTGGCTTTATTTAAATGCCACAACTTCAATTATATCTTGTACCTTGCTTGACCGTTTAGCTCCTAATATCATCCCTCACGCTTGTCTTGATGTGAAGATTGTAGTCCATGATATAAGTCCTCCATCACTTGTCATTTTCAAATTCTATTGTCAAGAATTTTGTAAGGCAGTTCCTTATAATGTTCTCAAATCTCATATAGTGTCTCATCATCTTGAACAAATGCCATGAGTTACCTACCTTTTGAGGTGGACAATATTTTCCAACAAACTTGTTCACTAGCTCTAGCCATGAGTTAATTGACTTTATAGGCAAAGTTTTAAACCACCTAAAAGTTTTGTCACATAAAGATTGTGGAAATAGTAATAGATGAATAATTTCAGTAGGAACATGATTATTTTTTGAAGTGCTCAAAGTGGGCAAAAATTTTTCAAGGTGATCATGAGGGTCTTCATGTAATCCTTCACCAAATTGTGATGCTTGTAGCATCCTCACAATTGTGAGGTTGATCTAAAAATTGTTTGCATTGATTTCAGACAGCACAATGCATGACTCCCGATCACTGTATCTGGCTAAGACATAATCCCTCATAGAAAGCTCATCTTCTTCCTCATCTTGTTGTTCTGGCGTTGACTAATTCTTGCATGTTCAACAATCTTAAGATATTTCTTCTTAATTGGCATTCAATTTTTTCAATTTCAAGATCAAATTCTAGAATTGGACTCAAACTCCTAGTATGATGTATGGAATTATTAGAAGATTTTGGGATTGGTTGTGATTAAATTTCCAATAGTATCATGCAACAACCAAAAATCAGAAAGTAATAAGAAAAAGAATATACAAAATAAATACATAGATAAATGCAAATAATGAGTCACGATTAATCAGCAAGCATTACAAGAAAATTATCAATTTGCGACGGACAAGAATCCTTTGCATTTACCGATGGAATTTATGCCGGATAGAAAAAAACCTTCCGAAATATCGAGGGCCAAAATATCCTTCGCTACTAGAGAAGGAAAATACCTGCGATAAGTTACCAATGAATATATCCTTCGGAATTACCGACGGATTTAAATCCGTCGATAATTTCGATGGTTAAACCCATCGATAATTATATTTATAATAATATATATGTAATATAATACAAGTATATGTTTAATATTGTATTATTAAAATTACAGACGAGTCTAGCCTTCGAAATTATTGGGGATATTTATCCGTCAGTAATTCCGAAGGCTAGGACCGTCGGTAATTAATTTATATAATAAGATATATGTAATGTAGTATTAATATATGCTTATTATTTTATTACTTTAATTATAGATGGACCTAGCCTTCAGAATTACTAACGGATCAATATCCCTTGGTAATTCCGAAGGTTAAGTCCGTCGGTAACTAAAATAATAATTTATTTGTAATGTTTATAATATAATATAATGCATATTTCTTACATTTACTTTTATTCTTTTCTTGATGCATTAATATAATATAATCTATTAAATAGATTATCATTATTTTTCATTTTCTCATAATTGACTTGTACTCATTTCCTTGATGCATTAATATTTTATCTTGTACTCATTTCCTTTAATATTTTATAGGTATAGAATATAGATTACAAATAAATTTAGAATATAAAATATAGGAGTTTTAATAAAATTAAAATATACTGACTTCCTATCCAATATATAACTCATTTTAATCACAATATAACAAATTTTAAAGTAATATAAATTAGTTTTAATCATAAGTATAAATTTATGTATTACCTCTTATTCATAAAAAAATATTATTTTTAAAATAAATCTATAAATTGTGAATGATAAGTATTCTATGTTCTAACAATTCACTTATTCTTTATCTAATTATATCTAATGATAATATTAAGATATATAATATGGATAATATGTACACATATTGATTAACATTACTACTATATATACATTAACATTATGAAATTAAGATATATAATATTAAGATATATTTGTCTTTTATAATATGTTATTTTGTATACTTTTAAAGGGTCATTTATGATATATAAAAAGATTCATCATCATTTAAAAAATTAGTTATAAATTTAATCTATTAAGTTATTTTTATTAATTGTGAAATGTCAATTTAATCTTTATTATCTTATTACAGGAAATATTTATTAAAAATAAAAAAAATATGGATAAAATTATTTATAAAAAACATATTATGTCTTTTATAATATGTCCCTTTATATATTTTTAAAAAGTCTCATTGCATTTTATATTAAAAATAAACATCATGTTAAAATTTTAGTGCATATTAAAATTTATCCATTTTATATTCTAAATTTATTTATAATCTATGAGAAAATAAAAAAATAATGATGACTTATTTAATCATAATATTTATTAACTCATTAATAAAAGAATATATAAACATGTAAAAAGATAAATATGTATTATAAAAATTTCTAATAAATAATATTATTTTAAATACTGACAAGTATTTCTTTCGGAATTATTGACAAATTTTAAATCCTTCTGTAATTCTGAAGGATATACCCATCGTAATTAAATAATAGTATTTTTATAAATGTTTAATATAATACATATCTACAATCCATTTATTTATAATATTTCTAATATTATATTATATTATTAATGTTTTTAGTCATATATATTTATACATATAATATTATTAATGTTTAATAACAAGATTTTAGATACAAACATTGTTAATAAATAATATTATTATAATTACCGATGGGTATTTCTTTCGAAATTATCGATGGGTGTCAAATCCTTAGGTAATTTAGAAAGAATTACCCATCGGTAATTAAATCATAAACTTTTTATAAATATTTATAATATAATACATATCTATGGTCCATTTATTTATAATATTTATAATATTATATTATATTATTAATGTTTTTAGACATATATATTAATGCATATAATATTATTAATGTATAATAATAAGATTACAGATATAAAAATTGATAATAAATAATATTATTTAATTACCGATGGGTATTTCCTAATTATCAATGAATTTTAAATCCATCAGTAATTTTTAAGAAATTATCCATTGGTAATTAAATAATAATTTTTTGATAAATGTTTATAATATAATACATATCTATCTTCCATTTATTTATAATATTTATAATATTATTTTATATTATTATTGTTTTTAGTCATATATATTAATACATACGTGTATTTCCTATTTAAAATTAATCTATGATAATAAGATTTCATATTTAAAATTAATAATAAATAATATTATTTTAATTACCGACGTGTATTTCCTTCGGAATTATCGATCGATTTCAAATCCTTTTGTAATTTTAAAAGGATTATCCGTCGGTAATTAAATAATATTTTTTTTATAAATGTTTCTAACATAATATTATATTATTAATGTTTTTAGTCATATATATTAATACTTATAACATTATTAATATTTAATAATAAGATTTTATATACAAATAATGATAAAAATAATATTATTATAATTACCGATGGCTATGTCCTTCGAAATTACTGACAGATTTCAAATCTTTCGATTATTTTAAAGGAATTACTCGTCGGTAATTAAATAATATTTTTTATAAGTGTTTATAATATAATAGATATCATCTTCCTTTTATTTATAATATTTATAATATTATATTATATTAATAATGTTTTTAGTCATATATATTAATACGTATAATATTATTAATGTTTAATAATAAGAATATTATTATTTTAATGTTTAATGTTTAATATTGATAAAAATAATATTATTTTAATTACCGATGGGTATGTCTTTCGAAATTACCGACGTATTTCAAATCCTTCGATAATTTTGAAGGAATTACCCATCGGTAATTAAATAATATTTTTTTATAATTGTTTATAATATAATATATATATATCTATCTTCCATTTATCGACGAATTTATCATTCGAAGTTACCAATGAAGGACTCCGTCGGTAATACAAAAAGATGTACCCGTCGCTAACTCTAATATTTTCCTGCCTAGTGTTCCCTCCCTCTCCATCCTCCTCGCGCCCCCTCCCTCCCTATATCTCTCCTCACTCGTTCTCCCCTTTTTTGCCTGCTATCTCTATCTCTCCTCCTCTCCCTCTCTCTCCCACGGCGACGGTGACTCCCATGGCTCCAACGACCTCTCATGACTTTGGCAATCCCGGCCGCCCTCCCCCTCTTCCTCTTCCTCTCTCTCTCCACTCAAGCCACCCTCCCTCACTCCCTCTCCCTCTCTCTCAACTCCGACAGCTAGGTGGTCGGATCTGGCGCACAAATGGCAGGATCGGCTACATGACTGTCGGATCCGATGCACATGCAGCCGGATCATCCACATGGCTGTCAGATCCGACGCTTGCCACCGGATCCAGCTCACAGGCGGCTAGATCGAACGCATGGCTATCAGATCCGATTGCATGCAGTCATTCCGGCGCACAAGAGACCGGTCTGATGCACAGGCGGCCGATCCGATGCACAGGCGGCCAGATCCGGTCGCAAGTGACGGAGCCGACACGTAGGTGGCCAGATCTGGCGCACAGGGGCCGGATCCGACGCGCTGCTAGCCAGATCCGATGCATTGGTGGCGGATCCGACACGCAGGTGGTCGGATCCGACGCTGGTAGCCAGATCCAATGGATGCTGCCGGATCTGGTGCATGGCTATCGGATTCGGCCGCATGCTGCCCGATCCGGTGCATGGCTGCCGGATTCGGCCGCATGCGGCCAAGCCGACACATAGGCGGCTGGATCGGCCGTGCGTGCCTCTGGATCGGCCGCGCATGACTACCGGATTCGACGCAGGTGGCCGGATCGCCCAAATCCGACCATTGGCAGTGGCCTCTCTCTCTCCCACTCCCCTTCTCTCTCGATCAACCTGCACCGTAAAATTGGGCCATGTGGCGGCCGATCCGACTGTAGATTTGATTTTTTATATTTTAAAATAAGTTTGCGATGGGTTCCTCCCGTCGGAACCTCTGACGTTAGATCCCTTCGTCGGAACTTATGGTGGGTGCACCCCGCCGGATGTTTCGACAGTAAGCTTTTATCGAAAGCTTCATCGGGTGAATGCCCTAAAAAATTTCGTCGGTAAGATTTCATCGAAAGTTTCCTACGAGATCCCTCGAAAGCTCTTATGGGAAAATCCCATTTGTACTTACGACGATTGCCCTTCGGAAGTACTTTCTTAGCTAGAGATGATTCAATATGAAGTATAGTTTTTCCGAGAAAGATCAGATCGGAGAATCTCAAGTGCTAGTCAGAAAATTTTGAAAACAAAATTCATGCATAACAATTTTTCAGAAAATTATCATGAGACAACGACAATCCGACATTCACAATTAGGAGCTAGGGTGCAAGAAGTTGTCTGAAAGAAAATTTTTTTGCTAAAGGAAATCCAATGCTTATCAAAGTTAAACTCTTGGAACAATTCTCTTATATGAAGAACGAATGAAAAAAAAGTTATAGCCGATAATCTAAAGTCATAAAACTACAATCAAACACAGAAATTTCCGTAATGCCCCAAAAATGTACCATGCCACATGGCCGAAAACACCTTGGGGACATCACGGGACATAACTTACATGTACAATATATTTTGACCAAAATGAGGCTTTGATTGATCAACAACAATGGAGACATAAATGTGAAAGAAAACATAGCTATCATTTGATGGAAAAGAGACATGATCAAAATGAGTGAGGAAGTCTTAACAAAATAACATAGTTGAGTCTCAAGTAATATAAACATGAGAGTTGGCATAAAATAAATACAACTTGATAAAAATAGAAAGGAAATACTTGACTTCATGTGCAAAGGTCACCACGAGCTCGATCTGTTGCATGCGTCATCATCTTTTACTGAGATAGGTTATTACCTGTGATATTGAATACACAGAGGAGATGAATCTCTCTATGAGTTTTGACGCCCAATACATAATAATCATATGACATATAAATAGTAATGACATCATAAACATAATCAAATAAGCATAATCACAAATGATAGAGTCATGTAGACATAATTAGTATGATAATATCATGATAAAGATGCATGAAATAGAGTGGCATGACTAATGATAATATGATAAGTGCAACAAGAAGGATAATGTAATCCTCTTTAAATTCATATGGCATAGCCGATCATGAGATTTAGAATCATTTTCATAAAAGATCATAACATCTTTAGACATTGCTCATTATCATAATCATCGTCATTTTTTTATTTTCATTATGTTACACTGATTTTGAAATGTCTTTCAACTCTTTTAATATAAGTCGGTGGAGTATCTTTCGACTTATGGCTAGGATGGAGTGTCTTTCAACTCCTTAAAAGTGGACCGATGGAGTATCTTTCGACTCCCTTGTGGCCAAGTTGACCATCGTCAACAAAACAAAAGAGCTCTTCCAATTAATATTTTTCACATTTTATCTTATTTATGTGGTAAATGTCTTTGAGTTTCATGGATGAAAAGTCGTAAGTGCCAGATCAAGAATATTTGATTCAAGGTCAAATCATAATACAGTGAGACTTAAAAAATGTGAACATGATAACTCAGTGTTAAAATGATCAAATAGGGATAGGTACGTAATGAATCAGCAGGATAATTAAAAATAAAATAGAACACGAAATGCTAGCGCTACAACACTGTCTCAAAGAAATTCGGCCACATGCACTTTGGAGGAGGTGACAGGAGCTATTTGATGAACTTTTGAAGGGATGAGTCATTATAATTATATTAGAAATATGGATAACCACATTCCCAATAATTTACTACAGTAATTTCGGATGCGATAAAACACATGCTGATTATTGTAATATGAGAAAATAGTAGCTACAGTACAGTGCGGAGGTACTGTAGCAGAGGCTAAAATTCAGCATATGCATTTTCGTGAGAGATATGTCTATTCTGATACATAAGTCAGCAATACAAATAGTGCATTAACAAATAAAAATAGCCTTTCGATGCATGTTGATGGATGTAGCACATACACAAAAAGCATTAGAATCGACGGTGCAAGATTAATATCTAAGACAAGCATTGATTAATTCTTAAAACATCACTTGGATACCTTTAATGCACCTATGAGTAGATGGATTTGAGTACATTGTTTACATACGGTTAGAAATTACATCTAGACCCTATTAAAAAAAATACGGCGCATCTTATGGTCGAATCCTATCTTGATGTCGCCTCTAATTAATATAGAACTATTCATGAATAATGTTACAAAAAGAGGAAGAGAGATCGCACGAACACAGAAGAACGTAAAAAAAAATGGCGGTGGCTCTCTTTGTTGTGGAATAATGATGATTATAAGGATGGATCTCTATCTGGACCCCTAAGGAGTTTATATAGGCACTCTCTTTAACAGATGATAAGAATTACAGACCGACTGGGACTCTAAATTAATCTTTCAAAATAAGACACATATCTCGTGATAAGGAAATAAATTAATTTCGAATCACATACAGAATATACCTAAAATTTTTCACTCAGCGAGACCCTCGTAGAGTCTACTAAAGCGCCTGATTAGGTAGGGGGACCACGTAGGATTATAACTAGGTTCAGATTGAAGACATTATCAACAAATTTCCACCTTGACTTGAATCATCTTCATAGCACAAAAAACTTCAATACCATGCCACGCCGCCGCCAGCCCCAACTTGAGGCTATTATCAAGTATTGATGTTAAGCAAATCCAAGCAATGCTAGAACTTGTCATGATGAACTGATTTGGTGAACATATCAGCTGGATTGTCTTCAGTGCCAATCTTCATCACCTTAATCCTCTTCTCAGTACAGATGAAGTGATATCTGACATCAATGTCTTTGGTTCTTTCATGATGCACTTGATCCTTGGCTAAACATATTGCACTCAGACTGTCACAGTGCACTATAGCCTGCTCCTAATGTAATCCGAGATCTCCAACTAGGCCTTTTAATTAGATGTCTTCCTTGACAGCCTCTATCAGTGCCATGTATTCAGCCTTTGTGGTAGACAATGTAACTTATGGTTGAAGTGTGGCCTTCCAACTAATAACCGAACTGTCCAAAGTGAAGACATAGCCTGTCATAGATTGTCTTCCATCAACATCTCCAGCATAGTCTGAATCTAAGTACCCTGCAACCAAACACTCTTTACTACTTCTGTAGATGAGGTCAATATTAGATGTTCCTCTCAGATACCGAAAGATTCACTTCGCTGCTTCCCAGTGCTCTTTTCCTGGATCGCTCATGAACCTGCTGACAACACTGACTGCATGAGCAATGTCTGGTCTTGTGCAAATCATAGCATACATCAGACTTCTAACTGCATTAGCATATGGAACCCGAGACATGTACTCCTTCTCTGCTTTTGATTTTGGTGCGAAGGCAACAGAAAGATGAACATTTGTAATTGATAAAGTATTCAAAGCCTTTGCTCCAGACATTTCAAACATGGATAAAATCTTCTCAATATAACTTTTTGAGATAAGAAGAATTTACCATGCGCGCGATCCCTTAGAATTTCCATCCCCAAAATCTTCTGTGCTGCACAAAGATCCTTCATGTTGAATTTTGCATTAAGGAGTTTTTTCAAATTCTGAATATCTGTCATGTCTCTAGCAGCAATGAGCATATCATCAACATACAAGAGCAGATAGATGGTGGAGTCGTCCTTCACCCTCTTGTGATATACACAGCAATCATAGGGACTTCGGCTGAATCCCTTAGAGATCATGAAGCTATCGAACCTCTTGTACCATTGTCTGGGAGACTACTTCAGGTCATACAAAGATTTCTTCAGCCTGTAAACTTGATTATCCTTTCCTGGAATGGAGAATCCCTCTAGTTGACTCATAAGAATGTCTTCTTTAAGTTCTCCATGGAGGAAAGCAGTCTTCACATCTAGTTACTCGAGCTCTAGATTCTGATGTGCTATAAGAGCAAGTAGCACCCTGATAGAAGTATGCCTGACAACAGGTGAGAATATCTCATTGTAGCCCACACATTCTTTCTGACTATAACCTTTAGCAACAAGTCGTGCTTTGTATCTTGTGCCTTCAACTCTTGGAATTTCAATTTTCTTCTTGAAGATCCATTTACAAACAACGACCTTTCTGCCTTTAGGCAACTTGACCAGCTCACACGTTTGATTCTTGTGAAGAGATTCAATCTTCTCACCCATAGTAGCGATCCACTGTTCAAAGTCGGCACATGTGATGGCATCCCTATAAGAGGATGGCTCCAGGGACTCCACATCTTCAGCTACCTGCAGTGCATAAGCAAACATATCCTCGAAGTCATATCTCCCAGGAGGACCCACTTCTCTGCGAGGACGTCTGACAGCAATTGACTTCTCTTCGGGTTGCTCATTAGATTCTTCATATTCTGTTTTTGCTTCTTGATGTGATCCTTCAGTATCATCCTCAGTGGGAGTGGTTTTAACCTCCACTTGTTTACTAACACTCTCTCCAGCCTCCACCTTCAACTGAAGTATTGATGCTTCATCAAAGGTCACGCTTCTACTGTGGATGACTTTGTGTTCTGAACGAGACCAAATTATGTAGTCATTCACTCCTGCACCATATCCCATGAACATCCCTTCTTTGACCCTTGGCTCCAACTTCCCTTCACTGACGTGATAGTATGCTGGACAACCAAAAACTTTGAGACTAGTATAATCAGAAGGATTTTCTGACAATATCTCAGTTGGAGTCTTGAGATCAATCGCAGTCGTTGGACTTTGATTCACCAAGTAACAAGCTGTGTTAACCACTTTAGCCCAAAATGTCCTATTTAGGCCGGCGTTAGAGAGCATGCACCTTGCCCTCTCAGAAGTGTCCTGTTCATTTGTTCTGCAACTCTATTCTACTGTGGAGTATCTCTGACTATGTGATGTCTGACAATGCCTTCATCTTTGTAGAACTGGTCGAATTCAGTAGAACAGAACTCCAAATCATTATCAGTGCGAAGGCGCTTCACTTTCTTCGACATTTGATTTTCCACTAAAATCTTCCACTGCTTGAAGGCCTTCAAAGATTCACTCTTGTGTTTCATCATGAATACCCAAGTCATCCTCGAGTAGTCATCAATCATGGACAGGAAGTACTTAGCACCTCCTAATGATGGAACACAAGAGGGACCCCAACAATCAGTGTGAATGTAGTCAAGTGTCGCCTTCGTCATGTGCACTGCTTTGCCAAATTGATACATTCGTTGTTTGCCAAACACACAGTGCTTGCAGAAGTTGATTTCAGATATCTTTTTGTCTCTCAGAAGACCTCGCTTGCTGAGAATATTCATCACATTCTGAGTCATATGCCCAAGCCGCATATGTCACAGCCTGGACTTTTCTGATTCGGATGAACTGGCCACTACAGTAATGCTAGAGACTGTCTTACTTTGTAATATATACAAGGACTTCTGTCTGACTCCCTTCAAAACTGTAGCATCACCCTTCATGACCATGAGGATGCCTCCAGCAGCATTGATCTGACACATTTTAGAGTCGAGGACTCCAAGTGATATCAAATTCTTCTTCAGTTGCGGAACATGTCGGACATCTGTCAGCGTCCTCACAAGATTGTCATGAGTCCTGATCTGCACAGAACCAATCCCAACTATCTGACATGACGCGTTATTGCCCATAATGACATTCCCACCATCAGTCTTCTGATAAGATGAGAATCATTCTTTATACGGAGTCATATAATAGGAGCACCCCGAATTAAGAAACCAACCATCCTCCAAACATCCCTGATCAGAAGCAGCCAAAACTAAATCATCTAATTTTCAATTTCATGTGCCACCGCAGCGATGGGGGTCTTCTTCTTCTTCGGGCAATACTTCTTCCAATGACCTGATTTTTTGCAGTAATTACAAATGTCTTTCGCAGTGATTTTCTTCTTCTTAGGCTTGGATTTCTTCGAATTCGAGGACTATCCCCTTTCCGCGGTCGATATTAATCTCGCAGCCTGGGTCTCTACAAAATTTTCAGATGCCTTGTGTCGAAGTTCACGAGTATGGAGACTCGATCTTATTTCTTTCAGACTTTCCATCCCGATAATCATAGACTAAACAAAATTCTCATACGATGGAGGAATCGAAACTAACAAAATTAGGGCAGCATCTTCATCCTCGATCTTAACATCGATATTTCTCAGTTCCATCAACAAAGAATTTAACTGATCAAGATGGTTTTTTTTTAACATCCAAAATTTTCACCCTAAAAGCTAAGAGCAAGTCATTTCGACTGTGTTAGCTCGTATGCCATCATATCATTAAAATAAAATGACTCATAATAACAGCAGAAACTATTATTCACTATAACAAGATAAAACTATCAATAATTCAACGGAAGACTTTAATAAAAATAGCTTCATCATCATGTCATTGAACTAGGAAAAATCTATTATTTCGTAAGACTCTTCTAAACAAAACTCTAGTGACTCATGACTCCATCTATTCTTATGTCATGTGCAACTTCGTCGTCATGAGTTGAGTCTGTCATCCATTACCTACACGGATTCAGGATGCAGGATTTCTCAGTTAGAGTATGTAATGCATCTTAAATAGGATACTACGTAACATATATAACAATTATATTCATGACATGAAAATGCATTAATTCTATTCATAATGTTTATATTTTGGGTTTCAAAAAATATATATTATGTATCACTTATTATAGTTATTATTAAAAAAAATTATGATACCTAAGATTATATGATAATACATAGTATAATAAAATTATAATTATGTAAAATATTTTCATTTTTACAATTCATAGCATTTCGATGTGTATCCAACCACTATGTGGTTTTTTTTTAACATCCAAAATTTTCACCCTAAAAGCTAAGAGCAAGTCATTTCGACTGTGTTAGCTCGTATGCCATCATATCATTAAAATAAAATGACTCATAATAACAGCAGAAACTATTATTCACTATAACAAGATAAAACTATCAATAATTCAACGGAAGACTTTAATAAAAATAGCTTCATCATCATGTCATTGAACTAGGAAAAATCTATTATTTCGTAAGACTCTTCTAAACAAAACTCTAGTGACTCATGACTCCATCTATTCTTATGTCATGTGCAACTTCGTCGTCATGAGTTGAGTCTGTCATCCATTACCTACACGGATTCAGGATGCAGGATTTCTCAGTTAGAGTATGTAATGCATCTTAAATAGGATACTACGTAACATATATAACAATTATATTCATGACATGAAAATGCATTAATTCTATTCATAATGTTTATATTTTGGGTTTCAAAAAATATATATTATGTATCACTTATTATAGTTATTATTAAAAAAATTATGATACCTAAGATTATATGATAATACATAGTATAATAAAATTATAATTATGTAAAATATTTTCATTTTTACAATTCATAGCATTTCGATGTGTATCCAACCACTATGTGGTTTTTTTTTAACATCCAAAATTTTCACCCTAAAAGCTAAGAGCAAGTCATTTCGACTGTGTTAGCTCGTATGCCATCATATCATTAAAATAAAATGACTCATAATAACAGCAGAAACTATTATTCACTATAACAAGATAAAGCTATCAATAATTCAACGGAAGACTTTAATAAAAATAGCTTCATCATCATGTCATTGAACTAGGAAAAATCTATTATTTCGTAAGACTCTTCTAAACAAAACTCTAGTGACTCATGACTCCATCTATTCTTATGTCATGTGCAACTTCGTCGTCATGAGTTGAGTCTGTCATCCATTACCTACACGGATTCAGGATGCAGGATTTCTCAGTTAGAGTATGTAATGCATCTTAAATAGGATACTACGTAACATATATAACAATTATATTCATGACATGAAAATGCATTAATTCTATTCATAATGTTTATATTTTGGGTTTCAAAAAATATATATTATGTATCACTTATTATAGTTATTATTAAAAAAATTATGATACCTAAGATTATATGATAATACATAGTATAATAAAATTATAATTATGTAAAATATTTTCATTTTTACAATTCATAGCATTTCGATGTGTATCCAACCACTATGTGGTTTTTTTTTAACATCCAAAATTTTCACCCTAAAAGCTAAGAGCAAGTCATTTCGACTGTGTTAGCTCGTATGCCATCATATCATTAAAATAAAATGACTCATAATAACAGCAGAAACTATTATTCACTATAACAAGATAAAACTATCAATAATTCAACGGAAGACTTTAATAAAAATAGCTTCATCATCATGTCATTGAACTAGGAAAAATCTATTATTTCGTAAGACTCTTCTAAACAAAACTCTAGTGACTCATGACTCCATCTATTCTTATGTCATGTGCAACTTCGTCGTCATGAGTTGAGTCTGTCATCCATTACCTACACGGATTCAGGATGCAGGATTTCTCAGTTAGAGTATGTAATGCATCTTAAATAGGATACTACGTAACATATATAACAATTATATTCATGACATGAAAATGCATTAATTCTATTCATAAGAAACATGTCATTTATCCATATCATAATGTACCAGTAAGCATATTTGAGACAAAATCTTTTTCGTCATGTAGTAGTCAGTCAGTAATACCAAGTGGCTAGCACTTGTCATTACCTTGCTTCAGTAATATCCTCAGAGTTGTTTTATAACCCTTTGGATCTCAATTTCATGGTCATCAGTCCTTTCAATTTAGTTAGTCAGTTTAATCTTTGATCTTATCGGTAATTGAAGAATCAAGTTGTTGCCCTCCAATAGGCTAGTTAGGCCTTGGAACCGAGGTTCCATCACCCGAAGGTGGGTGGGAATATACATACCGTTGTCGGTAACATATAGTTATTTCCCTAGAAAATGCTAACTCCAAGGTGTAGGGCATAGTAATTTTCCGAGATAAATTCTAACACAATGGAGCAAGACATGGCATTTTCTATCATCAATTTGAAGGGCGACAAGTAACAGTATTCTTCAATTGGGTTTATTCTTTTCACAATCATCAAAACATTTACATCTCTCAGTATTAAGATTTTAACCTAGTTACATGGAAACATGCAATACGTGTATCTAGGTGATAATCAATATTCCATAAATAGCATCACGTATTAAATGTACAAAACATCAAGAGATATTATACATCCACTAATCATTTCATCTTGAATGCACAAACACTTATAGATAATGCATAATATTGACATAACAAAGTTGACATAAATAATATAATAGGTCACTTTCCCTTTTTGACAGTTCTGGCGTAACTTTCTTTGTTATAAGATACTTTGACTTTAATTTAACTTTTATTCTTATTTTATCTTATAACATCTTTGATCCTAACTTAGTTGAAAGAATCATATCACATCATCACATTGGCTAGCTAGGCTACATCCTTGGGAAGACGAACATCATAATAGTGAGGGACTTTATTCTAAGGAATATGCACACTATAATAGTGAGGAACTTTATTTCGAGAAATTCGCACACTATCATAGTGAATGACTTCATTCCAAGGAATACGCACACTTGCTGATGATGGACTTTGTTCTCTAAGAAGCACATACACAAATGCAAGACTTTACTTGGCGGGCTTATGTCCCCTTGAAGTACATACATACGTGCAGAACTTTGTTTCTCAGCATTAATGAGTGACAGACATTCTTCAATTTTAAGTGCATTATGCTTTACAATACATCAATCATTCATATCAAATATTCTCCATATTTTAGCGTAATTACGCCTAAATATGCATTACGTGCATCTACGTGTCATATACAATTAATACACATCAATACATAACCTATATACATAAGAAAATAGATTTAAAACGTCATAAAAATCATTTTTCAGTGCATAGTCATGCTAAAAGATGTCATGACCATTCCTAGCACTTTCATGGTCGTGCCTAGTATTGTCAGGCCGTGCCGAGTGTTATCACGGTCGTGTCCATATTTGTCATGGTCGTACCAGCCTCAGCCATTCCCGGTCTTAGTCAATCACGATCGTGCTTGGCCTTGTCATGGCCGTGACGAAGATGTCACAGGCATGACCGAGAGCCATTTAATTTCTCAACCTCGTCCGCTCGGTCACGGCTGTTCCTAGGGTTGGCACAGCCATGGCGGCATCCAAAAATCCTTATTTTCAACTCAAAAATCTTGATTTTTGATATTAAAACTTCAGCAAAAATAATCTAAAACATTATAAAGATTGCAGGTATGCTCCCTTATCATCTATCCATCATAGAATTAAAACATCTAAAAGAATATTTAGGGCATAAAAAACACATAGATCTAATCATGACAATCTAATATGGATCAAAGCACATATAAGCATAAACATCATTCAGATGTAATGATCCTATCAATGCAATCCCTCAATCAAAATCTCAATCAAGAACAATGTGTTCTTGAAACTCTCAATCCAAACAAAACATCATTGAAAGGGGAGAGGGGGGTTTGGATCCCCTTTACATACCTTTGGATTCTTTATCTAAAATTCTCCTTTTCATAATTATCTTGTCCTTCTTCATCATTTAGAAGCCTCTAGGTCTTCTTGTTATTTCCCTTGAACCCTTAATCTCATCCTTCATGTGGATCTTAAAAAGTAGCCATCATGAAGAATGTGGCTTTAGATCTCCCAACCTTTGAGTTTTCTTTGTGGAGAAGAAAAGAGAGAGTATGAAGGAGTTGACGGTTAGGTTTGTGGGCAGACTATAGGGTTTTTAGATCTTTATATAGAGTTACATTAAAGTTTTGATCTAGATGGCCCAAATATCCCTGACCCAAAATTTGGGGATGTTACAAAATTTATAAGCAAATCACTATCTGCTAATAGCTAACCACTATTCGCTAATCAAATCGCTAATAAAATCGTTAACTTTGCCAAACATAGCCTTATGCCCTTATTATCAATTTGCACCTTAGAGATTCACAATCATCAAATTTAGCATAGTTCTCTATCACTAAATAGCTGAAGAAATTAAAAATAATTAATGTGTAAAGAAAACCTAAGGAAACATCACCAATAATAAGAAACCAATTAAAATTTGTTGGAAACTATTTTATTAATTGGTCTTATTAAAATTCAAGGACAAATCTTATTGAAGAGAGAGAAAGATACTACAAGAAAAAATGAGCTACTGTGAAAAAAATTTTGGTCACAAAACAGTGAAAATCTATCACTAATAATGATTGACAGATCTGTAATAAAATTGGTTTGTCACAATTGATTAAGCCACAAAAAAAATTTGTCACAGAATTGTGACGAATCAAACATTTTGTGACCATATTTCCATCACAAAATTGACATTAACATTTTAGAAAAAAAAAGATAAAAGATTAATTCCTCATAATTCTATGACTATTTTATCATATTTTGTGATGGATCTTTTCCGTCACAATTTTCCATCACTTAAAGTCATTTTTCTTGTAGTGTAAATGGTAAAGTCATGGAAGGAAGGTTGAGTGTTAATGGGAATGTGTTATTAATCGAATAAATTAAAATTTAACTACAAGAACTAGTCCCGTTATGGCAAATAAATTAAAGTTTATAAAAAATGTAATATTTGTGAACATTTGAAAGAGATCTCACTTCACTTCTTAACCACGAGGTAAAATGTTTATCTCTTAGTATGTATGTTCATTGTTTGCAATTAGAGGATTGATTTCTTTTTGTAATTCTTCAAATTTTCTAAATTCAAAGTTTTCCGCTTAAGGAAAACACATAATAATAATTGATATCTAACTTATAAATGACAGTTCAATTTCATTACGAATGTTGCACATGCTTAGGTCTAATAAGTTCTAGTTGAACATTGATACTATGTATTGAAGTATTTAGTTATTTGAGGTCTCATGACTTATTAGTTGAAAAAGAATTTATATGGTTTAAGTAAACTTTTATTATTATGACTTTCAGTAAAATATTAAAATCTTTCGTTATTAAATGATGTATGATGAGTGGGCTAACGACGTGAAATTGCCCTAAATGACCAAAACTTTTAAGTTGGATTTCGGGTCGTCACATAATCTTATCGAAAAAATAAAGCCATATAATCATGTTTTAATAAGTCTACACTAAATTTTAACATTTTATTTAATGATGGCTCCCGCTAATTTTATACTTGTTAATTTCCTCAAAAATAAATTATGGAAGACAAAGACAACTTGAAGAAAGTTGAGTGGAAGAAAACATCATTCTTGATGTGCAAAAAATTATAAAAGATATTGGGTGGCTTATTTGGGAAAGCAATCACATAAGGTGTTACCAAATTATGGAAAATCATTCAAAAATATATAAAAAAGAAAGAGTAAAACTAATATATTCTAATTAGATAAAAATTGACAACCAAAACAAAAGAAAGAGTAAAATCAACCTATTCTGATTATAAATTTACAGGTTTTAATTCTTGAATTTATCCACATATAGATATCCTTATGCAATCTTGAGAGTTTCAAGAACACCTTGTTCTTGATAGGGATTGATTGAGGGTTGCATAAACGAGGGTTGCATGAATGAGGATTTCATGATTTATGTTGCATAAATTATTAAATTCATGTCTATATTTTGATAATTATTTATTAGGTTTGACTTATCCAAAAATTACAAATAATATATGGATGGAAATTCTCGAAGTCTAGTTTTCAAAAAAATTTGTTTCATCATATTTGAAGATGTATAAAAATAGATATGATCCAAAAATCAGACTACTATCATGCTGTCTTGGGTAACAGCGAGACGAATTTGTAAAATCAATCTTAATTTAAAAATATTGAATTAGGGTTTGAAATTTATGCACAAGTTAAGAGTTTGCATTATCATTCTGTGGAAATTGAAATCAACTTAAAAGAACAAGTATACATTAAATTATTAATATTTTTAGTGTCTGGTGCCAGAATACTATGTAAAAAATAGATCTCGGTAGTTGTATGAATTTTTGGGATTAAAGGCCAAAAAGATAAAATAAATAAATTTTATATTTGATTACTATAAAAGTATAGTTTGCAAGACAATTATAATTAATCGAAATGAACATTTGTGTATTGAGTTATAATTTTTTTTATTGATGATGTGTTAGAATTGTCAAATAAGGATAGTTGACATATTATTTATGTCAACAATTGTTATGTTAATATTATACATTTTCTTTAAATGTTTATATACATTCCAAATACATGTATTTGTTGATATATAATGCTTTATCACGTTTCATACATTTTAATATGATGTATATGTCATGCATGTTATGAATGACATGAATGTATATTGCAATTGGATGATACTTGCATATATTAGGTCTGAAGTTAAGTAGGCATGACATGATATTTTATATTTCATGAATGATATATGAAGAATGAATGTAAGTATGATGTAATGTCATGTAAGGTTCATTCATATTCATATATTATTGTTATTATTATAATGACACGTCGCATGCAGTATCATGTGATAGGATATCATGACATGCCTGACATTTACATAATCTAACTAGAAAACTCTGTGCTTTGGATCCGTGCAGGTAATCAAGATTAATTTATGGATGGCAGCTCAAGCTCGTGACGAAGTGTTGCACATGCTTAAGTCTAATAAGTTCTAGTTGAACATTGATAGTATGTACTAAAGTCTTTAACTATTTGAGGTCTCATGACTTATTAGTTGAAAAAAAAATTGTGGTTTTAATAAAGTTTTATTTATTATGACTTCAGTCAAATATTAAAGTCTTCCCTATTAAATGATTTATGATGAATAGGCTAATGACGTAAAATTATCGTAAATGACAATAACTTTTAGGGTGGATTCCGGGTCGTTACATAATCTTATCGAAAAAAATAAGTCATATAATCATGTTTTAATAAGTCTCCACTAAATTTTAACGTTTTATTTAATGATGGCTCCCACTAATTTTATACTTGTTAATTTTCTCAAAAATAAATTATGGAAGACAAAGACAACTTGAAGAAAGTTGTGTGGAAGAAAACATCATTCTTGATGTGCAAGAAAGTATAAAAGATATTGGGTGGAGCAATCACATAACGTGTTACCAAATTATGGAAAATCATTCAACAAAATATATAAAAGAAAGAGTAAAATCATTCTATTCTAATTAGATAAAAATTGACAACCAAAACAAAAGAAAGAGTAAAATCAACCTATTCTGATTATAAATTTACAGTTTTTAAATCTTGAACTTATCCACATATAGATCCTTCCGTTAAGTTTCATCCAAATTTTATTACTGCTTTTAGTAATTATGAAAATATCATTTCGCCCTTATTTTCTTAGTAAAATAAAAATATTTAAAAAATAAAAAAGTAATTATATAGGTAAAGTTATTATTTAATAATCATATGTTATGCAATCTTGTGGTCATTTTTTTTATTCTTTATATTTTTCTTATATTAAAAGAGCAATGGTAAAATTGGCATTTCATAAATAATAAAAAAATTTAACAAAATTTGAAGAATTTAATTGTGAAAGATAAGATCAGTTTTTATAGTTTAATGTTAGATGTGAAAAAAATGATTGAAGGCGTGTTAAAGTAAATGATCCTTTTATTTATTTATTTATTTTTGAAATTTTATTAAATGCAATTTTTAATGTTATATAATAAAATATCGCATTGTGTTATTTTATATTTGAATAATTTAATTAATATATTATTTTATTTTTAAGAATGCTTATTTTTATTTTTTATAAATTTTTGTAGAGATCTGACACAGTTTACGGTTAATGCATAGAAAATACAAAAAATGGATACAGACTTTTATCACAGTTTCACCATATGGACCCATTGCTGCCCATCTTGCACGATATCATAAACTGCATCTTATTCTACGTAAACCGCTTCAAATATAAACTTGGAAAGGGCGTAAATGAATATAGCTTCTTTTTAATATGAATACACAATTTGTTTGTAATACAAACATAAATTATTTCATGAGATCCAAGAAGACAAAGCCATTCCATAGGCTATGTAATAATATTGACGCCAACAAGTTCCTTGATCTTGCAAAGACAGCACCCATTACCACACCAAGGAGCACTAATGGAAGCAACCTCTGGACATTAAAATGTGCCAGCGCAAATGCAACTGCGCTTACCAAAACTGATGACCAAAGAGGCATGTACCTAGTCAATGAAGGGAGAAGGAAACCCCGGAATATTATCTCCTCCCAAACTGGAGCACATATTGAGACCACCACTGCATAGAGAACCATGGCAATAGGGTCACGAGCGACAATAGATTGCTCGACGCTGGATACGCCAACAGGTTGGGCGGGGAGAGCAGGAACTAAGTTCATGTTGACTTGAGATAAGAAATTCACGAGCGGAAAAAGTAGACAACCCAAGCCTACATCGAAGTGCCAACTACCTTCCAAAGAGAAACGGAACCAGCCTGCTGGAAGAGGCCGAAATTTGGCCAAACATCGGTATAAGATTGCAATTCCTGCTAGTCCTTCAAATATCTGTCAAAAGGCTGTATAGGGCTTGGCCTCTATGAGTTAGAGATTCCTTGCTGAAACCAGCTGCATGAGCTATGATGGGAATTATCCAGGAACCCACAAACCAGAAGGCTGCAATCCAAAGAAGCATAACCTGCAAAAGCAACATGTATAGTTAAATTTTCTTGTAGATTGTAACAAACCCAATACAATTCATTCAAACCAAATCCTTGTATTTTCATAGAGGATCTTGTAAGTCATTTTCAGAACACCATCTTTCTTTGAGAGTTTATTTAGAGCATCTTAATATTGATCTGGGCTACCTTTTAAGTGATTGGGATCATTGCTAAGCAAGGGAGACAAATTCGACAGCCATTCTTCAATTTTCTTGAGTTGATTATGTCAATCTACTCAATGCTAAGGTATAGGTATAACCCTAGAACTTGTGGGTAATCTCGATGCAACGCCCACTATGTTGCACAAGTACGGTACTGGTACCCGGTTGGGGTATGGAGTATGCGGTATGCTAATTCTTAAAAATCCAGGGTACGGATGCGCTACATATAATATGAATCTTATATGAAATATAATACATAATAAAAAATTAAATCAAATAATTAATGATATCATATTTATTTTAATTTGATTTGCCTTTAATTAAGGAAGCACATAAAAATGTAATTAAGTTTAGAGCATTCGATTGTGTCATCAGAAAAAATAAAATTATAATGCTAACACCTACTTCTGAGCCGTCAATTTTCTTTTTTGTTTATGCACAACTTTCTGCTTTTTGTAAAGTAGTGCTTATAATGCTAACACCTACTTCTGAGCCGTCAATTTTCTTTTTTGTTTATGCACAACTTTCTGCTTTTTGTAAAGTAGTGCTCTCCACTCCGCCACGTGTCTCACTTTTCCTTTGTCTCATTTTCCTCTCTTTCATACCATCGAATCCTTCTCTGTTATTTCCCTCTCCTTTCTCCAGTTTGGTGACTTCTTCCTTCTTCCCTTTTTTTCTCACTGATTTCTCTCTTCTGTTCTCATGGTCTGCAAACTCAAACAATCTTTTAATTTTTTCTTGTCTTAATCCTTTCATCGTCTTTGAGTTTGATATCGTGGGTTCTCACAGGAAATGTTTGCTGTTCTTCCTCACCGAGTCAAAATCATCAGTATTTTTCTGAGTTTCAGTTGGTTTTTTACCTTTAAGCTCGTTTACCCTTTTCTTTCACTAATTGTTCATATTTCTCTATTGGCTATAAACTTTTTTCCCGTACCCAAAATGTACCTTGGGCGTACCCATGACGTATCCGATTCTTTTTAATATTAAATATTTGGGTACGCACTAAATATTTGGGTATGTATGAGTATACATACCGGGTGCGTGTACCTCGGAGTTTTCAACATACCCGTACTTCACAGGATGCCCATGTCTGAAAGGCTTATGTTCTGATTCATTATGTCCTAATCAGGGTGGAAACTATGTCAATGGATGTAATTGAACTCTCAGGGCTGTAAAGTTGTACGGTCTTTGCAGCAGAAGCTTGGATTTTGCTTTAATAACTATGAATTGACTGCTGAACAAGATATTGATTAACTAGTTGTTATCAAAGAAACAAATGGGCCTAACAGTTTTATTGGGATTAAGTATAAAACTCTGATAAGGGGCATGGGGGAATTTCTCATTGAGCAGTGATATCTTTCAGTGATGTAAATAACTGCCTCAATTAAGTGGCGCAGTTAAAGGCTTCTGTTGAGAACAGGAACTTCTCTTCTACTTTTTCCCTTTTTTTTGTTGAGAAAATGTTAAGAGAAGGAAGCGACAGAAAAATCATAATCAGGGATGGACCTACATAGGGTCCCAAGAGAGCCTTGGCCCAACCCCATCCATCCAACAAAAAAAGTTCCCCTCAAGCAATTGTTTTTAGTATTGTGTAATATAATGAGTTCAGCGGATATAGAGGAACTAATGAGGCTTTATTTTTTCCTCCTATTCGATGCAAATTTCTCAATGTTCTCCCCACTCCAAGAAAATTCCTCCCATTAAAGTTCTTCCTAACATAGACTAGGAAGAAATGCCACGTCATGTGCTAAATGAACCAAGCTTAGCAGGAAACAAAGGATCACCAGTAATGTCGAGCATTAAACTTGATGCAACAACTTGGTAGAAGCAAGAGGTAATGGTGCAGTTGTGTGTGTCAAGGTCAATAGCCTTCCATTGTCCTGAAAAATAAAAGTTCATGCCCAATGAATAGCTACTTACCTCCCTGCCATACCATTCGCTCTCCTCCCTTACACAAACTCGTCCCACCCCACATATTCTACTACCGTGTCTCCACCTCTCTCAATCATCATATTCTTCCTACCAACATATTTCTCTGCCTAACGAATGGGAAGGGGTCGTCCCCTTGCTCACATGACGCCATAAAAAAGGACGCGTCAAAAGAAAGAAAAGAGAACACCGGATTCAAGGGCTAGAACAACTGTAATAAGAGTACTGTAAATAAGGAGAATACTAATCATGAGGAAGAATGACCTTCACATGTTAGTTTATATATATTTTTTCTTCATAAGTTTTTACTTCCGAGCATATGCTCACTTTCCTTTTCTCTTCTCGTTTCCTTCATGCTTCATCCTGCTCTTCCTTTTGATCTCCTGTATTCTCCAGGGCAAATATATTCATTCTGCCACATCTTTACTGGAGACAAGGTGCTACTCGAGTTAGATCTATGAGCTAAATATCTAGCACAGGGTCATATTAGTTCAGGAGTCTTAGTTGTTAGGAGTATTGTCTATTTTATGTTTTCTTTTTTATCTTAAATTGATTTGTATTATTAATTGGAGTTAAAATCTCATTGAAAAATGATAAGAGTTCCATTGATATGAATGAAGTTAGAGATTGAACTTTTTTCCTCAATTGAATTTCGCGTTATTTTCATTTCGAAAAACTCTACTGGATTTCAGAGCAATTATTTTTTCCACATGTATATATTAAAGGTGAGACTTGAATGAGGAGGTTCATCCACTCTTACTTCCATCCACCAATGAAAACCAGTAGGAGGCAACACAAGCATGTCAGTTCATTGCTAGTGAAGCTAGTCATTTCTCGATTGAAAATGAATCAATTAGATGCCCTTGTTTTGACCAATCATCATTTCAAAACGAGAATACCACTCTTGAGACAAGCAACAAAATGAAAACGGAATGAATCTCAGGGAGGATCATCTTCATATGGATGAGTTCTCCCTAGGAAGTCTAGTGCTGAGCTTCCAATTTCACATCCCCGTAACAACAACAACAACAACAACAACAACGCCTTATCCCACTAGGTGGGGTCGGCTACATGGATCATACGACGCCATTCCGCTTTATTAGTAACCAAACCTTTCGGTATATTATTCACCAATATATTATTCACCAATACATGGATCACATCCCCGTAACAAGCAAAGAAAAACAATGACAAAAGTCATCCCACAGTTCCATGATGCCACATGTCCACTTCACGATAAGTGAGCCATTCATCCATTGCTGCTCAATGTACTGCCATCCTTGTGGACCTTTTTGCAGATTTATTTGGTTTGTCTATCAATTGGGCTCAATCCATTTTTCATCCCATTTGGCTCGGAACTTGATGAAATTATTAGATGTGTGGCGGAGCTCCAGATCCCCATTGGTACCTTACCCATACCCAGATCTTCCTTTACTGGATAGGCTTTGTCAATTAGAGATGACAAATCTCCAAAATAAATAGTCTATATGGAGTGGATCAATCTCCTATTACATTACTAATAAACATATTTCAAACCCTACCCTAAATCTAAAACCTATTCATATATTTATAATATGCAAAGATAGTTACTATAACTATAACAAAACTACTAATATAACTACCCACTACTTTCTAAACCAGTCACTAACTAATACAAACAAAACTATTCATATAACTAACAACCCACTACTTTCTTAACCAGGCACTAACTAATACAAGATGGTATCTTATCCTAAAATTTTGCAGGTGCACTTGAAGCCTCCTAAAATTTTGCCTTATCCTCAACGTGGAGAAAAGAAAATTAGAAATAATATTTTGCAGGTGCACTTGAAGCCTCCAAAATTAGTCAACGCCATCTTAGGATCAGGAAAGACCTTTTGAACTCATTAACTTTCAGCTTTTCTTCTAATGAAATGAGCTTTTCCTTGTGATATGTAAAGGTGATTTCTCCTGAATGAATGTTGCTTCTTTGAGGCTCTGATACCAATTGATACAAATTGAAAATATAACTAAATAATATGACAATAAAAATAAAAATAAGATAACTATTATTAGTAGTAAAGTGCAAGAATCTAAAACATAATCACTACTAATAACTTTGTCAATTCGAGATGACAAATCTCCATAATAAATAGTCCGTAGGGGTGGACCAAACTCCAATTACATTACTGAAAAACATATTTCCAACCCTACCCTAAATCTAAAACATATACATGTATTTATAATATGCATAGGTAGTTACTATAACTATAACAAAACTACTAATATAACTACCCACTACTTTCTTAACCAGCCACTAACTAATACAAACAAAATTATTAATATAACTAACAACCACTACTTTCTTAACCAGCCACTAACTAAGACAAGGTGGTGTCTTATCAGGTTGTTACTGGTTGTCAACCTGTTGACCTCATTCCTCTTCCTTCTGATAATCGCTCTGAAGCTGCTACTTCTTTTGCTCAACATATTGCTAATGTTCATGCTGAAATTCGAAGAAAATTAACTTTAAGCAATGAAGTTTAAAAGATTCATGTGGATGTGCATCGCAAATCTATGGATTTTCAGCCGGTCTATTTAAAATTAGAAGTCGACATGGCCCCAATGCTTATGTATTTGCCATCTGATATGGGCATTACCTCGGTATTCAATGTCAAAGGTTTGTATCTTTATCGTGGAAAATTTGAGCCTCCTCTGCCTGCCAGGTCTCCTGTTGTTCATTCTCCAGTGCCAAGTGCTCTTATTCCATCACCACAGGTCGAGCGCATTGCTAATGTTCTCAAGAATCAGACTATTTTTACCTCTGGAGGCCCTATTCAGCGATTCATGGTTCGCTGGGTTGATTGTCCATCTGTGGATGCTTCATGGATCACTTTAGAAGAATTTTGCCGCAATGATGAAGATGTGTTGAATGTGTGTCATCTTGATCACTCGTCGGAGCGGAGTTCTTCTCAGACAAGGAGAATTGATGCAGGACAACCTTTAATTGATTATGAGCGCAGGCATCGGAAGACTTGATTTATTTCAATTTCCTTTTGTTCGATTTCTTTTTATTAGCTTTTCCTTTTCTTAGTTTACTTAGAAACCTTTTCCTTTTATTATTGTTTTCCTTAGCATAGAATGCTTGGGAAATCCATATGTTTGGATACCTATAAAAGGCCTTGGATGGTTTTGTAAGAGGATATTTCGAATTATATGAATTTTGTCTGACTTTTCAGAAAATAAATATAATTTGATTGCATCATTAAACATGAGAGTTGTTGGATGATGCTCATGATGCCATTTTGCACATGGAATGAGCCCTGGACGAAATATGAAAATTGTGTTCCATAGTTATTTTGAAAATGTTAACTTTTGACATGTACACAGTACATATATATATGTACTTATTATCATTGTATCATAATGATAATTAATATTTTGGTTTGTGATAGTTTCATCTATTATATATGTCGTGAGGTTTAAATTTATAACTGCAAATGCTTCTGTATGCACGTTATGATTTCTGTCAAATGTGATGATTCAGATTCTCAAGCTCTGTTATAGATAGCTTCCGCTCACTAGAGTATTTGGGTAATTAGAGTCCATACTTCGCAATTTTGTAACAACATCTACCCTCCCTTCCCTCATTAGATTCTCATTTTAGCATTCAAATATATTAATTACTGAAAATATACCAATGCCAAAGCACATTGACCTAACTCATGGGGATGCTTTGGTGTTGATCAGCCATGTGGCTTTGCTATTGTCCCAACTATGTCAGAGTCAAATTTCTCATATTGGTGACACATTTTGACGCACTTGGAGTTAGCACAAATCCACTCGCGAACATTATCAACAGAAGAAGTAGAAGAGAGACTAGCATGGAAAACATGGTTGCAAAGAATTTAGTGGCGACAAAGATCTAGACAACTTTGATTGCGGGAAGGTGATGCAAATACAAGGTTTTTTCACTTACATGCCAGCTACAGAAGAATGACCAACTATATTGACCAATTGCAAATCAATGGTGAAGTGTTGTGTGATCGAGACCAGGTGGGAGCAGGTGCTGCTACATACATCAAAGAATTCACTAAAAGGAGGCAAATGAGGAAATGGCAATGGGCAAGCAGAGAGGTGGACCAATTGGATCCCGAACATCCACTGGATTGACAACTGATTTTTCAGAAGAAGAGGTGTTGTGCGTGTTGCAGGGTTTGAAACCGTAGGCTCTCCAGTCCTGATGGATTTCCAATCTTTTTTATCGAATTTTGGTCAGCAGTTGGATCTGATGTCATGGCTGTCTGAAGAGAACTTACCTTTGGGAACCATGGATTTCAGAAAATCAATCCTTTCTTCCTCTTCTTAATCCATAAATGTGCTCCGCTGAAAGCATTGAGGAATATAGGCCCATTGCACTATCCAGCGCAATATCTTATAGTGACTAAAGAGCTAGCAAACAGGTTGAATAAGACTTTGAGCTCCTTGGTGCATCCAGTACAATCAGCTTTTGTTAGTGGAAGATCTATCACTGCTAGTTTCATTGGCTTTTGAGATAGTTTCATATTGGCGGATAAAGCTCCCCATTGGAAATTGGACTTCTCGAAGGCCTATGATTTAATAGATTGGTCGTTCTTATGGTGCTCGCTACGTAAACGTGCTTTTCCTAAACTATGGATATCATGGATGAAAAGATGTATTTGCACAATCTCATTTTCAATTCTTATCAATGGAGCACCATCAGGTAGATGGATCCAGCCACAGTATGGTGTGTCGCAGGGGTGCCCTTTGGCACCCATGTTAATTCGTATTGGCCGCAATGCTTTGGCGCAATGTACCTTTTCAGCATGTCGAGCTGGAATTCTGTTCAGCTTCTCTCCGCACCCAAAACAAGGCACCCTGATCCCAACCTTACAATATGTTGATGACACGTTGTGCTTTATTGAAAGTGCAGTGCGGCAGCTAGAAGAGTGGCAACCTTGGTGCAGATTTCTTGTGATTTTTTGGGGTTAGAAATTAAGCACTCCAAATCTTTCACCATCCCATTTGGAATGAACGAGGAGATCTCAGAGTGTGCAGTGGCTCTCCGGACAACCCAATCCTCATTACCTCTCAATTATCATGGTTTGCCTTTGACTGGCAGGAAAATTTTAGTTAGAGACTGGACATAGTAGTGGAAAGGGTGAAAAAAAGGTTGGATGGCTGGAAGTCTACATTTCTTTCTCGTGGTGGTCGTCTTGTTCTTATTAAAACAATTCTTACGGCAATGCCGGTATATTTTACATGTCCATCATTTGGATACCAAAACAAGTGTTGAAGAGAATTGACCGACTTAGGAGAAATGCTGAAAGAGGAGTTGCACTCATAGCATGAGAGGATGTATGTCTCTTGATGAAAGAGGGGGGACTTGGTGTTCTATCACTTAGGGAGATGAATATTGCATTGTTGTCAAAATGGATGTGTCGCATTATGGGAACTAAGGGTATCTATGATGTTCTGTCTTCTTTACATGTCATGGTCGAATTTTGTCCTAGGAAGCAAGAGGGATAATTGGTCGTGAAAGTTCTTCCTTCTGGAAGGGTGTGGGTTGTCAAAATGGATGTGTCGCAGTATGGGAACTAAGGGAATCTATGATGTTCTGTCTTCTTTGCATGTCATGGTCGAATTTTGTCCTAGGAAGCAAGAGGGATAATTGGTCGTGAAAGTTCTTCCTTCTGGAAGGGTGTGGCTGGAATTATGAGAAGCCTCAAGCAGTTTTTCTCAGTTTCAATGGATGTGAGTGTTGATTTTTCCTTTTGGCATGATTGGACAGCACAAGGCCAGCTATGCTCAGACTTCCACGGCTATATGCTTCAAATCCACAGGCATCAGTGGCTGATTTCTGGCAAGGGGCAGGGGATAGAAGGAATGGCACATGGATGCCCAGCTTTTGTTCCAATCTGTCAGATCGCCGGGTAGAGGAACTGATGTTATTGATTGAAAGGCTGAGAAGTTTTGCTTCTGAACAGTCAAGAAGGGATGGATGGCAATGGTCTGCAGGCTAATTTAGTGTTCAATGAGTATACTCGTTACTAACAACACTTCAGCAAGATATTAACGAGGATTTAATGGTGGATTGTCAACTAATATGGCAAATAAAAATCCCGCTGATATTTAGAGTATTTGCTTGGCTTCTGAAAAACAATGCCTACTTACTAGAGCATATTGGGCACGATGGACCAGAAGTTGACACTAGCTGTGCAAGTGCGGGGCTGGATTGGAAAATACGAATCATCTATTTTTGTAATGTAATATCGCTAGAGTATGAACTGGCATACTAAATGATAGCCTGATTAGCAGATTAGAAGCAGAGTTCTGGGAAGCCTTTAGAGGAGTTGGACAAGATGCGGTGAGTCGTGTGTATGTACCTTCCAGACTAAGGATAGCAGCAATTGGTGTACTATGGGCCATATGAGACACAAGAATGCATACATCTTTCGAAATGAGATAATTTATAGAAAATATAGTGGGGACAGCAAGTGGTTTGATTAAGGAATGAGGGAATAATCAGTGACTTGCTTTGTAGAGATATATACATGTACATTCTTGTAATGTAAAGTTCTTATCAATAAAATGGACGGTTGACAAAATATCTGCCCTCTTTACCCTCAAAAAAAAGCATAGGCAGCCTGGATGAGTAGGCTTGTGGCCTTGAAGCCAATTCCGTCCCCATGCAGCTTCCTATTTATTTTATGACCAATCTCAAGATGACTAGACATGTGAAGGTACAAATAGATGTTCTCCAACAGTCCTTAGGGACATTTGGACTGCGATAATCTATCTCAACTACAAGTTATCTTATTCAAAATTCTCATGGTCCACTAGATTACCACATTTGCTTAGAACACATTGCCGGTAATGTTATTTGTTTGATAATATATATTGTTTTTAGAAGCGATAATCTAACTGAGGCTCTCGAGACTATCTCCAGGCTGGACAGGGTGGAGGACTCTCGCCATTTCACTGAGGTGAAGCTCACGGATCACAGACAGGCTCAATCGGCCATATGCGTAGAGGACCTGAAGGTGGAGATTAAGTGGAGGCAGTGCTCCCGACAGACCTAGCTCCGTGAGGGCGATGCCAACGCCGGCTTCTTCCACCTGTATGCGAGCTCACGCCGATGACAGAATCAGATTGATCGGCTATTGGTCCGGGGCAGCAGATTTCCGGCAAGCAGCGCATCGAGGATGCCATTTCTGCATATTACCGGGAGATCTCTAGGCAGAGCCCCCAGCCCAGTGGAGATGGGCGCCCGGGGGAATCCCCACCCTCACTGACGAGCATATTTCTTCTCTTTTACAGGTTTTTCCTGAGGTCACCCAGGCACTTCGGGACCTCAATAGTGATGCTTCCCCAACCCCAATGGCTTTCCAGTGTTCTTTTATAGAGAGTTCTGGCCAGTCATGCGGGAGGACGTCATAGTGCTCATCCAGGAGTCACCAGTGAAAACCAGAGTCGGTTCTTGCTCTTCATGCTTCCGAAGTGCGCCCCAACTGAGCATATACCTTCTGATGGCTCGGGTATTGGCCAATCGGCTTCGGGAGGTGCTTCCAGATCTCATCCATCCTGGACAGTCAGCCCTCATTCATGGTCGCTCCATCACCGACAGCTACGGCATGGCTGCAGAGATCATTGCACACTGACTGTCGGGCTTTCCTATGGAAAGTTGACTTTTCTAAAGCATATGATTTTGTCTCGTGGTCCTTGTGGCATTCCCCACAGGTCAGAGGTTTCCCCACGTCTTGGATTGAGTGGATGAAGCGTTGCATTACCACTGCTTCCTTCTCAATCCTGATCAATGATTCGTCCACCGACACTTGGATTCAGCCATAGAGGGGGGTTCGGCAGGGCTGCCCCCTTGCACCTATGCTATTTGTTCTGGCCGCTGACGCACTCGCCAGGTGCACCCAAGCATCTTGTAAGGCTACCCTTTTCAGGGGATTCGCTGGCAGTCTTGTCCCAGTTCTTCAGTATGTAGATGACACCTTATTTTTCATTGAGGGCTCGGCCCAGGAGGCTAGGCGGCTGGCTGTCATGGTGGACATTTTTGGGATTGCATCAGGTCTTCAGATTAACCACGCCTGTGCATCTGAGGTACGACTTGCTCCTTACCGATCACTTACTTGGGCCTCCCGCTATCTGATCACCGCATTGGCTCTCGTGGATGGACACCAATTATTGAGCGGATGGAGCACAGGTTGCAGGGTTGGAGTTCGAGGCTGCTTTCACGCGAGGGTCGTCTCATTCTTCTTCGTTTAGTCCTATTTGCTTTCCCGACTTATTACATGTCTATTCACCGGATGCTTGGACAGGTTCAGAGGCTGGATTCCTTACGGAGTAGATTCTTCTGGCAGGGGTGTGCCTCAGGCCAGCGGACTATTCATCTCATATCCTGGCAGACCTGTTGTCGCCCTACCTCCCAGGGAGGACTCGGTGTTCGTGACCTCCGTTTGCACCAACTAGGCCCTCTTGGCTCGGTGGGTTGGACGGATCATGGGTTGTTTGTGGCGCCCAGTCTTCTACACATGTTATGGGCAGGATCTTTCATGGGGCTCTCGTTCTACTCTCCTGCGTGGGGCTTCTGCATTTTGGCGGGATGTCGCTGTTCTTCTTCCTCTAATTCGGCCACATATGGTTCCCTCCCTCGGCTCCGGTGACACCTTATCCTTTTGGCATCATGACTGGCTCCCGGGAGGCTCCATGGCGGCATCTTTCCCGTGCATATTGGCTCTTGCGACACATCTGGACTCTTCTGTCGCTGAGGTGTGGTCTGAAACCGGCAGTCTCGGCTCCGATTCTTGGACTCCCACCTTTCGAGCAGCTCTCTCCGACACGCGCTTCTTGGAGCTTATGACCCTCCATTGGAGGATTGCCCCTTTACGGCCCGACTCTTCCAGGGCCAATGGTTGGGTTTGAATTTCTGAGTCTTTCTCTGCTCGCAGCTTGTATCTTCGATTTCTCTCGGTCTGCCCGATCTCTGACACCATGCAGGCAGACTTCAGACGTATTTGGCGAGCCAAGGTGCCGCTTAAAGTCAAGATCTTTGTTTGGCTTATGCGACATGGACGGACCCTCACTAGGCGATATCGAGTGAGGTGGGCTCCCTCGGCTGACACATCTTGTGTCCTATGTGGCGACGCGGAGGGCATCACGCATCTATTCTTCGGGTGCACTGTGGTTCATGAGATTTGGGCACGACTGAGCTTGTCTGGGTCCCCCCTCCACACTGGAGGCATTTTGGCATTCACTCAGGGGTCGTCGATCGGCGACACTTTTGGCCGGTGCCTGGGCCATATGGCTTCAGCATAACCTGATCATTTTTTGCAGGGAGAGTTGCCAGGTGGAGGGTATTGGACACCACTATTCTTTCTTTCTTCGAGAGTGGGTTTTTGGCTAGTGGTTCTATTTTTTTCTTTTTTGCTGCTCTCTTCTTGAGGGCTTACACTTGTACATTTTTCCCCACAGTGCTATATATATATATATATATATATATATACATACACGGGTGACACCCTAACTTGGTGTTCACCCTTTTTCTCCTCAAAAAAAATAATAATAATAATAATAAATCAGTCATAAAAGATGTTTATATGGGTGTTCATGGGTCAAGTTGGATCTCATCCGACCCCAAATTCTAAAAATCTTTTTTTCTATATTTTTTTGTATTATAAATATAAAATTATATAATATTCATTTAAAACATAAAATAAACTTTTGAAAATCTAAATATTACTTCCAAATTAAAATGCCTTATTTTAATATTTTCTTTATTTTAGATCAAATAAATATAAGTTCAAATTTTTTTAAGGCAAATATAAGTTTAAAATAAAAAAATTTAATTTAAAAATAATTAAAAATGGTCGTGTATTCGGGTCAGGCTGAGTAGGCTCGGGTTGGGTTTCCAAACCGGTACCCGACCCCACCCATAGGTCAGGTTGGGTCGGGTCCTCGGGTTCATTATGTTGGGCCAACTCGATGAATACCTCTAGATTTTGTCAAGATTACCAATAGTGTGAGAAGTATTTTGACATAATTATACACTCAACTACGCTCTCAATTTTATTCCTTGTTTAAACATTTACAATAAGGCAATGAAGAGCTTCTTAAAAGAAACTTTTATAAGAGATTAAGCATATTTTTCATACAACGTTCATTGATTTAACAGCTCGATAGCCTGCTCTAAACAAACAGCTCAATAGACATTCATTTGTTTCAATAGATAAAACTTTTATCTAGAAAAACTGCAAAGATTATTCATAGGATTGCTTACCTGGACTATCGTTTCTATCTTCCATGGTACCATCCAAGGTTTGTTTTTTAAGATCAAATCCTCCTGGAAACAAATGCACGTTGTAATGCAAATAAAGATACAATTTCAGCTCTAAAAAACAAGAAACAATTTCAAAATCAGAAATGGTATAAAGATCTATCCCTTCTCCTCAAAAAAAAAAAATAAAGATCTATCCCTAGCTTAATAAGTATCAAAAGAAAAATATTGATAAAAACCACATTTTTTATTGCATGAGGTTTGCACAAAATCAACTCCGCCTATGTTTTATAGCCGGTCCCAAGCCCGGATAAAGGAGGAGGGTTGTGTTAGGCCTCGACAGCCAGAGTAAAACCCTGTCGAATCTCATGAACATGGATCAACGGCGTCGTTTGATCTATGTAGCCGACCCCACCTAGTGGGATAAGACTTTGTTGTTGTTGTTGTTGTTGAGGTTTGCACAAAATCGGTTGGCAATGGCATAGATGATAATGTTCGGAAGAAAAAAGTAAAAAGTGGCAACATCAAACAAGAAACACATCAGAATTTACATTATCCAAAGATGGATGTTCTACGTCCATGATAGTCAAAGAGCTTTTTACTATTTTTGGTGCTCGTAACACACTATGATCTCTCCAATTGTATACAACAAGATTTAATACAAACATAAAGCACCAAAATGAATACTGCAGGCAACTGGTGATGGCATTGCACGACGACAACCAAAGAGCGGTGGTGGGCAGGGAGTGAGTGCTGTCAAATTACATAGATTACTTAAAAATTACAGGCATACTGCCCGGCAATTATTCAACAACTCATTTCAGAGTTGGCCCCTCGCTAAATACAAATTTGTTTCCAAGAAGAACCACAGAAGGTAATGATACAACCACAGGATCAATTACTTGAGCCCGTGCCAAAAAAGAAATCACTAAGCATGCAACCATGTTTAGTGCTGGTTACTTTTTTCTTCATTCAGTAAGGTTTAGTGCCGAGTTAGGTAATACAGATCGAGGAAGTGCATGAGTTGGAGCTGTTTCTCTGGAAGGTGCCAAGATGATATCTTAAGTAGTTACGCATCTAGAACCCTTGACAAAGATGGATGGATCTCTAACTCCATATATATTATTTCTCAATACCATTTCATGCATCTATTCTTCAATACCTACAATTTCTTTTTTTTTAGGGGAGAAAGGATGCTTATGAAGATTCTGTAGCCATCCAAGTTCTATTAATTGCAAAATAATGAGTGTACAAGTGTGAAATTAGGAAAACGAAAACTACTACCCACAACTCAAAGTGTTGGGCCCCACAAAGCAGTATCCAGCTTGCCAGTCACTCAACAAAAACGAGATGTGGTGTGTAATATTCTCTGCATAAAACCTCTCACCCCCAGAGATAGTGTGGTTGCGCTCTGCAACCAGATAGACCATGTGACGGCCACCGAAGTCTGCTAGCGTCAGTTGTGAACTTGTGATGTGTCTCCAATGCCCTGAGTGAGCTCCAAAATGTGTCGGCAGCAGGCTCCAAACCTCGGTGTGGGGCACTGAAAATCAATGTCCTTCCCAGCTGATCTATATAACACGCATGAAGTGTCTCAGCCGGGTGTCCACTATATCCATATGTATATCTTTAGACTTGGAGATGGTATGTAATAAAAGTTCGTTTGATTTGGCAAAGTAAAGTCCTCTGTAAGGAAATTCTATGGTATCTTAACTTTTCATAAGTAGGGATAGAATGAAAAAAATCCGCTCCTGTAATGGTTATTTCAAGAGGAAGATACAGGGATCAGGATCAAATAAATGCAAGTAGAGGGGAGAAATCTTATACTTAGATATTTAAGTTATCATTTATCTTAACTATGTTTTTGTTAGTTCCTTTGGATGTTTTACCTTTTAATTAAATAGGGGGTATGGCAGGGAAAATAAACTTTTCTGCTGGAGAGTTTTCTCAATTCTAAAATCAGGTTTCTTCCAACTGAATTCTATTTGTCACGGATTTCAGTTCTCTTTTCTAATTTGGCAAGATCAAACTGAGCAGTTTCTTCTGTCTCAATTGAAAGGCCCCATTGACAACGAATACAATGATTTCTTGTAGTAGTTTAGAAATTATTTTTTTACGGAACATTTAACAATTTTTCTTTAATTCATTTTCTTATAGTTGGACAAGAACCCTTTTGTGTTCTATTGGTCTTTATGGATTCAACAAAATGATTTTATTTTTTTCAATGATGTTATCTTTAGAGTGAATAGATGCTCCATTGAAAACATGTCTCATCCTCAAGAGGAGTGAGGTTCACAATCATAAAATGAGAGAGTGAGGTTCACGGGAACCAGAATATATACATGAGTTAATCATTTTTTTTAGTAGACAAGGATGATTCTTTCAAAAGAATATAATAAAGGATGACTATTGATCTCGAATAATCATCATGTCCATCTCAAAATAATATATATCACCTTGCATTTGAAGAATCTTTTCCCTCAACGAAATTAATTTCTAAAACCAAAGATATTTCATACCTTGACATACAGTTAATCTGGGTGATTGATATGTCTCCATTTAACACATTTCACAAGAGCAATGGTTTAAATTTATCATAGGTGAAAGTCCATTGTTATTGTCAAGTATGATATGGGGCAAGTAGCTATATAATTTAGGAGTCATAGGAGATCGAATTAATTTGGTTCTTAGGATAAGTGGCTGTTTGAGTTTGATGTTGAACACTTTTGAAAAAGAAGAATACGAACATGAAGTTACCAAACAATGAACAGAGGAATTCATTTTCTGGAATGATATTTCATCGAAAGAAACAAAAACTTAGTTAAATGCTATGCTATTGTTCATTTTTTCTAGGGTTTTAAGGTTCTGTCATAAAGGTCTTAACATCACTTTTGAATAATTAATCAATTTCTAGTTTATTCCAAAAAAACTTTTAATATTATATTCATTGAATGAATGTAATTTTCAAAGCACCAATTGGTGCATCGAACCCTCCTTACCAAAATTGGTTCTTCTGAATCATCATCATCTTTCAGGATGTGCTGAAATCTCATCTTTTTATACCTAACGTGTCAAAATGACACATATCAAAGGTTTGACACGGACCGAAAGTTTTACCTTTCTTGAGGGGACATTAGATCTTATTTGAAATGGTAGATATTATGTAAGGAGCAAAAGTAGATGTGCCTTGAAGAAGAATTCTAGGGAATAAATAGCTTGATGCTAAACTAATTTAAGTGGCTATGTAGGCTTTCCCTGTTTGATCCTACATTTTACAAATAATGGTGAACCATTGAGAACCTCCTAGGCAACTTTATGCTCATCACTCCCACCCAAGTCGCAAGGAGTATTGAGAACACTTCTCCACATTGGTTGCGAATAAGGGGGTTGTGAGAAGCAGAGTGACATCTATGTGCCAACAATGAATGACTGACTTCTTTGCTTGTTGGATCAAGAGGGTTTTACCATTTATTTCTATGTGTCAATATTTTCCCTTCTCTTCGAGATATTTGTTTTATTTGTTAAGCAATTACTTCATCAATCGAATTCTAACACAATAACATTCAATCAATCTACAGATATTTTGGATATGATAGACTTGTTTTACATATAGTAAGAGGTCAATGTTGATCAGGAAACAAGAAATTACATAAAGCAATCAATTCAAACATCAACCAGGTGATGTTTCACTTAATAAATTTAAGTTCTATGTTATTGAAGTTATGGAGACCCACAATAAAGCCCTAATTTCTAAGTCCTCACCTTATCTTGCCCATCGGTGCTGCTGACACCTATCGAGCTCGTATTGCCCAAGCACTCAAAACAATTGTACTGTCGTGATCCATTCTTTTTTTTCCACCAAAGAAGAACGAAAGGGAACATTATTATACATAACCAAAGCTCATAAAAAGATCGAATATTTTTCCCTAATTCACGGACTCACCACATCGGGCGCGACGGCGTCCTGGCCCTCGACGTCCTCATCAGCAGTGGAAGCGATAGAGTGGCGGTCTCCGGCAGGCGCCTCGGATGTCGCGTTAGGCGCCTCACGCCCTGGAGCTAAGAAGTCGCCCCCGGAGGCCTTGGCGACCGGCGAAATCCATCGCCGGGCAGGGGAGAGACCAAGAGTAGTAGGAGATGCATTGGGAGGTCGAGAGGATAAGGAGAGGAGACGGGTCTTTTCTCGGGATTTGGTGCAGAAGGGGACGATTGTTGGGGTTTTGGAGGAGAAAAAGGGGAAGGCGGCGGCGGCGGCGCCGTCAATGGTGGTGATGGAGGAGGCGGAGGGGATCATACTGCTAGGATGCTTCTTCGTTATCCCGCTCGCGGCGAGGGAGGAGCTCGGAGAGATATGGTGCGAAATGCGTGCCGTGTGCGCCCGGTGCGTCTGGGAAAGGGACGATACACGACGATGACGGCATGCTCATAATAACTGGATTTAAGGATTCCTGCTGCTACCTATCACACCATTTATTTAACCGTGCGCGCCCGTGTTCCTGCAAGTAGACGGACTTAATTATAACTGGACCGAGTCCGGGTGGACTCGGGCTAAAGTCCATTGCAGTCTATCACTGCACTACTCTAGTTATTATTTTTAGAACTTTATTGGTCCGGTTGATTCTCGCTCATTTTGTAGATTAGATATGAGGTCGAAACCTCTTTGACGACCTAATGACAATTTTAACTCATTATTATCACCGCATATGAACTCAAAACTCTCCTCCCCTTTCTCTATTTTTTTTCTTTTTTCTCCTTTTTTTTGGCTGAATTCATTGCTTAACGTTTCTTACATCTATAAAACCGTTTTTGTTTTTCCCCCACATTCCAATTCACTACTTCGGCATACATTCCTTGAGCACTTTTTTTCTTTTTCCCTCGTATTCCAATTCACTACGTCATCACGTGCATGATCTACATTCCTTGAGCGTCGTTTTCTTTTTAAGTGCCAATCAAACTTGGGACGTTTTCATTTTTCGCTACGTTACAATTCATACATTTAAGCGGAGGAATTGGAAGAACTTGCCAACCCTTCACTTCTTTGAGACCTTCCGGTGCGCGCAGAGCAAGTGATAGGCAGGCAACGAGCACGAGAGGCTTTAGCTAGTTCCTACATGAGAAGACGTTGACACGCTCGCCAGTGATGGAGGAGGTGAAGAGAAGAGTGAGGAAGAGGGCATGGAAGCTGAAGAAGAGGCAACAAAGGCTGAACACATCGACAATGGTGGAGGACATTAGAGCCTTCGTCGGAGCTAGAGAAGCTCAAAAAGTTGCTTACTACTTTTGCTCTCCTTTTGCTTCTCCGAGGGGGATCTCCATGACGTGAGTGGACTCGAGTTCTTCTGTAGATGTGAGGGGCCCTTAGACCACCATCTCTGAGGGCTTTTAGAAGAATCTAAGCATTATCTACCTAATAGTTATTCATCATCATACTTAAATATACTAACTATTTTGGCTCTGGATTAAATTTTTATCAGATCGCTGGGAAATCTTGATCCAACATTTTAGCTTTTGGGTCTATTGTTGTCGGTAGAGCAATGAAGATGTCTCGTGATGTGGAGAATTATAGCCTATATTTTTATCACTATTTTGCATGCATATAATGCTCATTCTATGTGGTTATTCCCTCACGAGTACGTGTATATGACACCAATTCAATGCATGACAAATATTCTCCGCATAAACTCACATATCACTAATTGATACCTCTATTGATTCATTTTTTGGATTGAATTTTTTTTTTGTTTTTGCATGAGCTCCTGGAATGAAGTTGATCAGCCAAGACATGCACTGTTACACCAGGAATAAATGTTTGCTGCCAAAGTGAGGAAAAAGCCAAGCAACATAACAGCAAATACCCTCCACAACATGGGACCAATCAAGCTCCTTCATAACCCGGGCGCTAGAAAGCTTTCCCAAGTGGCAGAGGGGACCACTATAGAGCTATCGAGCTCTCAAAAGGCATTAAAAGAGAGGAGCTGGTGCTGATAAGAAGAATAGAGGTGCAGGAAAAAGATGCGGAAGCAGATATAAAAGCGAAGGAGGACACCTTTTTGAGCAGAGAGGAGGATTGCTGAAGAGAGGGGGAGCATCGAGCTGAGAAGAGAGAGGAGGGAAAGTAGTATGAAACAATGCCTTTGGCAATTCACGGAGAAGAGTGTATTCTCCATATGTTTTGTAACTAACCGACCATGTTGAGGTCGGGAGGTGTCGATGTGATTTGGAATCGAATGTTCTTTAGCTACATTTCTACGTTTCATCTGGATTTCTGTCATGAATAATATCGAGTAATAATGCTTTTCTGAGTTTCTGATATTATGTGATAGTCCCATTGGTTTCACTATTTAATCCTTTGTCTTCCGATTTACATATGAATTTGAGCCTTATGAATTATCTTCAGTTTGCACCCCCGACTGTAGGGATATTATAGTCTCCATCATGATCGAACATGGAGAAATCCAGTCTGGGTGTAGATAGTTCCATGCATGGTTCCTGTGCTTTCCATGTTTGCATTTGATGGGAGGAGCTTTTCAAACTACCTGCTGCCTTGCACCCCCGAACGTAAGGATATTATAGTCTCCATCACAATTGAACGTGGAGAAATCTAGCCTAAGGCAAGCAGTGGTTCAATGATTTTGATTTTCACAAGATCAGTGATGGATTCTTAGTTGATTCAGGTTAGACGTCATTCATCCTTTGAACCGCGGCCTGAAAAGGTTACGCTCCTTCCGAATTTCTGACAATAAACGACCGAATTGAGTCAGAGATTTGAGATTAACTTAAACGGTACAAGTGATCATGTGCTTCTACTTTATCCTCGTTGTGTTTAATCTCTTTGTCTCCTCCTTTGAAAACGTCTAAGCCATCTTGAAGAAATCGAGAGTATGCATTTTGCTGGAGAGGGTGATTCCACGTTCCCCTTAGGCAAGCGTGAGCCGATCGCAGCCTCCTTGTCTCAGGTGTATTTCTTAGAATGCATGGAGTTTGGTGGATCGAGACATGTTCAAATCCCTAGAAAAGCTCATTTCGTACCATAACAATCACACGTTCTTTTTCTATGTACGAACCCTTTTCTCGCATGTAAACATAGGCCTTCCACTAACTCGAACGTGTTCATGGGAACTCGTGTGCCTCCATTGCGGAGATTCACCTGATATACACGTGAGAAGAGAACTCGATTACCTTTGCCATAACATGCTAAGCTAAAGAACATCGAGTCTTATAGCATCGGCACCTCCCATAAGTCCTCAGCACGTGTCTTTATCATACTGCGTCACATTTTCTTAGTGTACTAATCATTCGACTCTTACGGCATTTTCTCTTTTACACAGAAAAACTCAAAAATATAATTTAGTTTACTTTTGTGTTTCATCGCTATTTTTCTTTATCTTTTTTTCAATAGTTAGTTTCCTTGTTAGATTCGCTCCGAGAGATTTCTCTAAGATCTGGCTGACCTTGCTTTCTTGTGGATCGAACCTCAAGCACTACAACGATGCATCATACGTTTGTGGATCACATTTCGATAGTGTAGATAGATTATAAATTTTAAAACTTCATTCGTACTATTCTTTGTATTCAAGGGTAACACGCCGAAGTATAGGGTAGACTTGTGTCATAGAGGTCTTCACCTCTCCTTATTCGTGCGATATTCTCTATACACACTTTATGCGAGTCAAAATTTTTGGCATCGTTACCAAGAAAACGCGCTAGTGTTCTAGCTCAATATACTTTGATTAGTCTTTCGTGAGCATCTGAAGGCATTAATGCCGAGAACTTTGTTTTATATGTTTAAATCATTCCTTCGATTTTTGTATTACGTTTAGTGTCCCCTCTTTTCGGGTTTTTATCAGTAGTCATTTTTCGCAAAGCCTTTCTTCTTCATTTTTCTTTTCTTATCTTATTTTCTCGCTTGTTTTACTAACTCGCTAACTACTTTTATGTCAAGTGCTGACCGTCACATTGTAGAAACTTCAGAAGGAGATATCTCTCAATCGAATGTAGGCACAAATTTCCTTCTTGAAGATCCCAAAAACTAGCACTTCAGATGGAGGGCAAGGAGACGTGCAAATAGACAAAGAAGAAATTTGAATCAGAACATGGATGCTGAGGATCCAAATGCGCTCCGACCTTTACAAAAATTCTGCATACCCTCTATTGTGGGAATCGCAACAGGAATAAGAAGGCCAGAGATAGCTGCAAATCATTATCAGATTAACCCAGCCATTATCGCAGTGTTAGGACATAATTCTTTCATCGGGTGGCAAATGAATACCCTAATCAACATTTAATCACTTTCCTGGAACTGTGTGACACTTTCAGATGCACTGACGTTATAGCTGATGTAGTAAGATTGAGATTGTTCCCATTCTCATTGAGAGACAGAGCTAAAGCATGGACCGACGCAATCAAAACGTGGGATCATCTAGTAACCGCCTTCCTCACCTGGTTCTTTCCACTAGGAAGATCGTCGAGATGAGGAATAAGATCACTTCCTTTTACCAATATGATAAGGAAGCTCTACACGAAGCATGGGAGCGATACACTAGTATGATCAAATCTTGCCCCCATAATGGCTTTCTGAAGTGGACTATAGTGCAGATATTTTACAGTGGCCTGGCCGTGGAATCCAAGGCCTATCTAGGCTCTGAAGTTGGAGGAACCTTTATGGCGAAGAATGCAAACAAAGAGTATGAGCTCATAGAAAAAGTCGCCCAAAACTTTTGGAATTAGCTCCAACAATAAAGGCATAATAGAGAGAAGCCGGAGGAACCCGCTACTCTAGTAAACGATAACTGGGATTCCATCTCACTCCGAGTTAAAGAGATAGTGAAGAAGGTCATGCAAAAGGCAAACCCATTTTTTGCCTTGGAATTAGGAGTTCCAAACCCTTACTTGATACAAGGAGCAACATACATACTTTGCCAATCATCTGAACATATGTGCTCAGACTGCCCAGGGTTGAATGGAGAAGCTATCATTATTCCGATACAAAATCAAGCTAATGCAATTTCTCCATACTTTCCAAATGCAGCTGGAGCACAATAGAATCAAAGACAACCTTGGATGGGGCCTCAAAATCACCCAAGTTTTTCCTATGGAGGGAATAACTATGTTCGACCACCTCAAAGTCAAGTGCAATCAGGACAGGGAATGCAGCCGCATCAACTATATCAGCTCCTAAAGACGCAGCCCAACTAAGCAACGCAGATACCTCATGCTCCTCGGCAATTGACACTGCTTTCTCCACCAGAGTCATCGAAAATTGCTGCACTAGAGAAAATGTTACAGAGTATGCTCAAGAAGCAAGAAGTCCAGAATAATAACGTCAAACTACTATTTGAGAAGATTGAAGGCCCGGTCGCCCACAACAAGATCCTTGAAATCCAAATAGCTCAGCAAGCTGCATCCACTTCTCGACCCCATGGGAGATTTCTAGGACAACCCGAAACCTAACCCTTAAGAACATTGCCAAGCAATGATATTGAGAAGCGGAACTCAATTGCCTGAGAGGAAAGCTCCCGAATTACCCGTGCAAGTTGAACAACTTGCAGAAGCAATAAACCCAAAGCAAAAAGGGAAAAAGATAGTTGAAGATTCGAGTGATTCACCCTTAGAGGCAGCCGACTCGACTGAAGTCCGAAATCCTACACATAAGGATGGAGAAGACAAACCAATCGACCCCAAGTACTTACCTTCCTGCAAAGACTAGTTAACAATCAAACTGATAAGTTCTTAGAAGTCCTAAAGAAGCTTCAAATCAATATTCCTTTTGTAGAGGCAATCCAGCAAATGCCAACATATGCCCGTTTCTTGAAAGAGATTCTTTCAAGAAAAAGAAAAATTGATTCTTAAGAGATAGTAGCCCTCACAGCAGAAGTTAGTGCAGCAATCATGAACAAGCTACCACCAAAACTAACTAAAAGACCCTGACAGTTTCTCTATACTATGCGAGATAGGGAACTTGAAGGTCAACTGAGGCCTATGTGACTTAGGAGCCAGTGTGAGCTTGATACCTTTGCCAATGTGCCAACAACTAGGAAGTTCAGATGAAACCAACTAATATGATCCTCCAACTTGTCGACTGTTCAATCAAACATCCACAAGGAATCATTGAAGATATTCCAATTAGAGTGGGAAAGTTTTTTATACTTGCTGACTTTGTAGTTTTGGATATGGAAGAAGATGCGAATACTCCTCTCATATTGGGAAGACCGTTCCTAGCCACAGCAGGAGCCATCATTGACGTTAGAAATAGAAAGCTATCCTTTTAGCTCGGAGAGGAAACTATAGAATTCAATTTGACCCGAGCACTCAAACACTCGGCTCAGGCGGACGTTAATGAAATTGAGGATATAGTGGAATCAAGTGTCAAAGAAGTCCTTAATCTCATGCGACGACCCCTTAAGAAACTGCTTCACTGAAGACAAAGAGCTAGCCATGGCAAGTTTGAAAGAATGCAGGGATTTGCTAAAGATATTCGAAGAAAAGGATGAAATTATAGAGATCAACAGTTCAAAACTCCAGAACAATGAAATGCCCCTGACTCCCTCAACCAGCAAATGTGAAGTCGACGTTTAAGGAGACATACCCGACACAAATGCACAGAAAGTACCATAGGTAAAGATGAAACAACTTCCCTCTACCCTTAGGTATGAATTCCTCGGACCAAATTCACCTTATCCTATTATCGTTAATTCCGCTCTTTCTAAAGACTAGACTGAATCTTTGTTGAATACACTTCGAAAAGATAGAAAAGTCATAAGTTACACTATGGAAGATATTAAGGGGATTAGTCCTGCCTTATGCATGCATAGAATCCCCTTAGAAGAAATTGATAAACCAACTAGAGAATTTCAGCGAAGACTGAACCCCATCGATGTAGTGAAGAAAGAGGTCATGAAATTGCTAGATGTCGGCCTGATTTATGTCATCTCCGACAGTAAATGAGTGAGTCCCCTTCAGGTCATTCCTAAGAAAGGAGGAATGACTGTAGTCAAAAAATAACAAAGGAGAAGACATAGCCCAACGCACTACCATAGGATGGCATATGTGTGTAAATTTTAGAAAACTAAATAAAGCCACTAGGAAAGATCACTTCCCACTCCCTTTCATAGACTAAATAAAGCCACTAGGAAAGATCACTTCCCACTAGGAGAAGACATGAAGCCTTTGGGACGTATATCAGGTGTCTTTGTCCTTTGGGGGTCTGCGTGCACGTATTGACCCATGATTTGCTCTGCATTTTTTAGAATCATTACTGGGTGGCACACAATCATGATTGGGATACGTATTGACCCATAATTTGCTCTGCATATCTGAGACTCTTGATTGTGAAGCTCTACTTAACTGTATGACACACAATCATAGAGAGATACGTAGTGACCCATGATTTGTTCTGCATATTTGATACTCTTGATTATGAAGCTCTGCTTAGCTGTATGACACATGATCATAGAGATATACGTATTGACCCATGATGAGTATGTGCAATGACACATGTGTGGAATTTAATTGTGAATATGATGATATCTTGAATCATTTGTATTTATGTAAAAGTTCATATGATTTGGAAAATTATGTGATATGAGTTATACTTTAAATATTTTCTCATATGAAAGAAATATGATTATTTAAATATTATATGCAGTCGTATTGTTCTCCTATGTTGTACTTTTATTCCACTCACTGAGCAAATGATTGTTGCTCACAGTACCCATTTTAAATTTTTCAGATACTCGTAAGTTCTCGAGTTGAGTCGACTCAAATCTTACTTTTGATGCATATAGAAGAAGTCGAACCGCCGGAGCACTGTTATTTTTCTTTCACATTTATTTTTGAAAGCATGCATGTAATAGATAAACTCGAGAGTTGTACTAGAGTTTATTAGAATTATTTTATAAGGTTGTATAAAACTTGATCATGTGGGGTGTTATATGTGGAATGGTTTGTGAAACAATAATGATAATGTGCGAATGTGATCTCTTATAACTTTTATTTAAACTTTGATGAATATATAAATGCATCTATTATATGTATTGACAAATGACATAAGATAATTAAGGGAGGAGGTTTTGTCAAATTTATTTTTAAAATTTCTAAATAAGATTAAATGAAATAATAATTATGATTAGAACTTAGTCACGGAGTGGGGTGCGACACAAGCTATATTAACAGCCCTTAGTTTTGACTTTTTCAAAAATAACAAAGCATCTACCAAGAGAGAATGGTGAACACTGCATATAGGGGATAGAAGATGCACTATCGAGCCTAGAGAGAATGGCAGGGACCAAATTTCAAGCGCGGGACAAATTTTTGAGGAAATGATGGAGGATGCGATAGGTCACCCAAGAAAAGACACTCTGTCGAATAGTGTTGTCATGTCACAGATATGTTAAACTCTCAAATCATCTCCATGGCCCATCACCATAATAACTCCAAAAAAATGGTGATTCCGTACCCACATGGCCTCATCATATAATCTCTCTCCCAACTTTTTGTCCTTTTCCGAAACTGCCTCAAAAAGCTTACGCACCACATGCGAGGCGCAGTCTCCCACTTGAACACTCCATTATCTCCCCGTTCAAAATCCTTCTCCACCGACCCATCACCTTCATCAAATCCTCCGTCTACCTTGCAGAAAACCCTTCTCCCCACAGAAACCCTTCTTTCACCTCCACTGGCCAAGATGGTACTCATCAGAAAAAGGTCAAAAAGGGTGCGCCAGGAACACTCAAGCCCTAAGCGCATTATCCTCTACGACAACAAGGACAAAACTCCTCCGGGAGCACCAAGCACCATGGAGATCCCTGTACGAGCGCCGACACCACACTCACATAGCATGTTACATGGGAGTTTGAGCAAATCTGCTTCAGGGGTCACTAAAGAGAGCAGAGAAGTTCCTCAAGCTCCTATTATTGAAGATGTACGGAGGACAATAGTGGCGAAACAACCTTCGAAAGAAAGGAGGCCGGTCACAGCAAGGATACATGCAGCAGACAAAAATTGATAAAGATAGACATCATAGGTAATTGAGATAAAAGATGAAAATCATGGATCATCATACTTTGCGTGTTGCGACCTTTATGGTTGATTGCCCCATGTCACATGATGTTTCCTTAATAAATGAGAGCTCTCGACACGACCTTATGGTTCGTATGGTAACTCCAAGATTAAATGGATAATTGAACAGTTGTATTGTGACATTTGTGGTGTTGATAGTTGTATTGCAATCCTAGTAGTTAAAGAATAAATAATAGATAATTGATTAGTTGACAATTGTATTGTGACCTTGATGGTATTTACCATTGTATTGCAAATTGATTAATTGACAATCATATTGTGACATTTATGGTATTGACGATTGTATTGCACTTATTTGCGATTGAAGAAAAAGTAATTGATTAATTAACAATTGTATGGTAACCATTATGGTATGGACGATTGTATTGCAATCGATCTGGTTGATGGATAAGTGAATTGCGCCCTAGTGACTGATGGACAAATGATTTCTCCCTAATGGCTGATGAATTATTGTTTTTGCCGTCATAGCTAATAGATAGTAGATTGCGACATTTGTGCCTGATCGATAGTTGATTGATATTGCTAAATAAGGTCTTAATTCACTGCAAGAAAACACATCATTAGAGAAGGAAAATCTGGTCGTTAATATTTAAATTCTTGTCATTATTGGTCATTAGCAATCAGCATTTTCCATCGTCACCCGTCGTTATATATGACACCATTAAAAGTCAATAACGACGACTTAAATGTGTCGGTCGTTAAAAATCATCAGCGACCAAAAATAATCCGGTCGTTAAAACTATATAAGGACCATTTAGTTGGTCATCGAATACATTAATGGCTAGAAATATTTTTGTCGTTGATAATCTTCAATGGCTAGTAATCCCGTCATTAAAAGTCATCAACGACTAGAAATAATCCGGTCATTAAAACTATATAAGAATCATTTAGTTAGTCATCGAATGCATTAATGCTACAAATATCTTTGTCTTTGATTGATAATCTTCAACGTCTAGTAATCCCATCATTATTGATCATCAACGACAAAAAATAATCCGATCATTAAATCAATGTTGTCACGATAGGATCAGGCCGGCCGGTCTGACCATCGATCAGTCACTAAAATGGTCCTAAATCACCCCTAAAATCGGAGTGAAGATTGGACAATTTTGAACCATTTCAAATCGGTCAAAACCGGATAGAACTGTCCAGAACAAAATAGAACCGACAAAAATCGGTAGTGAACCGATTAAGTTAAAAACTTTATTTTTAAATCAAAATTTGTGTTGGTCCATTGCCTACTTATGATGCCCATTTTATAGAAGATATGTTGCTTTCACTTTCTTAGTGTCTTCAATGTGGGACTATTTATTTGTACATATGTTTCTTTTGTTATACTTATTTAATAATTAAATTTTTTTCTTTACTTTTTTATATTACAGTGTAACTTTCTATTGTAATTTTTTTAATAATTCATTTTTTATATTTATTTAATTTATGAATGTTAAACTATTTTATATACATATTTTTTTTTATTTTCCCCCTCATTTTATGGCATTTAAATTTATAAAATACTAATAATTTGGGTTTTTCTATTCAATTTTATAAAAAAAATTGGGAGAAATTCTATTAAATTTTATAACAATTTTTTTTCTTTCTATTGGATTTTATCACATATAATTAAGTTAACTAAATGCATAAACTAATTTATTTTTTAAAATTGATGTTGCCTGAGAAATTAGTAGAGGGAAATGTTTAGTTCCCGCCAAATAAAATATTAATTGCATGTCTACTTGATCTTAATTTATAATTAATTAATTATGATAAAAATTTAATGGTCATTAATAATAACTTTTAACGATCAAAATTTATTTTTTTGAGATGAGCAATTTTCTCTTTCACTAATAATGTGTTTAATAATGTTCATATTTTTTTCTTGCCACTATTGACTATTTTTAATGACTATTTTTTTGTCTCGACATTAATAGTTGGTCGTTAAAGATCTCTTTTCTTGTAGTGATTGAGTTTGACCAATTGGATAATTGATTAACAATAATTGATAATTGAGGTGATTGATATTGATTTGATCATCATTAAGTTGATAGTATGGATAATTGTATAATTGATCAATCAATTATTTTTAATAGATAATTATTATAGCATAAATTATTTATCGTTAAACATGACATTGTTTATTGTTCATATATATATATATATATATATATATATTGTTATGGGTGATGCTACGTACCGAGTTATCTCATTGGGCTTTGCTTCTGTTCTTGGATCCGTACATGTGATGGAGATGGCGATGATGAGATGGTTGATGGTTCCTGTGATGGGTGACATGCACATGAATATATGGTCCATTATTGTAAAGACGTGGACCTTAACTCACATGTTATTGGATGTTGTATAAATGGTTTCTGCATATTGTATAAATTATTGTAAAGTAATTCTTTTGCAATTGTAAACCAACATGTTGACTTATCATAGTTAAGTTATAGAATTGAGTGGTGTCGTCGAGATTGCCTTCTGGGCAGATAAATGAAAAAAAATCTCAAGGCATTACATCCACTATCAAAGCTTCGCGTTTGGCACCGACCCTGAACGTGTCACGGGGTCATTCTCGGGGGAAAGCCCCCGGGACAAGCACAAGGTCACCACTTCGGCACCTCTAGAGGCATCGGCTAGTCCCTCACCCTCTTTAGAGAGAAGAACTCGGTTGTTCTCTTCATTTCCTCCAAAAAAATTAGCTTTTCCGCCAAGAGTTATTCATTATAGTGGGAGAAAACAAATAGAAAAAGGGGGAGGTTAAGGGCAGGGAATTATATATATATATATATAAGATTATACATTGATATAAGATTACTTATTATTATAAATAAAAGATAATAAAGTTTCATGATTACTCTTCCTCCTCAGCCAAAGTTTCATGTTTGGCATTGGCCTCAAGCGCAAGGTTGTCGTCCTTGGTACTATTTCCCATCATGCTGACCTCGCAGGAGTTAGCGGCATCATTAGCTTTCCTCGTAAGGAGAAGGAGAAGGAGAAGCATTTGGGTGACAACAACGAGGAAGGTTGTTCACCTTCTCCACTCCACCATGAGAACCTTCGCTTAAATATCTCCAATCTCGATTCTTCTGTAATGTCCCAAATCGACCAACGTCATGTGGCGAAGACCATTAAGAAGACGCTACAAACTCTGTGGCTTTGACCATCATATTGACCAAGACTTGGTCAAGAATCATGACTTGTCAGCAAAAGAAAATATAGAACAATGAAGAAAAGCGGAAGATGATAACTATTGAGGAAAATCAAAGAGTCACTACATGGTCTTAGAATAATGACATCATAATGGATACATAAGTTCGAAATGCGGAAGGAATATAAAGTAATTAACTAGGCCCTTTGGTTCATGTACTTTATCATCGTCTGAGCATCGTCGCAGCACACTAACTCAACATCATCGCTGACCTAGCCTTGTGGAAATCAAACACAGAAGAAAAGGTACTCCTGTAACTTTTACAGCCTAGTGGAAACCAGTAAAAGTATACAATGCATAACTTTAAATAGCTTAAATCAAATGTAGAATAATGCACTTATCTTGAGCAGAAGGTGGAGCATGAGATCATCATAAATCATAATATGGAAGAGAAACAAATATCATCAATCAATGAACTCAGATGATACATGGTAAGCTTAAAATCAGTAGCATGCTTGATAATCATGACATAGGTAATAACAATGGCTTGAGTTGATGTTCATGCTTACTTATCTTATCCATACTTCTTAATCTTATATCATACTTAGAAATCAAGTGACTTTAGGTGCCTTTAAATTCTTGGGGTATGCCGAGTGATACATCCTTGTGCGGATCAATGGGTGATCAAACCATAACTAAGGGAGCAACCCTTATCTTGAGGCACATGGCATAGGCTGGCAACCCATTATTCATCTTTCATCTTCACTTATTAGTCACTTTAGGATCTTGTTATTCATTATTTTTCATACAGTGGAATCAATTGAATCAATAGGAGAGTAAATCAGTAAAGGGTTCATATCTTAAATCGAAAATGGATTACGATGGAATCATGTCATCAATTCGGTTGTAACAATGATCAATCATGAGAGAAACATATAGATCAAAATCAAGGGTAAATGATGAACGTAAGAAGGGGTCACGGTTTGTTGGTCGGTCGACCGGTCTGTAGCTTGGCATGAGCGTGACAATAGTGTGGCACGGCGGTGCCGAAGAAATAGCACGGGCGTGACAGTAAGGTGGCACATCCGTGAGGACGGTCAAGGTGGATCGATCATCCGAGTCATGGGTATGATCGTGCCGATAAAGCAGCATGGTGTAGAGGGAATGGCATGGTTGTGCCTGTATAGTGGCATGGGCGTGCCTGGATGGCGGCGCGGGCGTGCATGAGGGCGGTCGACCATTTCAGTGAATTGGTCGACCATTTCAGTGAATTGGTCGATCGATCTACGGTTATTGCCGAGTTCATTCGGCCAAGTGGCATGGGCGTGCCGGAAGGGTGGCACGACCATGACGACAAAGTGGTATGGTCTTGAGGACAGTCGACCGATTCAACGGGTTGGTCGATCGGTCCATGGTTACTGCTCGGCCAGGTTATGGCACAAGCATGCCAAAAGGGTGGCACGTCCGTGCCGATAGGTGCATGGGTGTGAAGCAAGTTTCATACTGTGACGGTGGGGGTTTCTCAGTCGATTTCAGTACGAAAAATTAAGAAAAACATTAACAAAGCATCATCATAGATAAATTTCTACATCCTAGCAATCAACAAGGCAAAATAATGAAATAGCAGTCAATGTTCTACAAGAAATCAATCATATAACTATACATAGATAAGAAACAGATCAATTCTAGCAATTCCTTCATTAGATCTTCTTCATTCATTAACCTGATCATATCATGACAGGGAGTGGATTAGATCTATTCGAAGTCGTGCAAGGTGATTTCAATTCACCCACCTCTTTCCATGTTTGTCCTAGCTGATTCACTTGCATCAGGCATTCGGTGTTCCTCCTCTTCGACCTTGATGTTGTTGTAACTCGGCCGGCCGACCTCCATCTGTAGGACCGCTAGAGTCACGATAACGAAGGGAGATGTAGAAGAGGATACTAACACACGTGTGAGAGGGGAAATTTCAATATTTGGTCGCCCTTACCAATTGAATGGAGACGGGGGCTCTCGTAGGGACGAACTCAGGGTCGAAGAAGAACAGGGGAAAGGAGAATGATTGATTTCTGTTTGGGTGAAGGAAGAGTTTGAGTTTTTTTTTATTGTTTTATTTTTTACCCATCAGATCCGATTTTATCTCCTCTTAACTGCCATGATCCCCTCTTAATAGGGATTTTATCTCCCTGTTGGTCATTTCTTTCTGATTTTTTTTCTTTTGACGATTGTTACATCTCCTCCTCCTCTCACCTACTCGTGTTCGGGGTCATTTGCAAGCACCAAAAGATAGAAAAAAAATCCGTGGAGATGAATTCATTTAGGATACACACAATTCTTATATCCTATTTAATAGTTAAAAAATTTTAGAATGGTTTTCACATAACAAAGATAATTCCATTAAACAAGTTGGAACCCATACCAAATTAAATTTGTATAAAATATTATGAATTTTACACTTTATATTTAAGATAAGGGTTTAAAGAATATACAACACAAAGAATATGTTGTAAATTACAGCCCACCCTCTTATCCCTTCTATTTGAATCTAATGGTACATATGAGATACATCTTTTCACTCTCATGTTCACTCTCTCCTTTCCTTCCCTCCTCTCTCTCTATCCCCTTAGTTTTGGCTCATCCCACTCTCCTCTTCACTCCCTCTATCAAGTCTCGTGTTCACACTCTGCTTTCCATCCCTCCTCTCTCTCTTCCCTTACTTCCGACTCATCCCACTCTCATCTTCCATCTTTGAGCTCTCTATTTCTTAAATTTTTTAGCTCCATCTTTCCTCCATCTATTTCTTCAATCTTTTTTTCACTAGTCTCCCACCCCCCACCCCACGCTTTCCAAGTTCATGGGATTTCATCCTTTTTATTCTTTCACTTTAGAAAACTATTGAGCCTTAAAAAGTTTAGACATGCTTTTATGCTGTTAGAGTTTTTTTATTATTTTTTACTTCCCTATGAATATATTTCTCCATAACTAGCTTCAAGAGATAGAGATGTTCTTACATTTTTTTAGGAGTTTCACAACTAATTCATTAAAATTTTCACCATTTTTTTTCAAGTGACTCGATCTCTTTAGAATGTGTATAACACCCACGAAATCAGCCCTACGACACATGTTGCGAGCGGGTCCGGAGCATGTTATATGGTGGACAATGCAATAGTTGACTCAAAGTCAACAAAACACATGAGGATAACATGTAGCGGAAAATGATAACATTTAAAAATCATTCTACTTGAAAACATAACGAAAGCGATAAAACATAATAGATCATATGACACTAAGCCCAGTGACATCAAAGTATAGGTGGCGGATAGCCCAAATACAAAAGAGACTCGAAGTCCACAATATAACGACCCCATAATGTTCCTCACATGAGGACATACAACATAATTCATAATAAAAAGGCCCAAAGGTCTACTCATACAAGACCCTTAAGTATTATAACATAAGATGGCCCAACATAAGACCTATACCATGTGCTAACCGTCGACATGAGCTTGCCACCGACCTCAACCTATTCTTCCATACTTGCACGAATCCTGATGTAGGAGAGTCCCACCTCCCATTAGTTATATGTAAGGTCTATAATTAAAAATGGTATCTTGCGATTAAACAATAAAACACGATAAAGGCAACACGATGAAACATATCGATAAATGATTCATAAACAATTCAATTCCAATTGATAACAATGACTTCAATTGCATTACACCCTACCTAACTTCACTTTTAAGGTCATAATGGTCCACGTTTTGCTATTTGATCCAAAAGTCTAAACTACCCCAATGATTCTGTTGATAATGCCTTGAATCTGAACCCAGTTGTAACCATGTATGGTCCCCTATTAGTAAGGTGCTTTAGCAGATTTTAACTTCATCCTCAGTTTATTTCCTTATCACCAAATAGGTGTCCTATTTTTTGGGGGATTAATTTAGAGTATCAGTTGGTCTGTGATTCCTATCATATGTTAAAGGGAGTGCCTATACAAACTCCCTAGGGAGTCCAAAGAGAAAGAAATCTGATCTTGTAATCTTCTTTAGTTTCTTCCGTCTAATAAAATTTTACGTCGCCTTAAATTTCTCGAGTTTTCTCGCGGTGCATAATTTCTCTCATGTAGAAATCCTAACAAACTGGTATCAGAGCGAGGCTTCATCATCGATCCTCCGTCAGGCATAGAGATGGCATCACACAACGTGAACATCGAGAAATTCATGGGACAAAATAGTTTCAGTTTCTGGCAGATCAAGATGAGAGCACTTCTGAAACAACAAGGAGTTTGGGCGCCGCTCGCGAACATGCCGAAGAACAAACCAAAGGAGGAAGACTCGAAAGACAAAGAAAAGGAGTCCGACCTCGCAAGTTTGGCGGCATAGGAAGAGAAGGCGCACTCCATGATCCTATTGTGTCTGGTGGATGAGGTTATTATCGAAGTCGCTGATCAAGAAACGACGGCTAGTCTATGGTCGAAATTTGATAGTCTTTACATGACCAAGTTTCTCACCAACAAGTTGTTGTTGAAGCAACGTCTATTCGCCCTCCGCATGTAAGAAGGTACCCCTCTAAAAAATCATCTTGATCAGATGAATACTCTGTTGATGGAATTACGAAACATAGATGTGAAGATTGATGATGAAAATGCTGCCCTACTTCTGTTGGTGTCTCTTCCTCTATCGTACGAAAATTTCGTTCAATCTGTTATCATCGGAAGAGACACAATTACTCTGGAAGAAGTAAGAACAAGTCTACATACTCGTGAACTTCATCATAGGGCATCTAGAAAGGCTGTGGAGACTCAGGCCGTAGGATTGGTAACAACCGCAGAGAAGACAAACCCTAAAAAGGGTAAGTCAAAGAAGAAGAAGAAGAACGTCAATCCGAAGGACATCTGCAACTATTGCAAAGAACCGGGTCATTGGAAGAAGGACTGTCCCGAGAAGAAGAAAAAAGACACGGTTGCTACAGTAGCTCACCAGAATAACGAATCTGATGACGATTTGGCTTTCATGGTGTCTGATCAGAAATGTTTGGAGGAGAGTTGAGTTTTTGACTCAGGATGTTCCTATCATATGACTTCGCGTAGGGAGTAATTATCAACTTATCAGAATATTGATGGCAAAAACCTCATCATGGACAATAATGCAGCCTGTAAAATAGTTGGAATCGGCTCAATTCAAATCAGAAGTCATGACAATCGGGTGATGACATTGACAGAGGTCTGTCATGTTTCGCAACTAAAGAAAAATCTGATATCGTTAGGAGTTCTGGACTCCAAAGGATGTCAGATGGATGTTGAACGAGGTGTTTTCATGGTCACCGAGGATGATGCTAAAGTCATGAGAGGAGTCAGGCAAAAGTCCTTATACATACTACAAGGCACAGTAATTTCTGGCGTGGCTGCGGTAGGTAGTTCGTCCAAATCAGAATTAGACGCATCCAAGTTGTGGTACATCGACTTGGACATATGAGTCAGAAAGGGATAGACATCCTTAGCAAGCGCAATCTTCTGAATGGTCAGAATATATTGAGAAAGATGAAACGCTTTCCTACTAATAACGGCTTAGAATTCTATTCATCTGAATTTGATTAGTTTTACAAGGATGAAGGCATTGCGAGACATCGCATCATCAGAGATACACCGCAATAGAATGGTGTACCATAACGAATAAACAGAACTCTTCTAGAGACGGCACAGTGCATGCTCTCTAATTCTGGTCTGAATAAGTCATTCTAGACTGAGGCTGTTAGCACATCATGCTACCTTATCAATTGGAGTCCTACAATCGCGATCGATCTGAAGACTCCCATTGAGGTATGGTCAGAAAATCCTACTGATTATACTAATATGAAAGTGTTTGGCTGTCCAGCATATTATCATGTCAGTGAAGGAAAGCTAGATCCAAGGGCTAAAGAAGGAATCTTTGTTGGATATGGTGTATGCGTGAAAGGCTTCAGAATATGGTCTCCTTCAGAGCACAAAGTTAGAAACATATCCTTTGATGAGATGTCTATGCTCAAGCAGAAATCAGATGTTGTTGACTTAGCAGAGGTGGTGTCAACAAATGGGTGGAGTTTGGATTAACTCTAATTCAGAATGAGGTAGAAGAATCTCATGAAGCTGAACAACATGAACTTGAGGAGCAAATAGAAGCAGCTAATGACAAGTCTAGGTGTAGGACGTACTCGTAGGCAAGTAGGTCCTCCTAAGTGTTATGACTTTGATGACATGATTGCATATGCATTTCAAGTAGCTGAAGAGGTGGAGTCGCCAGAACCATCGAGTTACAAGAATGCTATCACATGTGTAGAATCAGAATAGTGGATTGCAGCAATGAGTGAAAAGATGGAGTCTCTTCACAAGAAGTAGACTTGGGAAATAGTCAAGTTACCAAAAGATAGAAAGTTTGTTGGATGCAAGTGGATTTTCAAGAAGAAGGTTGGAAGTGGATTATCAAATTTAAAGCATGTCTAGTTGCTAAATGTTACAGTCAGAAAAAGGGAATAGACTACAATGAGATCTTCTCTCCAATTATCAGGCACCACTACAAGAATTTAAGCTATTAGCTACCGATTTTAACGACTCCATATTTCGTAGCAATATTGTCACAATTAGAGATAGATTAGTGACAGATTTGGAACACATTTAATACATCATGTCCACAAACTTAACTGACAATATAGTGACACAATTGTGTCCACATTAATTACAAAAATTACGGTCACTAATATTAGTCGACATATTGTAGCCAATCTATAGCCCATCTATCCCTAAATAGTGACACTAATATGTCTCTAATTTGTCTCAAGTATGTCGCCAATAGATACACATTTACTACATATTTGAGACACATTTAGTGCACCATTTTCAGAAATCTAACTGACAATATAGTGACAAATTTGTGACCACATTAACTAAAAAAATTATGGTCGCTAATATTAGTCAGTATATTATAACTAATCTGTCCCTAAACTCTGACACTAATTTGTCTCTACTTTGTCTCAAATTTTGTTGCTAATAGTTACAAATTTACTTCATATTTAAGACATGTTTAGTGCACCATCTCCACAAAAATAACTTATAATATAATGACGACGATGGAAACTATGACCATTAATATCAATCGGTATATTGTAACAAATCTGTAACTAATTTGTCCCTAACACTAATCTGTCTCTAATATGTAACTAATCTATCCCTAAACTATGACACTAATCTATCTCTAAGTTGTATCAAATTTTATCGTTAATAATTACAAATTTACTATTGACTTGCGATAATTTTTTGACAACCATTTACACTATCTACTTTAGTTATAATTTCTTTTGCTTATAATGACTAGACATTTGTACAAAAACATTTCGGAATCAATAATTGATCATCAAAATTGAAATGATTTTGGTTTCTTATTTAATAATTGAAATAAACTCTCAAATTTTTTAAGGTTAATGTGAAAATTATAATAGAAAATTTAACTGTATAAATTTACGTATATATGTGAATAAGTCATATTGACATTATTTTTATATATGTGTTTGTACATGATAATCAATGGATGCTTGTAAGATTGTTAGAAACATAAATTTATATTTTTTTCTTTCTACTTATGATAATATATTATTATTTTCATTTTCATTTTTATTTATACATTCATGTTTATGTATAGATGGGATTAGGACTTTCATTAGGTTGACAAGTAAACTTAGAATTAGGTAAAACAATTATGGTAATATAAATAATAAATGAAAACTAAAAGAATCTAAAACATGGCCAATCTCATTTATGTATGGGGAAGCGCCAACATTGTAGGCATCTCATGCATGGATGTAGAGGACATTTTTGCTATTCGATTGGACATTGTCCTGGAGAACTACCGTTCAGTGACCCCCCTACACACATTCAAGGAGCCTTATGTTGGGAGGAGATCGTGGTCTCAAAGTCGTATGTGGTGGATCTATTGCACTTGAACACGATGAACATTGCGTGGGAACATGACAAACAATGTGTGGGTATTCGTTGATACCATCATTGGCCATGGATCTCTTAGTGAATGGTAAAGATTTGCTGTGCATCCATACGTCGAAACACCTATGACGCTTGTGCATTTTACCCTATATATATGATCATGATAAAAACAATTGAGTATTCATGATAAATAACGCATAGAATTGTGACAACTAATTAGTTATACAATAAACTAATGAAACTAAGAATAATTCATAATTTTTTATAAGTACATATAAAAAGAAACATTTTGCAAAAAAAATTATAAGTATTCATTAATGATATAATAAATTGACAAAGTTTTAAAAACATAGTATAATTTTATAAATATTATTTAGTTACATAAATATATTTTATATACAATATTATTTATCAGAAACCAAAAATTTAAAATGTGGGAATTGAACACACAACCTCATTTATGTATGGGGAAGCGCCAACGTTGTAGGCATCTCATGCATGGATGCAGATGACATTTTTGCTATTCGATTGGACATTGTCCTGGAGAACTACCGTTCAGTGACCCCCCTACACACATTCAAGGAGCCTTATGTTGGGAGGAGATCGTGGTCTCAAAGTCGTATGTGGTGGATCTATTGCACTTGAACACGATGAACATTGCGTGGGAACATGACAAACAATGTGTGGGTATTCGTTGATACCATCATTGGCCATGGATCTCTTAGTGAATGGTAAAGATTTGTTCTGCATCCATACGTCGAAACACTTATGACGCATGTGCATTTTACCTATATATATGATCATGATAAAAACAATTGAGTATTCATGATAAATAACGCATAGAATTGTGACAACTAATTAGTTATACAATAAACTAATGAAACTAAGAATAATTCACAATTTTTTATAAGTATATATAAAAAGAAACATTTTGCAAAAAAAAAATTATAAGTATCCATTAATGATATAATAAATTGACAAAGTTTTAAAAAACATAGTATAGTTTTATAAATATTATTTAGTTACATAAATATATTTTATATACAATATTATTTATCAGAAACCAAAAATTTAAAATGTGGGAATTGAACACACAACCTCTCAATGTATTTTTAGCCTCTTTTCCAGTTTGGTACAAAGTTAGAGATGTATGTTATGCATCCTATTTTATATTAGTCTTCCATTTCCAAGACTTTCCCTCTTCCCCTAAAAATTTTCCTCTTCTTCCCCTAAAGTTTTTTATGCCTGCACACGATTCTTGTAAAAAAAACCCTAAACCTCAAAGAAAACTCTCGATTTGAAAGATTTTCGTTCCTATTCCACTCATCGGCATCCAACATATTGTCGAACATTCATCAGGTGCATCATTCTTCCACTTTTCCTACATTTTTTTGTTCGTTTTTCTACATTTTTTTTTCATTTTTTGCATCATTCATCAAGTTGCACGTGCAGGACGCCGTCGGCAACCCCAGCGGTCGCTGGCGGCTCCCTGCACGAACGCAAGGGTCCTGTAAGGCCCATGCGCGTACGCGCAAGCCTCCGCTGCCGAGCCCTGCTGTGGTCGCTGGCGTGCGCCCCGCTCCCTGCACGCGCAAGGGCCTGAGACGAACCCTGCCAGCGATGGCAGGGGTCGCTGATTTCCCCTGCGCGCACAGGGGCCAGCCAGCGACCCTTGCCATCGTCGGCAGAAGTCATCTAAGGCCCTGCGCATGAGCAGGACGCCTGCCGCCGACCCCTGAGCACGAGCAGGACGCCCGCCAGCGACCCCTACGGTCGTTGGCAGCGCGCTGCACGCACGTCGGCTCCATGCACGCGCGGGGGCCTGGATGGACCTTTCTAGCGATGACAGGGGTCCTCTAAGGCCCCTGCACACGAGCAGGGCGCCACCGCCGACCCCAGCGGTTGCTGGCGGTGCACGCCAGCTCTCTGCATGCGCAGATCATCATCACCGTCGAGCCTTCAATCAATTGGAGCCCAATCTACAACTTAGGACCATATCCTCTCCTAACTTGTAGGTTTGCCTCAAGGTACGAATCCTATTTCCCCTTGGATTTTTTTGTTGTTGTAATATTATTACTTATTCAGTCTTGAATTGTTTTGCTTTAGTTATATAAATTGAATGAGAGATGTCGCAGCATAAAAAATTCATACTATCTAAACCTAAAAGCATCGATCCATGGATCCCGGCGGCCTCTGCCCCAACAAATTAAGAGAAGAAGAAGAGCTTTCCACAGAACCCCCAAAAAAAGAGCTTTCAACAAATCCCGGGGACCTAGCAAGTCCCAGCCCTTCTTCCAATAGCAGGAGCAGGTATAAATTAATCCTCCGACGTACATATATAATATGCATGGTCTGCATGGATTAATTTTCCACCTTCAGGTCCTCCGCTTTGGTAACAAAAAAGATGGTTAGCAAGAAGAAAAAAATGCCAAACTGGTTTGAAATATGGGAAGACATTATGGAGTTATATCATCTTATATCTGATGATTTTTTTTGTCCAATATTGTATATTCTTTTTTAGAGACACAATATGTGATCGTCGATGGTTTAATTTCTTGGTAAGTGGGAGTGATATAAAATTTAAGTTGAAGCCTACTTTCTAGTTTCTAGTTGAGGCTAGGATCGGACTGGTAGTTTTGTTTTAGTATTATCTTTGTACTTCCATATGGTAATTGTGTATTGACTTGCTTTCATCATTCCTACTTTTTATTTCTCGTACAGCACTAATATGACATTTTCTTTATTTTTTAAGTATGCTAGCCGACAATTATTTTTTACCAACCTTTTAATACTCATTTATTTTCTGGCCATGCAACAAAAAAATACGAGAAAGTTGTGCAGCTCAACTGGAACAGCCCACAGATCTACCATTGAAATAGTATTTTGTTTTATCGGTCCAAGTTGACTTTTATTCTTCTTAAGCTTGTTTCCAAAATTGCACTGGGAAATTTCTTTTCCACTATGATATAATAACATGGATCTTTTCAATCAACCAATTTATATTTTGAAGACTTTTGAATAGATTTTATCTATAGTTCTAAGTTCACTCTATCTTATTCTCTTATTATAGGCCCTTGACAACTAGGGACTTGCTCTTCAGGTATTTTGCTTTATATTCCACAAGTTAGAGTACTTCGGAAATAGTATTTTCCTGTTTCAAATTACACTCAAGTTTGGAGAGTGGTGTATATTGACCTTTTAAAACATGATTGTATGTAGGAACTTAGTTCGACTGTTCCTGTTAGAATGTGCAAAGTTGTTGTGATGCCTTGATGGAGTGATGCGATATAAGATAGGATGGTCAGAAAAATGGCATTGAACTCCCAGAGGGAAGCCAATTATGCTGCTAGGATGTTGACATCCTTGCTAGAATGGCACACTCTGCTGAGCTTACTGTGATTGAACTCCCACCCCTTGGCCTTGATTAGTGTCTATTTGGTGATCTAGTGGGGACTTCTGTACCCGTGGTGTGATGTATATATATACTCTATGTAAACTTTGTAATGAACATTTAGCTCCATCTTATCAATTGAAAAAAATGTTAAAATCAATTTTTGTTATATTGGTTATTGTATGTCATTTATATCATCGTACAATTGATAATTTGATATAAATGATATTATTGTGAAAAAAATTATTGCTAATTTGTGACTGATTTGGGATGATTTTGAGACAAACTGCAAACTGTGGGGACCAATTACGATAGAAGTTAGCTACGAAATAAGGACAAATTAGTCACAAAAAAATATAATTGTTTTATCATCGTAACATTATAGTTAGTACTTAGTGACAGATTAGCTACCAATTTTGAATTCTAATAATTAAGAGTTGTCACAAAATAGGGACAGATCAGGGACGATTGCACGCATAATTAGCTATGAAAATAGGGACACAAAGTTGGGTCGCAATCAGCGACGAGGTATTAGCTACGGATGTACGCTGTCCCGAATCTGTAGCAAATCCGACGCTAATACAATTTGCGATGGTATTAGCTACATATTTGTTACAGATTGCTCCGTAGCTAATAGCTCAAATTCTTGTAGTGCACACTTCCATCCGGGTGCTACTTGCCCTTGTAGCACATTGGAATTTGGAGCTTGAGCAATTAGACGTGAAGATAGCTTTTCTACATTGGGAATTTGAAGAAGACACCCTCACGAGTCAGCCAGAGGGTTTCTTTATCCCATATAAAGAAGACCAAGTCTGCAGATTGAAAAAGTCATTATCTGACTTGAAATAATCACCGAGGCAATGGTACAAGAGATTCAATAGTTTTATGATCAACAAGGGATTCAACGTGAGCCCTTATGATTGTTGCATCTATTACAAGAAGGTGAAGGGTGATTCCACTATATATCTGCTCTTGTACATTGATGATATATTGATTGCTGTCAGGAACATGGAAGACATTCAGAATTTGAAGAAGCTCCTTAATGCAGATTTTAGGGATGGAGATTTATAAGGATCACGTAAAGGGTAAACACTTTCTGTCTAAGAAAAATTACATTCCAAAGATTTTATCCAAGTTCGGTATGTCTGCAGCGAAGACCTTAAGTACTCCATCATCTTCAAATGTGCATCTTTCTGCAATTGAACTTACGTCTGATGAAGAAAATGAGTACATGTCTCGAGTTTCATATGTCAGTGCAGTCGAAAGCTTGATGTATGCTATGGTATGCACAAGACCTGATATTGTGCATGTCGTTAGTGTGGTTAGCAGATTCATGAGCAATTCAGGGAAGGAGCACTGGGAGGCAGTAAAGCATATTTTTTGATATCTGAGAGGAACGTCTGACATTGGCCTCATCTATAGAAGTGGAAAAGAGTATTTGGTTGCAGGTTATTCAAACTCAGATTATTCTGCAGATGTTGATGGAAGAAGATCAATGACAGGTTATGTTTTCACTCTTGCCAATTTTGTTATCAGTTGGAAAGCCACACTCCAGCCATCAATTACATTGCCTATCACAGATGCAGAGTACATGGCATTGACAGAAGTTGCTAAGGAAGGCATCTGGTTAAAAGTCCTTGTTGGAGATCTTGGACTATAACAAGATCAAGCTATAGTGTACTATGACAGTTTAAGTGCAACATGCTTAATCAAGGATCAAGTGCATCAAGAAAGAATCAAACATATCGACGTCAGGTACCACTTCATCCGTACTGAGAAGATGTTCAAGGTAAAGAAGGTCGGCACAAAAGATAATTCAGCACACATGTTCACTAAGTCGGTTCCTACTAGCAAGTTTCAACATTGTTTGGACTTGCTAAATATTGATAGGTGGTAGTAGTCTCAAGTTGGGATTGGCGACGGTAGAGAGTGATAGATATCTGATTGGAGAATTCAAGTCAAGGTGGAGATTTATTGATAATGCCTTAAATCTGAACCCAGTTGTAACCCTGTGTGGTCCCCTATTAGTAAGGCGCTTCAGCAGATTTCTACTTCATCCCCAGTTTATTTCCTTATCACGAGATAAGTGTCCTATTTTTGGAGGCATTAATTTAAAGTCCCAATTGATCTGTAATTCCTATCATGTGTTAAAGGTAGTGCCTATATAAACTCCCTAAGGAGTCCAAAGAGAAAGAAATATGATCTTGTAATCCTCTTGTGTTTCTTTCATCTAATAAAATTCTGTGTCGTCTTAAATTTCTCGTATTTTCTCACGGTGCATAATTTCTCTTGTGCAGAAATCCTAACAGATTCTGTTCTTTCGAGGCCAATTTGGGCTAATAGCAATTAAGAATGTTACAATTCGCATCGGATTCGTAGGAACTCGGGTCAGACAATGCAGAACCTGGGTCGAATTCTGCCGCCGTCGAGAAGATGCATTTTCGACACGACTTCTGACCTTATTTCCAATTTCATAATCTATACATTTCTATAAGCAATTAATTCATACTATACTTCAATTATAGGACAAAGATCTTGAGGATCTATACCGATGAAAACCGTCGATATAAGGATCCCCTTACGTACTTTAAGTTGGTTGAAAAATCAACTATGTTCCTATTGCCTGTGGATTGGATGGATGTCGCGACTATGGCCGGCAATTCATCATTAGTGACGTCCAAAAACCTTCGGCTACCACTTGGATATTTTTCTCCTCTGTCGGGGCATCGAAATGATATATTGCTCGTGCTCTCAAGTACCTCGATTTGTGAGAAAACAAAGATGAAATAGAAGTTCGTGGTGCAGAATTCTGTGAAGAGAAATAATGACTCCTAGCTACCCATTAGGCAATATTTATAGTTTTTAACTATGGTTTTTGACTCCTATAGGGCCTTGGGCTATTTCTCTATCAATCATGGCCATCCATCATTGATTACCCTCTCTTAAATATTCAGATTTAATTAAAGCTAAATTTAACTAATTATTTCATAAGCATACTTATCAAAATTCATCTATACTCAAATTTCTTTTTACCCTTTCAATAACTTCTTTCAATCAAACTCTATCTCTATCTTTTATCAATAACTTATGTTAATAGAATTATTATAACGCCCCCAAAATTCGGCCCCGATTTAGTTGTCGAACCCTAGGTGATGTTACTTTTCATGACCTAATTTCATAAAATATTGTAGCGGAAAACATAATAATAATAAAGTCCGATGACATAAACACAGCGGAAGACTAGTAAATAAAATCCCAAGATAACGATACTAGCCCATGGGTCACATAGATCCAACATAGGGTTCATAATACATAACTGAGTCCAAATGAAACTAAACGACTCCAAGGCCCATAGGCCATACATACTTGACTCACTATGAGTCCATCGTCATAATATAAAAGATTAAAAGATAACTTGGGCCGTAGCCCGACCAACCTATGTGCAATGTCTCCGTCATGAGGCTCTCACCGCCGAACCTAAGCCTCGTCCATACTTATACGCATCCATGGGGTGCAGGAGATTTCTCCCGTTAGAGTATGTTGAGGCCCGTGAATCTTATGTCATGAATCTTATTTCCAAATGTTCTACTTCTCATGAAATTTGGCAAGTTTTGTTAGAAAGTTACGAAGGTAGCAACTTAGACAAAAATGACACGTCGAATGTGGACAATAAAGAAAATGATAATTCTACATTCATAACATCCAAGAATGAAGCGTTATACTTAATGGCAAAAAGTGAAGATGATGAGATAACCTCAACTTCATCTTATTCCTCTACTAATGATGGTAATGATGATATTGATATTACTTTTGATGTTCATAAAGAATTTGGTTCTCTTATTCAAAAGCATTTTTCTCTCAAAAAGAAAAAGAAAACTTTATAAATGATTTTCATATCATGAAAAATAAATTCTCTCAAAAGGAAAATGATGCATACTTAATTCAAATAGATACCTCAAAAAGGAAAAATGGTACATGCTTAATTCAAATAGATACCTTAAAAAAGAAAAATGATTCTCTTTCATTATTTTGTGCATCTTATGAATCTTTAAGAGTTGAAAATTCAAAATTTATTATATTGCATGATGAGTTACAAAAGAAAAATATTTCTTTACCAAAATTCTTAGATAAAAAAATTACTAGTTCTCAGAAAAACATTAATAATGTTAAAAAGCATATTCATGTTGTCAAAATTCCTATAAAGAATATTTATCATTCACCACACAAGAAAAATAATTAAAACAAAAATTTTAAAAACACAAATGCATATTTTTTGAAATATTCTTATTCTTTGAAACCTAAGCATTCTTATGATTATCATTTTGGAAAATAAGCTCTATTGTGATAGTTCTCTTGGTGCTAAAAATTCTCATATCTCCCATAATGATTCTTTGATGTTTGAATATCATTATAATCACTCCATTAGACCATCTACTATTTGTCATTATTGTAATTCTTATGGTCATTATTCATTTGAATGTCAAATTAAAAAATCTATCAATATGAGCATGAAATTGATGTGGGTTCCTAAAAGAACTAAAATTAATCATGTTGGACCCAAACAAGTTTGGGTAACAAAATATAAATGATTTTTGTTTATAGGTGTGCTTCACAAGGAATGAATAAGAATGCTTCAACTAAAGTGAAAGCACACACTGTAAATTTGAAGTTAAAATGAGAAGGAAGGACAAAAGTTTGCGGAAAAGTATTTTGGTATATGGAAATGAAAATTTGAACCCATTTCGATATGATGCATATTTATGTTTTGAATTTTTCAATTTATTATCATGATATATGCATAAAGATAATATTTGATTATGATTCTTGTGCATTGATCACTAGCTGATCATACTAAATTTCACTTCATTTACATTTAATTTGACATGTACTGAGCCCCTCAAATTGTCTACATTTAGTTAATTATGCCTAGAATGCATGTATTTATCATTTCTGCATAATACCAATCTACATTGGGTAATTGAGCTGATTTTAGTTGCTGTCCGAATTCATACTTGTTTAATTTTTATTTGGGGACTTTGATGCTTGCTGTTCTTGTCCCTCTAGCAGGTAATACAATGTTGCAACCAGCTGGAAAAGCAGGGAGGACCACTGATTTGCTGTCCAAAAAGTAAAGGAATTTGCTGGAATTTCTTTAGGGCAGGACAGATGGCACAATTAGAGGCAATAGAAACTTCTGATTTGCATTCAAGGGTGATTAAGAACCATATAAAAGCTGAAGTAATCCAGAGGAGAAAGGAGGAGCCTCCATTGAGAGGGTTTCTGGACCAAGGAGCTGAGGAAGAGCTGGAGAAGAGGGTTGTACACTGATTTCCTGGGGACAGTTTCTTTGTTTCTGATTTTCAGAATGCTTTGCACTATTTTCCTCTTCTGTTTTGTATTAATCTTTGTAATTATGATGAACTAAATTCCAGCTCTCCTATAATAGGTAGTAATCTAGTTCTAGTCATGGATGGAGTATGAACACACTGATTTCCTTTTCTGATATCTGATATTCTGATTTTTGTTTCCTGATTTCTAAAATCTTGGGATCTGTTATTGACATTGTGAAAACCTAATTGTATTTGCAACTGAGAGGTTGATTTATGATTTCATCTTGTTCAAAAATGAATCAAGAACCAATGACAAGTTCTTAGGTCCCAATCTTTAGTTCTGATTTCTGATTTTCTGAAATCTGATTTCCTGAATTTTGATTTCTAATGAAATCTAGTTATCATTGTTAAACCCTGATTTCTAAGCAACCGAGAGGTTGATTCTAGGTCTCATCTTGTTCAGAAATGAATCAAGATGCAATGATAACTTGCTTGAGTTTAATATGTGATTACATACTTATTATGGAATCTATTCTAATTTCTGATTTCTGATTCCTACGGAATCTATTTTGTCATTGTGGAATCCCAATTTTATAGGCAACTGAGAGGTTGATTCATGGGTTCCTTCTTGTTCAGAGATGAACCAAGAAGCAATGATAATTTGCTAAATTTCATTCTGTGATAATGTGCCTAATGAACCCAATTAACTAGTATGGATGTGGACCTCATTTGTATGTGCAGTCGAGAGACTGATTTTAGGTCTCCTTGATGTTTAGAGATAAACCAAGAAGCATCTGCATTAGCATATGATTAATTATATTTCTGTTAGCTAATTGAGCCAATTGTTCCTTCATTATATGTGTTGATCAATATTGGTGCCAAATTAAGTCTCACTGAATTGCTAATTCTGATGAGACCTTGTCAAAATCAGTAGGATATCAGAACTTGTGCTCAATGATAACTTGATATCAGGAGGATTCTTTTCTTATTCAACTTAGCTAATCAACCATATGAAAATATGATAATTAGTTTGGTTTAACTGCTGTGATAGCAGTCACTTTTCAAGTTGAGTTAGAATTGACTTATATTAATAATTTGTTCCAATCCATCCATAGCTGAATTAGATGAACCCCATTCCTAGGAGAATCTTCTCATTGATTGATAATTACCATGTTAGTCCTTAGCCTAGCATCTAGATTTCAGTCCATATAAATTCTTAAAACACCAAAAACAATTACCCTTCTTTTTGCCACATTTAAAAATTTGTTTTCACTTTCCTTAATTTCCTATTTTTGCCACTTAGTCTAGGATTAGTCTAGATTGTTTTAGTGAGTCATTGGCCTTCAAATCACTGTGGATACGACACTTGAGTCTATTACAATTGACATGTGCACTTGCAGTAGAGAGGAAATGAGGAGTGTGAACACATTTCATAATATTCAATTCTGAACCATAAAATCAGCAAGTTTTCACTACTCCACTCATTTCACATCATGCATAATAAAATTATGTTGCTAATTTAATTCTGAAAGTGTCTATATTACTCATATTGTCTAAATATGTTTAATGGGAATATCTCATATGCATAATGGTTGATAAATTGACATTTTTGGACTATCTTACTAATTCAATGTGAAAATCATATTTATAAAAAATAAGGACACCCATATCAATACTAAAGTTTGCATGCATGATTCTTCACACTCAAAATATGATGATTTTGGCATTAAGCGCGTATAATTGATTTATATGAATATTGTGTACTATTTTGCATCTTGATATTTATGATTCAATGTGATTATATGATGCTTATGATTTTAAAGTATAAAAGAATAATATTTTTATGAGTGAAAAGTAGTAAATGACTTTATTTGATTGAAATTTGATTCTCACCTACTTTTTTGTTGATGACACTTGATCTTCTAAGATCTTGATATAGGAATTGAATATCTTTCGAATATTTCGAAATGCAAATTTATGGAGAATTGTGAAATTAATACATAATATTTCTTTTGACTTGTGATAATATACTTGCAAAATCTTGTTCACATATCAAAGAAAGAGAAATATATGTCTACTTTTACCTTTGACATGCTTATTATCATGACTATTCCTTGAATTTGGCAAAAGAAAAAGACACATGAAAATGTGAAGGCTAAGTCATCTAAATTTAAATAATTCTTGTTTATCTATAAAGAAGACCATATTTATAATAAACTTTATATGACTCTTGTGTTTTTAGCCTTAGTCTATGAACTTATTATGAATTTTGACTTATTACACTATATCATTTGGACACACATGCACATTACGATTTGGAATAAGTTGATTGATCATATTGATGTGCCATTTGAAAATTATTGCATAATACATTTGATTACTAAACTCTATGCTTGAAATAAAACATATCACTAAAGAGGTCATTTTTAACTTATTATATACATCTTCTATCAAAATTCATCTCTCTTATCCATAATTTGAAATAGCTATTAACATTTTAAGAAAGTGTAAAAGGCTAAACTTTGAATACATTTTTAGTTTCATTTCTTGTCACCAATTTTGATTCTTATCTTATGACAAAGAAAGAAAAGAAAAAATGGATTTGAAGGAGTGCAAACACAAATTTTATGGTAAAAGTATTATTTTAAATATAGAAATGAAAAATTGGATATACTTGTGTATCATAATTATTTGTGCTTTATACTTGTCTACTAGTTATCATAATTTTTGTATAAAATTATGATTGTTCAAAAGTTCATTTTTGGACATATCTTAATATGTTAAACTTTGGAAATGCCTATGCTATTTATTTGGACTTTACTACTTATCACATTCGATGCTTTGTGAGTTTGCAATTGAAAGAAAACAAAGTTTTGAAATTTTATAAAAATTTGAAAAATATTTTTTTTTCATATGTACATTTGTAGTTGTCTTTCTATGGAATCTTTTGCTATAAGATTAATATGCATAAATTTATGTGGTCATACCTTGTTATCATTTGAGTACTCCTATATTGTATGGCATTTGACCATCAAATTTGGAATGATATCTCTCTTGCACAAATGAAAATTTATATATGTATTTACATTTGAGAAAATATATTAATTATTTGACTTACATGTGCATGAGTCTACATTCTCATAATTTACAAAACTATTTTATCGTATCTTGGCATGAACCTTATGTTTTAGGCTTAAAATCTTCATGTTATGAAAATCAAGCTTTAACTTCTCATTCATAATATTATAGTGTTATTGGTTCTTTGAAAGAAAAAAGAAACATATAAAGAACTAAAGAAAGATAGAAAGAGGATGAAAATTGGTCATAATAATAGGGGAAACTTGTTCAAAAGTTTGAAATATCATTTCCTCCATCCACTTGTTACCCTTATTGTCAAATCTTTGGTTACTTGATATTATTCAATTTAAATTTGATATATCATTGTTGTCTCAAAGTTTTATGCAATGTTTTGATTTCTTATATAAGTTTTTGAGACATGTTATTCATTTGATTTTATGTTTTGCTATTCTAAATTAGTGACCTTAGGGGGAGTTTGACACAACTGAATACGTACAAAAAGATCAACCTACTAACTGAACTAGATCTATAAGTTATCTGGCCTGGGATGTTGTTCAGTCTCTGATATGTCTAGACAAGAACACTTGGGAAAAGTCGATGATGTTGGTTCAAGCAGCAAGGGTCGACTGATCCTAACTCTACTACAAAAAAATTGAGGAATAGCGACCCAAGCATCGCGACGCTAGGGAGGCATTATTGTGTCTCCGTGACGCAGAGCATCCCATTAGCGTCTACCTAGCGCCACATTTATGGGACGTTAGAAATCGGCGGCTAATGGCATCACAATAGAGTCAACAAAAATGGAGACGCTACTATCGCCACATGTTGACGCTATCTCGACGTTATTAAAACGTGTGATTTCCGGCTGGGAGCAGTAGAAATGCATCGCTAAGTCGACACGCACGTGGCGCTAACTATGAGGCGCTATTCCGGCGCCCAGAAGTTGCTATTGTAGACGCTATGGCGGCAGTGACGCAAACATGATGGTATCTGCGTCATCAATGAGACGCAAACATGGCGCTAAGAACGATATATTTAACTTAGCGTCACCTATGCCTGCGACGCTAATGGGACGCTAAGGAGGCGCTACTTGCATTTTTTTTTTACCTAGACTAGCTTCATTTTTTCCCTTCCCACATCATACAATTATATAATGCATATAAATGCATTGATATTCATCACAGGCAATATAAAAGCATCACAGACATAAGAATACGAAAAGTAATAAACTGAACTAACAAACTATACGTATATCTAAGTCTATAAGTAACAAAAGCATAGTTTGTATCCATAGTTTGTTTCTATCCTAGGCTTGGGAGTTATTGTTATCATTTCGGACGTTCGATCCAGACGTGCTTAGTCCATGGCCTCGCGGGGATGGATTTTGCGTCGGGATCAATCCCTGAATCGCTTGCAATAGTGGATCCAACTGCTGCGACACCTGTCGTGATATCTGCTCCGATAGCTGCTACGATAGCTGTTGTGATAGCTGCATTATATCAGGTGCAGCGGATGAGCTCAGAGTAGATGGACCGCCTGCGTATTCCTCTATCATCCTAGGTATCTGAGCGGCTGTGCCGAGGCCACGCAAGTATCCGCTCGTGTCGTGTCGGCCACCTCCTCCCAAACAATCGGTTCCTCTACGAAATAGAAAAATTATACAATCATAAAATATATAAAATTATATATCAAAAAACACATAAATTAAAAACATGACAAAACCAACCAAGAAACATAATTACCTAGTGCTTGAGTACTTGGATCATCTCCGTACTTTTCAGCCATTTTCGCATTATACTCTTTCTAAAAAATTTAAACATTTTGCATTTCAAAAATAGTGCACTAACGTCAACAACCAAATGAACATGTCATGAGACTTACCAGATGTCTACGAACAATGGGCATGACCAAGTCGTTTGTCTTTCGGCTCTTATGCGTGGCCTCGTAGACCACGCGAAAGTCTACGGGATCGCCTTCTTTCTCCTCCTACGATAAAGTTTTAAATTTGATAACATAAGTATAAGTCAAAAGTTTGATAAATTGAATTTGTATGTAAATTACCATGCGTCGTCGATGCTCGTCAAATCGCATCGACCCCCTGTGTGGATGTGGGCCTCGGACTCGAAAAGATGATTTACTCTTGTTTTTTTCGACTTCCTTTGCCATCGTTCATCATTCATCGTCCCCTGTGTGGAGGAGGGATGCGATGGAGGAGGCGGAGGCGACGGTGGAGGGCGGTGGAGGGGCATGGTGGAGGAGGCGGTGGAGGAGGCGAAGGGGCGCGATGGAGGAGGCGGAGAGTGGCGAAGGAGGTGGAGGAGGCGGAGGCGAATGGTGGCAGAGGAGGCGGAGGCGGAGGGCGACGGAGGCAGAGGAGGAGGAGGAGTCGACGTCGACGTCAGGCGTCGGACGTCGGGCAAAGGAAGCGGAGGGCATTGGGCGTCGAACGGCGGGCGAAGAAAGTGGAGGGCGTCGGAGCAGCGGGCATCGAACGTCGGGCGTCGGAGTGGAGGGCGTCGACCGTCGGCGTCGTCGGCGCGGTGAAAACGGAGGGGTAATAGTAAACAGTGAAAACGAAGAAGAGGGGTTAGGGATTTAAGTCATTTGTTTAGCATCTCAACAACTCGCGATGCTACGTAGACACTCCATAGGTGCCAAACTAATAAGGTAGTGACACGATAGCGTCGACATTGACCATAGTGTCTCAAATATAAGACACCAACGCGACGCTATTTGTTTTTCTATTTCTAATTTTCTATCATGAATGAAATTTTATTTATCAATATAGAGTCTCATCGCATTGTGCCCCGTTCCAATTATTTTGTTCTCTTCCCACAATCTAAAAATTATTGAATGCGTATATAATTATTCATTTATGTATATAAAATTATAAGTCTATATGTATATGTGTCTATAACAAAATTGCGTGTATATATATATATATATATATGTGTGTGTGTGTGTGTGTATATATATATATATATATATATATATGTAATATATGCATATTTATATGTCTACGTGTGAGAGATTAAGTCACAACAATATGTTTATCTATATGTATTATAAGTATATACGTGTATGTATATGTCTATACATGTGCGAAACATATATAGATAACGTGTATATATATACGTATTCCAAGTGTATATATGTATGTATATGTTTATATGTGTGAGATTAAGTGATAATAATATGTATATGTGTACTTATTATATATAAGTATAACTATATATGTGTATTTATATGTCTATATTATCTGATTGAGCGAGGGTGAAAAAAAGTCGACAACGACGGCGCAATACAGACGCTATTGAGTCGCTAAATCGGTTTAGCGACCCAATAACGTCGACCTAGCGTCTAACTCATTTTAGCATCTCACAATGTCGACGCTATAAAGACGCAAATAGTGACTCCCTAGCGTCGACATTTCCGGCGGCTCTAGTGTGGCGTTAAGTAGACGCTATTGAGCCTCCACGGAGACGCTAAAATGACACAATTTCTAGCAAATCACATCTCTTAATTCAACCATCATAATTTCATGATTAAGAATATAAAAATAATATATGTATAATTAAGATATATGATATATATTGTATGGATAAATAACATATATAATTTAGGAAACAAATTACATATTTAGGAACACTCCTATGATGTAGAAATACATATATATGTAATCATGTAGTACATATATATAATATAGGTAATCACGTAGGAATACATATATAATATTTAATTTACTTATTGATTAACATATAGTATATATAATATATAGGGTTGTGTCAAAATATAAAACATATAGCGATATAAATATAGATAGCCTATGTATATAGTTATCTATTTCCAAGTAATCATATTGGCGTCTATATAGCGTCGCTTCACTTGTGACGCCATCTAGCGTCGCATGACCTGCGACGCGAGTGTAGCGTCGCAAGCTTTCGACGCGAGAACAACTCTAGGTTCTCTCGCGCACTTTCGCTTCATGGCGTGCAATAATAGCGTCTACCTAGCGTCTATATGGCGCCTTCATTAGGGTCACGTCCTGAAACGCTAAGAACATGCTAATGAGACGCTATTGAGAGGCAAGTCGCGTCTCTTATTTGGGACTCAACAGGGACGCCATGATGGGCTAGTGGCGTCGATTTAGAGTCACCATAGATGGAGTCGCTATTGAGCGTCGCTAATCGCCAATTTTCTTGTAGTGCAAGAATCCATGCGTAAAATGATGTAGCAAAATAAATCGCCAGCAAGTGCATTAGTCGCTCAAGTATTATAGTAAAAAGGAGTAAAGAGTGTCGAACCCACGAGAAATATTATTAATTCAATACCTGAATTTATAAATTAATAAGAAAAGAAAAACATAGATTTTGAAAATAAGTTTTGTAATTATAAAATAAAATAGAGAAATAAGATAAATATAAGATAGATAATGGTGTTGAAATTAAGCCTTAGGATGAAAGTAGATCGGGATAAATATTTGAACCATAAAAGATAAATTTAATCTTTAACAATGGATTAGAGACCCCTAAATTATTAATTTGACATGATTAAATTGCGGTCTCCACAAACTGGCATCCCCTCAATCTAAGTATGCAAATTAAACTATCTTAATTTAATAAGAATTGAAGTCTCCACAAACTGGCATCTCATCAAATCATATTAATATTAAGACGTAGAAATTGGATTCCCTAGACTATTATCACTCCACAAACTGGTATTTATTAACAGACCATACAAACTTAATTCTCCACACACTAGTTATCAAATTTATGTCAATTATTAATTTTAAATAAAATCAATTAATTTAATTAATGAATTCTAAAATCAAATAGTCCACAAACTGGTAATTACTCAACTCAGAAATTCAAATAATTAAATCAAAAGCACTAAGCACAATTAAATAATTGATCAGAAAAGATCAAAATAAATAATATTAGGTCCAAACGGTTCCCTTCAATTAATAATCTCCTAAAATATAAAATCTAAAAAAAAGATGGAGTTCATCTTAGAAATTCTGGAGAGATAACAAAATAATAAAAAAATTGAAAGAATTACACCCAAATAAAAGGTCGAAGCTTCGGATCACGGGCAGACAGTCGGGCAGCCTTTCAGACTTGATCAGAGTCGCGATCAACCTCCAGATGTCGCACCTCTTTCCTCTTGGTCATAGCCTGCAGAGCTCACGACTTGCTAAACGAATTGGGGCGATAGACTTCCTTCTCTATTTATAGATGCTAAGGGTCTTCATGCAGATCACGGTCGATAAAATCATATAGCCAACTTTAAATTCGGTTAGAGATAAAACTCGATTAATGATAAAGTTATCCATTTTGCACCTGATGATAAACTTTTCTTGATGATTCTCGGCCACCAAACTTTGTTAATATTGTCTTGCCCAATGATTGGAGTTCTCCGCCGCAAAACTTGCTCATGATAAACTTTTGTGCCCAACGATCTTGGCTGGTAAGGATAAAAACCTTTGGATTTTGCGGCCGATATGATGGTGCTTTGCGCAAGATCTGTTGGAGTTATCGGCCGATACACCTTGGTTAAGCATAAATTTTTTTGTTTTATCGCCCAATGATAGTAACGATAAGATTGTTTTTGCGCCCACTCGTCTCTCCTTAACGATTTGATGCCAATAGCATTTGATGAATGATGATGAAGACTTATCGGCCGCAAAAGATTAATTCTTCGTAGATCCGTCGTCTCGACTTGTCCGACTCGTCTGCAAAATAAAAATAATTATAAAAAAATTAAGTCAATTTATTCAAAAATTAAAATATTCAGAAGATCAATAATCAGACTCGATAAATCCGGAATTATCACTAAAAGTGACATAAAATGATGCATGCCATTATCAAATTACAGAAAAATTAACTGAAGTAATAATCTAAAATATGTTATATTTTGCATGCATCAAGCACTTTGAAGAGAGTTCCAAGGTTGAATCCGCGAACTCAGAAAAGATAGTATTTTTAACACAGAACAAAAAACTTCTTTATTTCATCCTAAAAATCTCTTTTATAGAGTTATGTTAATATAAGACAGTTTCAACTAATTCCTCATAACATCCATGACAAACTAAAATAGCAAAGACTATAACAAACTAAAACAGAAAGGAACTGTGATAAGGAGAGAAACTGTTTGGGCTTGCTACCAGAGATGGATCTCAACAGGTTACCTAGTGTTCAGTTTGACCATCAGTCTATGGATGGCAAGTGCTACAAGTTCAACGTGGTGTCGAATCTTTTCCATAAGGACTTCCAAAAATAGGAAAGAAACTTGGAGTCTCTATCAAAGGTGATAGATTTAGGAACTCATATCTCACGAAAGAAGAGATTAGTAACATGACATGCATTTGAGGTCTTCTTGCAAGCCACAAAATGTGCCATTTCTGAAAAACTAGAATTTGAACCTCTTTGAGTTCGTGGCAAGCCCAATACAAAGTCCATGGATAGATCTTCCCAAAGTTTGTCTGATATTGGCAATGGTAAATACAATCCAGCATTCTGGGATTGTCCCTTGGTTGTCTGACATATGTGACACCTGCGCACGAATCGATCCACATCTCTCTTGAGTTGTGGCCAATAGTAACGTTGTTCAACAGCAACCATTATTTTATCCCTACTAGCATGCCCTCCTAGTCCTCCTCCATGAAGGTCCTCAATGATTTTCTCACGCAAAGAGGAATGTGGGATGCATAACTGATTACCACGAAACAAAAATACACCTTGAATAAACATACCTTCTGTTGGCTGACGCAAAATACATGAATTCAAAACTGATTGGAAATCTTTCGTAAAGTTCCTTAAGAGACTCAAAGCTAAGGACTTCAACCTTTAGAATAGATAACAAATCAGCCGCCTACTAAGATCATCAGCCACTTTATTCAACTTTCCGCTTTTATGTTTGATGACATACGAGAACCTTTGCATATATTGGACCCAACGAGCATGCATTCTGCTAATTTGTGCTTGACTTTGTAGATTCTTTAAGGCTGCATGGTCAGTATGCAAAATGAATTCCTTAAAAACCAAATAGTGTTCCCAATGTTTTAGTGCCTGAACAATTGCATAAAATTCCAATTGATAAGTTGTCCACTTCTGACGTGCTTGACTAAGGTTTTTGCTATAGAAAGCTATGGGTCGGTTTTCTTGGGATAACACTGCTCCAATTCCCACTACAGATGCATCACTCTCTACCTCAAAAACCTTTTCAAAATACATTTGTAAGTCTTTGTTTAATCTCAACAAAACTATTTTCAGCCTCCACTCCCCCACCGAAACTTACCCCTTTTCAGACAAGTAATAGGTGTCATGATAGTACTGAACTTTCTAATGAATCTTATGTAGAAAGAGGCAAGACCATGAAAGCTACGCACTTCTGTGATTGATTTAGGGGAAGGCCACGTTAGTATGGCTTGGACCTTTTCCAGATCAACCTGAATTCCTTCAGAACTGATGACGTAACTCAAGAACATGAGTTTATCCACTGCAAAACTACACTTCTTTAGGTTGACATATAAGCTATTCTCACGCAGAATCATCAAAACCTCACGCAAGTGAGTTAAGTGCTCTTCTTTGGATCTGTTGTACACAAGTATATTGTCGAAATAAACTACAATTGATTTTCTAGTGAGTGGTTTCAGAACACGGTTCATGAATATCATGAAGGTGTTGGGAGCATTTGACAAGCCAAATGGCATCACTAACCATTCATAGAGACCCTCTTTTGTCTTAAAAGTTGTCTTACATTTATCACCAGGTTCCATGCGAATTTGATGGTACCCACTCCTTAAATCAATCTTGGAAAAAATCAAGGACCTCCCAACATATCCAACCTATCATCTAGTCGTGGAATTAGGAATCTGTACTGAACAGTAATCTTATTTATTGCTCTACTATCCACACACATCCGTCAACTTCTATCTTTCTTTGGCACCAGTAATGCTGGAACAGCACAAGGACTCATGCTCTCTCGTAAGAATCCTTTTTTAATCAATTCTTCGACTTGCTCCTGCAAAATTTGATTTTCCTTAGGATTAAGCCTATAATGGGGATGATTTGGTAGGCTAGCACATGGCACTAGATCAATATGATGCCTAATATCTCGCATTGGTGGTAACCATGAAGGTAAGTCTTCTGGCATTATATCTTGGAACTCCAACAAGAGTTGCTAAACATCCTCATCTATAGTTGTGTGATTGTTGGATACCTCTCCAACGACAATTAAGGCATAAGCTATTCCTGAGTCAGTCACCTTTGAAATAAAATCATCAACCCTTTCTACTAAGTGTAAGTTCTTCATTGTCTTTGTAGTTGTTGCCTGGTCCTCTAGCAATGGAAGTAGATAAATTTGTTTGCCATCCTTTAAGAACTTGTAGAAATTCTCCTTTCCAAAGTGTGTGGCATTGACGTCAAACTGACATTGATGCCACAGTATGATGTGATTGGCATCCATCTCAAGCACATCGCATTATACCACATCTTTGTAGGTTCTCCCAAATGAGAGAGGGACTTTACACAATTTTGTAATTTCTTTGCTTGTCCCCTTGCTAATCCATTCAACTTTGTATGGAGAGGGATGCCTCAGTTTCAAGTCCCAATTGTTCCACTACTTTTTGTGCCACAATATTTTCAGAGCTCCCACTATCAATGATGACCTTGCAAATTTTCCCATTAATTGTGCACCGAGTTCTTAATATGTTGTGTCGTTGAGGATCTTCTATTTCTTTTGGTGACAGTAGCAACTGTTGTACAACACTGGAAAGGTGTTCGACCTTCTCATCTGCACAAGCAACCTCTTCATCTTCATACTCAACTCCCTCTCCTTCAGCAACATAACCAATGTCATCTTCAGTTTCGAACCTGGACGAGAATGTAAAGCAGTCCTTTGTGGGCATTCATTAGAACGATGCCCTTGTTGACGACAACGATAACATGTAGTTGGGGGAGGCATTTCATATGGATTATTAGTCCATCTATTATTATTAGTGTTGACTGCTCTAGCTTGGGCTGGTATGCTAGGGGTTGTCTTACTGCGATTGTTGTTTTCTTCTATAGTGGAAGATCGTGGGTTGTTACGAGGAGCAGCAAACTTGTTTTGTTCACCAAGAAAATTTTGTATTTTATGTGATCTTTCCAGTTGGCGCTCTGCTGTTCGTGCCAATGTCATTGCTGCTGACAGAGCACTAGGGGCCTGCATCTCCACTCGATCCCGTATGTTAGGAGGTAATCCATTCAAAAATCTTGCTACTCATAGGGGTTTTGTCTCTACCATGTTATTTCTATATGTCAACCGAGTAAACTCTTCTATGTAATCTGGAACTGATCTTGATCCTTGCTTACAATTATGCAATTGTTGGTAAAGGATTTGTTGATAGTTAGCAGGTAGAAATTGATCCCACAACATCTTCTTCATCTTTTGCCATGATCTCAGAGGTTGTTTATTTTGATGCCTTCTCATGATTGGATTTGCTCCCACCATGCAGAAGCTCCTCCCTTCAACCAATAGGCCACTAATTTGGCTTGTTTATATTCAGGTACTTCCATGTACTCAAAGAACCATTCAACTTCAGAGATCCAATTAAGAAAATCTTTGATTTGTAAATGCCCATTAAAACTTGGCAGCTCCTCCTCATCTTGAAACTATGTTGTTCCTGAACCCTGTTGCCCTCGTTGTAAGCAACTTCTTCTTCTTCACTACTACTATCAATGAATGAGCCTTGTGCACGCCGCTCTTGATTTCTTATTTCTTCTTCTTGCAAAGGTTGGTTTTGTTCCAAACCCCGTTGCTAAAGTCTCCAGTGCATTAGTGATTTTGTCAATCTTGGTCTCCAATGCTTGAAATTCTGCGCGTGTTGGTTCATCTCCCATGATCTCAATCTCGCTCTAATACCATTTGACGCAGCAGAATACATACAAAATGATCAACCCACTAACTTATCTGGCCTGCTGAGATGTTGCTCGGTCTTTGGTATGCCTGGACAAGAACACCTAGAAAAAGTCGATGATGCTGGTTCAAGCAGTAGGGGTCGACTAATCCTAACTTTGGAATCCATCAGCACCTTGGAGAGAGTTCCAAAGTTGAATCCGCACAAAGACGAACTCAGAAAAAATAGTATTTTTTTAACACAGAACAAAAAATTGCTTTATTTCATCCAAGAACTCTCTTTTATAGAGTTCTGTTAAGATAAGACAGTTTCAACTAATTCCTGATAACATCCATGACAAACTAAAAATGCAAAGATTATAACAAACTAAAATAGAAAGGAATTGTGATAAGGAGAGAACAAAATAGAGACTAAATTTGAAATATTAGGAGTTAGTTATTGCATAATTTCTTCATTAGATCTGTATCAAGATTTGTATCAAAGTTATTTTTGTCTATCGCATATATTATACATAAAACACTTCTTATCCATGTGATAAAAGAATAAAAATTATCTCCGACACTTTATATATTGTATCTTATATGACAAAAGGGGGGAGAATAAAAAAAATTTAGAAAGATGACATGATTAAGGAGGAGTTACATATTGTATCTCATATTGTCTCTTACATTCTTCATGTGCAAACTAATTTTTGATGAAACAAAAAGGGGGAGAAATATAGAAGAAGTATGATAAGAATATATGAGAAATTTATATAGGAGAATATATAACCCATGATTTATTACATGGATCTCATGAATATAACTCTATATGAAAAGTGCCTTACAATTAAGACTTATGTGCATATTCATAATTGTAAGGAAAGTTTAATTTTATGGAGAGTAAAATTGACTTTAATATTTTTTATTTCCCAACTTATACTTTTCATATTTCTTGGTTTGTATTCATCAAAAAGGGGGAAATAGTTGGAGCAAAGTTTTTATGACCCTATATAATTATGTTTTGATGATACAAACCTTCCAAAGATTAGAGTTATATTTAAAATGTCAAAAAAAGTTTAAATAAAAATGAGTTGTTTCATGCATTAAATTTTTGGTTAATATTTGTTTATGCTCCCATGAGATATACATTAATGGGTAAATATAAAAGTTATTGATAATTCTCTTATCTTTGTAAATAATCAAATATCATCTTATTTGGATGGTATGAAAAGTTATGTATAAAAAAAGTGAAGGTTTAAAATGTTTTATTTGAAATGGACAATTTTATATATTGAACTTTGAATAAATATTTGACTATGGTTTCATTAGATTTTGGATGAATGATAAATATCAAAGTTGTAGAGAATTATGCTAACTTTTCATAGAATTAAAAATTATTTCATTTGGATAACTGTGCAAAAAAGTTATGCTTAAAATAGTACAGGATGGTCCATCAGTCAACGCGCAGAATGCACTATAACGGCCATGTTTTGGCCTCAAAATTAGGAAACAAACTCCAATGACTAAATGGAGTTAAGAAGGCTATACAAGAGGACCCAAAGGTGTAGGAGTGATCAAGACTTCTAAGAAAAAGTGGGAAGAATATTTGATAAGTCCATTTGACCTCCAAGTTGCAAATCTTTCATTTGTGGAGTGTTATTATGATATTTTAATAGTTGTTTAGCTCTTGAGTGAAAAGAGATTGTGTCTTACCTCTTGAGCGAAGAAAAGAGAAGTGAAAACCTACGAGTGAAAGAGATGTGCCTTACTTCTTGAAAAGGAGAAAAGGCAAGAGTTGTAAAGGATTTCTTCCTTACCCCATTTGGAATGAAGGAAGGGTGCTTAGTGGAATCTCCGACGATCTCGATGTCGAGAAGTCAGAGCGGGGACGTAGGCCAAGGTGTGGCCAAACTTCATCAACAAATCACCTTGTGTTATTGTGTTTGTCTTTTCTCTCCTTCTCCATCATATTTTATTATGCATGTGATATGATTGCTTTTGTGTTGGTTTGAATATTAACGAATCGATTTTAAGCTTCCGTGATGTTTTTTTTGTAAAAGTGATATTTTTGGTTTAGCACCAATTCACCCCTCCCCCTCTTGGTGCCTTGTGATCCTACAGAAGCCCGAGGTCCGACTCTGGCTCTTGGATGCTTATTTTCAAATCGATTTTCTAGACCAGTGTTTCACTAAGCTCTTGGCGCTCCAATAGAAGATTGTTCCCGGGTGGACGGATGGATATGGCTAAGTACTGGTCGACACGTAGTCTGCTTCCTCCCTAGCACAAAAGGATTTCAGGACCAATTGCAAGACTCATATGATGATCTCGAGTTCTGTTGAAAGTCATGATCTTTGCTTGGTTTATACAGCGGGACCAACTTCTCACCAGAACGTAAAAAGAGAGATGGGCACCACACTATCTTTGTGTTGTGCGGAGGACATCGGCCATTTATTTTTTGCATGCCTAATAGCTCGAGGTATCCAGCAGCGGATGACTATTGGGGGGTTGCTTTCCCTTCAATTCTGGGACCTTCTAGTAGGCTCTCTGAGTTTTGGCCCCACAGACAGGGATAAAGAGCACCCAGTTCCTGGGCCATTTATCTTCAGCGTAACTAGGTGATTTTTTGTAAGGAGCAATGTCAGATGAAGAGTATTGTACACCGTATTTCCTTTTTGCTTCGGGAGTAGGGTTTTGGTTAGCTCATATACTTTTCCACTTTTTTGTTGCTCTCTTCGAGAACCCACATTTGTACATGATTCTCTTTCCTAGTTATATATATACACATCTAGATGACAACTGGTGGTCACCCTTTTTCTCCTAAAAAAAACTTGTGCCCTCTTTTTGTCATAGTGCCTTCATATCATTATAGTCTAGGTCACTCGATTGAGCTATAATAATTGTTTACACTAAATTTAATTGAATGAAATATTATGTCATCAATATTTCCCTTCCATTTTCAAGGCTTGGACTCCATTGCACAATGTCTTGATCAAGTTCCATTTATGTACCCTCAAATAAGCCAAAGATCCTTCTCATTTCTAGCTCATTATGTTGGCCACTACATTAGCCTTGCCGAGTGGTATTAGATCAAAAATTCATAATCCTTCATAATCATCTCCTTTGTCTCATGTACAACTCTTTTTGAGAGAAGACATGCTTCAAGTTTTTTATGGTTGTTGAAAACTTTGAACTCTTCTCCATACAAGTAGGGGCACCAAATCTTTAAGGCAAAAATCATGGCGGCTAGCTTCAAATCATGAGTTGGGTAGTTGTTCTCGTGCTTCTTCAATTGTCTTGAGGCGTATGGGATGACTTTGTCATGTTACATCAAAACACAACTCAACCCGGTGCCACATGTATCATTATAGATCACAAATTCACCACTCCCTATGGGAATGGTCAACACTTGAGTCTTTGTGAGTCTTCTTTTCAATTCCATAAAGATTTATTCACACTTGGATGCCCATTCAAACTTCATCCCTTTTCTTGTCAAGTAGGTCATTGGCACAGTTCTTGAGAAATTTTAGATGAATCTACGATAGTAATCCACCAAGCCTAAAAAGCGTCGAATTTTCATTATGGTCTTCAACCTACTCTGATTCACCACGGCTTCCACTTTGTTTGGATCCACCGATATGTCATCTTTGACATGATGCGGCCAAGGAATGCTCTAACCAGAACTCTATTCGGAGAACTTGACATATAACTTATGTTGGCCCAATGTTTCCAATACAATCCGCAAATGCTCTTTGTATTGTTTGGGGCTTGATGAATAGATCAATGTGTCATAAAATCTATTCATAAAATCCATAAAAGTAGCTGAATCATTTATTACAAAAGTCATAACAAGATATTCATTTTGGCCATGCCTAGTGAAGTCTTAATAAATTCATAACAAGATACTAGTGAATAAAAATTCATAATATAAACTTGCAACAATATTAAAATGCAATCTATTTTTAGATTGTTAAGATCCAAAAAATATAAGTAAATTCAATTGAAGTCTTAATGAAATTAATAAATTTAGATACAAATATAAATTTTAAGAAAAATTAGTATAGTCTAATTTGTTTGTAAAAATACTAATACTTTGTTATCTTATTAACATAACCACTATATCTTATTTTTCATCATATGATTTAATTTTTATTTAAATATTATCGTCCAAAGAATAAGATAATATAAAATCATTGAAATCACTTATAATAAATTTTATCCATTTCCCTGTGTTTTATTTTGTTTTATTATAATATTTTAAATGAATTTAGTTTGATTAGAATATAGTGAAAATAACAAATGGAAAAGACTAAGGTAGTTAAGATCGGAAGGGGTTCGTAAGATCGACGATCCTAAGATCGGATGGAGGATCATAAGATAATATTTTTAAATAACTTTATAATGATTTAAATTTTAAATAATATTAACTTGAGTATTATCATATTAAGGCTTCCTACAAATGCATGCATATTATTTATATAATAGTAATTTAATGTAGATTGACAAAATAATGACAATAATGTGATGAATATGAAGTAGCATTATATAATAACTTTTAATATACATTTATAATAGAGTTTTTTTTGTGCAAAAAAGTTTGAAAATTTTAATTGTAACCAATAATTTTTTATTAATTTTGTTTCTCCAAAAATCATGTTGCACTAGGTAAAAATTTTTAAAAAATTCAAAAAATTGGAAAAAAAATTGGATTAGTAGGATCGTACAATATTGCAATCATATAATATTACAATCCTACTTATCCTAAAAAACGATCTCAAAGTTGAGATTGATATCGCCTGATGCATATATAGAAACACTCGCAAGTGCACTAATCATTTAAGTAATAAAATTATGAGTATAAGTATGATTTTCACGAGGACATGAATAATTAATAACTTCTCTTACTTATAAACTGAGACGAGATAATAACTTTTATTTTATGAACATAGGAAGGATAAATAATAAAAAGATAAAGAAATGATAAATGAGGTTTAAAAGTATAGAATTGATTAATAGGATTTTTTTTTTATTAATACCACTACTCATGTATGAATCCTTAAACAAAAGATGATGAATTAATAAAGCAAAATTCTCAAATTGTTTTAATCAATATTGCAAACTTTAAATCCCATTTTGAAATCAACAAAAGAGATTAATATTATCGATTTTTAATCTAATTTATTAAATCTCAAAATGCATTCAACTGGAGTATAAAGTTAAGGACTTTTCAAGTCATATTAATAACAAAACAATTGGTTTCTTGTGATTTCCCCAATGGTGACATGCAAGAGTAAGATCTAAGAAAAGTCTAAAGAATCTTAAAACTTCTTTTCAAATAATAAAAAGGTTCAAAGGAACAAATCTCAGGCATAAACATAATAAAATCATGGAACATGCTATTAATTCATCAACTAAATGTATGAAAGACTCCCACATAGTATGGTTCAATCAAGAAAATACTAAAGAACTACTCCATCAAATTAGAGTACATCAATCGAATTATGTTTCGGGAAAAATAAAGATCTAGAGGAACTTGATTCTACGGTCCCGGCAAAACTTCGTTGTAGCCTCTGAATCGCCTTCACCAAGCCTTCAACCTTTAATTTCTGCCCTCCAAAGATGCTCTTCCAATTGATTTGGGGTCTCCTTAAATAGTTTTCCCGTAGCTTATCTCAATAACCCAAAACCTTATAAAAATGTGGATAAAAATGACCTAACATACCGACATCACGGTTGTGACATTTAAATGAAGTTCGGCTTTTGTATCGCATGGCCATGATTCTCTAATGCACGATCGTGATAGAACCTAATTTTCCAGTCATAAATAGGCATGACCATGATTCCTCGTCCATACGGCCGTGATAGAAGATGGTCTGCTAGTCACTCTATTACGGGTGTGAAGTATTATCACACGGTCGTGACAGAAGCTTCAATATGGGGCTGAACTTCATCCTTAATGCTCACGAGCATGAAGGCTGACCTTAGGGTCGTGACAGTGAACTTAATTGGCCTACAAGCTTCACGGGCGTGACAAAGTAATGCACGGCTGTGACAATGTTGAGAGTCATTTTTCTCAGCTTTTTCGACCAAACTCCAGCGTATTTCCATATCCTACCATAAATTTAACCAAGTTTAGGTAGTAATAAATCTCATAAGAATTTTCTTGCATTAAAAATGATTTTCCCATTTTTTAAACATAAAAGACTTTTAAAGTTAGAATAAAATGGCCTAAAAAATATGCATGAGTTTTATACTTCACAGACACTAGGTATGATTGATTGTGATTTTGATAACCTTGTGAAAAAACAATGTTGTTGACATCTTTCGGGTTAGGGAGGGTGAACTCGTATCATAAACTTGATATGTAAATACCTAGAGTTTAAATATAATATTAATTTAATAATAATTATTTTTAAAATGCATAAAAATATATTAACAAATACATAAAAAAAGTTAAATAGCATGAATAATTAGTGAATAAAAATTCATAATATAAACTTGCATCAATATTCAAATGCAATCTATTTTTAGATTGTTAAAATCCAAAAATATACGTAAATTCAATTGAAGTCTTAATGAAATTAATAAATTTAGATACAAATAGAAAATGTATGAAAAATTAGTATAGTCTATTTTTTTGACAAAAAAAAAAGAAATATTTTGTTATCGTATTAACATAACCACTATATCTTATTTTTCATCATATGATTTATTTTTTATTTAAATATTATAGTCTAAGGAATATAATAATAAACAAAATTCATTGGAATAACTTATAATACATTATATTTTTATCCATTTTCTCTATCTTAATTTCAATTTATTGTAATATCTAAAATAATTTTATTATGATTATAAAATAATAGTGAAAATTACAAATGAAAAAAACTTGTTGTTGGCTATTTTCATGATATAATTTATTTTTTTATTTAAATATTATCGTCCAAGGAATAAAATAATAAAAAATCATTGAAATCACTTATAATAAATATCCGTTTTCTTGTATTTTAATTTTATTTATACAGCATTTTAAATAAATTTTGTTTGAAAATAACAAATGGAAAAAAAAACATGTTGTTGTCCTCTTTCGAGTTTCTACCTAAGTTCGTTTTAAGGGTGTGAACTCGTATCATAAATTCAACACATAAATATGTAGAGTGTAGATACAATATTAATTTAATAATAATTATTTTTAAAATTATATAAATATATATATATTAATAAATACATAAAACTTTAAATTGCGTGAATAATTAATGAATAAAAATTCATAACATAAACTTGCATCAATATTCAAATGAAATATGTTTTTAGATTTTTAAGATCCAAAAATATATGTAAATTCAACTGAAGTCTTAATGAAATTAATAAATTTATATACAAGTAGAAAAATGTATGAAAAATAGTATAGTCTATTTTTTTTGTAAAAAATGGTATTATTTTTTTATCATATTATTCATCATATGTTTTAATTTTTATTTAAATATTATGGTCTAAGGAATATAGTAATAAATAAATTTCATTGGAATCACTTATAATAAATTATAATTTTTTATTAATTTTTCTCTATGTTAATTGCAATTTATTATAATATTTAAACTAATTTTAATATGATTACAAAATAATTCAGATATATGTGTCTTAGGATAATACTAGGATATAATATTGTTAATACATAAGATTACTATTATATATACATTAGTGTTATAAAATTAGTTATATTATTATTAAAATTAGTTATATCTTGGATAAGAAGTTAACATATTTTAATTTTATTAAAATTTATCTATATTATGTTCTAAATTTATCTATAATCTGTATGTATGTATTGGTCAGTTGGTGATTCATACATTCATATGAGATTGTTGCATTTTGCATTCATAATATGTTTAAATTATAGTGATTGCAAATTGAGCGTGGTTAGAATGTTTTGAACAAGCTAATACAATTGGTAATTCTCGTAATTACCCCCAAACTTTTAGGATGAACTTTCGGAGTGTTATATTGTTTGTGAGTAAGATAACGACATCGTTCGCCAAATTTGTAGAACCTCTACCTATTCAAAATCGATCATAGAAGGATATTTTCATGAACTTCATCACTGGTTTGGCCAAATCTAAAAGGGGTAGTACCATCATAGTGGTCATGGATCGGTTCTCCAATTATGTTTTCATCGTCATCGCTTCGTGAATCGTCCTATCACTCAAGTTACAAAGTTGTTCATGAAGCATGTGGTGAAGTATTCAAACCTTCCCCAAAACTAGTTAGTGATCGAGATGGACGATTCGTTAGCAACTTCTAAAAAGTTATGCAAGATGATGGGCTCCAACCTACTCTTTTCCGCATCATTTCACCCCCATACCAACAGACCGAATGAACGGTCTTCAAAATCTACTTGTGACACTATGTCGGTGCTAATCACAAGGACTGGACGAGGCTATTTGACATTGCACAATTCTCTTATAACCTATAAAGGAGAGAGTTGATCAATCAAAGTCCCTTAAAATAGTGACGGTCAGTAGCCCCTCACTTCACATGTTGTTATCACTTCTTATGGTGGCAAAGTCCTTATTGCTCACCGCATGAAAAAAATGGCCCGAATAAAATGATAAGGCTCGAGAATGTTTGCATAATAGCAAAGCACATGAAGAAATGGGTCGACACTACCCAACGAAACGTAAACTTTGATGTTAGAAATATGATCCTTACGAAGCTAGTCCAACATCTTCGATTAAGCATAAAGAATTGCACAAGGTCCTCATTAAATGTTACAAGGGCCCGCTTCAAGATTCTGAAGAAGGTAGGTAAGGTGACCTCTCAGTTGGAGCTTCCATCTCAGATGCAATAGCATCTCGACTTCTATATCAACTTGCTCAAGCCATACATCGAAGATCTTGAAGATTTTGAGCATGCTCCGATAGCCATCCGTCAATATTTCACGGATCAAGTCGGACAAGTGTTCGCCATCAAAACGAAAGGAGTACCTTATTCAATGAAGCGAAAGAATACTAGTTGGGTGTCACGACCCCGGTTTAAACCATGGTCTAACCCGTAAGCCGCGACATAATATGATCGATCAAATTGTTATAGCGGAAGCATCATATTATCATGTAGAAACATGTGAAATAAAGTTATTACACTATTGTTCATAACACACTTATATTTAATCTCATAGTAAGTACACACTAATTCAAGCTCATACATTCTAAAAGGTTTCTGAAACATTTAACTTTTACACACCATATAGCACATTAAGAGGAGTCACACATCCTCACAAAAAGACATGAAGAGACTAAGCGTTGAAAAGTGCTTCTAATCCGATAGGAGATTTCCAAACATTGCCACATGACTGGTCTACTGATCTGAAAGTGTTAAAATATTATTATAAGCAAACTACAGCTCAGTAAGTTAAAAATTCATAACATATGTGTTACCACCTATTCAATTCAGATAAACTAATTTAGCAATTAAAAAACTTATAAGAAACAACATATCATCTTATTACTTATGAACAAATATCATATTATGAAGGATAATACATCAACTAATCTCAATGAAATAACATCTTTAGCATATCATATAGTGTCTCACATATTTGTTTCACTTCATATAGCATTTTACATATCATATCATTTATCATATCATCTCATCTCATGTAACATGTCATGTCATGTATCATATCATATCATATCATGTATGCACGTATGCATAATGCACATGTCATATTATCAACTGGTCAGAGGAACATATTACCCCATAGGGCTTCATATCATCTCAAATCATGCGGTACATTTCCTGCAAAAGATATATACCAGAGGCCTCATATTGTCCCATAGGACATCATATCATCTCTGCCGGGGAACATATATTATCCGGTAGGATATCATATCATCCCATGAAAATTGGGTACCTTCCCTACATAAAACATATTATCCCGGCATAGGAAATACAAATGCATGACAAATAAGATGCATAATGCATGCATTAATCATATCATATCACTTATAACACATATCATATAATTGTATTAAAAGTAATCCACTCACTTTTTTATCATATAGAACATATAGTCATATCAAATGACATTCCAAGAACATAACATGAGCTATAACAATGATAGGATGAACAAATATCATATTACGAAGGATACTACATCAACTAATCTCAATGAAATAATATCTTTAGCATATCATATAGTGTCTCACATATTTGTTTCACTTTATATAGCACTTTACATATCATATCATTTTTCATATCATCTCATGTAACATGTCATGTCATGTATCACATCATATCATATCATGTATGTACGTATGCATAATGCACATGTCATATTACTAACTGGTCAGAGGAACATATTACCACATAGGGCTTCATATCATCTCAAATGATGCGGTACATTTCCTTCAAAAGACATATACCAGAGACCTCATATTGTCCCGTAGGACATCATATTATCTTTGTCGGGGAACATATATTATCCCGTAGGATATCATATCATCCCATGAAAATTGGGTACCTTCCCTGCATAAGACATATTATTCTGGCAGAGGAAATGTAAATGCATGACAGATAAGATGCATAATGCATGCATTAACCATATCATATCACTTAGAACACATATCATATAATTGCATTAAAAGTAATCCACTCACTTTTTGATCATATAGAACATATAGTCATATCAAATGACATTCCAAGAACATAACATGAGCTATAACAATGATGGGTTACTTCTAGTGCACCTTAGTACACTAGAAATTTGTGTGGTGCTAGAAACATCATGCATAATAATTAATAAACATGTGATATTAATACGATCATAATTTTGCATCGTAACAATCTTTACGAAGCCTAAACCTCTAGGAATTTCCCATTTAAGGTATATTGTATAATGTCTCTACAAATTTCATCATGACAACTATATTCTTCACTTACCTAGTTTGCTGACAGATTGAGTGATGTCGGGTTTAAAAGTCATAACTTCTAGAATACTTTTGATAATTAAGTAATTATAATTTTCTATGAAACTAGACTCCCCAAGGTTTAACCCATATAAATCTCATAATTTTATTTTTCATATATAGTTCTAAGAAAATCCAGAGATTTGTCTTTGTTCTCTTCTACTTTTCTGTTCTAACAAACTAAGTGAGGTTTATTTTAAAACTCATAACTTTCATTGTACATGGTTTATAAAAGTGATTCCATTTGGATTACAAAGATAACTTTAACATCTTTAAGCCTTATAAATTTCATATATTAAGAATAAGCATTTAAATTACCATAGTATTTACAATTCGGACTACTCATCACAGAAAAATAGAAAGGGCGACTCGGAGTAATTGACTCATAACTTTTCATATACAAATCCAATTAACATGATTCTAGATCGTGTAAAAAGTAGACTCAATTAGGATTCAACCTACAAAATGTCATAATTTTTTAAGAACTCTAAGATGCCAAGAACATATTGACAACTTTCAGATAAGGTTTGGTGTCCAGCAAAGAGGAAACTTCATGTAGGTGAACTAGGGTTTAATCCACACCACAAGAACATGGACATAGAAGCACAAAGAGATCTTGGAGGCTCAGGAGAACAGAGTTTCATCTAAATTTCATAAGGATAATTTATAGAAAAGTAGTAGACAACTTACCTAATAAGAAACCCTAACAAGTAACCGACCCTTGATTTCCTCTTCCTTTCTTCTTATTCTCCTTAGCTTTGGTTGCTGCCTAGATGAAGTCAAATGGGTACTCACATAGGTGAAGGAGATAAGATTTGAGGTCATATATATCTTAGATACCGACCTCGAGTCAGTTGGAAGTGAGTGTCCAACTTTGTCCTGTAAATGGCTTGTCATGTATTCTATTATTTATTTTATTTATTCATTTACTTAAGACATTACATGTAAATAAGAAACTATTTAGGAAAATAAATTTCCAAAGAATTGAAATTTAAGTTTTTGTCCGAAGAACAAAATCGATCATTTTTTTTCTGATTTTCCGATTTTGCACTATCATTTAACCTCACTAAGACTTTACTTAAAAAATATTAAAAATCATATTTAACATACTTTCATGTATAGAAATAATTACCAGGACTTTAATTTTCTAAATTCTAATATTTTTAAAAAGTCATTTTTCCTTGTCCTTAGTTATTTATCATCAATTTCAAGTGTTGAATTCTATGGAGTTAATGAACATATGCTCACACACTTATCATAATTCATATCAATCAATAATATACGATTAAATTATATAAACTTTGGTGGATCAAGTCGTGGATATTACATTGGGTGTCTGCAGAAGCATGGTAGTTGTAGAATATTGAAGAATTTAAAATTGCAACGTTGAGGACATTACCGATTTGAGTTGGAGAGAATGCCACTTACACCTTACAACGCGCCTCAGGATCGTCAAATTATCTTACTTTTTTTGTAATTTTCGTTATTTTATCCCATTTTTGTAATTTTGACTTAGAATGACACATTGATGGCAATTTTGTAATTCTACACTAAAAAAGTGCTCTCCATGAACTTATCTTTCACAACACATGTCGCTAAATTACCACCAAAATATGCGATATATTAGGGACAACCCACAAAAAAAGATTCAAAGCTTTCATGAATCAAAAGAGGGTCCCATCCCATTCAAATATTCCACTTAGGTGTCGGTTTGCTCACAAACCTCGCCAAAGTGTTCACTCAAGATAAGTACCTTAGAAATTGTGGCATTTGACAAATCATAAAGCAAACTTCCGTAAGATGTATATAAAAAAGCTTGTCTAGCGGTAGAGCACGAGTACAAACGATCTCCACAAGTACGTGCGTAAGATATATATATATATATATATATATATATATATATTAAAATTTTGGTTATAAAAAGTAAATAAATATACTTTTGTTATACTTTGACATATATATAAGGATTAAAATAATGAGGAATATTAGGGTGCTACCACACCTTTGTGGTAGCACCATACGCCCATGTCTTTAGGGTCATCCGATCTGAAATGAACAAACGAGATAGAGGCGCATCGGTTCAATACTCGGTTTATGCAAGATGAGAGGCGGTTAAAAAAAAAACGCCTGTGCAGGAGCGTGGAGGGCGAGCGGTTCGTCTTCCGGGAGATGACATCGGGCGACAATGGCGCAGCGGGACGGGCGACGACGACGATGGGCAATGGGCAACTGGCCGCATACGATCTTTGCGCGACAATGGAGCCGACGAGGGGACTTGTGCGACAATGAAGCTCCTCCACCTGCGTGATGATGGAGATCTGTGCAAATTGCGAGTTGTTCAATGGTGAGCTACAAACAAGTACAGTTTGGCGATGATATGCAAGCGACAAAGCGAATCTGGATCTGCGCGACTGTTCGGCGGCTAGCTGTGAGTGGCGAGTGAATATGGATTTGCACGACTAAGGGCGGTAGCTTGACGTGACCAAGTATGTATCTGCCTCTGCTGGAGGGGAGATCGAAGACGTGATCTACCGTTGCTAGAGGGGAGATTGAAGACATGATCGACCGCTGCTGGAGGGGAGATCGGACCTCTGCTCAGGCTCGTCGCCTTTCGCTCGCAAGATCCCCATCCTCCACGCAAGGTCCCCACCTTTTGCTCACAAGATCTTCTCGATCAACTTCACTCGTACAGGCGCCTCCCGCTCGTCGGCAACCTCATTCACGCAAGGTTGGAAGAACCGCTTTCGCTGACTCACCCTAAACCATGCGTCGAATCGCCTTTGCCCTTCCCTAATCCATCCATATCAGATTGGACGGTCCTAGAGGTGTGGTAGCACCATAATATTTCTCGAAAATAATATATGCTATATTATCAATATTCACTTTAAAATAGTTTCTTTGATTATAATCCAATAATCGAACTATTTTTTTCTTGGTTTGATGCTCGATTATATTTTAACACCAAAAAACAAAGACGTTTGATTTTCAAATCAATTTTTCCCCAAAAAAATATTTTGAGAGTACTGAATAATTAAATAAGAAATAAAATTCATAGAAAAATCAAACTCAAAATTTCTAATTATACGTGTGAAATGATATATTTGTCCCATGAATCACAACCTATAATATATTTATTGGTTTTCTATATTTAATATAATTTAGATATGCATTGCAGCTTGTGGTTTCTGGCGCATCGGTGTCCAGATCCAGATAGGTAAATAAAAATAGAATGATGTTTTTTTTCTAATGTCAATAAATGATAAAAGAAATCACATACAAATCATATTAACTCGAAATAAATATTGAGAGGCGAATCAATAAAAAAAATAATATTCGACGTTTTTGCAATATAAATCGTATAAGTATGGAAAATTTACAAGTTGCTACATTTGTTCTTAATTCGTGCGTTCGTGTGAGCTTCCGCAATCGTCGTCTAGGGTTTTCTCATTCGCAACTCCTCGTCTTCTAACGGCGGCGGTGATCGGCTATCCCCCTCGCCTCTTCTCCTCTCTGCGGCAGCAGTGAGGTATGCCCTAGATCTATTCGCCCCCTTTTCCCCAATCGTCTGGCCGCGTCGATTTCTTTTCTGGATTTGAATTATTTCTTCTTTTCGTTGGGCCTCGAACCGGAGCAAAACCCAGGTTTCTTGTGATCTGATTTGCTAATTTGCTCCCCCTTTCATGTGCTAATTGTTCATTTCAGTTTTCTTTTTATTTTGACTTGATGATGATTATTTTTGCCTAAAGGCTCCCAATTTTCGTTTAATGATTGACCTTTCCTTCTACACCCTTTTATATATTTCGTTTGTTTCTTTTTCAATGATTATGGCTCCATTTAAGATCTGTGCAAACAAGGGGAAAAACACAAGTAGAGGTGACTCCAAGTTCGCTTCCTTATTCTGATCTAACTTTGATTGGATGCCCTCGACGTTCTCTGTGAAACCGGCTAATTATTCTGGTGACTAGTAGAGAGGTCGCATTTCATCTAATGAACATTGTTTCATAGGATAGAACTTTATCTCAAGTTGGATTAGATAGTTAGTACTAGTGGAGGATCTTGACTAATAGCTGGAACTTTGTAATCTGAACATCTGTGCCAACTTTTTTAATGAAGCCTTCTATAGTTTTCTGAAAACTAAACTTCAAGTTACATTATGCATCAGTGAAGTTGTGAGACGCCTCAAATGGAAATGGCATGTGATTGTACATTCACATTCCGCCGAATCAAAAACAGGGGCCTTTATCTGGATTTAAGCTAGCTGCTGTAGATTTAGAAACGTTGGGAGGGTGTATGATGTAGAGTTTCAATGTTCTAGTATAGCGATAAATCACTAAGTTTTTTATGATATAAGACGAATCCTTACTGTTTATGAAGCTTACCATTGTTCTGGATTATGAGTTGTATGAAAAGATGGCAAATTTTATACTCAAAAGTAATTAGTTGAAAATACGATGTGTTACTTAAGTTAACTGCAGTATGACAAGCTGTATGTTTGCCTTCTTAATGAATACATTTGCCTCATGAAATAGTTTTTTCCAATAAAGGTCTCAGATCAGATATTTTCTGTCAACTTGTTATCCTTATGATTTGTGTTCCCAGGTCTATACATCAGCGACTAGACATAAGGAGCTCCATAACTGCTAGCACTCGGAAAAATATGAATGAGCAGTTTATCTGAAGTTAACGTGTGATTGAGCTCCTTAACATATGACATAATGTCTGGCTTGCTTAACGTAATTACTCTTCCCCTTCCCCAAGTTTTATGTTTTATGACTTCTTATATTATCAACTCAGCAATTTCAAGTGTTTCCAAGAAATCAGAAAGAGCTGCAATATTCTTATTCTTATATTTGTTATTCTACTTGCTATATGATATCAGTTGGTTGTAGGCTTTTTTTTTTTTGAGGAAATCGTTGGTTGTAGGTTAAAATTACAACTTCGTGAATGTGGAAAACCAAGTTTGACTTTCATTTCAGAAAAGAAAGAGACCTTTTTTTTGTTACAAGAACTAGTCAACTTTAACTTATTTGGCTTGCAGCTTTGACTTCAGCGGCAATTTTCCATTCTATGTTCTTTTAGGCCCTGAGGCAGCCAACAATTGAATAAAAAAATATGTTGTTGCTAATGATTACCCAATCAATCCACTGTACATTGGGTCACCATTTTGTTATTAAAATTCTATCGCAAGAAATAGGATGGTTGCTTTACTTCAAAAAGAAAAGGGATGGTTGCACAGATCGCAGCTGGGATTTTCCTCTTTCTTAAAATAAAATATATATGTTGTTTCTAAATTTGTGGGCTGGTGGATAGACTTTATTGATCAGACATATCGTCTTTCTTAAATGCGGAAACAACAACAACAACAAAGCCTTATCCCGCTAGGTGGGGTCGGCTACATGGATCATACGACGTCTTGTTGATCCATGTTCATGAGATTCGACAGGGTTTTACGCTGGCTGTCGGGGTCTAACACAATCCTCCTCCTTTATCCGGTCTTGGGACCGGCTATAAAACATAGGCGGAGTTTAAATGCGGAAACAAATCAAACCAAAATTTATAGTGTTTAAGCCTGTCTGCACAGTTCTCTCTGCACTGTGTACTTGTTCCTTCACCTCTGCCATTTCATAGTTTATTTGAAATAATCTTTTTCCATAATTTTTTTTTTGTAATAGAGATTGAAACCTTGAGTCTGTTATTGTACAAAAATGTTCGAACAAAGAGTGTGTGCTATAATAATTTGTGATAGCAATGGAGATTATGGTGCAAGTAGCAATTTACATGGCATGATGCCCAGGGCTTTCTCCTTTTTAGTATATGTATTCATGCTTGTCTTAATGTGTTTAAAATTGACTGGTAGTGATTGTCTTGCAGACAACACTTAATGGTTCAACGTCAAATCTCCCTGATTCCACTGGCAGGCCCTTCACCACTTCATTCTCTGGACAATCTGCTGCAACTCCTGGATTCCATCATTCTGGTAGGAAGCATACTAGTTGCTAATATTCAGCATTTGCAGAAAATGCACACGCATACAAACACATGTATAATATATTTAATGAGTTTGCTGATCACAATGCAGCTGGCCTACAAGGGCTGCATAACATTCACGGAAGTTTCAATCTTCCAAATATGGCTGGCTCACTAGGATCCCGAAATGTGTCAATTAGTGGAGTACCATCGGGTGGTGTTCAACAAGCAGGTGGAAGCATTTCTAGTGGACGATTTGCATCAAACAACCTTCCTGTTGCTTTATCTCAGGTATAAGGTGCATTGTATGTTTCTATTTAATTAGAAATCATTATTTTGGTGAAAGACTTTCAGGAGTGTTTCTTTTAGGCCTAAATGTTAACATCTTGTTAAATTGTCCATGCAGATGTCTCATGGTTCTGGTGTCACCAATAGAGGAGGTATCAATGTTGTGGGAAGTCCTGCATTTAACAGTAGCATGAATGGCATCGGAGGTTCATTGACTGGAATATCCTCAAACTCAGCTAATTCTGTGAATCGCAGCTCAGTTCCAGGGCTGGGAGTATCACCAATCTTGGGAAATGTTGGCCCTAGACTTTCTAGCTCAATCAGTAACATGGTTGGTGGTGGTAACCTCGGAAGAAACATAACTTCTGGTGGTTTGTCAGTTCCTAGTCTAGCTTCGCGTGTAAATTTAGCTGCAAATAGTGGAACAGGTAGCATCAATGCGCAAGGAGCCAATAGGCTTATGACTGGCATGCTGCCGCAAGGTATCTGTTTCTTCTGCAAGTTTTGTGAGTGTATTTAACTTTTGCAAGGTATCATGTAGGTTCAAGTTACGAGTTATCATTCCCACTTACCAAATAAAATGATCTGCCTTCAAAGGGTAATGTATATGCATTTTCAATAAATAAGATATTTTGAAATCTATATTTTCAGAGGAAAAAAATGGTCTATTATGTAGTCATCCTGTTTTTTTGCTTATCAGTTATATTACAGATGCATAAATGAAATTTTTTAGGGGTGTATAAAAGAAATTTGGAATATCATCAACATTGCAATCTCCAGTCCTGGATCATAGTTGTTGCTACGTCACTGATTAACAATCCTGAAAAATACATCCATTGCATTGGGACTATATTGCCTATAAGGGAGTCCCATGTTACCTCCTCGATTTAAGGCTTTGTTTGGATTGTGGGTTTTTGAGGGGTTAGATGGAGGATGGGTGGGTGGTGTGGTTAGGATCCTATTTGGATAACTATTTTATATTAGTTATGCGGGGTTTGGAGGATTGGCTAAAGCCTCCATGCCTTATATGTCTAGAATGAGGAGGAATGGATAATTTTTTACTGTCGACCTTTCTCTCTCACATAGTAAAATAAAGGATAATTGATCTGATGCATGGAGCACCTTCTGTACAGCTTGACAAATAATTCCTTTAAAAAAAGCGTGATGAAGGTTTACCAGAAGTTGCAGAGACTATGCAAGTTGGAATGCTGACAGTTTGCAATAGAATATGAAAATTTGAGTTGTCTCCACAGAAAATTCTTCTTGACTCAAATATTGTTGTTATCACTTTGCAAATTTGAAGTTGAAGCCTTCGAGCAAACGTTGATATAGAACAAATGAATTTGAAGCTAACTTTTTTTTTGTATTAGAAAATCTAATTATTTCAGTTTGTTCCAATATTTCTTGGTAGATTCCGAATTCATGCCAAATAGTGCTATAAACCATCATGTTAAACCTTTTTGTGGTGCTTTTGATCATCAACATTTGCCAAGACTTGCTCGAATGTTGTAATCTCTATGTCATGATCTCTTGCTGCATCGAAGGTCCTAGTCACTACTATTCGAACCAACCATCTATATGTTGTACGGCATTGTTTGTTGTTATGTCACTTGGGACATATATTTGCTTCTTCTCATGGCTGGGCATTGCTGACCTGTATTTCCTTACTTTTTTCTCAAGGCTGGGCACTGCTAATTTAATTAGATCAAACTAGTTCATTGATTATGTTTCTGATTCGCAGCACCACATATGTTAGGTATGCTTGGGAACCCTTATGCTACATCTGGTGGACCATTGTCTCAGGGCCAAGTACAAGGTGGGAACAATACACTAAGCTCAATGGGGATGATAAATGACATGAATGCTAATGAAACTTCTCCCTTTGATATGAATGATTTTCCTCAATTAAGTGCACGTCCAAGTTCCGCTGGAGGGCCACAAGGCCAGTTAGGTATGTGAACTCTGTTTGTTCCCCTCTCTCAAAAATGCTGTTTGTTCCCCTTTTGTCAGTGATTCTGTGATTTCACCTTATGTTGAGAACCTTTTAATTCTTTAACTTGTAGGTTCAATGCGAAAACAAGGAGTTGGCGTTAGTTCCATTGTTCAACAAAATCAGGAATTTAGCATACAGAATGAGGATTTCCCAGCTTTGCCTGGATATAAAGGTGCTTATCCTTTTCATGTAAACATACTATGTGTGTTTTCTGATTTAACTTTTGCTGAGTTTTCACTATTTATCTTTTGTCTTCAGTTTGAAGCTTGTATTTTTCTATTTTCTCATTTTCCATCATTTTATTTATTTCACGATTCCATTGGTTTTTATTCAGTAATCCATCGTGGTATTCTGATATCATTATGCTTGGGGTAAGTTCTTTTTTTTTCTATGAGGAGACTTGGGGTAAGCCTTTAGCCCCACAAAGTTGGTGAAATTTGCATAAGGATGGACGTGTGTTTGGTTCAATCACAATATAGTCACTTTTTTGGTCATGTCCAATCTTGAAGAAAATAGTCATACCTTGTGGCTCCACAAATTTTTTTGTTCATATACACTCTCAAAACAACGTTTCTTTATGTTTGTCCACATTGTGGTCCTTTGTTTTTCTGGTAAGAACTGCATTTCGTTCATGTCCATCATATCAAGACCATGTCACTCAAGTTCACCTGTTTGGCTCAATTTATGCCTGCAGAGAAGATTGAATAATAGTTTACTGCAATACTAATGCCTATTCTTTTGTATTGACACGTCTCTTTGGTTTCTTCAGTTGTAGGCTGCTCTGATCACTTAGTATTTTTAACAATTTGTTAGTTTGTGCATTTTCTAGATGTAACTTAAGAATTTTGAAAATGTTTTTTTTCTTAGAAATACTGATTTTTTTAGGAGAATACTGAATGTGGATTTATATTTTGGTTTAAATTTTTTATTGTTGTCTGAGTTCATTTCTGCCATTCTGGAAATTCCATTCTAGTTTCATGCACTTAATCTGTTAATTTATGTGGCATTATCATAGGAGGTAGTACAGATTTTTCTGTGGATATGCGTCAAAAGGAACAACTTCATGATAATATCTCGATGATGCAATCACAGCACTTCCCTGTGAGTTGAATGATTATTTATTCAATTTAATTGTCACACTAAATTGTGTGGTTTTTTTACGGCTACCTTGTACATCTTCAACTAGATGGCAAGATCTACTGGATTTAACTTAGGAGGCACTTATCCAGCTAACCGTCAGCATCAGCAACAGCAGCAACATGCTACTGCAGTCAGTGGCAGTGGGCTTAATTTTGCACCCGGAAACAATCAAGACCTTCTTCGGTTACATGGTTCTGATTTATATCCATCATCGCATGGATCCTATCACTCACAGGTATTTCACTTCATGACTACTTGATAACTATCACATAATAAACTTTCAGTAGTATTTTTTTTCTTGATTGAATATTGTTAGTAACTTGTTATATTTGAATGTTGTTTCCATAGATCCAAAACAGTGGAGCCACTAACATTGGATTAAGACCATTAAATTCTCCATCTCCTGTTTCTAGTTTGGGCACATACGAGCAGCTTATTCAGCAGTACCAACAACAAAATCAAAATCAATCTCAGTTTCGGCTGCAACAAATGTCATCTGTTGCACAATCGTACAGGGATCAGAATGTGAAACCCATTCAAGGAACTCAAACAACACTTGATCGGTTTGGGTTGCTTGGTTTATTAAGTATTACTAGGACGAATGATACTGACCTAATGTCTCTTGCCCTAGGCATTGATTTGACAACATTAGGATTGAATTTAAATTCATCAGATAATCTTCATAAGACTTTTGGTTCTCCTTGGTCTAATGAAGCCGCCAAAGGAGAGCCAGACTATTCAATTCCTAATTGTTATTATTCCAACCCACCACCTCCTATACATGTAAGCTTTCAACTCTCAATGAGTATTTTATCTTGAACTCTTATTGTAAACTGTTATATGCTAACTTTTATATTGTGTATGCAGCAAGGACATTTCTCAAAGTTTCAGCTATCAACATTATTTTACATATTTTATAGGTACTTATGGCTCTCACAGGCTAGTAGTTTTTGTTTGTCTTTGACTGAAAATTTCCATGATTAAGTTATCAACATTTTCTTTTGCTGTTTTGCAGTATGCCAAAAGATGAAATGCAACTTTATGCTGCCTCAGAACTGTATTCTCTCTCATCTCATTATATACACATCCTTTTTAAAAAATTAATATATACATCTATATTACATATTTATACAAAAAAACGAGCTTAACAATGTTGTGGATGTGCATGATTTGGCATCCGTATGCTCATCTCTTCATCATTTCTACCAATAAGCTCTCCTGTTTCTAAAGTTGTTGCATGCCTGTGGTTCTTGTTTTATGTTCATTTGTTAATGTGTATTTTTTTCTTCCAAAGAAAGCATATTATTTTTTTAATGTGCATTATTTTTTTCTTCCAAAGAAAGCATATTATGTTCTTTCAATGTTTAAAAAGCATATTATGTTCTTTCAATGTTTAACTATCAACACTCAATAGGGTGAATAAACTACTGGAGATAGGCAATTTTAACTATGATGTTCAATAAAGAATAACTTGTGAATATTTGACTTCTATATCCGTGACCGGTTCTGATATGGTTTCATGATATTGCATGCGTTTTAGATCTCCTGTTTTGGGTGATCACAACCTTGTTAATTCTAGTCTTTAATCTCTTTCTGTTAAGCTCAAGTGGGTCAGCACAGAGCTATGTTCAGTTTTTTTGTGCAATTTTCTCCTATGGTTTTCATGATGTGACAAAAGTTTGTCTCCATATTGTTTTCGTTGATTGAGTTATCTTTTTTTCATTAAGTTGGCGCTCATGATTGAATTATTTAGTGCCAGGAATTTTGTATACATATCTTTCTATAAGGATTTCAAGTCTCATTAAATAAACTCTGCAGCTATACGCGAGGATGGTTCTATCATAAGGAACACAAGTTGTGGTTCACGAGAGTTGCAAACATGGAGCCGCTTGTTAAGACAAATGCATATGAAAGGGGATCATACCTTTGTTTTGATCCAAAAACATGGGATACGGTTCCAAAGGTTTGATCCAGATGACTTCTCGACCTTGCATTTTTCTTTGTACTAGTTGCTAAATACGTCCTATGTCCGGCTATTTTAATGCAGGAAAACTTTGTAGTCCATTACGATCAAGTGGAGAAGAAACCAACGGTTCCTTAGTGCTCTGGGCGGTAGCGCAAGTCGGTTCTTGTAAAATCTGAGTGTTACTACAAATTACAAATATTTTTTATCCATTTCTTTTTCTTCTCAATTTCTCTGTGCCGATCATGGTTTGTTGCATCACATTCTCATTTTATCATTGGAAAAAAAATTAAAAGGAAACTCGTTTCTTTTTTTTTTATTTTAACATGTTTCTCATCAAAATTTACATAATTTTCTCATCATGGGTGAGGGACAAGTAGGGAGGGGGCCTCCGACCTTGTTCTGATGGGTTATGTTAATCAATTGGGTGAAGTAGAGAACAATGAGACCTGGGAATCTGTGCTGGGAGGAGGAGATGCGTTTTTAAGTTGAACCCATATGGTGCATGTGTATTGTTGTCTGAAGTGGTTTCGACTTTTGAGATTCCATCTAATAAGACGACGTGCATTCCCCTCGCAAGCAGGGGAGGCCAAGGCCATTTTGCCCGCACTCTCCCAAGCATGCGACTTGTATTTTGATCAAGCCTTCTGCCGTTGCGGAAAACAAAGCCGTGTAAGACTTAATTTGGTCACATAAATATACCGGTTCACACGCGTACGAAGATTAAACGGCTACTTTGTTGGATGGCTCAGATTGACCAGCATCAAAGTTACAATTCTTACACAAGTGTGCATGTAACAATCTGAAAATTCATTCTAGAAATTTTGACTGTTAGTTCGTTCATCGTTACAAAATAATTTACATAAGTGCAACGGAATTATTACTAATTAAAATAGAATTAATCAAAATACAATGAAAAATAATCTTTTCAATCGACATTTGAGAACTAATGTCATATACCACTAGATAAAATTCACTATTTATAAACATTCCTTTCAACTATTACATTATGATTTTATTCGTTCACTAGGTAACTAAATCGCACTTCGCGCGATTTAAATCTATTTTTATAAAATAAACATAAATAAACTATATTCTTATATTTTCTTAAGATTTATAATATATATAAGTATAAGTTTTGTAACATATAATATTTTTATAAATATTTTACAATTTGGATTAAGATAATTGTTAACTAAATTTATATTTTAAAATATTTAAGATGGATATACACATATTATGTCTTTAATAACATTAGAATAGGTATTATTTTAATTGAAAAGTCTTAAGTGTTATTTTAATAAATATAAAGAAAGATAAAGAACCAATATGTAATTTGTGGAAAATGTAATTATGGTGTTAAAATTTTAATACACAAAAAATGCAGTTATATATTATATTTTAGGATTAAAAAATACAATAAAATATAAAGAGCCAACTTATAATTTATTAAATTTAATCATGATGCTAAATTCAATGCACATTAATTAAGGATGCATTTATATATTATTATAAATAAAAATGATTGGGATAAAAAGAGTGAGAATTTTAATGCACAAGTTAATAAAAAGAATATCATACGTTGATACCAAGAAGCGAAGCCCGCTGTTCGGTGTCCGTCTAGAGCTCCGTAGGGGTCCTTGAGCTCGCCCAGCTGCTTTCCTTTGATCGTTATCAATCCACTACCGCCGTCGTCTTAGGCGTTGGACTGAGCGCAGTGCACCAGGACGGCGGAGTTCTTGATCACTATGAAGCCTTGGTCGGACCTCAAGTTAATGTAAAGAATATCAAGAAGCTCCTGATCGTCGCTGAGTTCCGTCACGCGACATGGCTTCTCGTCTTCCAGTCTGCCGTTCTTGTCGGTGTCCGCCAAGAGCTCCGAAGAGGTCCTCCTTGAGCTCGCCCATTTTTCACGTGTTAGACTTGGGCTAGACAAAAAAACACATGAGAAAAAAGTGTTAAAAATATAAAATTAATATTGCTCTTTTTAACTATTTAAGTTTTTAAAAAAATTGATCCGCACATCAAATTTAATAATTTTGATTGGAGCAACGTTGTAGTTGGCGGCGAGAAGAGAAGCCGACAGGAGCGAGGGCGTAGGGACGTTATAATAGGGGATGCACGCTGTGCATAGTAAGTTTGTCCTTTAAAATTCTTAAAATGTTCTCTTCATCTTCCAAAAAAGAAATTGATATGGATAAAAATTCAAATATTGAATTGGTGGTGATAATGATTGCAGAGAGATTAGAAGAGAATGCAAAGATAGAATGCAGGTGTAAGGTATCACGTTTGTGAAAAAAAAAAGAAAGAAAAAGATAAAAAAAAATAATGTTTAAATCCTTGCAATAACTCCACCATTATGCAAAAGAATTCGTAACCAACTCCATGATTCTTGGAGTTTCAAATCTCCCAGAAATTAATGACCATAAATGATCAGATTCCCTTCTCTTCTATTTCCTCCTATTCTTGACCTCATTCTCTCAGTTCTTCCTCTTTCTATTTTGCTACAGGGATTGTCTCAACCAGAAATAGAAGAAGGGACGTCCGCACACACTAAGGAAGCTATAGAAGCAGGGAGGAGAAGGGGACGTGGCTAACACTCCACCCACTTGAAGATCCACCCGCAAATCGTCAAAATGTGTGTGTTTTCGGGATCTAATTCATAGATTAATTTTTAAAATGATTAAGCAGATCTATTTATGTAACGCCCCCGAAAATGCACCCCGCCACGTGGCCGAATACACCCCGAGAACGTTACGAGACGTGGCTCACGTGTACAATAATTTGACCAAAATAAAACTTTGACTGGTCAACATCATAGAGGCATAATTGCGGAAGAAAAAAATAGTCATTATTTGATGAAAAAGTGACATAATAGAAAATGAGTGCGGAAGTCTTAATAAAATAACATAATGAGTCCCAAATAACATAAGCATGAGAGTTTGAATAAGATAAATGCAACTCGATGATAATAAAAGAAAAACTAAAGAGACTCGACATCATGTGCAAATATCACCACGAGCTCAATCGATCGCCTGCGCCATCATCTTTTACTGGGACAGGTTATTACCTGTGTCATTGAATACACAGGGGAGGTGAACCTCCCTGTGAGCTTTGACGTCCAGTACATAATAAATATATGACATATAAACAGTAATGACATCATAAATATAATCATAAATGATAGAGTCATGTAGTCATAATTGGTGCGATACATCATGATCAAGAGGCGTGACATAGAATGGCATAACAGATATGATAACATGATGAGTGTAACAAGAAGGATAGCATAATCATTTTTAAATTCATATGGCATAGTCGATCATGAAATTTAGAATCATCATCATAAAAAAAATCATAATATCATCGGGCATTGCCCATCATCATAATTATAGTAATCTTTTCATCTTCACTATGTTACTTATTTTGGAGTGTCTTTCAACTCCCTTTAATAGGGCCGGTGGAGTGTCTTTCGACTTCCTTTTGGCCAGGGCGGAGCAACTCAACGCCAAATATGGGCCGGTGGAGTATCTTTCGACTCCCTTTTGGCCAAGTTGACCGTCGTCAACAAAATATAAAAGCTCTTTCATTTAATATTTTTCTTCTTTTATCTTTTTATCCTATTACTATATTTGGAATTTGGGGATATGATAGTAGATAATAAGATTTGAGAATATTTGAAATAAAGATGCAAGTCGATAAGGTTTATGAACTTAAACATATAATAGTGCAAGTATGATCTGGTTCGACATAATAGTGCAAGTATGATCCTGTTTCTGACATAATAATTTATTGATGGGGCAGCAATAAAAACGATTGAGATAAATACAAGAGTACATAGATCAATGACATGCAGTCTAACATGCCACCTTATCCTGCGCATAAAATTGTAGGCTGTCAAATTGCTACAGTGATCCAAAGTACATAGCTGTGTGTATGTGGAGTATTGTACAAGACGTGATGACATATTGGATATAAAGTGACTAATCCTAATGTAATAGACATGAATAATGGCAATTACATTCTCAGGAAAAATGCATGCATTTAGTGCATTAATTATTCTAAATGCTTAATCAGCGATGGGACATGATTGTTTTCTAGTGTATGAAATCCGTGATGCAACAGGAGTAAACAGTTGTCCTACTAGTACAAGATAGATCTGACAATTGTTTATATATTGGCCTGGTTTCATCCGGGCGCAATGAAGGTATATAAATATTAAAAAGAATTAGAAGAAAAGTGATTTGATCATTAAAAGTCTCATCATTCTTGGGGGAACGGATGCAACATATGCCAAGAAAATTTCTTTTGACACAAGTATCAGATTTGCTACTGTTCTGCCTTAAAAGTTGTGATCTGATAATATCATGAAAGAGACTCGTAGATCCATGGGATTTTTCTGTACCTTTTTTATGTGGAGATGGATTATTCAGATGTCTGCGTTGCCTCCTGTTATCACGACGTCTCGATGCACGATTTTTTTTCTCCCTCGTCCTCTCCTGCCGTCACGATGAACAAATGGAGCACCAAAGACATCAGATCGGTGTTTGCATTTCTATTCATAACAAATTATGAGGGCATCGTGGGATGTTTTGAGGTGGTTACGAGAAAAGGTCAAAATCCCCCTCTTTTATTATTATTATTATTATTATTATTATTATTATTATTATTATATATATATATTAACAAAATTTTCGGACGTCACATTATAAACCCCTTAAAATAAAATTCGTCCTCGAATTATGTATAGTGTAGGAACTTACCAAATAGTCTGGAAAACTGTCGACACATTTCTGACTCGAGTTCCCAAGTCGCTTCATCTCCTTGATGATGACTCCATGCGACTTTAACCAATGGTACATCTCTATTCTTATGACGCTGAACTTTTGATTCTAAGATTCTTAGCGGCTGCTCTTCATATGTCAGATCTTCTTTAAGATTTGGCTCCTCATATCTGATAATGTTCTCCTCATCATGCTTATACTTTCGGAGCATAGATACATGAAAAACATTATGCACTCATCCATATAATGGGGGTAGTGCTAATCTGCATGCTGCCTCTCCGACTAATTCTAGTACTTTGAATGGACCCACATACCTCGGACTGAGATTTCCCTTCTTGCTAAATCTCATGACTCCTTTCGTCGGGAAGACTTTTAGCAGTACCTGATCACCTGCATGAAAGATCTGCTCACGTCGGCCTTTATCTGCATAGGTCTTCTGACGTGTCTGTGCTGCTTTCATTCTCTGTTGTATTAACTCCACCTTCTTAGCATATTCCTCAGTCTCCTTTAAACAAGCTAGTGATCGACATGGTCTCCCATACAAGGCCTCGAATGGAGCCATGCCTATGCTGGAATGATAGCTATTATTATAGGCGAATTCGATCAGGGGCAAGTGATCATCCCAACTGCCATGCCAATCCAAAGCACATGCCCTCAGCATGTCTTCTACCGTCTGGATGGTCCTCTCTGATTGACCATCTGTCTGGGGATGAAAAGTCGTGCTGTAGTTCAGTCTTGTCCCGAAAGCATTCTGCAGACTCCTCCAAAACCTAGCTGTAAAGCGAGGATCTCGATCTGACACTATAGAAACTGGAATACCATGCAATCTGATAACCTCCTGCACATATATATCCATCAACCTCTCGATTGACTGTCTCCATTTGATCGGTATAAAGTGTGCATATTTTGTCAATCGGTCGACCACTACCCAAATAGCATCATGTCCTTTTTGTGTGCGAGGTAGACATGATATGAAATCCATGGAAATGTCTTCCCATATCCACCTCGGGATTCCAAAAGAGCTAAGCTTGACATATGGCCTCTGATGCTCTATCTTCACTTGTTGGCATACTAGACACGTAGAGACATATTCCACGATCTCTCGCTTCATATCGTGCCACCAGTAACTTCGTTGTACATCCTTGTACATTTTCGTGCTGCCTGGATGGATGGCAAATTCTGACTTATGACATTCGTCCATCACTTCCCTCTTGAGTTCAGCATCATTAGGGACCCACAGACGGTTCCTATATCTGACTCCGCTATCAGCTAATATTTTGAAGTCCTCTGTTTCTTTCTCACACCTACTGACCATCTTGACATATTCTGCATCATCTGGCTGTGCCTTGATGATTTTGTCAACCAAGTTTAGCTGAAGCTGGTGCATCATCAATATAGCTCCATTTTTGCCCGGCCTTGGATTACACATGTTGAGTTCTTCAGTCATCTCAAACACTCGAAGTCTCATAAATGCTAATGAACCTTCCTATTTACGACTCAATGCGTCAGCAATTGTGTTCGCCTTACTTGGATGGTAGTTAATGACAAACTCATAGTCTTTCAAAAACTCCATCCACCTGCGTTGCCTCATGTTTAAGTCTCACTGAGAGAAGACGTATTTTAGACTCTTGTGATCGGTGAACACTTCGAACTTCTCTCCATACAAATAATGTCTCCAGATTTTCAGAGCAAAGACCACTGCCGCTAACTCTAAATCATGTGTCGGGTAGTTCACCTCGTGCTTCTTCAGCTGTCTTGATGCATATGCAATCACCTTACCGTGTTACATTAGTACGCATCCCAATTCTGTACCGCAGGCATCACTATACACCACATACCCACCACTGCCAGAAGGGATGGTGAGTATCGGTGCTGTAGTCAATCTAGTCTTCAGCTCCTGAAAGCTATCTTCACACTGTCGTGACCAGATAAACTTCTCACCCTTTTTTGTCAGCTTCGTCATTGAGGAGGCTATCTTCGAGAAGTCCTTTATGAATCGCCTATAGTATCCAGTCAATCCAAGAAAACTGCGTATCTCGGTCACATTCTTCGGTCGAGCCCAATTTGTCATTGCCTCTACCTTCGCTGGATCAACAGAAATACCCTTCTTAGAGACAATGTGTCCCAGGAACATAATTTCTTCCAACCAGAATTCACACTTTGACAGCTTTGCATAGAGTTTGTGCTGCATAAGTGTCTCCAATACGATCCTCAAATGCTCTCTGTGTTGTTCGGGGTTCTCTTAATAGATCAATATGTCATCAACGAAGACGATGACGAACTGATCCAAATAAGGCTTGAACACCCTGTTCATCAGATCCATGAATGTTGCAGGTGCATTCGTCAACCCAAAAGGCATAACCAAGAACTCGTAATGCCCATATCTCGATCGAAAAGCAGTCTTCGGAATGTTTTCTTTTGCAACTCGTAGTTGGTGATAACCACTCCGCAAGTCTATCTTGGAGAACACAGAAGCCTTGGACAGTTGATCAAACAAATCGTCAATACGTGGCAGCGGGTACTTATTCTTCACAGTGACCTTGTTTAGCATTCTGTAATCTATACACAATCTGAGAGAGCCATCCTTCTTCTTTACGAAGAGCACTGGTGCACCCCATGATGAAACACTGGGTCGGATAAACCCCTTATCTAAAAGTTCTTAGATTCGCTTCTTGAGTTCTTTCATTTCAGCTGGAGCCATTCGATATGGAGCTTTGGAGATAGGAGCAGTGCCCGGATGGAGGTCGATGCAGAAATCGATCTCCCGTCGTGGTGGCAATCCAGTGAGGTCTTCTGGAAAGACGTCCGGAAAGTCTCTAACTATTTCCATCTGTCGTGGGTCTGGAACTGGAGCATCTGTTTTCACGACACTAACTAGATAACCTCTACAACCTTTATGCAACATCTTCTGTGCCTTCATTGCAGAAATGATCACCTTGCCTTCCTTGCCAGTAGTGCCCTTCACAGTAGCCTTCAGCTTGCCTTGAGTACCAATGATAATCTTCTTTTGCCTGCATACTACTACAGCATCGTGGTATGACAGTCAGTCCATACCAAGTATGACATCATAATTTGTCATGGGAATCACGATCAGATCTGTAGAGAAATTCTTGCCATCGATCGTTACTGGTACTTCTGGGATGTACTTCGTAGTGCAGAGAGTACCCATAGGGATTGCCACACTCATGGAACATGTCATATCATGCAGAGGCAAATTCAAAGCCATAGTACAATCTTGAGAGATGAATGAATGTGATGCACCTGAATCAAATAATACTGTAGTAGGCATGCCTGCTATAGGTAAAGTACCTCTGATGACGTCGACATCAGCTGGTGTAGTATCCGTTTGCATATTATAACCTCTGCCTTGCACCAAGGCTTTATTATTTTGTTGGGGCTGCTGCGGTGCCTGTCGTTGTTGAGGCTGAAATCATTTATTCATTAGTCATCATCATTTCATACCTATAACTATTTATTTTACTTCTCACCTGACGATAAGGTTGCTACTGTTGTGGTGGCTGGCGTGGCATGTTGCGAGGCTCATATGGCCTCACATGATTATCACGTCGGTGGTCCCTCCGGTTTGAACGCTTGTCATTCCACCTGTGACGACTATGCTCAAGGGTTTGTATAGGGGCCTTCCCTTTTTGTTCTTCCAATTCTCTTAAGTGGTCTCGCTCCATAGTAGTCGCTAGCTCGACTGCCTCCTTCAGATTTTGCAATTTTCCGGATAAGGTCTTGGACCTGATAGTGGTGTTTAAACCTTGAGCAAATTGGTCTGCCCTCTGCTTCTCACTCATGCGCATGGTATTATATTTTTTCAGTTTTATGAACTGGAAGTGGTACTCAGCAACAGTTATCTTCCCCTGACTAAGCTGTAGAAATTCCCGCTGCTTTTGAATGTGATCATGCTCTGGGAAATAGTGTGCCTCAAGCACCTCATAAAAGCTATTCCGGGGAATCACGTTCTACTCTCCAAACTGAGTTGCTTTGGTACTTCTCCACCAATCAAGGGCTTCACCAGTCAGACAATTAGTGGCGTACAAGACCTTTCTGTCCTCAGCACAACGCATCGCGAGGAAAGTTTCTGTCATACTTATGATCCACCTCTCCGCCTTATCGAAATCACCTGTGCCGTCGAATTGTGGCGGATGCAACCTCAAGAATTCTTGTAAGGTGTCCTGCGGTGGTGCCGGCATGAGTTGCACAATTGGAGGCTGCATCGGCCAAGGCTGCCCTAGTGGAGGCTGCATAGGCAAGAACTACATATGTGGAGGATAGACTGGTGGAGGCTGCACCGATGGAGGCTGGACCGGCGGTGTCTGCACCGGTGGGGGCTGGACCGGTGGTGTCTGCGTCGGTGGAGGCTCCTGCGCCGCTGGAGGCTCAACTGGCGGTGTCTGCACTGGTGGTGGATGGACTGGTGGTGTCTGCGCCGGCGGATGCTCAACTGGTGGGGGCTGCACCGGTGGAGGCTTTCCAAACTCAATCTCATTTTGATTCATCCCTTCTTGTTCAACATCGGTTACTCTATCATGACGAGGTCGACCACGACCTCTATTAGTGGTAGTGCGTCGTGGAGGCATCTACAATATTGCACATCATGGAAACATTTAATAAAACATTTAAATCATAAAAACATAACTTTCTTACTTGATTTAGCATCGGTTGGCGCGGCGACTGCTCGTGGCTCTTTGCACATGGATTACATACTTGACATTTCAGAACATAAGAATGTTCTGACTTTAGGCTCTGATACCTAACTGTAACGTCCCCGAAAATGCACCCCGCCACGTGACCGAATACACCCCGGGAACGTTACGAGACGTGGCTCACGTGTACAATAATTTAACCAAAATAAAACTTTGACTGGTCAACATCATAGAGGCATAATTGCGGAAGGAAAAATAGTCATTATTTGATGGAAAAGTGACATAATAGAAAATGAGTGCGGAAGTCTTAATAAAATAACATAATGAGTCCCAAATAACATAAGCATGAGAGTTTGAATAAGATAAATGCAACTCGATGATAATAAAAGAAAAACTAAAGAGACTCGACATCATGTGCAAATATCACCACGAGCTCAATCGATCGCCTGCGCCATCATCTTTTACTGGGACAGGTTATTACCTGTGACATTGAATACACAGGGGAGATGAACCTCCCTGTGAGCTTTGACGTCCAGTACATAATAAATATATGACATATAAACAGTAATGACATCATAAATATAATCATAAATGATAGAGTCATGTAGTCATAATTGGTGCGATACATCATGATCAAGAGGCGTGACATAGAATGGCATAACAGATATGATAACATGATGAGTGTAACAAGAAGGATAGCATAATCATTTTTAAATTCATATGGCATAGTCGATCATGAAATTTAGAATCGTCATCATAAAAAAAATCATAATATCATCGGGCATTGCCCATCATCATAATTATAGTAATCTTTTCATCTTCACTATGTTATACTTATTTTGGAGTGTCTTTCAACTCCCTTTAATAGGGCCGGTGGAGTGTCTTTCGACTTCCTTTTGGCCAGGGCGGAGCAACTCAACGCCAAATATGGGCCAGTGGAGTATCTTTCGACTCCCTTTTGGCCAAGTTGACCGTCGTCAACAAAATATAAAAGCTCTTTCATTTAATATTTTTCTTCTTTTATCTTTTTATCCTATTACTATATTTGGAATTTGGGGATATGATAGTAGATAATAAGATTTGAGAATATTTGAAATAAAGATGCAAGTCGATAAGGTTTATGAACTTAAACATATAATAGTGCAAGTATGATCTGGTTCGACATAATAGTGCAAGTATGATCCTGTTTCTGACATAATAATTTATTGATGGGGCAGCAATAAAAACGATTGAGATAAATACAAGAGTACATAGATCAATGACATGCAGTCTAACATGCCACCTTATCCTGCGCATAAAATTGTAGGCTGTCAAATTGCTACAGTGATCCAAAGTACATAGCTGTGTGTATGTGGAGTATTGTACAAGACGTGATGACATATTGGATATAAAGTGACTAATCCTAATGTAATAGACATGAATAATGGCAATTACATTCTCAGGAAAAATGTATGCATTTAGTGCATTAATTATTCTAAATGCTTAATCAGCGATGGGACATGATTGTTTTCTGGTGTATGAAATTCGTGATGCAACAGGAGTAAACAGTTGTCCTACTAGTACAAGATAGATCTGACAATTGTTTATATATTAACATGGTTTCGTCCGGGCGCAATGAAGGTATATAAATATTAAAAAGAATTAGAAGAAAAGTGATTTGATCATTAAAAGTCTCATCATTCTCGGGGGAACGGATGCAACATATGCCAAGAAAATTTCTTTTGACACAAGTATCAGATTTGCTACTGTTCTGCCTTAAAAGTTGCGATCTGATAGTATCATGAAAGAGACTCGTAGATCCATGGGATTTTTCTGTACCTTTTTTATGTGGAGATGGATTATTCAGATGTCTGCGTTGCCTCCTGTTATCACGACGTCTCGATGCACGATTTTTTTCTCCCTCGTCCTCTCCTGCCGCCACGATGAACAAATGGAGCACCAAAGACATCATATCGGCGTTTGCATTTCTATTCATAACAAATTATGAGGGCATCGTGGGACGTTTTGAGGTGGTTACGAGAAAAGGTCAAAATCTCCCTCTTTTATTATTATTATTATTATTATTATTATTATTATTATTATTATTATTATTATTATTATATATATATATATTTTTTAACAAAATTTTCGGACGTCACAATTTAGATATTGGATCCATGTTAAAAAGAATAGGAATCGTGTATGTGATTTTTTTATAAAAATTTTAGAACAGTTTTCTTTTCTTGATTTTATGTTTGAATTGAATAATCTAATGATAGTAGGGTCGAATTATGCACGTCAGTTAGTAGAATAATAGATTATCAAGCATGGACAATCGCGTCCATTCTTACAGATCTAATCATGATGAGTCCAATTATTTTTCTTTAATCCTTGTATTTTTGCTCGAATAGAAAAGAAAAATAAAACATAAGATGATGCCCTTGATTTAATCAGAAAGCACCTTCTGCCACGTATATATCCTTTAGCAAGTGCATTAAATGCACCAATGCCCACTATGTTTGCTAAACTAATGTAATAAAGGTGCACTGAGTATGGTGCATTTCTTAACTACATGTATGAAATATATTATCCGGCATTGCATGATCTTAAAGCGGATGCACTTCGAAACTTTCTGTAACACAGGTCGTCGAGGCAGTTATTTTTTCATCTTTGACGATTTATACTAATTTTTGGATTCATCTGTATAATATTTATCTTCGTTCGAGATCTCTGAATTGCATTTAAAAGCTCATCTCGCTGATTTTACCATTTCTATTCACGTCTACTAAATGTTTGATATATATTAATATGTTAATGTGAGATCAAATGAATATCCGTTTCCCCTTATCTGCTGGATCCACTTCAATCGGACGATTGTTCAATTTTTTAGCGTCCGATATGTGGACAAAAAGATTTCGACTTTAATCTAAACTCCTTGATTTAATAAGTTTCTGTCTACCTGATTAATATCTACTTACATTAACATGAAAAGATGATTTGAAGCTACCCTACTTCTTACGGCCTTGATTGATCCAATTGATCAAAAGACAGGTCCAGGATTTATAAAAAAAAGGGGTTATCAATTGCCTATCTATATGGGAGTTTCTCCTCTACATATGTTTCCGCTTTACGCGAGGTCATCTTATCCGACGGGGCACTCGCCGTGGCACTGATCCCTCACTGGCCCACCATGGTTTAGACAGATACACTTGTGTGCCTGTGATGATATTTCCTAAAAGAATAAGAGCTCTTCTAAAATATGAATATGATGAAAGAACATGAATGGCAAAAAATAAATGAAAGGACTTTGTCCTTATGAACATGAATATGAATAAGAATCATGAATATGAATAATGAACATGAGACTGAACATGAAGAAGAAAGAAAATGAAAAGGTATGAACTATGATCCTCTTATCGACTCCTCTATTATGATTCACTCTTATACTTGATTTTCATGTTTACCTCATGCTTATTCTGATGAAACTAATTTATGATTTATACGAACTCACACTTAGCTTTATGCTAACAGTTGAGCTTGCTCCCCTATGTGATCCCCACAGGTACTTGATATGGATGTGTTCCGTGTTGATGTGTGTGCGATGACTATAACTTGGTGTCGTGTGCACATGATTATCGTAGGGTCTAGAAGGAGTCTTTATCTTTCAGAATATCGAGTTGTATTTTCATTTGGATGGAACTTATAGTATTGTATTACGGCATGGACCTTTATATGCCCTATGTGAGACATTGATGTACTTTTTATTTATTTAGCTTCCGCATTTCTACATATTATTGTGTAATATTTTATTATTTAAGTCTTCCTCTTACATGTCACTCTTATTGACCACTGGGTCAATAAAAGAGTCAAAGAAAGATAAAAGAAAGTAACTACCGAAAGGAGATCTCGTCATGTGGCGGGGTCGAATTTCGGGACATTACTTTTATGGCATCAGAGCCTAATGATAAGACTCTTGACGTCCTAGATATAGATCATAGATTAAGTATGGTCCATGTGCACCCACCAAAGCTGCTGCCGCAAAGTAAAGTAAGAAGTATTTTGATTTTTTTAAAGTTATGAATTGTTTATTGAAATGAATTGTTATGTTTTATAGATGGCTCCCACGACATGCTCAGCAGCCAGATGCAACAGAGGTCGTGGGCGTGGACGCAAAGGTGGTCGCATTGCGGCTACCCCAGAGATCGTCATTGATGGACTTAACTCTGCTCTTGAGAGTCAAGTAGGGGAGTCAAGTAGGGGAGGATTTGCAGCAGGAGCTCCCTCCAGTACAACAGCCGAAGCCCCCACTGCCTTCACAACAGCCGACATTCTCAGTGCCGATGTACTAGGCACCACCTCCTCCTCCAACTGCACCAGCACCACCGATGGCTCCTCCCAAGGAGGATATGATTCAGGAGTTCCTGAAATTGCACTCGCCTTACTTCAGGGGGGTAGTGAATTATGAGGAGGCAGTCCAGTGGCTTACTCGGATGGAGAATTTGTTCGACACTGACAAATGTGGCGACACAAGGTTCGTTATGTCGTCCACATGCTCATCGGTCGGGCCAGCGACTAGTGGGAGACGACACGTGCGACCAGTTTTCCGAATCAGAGGGCTATCCCCTGGACTAATTTCAAGGAACTATTTGAAGCCCAGTACGCCCCTTCCTTTAGAAGGAAAGAGAAGTCCAAAGAATTCAAAGAGTTGCGCCAAGACAACTTGACGGTGGCTGAGTACTATGCTCACTTTATCCAGTTGGAGCGCTATAGTAAGGATAAGATGGATGAGACAGATCGCGCCGAGAAGTTCATTGACGGTCTCCACCACACCATTCGTGAGAGAGCCATCTACGGAGCTGAGATCGACTTGCATGGTGTTGTTCGCATGGCATACATAATCGAATGACATATCCAGATGCAGAGAGAAGAACTAAAGAAAGAGCCGGCGCGAGCAGCAGAGCCGGCTAAGCCAAGATGGGAAGATCACTGCCTAGCTTGTAGAGATGCATGCCGTGATCACCGCCATCAGCCCTACCAACAGCCACAGCGCGAGGCTCCCCGCCAGCCCACACCTCGCCAACCCCAGGTGATGTAGAAGTAAAGTGATTTAAGAATATGCATAGAATGATACTGACTAATGATGAATGTGAACCTCAGCCACAACCTCAGCGACATGCACCTGCTCCACAACCTCTGAGACAACCACCGGCACCCCAGCAACAAGGTGTGCCAAACTGCATCTACTGCAATAGACCCCATAGAGGGGAGTGTCGCATGAAGAACGACACCTGCATCGGATGCGGCAAGGCCGGACATTTCATTAGAGATTGCCCGATGAAGAACCAGAAGGGCGTAGGAGGGGTATCAGGACATCTCTACAACGTCCAAGCATATGCGGCCCCACAGGATAATGATGTTACCCGAGGTACTCTTCTCATAGCAGGTCTTCTTATGGTTGTACTATTTGATTCGGGTGCATCGCACTCTTTTATTTCTGAGGTGTGTGTTTCCACCCTTAATGTACCTATAAAAGGGATGGAACACAGTATGAATGTAAAGACACCAATGGGGACCCTCGACACGACGAAATACCTTCCCGAGGTACCAGTTGTTGTGGATGGAAAAAAATTTCTGCCGATTTGATTGTAATCCCCATGGTGGACTACGATATCATCTTAGGTGTCATGCCATGATGCATCGATTGTATGTAAGCAAAAGAATGTTATCATCGGCAACCACGGCAATAAGAAGATGATGATCAGAGGTACGTCGAAGCCGGACAGCGGAATCATATTATCCGCCATGAAGGCCCACAAGCTGCTACAGAAGGGATGCCGAGGGTACTTGGCGAGCGTGGTGATAGCCGACGCACAGACACCAACTCTGCACCAGATTGACATAGTACGAGACTTTTTAGATGTCTTTCCAGAGGACATCTCCGGACTATTGCCGAAGAGAGAGATCGACTTAACACCAGGGACGACACCGATCTCCAAGGCTCCCTATCGCATGGCCCCGGCGGAGATGCTAGAGCTGAAGAAACAGATTCAGGAATTACTCGACAAAGGGTTCATCCGAACTAGTGTCTCTCCTTGGGGTGCTCCGATTTTGTTTGTCAAGAAGAAGGACGGATCACTACGACTCTGCATCGACTATCGAATGTTGAACAAGGTCATGATCAAGAACAAATACCCGTTGTCCAAGATTGACGACTTATTTGACCAGCTGTCCAAGGCCTCAGTATTTTTTAAGATCGACTTGAGAAGTGGCTACCACCAGTTGAGAGTCGCAAAAGAAGATGTGCCGAAGACTGCTTTCATATCGCACTATGGCCACTATGAATTCACGGTTATGCCTTTCGGACTAACGAATGCCCCTGCAACATTCATGAATTTGATGAACAGGGTATTCAAGCAGCATTTAGATCAGTTTGTGATTGTTTTCGTGGATGACATCCTGATCTACTCCTCCAGCCCAGAGCAGCACTGGGAACACCTACGGATCGTCTTGGAGACTTTGCACCAGCGTCGACTTTTCGCAAAGTTCTCCAAGTGTGAGTTCTGGATGGAGCAGATGATGTTCTTAGGGCACATTGTATCCAGACAAGGCATAGTAGTAGAACCAGCGAAGGTCGAGGCAATGACCAACTGGGTCAATCCGAAGAATGGGACGGAGATCCACAACTTCTTCAGTCTAGCGAGCTACTACAGGCGTTTCATCCAGGATTTCTCGAAGATTGCAGCTCCACTCACTCATTTGACAAAGAAAAATGAGAAGTTCATATGGACAAATAAGTGCGAGAGTAGTTTTCAAGAGCTAAAGAACAGATTGACCTTCGCTCTGATCCTCACTCTGCCATCAGGGAGTGGAGGGTACACGATTTACAATGATGCTTGTGGCACTGGATTGTGATGTGTCCTCATGCAGCATAGGAAGGTAGTGGTCTACGCCTCACGACAATTGAAGAAACACGAGGTGAACTATCTGACGCACGATTTGGAGCTTGCAACGATCGTGTTCGCTCTGAAGATCTGAAGGCACTACCTGTATGGTGAAGAGTTTCAGGTGTTCACCGACACAAGAGCTCGAAATACGTCTTCACCTAGAAGGACCTAAACATGCGACAAAGACGATGGATGGAGTTCCTCAAAGACTACGAGTTCGCGATCAACTATCACCCCGGCAAGGCGAACTCAGTGGCCGACGTTCTCAATCGGAAATGTGAGGCTTCGCTGGCTTTCCTCCAGCTATGCAAGTATGAGATGATTGAGGAACTTAACCAGTGGAATCCTCAAACTGCAAGGCACAGGGCAATACTGATGATGCACCAGTTACAGCCAAGCATGATCAGCAGAATCATCACAGCACAAATGGCCAACACCGAGTATACGAAGATGTTCAAGAGGCGTCAGAATGAACCTGAAGACTTCAAGGTTGGCAATGATGGAGGGATTAGGTATCGGAACCGTCTCTGGGTTCCGAATGATGCTACAGTCAGATGAGAGGTGCTCAATGAAGGCCATAAGTTAGAGTTTGTGATATATTCGGGCAGCACGAAGATGTATAGGGACGTCAAACGCAGCTTCTGGTGGCACAATATGAAGAGGGAGATAGCAGACTACGTCTCCAAGTGCCTTGTATGTCAACAGGTAAAAGCTGAACACCAACGACCGTATGGTCTGATGAAGCTGCTAGGGGTACTAGAATGAAAGTGGGAGAACATCACGTTGGATTTTGTCTCAGATCTTCTCAGGACACAGAAGGGCCATGACACCATCTGGGTCGCGGTCGACAGGTTGACGAAGGCAGCCCACTTCATTCCGATCAAGTGGAAGCAGTCAGTGGAGAGCCTACTTGAGGTATATGTACGAGAGATCATCCGACTTCATGGGATTCCAGTCTCAATCATGTCGGACCGTAATCCCCGATTCACATCGAGATTCTGGAAGTCTGTAGAAGGCCTTTGGTACTAGACTGAGCTACAGCACAGCCTTCCACACACAGACGGACGAACAGTCGGAGAGGACAATCCGGATATTAGAGGACATGCTCCGAGCGTGTGCTTTGGATTGGCATGGCAGTTGGGACGAGCATTTACTGTTGATCGAGTTCTCGTACAATAACAGCTTCCACTCCAGCATTGGCATGGCACCTTTTGAGGCTATGTACGGAAGACCTTGCCGATCGCCTGCACAGTGGGGCGAGGTCGGCGAGAGGATAGCTATGAGCGAGGAGTTGGCAGTCAAAGCCCAAGAGTATGTTGATACTGTGGAGGTAATTCGAAAGAGAATGAAGGCTGCACAGTCAAGAGTAGATATTCAAAGCTAGAGACCAGGTACTACTGAAGTTGTTTCCGATGAAGGACGTTATGAGGTTTAGCAAACGAGGGAAGCTCAGTCCTCAGTTTATTGGTCCCTTCGAGGTTTTGGAATTAGTCGGTGACGGAGCTTGCAGATTCGCTCTACCTCCTTCCTATGGAAGAGTCCACAACGTCTTCCACGTATCCATGCTCCGGAAGTACAAGCACGACGATGCCAACGTCACGAGGATTGAAGAGCCAAATCTGAAGGAAGACCTAGGCTATGCAGAGTACCCCAAGAAAATCTTAGAGCGTAAGATTCAGTACCAGAAAGACAAGGAAGTACCACTGGTCAAGATCACTTGAAAGTACCATCACGGGAGGAAAGCAACATGGAAACTAGAATTCGAGATGCGCATAGAGTTTCCGCATTTATTCGGTAAGCTCTATTCCCTACAGGATTCAAGGACGAATCATTTTTCTATGGGTATTATAATATAACGTATCACATTTTTTAAAAAGAAAAAAAAGGAAAGAAAAAGAAAGAAAAATATAATGTTCAAATCCTTGCAATAACTCCACCATTATGCAAAAGAATTCGTAACCCACTCCATGATTCTTGGAGTTTCAAATCTCCCAAAAATTAATGACCATAAATGGTCAGATTCCCCTCTCTTCTATTTCCTCCTATTCTTGACCTCATTCTCTCCATTCTTCCTCTCTCTCTCTTTTGCTACACGGATTGTCTCACGCAAAAATAGAAGAAGGGACGTCCACACACGCTAAGGAAGCTAGAGAAGCAGGGAGGAGAAGGGGACGTGACTAACACTCCACCCACTCGAAGATCCACCCACAAATCGCCGAAAGGTGTGTGTTTTTGGGATCTAATTCATAGATTAATTTTTGAAATGATTAAGCATGTCTTAATGATCTATTTAGATATTGAATCCATGTTAAAAATAATAGGAATCGTGTATGTGATTTTCTTTATAAAAATTTTAGAACAGTTTTCTTTTCTTGATTTTATGTTTGAATTAAATAATCTAACGACAGACGAAATCCATTCTGTATTATGTATCTTAGGGTCGAATTATGTACGTCAGTTAGTAGAATAATATATTATCAAGCATGGACAATCACGTCCATTCTTACGGATCTAATCATGATGAGTCCAATTATTTTTCTTTAGTCCTTGTATTTCTTCTCGAATAGAAAAGAAAAATAAAACATAAGAGTATGCCCTTGATTTAATCAGAAAGCACCTTCTGCCACGTATGTATCATTCGGCAAGTGCATTAAATGCATTAATGCCCACTATGTTTGCTAAACTAATGTAATAAAGGTGCACTGATGCATTTCTTAACTACATGTATGAAGTATATTATCCGGCATCGCATGATCTTGAAGCGGATGCACTTCGAAACTTTCTGTAACACAGGTCGTCGAGGCAGTTATTTTTCATCTTTGACGATTTATACTAATTTTTGGATTCATCTGTATAATATTTATCTTTGTTCGAGATATCTGAATTGCGTATTTAAAAGCTAATCTCGCTGATTTTACCATTTCTATTCGCGTCTACTAAATGTTTGATATATAGTAATATGATAATGTGAGACAAATGAATATTCCTTTCCCCTTATCTGTTGGATCAACTTCAACTGTTCAATTTTCGGGCATTCGATATGTGGACAAAAAGATTTCGACTTTAATCTAATCTCATTGATTTGATAAGTTTATGTCCACCTGATTAATATCTACTTACATTAACATGAAAAGATGATTCGGAGCTACCCTGCTCCTTACGTCCTTGATTGATCCAAGTGATTAAAAGACAGGTCCAGGATTTATAACAAAAAAGGAGTTATCAATTGTCTATCTAGATGGGAGTTTCTTTCCTACAGATGTTTCCGCTTTATGCGATGTCATCTTATCGGACGGGGCACTCGTCGTGGCACTGATCCTCCACTGGTCCACCATGGTCTAGATAGTTACACTTGTGTGACTGCGATGATATTCCCTAAAAGAAAAAAAGCTCTTCTAAAATATGAATATGATGAAAGAACATGAATGAAAGGATTTTGTCCTTATGAACATAAATATGAACAAGAATCATGAATATGAATAATGAACATGAGACTGAACATGAAGAAGAAAGAAAATGAAAAGAAGACGAAAGAAAATAACGACCGAAAGGAGATTTCGTCACGTGGTGGGATCGAATTTTAGGGCATTACAGCAGGAGAGAGTGTGGATTGATAGAAGAGAGAATGATGGACCTCAAACGACTGCCTTGGGGGAGACAAAGAAACATGCTTAATGAGAGAGGAGACGAAGGCACAAGGCTTCTGAGAGAGAGAGAGAGACGACTGATGGCGCATGCGCATGAAGCTGCATGCAGAAGAATGTGTGAGACTTTGAAACTGATAAAAAAAACATTATATGAGCAGAAGAATGCTTCCATTTTTTTGAAAACATTATTAACTCCTCAAACGGCTGCCCAGTGCCCATGGGAGACGAAGAAGCATGCAGAAAGATGGTGCAAGGCTTTTGCCTGAGAGAGCAAAATTTATTGTCCGGAGAAGAAGCATGCATAACTCAAGACTTCCATTTTTTTCTGTCAAAAATTGACAAAAATGATAAATAGCAATTCTGAGCTTCCATAAGTTTGAAATGGTCATTGAATGATGAGCTTTATATAAATATAAGATATAAGATGTGCCATGTGAAATTTTATCATCATGAGTTGAACTATCATCCATCCTAATTTATCTCTGGATTCAGTAGGGTTTCTGATAGTGAAATTGATGAGTGTAGTGATAACTTGCTGATTTTTGGGTCAAAAGTGAAATTTTTCAATTTTTGGATTAACTCCTTAACTCACTCTCTACTGCAGTGCACAGGTCAATTGTAGTAACCCTAAATGTCGTATCCACAGTGATTTGAAGTCCTAGACCCCCTAAAAACAATTTAGACTAATCCTATTTAAAGTGGTAAAAATAGGAATTTAAGTGGAAGTGAAAACATATTTTTAAAGGAAGCAAAATGATAACTATTTTTTTGTTTCTGAAAAGTTAACTAAACTGAATTGTAATAGCTACTCCAGAGGCTAAAAGGTTTTATCTATCAATGAGGAAGGTCCTCCTAGGAGTTGGGTTTCATCTAATTTAATTATGGATGGAATGGGACAAGTTATCAATTTTTAGTCAAATCTAATTCAACCTTTAATATGGTTATTTTTCACAGCTCAATTAGACCAGAACTAATCAATATATTGTCATATAATTGTTAGCCAAGTTGAATTAGAAGAGGATCCCCACTGAAGATCAAGTTATCATTAGGTTCAATTCAAGTCATTTGCTGATTTTTTTTATAATTCAATAAAATCTGAAGTGATAACTTCTAAGTATAGTCACAAAATAAGGAAATCACTTCAATTAACTAGGCAGGAATGAAACAAATCCAATAATAGTGCTAGTGTTCCTTGGTTTATCTTTAAACTACAAGAGGACCTTAAGTTAGCCTCTCGGCTGCAATTGAAAGTGAAATCCACACTAACACTTATTAATTGGAAACAATGTGTATATAATCACAGGTTGGGAAATCAGGAATTGTCTTTGCTCTTTGGTTCATCTCTGATTCTCAAGGAAGGCCACAAGACCACCTCTCAGTGGTAGATTAAAACAGGGTCTTACAAGGACAATCAGATTTTCACTAAATCAGAAAAATAGAAATCAGCAGCAATTAAAATCAGGAAACAACCATTGGCAATCACAAGGTCATAGTATCTTAATTCATTTTTGAACAAGATTGGGACCAATAGTCAACCTCTCAGTTGCTCAATTAATTAAGTTCCCCAATGACAACAGATTCAAATGGTTCAAAAAATCAGAAATCAGGTAGTTCAGAATTCAGAAATTTCAGAAATCAGATTCTCAATTAAAATGGAATCCAGAAACTTGGCATTGGTTCTTAATTCATTTCTGAACAAAGATTAGATCAAATGACAACTTCTCAGTTGTAGATACACATAGGATCTAACAATGACAAGAATAGATTCATGTCAATACAGATTTCAGAATTCAGAAGTTTAATTCAGAACTTGATTCAAATGAGGAAATCAGATTTGTCCCTAATCCATCCACAATTAATCTAGACTACTACCCTATCATAGGAGACATGGGATTTAGCTCCTCATATTTACAAAATTAGATACAAGATAGAGTGAAAAACTAAGATAATTCATCCTGGATGGGATCTTGTCGACAGGAGTTTCAGCAGCACTTCAGCTCCTTCCTTTTGCTCCAAACCTTGCTCCAATCTTCCAATGGCCGGCCTCCCCCTCTTCCAGGGTTTCTTCAGTTTATATATGGCCTCTTATCACCCTTTGATTTGCATCAGAATGTTCCATAGCATTGGATGAAAGCCACCTGTCCAGTCTGAAATTCCAGCTGCAGAAATCAGCAACTTTTTGGAGTGGTCCCCCCACCTTTTCCAACTTTTTGCAACTTTGTTTTCCCTGCTAGAAAAGATAGAACACCAGACATCAAAGTCCCCAAATAGGAAATAAACAGATAAGGATGAGGACAGATACTAGGACCAGCTCCATTACCAAATAAAATCTGATGTTATGCAAGAAAGTGAAATCAGTAAATCAATATGATACTTTTGAAGACCCGGAATGATAACTTTGAATAAATCATGGAAAATGTTCAAATATGGATGGTTCAGAGCATTGAAAGCATCAAAGGAATTAGGATGGAAAGTGAATGAGATCAGAAATCAAATGTGGATAAGATTCCATAGGAATGATAACTTGAGTGCCAAAATGATAACTTGGCATAACTTTGGTTGTGGTTATCCAAATGTGATCAAATTTGAACAGCGATGAGTTAGGACAATAATATAATGATTGCTTAATGCCTTTGTGCAGATTTGATAGTTTTGCATGTCGAAATGACAATTTTTCCCTTTAACGATAACTTGGTATTGGAAAATGATAACTTGTTCAAATGGATTGATAATTTTGCACAAGTTGAAATATGATCATCCAAATATGATTCATTCATGATAGTAATGGATTTAAGACAAGAAAATCACTGGAAATCAGCTCACTCAAAATAATGATAACTTGACATATTGAAGTGATAACTTGTCCTAAAAATGATAACTTTACATAGAATTAAAATATTTATGAATTTTGGCAATTCAGAATCTCTATGCACATGGAATTAAGTATAAAATGAGGAAGATCAACTAGTTATCACAATCCATGCATTCCAAACATAATTGGCCAAAAGTTGGACAATTTAGGGACTCGATAGAGGTGAAATGCATATAAAATGGGATAAAAATTATAGTGATCAGCTAGTGATCAGTTTCACAGTTATAACATGTCAAGATCATGCTATGCAATGTATTATAAGCAAGATACATGACTCATATAAGCAGTTTCAATACAACCAAACAAACATGATCTTTTGTGATGATTAATCTCAGTGAAGGGAGCAAATGGCATTCGCAAATTGTTAGTTCGATAAGTTGTGTCAAATACAACAACGTCACCAAAAGTTAAGTAACTATCTCTAGATCTACCATCCACCCAAAAGAAGTTCATAACTGTGCCCTCTGCGTCAAGCTCTCATCTATGAAAGAAACCTGGATCAACATTCATTTTATTCTGAAAACACGAAATGACATTTAAGCATTCGGTACCAAGATTACTTTTTCTTCTTGTTCTCAGATGATCTATACAATTTTGCGCTGTTAGAAGTGGCTCACCAGACATATTAAGTGCTCTGACTATTCTTGATGGACTCATGCCATATCCATATAAGTTAACAATAGCTTCTTTAGTAATCTTTGAAATATCTTTTTGTGAACGCAAATATTTGATTTTTGAAGGAGTTGTTAAAGAGGATGGTTGTGCTCATCTTTAAATCTTCTGACCTCCCTCTTTTCATCCTTTCTTAACCCAACATATAATTGAGCAAGCCAACCATCTCTAACTTCTCTTCTTTGTGTCTTTCCAGAATCTTGCTTCACATTCTTTTGACCTTCTTTGAAACAAATGAAATATTTGCTTACAATATTTCCTATACTTTTGGACTTATGTGCAGCATGCTTTCTAATAAAAAAACTCTCCCTCATTCTGTTCTTCCATATGAATTTCAGTTGTCGACATTCAACCTAATTGAGACATGCATCACAAACTTATTGTAAGTTTAGAAATTCATAGGTGCAGCATGCTTTCTAATAAATATTGAAAGATTCTGGAAAGACACCTATGTGCAGCATGCTTTCTAATAAATAAGTCCAAATTGATATGGACTTATGTGCAGCATGCTTTCTAATAATATATCCTAGCATACATGTTATAAAATTTATAAGCTTCTTCGTCGCTATCAAATGTCATACCAACAAATAGCTTTGGTATATCAAAATTATTTTCTAAATTCGAACTTTGGAAGTTATGGACATTCAACTCTCCCTCATTCTGTTCTTCCATATGAATTTCAGTTGTCGACATTCAACCTAATTGAGACATGCATCACACACTTATTTGACAATTGAAGCCCATATCAAGATTTCAACAATTCTTCACTATCAATAATTTTGTTTCTTGAAAAAAATAACAATAAGTTCTAATGTTAGTTGTCAAATAAGTGCTATCAGTAATTCCAACAACACCAGTTTATTTATGTTGCACTCTCATCCTAAATACAGTTAACGCTAACACCAAAACTAGGGAGACATGACATAAGAAAACTAGGCATGATCTCTAAGTCTTCCCTGAAGCATAAATCATTAGCGGGCCAAAGACAACTCGACAGTACCTAGCAGAAAGGATTGCACCTTTTGGGTTTGGTGAAATCGTCGGATCGTCCTGAGCTCGAGGTCGCCTCGAGTGCCCACCGTCGAATCCTCCTTTTTCGCCTGGCGCCTTCCAAATCCAAGCCTTTGCCGGATCTAAAGAAAACGATGACGTGAAACTAGGGCACAAAAAAGGGACATCAAGCTAGGGCAAACGAAAAGAAAAAAATGTCGTCTGAATCACTGACCGTCGATGCGCGCCTTCAAATCGAGACTCGTCGTCGGATCGTCCTGAGCTCGAGGTCGCCTCGAGTGCCCACCGTCGACTCCTCCTTGTTCGCTTGGCGCCTTCCAAATCCAAGCCTTCGCCGGATTGAAAGACTCCGACGATGTGAAACTAGGGCACAAAAAGGGACATCAAGCTAGGGCAAACAAAAAGCAAAAAAAATGTCGTTCGAATCACTGACCGTCGGCACGCGCCTTCAAATCAAGACTCACCGTCAGGATGTCCTGAGCTCGAGGTCGCCTCGAGCGCCGTCGGAACGTCCTGAGCTCGAGGTGGCATCGACTCTTCTCCTTGTTCGCCTGGCACTCGGAAGACGATTGAACAGATAGGAATGAAATGTGAACCGATGAGCGGGAGCGCAGGGTAGAAATTACTCGCCGGTTCACGTGCAATCGACCTCCCACCGTTAGATTAGATTTGACACTGGGATGGGAGGCTCCCAGGCGTATGACAGCCATTTTGTCCTTTATTATATTATAAATTTCATATTCATTTTATTGCATTCCATATTGGACTTAAAAAATTCATATGAGAATTAGCTCTTGCATTTGAATCATGCACGTGATTGTTGATCATATAAGATGGGTGTCCCTCTTGCTACTTGTGATGGTGTAAAATCGCATATGAGTATAGTCTTTAAATATATTTTCTTTTCTTTTCACAGTAGAGTTTATATAATAACTAAATTAGTCATTTTCATGAATAATATAATATATTTTATCATTTGTGGATGTTTAATTATTTTATTTATAATTGTTATCATGTTCAAAGTTAAAATAAAATTAGTACATGTTTATGCAAAGTCTCAACATAAAAGTTTAATTGCTTTGTAGCACGAAGATATTTTTAGGGCCATTACATTATGGTTTAGGATGCAAATATGTTATAGTTTATGAGTGATAAATCACTATGTGTAGATGAAAGATGACATTTGTAACAAAAAAAAGATGATATTTATAAGTTCAAATGGTAGAAGGGAAATTTAATAATTTTGAAAACGAATAAACTATAGTTTAGAAATGGTAAATGGAAACAACTATTGTGTTCCGAGCAATTGCATGTAATTGTCTAACTTTGAACCTTTATACCAATAGGCCCCAATATTTAGCAAATTTTCTCATTTCATATATACATTTTACTGTAACTTTATTTGGTTACAAATTGATTCCTCAACTTATAATTTATAGCAAGCTAGTCACCTTAACTTCTAATCATAGACTTTTCGTATTATTTGCAAATTCAAATACTAGCATGAACACCACACGACATTCATGTCAGCATTCAGTAGAAAAATAACTTTGGCATGCAACATATTTTTTTATATTCAAATACAATTGTAATAAAATTTAGGCATAAATTTGGTCTTCTCCCATGTATAAAATAATAAGAAATAATTATTATATATTTTCTAATATTACTCCATACACAAAATCATATCGCACAAAATATTGATATAACAAAAAGGAGATGTGTTACGACCTAAAATTGACCTTAAAAGTTGAGGACAATTAGAAGAATTTCGTGTCATTAGTCCCTTTGACATACATTAGTTTAATCATTTAACAACTGAAAACTTGAACATCTTAGAGAAAATCATAATGAATAAAATTTTCATAATAATCATATAAACATCATATAATCTTACTTCACTTTGGGAACAGCATGCATATCATCGATAACAAATTTAATTGCATGTAAAGGGCATACGTCATGAATAAAATCATGGAAATAATGTCATAATAATGCTTTCAAATTTTTCCTGAAACATATAAAATCATGGATCTAGAACATGATAATCATTCTTAAGACATATAAACATGTAGACATAAGTATATAAATATAAACATATGAAAACATTCAATGATCTCAAATAAGAATTAGGATGTTCCTATGTGCCTCAATTCATATAGGCAAATCATTAAGAGGGGAGAGAAGAATTTGAATGCCTTTTATAGTCTTCCTCATCAATGTTGATCCCCTTTTCTTTGTCCACGTTTTTTTTTTTTCTTTCTCCTTGTTCTCCTCTTTCTTCCTTCTCAAGATTTAGAGCTTTCGCCATCGTGTGGAAGGAGAGAAAATAAGAGGAGAGAAGAAAGATTGTACCTTATGGTAACCCTAGGATTTTTATTAAATGACTTAGTTACCCTTAATTAGAATTATGAATTGTTACAAGACATCTATGATGAAATTTATTTAAATTAATGTAATCTATCTTTCATAAAATAATAAATAACATGGTGTTCAAAACTTATTTTCTTATCGTGCCTGTAATGGACATATTAGCTATTTTAGCAAGGAAACCTAAAAGAAGTTAAATAATTAAAAAAAATCTAAGTACATACTCATACATGGCCACATTTTCTTCCCCGTTTCTGTGTACTTTTTTGAAATGTTCTATTTTATTTTGTTTCATTAATCATACTTTATCTTTGAAAACCATCCTTTTATATGCTAATTCAATGCATGAAATCAATAAAGAAAACAATAAACAAAGGGTAAAATGTAGGTGCTGAGCACCTATTTTCAGCATACATGTTAGCAAATCTGGAGCGTACAATCATGAATCTATGGATGTAGATTTAAGTGAGAGAGGTGAGATCGTAGCCGTCGGTTTTATTTCAATGATCAAGATCTCCAGCAACTCCCGCACTGCACGGGGTTGTGATGCCAAAGAAGAAAAATGAGCTGCGATGGTCCGCAGCACTTGGCGAAGAATGAAGAAAAGCGTCAGCAGCGAACCTCGCGATGGTCCGCACAGGCAATGACGCACCTGGCGAACGACGAATGAGAGAGGGATGCACCTAGGTAAGAACGCTGAATACCGATGAGGATTCAATATGATTTCACATGCACCTGGCGAAGAATGAAGAATGCCGAAGGGATTCAGCAGTGATTTCGCGAAGAGGCCTGCACCTAACAAACAACGACGGATGCCGATGGTTGTGTACATGTACAGGCAAACCTTGCGATTCCTTATAGCTTGGTGAGCGGCGGTGAGACACACGCCTGGCGAACGACGATGGCAGCAGCAACTTCGCGGAGAGACGAACAATGATGGCGATTTAGCAACAAAATTGCAGAGGAAAAAAATCATCCCTTTAGCCACTTGAAATAGAAGCATTAGAAAGGACGACAAGGACAAAAGCAGAACAAGTAGTGTAAGAAGAAGAACAAGGAGTAGTGTAAGAAGAAGAACAAGGTGTTGATGAATGCAAGGAAGGAGCGACAGCGGTGACAAACGGAGGAGGAAGCGCTGCTGCAGGCATACGTGAGGCAGTACAGGACGAAAGAGAGGGGCTTGGTGTCAGAGTCCCTCCACATCGACCCAAGTCCTGCCATGAGTGCTGGAAGAACTCTACCTGCGGCTGGGTTTCAAGAAGGGCTCCCTCACCCCTAACCAGCAAGCCCTTGGAGTATGTCCGTGGATTGATGGTTGTAAGCTACAGATTTGCTCAAACCTGTTCGCTGAAAATAGGCGCTCAGCACTTACATTTTACCCTACCCAGCACCTCATTATTTGAGATGGTCGGATTTTGATATTTTTTTAAAAGAAAGAAGATATATTTTATAGGTCATACTAAGAGAGTGAGAGTAAGAAAAAAAAAATTGATGGAGCTGGGATCATATCTGAATGAAGTTTGGATATATAGAGCAAAAAGATATATGGTTTAATGTATCATCTAAAAATGCATGATGATTAGCCACTGCAATTGTTGGTTGATATTTTCATTCGAACCTATTTGTTTAGACAAGAGTAGAGATAAATGGACATTTAAGCTTCACAAACAGCGGCAATCATGTTTGACCACTTGCTTGAAATAGAGTTTTATAGGTGGGATTAAATAATACGTTCTATTTAGCTGATACTAAGCGAAGGCCTAAACTATTAGATGCTTGTTCTTCGGCTAGAAGGGACTGCAGGTCGCTGCCATTCGCCAAGCTATTGAACTCGACCGACCTGGAGGGGTTTGCTGGGTATCGCCTTTGGCAAAAGGTCATAAGCCTCTTCGCCGATTGCAAGTACTTCCTCGTTGTTTCGTCATTCATAATGTGCGCCACGCTGTTTGTGCAGATCTTCTCGTGGGCGGAACGCTCGTGGATACCTACCATTGTCACACCAATCGGCCAAGGAGCATTGCCAATGGCGAGCTTTATGTATTCATCCATTGCTGCCAAATAGTCTCGCCTCATACAACACTCTACAACCGATAGAAGTGCCTTGCGAATGTCATCTGGAAGAGACTGCACAGTCATAATAAAAACAAGCAATATGATCATTTATATATGCCAAACATTCAAATGCACATATCCACCAAAGATAAAGACACTATGGTACACGATTAAATTAAAATCTCTGGCTTCCTGAAGTATGAACTCAGTTAAATTAATATGGGTATTATGTTAACCTTGATCTGTGCGATAATTTCTTTCAGCTGATGACATTAGCCGATTAATGAAAGTTCAAGTGGACCAACTTACAGCAATGACATGAACCAAATATGATCAAAAGAACTTTTGCAATCATAAGACGCTCCACTCTTGGCATCCATTCCTGCGACTCCATGTTTCTTGATGAGATAGGGTACCACTATAAAGTACCATCTGACAATAGCCAAACGAAGATCTCAAGATATGGTGTACACCGTAAAGGACCAATAAACAAATGGTTCTCAAGTGTTCGTAATATGACCTCAACTTCACCCTGTGGTTATTTCTTTGAACCCACATTATCTTAGGGAGTAATGAACACTCAGGTACACCTATTTAAAGAGATGATTTCATATTAAAGTTCCAGTGGTAATAGACAGTGCATGAATAAATACCCAGAAACTAACAATTCAACAAGAATTGCCAAGGGCTGGTAGAAAGTCTATCAAGATCCAATGCTCGCTCAGCAAGTTGACAGTGGTACCATAAGCATATCTCCTTCCTATATATAACAAGAGAAAATGATCAAGATGCAATAAAATCTTCAAAGATATGAAACACATGGAAATGGATGATGTATCATACAGTTTATCATTCTAAATTGCTTATTGGATAGCTGCTGTGTTTGTTTCTCATCTCCTCCAGGTATATTTGTGTTTCACTGATATTCAATGATTTTGTTGGACAGCAATGGTTCTGGTTATTTTTCAAGGATCTTACAGCATGAATTCTATTATGCCTTGGAGTTTGTCAAGAAACCAATTATTGCCCAAGTCTATATAGTTTATTTTTTGAAGAGGAAGTCTATATCATTTATAGGCCCATCAATGTTACTAAGAAAACAAGGATACCAGTGTAGTTCTCAGATAATTGCAAATATTGCGAAGCATGCAAAAATTAAAAAAAAAAGGACCTTTTCTTTAAACAGCCAGGTATGACATTTACAGTTGTCACATATACATTAAGATAGACTAAGAGATATGGTTAAAGACAAACAAAAAGGTGCATTTACCTCGAGAGAAACAACACTCCTATACCATTGCACTACGTTTGGATTGAGGTGAAAAGAGGGTAAAGAGGGGGAGGGGATTGTTTCAACCTCAAATTAGGGTGTAACAATTCCCTTGCCTTCCCTCCCTTTACCTTCCCCCTCATTTTCTTCCCTTCCCCTTAATGAGCCTTCATCCACACAGACTGTTAATAGAAAATTCGTGTAGTTCTCCTTCTAAACTATACATATTACTGATCCTAATGGAATAGTCCCACAGATTTCAAAGATAACAACCAACATGAAGACTCCATTATTACCTGCAATTGTTAACTTCAGCATTCTACTTGCAACTGAATCAACATACTAAGTTACTAACAACCAAACATTTCAAGATAAAAAAATCAGTTCGATCAGGATTTTCATTTGCTAAAGCACCAAAACGTAATGATGTACCCCCAAAAGGCTCACCTTTTTCCTGCACATCTTGAACAGGGGATTCAGATACCGGGCGCACTGGTTGAACGTGGCGACAGTAAACTTCCCCTTGGCCGTCCTCTTCTCAGCCTCCGGCATACCCTCCACTTCTTGGCCCCACTCGTCTAGCAGCCTCTTGAAGAAGACCAGGATCTTGTCTTCGTCGCCCAGCTCCGTAAAATCCGCCTTCATCCTCTTCCCGTTGTCGTCCCCGCGACCTCCGCGGCTACCGTCGCTCTCCTCGCCGCACTTCCTGCCGGTAACTTCAGCGGCCTCCATCGCGTCTCTGGCGCCCCCGCTCTTGGGTTTCACGACGCCCGCCCTCTGGCGGCGGCGAAGCTCGTGGATGTCGCGGAGGAAGTCGTTGGTCTGGCCATCGCCAATCTCCTCCTCCTCAATCTCCACGGGGCCGGACTCTAAGATCTCGTTGAGGCGACGGAAGCGGGCGGCGTCGTCCTCGCCGAAGAGGGTGGCGGGCTGCTTCAGGATGCGCAGTCGTCGGATTACCTCGTCACGGGGGAGGGGAAGCGAGAGCTGGAGATCGCCGGAGGCCTTATCTCCGGCTCCTCCGTCGTCGGACCGCCCGGGATAGGAGGGAAGGCATTCAGGCTTGGGGCGCATGCGGCGGAGCTCCTCTTGGCGGAGCCGTTGGATCTCCCTCCGCTGGATCTCGGAGCGCTTCAGGATCTTGCGGCCGTCGAAGTCCTTCTGCAGCAACTCGCGCTTCCGCTGCAGCTCGCGTTTGAGCAGATCCATCCGCGTCGGTGGGAGGAGAATGGAGACCACGGACGACGACGACGATAGCTAGAGAACCGCAAGGCGCAAGGTGACGACTCGAGGCACATTTTAAATTGGTGTGCTTACAGGAGGAATCCTCCAGAAGTGTCTCGATGTTGGGCTAAAAAAATGGGCTAGTGGACTTCTCACTGCATCCCTCTCTCAATCTTAGCCTGATTCTCTCTGTTTTTTTGTCCTTATTTCTAACGTAGAATAATAAATAGAGTTATTTTCTTTAATCATCCTTAAATTATCGCAAATTACTATATCTAACTCAAATTATGAACTTCATTTTTTGAGTACCTAAACTATCGCGATTTTTCTAGTTTGATCCTTCCGTCCAATTTCGTGAACTTTTCGATTAACTTAGATTTTGTTGATTTGTAAGAGTTAATCTATTTTTACAATAAATAATATATAATAATAAATTTAAAAATAATTTAAAAAAAAGACAGCGTGAGGGGCGTCGCCCTCATGTCGCCGGAGCAAAAGGGGGGCGCCGACCCCCTGCGTGAGGGACAAAGGCACCCCACCCCCCAACGAGCTCGCCGGAGCGAAAGAGAACCGGTGCCCCCCTGAGCGAGGCGGCCGCCTCGAGGGGCGACACCCCCCCCCCCTCCCCACACACACAATTTTTATTTTTTTATTTATTATTATATATTATGTGATGTAAAATAGAGTAACACTTAAGGAATGGGTAGAATAGTCTTTTCACAAATCAAAAAAATCGAAGTTAACTGAAAAGTTCACGAAATTGAACGGAAGGATCAAACTGAAAAAATCGCGATAGTTTAGGTACCCAAAAAATGAAGTTCGTAGTCTGAAGTTAGATGTGGTAATTCGCGATAGTTTAATGATGATTAGAGGAAATAACCCTAATAAATATAAGCAGAATATATTATTAGGATATATCTGTAATGAGACTCCTCAAATATTAGTTTCATTTCTTGTATGACCTTCTTACTATTATACTATGTCATATTTTATGTATTCATTGAAAGTTGATTACTGAAGTCTGTTCTAAAAGAAACGTTAAAAAAATATATAATATCATTTCATTGCTCACATCATATACTTTTTACTTTTATTCACATCAATATTATCATTAGTTAGCAAACTTTAGAGTAAATTACAACAAATGCCTTTCAATTTTGACAAACTAATTTTAATTTATAACACTAATGTCTTACATCTTTTTAACTCATTACACTGAATGTCCTTTTCATCGTTGATCATCCGTTTTTTGAATGTGTCGAGGAGAGGGGGTGTCCCCCCCCCCCAACCAACCCAACGACGTTGATGAGGCTTATTTTTTTATTTTTTTAATGATATCACGTCGAACTATTGCTTGGGTGAAGGAGAGAGAAAAATGTCATATAGACGCCACGAAACCGTTAATAATAGGTGAAAAGTGCAGTTGATAAAATAAGTTAAAAGATGAATGATAATCATGTTACGAAGTGAAGTTTGAGGATAACGTTGAGAAAGTGTCTAAAATTAGAGAATATTTGATGTAATTTGATGTGATACTTCTCTTATAATTATCAATAAATTGATTAGTGGTAATAATTAGTGCTTTGTACTATTATATTTCATAATAATATATGTGCTTTTGTATTCGAATAAATAATTGAAGCACAATAAGGACTCCCCTCAAAACAGCTAATCAAGATATATAATATATCGGTGGGACTAATCAAGATATATTTATCCATGCCTCTTATACATCCAGAAGGTTCTCGCCACCCACTGGATGCCACCTCCACCACGGAACTTGCAAAAATCTCTGATCAGCAAACACCCACACATTTATTAATATCTTATTATAATCTTTGTACTCCTTGGTCAATTGATTAATGAATTTATAACTATTTTAATTTCAGAATAAATATTCATTTAAAATCCTTTTTTTTTTCTAATCTCCGGTGCGGTTATATATATATATATAGTATTTTATAAATCCATGCAATTCGTACACGACTTTTTTCTTAGTAACAGAGCACATCGCCATCAAGATAACACATACAGACAGAGGAAATTTATTGCAGTGACGGACAAGAAGTGATGACTGTACAGAGAGAGGGACAGACAAAGAAAGAAAGAAAGAAAGAAAGAGACATGACGCCAATCCGCACGCGGTTGAGTTGGGGCGCTGATCGACCATCGATCTGATAAGTGAGATAGATGATAAGGAAGAAGTGGGGTAATTACTAATTAGGCCTCGATATCGACGGTGGTCGGTCTGATGGATTCCATGTCGGACGCGCACCTCAGCGGCGACGTCATGCCGCATTCCACGGCCCCCTTCTCCTCTCCCCATATCTCCGGTACGACCTGCCGCAGTCCAAGGAAGTCCTCCACCAAGTAATCCGCTTCCTTCGTCTTCGCACGCTTTCCGACCTGTTAAGTAATTCACACACACACGATCAATTCAGACAATGATCAATCCAATTAATTAATTATTTAATTTTAAGGAGCAGACTATGTAGTTTTTTTGCATGTCGAAAGAAGAGTATAGTCCTGTTTGCTGCAAATTATAGCAAGTATGTAAGAAAGGTTGCGTAATTTTGTTGCGGCGGTCGTTCTTCAAGAGACGTAGAAGAGTGTATGATCACAGTGCGCGCACCCATTGACTGTAATTGTATTTAATTACATTGCAGCTGAGGGAAGGAAATTAGTCCAATGATCTCATCGGCTTATGACTCACCATCAACTCATACATAGAGACACCGATGATGTTCTACTTTCCCTAGTTAGATGTCGATTGAATATATATATATATATATATATATATATATATATATATATATATTCTTAATTAATCTGTGCGTTTGGATTTAGCAAATGATCACAAGTCACAACCACGCAAGAATGGTGCATGCTCGACGTTATCTCGGGCGTCCCTATCCATCCAAGTCAGCATTGACGTTATATGATAACACAAGCACGAGGGAGAGAGAGAGAGAGAGAGAGATGGGTCATCCAAATTTAATTTACCAGAGCAGTTCGAAGTCCTACTGCTTTCCCTGCTGCAATGTTCCTCTCGCTGTCATCTATAAACAGCTGCGCACAGGATAAAAAAAAGAAGAAGAGAGAACCGACAAGATAAGTAACAGCACAAATCCAACGTAGAAAATATCCTAAACTCAATGCACTGGAACTTTAATTTGCCAAATTTATCCGAGACTTTGTGCTGGCTCTATCGTAAACTAACGAATTTCGGTGGTGCATGTGATGCGAAGGGATCGAGAGCAAGCAAATGCGAGATGTTGGAGCCACGTACAGTTCGCCGGGGGTCGAAGCCGGCCAGGCGCACCGCGGTCTCCATCGCGGAGGCCGCCGGCTTGAGGATGACCTCCGTGCCTCGGCGGCCGACGTCGAACAGGCGTGGATTCATGGTCTCGAAGCATACGATCATGTGGAAGCATTCCTCTTCTATGCCTAACCTCTCCAAGGCCCTCTCGGCGTGCTTCCTGTCCGAGTTGGTGAACAGCTGCAGGGGTACGGTCCAAAACAGAACCAGCAGGAGGAGTTGAGTTGCCGTTAGAATATTTCTTTTTAGTACCTACCCCTACCTAAACCTAACCTGCCTGAAACTTGCATGGATAAAACACACTACGATTCATGCGTACTATTTTAGTTTGACGAATGCTGAGAAGGAGATCACGCAGCTCAGGGTCAGCTTTGATCAGCTCGTACGGCAATCTGCCGTGCACGTAACTGAAACAGGAAGCAAACAGCATAATATATATAAGTGAAGCCGAAGGACACAGCAATTTGACCAAATTCATTCACCTTTCGCTTCCAATAAGCCACGGCCAACTCTACTACATAAAATTATATTCTCATGCATAACGAATATATATATATATATATATATATAGTTCATCAAACTAGCAAACATAACAGCAGGAGAGAAGGTTGCATTTGTATTTTGATTGGTCTCTGACCTACCTACCTGTGATACTCGTCGGGATGAACGTCGTATCCGAGGTCCTGAAACAATAACAATAAGATGGAACGACAACAGAATCTCATTAGGGACCAGGTTAGAGGGAAAACCTCTGCTTTGCTTTGCTTTGCTTGCTTAATTAATTAATTGCTGATCATTGAGAGCAAGCAGAGGATTAAGTTGACAGACATATTATATATACACGAACACGTACAATGAGCCCGGCGAGGGAGCTGCCGTAGGATCGGAAAAGTTCGACGCGCATCAAATAGGCTTTTTCCGCCGACACGCCGCACCTCATAGCAAGAAACTCTGCAAACAAGTCACAAGAAACAAACAAAGCAAAACCACCAGAAGAAACGAAAAGAAAACTGATCAGATCAGTTTGGTCCGTAAATTATTCTTGTCATGATCATGCGTAATTCAAGTTACCTTCGATGTTCTTCTTGCAAGCTTGTCCAATGCCCAGGGCAGAGGAATACAGGGTGTCATCAAGGTCTGCAAAGCGTTTCAGGATCGATCAGCAAATGACTGGTGGTGGACATTCGCGAGAGAGAGGGAGAGAGAGAGAGAGAGAGAGAGAGAGAGAGAGAGAGAGAGAGAGAGAGAGGGAGAACTATTGAAGATATGTATTTTTAATCCAATATATATGTGCTACCATACCTATCAGGAGGCAATCAATTGGAGACTTGTTAGCAGTGCGCTCCATGTTGGCCGAGGAAGAGAGGAATCAATCCCGAGAACGGAGATGGAACGAAACAGGGAATCAGAGAAGATCGATGAGAGAGGGAGAAGGTGGCGGACAGGGTGTGAATTTAAAGGCATCAGACCAGACAACCGACAAAGGTTATTACTCTAATTATTTCCAAACCACATGTATTAATTAATTAGTTAATTAATAATTAGAATTAGTTGGGTTGATGGGAAGGCAATCTCTCTGCCTTCACCTTCAAGCAACGTTTCGAACGTGTCCAAAATCCAAATCACTTGCATCATTGCGATTGCGATGTTAATTTCCAAAAAGCACCTTAATACATATTATAGCATTTTATTTAATAACAAATTGTAATAAGCAAATCAATAATTCGATGGAAGATGACAAATCCAGCATTTTTATTTCAATTTGCCAATCTCTTATTAGGTGGTAAAGAATAAGTATGGTTAGCATATCATTGCAGATTTTTTTTTAGTATGAGCTGGAGACTTTTTTCTTTTTCCAACCCAAAAGTAAAAAGTAAATTTTCTGAAAGGCACCTTGCGGGTTGATTGATGTAAATATGTAATTTGATTTATCCGATGATTTCACATGTAAATATTTCGACCGAGCTCCTAGCATTTATTTTTCTTTTATCTTACCACATATTATTTAGAATCTTACCACATATTATCTGAGGAGGTGAATGAAAGAAAAGCAAACGGAGATGAAACAAAATATATATATATATATATATATATATATATATATATATATATAAGTAATTATGGGGCGGAAACATTGTCCTCCATTTTGAGGTTGAATTATTTTTCTTTACACCTCTTGATTTTTTTTTTCTTTTATTATTCGAAGAAGGCACTTTATTAACATATATTTCAAATATAGTCGATTTAACTATTAAGGGAAAATGATTATATTACAATATTTTATGAAGTTAAAAAAATTGGAGGAAAGTAGAGAAAATTAGTTATTAGAACACGCAGCAATAAAGGTTATGATTCAAGTGTAGAAGAAAATAACCTGAAAGAATTATTTTCTTTACATTAACACAGCCTTAAGTTCTATATACAATTTTATTAATATATTTTTTAAATAACTATGAAAAGATAATTTCATCCGTACTTATTCAATATAAAAAGATATTTATAAACTAACAAAATGGATAATATTTCTCTTATTAAAATAAATTGAATGGTGTTAATATACATCTCCTTTTAAGGGTAGCACCATGTCTATTAATTATCATTTGATTCATGATATGATAAACGATAAATCATAATAATTATTTAATTGATTAATTCAAATTAATAAATAAAAGCATGATGGCACTAGCACAAACATTAAATCCTTTTCTAAAATATGTTTTTATCATTGTCAATTGCTTTTTATCTTTAAAATATTTTTGCTATAATAAAAGAGTAAGGGCCAATTGAGATTTCATAGTTATTAAAAAAAATAACTTTACAGATTTTGAATGGAATAAGATTAATAACTTAAATGTTAAATCCAGATAAAGTTCAAGAACTAAATTTTGAAAATTTATATAATTCATTATTAGATGCAGAAAAGAAAGTATGGTTCTAAACACGTTCATCTGGAGTGAACCGATGACTGCAAGAAATATATAATATGGAGAAATGTAGGCAGTAAATGTTTATACATTTATTTTCTGCCACTGATGAATGACGATACATACATCTAACAAGTGATCAGATAATGGCAACAGAACTCACAAATTGAATAGCAAACACGTCCAATAGTTAAGGTGATGGTTTGGTTACAGGGAAATCCTCCTCCCTCTGACGACGCCATAAGAAATTTGCTGCTCCAATCCAATGCGGATTGACCAGGAACTTCTTGTTCCGCACAGCCCAACGAGACTTCTCTGTACCCACATCAGTTGCTACCACATGAGTTATAGAAGAGTCAACCTCCTCGCAACATTTTGCCCCTAATCGTTCAGCCATCTTCCAGATTGGTTCATCCTGAAACCGCGAATTATTTGGGAAAACCCGGCTGAAAACTATCTTGCATCCTCCAAGTACATCTTGCCTTATTGTCTTCAGTATCTGAACAAAGGAAACGGCACAAGTTGGTAACAACACAAAAAGAAAGAACAAAGGAGGCCTGGCATAATCAGTTCATCAATTTCTATCACACTGGTTTTGCCGAACTCTCAAACCTTCCGAGGTGAACAGAACAACAATGCAGATAAGAACAAATGGATAAAAGTGTCAGGTTAAAATAACATACTGTTTCTACATTCATGCAAATAAGAAATGTTGAGATCAACAGCAGTGCATGGACATCTTTTTCTTCAAATTGAAGAGATAGATGATGGAAAAAACAATAATCCATTTACCTCTCTTACATCTCTAGCCGAGAGATCAGAATCAAGGACCTGAAATTTAATTCCCAGTAAGTCAAAAGGATCCCATAGACTACAAGCACCATATCAATGAAAAATGGCATGCAATGCAACTCACAGGGTCGAAAAACATTTGGTGTGTATGCTTGAGAACATTCAGGACTGTTGCAAGAGCACCGCCAGTCTCACTTTCATCTTTCATCAATTCGGACAAAGATTTGGCATTGACATTGGACTGGCGACAACTGGAAGTAAAGAAATTATACTTTTCCATATGAATTAAGTTATCTTTATGCCTTTGCCAGATGGGTACAAGCCTTGATCCAGTTAAATTACAAATACAACAACAACAACAAAGCCTTATCCCACTAGGTGGGGTCGGCTACATGGATCATACGACGTCATTCCGCTCTATTAGTAACCAAACCTTTCGGTATATTATTCACCAATAGATCTTGCTCTATTAGTTCGCCAAGTGTCCGCCTTGGCCTCCCTCTCCCTCTTTTAATCGGACTCCAGATTATTTGATCTACTCTTCTTACTGACGCATCTAATGGTCTTCTCTGAACATGACCAAACCATCTCAAACGATTCTCTACCATTTTCTCACTAATAGGAGCCACTCCGACTCGTTCACGTATATGGTCATTCCTAATCTTATCTAATCTTGTATGACCACACATCCATCTCAACATCCTCATTTCGGCTACCCCCACTTTACGTTCATGTTGTCCCTTCATAGCCCAACATTCACTACCATATAACACTGCTGGCCTTATAGCAGTACGATAGAATTTTCCTTTAACTTTATTGGGTACTTTTCTATCACAAAGAACTCCAGTGGCTTTCCTCCACTTACACCAACCAGCATTGACTGGATCAAAACTTAAAACAAGAAAACAGATGGATACAAGTTTTGATAAAATTAAATTCAAAATGAGGAATTCCATCACTATTTTTAAGTATAAAAGCCAAAACGGGAAGCAAAGGACAGAATTTCAATTTGCATATAAGACACACTACATCATATAACAAAGCTGATGTTACCAAAGCACATACAAGTAAAAATATCATCAACCATGCAGAATGAATGAAGACTTACAAATTCTGTATCATCAAGAATCACCACCATGTTTTCAGCTCCTAGAACCACATCAAGGCCTTTCTGATGTCGCAGAGTGCAATCAGCTTGAGTAATAATTTTTGAGGCAAAATAAACATTGTCAGGGTCTAGGAGTTTAGCAATCTCCAATGCATAAGTGCGCTCTGCCATAGTGTATATGTACATCTCAAAAATAGAACTTGCTTCTTTAAGAAACTGGTGAGTGAATGGCCTCAACTTTGTCAACATATTTATAGAATTCAACTTGAATAAACTTCGGTCAGGATCATCTGCATTGGAGAAAACATGTAATTTAGAAATTAGGAGAGTGAAAATTGACACTGGTGAATTAATAGATAAAAGAAAAAGGGAAGAAAAAATAACTATAGGTATGCAAACATGTGTAAGTATAGCATTTCAGTACTATACCACAGAAAACCTCACAAGAATCTACCTGAAACTTTGAATACCATATGATATGGTTGCACAAATATTTCATAATTGCATTCACTTCATATTAATTGTCTTGACTCAAGAAAGAATACACATCTCTGCAATAATAGAGGAAAGGCCTGTACTAGAATGTGCCTCCTTTAGCAAATATTCTTCTTCAGGATAGACATCTACAAGATGTGTTGAGTTTAGTAGTGTGTGGTCCAAATCTAAAATCAGAATCAGTTTTTTACAATGCAGCAAATTCTTGAGATCTGCACCTCTTAATCTCTCAATTTCCTTGCTACCTAACTTCAGATCCTGCAAAAAGTAGCATATCATCACACCAAGAAATATAGCATAGGTATGATATTTATAGCTTAAGGTAAGGCAATTCAAAGAAATAAATTGCACAATTGATTTTAATGGTCATGTTTTTCTCCCACAAAACATCAGAAACCCCATCAATAAAAGAACTGCATTGCAACAAGCTTGATGTCAAGTAAGCAGAATAACATTTTCGTAGCTGTGCAGGTGACCCACGAATTATAAGAATTCGTAATTAGAAAGTATAATTTAGAAACCCAGAAACCAGTTATGCTAACCTGAGTCTAGATTACTCAACAAGCATCAAATTTGGATGCCTGCAATTATAAACCAAAAAGCTTCTTACCTGTAATCTTTAAGCACTCTTCCATCTTACATAGTACATACTGTTCTCAAGTTTAAGGGGCCATTTGGTTGGGGGTTAAGTGGCAGAATAAATGATATTCACCATAATACAACCAAACACATGATTTATTCCACAAAAAGTACAAAGGGCAAACTTGCCTTTATAAAAAAAGTTAAAACTTGAAAACAGTGAGATTTTGAGAGAGAAAGTATTCTCTTGAAAAGTGGAATATACATATTCTAGGCGAAAACTTCAAAAAATGTCTAATCTGATAGAATATTTATCTTTATTCCATGCATTTCTAACCCCTAACCAAACGTCCCCTAAAAGTTAAGTTTAGCTAATCCCACATTAATTCAATGCAACAATTTGCACATACTACACAAGGCACGGTTGTTTGTCTTTTGGAGATCTGTAATTCTGGAGCAGGGTAAAAAAAATCAAATAAAGCACAAGCAAGGTTAGAAAGTTGTGCAAGTATGTGGCTGGTGGCACATTAAACATCATACATAAATACCTGAGATATAACAAGCTGATCTAGTCATTACCTGCATGGTGCACTTTTCTAGATGGAGGCTTCATGAATAAAAAGAATCAATGTGATCCTTAAACACTGACATAGAACAAGAATATTTGGAATGAGAAGGTTCATTCCTTAAACACTGACATAGAACAAGAATATTTGGAATGAGAAGGTTCATATGAAGAAATACATGCAAATTATGCTGAGTTGTTATCTATATGTTAGAGCTATTTGTGATACTCGTCCTGCATATGAACCATAAAAGATGCAGATTAACCTAACATACGTTCTCCTTAAAAAAGACCTAACATATGTTTCTGACACCTAGATGTCAAAACAGTAATAGGTTTCACAATCGACATTTCGGGATAATTGCTCTTCATGTGTAGATGAACTTCAACCATAAGTTGCTTCAAGTCTTAGTTAAAGGAGAAAAATAATTTAACACGTTTATAAAAAGTTACCTTATGAATGTAACCAAATGCAACTCCTGATCCATCATCATCTTCTAGTTGCCCGCATCTCATGCATAAACCTTTAAAAAATCCAGGATGTGGAGGGCAGATATCATTATTTTCATGTGTTCTAGCGGGTCCTGCGATATGATACATGGATACAATAAAATTTTACCATAATATTTCTTCTTTCTATCAGACTACAAGAACTAGATAAGCTAGGAGTAAAATCATAAGTGAGGTGTTGTGAGCGCATAAACACCAAAAATGCATATCTGCCGTTCTTTTTAATTGACACAAGTGGCATAAGATATATAAAACAGAATAAGCAGAAAGGAAATATTAAGCATTAAGATTCATAATCATTGGCATACAAGTTGATTTCAGAAAGATGTCATAACATGATAAATACTCCCACTTGGTTTAAATATATACCAAGATTATCCAATTCAAGCTTTGTAATATGAATTCTTCCTTGAGAATACTATGTTATCAAATTCTCCAAAATGATTCCAGAACACTTCAGGAAAAAAGGCTTCCGAACGTACGCTGACAATGCTGTCCAAAGTCTCTTTCTTTAGGAAAGGAGTGATATCTATCACTGCGAGATAGACCTTTCTTCACAACTTCACTGGATCTAATACCAATTTCCAAGTTCTGGGAGGATACTTGGGCCACATGTGATCTCTATTCAATTCCCAGGGAAAAGAAACCACAGCCGATGATTGTTGGTTATGAATTTGTTAGCAAATGGTGTATGGACCCCAAATTTTGCTTCTGCACTTTCATACCAAAGGGGGTGACTGATTTTCTACAGCTAATGGGTAGACACATGAGCAAAGCACCAGATTCTTCAACTAATGATTCATGGAGACAGTCCACTGATCAATTCTCTGTTTGTGCATTGCATGAGATCTTGGATAGTGGTAATCATTTGGATGATGATTCCTTCAAGATTAACTGCAATTTGATAGGGAAATTGAAGATCCTGCAAAGATTTAAAATATTTGCTTGGCTCTTCAGATGTTGGAGATTGGCAAAAAATTGCTACAAAATGAGTGGGCTGCAAGCGAGTACTACATGTGTCTTCTGCGAGTACCAGAAGAAGACATAAATCTTTGGCAACTAAAAACTTTATACCACAATGGTACCCTACGATAAGCATCATGTGCCCATTGTGTGGGGACGGCGATGAGAATCTTGAACATCTCTTTTTGGGTGCTCTGTGGCAAGGGTTGTATGGAGGGAGGCAAGTTTTTTTTTTAAAGTGGTAAGGATGATTGCCATGTTTGCAATTATCCAACTTTATTGTTGTGGGCTAATATGTACAAGTTCATTGGTTTGTTACACAACAACAACAAAGCCTTATCCCACTAGGTGGGGTCGGCTACATGGATCATACGACGCCATTCGTTGATCCATGTTCATGAAATTCGACAGGATTTTACGCTGGCTGTCGGAGCCTAACACAACCCTCCTCCTTTATCCGAGCTTGGGACCGGCTATAAAACATAGGCGGAGTCATTGTACCTGCGACTTCTGAAATGTCTCAGAATAAATGTATCTGCATACAAAGGATACTTTTTCCTTGTTAGACCTTTTATGCACTTCCAATATGAAAAATCCACCAACTCTCCATCCTTGCGAACTAGGAACAAGCAACGTGAGTTTTCAAATTCTGGATGAAATCCTACTGTGATAAAGTCAATTCCACATAAGTTGTGTGTTCGCCAGTGTCGCATCATGTGATGTGCCATTAACATCACGTTCTCCACATAACTTTGTTCCCCTCTGAATATAGCCCCATTTCTGTGTGACCAGATTGACCATGGATATGCTAGAGGTGCTGCATGTTGATGTTTAGATACATATGTGATGTTTTGTTGTTGACGTCCTCCACTCCTAAACGTCCTCCAAAATTCTGCACTCGAAGATGTATCAACCCATTGACAACCAGCCTTAATCCACACTGTTTTCGTCATCGGATGGAGGCAAGATGTCAATGGTTGAACGCAACTTCAGCACATGATTTTTGGAGAACATACCGATTTGGAGGTCATCAAAGAGATCCTCATCTGTACATCGCATCCAGCAATCCGAATTGTGTTCTTGTGGTCCATATGGTCTCAAAGGAATGGAGTCATATTCAGAGGCAAATGCATCTACATTGAAAATGTGGTGACATCTCCTAAGCATATGGCACATAGTTGGATGGCGTAATGAAACCTGTTTTTTTTAGAAGGTGAAACCTGTTTTTTGTAATCATCTAATCCAATGTAACTGACTTTTGTATCAATAATCTGCATGGTTGCGTCTTTTGACAGCCATCCTTCCCGCTCTCAAAAAAAAGACAAATCATCTTTCTAGATGCGAGTATTGCATGTGTCTTCTGCAAAGCGCCACAAGATGACGTACAACTGCACAGTGGCATAGGCTATGGACAAATCTAGCTACGGGTGGATTGATATGAGGTCAACACCGAGCTTCTGGCATTTACTCAGAATGGACAGCGGTCGAGACCAGGTTCAGGTTTATGTTTCAAGACATTGGGTGGCATTTTTTGCCTTTTTATGATCGATTTGGGTTCAACTTAATGAACATATTTTCAGAGGTGAAATGGTTTATTTGGAAAATATCATAACTGTAGCTAAACCTGGTGTGAAAGTGGATGAAAATCTAATTGTGTTGTGATATGCACATGCAAGCATCTTTTTTTCCTATAAAAATATACAACTGGACAACATGAAGAAGGTTCTAAGTGAAGTCTCCCCATTATTGATGGTCATCGTATGATCACTAGAAATTATATCCATATTTGATTAATGTTTGTTCATCATTGCTTCTCATTCCTTCAAAAAAAAATGTTGCTTTTCATCTATATAATTAGTGAATATAAGGCATTCAGGCTTCTTTTAAAAAAAAGTATTCAGGCTAAATTGCATATAATATTTGTCGAACTCTCTGCAATGTGTTTTGTTTTCAGGCCATATAGGTGCGCTCCCTATTGAGGTCTACATAGTTGTAATTGGCTAATAATCATCTGGAGTATCATACAGAAACACTGGAAGTAACTACTCAGTAATTAACTAGTGGTACCAATGATCTTTTCGGTCATTTCAGCCATAGTTGATACTTGGACACTTTCTACATCCCCCATTTCCTTCGTTTTGTACCTTTTACTCCTGCAAAGTACAAAATGGCTAGTCAGAATCCACAAAAAAGGATAAGAAAATAGTACATGAAACAACAAACTTTCATTGAATGCCAAAACTAAAGTAGAAAATACAACAACAACAACAACAACAAAGCCTTATCCCACTAGGTGGGGTCAGCTACATGGATCATACGACGCCATTCCGCTCAATATATTCGTTGATCCATGTTCATAAGATTCGACAGGATTTTACGCTGGCTGTCGGGGCCTAACACAACCCTCCTCCTCTATTCGGGCTTGGGACCGGCTATAAAACATAGGCGGAGTTTAATGAATAATAAAAGACATCCATAGGAAATCTTTGTTGTTCCATTATGCTTGTTATCCTCCCATTCTACTGGTTACTACATTTTCCATTTCTTTTATTTTCGTTTTTGATGAATGTACAGTGGGATTTGTTGTCCATTATAGTTTGTTTCTCTATGTTTGCTATTCCCCATTCTGACTTTGTTACTACACTCCTCAAAACAAGCATTCAAGTCAAAATGAGTCCATGCAGTCAAAATCCCAATAAATTCTACAGAAAACAAAATTCATGTTAAGAATCAAATATCATATATGCAACAGTCTTTAGGCAGTTCAGATTTCATTAGCATGCAAAGAAAACATAGAGATATAAAAGCATGCAATGAACATAAGCACCAGTGCAGTTAAGTTGGTAAAAGAGCTAACGCCAAGATCCACAGCAGTGTGTATGCACGACTTACGTCCAAGGCATTGTGAAGAAGATGTGAAGAGGGATGCCGAGAGCCTCAGCAACGTGTGCATGTGGATTCTTTAGGGACTTCAGAAAATCATATTTCTACTCCTACTCCAATGAGGTTTTTCTAGAGAAGGGGCTTGCATGCCTAATAGGATTAAGTCCTTAAGTTAGAGTATGAGTTGTTTCTCCAAGGCCCTATAAAATGACTTGTAATCAAGGCTCGTAAGACCATCCTGAACAATCTTGGATCAATCTGATCTTATAATTCTCTTCTATTTCTTCCATCTAATACAATTTTGCGTCGCCTTAAATTTCTCGAATTTTCTCGCGGTGCACCTGTACATGCCCTTCATTAGATTATCCAATTTAAAACTATAAGGATTCATTTGTTGCTCACGTAATACATAAGCGAGCTGTTGTTTAATATCTATTATGACAATGTTAGCCAATGTCAAAGTGATCCGATCAAGCAAAAACGCTGATGAATATCTATTAATTAAACTTACAAAGTTATCCTTTGCGAAGAAATTAACTAACACAGATAATTATATTCATCTAAGTTTTGCCTATAAACAACCATCCATCGGTTTTTGTAGAGTTCCAGACACCATGGTCTCAAATAACTAGGTAACCAAATACAAGGAAATGAACTACTAAAATCCTAAACTAACAGGAAGAGATAAAATCCAAAACTAAAGTAGAAAATAAATATAAAAAAATCGCCTCAATGCACCATGGAAGAGATAAAAACCCAATATTAACTATAAAGATTTATGGCCCATGGCACTGACCAAAGTCCATGGACAGATTGGTAAAGAATAGACTTAGGTAAAGTTTTAGCAACAGAGGGCAGAAAACATAAGTGCAAGATAAAAACAACAACAACAACAACAAAGTCTTATCCCACTAGGTGGGGTCGACTATATGCATCATACGATTATATTCGTTGATCCATGTTCATGAGATTGGACAGGGTTTTACGCTGGCTGTCGGGGCCTAACACAACCCTCCTCCTTTATCCGGGCTTGGGACCAAAACAAAGCAGCAACGGGAAACAAATAATAATTACTTGTGCCAGTTTCCAAGAGTCAAAATTTATAATACATGGCACATTAATCATCATAGTCGTGTGAGATACCAAGCCAAAAAAACTTTGACACAGCAAAAGACCACAAATACCACGTAATATGATAATACCATACATCACCTTCGCCTTTTCCACTTTTTTTATAGATCCAACAGCATCATTCTTCAATACCATACCACGAACAACAGAAGAGTTGTGCAAACCACCTCCGATTAGCTTAGCCACACGAACATTATCAACATTAAAATTTGCTGGGTTCTTTGGACAAACTTGAATGCATGCATCAGCAATGAGAGGAAAAGGCGAAGGCGAACTTTCCACCAACGTGGGCATTAATTAGTACAATGACAGAAATAATGGGTAATAAATGCTATCCATATAATTCTTTAAAGCAATTAATGTTATTTAATTTTCCTAGGTTCTCGGTAATGTTGTGCACAAAATATCAAGCTCGCTCCCTCGTGATATGTAGACAATGTTCAAGTTATAGATTCTGGAACTCATATGAGAACAATAATCGAAGTATAGAAATAAATATTTTTAAGGTTTCCATAATAGGTTAAGCAATACCTAAAGGTTTCACAAAGCACCTGACTTTAAATGGAAACTCTAAAGTTTTAGGTGCACAGTTATCAGTCAACTAGAGAAATCAATCTTTCCTCAGTAGATAGGACAAGTTTGAGATGTGTAATTAAATTGTATTACTGGAAATGGTGCAAGATAAAAAGCAATCACAAATTATAATGTTTGCATCAAATCTTTTTTGGGTTTGCAAAAGGCATCAAATGTAATTATATAAAACAATTTGGACTTTTCAAGTACAGGGAATCAGAATTTTTGGGAGTACCTAACAAGCTAGTGATAATCAAAATGTGTCATGGGAAAAATCCCATAGCAACTATTTGCATCACACAGTGATGATAAACTAAGTGCAACGATGCAAATGCTGGTGTAGAATCAAGAGATGGTGGCCACAACCTGAATATACAACAACAACAACAACAACAACAAAGCCTTATCCCACTAGGTGGGGTCGGCTACATGGATCACTTTTCATATTCGGCCACAACCTGAATATGAATGTGCAAAAATTGTTCGTAGTATGAAAGTAACTTCACTTTTCTTAAGCCTTATTTGCATCTCTCAATTGATTTTGGCGCAAAGAAATCCGATGAATTCCCTTTAGGACACTTTAGAACGCACCAAAAATATTTTGCACTAACAATCTTAGTTATTTGATAAAAATTCTGATTATTATTTTAAAAATAACAACAGAAGATCTGAGTGGTACATACCTTCGCTCATGACTATCATCTTCATCTTCATTTTCATCTTCGGCATCATCATTGACTTGCTCATCATCAGGAGAGGTATCGGAAGAAGCTGCTTCCAATTCCTCATCAAGAAAGGCAGCAAAATCATCACCGCTACTTGAAGAGTGCACCAGGGAATCTGAATCTACACTCATGCTGCCAACATCGAGAACACTCCAAATAAATAACTTAATGTATACTAATATCAGAAGTAGAAGCATGGTAACAAAAATAGTAACCTAACTTTTTAGACTACTGTTATATATATATATTTTTTTTTTTTTGTTGAAAATAATAGTACCATAAAATTTAGCAAACAAAATGAGGCTCAAATTAGAAGTACAACCGCAAAACCAAAACTAATCATTTGGCAATTATGTTACAATAAATATAGGGAGAAATTACTAAGCAACATACATTCTTATTAGGAATATATTTCTCCATATAAAGAGAGATGCTATCAGGGATATTTCCTTGTAATAATGATTATATGCATAGAGGACTCCTATTTATATACATATATATATATATATAAATATATATATATATGCTCAGGCTCTCGATATACAATAGAATCCCTGAGATGCAGTAAGGGAGATAATTTTTCTGATAACCTCTCTCTCATTTTCTCATGGTACCAGAGCCACCAAGAAAACCCTAGTTTTTTGTTGCAGTCCCTTTTTTTATCAATGCACACTCTGCAACAGTTCTCACAAGGAATTATAGTGCAAATCTGTGCATTTTCAAGTGCAAAATATTCTGTGTAGGCTTGTTTGAATTTCCTATGCAAGGAGCCCTAGCGCAGATCATTTACTCTCGTTTCACATAATAATCCTAACGCAGATCTTATGAGATCTTTCTTATTGTTTGATCTTCTTGTGCAAGAAATCCTAGCGCAGATCATCTTCCTCCTAACTTGCAATGAACCCTAGTGGGCACAGGGTGGCACCAATGAGGTATATTAGGGTGGCACCATATTTTGTGGTGCCACCCTGCGCCCACTCACTTGTGTCCGTCTGATCAAAGCGTGCACGCATCTTTGTTTTATCTATTGTTTTATCCTTTTTTCTTGTTTTGCACGATTGTTTTGCGCAATTGATAAATAAAATAACAGAGCAAATAAATATGAGTAAAGGAGCAACGCGAGATATGGGTGAAAAACAATAGTGTATATATATTTAATTTTTTTCCCGAAGCAACTATGCAGTCAATAAAATGATAAATGTACTAAGATTAGGAGTTAAGTGTGCACACAATTGCTCGTGTGTGTTTGTCTCGAGGGGCTTCGAGACAGGCGAAGAACGTGGAGGTTGTAGCAGTGGTCAAGCGGTGGCGAAGAGATGCAGGTGGAGGTTGGACTGAGGGCTCTCGAGATCGGAGGTACCGGGAACAAGGTTGCCAAATTGAGAGTTCAAGTAAACTCATTTTGCCTCCCGTAAACTTGTATCGTAAAGTCGAATCATAAAATCGTAGAGTCTATGTCCCAAATAAAATAAATAATTATAACTTACATATATATATATGACTATAAAATCTACTAATATCTATTTGAAAGGGTTTAACATGAAGCATAATTTTTCATCCATATGAAATCTAAAAACTGAAGAATAGTTGACATTGACATCTAAGACACGATAAGCTCAAACAGAGAAGACATATAACATAATCAAAAGTTAACAAATCCATACATTATTCAAAGACTCAAAACTTGAAAGAGTCTCACATACCATACACGAGTACATGACACAACAAAAAAAAGTTCAAAATCATGAGCTTTCAAATTACTCCAAAGTCCAGACTACATATATAGAGACATTAGTTCTTCAAAAATAAAATAACCAACTAATTGAATTCAAGATCAATCAATTAGTTTCATCACATGATATATGAAAATCAAGTTCATCATTTTCACTAGCATCATCATTTAAGACCAAGATCAATGCCAACGTCATCTCGTGATAGCATTATCTAAAATCATTTGATATTTCAAGTCAATGTCATCTCATGATAACATTATATAAGAAAATGTAGCATTCATCGCTCGAGTTGTCAAAAATCATAAACTCAAGCCAAGGAGACAATTGCATAAATGGTAGTATATAGATGGCCAACATTCAGGTTCAGGTATCTTGAACTCCTTGATAATGTCACGACAGTGATCAAATTCTTTATTTTCTGTAAAAAAAAATTAATTCTTCTACAGCATCACATGTAATTGTTAAAATGAAATTTTCACACACACACGCATGATCACGGCCATAGGGAAGAGTACAATAGCAGAAATAATAACTTGCATCACAGCCTATGCTTGAACACGATCTACCACAGCAAAGATTTTTATTTGAATTGAAAACTGAACAATAATCCATGAAAAGAATGATTATTGGATCCTCTCTAAGCATTCTCCTAAAGCAAACTTTGTGTGGATCGTGACATACCAGTAAAAGGGCCAGAACCTCTGTGTAGTTGATATCTGAGAACCTTGAGATTGAAGACGACCAGTTTGGGCAGCACAGGAAGAGCTCTAGGATCTGCAGCCTCTGCCCACAGGCGAGGCCTCGATGGGGCGAACAGGCAGCAGGTGAGGGGCCAGCGAACAAGCAGCAGGCGAGGGGTTTGAAGACGACCAGTTTGGGCAGCACTGGAAGAGCCTCAGGATCTGCAGCGCTTCCGCCTTTACCCTCTCGTCGCCTCTGCCCACAGGTGAGGCCGCGATGGAGCGAACGCAAAGCAGGTGAGGGGGCAATCAGTCGGCGAACGATCAGCAATAGCAGCAGGAGCAAACAGGCGAATGAGAGCCAGCGGGTGAGAGGCGAAGACGCGAGGTGGCGAGCAAATGGCGTGAAAAAATGGGAGGATTTTTTTGAGACAGAGACGCCTGATGCCCTAATATATTTTTTTTATAGCAGTAATACCCAAAACTACAAGTATAATTAATTTTCCTGTAATAATAAGTTTCCAAATCAATTTACTCATGGGGATTCATGTACACTGAACTCAAATCAAATATTATAATATATATATATTAAAAATAATATATAGTTATTTATTAATATATAAATATATATTAAAAATAATATATAGTTATTTATTAATATATAATAAAAAGATAAAAAAGAGAGGGGGCAAAATGATGTTAAAATTATTTATAAGTTGCACTGAAATAAAATAAGATATATTTATTAAATTAAAATATATAATTATTTATTTATAAAATTTGAAAAATTAAAAAGAAAGACAAAGTATTTAATAAATATATTTATTTTCTTTTAAATATGTCCAGTTAGCATGTTAATAAAAAATTAATATAGTATATCCCCTTCACGTCGAAACTCTACGGATCATTCTTTTTATGTAGATCATTTGATAAAAAGTAAAACTTTCATCGATTAACTTAACATCATATAAAAGCGGGACTAATCATCATATCTATCTATATATTATTAAAAGGAAGATAATATTGAAGAAGAAAGTGTCATTTGGCACATGTACGAAGTGACACATGTCCTCTAATTAATAATCAATTAAATTAATATTTATAATCATACTTAAATGGCATAGATATTACTATTTCATGATTTATTAATCAATGTAAAATTAAGATAAATATTAAGATCAACTAGATAAAACTAACAACAACACTAATAGTTATTATTATTATTATTATTATTATTATTATTATTATTATTATTATTATTATTATTATTATTATTATTATTATTATTATTATTATTAATGCATTAGATTAAGGAGAAGATAACAATTGGCTAATTCTATACAATAAAACATGTCCATAATAAAATTAAATATACCATTGTGAACAATCTACATCTGTATATATATATATAAAAACAGAGGTAGAAAGTGACACGTGTCGAGCTCTCATAAATTGAATATATAAAGTGATAATATTATAATTATATAATCATGGATAGTCAAACGTTAGTTATTAGAAAATATCTATCTATATCTATATAGATATTGAAAGTTACATGTGTCGAGCTCTCATAAATTGAATGTATAAAAGAATAATATTTTAATTATATAATCATGAAAACTCAAAAGTTAGTTATTAAAAGTATATATATAATTTTATTTATTTATATTTTTAAATTATATTTTTGTAATTATAAATATAGGGACTTTTACTTTCATTTGCATACCTGATGTCTTCTCTTAAAGGAAAAAGTTCGTGCGGACCTACAAATATAGGTCTGTGCATAATAAAAAAATATTTATATATAATTTCTCTCCTATAATAAAAATATTAAATGTTATATGGAGCTTTTAATTTACATTTATATACTCGACGATTTCTTTGAAGGCAAAGAGTATGTGAGGACCCACAAATATAAGTTTGTGCACAATAAAAAAAATTACTTTTATATAATTTCTCTTTGTCTAATAAAAATTAAATATTATAATTTTTATATAAGGAAAGGAAAAATTTATAAAGTTCGAGTTATAAATATGCATTTCATACTATAATGATGATATCTATTGATGATTAATATAAGTATCATCAAAGTTTTCAATATATAAGATATAGATAAGTAGCTATGTCTATGGATATATATCTACATCTTATATATACAAATAAAGATAAGCAGATATGTATCTACATCTTATACATCTCCTTATTTGTATATATATATGTGTGTGTATATATATGAAAGATTTTTTCTATAGACAATGATATATGAAATAAATCATATATTTTGTATTAATAATATTTATTCTCATATATTATTTATACTAATAATTATGAATTGTATATATTATTTTTTATTGTTATCAGGTTGTTATGCTATGAAGGCGATAGAAGATTTACATATATCAATCATTTTAAAATATCAAACAATTAAGATTTGTAATCATGTTGTTACTATCGGATAGTTTGTTATAAACAATATAGGATACATAATTAGTTAATAATAAAATAATCAACTAAACTTAATCATTTTATTAGTATAATTAATATGTGAAATAATTCATATATTTTTGTGTTAATAATATTTATAATCCTATATTATTTCTATTAATATTTTTTAGTCGTATATAGTTATTTTTTATTGTTATGAGGTTGGTGTTCTATAAAGGAGATAGAAGATTTACGTACATCAGTTATTTTAGAATATCAAATAACTAAGATTTGTGATCATTTTTTTATTATTGAATAATTTGTTATAAACTAATATAGGACACATAATATGCTAATAATAAAATAATTAGCTAGACTTAATCATTATTTTAATATTATTAATAGTTTTTAAATTTATTATTATATGTATATCCATATGTCATAGTTCATTATAAACAAATGCATGATACATAATCAGCCAATAACAAAAAAATCAACCAAATTTAATCATTTTGTTATTTTTATTTTATTAAGATAGAAGATTTATGATATCAATCATTTTAGAATATTAAACAAAATAATCATTTTATTATTATTGGATAGTTAGTTACAAACCAATATAAGATACTTAATCACCTATAATAAAAGTTAGTTATTATTTAAATTATTATTTAATTATATTACTTATGATAAAATTTTATATTGTAAATAAGATATAGTATAATATCTATAAAAGTTTATTATTGAGTGGTTTCTAATTTAATTATTATTTCCTATATATTATCTACATTAGCTATAAATATCTCGATATATATGATGCTATGATGCATATTGCAAAAGCAAGTTATACATTCTATTATGTGTGCATGTTTTCTCTCAAGAATAAGAAATATTTTTTATAAATATATATACAAATGGTGTATTGTACACCATGTACAAATAGAGGGGCTCTCAATTTTTATTTGCATATTCGACTCCCTCTTTAAAAGCAAAAAGTACGTGCGGGCATACGAATATACACATGTGCGTGATAAAAAAATATTTTATTATAATATCATCATGATATTCAAAAGTTCATTATGAAATATATATATCTTTATTCATATTTTTAAATTCAATATTTGTAATTATGAATAGATGATGCTTCCAAAATAGTAGTTGACGTCCTTTATTATATAGAATACCATGTGCAGATCTCTAAGTGTATGTCTCTATATGCTAATAATATTTGACAATGTAAAAATGTCATAATTTTAATATAGATAACTAATTTTTATTCTTAATATTTCTTTTTAAACAAATATGTAAACATATTATGATGAAAATCTTATCTGGATTTGAATAATTAGAATGATTAGTTTAAATATTAAAGGATGAAACTAATGTATGAATTACTTGCATTCATATTAGGATTAGGATTTGAAATAAATTAGGATTGTGACAAACTTTTATTATACATTTTTTAAATTCTGAATAAAATAATAATTATCACATATTAGGATTAGGATTTGAAATAAAAATTAGGATTATAACAAACTGTTCTTATACATACATTATTTCTTTTAGTTCCAAATTCTATGATGCCACTTTGTGTTTTTATCCCTCCTTAAATAATAATAATAATAATAATAATAATAATAATAATAAAGATATAGATTTTAATATAGATAATTAATTTTTATTCTTAATATTTTTTAAGCAAATATGTAAATATATTATGATGGAAATCTTATCTGGATTTGAATAATTAGAATGATTTGTTTAAATTTTAGCACATATTACATATATTAGAATTATAATTATAATTTGAATAATAAGATATGTCTTCGGATCTTACTAATGCATTATAATAGTTAACATATAACTATGCCTTTACAACAAACTTTTATTTTACATTATTTTAATTCCGAAAAATACAATATTATAAATATTAAGATATGCCTTCGGATATTATTAATACATTAGTAATAGTTATAGTAACAAATAATTATGCATACAATAACTCAAAGAGATAGAATGAGTTTTAAATCATATGTGCTAGGATTAGGAGAAATATTATTATTATAAAAGATTAAGATAAAATTAACGTACGAATTACTTGCACACATATTAGGATTAGGATTTGAAATAAATTAAGATTGTGGCAAACTTTTATTATACATTTTTTAATTATGAATAAAATAATAATTATTACATATTGGATTAGGATTTGAAATAAAAATTAGGATTATAACAAACTGTTCTTATACATACATTTTTTTTAATTTCGAATAAAATGGTTATTATAAGTATTAAATATTATGATATATATATATATATTTCGTTGTTAACTCAAATGATATTTCTAATCAACTTAGATTTATCTAATAAAATTTAAAAGAAAAAAATTATCTAAGGATCATTTATTTAATTAGCACGTATTTGATTTCTTTCCATGTTGTTAGAATTATAGATCTATAATTTGAATTAAATTGAGATTATTATCTTAAATATTAATATTAACATTAATATGACTCAAATGGAATTTTATAATTTAAATTATTTTTAATTCCGAAAATAACAAATTATGTTTTAAAAGGAATTATTTTTACTCGTAATAATACTCAAATCGATAAAAATGAAAGATTAATCTTAATTTAACTCAAATTGAAGTATTTAATTAAAATTATTTTAAAATTCCTAAAGTAATGAATTATTTATTTTACATTTGTTACCTTATATAACAAACTATTATAAGATAGTATTTATTTCCTTTTAATCATACTCAAATTGGTAAAAGAAGAAAGACTAATATTAATTTTACTCAAATTAAATTATTTATTTTAAATTATTTTTTAATTCATAAAAATGACAAATTATTTTTTAAATAGGAATTATTTTTACTTGTAATCATACTGAAATATATATAAATGAAATATTAAACTTAATTTGACTCAAATTAAATTATTTATTTATATTTTTTTCGAAAATAACAAATTATTTCTTTTATTTTTTTACCTTATATAACTTACTATAAGATTATTTATATTTACTTTTAATCATACTCAAATTGATAAAATAAGAGAGATTAATCTTAATTTGACTCAAATTGAATTATTTATTTTAAATTATTTTTAAAAATTGAAAATAAAAAATACTTACAAAATATCTTTTAGAAAGAAAATAATTTATTTTAATATACTCAAATGGATAAAAAGAAAAGATTAATCTTAATTTAAATCAAATTGACTTTTTATTTTATATTATTTTCAAATATAAAAAATAACAAATTATTTTTTACTTACATAATATGTTTTAGAAAGAAAATAATATTTATTTTAATCATAATCAAATTACTGAAGATTAAATTTTAAAATAATATTATTTATTTGAATTTTTCATGTATTGTATATTATTAATATTGAGTTTTATATATTGTTACGTTATGTAACAAACTTTCTAAGTTTAGTTTTATCTTTTAGATTTAAACTGAATTATTATTTTATCTTATTTTTTAATTTCGAAAATAAGATTAATTTTATTTTTTAGATTTAGACTTGTTAATTATTATTATTTGATACATGTCGTTGTAATACTTTGCCACTTGTCGCGCAATCGACTCTTGTGCTTTTACCTGTACTTTTATATATAGATAGATCAGGGTTTATGGTTCGTATACCAAAAAATTGTTTAGATTAAGTTTTTTATTGTTAATTTGATGAAAATTTATTTTATTTTTGAATTAATTATATGTTAATAAAATAAAAGAAGGTTAATTTTTTTAGCATATTTTGATTAGAAGCATATTCTTTTTAGTGTGACTAGAATAATATTTTTTTAAATGATAATGTATAGATGAAAATAATTCATTGTTAAAAATTTTATTTTAAAAAATATAAAATATTATAAAATAAAAAATTTAATTTGAGTCCAATAAAGATTAATCTTTCCTTTATATCAATTTGGGCATGTTAAAGATAAATAATATCACTACAAGAAAATTATCATTTTTCGACGAGCAATTTTCGACGGATAGAAATTCGTCGCAATTTGCGACGAAATTATTTTCGATGGATTTTCCGACGATTACAACCGTCTGAAATAAAAATAATATATTATGTAATAATAATTCCTTTTTAAAATATAATTTATTATTTTTGGATTTAAAAATAATTTAAAATAAATAATTCAATTTGAGTCAAATTAAGATTAATTTTTTCTTATATTTACTTTTTTTTAAAGATAATGGACAAGTATAATAAATTTATAAGATAAATTATAATGGTTTGTTATATAAGGTAACAAAAAATAAAAGAAGGTTAAATTTATGAGCATATTCTTATAAGTAGAATTTAAAAAAACAATTAAAAATAAACAATTTAATATGAGTCAAAATATGATTGATCTTTTCGTTTTATCAATTGGTTATGATTAAAATAAAAAAATTGTTCCTTTTTAAAAGATAATGCACAAAATATAATAAAAAATAATATTTAATATTTTAAAAATAATATATTTTTATATTAAATAAATATATTTTTCTTTAAAGCACAATAGTGCGACATCATAACACCATATATGTGTCAAATTTTTATATAGGTTAATGTATATACAAATATAATTCAAACTTTTCAGAAAATAAACATTATCTTATAATAGTTTGTTATATAAGGTAAGAAAATAAAAGAAGATTGAATTTATGAGTGATTATCAGCTTAAAAAATAATTTATTAATTTCCGAATTTAAAAATAATTTAAAATAAATAATTGAATTTGAGTCAAATTAAGATTAATCTTTTCTTTTTATAATATTGAGTATGATTAAAATAAATAATCTTCCCTTTCTAAAATGTAATGCTCAAAATATAAAAGATAAAACTAACCCTACAAAATTAGTTAAATAATACAAATTAATATATTACAAGTTTTGTTAAATTAAAATAATTAAAATAAGAATTTCAATTAGTTGGGTAACTTGGAACTGGCGAGGCATGAGATGGCCGCATGCATGGAACATTTTACTAAGTAGGAGTTAAATTCTATTAATATTTAAATATTCTAATTTATTTAGAAGAAAGATTGTTTGATTAAAATAATTATAAGCATCCAAAAAATAATTGAATTAAAAGTAAACTTCTTTTGTTTTAAAATAATTTAAAATAAATAATTTAATTTGAGTCAAATTAAGATTAATATTTTATTTTTATCAATTCGAGTTTGATTAAAATAAATCATATTTTTCATTCTAAATAATACTGTATATGTAAATAATAATTAATTTTTAAAAAGAGAATTTGTCATTTTCGAAATTAAAAACAATTAAAATAAGGATTTCAATTTGAGTCAAATTAATATTAATATTCACTTTTTATCAATTTGGGTATGATTAAAATAAATAATATTTTCTTTCTAAAAAACAATGTGTAGGTAAAAAATATTTCTGTTTTAAAAGATAATTTGTTAATTTTGTAATTTAAAAATAACTTAAAATGAAGATCTTATTTTGTATCAAATTAAAATTTCTTTTTTTTATATAATTCAATTTGAGTATAATTCAAATAAATAATATTCCCTTTCTAAAGAGTAAGTAGAAGTAAATAGTAATTCATTTTTAAATAAATAATTCAATTAGAGTTAAATTAAGATTAATTCTTTCTTTTTTATCAATTTGAGTATGATTAAAATAAACAAAAATTTCTTTTTAAAACAAATATTTTATTATTTTATAAATAAAAAAATAAATGATTCAATTTTATGATGATTACAATAAATAAACTTTCCTTTGTCGAAGCTAGAAGTATAATAAACTAAATAAGCTTATTTTATTTTATTTTTTAGTTTTGAAAGATAATGAGTTAGTTTTTAATTAAAAATTAACATTAGTTTAAGAAATTGAGTCCAAATTAAGATTCTTTTTTCCTTTTTGAAAGATAATGGACAAATATAATAAAACATACTTTCCTCTTAAAAGATAATGTATTATTTCAGAAAAAAATATTAAATTTCAGTATGATTAAATAAATATTCTTTTCTTTATGAAAGACAATGTACAAGTATAATACAAGATTATACTATTTCATTTTTTGGAAAATATTATTTTAAAATTTTAAAAACAATTTAAAACAAATAATTCAATTTGAGTCCAATAAAAATAATATTTACTTATAAAAGTAATTAAAATATTATAAATAACAAAATAAGTATATTTATTAGAAACATTAATTCTTAAGAAGAAAAATAATTTAATTAGATGTTGGAGTTTTGGTATATTTAAATTAAATTTTAAACTTTTTAAAATAGACTAATCTATTTGTAAAGATGGACAAACATCTCATGTCGTGCTCAGGTCTGTCAAATCATGTTTGATTGTGACATGACTCTTTTTAAAAATCAGTCGTGTCATGTTGAATTATCATTATGCCAATCCTGCATGGTCGGACGATTCATTTCTTTTGTCCAAAGTTAATTTGTATTAATACTAAAATAATTAAGATATTATAAAATAATATAATATGTGGTATTATGATTATTAGATATATAATAAACTTTTTATATGTAATATAATTATAACATATTATTAAATATTTAAATATGTGATAAAAATAACTTAATAATAAATCATGTGTTCACTAGATTAAGTCTGGTTCCTTGGCCCAATGTCGGACCGTGCCTAGCCTGTCTATCTCGAGCCTAACTCAATTATTGTGCTCGGACCAAACTCGGTAGAATTTCATGAAGGTTGCATGCGGGCCGAGCAGAATTTCATCTTTACCTATTTGTCATATTTAAATGATAATAAATTAATTTTGATAATTATTAAAAATTATAATATTACAATTATTATTACATTTTTTATAATATCAATCATCTTTTAATAATAATTATTTTTTATAATTTTATACTATATAATTTTTGTAATATTCGTCGTCCGTGCATCGCACGGGATTTTGGACTAGTTACATATAATACGTATGTATTAGACCAAATAACTAATTATGTAACCATAAAAAAATATTTATAAATTGAAAGAAAGCCACACGAAAATTAATAAAAAAACCGAACTGAAATTGGAAAGCCAATTAACTTTCGGAAGGAAAATAGTAATATATATATATATTAGAATATATACATACTAGAAAAATCTTCAAATTTAATAGAAAAATATAATTTAATTGGCTATAACTGAAATTGATCAATTATAATTTCTTAAAAAATAGTTTTTATCACATATAATAATGACATTTCCAGTGTAGTTGCCGAACGATTTTGGAACAATGTTTTCATAACCGGATCAGAGATCGGATCGAAAGGCTAACTGGGTCATAGTCCTATAGGTTCGATCGGGTTTAACCGGATTGAATCAGATTTTATTAAAATAATATTATTTTCTAATAATCTTAAATAAAATTATCATAAGTAATACAATATAATATACAAATAATAATTAATTCAATTAATTATATAATATAGTGATGCATAGTAATTTATTTTATTATAATTCACTCTTGAATTTTTCTCTTAATCTACTTTTTAATTCTCCTCTCATTAGTTATTTTTTAAAGTTATAAATAAAATTCTTGCATTTTGTATATTTTTAATCTTAATTTCTTAGTTTTATTTTAAATTTAGAGATGACTGATTTTATTTTTTTTAATTTTCTCTTGTCCTTCAAAAAATTAATGATACCCATAATTAGGGGGACTAATAGATTGTCATATTTTATTATTAGAGCTAACTTCCTTATATTTCAGCATTGCTTTCCATTTTTTCCTATTAATTTTAAATATTCTATGATTTGGGATTCATTTCATTAATTGTTTTTTGTTTCCTTTTAATTTTTGAATTTTATTTGAATAGTTTCCATTTTATATCATTTATTTCCTTTTTAATAAAAAAACTAAAAAATCGGTTTGAACCAGAATTGCCGGTTCAACCTGAATTTTCCGATTTTTTCTTGGCCATATCGTTTTTTTATCAAAACTTGTTTTATATACACAGACGGACCGGACCGATGGTCGGTTCATGATTGAACCGGTCGGACCAACCAGTCTAGTCCGATTCTGAAAATATTGTTTTGAAAACTAGCTGCTATTTCACTTATAAATACATGCTCTCTTTTTTGGCATTGCATTGCATGGATTGTATCCTCAATGTCATGATGTCTCAAGACCTCTCATAGAAAATTCACAACAAGGTCATTTGATGTGTTTATTTTAACTTTTGAATGTTGAATCTCTACTTAAATTCTTCATTATTACAATTTACCCGTAGATATCTTTTTATGTTATATATTTTGCAATCCATCACATGTTTTGAGACCGTTGCCATTACATCATGTTTCTTATCATATTTCACATTTCTAATTTCTGAATATGAATATTTTTATTTTTATTTTATTACACTATGTTATCTTGATCACGTTAAAAATATGGAGTTAGTGGTGATCTTAATGGTGCACTCATATTTTAGTATATTATTAGTTTATTTGTCATGAGTTAGGTGGTAACAAATCCTTTATTCATTTTTTTTACTTAATTAATGGTTAACACATGCATTTTTGCTTTATATATATATATATATATATAGTGTTTAAAAAAGAAAATTATTTTGGATTTCTAATGCCTACTAAATTTATTTTTTAAGCTTATTTAAAAATATTTTGAATTTAAATCTATTGAAAACTAACCTGCAAGTAGAGTTTTTCATGGTTGAACATGGCAACATAAAAAATAAAAGAAGTGCTTCCTGTAAGTTTATTCCTCTTCTAATATTTGTCCATGGTAGATATCTATATTATTAATTATCTTGAATAAGTGATTTTTGGTCGATATATGATTGTTTAGAACTGTTCGTGCAATGCATTATGACAATGATTTTTTTATTATAATAATAAATTAATTAGTGTCATTTTAAAGTGTGCATTAGGTTATAGTAAATTTTATTTCCTAAGAAATGACTACAGAAGGTTAATGTATATTCTCTCAACTCTCATATGAAACAATGCATAAATGGTACATACAAAGGAGATAGCAAAAAATGAGTGACATGGATATTTTACTAGGTCTTAATAACTAAAAATGTACCACAAATTGGAATCAATAAATATATTTAAATAAATTAAATTAATAAAAATGAACAATTAAAGTTGGAATTTGCACATATTATTTTAGAATCCATTAAAATAAACAAGATTAAAAAAACATATTGTTTCTCAAACATGTTTTTCCCTTCTATAAATGATAAGTAACAATTATACTTTTATGCTGTTTAAAGGGATAACATGTCACACAAAAGAAAATTTGTTGTATAAACTTAGTAATATGGTGATCTATTTATATTTGACATATCAATAAGTCATCACATGTATCACATAATTAAAAAAAGCCATAAAATTTGAATAAAAATTTATCAAGAGTAAATGATTAACTTAGGTATTGCAAAAAATATTAGGGAATTCAATTAAAAAACAAGACATGAAAGTAAATTTGCCAAAAAAAATCTATATAAATGTGAAATAATTTCATGTAGATTTTAGTGCTATATTTAAAAATAAAATTCAAATAAAAAACTAAAAGTAAAAGGAAAATAGTATCATGCCAGATAAAAGAAAAATCAGTGCATAAATTTTCTAATATAATAATCTATTTCTACATATTAATATCTTTCCACCTGTATTTAAAATTTATATTCTTTAATTAAATAATTAGAAGACAGAAGATTAAAATAATATGGACATAGAAGTTTATCAATTAACTATCTAATCATTTTGAATCTAAGAAATTAATTATTAATAGATATGGTTATAGATGTTTAACACTCAGAAAAATAATTGATTAAAAAATATTTAATTCAAGTATATAATTTATTATTAAATTTTTTATTTTCTTACAAATTTACTTTTATATGTCCCGCACATCATGCGGGACCTTTTATTAGTTAATGCTAAAAAGAGTATAACATCATAATATGTGGAAGATTATCAAAGAACTTAGTGCAAGGAAAACTAATACATAAATCTAATATTGCAGAAAAGGAAATCTATCACATAATTTAAAGGACTCATGACATCCATGTGCAGCCACCAACGAGCTCGATCGATTACCGTTGGTCACCTTAATCATTCTGACCCGATCTTGCATTTAACAATATGCAATAGAGAAACATTCCTATGAATTTTGTAACTTAGTATGGAAGTAAGGTAAAGATGATCATAAGATCATAATACTAGACAAGAATCACAAAGACATCATCATCATATATAAAAAGGAAATATGAATAAGGAAATACTGTAGAGAGATATATAAATATAAGATAATAAGTAAATCACCATAAAGGAGGCCAATTATCATAAGAAAGTTTCATTGTTCATATACTTTCATCTTTTGAATTATCTTATTATTCATATGTGACTTATCATGGAGTATATTTCAACCCATGGGAAGGCCTGTCTCAACCCGCCATTATCATCATAATTGATAAAGTCTGTCCATAACTAACAACAGTCAGCTCATAACTGACCGAAGTCGACCCATACTTGACTGTCGCCAGTTCTTCATAAATAAGAGCTCTCCATTTAATATTTTTCATCTTTTACCTTATAACTTTTAATTAATCTTTATTAAGACTTAAATCAAAACTATAAGATAATATCATGGAGAGTAAATCAGGGAAATAAATATCATAGTCATCATTATACTTAGATTAGAATTAATCACATGAATTAGGGATCAAAAGATCATAAAAATTAACATAATCTAGTCAGAACCCAGGCCGAGTGTGGGTGGAACCCGGGCCGAGTTCGTAAGGCATCATCTCGGAAAACTGATACATATCTCAATTCGGGTTGTGATCATACCCGGGCCATATTCGGGGCTTCGACAGATCGATCGACCGTCTCACCCGGTCGTTTTGTCGTTGTTATAGCCCGGGCCGAGTTATTATTGTCCAAGTTGGGTTCATCTTCTTTGAAAGCTTGAAGCTCTCGACAATGGCGAACTCGGGCCGAGTTTTGACGAACTATGTACGAGTGTGGACCTGCCCGGGCCGGGTTGCAAAGAATCCTGATCGGCTTTATTACGCAGAACTGTGCAGACGCGCATGGGGTGTTCTAATTATCTTTTCGGTAGTGGACAATATCATGCATCATCATAAATTATGATACTATAACTATGGATTAATCAGTGCATGCTTCAAGCCTAAAATCAAGATTCAATGATAAATCCACCATAGTTTCATACCTTGCAAGTTTCTTTCCAAGAAACTATTACTCTATTCTTCTTCTTCTTCCTCTTCCTCTGGCCCCTCCTCCCTGTCTAGGTGCTCGATCGTCGGCATCCAAGTTCTCCGGTTGGTCCTTGTTGGCAGCAGTAGTCACGCTTGAGGGATTGAGGGGAGGATGAGAGAAACACGCGAAAATGAGGAAGAAATTAGGGCCGACTTGTAGGAAAATGAAGGGGCTGATTGGTTTATTTTGATATCATATTTATAGGGGAGCAATTTGTGTTGTTGGCACAACTTCAACTCTGATTTATTTTCCCTTTATCTTATCCTATTATATTTTTATCTTTCTTTCTCTCTTCTTCTTTTCTTTTTATTTCTCTCTTCAATTACAACTTTATCTTCTATGTTTTTTTCCTTCTTTGTCAAATTGTCTTGACGTTACACCACATTTTTATCTGCACTAATAAAAAGTATATAAAAATATTTATTGAAAATTAAATAAAAAGAGAGAAAGACCCTTCCTCTCTCTCCTTTGTTTGTAATTTTTTTTATTTTTTTAAAATAAATTTTATATATTTATTATAAATATATTATATTTTTTGAGTTAGATTGCTATGTCAATGTCCAACTATTTCAAGTGAAGAGGACTATTGTGTCACAAACTTACAAATTTTGATATTACTTTGTTACAAAATGGAGTTGGAGAATTAAAATGAGATTGAGTTAAAGTTGATAGAATAATGATGAAAAGTACTCTATAATTGCCATTTTATCCTAGGAAACTTGAACTCAACGAGTTTCCAGCATAACTCGGATGAGTTGACTCATGGCATAATATGAGTTTAACCTAATTTTTTAGTAAGCTTCGAGTTGAATCGATTTTGGGTCATATATTCTTAAACTTGTAAGAGTATGTGTAACGACCCGAATTTTCAGAAAATAAATAAAGAATATTTATTTTAATTTGATGGATCTGAAAATCTCAATGTTAATATTCTAGATTTAATTAATTTCGAAATTCAAGGAAAAATGAAAAAGATGGATAAAGAGATAAGAGGGAATTTGAAAGGGATTGTGATTAATTGAGTTGTTATGATAGGAAAATAAATAATCTCGAATTTAATTAAATCTGAAAAATTAAGGGGTGATAAATTATTGATGGATGGTCAAGATTGATCTTGAGAGAGTCCAAGGCCCAATAGAATTGAAAATCCTAAGTCTGTACTATAAATAAGCATTAAGAGGTGGTTGAAAATCCCTTTTTTGTCAAATAAAATTCTGCCCATGACATTTTCATGCGAACCGAGGCACCCCCGAGAGCATGCGACGGCTGATTTTGAAGCCGGCATATAGGAGAAGAACTTTCAAGTAGTGGCCGCGAGTTTTGGAACGTGGACAAAGAGAAATCGCCGGCCAAAGTTCAGCGTTCGTGCAATTTTTCCAGAGAAGGGAATCCAGTTGATTTTTCAGCCAACTTTAGTACGTAGGGGGAATCCTTATGTCATTGGTTTTCCGCAACATGGAACCCTATTCTCTTCTACTTTGTATCGAGAATCCATTGATATATAGTATGCATAGATTGGACATTGTATGGAAGAGTTACGATGGTCGGAAAGTCACGTCGGAATGCACTTCTGACGGCAGAACCCGGCTCGGATTTTGTTGTACCCGACCTGGATTCCACGTAATCCAGACCGAGTTGGACTCGAAACTGGATCGGGTTGTCCAACTCGGGCTGCCCTGGGTTGTGCTTCGGCACGGCATCGGTTCGGTGTGATCGTGATAGAGGGTGAACGGCCGACCCAGCCCGGGTTTGCTCTGGCCGAGGTGATTTTGATTATCTCTTAACACGGCCCGAGTTTCACCCGACGCGGGCCGGGTTCTGGAGACACAAAACATAATTTGGGATATTTTATTATCGATAATTGAATAGTTACTATAGTTAATTGTTTCTGATCATTCATGATCATATTGTAAACAGATATGACCTCATCAAATTTGCTAGATTTGTTTGGAGATTATCGTTATCGTTACTCAATCAGATCCTATTATCTATCTTATTATTGATCCAGTAGTTTTTTCTTGATTGGGTCCTTGTTTAACTTAAATTGAATTGTTAAAGATAAGTCTTTAAGATAAATAAGATAAAATATGGAAATTGATGGGTTTCCATGTTCTTCGATTGTCTCTAGGTCCCCTGGGCCACATTGTTATTGATATGGATATTGTATGGGGCAGATAACATGCCTAGAGATTTGAGACACTATCCTTTAGTGAAGCTATGATTGTCCTGTGATGGCCATGGTCCCACGCCATTACAAAGGTCGTCCTTCTTTCTTTCCGGCGGGTTCGACCGAAAGGAGCTGTGTTATATGGTTTGACGTTGTTCCGGTCGAGCACTCAAGCTATTGTTAGGGCTACTATTGGAGGGCGACTTACCGTGGTTTGATCCCCCATTGGCCTACATGAAAGAGACATAAAGTTTTCCTTAATTGACTGAGCGCTCCTTATTGAATTGAATAACTCCAAAGATTGAATTGAATAGAATGACAATTGAATTGAATCGAATTGAATTGAATTGAATCATGCTCATTCAAATTTTGGCATTGACCGACTTTGCCTCCGCCAATTGAATTGAATAAAAATTATTATTGACATCATTGATATTGATTATTAAATTGGTTAAATTGGATAGTGCCATAGTGATCAGGCATATAGATTATTGATAATTATTCATTGATATTGATTAGTTTTTTTACCTTCTCCCTAACCCACATTATTGATTTATGGCTATATTGATTATTGAGCTCTCCTTATATATTGTCATCTAAAGTGCTCCATTGTTTGTCGTTTCATATCATTATTGATTTATTGAGAACTTTTGATTTATTGTATATCGTTATGGTTAGATCATACGTACTGAGTATCTTTATACTCATGGGTTTTTTCCTACATCTGGATTCATGCAGGTGAGATGATAGAAGATGGTGATGCAGGTGGTCAGGCTCAGTGACAGAGATGTTACACATGGTGTAGGATTTAGTCTTACTAGATTATTGGATTAGCTTTTATTTTTTGCATATTTAGTACAGTGGAGTCATGGACATTTCCAGCTCCTTGGTATTGTGGATTTTTAGCTATTGTTATTATTAATTTCGCATTTTATAATTTATATTTCTGCAATATATAGAATAGTATAGTACTTTTGGGACGACTCTGAGGTACGTGAAAGTCACTTGGGTTTCGGGGCGTTATAGTATGACTCACGATATTAACAACTTTGATCGAGAAGATGATGGTACTTTGGCAAATGGAGGCAACGATGACGATGAGGTAGGTCAACTGTGGCAGCAGGCCAAGGTTAGGGCTGGACCGCGACGGTGGTGGCTCACATAGTACAAAGGGGGAGGACAAGGGAGGGGACAGAGGAGATGGCAATGGTAATGTGGCAATAGGTGGATTGGGGTTGCGCGGCGGCCTAGCCTAGCAACAAGGCAGCATGTTGCAAGTGGCGTGGGAGAGAGGACACTTAAAAAACAAAGGGTTTCTTACTGCCAAAATATTGCAAGATATTCCTATCATAACAATTATTATTTTTATTATTTTCTTTAAAGTTTTCTATTAATTTTTTGTGATAAATCGGTGACAGGCCATCAATCATTGAGATATAAGATTTATTTTTTGTCAAAATTCAATTGACCTCGAATATTCTAAAATCGGATCCTACCCTACAAATAAAAAATATTTTAAGTATAATATATATGAGGTATATGGGTGCCACTCTGCTCCAACTCACTCGCGTCCATCCAATCAAAGGGTCCATGCATCGACAACTCATAGTAGGCTCTTCCAAGCCACGCGGTTTGAGCGGTCCAACGTCTCATCCTCTTGTGAACCGGTCCAACGTCGAGTAATAGGGGGTGTCGTGAGCTCTCCTACGCGAACGCTGGGTCAGTTGTGATTTCATTTACGATTGCCAAATGATGCTGAGAGTTAAGATCCGACAAGGGCTACTCCAGTCGAGTGGCCGAGTGAACTCTCCCACATGAACGCTAAGTCGAACAGACTCTTCCTCTATGATTGTCGACATGATGCCAAGATCTGAGATCCGATGGTCGGACAAACAATACTCATTAGCTTGAAGGTCACGTGAGGGCTACTCTGGTGGTAGGTTGAACTCTCCTGAAGATTTTCCTCTGCAATTGTCGACAGGATGCCGAGAGATGAGATCCAAGGGTCGGGCAAACTTGACTCGCTAGTCTGAAGGTTAGGCGAGGGCTACTCTTGTCGGGTGAGCTCTCCATCGACATTTCTACGCGAAGGAGAACTGAGATCTAGTGGTCATCGGGCGAATGCGAATGAAGGTCCAACGAGGGCGAACGCCTTGATCATGCGAAGGTCCAATTTGTTTAATTAGATAGATTTACATATTCATTGAACTAGCCTTAATAATAATTTTAGCAATTGATAATCCCATTATTGTGGTTAACATTTAGTTTTTTGTTATTTTTTGTCATGATGATAGCTCCATTTTTCTAATAAAATGAGAACTTGATTTGTGCAAGAGAATTGATAGGAAGAAATGTGTGGTTTGGTGTTGAAGAAAACGAGTATACTCTTTTGTAGAAATAACCATAACATATTTGTGTTGGCTACTTTGGAGTTTGAAGGAAAATCATGTAAGAGAATAACAAGTATCACGTGTGTGTCATCACTTGTTAGTAGAAACATTTCCACGTCCCTTGTCAAAAAATTATGAGAGTAATCTGTTTACTCATCTTCATGTATATGTGATACCTATTTCCACTTCTGCTTTTTCTTTTCTTTATGCCAGTGTTTGTTTGCAGAACAAAGGGTAGAACTTCCCTTTGTTCTGCCAAACACCCATCCCATCACGTGATATCTGGTCAAAAGTTTCAGCCAGAAGTTCTTGCCCTTGGAAAGAACTTTTGAAATTCTTGTCGAACATATTTCTTTTTTGGCTTCGTGATCTGTCTTTTCAATTGTCATGTTGGAACTTTTTTTTCTTCAACTCCCTAACTTATTCTCTTTTTTAATATTTCGTAATGTAAGTATATATTACTTAAATAATTTATTAACACATTATTAGTCAGTTTATAAAATAAATTATTAAATTTCATTAATTAAAAATTATAAAATATTTAGTTCTATTAATTAAGAAATATTTTATTAATTAAAATGTTCAATTATTTTTATAAAAAATATTTTATTTGTATCTTAAGATTTACATAAATTATAATATTAATAATATTTAAAAGATAATATAAAATATTCATGTAAATTATAATACGAATAACATATTTTTATTCACTATAATTTATACCTCATAAAATAATAAATTATATTCTTAATTCTTACTTTTTATCCAAACATCCAGTAAAACTTATTTATCAAATCAACTTTTTAAATCATCATTACATTTTTCATCCAAATACAAAAACTTTTCTATTTAATCGATCAGTTCTCGAAAACTAATTTTTTTTTCTCAAAATCCCCGTACCAAATACAATGCTTTCAGTTTTGTTCTCCTTTCGCGATTTGAATAACATGCAACATTTAGGAGCTTTTTATCATGTAAATGAAAAAATGGCTTTTAAAGTGCGTTCATTACATTGCCATTCAGCATTACCTAGCAATGTAAATTACCTCTCAGAAAGATTACCACTTGTTAAATTGCCAGTAATGTACTTAGTATGCATAAGTAATCTATCTGGCAATTCATATTAGTTATTTATAAGAAAATAAAAATTTATGAATTAATATTCAACTTTTACCAATATACCCATAATAAAAAGAATTATGTTTAGATATATAAATTATTTTTAACTTCGTAAACTTGAATCACAAATATATATTCTCACCCATAAAATTAAATTTATAGAATAACTAATAATTTTTTAAAATATGATAATAATATATTCATAATAATTAATTAATATTTATTTGATCAATTTTATAATTTATTTAATTATATTATAATTTATTCAATGTGTTTTATAATTTATTTAACTAAAACTATAAAGGACAAATGTGAAAAGTGAAATTAAAAAGATTGTAACTCATGTGGTAATGTTGATTGTCTCTCCTCTCATAGGCAATTTGCATTGTCATTTCATAGGCAACGTGAATTGTCTGGGTAATGCAGATTACTCATTACTTCTCACAAGTGAACAAAGTAATGTAGTAGGCTCAGGTAATTTAATACAACATTACTTGATAATCTATAAAGATTATCTCTAAAGAAACGCTCTCTTAATTCTAATTTCCAGAAGATACTGTAATCGATTATAAATATGTAGTATATATATTCGAGGCCTTCCACATGCTATGTGATATATATCACATAGAATAAGACGACAACATATACAAAGCTTAAATGGATCATAGTTGGCGTATGTGTAGTATAATAAACTTAGAACATTTAAATTGTTACAAACTCTTCAAGTTCAAAAGAACCACATTAGAAAAATGTATAATAAGTGTTAAAAGTACATGATTTAATCAGCTTTAAGCCAAAATTGGTATGATGGAAACTTTAAATAATGGTGACCTGCCAGCCATTTAGATCAGCCTCTACAAACCTGCAATATATTTATTTATATACATTTAGTTCTTTGGTGCCAAAATATTTTTCGCACAACAGGGTCGCATTTCGGATAATCTTCCACTTGCTCAGAAAAAAAGGACAATAAAGAGAAGTAAGCTGCTTGATTAATTGTAATATGTATGAAAACAATAAAAATTGATTTTGTCTACCGTCCTTGAGGTTACTCGGAGATGCATCTGCATATTTTGAGAGGAGCTGCATGTACATGTGTAAGAGGAATTCAAGCAAACTATCAGAGAATTTTGAAATTGTTGCACTAGGCACTGATCAAGCAAGAAGCAGAATTTTCAATTTATGTATGATCATGTAGAAAGAGAAGATCGCATAGAGATTGTAGAAAAATAAAGGAGACACACGAATTACCCAAGTTCATCCTTGAAATTAGGGCTACGTCCTGCAAAGAGGTTCCACTATATTGTTTAGGTTTACAGCTGCCACCCCGGATTACATCTAAAAATAAGCTATAAATAAGCCTATTTCCTTTCCCTGTACCTTCAAAGCACAATGAAAAATCTGAAGTTCCACGAAGGTACCTGAAAACTCTCTTGATAGCATTCCAGTGTTTTCTACCTTGGTTAGACATATACCGACTTAAGACTCTCACTGTTTGAGCTATATCTGGATGCGTGCACACCATGACATACATCAAACTGCCCACTGCACTTGCATATGGCACACGATCCATCTCTTCAGCTTCTTCATCCATCTTCGAACATTGCTCTGCAGAAAGTTTGGCTCTTAGAGACATATGAGTACCCACTGTCTTGCAGTCCGACATGTTAAATTTCTAACATTTCTTTTATGTACTTTTCCTGTCATAGCCACAACTTTCGCTTCTGACGATCCCTTCTAATCTGCATACCCAAAATAAAATTCGCCGGCCCCAAGTCTTTCATCTCAAACTTCTTGGCTAATAAATCCTTCACTGAATTCACCATCTTCATACTGTTTCCAATCAGTAACATGTCATCCACATACCGTGTAAGAATGATAAATTAATCTCCAACTCTTTTCACATAAACACAATGATCTGAATCTGAATGTACAAACTTGAGTTCGAGCATGTACGTATCAAACTTCTGGTACCACATCCTTGGCGACTGCTTCAATCCATACCCAACTCAGCATTGGCCTTCTCTATGAGTAACCGATTTAATCTTTCAGCTACTCCATTCTGCTCAGGTGTATATGGAGTTGTCTTCTGCCTTGCAATACCATTGTCCACGTAGAACTGCTCAAACTTCTCTGAACAAAATTCGCCTCCGTTATCTGTACGAAGGACATGGATCTTGTTGCGAAATTGGTTTTCCACAAAAACTTTAAATTTTCGAAACTTATCGAATACATCTGATTTATTTTTGATAAAATAAATCCAAATGTATCTCGAAAAATCATCTATGAAAGAGACATAGTACATGGACCCTCCAATAGATGGAGTCAGAGTTGGTCCAAAAACATCACTATGGATCAGTTCGAGAATTTTCGTTGCTCTTGTACCTGTATGTTAAAAATTGACTCGGTTCTGTTTTTCATGGAGGCAATGTTCACAGAACCCGAAACCCACAGAATAATCTGGAACTCCTTCTACCATTTGACTTGATGCTATGGTAGAAAGTCATTTCTCACTGATATGGCCTAATCTCTGATGCCACAGCATAGATCTGTCTTCATATTCTTTGATCTCTTCAGAAATAAATTCGCAGCCACAGATATCGTCTCTCCGAGCAACTTATACAGTGTGCCATAGCGAACCCCTCGTGCAATCATAATCGACCCTCCGATCATCTTGCACGAATCCTTATCACAGCTGAATATAACACCCGAATCAGCTATTATGCCAACAGATAACAAACTCATGCTCATAAGTGGTATATGCATCACATCTGGTAGAGTCTTCACCGTGCCATCACTCATCCTCAGCTTCACCCTGCCACGTCCAATAATCTGAATCGCAGTGTCATCTCCGAGCATGACATCCCTACCATTATACTCCTCATATTCACAAAATCAGTGTCTATAAGGTGTCATGTGGTACGAAGTCTGACTATGTCATACATGCAAAAGCCAGATACATATCTCCTACTTCAGCCTCCTTTTTGTCCGAGGTTGACTCAACTTCTTTCTTGTGAACTGGTTTGTTTTTGCAATCTCGCTTTAGATGGCCCCACTCTTGACATCTCCAGCATTGCACCTTCTTATCTCTATTCTTCGAACGCCCATGAGATTTGGATCTTGACCCTCTCTGATTTTGATTCCTTTCTGGTTGTTTTCCTCTGGCCGCCAGTGCCTCTTTACCAGAACTTGTCGATCCCTTTCATCGTGTTTCCTCTGATAACAAGGCAGCACATACACTTTCATACGAAAATTTTTTATCCCTGCCACCAATCACGACAATCAAATTGTCCCATGAATCCGGCAACGAACAGAGTAATGTTATTGCCTTATCATCATTTTGAAACTTAACACCGATTGATACAAGTTGACTAATCACCGTGTTAAAATTATAAAGATGAGTAGAGAATGAATCACCCTCATGCATCCGAAGATTGTGCAGTTTCTTCCTCAGAAATAACTTATTAACTAGTGACTTTTGATATAGGGATTCCAACTTCCTCCACAGACCTCTGGCTGTAGGTTCGCTCATCACATTCGTAAGAATTGAATCCGCGAGGCAAAGCCGAATCAAACCCTTCACCTTTCTATCAATTCAATCCCACTCTTCGATCGTCTTTGGATCTGCCTAACTGGAAGAAGCCCCATCTGCGACCTTCGCCGCTTCCATGCCTGGCCTCTCCTTCTCGATTGCCGTCCAAAGATCTCGATCACAGAGGAGATCCTCCATCTTCATCTTTCAGATATCAAACCGTGTTCCATCAAGTTTTTTTATCTTAATCCGCGATCCTCCTGACATCTCGAATAAACCCTAACTCCTCGAACAACCTGTGCTCTGACACCAATTGATGGGAAAATACGAGAATAGGAAGAGAAGATCTTAGAGAGATTGCAAAAAAATAAAGGAGACACGAATTAACCATGTTCACCCTTGAGATTAGGGCTACGTCCTGCAAAGAGGTTCCACTATATCATTTAGGTTTATAACCGCCATCCCAGATTACATCTAAAAATAAGCTATAAATAAGCCTCTCCTAAACAGGTTCAAAACCTGAACAAAACAGAGAAAAACCTAATCCGAATCACACGAACCGACTAAATAGAAGCCCAAAATCCGTCTAGGTTTTGGGGCGCTGCCCCCGAACCCCTGCCCGCTCACCGGCGAGCGGGACTGCCGTCATGGGGCGGCCCCCCTGAACCCTCCCTTTTGTTCGTACGCCAGCAGCACAGACAATTGGGTAATACTTAGATTTTCCTAAGCTCACGTGGGCGAATCCGGTGTGAGAAACAAGGGGTCCTGAAGTATTCACCAACTCCAACAATGATACCTATGTAACACACTGTTTAAAAAAAGAAAAAGAAAAAGAGGGAGCTGAAGGGTCTCGGCGAAGCCCCTTCCTCCTCCCCTCGGCGGAGCCCCTTCCTCCTCCCCTTTGTCCTTTTCCTGTTGTTTCTCCTTCCCTCTTGCTCTCTCTTCAATGCATTGGATGACTCTTTTTCTCCTTCCCCCTTGACCTTTTTCTTCTTGTCTCTTCTTTCCTTCTATCCTTCTTTCTCCCTGTCGGCAGAATCTTCTGTCACAAAATCCTTTCCTGCCCTAAGAGAGAAGGCCAAGGGTTGAACCTCTTATATAAGGGTCCCGACTCCTTCCTTCTCCTCTCCCATTTTTCTCCCCTCCACTCTCTCTCACCTTGTTTCCCTTCTTCTTCGATGCACGCGAACAGCAAGGGACGAAAGCGCACCGCCGGCGACATCGAAAGGCAGCGGCAGGATGAACCAACAAACCAAGAACCATCCACTTCAAGGTGTGTGGTTCGGGATCTATCTCATAGATTAGCTTCGGGGCGGATGATGCATGCTTTAAGGACCTATGTAAAGGTAGAATCCATGCTAAGATGAGTAGAACTTGTAGCTTAGGATTTAGTGTAATTATAAGTTTGAATTTGGAACATGATCAATCGTTTCCATGACTATTGACATTTGTGTATACGATGAATGATTAGAGTTATTCGCCCATGATTTTGATAGTTACATGAAGTAAGGCTATATGTTGTTAAATGATGATTTTCTCATGTATGTTATCGACAATCATCGGAAAAATGAACCAACGTTCATTTTTCCATGATAGTCCTGACTCGGATCCTCCATTAAAGCGAGCTCTGCAACACCACATGACCCGACCCGAGTTTGTTGTGACCCGACCCGGGTTCGTCACGAGGAAGATGATCGGGCACGACGGTCGACCAACTCGACGTTTGCTCGACCTGGCCCAGTATGAAACCAACTCGGCCCGGGTTATGTTCACTTTTCCAAGACTACCATCGACTCTAACCCGACCCGGGTATGATCCAGACTCGGCTCAGGTTCTGTTCAAATTTTTTCGAGACTGATTTCGTTGAAATGGGCCCGAGTTCTACTCATACTGGACTCAGGTTTTGACCAACAGAACCATGCCTTCTATGATTTAGACCATTGAGTTACATGTTTGATCCCTAATCTATTTGAAATGTTAATTATGTTCGATAGATTGGTATTACCCTTCATAATTGAACTGAACAAATGAAATGTTACGTTAATCTGCTTATGACCCTTCATTGAAACATGAATACCAAATGACCATGATTCATATGAACTACCATGAAGAACGATTATGAACCGTTATGAATCCCTATGAATATGAATGAGAATTATGAATTCGAATGATGAACAAGAACAATCAACAAGAAAACGAATAGGGAGAAGGAGGTTGATGCCTTATGATATCATAATGAAATGCATGCCAAGTCATTAATATTATGATGCTTAATTTGGAAATAGCGTACTAAAAGGATTACTGTCCATGGATGTGTGCATGATGTTCTAAGAATATTTCAAGCTTAGAATTATGACACTACAAGAAAAAGGGTCTTTAACGACTAACTTTTAGTGTCAAGGCAAAAAAATGGCCATTATAAATAGTCAATAATGTCCAGAAATAAATATGGACATTATTAAATACATCATTAACGAAAAGTAAAAATGCTCATCTTAAAAAAATATATTTCGATCATTAAAATTAATTATTAATGACCATTTAAATTTGTCGTCATTAATTATAGGCTTAGCAAGATAAAACTAAAAACCCTCGGATGAGAACTCATTTTCCTCTCCTCGCTCTTTCCTTTTCGTTTCTCCCCTCCACTGTCCGACGACTCTCCTCTTCTCTTTTCCTCTCTTCTTTCTCCTCTCTTCCTCTCTCTTTTCCTCTCTTCTTTCTCCTTCCTCTCTTCTTTTCCTCTCTTCTTTCTCCTCTCTCTCTCCTGTCCATTCGTTTCTCCTCTCCACTGTTCGACAGCGACGAGCAACTGACTCCGCGCCGACCTCACGCCTATCCCGCCAACCTCGCCGACCCGCGGTGACCTCCTCCGAGCCTGTTTGTCATAGATTTGCACACCGCCGACCCCCGACCGCCGACTAGATCTGCGACCTCATCGACCTGCGATGACCTCCTATGAGCCAGTTCGTTGTAGATCTGCCTGCCGCCGACCTCCCCACCCTCGGCCAGATCTGCGATCGCACTGATCTCGTTGATCGGCGATGACCTCCTCAAAGCCCGTCTACCGCAAATGTGCCCGCCACCAATCCCCGCGAGCCTACCTCCCTTTTGCTGACATCGGATCTCATCCCTCAGATCTATCTGCTCTCCTATCGATGCCGATGATGGACCAGATCTGCTCGACCTCCGGCCAGCATGCCGCGACCCCCGCCGATCTTTGTGTGTCGCCGCGCCTGCCTCCGAGCTTCGCCGCTGACCTCGAGCATGCCATTCCCTCCGTCGATCTCTGTGTGCCGCCCCGCCGGTGCCGATCTCCGTGTGTCGGCCCGCCGTCGCTGAGCTCGCGCACCATCACCGCCGAGCTTGCCCACCTCCAAGATTCGTCGCCGACCTCGAGCACGCCGCACCCCCCGCCGATCTTCGTGTGTCACCCCGCCGCTGCCGATCTCGCTCACCGCCACTGCCAAGCTCGCCCGCCTTGCCACTGCTGAGCTCGTGCACCGCCGTCGCCGAGCTCGCCCGCCCCGTCGCTGCCGAGCTCGTGCACCGCCGCTGCTCGCCTTCGAACTTCACCGCCGACCTCGAGCATCCCCCATCGATCTTCATGTGTCGCCCCGCCGTCGCCGATCTCACGCACCACCACCGAGCTCGTGCACAGTCGCCGATCTCGTTGTTAATCCATGTTGTTAATCTTTGTCCATGTAAATTTTTGTTGTCGTAATCTAGTTAAACTTTTGTTAATCCATGATGTTATTAGTACTTTTTGTCATTATATGAATTTATATGGCTTTTAACAATCAAATAACAAAGATATTGATGGACATCAAAGCATTTAATGATCGTCTAAATAGTTATTATACAAATGGTCAACTCGATTATTTATGGGCGTTGATGATTTTTAACCATCGAATTTTAGTCGTTGAAGATTATTAATGACAAAGATATATAGGTCATTAATGTCACACTGGTCATTATATAGATTTAACGATCAGATTATTTATGGACGTTGATGACTTTTAACGATTGTATTAGTAGACGCTGAAGATTATTAATGACAAAGATATTACTGGTCATTAATGTGTTTAACAACCAACTAAATGGTCCTTATATGAAATTAACAACCGGATTATTTTTTGTTGTTGATGACCTTTAACGGCCAACACTTTTCAGTCGTCGTTATTGACTTTTAACGGCGACATCTATAATAACCGGTGACGACGAAAAATGCTGGTCGCGACTAATAATGATTGGAATTTGAATATTAATGACCGTATTTCCCTTCTCCAATGACGTGTTTTCTTGTAGTGTGATAAGGAGGTAGTTTATTCCATGGCATGTTACTAAGATATGAAATTAGATTATTTCTAAGTTGAGGAATTGCTGATATATAGATTGCTTAGTCCTCTGTACTAGGAGTTTTTTCTCATATGATTATACATGCTTAAGGTTGTAGAAGTCAGATTATGGTTTGGTGCTTTCATGACATATGGAAACCCTTATTATTAGTTGGTTATGATATATGTCTAAGAATGATAGGGATAGACATGTATGAAGTTATGAATCTTGTTAAAGGTATTTAATGATGATATATGTCTAAGAATGATAAGGATGGACATGTATGAAAGTTATGATTCTTGTTAAATGTTTAATGATGATTTATATATTATGTTAAGTTATGAAGATGGACAATTGTATGAAAAGGAACCAATGCATGACATGAAAATGGACTAAAGCATGATATGGAAATAGACTATGGTAGGCTATGAAAATGGACATAGTTATGAATGAAGCAAAGAAGATATGATGCATGAAAAGAATATGAACTATATTTGTACACTCTCTGGATGCTAGTTAATCTTAGGTGTAGATTACAATTGTTTGTAGAATATAGAGTTTTCGAAAAACTAATTGAAACATAAGGACCTCCACAAACGACTTGTGATTCTGCCTAGTAGAAATAGTCTGATCCTGTATCAGCGCCCTTTATCGAACGGTGGAATATAGAGGACTGTTGGTCGACCGAAACTCTCGACCGAAAGTTCGAAAATGTTCTTATTATGACGGACAATCGCACCTCTTCTAGTCGATCGATGGTACCAATAAATAGATGTTTGAACCTCTCTTGGACGACCACTGATGAATCTCAAACGGACGATCGATGATCTTTCGGCCATCCTATTTACGGACAGAGGAGAATATATATGATTTTAAATTAACCCTCATGATTTGACAAGCCCATGTCCATTTGATTAGTACTGAATGGCATGATATTAAAGATGATTCGGAGCCACTCTGCTCCCTACAATTTTGATTAATCTAAGTGATTGAAAGAAGATAATCTTGTAAGGATAAAGGATGAACATAGAACGGTCGACCGCTTCCTCTTCGGTCGACCGAAGGATATTGAATGAACCTAAAGCGGATGAACGCTCGACTTTCGAGCGCCCGATATGTGTACAGGAATAATGTGACTTTAAATGAACCCCCCCCTCGTTTGATAGGCTCTATCCACCTGATTTATATCAGATGAAATGAATCTAAAGAAGAATCAGAGTTGTTGCTCCTTACGGCCTTGATTGATCCTAGTGATCAAAAGATATGTCAATGATGATTCGAAGCTACGGTCCTTACGGTCTTGATCAATCTATGGATTGAAAAAAAAAGTCCACGAATGATGAAGGGACAGCCTTGTGTGAGACACTTCCCTACGAATGTTGCCGCCTAGTGCGAGGTCATCTCCATTGAGGGATGTTGCCGATTAGCGCGCGGTCATCCTCACTTTTACAGATGTTATGGCCTAGTACAAGTCCATCTCCGCTGAGGGATGTTTCCGACTAATGCAAGGTTTTTCTCACTTTTACGACTAGTGAGAGGTTATCTCCACTAAGAGACGTTTTCTACTAGTGTGAGGTTATCCTCACTTTTACGGCCTAGTACGAGGTCATCTCCGTCGAGGGATGTTTTTGACTAGTGCAAGGTTATCCTCACTTTTACGGCCTAGTACGAGGTCATCTTCGTTGAGGGATGTTTCCGACTAGTGCAAGGATATCCTCACTTTTATGACCTTGTACGAGGTCATCTCCACTGAGGGATGTTTTTTACTAGTGTGAGGTTATCCTCTCATTTACGGCCTAGTGCGAGGTCATTTCCGATGAGGGTTGTTTCCGGCTAGTGAGAGGTTATCCTCATCTTTACGGATGTTGCCACCTAGTGCGAGGTCATTCTCACTCCTATGGGTGTTGCCGCCTAGTGCGGAGTCATCTCCACCGAGGGATGTTACCGTTTGGTGCGAGGTCACCCTCCCCCTATGAAAATGGATTGAATGAAAGAAGATGAATGTCCAACGATCAATGAAAGGACTTTGTCCTTATGAATAAGAATATGAATAAGAACCTTGAATATGAATGATGAATATGAATAATGGATATGAACATGAATATGAACATAAAAAGGAATGGAAATGAAAAGGGCACAAACTATGAGTTTTCTTTTATCGACTTCTTTATTGTGATTCATTCTTATACTTGATTATATATTACTTCATACTTATTCTGATGGAATTAATCTATGATTTATACGAATTCACACTTAGCTTTATGCTAACGATTGAGCTTGCTCCCATGTATGATCCCCACATGTACATAATTAGATTGCGAGCTTGGTTGATGTGTGTGCGGCGACTACAGCTTGGTGGTGTGTTGCACATGGTTATCGTAAAGTTCATATTAAGTATTCTCCTCTATTGATCTAGTTGTATTTGGGACCTCGTATAGACATGTAATGTGACATGGACATTTTATATGTCACATATGATGTACTCATTATTTCATATATTTTAGCTTTCGCATTTTTTATGTTCCATTATTGAAATAATTAATTTTAAGTCTTTCGCTTACATGTCACTTTTCTTGACTCAGGTTAATGAAAGAATCAAAGAAAGATCGAAAAAAGTAATGATCGAGAGGAGATCTCAACAAGTAGCGGGGTCAAATTTCGGGACGTTTAAACCTATCATTCTGGCTTTAAACAATCTTAAAAAACAAGTACCTTGTGGAGATAAATTGATTGACAATGAATGCCCAATTGATAAACGGTTACTTTGGTAAAAAGTTATGCAATTTAGATATTAGAAAATAGAGTAGGAGAATCACACATCTAATTAATTTAACAGATTATTACTAAATTAAATGGTAATTACAACCACAAAAATATAAACACGTCGAATAACCTTACATGGCCTAATCATGTGATCGATTCATTGCCTTAAATACCATATTTCTTCACGATCATGGTTGGATGGAAAATTTCAACTCAACTAAAGATGCCTTGGTTTTTTTTTGGTCGGCCAAGGTTTAGTGTCCTGTTCAGTTTCAAAACAATTAGTTCAGCCGATTCAAGACTTAAAGGTAGACGACACGACATTTTCTCTCTCTGGCATATATTGCATGCGGGCATCCATCGGCGTCAATTGCTCTTGTGTGACCTGCATCCATCTTCCTCTTCATTGCAAGTCCTATCTCTTTGGATATTTATGATTGATCAGGCACTCCCCTCGCAGCATAAGGCATCGTTGGAATTGGAAGCCAAGAGGATCCTTGGATAACAACATTTCAAAGGAAATAGGACTGCCAGTAGAAAATCCCTCTTTATCTCTTGAGTATTAAAAAGACTAAATGACTGCTACCTAAATGTGCTCGATAGTGTAGCTAGTTTTATATTTTTATACATCTTAATACTCAAGATGATTATCACTGTATACATTTTTTGTTGTTGAAAAAAAATGATGAATTGAAATCTGGAAAAATTATGTCTCTAAGTTGCTGCTGCTGCTTCTGCCATCGTTTTCTTTTTTTTAATTCCTTTTAGTTGTAGAGTTCCTAGTGTGCTTCCTTGTGTTCCCTTGGCAGATCTGCAGAGGACATGGCGGCCCTCTTGCTGCTGTGGTACGAAGGGAGCGCTAGGTGCAATCAATCATAAAGATCCCAAGAGATTTGCCCTGGGTTTACAACAAAGAAAAACATTTAAAAAACATCCGGTGGCACAGGGGGGACACTGCTTGCAAACATTTGGAAAACATCACGAAGAGGGGAAATCGGGAAAGAGAACACCAGCATCAAATCGGAATTTAGTTTTCTAAACTCGAACCAAAACTTTAATCCTTGAAAATCAGCCAAAAAACCACATTCTTTAGTTGTGCGTATGTCAGCCATCCAACCATGATGGAATGGTAAAAAAATGAGATTGCAGTGTATGCACCCTAGTTTGTGTATATATATATATATTATGTATGTATGTATGTAGATCTTGACAATGTTTTCAAAATGTCAAACAAAAATGTTGAATACAATCTGGGTCCAAAGTGATATATTGCTTAAGTTCATTCCTCGCTCAATTGTTTGAACATAGATGAATTTGTACACAAATAAAAAATATGACAAATAATTCATGCGTGAATATTTTTTTAAAAAAAAGTGGACTTACTGTTGACGGTCGGAGGAGGGCGGTAGAGTTTGGGTCGGCGGACAGTGTTGACAGACAAGGCAAAAGAGGTCGTTGATGGCAAACTCGATGACGAAGCATGTGCCTCAACAATGGTGAACCTAATGATGGCAAACTCAGCGATACAACACATGCAGTAGTAGATAGAACGATGATTGCTGCGGATGACGAATGGAGCGGCAATGAGTTGGGAGATCGGTAAAACAGTAAAATGTTAAAATGACAAGAGGCTAGGGATAGGGTGATTTAAGGTAAAACCCTTAGTGCCTCTGCAAGGTGTGGCGCTAATTCGAAGCTAAAGTGGTGTTGAACATTCAAGATGAATTAGTGTAAAAAAAACTGAGGCGCTAAAACGATGCTAACACAACTCTCATTAGTGCTGACTGGAGAACGGCTCTGTAGTGACGCTAAGCTCAAGCCAATTGGAGACATTTTGTTGTTAACTCTGTTGTATCTCTATGGTGATGCTAGATATCAATATTAATCTTTAATATCTAGATTTTTCTAATTAAACTATTGAGAAAAATCATATCACTTAATTCTACTAATTGTATGATTAAACAAATAAAAATATGATTTATAGATAATTAAGATATCATATTGTTGTATATACAATAGATATATTGAAATATATATATATATATATATATGTGTGTGTGTATGTATGTATGTATGTATGTATGTATGTATGTATGTATATGTAGGCATATAAACTAGATGAACTATATTATACATATATACATTGTTTATATTAGCAAATCTGGATATAAGTTTACATTACTAAATTAAATTAATATAGGTATACATATACACATATATGTATATCTTTGTATCTATATAAATATATGTAAATTATAGTTAAATTAACATCCTTTCTTTCTACATATGTATATAAATGTATAATTTTTCTAATTTAATTTCTAAGAAAAAATTTATTGCAAATGGAGTCATGAAGATATGACATATGTTTGTTTAATATTTATATAGGTGTTGATATATTAATTAGATGAACTATGTAGATATGACACATTTTTGTCATTTGTCATTTCCCTTACTTGCATGCTGTAAAGGCGTCTAGGCACCAACATGTTCCTACCTCCTCCACCTCTTTGGTTCTTCGTTGGGGAGTCTCTAAGAACGTGTCAGTGCTTACCACGTCCAATGTAGCTATCATTCTTTAGGTGGCATTATCCTTGGAGCATCTGGTTGCAATAGGGGCAACTGGCCTGATTTTGAGGCTAGGTGGGGGCTACTGATGTCGTCTCTGTGTTGATGTCTAATTCTGAGGTTATATTGGAAGGCGTATCATCATTAGTGCCTTTGAAATTTTCATATGAACTTCATTTTTACTTATACTTCACATTAGTGTCTAATTCTGAGGTTATTGTTAGTTTGGTTGTTGTTGTTGATTATCCTTTTGAGGCTGTTGCAAATTCTCTCGAGGTGGATATGGGTGTGCTCGATGATCACCCTTCCTAGATGCACGTCAATCTTCCTACCTTGGCTTGGAAATTTTAGTAGGTCACACCAGAGCACTAGTCTTCATTTCTTGTTATTGCCAACTTCATTGCTTCTGTTAAGGTTAAAATAGTACTCGTGATGACCAAGGATCTAATGGTCAGACACAAGCCATCAATGAAGTTCTCTACCTAATCTTTATCATCCATCCACTCGATGGTGTACTTCTCCAATTGCATGAACACGGTATGATACTCAACTACTGACATATTGCCTTGGAGGATATTTTGAAATTCCTTCCTCTTTTCCATTCTTTTGTAAGCAAGAGTGAATCGACTTTGAAACTCTTCCTTAAAGGTAGTCCATGGTATGTCTTCTTGGCCTATGAACTTGGTGGATTTCATGGTCTCCCACCAATCCATGGTCGCCTTTGTCAATAAGCAAGAGATTTACAGGACCTTGCATTCCCAAGCACATCAATCGACGGAACTCGAGCTAATCCATCTCACCACCTTGTTGAACTCATCTACTCCACCAAACTTTAACGGTTGCAGCTTAAGGAAATCTTGGATAGTGTCTCGACCGTTCATCACATCCGATGCTTCCAACAAAGTGGGTGGCACATTGATCGATAATGGTGGTGGTGGTGGGGGGTAGGTAGTGGTCCACTTCCTGTTTGACCCGAGTGAGCTAAGTTGCCTCCATATTGGTTATCACCTTGTTCCTCGTTCACACATGTGCCTACTAGGACGCGTCCTCGTCCATAGCCTCAGTCGCGTTAAGCTATTGCACGAGTTCTTGAAGCCATCTACATACATCATAACAATCATTCATAAGTATTAAGGTTATGACCATAATTCATATATTCTTGGCTTGACAGATGGCATGGCGAATGCTCATGCTACGTGTACATGGATCATATTTAAATTATATCCTAGGACATCAAAAGAGCCCTAGCGTTTGACTTAGATACCATAAATGTAACATCCAAAAATTCAATCTTTGTCATGTGGCTAGAAATCTCCATTCGAAGTCATTTCATGGAGTCTACATGCAAGACAACATATAACAACATAAGGCGCATCCATGTGCATACCGCCACCTGAGCTCCAACACCACACACATGTATCAACACAAGCCATGCAGGCTATTCAATTCCTGCAGAGATTGACATAGGGAAAAATCACAATCTTGTAATGCCGTGTGTTAACAAGTAAGCCATAAATATGTCCTTTAAGTACAAGCATAACTTAAGTCTTGATACTCATAAAGAGATCATATATGATTGTGAAGAGGCATAATCTAGTTAAGAACTTAATAAGAAACATCATATTTTGTGGACAACAATATGAAAGTGTAGACTATGCTCAAAAGAATCATCAATAGACCAATATTAAGGTTTTCCATATAAAAGTCATAACTCGCTCGTTTAGGAGAATCATAACATCATTATGCCAATAGGAACTATGTTTATCCATTATCATAAACATAACTATGCCATTATGAAGTAGGTTTTTCCATCGTTAACATCATATTCATGATTTATAGTCATCAACATCTTATTAATTGGAAGAGCTCTCCACTTATTGCCTTATGAGATAATACAATTTATGCCATAGGTCATGGGGGATAAGTGCCATGACAATGACCTTATTATATGGGGAGGATTGTGTCACACAATGTTTTAAAATTATCTTCTTTGTTTGTGGAGAAGTCCTGCACAACATGAACAAGGGTATGTAGCCACCCGTCCCTCCATTAGGTATAGGTAAAGGCACCCCACATCTTACATTTTTTATCATTCTTTAACATTAAAACTATCTTTGGGACACAATGGCCAAATCAAGTTATATAGGGGTCATATGATAACGAATAGAATTGATAAACATGATTGTGTTTTGGTTAAATCAAGTAAGAGAAACTTCTATTATTTCTATATGAGTTTCGAAAGTCTGATTAATGGATCGGATGTCTCATCCTCTTTTGGACACTCTCATCAAATTAAACTTTTGGGCACTTGAGTGGTTATCTATTAAATAAAAGTGAGAGATGTCTTGACCGTCTAGGAGTTTGGGATGCCCGCACGATGAGTGAATGTCCGTTGATGGAAAATGTGAGTCTTCTGATTCAGACGTCCGATCTTATGACTAATTGTCTGGTCTAGAAAAAGGGTTTAACAACTATCACATCATCATATCATAGAGGTCGATGATCACAGAAGCAGACACTCGATTACAGAGAAGACTCGAACATTCGATACAACGGTCATGACGTTATGTCAGTCGGCCGACCGATTAACTTTAGAGCGGACGTAGCAGTCGTCCAATCCGAAGGTCGAAAGTTTTTACCAAAACTTTCGAGTGTTTGACTTTTCAATTGGTTGTTCAATAAATCGATAGGACATTGCGGTCCTTAAGTTTTCAATCAAGTTTTCAATAATCAATCATTTCAACACTTCCAAAAAACATATGTTTAACATATAATAAGGTCTTAGATCATTTACATCCAAGTCTTCTAAATCACACATTCCATGTCCAAACCCATAAGTATATATCCATTCTCATAATCATCATAAAATTGGCATAAAAGTACAATTCATGACATATTAGTAAACTTAAGCATGAAATAAAATAAAAGATCATGGAAAAGTAACACATAAACATCTATGCACTTAGAATCAATAATAATAATTTTTTTGGCCAAATCATCTTGCAACATGGTCTACTTTGGACTCTTTATCACCACAAAGCACACATCTCAGTTACGAACAAGTCATCACAAAGCATCAACATATCATTTTAAGCATAAAGCCTATTTGAACAAGAAGATCATAGTGAGCATGAATATCAAATCAAAGAATAAAAAAACTAGCCTAGTGCGTGCATCTTCCTCAATCATAATTTACCATGTCAAAGCATCTATAAAACTATCCTCATCATGCTTCTACCCTCAGGAACTTTTGATTAACATTACTTTTTGCCCGAAATGTCTTTGGTTTGAGGTCTTCCTTGTTTTCTTAGTTTCTTCCTCTTTCACTTTGTCCACGTCCAAAAGCCTTTCCTTCACCCTCTAGATTCGCCACAACAAGAAAATGTTTGCACCAAGAGCAAGAGATAGTGGAACTGAGTAGATTGTCAAAAGAGAGGAGAAATGAAGTGATGAGTGATGTTAAATAGGTTTTGAAGGGTGGGATTAGTGCTCCTTCGTCCAAGAGTCACCTTTGTGGATAATTTCTTGGGTGTTCTTTGAAAAACTTTGAATTTAGAAAGAAAAATGAGTAGGCTCATTTGATAAAAAATGATAAAGTCTGGGCGTCTGCTCTCGCGTCTGTTTTGATCATGTCATCATCTTTTTAGGGTTTAATGAGCGTCCACTCGGATGCTCCACTCATCTCGACTACCCTTGGATGCAAGATCTATGGCCACATGAGAAGACGTGGCTCACAGTAGATTGTTGTCGGCTTGAGAGACGTCTAGGAGCAATTCAAGCCTTGAAGGAGCCTGCCTCAATCGTCAACTATCCGATCTGCCCTTGAATATTGTCATGGAGGAGCGTCGTTGCCCATGAACAATGTTGACACCTCGCATCCATCAACCGCTTGATCCTCTATCATCGTCGGTCTCATTATCGTCGCTACAGCATCCTAGGGCACAAAAATGCACGCCAAGGCCACCATCAATCGTCAACCTCGCTCGCTACCCTCAATCTTGCCGGTCATCGCCATCCTCAATCGTGGAACTCATGCGCCTTCACAAGCTGGCCTCAACCTCGCTCGCCGCCAACGTTGACATCGCTCATGACCCTCGACCTCACTTGCCTCCATCATTGTGACCATAGCTGTCGTCACCGCATGCTATGGCACAAAAACGACCTTGCTCCGCTTGACATCACCTTGGTCATTTTCACTCCCTACAAGTGACACTTCTAACTGCACCTCACTCTCACTGATTCAGCTAGTTTTCTTGCCTGAATCACGCCTGACCATCGTCGAACCGACGCTCACGCATCCCACCAACGATCATGCATCGTACGTCCCCATTCGGATTAGGAACAAGTTCTAGTGCAAGGCCTTCCCAACTTTTTTTACAAACGCCAAAGGAACAATGAGATTGGCCCCACAACAACAATGATAGGAATAGTGATTTTTGTGAGTTCTTGGTATAGTTAGGAATTTGTTAATCCCACATTTGGAACAAGGCCTATGAAGACTTTAAAAAATGCTTATGACAACATTAGATGACTAACTCTTTGAGTTGCCAAACTGCCCTAGGTGCACCCCATCTTTTTAAACTTCTTTTGTAAATGTGAGATGTTACATCTCTTTTAGGGGTCTCTCGTCTTTTTTTTTTAATTTAATGTGAAAGACTAAGAAAATGCTAAAGTAAGCATTTTAATCTATCAATATTTTATCTGACCATTTCGAAGGATTCCGCAGATATGCCGCATTTTGTTGACCTTGCCGTGTGAACATATCCCTATAAATATACTATTTATAGTAAAAAAAAGAAACATATTGTATTTGTGAATAAATTTTGTTAAACTTTTTATTTATAATTTATTATAATAACTTTTTTCTTGACACACTATAACAATAGCCATTAACACTATTTATAGTGACACTATAACTAATAAAAAAACTTATAAACAATATTTGAATGTTCCCTTTTATGCATGAGTTCTAGACAAGCAATAATTACAGTCTTTAACTTACGTATATAAGATTGAGTTTGAAAATACATCGCATCACTTGTAGTAGTGACTAATATTTTTATCATGGTGATATTTTGGTATTTAAAAATTTTGTTACAATCGCATAATTTATATATAAAAAAAATAAGAGCTTACATTGTATTTTTTTTATTGATTCATAATACTTCAAAAACCTTTTTTCACAAAAAGTGCCTTTATATATTTTTGTATTTTTTACATTTTTTCACAAAAAGTACCAGTTTACAGACTTCCCACTATAAGAAAGAGTCCGTTTTTTAATGATTTAAGACGAATTTTGAAAATTTAAAAGATATGCACTTCGGATGACTAACAATTAAGAGGCTGCAACGAAAAAAAAAAGTAGGACAGACCTGAGATGTCACCTTATTCAGTAAAAAACATTTTCATCTTGAAAAAACAACAGTTAAATGCAAAGTCCGTTATTAATTTCAAAGCTGAAACAGATTTAAATCGGCAGCCAAAAACGGAGCCACAAACTTCAGAAATATTTTCAACCACGCAATTCGAGAAGTTTTCAACAGAGCCTCAGAGGCTTACTGAACCCGTGACAAAAGATAATCTTCAGGTCGTGGAAGTTAGATATAGAAGATGACAAGTTCAAAACGTACCCTGTAGAAGTAGGAATATACGATATATGTTCCATTTGGCCTTTGCACCAAACGATTATGGAAGCCATGAAGTTTTCTGAGCTCCGAACACATCTGAACATTTAGGATATCACTTCAAAAGATTACCAGTGATCGTTGCACCTAAGTTGTCATGCTGTAGAGCTGGCTTAGCATGACGGAAGCTGCAGAAAATCGAGCTTCAGACGGATTGCCCTTGGAATTACCATACACTGTGTTTTCAAAATCAAAACCTTTAACTGTTACATTAGCCCGGAAATTTCCTGCAAGAATAATATAACAATAGAGGGATCAAAAGAGTGTACACTTGGAAATTCTGAATTCAATTCTCTCTGAGATACTTTCTTGATTTTAGCAAGAATACAAAAACAGCAAAAAAGTCATACTATAAAGATGAAAATGCTTATGACTGCAGATGGACATGCTGTTCATCTCGACATAATAAAAAATTCACTGTTTTAGTTCATATGTTATATATTTGCCAGAAGTATAAAGCAGTTGTTCTTAAAGTGAGACTATTTAACTAACATTTTCAATTGATGAAACTTCTATAAGATCTAAAAATAAAGAACAAAAATATGGAAGGAGTTCACATTGTTAAACTTCGAACCCAAGAGAAGCAATAATCCTACCATCGGTCAATGAGGGAACCACAGTATATCTTGGTAACATCCACTTGTTCTCCCAACAAATGTCATCCAATTCCTGCACATGTGAACATAAAGTGAGTGGACTACTTCCATCAATTTACAGATGCCTCTAGGGTGAGGAGATTCCTATACTTCTGCGACTTTGAATTGTTACTCTTGATTGTCAATGTTTTAGTGAAACTTGTCTACTTAGTCCATCAAAAGCCCTTTACAAAACAAACAATGCAGACTATTCAATGAGGACAATGAACATTACTCGTCCCACATAATTGAACATGTTTCACTTGTCACAAGGTCGGCATAAAGTTGATAAGAAAATCATTCCATCTCCCCCTGAATAGAAAATGTTATAGCACAATCCAAGATGTTACACTGTTTTGCCACACCAGCGAGTTTACATAGAGAAGCCATTTAAATAATGAGAATTGATGAGAAATTAAAAGAGAGAACTGCATGAAACAAAACTTTTTTACAGACCAAGGTCATGATATAGCTTGCCTTGCATGAATTCCTCGATAATCCTTTGCTGTTGATAATTTGAGGATGGTTCCCTCCAAGGGATGTAACCACACTCATTTGACTTGAGCAAAAAGCATTACAAGCATCAATAATTGACTCCAGCTCTAGTTTCAAGCTTCCTTCCCGACCTAGAGTATAGAATAACAGATATCAGATTATTCAGAACAGCATACAATCCAAGATATTGCAATGTTTTTCCAGACTCGAATGCCTGTCTTATGCTTACAGCAAAAACAGATAAGGGTGAGGTCAGTCCAAGCACAATCTTAACTTTTAATGTTTATCCTATTTTTGTGGAGTATGTATTTAATCTTTTACCAGTCCTTACTGCTTCAATGTTCATCTCACACTGTGCACTTTCATCTTCAAGATGACGCAGTTGCTGAGTCTACAAGACGGGTATAATTAACCACTCAATTTCAAGAAGTTTGGAAAGATGAAATCTGAAGTAAGAAAAGAACTAATTTATAACGAAAGCTAGGGTGATGATAAGAGAGAGGATACATACTAAATCATCTCTCTTTCTCTGAAGAACCCGTAAAGAAGTCTCTTGAAGTTCATCTTTCTTTGATGCCATCAGATGATGAAACTCATAACCTTCAGGGTAATGAAATGGAACTAATGGATGGTCAGTGACTGATATAATTGTTGCATCTTGAACAGTTTGACTTCCTTCGATTCTTAAAAACAATTCCCTATCTTTGCTTTCTATTATGCGTGGCTTCTTATCCAAACCACCTATCTGCTAGGAGTAAATGGAGCAACTATAGAAGTTAGATAAATACAAATACACTAAAATAAAAGCAAAAAACATGGATAGTTTCTTCAAATTTGTTGATTAGATTACATACAACAGGTAGTTCCTAATTAACCAGTCCATTCACAAGTTACTCAACAGAAAACTCCACATTTAGAAAAGCCTACAGTAGATTAGCATAAGTAGCTCAGACATGGACAGAAGTAGGATCGAACAACTCATGCTGACACAATATTTAGACTTTAACTTGTTTCAATGAGGCATGTACTTTGACTTTCTCTAGAACACAACAATCGATGAAGCTAAATAACATTCTCAATATATTCTAAGGGAATAAATGATGTTTCTGCTTATTGAGCTTGTTAGTATAGCCTGACAATTGAAAGCACCAACAATCAACTAGTTTTATTACATGATTATGCCATTTAAGAGACAACATCCATGGACCTGTTTAGCTCAAAACTCAAAGCAACTAGATATCTTTTGGATGTGCTAGATCAAGGTTTTCAAACTCGAGAGTTTACGTAATCTCGAGATGTAAACTCGAAACATAAATTCATAGATTCTACATATAACTTTATAAAATATTTTACAATATAAGAATTTTTAATATGAGTAAGAAAAATTGAGTATGGGACCTCACAACATCAACTAGACATCTTCAAAATTTGAATCTAATCCTAAAATAAGTCCTAATCTAGTTTAAAATCAAATCATCTCGAGTTGATTGAGATTAAATCATGATAACTTTATTGTCTTGACTTAAGTTCAAAATATCTAAATAAATTAACAAAAATTATAAATAATTTGAAAATCATAGTTCATTCTTCTTTCAATTATACTCTCAAAATCTAATCAAACTATTAATTAACAAAATTGTCGAGTATATGTGTGAACTTTTACGAGTTTACCCGATTCCACCCGATGCTACCGTGTTTACTTCGAGTCTATCCGAGTTTACTATCAAAATACGAGTTTGAGCCGAGTTCACTCGGTTTTGTAATCTAGAGTCTTAAACTTGCAAGAGCTTACAAGTTAACTCGAGAGTTTGAAAACCATGTGCTAGATCTAAGCATTAATATATTTTATTTCTGATAGGCAATGGTCCCGGAATAAAAGGTTGAAAAGAAAGAAGAAAAGCTATTTATCATACAACAAAAGGAACAGAACCTATGGATGTACAGGAAGGGGAGAATAAGTACAATATACCTTGTCAGCAAGGCCATTCTTGGCACTATTTGAATAAAATTGGCTACGTTCACTACCCCGCTTAAGGGAAGTCTCTGGTCCCCTCCTGTCTACTATATTCTCTCTGCCAGGTGATGGTTTCTGAAGTTGATTCAAAGAGGAAATTGTATCCACCTTACAAGGTTCAGATACAGCCAATGATAACCCAATTTCACATGAGCCAGCAAGTGTAATTTGAGAACATGTGCTGCTCTTGTTGGAAATGGAAGAAAATTCACCACTGAGACAATGGTCTTTTAGGGCTGGAAGCTTATTTTTTCTGAAAGATGAACCAATAGAATTAATTTCTGGTATACAAATAGCATTTGATGAATCTTTTCCAGAAGATGGATACTTCTGCTTGCTTGCAGATTCATTAGCAATTAAACTTGCATTTCTACTGCTCATGGATATAGTTTGATTTTCTTTATCAGATGATCTGTGGAATCCATCATTTTTACTTGAATGTACTTTATCCGACATCAGTGAACCTTGCTCATGGACATCAGCAGGATTCACCTTCAAAGGTAAATGAGCATTAAGGGTTCCTCGCCTGTTCATTGCAACTATATTATTTAGCAAAAAATGATATAATATAAGGAAAAAAAAACACTCTATATTGCAAAATAGTATGCCAATAGATCAGTTAACTAGTACCTGGGGAGCCAATTGGACAAAATGTTCAAATATGGTAAAAGATGATAATACTCGGCCATTATTGTGTCTTCATAAGCTTGACTAGTTCCAAGAAGACGGTCTCTCAAGCTGCAACAAGAACTAATAAGTGCTAAATTTTTTTCTAATTCAAAAAACACAAAAATCCAAGGAAGAAAAGTTTCATAGGCTGGCATGTCAAAGTAAAAAAGAAAAAAGTGTGGAGATTGCTTTACTTGAAAATGATTTCAGCATCCAAATAAATCTTTTTCTTAAAAGGAAAAAGATGATTAACCAGAGCATTAATCATCCAAAGAATGCTTTTTTGATAAGGTTTTAGTAAATATAATCTCAAAATACTTTCATTCAATGCAAATCCTAGAAAAAAACCTGCCTGACGCATATGAGTTGGTTTGTTCCAGCAATGCATTTTGCACAATCGAAATGCTAAAAGCATTATCAAACTCAGCAAGAATAACACAGTTTTTTAAGGTAATTATGCATAGTTGTACACGGAGAGAGCAAAATTGGGCATCTACAACACAATCTATATGAAAAATTCATACGATCTTCCTATGAAAAATAAAGACATTAAAATTACAATTTTTAAGTCAACATTAAGATTACATACCTGGCAAATTTATCTTGCAAATCCACAAGAGGTATCATTTGAATGTCTTTTATGTCATCATAGATTGTCTTCACAGATTTAATTATGTACCATCTGGAGGCTGTCTTCTGTTTACTCAATGAGTATGTCACGTGACATTCTAGAATATGGAAGTTGGAGTGGTCGATACCTGTTCCAGACTTACTGGGTCAAAAACAACTCTTTTAATCATGAGTCATAAGAATCGCGAACATAGATGTTTGCTGAAAAAGGATTTGATCTTTTATGGACAAGTTCCTCAATACCAGTATATTAGATCATTTTAAGCACCAACTTACATCATAGTACAACATATTAGGCTAGGTACTACGACATAAGACATAGCTTATAGAGAAGATAATTGAGTTGAAAAGTAAACGAATGGAGCTATAGAACACAGAACTACCATTTAAACTATGAGCAAAGGGGTGAGAACCCGAACCATTGGGCATGAAACCAGTATCAACTTTCAGCTTTCAGTAGTAAATGCCTACAGCTAGCAGGCAATCCGATTGACTATGCCAAGAGTTTTTTTCTTTTTTTAAAGCGACTATGCCAAGAGTTAGACAAAAAAATAAAATGTAAGGAAAAAGTGGTAACAATCCTTCAAGGAAAGTCAGCACAACAATAATCAAGCTACTCTTTGTCATATTATAGCAGACAAATTAATAACATGCTTTCAGCAATGATTGAGGAAAAGCTCATGCGATCGTCTTGAATCAAATTGACAAGAGACAATATTAAGCAGCATGCAACCAATGATACAAACACACAGATGATCACTGCTTCAAATTTCTGGAGCTTATAAGCTCATATCATTCACCTTATATCAAGGCTGCCAGTCTTACAGGGGAATCCTCCCCAGTAATAGAATTCCTTATGTTCATATTTTCTTAAAACAGTATCCTTTACCTAATTGAACATTAGACTAATAACTTCATCCATTATTTATATAAAGAATGCATATGTAGTTATATAACTAATGAATATGTATTAATGACCTAGATCACCGTAAACTTAGGCCAGCTTGACAATTCCTACAAACCAAAAACACAAACTAAAGACTTTAAACCCTACACACAGATTTCATGATGAAAATTAGTTTGCATATAAAGATCTTGGAAACAAAGAATCCTCTTGCCATATTCACATGTAACCATCTTATGTCCTCATATATTCAAGATAATTATGGAATGATAGCATTTAGAAAGTCATAATGCCTACACAAAATACTAGTACTATGCTTTCAGATAAAAGTTAAAAGAGCAACAAGAATGATGGCACTGAGGGGAAGATTGAGGAACCTGTTTTCTCTTCCACCATAGACAAGGCCAATTGATCATGGCCATCTTCATTTCCGAGCAGTGCATAAGAACACCCACTAGGCCTTTTACTCCCTGCAGCCTGCATTTTTGTATCTTCATATTTTGCCAACGCTTCATCAAGATCAATTTCCATCAAAGACCAGATCCCCATTGTTACGGAACCAAATTCAAGAAAACAATTTTCGCACTTAGAATCAACAAGAAATACAGCAATTCGAGATATTGGCCACTCTTCAATTTCTGCAGATGCAGTTGACGCATATAGTGTGGAAGAAATATTGCAAGCTTCAATAATAGCTTTCTTGAGTGAAAATCCCATAAATTTTGATAGGCATGGTTTAATAATGACAGCTTTTTCATAGAATGTTTTATCATTAAAATATTGCAGTTGTGGAATCTGCTTGCGATAGTAACAGTTGTAAAGAATCACAATAGAATGCATCTGCAATGCAGAATAAAAAAACAGTTTGAGAGTTGTTGAAAGTCAGGGAAGGAAAATAAAAGTTTAGATATTAGATAAAAATATAAAGAACAAAGCTTGTAAACTGAAATACTCTTCTTATTTTGTCAAGAGTGTTCCTGGCAAATATGTATTCTTTCTATGTTGTAGTGTCTCCTTTTTCTTATCAACTCAAATTATTTCAGTAATGTATGCTATATTGACGAATTAGCAGCATCAAAATCCAAAAACTTTTCAGTACATATAATATGGTTTACATGGTCGGTGACTGATACAACTAGGTCTGTCTAGAATACAAAATTCCCCACGACACCTTCATGTTAGCGTCAAGCACAAAAGATTACGCTTAAAACGCTAGTCATGCTGATTTGGCATTTGAAAGCTTCCACTTTCTTCCCCATGCAATTTTCCATTTTTCACCCTATGACCTATAAGAAAGATACAACAAATTTGCAAATAAAGCCGCACAAACAGAACACAACTCCCCACAAAGCTTCCAATTTTTATCCTCTTTAGATCGTCGGCAAAAATGCATAGAACAATAAGCATCGGCGCAACACAAAGATTTCAAGTTTACAGCACTACAAAATGATTGCATGCAGTACAAAAGGATTGACAAAGAACGTGCATCACGAAACACCCCACCCAAAAAAAAAAGAACGGAACCGGGAATAAAAACGACGGCCATGCCTGCTTGGAAACTAACGGCTTCCCGGAAGTCGCGTTGCCGGGGAGAAGCGGCTCGACGAGTTGGTCGAGCGACGTCGCTCTCTACGAGTGAAAATAAAAACTTCGACAAATCCAAGCACACAGAACAACCAAAGACATTGGAGGAACACAAACTTTCAACTTTACATCACTAAAAGAGCTTGACAAACAGCACAACGGTGCATCAAGAAAAAACGAAACAGTGCATAAAACCGACGGCCGACGGCCATGCCTGTTGGAATGTACCGCCGTCTGCTCGACGGTCGGCGGGTTTTGCATGGCCGAAAAGAAGCGACTCGAGGAGGTGGTCGAGGCGACGTCGCTTTCTACGAGTAAAAAAAACTTCCACGAAAGACATCGGAGAAACACAAACTTTCAACTTTACAGCACTAAAAAAGCTCCAGAAAAAAAAAGCGAAACAGAGCGTAAAACCGACGGCCATGCCTGCTTGGAGAGCACCGCCGTCTGCTCGACTGTCGGCGGGTTCCCGGAAGTTGCATGGCCGAAAAGAAGCGACTCGAGGAGGTGGTCGAGGCGACGTCGCTTTCTACGAGTAAAGAAAACTTCGACAAATCCAAGCATACAAAATAACGAAAGACACCGGAGAAACACAAACTTTCAACTTTACAGCACTAAAAAAGCTTAGCAAACAGCACATCAGTGCACCGAAAAAAAAAAGCGAAACAGAGCATAAAACCGACGGCCATGCCTGCTTGGAGACTACCGCCTTCTGCTCGACGGTCGGCGGGTTCTCGGAAGTCGCATGGCCGAAAAGAAGCGGCCCGAGGAGGTGGTCGAGCAGGTCCTCCAGGATCGTCTGAACCAACGTGGCCTCCGCAGCCCCAAGACCTCCTCCCCGGCCTCCACCGTCCTCCGCCATTTGGTGGCAGTTCTAGGGCTTGCGTACTGAGGAGCGAAAGCGGTGGTGTGGCAGTTCTAGGGTTTGCGTACTGAGGAGCGAAAGCTGTCGTGGTGCTGCGTACTGAGTAGTTGTTGTTGCAGTTTTTGTAGAGGGAGGGAGGGACGCGAACGATGCACAAGAAGGGAAATAAAGAAAGCGAGTTTCCAAGGCGTCAGGGGATGGTGGCCTGGGGTGGGGCTGGGAAGTTGGAGCGGTGCGGCCTTCGCTGTTCGGCTGCCAACAGAGGATCCGGCACAGGAGATGCCGTCAAAGTCAATAGTCATTTGACGAAAATTATTAGCGGATAACCGCTTCTTCTTATTGTTTAAATAAACGTTTGAATTTTGTAACTTTTGTAAATGTAAAATACATTTTTCCGATAAGGCGATAACAATGTAAAATTTTTTTTTTTGATGTTTCCAAACTAATACCAGAATTTTAAATTTTTGCTGTTTTCAATCGATACGAACTTCAATTCATAATCAATACGTATATTTTTTTTAATGTTCGCAAAATTGGACACACCAAGGTAGTAATGAAAAACAAATTATAAAAAAAATAGAAGAGTTCTTGTTCTCCGATCATTTAGCAGATGAATTCATATTATAAAAATTATTTTAAAAAAGAGAGAAGAAAAACACAAAATCAATTCAAGTGCAATTTATGAAGAAGCGAGAACATAAGAATGCAAATATAAAGTAAAGGAATTTATTTGAACCACATCTTGTCGTCTTCTCCACGACTTTTTCGCGCTTTAAAATCGTTAGAGATTGCATTAACATGTTTTTTTTTTGTTTAAACCAAGACGAGCCCAAATATGGATCATGAACTGGTTAATCGACCTATGAATGAATGAAGGGATCGGATAATATTAAATTAATAAAATAAAATAAGATAAATAGACTATTATAATATTATCCGTATATAAATTATTATATAACAAATGCTTAATAATAAAGTAAGTGTTATGCTATATTATATAATATACTAAAGTCGAATAAAATAATTTAAATAAAAAAGAGTAAGTATAAATGAAGTCATCGGTCAAATATTAGTTAAACAAAAAATTATTATGAAGTAATTATAAATAAATTCTCTACTAAATCTTATATACATAACGTTGAAGAATAAACTCAACCAATATATATATAACCATGATTTAATGACACTGCTATTCATCAAGGTGGGGACGTGCTTCATAGACATTATTTTTATCTAATCATGCATTTAATTAGCATATTAAATTAGTCCATATGCTTATATAGTCAAGTTTGTATGTAGTAATTAATATTTGTATTAAAGCATAATGATAATTAGGTTATCAATAAACATTATAAAGAGTACTAGGAATAAATTTTAATATTTATAAATATTATATAATAAACATGTTTAAGTATAATCAATTAAGAATAATTAGATATTGAACATTAATTTTTAACAAAAAAATAATATGATTGGACTTTCACTTCAGCCAATAGAATTTCATACAGTTGAAGCAGGCAACTCATCAGCTACTTCGAAATTTATTTTTTCAAACCACCATATGACATATTAAAAATCTGAAAAAAATATATAAATTACATATTCTTATCCTCGGATAGCCGAAGAATTTTCATAGTAAAAGACCTAGCCGAACGTCCTGAAGAAACTCTGCAAGGTCGCTAGTTTAAGGTGGATTTTCAAATTTGAAATTGACTTGCAATTTCATATGATCATAGCTTCAAGGTTACTTCTCCATAAATTCAAAATTTTTACATTATACATCCTTTCTACATTAGCTTTCCATGACCTCTAGAATCACCTCAAAATCACTTTTATAAAGGAAGTTATGTACCTATCTTCATGGGTTGTCCATTCTATCTCGAGACAGAGAGAGATCCACCTTGTAAAATTAGGACATGATTAGGGTAAATTGAATTAGGGTTTGAATTTCATATATGTTTAATTAGACATTCAAAGGGTTTGGTGAGAGATTAAATCTTCCTATTCGGACATGTATCTTGGTAGAAATGAATTTCATTACGTAAGGCCTCTTTTGTCAAGCTTCAGGACATAACATGAACCTAGTTGATTATTTTTTCCAGAAGAACATACAAAGAGTTCAATTCTACAAATTTTATGCCTAAATACTACTGAAGTCTCATTTTTAATAAAATTAGTATTTCATCAAATAGACAAGTATTGAGTAAGATATAAATAATTCTTTTAGTGACACACAGCCTGCCAGAATACAAAACCTAGGTCAAATTGCCTAGACTTTTATGCATTATCCACTGAGAATTAGAAGATGATATTTATAGGTTGAATACCTTGGTAAGTTTAATTTATAATTCATTTGGAATCATAAGATTTGAGTTTGTGGTCAAGAAGTTATGAATTAGTCATTAACAGATACTCAGCCTGAAAATATGAGGTAACACCTAGTCAAACTTTGAGAGATTGGATAGTTAAGTAGTTTAAAGTGTATAATAAGACATGATACCTGAGATTGAACATTAATATTTAGAAGAAATTACATGTAGTCTAAGATGCATAAGCATTCATGCATTATATAATAATAATAATAATAATAATAATAATAATAATAATAATAATAATAATAATAATAATAATAATAATAATAATAATAATTGAAAAGTGAAATAGCATTATTGCTTGTAGGGAAATATCAAGCTACAAGTGAAATGAGGAAAATCTAGTAGGCCTCCTTTGAAAGGATAAAGTATAAGGTGAACGGGTAAATTTATAATATAAAAAAATGGTGGTGGTGGTGGTATTATTGTTGTTGTTGTTGAAGCATATCTTGAGATATGAAAGATATTTTTGATATGTTTCGAAAATTTCATATGAGATGAAGTAAACTCTTACATGAAAATACTTTGAAAGAACAATGCTTGTGAAGTTAAAATAAATTTTACTTGATAATGATATGTGATTATGACACGTGTATTTTGATATTGTTAAACTTCATGTGTTCATTGACCATGCTAGTTGAAAAAGGTCTTTGAGTCCGCATTTAATATACATCAAGCCTATGGGACGTATATCGGGTGTCTTTGTCCTTTGGGGATTGTTCTGCGTGCATGTATTGACTTATGTTATGCTCCGTATCCGAGAGTCATGATTATGAAGCTTTATATAACTGTATGACACACAATCATGAAGTGATGCGTATTGACTCATGTTTTGCGTTGTGTACTTAAGAGTCATGATTGTGAAGTTATGTTTAATGGTATGATACATAATTATGGAGGGATATGTATTGACTCGTGATATGCTCTACGTATCCGAAACTCATGATTATGAAACTCTACTTAGTTGTATGACACATGATCATGAATACATATTGATTCATGATGAGTATGTACATTGACACATGTGTGGAGTTGAATTATGAACATGACGATATCTTTAGTTACTTATATTGATATTAAAGTTTATATAATTTGGCAACTTATGTTATATGAGTTATGTCTTAAATGTCTTCTCAAAAGCTGGTTATTTAAATATTATATGCATTCATTTTATTCCTCTATGTTGTACTTTTATGCAACTCACTGAGCAAACAATTGTTGCTCACATGACCATTGTTGAATTTTTCAGATAATTTTAAGTTCTCGAGTTGAGTTGACTCGAAGCTTGCCTTTGATACATATAAAAGAGGTTGAGCCAATTGAGCACTTTTATTTATCCTTCACTTTTGTTTTTAAAAGCATGCACTTAATAGATAAACTCGAGAATTGTACTAGAGCTTATTAGAATATTTTTGTAAGGTTGTATAAAACTTTATCAAGTGAGGGTGTTAAATGTATGGGTTGTGAAACAATAGTGATAATATGTAAATGTTATGTCTTATAATTTTTTATTAAACTTTGATGAGTATATATGCATTTATTGTATGTATCGACAAGTAACATAATATAATGAAGGGGGAGATTTTGTCGATTTTATTTTTAGAATTGCTATAAGATTAAAGAAAATAATGATTATGATTAGAACTTAGTCACGAAGTTAAGTGTGACAAGTAGGATGCTCCCTACTCGATGTGGCGTTGGATCATAAATCTATGACTTATGATGCGGCGTGTGGTTTAGCACCTCCTGTCTCATTTACCCGCGGTTACACACCTCCTATTGATGGTTCACGCGGTTCATGAGTTAGGGCATTCTTGAAATCCCTTTTTGTTGAGAGGGCTCGGTCATTTGGCGAACATACTACCCTATAATAGATCATCATGTGATTTCTTGCAGAGTGGCGTGAGGCATCCGTTGCCGAAGCTGAACGAGGCGTCCGTTACCGGAGTTGAAAGAGTCGTTCATCACTGGAGCTGAACAATCCTACATCGACTTGTAGCCTTTCGTAGATGTACTCTCCTTCATCATTTTGATCTACTCATAGTCGTTGTTCGATTTAATCCAACGTCAAACGACAAGTAGAGATTTTTTTGTAAATGGATTCTCTGTTAGCCTCTATGTTCCTTTTAGTCTTAATATCGTCCACCGTGCATTTTATTGCTAGCCATCGGAGCTATCTATCACCAGAGTTGAACGAGGCATCCGTCTGTCACTGGAGTTGAACGAGGCATCCATTGCCGGAGCTGAATGACCTATGATCGAACGACCTCTTGAGTAGAGATTTCTAGTAAATGGATCCTGCCCCTAGTCTCTGTTTGTTCCTTTTAGTCTTAATAACGTTAATTGCCCATTTTATTCCCAATTGCCAAAGTTGAACGAGGTGTTCGTCATTAGAGCTGAATGACCTCTCGAGTGAAGATTTATAATAAATGGTTTATGTGCCCATAGTCTCTGATTATTCCTTTTAGGCTTAATATCATTTTATTTGAAGAGATTTCTGCTTTGCATTCGTTGTCTTCAGAGCATTTCGTTATTTTCTTCATGTAATAGCATCTGCCCCCTAACCTCTATTAGTACCTTTTAGTCTTAGGGCCCGTTTCTAATAGCCTCTGCCCTTTTCACCTATTGACGCATGTAATCACCTTTATGTTAGCCCCTTTTGACACCTATATCGGAGACTATTATTCTATAGATATTCATGATTTGTACTAAGACATTCATGATAAGGTTCAATTTTTATATTCAGTTTCTTTTCAAATGATATGGTAGTTTTATTCCATATTTTCAATTTAGATGATATTGATTTGTTCCAAAACATTCATTTGAAGGAGGAGGATTTAGTTTGTATATTTTTATTCAGATCCGCAATGAAAGTGCCTAAGTGTTATTGTGGTGATTAAAGCATCACAGAAAGAGCTGAAGAGACCTAGAAACAAATAAGATGAAGTCAATCCAAGGACATATAAACCTGTGTCATGTCATTTCCATAAAAATTGGCCAAGGTTAAACAAGGTCAACAATTTGATAAATTTATGGAAATTCTAAAGAAACTATAATTAATATACCATTTGTGGTAGCCATTCAGAAATGCATTCTTATGACAAGTTTCTTCAAGAGATTTTGTTCAAGAAAAAAAGAATTACAGAGCATGACTATAGGTATAGAAGCTTCAACTATAATTCAAAATAAGCTCCGTCTAAAATTGAAAGATGCAAGAAGTTTTTCAATTCCCTCAGAGATAGGAAAGAAAAAAAAAATTCAAAGGGTTATGTGTGATTTAGGAGCTTCAATTAGTGTGATTCATTTATCATTGTGCAAAAACATGAAAGTTGAAGTTTTGAAGTTCACTAATATGTCATTGGAGCTAACCGGTAGATTAATAAAGTACCCCCATGGAATTCTTAAAGAAGGTTGGAAAGTTTTATATTTTAGCAGACTTTGTTATTCTTGACATGGATGAAGACTTGAACACTCAAATTTTGTTAGAAAGATCTTTCTTAACTAGGAGCTGTAATTGATATTAAAGAAGGCATATTTTCATTTCAAATTGACGAATACAATATAGTGTTTAATCTGGCCCAAGTTCTCAGTAGTCCAAATTTTCAAAATAATGAATTGAAAGATACAATTTAATCATCTAGTGGAACAAGTCATTATGGAAGACATTGAAGACATTATGGAGATTTTTATAAATAGACAACTTAATCAGTTAGTGTATGATGTCAATTTCTAATATGAATATTGGGAGTGCGTAATTAGTTAACTCATTTATTGGACTAAGCACAAAATGCAAAAGATTGAGTAGAAACGAAAACTAAACTAGGACTAGGCATAGACTATGCAATATACAAATGGAAAATAGAAATTGCATAGAATTGAAAATGTAACATGACCTAAATTCCTTACTTCACTAAATTGCAAGTGCATAGACAAGAGTAGTATACTCGAATATTGTATCCACGGCAATTCAAGATCTAAAAATTCACTAACTAATCTAAATTAATCCTAAACTAAGTTAACTCTTTTTGTTGTCTTAAACTGATTGATATAGAATGAAAACTAACTACTTAGCTACAAGTTCTAAAGTGGATTAACAATTAATGATAGATTCTCCTAGAAATGGAGTTCATATAATATTCTGCTATGGATGAATTAGAACAACTCAACACTAATAATCAAACCAAATACAACCTATAAAAACTGCTCTCCTAGTACATTAAAATAAGAATTAATTATCATACTTTCATATGAATGTTAGTTATGTTAATTTAGAAAGAGTTTCAATTGATATTAGATTATCATGAAACATATGACATCTACTAGTATGCTAACATTCCTTTCAGACATAATTATAACAAGTCAGAAATCACAAGTAATAGTAATTACAAAGATAAAATAAACGATTTAGCTCACTGCACAAAACACAATTAGATCCAAACACTAATGCAATGTTCTTGGTTTATCTCTAAACATTAAGAGAATCTAAAATCAACCTCTCGGTTGTCATTTCAAAATGAGTTCTGAGCAAGAAAAGAATCTAAAATCAAATTCTCAATTGCCATTATAAAATGTGATTCACATCAACAAGATCAAATTCCAAAACATTCAATACTATATTAATATCAGTGATAAGATAAGTGTCGTTCTATCATCCATTCATAACAGAAATTAGACTACTATCCTATTTTAGGTTAGATAAGATTTAGCTCCTCATAGATGTTAAAATCAATAGGAGGAATTGAATCAAAACATTCTAAAATAATAAGTAGAAGAATCAGCATGGAGTCTCCTTCTAGCTGTTTCTTCTTCTTCCTTCAGCTCCAAGGTGCAGAATGTAGAGAATGGTGGAAGATTAAACCATTATTTATTTGGCCCGAATTTAAGGTTAAACCATTATTTATTTGGCCCGAATTTTATTGAATCTTCATGCAACTCTAATTTGTAACTGGTTGGAAATTTGAATTTGATGCAAATTGATCTTGTAATTTGATCAATTGTAAATCGTAGATATTCTTGATTATCTTCAATTGCCTTATGTATGAGATTCACAACATCATCTTGATCATCTAACTTTGCTAGAAGATTCTTCTATTGTCGGCTGCAATTATAAGAATTTCCTGGTCATATCAAAAGATGTCACAATATTTTGAGGCATTTCATTGAGTTTGGAGATGTTATCAATCCTATCATACGGCTTACAAAATGTTTATGCACCTTTGATGATCGTGGACCAGCAATAATCACTCTCCAAAACTTTTGTAGTTGTCTGATTAGGTCTAAAGTGACCTTCAGTCTCTCTTTTGTGGCAATTTGTAAGGGTGCTTTGGAATTTAACTTCAGGTATTCAACTCCTGACATGCACATACTTTAAAGAGATATGAGTCTTCCCATAGATAATGTTTAACATCAGAGAAGATTTTTTTTTCTTCTGTTGTGTTGTCCATCCTATGAGAAGTCAAATTCTTGTAAGAATATTTGCAAAATTTGCAAATCAAGGTGAAGTTTCTACAAGTTTTACCATATCAATATAGTTGATGAAATAAAATTCTCATCCAGGAAATCCTAAAAAATTTATCTTTTTTTAATTGGGGCTTATTCCAAAGGAGACAAATGGCTAGGGACTACATTCTCAGTTCTCATTTTGATGTCAAATTCTTATAAAAGAATAATCCAATTGAACAATCACAATTGGACTTCCTTTTTCATCATGAGATGTCCAATAGTTGCATGATCAATGTAAATAACAACTTGTGAGCAAACTAAATAAAATTTAAATTTGTCAAAAGAAAGGCTGACAGCTAAATATGGTGGCATAGTTGATCTTATGCTGATGTTATGGTTCGACTAGCATAGTAGATGACTCGAAAAATTTTATTTCGCTTCTATCCTAGAACAATACCAATGGTTCCGTCATTGACGCGCACATGAGTTCAAATGGCATGATCCAATCTGTCACTACAACAATGGGAGCATATATGAGTTTTTCTTTTAATGTGATCAAAGAAAATAAACAATTAGATTCAATGGGAAAGTTAATATTCTTAGAGAGTAAATTGGTAAGTGGTTTGGATATCTTGAACAAATCCTTGATGAATAATCTGTAACAACATGGCCCAAGTAGCTTCGAAGAACTTTGACATATGTGGGAGGGAGCATATTTGCGATCATATCTACCTTGTCTTTGTTTCTTCGATCCCTTTTTCAATGGACTTTTGACTCAAGACAATGTCTTCCTTCATCATCAAATGATTTTTTTCTATCCCTTTTTCGATGATTTTTTTCCAGTCTCAACGTGCCGACGCGCACATGAGTTCAAATGGCATGATCCAATCTGTCACTACAACAATGGGAGCATATATGAGTTTTTCTTTTAATGTGATCAAAGAAAATAAACAATTAGAATCAATGGGAAAGTTAATATTCTTAGAGAGTAAATTGATAAGTGGTTTGGATATCTTGAACAAATCCTTGATAAAGAATATGTAACCAACATGTCCCAAGAAGATTTGAAGAACTTTGACATATGTGGGAAGGAGCATATTTGTGATCATATCTACCTTGTCTTTGCTACCTCGATCCCTTTTTCAATGGACTTTTGACTCGAGACAATGCCTTCCTTCATCATCAAATGATCTTTTCTGTCCCTTTTTCAATGATTTTTTCCAGTATAGTACTAGGTTTTGTTCTTCACAATGTTGTTGGGCAAATATTAGATCTTCTAGATAATTATTGATTGAATTACTAAATAAAGTAAACTCATCCATAAACACTTCAAGAATTTTTTCATTCATATCAGCAAATGTTATCATCATGCAGTGCTAGAAGATTATTGGTGCATTGGATAGGCCAAAGGGTTCGATATGCAAAAGTCTCGTACGGACGGGTGAAAGTTGTCTTATCCTAATCTTCGAGTATCCTGAATAACCATCCAAAAAACAATAGAAACTGTGCAAACACGTTCCAACATTTGATCCATGAAGAAAAAGAGGGAAGTGATCTTTACATGTTTCTTCATTAAGTTTGTGGTATCAATCCAAACACAACAACTTGTGACAGTTTTGGTAGGCGCCAACTCATTATCCTTATTAGAAACAATAGTAATGCTCCCTAAACAGGGCTAATACAAAAACTATCAGAGTTAGGATAAATGATACCTGCATTGAAAAGCTTAATAACTTATTTCTTAACTACCACTTTTAGAGCTAGGTTTAACCTATGTTGAAATTGAGCATTTGTTTTAAATTTGTCTTCCATCAAGATCTTATGCATATAGATTGAGGGTGATATCCCTTTGATATACCATGCAATGGCTTTTTTTATGTCTCCTTAAAACTTGTAAAAGTTTGCCTTCCATTTTATTTATTATAGCGGAGGAATAATAACAAGAAAGGCAATTTTCAAGGAAAAAACATATTTGAGATAAGGGGGTAGATTCTTAAGTTACGGTCTTGGTGATGGTACATGTCAACCTTCTTCAAGGTGGCTTCCTCGAGAGGGATTGACTCAATTGGATCTGGGTGTTTCTTCTTCTCCATTGATTCTTCAACATGTAGGGATCCATACGTTGACTATTCTCATTTTTGTAACAAATATTTAGATCCATCATTAACTCTAAGTTATTCTAATTTTCTTTAAATGTACAAACATGTTTTTTATGATGTTTATATGCATGGCTAAATATTTTTGAAGGTCAAATGATTCTAGAGTTTGATTGTAAGGATAATTTCTATATGACCTGAGATGTTCTATCTTTCATGTATTCGATAAAATGTTTAGATTAGACTGACCATCTAATTAAGAGATGTAAGTTTTTCTTGATTATGGAAGTAATCAATTAAGATGAGATAAAATGAATGACAAGAAGTGCATAATTTCTTAGACATAAGTACAACCATTTTACTCAAGAAGTCTTAGTTGATAACACAATTAAAATATTTCAAATGACTGAAAGAAGGCATTTATTATTTTAATTATCATAACCCTAGGTGGATTCAAAGTCCTAAAAATCATTTTTATATAATTTTCTAAACCTTTACATTTTTTGTTTTCTGAATTTAGTCAAATCATTTCTTTTCTTTTTCTTTAATACTTAGTTCTTGTTTTTGTTCACCTCTCACCTAATCGTTTAGATAACATCTAAAATCATATAATTCTAATACTTTAACTCTTTCGTATGGGACAATATTTTATATACTACAACTTTATATCTATTTACTTGCGAAAGATTTGTCACATGTATGCATAGCATTATTCACAATGGAAGTTAATTCATCATGTTTATTGGTTAAAAAAATTCTTCAATAGTTACAATGTCTAGATGATGCCATGAAGAAGATGATTTTACATTATAACAATCAAGTTACGATTGCTTATGTAAAGAATGGAAAATACTATTACAAATGAAAAATATCGATACTAAGCAACATGTTGACATGCAAAAGAGGAAATTTCAGCGGAGTAAATATTTACGCAAAATATGATTGTTGATTATTTACCAACCTTACCTAGAGGAGTTGTCATAGGACATGTAAAAATTATTGAGTAGACACATGTTTACTCACTTAAACATGCAAATGTCTCTAGTGCTCCTCAAGATAGTGAGTGAAAAAGAAATGGTTATGACATATTAAATACCAACTTGTGCTCAAATTGAAAATTTAGACATGAGACTTTGGCTTGGCAACAAAGTATGGTAAACAATCAAAAGACTTAGGATATGCATGAGATGATGACAACTAGACTTAAGTAGAGGCATCCATTGTAGACTTGTGTTTTGTACCAAGTATACTTAAGATGACTTTAAAACATGATGCGTGGATGTCTTAACCATGGTGTGAGTATATGCAAACTTATCAATATTTGTGTGTCCCTTAGACCTTTAGCTGTGTTTCAAAATAATACTTTGGTGTTGCTACTTTAACATGATACTTGAGAGTCAAAAGTGAGTAGCTTATCGAGCCATGTGTAGAAATGTGTAGCTGATTCATAATTGGGAAGCATGAGGAAGAAGGAAATGCATGTTATGAGTTGCACAAGAATTTTGATATGAGACTGACTATTTTTCTATGATTGTGTAGGATGAATAAAAGACATTGATAACCATAGAGTCAAACATCGTGTGTTTGAACTATATAACAAGACAAACATGATGTATGACGAGTAATAGTGCTTGAGTAGTTGTGTGGGTCATAGGCTTGGCTCACAATATACGAAGAATAATTTATGTTCATTGTAGACTCTTCACATATATTCCGAGGTCATTTGACTTGAATGATGCTTGTAACAAATTATGCAAGTTCTAGTTTCTTACTTATATATTTAACTGTGCAACCATGTTTTTCTAATAGATAATGATATAGAGTATTGAACTTGGTTGATCATGTATATTTAATTGCTAAGAATCAATACACTCATATTTTTTTCTTGTACAAGCACAACTCATTTGTCGTATAGAAGAATGATAAAAGGAACATGAGTTGTAACAACCCGATTTTTAAAGTAAGGACTTATTGATCTTTTAGCCAAAATCCATGTCTCCTATATAAATCCCAAACCTCTTTTTATTATTCTTCTTTCCTCCATCTGAACTTGATGGTTAGGGCTTAAGAAAGGAGAAATAGAGGGACATGGAGGAAGAAGAGGAAGAGGAAGAGACACGATAGATTCAAACTCTTCTCTCCTCTCTCAATAATTTTTCTATAATTGATTGAGGGTTTGAAGACACCTCGTTCTTATACTAGATTGTGATTAAGAGTTGCATAAGTTTTATAATTAGATTTATATGTTTAGGTGAAGATTCATATGATTTTAAGGAGAACCTTAAATTATGGACGTCCATGATTTATATGGTTCAATTATGATAGTTGCACATTTTTATGTTCATGATTCATGCCCCCTATTGTTCTAAATGTCTTAGATGTCTTCCCAAAGTTTTATACTTAAAATCCTAATATTTTTAGACTGAAATCGAGTTTCTAGGATGTTGGCACGATCGAGCTAAGCCATGGAACACCGTGAAGGTTAGCCAAGACAAAAATAGCTCTTTTATCATGTCATGACTAGACTATCATGGTCGTGACAAGTCCAATCACGATCATGAGTGAGTGGGTGAAACGAGCCAAGTGTTTGGCTCTCACTCACGCTTGTGACACCTGGTTTCAAGGCCATGACAGAGTTATGACATGCCCCTGACCTAGTCATGATCCTGACTAGGAGACTGAAAGAATGCGAGACATGAATTTCGATCACGCTTTTGAATTGTCATGACGGTGAGCAATGTATAATGCCTATGGCCAATGTAGAAAGACTTATTTGATGTTTTAAACCTATTTCTAAAGTATCTAGATTATGTATTGATGATTATTGATTGTATATAATATCTAAATATATGAAATTCATGTTCATCAATAACTATATTAAAATATGAAGATTGAACGATGTAATAATGATTGTTAACTAAAAAAATATAATGTATCCAGTTGAAAAATATTGTTACTTATCGTTTCTTAATGGATTGTTAGAAAAATAATTATTTCTTACACTATGTATGTATTTTTTTCGAGAATAATTATTCTCGTACCAACAATATTATAGTCGCCTTCGGACGAATGGAGCATTGTCTCCAAAGCCTAGCTAACCTATTTGAGGGCAACAACTTGATTCTTCGACTATTGTAACATCAAATATTGTTATTGATAAAGATTGAATTGTTAAGATTGATGCCCATGAAAGTAGAGTCCAAAGGGTTATGAAGCAACATTGAAAAAGTTATTGACGCAATATTATGGTAAGTGCAAGTCACTTATTGTGCCTGTGGATGAACGATGATGAATGAACCATACTATTAGTATGTTGATGGTCATTTACATGTTATGTCCACACTATTCATAATGATACATTATGATGGAATGTATGTTATGATTGACATATAGATCATATATTAAGTACATGATGTAATATCCTGATTTTTTCTAAAAGTGTAATTTGGAATTTTTGCCCAAACCATCATGGTTTCTCTCTATATAAAGCCTCCCTTCTCTCTCTCTCATTTTTTCTCCACATCTTGACGGCTAGGACTTAAGTAAGAAGAAAGAGGAGGTCAGGGAGAAGGAAGAAGAAAAGAAAGAAAGAGGAGAAAGATATAAGATCAATGTATGTAACGGGGATCCAAAACCCTCTCACCCCTCTCAATGATGTTTTGTTTGGATTGAGAGATTCAAGGACACCCTGTTCTTGTAGGGATTTTGATTGAGGGTTGTATAAATAATGATTTGCATGATTGAAAGTTTCATGATTTATGATGCATAATATGTTAACTTCATGACTGTTTGTAATAATTATTCGGATAAGTTTTACTTATCCAAAAATTACAAATGATATATGGATGGAAAGATCTCGAAGTCTAATTTCCACAAATATTAATTTCATATGATTTGGAGTTGTATACAAATAGTTATTATCCAAACATTGGACTGGTGTCATGCTGTCTCAGAAATTTGTGACTGTATTTGTAACAATTATTTGGATAGGTTTTATCCATAAATTACAAATGATATATGGATGGAAAGGGCTCGAAGTCTGGTTTCCATAGAAATTAATTTCATATAGTTTGGAGTTGTATACAAATAATTATTATCCAAACATCGAACTGGTGTCATGCTATCTCGGAAATTCGTGATTGTATTTGCAACAATTATTTGGATATGTTTACTTATTCAAAAATTACAAATGATATATGTATGGAAAGCTCTAGAAGTCTAGTTTCCATAGAAATTGGTTTCATACGATTTGGAGTTGTAGACAAATCATTATGATCCAAATATGTATCATGCTATCTCGGGTAACAGCGAGACCAAATTGTAAAACGTAAAATAAATTGGAAATATTGAATTAGGAATTGAAATTTATTCTTAAGTTAAAGATTTGTGTTATCTTTCTGTGAAAATTTGAAATGTCTAAAAAGAACAAGTATTTGTTAAGTTATTAATATTTTGATGACAGACCAGAAAATTGATGTATGTTATATTTATGTTATTTATAAGATATTACTATTATGTATTATTGATTGATGATTGTATATGAACCTAGATACATGACATGCATGGACAGCCATAACTAGGTTAAAATTTAAAGACTGAGCGACGTAAATTGTTTGTTGATTGCAAAGCATAATGAATTCACTTGTAGATGATGTTACCTGTCGACCCTCTATAACACTTTATCGGTTAACTGTCCGGAGTGATCGTTACACACATCGACAACGGTGTGTAATTTCGATGTCACCCTCGGGTGAGAGTCCAGAATGATCGTTACATGCATCGACAACGGTGTGTGCATTCTGATGTCAGATTCGGGTGAGAGGGGAGCATTAGCTCCTAGGCCTAGCTAGCCTATTGAGAGGGCAACGACATAAGTCCCAACTATCGAAAGATATAATATTAATAGAAAATGATCAATGATCGATCGAATGAAATGATGTCCCATGAAAGTGGAAGTCCAAAGAGTTATAAAGCAACCCCGAGAAAAGTTATAGAATGATGTCCCACAAAAGTAAAAGTCCAAAGGGTTATAAAGAAACCTTGAGAAGAGTTTTGGAGGCAATAGTTATGGTAAGTGTATTTCACTTATATACCTATGGATTGAATGAATGATTGTTATGAATGTCCATAATATAAGTATGATGATGATTATATGTCTTTCACACAACTACTTATATGCATGATGATAGAATGATGTTAATGATTGACATGTAAATCATATATTAAGACATGACATGCATATTGTTACTTCTTTTCTATAAAGATGGTGCATATCATATAGTATTTTATTTATGATCATATCATTGCATGCATGCCCTTTACATACTCTAACAGGAAAACCTCTGCACCCTGAATCCATGCAGGTGGCGGCTCAGCTCACGACGAATAAGATTGCACAATGGTTTATGATGTTAAGAGTTAACTGTCTTAGAGTCTTTTGACTATATTTTAAAGAGATGTTTTTACTATGGTTTCCCAGATGTTTATAACATTACTTTTGATGTTTTATCGAAGTCTTTCGCTATGTTTTCAAAGGAATTATTTTATTTTATTTAATAGATTTATGCTTCCGCTAAGTTTATTGGAAATCATATTTTATTATGATTATGTGATGACGAACGGGCTAACACAGCTGAATGACCAAATTGTCCTTAGCAATTTGGGAGTGAAATTCGAGGTGTTACACATGACATATATGCATTTTTCTGTTTTTATATATGCAACTAAATATTAATATAATGCTTAGGATTCCTTGCATTGCATGTCCTTTACATGCTCCAACTAGAAAACTCTGCACTATGGATCTGGGCAAATAATCAAGGTTAAGTGATGGATGACTACTCAACTCATAACGGCATGATAATACGTGGCACATAGTGAATAAAGTCATGATGTAATAATTGAGTCATTAGATTTTCTATGTTAGAAATGCTTATGAACTATTGTTGTTAGATGAGTAGATTGCTTTAATTATCATGATATGAAGTCTTCCTCTAACTTTATTATTTAATGATGTTACTTCAACTCTAACATTGTATTAGTAAAATAATTATGTTATTGTGATTATGTGATGACAAATGAGTTAACACAATGAAAATGTTCTTAATTGCTCTTCAACTTTTAAAGTGAATTTTTGCGTGTTACATGAGTATCGGCTCATACATATGTTGGGAGAAAAGTAGGACAGAGCAAACCCGGGACCGGATCCGGGTCTAGGCGGACCCGGTTTTGGCCCGACTTTTGCCAGGTCAAAAATTTTTTGACTCGGTACCGGACCTGGTAGACCGGGAATCGAACCGAGTTTCCATCCGGGAATCCGAAATCACAAAAGTGGTGGCCGATCCGATCGCTGGCAGTCGGATCGGCCGACAGCTGCTAGATCCGGCGCCTGGCGACCGGATCTGATCGCCAGCGGCCGGATCAGCCACTGATGCGGCCAGATCCGGTTGCCTGGCGGATCCAGCGGTCGGATCTGGCCGCCAGTGGCCGATTCGGCCGCTAGCGGTCGGAATGGCCACTAGCGTGACTAGATCCGGTCACCTGACGACTGGATCTGGCCGCCAGGCGATCGGATCGGCCACTGGCGTGGTCAGATTCGGTCGCCAGGCGGCCGGATCTGGCCGCTAGACGACTGGATCTGACCGCGCCAGTGGTCGATCCGGCCCAGGAGACCGAATCTGGCCGCCAGGCGACCGGATCTGGCCGCGCCAGTGGCCGATTCAGCCGCCTAGATGGTCGGAGTAGAGAGAGAGTCAAGAGAGGGGAGGAGAGGACGACCGGAGTCGAGGGTCGCCGCCGTCGTGAGAGAGAGGGAGAGGGCGCCGAAGTCGTCGGTGTCGGTGTCACCGCCGCCGCCGCCGCCGTGAGAGAGAGGGAGAGGGCGAGAGAGAGAGAGAGGTGGAAGAGAGAAAGAGAGAGATTGAAATGAGGGGTGAGGGGAGAGAATGAGTTTATATAGTAAGTAATATCGGGTCGGGTCCGGGTCAGATATTTGCATTGTAGATCCGGTCCTGACCCGATACCCGACGGGTTTTCCGGTCAAGAAACCCGGTCTCGACCCGGATCTAATCCGGGCCGGGTTATTTTTCCAATTTTTTGGGTCGGACCGGGCCGGGTCGACCGGCTTGTGCTCAGCCCTAGAGAAAAGTTAAGAAGCTAGCACCCTCGCCTCTTGTGAAAAACTCACTTCTATCTAGGAGGAGCCCTTTGGTGAATGCTAATTAGGAGACATCATATCATATTGGCCATTAGTGGGCATCCTTTATGCCTAAGAAGGACCAAACCCCTTACAAAAGAAAGTGTCTATTTATCTCCCTAATCCATGGAGTTCGAACGAAGCACCAATTAATCAATCAATAGTGAGTAGAGATATGCGAAAATCATTAAACCCATTTGGTTGTATTAAAGTTGCTCCTTGGTTAAAGTTTCACAACCCATCACTTACTCAGCTTGCTTAATTCGTCCGGATTAGTGTTGAGGAGAGCAAGAACTCACTGCTCTCAGGTTTTGTTTGTTCTCGTATTTAATGCACATTTCCACATATGTGAGAATAGATGTTTGACAAAAAAAAAAAGAGGGGTAAGGTCTTAATCTAGGCCTTACTCCTTATCCATGTGAAGATTGTCTTTTTTTTATATATATTAATTTTGTTGTCTCATAATTCTCATCGGCTAATTTCTAAGTACACATTCTTCATCTCATATTTTGTTAATTTCTTCAAATTATAATGCCAATAGAAGTAGAATAACGTTAAAATAAGAATAACTAACCACATTGCAAATAAAAAAAAAATTCGTATGTTCTTTTTCCTTTAACTTTTTAAAATGTGGGTAAGGCCAAGGGATCGTATTTCCTTCTATTTTCCTTTTTTTGGGAGCACTCGAATAATATCTTTTTGTGGACAAAACTTTACGCGGGTTCCACCAAAACTCTGCTCTCCCATTCTCCTTACGCGTGTCGAGTTGTTAGTGGATTCTTCCGCTCCTCCGTGCGATGCTTTCTTCTTCGCGCGCGACGGTGACCTCCGTCTCCCGTCCTCTTCCTCTTCCCACTGTTCTCCGATGACGGCCTCCTCCTCTTCCTACTCCGTCGCCGCCTCTTCCTCCGCCTCCTTCGTCTCCTCCTCCGCCGGTTCCGACGCCCGTCACTGATGGATCCGTTCTCCACCAAGCGGCTTTGCCCATTCGGGGACCCCTTCGCTCAGGCCGCCGCGAGCTCCTCGACAAGGGGTCCAATCGCTGGTGACACAGTGCCGATGGATCATGCGCTCGAGGCGATCCTCTCGCTTCCAGACCTCTCCGTCGCGATCGACCTCGCACTTGAGCGTCTTCTGGAGTTGCAGCTCCTGGAGGCCGATAAGGACCGTCTCGTCGACCATGCCATGGATGCTGGGGCCGCCCTCTTGGAGGCCGCCAAGCGGTCAGCCCGCCGCCGCGGCTCCAAGCACAACTCCGCCGTTTGGCCCCTCTCCGCTGATCTAACCATTAAAGTAAAACTTCTGTTTCTTCCTCTTCTTTCTAATCGATCGCGAACTTCGTGAACTGATCCAAGCTTCTAACTAAATCAAGTTTTGTTTCTTGTCGTCAATGGAGATTCTCCAGGCCCTTAATTTTGGGGTTCATAGAAACGCCAGTGCCAAATTTTCACATAGAACTTTTCGTAGATCGGAATCAGATGGTCTGTTGACGCCTTTATGTAACTTATCATCTGTTTGATTCCTTGTGTTGCCACTAATAGAAAATGTTGAAGAGTTTCAGGAGGAAATGCCTCTGAAGGAGCACTAATGATAATTACACTCTACTTGGAAATAATTCATTTTTAACTTTTTTTAGGAGAAAATAGTTTGATATTTGACCTCAACAATATGTAGACCTTGTTTTTCATCAAACTTCTGGATTAATTTATTTTGTGATCATTTCTTTTGACTTTTTAGAAGTGCGAAGATAGTAATTATATAATTTCTTTTGTTTTGTGATGCTGTGAAGGTATTCTCCTTTCTAGACACTCAAAGTCTTTGCCATGCCTCAGCTTCTTGCTTGATGTTCAACAAGTGTGCAACAGATTCATTGTGCTATGCCAATATTGACCTGATAGCAGACATGCCAAAGGTTAACAACACAATCGTTTCTACAATGATACAACGAGCAGGAAGAAACCTCAAGTAAGATTTTTGCTGCATTGAACTGAGTATGACATTTTGATATCATTCTTTTCTTTTGCTTTTCCAATAGTTGTCTTTTAGAAATTATGTTGAAGTACAATCTTAATGTCAGTATGGATTTAACTTAATGCCAATATTTGTTCTCTCGGATGTTCTTTTTTTTGCCTATGATGAGTTACAATTGAAACAAACATTCCATAGCTGACTCTATGCTTTTGAGGCATGCATGGTGTGTCTGGAGGTTGTACTTTAACATTAAGTTGATAGTGATTAGTGCAGATGCAAGGTACACAGTAACATCAGCAACAATGATCTCAAGATTTGATATACTTTTGTTCGTTATGTTGCGTCTTCTTGAACTTTGTGTGTAGTGCTTGATCACTTTGTTGAACTCCTAACAGTTATTCTTTCTTTGGGAGGGACTAAATGTTTTTTCTGTTTCTCATATCAGGTCACTGAAGCTTGGTGTGAAATGCAGTCCCAATACAACAGAACCTTCCCAAACAACATGCTATTCCACAAGAAACTCGATGGATACTTCAACCTCGTCATGGAGTGAAAAGAGGGCAAGGCAAGGAAGGGAGTCATCTGGTCTTACTAGGTCTTGTCTAGTAGCTTTAACAGCAGATGGTGGTTCCATAGGGTATGAAAAGATATAACTGGACCCAGTAAACTGCCTGAGGATATTTTCTTTATGATGCTCAAATATGCTATATGTCTGTAGGTCTCTCTTGAGAAGGCTTCACCTGTATAATATTGATAAGCTGGACAACTCTGCACTATGTACAGCTTTGTCTGCCTGCCCATTTCTCGTCGATCTTGAAGTCGTTGGCTTGTATGTCTATCTATTTTAAATATGGAGTCTTATTCATCTTAAATGCAGTTATAACGCTGTGATGTAACAGTTGTATGTGTTGTGCCTTATAAACAAAACCAGAATAATATCTGACACTGTGCGTATGGTCATCTAATTTCGAGTCATCACTGAGTTCATGCTATTTTCTCCAACTTTAATTAAATTTTCCTCATTCCAGAATTTATTTGTTTGAGTGTGTTTTGGTCTTGATCATTGATCTTTCTGAGTACTTTGATTACGATTGATAATTCAAACCTATCGACAGACATGTTGAGCTCAGACGAACGCTGGATGCTGTCAGCAAAAATTGTCATCACATGGAGCGCATATTTTTTGAGTCCTCTGATGCTGGTCTGAAATTTTCTTTGCTGCTATTGTTGTCTTGTTGCATACAGTTTACAAATGTCTACAACATTTTTGCCTTATCAGGCAGAGATGATAGTTTAAATTCTGCAACTTGCACGGATTTGGTAAATGGCTGTCCCAGTTTAACTTCTCTGGCTCTACGTGGTTTTAAGCTTCATGATCACAAAGTTCGGATCTTGGTTAAGGTAATATGTTTTCTTCTTATTTTCCTTCTGGCATTGTGACAGACTGTTTCATTAAAGTGTTTTCTTGTTCTGTCTGTATCTCATATGCATTGTTTATATAGTAGGAGTTCGATGGAACAGAATGATTAAATTCATGCTAATTTCTTGGACTTGTAAGAATTTATTCTTCTTTTTCAGGAAAAACTTTTAAGAGATCGTACTAATGTCTATGCATTTTGTTCTTACCACACATTTGTTATTAATCATGTGCATTATACCTGTTGAGCTGTCAGATGAAATGTATTTAGTATTTTGAGACATTTCAAATTATATGAGAGGGTTAACTATTTCAATCTTACAGATGAGAATATACTTTTTTGTAGGGGTTTCCTTGCCTCTGCTATGTTGATTTTTCGACGTCATATTCAATTACTGGTGCTTTCTTAAGGTGTGATCTCTGAGTTCACCCTGATCTCTCTATTATGCTTGTTTCCAGTGCTCCTCCAAAGTTCTTTTCCTTTATGTAGGAACATTGGAAATGGAATAGGTGTTCATATTTTGGAAGTTTTGATCTTACGTGACTGCTTGCATCTCAAAGAAGTAACTCAAAAAGCTGCGACTCAATTCACATTTTTTCACCAGACCTAGTATCATTGTTTTCTATTTACTTGCTTATGGTCATGCTTTGTCAGGTTGAGATGTCTCAGTTTCTAACAGCTCTGCTTGCTGGGGACTTCAAGCTCCTGAGACATCTGGTATGGAGTTTATGATCACAGTTTCGTATTAGTTGAATATAGGGCTCATGTCAGCTCAGTTTTTTGTGTAAATGACATGACTTTTCTTTACCCTTTTTCCCTGAGCAGGATATTTCAAACAAAGATGGCCTTTCTGCTGATAATGACTGGAATTATAGATGCTACAATCCTTGGTAGATCAGTATGATTAAATTTTCTTCATGGATGATTATTCTGTTGTCTCTAAATATTTTTCTCCATTTCTGTTGTAGCTCATTCCTTATAGATCGAGTGTCAGCAGTGAGACCTGAGATATCTATACTTGCCAATTTTCCACCAGAAGGAAGGTCTCTCTTTCACTCTTTGTTCCTATTTGTATTGCCCGGCAAAGTGTTCATTGATTATGACAACTTTTATACAATTGGCTGTAATACATTTTCAACTATTTACTGATATTTCAGCTTTATTGACATTGACCATACCAGTGATACTGAAATAAGCAGCTGGACAAGCTTAACGGCTGATGTACCCTATTTTACAAATTCATTTGAAAGCAGCTATAGTAGTGATCAGAATAGTGCGAATGAGGATTCCCATGATATGGATAGCTACTATGAGTTGGACTGATGAAAAGGCTGTGAGATCTAAGAAAAAGCTGGTGCAGCATTAACCATGGTAATATTCTTTCTTCTTTAACAGTTTGTGTCAGAGTATAAACTCAAAAACATAACCTATATATTTCTATTATTCTTAAGCTCTTTATGTAGAATTAAGTGGTTGATAGTGTTCCCATGTCCTCGTTGTCAGAACTGCCTTGATAGGGTGCTGCCTTTTTGATATTCTTGGGATGATTCCTAGTTTGTTCATGGTACCTTTGTGCTGGCTTGTTGAGGAATAATATTAACCACTTCTGCATGCCTCATGTTTATTTGTGATTGATTTGTATTTTAAACATTTTCATACTCATGATTAATGGAGTGCACTAGTGCATCTGCTTTCCTTAGCTGCTTTTTTTTAAGGAGAAAAAGGATGGCTACCAAAGGTTGTGATTGCCATCCATGTATATATAACTATAAGATGTCAAAATGTACAAAGTGTAGGCTCTCAAGAAGAGAGCGGGAAAACAAAGGAGATGTACATCAGCTATTCAAAACCCCACTCCCGAAGAAGAAGAGAAGCATGATGAACAATACTCTTCACCTGAAATTGCTTTCCACAAAAAATGGTCCAGATGCGCTGCAGCCATAAAGCCCAGGTATCGGCCATAAAGGATGCTAGCACTACTCTCCAGCTGTCTCTGGCTGATGAGGTGCGGAGTGACGAGGAAAAGATGCCGATAAAGAGCTCCCGAGCAGCCACTCGGTGCTGCCAAAATGAGAACTCCATCCCGGATCCAAGTGAGGGGACCATGAATGGGCGCACCCGCGGGACAAGGGTTGACACACCCCGCCAAAAAGAAGATACCCCGTGTGGGAGAATGCTCCTGGAGTCCCATGAGAGATTGCGTCCATAATAAGTGATGAAGATCGATCGTCATAACCTATCCTCAGGCCCCATGAGGGGCCCAGTTGGTCTAGGGAAGCTCACAGACACCCAATCCTCCCTGTGAAGTGGGACGACATATACTCTGCCAATCGACAATATGGACTCCCCTGCTAGAAGAATCTACTCAAAGAATCCAGTCAGCTCATAACTGAGCTTGCAATAAAAAAATTGACTTGAAATAGATCAGGAAAACCGACAAAACAAAACTAAGTAGAATGCGGCCTCCCCACGATAATAACCTCTATAACTTGCTCCATCTGGTCTACTATTTGGGTCCACCCTCAGGAACCAATGTGACGAACCAAGAAGGGGAGACCCAGATACATGATCGACAAGGAGCCAATCGGAGTACGCAGCTCAATAGCACACTTGGTAGCCTTTTCAGCGACCATGCTGAAAGGGATGAAAGAGGATTTGACATGGTTGATAAGGAGACCGGATATCGCGCCCAAGTGCTCCACTAATATGGCCACATGTCTAGCCTGCTAAATTGCACCCTCAATGAAGGAAGTCGTGTCATCTGTCCTCCTCGACCACGCAATAATCTCCTCGACCACTTGAATGAAAGTTGATTGTGTCAAATGGATGAGGTCAGGGAACACCTCCGGGAGCCGATTAGCTAGTACTCCAGCCACCAGGAGGTAAATGGCATTTGATAAGGCTATTGGCCTGGAGTCCTCCTCTCACTTCGCTTGGGGTGCGCTTAGGAAGCATAAACAACACGACCCGATTGAGGCGCTCAAAGCCTCAGTTCCCACTAACGAACTCTTTGTAGAAGAAAATCAGAAAGCCATCTGGGCACGGGGACGCCTCCCCATTGAGGTCTCCTAGCATCTAGGTGACCTCCAAGATAGCACGGGACAACATAGATGACTGCGCATCAGTAAGACGAGAAATGTACCCCAAGGACCATCTCCAAAAAGTTGGGGGCCATCGCCGCCTGTAGAATTCCATATAGTAGGATGCGATTCACCTCCCATTGTCATGGTGGCCGGAAAACCTGTCTCTATACCTCTAGGTGATCGATCATGTTTGCCCGCCGGTGTGCACTTGCATAAAGGTGAAAGAATGGTATTTTTCTCTTGAAAAAGTGTTGCCTCCACTAGATCTCCACCTTTTTGTTCTCAAGCTGGATGGTGTGCGGGACTGCCCTGTGCTTCGCCGTCTCTACCTCCGTGAGGTGGCGGGAGTCCTCTGCCTGATTTAGCTGTACTTTGCCCGATCTAGCTGGACTCTGAAGTAAATCTACAGTTCATGATCGGAAAATCGATCAACGATTGGGTATTAATGAAATCTCTGAACTTCTCTGCCCCTGCATTCTTGTCTTGACGATTGATTGGGCAATCATCAATCTCCAACATGACATTAAAGTCACCCCCAATAAGCCATCGAGATGGGTATGAGCACATTTGATCTCCTCTCACATACTACCCCAAAGGGAAGCTGAGCAAGGGCTATAAACACAAGAGAGAAGGTAGGAGTGTGCGCCCGATCACCTAAGTGTGCTGTCAAGGAGAACCTATTCGTCCAAGAATCTGCCAAGGTAAAAAGGTCAGCACACCATCCAATGATGCACCCCCGGACTGGCATACTGGGTTGAGAGTGAGATACTCGGACAAGTAGGGTCCCAATCTGACTGAGTGCATTCGGAGAGTTTCTTCTCCTGAAGAAAAATCACTTCGGCCCCTAACCCTTTATGTACTAGCCCAAGATCCGCCGTAGTCCCCAGGCCCTGCACCTTCTATGTTAGGACCTTCATTAAAACACCATGTCACACCCCTGGGCATTCAGCCCATTATCACCTGTCGGCTTCCTCAAGTATCTTGCATGGGGCCGCACAAGCAGGCGCTGCATAAGTACCCATTGAGCATGGCCGACCACGTTTTTGGCTGCTGGTGCGTGGAGCGGAGACCAGCACCGGCAGCTACCTCCTCCGCATCCCTGCCGGAGAGGGGATGTCTGCAGAGGCTGGCTGCTGCACTTCACCGGGTTCACCGGCAGCCCCAGGCACTACAGGTGGTGGTGCAGCAGCCCCAGACATCACTGATGGCGACGTGATGACTGGCGACGCAGTGGCGGTGATGCGGCGCTGGTATACAAGAGGGCCTGGCGTTGCCGAGCAGTTAGGAGCTCGTCGGTGGAGGGGGCACTCGCTGTCGGGCCTAGGCCTGAGTTGTCAAGAGAAGCTGGAGCCACCTCGAGCTGTGCTGGTGATGTGGGAGGGAGCAGGGGAGTGGAGGGGTGAGGAGAGAGGGAAAGTGGTGGTGAATGGGCTTGCCCATAGGTGGAGGTGGGGGGGTGGGGGGGTGGTTGGGTGGGTGTGTGGTGTGATGGTGGCCAATCAGTGCAGGACTGCTGGCGGGTGGTCGGGATGGAAGGAAGAGGATGCGCCGGTGAGGACAGGGGTCCGGCTGTGGGAGGTCAGAGAGGAGGTTAGGGCCAAGCTGAGCTCGAGCGTGACGCTGGGTTTAGGTGTGTGTCACATCTTGGGTATGGCTGGGGGGTGGGTTGGGTTCCTGCCGCCAGTGACTGGAACTGGAGGCCGATGAGGAAGGTGGAGTCGCCTGCCCGCAGGATTGCTAATGGAGGCCGGCCACCCACTTGCATCTCTACCTCCGACACGAACGATAGGTCGGGCGAACCAGCGGAGGGGACGGCGATGGAGATGGGGGTACTGAAACTTTCAACGACGGCCATGACCACTTCCAGCCTCAAACTTTGGGTATATTAGATCTTTGCCTGAAGTGTTGTCATTCCTTAAATTTTAAATCTCATTCATGTGGAATTTCTTGTTTGAGATTCGATATATGCCTTGTGCCCCTCATGTTCCCTAGACCACTTGGCACCTGCGTACTACTTGGAGTGATGTTCCATCGTGTAAATTTTATATTCCCACTCAAATGTTTAAACCTACACCTTGCAATTTTCTTAATCCCACAACTCATTTAATCTTTTATAGGTTTCAAATATCCAATCTTGTTCCTGTTCATATGTCTATCCATTTATCTCAGTATTGTTCACGCACAACTATCATATGAAAATGCAAAATGCAAAATTCAGACAGTAACGAGACACCGAAACTTAGAAAAATTACAAACAACCCTATGAAATGCAAGATGTTATGACTTCCATGGTCTTTGTTTCTTCTTATCCAAGTAATGTGTTTCTGATATCTTCGTAGCCAAAATTTTTCAGCGAGATCTTTCTGATATATAGTATCAGACAAAGCATCATTTGAATTACCATTTTTGCCCCTTTAAAAAACAACCATTTTTGCCATCGATTATCAGAAAAAGAACATGAAAAGTTCCAGAATTCTCACAATGGAAGTAATGCTCTACATTTGAGATATTGGTTTCCTGGGGCATGCAATCTCTTTTGCTATTTGTTTTTGTAATACTCTGCATAGATTTCTACATCAACAACAATAATAATAATATGCAAATATTAAACAATTACCATGTGGACCCCTGCAAACTTTGGCATCCTTTGTAGTAAGTATTATATAGGTATTTCCCATCTGGCTCTTAAAAGCTGAAAACCATCGTTTACTAAAAACAAAGGAAAATCCGGATCTAATCTTTTCTTTTCTTAGAATAATAAGTATTGTGATTAAAATAGTCGCCTTGCTTGATGTCTATTTACTTGAAAAGTGTGCTGATGCTTTTGTATTTACTATGTGACTAGGTACAAGCGCTTTCCAAGACTATGATGTCAGATTAAAAAAATGACTTGTGCTCTGTCTTGAAAAGTCATTGCATTGCGATCATGTTGAGCATATTTTCACCTTACTGCACTAGTCGTTCCTCTTTTTTTTTTTTTCTGTTTCTGTAAAAGAATAATCTCGTTTATCGTATAAAGGGGGGGGGGGGGGGGGGGGGGGGGGGGGGGGTTCAGAGCTTCTAATGTCTTATGGCTGCTCAATCTGAACGAGTTTGACTTTATCACCAGTTTCATGTGAGAAAATTTTCCTCTCTTCCCATCCATCATCCTCTTTTTTTTTTTTGGGTGCCGAGGGTTCTTTTAATCGTGAGACAGTGAGAATGCCGACTTTGTCCGCGACACCTTTCTTTCATAAACAGCATTTGAGTGTTCTGTGCCTGGTAAGCTGTTGCAATTTTAGGAGATTTTTGTGTTTATTATGTTCTGAACCACAATGGGAGCTGTCTGGTTTTACCAGGATCGTGGCATGTTAACGGCCAGCAGAGATTCGGATTTCCGTTTTCAAACGAGGGCAAGTGAAGCATGACATTGCATGCCGTGTGTGCCTGTTACGAATCAGATAAATTGCTGCTACATGAGGCCCGCAATGTCAGTTTCGTAGCCCTAGGAACGTCGGCGAATACTCCTTTGGCAGTCCAAGAATGCAATGTCCATGACCCGGAGTGAGTACAGGTCTCATGCCGACAAAGGAACTCGTGATAACTCATAACTTAGATTAAAATGTTTCGACTTTAAGTTTATTTATGCAACTTCTTTTTTTTTTTACCTTTCTTGTATTAGATCCTCTCGTTGTAACGGGAAAAAGGAAATAATCATTTTTTTAATATCTTGGAGATAGTTGGAATTTAATAGGATGTGAGCATCTCACTCTTAGCCAAGAGAAGGCATGCGAGAATCGCATCAAAGGCAGTTGGGCAGTTGTCTCTTTCTAATCCTTCCTTTGAAAGCCCTTCATACATGTGTAATATGTTACGCCAGCGCGTGGAATGTTAAAAAAAGAAAAATGAAAAAAAAAGTGGTGTTTAATTTGTGACCCTCTAGAGCACACACAGATCTTGCTGAAGCTCCGCATGCATGTACATGGGCCCCGCGAGGCTTGCGCACGCATGAAAGCTCAACCTCAACCTGCCGTGGTCAATGAGCTCCGGTCGTCTTCTCCGGCTAAGTTGTATGGCACATTTTTGGCCTAATTTATGATACGTAGTTCTAGTTTTATCCCCACAAGGTACCAATCCTTGACCCGGAATATTCTGTTTCTTATGCAGCTGTTTAATCTTATTGTAGTCTCTTGCACGAGCTCTTGGGAAAGCAAAGTGTTGTTATACAGTTTTGTTGCACATCAATGTGAGCGATAAAGATAAAAATAAAAGATCACTCTACAAAAAAAGAGGGCAAAGTTGAATAGTTTTGCCATATTCATCAACCTCAAATTGAGAGAAAAAATATATCCGCAGAAAGAGTTGTCGACAGGAATAAGGTGTAAGTGAGCTTCAAAGAATCGAGAGAGAGAAAAAAAAAAAACAAAGATCTTTATGATCGCACTGATCTAATTTTGTAATAAAAAAGGATGAAAACCTTATTTGGATCAGCATTCTATGGAAAAGGAACATGCCACGGCTAAAAACAACGCGATCATCGAATAGCCAAGATGATGGTACATTTGGTTTTTTGCTGCGACAAGAGCAGTACCAGGTTTCACCCCTGAAGATAATCTGATGATATCCACTACTAAGGTAAACACAATCAGAAAGAGTACATAATATACTGCATCGACATGGACAGCACGCTACATTTGCTTCAATATCTTATCTCTTATCCTCTACTTTATTCAAGGAAAATTACCACTGATACAAAGGCAAAGTTTCTTCTGCAGGCCAAATGCCGCAGCAATGATGGACTGGAAACGATTACATTGTTGACGATTCAGAGCCTTCAACTTTTGTCCCTGCAGTGTCAGGTCGGAGAACTCTTCTTTCTTCTATTAACCGAGGATTTCCCCATGGCAGTAAAAAAGAAAAGCTGAATCCGACTTTTTGAAGCCTTGATCATTCATTTCTTTCATGGCCAAAGGTATCTTCAATCCCGCTGGTCACCTTTCTCCTTCTTTCAGCTATCATATCTGAATAGGCCTGACAAGAAGTAGCATGCCAATGTAAAAAAAATAGCAGGGTTCACAGCTGAAGACAAAAGATACCAAGAAAGACGTCAAGTCTCAGTTTCTAGATCTCTGAGTCAACTTAATGTTGTTCCTAAAGATTAAAAAATTAATATGTCCCAAGTTCAATGAAATAAAGCTACTGAAACGTTGTATCTTGGAGTTATAAACGGCAAGACTTGAATAAAACTAGAGTTGTGCAAAGAGATACTGATTTGGCATTTCCCTAAGGGGTTCTGATATTATTAAATCTGAACATTTCAATTTAATTTTAATTCTAGTAATATTTCAGTAACTAGGTGATTTGAGACTTGTACATGCAATACAATCCATGTCCAGGCAACAAAGGGAGCTGTTTGGATAGTAGCCACAGGAACATAAACGTTGAACAGCCTGCTGGTGTGTTCTAGACTGGACATCTCTTATAATGTTAACATCCTCAGTAAAGGTTCACATGGATCTCCTTTCTGATGTCAACTATTACCTAAAAGGTCGCTAAATTTTCTCCGATTCCAGCTAGAATTATTTCTCTATAATTTCCTCTCTGATGAAAAATTTTAAGAATCTCCCATTCTGTTCTATGCATTAATTTCTTTCCGAATCATATGGCCATAAAATTCTATGATTATTAAAGCAACTGCTCAGCCAGCATTCGGTGGTTAAATCATCATGAACGTACAAAGTTTACATACACATGTAGTAAGTGAACCCAATGTGTAGCAGCAAGGTCTCATGGCTAATCCTTGAATTATTATTATCTCATTTTCTGCATAAGATATTCCTCTTAATTTGATTAAAGTGAAATAATGGAACATGGATTCACTATTTCATATTATGGGGATTTAAGAGTATCAGATAGGAAAATATTTACTGCAATTAAACTTGAAAATACATTATTCTTTTTTAGAGCGGGAAAATACACTAATTACATAAAGCTGGATCTGAAGGCGGAAATTAGACAAAAGGAAGTTTTCAAAAGACGGTGATCAACAATCTACCAAGTCAGTTAAGGTCCTAAATTCAAGGGGATCTTCTATGCTGTTTTCTTAATCTAATCTAATAACTTGTGTTCTACACAGGAAGAACTCAATGGCACGAAATTAATTCAGCATGGAATGACCCTTGATTTGGTGCTCATACATTTTTGCTTAATTATGTTTCACATCAATTTAAGGATGAAGCTAATTTTTCTTAAATCCTACAAATATTTCTTGCTTTATTAGTTTGAGCTGATCCAATGCCGCATTTGTTTAAATCATGCAAAATTTCATAAGTACTATTATTAGATCTAGAAATAAAGACATTCAGAAAGTACCAAAAAGAAATGAGTATTTTATTAAAAAAGAAGAATACTTGAGATTAAGTTTTATTAGTTATTAATTATGTTTAGTTAGCTATAAGTTTTTGTACAGCATTTGATGATGATGATGATGATATGATAAATGATAATAACTTGCCAGTAGTTAACAAAATCATACTATCAGAAAAATGACACGTTCAGTTGAATAGCTTATCAGCACACAGGAAGACAACAACATTTTAAGACATAATGTATACAGAAAGTGAAGAATATGATTATTTCGGCGACAGACCTTAGGATAAGAATACAGGAAGATATACCACCATCCACCTATTACGGTGGACACTGCAGCACTTATTAACAGAGAACGAAGAAATATCCAACTACATGTAATGGCTGTGACTCCAGTAAGCAATATGGTCCATGGCTGACACCTGATGAATAATGATTAAAATTGTTAATGACATGCAACTGAAAGGAAGTTTCAACAGGATCATGAATATCAGCATTTCATGATATTAAAAGGAAGTGTTAACTGTTAGTGAATACAGCGTTAACCAGCATGGTAAATTCCAAGCATTCTCTCGGCAATATTTTAATGGAGTCCCATTTGATAGCAAGCATTATCTATTGGTACATATGGTTGATAATTCTGAATGTTCCAACATAGCTTCTATTCTTGAAACCCACCAGTATTTTCCCTTGGCTAGTTGAGCATATTCCAAAGGAAACAATCGGAGTTTGAGGAAATCGAGTTGAACGATATTCAAAGAGTTTCTACCCATTAGCGGATGCGTTCATCTAACTAGTACTACGCATGAGACGAGAGATATCAGAGTCTTCATCAGAACCAGTGGACGAACCAGAAAATTGACATTAAAAATTGTAATTCCATATTTTACTCATATCTGGGTGAATTTAGTTTGAGGAAAATCTGGGGAAAGGCCATTCTCATTGAATTTTTGGGTGAAATGTCTGCAAACAAGCATCGCCAATGCAACAAGCAGTTGGCGCGTATGAACTCTACTTCCATTCAATGGCGGAAAATTAGAACATTTAAGCAGAAATTACTGAAAAGGACAAGACTGGTGCTGCTAATGTAAATAGGAGCCACTACTACTGACCATGAGGGCTTGGTGTCCCAAACGGAGTCGTACTCGAGGGAGAGATAATTGAGGTAGCCATCCATGTCCTTCACCACGCCGTCCTCGTCGAGGAACTGTGACGCCTCTTCCGCGGTCTTCTCGCCATTGACGCCGCGGCAGCGCTGTTGGGGCGCCCTGCGACGGGCGAGCCGCACTGGGAGCGATACGGCGCCCACCAAGGAACGACTGGTGCCGAGTCGCAGCGGAAAGGGCGGGGAGCAAGGCGGCGGTCGCTGCTGCTGCTGCTGCTGGCGGCGGAGCAGCGGCAGAGGGAGCGCGGGGTGGAGCACTGCGGAGACTGCGCCCATGTCTGTTCGTTCGTGCTCTCCATGGCCGTGCAGTGAGAGTTGTATCCAAAAATCCGAAGCGGCTCATGTTTTGGACAAATGGATAGGATAAAGTTTGGAGATTTGTCTTCACATTTTCTTTACTAAAAATGTTATTTAATTACTTTAAAATCCTTAAAAATAATGCAATATAACATTTTTTTTGGTACAAACTAAATTTTTTTTCGCGCACAGCACAATTAAAAATAATTTGATAACAAAAACTATAGAACATATATAATATCGATATGTATATTTTTAAAGTTAAAAAACTTGTAGATTTAAAATGACCTAGTATTTTTAAAATAATTTCTTATCAATTTAAACGAAATATGAAAAAAATAGGCATACATGTATAGCTAAAAAATATTTTATTCATTTATTTTTAGTATTAAATGTAGTAGAGTACTTAAGTAATGATGAAAATTATTTTTCATTAAATCATAGACATGATAATTGAATTAGTAGTAACATAGCGATCACACTTCATTTTCCACCTCTTTTACATATCATTTTAATGCCATTTTATTAGTTTTTACATTTGAATTTTGTGCCAACTTTGAATATTTTAAGGGGCCAGATAACATAGAACGGACGACTGCTCTCTTTACGGTCGACTGATGAACATGGATAAACGAGCATCCGCCCACCTTTTGGATGACCGATGAATGAACCTCAATTGGATGACTGCTCGACTTTTGGATGTCCAATATGTGGACAGAATGAATATGACTTTAATATGAACTTCTCATTGATAAGCTTCTATATTGAAACCGAATGATATGAACATAAAGATAATCAAGAGCCACTTTTGCTCAATATAGCCTTGATCAACCCACGTGATTGAAAGAGAGGCTCATGAATTATAAGATAAGATGGAGGATTATCATTTGTCTATCTAAATGAGAGTTTCTCCTTGCAGATGTTTTCGCCTTGCGCGAGGTCATCCTGCCTGACGGGACTGGCCGTTGGCACTGATCCCCATTTTTCCATCATGGTACTACACACTTGTGTATTTGCAATGGTATTCCCTAAAAGTGAATAGCTCTTTCAAGTTATGGACAAAATGAAAGAACATAAATGGCCAAAGATGAATGAAGAACTTTGTCTTTATGAACATGAATATGAATATGAATCATGAACCATGAATCATGAATATGAACAATAAACATGAACATGGATATGGAAAAGAAATGAAATGAAAAGGTATGAACCATTATTATGACATTATTATTGATTCCTCATTATGATCCTTTCTCATATTTATATGTTTGTTTCATGCTTACTCTAATGGAACTATCTTATGACCTATATGAACTTACCTTAGCTTTATACGAATGATTGAACTTGCTCCTCTGTGTGATCCCATAGGTACATGATTGGATTGGGAGCTAATTAAGGTGTGTGCGACGACTACAAATTGGTGGCATGTGCACGTGGTTATCCTAGAGTCTAGTTGGAGTCTCTCGCTTTTCTTTATATCGAGTTGTATTTGGACTATTATGAGACATATGTTATTGTACTATGGCATGGACCTTTATATGCCTTATGTTGAGACATTTGAATGTACTTTTGTCTATTTAGTTTTCACATTTTCTTCATTTGTTGTATTATTTTATTTATTAAGTCTTCCTCTTACGTGTCATTTTTTTTGACCATTTGGATCAATGGAAGAGTCAAAGAAAGACCAAAGAGAGTAATGACTAAAAAGAGATTTTAAAACGTGGCGTGGTCGAATTTTGGGGCATTACATGTAGTGCTAGAAATTATCCTATTTAAGTTGGAAGATCTTTTTTTTGTTATATCTTATTCAAGAGAAGAGATATTCCCTACTACTTCATGCACTTGATATTTCATATATCATAAATTCTAAGAGTTAGAGACGTTCAACATAGTGTTATATGGCGAAAAGTCTACAACACCCAAATAATTGTCTAAGGCTGCATAAGATTATAGAAGAAAGCGTATATGCATAGACTAAGAGATCTATTATTTACATTACTATTGTCGAGAGATCGAACTAGTCAATCCTTAATTATTTAATCATTTATTTTTAGCAATTCTCTAACTCCGAGAGAAATCTAAGGGTTCTTAGGAGAAATATATTAAGATAGCATTAGAACAAAGATCAAAAGATCAACATCCTTTTTGCAAGATCCTAATTAGTAGTGGTTAATTCATCTATCCTCAAGCGAGTGTTAATTCATCTATCCTCAAGCGAGTCTATCATCTTAATTATTATAGTTTGTTATAAGTCCCATACTATTCTATCATTTTTTGCGGTTTGAAATTTATAGGCAAAAAAGTCTAAATCGTCGTGGATATGATACTCTTGGTCCCTACTTGATATGTGTAGTTGCAAAAAAGTGTGGACTATCGAATTAAAACTAAAATGATCGATTGAGAATTGCTCAAGAATTTATCTCTCTTAAAGTTCACATTAAGTTTTTGACATCGTTGCCAAGGATGTAGTTTCTCTCAAGTGGCTTACTTAATTTTCTGGATTACTTATCTTTCCTTTTGCTGTAGAACTTTTGTATGCCTATAGCTAATTGCAAGGAATTACTTGAACTAGACCTTGAGATTGATTGGAATTTTAGAAGAATAGCACAAACGAACAAGAACAAGCCCAGTCCCTTCTCTCAAGGAACTCTATACACTTACTCAGCCATTCTCAAACTTGCTATGCAAACTACTAACTTTGAATTGAAGTAATCTTTAATTTCTACTATTTAGTAAAATCAATTTGAAAGAACTCTTACGGAGAATGCCACCGTCGAGATTACCGGATGCTTCATCACATTCTAGATTATTGGCGATTGGCATCTTACCCCAGGTGATATATTTATTATTAAATTTATATTTCTCATTTAATTACATTTTTCATTTTTTTAATAGTGTCAGTTGCTACACCGCCGATAGCACAAGCACCTGGCCTATCATATTCTGATGAGCGAACTGTCACAGATCAGGCAGCGATAGACATCACTGGAGGTGAGAACTTTACTGTACATATATCAATTATCATTAGTTTAATTTGGTATTACACTAATGATTTATTTTGTACCAGGGCCTATCGATGATGTCAGACCTTCTCAGCCTACCTCAGCTGTAGCGAGTGATGATTCCTCTTCGACCGATGAAGAGGGATTACACGATAATAGGGTGGTCATCGTCAACAACATTGCTCGACCGTTAGTTAAATAAGTTCTAGGAATTTTATTATTGTTTTGCTTATCATTGAAAATTAATTCCTCTTTGTAAATTGCAGGACCACTTTCATACCCGCTAGTACCGTGCGGGATGTCAGTGCTTTTTTTCTTTCCCACTTGCCAGATAGGGCAGGATCATGAGAAGATATCCCAATTTCTATGCGGGATAACATCTTTCAGGCGTTTACGGTATGATCTTATTTTAGGGTTACATAATTTGTTTTATATTATTTTAAAATTACTAAATTTTATAACATTGTTTAGGAGGAGGCAAATCAGTCTCATCCGGATCTTAATTTGGGTACGATTCGAAGAGCTTTTGAGGAGGTGGCTGCAAAACGCCTCCGAAAATGACTGTATACGTTTCGCAAGGTCGTCATGTACGCCGGCCTCACTTTAGATCAGGGCATACAAAGATTTCCAAAGCATATTAGCCACCTAGTTTGGAAGTCGTTATGTAAGAAGTGGTAAATAATTTTATATTTGAATTATTTTTATTAATTTATAATTTTTCAAAGTCTAAGTATTTGATGTTCATACATGATAGATGAACAATGGTGAAGAAAATCCGAAAAGGCAAGAGTTAATCGATTTTCAAAGCCCGATGCCCACATCCACACAAGCGGATCGATGCGATTTGACAAGCATTGACGGCGCATGGTACTGTAGATACAAAATCGAATAATCAAACTTTTACCTTATACTTATTTTATAAAATTTAAAACTTTATTGCAGGAGGAGAAACAAGGCTACTGTTGGACTTTCGCGTAGTCTATGAGGCCACGCATAAGAGCCAAAAGACTAATGAGTTTGTCACGCCCACTGCTCATAGGGTTCTAGTAAGTCTCATCACATGTTCATTTGGTTGGCGACATTAGTGCAAATGATTTTTTGAATGTGTAATGTTTAAATTTTTTAGGATGCGTATAATGAGAAGATGCCTGAGAAGTATAGAAATGATCCGAGTACTCAACCATCAGGTAACTTATTTTGAAAATTATTCATATTTTCAATTTATATAACACCTTCATTCATATATGTGTTTTTTATGTTATTTATATAATCTATAATATTTATATGATTGTATATTTTTTTTTATTTCGTAGAGGATGCTGTGGAGGAGGTCACCGACATGACACGAGGAGGTTTCCTGTGCGGCATAGGCACAGCCACTCAGGTACCTAGGAGGAGCGGAGGATATGCAGGTGGCCCGTTTGCTCCGAGCTCATCCACTGCACCTGATGTGACGTAGCTATCGTAGCAACTATCACATGAGGTATCACAACAGAGCATCTAGTAGCTATTGCTGGAGGTATCCTAGCAGCTATCACAGCATTTGGCTCCTTTTTTGCAAGCGATTTAAATGATGATCCTGCCACAGAATCATAGAAAATAATCCCATCGCAAAATCAATCCCCACGAGACCAATGACTGAGCATGTCAGGATCGAATGTCCGGAATGATAATAATGACTCTCAAACATAGGATAGAAACTTTTGAATGATATTAGATATACTTTTGTTAATTCAAATTATTAGTTATACATTTCCTATTAGATATACACATAGTAGTTATATTTTTGTTAGTTCAGTTTATTAGTTTTCATATTGTTATCTTTATATACCCATGGATGAGATATATACAACCTTAACTATTGTTCAACCAAAAACTATAGAAGACAATAGTAAGTCAAACTAAAAAACAAAAAGGTGTAAGGAGCAAAGTAGCAAAACTTCAAAGACAGACTCTCTTCTCAGCTCGTCTAGTCTTCTCTCCAAAAAATGGCCTATCCCCCTTTCTCTTTCCATCTTCCGGCCTCTTTCTCAAGCACTCCCTTTTTCCATTTATAGCATCCTGTCATATATGCCCTTCCTCTAATTTGTAATAACTGTCCTCTTACATGCTCAGATGTACGACATTTGTTCAGCATACTACATCACCGTGCTCTCCTGATTCCTCTTCTCCTTTATTATGCATCCCAATTGCTGACACTTGTCCCATTTGTGCAGCGTTGATTCCTTACAACAGAATTAATTATGTTCTGATTCTCTATGGCATGCCAATATGTCCTTATCATTTCCAGCCAGCTAAGCTTCAGGTCTCTTCAGCGCCAAGTACCTCCATGTACTGTGAGGGTACCTACTGAGATATAAGAACTTATAAATTCAAGTGCATTTAATTTGTGTTTCTGGTAGTATAACTCAGATGATATAGAGAGTTGGTATAAGGCTAGATATGTGTGTTTCACATGATAAAAATGCAGCCTAAGTCTATTAAACTATGCCTTTACCCTAGTGAAAAAGAGAAGAAACTCTAAGCCATCAAATTCTCCCAAACTTGAGCCATTACTTATCCTCAAACAAAACATACAAATTTAAGTCTTGGCATGCAATAATAATTGCCACAAAAGGAAATAGTCAGTCATAGCAGGAATAACTCTCTAGGCACATTTATTCAAACATCTTTTTATGAGTTTTAGGTAAATTTGTTGAACTCAAAATTGGATCACTAAAGAGGTAGTTCCATGAGAGGTTTTTACTCAACCAATGCAATACTAGCCTTACAACACATTTCACTATATTTAAGCATTAATCTCAAAATTTAAACACAACATTATCACTTGTCCCTATTTTTTTCTTCTTTTTCACTTAACTTCATACATATACATATGCCAAACTTTTACACTCCCAATTTAGAGTAAGAATAAAGTAAGAATAACCAACCAAATAAAAATATGCTCAACAACTCAATAATTATACATAGTGGCCACACATATTTAATGCAGGCTCTTGTCATTTGCAATAGTTTTGGAAAATATGTTTTTTAGCAATACTTATAGGTAATAACCGTGCATATTTTATGTGGCAGACTCATTTCTTGTTAAAAAATATTTATATCCATCATGGCTACCTTATCCAAGAAGAGGATTAGCTCATTTTTTGCTCATGAGGGCTCATGTTTGTAATGATTGTGAATGCTTAACTGTAATATCCATGATTTAATCCATATTGTATTAGACATTAGATGACTATAATCAATTGAATATACGTGTTGTAGTATAATTTGTGATGCCATGTATTGATACAATAAGAATTTATAAAATTTAATTAAAGCACTAAAATATGATTAATAATCATATCATTCTAAAGTATATACTCATATGGTTAACTATGCATGTAATTTGTTAACATTTGGATTAAGTCTAATGGACCAATCAAATATCGCCAAGTGACATACAAGAAATATATACGTATAACAATAATTAGTATATATAAAATTGTGAATAAATTATATGGTTTATAATATAGTAATGTATATTTAATAATAACTAATCCATGTTAATTAAGGATGAAATTAATAATTTTTAATGTTAAATTTTGATTGGACAAAAATATTAACTCATGGCATGCAAGCTGCCAACAAAGCAAGCAGCTTGCAACTGCATGTTTAGCTGATTTTTCCAACTGCCTTTCTCATGTGATAAAACTTCTTCTAGTCTCCTTTATATGTCTAGAAACGGTACCTAAATTTCCAGATCCTGATCGTTTCTATGGAGGTCGGAGGAAATTCTACGTGACCGATCACTCAAGTTGACAGTTCTAACACTAATTTGAGGGTCCTTTTCATGATCATCTTATATCTGTCAATACGTTTCCAAAATTATGATATTTAGTAAGGTTTCTCCCCTTTGACTCTTCTTTTGTTTAGCTTTGGAATCAAGTTAATCAAATGTCTGTATAAAACTTATGTTCTTGTCTTTAAGGTACTATCATTATGTCTGCTGAAATTATTATTCGACTTTGTAAATTATATATTAAATCCAATATGTCATAGAATAATAATTTAGATTATTGAAGATACATATGTTCAGTTTCATTTACAATTGGATTCACTCGAAAATGATATGTGTAGTGAAAGTTATAAATGTTTTACCACCCTTACTCAGTCTGACAGGATGAAACTTAGGGCAGATTATGCTAATGTTTGTTAAATTTATTGTGCACAGTACAGATAGATATAAATTCAAGGAATTTTATGATTGCACACTAGGAAGTCTACTATTATTGAAAATTAAAAGTACCATAACAGGGAATGTTTACTATTTTAGATAAATCATAAAAGTAAGATCGCTCAGTTTGTTAGAACACAAAAACACCATAAAAGTTAGGCTGAATCATGATTTTCCTGAGAACAAACCCTAACGTAATAATATCTGAAATTTTACAGATTAATGATTCTGTAATTTAGAACTAATGGAAATTCAAATGATGCCAATTGGTTATGTATACCGGAAGATATGGATTTTTCTTTACTAAGTGTGCAATCTATCATAATACTAGGCGAATCCTTATGCTAAATAGTTAGTTAAGTTATAAGAGTAAATACTTAAGGGCAATGTACCTTTGCAATTAATTATGTTTCATGTGAGGTAGATTGTATTCAGATCATAGTAGTAATGTGTTTCTTATTATTATTGTTATAGGAGTAGAAGAGTAAAGTAGTGAAAAAGGAAAGGAAAATTTTTTGTTAGCCCTTATAGGTAAGTTGGTTTCTCCTACTCTATGTATTCACCTATTTTGAATTCGGTGTGACATTGATAGTTATATGTATTGAATGCGTATTTGACAAGTTTATATGAAAAGTACGTTGAAATGATTTATCAATTGATAGTGCAATTGAAATTCATATGTGGTATGTTATGGATTGACTTTATGAAATGCCATCCTATTCCGTTTGAATGAGTGTTCGAGATGATTCATCTTATGATATTTGAGTTACAAGATATTATTCATCTTTTAATATTTCAGATGCAATTGTTATATGATGAATCACGCATCTGCATCTGCATATGGTGGTTGCAACCAAGTGACACATTGTTGATCATGATGGAAGCCACCTTTAGAATCCAATCCTTCATTATGTTCCCCAGAAATGGGATGAGATAGACTAGAGCTAAGTATTATGCGGAGCTAAGTGTTACATTGTGAAAAATCATGGTGGGAGCCACCTCTAGAATCCGTAGGGGTCACGCTTAGAATCCACTTATCGCTATATGTTCCATGAAAAGGATGATATAGAATGGAGCTAAGCGCGCTTATCATGATGGGAGCCATCTTTAGAATTCACCTATCTCTATATGACATGTTTTTCGAAAGGGATGAGATAGAATGGAGCTAAGTGATACATTGTTGATCACGATAGGAGCCACCTCTAGAATCCACCTACCGACCACTAGACAGTTGGTGATTCGTGCATTCATATGAGAGTATCACATTTGCATACATATGTTTGATATGGTTTGGATGATATTGATTGCATATCAAATGTGATGCTTCTAATTAGTATGATATATATGTAATTATCAAATATATGAAAATACCTATTTTCGATATTATGATTAATGAATGCTTTTTATGTCTCTCCGAATTGAATAGATTGTAACACATATGCTACGAGTTATCAATTTACTGAGCTATTTTGCTCATAATGTTGTTTCTAATACTTTTAAGATAAGTATAGCTTCTTGATGAGAATTTCGTGGGAGTGTAGTTTACTGACTGATTTATTGGCCTTTAAACAAATATTGCACAAAATTAAAAATGCAACATAATGATATATAGCCTAAACTCCTCACTTCACTAAACTGCAAGTGCATAGATCTGAGTAGTAGTTCGAGTGTCATATCCATAGTGATTTGAGATCTAAAGATTCACTAACTAATTTAAATTAATCCTAGACTAAAAGGGCTAAAATTACAACTAAGCAAAAAGAGGAAAGATAAAGACAGAATCAAAATATAACTAAGTTAACTCATTTTTATGTTTTAAAGTGATTGATATAGAATGAAAACTAACAACTTAACTGAAAGCCCTAAAGTGAATTAACAATTAATGACAAATTCTCTTAGGAATATTGTTTATCTAATATTCTGCTATGGATGGATTAAAACAATTCAACAATAAAATCACACTAGATTCAACCTATAAAAACTTCTCTCATAGTGCATTTAAATAAGAACTAAATATCATACTTTTATATGAATGTTAGTTAGATTGATTAAGAAAGGGTTTTCAATTGATATTAGATTATTGTGGAACTTATGACATCTACTAGTATGCTAACATTCTTTTCAGATATAAACATAACAAGTAAAATCAGAAATCACAAGTAGCAGTAATTACAAGATAAGATAAACAATTCAACTCACTGAAAGAACATAATTAGATCCAAATACTAATGTCAATGCTCTTGGTTTATCTCTAAACATCAAGGGAATCTAAAATCAACCTCTCGGCTATTATTTCAATATGAGATTCACATTCACAAAAGCTAAATGGATGTATCAAATCTCATAATAATAGAGAATTAGAAAACAATATCAATGTTCTTAACTTATTTTGAACAAGAAAAGAATCTGAAATCAACTTCTCAGTTGCCATTACATCAACAAAAAACTGAATAAAAGATATTCAAAATTATACTAATATCAATGATAAAATAAATTTTGTTCTATCATCCATCCATAATAGAAATTAGACTACTACCCTATCCTAAGAGTTAGCTCCTCATAGATGTTGAAATCAATACAAAATAGAGAAGAAACTGAATAAAAATTATTCGAAAACAATAATTAGAAGAATCAACTTGGAGCCTCCTTCTGTATGTTTCTTCTTCTTCCTTTAGCTCCAAGGTGCAATCGTAGAGAATGGCTGAAGACCCCTTTTTGCTCCTCCATTCCCCTCTTTTATATGGTCTAGCATCACCATTTGATCCCCATCAGAAACTTCTATTCATTCTTATTTTTGACACCTGCTCTGGTCCCTTCTCTTTGCAAAAAAATTCCTTTCTTGCTTTTGACAGCTTGCAGATTTGTGGTCCCCCTTCTTTTTCAGTAAGAATGTTTGTCTTTTATGCTTGATTTGGAGGCTGAATTAGCAAGAATAACAAGAATCAATTCTTTAAATAAAAATTAGACAAATAAGAACTAAAGTAACGTATCAAACAACTCAAATGTGCAAGTGTAAAATAATATTATGTCGAGAAGGTAATTGCATGTAGATTAAGCATAATTATCATAATATGAACATTTCAGGACTTATATACACATGAATTAAGATGAAAAATGAGTAGAAATTTAGTATGATCAACTAGTGATCAAACTCCCCCAAGCTTATTCTTTTGCTTGTCCTCAATTTAAGAACAATGATTGAATCAAATAGTTCACAAATGAATCCAAAATTCAACTAATTAGAATCAAATAAGTTTTCCACTTTTCTAACACCCTGTCATTCTTTCCAATTCCCAATTTTTAGTCGAGGAATCACAAAGGCTAAAGCAAATTTAAGCCATGAAATAAGTACTAACAATAACTAATTTGAGTTTCAGGAATTTTCAACTTTACTAAAAAAGTTGAACTGCCAATCTCTTGATGAACAGATTTTGGTGTTGCTTAAACAGGATAAACCTGACTTTTATTCATGATGATGAAAATAAATAGGTTTGAAGCCTGATTTTTATTCATGCTGGTCAACAGGATAAAAATCTTGGCTTTATTCAGGAGAGCTTCCTTTTTGGATTTAACTCTCTTTATTCATGCATGCATGCAATGCAAAATGCAACTTTTCATTTTCACTTTTTCTTCAATTTTTTTTTCTGTTCATGAAGTGAGCCAATTAAAACTCAAGTAAAGTTTAGATACCTTAATCCAAAAAGTCAAGTTTTCCTATTTAACATGGCCACAAAAGCTTTGATTCTATTATAGACATCTTCTAATTTTTTACCAATCCATGAGTGTTAGATAGTGTCACCCACAAAAAGAAAAATTTCAGCTGAAACAAGTTCAAATGCATCTAAATATGAGCTGATTGAAGTAAAAAGATTAACAACCAAATTAATGATTACTTGGTGTTGGATTGTACTAGCTATTATACTAAATGATTTCTACTTAACAATGATGAGCACAAAAGATAACATGAGTTGAGCTGAACTACAGTGATAATAGTGATAACCTAGTTATAGACATGATATTAACTTTAAAATGAAATTAAAGCATGCTAATAGAGGTAAAAAAAGTACCAAGTACCTTCCCCAAACTTATCATCAGCACTGTCTGATGAATCATCCAAGCAAAGGAGAGGGTTGGAGCCATGGATGGCTTAGGTTGAGGGAGGCCAGTCCGCTTCATAGTCAGCTTCTTGTGCCCATATGCAGAAGAAGGTATAGAGTGGTTGGTGGAGCTGTAGGGACTGTGGAGCTGCTAAGACTCACCGCTAGAAATGATGATGGTGGTGGAGTGCTAGCATCTATTTCAAGTGGTTCTGTAGAGGAGAACCCTCGGGTATCCTTTGATGCAAGTGTTTCCTCTTGTCAATAGACTGATCGCATTTGGAAACCATAGTTGGAGCTCAAAGAAGTGAAGAAGAGTTGGGACGGTGGAGGATAAAGGAAGAGAAGTGGAAGTGGAGTTAGGGCTTGAAGGATAAGTAGGTGGAAGTGGTGTGTGGTAGTGGAAAGAGGGGGTTATAAGTGGTGAGTGAGGAATGCGAATCAATAGATGGGGAGATATAGCAAAAAATTTGTAAGAAATGGGCCACACAGGGCCCCATTTAGGGGTTAAGTACAACAAGTCGCTAGAGGCATTCTATTAAGTATTGGATGTAAGGGTTCTTTTCATAGGAGTAAAACTTCTTGGAAAAGGTGAAAAGATATCTCCAAGCCATTGATACTCCGAGGCTATTCCTATACAAAAGTAGGAAAAAATAGAGAAATATGGGTAAGTACCTTGCTTTAGTGTCTTTTGGTTAGACATGGTTGTTCCCCCAAACTTAATGGCTTCCATCTAATTGTAGGAACATGATAGTTTCAACTGACCCTTGAGGGACTTGGGGAGTATACTTCTTGACTCGTTGCCCATTAACCATAAAGTGTTTCCCTAGCTTGTTTTCGAGTTCAACTACCCCAGACTTTTTTGAAGGGACTGGATCATTTGGTTTTCAATTTCTCAGAAAAGAACTTAAACCTTGAATTAAACAGGAGGACTTGATCTCCCACTTTGAGATACCTCCTCAAGATCTTCTTGTCATACCACTATTTAGCGACTTGTTATAGATTAGTGAATTGTTATAGGCCATTGTTCTCAATTCCTCTAGTTCCAAGTTTCGAAGCAATCTCTCCAGCTGCCTTCATATTAGTATTCAAAACTTGATTGCCCAAAGGTCTTTGTGTTCAATCTCAATAGGTAGATGGCAGACCTTTCCATACACTAGAATGTAGGGAATAGTACCCAAAGAAGTCTTAAAAGCTGAACGGTAGGCCCATGATGCATCATCTAATTTTGAACTCCAATTCTTGCGAGACTTAGACACTACTTTCTCCAATATTTTCTTAAGTTGTTGGTTTGATACCTCCGCTTACCCAAACATTTGAGGGCTATATAGGGTAGATACCCTGTGGGAAATTCCATACTTCTCCATGTTCTCAAATTGCTTTTCAATGCAATGCTTCCAACCATCACTGATTACAATTCTTGGCATACTGAATTGAGCGAAAATAATTGTGGTAAAGAGTATTTAGATGGACTAAGAGCCACATCTTGCAGTAGGTATAGCTTCTACACATTTAGAGAAATAGTCGACAATGACTAAGATATACTTGTAGGTTTCAGAATTCGAAAAAAGTCCCATATAGTCTATACCCCATATGTCAAAGAGTTCTACAAGGATTCCAAACAGGGCATTTCTTATCTCCTTCACATGTTTCCTGACCTTTGGCAACTATCACAAGAAGAAACAAATTGATGTACAACCCTGAACAAGGTCGGCCAGAAGGGACCTACTTCGAGAATACGGGTAGTTATGCGTTGGCTACCCCCATGTCCACCGTAGGCGAGGGTATGACTGGATTTTATCACCTCCTGGGCTTCTTCTGTCAATATGCATCTCCTTAGCATCTCCTTGAAGATGAATGGGTCATCTCAATAGTAGTGTTTGACTTCCTTAAAGAACCTATTTTTTTGATACTTTGATAGATCAAATGGTGGTACCCCTCCAGTCAGGTAGTTTAAAATATCTGCATACTAGGGAACCTGAGCTACCGAGAGAAAATGGTCATCGGGGTGGTTGACTTGAATTGGTGGTGAAGTATCATTGTGCCATGGTAATAATTGCAGTTTGGATAGATGATCTGCCACTTGGTTTTTGGAATTGCTTCATTCTTTGATTTCTATATCAAACTCTTGCAGGGGCAAGATCCACCTTATTAGTCATGGTATAGCCTCTTTCTTATAGAATAGATACCTTATTGTCGAATGATTAGTGTGAATAACAACTTTGTATAGAATCAAATACTTCCTAACTTCATAGCATAGACTGCAATGAGCAGCTCTTTTATAGTTGTGCAATTCTGCTGACCTAGACGATTTTGCTGGCATAATAAATAACATGAGGTAGCTTGTCCTTTGTCTATCTCAGAACTTTCCTAATTTAGTAATCATTGGCATCACACATAACCTCAAAAGATAATGTCCAATCAGGAGGCTGCATAACAGGTGTAAAGGTCAATGCCCTCGTAAGTTGAGAGATCTTCATCAAAATAGAACTCGGCCTCTTTGTGCAATAAGTCGGTGAAAAGTCTTGCAATTTTAGAAAAATCCTTAATAAATTGTCAATAAAAACCTACATATCCTAGAAAACTTCAAATACGACAAGTGGGTAGCTATGTGATAACTTCAATCTTGGCCATATTAAATTCCCTTATTTGAAATAGTATTCCCTAGAACAACCCCCTATTGTACCATGAAATGACATTTCTCTCAATTCAAGACCAAATTAACATCTTCAAAGCGTTACAATACTCATTTGATTTTTTAGACATTGAAAAAAGGAGGAACCATCGATGGATAAATCGTCCATAAATACCTTATAATGTTTTCAATAAAATCAGAGAAGATTGCTATCATACAAAGCTGAAAAGTAGCAGGTGTGTTACACAATCCAAAAGTCATCCTTCTTTATGTGAAGGTGCCATAGGGGCATGTGCCATAGAGGCATGTGCATGTGGTTTTTTCTCGAAGCCTGGTTTATGGGGATTTGTAGGAAACTAGAGAATCCATTTAGATAACAAAAATATTCGTATTTGGCTAATCTTTCTAGCACCTAATCAATGAAATGCAAAGGAAAGTGGTCTCTCCTTGTGGCCTTATTGAATTTTAAAAAATTCACACAAATTCTCCAATATGTGGTTGTTCTAGTAGCTATAAGTTCCCCGTTTGAGTTTTCAACTACTATCCTTCCTCTTATTTTAAGAACTACCCGAATTGGGCTCACTCATTTTCTATCCAAAATAGAGTCGATTAAACATGAATCTAAGAGTTTCATGACTTCCTTTTTTACTACCTCTTGAAGATTAGGGGTTTAAACTTTTATGTCCCTCTCTAGAATGTTCATTGTTGTTTTCTAATGGAATCCTATGCATGCAAAAGGATGGATTGACACCTTTAATGTCAGCCATAGACTAACAATGGCTTTCCTATTTTTTCTATGGATAGATAAAAGTTCATCTATTTGTTATTTTTCCTAAAGTCGAATTAATAATAAAAAGGTAATTTAGTGTTTTAGTCTAGAAATTTGTACCTCAAGACAAGAGACGTTTGAAACAAGATCAACCTATAAATCCACAAAAGTGGGAGCACTTGGTTCTAGAATGGGGGTATCTAAATCGGCAATAGGGTTGTCTAGCATTATCTTGAAAACATTAGCTTTGAGATCTTTTCATTGGGAACAATGGACATCTTTGAAGTGGATCTGCAACTGCTATTAGTGTAACATTCATGACTAGCACGTGATATTGTTCGCTTTGGGCCTTGATCCGCACGATTTTCTCAAAATGCATCACACTTGGACAAGGACATATCACTATATATAACCAGCATCTCTCCCTTGACTTATGCATGTGGGACTAATCCAAGACATGCCTCTTGCACCCTCCTCCTTAGGGGACTCAACGTCCTCGTTAAGTGATCGCACCCCCACCATGCATAGAGTCTCACGCGGAGTGGCTCTGATACCATATGTAACATCCTTGCATTTGCGTAGGATATTGTCTGTTGAGAATAGAAGTGAGCCACTGCGCTACTTTGATACCAGGTGACGTGTTTAGATAAAAATGTGCGGGCCGAGGCCTAGAGCGGATAATATCACACGCTGGTCGAAAATATTACATGTGGTATCGAGCCATTCCACGTGAATCTCTGTGCATGGTGGGGTGCAATCACTCAACGAGAACGTTGAATCCCCTAAGGGGGGAAGGATGCATGAGGCATGCTTTGGATTAATCCCACATGCACAAGTCACGGGAGAGATGCTGGGTACATATGGGAACATGTCCTTCATTTTGTGTGATGCGTTTTGACAAAACCATGCGGGCCGAAGCCCAGAGTGGACAATATTGCACGCTGGTCAGGAATGTTACAATTAGAGTAGCGACTTCCTCACCCATAGTATCAAAAGCTTCATAATCGTCTTCATAATATGGTGATTTCCATGGCTTGAGAGAGGTTAAATTCAATTTTATCTTCTCCTAATTGAAAAGACAATTGACAATTCTTAACATGGATAATGCCGCCATGATGTGGAAGGGTCTTCCCAAGATTAAAGGGGTATTGATGACTTCCTCCATGTCAAGTACCACAAAATCAACAGGAATGTAAAACTTGTTGACTTTTAATTGGGATGTCCTCCAAAATCCCCTAGTCTTTTCATAGGCCTATCAACCAATTGGAGAGTCATATTGGTTGACTTTAGATCATCTGTTCCTAGTCTTTTGCAGAGGGATAGGGGTATAGGATGACACGCACCAAGAGCGTATAGATCTCTCTTTATTTGTATATTCCAATTTCACATGGTATCAAAAAATCCATAAATCTTTTAACTTTCACGATAGTTGATTTTGAATGACTGCACTAGGTTCTTTGTTAGTGCTATAGTCTCATGGAGTCAATCTTTCTCTTCTTTGACAGGATATCCTTTACGAATTTAGCATAAGAGGGCATTGTTATATAGCTTCAATAGAAAGGTATATTGACATGCAATCTCTTTAATATCTCCATCAACTTAGCAAGTTGTTGGTTGTTCTCAACTTTAACTAATCTCTGAGGAAAGAGTAAAGAATTTACATCAAGGAGAGTCTTAAGCTTTTGGTTTTCTGCCTTGCCTTAAGAGTTGATGCGTAAAATGATGTAGCAAAATAAATTCGTTAGCACACTACTCCCTCAAGTAATATAGTAAAAAGGAGTAAAGAGTGTCAAACCCACGAGGAATATTATTACTTTAATATTTTATTTTATAAATTAATACGAGGAGAAAAACGTAGATTTTTAAAATAAGTTTTTTAATTATAAAATAGATATTAAAAATGAGATAATAATAAGATAAGATAATGATGTTGGAGTTAGGTCTTAGGATGATAACAAATAAAGGATAAATATGTGAACTAGAAAAGATAAATTAAATTTCTTTAGATGGATTAGAATTTTCCTAAATTATTAATTTGACAAGAATGACTTCATAGAGTCCACAAATTGGTAATTCTATTATTTAATCAAGAAAATCAAACTATCTTGAATTTAATCAAAATTGAAGTCTCACAAACTGATATTCATGCAGATAAGATTAAAATTAAGATGCATTAAAATGAAAATCCTAAACTATTAATTACTCCACAAACTAGTATAGATTAATAGACCACACAGATCTAGTTCTCTACACACTATTTATTAGACATATGTCAATTTTTAATTTCACAATAAATCATTTAATTTAACTAAATAAAATCTAATAGTAGTCCACAAACTGTTAATTACTTAACTTAGAAATTCAAATAATTAAATCAAAAGCATTAAACACAATTAAAAATTGATCAAAAGAAATTCAATAATAAAATTAGGCTTCACAATATTTCCCTTCAATAATAATCTCCTAAAATAAAATAACTAAAACATGGAGTTCATCCTAGAATAACAAAATACAAATGATAATTGGAAGAATTACAACAAGAATAAATTAGGTCCCTTGGATGTCGTCAGAATGTCTGGATCAGTCGTACGATCAATTCTCTCTCTTGGCCGAAGCTTGCAAATCTCACGACTCACTGTAGAAGAAAACCAAACTCTAAGGCATGAATTGAGATGATGGTCTCTCCATATATTTATAGGTGTAGCATGGCTTCTGATCAGTAACCTTCGATTCATCGTACGACTGAGTTTAAATTCGTGAAGATACATTCTCTGCCAACTTCACGCCCTTTTTCTCATCTCGGCCAAAATCAACCAACTTAGTAGAGAAAGTTTAATACATGGTACGACCAACAAAATTCGTCCATGTAGGCTTCCATGCAGTGGCTCCCTTGCAATTGATAGAATTATTGTCCAATAAACCTTTACATGTGATAAAATATTAGCTAATGATATATGTCGATAAACTCCTCTCGGTTTTGATTCTCAGCCAATAACAACTTCATATGATAAGTATCGACTAATATCCTCTTAATGCCTGATATGGATTCAAGGTGAATTTGGCCCCCAAAATTGTCTTCTGATGAAAGGTGATAACCTTACTTTAGCGCCCAATAAACTCATCTATCACGGCCGATAGCAACATCATTCCCATAAGTATAGAGTCTTGGCGCCTTGTAATTATGGCTTAACAAATATCCAATGGTGTTTTGTGCCCAATATGAATGTCCTTGATGAGTTTGACTACTTAGATTTCACTCCTAATGAGTTTGGCCCCTTAGATCTTAACTCCTTATGAATTTGGCTCTTAAGCTTTAGCTCCATAGATTTGATCAGTTTTTAGCGCCTTGTCTTGAATCATAATCTCAATTTAATCCAATAAGCAGTTGAGTTTGGTGCCTTGCAATCCAAGGTTGAAATGATTATGATTCATCTGAGCTGACAATTTCCTTTTCCTGTCAATTAATTAAAATAATGAAGTTAATTTGCCCATAGTTATAATACTTCGAGAATTAATACATAGAATTAATAAATCTAGATTTTTTATTATGATTAAAATAGATTTAAAATGATGCATGCAATGATTAAATTACAGAAAAATTAATCAAAATAATAGACTAAAATATGTTGTATTTTTCATGCACCAAGTCATCCTTAATATTTTGTTGTAATTCTAGCTTCAAATTCTCGACAAGAGGTGAGGTTGTGGCTTCAGTCTTTACTAGTTCAACTAGCTTCTTCCCACTTATTAGCTCAACAACCTTGCAATATTCTCTCAAATTTACTTCAGGTCAACCAAGAAATGTTCCCATCGTTCTGGTGGATGAATTGGCGATATGGTTTTCCAGTATTTTGTTATGTAAGGTTAAGCTTTCAAGTTTGGAGGACATTTGCTGCATAGATTCATTCTGTTATCATGTTGCTTCATCATATTCTTTAGCATGATCTCCAGGTTGGTTTTCTCAAGTGGGCGATGCTAGATAGGGAGTGGGAATTGGTAAGGCTAGACCTACATGTCTCTGCATTAGTTGATATTGTCCTAGCTTAGGATACTGAGTCTAGTTTTGACTTGGCCCTTGAAATTTTTGACCTTCATATGACATAAGTGGGTTTGATTTAATCCAAGACTGAGGTCTATTCCAGAGTTGTTCTCCTCCTTAATGTTGGTTCCGACGATTGCGGATGAGTCTCATTTGGAGTTTCCTAGACTTGATAGCTAATTGTTTACAGTTAGAGATCATATGGTCAAGGGACCAACAGTTGTCACACCAGGTGGGGTTATTGTTTTGATTAATAGGCAGAGCTTTTGCGGCGCACACATTCGACATCTAATGGAATTGGCGAGGGCTTATGCTACTCCATAAATCTTTGTATTTTTTAGTCCCTCTACTCTTGAAAAAAAAATTATCCCAATTGTCAATTTTAGGTGTCTTTTCATATTTAGGTTTTTGTCGATTAGCTAAATCCTGCATCCAATTGTGATGGTTAATGTTGAGTTACTCAATACCAATCTTCCTGATTTTTGCTCATGAAGGTACCACCAGCGAGTTCAAAGTACTCTTAGATTGAGGAGTAAAACCATTGTGAACATATGAGCCACCATCCACTTCTGAAATTTGTGGTGGGGGTACTTTCAAAGCATATAACCTCCCCCAAGCTTCACATATGGACTGTTTCTCCCATTGAATTAAGGACGTGATTTGGGTTATCATGACTATGATTTTTCTAGGAGGAAAGAAATAGCCCCTCCCATGTTTGAATGGTTTCAGGTTCCACAAATCTAATCCATGCCTTGCATGATCTCTCAGGGAAAGAGGAAACAACCGGATCCTAAACCAATTGTATTGCACAATACCAACTGCTTCTTCTAAAACTCATATTATATATTGTTGACTCTTGATTTTGTGCATACTGAAAATTAGTTTTTAGAAGATTGAATTAAACTCATGCATAAACCAGTTTATCTCATTCTAAATTGCATTTTTGATGATATAATTTCATATTTGTGAGATTGAACAATTGAAGAGGACCAGATGATCCAACCAAAAATTTGGCAAAGAGTCTATCAATAACGGAGGGATGGTCAAGCGGTAGATGAACAATAATGATGATTAATGTTGATAAAGATGACTTTTGGAGACCAATTTAGGAGTGGATGACTATATGCACAAATAGTGTTGTGAAACTAGCTTTGGGCTAATTGGCAGCCATAATAGATGATTGAACTAGAAGTCGATCTGGACAATTGGAGAATTGAAGAAATGACCAACAAAAGAAGAGGATGATCATATTGAAATGGCAACGTTTTACAATGGTCCAATTTTTGAAAGATGGATGATCAACTGAGAAGTGAACAATTGGAATGCGCGAGATAAAGAGGGTTGTGATAATGGTTGCAAGTTAAATCATATAAGTGGGGTAAAAAAAGTTGTTGCATCTAAAGTATAACATTGATTCGAAACTAACTCAACATATTCTCAAACATATGTATGCTTTCATGGTGTCGCTAGATTCCCTAGTCAGACAGAATAGGGGACTTATTTTGGAGCATCTTTCTTAACATTTGGTTCCAATTTTTTGGACAATCATCAGTCGTGGACCCAGACCTCATGATGCCAAAGATCGCATACATCTTCTTTCAAATATCTGGAATGACATCGATGATAATAATTTAGGATAGAAACTTTCGTAACATTTTGATAACTAGTGATAATATTTTGTGATGTTATTAGTTTTTTATATGCCCTATTCTTTACTTCCTATTATTATGGATGCTTGATGTTACTTTCCATTGTGATGCATGTGTAGAATGCATTATATAGATGCATTATAAATTGTATAGGGAGAGAACGGAAGAATAGAGACATGAGGGGGGGGGGGGGGGACAAAACATACCATAATTAGCATCACATTAGCATTGCATTAGCACCACCATAGAGATACCAGATTGGCTGGGTAGGATATGGTTTCATTTTTGTTAGCATCACATTAGCACCGCATTAGTGTGGCAAAACATTAGCGCCTGTTTCTCTTCACAATGGCAACGCAAAGAGGGCTGGGTATGATAACATATCAGCGCTACAATAGCATTGGGTTAGCATCTCAATGTAGCACCATGTGGGTGTCAAAATTGCGTCATGACCTAGCGATGCATTGGCGTCAACCTAGCCCACGTGCGACGGCAAGTATGGGTAGTTTTCGCGCCATATTAGCGTCAAAATAGTGCCATCACTTAGCATCACTTTGGTGTCACAATGACGTTGACAAATTCAACGCTGCATTAGTGACGACATAGCGGCACTAAGCATCTTGTCCCATAGTGTCTCACTAGCATCGATAATTGATGCTAGTAGCATCGTCTTTCTTGTTAGCACTGCGGCGATGGTACTAGTTATCGAACATTTGCGTCTCAATGTTGTGGCGTTGTTGCGACGCTAAAGCGTGGCTATTTATTTTAGCTACAATTTACCAACACTTTAGCATTGCACCTTGGAGTCGAAAAACTTTCTTGTAGTGGTATTTAGACATATGGTACCTTACTCAAGCTACTACTACCGACAAGTTCCAAATATATAGTCCTAAATACACTTTTCTGGCCGCAAGTATACAATCATCCTTGTAGTATAGATCGGGGTCAAACTGTCGAGAGAGAGGTTGCATTCGCTTTTAAAGTTACATATGAGGGAAAAGAGTTAGGTTTAGAAAGTAAATGCATGGGAATATAATTCTTTTGTAATTTTTATTTTATATATTTTTTTACCCTTTCTTCATTGTTAGCGTGATGGAAAATTAGGCGATGAAAATAAGGATGGGATATTAATAGTAGGTTGTAGATGATGTTAACAGTTGAAGCTTAAGGAATCATCGTCAGGGATGAACATCAATTAGCCATGCATAAGTAGTTCAGCTTAGTAGGATGCAAAATAAATGTACAAATGACAGAAGTGGATCCCATTGTTGGATCACTCAGTCTCTTCACTCTCGCTTCGAGAGTACAAATTTAAGCGCACATAGGATAAAAAGTCTGCTCATCGTCTCTTGAGATATGTAGAGATTCAACCCTAACAATTAAGTTCAACAACAATAAAAACTACTCCCCTAAGCTCTCCCCTCTGGGCTTGAGCTTAGTTTCTATCAATCCAATGATTAATTATTCCAATGTAGCTTGCTAACCTCTCAGCTCCTCGCTAAGCTATTCAATAGCATGCCCTTCTCGGTGTTTTGTTATGGACAGGAATAATGAATCAACACAGATATGAAACAAACTTTCATATAAGAACTAACATTTTGTCGATTCACAAATAGACTACCAGACATCAAACCAACGATAGTCCGTAGCAAACAAAAAACATCCAAATATGTAAATGGCATAGTTAAAAGAGTTAAGATCCCATCAGAATTCCCACAGCCTCGATGATTGATTAGTTACACATGGCTGAGAGAGTTACAACCTTAAACATTGTCAAATTACATCTAAACATTGTTCAACCGAAAACTATAGAAGATAACAATAAATCAGGCTGAAAAACAAAAAGGTAGATGGAGTAAAGCAGCAAAACTTCGAAGACAACCTCCCTTCTCAACTTAGCTAGTCTTCTTTCTCGTCTCCCAAAAGTGGCATGTCCTCCTTGCTCTTTCTAGCTTCCAGCTTCTGTATCAAGCTCTCCTTTTTTTCTTTTTATAGCACCATGTCATATCTGCCCTTTTTCTGATTTGTAGCACCTATCCTTGTACATACCTAGCCATCCGATGCACGACAACTATCCAGCGCATTACATCACCCTTCTTCTCCCGATTCCTCTTCTCCTTCATTATGCATCCCAATTGTTAACGCTTGTCCCCTTCGTGCAGGGTTGATTCCTTAAACCAGAATCAATTTTAATTCTCTATAGCATGCCAGCCTATCCTTGTCATTTTTTGCCAGCTCGGCTTTAGGTCTCTTCTATGTCAGATACCTCCATGTACAGATACTCACTTAGTTGTCGAATAGCCCTACGCGGCCATGAGAGTACCTTCTGAAACATAAGAACTTATAAATTGAAGTGTATTTAATATATGTCAGAAGAAGTCAGATGACATAGAAATTTAGAGATTTGGTAAAATGCTAGAAATGTTTTTACACTTGATAAAAATGCAGCCTAAGTCTATTAAACTATGCCTTTACCCTAGCAGAAAAGAATATGAATTCTAAGCCATAGGTTGCAATTGTTAAATGACGTTAGCAATCACACAATTAGATCTACAAAATTGCACCATAACGACCACATCCAAAGACATAGTTTTGATAAACAAATCATTTAGGGTATAAGAAGAGATTTGGAGCATATTTTACCCTCTCTCTCTCTCTCGCTTGATATTTAGAATCCATTGTATGAAGAGAAAAAATATTGTGCTCCTAAATGAAATTGTGAGCTTGTTATAAGTGAGGTACACAGCTTTTAAGCAAAAAAAAAGGTGACAGTATTTGATAATGAAATCCCTATTCGTCGAAGACATAAAGTGTTTTGATGATAACAAATAAAAAAAATGATGTACTAATGTTGAGCCTAGCAGGTTAACAAATTTTCGATAGAAATGATCATTTTAAAATGTTATAGAAGAAGAGGACGCCTGGTGGGACATGCGAATGCCTGCTGTGATAATCCCATAAAGTTATGGATACTATAGATGTCCGGCCCAACTGATAGACACTCACTATGACAATCAATATCTATCAAGGCTTCAAAATAGATGACCTCTACATGCAGTGGATAACTGCTAAAATTTGTAGTAGACTATCGTTAAAAGTGGGAGTGGATGATAGTGAAATTGTGGGTGTAGTGATAACTTGCTGGATTTTATGTAAAAAGTGCAATTTTTCAATTTTTTTGGTCTCCCCAACTCACTAGCTGCAAGTGCACAGGTAAGTTGTAATAGACTCAGGTTGTCGTATCCACAAAGATTTGAAGCCTAAGACTCCCTAAAACAATCTAGACTAGTTCTACTTAAGTGGCTAAAAACAGGAAATTAAAGGAATTGGAAAACAGATTTTTAATTATGCAGAATGATAACTATTTTTGGGGTTTTGGAAATTTGTCAAAACTGAATTATAAATGCTAGATTAGAAGCTAAAAAGGTTTAACTATCAATGAAGAAGGTTCTCCTAGGAGTTGGAGTTCATCTAAATTAATTATGGATGGAATGAAACAAGTTATCATTTTTTAGTCAAATCCAATTCAACCTTTAAAATGGCTATTTTCATAGCTCAATTAGACCAGAACTAAATAATACATTGTCATATGATTGTTAGCCAAGTTGAATTAGAAAAGGATCCTCATTGAAAACCTAGTTATCATTAGGTTCAACTCAATGCACTTGCTGATTTTTTGGCAATTTCAATAAAATATGAAATGATAACTTCTAGGTTGCACCTTGAAAATGATTGGAATGCTTCAATCAACTAAACAGGGATGAAATCAATCCAATATTAATGAAAATGCTCTTTGGTTTATCTCTAAACTACAAGAGGATTTAAAATCAGCTTCTCAGCTGCAAATTCAAATGAAATCCACATTTCCATTAATGAATTGGATAGAAATCAGCACTCAATACAAGTTTGGGAAATAAAAAATTGTCATTGCTCCTTGGCTCATCTCTGAATCTCAAGGATGGTCTTAAAACCATCTCTCAATGGTGAATTAAAGTAGGGCTTAACAATGGCAATCAAATTCCCAAGAAATCAAAAAATAGAATTCAGCAAGATAATTTCAGAAAGCAGATTGGGAAAACAACAAGGAAATCATCAATGCTATTCATTGGAATTCAGGATTTGCTAAATGCTTATTGATCCATCTCTGGACAATAAGAAATCCTTAGGGCTCACCTTTCAGTGATTGAATGAAATCAGAAGTTCAATTAGCAAATCAGATTTCAAAAGAAATCAGAATATCAGGATTCAGGAATGCAGATTTCAGATTCTCAAATTGGGAAAACAGATTTGAATCAAAAAAATGTCAAAGTATCTTGATTCATTTCTGTACAAGATTGAGACCAATAACAACCTCTCAGCTGTTCAATTTAACAAATCCCCAATGACAACAAATTTGAATAGTTCGGAAAAATCAGAAATCAGCAGGTTCAGATTTCAGAAAACCAGAAATCAGATTTTCAACTAGAATGGAATCCAGAAACTTGACATTGATTCTTAATTCATTTCTGAATGAAGATTAGATCAAATGATAACTTCTCAATTATAGTTACAAATAGGATCTAACAATGGCAAGAACAGATTCATAACAATGCAGAAATCTGAAAATTAGAATTGATGGCAGTGCAGAATTAATTTCTATCTATATCCATCCACAATTAGCCTAGACTACTACCCTATCCTAGGAGATATGGAGTTTAGCTTCTCATAATTACAAAGTTTGAAACAAAATAGATTGGAGAACAGGAATAAATCATCTTGGATTGAAGCTGGTCGACAAGAAGCAGCAGCACCACAGTAGTCCAACTCCAAAACCCTTGCTTCCTCTTGCTCCAAACCCTGCAATGGCCAGCCCCCCTTTCCTCCAGAATTTCCCTAGCTTATATATGTGTCATGTGCACCCTTTGATCAGCATTAGAATGTCCTGGTCCTGAAATTCCTGCAGAAGACAACAGCTTTTTGGGCAGCAAAGGAGTGGTCCCCCACACCTTTTTGGCTTAATTCATACATCTTTTCCCTGCTAGAAAATTCACAACAGCAAACATCAATGTCCTCTAATAAAAAATAAACAAATAAGGATTAGGACAACAAGTAAACTCAACTCAATAATCAAAAGGAGTTTGGTGTTATACAAGGATGGAAATTAATATGAAAAACTAATGGTTTTAGAACCCGGAAATGATAACTTTGCACTAATCATGGAAATTATCCAGATGCAAGTGATTCAAGACATTAGATGCATCAAATGGATTAGGGTGGCAAGTGAGTGAAGTCAGAAATCAAATATGAATAAGATTTCATAGAAATGATAACTTGGGTGCCAAAACGATAACTTGTCATAACTTTTTTTGTGGTTATCCAAATGTGAACAAATTTTAACAACAATGAGTTAGGACAATAATATAATGAATGCCTAAGGCCTTTGAGCAGAATTGATAGTTTTGCATATCGAAATGATAGTTTTGCCCTTTAACGATAACTTGGCAATGGAAAATGATAACTTGTTCAAATGGACTTAAAACTTTGCACAAGTTGAGATATGACCATCCAAATATGATTCATTCATGATAGTAATGGATTTAGGGCAAGAAAATCATTGAAAATCAGTTCACTTAAAATAATGATAACATGCATTTGGAATGATAACTTGGCTTTAGATTGATAACTTGGCATAGAATTGAAATATTAATGGATTTTGGCATTTCAGAACCTCTATGCATATGGAATTAAGTATAAAATGAGCAAGATCAACTAGTTATCACAATCCATGCATTCCAAGCATAATTGGCCAAAAGGTAGGCAAAAATGGGGCTCGATATGAATGAAATGCATCCAAAATGGGATAAAAACTTATAGTGATCAAACTCCCCAAAGCTTAGCTTTTTGCTTGTCCTCAAGCAAAACATTCAGAAATTAAGGACCAATTTGAATTACAAGTCCACAAATGAAGCAAAGGTCAGCTGAATTAAATCCAATGAGTTTCCCACTTTGCCAACACTTTATTCTTTCCAAAAACTCAATTTCTAGCTAGGGAATCACAGAGGCTAAAGCAAATTTAAGCCATGGAAGAAGTACTAGCAATAACATTTTGAATCTTAGGAATTGTCAACTTTACTACAAGGTTGAACTACAAATCCCTTCATGAACAGATTTTCATTGCTTAAACAGGTTTAACACATGACCTTTATTCATGAAATGCAAATAAATAGGTTTAGCACCTGATTTTTATTCATGCTTTCTTTAGAAGAGATTCCTTTGGAAGTTTTGCTCTCCTATTTTTTTTTCTTTTTGCATTGAAGAGAGATTCATTTGGAAGTTTTTCTCTCTTCCTTTTTTCTATGCATGCATGCAACTTTTTACTTTTCCTTTTTCTCATTTTTCTATCCTGTTCATGAAGTGAGCAATAGTTCAAACTCAAGTATAGTTTAGATCCCTTTATCCAAAAAGTCAAGTTTTCCTATTTAACATTGCAGCAAGAGCCTTGACTCCCTTCTAGACATCTGATATTACTAATTCAATCCATAAGTATCAGTTAGTGTGACCTACAAAAAGGAAAAAAATTTAGCTGAAAATTGATTCAAGTGCATCTGAATTGAATAGTCAATTAAAGCAACAAGACTAATGGCCAAGTTGGCCACTTGGTATTGGAGTTTACCAACTGTCATAATGAAGCATTTTACCCATTTTAGAGTCAAAATAAAGGCAAGACTTGAATTGGACTCGAATAGTGATAACCGGATGGAACTAATGATAACTTGTAAAAACCCACTGATAACCTGGTATGATTTATGATATGAACATTAAAATAGATTAAAAACATGATGTAAAGGTTAGAAAAGCACCAGGTTTCCTCTCCCAAGCTTAGCTTCAACACTGTCCCTAGTGTTGAAAAGTTAAGGCAAGGGAGAGGGTTGGGAGGGTTCTGAAATATATGGAATTTGCATTTGGTCCATTCCAATGAGTCTTGCATTTCAATCCTACTCTTCAAGTGTTCCATACTTCATGAATTGCATTTAATCCTGTAGAGAAACAAGAGAGATCAGTGGGGTGTTCAATATCAGATTTTTAGATGCACAATTCAACTAGGCAATGAGATTCACTAAATCTGCACTGAAATTCAGCTAAGGTGGATTGGGACAACTGATATGCATGATGATTCAGATATTAATATGATGAATTCAGTATGAGAGAAAAACTATATCAGTTATCATTGGGATTTCAGTGAGAGGAATGAAAATTAAGGATAGGGGTACTCCCTTCTTGTCAATTTGTGGATGGATCTGATTCCTCCCTTTTTTATTCCTGCAAAATAGAAAAGTTAAGTGTAAAATGACTTGGGTTACCTCCCAAGAAGTGCCCTGCTTTAATGTCTTAGGCTGGACATTTTTCCACTTGAATTCAGCTAGGCAAATCTTCCAAGTTCAGCACCTCCTTTGCTGAATCCATGGCAGTGCGGTTGTACAACTTCAACTTCTGTCCAGTGACCTTGAATGTATCATCTTTGTCATTCAGAAGGTCCACAGCCCCAAAAGGATAAACCTTGTAGACTTTGAAGGGTCCACTCCATCTTGATTTTAACTTTCCAGGGAATAACTTAAGCCTAGAATTGGATAGCAACACAAGGTCTCCTACTTTGAAATCCTTTTTTAGAATCCTGCCATCCTGCCATCTTTTGGTCCTCTCTTTGTAAAATTCTGAATTATGATAGGCATTAAGCCTAATCTCATCCAACTCATCAATTTGAAGAAGCCTTTTCTATCCACATGCTTGCATATCAAAATTGAGTGCCTTCATTGCTCAATATGCTTTATGCTTCAACTCAATGGGTATGTGGCAAGTTTTCCCATAAACCAATTTGTAAGGAGAAGTGCCTATAGGGGTTTTATAGGCTGTCCTGTATGCCCAAAGTGCCTCATTCAACTTCAAACTCTAATCTTTTCTTGTCAAGGTTACTATTTTCTCCAATATGGCCTTGATTTCCCTATTTGAAATTTTTGCTTGGCCATTTGTTTGAGGATGGTAGGCAGTGGAGACCTTATGCTTAACTCCATACTTGTTTCGGAGGTTCTCAAAATACTTTTCAATGAAATGGCTCCTCCATCACTTATGACTACCCTTGGGATTCCAAATCATGGAAAGATTATCTCCTTGAACAATTTGATGACAGCCCTGGAATCAGCAACAATGGTTGGAATTGCTTCTATCCATTTAGACACATAGTCCACAACCAATAATATAAACTTGAATCCACATGAACTAGGAAATGGACCCATATAGTCAATGCCCCACACATCAAAGATTTCAACCTCTAAAATATCATTTTGAGGCATTTCATTCCTCCTTGAAATAGAACCTGCCCTTTGACATTCATCACAACTCTTCACATACAAATAAGCATCTTTGAACAAGAAAGGCCAATAGAAACCAGATTGTAGAACCTTGGCAGCAGTCTTTTGAGTACCTCCATGTCCACCATATGGAGATGAGTGTCATTCATACAAAATTGATTGGAATTCAGCTTCTGATATACACCTCCTAAAAATGCTATCAGGGGACTTCTTGAATAGGAGTGGATCATCCCAATAGAAGTCCTTCAAGTCATGGAAGAACTTTTTCTTCTGTTGATAGGAGAAGTCAGAAGGAATGATTCCACATGCCAAGTAATTTACAATGTCTGCATACCAGGGAGTTTGATTAGTTAATATTGCCATCAAGATGTCATCAGGGAAGGCATCATTGATAGGAAGTGTTGAGGACTCCTGAACTCCTTCCATCCTTGACAGGTGGTCAGCAACTAGGTTCTCACTGCCTCTTTTGTCCCTGATTTCAACATCAAACTCTTGCAGCAATAGGATCCATCTAATGAGCCTTGGCTTGGATTCCTTCTTGTTGATCAAGTGCCTCATTGCTTGGTGATTGATGCGTAAAATGATGTAGCAAAATAAAATCGCTAGCAAGTGCACTAGTCGCTCAAGTAATATAGTAATAGGAGTAAGAGTGTCGAACCCACGAGGAATATTATCAATAAAATATCTGAATTTATAAATTAATAAGAGAGAAAAAAATGGAATTTTGGAAAAGGGTTTTGTGAAATAAAATAAAGAAAATAAGATAAAGATAAGATAATTGTGTTGAAGTTAGGCCTTAGGATGAAAATAGATCAGGATAAATATTTGAACCGTAAAAGATAAATTTAATCTTTAAAGATGGATTAGGAATTTTCCCAAGTTATTAATTTACAAGATTAACATCACAGAGTCCACAAACTGGTAATTCTGCTATTTAATACGGCAAATCAAACTATCTTAAATTTAATCAAACCTAAAGTCCCACAAACTGGTATTCATCAGATAAGATTAAAATTAAGATGCATTAATATGAAAATCCTAGACTGTTAATCACTCCACAAACTGGTATAGATTAACAGACCACACACACTTGATTCTCCACACACTAGTTATCAAATTTATGTCAATTATTAATTTCACCTAAAATCAATTAATTTAATTAATGAATTCTGAAATCAAATAGTCCACAAACAGGTAATTACTCAACTCAGAAATCCAAATAATTAAATTAAAAACACTAAGTACAATTAACTAATTGATCAGAAAAGATTAAAACAAATAATATAGGATCCAAATAGTTTCCCTTCAATAATAATCTCCTAAAATGAAATAAATAGAAAATATGGAGTTCGTCCTAGAAATTCTGAAGAGATAATAACAAAATAACAATAATAATTGGAAGAATTACACCAAGAATAAAATAGGATCCTCAGATTTGGGCAGACAGTCGGGTAGCCTCTCGGACTTGATCAGGGTCGCGATCAACTTCCAGTCGTCGCACCTCTCTCCTATTGGTCGAAGCCTGCAGACTTTCGACTCGCCGTGGAAGAAACCTGAACTTCAGAGCACGAATTAAAACGAAGGATTCTTCGCGTATTTATAGGTGCGGATGACCTTCAATTTGATCACGGCCGTAACATCGTACGGTTGACTTTAAAATTGTAAGATAAACTCGGCCAAAAAATGATAATTCTTCTAACTATTACGCCCAAAAGATAAATCCTTTTATCTTTACCCCTTTTGAATCTCGACCAAAACGAAATTCTTTTATCTTTACCCCTAAAGATAAATCCTTTTACTCCCTTCGAATCTCGGCCGTAAGGAAGAGTCCTCATTACGCCCAAAACCATGAGTTCTTCAATTTTGGTCAAAATGATAGGCTTCTTATCTTTACCCCCTCCAAATCTCGGCCAAAACAGACTTCTTCTTGTAATCTCGACCAAAATGAAGAAGAGTCTTTGATCGTTACGCCCAAAACTCAAGTTGCATTCGTGTTTACCCCCAACGAAGTAAGATGTAACTTATCCAATCATGAGATCATCTCGGCCGAAATTTAATTCTTTACGACCGAGTCATATTGCCTGCAAAATAATTATAAAAATTAAGTAAATCCCTTTTCGGTTAAAATATTCAAAACATTAATAATCAAAATTGATAAATCCGGAATTACGATTAAAAGTGACTAAAATTGATGCATGCCATGATCAAATTATAGAAAAATTAATTAAAATAATAAACTAAAATATGTTATATTTTGCATGCATCAGTGATATGTGAATACAATTACTTTGGATCCCACCAAGTAAGGTCTGAATTTATCAAGTGCATACACAACAACAAGTAGCTCCTTCTCAGTTGTGGCATAGTTGACTTGAGCCTCATCTAAAGTCTTGCTGGCATAACATATGACATAGTGCTTTCTATCCCTGGTTTTCCCCAAGACTGCCCCTACTGCTTGATCAAAGTCATCACACATTATTTCAAAGGGAAGAGACCAATCAGGTGGCTGGACTATAGGAGCTGAAATAAGTGCCTCTTTCAGCTACTTGAAGGCCTTCATGCACTCTTCATCAAAATTAAACTCAGCATCTTTTGCTAGGAGCTTGGTAAGAGGCCTGGTTATCATTGAAAAGTTTTGAATGAATCTTCTATAAAATCCTGCATGCCCTAAGAAGCTTCTTACTGCCTTCACATTTGTAGGGGGTGGCAACTTCTCAATCACTTCAATCTTGGCCTTATCCATCTCAATTCCTCTATTTGAAATAACATGTCCTAAGACAACCCCTTCTTGAACCATAAAATGACACTTCTCCCAATTGAGGATCAAGTTGGACTCTCTAAATCTTTGTAGCACCTTGGTCAGATTTTCTAGGCAACTCTCAAAGGAATCTCCATGGACTGAAAAATCATCCATGAAGACCTCCATAATTTCTTCAATAAAATCTGAGAAGATTGACATCATGCATCTCTGAAAAGTGGCAAGTGCATTACATAGGCCAAAGGGCATCCTCCTATAAGCAAATGTCCCATATGGACATGTGAAAGTAGTCTTGTGTTGATCTTGAGGGTGAATTGGGATTTGCAAGAAGCCTGAGTATCCATCTAAGTAACAGAAGTGGGAGTGCCTTGCCAACCTTTCTAACATCTGATCAATGAAGGGCAATGGGAAATGGTCCTTCCTTGTAGCCTTGTTTAACTTCCTGAAGTCTATACACATTCTCCACCCTGTAATTGTCCTGGTGGATATCAATTCATATGAATCTGACTTCACTACTATGATCCCTCCCTTCTTTGGCTCAACCTGCACAGGGCTAACCCATTCACTATCTGAAATTGAGTAGATGATTCCAGCTTTTAGCAACTTCAATACTTCCTTCTTGACCACTTCCTTCATGACAGGATTGAGTCTTCTTTGGCATTCAATGGAGGATTTGTAGTTGTCCTCCATTATGATCCTATGCATGCAAATTGAAGGATTAATACCCTTGATATCATCAATTTAATAGCCAATCACCTCCTTGTACAGCCTTAGTTTTTTCAACAGCTCTTCAACTTGATTCTTGGGCAGGTTTGCATTGATGATAACTAGAAATGTTGAATTCTCCCCCAGAATTCATACTTCAGGTTATTGGGGAGAGGCTTGAGTTCCAATTTGGAATAATTGGTTTGAGTTGAGTTGCCTTGTTCAGTAGTGATAACTTCCTGCACTTGGTGCTGATTTTCTGAATTTTCCACTGATTTGGACAGAGTTAATGCTGATTAGTATGCTGCAGCCTCTGGATCCTCCAATTCCTTCAAATGATCAAACATAAGGTACCTTTGCAGTGGATCTTCAATAGGTATTATTGTTGAGGCCTGCTCCACAATTTGATCAATCTGTCCATCCCCAAAATCATCTTGTTGACAAGCTGGCCTGCTGATAACTTGTCCAAGGTTGAACTCTATTTTATCTTCACCAATTTGGAAGGTCAATCTCCCCTCCTTAACATCAATGACAGCTCTAGCAGTGGCAAGAAAGGGTCTTCCAAGCAAGATGGGTGTATTCAAATCCTCATCCATATCCAAAACCATAAAGTCCACTGGTATATAGAATTTTCCAACCTTTAGGGGTATGTCTTCCATGGGGATACTTGATGGACCTATTAGCCAGCTGTAGAGACATGTTGGTGGGCTTCATATCTCCTACTTCAAGTTTCCTGCATAGAGATAATGGTATAACACTCACAGAAGCACCCAAGTCACACATGGCCCTTTGAATTTTTTTATTTCTTATCTCACATGGAATGGAGAAACTCCCTGAATCCTTTAGCTTAGGAGGTAACTTATTTTGAATTATTGCAGAAGCCTCTTCAGTTAGTGCAATAGTCTCACATTCCACAATTCTCCTCTTCTTGGTAAGGATTTCCTTCAAAAATTTTGCATATGAAGGCATCTCTTGAATGACTTCAACAAATGGTACATTAATGTATAGCTTCTTCAAGATTTCTAAAAATCTTCCATATTGTTGGTCCTACCTTGCCTTGATTAGCCTTTGAGGGAAAGGCACTTTGTCAAAGATTCTTCCATTGACTTCATTTTGAAAGTTCCTTCTCTGATTTCCTACAACAGCCTCTTCAATTCCCTTTTTTTAAGTTCTGGGCAGGAGTGTTCTTCAGCTGAATTTCCTTCCATATTCTTGGAGTTTGAATTCTCTTGAGTTGGATTGGCCTCTACATTTTGCAATGGCTTTCAACTTGCCTTCCACTCCTGAGTTGAATTGCCTTGGCTTGTTCTTTAGGGTTCACCTCTGGCTGTCCAGGAAAGAATAAAGGTGGCATATTGGATGTGCTTGCTTGTTGGGCAATTTGACTTTCAAGCAACTTCTGATTGGCATTCAAGGCTTCATATCCATTTGTTAACTTCTGCATCTCCTCCTCTTTCTTCTCTTGTTTCTTCAAAATTTGTTGCAGCAACTCTTCCATCTTTGAGAATTGAGTGTGTTGAGGTTGTGGTGGCTGCTCATAAGGAGTTCTTTGCATTGGAATGGTTGAGAGCTGATTTCCATATGGAGGTGGCTGGTTCCTTGGCAAAATCTTGGGTTGCCAATTAGAATTCTACATTGGTGGCCCTTGGAAATGATTGGCCTTGTAGGAAAGATAGGGATGATTCCTGTTTTCTGGAGTATAGAATTCAGAAGATGGCTTGATTCCATAATTCCCCACAGCATTGACTTGATCTATGGATTGCTCATATTGCTGCATTATCAAGTTGCAACTCTCAGTGACATGGCCCTGGTTTCCACATACATCACACCTTGATTCCTGATTTGAAGACTTTCCTACATTAGTGGACAAATTCAGGTTCTCTAATGCCTTTTTCAATCCTTTTTCAATTTGGACAGCAATGTTATTGAATTGGTTTTCATTGGATGGCCTTCTTGTCCTATCATGTGTAAGGAAATGGTGGTTCTTGACCATGTTCTCAAACAATTGGTAGGCTTCATCAATATTTCTTGATGCAAATATCCCCCTGCTGCTGTATCCAATGCAACATTGCTGGGGTAATTCAATCCTTTGTGAAAATAGTTGACAAGTTGTCATTTTTCAAAGCCATGATGTGGACATGCCCTCAACAAGCCTTGGAGTCTTTGCCATGCATCACATATGTTCTCTTGATCCAATTGGTAGAACCTCATAATCTGATCTCTATAGTTATCAGTTTTGCTAGGTGGGAAGAATTCAGCTAGAAACAATTGAATAATAGATTCCCAAGTAGCCATCTCTTTTGGGTTGAGGGTCTTGTACCAAGTCTTGGCCTTGTCCCTGAGTGAGAATGGAAATAGCCTCATATATACAACATCCATGGGTGTATTGTTGAAGTGGACTGTGCTGCAAATTTTCTTGAAATTGTCCAAGTGTGAGGCTGGATCTTCATTGCCCAATCTAGAAAATTGGTATTGCCTTATCATTGTCACCAAGTCTGGATTCACTTCAAAGTTTGCAGCTGGTGCTAGGACTCCATTCCCTTGTTGATTTCTGACATTATTAGGAGAATAGCAATCCTTCAAAGTCCTTGGTGCAGCCATGTTTACTTGCTCCTCTTCCTCTTCTTCAAATATCCTTCTTCTTGCCTCCAACCTTTGCAATCTCCTTCTTCTTAAGAATCTTCTTTCAGGCTCAGGATCTGATTGGTAATGGTCCTCTTGATTATCCAAATCCTGCATAAATGAATTCAGAGGTATCAAATTAAGAAAAGAAGGCAAACTAGATAAAAATGGAAAATTGGGAATGATAACTTGCAAAAATTGGAAATTGACCTAACAAATGGACTAAAAACTAATTTAAAATTAATCTAAACTATCTAAGTTAGTCTAATTGACCTCAAATCCCCAGCAACATCGCCAAAAACTTGATAGTGAAATTGTGGGTGTAGTGATAACTTGCTGGATTTTATGTAAAAAGTGCAATTTTTCAATTTTTTTTGTCTCCCCAACTCACTAGCTGCAAGTGCACAGGTAAGTTGTAGTAGACTCAGGTTATCGTATCCACAAAGATTTGAAGCCTAAGACTCCCTAAAACAATCTAGACTAGTTCTACTTAAGTGGCTAAAAATAGGAAATTAAAGGAATTGGAAAACAGATTTTTAATTATGCAGAATGATAACTGTTTTTGGGTTTTGGAAATTTGTCAAAACTGAATTATAAATGCTAGATTAGAAGCTAAAAATGTTTAACTATCAATGAAGAAGGTTCTCCTAGGAGTTGGGGTTCATCTAAATTAATTATGGATGGAATGGAACAAGTTATCATTTTTTAGTCAAATCCAATTCAACCTTTAAAATGGCTATCTTCACAGCTCAATTAGACCAGAACTAAACAATATATTGTCATATGATTGTTAGCCAAGTTGAATTAGAAAAGGATCCTCATTGAAAACCTAGTTATCATTAGGTTCAACTCAATGCACTTGCTGATTTTTTGGCAATTTCAATAAAATCTGAAATGATAACTTCTAGGTTGCACCTTGAAAATGATTGGAATGCTTCAATCAACTAAACAGGGATGAAATCAATCCAATATTAATGAAAATGCTCCTTGGTTTATCTCTAAACTACAAGAGGATTTAAAATCAGCTTCTCAGCTGCAAATTCAAATGAAATCCACATTTCCATTAATGAATTGGATAGAAATCAACACTTAATACAAGTTTGGGAAATCAGAAATTGTCATTGCTCCTTGACTCATCTTTGAATCTCAAGGATGGCCTTAAAACCATCTCTCAATGGTGAATTAAAGCAGGGCTTAACAATGGCAATCAGATTCCCAAGAAATCAAAAAATAGAATTCAGCAAGATAATTTCAGAAATCAGATTGGGAAAACAGCAAGGAAATCATCAATGCTATTCATTAGAATTCAGGATTTGCTAAATGCTTATTGATCCATCTCTGGACAACAAGAAATCCTTAGGGTTCACCTTTCAGTGATTGAATGAAATCAGAGGTTCAATTAGCAAATCAAATTTCAAAAGAAATCAGAATATCAGAATTCAGGAATGCAGATTTCAGATTCTCAGATTGGGAAAACAGATTTGAATCATAAACATGTCAAAGTATCTTGATTCATTTCTGTACAATATTGAGACCAATAACAACCTCTCAGCTGTTCAATTAAACAAATCCCCAATGACAACAGATTTGAATAGTTCAGAAAAATCAGAGATCAGCAGGTTCAGATTTCAGAAAACTAGAAATCAGATTTTCAACTAGAATGGAATCCAGAAACTTGACATTGATTCTTATTCATTTCTGAATGAAGATTAAATCAAATGATAAGTTCTCAGTTATAGTTACAAATAGGATCTAACAATGGCAAGAACAGATTCATAACAATGCAAAAATCTGAAAATTAAAATTGATAGCAGTGCAGGATTAATTTCTGTTTATATCCATCCACAATTAGCCTAGACTACTACCCTATCCTAGGAGATATGGAGTTTAGCTCCTCATAATTACAAAGTTTGAAACCAAATAGATTGGAGAACATGAGTAAATCATCTTGGATTGAAGCTGGTCGACAGGAAGCAGCAGCAGCACCACAGTAGTCCAACTCCAAAACCCTTGCTTCCTCTTGCTCCAAACCCTGCAATGGCCAACCCCCCTTTCCTCCAGAATTTCCCTAGCTTATATATGTGTCATGTGCACCCTTTGATCAACATTAGAATGTTCCATTGTGATGTAATTGTGCCATGTGTCCTGGTCCTGAAATTCTTGTAGAAGACAGCAGCTTTTTGGGCAGCAAAGGAGTAGTCCCCCCCACCTTTTTGGCTTAATTCATACATCTTTTCCCTGCTAGAAAATCCACAACAGCAAACATCAATGTCCTCTAATAAGAAATAAACAAATAAGGATTAGGACAGCAAGTAAACTCAGCTTAATAATCAAAAGGAGTTTGGTGTTTTACAAGGATGGAAATTAATATGAAAAACTAATGGTTTTGGAACCCGAAAATGATAACTTTGCACTAATCATGGAAATTATCCAGATGCAAGTAATTCAAGGCATTAGAGGCATCAAATGGATTAGGGTGGAAAGTGAGTGAAGTCAGAAATCAAATATGATTAAGATTTCATAGAAATGATAACTTGGGTGCCAAAACGATAACTTGTTTGCCTTAAAAATGATAACCTGTCATAACTTTTGTTGTGGTTATCCAAATGTGATCAAATTTGAACAGCAATGAGTTAGGACAATAATATAATGAATGCCTAAGGCCTTTGAACAGAATTGATAGTTTTGCATATCAAAATGATAGTTTTGCCCTTTAACGATAACTTGGCAATGGAAAAATGATAACTTGTTCAAATGGACTTAAAACTTTGCACAAGTTGAGATATGACCATCCAAATATGATTCATTCATGATAGTAGTGGATTTAGGGCAAGAAAATCATTGAAAATTAGTTCACTTAAAATAATGATAACTTATGCATTTGGAATGATAACTTGGCATAGAATTGAAATATTAATGGATTTTGGCATTTCAGAACCTCTATGCATATGGAATTAAGTATAAAATGAGCAAGATCAACTAGTTATCACAATCCATGCATTCCAAGCATAATTGACCAAGAGGTAGGCAAAAATGGGGCTCGATATGAATAAAATGCATCTAAAATGGGATAAAAACTTATAGTGATCAGCTAGTGATCAGTGGACGATCAAGAAAACTACTAGAACGCTCATTTCGGATCAAGACTAAAAATCATCTAGAGTGAATGACCAATGAAAAGAGTGGACACCCATTTTAAAGCACCAAAACTGCAAACCATCTAGAATGGATGACCATATGCTAAAAGGATGATTGGGAATAGTGTATGTCAACCAATCTGGAGTGGTTGACCGATTGAGAGGATGTCAACTTAGAGTTGAGTAAATCTACTTTGTCAAAACGAATGACAGTTTGTGGGAACAGATGTCCGCTTAAAAAAGACAAATAGCACAACGACTATTTAATAACAGAACGAACACCCAATGTCGTGAATGAATGTGTTCTTTAGTGTTGATAGGACATAATCAATGTTTTTACTTTTCAAAATTGTTGGAGTTAGTTAGGTGGAGCCTGATTCTGGGCCTAAATAATTTGTTGTTAGATATGGTAGGAAGAATATGAGAGATTGTAACTTCCTTGTAACCATAATCTGGGGAGATTGAGTGGTTATCATAACTACCTTATTTGTTAGATAATGGAGTTATGGAGAATCAGGATAAGATATGCAGTTATCCTAGGTTGTTACCCAAGGCACATATCTGGTAATGGTTATGCACTATATATAGTGGGGATCTGAGTAATATTTGTAATGTGATCAATTGACATATGAATAGAGTGAAGCTCTGTGACGGCCATGGACGTATGAGACAATCTCCAAACCACGTAAAATTTATGTCTCTATGTGTGATTTCTTGTTACTCTTCCACTATCTGTTCTTTAATTTCTCCCAGACATTGGTATCAATAGTAAGTTAATATCATGGATATTGCGCAACAATTGATATCAGAGCTTCGGTGAAGGAGTTCGTAGGCAGTGGGAGCGATGGCAACAGACGACGGGAAGGTGAAGATCGAGAAGTTCGATGATAGAGACTTCGGCTTCTGGAAGACGCAGATCGAAGACTATTTGTATCAAAAGAAATTACACGGGCCTCTCTCTGGGGAAAGCCGGAGGCGATGAGCGACGCGGACTGGGCGCTCCTCGATCGATAGTCGCTTAGTGTTATTAGGCTAACGTTGGCGCGAAACGTAGCCTTTAACATCGTGAATGAGAAGACCACGACGGGTTTGATGAATGCATTATCAAACATGTACGAGAAGTCTTCTGCATCAAATAAGGTGTATTTGATGAGAAGGTTATTCAACTTTAAGATGTATGAGGGAGCTTCAGTCACGGATCACATCAACGAATTTAACATTATCATTACATAGTTAAATTCGGTAAGTATCACTTTTGATGATGAAGTGAGGGCTTTGATCTTGTTGTCTTCTTTGCCAAAAAGTTGGGGTGCAACTGTGACGGCAGTCAGCAGTTCTTCTGGTTCAACGAAGTTGAAGTTCGATGATATTCGAGATCTGATTCTAAGCGAAGATGTTCGCAGGAGAGAATCAGGAGAAGCCTCAAGCTCGGCGTTGAGTGCAGAGGGAAGGGGAAGAACGCATCAGCAAGGAAAAAATCAAGGAAGATCAAATGCAAGACGACGAAGTCAGTCGAGATATGATGAATTCACATGCTGAAATTGCGGGAAGAAAGGTCACATGAAGAAGAATTGCAAAGCACCTAAGAAGAAAACCAATGTGGAGTTGGCAAATACTGCTACAGAAGAAGTCTCAGATGCATTGATTCTGAGTATGGACAGTCCGGCAAAATCCTGAATTCTGGATTCTGGAGATTCGTACCATTCCACATCACAAAGGGAGTGTATAGAAGATTACACTACCGGTAACTTTGGCAAGGTTTATCTGGCCGATGATAAAGCCTTGGATGTTGTGGGGAAAGGGAACGTGAAGATTGTCATCGATAATGGGACAACTTGGAAGATGAAAGATGTTCGACATATACCGATGTTGAAGAGAAATCTGATCTCGGTTGGACAGCTTGACTCAGAGGGTTACACTATGGTATTTGTAGGCAATACCTGGAAGGTCACCAAAGGAGCTATGGTGATCTCATGGGGCAGCAAGCTGGGTACTTTGTACAGGTCGTCGAACGCAAAGATTATTGCAGCAACTGATTCAGATGGTATGTCTGAAGTCTGACATTGTAGACTTGGACATATGAGTGAAAAGGGGATGAAGGTTCTGCACAAGATGGGTTGACTATCAGATCTGAAGTCAGTCGATGGTGGACTTTGTGAAGGCTGTGTGCTGGGAAAGCAGAAGAAAGTCACCTTTAGCAAAGTGCCAAGGATGCCGAAGAGTAGCAAGTTAGAGCTTGTGCACACGGATGTGTGGGGGCCATCTCCGGTTCCATCCCTCGGCGGGTCACTATATTATGTGACATTTATCGACGATTATTCCAAGAAGGTATGGGTTTATTTTTTGAAAAATAAATTTGATGTGTTCTCTACTTTCATGAAATGGAAGGCACAGGTAGAGAATGAGACAGATGTCAAGATCAGGTATTTGCGGTCTGACAATGGCCGTGAGTATGTGAATCATGAGTTCAAGGAGTTCTGTAGGGAACATGGCATCAGGATGGAGATGACAATTCCAAGGATGCCACAACAGAATGGGATTGTTTAACGGATGAATAGGACGCTGAATGAGCGTGCCAGGAGCATGAGGATCCATGCAGGTCAATCGAAGACATTTTGGGCAGATGCAGTGAACACTGCGTCATACCTGATCAACCGCGGGCCATATGTACCATTAGAGAACAAACTACTAGAGGAGATCTGGAATGGTAAGGAGGTAGATTTTTTTCATCTGAGGATTTTTGGTTGCCTATCATATGTGCATATTGATTCTGCATGTAGAGACAAGTTAGATGCTAAGTCTCGGAGGTGTTTCTTTATTGGTTATGGTTCTGATGAGTTTGGATATCGTTTTTGGGATAATGAAAATAGAAAAATTATCCGGGAAAGAAACGTGGTGTTCCATGAAAAGACCATGTATAAAGACAAGTGTGTTGCAGAATCTGGTAATGCAGGAGTAGAAGACAAGGCTCAAGTGGAACTTGAGGGTATTTTAGATGAAGATGTGGTTGGGTCATAGAAGATTGTTCAGCAGGAGCCTGAGGTGATATAGGCTGGACTGAGTACTCCACCCCCTATCAAGAGATCTACTCGGGAGATAAGACCACCGGTGAGGTACTCTCCTTCTCAGAATTTCATGTTGCTAACTGATGTTGGTAAACCAAAGTGTTTCAGAAAATTCTTGACGGTTGATGATTCAGTCAAGTGGGAGATAGCAAGGAAGAATGAAATGGTTTCGTTGTACAAGGATAAAACTTGGGTGCTGACAAAATGACCTAAAGGTGAAAAGGCATTGCAAAGAAGTGGTTGTACAAGATCAAGGAAGAGTCAGGTGACGGTCACAGAAAATCGAGGTTCGGTGCAACCTCGGATTCCCTCCAAAGTTAGTTGCAGGGAGGAGTCGTCTAAAGTTCGGGCACAGGCAGGTGCAGCTCAATCTCAAGAGAATCAGTCTTCAAGTGGGAGACTGTTGGAGTTAGTTAGGTGGAGCCTGATTCTAAGCCTAACTAATTTGTTGTTAGATATGGTAGGAAGAATCTGAGAGATTGTAACTTCCTTGTAACCATAATCTGAAGAGATTAAGTGGTTATCATAACTATCTTATTTGTTAGATATGGAGTTATGAAGAATCAGGATAAGACATGCAGTTATCCTGGGTTGTTACCCAAGGCATATATCTAGTAGCGGTTATGCACTATATATAGTGGGGATCTGGGTAATGTTTGTAATGTGATCAATTGACATCTGAATAGAGTGAAACTCTGTGATGGCCATGGACGTAGAAGATAATCTCCGAACCACATAAAATTTGTGTGTCTTTCTCTGTGTGTGATTTCTTGTTACTCTTCCACTATCTGTTCTTTAATTTATCCCAGACATCGGTATCAACAGTAAGTTGATATCGAGGATATTCCGCAACAAAATAATTGCACAACAGTCATTTCATTGAAGCTCATCATTCAGACCTCTTGAGAGCTGAGAACACATTATTGAAACCTTGAAGCATTCTTGAGCTAGATTGGCAAATTCATTCCCTTTCTTCTCTCCTCTTTTCTTTCTCTTTTAAGTTGAGCTTAGATCTTGCATAAGAGAGAGAGAGAGAGAGAAAGAGAGAGAGATTCTTCCTCTGATATTGAGTTGTTGAAACCCATTGTGATAAGAGATATGCCTTACCACTTGGGCGAAGAAAGACAATGAAGGTGTAAAAGAATTCCTTCCATACCCTAGTTTAAATCAAGAAAGGTCCTAGTGCAATCACGATCTCGAGGTCAAGAAGTCAGAGCGCGGGCATAGTCCAAAGTGTGACCAAACCTTGTCAACAAGATCCTTCATCTTGTGTTTTCATTCTTATCTTCTTACCTTGCAATTACATTTAAATTGATTTTTTTACACTTTTAGTTTATCTTATCGAATGCCCTTTGACACACATCACAACTTTTAACATATAAATGGACATGTTTGAACAAAGAAGGCCAATAGAAACCAGATTGTAGGATTTTTGCAGCTTTCTTTTGTGTTGCACCATGCCCACCATATGGAGATGAGTGGCAAGCCTCCAAGATTTCCTAGAATTCAGATTGTGGTACACATCTCCTATACATGCCATCAGGGGACTTTTTGAACAAGAGAGGATCATCCTAATAGAAGTCCTTCAAGTCATGGAAGAATTTCTTCTTCTGTTGATAAGTGAAGTCAGGAGGGACAATCCCACAGGCCAGGTAATTCACAATGTCTGCATACCAGGGAATTGAGTTTGCTGATATTGCCATCAAGGAGTCATCAGGAAAGGAATCATTGATAGGAAGTATGGAGATTCTTGGACTCCCTCCATCCTTGATAAGTGGTCAGCAACCAAGTTTTTTGTCCCTCTTTTATCCCTGATTTCAACATCAAATTCTTGTAGCAATAGGATTCATCTTATGAGCCTTGGCTTGGATTCCTTCTTGTTGATCAGGTGCCTTACTGCCTGGTGATCAGTGAAGACAATTACTTTGGATCCAATTAGATAAGACCTGAATTTGTCAAAGGCAAACACAACAGCCAACAATTCCTTTTAAGTGGTGGCATAGTTGACTTGGGCTTCATCCAATGTCTTGCTAGCATAACTTATAACATAATGCTTCTTCTTCCTGTTTGCCCCAGCACAGCCTCTACTGCCTGGTCAGAAGCATCACACATGATCTCAAAAGGCAAAGCCTAATCTAGTGGCTGCACTATAGGAGCTGAAGTGAGAGCTTCCTTCAAGTGGTTGAAAGCCTTTAAGCATTCCTCATCAAAATTGAACTTCACATCTTTGGCCAACAACCTTGTGAGGGGTCTGGTTATCATTGAAAAGTTTTTAATGAATCTTCTATAGAAGCTTGCATGCCCAAAAAACTCCTTATAGCCTTCACATTCTTTGGAGGTGGTAACTTCTCAATTGCCTCAATCTCTGCCTTGTCCATTTCAATCCCTCTACTAGATACAATGTGGCCCAATACCACTCCTTCTTGAACCATGAAGTGGCACTTTTCCCAATTCAGAATTAGATTGGATTCCCTGCACCTTTGCAACACTTTTGTCAAATTTTCCAAACAGGCCTCAAAGGAATCTCCATAAACTGAAAAGTCATCCATGAACACCTCCATAATATCCTCAATGAAGTCTGAAAAGATGGACATCATACACCTCTGAAATGTGGCAGGGGCATTTCACAATCCAAATGGCATCCTCCTATATACAAATGTCCCATATTGACAAGTGAAGATAGTCTTGTGTTGGTCTTGTGGATGGATGGGGATCTGTAGAAAACCTGAATAACCATCCAAATAACAAAAGTAAGAGTGTCTTACCAATCTCTCCAACATTTGATCAATGAAAGGAAGTGGGAAGTGGTCCTTCCTAGTTGCCTTGTTCAATTTCCTGAAATCAATGCACATCCTCCATCATGTGACTGTCCTGGTGGGTATGAGTTCATTAGAATCTGATTTGACTACTGTAATCTCTCCTTTCTTAGGCACCACTTGGACATGGCTAACCCATTCACTATCTGAAATGGAGTAAATAATCCCAGCATTCAGCAACTTCAACACTTCCTTTTTGACAACCTCCTTCATAATTGGGTTGAGTCTTCTTTGACATTCAATGGAGGGCTTGTAGTTGTCCTCCATAGGGATCCTATGCATGCAAATTGAGGGATTAATACCCTTGATGTCATCAATGGAATAGCCAAATACTTCCTTATATAGCCTTAGTTTTTTCAACAGCTCTTCAACTTGATTCTTGGGCAAGTTTGCATTGATGATAACTGGAAATATTGAATTCTCCCCCAAGAATTCATACTTCAGGTTGTTGGGGAGAGGCTTGAGTTCCAATTTGGAAGAATTAGCTTGAGTTGAGTTTCCTTGGAGTTCAATAGTGATAACTTCCTGAACTTGGTGCTGATTTGAAGTGATCAATTTGTCCATCCCCAAAATCATCCTGTTGACAAGTTGGCATGCTGATAACTTGTGCAAGGTTGAACTCTATCTTGTCTTCACCAATTTGGAAGGTCAATCTCCCTTCCTTAACATCAATGACAGCTCCAGCAGTGGCAAGAAAGGGTCTTCCAAGCAAGATGGGTGTATTCAGGTCCGCATCCATATCCAAAACCACAAAGTCCATTGGTATATAGAATTTTCCAACCTTTAAGGGTATGTCTTCAATGATTCCATGGGGATATTTGATGGACCTATCAGCCAATTGTAGCGACATGTTGGTGGGCTTCATATCTCCTACCTCAAGTTTCCTACATAGGGACAATGGTATAACACTTACAGAAGCACCCAAGTCACACATGGCCCTTTGGATCTTTCTATTTCCTATCTCACATGGAATGGAGAAACTCCCTGGATCCTTTAACTTACGAGGTAACTTATTTTGAATTATTGCAGAAGCCTCTTCAGTTAGTGCAATAGTCTCACATTCCACAATTCTCCTCTTCTTGGTTAGGATTTTCTTCAAAAATTTTGCATATGAAGGCATCTCTTGAATTGCTTCAACAAATGGTACATTAATGTATAGCTTCTTAAAGATTTCTAAAAATCTTCTATATTGTTGGTTCTGCCTTGCCTTGATTAGCCTTTGAGGGAAAGGCACTTTGTCAAAGATTCTACCATTGGCTTCATTTTGAAAGTTCCTTTTTTGATTTTCCACAGCAGCCTCTTCAATTCCCTTTTCTTTAGGTTCTGGACAAGAGTGGTCCTCAGCTGAATTGCCTTCCACATTCTTGAAATTTGAATTCTCTTGAGTTGGATTGGCCTCTACATTTTGCATTGGCTTGTCAACTTGCCTTTCACTCCTGAGTTGAATTGCCTTGGCTTGTTATTTAGGGTTCACCTCAGGCTGTCCAGGAAAGAATAAAGGGGGTCTTGCTGAAGTGTTGGCCTGCTGAGCAATCTGATTTTCCAGCATCTTTTGATTGGCACTCATGTTTTCAAGTCTAGAGTTGATCTTCAATATTTCTTCTCCTTGGCTGTCCTGCTCCTTCAAGATTTATTGTAGCATCTCCTTCATTTCAGTTTGGAATTGGGAAGCCTGACTTTGAGGAGGCTGCTCATAGGGGTCCTTTGCATTGGAACATTTGAATTCTGACTTCCATATGGAGGTAGCTGATTCCGTGGCAAAATCTTGGGCTGCCAACTAGAATTCTGCATTGGTGCCCCTTGATAATGATTGGCCTTGTAGGAAAAGTAAGGATGATTCCTATTCTCTGGAGTATAGAATTCAGAAGGGGGTTTTGCTCTAAAATTTCTCACTGCATTGACTGAATCAATGGTTTGCTCATATTGTTTCATTATGAGGTTGCAACTTTCTGTGGCATGGCCTTGATTACCATACACATCACATCTGGATTCAGGTGTTGTAGCCTTGCTGACATTAGGAGTGAGGTTCAATTTCTCCAGGGCTTTGTGTAGCATTTCTTCAAATTGAATGGATAGGTTGTTCACTGAATCCTGGACAGGTGGTCTCCTTGTCCTGTCATGGGTAAGAAAGTGATGATTCTTTGCAATATTCTCTATCAATTGATAAGCTTCATTAATATTCTTTGATGCAAAGATGCCTCCTGCAGTTGTGTCAAGTGCAACCTTGGATGGATAATTCAGCCCCTTATGGAAGTAATTAACAAGTTGCCACTTCTCAAAACCATGGTGTGGACATGCCCTCAACAGCCCCTGAAGTCTTTGCCATGCATCACAAAATCCTGATCCAATTGAGAGAACCTAACTATTTGATCCCTGAAATTATCTTTCTTGGAAGGAGGGAAGAATTCTGATAGAAACAATTGCATAATGGACTCCCAAGTGGCCACTTCTTCAGGTTTGAGGGTCTTGTACCAGATTTTGTCCTTAACTTTAAGTGAAAAAGGGAATAGCCTCATGTAGACTGCATTCATAGGAGTGTTGTTGAAGTGGACTGTGCTGCAAATCTCCTTGAAGTTGTCCAAATGTGAGGTTGGATCCTCAGCCCCTAATCTAGAAAATTGGTACTACCTAATCATAGTAATAAGTGCTGGATTGACTTCAAAGTTTGCCACAGGTGCTTGGCCTCCATCTCCAATTTGATTCCTGACATTGCTAGGTGAGTAGCAATCCTTCAAAGTCCTTGGTGCAGCCATATTGCCTTGCTCCTCTTCTTCTTCTTTAAATATCCTTCTCCTTTCTTCAAGCCTTTGTAATCTCCTTCTTTTCAAGAATCTTCTTTCAGGCTCAGGATCTTATTGGTAATGTTCCTCTTGATTGTTCAAATCCTACATAAATGAATTCAGAAGCATCAGATTGAGAAAAGAAAGAAAACTAGACAAAAATGGAAAATTAGGAATGATAACTTGCAAAAACTGAAAATTGGTCTAACAAATGGTCTAAAAACTAATCTAAAACTAATCTAAACTATCTAAGTTAGCCTAATTGACCTTAAATCCCCGGCAACGGCGCCAAAAACTTGATAGTGAAATTGAGGGGTTGAGTGATAACATGCTGATTTTTGAGTTAAAAGTCAATTTTTGTTTCAACTCTCTAACTCACTCTCTACTGCAGTGCACAGGCCAATTGTAGTAACCCTAAATATCGTATCCACAGTGATTTGAATTCCTAGACTACCTAAAAATAATTTAGACTAATCCTATTTAAAGTGACAAAAACAGATTTTTAAAGAAAGTGAAAACAGATTTTTTTTTCTTTTTAGGAATGAAGAATGATAACTTGTTGTAGATTGCTGAAAAAATAATTAAACTGAATTGTAAATGCTAATCTAAAGTCTAAAAATGTTTGCCTATCAATGAGGAAGGTCCTCCTAGGAGTTGGGGTTCATCTAAATTAGTTATGGATGGAAATGGACATGTTATCATTTTTTAGTCAAATCCAATTCAACCTTCAATATGGCTGTTTTCACAGCTCAATTAGACCTAAACTAAACAATATATTGTCATATAATTGTTAGCCAAGTTAAATTAGAAAAGTATCCCCACTGAAAATCAAGTTATCATTAAGTTCAAGCCAAGTCACTTTGCTGATTTTTTTGGCAATTCAATAAAATTCTGAAATGATAACTTCTAGATTGCATTTTGAAAATGGAAGGAATGCTTCAATAAACTAAATAGGGATGAAATCAATACAATATTAATGCTAGTGTTCCTTGGTTTATCTCTAAACTATAAGAGGACTTTGATTCAACCTCTCAGCTGCAATTAAAAATGAAGTCCACACTTAACATTAGATAATTGGAACCAATATGCATAGAATCTCAAATTTGGGAAATCAAAAATTGTCATTGCTCCTTGGCTCATTTCTGAATCTCAAGGAAGGCCTTAAAATCTTCTCTCAATGATGGATTAAAGTGGGGCTTAACAATGACAATCAGATTTCAGGAATTTCAGGAAAATAGATTTGAAAAATCAGATTTGAAAAATTGCAACAATTCAGGGGTTAAAACTTTGCAAACACCATTATCTCTTGATTCATTTTTGAACAAGAAAGAAATCATAAGTAACCTCTCAGTTATAAATCAATTAGGGCTCCATAATGATGAAAACAGATTTGGGCAATTCAGAAATCAGAATTCAGGAAAAATCATATTCAGGAAATCAGATTTGGACCTATAACTTTTCATTGATTCTTGTTTCATTTCTAAATCAAGAAAAGATCATAAAATAACCTTTCAGTTGTAGATATAAGCAAGATCATACAATGCCAAGAATAGGATGGAAATAGATGAGTTCTGAATGCAGAATCAAGAATCAGAAAATCAGAAATTATGAAATCAGTGCAGGAAAATCAGTGGTCCCCCCTACTTTTCCCACCTTTTTGCAACTTGTTTTCTCTGCTATAAAGGATAAAACATCAAGCATCAAAGTCCTCAAATAGTTTATGAACAAATAAGGGTATGGAAAGCAACTAGGATCAGCTCAAATGTCAAGTATGATTAAGTGTTGTGCAGAGTTGCAAATCAAGGTTAAAAATGATAACTTATAAATGCCCGGAATGATAACTTTGCATAAATCTTGGAAAATGATCAAATATGGATGGTTCAGAGCATTGAAGGCATCAAATGGATTAGGGTGGCAAGTGAATGAAGTCATAAATAAAATATGAATGAGATTTCATAGGAATGATAACTTGGGTGCCAAAACGATAACTTAATTGCCTTAAAAATGATAACTTGTCATAACTTTAGTTATGGTTATCCAAATGTGATAAAATTTGAACATCAATGAGTTAGGACAATAATATAATGATTGCCTAAGTCCTTTGGGCAGAATTGATAGTTTTGCATGTCAAAATAATAATTTTTCCCTTTAACGATAACTTGGCATTGGAAAATGATAACTTATTCAAATGGGCTTAAAATTTTGCACAAGTTGAGATACGGCCATCCAAATATGATTCGTTCATGATAATAATGGATTTAGGGCAAGAAAATCATTGAAAATTAATTCACTCAAAATAGTGATAATTTTACCTATTTGAGTGATAACTTGTCCTAAAAATGTTAACTTGACATAGAATTGAAATATTTATGGATTTTAGCATTTCAGAACCTCTATGCACATGGAATTAAGTATAAAATGAAGAAGATCAACTAGTTATCACAATCCATGCATTCCAAACATAATTGGCCAAAAGTTGGGCAATTAAGGGGCTCGATATGGGTGAAATGCATCCAAAATGGAGTAAACAACTATATTGATCAGCTAGTGATCATGCAGCAAAACAATCAATTAATTAAGTAACACTTAACTTAACATGCATTAGTTCATAACTTAACTTAACATGCATTAGTTCATAACTTAATTTAACTTCATGCATTAATAATTAACTTAACATACATGGTGGCGGGCTAGTATCTTCTTAACCGATGAGGAGGGCGGCGAAGGGCGGAGGAGGCGGCGGTGGAGGCGGAGGGCGGCGGAGGCAGACGTCGGCGGCGGTGGAGGGCGGATGTCGATGGAGGGCGGACGAGGTGAAGGGCGGCAGTGGAGGCTGAGGGCAGCGGAGGCGGACGTCGATGGCGGTGGAGGGCGGACGAGATGGAGGGAGGAGGAGGAGGAGGAGGCGCTGGTGGAGGCGGAGGCGGAGGGCGGCAGTAGAGGCGGAGGGCGGCGGAGGCGGATGTCGGCGGCGGTGGAGGGCAGACGAGGCGGAGGGCGGACGAGGCGGCGCTGGAGGCGAAGGGCGGTGGTGGAGACGGAGGGCGGCGGAGGTGGACGTCGGCGGCGGTGGAGGGCGGACGAGGCGGAGAGAGGAGGAAGAGGAGGAGGTGGCGGTGGAGGCGGAGGCGGAGGGCGGCGGAGGCGGAAGTTGGCGGTGGTGGAGGGCGGACGAGGTGGAGGGAGGAGGAGGAGGAGGCTCCGGTGGAGGCGGAGGCGGAGGGCGACAGTGGACACGGAGGTCGGCGGAGGCGGACGTCGGCGGCGGTGGAGGGCGGATGAGCGGAGGGAGGAGGAGGAGGAGGCGTCATTGGAGGCGGAGGCGGACGTCAGCGCGTGGGCGGAGGGCGACAGAGGAGGGCGGCGGAGGAGCGCATTGGAGGTGGCGGACGTCGAGCATCGGGCGTCGGAGGTCGGGTCAGGCGTCGGAGGTCTGGCATCGGGCATCGGGCGTCGGAGGTCGAAGGTCGGGCGTCAGAGGTCGAACAGTCGGGCGTCGGACGTCGAAGAAGAGGGGTAAACTGTAAAAGTGAAAAAAAGAAGAGGGGTTAGGGATTTAAGTAAATCTTTTAGTGTCTCCCAAGAACGCGACGCTAAGTAGACGCGATGTAGGCGCCGACTCAAAATTCGACTAATGCGGCGCTATGGAGAAGCTAATGTGTCGCTAAGATAACGTAATGACACTATAGCGTCATAGGGGCGTCTCCATGGATTTAGCGTCTCAAGAATGCGACGCCATTGAGACGCTCATTAAAAGTCTTTTTCAAATTTTTTAGTATGTATGAAATTTTATTTATCAATATACAATCTCATCGCATTGTGCCCCGTTCCAATTGTTTTATTTCCTTCCGACAATCTATCATGTATTTATATAAAATTATAAATCTATATGTATATGTGTCTATAAAAAAATTGTGTGTGTGTATATATATACATATGTAATATATGTGTATGTATATATATGTCTACGTGTGGGAGATTAAGTTACAACAATGAGTTTATCTATATGTATTATAAATATATATGTGTATGTATATGTCTATACATGGGCGAGTCATATATATATAGATAACATGTATATGTATACGTATTCGAAGTGAATATGTGTGTATATGTTTATACGTGTGAGATTAATTTATAATAATATGTATATATGCACTTATTACATATAAGTATAAGCATATACGTGTGTTTATATGTTTATATGTGCCCGATTAAGCGAGGGGATAAAAAGTCGGCTTAGGAGGCGCAATACCGACGCTATTGAGTCGCTATTTACATTTAGCGACACCGTAGCGCAGAACTAGCGTCTAATACTTTTTCGCGTCTCAATTGTGCGACGCTATAGAGACGTTACATAATGGCTGCTCTAGTTAGACGCGACGTGGACGCTATTGAGTCTCCACGGTGACGCTAAAATGGTAGCAAATAACTCTCTTAATTCAACCACCGTAATTTATGATTAAGTATATAATAATAATATATGCATAATTAAGATATTATATATATTATATGTATAGATAACATAAATAATATAGGTAACAAACTATATATTTAGGAACACTCCTATCATGTAAAAATACATACATATATATATAATCGTGTAATTAATACATATATATGTTGATAATATGCTATTGATAATATGTTGATAATCGTATAATTAATACTAATATAATATTTAATTAATTTATTGATTAACATATAGTATATATAATATATAGGGTTTAAATATAAAACAAATAGCGAGATAAACATAGATAAGTTATGAGTAACACGGTAGCGTCCAAATAGTGTTGCCTATGACTGAGATACCATATAGCGTCTCTTTAGAGCAGCAAAACTTGCGACACTTGATTCGCGTCGAACATCGTCGATGCGAGAACAGCGCTAGGTGCTGCCGCGCATTTCCGCTTCGTGGCACGAAATAATAGCGTCTACGTAGCGTCTCGATTGTGCTAGCATTCGCGTCTATCTCCTGAATAGCTAAGAAGATGCTAATGAGACGCTATCGAGAGGCAAGTAGCGTCTCACAATTGTGATGCAAAGTAGATGCCATAAAGGCGCTAGTGGCGTCTATATAGCGTCACTGCTTTGGGCGATGCTACTATGCGCCGCTAAGCGCCCATTTTCTTGTAGTGGGTGTAAAGTTGATAGGAAAAGAACTAATGGGATGTATTGCTTTCTTGGTAGATCTCTCATTTAATGGGCTATCAAGAAACAAAACTCCATCGCACTTTCTACCGCCGAGGCTGAATATATAGCCGCTGATAGTTATTGTGCACAAATATTATAGGTAAAACGATAATTGCTTGATTATGGTATAAGTTTCTCAAATGTACCCATGAAGTATGATAACACAAGTGTCATAGAAATGACCAAAAATCCAATTCAACATTCTAGGACTAAACACATTGCCTTGAGATATCATTTCATTAGAGAGCATGTGACCCTTAAGGACATTGCCCTTAAGGACATTGCCATTGAATATGTGTCCATTAAAGTTCAACTTGTAGACATATTTACAAAACCCTTGAGTGAAGAACGGTTTTGTGTGCTTAGAAGGAAATTAGGAATGATCGAATCTTGATTGCATGTCAATTCTAAGTAAAAGTGACTTTGGTTATGCAAAATCACTTTTGACATGAATTGAATATTAAAAGTGTTGCACAACACTTACATTCATGTGAAATATGCCTTTGAAACAAGATTTTAATAGTTAAAATTTTGAAAAATGGTGAAATTTGGTTATCAGGCTACAATCAGTCGACCGCTAGGCTTTATCGATCGATCGGTGTATGACATAAGACCGATCGACCGTATGAATATTTTTTAAATTTCAAAATAGGATATGATCAATCGACCGCTTGGCTTGACCGGTCGATTGATTTAAAACTCAATCGGTCGACCTTCTTTCATTTTTTAATCCACCACTGCCCTAAACTCCACTCTCCCTCCCTCTCCGCGATGCTGTCGTCGACCGTCCGACCATCACCATCCCCCTCCTTCCTTCCACCATCCACCATATCCTCGTCGTCCACCGCCGCTGTCCTTTCTCTCCAGTTTCTCTCTATTCCACCGCAGCCTCTCTTCTTCCTTCCGCCACCGTCGTCGTCCTTTCGGCCGTCATCACACCCTTTCTCTTCTTCCTCTTCATCGGTGACCTAGTTGCCATCTTCGACCTTTCACCACCGCCATCACCGCTGACTCCCGACACCGCCATCGCTCCTCTCCATTTGTTGCCAACTTTTCTCCCGTCACCGCCATCCTCACAGCCGTCGTCCCTCCTCACAACCGTCGTCCGCCGTTGTTCCTCACTCTCCTGGACGCCCAAGTGCAGCCGGCCACCGACTCCTCTCTCCTTCCAGCCACCGAAATAGCTATCTTTCTGTCTGACACCTTTCCTTCTGGCCATTGTTGAATCCATGGATAACAAAGGGATTCTGCCCCATAGGCTCATCTTGTGACGATGACGTGCCCCTTCGGGTGGCTACCGCACTTGTATGGTTGAAAATAAGCCCGAACCTGACCTTGAACCCGAACCTACCCCATGTGGACGAAGTCATGGACGAGGACAATCCCGTGGACGTGGTCATCGACCACCTACCACTCATGAGCCCGACCCATCTTCATCGGATGACTTTGATCGCCACGTTTTTGTTACTTGGGTTGTAGCCACTTGTTTTGATATTTTTTTATGGATCTTGTGATGTTCGGCATGCCTACACCATTGATTGGGACTCCTTAAAAATGCATGATGTTCATGAGTTATTCGCAAACATCGGATGGTTGCCACTATTGTCTCTCACGGAACATGTGTATCATGTCTTATTCGTCATTTCTATGCGAACATGATGATCACTCGTGAGGCCATTATCACCCATGTTCTTGTCATGACGATTCATTTTGATCGTGACCAACTTTGTCATATATTTGGTGCTTCTTGTCCATTACTTGGCCTTTATTCATTTGTCACTCATGGTTGGTCTGACGACTACCTCCTGATTGAGGATGACATTCGTACAATTTTTGGTGGACAAAATGCCCACTATACCGTCGAATCAGCCCATAAGTTTCTCCATTCGACCATGAAGATGACTCACCACATTTTGGGTCGTACAATTACCCCTCGGGTCGGGCACTATACAAAGGTCACTCATTTTGATATGTTCTTTTCTCATTGTCTCTGTATTCAAGATGCATCATTTATACATTTTGGCCACTATGTTTTTTATCACATGGACTATACATTTCAAAAGATCTCCTCCGGTGCTCACAATCGTTACCCATTATATTTTGAGGCCTAGATCACTAGGATCTTACTTCATTTCAATGTCAACATTCATGCGGGAGAGGAGTACATCCAGAAGGGGTCTTTACAGTTCAGTCTAATGCATCATGAAGTGACTTGCACATATCATTACCTTGCCTTAGTAAAAGTCTGGGTGTCTTTACAGTTCAGTCTTTACAAGTACAATATTTGATCTTACATCAATTGAAGATGTTGTCCTTGCAGTAAGCTAGCTAGGCTGCTCCCGTCACTCGAAGGTGACTAGGAATATAAATACCATTGTCGATAAGATATAATTATTGCTGAATGAAATACTTACACACAAGGTGCATGACACAATTATTTGCCGACAATTGAGGGGCGACAAGTAAATAATATGTTTCAATTGGGTTCATTATGTTTGCAAGCATCAAATGTTATTATGTCGCTTAGTCTTCACATTTTATTCTAGTTACGGCTATATATGCATTTCGTATATCTAAGTGTCATATACAATCATCAAATGTCAATACACAGTATAATTACTTTGAAATAGGTTTAAAAAACATATAGGTCATTATCAGTCGGTCATGGTTGTGACTGGGTCATCACATAGTGGCTAGTAACAGTCATAACCTTATTGTTCATGAGAATTACAAAGCCCTCAATCTCATTCATTTTTCCCAACTCTTAGTCAAGATAGTGTCTAGGATCGTCACAATTGTGCTGGGCTCCATAACGCCCCTGATAGAGGACCCGTGATTAGCCCTTTCGGCTGACCTCTTGCTCACGGTCATGATCAGGGTGGTCACGGCCGTTCCCAGCCTTGTAACAGTCATGACAGCATCCGCCATGGGCATTATACTAAGCATTTTCTAGCTTGCTTTTGCCTACTTCGTCACAGTCTTTCCAAGGATTGGCACAGTCGTGTCATCATCTAGAAATTTAACATCCATCCCGAGAATTCATAGATTTTGGTGTGAAAACATTGGAGAAACAATCTAAAACATCCTAAAATTTCCAAGCATGAATTATAAGCAATTAGGCATCGTAGAACATATGAAAACATACATTTTCTATTTTGTGTAGATCTAGGATTCTTTCCCCCAATAACATCTAAAACATGGACCATAAACACATGGATTTCTAACATAGATGTAGACATATAAATCTATCAGATCTAATGATGATATACATGCAATCCCTCAATCACAATCCCTTATCGAGAACTAGGTCTTTATATAGGAGAGATTAGGTTTTTAGCCCAAAGTCTATATTCCCTTAATTAGAAAATTAGGGTTGTTACACTAAGTTTATAGGTTGCTTAATTTTGAAATAATATTAAGTATTAAATTTAATTGTATAAATTGTAATTTACATCATGGTGTATGGGGAGGACTTAAACTAATAACGTGTAAAAAGTAAATAACATTAACAATAAGAAAACATACACTAACACGTACATCTAATAATTAAATAATTATGTACACCATATTTTAATAAAAAATAAAAAAAGAAATAATATGTTTAAATAAAATAGATAACCACTTATATCACATTTGAAACTTCAAGTAAACAAACAATTTTTTTTCAAAACTTTTAACTTATATGTAACCAATGTACACTTCAACAATTTTATCATTTTTTGACGGATATATCCATAAAAAATCTCATGAAATCCATAAGAAACTTGAGTGTCAAAAAATTGTTCCTCACTAATGATTTTTTTATGGGAGCAACTGTCCTTCAGAAATTTTGACGGATATCCCCGTCGGAAGTTGAGAAGGAGTATTTCCTCTCGAAGTTCTGACGAGGCCTGCCTCTCGGACTTTCAAACAACAGAACACTTCGATGGAACTTCCAACGAGCGTTGGCCATTGGAGAGTCTGACGGGAGGGCATTATCAAAAGGTTCAACGGGCAGCCCCAATCGAAAGTTTCAACAGGAGGGTCCCGTCGAAACTTTTGGCAGGTGCTACCCGTTGAACGTTCCGATGGGAGTCGCCCCATCGAACTTTCAATGGGTACGCCAGTCGAAAACCTTTTTTAAAATATAAAATAATTGGACACCTGCGGCCGGATCCAGTGGTAGGATTCGATCGTGGACAGTCGATCTTGCCAAGAGAAGAGAGGGGGAGGAGGTCATCATTGGTCGCGGGACCATTGTTGGTCATCGTTGGTCGTAGATTGCGATCAGATCGGGCCGCCAAGTGCCGAATCAGGTCGCCAGGTGGCCAATCTAGCTGCATGCATCCCGATTTGGTGCCTCAGGTTGGCTAGCACTAGATCTGGCAGCCAGGCAGTCATAGTAGAGAGAAATGAGAGGGCGAGGGAGGCTGGATCCTCTGTGATTCATCAGAGAGAGGTGGTTGTCGAGTGACTGAGAGAGAGGGGAGATAGTTATAAGAGAGAGATATAGTGTGAGAGAGAGGGAGGGAGAGAGAGAGAGTACGCGAGAGATATAGGGGGAGGGAGTAAGAGAGGTGGGAAAATTAGGCAAGAAAGTTCGACAGGAAAAATTAATCTTTTCGACGAGTTGAGCCTTCAAAATTATTGACAGATTTCTATCCATCGATAATTTCGAACGGCCAACCCATCATAAATATTAATATTAAAATATTAAATATATAATTATATTATTATGATAAATATAATTACCGATGGACCAAACTATCAAAATTACTGACGGATAGATGCCTATCGATAATTTCGAAGGCTAAGCCCGTCAGAAACATTAATATTAAACTATTATATATACTTATATTATATTATATAAATATGTATATATTTAATATTTTAATATTAATGTAAAATAAAACCAATGACTTAAGCCTTCAAAATTATCGACGAATCTCTATCCGACGGTAATTCTAGTGGTTGTGCCCATAAAAAATTTTGATATTAAAAATACTAATATTATTTTGATATATTTATTTTTTATAAAAAATATATTTAAAAATTAAAATGATAAATTTTCTACATTATTTAATAATTTCTCTTGTTAGAAATTTATAAAAGTAAACTTATAGATACATAGATATAGATGTAGATAATATATACATATATATATATATATATATATATATATATATGTATACTTGACGTAAATAACACATAAATATTGTTTACCTTCTAACATGATTAGATATGATACATTAATATTAAAACTTATTAAATATTTTTGTATTAGCATTAACCACATATCTTTGATCATATGTATGAAGTTTATTGATTAAAGAAGTATCTATCAAGATTATATTTTTTCCTCTTTTTATTATTTTCCTCTTCTTTTTTTATGTTGTAAACTCTTAGAGTGGGATTAAAATAAACAATATCTAGTTTTCAATATTTGTATTATTTATTTTAACAATTTACATAATATATTATATATCATATCTAGACTTTAAAATTATTCATATATTTATCTAACTATAACTATTCCAACAACTTCAGAATTATTTAGATATTGACAAAACAAATGAATATAGTTAATACATAGTTTTAATACTTAACTACTTTGTCCTAAGATTTTTTTTCCTTTTATTATAGATTAGTGTGATGACCCGCGCGATGCACGGAGGACACAAAAATTAAAAAATGATTATAAAATAAGAAATTTTATTTTGATAAAAAATTTATAGACTATCTAATCATTTTCTCGCATTAAAAATTTATATATGTAAATATGTTATAATAAATTAAATTTATTTGGAATTATTTTTTAAAAATCTATTACATTCTCTTTCATTTTTAATTATTTTTCACTCTACATTTGCTCCCATAACTTTGTTACTTTGTTAACATCTATTACTTAAATTTCTTATTTTATTGATGTTAATTTACATATGACAATATAGAAACACCATAGCTTCTCCATTCAAACTATATATATTTCTAATTTTGATATAATATAGATATAAATATTAAGTGATATCTATATTTTTTTAACAATATCATATCTTAGAATTAAGTAAATACTATTTATTTTAAAATTTTAATAATGTCTATTATTTTATTTTTTATTTTATATATTTCATTTTATATGTAACAACGTAAAAATGCCATATTTAACGTGTTATATGTATGTAAAGATATATAACATAAATAAATTAAATTATTATATCATACTAAAATATTTAAAATTACCATTTAATTATATATGCATATATATATATGGAGAAATTGATGATGAAATGACAAATATGATAATGATATGTAAATTCTTTTATTACTTGTATCTTTTTATAATTTGTGCTTAATTATATTTTGTTGTCTATTTTTTGAAAAATGTCCACCACAATGCATTCACTTCTTAATTAAGTATATTTTTATAATAATTTATTTAAAATATATACTTAATAGTTATAACTTTCTTCCACTAATCTATATAAACAATTATATTTTTCATTCTTCAAAATTAATTAATATTATTTTTATCATACATGATCTAACTTTAAAAAATAAATTATCTAGATCATATTAATTGCTTCATGATAGGGTTCCATCCAACTTTTAACTCTCTTTAAGGTGTGTGTATATATGCATGTTATCTATGTATTAAATATAAATAATGATTGAAGGTAAATATTTTATTTGATATAACTAAAAGTGTATATTTGGTGTTGATAGCATTTATTTTAATAAAAAATATAAGTAATATATTATTTGAGTATGTGTGGCAATTTTTTAAGCTGGTCATAATTAATTCCATGCAAATCCTCACATTTGTTATACTTTTTTATAATATTTTACTTTTTAGTGTTTGATAATATTTACATGAGGAACTAAAAGAATATATGATATATTTATATAAATTAATATTTAGTTTATTCATGTTGTCATTATAGATATACATAATATATTATTTAAAAGTAATTTTAAAAGATTATTTCGTGTGTGCCAAGTAGCATTTATCTCTTCCTCTTCACAAATATAATGCGGATTATTATTAATACATAGATTTATCTTTTTCATTCGTCATTTGGGTTGCTCTCATTGGAACAATAGGAATATATTTTATTCATTACAACACAATATATATATATATATATATATGAAATATGTTTGTTATATTTATCTTCTATATAACTTAGCATTAGAATTAATTTACAATTTTTTACTTCACTATGCATCACATGCTTCTACCTCTAAGTCTCATTTCATTTATATTTGGAAACCTTTGAATGCGGGACTAAAATCATATTTGATAGATAGAAACAAAAAATATTAATTTTATTGTGCACTATCAATTCTCATTCATAAATAGTTTTTAAAAATATTTGCAATTATTTAATATAATTTTATTTCATATGTGCCATCATAAGAGTTTTCCAGTTGGCAACTTCAACCTCAACACACACACACACACACACACATATATATATATATATATATTACATACATACATGTGAATATAAATATATAACTATATTTTCTTTTATAAATATTTTATTTTTTTTATTATAAAGAAAATACAATTTTGAAATTAAAATGTATATTATATAGAGAACCTAGATATTTACTCAATATTAATCAATATCATCGTGATATATATATTAATTATGAATATACTTTTTTATTTATTATTATTTAAGATAACTAACATACTTTCTAAACTCTCATTTAAAAAATAATTTTAATGATACATAGCTTAATGAGATAATGATACTTAGCATCTTCTATCTTTTCTTTTATATAGATATATAAATATGGATATAAATGTGTTAGCATTAAAGTTCAATAACCAACAAAAAGAGTTTTTAGCATTAAATGATATGATACTCATTGATATTATTAAGTTTTTGAATATTAGTTCATTATTATTATCATAATAATATAATTTAAATATTGATGATTTTTTATTAATAATAAATATAATTATTATTATAAGATAAAAATGAAAGCTTTTGACTTAGACATCTTCATATACATACAATATTTTGTTAGCACATAGATACCTAGAGACTAGTGCACATAGATCTGCACATGCTCTTCTATATGCGAAAGGACTAGTGTTGTAAGAACCGGCCTAGCTCGGCGAGTCGGACCGGTGTCCAAGAACTAAAAACCAATGTCCGACTATGAAGTTGACCAGCTTTGACCCGTCAAAACTCGAGTTCAACCGGCCGACCCGGTTGGGTCAAGTTGTAAAATGTAAAAAAATAATATTATTACATATATAAAATTTCTTTGATATCTTTATTTTTTTATAATTACTCACAAGATTTTTTATTTAGAAAATATTCAATTGATGATTTAATTTATGCTTACTTTATTATATTATTTGATCTGAATTATTATATTATATTACATCATATTTTTTATAAATAATATATTACATATTAATAATATTACAATAGTCTCTATAACTTATTTTATTTTTTATTAATTTATATTACTCGATCCGACCATTCGCCAGTCCAACCTGTCTGACCTGACCTATTAGACAATCCGGGACAATGGTCAGGTCGGGTCTTACAACATTGGAAAGGACGTCAAGTATATTACTATTTTGGAAGCATCCTCTATTCATAGCTACAAATATGGAATTTAAAATGTGAATAAACACACACACACACACACATATATATATTCATAATGAACTTTTGAATATCATGATGATATTATAGTAAAATAATTTTTTTATCACATGCATGTGTATATTCATATGCTCGCACGTACTCTTTGCCTTTATAGAGGGAGTCGAGTATGTAAATAAAAATTGAAAGACTCTCTATTTGCACATAACATGGAGTACAATATATAATTTGTATATATAATTTATAAAAAAATATTTCTTATTCTTGAGAGAAAGCATGCACACATTCTTTTATTTTGAAGAGAATGTAGAACGTGCTTTTGCAATATGCACCATTGCATCCTCTACATCGCGATATTTATAGCTAATGTAGAGAATATAAAGAAATAATAATTAAATTAGAAATCACTCTATAACAAGCTTTTATAGATATTTATACTATATCTTATTTACAATATAATACTGTTAGGATATATAAATAATGTGTATAATTTACTTATTGTTAAGTATCATAAATAATATAATTAAATAATAACTGAGTATTCATAATTATATAACTAACTTTTGTTATAGGTGATTCCATATCTTATATAAGTTTATAACTAACTATCCCATAATAATAAAATGATTATTTTGCTTGATATTTTAAAATGATTGATATGCATAAATCTTCTATATTCCGATAAAATAACAACCCGATAACACCCAAAATAACTATATAAATTAAAGATTACTAGTATAAACAACATGTGATTAAAATATTACAAAAATATATAATTTATTACATATGTTATTTGTTATCGTATTATTGGTTACATATATATTTTTTTTCATTTGTAGTCATTTACATACATACATACATACATAAATACACATATATATAAGATGCATAGTATCATAATAATATATTTAAAAATTTGATGATACCTATATTAATCATCAATGGATATTATCACTCAAATGTTGACATATGTTTTAGTGTTTCCTTGTATATGCAAATTATAACATTTCATATTTTTTTATTAGATGAAGAGAAATTATATATAAGTAATTTTATCGTCCACATATTTATATTTGTACATCTGCACATATTCTTTATCATCAAAGAGGGCATCAAGTATTCAAATGTAAAATAAAAGCCTCTTATAATATTTAATATTTTCATTACGTGAGAGAAATTATATATAAATACTTTTTATTATAATATTTAATATTTGTATTAGACGAAGAAAAATTATATATAAATATTTTTTATCACGCACATATTTATATTTGTAGATCCACACGTATTCTTTGCCTTCAAAGAAGGCATGAAGTATCCAAATGAAATTGAAAGTCCCTCTATTTATAGTTACAAATATAGAATTTAAAAGTATAAATAAAATTATAATTTTTCTAATAACTAACTTTTGAGTATACATTATTATATAATTATAATATTATCACTTTATACAATATACATAAGAAGCATAGTATCATAATCATATATTTAAAATTTTGATTATACTTATATTAATCATCAAATATTATCATTAGAGTATGAAATGCTTATCTTTGACTTGAACTAATGATAACATATATATTTTAGCCTCTCCTTATATATATAAATTATAGCATTTAATATTTTTTATTTCATGAAGAGAAATCATATAAGTATTTATTTTATCATGCAAAATTTATATTTGTGGATCCACATGTATTCTTTACCATCAAAGAGAGCATTGGGTATGAAAATGTAAAATAAAAGTCCCTTATAATATTTAATATTTTTATTATATGAGAAATTATATATAAGTATTATTTTCTTATAATATTTAATATTTTTTATCATGTGCAGATCTATATTTATATATCAAAACATATTATTTGCCTTCAAAGAAGGCGTGGAAATATGCAAATGAAATTGAAAGTCCCTCTATTTATAGTTACAAATATGGAATTTAAAAGTATGAATAAATAAAATCATATAGATGGAGAAAAAAATATTTTTTATGATGATGTCATCAAATAATTTAAATGAACATCTACCATTAAATATTGATCCAACCATGACACATGTAAATCCTTTTTTGGTTTACACCTTCATATATCCCTTTTTATAATGCACAGATCTATATTTGTAGATCCACATGTATTCTTTGCTTTAAAAAAGGTGTGAAGTATGCAAATGAAATTAAAAGTCCTCTATTTATAGTTACAAATGTAGAATTTAAAAGTATAAGCAAATAAAATAATATATTTTCTAATAACTTACTCTGATAATATAATTATAATATTATCACTTTATTCATTATATATTAGAAGCATAGTATCATAATCATATATTTAAAATTTTGATTATACTTATATTAATCATCAAATATTATCATTAGAGTATGAAATGTTTGTCTTTGACTTGAACTTCAGATGATAACATATATTTTTAGCTTCTCCTTATATATATAAATTATAGCATTTAATATTTTTTATTAGATGAAGAGAAATCATATAAGTATTTGTTTTATCATGCACAAATTTATATTTGCGAATCCACATGTATTCTTTGTCATCAAAGAGGGCATCGAGTATGCAAATGCAAAATAAAAGGCCTTATAATATTTAATATTTTTTATTATATGAGAGAAATTATATATAAGTATTTTTTCATATAACATTTAATATTTTTTATCATGCACATATCTATATTATATATCAACTCGTATTATTTGCCTTCAAAGAAGGCGTGGAGATATGCAAATGAAATTAAAAGTCTCTCTATTTATAGTTACAAATATGAAATTTAAAAGTATAAATAAATAAAATCATATAGATGGAGAAAAAAATATTTTTTATAATGCACAAATCTATATTTGTAGATCCACACGTATTCTTTGCTTTAAAGAAGGTGTGGAGTATGCAAATGAAATTGAAAGTCCTCTATTTATAGTTACAAATATATATATATATAAAAGCAGAGGTCGAAAGTGTCACGTGTCAAGCTCTCATAAATTGAACATATGAAATGATAAATTTTTTATTATATAAACATGGATACTTAAAAGTTAGTTATTAAAAATATACAATGTTATTATTTATAATTTAAAATTCTATATTTGTAACTATAAATAAAGGGACTTTTAATGTTCATTTGCATACTCAACGCCTCCTTTGAAAGCAAAGAATATGTGCGGACCTACAAATATAGGTCTATGCGTGATAAAAAAAATACTTATGTATAATTTATTTTCATCCAAAAAAAATGTTATAAGAAAAATTATTTAAATGTAATTTATTTCTGACTAAGAAAAAATGTTAAATGGCGTGAGGGGCTTTCAGTTTTTATTTGCATACTCGACGTCCTCTTTAAAAGTAAAGAGTATGCGCGGATCAAAATATTATATCATGATATGAAGTTGGAGTAAACAACATGAATTTCATACTCTAATGAATATAAACACAAATTAAATTCATTATTCAACTACTCTAAATTAAGCATTTTTTTCTATAACAAATAATATATGAAATAAATTATATACTTTTTGTGTTATTTATAGTCATATATTATTTTCACTAATAATTTCTTTATTTGTATATAGTTATATTTTTGTTATAACCATGATATTATTGTGTGAAGGGGATAGAAAGTTTATATATATCAAATATTTTATATTGGATAGTTTGTTATGAACCGATATCGGATATGTAAATAACTAAAACCAAGCTTAATCATTATGTTATTAATATTAATATTTTTTAATTTATTATTATATGTATATCTATATGTTATAGTTCCTTATAAATATGTAATCACCTAATAATAAAATAGTCAACAAAACTTAATCATTTTGTTATTACTATTAATAGTTAACTTATTATTATATGTATATAAAAAATATTGTGTTAATAATATTCATAAACAATATATTATTTCTATTAATAAGTTTTAGTTGTATATAGTTATTTTGTATTGTTATAATATTCTTATTCTATGGAGGAGATAGAATACTTATCTATATCAATTATTTAACAACTATGAGTCTTAAGCATTTTAGTATTATTGAATAGTTTGTTATAAACCCATATAAGATATGTAACAAACTAGTAACAAAATAATAAATCAAACTTAATCATTATGTTATATTATTAATAGTTTGTTAATTTATTATATGTATATTCATATGGCATAGTTCGCTATAAAATTGATATTGAATACGTAATCACCTAATAACAAAATAGTCAATCGAACTTAATAATTAGTTTTGATATGATGAATAATGAAGTATATTATTAAAATAAACAATGAAAAGTAATTGGTTCAAAATTAATTATAACTTGAATAAGGATAATTGGAGTTGTTTAATTTAGTCCCACATTTAAAGCTTATAATATGAAAAGAGATGGAATATATTATAAAAAAGTGTAGATCTACAAATATGATAGTTATCTATTTGTATTAAGTCAATCAATATCAATAATTAGAACTTAAGTCAGAGACATGTGATTGATAATAAAAAAGTAAATAAGTTTTAATACTCAGGTATATATAAACTAAATATAATCCTTATATTTCATATCTATATTGTATTAGAAGGAACAAAAAACATCCACATATTATAATATATATTTCATATCTTTTTTGAATGATGCATAAAAAAAATAAATTTACATATTATAATACGAGTTAAATTAGGGTGCAATCACAATAGTGCACGTTTTAGGCCATCAAATTGACATTATTTTGATTTGATGACACAATCAATATGAATCATTGGATCAAAAGTTTTAGTCCCAAATTCAAAACTTGTTAAATCTTAAAAAAAAGTTAAAGAGAACACTTAGAATTTGATTAAGAATGATTTATGACTAATTTAATGACAATATTAAAACATATTTTAATCAATTATTTGTTTTAATTATTAAAATGAATGTTATCAACATTAAATATATAATTTTAGTTGTATTAAGATAATGAAGTAACATATTATATTCAAATTAAATATTTTTAATATATTATTAAATAGAATATTGTATATATCCGTGTGATTATATATATATATATATTACAGAGATATATTACTTATTTATTTTCACTTTTAAATTTATTAAATGAAAGAGTAGGTATGTTTATTTAAATGAAATGAATTTGGTCTACACATGAGTATTTTTAAATAAAAATGTTAAAATAAATCTGATTCGTAGATTATTGATCTGATGAATAAGAAGAGGGGAAACATGGTGTCCCTCCTTTAAATAGGGGACAACTTCATTTTTTTTCCATTATGCATATATATAATTACAACATGAATAAACCAAATATTAATTTATGTAAATATATCATAAATTCTTTTAGTTCATCATGTAAATATTATCAAACACTAAAAAGTAAAATATTATAAAAGAATATAACCAAGGTGAGGATTTGCATGGAATTAACTTATGATCAACTTAAAAAAATTTCATTTGTACTCAAATAATAATATTAAATATATATTAGTTATATTTCTTATTAAAATAAATACTATCAACACCAAATATACACCTTTAGTTATATTAGATAAAATTTTTAACTTCAATCATTATTTATATCTAATACATACATAACATGGATATATACACACATCTTAATGAGAGTTAAAAGTTGGATGTAACCCTAACATGAAGTCATGTAATATGATCTAGATAATTTATTTTTTAAGTAATAGATGTTAAGTAATTTATTTAAGTAATAGATGTTAACGAAGTTAAATGAGGCAAAGATAGAGTAAAAATATAATTAAAAATGAAATATAATGTAATAGATTTTTAAAAAATAATTTCAAATAAAATTAATTTATTATAACATATTAACATATATAAATTTTTAAGGCGAGAAAATGATTAGATAGGCTATAAATTTTATATCAAAATAAAACTTCTTACTTTAAAATCACAATTTTTACATATATAAGTTTTTATGTCCTCCGCGCATCGCGCGGGATATCATACTAGTAGAATTTAAAAGTATAAGTAAATAAAATAATATATTTTCTAATAACTTACTCTGATAATATAATTATAATATTATCACTCTATACATCAATCTATATATAAAAGCATAGGTCGAAAGTGCCACTTGTCAAGCTCTCATAAATTGAATATATAAAATGATAATATTTTCATTATATAAACATGGATAATTAAAAGTTAGTTATTAAAAATATATAATGTTATTATTTATAATTTAAAATTCTATATTTGTAACTATAAATAAAGGGACTTTTGATATTCATTTGTATACTCAACGCCTTTTTTTAAGGCAAAGAATATGTGCGGGCTTCCAAATATAGGTTTTTGCATGATAAAAAAATTAATTATATATAATTTCTTTTCGTCCAAAAAAATGTTATAGGAAAAATTATTTATATGTTATTTATTTTTGTCTAAGAAAAAATGTTAAATGGCATGAAGGGCTTCCAATTTTCATTTGAATGTAAAGAGTATATGCGGATCAAAATATTATGTCATGATTGATATGAAGTTGGAGTTAACAACATGCATTTCATATTCTTATGAATATAAACAAAAGTTAAATGCATTATTCAACTACTATAAATTAAGTATTTTTTCTCTAACAAATAATATATAAAATAAATGATATACATTTTGTGTTATTTATAATCATATATAATTTTCACTAATAATTTTTTTAGTTGTGTATAGTCATTTTTTGTTGTAATCATGTTATTATTGCGTCAAGGGGATAGAAAGTTCACATATATCAAATATTTTATATTTGATAGTTTTGTATAGTTATGTTATGTTTTAAAATTCTATGTTTGTAACTATAAAGAAAGATATTTTTAGTTTTTATTTTCGTATTTTAAGTTAGTTGTTAAGTATATAAAATTTTATTAATTCATGTTTTAAAATTCTAGAGGGGTTTTCACTTTCTCAAGTTAGTTATTAATTGTGTATATATATATATATATATGCTTTTAAATTTCATATTTGTAACTATAAATAGAAGGACTTTTAGTTTTCATTTGCATACTCCACGCCCTTTCAAGACGAAGAGTATGTGCGAACCTATAAATATAGACTTATGTGCAATAAAAAATATTTATATATAGCTTATTGTCGAATAAAAATATTAAATGTGGTAAGGAAAAATACTTATCTTTATATAATAAAAGATATTAAATATTATAAGAGGCTTTCATTTCTTATTTGCATATTCGGCGTCCTTTTTTAACACAATAAGTGCATGCAGACCTACAAATATTGGTTTGCGTATGATAAAATAATACTTATATATAATTTCTCTTTGTGATGCATATCTATATATAAGTAAGAGGTTAAACAAATGATGCGTAAAATGATGTAGCAAAATAAAATCGCTAGCAAGTGCACTAGTCACTCAAGTAATATAGAATAGGAGTAAGAGTATCGAACCCACGAGAAATATTATTAATAAAATATCTAATTTTATAAATTAACAAGAGAGGAAAAATATGTTTTATGAACTAAATTAAAGAAAATAAGATAAGATAATGGTGTTGATGTTGGTCTTAGAATGATAATAAATTAAGGATAATGTGAACCAGAGAAGATAAATTGAAATTCTTAAGATGGATTAGGAATTTTCCCAAGTTATAAATTTACAAGATTAACATCACAGAGTAATTTTTTATATAAGTATACATGCAATTTTTTTAATGTTAAATTGATAAAAGAGATGACGAATTGCCACATTGATTTCACTATGTGATATGATGTTTTTTTATTGATAGCACATAAGTTGTATATGATTTAAAATTATTTGATAATTAAATACCTTTTTAATGTTTTTTTATGTAGCATGACTGAAAATATTGACTTCATCTCTTAAATCTAATTAAGATGTAATGAAATATTAAAGTTTGTGTGAGTATATTGTACAATGTTTTCGATTATCATAATCCGAACAATACGCAATCCAACAAAATTTTATTAGAAAATGAAAAGATATCAATAGAAATATATTATTATATTAAAAATATGAAATTACATTTTAAAATATATAAAATTTGGACTACTTTTTTCATGAAATTATTTCTAAAAAAATAAGTATTTACACATGGACAATAAGTTATTTCTCAAGTAACAAATAAAAAAAATCTTAAAATTTTGTCCTACGATGATGATAGACAAATAACAAATGAGGTCACAAGTATATTATACAAAAAAAATGAAATTTATTTGAGACATTATAATATTGTTTCTTCATTTATTATGTTTTTTGTTTATAGTTGCATGACTTTTTTATACCATTAATATCAATTTTAATCTTTCTATATGAACAATTTATTATCCTCACGTGCATCGCATGGGGCCTTATACTAGTTATATATAAGAAGCATAGTATAATAATCATATATTTAAAAATTTGATTATACTTATATTAATCATCAAATATTATCATTAGAGTATAAAATGCTTGTCTTTGACTTTAAATTCAGATGATAACATATATTTTTTAGCCTCTCCTTATATATATAAATTATAGAATTTAATATTTTTTATTAGATGAAGAGAAACTATATAAGTACTTTTTTTTATCATGCAGAAATTTATATTTGTGGATCCACATATATTCTTTGCCATCAAAGATGGCATGAGTATGGAAATTAAAATAAAAGACCTTTATAATATTTAATATTTTTATTACATGAGAGAAATTATATATAAGTATTTTTTTCTTATAATATGTAATTTTTTATCATGCATAGATCTATATTTATATGTCCACATGTATTCTTTGCCTTCAAAGAAGCGTGAAGTATGCAAATGAAATTTAAAGTTCCTCTATTTATAGTTACAAATATAGAATTTAAAAGTATAAATAAATAAAATCATTTAGATGGAGAAATTTATTTTTTATAATACACAGATTTATATTTGTAGATTCACGCATATTCTTTGCATTCAAAGAAGGTGTAAAGTATGCAAATAAAATTGAAAGTCCTCTATTTATAGTTACAAATGTAGAATTTAAAAGTATAAATAAATAAAATAATATATTTTCTAATAACTAACTCTTTAATATTTATGATTATATAATTATAATATATCACTTTATGCATTTAATTTATGAGAGCTTGACATGTGACATTTTCAACCTCTGCTTTTATATATGTACTAGTATGATATCATGCGCGATGCGCGGAGGACACAAAAACTTATATATGTAAAAATTATGATTCTAAAATAAGATATAAAATTTATAGATTATCTAATCATTTTCTCACCTTAAAAATTTATATATGCTAATATGTTATAATAAATTAATTTTATTTGAAATTATCTTTTAAAAATCTATTACATTATATTTCATTTTTAATTATCTTTTTACTCTATCTTTGCCCCATTTAACCTTGTTAACATCTATTACTTAAATTTTTTATTTTATTTATGTTAATTTACATATGACAATATAGAAACACCATGATGTTTCCTTTCAAACTATACATCTTTCTAATTTTGATATAATATAGATATAAATAGCAAGTGATATATATTTTTAACAACATCATATGTTAGAATTAAGTAAATACTATTTATTTTAATATTTTTAACGATGTCTATTATTTTGCTTTTTTATTTTATATGTTTCATTGTCTATGTGACAATATAAAAATGTCATATTTGACATGCTATATGTATTTAAAAATATATATCATAAATAAATTAAATTATTATATAGACTTTTAAAATTATTTAAATATTTGAAGTCTTATACGTGACTTAATGAAATAGTGCGTTGACTTCTACCTTTCCATTTAATTATATATGCATAATATATATAGAGAGAGATTGATGATGAAATGACAAAGATGATAATGATATGTAAATTCTTTTATTACTTATATCTTTTTATAATTTATAGTTAATTATATTTTGTCGATTATTTTTTTGAAAATGTCGACCACAATGCATTCACTTATTAATTAAGTATATTATATAATCATTTATTTTAAAAAATATACTTAATAGTTATAACTTTCTTCCAATAATCTATATAAACAATTATATTTTTTCATTCTTAAAAATTAATTGACATTATTTTCTATCATACATGTTCTAACTTTAAAAAAAATTATCTAGATCATATTACATGACTTCCTGATAGGGTTACATCCAACTTTTAACTCTCTTTAAGATGTGTGTATATATCCATGTTATGTATGTCTCAAATATAAATAATGAGTGAAGTAAAACATTTTATCTAATATAACTAAAAGTGTATATTTGGTGTTGATAGCATTTATTTTAATAAGAAATATAACTAATATATATTTAATATTATTATTTGAGTACGAATGGAAAATTTTTAAGTTGATCATAAGTTAATTCCATGCAAATCCTCACCTTGTTTATATTCTTTTATAATATTTTACTCTTTAGTGTTTGATAATATTTACATGACGAACTAAAAGAATATATGATATATTTACATAAATTAATATTTACTTTATTCATGTTGTCATTATATATATGCATAATGGAAAAAATAAAGATGTCCCCTATTTAAAGGAGGGACACCATGTCTTCCCTCTTCTTATTCATTAGATCAACAATCTATGAATTAAATTTATTTTAACATTTTTATTTAAAAATACTCATGTGTAGACCAAATTCATTTCATTTAAATAAACATACCTACTCTTTCATTTAATAAATTTAAAAGTGAAAAAATAGGTAATATATCTCTGTAATATATATATATATATATATGTAATCACATAGATATATACAATATTCTATTTAATAATATATTAAAAATATTTAATTTGAATATAATATGTTACTTCATTATCTTAATACAACTAAAATTATATATTTAATGTTGATAACATTCATTTTAATAGTTAAAACAAATAATTGATTAAAATATGTTTTAATATTGTCATTAAATTAGTCATAAATCATTCTTAATCAAATTATGAGTATTCTCTTTAACTTTTTTTTAAGATTTAGCAAGTTTTGAATGTGGGACTAAAAATTTTGATCCAACAATTCATATTGGTTGTGTCATCAAATCAAAATAGTGTCAATTTGATGGCCTAAAACGTGCAATCACATATTGTGATTGCACCCTAATTTAACTCGTATTATAATATGTAAATTTATTTTTTTTATCCAGCATTCAAAAAAGATATGAAATATATATTATAATATGTGAATGTTTTTTGTTCCTTCTAATACAATATAGATATGAAATATAAGGATTATATTTAGTTTATATATACCTGAGTATTAAAACTTATTTACTTTTTTATTATCAATCACATGTCTCTGACTTAAGTTCTAATTATTGATATTGATTGACTTAATACAAATAGATAACTACCATATTTGTAAATCTACACTTTTTTATAATCTATTCCATCATTATAAGCTTTAAATGTGGGACTAAATTAAACAACTCCCACTACAAGAAAATTGCCATTTTTCGACAAGCAATTTCCGACGGATAAAAATTCATCGTGATTTTCTGACGGTTACAACCGTCGGAAATGAAAATAATAAATTATGTAATTTGTTATATTATTATTTTATTTTTGATGATTAGGAATGTCAATATTTCTGATGGATATCCATCCGTAGCAATTTTCGACGGATTTTTTGACGGTCGCAATCGTCGGAAAAGAAAATAATAAATTATGTAATTTGTTATATTATTATTTAATTTTTCGACAATTAGGAACGTCGATATTTCCAACGGATATCCATCCATCGCAATTTCTGACAATCATAACCATGAGTAAATATATAATAATATAATATGAGGAGTATTTTATTAATATAATTAGCGACAGTCCAAACCATCGCAATGTTTGACGGTTCCGACCGTCGATAATAATTAGCGATAGTTCAAATCGTTGGTAAAAAATATTATATAACTGAATATAGTATTTTATTTTTATAATTAAATAATTTTCGACGGTCACAATCGTCGGTAACTTTAAAAATAATTAATATTTGCTTTTCCGACGGTCGGAGCCATCGATAATTAAAATTTTATTATCACGCTTTCCCGTTTTTCCGTTTTTATCTATATATACCCCCTCTCCTCTCTCTCTCACTCTATTTCTTTATTTCTTTCCCCCCTCTCCTCTCTCGCTCTCTCTCTCTCCCTCTCCTTACCGGTGAGCCTCCCGACTGGACGTCAAACGTCGACCGTCGGCGTCCCTCTTCCCTTCTCTCTCTCTCTCTCTCTCTCTCTCCCTCCGGCTCGGACCGCCAGGCGGTTGGATCCATTATCTTAATACGACTAAAATTATATATTTAATGTTGATGATATTCACTTTAATATTAAAAAAATGTTTAAAAACTTGTTTTAATTTTGTCATTAAATTAGTCATAAATCATTCTTAGCCAAATTCTTACATTACATATGCATTCTTCTTTATAAACTTTTTTTTTTGACATTTAGCAAGTTTTAAATGTGGGACTAAAAATTCCTATGATAGATATATATCAATTATTATTTGTTTATGGTTATCATTATTATTAAAAAAAATTATAATTCTTTAAAATGTTTTTATTTAATAGGCGGATTCATGATGTTGCCACTTGGGAACTTCTATCTCTACATATCTATATTATTTATTATATTAATATAATTAAAAGTGTATATTTAACATTGATAGAAATTATTTTTAACAATCAATGTAGATAATAATTAAGTTTTTTTTACATATTATGATTTTATCATGGGTGAACGTTCTTTAAACAAATCGACATTGATTGACATATTATTATTATTAGTCAAGTGTCTCTTTTAAGTTCTAATTATTGATATTAATTGACTTAATACAAATAGATAACTATCATATTTGTAAATCAACACTTTTTTATAATTTATTCCATCTCTTTATATTATAAACTTTAAATGTGGGACTAAATTAAACCACCAATTATCCTTATTCAAGTTCTAATTAATTTTGTACCAATTAATTTTCATTCTTTATTTAATAATTTACTCCATTATTCAGCATATCAAAACTAATTTCAAAAGAAAAAAAAACACGAGGACATGGCATGTATCGTCGTATATCCTTTCTTTTAATAATATATATAATATTATTAACTATAGACAAAATATTAATATTTTGATCATGAATCACCCTAATCAATTGCACATTGTTTCTTTTAAATATATCATTATAGATATATAACAACATTTAATATTTTTATTATACGGAGATAAATTATATATATGTGAGTGTTTTCTTTTGTCATGCACAAACCTATATTCGACTATATTAATGGGAACTACCTCTATTTCTAGTTATAAATTTATTATTTTAAAATTTTGGATAAATAAAAATATATGCTTTTAATAATAAACTTTTGAGTATCGATGATTATATATTTAAATTATCATTTATACTTAAATTCATGAGAGCTTGCTTATATATATATATATATATATATATATGATATTTATTGTTACTCATTATACAGAATATAATTTATCTTTTCTCATTTTAAAAAATAATAGGTGAAATTGTGAGAGTTGTCGTTTGAGAATTTCTTTATATAAATATATATAATATTGATAATTACACTTGAAATATTATTATGATATATACTAATCATTAGTATATATTAGTTTATTTATTATTATCTATCATAACTAACATACTTTACAATTTTCCTTTAAAAATAATTTTAATGACACATAGCTTAATGAGAGAATGGTACGTGGCATATTCTACATTTTCTTTTATATAGATATATAAATATGGATATAAATGAATTATATATGTGTTGACTTTTACAAAAATTGTTAGCATTAAATAATGTTATATTTATTAGAGTTATTAAATTTACCATATTGATATGTTTATGAATATTAGTTCATTATAATTATTATCATAATATTATAATTAAAACGTTGATGATTATTTTATTAATTATCAATATACATAGATATATATATTATCACATGCAAGCTTTTCACTCGAACATTTCATATATGATAGCTTTTGAATAATTTCTCATTAGTTTATTAGAAAATCTTAATCAATTAATAAACTATTAATAATAACAAAATAATTAACTTTGGTTGAATATTTTGTTAGTAACTAATGCCTAGTTATTAATACGTAAGTCTTCTATTTCTATGATAGAATAACAACTTGATAATAAAAAAATTACTATATGCAACTAAAATTATTAGTAGAACTAATTTATTATTATAACTATTATTAACACAAAAGATATCTATATATAAAAACAAAAATATAGATATACATATAATAAAAAATTTACAAACTATTAATAATAATAACAAAATTATTAAGTTTGATTGACTATTTTGTTATTAGGTGATTATGTAGTTTATATGGATTGTAAATCTTCCAACTCCTTACTCAATAATAACTTGATAACAACAAAAAATAACTACATACAAATAAAAATTATTAGTAGAAATGATATATGATTATAAATAACACAAAAATATATCTTTTATTTCATATATTATTGGTTATAGAATAAATGTTTAATTTATAATAGTTGAATAATTTGGTCCGCACATACTCTTTATCTTCAAAGAGGATGTCGAGTATGCAAACGAAAATTAAAAGCCCCTCATATAATTTAATATTTTTTCTTAGATAGAAATAAATTATACGTAGACACGTGACACTTTCAACCTCTGCTTATATATATATATATATATATATATATATATATATATATATATATATATATATATATATTCCTATAACATTTACTTTTTATTAGTCAAAAATAAATTATACGTAAATAATTTTTTTATCACACACATACCTATGTTTATAGGTCCGCACGTATTCTTTGTCTTCAAATAAGACGTTGAGTATGCAAATGAACATTGAAAGTCCTTCTATTTATAGTTACAAATATAGAATTTAAAAGTGTAAATAAATAAAATCATATATTTTTTAATAACTAACTTTTGAGTGTCCATGATTATATAATTCAAATAATATCATTTTATACATTCAATTTATGAGAGTTCGACACGTGACACTTTCAAACTCTGCTTTTATATAGATATAGATATACATATAGATTATAGATTATAGATAAATTTTAATAAAATTAAAATATGTTAACTTCTTATCCAAGATATAACTAAATGTAATCATATAATAACTAATTTTAATGTGTTTAAATTGAGTATAAGTATAAATTTTTTATTAAATAAATTAACATTTTCTTATTTTTAAAAGCATAAAAGGAAAAATATAGCTGAATAATATATATATATATATATATAACAAAAAATGTTATGAAGTTAAATAATAAATTTAAGTTTTTATATCAACCTATTTAACATTATTAATTTGATTTGTTCTATTATTAATGAAAAAAAATAAAGTGAACAAATGAGTAAAAAGAATAAAATATTAAAGAAAATTATGAAAAAAATAATGATAACTTATTTATTATAATATTTTATTAATGCTAAAGAAAAAATATAAGATAATATAGATAGAGAAATATATATATTATATATAATTTATTATAAATATAATTAGCATCTAATTTTGCCCTCGAAATTATCGACGGATTTATGTCCGTTAATAATATTGAAGACAAAATTCATCGAGAAGTTTAATATTAAAATATTAATTATATTTATGTGTTTTATTATAAATAAATTACCAATAAATTTAGCCTTCATAATTATCGATAGATGTCCTATCAGTTAGTAATTTTGAAGGTGACGGCTATTTATCGACGGATTTGAACGTCGGTACTAATGAAGGATATTTTGTCCTTCAGCATTTTGAAAGGTTTTTTATTTCCACCACAAATCATCGGAAGAGGCAAAGGATCCTTGTTCGTCGAAAATTTTTCGTCGACAATGCACATTTTTCTTGTAGTGGTAAAAATAACTTGTGAATATAAATCAGATTTACACTTATGCTTGTCTACATTTTGAATTACAATTTACATGTAACCAAGGCCTCATCCTCTTTCACTATCAAGAGGAGAACACCTCAAATAGTATCATTATGGTATAACCATATCTCGGTAATACAAAAAAAAATGAAGGATATATATTTGACTCAAAGTGTTGATGATATGATTCTCAAGAACAATGCTTTGAGTGATTGAAATAATATATGATAATCAAGAGAATTTTCAGGCAGCGAAATATCAACCTCAAGATTACAATCAAGCAATCGATATTATAAATAGATGGACTTAATTACAAGATTACAAACCTTGTAATTAACAGCGTAAGTTCCCGAAGAACGGAATGTAAGAGTTCCCTTACAGTAAAAGCAATTATGTCATCATTCAATAGATTCAAAGATATCTAAAATAATTATAAACATCAGTACTTATAGGCCCTAGATAATAGAATTTGGGGTAGAAGAAAATATCCTAACTTAGCTTACAAGTAACCTAACTAATTTACTAAAATAACAAACTCAATTTCTGTTACAAATCTCAATAGCATATTCCATATCTATTTAATTCCAAAAATTCCAATTAAATATGGTTAAACCGTGATTTATTTGTTCCAAATTATCCTGACTCTTCATGAGGCCCAATTTGTAATTCATTGAGAAGTTAAATCTGATTTGTAGTTGCATGCCCATTTTGTAAATGACTTTTTATTAACTTCTGAAGTTGTTTTTCTCTTGATCTTGTAAGTGGGCATAATGATTTTTTATTATATTAAGTTTCCTTCTCTCAAAGATCCACATCACTATTTCATCATCGAACTTTACTCGAACATCCTTATTTTTATAGGTTGCATTTATGGAAGCTCCTAGTTCATATCATTCCTCTCCTCTTCAAATGGATTCGTCCTCGAATTTGTGTTAAAATCAAAAGGAGACAAGTCAGTAACATTGAAAGTAGAACTCACTTGATACTTACCTTGCAAGTCAACTCTATAGGCATTGTCATTCATTTTCTCGATGATTTTGAAAGGACCATCTCTTGGTGGATACAACTTTGATTTTCATTCTTGTGAAAATCTCTCTTTTCTGAAATGTATCCAAACGAAATATCTTGGCTGAAAAGTAATCTTCTTCCTTTTAGAATTCAAGCTAACTCAACTTGTTCATTCCTTTGAAGAATATGATCCCAAGTATCATCATGAATTTTCTTAACCAATTCAGCTTTCCTTTTGACATCTAGATTGACAACATCTTTCACTAGGAATGGAATCAAATCTAAAAGAGCTAATGGATTAAAGCCATAAACAAATTCAAAAGGAGTAAACTTGGTAGATGTATGCAATGCACGCATTTCCCGATTCATATCATTCCCCTCATCTTCAAAAGGATTCGTCCTCAAATCTGCATTCACAATTAGAGGAATATAACATGTCACATATATGAATTTATTAAATAATTAAGGACAAGCATAATGGGTATATTGATACTTCTCTTTCATGCGTCAAATGTGACGATGCATCTCAATCAAAACTGCAATAATTTCTCATTTCTACCATCCTATCAAGATCTTGCAAGTAATGTAACTCTATAAATAATATGAAAAGTAATGTAACTCTTATGTTCATGTGGATGAAATATCTTATGTCGATGAGACAATGATATTTGAATAAACAAATCACGAAACTTCGGAGAACTTCCTTTGCGCATAAGGATCATATTCCAAGGAACTAGGAATCCAATATGGAGATTATCGAGTGGTTCCAAAATAAAAATGTCAATTTTCACGAAATAAAATGAATCCTTAACTTCTAAAAGTGAAATATTGTAATATTCATAACCAAGCAAATAACTTGACTCATTCAAAAAATCATGCAAGTCCTTGCAACTACTCAAAACATCACCAAAATGATAATGTGAATGATTCTTATAAATAAAAATATCTCTAAAGAAATTAATCTCAATTCTTCGATGAAAAATGCACAGAAGTCAACTAATACAAATGCAACGAATTTTTCAATCATGATGTGAAAATTATAGGAAAGATTCAACCAACATCTGCAAAAATGATCTTAGGAAAGCAACAAAGTGGATTTAAAGAAAATTTTGAAATCATAATCCACTAATTAAAAGTATTCAGGACTACAAAATATTCATTCCAAAATTTTAACATATGACTCAAATAAAGTGTTTCAGCACTCAATGAATAACAAAGTGGAATAAAAAATTCAGATCTAATGTTTGCATATCATTCAATACTTCTCTCAATTAAAACCTGCAAGTCAGTCACATCAAACAAATATAAAGTTTCAAATGTAAGAGATGACCTTTTCAAACTAGTCATCACAAAATTAATACATACAAATCTCAGCTAGTATGACAACTCACCTCACAATAATCTGAATTAAATGGTGAGTTGCCACATCACCATAACTGTCATGATCCCAATTTAAACCGTGATTTAAATCGGAATTCGCGACTCATTACTTATGATCAAATAAAATTAGAAAAGATTCCGGAAACGTGATGTAAATTTTTTTTCTTTTATAGCATACATAAGAATGAAGATATCATAAATAAACTACACAATTTATGATGATGCTTTAGAGCAAACCAATAATCCTTAAGTTTTACATTTCATAAAATGATTTTGCCTTCTTACAGCATATAAAATATTACATACGCATTATGCATAACCAAACTTCTCGACATCCTAATAGAAGGATACGAGGGACTCAAATCTTCCCATCTTACCACGAACCCTTCAAATACTATCACCTTGCATGATTCCTAGAAATTATCTGAATAATGTTGGAAACAACAGAGTGAGCTGAAATATAGAATTTGTATCTTCATATAATCCACTCCTACATATCTGCATGGACAAATCAGAATCAAAAGATAAAAGAGGTTTAATGTTAAAAGAAAAAATAATGAATTCTTTTTTTTTCCTCATCACTCAAGTCTTTTTGCTCATATCTCTCTGAAGTTGGCCTTTCTCAACACTGAAGATTTAATCTCTTTACATTCTCACAATTCTCATAACACTCAACATCTAAATATTGTATATCAAAGCTTTCAGAAGGTGACCTTTCTAAGCACTCAAAAGTTATGTGGCTCTCATTTTCATCACTCAAGTTGTGACACTCACATTTTTCATCTTTATCTTTCTCACAACTCTCAGAATTATTTTGAGTTGCTATACAATCAGCTTCATCTTGCTTCAAGTGATGTTGTGCAACCAAACTTTTTCTAACTTCTTCAATTTCTTTCTCACTTTCTTCTCCTGAGGATGTTGCACTATCTTGTGACAACTCTTCTTGAGATGCAATATCACCATTGTCCAACCATATTATTTTCAAGTGATTCCAAATTTCATAGAAATATATAATCAATCTCTAACTTGAAAATAAATTTTAAACCCTATTTCAGTATTTCTAGTTTATGAAACATTTTACAATTTTGTCTCACTGTTACCGGAGATAGCATGATAGCAGTTCCAGGGTAGCAGTTCACTTTTCTGATCATAATTATTTTTATACACCTTCAAATCGAATGAACATGAAAAGTATACTTCGAGGGCTTTCCATCCATATATTATTTGTAATTTTTGTATAAGTAAAAGCTATCGGAATAATTATTGCAAAGATGGTTACAAATTTAAACAAATTAAGATGTAACCCTTAATCATGTATATAATTGTATCTATACAATTATATGTATACAATTTAAACCTAACCATTATATCTATACAATTCTAAGCATGAAAATAAAATTAGATTTAGAGAGGCACATGAAATCCCTCAATCACAATTCCTACCAAGAACTAGGGTGTTCATGGATCTCCCAATCCAATCATACAAACATTGAGAGGGGAGAGAGGGGTTTGGATCCCCTTTTACATACCTTTCAATCCTAGTTTTATCTTCTTCTCTTTTATCCTCTTCTTCCTCTTCCTCTTCGTCCTCTTTGTGCTTCCTCTTATCCTCCTCCAAACCTAGCCGTTAGGTGCAGAAGTGAGGAAAAAGGGTTTTTAGAAGTGATTTGGGCTTTAAATAAGGGAGATCATGAGGGTTTTAGCCCACAGACAATATTTCCCTTGATTTAAAAATCTCAGATGTTACATGATGACCCCTTCACCATCGCGGATGACAACTGGCATGCGACGTGCCATCACCAGATGCCCCCGATTGCCCCCTGCGCCGCTCACTGCTCTGCTCCTATACCATGGCACAGAATAGGAGTGATGACCCCCTCCACTATCACGGACGATGATGGGCATGTAACAAGCCCATCGTCGGACACCCCCTCCATTGTCACGAATGATGGCAAGCATGCGATGCCGATTGCCGGACGAGCGCCATCTGCCGCTTTGCTCCTCCACCGTTGTGCACAACATGGGCAACGACCCCCCTCCACCATCGTGGATGATGGTAGGCATGCAACGTGCCCTTCGTCGGACGCCCCCTCCGCCGCCTGCCACTCTACTTACTGCCATTGGATCCTCGACCATCATGCGAACAGGGGCGAGAACTCCCCTCCACCATTAGGGACGACAACGGGCATGCTGCTCGGCATTACAGATCGCTGAATGATTGACGTAGCAGGTCAATGACTGATGCACATGAGTTATTTGCTTCACATGGTGGGTGCCCCCTCCTTCTCCTCTCCATCGCTAGTAAGGTTGCCAGCGGTCGGGGGAGAGGGGAGAGTGAGGATCACAAGGGCGTGCAGTGACTTCGGAGCGACTGCAGCGATGAAGGAAGAGGAGTTAGAAAAAAATTGGTTTTTTTTTGTCAAACGATGAATCAATGGTTTATTTTGTTCTAAACCATATGCATCTTGATTTACCATCATAGGGAGGAGCATCCTCCTAGAGGGAGGACGTCCATTAAATCCTTTTTTAATCATGAAAATTTGGTCTTTGTGTCAAAACCCTCATGATCTCCCCTATTTAAAGTTCAAATCTCTTCCTAAAAACTCTTTTCCTCATATGTGCACAATAGGGTTAGAAGAGGATCAAGAAGGAATGAAAGGAGGAAGAAGAGGAAGAAGAAGAAGAGGAATAAAGAGGAGAAGAGATAAATTAGGATTGAAAGGTATGTAAAGGGGATCCAACCCCTCTTTTCCTTTTTAATAATTGCATGTTTGGATTGAGAGATTCAATGACACCCTAGTCCGTAATAGGGATTGTGATTGAGGACTACATTATGCATTACTTTTGAAAGATTTTCCTATGTGTTTCGTGTTTTTAAATTACCATGCTTAAATCCATAGGTTAGGGATTCATATTGTAAGATCATGTTCTTAGATGTTTGGAGGTGAACCCTAAATCTCAAGGAATAAATTATTTTGTATGTTTTTAATATGATTTTTTATGCCTATTTGTAATGACCCCAATTTTTAACTAAGGTTATTTAAGTCATTTAGAGAAAACCCTAAGAAACCCTAAGCTATACCCTATAAAAGCCCCCAAACCTCCTCCTCTCTTCTCTTTTATTTTTTCCTCTTCCCTCATGATGACTACAACCCTAAAAACTTGATGAAGAAATAGAAGAACAAGAAGGAAGAGGGCATGGATAAGGGAAAGGGGATCAACATCAACGAAGAAAGAGATTGAAACTCTAAGTATATAAAGGGGATCCAAACTCCTCTGTCCCCTCTCAATGATGTTTTTGGTTGGATTGAAAGCAATAGGGCAACTTGCTTCTATTATGGATTTGATTGAGGACTTGCATAATTGTTCATCAGATCTAAAAGGTTTTTCCACAAGATCCATGTCATGCTTAGATCTATATGATAGGATTTCATATTATAAGATCATATTCTTATATGTTTTGGGGATGAACCCTAAATCCCCATCAATGAATTATTCACATGTTTGTAATATGTTATTTGATGCCTAAATGTCTATAGATTGTATTTTCCCAAAGTTTCATCCTAAAATTGATGATTTTGAGAGTGGACGACAAAACCCTAGACGCAACCACGATCGTGCCGACTCCCAGAACAGTCACGACCGAGCAAATGGAAGCTTATCAATTGACCAAGGCATTGGCACGACCGTGACTTATTCTATCACGGTCGTGACAAGATCGAGACGACCGTGACCATCCTAGTCACGATCGTAAATGAGAAGTATACAAGGACGAGTCCAAAATTGGACTCACTCATGGACATTCGCATGGAAGCACGATAGTGACGATGGCATGACACGACCGTGATGATGGCATGGCACGATTGTGACACAATCGTGACCAACTTGGAAGAATGTTGCAGGGCCACAGTCACGGACGATCACACCCGTGTCCATGATCGACCAACAATGACCTGTGATGTTTTAAACCTATTTTCTAATGTATATAAGTTATGTATGGATGTGTATTGATTGTACATGACACATAGATACATGTAATGCATGCTCAGCCCTAACTATGTTAAAGGATGAAGAAAGCTTGATGTGAATGTTTATTGTATTAATAACTCTAACAAAGTATGAAATTGAAGAAAATGTCTTGGCACTCATTATGTTGAAAAAGTAAATGTCTTTCACTTTGTGGTGATTGAGATTTCTAAAAAAATAATGCCATAACCAAAAAGGGTGTTTGAGATTTTCTGGGGTCATTGGCCTGGTTGTACGATGTTGCCCTGAGCCTTCAATTAATTAAAGATGAAAAATGAGATAAAAGGTATATGTCTTTCACCTTACGATGATTGAGACTTCTTGAGAACTTCTTTGAAACATAATGCCATCATCCAAAATGTAATTATAATTTTTTAGTGCCTTATTAACCAATATAATGATGCGACTCCGTACTTAATGTTATGAAAATATGAAGCATGTCATATGATGAAGTTAGTGAAAGTAACCATTAAGTTAAAGATGAGAAGAAAATACCTTTCACCTTATAGTGATTGAAACTTTTCGAGAAATAATGCCATCATCTAAATGGTGTTTGATATTTTCCAATATAAAGATGAAAGATGTCATAGATAAGGTTAATGAAAGTGGGATCATAAGAAACCCAAATAATATTACCTGATAAATGTACGAAAGTAAGATGAATGAATGTCCAAAGGGTTGTAACGTAATCATGAGAAAATTTAAGGTAAAGAATGAAATATGTTAAACAACAAGCAAGAATTAAGGAGTTATAAAGAAACACTTATGATATAAAGTAAGATATAATGATAAGTGTATGTAATGCATGCTTATGATTATGATAGATGCATATCTTCATTGTATGACCACTACAAGAAAATTGTCATTTAGCGACGCAAAATAGTGACACAAAATTGCTAATTCGTCGCCTAACGTCTAAATAGAGACGATGTTGGGTCAACAAGATGAGACGCTAATTGCCTCCAAGTAGCGTCGACTCAGCGTCTCATTCACGTTACAAAAAAAAATGATGCTAAACCTGGCGCCATCGCGATGCTATGTAGACGCTATGTAGACACGACAAGACTAGAAATTGTGTGGTAAATTATAGCATTGCATTAGCGTCAACAAGACGTGACGCAAGTTGGCGTCAATAATAGTGCGGTGCTAAATCAATGCAAGTTCAGGAGGCGATTTTGGCGTCCGCAACTTGCGTTGTATTGGCGTCGACTAGGTGTGGCGCTAATTAGCGTAAAAAAACTTGCGTCGCCAAGTCAACGCTAGGTTCTGTGCTGGCGTCAAGACAAGTCGACGCTAATGTGATGTTGAATACATTGCGATGCTAATGTGAAGCTAATGCGGCACCAACATTAGAATTTTAAGAATATACAAGAATTTATATAAGTAATGTTAATTATTATTCGTATTTAGGTAATGTTAATTTGTATAACTATATATGTTAATAATACATATACACATACATATATATATATACATATGTACATATAGATATACATACATACATATATACATATGTACATATACATATACATACATATGTAATAGCCATCACGACGCTACTTCGCATACATATACATATACATACTATACAATAATATATAATATACTTAACTATATTATACACCTTACTAACTATATTATTCTATTATATAATATACAAAAAAAATAATATACATGCTATACGTACATTATACTCTAATTCTCAAATTATGAAATTAGGAGAATAGTGCTTCTTCATTTTTCATAGGATTCAAATGGTGATTATTGAAGATCCGACCGTCGGATCATCGTGAAATTTATATCTCTTGTAGATAATGGCAACACAATTTTTTTAGTATTTTTTGATGATTTTAGGAGGCCGGATGACAGAGTTAAGAACCTAGGAAAAGAAAAATTTTGACGGTCGCCAACGTGAGTCCGGCGGGAATATGTCGAAACAAAAATTACGAACTCGTAGAGAACGATGCGAGCTGTTCACTTGCACAAGAATCATGGTGATCGGAAGTCAAAAGAAATTCAATAAAATGGGCAAATTTTAGAATAGAAACAGTCAATTTTCCACGATTCTAACTCGGATTGTAATGAAAAAAATAGATGTTTTGAAGGGATCGGGAAGGTGAGGTGGCGCAAACCTTACAAGTTTCACATCTTTTCCATTTCTTCTGATTCTCAAAATACCTATTTTTCATAATTCTAAAAATTCGTCAAAACTTCTGCCTCTCCTAAGAAATCTAAAAGTGTGCATTCTTGAAAATCGGACCTTTCGGTAGTGCTCAAAATGGTCCCATTTAGTCGACATAGAGTTTTCAAAAATTTTCAAGAAATGTTGATTTTATTAGAATTTTTTTTTTGCATCCAAACTTAATAAGAATGGCCTCATTTGGTTGCCATACAATTCTTGAATTTTTCGGATGACGTTGATATTCTTCTCTAATATATGTTATTTGTACTCAATATATAACATATATACATATTACATATATAACATATATACATATACATATACATATACATATAAACATATACATATCACATATATACATATACATATGCATATACATTCACATATACATTCAATCAATTATTTTGGCACCACCGCAACGTCGCAATAGTGACGTACTCATCTTAGCGTCACAATCGCGTCGCCTGTTTGCGATGCCACTCTTTATAACATCATAATAGGTCACCTATTTGGGACGCTAATTTAGCGTCTAAACGTTGTGATGCTAATGAGATGCGCCATTCTACTTTAATGTAGCGACATTGGAGGCGCTAAAGTGCGGCGCTATGTGACATACTTTATAAATGATTATCTATAAGAATTGAATTAAAGTACACTGTCGTAGCATCATCGTAGCGTCGCAATAAAGTGCGTCGCTATTTGGCGATCCATGTGCCCATCGAAGAATGAATCCTAACCATTCATTTTCTTTTATCCGACGCTCCCCGCGTGTTCACCATCTTCTGTGCCCACTTGGTCACAATAAAGTCTGGATGCCGCCTCCTCTTCCTCCTCCTACTGTTGCTACTGCCTCGACGCCTCCTCCTCCTCTTGTTGATGTTGCCCCGATGCCATCCGGACGCCGCCTCCTCCTCCTCCTCATGCTTCTGCCTCGATGCTGCTCGGATGCCGCCGCCGCCTCCTCCTCCTCCTCTTGTTGATGCTGCCTCGACGGCGCTTGGATGCCTCCTCCTCTTCCTCTCATGCTGCTGCCTTGACGCCGCCCGGATGCCGTCGCTGCCTCATCCTCCTCCTGTTGCTGCTGCCCCAACGGCGCTGCTGCCTCCTCCTCCGATTGCTGCCCTGCCGCTGCCTCCTCCGATTGTTGTTGCCCCGCCGTCGCCGCCGCCTCCTCCTTCGATTGCTGCTGCCTCGACGCCGCCTTCTCCTCCTCCTCCTGTTGCTCTGCCCTAACATAATTTGATGCAATGGAAGTTTTAATTGAATGCAAACGATATAATTTGATATAATGGAAGTTGTAATTGAATGAATTTGATCTAATATGCCATTTATTTCGTTGAATGATATCAACAATATGAATGTAAATGAAAGAATTAGCGATAGTTGTTGGCGCAACGCCATTTCGTTGAATGAAGATATCGTAATTAGCGCCATATGAGCGTTTCACGACATTAATTTTTGCGTCATTACAACGTCGCAATAGCGCCGCGATTCGACGGTAATAGCGTCAACAAACATGTGGGCACGAAGTCAATGCTATTAGCGTTGTTTTGTGTCGCCAAGCCTATGACATGAAGTTGATGCTAATGTGTCGCTACTCTCTTCAATGCCAAGTTAGTGACGCATTAGAGGCTATTTTGCTACATCTCTAATTGATTTTTTTCTTGAAGTGGATGTCCATGACCGTGATGATGGCATGGCACGATCGTGACACAAATCATGACCAACTTGGAAGAATGTTGTGGGGCCACGGTTACACTTGTGTCCATGACCGACCAACAATGACCCTTATGATGTTTTAAACCTATTTTCTAATGTATATATGTCATCAAGTTGTTCAAGGATGTAATCTTCCCAAGATTTGGATTCCCAAGGGTGGTCATAAGTGATGGGGGCAGCCATTTCATTGAAAAGTGTTTTGAGAATCTCCTAAACAAATATGGAGTTAAGCACAAGATCTCAATAGCATATCACCCTCAAACAAATGGCCAAGCAGAAATTTTAAATAGGGAAATCAAGGCCATATTGGAAAAAATAGTATCCTTGACAAGAAAGGATTGGAGTCAAAGGCTAAATGAGGCACTTTGGGCATATAGGACAGTCTATAAAACCCCTATAGGCACTTCTCCTTACAAATTGGTTTATGGGAAGACATGTCATCTACCAATTAAGTTGAAGCATAAGGCATATTGGGCAGTAAAGGCACTCAATTTTGATATGCAAGCATGTGGACAAAAGAGGCTTCTCCAAATTGATGAATTGGATGAGATTAGGCTAAATGCCTACCATAATTCAGAATTTTACCAGGAAAGGACCAAGAGATGGCATGATAGCAAAAATTTGAAGAAGAAATTCAAGGTTGGAGACTTGGTATTGTTGTTTAATTCAAGGTTGAAACTATTTCCTGGAAAGTTGAAATCAAGGTGGAGTGGGCCCTTCAAAGTTCACAAAATTTATCCTTATAGAGCTGTGGACCTTCTGAATGATAGACATATTCAAGGTCAATGGACAGAGGTTGAAGCCATATAACCCCACAGCTCAGGAATCAGCTAAGGAGGTGCTGAATTTGCAAGATTTGCCAATGTTGCCTAGCTGAATTCAAGTGGAAAGATGTCCAGCCTAAGACATTAAAGCATGGCATTCCTTGGGAGGTAACCCAAGTCATTTTACATTTAACTTTTCTATTTTGCAGGAATAAAGAAGGGAGGAATCAGATCCATCCACAAATTGACAAAAAGGGAGTAACCTTACCCTTAATTTTCATTCTTCTCACTGAAATCCTATTGATAACTGATATTATCTCTTCATTCATGCTGAAATCATCATAATAATGTCTGAATCATCATGCATATCAGTTGTCCCAATCCACCTTAGCTGAATTTCAGTGAATTTTAGTGAATCCCATTGCCTTGTTGAATTATGCATATAAAAATCTGATATTGAATACCCCACTGATCTCTCTTGTTTCTCTGCAGGATTAGATGTAATTCATGAAGTATGGAACACCTGAAGAGTAGGATTGAAATGCAAGACCCATTGGAAGGGACCAAATGCATATTCCATATATTTCATACCCTTCCAACCCTCTCCCTTGCCTTAACTTTTCAACACTGTGGACAGTGTTGAGGCTAAGCTTGGGGGAGGAAACTTGGTGCTTTTCTAACCTTTACACCATGTTTTCAATTGATTTTAATATCCATATATCATTTATCACCAGGTTATCAGTAGATTTTGCAAGTTATCATTGGTTATCATCCGGTTATCACAAGTTATCAGTAGTTATCATTAATCGAGTTCAATTCAAGTTTTGCCTTTATTTTGACTCTAAAATGGGTGAAATACATTATATGACAGATAGTACACTCCAATACCAAGTGGCCAACTTGGTCATTAGTCTTGTTGCTTTAATTGGCTATTCAATTCAGATGCATTTGAATAAATTTTCAGCTGAATTTTTTTCCTTTTTGTGGGTCACACTAGCTGATACTTATGGATTGAATTAGTAAATCAGATGTCTATAAGGGAATCAAGGCTCTTGCTGCCATGTTAAATAGGAAAATTTGACTTTTTGGATAAATGGATCTAAACTATAATTGAGTTTGAACTATTGCTCACTTCATGAACATGATAAAAAAATGAGAAAAAGGAAAAGTAAAAAGTTGCATGCATGCATAGAAAAAAGGAAGAGAGCAAAACTTCCAAAGGAATCTCTCCTAAAGAAAGGATGAATAAAAATCAGGGCTTGACCTATTTACTTGCATTCCATGAATAAAGGTCAGGTGTTAAACCTGTTTAAGCAATGAAAATCTGTTCATGGAGGGATTTTTAGTTCAACCTTGTAGTAAAGTTGACAATTCCTACAATTCAAATATGTTATTGCTAGTACTTCTTCCATGGCTTAAATTTGCTTTAGCCTCTGTGATTCCATAGCTCGAAATTGAGTTTTTGGAAAAGAATGAAGTGTTGGCAAAGTGGGAAACTCATTGGATTCAATTCAGCTGACTTTTACTCATTTGTCGACTTTTAATTCAAGTTGTCCTTAATTTCTGAATGTTTTGCTTGAGGACAAGCAAAAGACTAAGCTTGGGGGAGTTTGATCACTAGCTGATCAATATAGTTTTTATCCCATTTTGGATGCATTTCACCCATATCGAGCCCCTTAATTGCCCAACTTTTGGCCAATTATGTTTGGAATGCATGGATTATGATAACTAGTTGATATTCTTCATTTTATACTTAATTCCATGTGCATAGAGGTTCTGAAATGCTAAAATCCATAAATATTTCAATTCTATACCAAGTTATCATTTTTAGGACAAATTATCACTCCAATAGACCAAGTTATCATTATTTTGAGTGAACTGATTTTCAATGATTTTCTTGCCCTAAATCCATTATTATCATGAACGAATCATATTTGGATGGCCATATCTCAACTTGTGCAAAATTTTAAGTCCATTTGAACAAGTTATCATTTTTCCAATGCCAAGTTATCGTTAAAGGGCAAAACTGTCATTTCGACATGCAAAACTATCAATTCTGCACAAAGGCCTTAGGCAATCATTATATTATTGTCCTAACTCATTGTTGTTCAAATTTAATCACATTTGGATAACCACAATCAAAGTTATGACAAGTTATCATTTTTAAGGCAATTAAGTTATCGTTTTGGCACCCAAGTTATCATTCCTATGAAATCTCATTCATATTTGATTTCTGACTTCATTCACTTGCCGCCCTAATCCATTTGATGCCTTCAATGCTCTGAACCATCCATATTTGATCATTTTCCAAGATTTATGCAAAGTTATCATTACGGGCATTTATAAGTTATCATTTTTAACCTTGATTTGCAACTCTGCACAACACTTAATCATACTTGACATTTGAGCTGATCATAGTTGCTTTCCCTACCCTTATTTGTTCATAAACTATTTGAGGACTTTGATGCTTGATGTTCTATCCTTTGTAGCCGAGAAAACAAGTTGCAAAAAGGTGGGAAAAGTAGGGGGGACCATTGATTTGGTGGTCCAAAAAGGTTCCTTCTGCAGCTATTTTTGGGACCAGAAGACACATGGCACAATCAAGGCATAGGGAATTATCTAATACTGATCTAAGGGTGATTAAAGGTCAGATATAAGCTGAAAACCCTTAAGGAAGAAGGGGGGTCGGCCATTGCATGAGGGGAGGAAGGCAGCAAGGGTTTGGAGCAAAGAGTTGGAGCTGAAGGGCTGCAAGATACTTCTGGACAAGCTTGAATCCAAGATGATTTCCTTCTGCTCTTCACTATATTTTGTATCAAACATTGTAATTATGAGGAGCTAAACTCCATGCCTTCTAGGATAGGATAGTAGTCTAGATTAATTGTGGATGGATAGACATTTTTTTATTTCCTGCACTGGTTTCATAATTTTTGATTTTCTGATTCTTGATTCTGCATTCAGAACTCATCTATTTCCATCCTATTCTTGGCATTGTATGATCTTGCTTATATCTACAACTGAGATGTTATTTTATGATCTGTTCTTGATTTAGAAATGAAACAAGAATCAATGACAAGTTATAGGTCCAAATCTGATTTCCTGAATCTGATTTTTCCTGAATTCTGATTTCTGAATTGCCCAAATCTGTTTTCATCATTATGGAGCCCTAATTGATTTATAACTAAGAGGTTACTTCTGGTTTCCTTCTTGTTCAGAAATGAATCAAGAGATAATGGTGTTTGCAAAGTTTTAACCCCTGAATTGTTGTAATTTTTCAAATATGATTTTTCAAATCTGTTTTCCTGAAATTCGTGAAATCTGATTGCCATTGTTAAGCCCCACTTTAATCCACCATTGAGAGATGGTTTTAAGGCCTTTCTTGAGATTCAGAGATGAGTCAAGGAGCAATGACAATTTTTGATTTCCCAAATATGAGATTTTATGCATATTGGTTCCAATTATCTAATGTTAAGTGTGGACTTCATTTTTAATTGCAGCTGAGAGGTTGAATCAAAGTCCTCTTGTAGTTTAGAGATAAACCAAGGAACACTAGCATTAATATTGGATTGATTTCATCCCTGTTTAGTTGATTGAAGCATTCCTTCCATTTTCAAAATGCAATCTAGAAGTTATCATTTCAGAATTTTATTGAATTGCCAAAAAAAAATAGCAAAGTGACTTGGCTTGAACTTAATGATAGCTTGATTTTCAGTGGGGATACTTTTCTAATTCAACTTGGCTAACAATTATATGACAATATATTGTTTAGTTTAGGTCTAATTGAGCTGTGAAAATAGCCATATTGAAGGTTGAATTGGATTTGACTAAAAAATAATAACTTGTCCATTTCCATCCATAACTAATTTAGATGAACCCCAACTCCTAGGAGGACCTTCCTCATTGATAGGCAAACCTTTTTAGACTTTAGATTAGCATTTACAATTTAGTTTAATTAACTTTTCAGTAATCTACAACAAGTTATCATTCTGCATTCCTAAAATGAAAAAAAAATCTATTTTCACTTCCTTTAAAAATCTATTTTTGCCACTTTAAATAGGATTAGTCTAAATTATTTTTAGGTAGTCTAGGACTTTAAATCATTGTGGATACGACATTTAGGGTTACTACAATTGACCTGTGCACTGCTGTAGCGAGTGAGTTAGGGAGTTGAAACAAAAATTGAAAAAAAATTGACTTTTAACTCAAAAATCAGCAAGTTATCACTCAACCCCTCAATTTCACTATCACTGCATGTTAAGTTATGAACAAATGCATGTTAAGTTAAGTTATGAACTAATGCATGTTAAGTTAAGTATTACTTAAGTTAAGTTATGAACTAATGCATGTTAAGTTAAGTATTTCTTAATTACTTAATTACTTGATTGTTAAGTTAAGTATTACTTAATTACTTGATTGTTAAATACTATTTTTTTCATAATTGTAGAACCTCTTTTTGATCATGTTCTCATAAATGTTATTAAGAATGTACTTCCACATTCTTGGTGATAAAATGAGATTATGATTCGACGATGAAGTACTTGAAACATGTGATTTTGGACTTCGTAAGTTCAAAATCACACGTTTCAAGTACACTAATTTATTGACATATGGCTTAATATTATCCGTTATAGAAATGCTAAAGCCAGATCGTAGTTGGATTCGTCATTGGAAGGATAAAAATGGAGTCATAATTGAAGAATATAAGGATGATGTTGATGAATTCATTAATGTGACATATCAAAATGAAGGTGTTGCTTCTTCATATAGCGAAATCTTATGTCCATGCCAGAAGTGCAAATGTCATCAGTGGAAAGTAAGATATGATGTGCAGAAGGATTTATATTACAACGATTTCTTACTGACATACACCAATTGGTTCTTTCATGGCGAAGAAAGATGGGCTAAAGAAACAAGTAATGTAGATACCGTTGTGGGCGACTCGAGCAATCTGTACAGGGTTATGATATGAGATGCAATGTTAGGAGAAAATGTTGGCGAAACATTGATTGAAGAAGACTCGAATCCTTCGGCTTTTAAGTTTTATAATCTTCTCAAAGAAGCAGATGAACCTTTATGGGATGGATGCGTGAAGCAAACTGCACTTTCTGCAGTGGCACAACTAATGAACTTAAAATCAGAATTTAATATGAGCAAAAGTTATTTTGATTTATCAACCCTTTTGACTTATACTTGTGTTATCAAATTTGAAACTTTATCGTAGGAGGAAAAAGAAGGCGGTACCGTAGACTTTCGCACGGTCAATGAGGCCATGCATAAGAGTCAGAAGACAAACGACCTAGTCACGCCCATTGCTCGTAGCTTCTGGTAAGTCTCATGACATGATCATTTGATTCTTGACGTTAGTGCACTATTTTTGAAATACACAATGTTTAAATTTTTTAGGATGAGTATAATGCGAAAATGGCTGAAAAGTATGAAGATGATCCGAGTTCTCAGCCACCAGGTAATGTTTCTTCGTTGGTTTAGTCATGTTTTTAGTTTATGTGTTTCTTGATATATAATTTATATATTATATGATTGTATAATTTTTCTATTTCGTAAAGGACCCTGCTGTTTGGGAGGAGGTGGCTAGCACGACACGAGGAGGATACTTGCGCGGCCTCGGCGCAGCCGCTCAGATACCTAGGAGGATCGGAGGATATGCAGGAGGTGCATCTGCTCCGAGCTCATCCGCTGCATCTGATATGACGCAACTATCACAACAGCTATCGTAGTAGTTATCGGCACAGATATCACAGCAGGTGTCACAGTAGGTGTCGCGCAGGTGTCGCAGTAGTTGTCGCAGCAATTGGCTCCGATATTGCAGGTGATTCAGGGATTGATCCCGACGCAAAATCCATCCCCGCGAGGCCATGGACCGAGCACGTCTGGGTCGAATGTCCGGAATGATAACAATAACTCCCAAACCTAAGATAGAAACAACTCATGAATACAAACAAAGCTTTTGTTATTATAGATTTAGATATACATATAGTTTGTTACTTCGATTTATTACTTTTTGTATTCTTATCTTAAATATTATGCCTGTGATTCTCTTATATTGCATGTGATGCTCTTATACTGCCTGTGATGCTATTATATTGCCTGTGATGAATATCAATGCATTTTTATATGCATTATATAATTCTATGGTATGGGAAGGGGAAAAATCAGGATTGAATGGGTAAAAAAAATCTGAACCTAGCAACTCCATAGCGTCGCAACGACTGTCGACGCTACCTTAAATATATCGTACTTAGCGCCATATTCGCGTCTCATTAGCGATGCATACATGATCATATTTGCGTCACTTCAGCGCCTTCCTATCACCTACAGTAGTGACTCTTGGGCGCTAGAATAGCGCCTCATGTCTAGCGCCCCTTGCGCGTCGACTTAGCGACACACTTCTTCTTCGCACAGCCGCAAACATCGCGTCTTAATAACGTTGAGATAGCGTCAACAAGTGACGCTAGTTGCGTCTCATTTTCTTTGATTCTAGTGTGATGCCACTAGCCACCGATTTCCAGCGTCCCACTTTTGCGGCGCTAGTTAGACGCTAATGAGACGCTCTTCACAACAGAGACATAATAGCGCCTCCTTAGAGTCGCCTATCTTGAGTCGCTAATCGCTAATTTTCTTGTAGTGACCCGTGAAAATCCGCATCAATGTAGGCATGTAATTCAAATGAAAAATTTCTATCGTACCAAATGTCTAATTCACATGTATGCTTTAAGTAGTGCATTATCCTCTTAACGGCGATTAGATGTGATTTTTTGGGAGTAGATTGAAATCTAGCACACAAGCATACACTAAACATGATATCCAATCTAGATGCCGTTAAGTAGAGTAAGCTACCAATCATACCTCTGTACATCTTTTTATCAATGGACTTATCTTTTTCATCTTTATCCAATTTTGTATTAGTACTCATAATGGTTGTTCTCGGCTTGCATTCGTTATCCAATATTTTAAGTAACTCCCTTGTATACTTTTCTTAATTAAGAAAAATTCCATCCTTAAATTGTTTCACTTGTAAGCCTAGAAAGAAAATGAGCTCTCCTACAAGACTCATCTCAAATTATTTTTCATAAGAGTTTCAAACTCTTTGCACAAGCATTCATTAGTGGAACCATAAACAACATCATCAATATAAATGTGAAATATTAAAATGTCATTTTTCAGATGTTTTAAGAATAATGCGGTGTTAACTTTCTCTTTTTGAAAATCATTTTCAATTAAAAATGAACTACGAAGCTCGAGCAGCTTATTTCAATCCATAAAAAGCTTTTGAAAGTTTAAAAACATGATTAAAAAATTTTGAATTTTCAAAACCTTGAGATTGTTCAACATAAACTTCATCATTTATAAAACCGTTTAGAAAAACCGATTTTACATCCATTTGAAAAAGTTTAAAATCTTTATAGTGTGCAAAACTAAAAGCATTCTAGTTGCCTCAAGTTTAGTAACGGGAGCAAAGGTTTCGTCAAAATCAATTCCTTCAATTTGTGAGTAACCCTTGGCCACTAATCTAGCCTTATTCCTCATAATGACACCATTTTCATCTAACTTGTTTCGAAAGACTCATTTAGTTCCAATGATGGGATGGTCCTTGGGTGTAACTCCCCCAAATTGATCCCCGCCATGTGGCGCCGGTCAACCTGGAGACGCTACGAAACGCTAGGACTTTGACTAACATGTTGACCATATCTCAGTTAAGAATCAAGACACGTCAGCGGAAGAAAGAATAATAGAGAAATAAAGAAAAGAATAACTTTAATTGCGGAAGTCTGAAAAGTGGCTACATCATCTCTAAGGAATAAAAATAAAGTACTACATCATGAATCTATAAATATGCGGAAGGGAACCAATTAATAAATTATGTGGTTCATGTGTTGTCTTATCGCTAGAGCTTTGTCATCGCACCTACTCAACACCGTCACTAACCTGGTCCTGTGGAAATAAGACACATAGGAGGAGGTCCTCCCGTAAGCTTTATAGCCTAGTGGGGAACCACATAATATACAATGCATAACTTGAATAGAGAAATCAGAAGTAAAGGAAAGTACTTATCTTGAGTGAAGAGTGGAACATGAGAGAATAATAAATAATCATAAGAGATATAAATTGATAACATAAGGCAATAGAATCAAATGATGCTAGATATCTTATAATCATGACATGAGAATACCGATAACTTGACTTGACATTCATGTTTGCTTGTCTTGTTCATACTTATTAATCTTGGTTCATGTTTAGAATACAACCTTTAATTCTTGGGGTATGCCGAGCAAACAATACAGCTTTGTGCGGGTCAACGGGTGATCAAACCATGACCAAGGGAGCGACCCTTATCTTGAGACACTTGGCTTGGACTGGCAAACCATTATTCATCTTCTATCTGAATTTATTAATAGCTTTGAAATCTTGATATTCATTGTTCAATCATGACAAGGGAACAAAAATGATAAATGGATGATTTCATCTTGTGAATTTATATCTTGGATCAAGGATGGATCATGGACAAATAATATATTATTAATTCAATCATCATTATAATAAATCAAATAAGAATAGTCAATATTTAGATCGTGTCAACAATTATTAACAAAGGTGGTGAAAGGGACACTATGAACCGATCGACCGATTCTATTGAACAGTCGACTGGTCGATGTGTATTGGTCGACCGGTCTGCTCATATAGTCAGAGGTCGGTCGACCGATAGATTCATAAGGCTGATAATTGGTCGACCGGTCGGTCGATGTAGGCTGTTGGGTCGGTCGACCGATATGTTCATGCAAGTCGGCTATGAATTCAATAAATCGGTCGACCGATCGCTAGCAAAGCATAAGGGCCGGTGGTAGTGAAATAGAGGAGTATAATGATAACTTGCTGATTTTTGGGTCAAAAGTCAATTTTTTCAATTTTTGTTTCAACTCCCTAACTCACTCTCTACTACAGTGCACATGTCAATTGTAGTAATTCTAAATGTCGTATCCACAGTGATTTGAAGTCCTAGACTACCTAAAAACAATTTAGACTAATGCAATTTAAAGTGGTAGAAACATAATTTCAAAAGGAAATGAAAACATATTTTTCAGGAAAGCAAAATGATAAATGTTTAGATGTTTCTGAAAAGTTAACTAAACTGAGTTATAAATGCTAATCTAGAGGCTAAAAGGGGTTATCTATCAATGAGGAAGGTCCTCTTAGGAATTGGGATTCATCTAATTTAATTATGGATGGAAATGGACAAGTTATCACTTTTTAGTCAAATCTGATTCAACCTTCAATATGGCTGTTTTCACAGCTCAATTAGACCAGAACTAAATAATATATTGTCATATAATTGTTAGCCAAGTTATCATCTAATTTAATTATGGATGGAAATGGACAAGTTATCACTTTTTAGTCAAATCTGATTCAACCTTCAATATGGTTGTTTTCACAGCTCAATTAGACCAGAACTAAACAATATATTGTCATATAATTGTTAGCCAAGTTGAATTAGAAGAGGATCCCCACTGAAATCAAATTATCATTATGTTCAATCCAAGTCACTTTGCTGATTTTTTTGCCAATTCAACAAAATCTGAAATGATAACATCTAAATTGCACTTTGAAAATGAAGGGAATGCTTCAATCAACTAAACAGGGATGAAATCAATCCAATATTAATGCAAATGCTCCTTGGTTTATCTCTAAACTACAAGTGGATTTTAAATCAGCCTCTCAGCTGCAAATTCAAATGAAATCCACATTTCCATTAATGAATTGGATAGAAATCAGCACTGAATTCATATATGGGAATTCATCACATGCAATTGCTCCTTAGTTCATCTCTGAACAGCAAGGAAGCCTTAAAATTTACTTCTCAGTGATTAGTAAATTCAGAGGTTTAACAATGGTAAGGCAGGTTCCTCAATTTTCAGGAAAACAAAAATCAGCTACCCATAAGAAAATCAAGAAAACCAATGGTAATTATAGAATTGAATTATGAAATGTCAAGTTTCTTAATTCATTTCTGAACAAGATTGGGATATATGATAACCTCTCAGTTGTTCAATTAAATCAGTTCCTAAATGACAATCAGATTCAATTAACCCAAAAAATCAGGATTCAGGAAGTTCAGAAATCAGGAAAATAGAACATCAGATTTTCAATCAAAATGGAATCTAGAAACTTGACATGGGTTCTTTGCTCATTTCTAAACAAAGATTAGACCAAATGAAAACTTCTCAGTTGTAAATACAAGTAGGGTCTTCCAATGACAAGAAAAAATTCATAACAGTTCAGATTTCATAAATCAGAAGTTAATTGATTCAGTGCAGTAAATTTGAACTTATCCCTAATCCATCCACAACATATATTAGACTACTACCGTATCCTAAGAGGCATGGAATTTAGCTCCTCATGTTTACAAGCATAGAAATAAAATAAAGTGAAGAACAGATGCAATCATATTGGCTTCAGGGCTGTTGGTAGCAATCTGCCCTCTTTCAGCTCCTCCTTGCTCAATTCAGCTCCAAATCTGTTCTCTTTGCAATGGCCGACCTCCCCCTTTCAGTGCAGGGTTTCTTCAGTTTATATATGGCCTTTAATCACCCTTAGATTAGCATCTAGATGTTCCTTAACCGCTGATGTGAGCCCCCTGTCTAGGGCCTGAAAATCCAGCTGCTGTGATAGCTTTTGTGCAGCATAAAGTAAGTGGTCCCCCCTTTGCTTTTCCAATCTTTTTCAGCTCCATTCACCTGCTAGAAGAGAAAGAACATCAAACATCAAAGTCCTCAAATAAGAAATAAACAAATAAGGATGAGGTAAGCCACTAGGATCAGCTCAAACATCAAGTAGGATTTAGTGTTGTGCAGAATTGCAAATCAAGGGTAAAAATGATAACTTATCAATACCCGGAATGATAACTTTGAATATATCTTGAAAAATGTCCAAATATGGATAGTTCAGAGCATTGAAGACATCAAATGGATTAGGGTGACAAGTGAATGAGGTCAGAAATTAAATATGGATAAGATTTCATAAGAATGATAATTTGGGTGCCAAAAATGATAACTTGATTGCCTTAAAAATAATAACTTGTCATAACTTTGGTTGTGGTTATCCAAATGTGAACAAATTTGGACAAAAATTAGTTAGGCCAATAATATAATGATTGCCTAAGGCCTTTGTGCAGAATTGATAGTTTTGCATATCAAAATGACAGTTTTGCCCTTTAATAATAACTTGGCATTGGAAAAATGATAACTTGTTCAAATGGATTGATAAGTTGAGATATGATTTATTTACGATAGTGATGAATTTAGGGCAAGAAAATCATTAGAAATTAGCTCACTCAAAATAATGATAGCTTGACATATAGGAGTGATAACTTGTCCTAAAAATGATAACTTGATATAGAATTGAAATATTTATGGATTTTGGCAATTCAGAACCTCTATGCACACGGAATTAAGTATAAAATAAGGAAGATCAACTAGTTATCACAATCCATGCATTCCAAACATAATTAGCCAAAAGTTGGGCAATTTAGATGCTCGATATGGGTGAAATGCATCCAAAATGGGATAAAAAATTATATTGATCAGCTAGTGATCAAACTCCCCCAAGCTTAGCCTTTTGCTTCTCCTCAAGCAAAACATTCAGAATTTAAGGACAAACTTGAATTAAAAGTCCACAAATAAAGTAAAAGTCAGCTGAATTGAATCCAATGAGTTTCCCACTTTGCCAACACTTCATTTTTTCGAAAAACTCAATTTTTAGCTAGGGAATCACAGAGGCTAAAGCAAATTTAAGCCATGGAAGAAGTACTAGCAATAACATGTTTGAATTGTAGGAATTGTCAACTTTACTATAAGGTTGAACTACAAATCCCTTCATGAGCATATTTCATTGCTTAAACAGGTTAACACCTGACTTTTATTCATGAAATGCAAGTAAACAGGTCAAGGCCTGATTTTTATTCATGCTGGTCACAGGATAAAAATTCTGGCTTTATTCAGGAGAGATTTTTTTTTAGAATTTCACTCTCTTTATTTATGCATGCATACAATGCAAAATGCAACTTTTCACTTTTTCTTTTCTCCATTCTTCTTTTTCTATCCTGTTCATGAAGAGAGCAATAGTTCAAACTCAAGTATAGTTTAGATCCCTTTGTCCAAAAAGTCAAGTTTTCCTATTTAACATGGCAGCAAGAGCCTTGACTCCCTTCTAGACATCTGATATTACTAATTCAATCCATAAGTATCAGCTAGTGTGACCCACAAAAAGGAAAAATTTTCAGCTGAAAATTTATTCAAGTGCATCTGAATTGAATAGCCAATTAAAGCAACAAGACTAATGGCCAAGTTGACCACTTGGTATTGGAGTGTACTATCTGTCATATAATGTATTTCACCCATTTTAGAGTTAGAATGAATGAAGGAATTGAATTGAACTCGATTAGTGATAACCAATGATAACTTGTGATAACCGAGTTAAATTAATGATAACTTGCAAAACCTACTGATAACCTAGTGATAAATAATATATGGACATTAAAATCAATTGAAAACATGGTGTAAAGGTTAAAAAAGCACCAGATTTCCTCCCCCAAGCTTAGCCTCAGCACTATCCACAGTGGTGAAAGTTAAGGCAAGGGCGAGGGCTGGGAGGGTATGAAATTTGTGCATTTGATCCCTTCCAATGGGTCTTGCATTTTAATCCAAGTTATTAGGTATTCCATTCTTCATGAATTGCATCTAATCCTGCAGAGAAACAAGAGATATCAGTGGGGTGTTCAATATCATATTTTTAGAGTTTACAATTCAACAATGTATTGAGATTCACTGAAATCCACTGAAATTCAGCAAAGATGGATTGGGATAACTGATATGAATAATAATTCAGATATTAATATGATGATTTCAGTATGAGGGAAAAAATTATATCAGTTATCATTGGGATTTCAGTGAGGAAAATAAAAAAATGAGGGTAGGGGTACTCCCTTCTTGTCAATTTGTGGATGGATCTGATTCCTCCCTTCTTTATTCCTGCAAAACAGAAAAGTTAAGTGTAAAATGACTTGGGTTACCTCCCAAGAAGTGCCTTTTTTTAATGTCTTTGGCTAGACATTGTTACACTTGGAAATCAGCTAAGTAGAATTGGCAAACCTTGCAATTTCAGCACCTCCTTAGCTGAATCTTGAGCTGTGGGATTATATGGCTTCAACTTCTGTCCATTGACCTTGAATATGTCATCTTTATCATTCAGAAGGTCCACAGCTCCATAAGGATAAACTTTGTGGACTTTGAAGGGTCCACTCCAACTTGATTTTAATTTTCTAGGGAATAATTTGAGCCTTGAATTGAAAAGCAATACAAGGTCTCCAACCTTGAAATCTTTCTTCAAAATTCTGCTATCATGCCATCTCTTGGTTCTCTCCTTGTAGAATTCTGAGTTATGGTAGGCATTTAGCCTAATTTCATCCAACTCATCCATTTGTAGAAGCTTCTTCTGTCCACATGCATGCATGTCCCAATTCAATGCCTTGACAGCCTAATATGCCTTGTGTTTGAGTTCAATTGGCAAGTGGCATATTTTTCCATAAACCAACTTGTATGGGGAGACACCAATTGGAGATTTATATGTTGTCCTGTAGGCCCAAAGTGCCTCATTCAACTTCAAACTCCAATCCTTCCTAGTCAAGGAAATTGTTTTCTCCAATATGGCCTTGATTTCCCTATTTGAAATTTCTGCTTGGCCATTTGTTTGAGGGTGATATGTTGTTGAGACCTTGTGCTTAACTCCATACTTGTTTAGGAGATTTTCAAAACACTTTTCAATGAAGTAGCTGCCTCCATCACTGATAACCACCTGTGGAATTCCAAATCTTGGGAAAATTGTATCTTTGAACAACTTGATAACAGCCCTGGAATCAGTAACTGTTGTGGGAATGGCTTCTATCCATTTGGAAACATAATCAACAGCCAACAATATGAATTTGTATCCAAAGGAGCTAGGAAAGGGTCCCATGTAATCAATGCCCCAAACATAAAAAAAAAATCAACTTTTAGGATTCCATTTTGTGGCATTTCATTCCTCCTGGAAATTGAGCCTGCCCTTTGACATTCATCACAACTCTTAACATACAAATAAGCATCTTTGAACAAAGAAGGCCAATAGAAACCAGATTGTAGAACCTTGGCAGCAGTCTTTTGAGTGGCTCCATGTCCACCATATGGAGATGAGTGGCATGCATGCAAAATGGATTGGAATTCAGCTTCTGACACACACCTTCTAAAAATGCCATTAGGGGACTTCTTGAACAAGAGGGGATCATCCCAATAAAAGTCCTTCATGTCATGGAAGAATTTCTTCTTCTGTTGGTAGGTGTAATCAAAAGGAATGATTCCACATGCCAAGTAATTGACAATATCAGCATACCAAGGGGTAGGGGCAGCTGATATGGCCATTAGAAAATCATCAGGGTAGGAATCATTGATAGGGATTGATGGAGAATCCTGAATTCCTTCCATTCTTGACAAGTGGTCAGCAACCAAATTTTCTATCCCTCTTTTGTCTCTGATTTCAACATCAAATTCTTATAGCGATAGGATCCATCTTATGAGCCTTGGCTTGGATTCCTTCTTGTTGATCAGGTGCCTTACTGCCTGGTGATCAGTGAAGACAATTACTTTGGATCCAATCAAATAAGATATGAATTTGACAAAGGCAAACACAACAGCCAATAATTCTTTTTCAATGGTGGCATAGTTGACTTGGGCTTCACCCAATGTCTTGCTAGCATAACATATAACATAGTTCTTCTTCTCCTTGGTTTGCCCCAACACTGCCCCTACAGCCTGATCTGATGCATCACACATGATTTCAAAGGGCAATGCCCAATTTGGAGGCTGCACAATACGAGCTGAAGTGAGAGCTTCCTTCAAGTGGTTAAAGGCCTTTAAGCATTCCTCATCAAATTTGAACTCAACATCTTTGGCCAGCAACTTGGTAAGAGGCCTGGTTATCATTGAGAAGTTTTTAATAAACCTCCTGTAGTAGCCCGCATGCCCCAAAAAGCTCCTAACTGCCTTGACATTCTTTGGGGGTGGCAACTTCTCAATTGCCTTAATCTTTGCCTTATCCATTTCAATTCCTCTACTAGATACAATATGTCCTAGAACAACCCCTTCCTGGACCATGAAATGATATTTCTCCCAATTCAGAATTAGATTTGATTCCCTGCACCTTTGTAGCACTTTTGTCAAATTTCTAGGCAAGCTTCAAATGAATCTCCATATACTGAAAAATCATCCATAAATACTTCCATTATGTCTTCAATAAAGTCTGAGAAGATAGACATCATACACCTTTGGAAAGTGGCAGGTGCATTGCATAAACCAAAGGGCATTCTCCTATAAGCAAAGGTCCCATATGGACAAGTAAAGGTTGTCTTGTGTTGGTCCTGAGGGTGAATGGGAATCTGCAGGAAGCCGGAATATCCATCTAGATAACAGAAGTGGGAGTGCCTTGCCAACCTCTCTAACATTTGGTCAATAAAGGGGAGAGGGAAATGGTCTTTTCTTGTAGCCTTGTTTAGCTTTCTGAAGTCTATACACATTCTCCACCCTGTAACTGTCCTGGTGGATATCAACTCATCTGAATCTGACTTCACTACTGTAATCCCTCCCTTCTTTGGCACTACTTGCACTGGGCTGACCCATTCACTATCTGAAATGGAATATATAATTTCAGCATTCAACAACTTCAACACTTCCTTCTTGACCACTTCTTTCATGACAGGGTTGAGTCTCCTTTGGCATTCAATGGAGGGCTTGTAGCTGTCCTCCATGGAGATCCTATGCATGCAAATTGAGGGATTGATACCCTTAATGCCATCAATGGAATAGCCAATCACCTCTTTGTACAGTCTTAGCTTTTTTAGCAACTCTTCAACTTGATTCTTAGGCAAATTTGCATTGATGATAACTGAAAATGTTGAATTCTCTCCCAAGAATTCATACTGAGGCTTGAGCTCCAATTTGGATGAATTATTTTGAGTTGAGCGGAATTGAGTTTCAGCAGTGATAACTTCCTGCACTTGGTGATGATTTTCTAAATTTTTCACTGATTTGGATAAATTCAATGCAGATTGGTATGATGCAGCCTCTGGATCCTCCAATTTTTTCAAATGATCAAACATGAGGTACCTTTGCAATGGATCTTCAATGGGTATTATTACTGAGGCCTGCTCCACAATTTGATCAATCTGTCCATCCCCAAAATCATCCTGTTGACAAGCTGGCCTACTGATAACTTGTGCAAGGTTGAACTCTATCTTGTCTTCACCAATTTGGAAGGTCAATCTCCCCTCTTTTACATCAATGACAGCTCCAGTAGTAGCAAGAAAGGGTCTTCCAAGCAAGATGGGTGTATTCAGATCCTCATCCATATCCAAAACTACAAAGTCCACTGGTATATAAAATTTTCCAACCTTTAAGTGTATGTCTTCAATGATTCCATGGGGATATTTGATGGACCTATCAGCCAATTGTAAAGACATGTTGGTGGGCTTCATATCTCCTACCTCAAGTTTCCTGCATAGAGATAATGGTATAACACTCACAGAAGCACCCAAGTCACACATGGCCCTTTGGATTTTCCTATTTCCTATCTCACATGGAATAAAGAAACTTCCTGGATCCTTTAGCTTAGGAGGTAACTTATTTTGAATTATTGCAGAAGCTACTTCAGTTAATGCAATAGTTTCACATTCCACAATCCTCCTCTTCTTGGTCAATATCTCCTTAAGGAATTTTGCATATGAAGGCATCTCTTGAATGGCTTCAACAAATGGTACATTAATGTACAACTTCTTCAAGATTTCTAAAAACCTTCCATATTGCTGATCCGGCTTGGCCTTTACCAACCTTTGAGGGAAAGACACTTTGTCAAAAATCCTTCCATTGACCTCACTTTGAAAATTCTTTTTCTGACTTCTCATAGCAACCTCTTCAATTTCTTTTTCTTTAGGTTCTGAACAGGAGTGTTTCTCAGCTGAATTGCCTTCCACATTCTTGGAGTTTAAATTCTCTTGACCTGGATTTGCCTCTACATTTTGCATTGGCTCTTCCACCAGCCTTCCACTCCTAAGTTGAATTGCCTTGGTCTGTTCTTTAGGATTCATCTCTGGCTGTCCAGGAAAGAACAAAGGGGGTCTAGCTGAAGTACTGGCCTGCTGAGCAATTTGACTTTCAAGCATCTTGTGATTGGCACTAATGGTTTCCAATCTAGAATTGATTTTCAATATTTCCTCTCCTTGGCTGTCCTGCTTATTCAAGATTTGTTGCAACATTTCCTCCATCTTTGAGAATTGAGAAGGATGAGCTTGTGGAGGTTGCTCATAAGAGGTTCTTTGCATTGGAATATTTGAGGGTTGAGTTGCATATGGAGGTGGTTGGTTTCTTGGCAAAATCTTGGGTTGCCAATTAGAATTTTATATTGGTGGCCCTTGATAATGATTGTCCTTGTAGGAGAAGTAAGGATGGTTCCTATTTTCTAAAGTAGAATTCAGAAGGGGGTTTTGCTCCATAGTTTCCCACTGCATTGACTGAATCAATGGTTTGCTCATATTGTTGCATTATAAGGTTACAACTTTCTGTGGCATGGCCTTGATAACCACACACATCACATCTGGATTTAGGTGTTGTAGCCTTGCTGACATTAGAAGTGATGTTCAGCTTCTCCAAGGTTTTGTACAACACCTCTTCAAATTGGGATGACAAGTTGTTTACTGAATTCTCAACAGGTGGCCTCCTTGTCCTGTCATGGGTAAGAAAATGGTTATTCTTTGCAATATTCTCTATCAATTGGTAGGCTTCATCAATATTCTTTGATGCAAAGATGCCTCCTGTAGCTGTGTCAAGTGCCACCTTGGATGGATAATTCAGGCCCTTATGGAAGTAATTAACAAGTTGCCACTTCTCAAAACCATGGTGTGGACATGCCCTCAAAAGTCCTTGAAGTCTCTGCCATGCATCACAAATATTCTCCTGATCCAATTGGTAAAACCTGACTATTTGATCCCTGAAATTGTCAGTCTTGGAAGGAAGGAAGAATTCTGATAGCAACAATTGCATAATTGACTCCCAAGTGGCCACTTCTTCAGGTTTGAGAGTCTTATACCAGATTTTGGCCTTGTCCTTGAGTGAAAAAGGGAATAGCTTCATGTATACAGCATTCATAGGAGTGTTATTAAAATGTACTGTGCTGCATATCTCCTTAAAGTTGTCCAAATGTAAAGCTGGATCTTCTGTCCCTAATCCAGAAAATTGATACTGCCTAATCATAGTAATAAGTGCTGGATTCACTTCAAAGTTTGCAGTTGGTGCTAGGACTCCATTCCCTTGTTGATTTCTGACATTACTAGGAGATTAGTAATCCTTCAAAGTCCTTGGTGCAGCCATATTGCCTTGCTCCTCTTCCTCTTCTTCAAATATCCTTCTTCTTGCCTCCAACCTTTGCAATATCCTTCTTCTCAAGAATCTTCTTTCAGGCTCAGGATCTGATTGATAATGTTCTTCTTGATTGTCCAAATCCTGCATAAATGAATTCAGAAGTATCAAATTGAGAAAAGAAAGAAAGTAGACAAAAATTGAAAATTGGGAATGATAACTTGCAAAAACTGAAAATTGGCATAACAAATGAACTAAAAACTAATCTAAACTATCTAAGTTAGTCTAATTGACCTCAAATCCCTGGCAACGGCGCAAAAAATTTGGTAGTGAAATAGAGGAGTATAATGATAACTTGCTGATTTTTGGGTCAAAAGTCATTTTTTTCAATTTTTGTTTCAACTCCCTAACTCACTCTCTACTGCAATGCACAGGTCAATTGTAGTAACCCTAAATGTCGTATCCACAGTGATTTGAAGTCCTAGACTACCTAAAAATAATTTAGACTAATGTAATTTAAAGTGGTAAAAATAGATTTTTCAGGAAAGCAAAATGATAACTGTTTAGAGGTTTCTGAAAAGTTAACTAAACTGAGTTATAAATGCTAATCTAAGGCTAAAAGGGTTTATCTATCAATGAGGCAGGTCCTCCTAGGAATTGGGGTTCATCTAATTTAATTATGGAAGGAAATGGACAAGTTATCACTTTTTAGTCAAATCTGATTCAACCTTCAATATGGCTGTTTTCATAGCTCAATTAGACCAGAACTAAACAATATATTGTCATATAATTGTTAGCCAAGTTGAATTAGAAGAGGATCCCCACTGAAATTAAGTTATCATTAGTTCAGAGCATTGAAGACATCAAATGGATTAGGGTGACAAGTGAATGAGGTCAGAAATTAAATATGGATAAGATTTCATAAGAATGATAATTTGGGTGCCAAAAATGATAACTTGATTGCCTTAAAAATAATAACTTGTCATAACTTTGGTTGTGGTTATCCAAATGTGAACAAATTTGGACAAAAATTAGTTAGGCCAATAATATAATGATTGCCTAAGGCCTTTGTGCAGAATTGATAGTTTTGCATATCAAAATGACAGTTTTGCCCTTTAATAATAACTTGGCATTGGAAAAATGATAACTTGTTCAAATGGATTGATAATTTTGCACAAGTTGAGATATGACCATCCAAATATGATTTATTCATGATAGTGATGAATTTAGGCAAGAAAATCATTAGAAATAATGTTAACTTGGCATATAGGAGTGATAACTTGTCCTAAAAATGATAACTTGGCATAGAATTAAAATATTTATGGATTTTGGCAATTCAGAACCTCTATGCACATGGAATCAAGTATAAAATGAGGAAGATCAACTAGTTATCATAATCCATGCATTCCAAACATAATTAGCCAAAAGTTGGGCAATTTAGGGGCTCGATATGGGTGAAATGCATCCAAAATGTAATAAAAAACTATATTGATCAGCTAGTGATCAGTCGGTCGATTGGTCAGCGTTCTGATTGATTCCAAAGATGAAAATTCCTTAAAATCTCTAGCATAATCTCATCCTAAACTAGTTTCTACTTCCTAGCAATCAATCAAACATCAACACAACAATAGGAATTAAATCATCCGAGCAACTAATCAAACAATCAAAGAAATCAAGAATCAAACAAGGCAAAACAAGAAACTTGAAATCCTCTTCTTCTCTTCTTCTTTACATAATCAATTAGGGCATGGTTTAAATTTATTCAGGGGTCATGCAAAGTGATTTCAGTTCATCCACCTCTATTCGCGATTAATCCGTTCTTCGATTCGTCAAAAAAAATAACAACCACGTCCCCTATTTTCCCTCTTTTCTTCCTCTCAGCTTCCATCTACAAGTCGTCCAGTTAGTATGGCGTGAGGAGAACGCTGAGATCAGAGAACACAAGAAGGAGAAGTGGTTGCTAATGCTACATGTTGTTGGGACGATAGGGAGAAATTCTTCCTATTACCTCTGAGATGGCAGAACGACCGGGCAGGGAAGAGTTCGTGAGTTTCAAGGGAAAACAAAAAGATTAGGTCTTGATTCGTTTCTATCTTATAGGTCTCCTCTCCCAATTGGTCCAATTAGTCTTTAACTCCTAATAGGATAAATTCCATGTCTTTAATTCTAGCCAGCCTTTATTCCAACTGGGGTTTGGATTTTAATTTTTTTGTTTCTTATCTCTTGCAGGCTGTCACGGTTTTACTTTATTTATTTTCTCTTTTTTTTGTTGGTTATTACATTGGGTCTTTCCACAAGTTTCCAAACATGATTTCTTTCAAGATTATTTAATTCTTCGTGCATTGCATTTATCCAATTTGGATTCTCAAGTGCTTCATCTATGTTGCTGGGTTCAAAATTAGCGAGAAATGCAGAAAAAGCACATAGGTTTTTTGAAGATTGTCTAGTTCTTATGCCTTCATTTATATTGCCTATATCTTGATGAAGTGGATGTGCTGAGGCATGTCTCCAATTCCTTAGAATGATTTTACATTGGGTCTTTCCACAAGTTTCCAAACATGATTTCTTTCAAAATTGTTTAATTCTTAATGCATTGCATTTATCCAATTTGGATCTTCAAGTGCTTCATCTATGTTGCTGGGTTCAAAATTAGCGAGAAATGCAGAAAATGCACATAGGTTTTTTGAAGATTGTCTAGTTCTTATACCTTCATTTATATTACCTATATCTTAATCAAGTGGATGTGCTGAGGCATGTCTCCAATTCCTTAGAATGATTTTATTCTCCTCTAGTCGAGGTTTTTCAATTTCTTTCACATTTGAAGTGTCAACTCTAGCATCTTCCAAGTCCTCATTTTGCACATCCTCAAGTTGTGTTTGCACTTCAACTATTTCTTTTCCATCATCATGCAATTGTTTTAATAAAAAAATCATTAGCCTCATTGAATTTAACATTAATAGACTCTTCCATAACTAGTGTTCTTTTGTTATACATTCTATAAGCATTACTTGTACTAAAATAACTAAGAAACACACCATCATCACATTTAGCATCAAATTTATCAAATTTACCTAACTTATCTTTGATATTATGTTTCTTTCCATATAAAACTTCAAAGCATGTTTTCTTCGTAAGAGACCTAAATAGAATCCTATTATGAACATAGCATGTGTTTACGACCTCCGTCCAAAAATACTTTGACAATTTTCTTTCAATTTAAATAGTTTTAGCCATTTCTTGTATAGTTATATTTTTCCTTTCCATTATTCCATTTTGTTGAGGTGTCTCAAGAGAGGAAAAGTTATGAGTAATTTCATTTTCCTCACAAAACAATTCAAATTTTTTATTTTTGAATTCTTCTCCATGGTCACTTTTATTTTTTGAAATTTTTTGTTCAAGTTCATTTTGAATTCTTTTTTCAAATTTAGAAAACATGCTTATCATTTCATCTTTACTAGCAAAAAAAAAAAATAGTCCAAGTGAGGCAAGAGAAATTATCAACAATCACAAATACATATTTTTTTTTCATCCTAAGCTTACCACATCAATAGGTCCAAATAAATCAAGATGTAAAAGTTCCAAAGACCTATATGTGCTAATAATTCCCATTAATTTAAACGAGCTCTTTTTTTGTTTACCTTTTAGGCATGAATCACAAACGTTGTTTATCTCAAATTTAACATTAGACAAACCTCTAACGAATTCATGATTTGAAAGTTTATTAGTAATTTATAGTTTGCATATCTTAATCTTCTATGCCACATGTTTATATCATCATGCATAGCACTAAGACATTTTTCACTTTTCAAGCTATCAAAATCAATTTTGTATAAATTATTGTATCTAAACCCCATGTATAGAACTTCATTACTTTCATCTAATATTAAACATTTGTCCTTTTCAAATTTGACTAAATAGTTTTTATCACATAATTGACTTATGCTAATTAAGTTATGTTCTAAGTTTTCAAGTAGCCAAACATTTCCAAGTACACATTGTCATTGTTACCAACATTACCCATATCAATTACTCTTTCTTTGCTATTGTCTCCAAACTAACTTTTCCTCCATTTTTCTTTTCCAAGGTGATGAAATTTGATGCATCGCTGATCATATGTCTTGAGCATCTACTATCCAAATAGCATTTACCTTAATTGTATTTTGGAGATCCCTACAAGAAAAAAATAAGATTCTCATTTTTTTTGTACCCAAGCTTGCTTGGGTCCATTTTGGTTAAAAATGGTCCTTTTCGGAATCTAAATTTTCTTCATCCCTTTACTTACTCCTTTTCTTAATTTTGCAATAATAAGAATAGTGTCCTTCATATCCACAATGAAAGCAAGTAATATGTGATATTGCATAATCATGTGACGCTTTAACAAATAAAATTCTTTTGTCATTTTTCTTTTCAAAACAGTTGAAATCAAGTCCCATTTTATTTGAAGATATTCTACATTCACTAAACATGATATCTAACACCTTACTTCCATTTGAATTTTTTTTTCAAGTTCAACTTTTAAATTCTCAATTTCTTTGTTCAAGCATGCACTTTCCAAATTTTATTTTTCCTATTTTCCATTTTCAATTCTTCAATCAAGAATCCCAAGCTAGAGTTTTCCTCATTTAATAAATCACACTTTTCACATGCTTTAGAATCAAAATTCTCATTTTTCTTTAATATTTGCAAACTCTATTTTTAAACTATCATATTTCTTTTTTAGGCATCCATAGCATATCAAAGGATTCTATATCACTAAAATCAGATGAGTTAGATGATACCTTATGGCTATTAGCCATTTGACGTATGTAGGCTTCTTCATCATTACTAGAGTAGGTGTCGGAGTCATTTTCTTCATCTTCTCTTTCATCTCAAGTGACTTGAAGGACCTTTTTCTTCCTTTCTTGAACTTTCTCTATCTTTTTTTTCCTTTTTGACCAAATTCGGACACTCATTTTTGTAATGTCCAACCTTTTTACATTCGAAGCATGTTATTTGAGTCTTGCTTGATGACGATCTTCTCTTGGTGAAGCCATTCTTCTTCCTTGGTAAACTTGAGATACTTGTAAAGCTTCTTTCCATATAAGGCCAGCTTCTTTAGTCAATATGCCCATCTTATTCACTTGAGTCATCATCATCTTTATTTGCCTTTAATACCAATGTTTTCCTTTTTGGAGCATTTGCGCCTTCATCCTCTTGATTCCGATCTCATAGGTTAAGAGTGAACCTATAAGATCATCAAAATCTAACTTGCTCAAGTCTTTTTCTTCAATCACCGTCCTCTTTGTATGCCATTTGGAAGAGAGGGACCTGAGAAATTTTTTCACTTTTTGAGAGTTAATCCTTGGCTCCCAAGGAGGCTAAGCCGTCTACAATATCATTAAAGCGCACAACCATTTCATTGATTGACTCATTTTCATGCATATTGAAAGAGTCATATTGATGATTTCAAATATTTAATCTAGTTTTCTTAACTTTATTCGTTCCTTCATGTGTAATAATAAGTTTTTTCCAAATCTCATTAGACTTTGACAACTAGAAATCTGATTAAACTCCATTGGATCTAAAGCACAGTAAAAAATATTCTTAGTATTCAAATCAAGTTTTACTAAAAATCTTTCTCCTTCGGTAAATTCTAAAGGAGACTTTCCATGTAAATCAAAACCTTTTTGAACAACATCCCACATGTCAATATCAATAGAACATACGTATGCTTGCATCCTAATTTTACAATGTCCAAAATTTGATGCATTAAAAGGAGGAGGACGATTAATCGATTGGCCTTCGAAAAAACTAAATCCACTTGATGTCATATCTTTAAAGATGTTTAAATCTTAAAAACAAGAGCAACATGCTCTGATACCAATTGTACCATTGAAAACACCAAAGGTGTGTGTGGGGGGGGGGGGGGGGTGAATTGGTGTATAAAAAATCTTTCGTGAAATCAATTTCAAAAAGTCGATAAAATCGATCACAAGCAAATAACGATAAAGAGTAAATGAGAGGCAAAGAGCAAACAAAAAGGAGCATGATGTGTTGACGATGTTCGGCCCAACTCTTTCGTTTACGTCCCCGCTTCGACTTCTCATCCTCGAGATCGTCGGAGATCCACTAGCTTTCTCCTTTCTTGTAGGGAGAGAACAACCCTCTTTACACCACATACCTTCTTCTCTACTCAAAAGGCAAGGCACCTCTTTTTTTTACAACAAGCTCTCAACTTCAGTAAATTTCACTACAAGGATTCCCACTTAATCTCTCCTTTTACAAATCATGCTCACTCTTAGAATATGGAAGAAAAAAAGGGATGATTTGCAAATTTTTTTATTAAAGAAGTGCTTTGGACTTAGACAATCTTTTGAGTGCTTTCTCTTGCTTGGATAATCCTCTTTCTAGCTTTGGCACTCCTTTTATAGGTTTCTTCTAATATTGATTGCATCCAAGAAATCTTGCATAATCTTCTCTTTAAAAAATAACCGTTACTACTCACTTCATCCTTAGACCGATCGACAATTACGCATTTTCCTCTGTTGTATCAATTGACCGGTTGACCGGTTCCTCGACCGTTATGGTCTCGATATTTGTTGACTTCATCTTTGAGTTAATTGGTCGATCGGTTCCACGACCAGACCATTGACCGTCATAGTCTCAATATTTCTTGAATTCATTTTTCTATTGGTCGGTCGACCGGTGTCACGATCGATCTGTCGACCATCATAGTCTCGACATTTTTTCGCTTGATATCCGTCAACCGATCGGCATGGTCATGTACATAATTTTTTATTTCATGGTTGAACTTGGTGATTTTTTTTCTACAAATGTAGTCATATCAATCTTACACCTGGATTGTCAATACTTAAGCATAGATTAGTAACTTTTATGTCCAATTTAATTTGTTATCATCGGAACATAGGATTCAACAATGAATTTGTCAAATACAAACACAACAGCTAGGAATTCTTTCTCTATTGTAGCATAATTAATTTGGGCTTCATCAAGGGTGCGACTTACATAGTATATGACATGCTACTCTTGTCCTTCCTTTGTCGTAATACAACTCCAACAGCTTGATCACTGGAATCACACATGAGTTTAAAGGATAGAGACCAATCAGATGGTTGAATAATTGGGGCTAATGTATGTGCCTTCCTCAATATCTTAAAGGCTTTGATGCACTCTTCATCAAATATAAAGTCAGCTTCTTTTTACATGAGCTTAGTGATAGTGATATTGAGGGGTGTAGTGATAACTTGCTGATTTTGGGGTCAAATTTCAGATTTTTCAATTTTTGATTTAACTCCCTAATTCACTTTCTACTGCAAGTATACAAGTCAACTGTAGTCTATCCAAATGTCGTATCCTCGGTGATTTGAAGCCTAAGACTCCCTAAGCAATCTAGATTAGCCTTAACTAAAGTCAAAATTCCAAGAAATTGAAGGAAAGTGAAAACCGATTTTTATAAATGGCTAAAAAGATAACTATTTTTGGATTTTTGAAAAGTTATCAAAACTGAATTGTAAATGCTAAACTAGAGGCTAAAAGGATTTATCTATCAATTAGGAAGGTTCTCCTAGGAGTTGGGGTTCATCTAATTTAATTATGGATGGAATGGAACAAGTTATCAATATGTATCACTTCTAATTCAACTTGGAAATGGGCTGTTATCACAGCATAATAAACCAAGACTAATTATCATATTTTCGTATGATTGATTAGCTAGTTGGATTAGAAAAGGTCCTGACTGAAATCAAGTTAACATTAAGATCAAGATCAAGTCCCTTGCTGATTGTTTTGACAATTTAGTGAAATCTGAAATGATAACATTCAATTACACCTTGAAAATGAGAGAAATGCTTCAATTAACTAAACAGGGATGAAATCAATCCAATATTAGTGCAAATGCTTCTTGGTTTATCTCTAAACTAAAAGAGGATTTTAAATCAGCTGTAAATTCAAATGAAATCCACATTTTTACCATGGGATTGGATGAAATCAGCATTGACATTACATATGGGAATTCAGCAATGTCATTGCATTCTTGGTCCATCTTTGAACATTAAGACAACCTTAAAATCACCACTCAGTGATTGAATAAAATCAGAGGTTTGCAATGACAAAGAAGAATCACACAGATTCTTGAAATCATATTTGAAATCAGGTTTGAAAACCAGAAATCAGCATTGTGGGATTTTCAATAATTCAGGGATTAAAACTTGGAAACACCGTTGCCTCTTGATTCATTTCTAAACAAGAATGAAACCATAAGTAACCTCTCAGTTATCAATTGAATCAGGCTCAACAATGATGAAAACAGAATTGAACAATTCAGAAGTCAGGAAGTTTAGGAAATAAGAAATCAGGAAATCAGCAGTAATTACAAATTAGAATCCTAGAAATGTCATTGCATCTTGATCATTTCTGAACAAGAATGGAACCATAACATAACCTCTCAGTTGTCAAAACAATTAGGGCTCCAAAATAACAAAATAGATTCTATGAATTCAGAAATCAGAAAGGCATTTCAGAATCCAGATTTCAGAAAGTAAGAAATAAGATTTCTAATTGGGATTGGTTTTAGAACTTGGCATTGATTCTTGGATCATATCTAAACAAAGAATAGATCAAAAGACAACTTCTCAGTTGTAAATACAAATAGGACCTTACAATGTTAAGAACAGATTCATATCAATGCAGAAATCAGCAATCAAAATTGAAATCAGTGCAGAAATTTCAGACTTGTCTATATCCATCCACAATTAATCTAGACTACTACCCTATCCTAGGAGACATAGGATTTAGCTCCTCATAATTACAAACATGGATACACAATGGAATGAAGAATAGAAGTAAATCATCCTGGCTTGAGGGCTGTTGACAGAAATCAGCAACACTCCATCAGCATTCCAGCAGCCTTCAGCTCCAATCAGCTCCCAAACCCTTCAATGGCCGACCTCCCCTTTGATTCCAGGGTTTCTTCTGCTTATATATGACATTTAATCACCCTTAGATCAGCATCAAAATGTCCCACAACCTTTGATGTAAGCCATCTGTCCAAGTCCTGAAAATATCTGCTGTTGTGACAGCTTTTTGGACAGCAAAAGTAAGTGGTCCTCTCTTTTCTTTTCCAACCTTTTTCAGCTCCATTCACCTGCTAGAAGAGTCAAAACAGCAAGCATCAAAGTATTCTAATAAGATTTAAACAAATAAGGATTAGGATAGCAAGTAATATCAGCTCAAACATCAAATAGGATTTAGTGTTGTGCAGAAATGAAAACCAAAATCAAAACTAATGATTTTTTGGAACCCGGAATGATAACTTTGCACTATATCATGAAAATTGTCCAAATAAAAGTAGTTCAAGGCATTAAAGGCATCAAAAGGATTAATGTGACAAGTGAATGAGGTCAGAAATCAAATGTAGATAGGATTTCATAACATTGATAACTTGGTGACCCGGAAATGATAACTTGTTGTCATAAAAATGATAACTTGTCATAACTTTTGTTGTGATTATCCAAATGTGATAAAATTTGAACAGCAATGAGTTAAGATAGTAATTTAGTGATTGCTTAATGCCTTTGTGCAGAATTGATAGTTTTGCATATCGAAATGATAGTTTTGCCCTTAAATGATAACTTGGCACTCAAAAATGATAACTTATGAAATGGAGTGATAACCTTCCACAAATTGAAATATGGTCATCCAAATATGAATAATTCATAATGGAAAGGGATTTAGGGCAGAATAATCACTGGAAATCAGCTCAATTAAAATAATGATAACTTGTGCACTTGGAGTGATAACTTGCCCTACAAAATGATAACTTGGCATAGAATTGTCATTTTTATGGATTTTAGCAATTCAGAACTTCTATGCACATGGAATTAAGTATAAAATGAGAAAGATCAACTAGTTATCACAATCCATGCATTCCAAGCATAATTGACCAAAAGTTAGACAATTTGAGGGCTCGATATGGGTGAAATGCATCTAAAATGGAATAAAAACCTATCGTGATCAGCTAGTGATCACTTAGTCAAAGGCCTTTGAATGAGTGAGATATCTTTGATGAACCATCTATAGAATCTGGGATGGCCAAGAAAGCTTATGACTCCCTTGATGTTGGAGGGTGGAGGGAGATTCTTTATCACTTCCGTCTTAGCTTTGTCCACTTCAATGCCTCGATCACATATGATCACTAGCTGATCACTATAGTTTTTATCCCATTTTAGATGCATTTCACCCCTATCGAGCCCCTAAATTGCCCAACTTTTGGCCAATTATGTTTGGAATGGATGGATTGTGATAACTAGTTGATCTTCCTCATTTTATACTTAATTCTATGTGCATAGAGGTTCTGAATTGATAAAATCCTCAAATATTTTAATTCTATGCCAAGTTATCATTTTTAGGACAAGTTAACACTCCAATATGCCAAGTTATCATTATTTTGATTGAGCTGATTTCCAGTGATTTTCTTGCCCTAAATCCATTACTATCATGAATGAATCATATTTGGATGATCATATTTCAACTTGTGCAAAATTATCAATCCATTTGAACAAGTTATCATTTTCCAATGCCAAGTTATCGTTTAAAGGAAAAACTATCATTTCGATATGCAAAACTATCAAATCTGCACAAAGGCATTAACCAATCATTATATTATTGTCCTAACTCATTGCTGTTCAAATTTGATCACATTTGGATAACCACAACCAAAGTTATGACAAGTTATCATTTTTAAAGACATTAAGTTATCGTTTTGGCACCCAAGTTATCATTCTTATGAAATCTTATCCACATTTGATTTCTGACCTCATTCACTTGCCATCCTAATCCCTTTGATGCTTTTAATGCTCTGAACCATTCATATTTCAACATTTTCCAAGATATATGCAAAGTTATCATTCCGGGTCTTCAAACTTATCATTTTCATTTACTGATTTCACCTCTGCATGACATCAGATTTTATTTGATGTTGGAGCTGATCCTAGTAGATGTCTTCATCCTTATTTGTTTATTTCCTATTTTAGGACTTTGATGTTTGGTGTTCTATCTCTTCTAGCAGGGAAAAACAAATTGCAAAAAGAGGAAAAAGTAGGGGGGACCACCTACTTTTGCTGTCCAAAAAGCTATCTTCTGCAGCTGCTTCCAGGACCAGGATACATGGCACAATCACATCACCATGAAACATTCTGATGCTGATCAAAGGGTGCACATGACACATATATAAACTGGGAAATTCTGGAGGAACAGGGGGGGCTGGTCATTGCAGGATTTGTAGGAGGAAGCAAGGGTTTTGGAGCTGGAGAAAGGGCTGCTGCAATCTCTGTCGACAGCTTCTAACTAAAGATGATTTCCTTCTGTTCTTCACTCTATCTTGTATCAAACTTTATAATTATGAGGAGCTAAACTCCATGTCTCCTAGGATAGGGTAGTAGTCTAGATTAATTGTGGATGGATATGGACATTTCTGATTTCCTGCACTGATTTCTTATCTTCTTATTTTCTGATTCTTGATTTTGCATTCAGAACTCATCTATTTTTGTCATACTCTTGACATTATATGATCTTGCTTGTATCTACAACTGAGAGGTTGTTTTATGATCTGTTCTTTATTCGGAAATGAAACAAGAACCAATGAAAAGTTCTAAGACCAAATCTTATTTAGGAATCTAATTTTTATCTAATTTAGCTTCTGAACTACAATTCTGATTCCTGATTTATGAAATCTGATATCATTGTAAACCCTTCATTCCATTGGCTACTGAGAAGTAGATTAAGTGGGTTCTTCTTATTCAGAAATATAATAAGAGGCAATGATAGCTCCCCTGAATTAATTCTGTGAAAGCATGCTGTGGTGAATTCTGATTTGAATTTGACTTCTGATTTTTATGGAATTTGCTTGTCATTGTGGAATCCCAATCTTATATGCAACTGAAAGGTTAATTCCTGATTTCCACTTTGTTCAGAAATGGACCAAGGAGCAATGGCAAATCTGATTTTCAATAAGTAACATGTGCTGAAATGTTCCAATTGATTGATGTTAATGTGGATTTTATTTCAAATTGCAGCTGAGAGGCTGATTTAAAATCCTCTTGTAGTTTAGAGATAAACCAAGAAGCATTAGTATTGAGATTGGATTCATTATCTTTCTGATTTGTTGATGCATGAAAATGAGCTGAATTGTATTACCAAATTGAAATTGCCAAAATCTGAAAAGTATTTGCAAAATCAGTGAGGGGCTTATAAATTTGTTAATGATAACTTGATATTCAGTGGGGTTACTTATCCAATTCAACCTGGATAATATGTATATGATAATATATAGATTAGTCCTGGACTAAATGAGCTATGGAAGCAGTAAATTTTCAGGTCGGTGCAGATTTGAACTTTTAATGATAACTTGATCCAAACCATCCATAATTAAGTTAGATGAACCCCAACTCCTAGGAGAACCTTCCTCATTGATAGATAAACCTTTCTAGCTGCAGATTAGCATTTGCAATTCAGTTTGGTTAATTTTTCAAAAATCCAAAAATAGTTATCATTTTGCCTTCCTTAAAAATCTGTTTTCACTTCCACTTAAATTCTTGTTTTTACCACTTTAAATAGGATAAGTCTAAATTGTTTTTAGGGAGTCTAGGACTTCAAATCACTGTGGATACGACATTTAGGGTTACTACAATTGACCTGTGCACTGCAATAGAGAGTGAGTTAGGGAGTTAAATCAAAAATTGAAAAATCTGAAATTTGACCCCAAAATCGGCAAGTTATCACTACACTCCTCAAAATTCACTATCAAGTTTTTGGCGCCGTTGCCAGGGATTTGAAGTAAATTAGATTAACTTAGATTGTTTAGATTAGTTTTAGACTAGTTTTCAGCCCATTTATTAGGCCAATTTTTAGTTTTTGCAAGTTATCATTCCCAATTTCCAATTTTGTCTAGTTTTCTTTCTTTTCTCAATTTGATACTTCTGAATTCATTTATGCAGGATTTGGATAATCAAGAGGACCATTATCAATCAGATCCTGAGCCTGAAAGAATATTCTTGAGAAGGAGGAGATTGCAAAGGTTGGAGGCAAGAAGAAGGATTTTTGAAGAAGAGAAAGAGGAGCAAGTCAATATGGCAGCACCAAGGACATTGAAAGATTGCTACTCACTAGCAATGTCAGAAATCAACTTGGAGATGGAGGTCTAGCACCTGTGGTAAATTTTGAAGTGAATCCAGCACTAATTACTATGATAAGGCAGTATCAATTCTCTGGATTAGGGACAAAAGATCCAGCCTCACATTTGGACAACTTTAAGGAGATATGCAGCACAGTACACTTCAATAATACTCCTATGAATTCTGTCTACATGAGACTATTCCCTTTTTCACTCAAAGACAAGGCCAAAATTTGGTATAAGACTCTCAAACATGAAGAAATGGTTACTTGGGAGTCCATTATGCAATTGTTTCTATCAGAATTTTTCCCTCCTTCCAAGACTGACAATTACAGGGATCAAATAGTCATGTTTTACCAATTGGACCAGAAGAATATTTGTGATGCATGGCAAAGACTCCAAGGGTTGTTGAGGGCATGTCCACATCATGGTTTTGAGAAGTGGCAGCTAGTCAATTATTTTCATAAGGGCCTGAATTATCCATCCAAGGTGGCACTAGACACAGCTGTAGGAGGGATCTTTGCATCAAAGAATATTGATGAAGCCTACCAATTGATAGAAAATATTGTCAAGAATCATCACTTTCTTACCCATGACAGGACAAGGAGACCACCTGTTGAGAATTTAGTAAACAACTTGTCATCTCAATTTGAATAAGTGCTGTACAAAATCTTGGAGAAGCTGAACCTAACTTCTAATGTCAGCAAGGCTTCCACCCCTGAATCCAGATATGATGTGTGTGGTAATCAAGGCCATGCAACAGAAAGTTGCAATCTAATCATGCAACAATATAAGCAATCCCATGATTCAGTTAATGATGTGGGAAATTATGGAGTGAAACCTCCTGATGAATTCTATACCTTAGAAAAATAGGAACCATCCTTATCTATCACACAAGGCCAACCATTACCAAGCCCCACCCATGCAAAATTCTAACTAGCAACCTAAGATTTTGCCAAGGAACCAGCCACCTCCATATGGAAATCAGCCTTCAGCTCCATATGGAAATCAGCCCTCAAATGTTCCAATGCAAAGAACCCCTTACGAGCAACCACGACAAACTCAACCTTCTCAATTCTCAAAAGTGGAAGAAATGTTGCAACAAATTCTGAAGAAGCAGGACAATCAGGGAGAGAAAATATTGAAAATCAATTCTAGACTTGAAACCATGAGTGCCAATCAAAAGATGCTTGAAAGCTAATTTACTCAGCAGGCCAGCACCTCAACTAGATCCCCCATGTTCTTTCCTGGACAACCAGAGATGAACCCTAAAGAACAGGCCAAAGCCATTCAACTCAGGAGTGGAAGGGTTGTTGAAGAGCCAATGAAAAATGTTGAGGCCAATCCAGCTCAGGAGAATCCAAATTCCAAGAATGTGGAAGGCAATTCAGCTCAGGAAAACTCCTGTCCAGAACCTGTTGAAAAAGCAATTGAAGAGGCTGCTGTGAGAAGTCAGAAAAAGAATTTTCAAAATGAAGTTAATGGAAGGATCTTTGACAAAGTGCCTTTTCCTCAAAGGTTGATGAAGGCCAAGCATGATCAGCAATATGAAAGGTTTTTAGAAATCTTGAAGAAGTTGTACATTAATGTACCATTTGTTGTATCCATTCAAGAGATGCCTTCATATGCAAAATTTCTCAAGGAGATCTTGACCAAGAAGAGGAGGATTGTGGAATGTGAAACTATTGCATTAACTGAAGGAGCTTCTGCAATAATTCAAAATAAGCTACCTCATAAGCTAAAGGATTCAGGAAGCTTTTCCATTCCATGTGAGATAGGAAATAGGAAAATCCAAAGGGCCATGTGTGACTTGGGTGCCTCTATGAGTGTTATACCCTTGTCTCTATGCAGGAAACTTGAGGTGGGAGACATGAAGCCCACCAATATGTCTCTATAGTTGGCTGACAGGTCCATTAAGTACCCTCATGGGATCATTGAAGACATACCCTTAAAGGTTGGAAAATTTTATATCCCTGTGGATTTTGTGGTGTTGGATATGGATGAAGATCTGAATACACCCATCTTGCTTGGGAGACCCTTTCTTTCTGCTGCTGGAGCTATTATTGATGTTAAAGAGGGGAGATTGACCTTCCAAATTGGTGAAGACAAGATAGAGTTCAACCTTGCACAAGTTATCAGCAGGCCAGCTTGTCAACAAGATGATTTTGGAGATGAAAAATTTGATCAAGTTGTGGAGCAAGCCTCAGCAATAATACCCATTGAAGCTCCACTGCAAAGATACCTCATGTTTGATCATTTGAGGGAATTGGAGGATCCAGAGGCTGAAGCATATCAATCAGCATTGAATTTATCCAAATCAGTGGGAAATTTAGAAATTCAGTGTGAAGTGCAGCAAGTTATCGCTGCTGAAACACAAGGCAACTCAGCTCAAGCCAATTCTTTCAAATTGGAACTCAAGCCTCTCCCTAGCAACCTGAATTATGAATTCTTGGGGGAGAACTCAACATTTTCAGTAATTATCAATGCCAGTTTGCCAAAGGAACAAGTACATGAGCTGCTGAAAAGACTAAGGATGTACAAGGAGGTGATTGGCTATTCTATTGAAGACATTAAGGGTATCAATCCCTCATATGCATAGGATCCCCATGGAGGACGGCTACAAACCTTCAATTGAATGCCAAAGAAGACTCAATCCAGTAATGAAGGAAGTAGTGAAGAAGGAGGTGCTGAAATTGTTAAATGCTAGAATCATCTACTCAATTTCATATAGTGAGTGGATCAGCCCTGTTCAGGTGGTGCCAAAGAAATGAGGGATTACAGTAGTCAAATCAGATTCAAATGAATTGATATCCACCAGGACAGTCATAATTGGAGGATGTGCATTGATTTCAGAAAATTGAACAAGGCAACCAGGAAGGATCACTTCCCACTTCCCTTCATTGACCAAATGTTGGAGAGATTGGCAAAACACTCTCACTTTTGTTATTTGGATGGCTATTCAGGTTTTCTACAAATCCCTATCCATCCACAAGTCCAACACAAGACTACCTTCACTTGTCCATATGGGACATTTGCATATAGGAGGATGCCATTTGGATTATGCAATGCTCCTGCCACATTTCAAGGTGTATGATGTCCATCTTTTCAGACTTCATTGAGGACATTATGGAGGTGTTTATGGATGACTTTTCAGTTTATGGGGATTCCTTTGAGGCTTGTTTGGAAAATTTGACAAAAGTGTTACAAAGGTGCAGGAATCCAATCTAATTCTGAATTGGGAAAAGTGCCACTTCATGGTTCAAGAAGGAGTGGTATTGGGCCACATTGTATCCAGTAGAGGGATTGAAATGGACAAGGCAAAGATTGAAGTCATTGAGAAGTTGCCACCCCCAAAGAATGTGAAGGCTATAAGGAGTTTCTTGGGTCATGCTGGGTTCTACATAAGATTCATTAAAAACTTTTCATTGATAACCAGACCCCTCACAAGGTTGCTATCAAAAGATGTGGAGTTCAATTTTGATGAAAATTGCATGAAGGCCTTTAACCAATTAAAGGAAGCCCTCATTTCAGCTCCCATAGTGCAGTCACCAGATTGGGCATTGCCCTTTGAAATCATGTGTGATGCCTCTGTCCAGGCAGTAGGGGCTGTGCTGGGGAAAACCAAGGAGAAGAAACACTATGTCATATGTTATGCTAGCAAGACATTGGATGAAGCCCAAGTTAACTATGCCACCACTGAAAAGGAATTGTTGGCTGTAGTATTTGACTTTGACAAGTTCAGATCTTATTTAATTGGATCCAAAGTAATTGTCTTCACTGATCACCAAGCAGTAAGGCACCTAATTAACAAGAAGGAATCCAAGCCAAGACTCATCAGATGGATCTTGCTACTGCAAGAGTTTGATGTAGAAATTAGGGACAAAAGAGGGACAAAAAACTTAGTTGCTAACCACTTATTAAGAATGGAAGGAATACAGGATTCTCCATCAATCCCTATTAATGATTCCTTCCCTGATGATTTCCTAATGTCCATATCAGCTGCCCCTACCCCTTAGTATGCTGATATTGTCAATTACTTGGCATGTGGAATCATTTCTTCTGATTACACCTACCAACAGAAGAAGAAATTCTTCCATGACTTGAAGGACTTCTATTGGGATGATCCCCTCTTGTTCAAAAAGTCCCCTGATGGCATTTTCAGAAGATGTGTGCCAGAAGCTGAATTCCAATCTATTTTGCATGAATGTCACTCATCTCCATATGGTGGGCATGGGGCCACTCAGAAGATAGCAGCTAAGGTTCTACAATCTGGTTTCTATTGGCCTTCCTTATTCAAGGATGCCCATCTATATGTCAAGAGTTGTGATGTGTGCCAAAGAACATGGTCAATCTCCAGGAGGAATGAAATGCCACAGAATGGGATCCTAGAAGTTAAAATTTTTTATGTTTGGGGCATTGATTACACGGGGCCCTTTCCTAGCTCCTTTGGATACAAATTCATATTGTTGACTGTTGATTATGTGTCCAAGTGGATAGAAGCCATTCCCACAATAGTTGCCGATTTCAGGGCTGTTATCAAGTTGTTGAAAGATACAAATTTGTTGGCACATTGCACAATATGAACGGCATCCTTTGATAAGAAAAATTCCCATATGGACAAATAAAGGTGGTCTTCTCGTGATCAATTGGATTTATAGGAATCTGCATAAATCTAGAGAATCCATATATATAATAGAAATAAGAATGATTAGCAAGCCTCTCCAACATTTGATCGATGAAAGGGAGAGGGAAATGGTTCTTTCTTGTGGCTTTGTTCAATTCGAAAATTGATGCACATTCTCCAACCCATAATAGTACGAGTAGAGATAAGCTTATTGGAGTCAGTCTTGATCACTGTCATGCCACCCTTTTTCGGTACTACTTGTATAGGGTTTACCCAAACAATTCAAAATTTGGTTGAGTCTAAACTCAACAATGTCTTTCCCAATTTTAAATGTAAGACAACCATTCCTCATTTCAATCACTGCTCCTACAATGGCCAAGAAAGGTCTCCCTAGAAGAATAGGATTTTGATTGTCTTCATTCATGTCTAAAACCACAAAATTAATTGGGACATAGAAATTTCCCACTTTGATAGGCATGTCTTCTAGAATTCTTATCACTATCTGATCACTATAAGTTTTTACCCCATTTTAGATGCATTTCACTCATATCGAGCCCCTAAATTGCCCAACTTTTGGCCAATTATATTTGGAATGCATGGATTGTGATAACTAGTTGATCTTCCTCATTTTATACTTAATTCCATGTGCATAGAGGTTCTAAAATGCCAAAATCCATAAATATTTCAATTCTATGCCAAGTTATCATTTTTGGACAAGTTATCACTCCAATATGCCAAGTTATCATTATTTTGAGTGAACTGATTTTCAATGATTTTCTTGCCCTAAATCCATTATTATCATGAATGAATCATATTTGGATGATCATATCTCAACTTGTGCAAAATTACAAATCCATTCGAATAAGTTATCATTTTCCAATGCCAAGTTATCGTTAAAGGGAAAAACTATCATTTCGATATGCAAAACTATCAAATCTGCACAAAGGCATTAAGCAATCATTATATTATTGTCCTAACTCATTGCTGTTCAAATTTGATCACATTTGGATAACCATAACTAAAGTTATGACAAGTTATCGTTTTTAAGGCAATTAAGTTATTGTTTTGGCACCCAAGTTATCATTCCTATGAAATCTTATTCATATTTGATTTCTGACTTCACTCACTTGCCACCCTAATCCATTTGATGCCTTCAATGCTCTGAACTACCATATTTGGACATTTTCAAAGATATATTCAAAGTTATCATTCCGGATATTGATAAGTTATCATTTTTAACCTTGGTTTGCAATTCTGCACAACACTAAATCCTACTTGATGTTTGAGCTGATCCTAGTGGCTTACCTCATCCTTATTTATTTATTTCTTATTTTAGGACTTTGATGTTTGGTGTTCTTTCTCTCCTAGCAGGTGAATGGAGCTGAAAAATATTGGAAAAGCAAAGGGGGGACCACTTACTTTATGTTGCACAAAAGCTGTCACAGCACCTGGATTTTCAGGCCCTGGACAGGTGTCTCACATCAGAGGCTAAGGAACATCTTCATGTTGATCTAAGGGTGTTTAAAGGCCATATATAAGCTGAAGAAACCCTGGAATGAGGGGGGGTCGGCCATTATAGGAAGGAGTAGATTGGAGCAAGGATTCATGCTGGAGAGGAGCTGTTCTTGAGCTGAAGAAGTTGATTTCTGTCAACAGACCTGATTCCAGGATGGATAGCTTCTATTCTTCATTCCATTTTGTATCTATGTTTGTAACTATGAGGAGCTAAACTCCATGTCTCCTAGGATAGGGTAGTAGTCTAGATTAATTGTGGATGGATATGGACATTTCTGATTTCCTGCACTGATTTCATAATTTCTGATTCTTGATTCTGCATTCAGAACTCATCTATTTCTATCCTATTCTTGGCATTGTATGATCTTGCTTATATCTACAACTGAGAGGTTGTTTTATGATCTGTTCTTGATTCAAAAATGAAACAAGAATCAATGACAAGTTCTAGGTCCAAATTTGATTTAGGAATATGATTTTCATCTAATTTAGTTTCTGAACTGCAATTCTGATTCCTAATTTGAGAAATCTGATGTCATTGTAAACCCCTCATTTCATTGGCTACTAAGAAGTAGATTAAGTGGGTTCTTCTTATTCAGAAATGTAATAAGAGGCAATGGCAACTCCCCTTAATCAATTATGTAAAAACATGCTGTGGTCAAATCTGATTTGCATTTTGAGTTCTGATTTTTATGGAATTTGCTTTTCATTGTGGAATCCCAATCTTATATGCAACTGATAGGTTAATTCCTGACTTCCACTTTGTTCAAAAATGGACCAAGGAGCAATGGCAAATCTGAATTTCAATAAGTAACATGTGCTGAAATGTTCCAATTGATTTATTTCTATTTTTCCTGATTTAAGTGGAAATCTGATTATCCTTGTAAAGCTCTATTTTAGCCTACCACTGAGAGGTGGTCATATGGCCTTCCTTGTAATTCAGAGATGAAGCAAGGAGCAAAGACAATTCCTGATTTTCAAACTTGTGATTCTATGCATATTGGTTCCAATTATCTAGTGTTAAGTGTGAATTTCATTTTCAATTGCAGCCAAGACTCTTGTAGTTTAGAGATAAACCAAGGAGCATTTGCACTAATATTGGATTGATTTCATCCCTGTTTAGTTGATTGAAGCATTCCCTTCATTTTCAAAGTGTAATTGAAGGTTATCATTTCAGAGTTCACTAGTTTGTTAAAATTTAGCAAGAGACTTTGTTTTAAACTTAAATGTCAACTTGATTTCAGTGAAGGACCTCTTCTAATTCAACTTAGCTAATTAATCATATGAGAATGTTATAGTTAGCCTTGATTCAATTGTGCTGTGAAAACAAATTATTTTCAAGTTGAGTTAAAATTGACATTTAATGATAACTTGTCCATTCCATCCATAATTAAATTAGATGAACCCCAACTTCTAGGATAACCTTCCTCATTGATAGACAACCCTTTTTAGACTCTAATTTAACATTTACAATTCAGTTTAGATAACTTTTCAAAAATCCCAAATCAGTTATCATTTTAGCCCTTTTTAGAAATCGATTTTAACTTTCTTTCAAATTCTTGGATTTTTAAATTTAGATAAGGCTAATCTAGATTGTTTAGGGAGTCTTGGGCTTCAAATCACTGTGGATATGACATTTGGGTAACTACAATTGGCCTGTATACTTGCAGTAGAGAGTGAGTTAGGGAGTTGAAACAAAAATTGAAAAAATTAATTTTTGACCCAAAAATCAGCAAGTTATCACTAAAACCCTAAATATCACTCTCAAGTTTTTGGCGCCATTGCCGGGAATTTTAGGTCAATTAGAATAACTTAGATAGTTTAGATTAGTTTTTAGTCCATTTATTAGGCCAATTTTCAGTTTTTGCAAGTTATCATTCCCAATTTTCAATTTTTATCTAGTTTTCTTTCTTTTCTCAATTTGATACTTCTGAGTTCATTTATGCAGGATTTGGACAATTAGGAAGACCATTATCAATCAGATCCTGAACCTGAAAGAAGATTCTTGAGAAGGAGAAGATTGCAAAGAATTGAGGCAAGAAGGAGGATTTTTGAAGAAGAGGAAGAGGAGCAAGTAAACATGGCTGCACCAAGGACCTTAAAAGATTGCTATTCTCCTAGTAATGTCAGAAATCAACAAGGGAATGGAGTCCTAGCACTAGCTGCAAACTTTGAAGTGAATCCAGCCTTGGTGACAATGATAAGGCAATACCAATTTTCTGGTTTAGGGAATGAAGATCCAGCCTCACACTTGGACAACTTCAAGGAAATTTGCAGCACAGTCCACTTCAACAATACACCCATGGATGCTGTCTACATGAGTCTATTCTCATTCTCACTCAAGGACAAGGCTAAGACTTGGTACAAGACCCTCAAACTAGAAGAGATGGCTACTTGGGAATCTATTATCCAATTATTTCTAGTTGAATTCTTCCCACCTAGCAAAACTGATAACTATAGAGATCAGATTGTGAGGTTCTACCAATTGGATCAAGAGAATATATGTGATGCATGACAAAGACTCCAAGGCTTGTTGAGGGCATGTCCACATCATGGCTTTGAGAAATGGCAACTTGTCAACTATTTTCACAAAGGATTGAATTACCCCAGCAAGGTTGCATTGGATACAGTTGCAGGAGGGATATTTGCATCAAGAAACATTGATGAAGCCTACCAATTGATTGAGAACATGGCCAAGAACCATCATTTCCTTACACATGACAGGACAAGAAGGCCATCCAATGAAAATCAAGTCAATAACATTGCTGTCCAGATTGAAGAAGGATTGAAAAAAGCATTGGAGAACCTGAATTTTTCCACTAATGTAGAAAAGTCCTTAAATCAGGAATCAATGTGTAATGTATGTGGAAACCAGGGCCATGTCACTAAGAGTTGCAACTTGATAATGCAGCAATATGAGCAACCCATAGGTCAAGTCAATGCTGTGAGGAATTATGGAGTCAAGCCACCTTCTGAATTCTATACTCTAGAGAATAGGAACCATCCCTATTTTTCCTACAAGGCCAATCACTATCAAGGGCCACCTATGCAGAATTCTAATTGGCAACCCAAGATTTTGCCAAGGAATCAACCTCCATCATACCAACCTCCACAAGTTCAAGTGCAAAGACCTTCTTTTGAGCAACCACCACCAACTCAACCCTCTCAATTCTCAAAAATAGAGGAGATGCTGCAACAAATTCTAAAGAAGCAAGGCAATCAGGAGGAGGCAATTCTGAAAATTAATTCTAGACTTGATACTATTGAGAACCAAGTTGCTCAGCAACCTAGCACCTCAGCTAGACCTCCCACATTCTTCCCTGGACAACCTGAATTGAACCCCAAAGAGCAAATCCAAGCTGTCCAGCTCAGGAGTGGAAAATTATAGAAGAATCAATGAGGAATGTTGAGGGAAATCCAGCTGAAGTCAGTACAAGTTCAGGGCTTGCAGAAAAATCAAATGAGGGGGTTGTCTTGGAAAATCAGAATCAACATCCTCAAGGTGAAGTCAGGGCTAGAATTTTTGATAAGGTGTCTTTCCCTCAAAGGCTAATCAACGCAAGGCAGGACCAACAATATAGAAGATTTATTGAAATCCTGAAGAAGTTGTATATAAATGTGCCATTTGTAGAGGCAATTCAGGAGATGCCTTCATATACAAAATTTTTGAAGGAAATCCTTACCAAGAAGAGAAGAATTATGGAACACGAGACCATTGCCTTGACTGAGGAAGCCACTGCAATCATCCAAAATAAATTGCCACCCAAGTTGAAAGATCCAGGAAGCTTCTCCATACCTTGTGAAATTGGAAATAGGAAGATTCAAAGGGCAATGTGTGATTTGGGTGCATCAGTGAGTGTCACACCCCTTTCACTTTGTAGGAATCTTGAAGTTGGAGATTTGAAGCCTACAAACATGTCTCTACAGCTGGCAGACAGATCCATCAAGTATTCACATGGAATCATTGAGGATATACCCCTCAAAGTCGGCAAATTTTACATACCAGTAGATTTTGTGGTACTTGACATGGATTAGGACTTGAATACCCCCATTCTTCTTGGGAGACCCTTCTTAGCCACTGCTGGAGCTATCATTGATGTCAAGGAGGGCAGATTGACATTCCAATTTGGAGAGCACAAGATAGAATTTAATTTGGCACAAGTTATCAGTAGGCCAAATTTTTAAGAAAATGACTTTGAAGAGGGGCAGCTAGATCAAGTTGTTCAGCAAGTTTCTGCCATAATTTCGATTGAAGATCCATTGCAAAGATTCCTAATCTTTGATCATTTGAAGGAACTAGAGGATCCAGAGGCTAAGGCATACAAATCAGTGCTGAATTTTTCAAAATCAGTGGAAAAATCAGAATCTCAGAATGAAGTGTACCAGGTTATCACTGTTGAGCTTCAACCTGATTCAACTCAAGAAAATCCCTCTAAGTTGGAGCTCAAACCTCTCCCTAGCAACCTGAAGTATGAATTCTTGGGAGAGAATTCAATATTTCCTGTAATTGTCAATGAAAATTTTCCAAAGGAACAAGTTGAAGAGCTGCTGAAAAAGCTAAGGCTGTACAAAGAGGTGATTGGCTATTCTATTGATGATATCAAGGGTATTAATCTCTCAATTTGCATGCATAGGATCCTCATGGAGGACAGCTACAAGCCCTCCATTGAATGCCAAAGAAGACTCAACCCAATTATGAAGGAAGTTGTCAAAAAGGAGGTGTTGAAGTTGCTGAATGCTAAAATTATTTATTCCATTTCAGATAGTGAATGGGTCAGCCCTATCCAAGTGGTGCCAAAGAAAGGAGGGATTACAGTAATGAAATCAGATACAAATGAATTGATACCCACCGAGGCAGTCACAGGATGGAGGATGTGCATTGATTTCAAGAAATTGAACAAGGCAACTAGGAAGGACCACTTCTCACTTCCTTTCATTGATCAAATATTGGAGAGATTGGAAAAACACTCTCACTTTTCTTATTTGGATGGTTATTCAGGTTTTCTACAGATCCCCATCCATCCACAAGACCAACACAAGACTACCTTCACTTGTCCATATGGGACATTTGCATATAGGAGGATGCCATTTGGATTGTGCAATGCCCTTGCCACATTTCAGAGGTGTATGATGTCAATCTTTTCAGATTTCATTGAGGACATTTGATCACTTGCTGATCACTATATGTTTCTAACCTATTTTAGATGCAATTCATGCATATCGAGTCCCACTTTTGCCTATTTTTGGGCCACTTATACTTGGAATGCAAACATTATGATAACTAGTAGATATTCCTCATTTCATACTTAATTCCATGTGCATAGAGGTTCTGAAATGCCAAAAACCATTAATATTTAAATTCTATGCCAAGTTATCATTTTGAGGACAAGTTATCATTCCTATATGTCAAGTTATCATTATTTTGAGTGAACTGATTTTCAATAGTTTTCTTGCCCTAAATCCATCATTATCATGTATAAATCATATTTGGATAGTCACATCTCAACTTGTGCAAAGTTTTAAATCCATTTGAACAAGTTATCATTTTTCCTTTGCCAAGTAATCATTAAAGGGCAATTCTGTTATTTCGACATCCAAAACCATTAATTCTGCACAGGGACCTTAGGCATTCATTATATTATTGTCCTAACTCATTGCTGTTCAAATTTGATCACATTTGGATAATCACAACAAAAGTTATGACAAGTTATCGTTTTTAAGGCAATTTAGTTATCGTTTTGGCACCCAAGTTATCATTCCTATGAAATCTTATCCATATTTGATTTCTGACTTCACTCACTTGTCATCCTAATCCATTTGATGTCTTCAATGCTTTGAACTACTCATATTTGAACATTTTCCATGAAATATGAAAAGTTATCATTCCGGGTCCCTAAAACTATTAATTTCGATATGGGTTTTCATTCCTGCACGACACCTAATCCCATTTGATGTTTGAGCTGACAACTATCATTATCCTAATCTTTATTTGTTAAAATCACATTTAAGGATCTTGATGCTTGCTGTTTTGGATTTTGTAGCAGGAAAAACAAGTGCAAAAAGGTGGAAAAAGTAGGAGGGGACCACTTGCTTTTGCTGTCCAAAAGCTGCTGCAGCAGCTGGAATTCCTGGACCATTAGACAGGTGGCTCACATCAGGGGGTATGGAACAATTTGATGCTGATCTAAGGGTGGAAGGAAGACATATATAAGCTGAAGAAACCCTGTAATCAAGGGGGAGCCTCCATTTTGGAGGGCTACTGGACCAGGAGCAACGTGGAGGAAGGATGGATAGCTTCTTCTCTTCATTCCATTTTGTATCTAAGTTTGTAACTATGAGGAGCTAAACTCCATGCCTCCTAGGATAGGATAGTAGTCTAATATATATTGTGGATGGATTAGGGATAAGTTTAAGTTTCCTGCACTGATTTCTGAATTCTGAATTTCTGGTTTTACATTTCTGAAATCTGAAGTGTTATAAATCTGATCTTGTCATTTGAAGACCCTATTTGTATTTATAACTGAGAAGTTATCATTTGGTCTAACCCTTGTTCAGAAATGAATCAAGAATCAATGCCAAGCTCTAGATACAAACCCAATTAGAATTCTGATTTCTACTTTCTGAAATCTGATTTTTCTGAAATCTGAATTCTGAATGCCTTCCTGATTTCTGAATTCTTAGAATCTGTTTTGTCATTGTGGAGCCACAATTGTTTTGACAACTGAGAGGTTATCTTATGGTTCCATTCTAGTTCAGAAATGATCAAGATGCAATGACATTCCTAAGGTTCTAATTTGTAATTGTTGCTGATTTTCTGTTTCCTGATTTTTGAACAATCTGATTTCTAATTTTCCTGCGCTGTTTGAATCTGATTGTCATTGGGGATTGAATTAATTGAACAACTGAGAGGTTAACATCTATCCCAATTTTGTTCAGAAATGAATTGAGAAGCTTTGACATTCCTATGATTCAAATCTGATTTGGTTTTTCCTGATTTGAATGAGTTGAATGAGTTGCTGATTTCTGGTTTCCTAAAATTCCTGAAATCTGATTGCCATTGTTAAGCCCTACTTTAATCCACCATTGAGAGATGGTTTTAAGGCCTTCCTTGAGATTCAGATATGAGCCAAGGAGCAATGACAATTTCTGATTTCCCAAACTTGTATTAGGTGCTGATTTCTATCCAATTTATTAATGGAAATGTGGATTTCATTTGAATTTGCAGCTGAGAAGTTGATTTTAAATCCTCTTGTAGTTTAGAGATAAACCAAGGAGCATTTGCATTAATATTGGATTGATTTCATCCATGTTTAGCTGATTGAAGCATTCCCTTCATTTTCAAAGTGCAATTTAGAAGTTATCATTTCAGGTTTTATTGAATTGCCAAAAAAATCAGCAAAGTGACTTGGATTGAACATAGTGATAACTTCATTTTCAGTGGGGATCCTCTTCTAATTCAACTTGGCTAACAATTATATGACAATATATTGTTTAGTTCTGGTCTAATTGAGCTGTGAAAACAACCTTATTGAAAGTTGAATTGGATTTGACTAGAAAATGATAACTTGTCCATTTCCATCCATAATTAAATTAGATGAACCCCAATTCCTAGGAGGACCTTCCTCATTGATAGATAAACCCTTTTAGACTCTAGATTAGCATTTATAACTCAGTTTTGATAAGTTTCCAAAATACAAAAATCAGTTATCGTTTCACTTTCCATTAAAAATCTGTTTTCCCTTTCCTTTAAAAATCTGTTTTTGCCACTTTAAATAGGATTAGTCTAAATTATTTTTAGGTAGTCTAGGACTTCAAATCACTGTGGATACGACATTTAAGGTTACTACAATTGACCTGTATACTTGCAGTAGAGAGTGAATTAGGGAGTTGAATCAAAAATTGAAAAAATATCAAGTTTGACCCAAAAATCAGCATGTTATCACTCAACCTCCCAAATATTACTATCAAGTTTTTGGCGCCGTTGCCGGGGATTTGAGGTCAATTAGGCTAACTTAGATAGTTTAGATTAGTTTTAGATTAGTTTTAAATTTATTTGTTAGGTTAATTTTCAGTTTTTGCAAGTTATCATTCTTAATTTTTCACTTTCGTCTAGTTTTCATTTGTTTCTTGAATTTGATACTGCTGAATCTCTTTATGCAGGACTTAGATCATCAAGAGGACTTGTATTTGTCAGAACCTGAACCAGAGAGAAGGTTTAACAGAAGGAAAAGAATCCAAAGAGAAGAGGCTAGAAGGAGGATTTTTGAAGAGGAGGCACACAATCCTGTTTTTGAAGAAGCTGTGAATCAAAACATGGCAGCTCCTAGGACTCTTTGGGAGTGCTACTCACCAAGTAATGTCAGAAATCAGCAAGGGAATGGAGTACTAGCACATGCTGCCAACTTTGAAGTCAATCCAGCCTTGATTTCTATGATAAGGCAATATCAGTTTGCTGGATTGGAGAATGAGGATCCAATTTCACACCTTGACAACTTCAAGGAGAATTGCAGCATTGTCAACTTCAATAATACACCTATGGATGTTGTCTACATGAGGCTATTCCCCTTCTCACTCAAGGACAAAGCAAAGATATGGTACAAGACCCTCAAACTTGAAGAGATGGCTACTTGGGAATCCATAATTCAATTGTTCCTAGCTGAATTTTTCCCACCTAGCAAAACTGACAATTTCAAAGATCAGATTGTGAGATTCTACCAATTGGATCAAGAGAATATATGTGATGCATGGCAAAGACTCCAAGGCTTGCTGAGGGCATGCCCACATCATGGGTTTGAAAAATGGTAACTTGTCAACTATTTCCACAAAGGATTGAACTACCCCAGCAAGGTTGCATTGGATACTGCTGCAGGAGGCATCTTTGCATCTAAAAACATTGATGAAGCTTATCAACTCATTGAAAACATAGCCAAGAATCACCACTTCCTTACCCATGACAGAACCAAGAGGCCACCCATGGACAATTCAGTGAATCAATTGTCAACTCAACTTGAAGAGGTGCTGTACAAGACTTTGGAGAGGTTGAACTTGACTCCCAATGGAAATAAGGCTTCCAATCCTGAAACAAGGTGTTGTGCATGTGGCAATCAAGGCCATGTGTCAGAGGATTGCAATTTAATTATGCAGCAAGTGGAGCAAAATGTTGATCAAATCAATGTTGTGGGCAACTATGGGATCAAACCTCTTGCTGAATTTTACACTCCAGAAAACAGGAACCATCCCTACTTCTCTTACAAGGCCAATCAATATCAAGGGGCCCCCATGCAGAATTCAAATTGGCAGCCTAAAATCCTGTCAAGGAATCAGCCACCACCCTATATAAATCAGGGCCAAAATGCCCCAATTCAGAGGAATCTATATGAGCCACCATCTCAAGTCCAAGCACCTCAATTCCAAACTGAAATGAAGGAGATGCTCCAATGAATTCTGAAGAAGAAGGACAGCCAAGGAGAGGAGATATTGAAAATCAATTCCAGATTGGATGCCATGAATGCAAATCAGAAATTGTTGAAAAGCCAAATTGCTCAACATGCTAGTACATCATCTAGACCTCCTATGTTCTTCCCTGGACAGCCAGAAGTGAATCCAAAGGAGCAAGCAAAGGCCATCCAGCTCAGGAGTGGAAGAATGGTGGAGGAACCAATGAAGAAAGCTGAGAATAATCAAGTCAATTCAGATTCAAAAGTTGCTGAAGAGCCAAATGAAGATCCTGTGTTGGAAAATCAGAATCAACATCCTCAATGTGAAGCCAAGACCAGAATTTTTGATAGAGTACCATTCCCACAAAGATTGGTCAAGGTCCAATCGTCACAAGTTATTAGTAGGCCAAATTTTTAGGAAAATGATTTTGAAAAGGGGCAGCTGGATCAGATTGTACAGCAAGTTTCTCCTATAATTCCCATTGAAGATCCATTGCAAAGGTGCTTAATGTTTGATCATTTGAAAGAATTAGAGGATTCAGAAGCCAAAGCATATAAATCAGCTATGAATGCACTCCAATCAGTAGGGAATTTAGAATTCCAAAATGGGGTGTTGGAGGTTTTCACTGCTGAACCCCACACCAATTCAACTCAAGACATTTCCTCTCAATTGGAGCTGAAACCTCTTCCTAATCCAGGGGATTCATATATCATACATGAGGATTCTAGAGATGAGAAGCTAGTAGATTTCTGGCACAATGAAGGAGGGGTACATCCAAGTGAAAAACAAAGGCCAATCATTGACAAACTAAGAGATCCATACTTGATTAGTGAAGCTGTCCACAGATTGAGATCTCTACTTGATCACATCATAATATTTAAACCTCCTTGACATGAAGAAGTTGTAACAATGTCTAGCCTAAGACATTAAAGAAAGGCACTTCTTGGGAGGTAACCCAAGCCTTTTTATACTTAACTTTTCTATTTTGCAGGAATAAAGAAGGGAGGAATCAGATCCATCCACAAATTAACTAGAAGGGAGTATCCCTACCCTTAATTTTAATTCTTCTCACTGAAATCCTATTGATAACTGATATTATCTTTTCATTCATGCTGAAATCATCATATTAATATCTGAATCATCATGCATATCAGTTGTCCCAATCTATCTTAGCTAAATTTCAATGCCACTTTAGTGAATCTCATTGCATTGTTGCATTGTGCACCCTAAATTCTAACATTGCAGATTTCACTGATATCTCTTGTTTCACTTCAGGAATTATTGCAAATCATGAAGTATGGAACACCTGAAGAGTAGGATTGAAATGCAAGACCCATTGGAAGGGACCAAATGCAAATTCCATATATTTCATACCTTCTCCCTTGTCTTTATTTTCAACACTAGGGACAGTGTTGCGAATAAGCTTAGGGGAGGAAACATGGTGCTTTTCTAACCCTTACACCATGTTTTCAATTGATTTTAATGTTCATATCATAATTCATACCAGGTTATCATTGGTTTTCACAAGTTATCACTCGGTTATCATTTTTTGGACCCAACTCAATTCTGAATTCATTTTAACTCTGAAATGGGTAGAATACTTCATTTTGACAGTGGGTGCACTCCAATACCAAGTGGCCAACTTGGCCATTAGCCTTCTTGCTTCAATTGACATTATAAATTCAGATGCATTTGAATGAACTTTCAGCTAAAATTTTTCTTTTTTGTGGATTAACACTAGCTACATTCATGGATTAATTGGAAAGTAGAAGATGTCTAGAAAGGGGTCAAGGATCTTGCTGCCATGTTAAATAGGAATTCTTGACTATTTGCATTTAAGGATCTAACTTATACTTGAGTTTGAACCATTGCTCATTTCATGAACAGAATGAAAAAGAAAGAAAAAAAAAGGAAAATGAAAAGTTGCATTTTGCATTGCATGCATACATGAATAAAGAGAGTGAAAATTCCAAAAAGGAACCTCTCCTGAATAAAGCTAGGATTATTATCCTATGACCAGCATGAATAAAAATCAGGTGCTAAACCTGTTTATTGCATACTCATGAATAAAAGTCAGGTTTTCAAACCTGTTTAAGCAAAGAATTAAAATTCTGTTCATGAAGAGATTGGTGTTTCAAACTTTTTAGTAAAGTTGACAATCCTTGCAATCCAAATTAGTTAATGTTTGTACTTTTATCATGGCTTAAATTTGCATTAACCTTTGTGACTCCTCAGATAGAATTTGGGATTGGAAAGAATGGGATGGAATGTTAGCCAAGTGGAAAACTCTTTTAAGACTTATTCAGCTGATTCTTCTATTCATTTGTGGATGGTAAATTCAAATTCATCCTTAATTTCTGAATGTTTTGCTTGAGGACAAGCAAAAGGCTAAGCTTGAGGGAGTTTGATCACTTGCTGATCACTATATGTTTCTAACCCATTTTAGATGCAATTCATGCATACCGAGTCCCACTTTTGCCTATTTTTGGGCCACTTATACTTGGAATGCAAACATTATGATAACTAGTAGATATTCCTCATTTCATACTTAATTCCATGTGCATAGAGGTTCTGAAATGCCAAAATCCATTAATATTTAAATTCTATGCCAAGTTATCATTTTGAGGACAAGTTATCATTCCTATATGTCAAGTTATCATTATTTTGAGTGAACTGATTTTCAATGGTTTTCTTGCCCTAAATCCATCATTATCATGTATAAATCATATTTGGATAGTCACATCTCAACTTGTGCAAAGTTTTAAATCCATTTGAACAAGTTATCATTTTTCCTTTGCCAAGTAATCATTAAAGGGCAATTCTGTCATTTCGACATCTAAAACCATTAATTCTGCACAGGGACCTTAGGCATTCATTATATTATTGTCCTAACTCATTGCTGTTCAAATTTGATCACATTTGGATAATCACAACAAAAGTTATGACAAGTTATCGTTTTTAAGGCAATTTAGTTATCGTTTTGGCACCCAAGTTATCATTCCTATGAAATCTTATCCATATTTGATTTCTGACTTCACTCACTTGTCATCCTAATCCATTTGATGTCTTCAATGCTTTGAACTACTCATATTTGAACATTTTCCATGAAATATGAAAAGTTATCATTCCGAGTCCCTAAAACTATTATTTTCGATATGGGTTTTCATTCCTGCACGACACCTAATCCCATTTGATGTTTGAGCTGACAACTATCATTATCCTAATCTTTATTTGTTAAAATCACATTTAAGGATCTTGATGCTTGCTGTTTTGGGTTTTGTAGCAGGAAAAACAAGTGCAAAAAGGTGGAAAAAGTAGGAGGGGACCACTTGCTTTTGCTGTCCAAAAGCTGCTGCAGCAGCTGGAATTCCTGGACCATTAGTCAGGTGGCTCACATCAGGGGGTATGGAACAATTTGATGCTGATCTAAGGGTAGAAGGAAGACATATATAAGCTGAAGAAACCCTGTAATCAAGGGGGTGCCTCCATTTTGGAGGGCTGCTGGACCAGGAGCATGTGGAGGAAGGCTTGCTGATTTTTGCATAACAGCCCTGATTCCAGGATGGATAGCTTCTTCTCTTCATTCCATTTTGTATTTAAGTTTGTAACTATGAGGAGCTAAACTCCATGCCTCCTAGGATAGGATAGTAGTCTAATATATATTGTGGATGGATTAGAGATAAGTTTAAGTTTCCTGCACTGATTTCTGAATTCTGAATTTCTGGTTTTACATTTCTAAAATCTGAAGTGTTATAAATCTGATCTTGTCATTTGAAGACCCTATTTGTATTTATAACTGAGAAGTTATCATTTGGTCTAACCCTTGTTCAGAAATGAATCAAGAATCAATGCCAAGCTCTAGATACAAACCCAATTAGAATTCTGATTTCTACTTTCTGAAATCTGATTTTTCTGAAATCTGAATTCCGAATGCCTTCCTGATTTCTGAATTCTTAGAATATGTTTTGTCATTGTGGAGCCACAATTGTTTTGACAACTGAGAGGTTATCTTATGGTTCCATTCTAGTTCAGAAATGATCAAGATGCAATGACATTCCTAAGGTTCTAATTTGTAATTGTTGCTGATTTTCTGTTTCCTGATTTTTGAACAATCTGATTTCTGATTTTCCTGAGCTATTTGAATCTGATTGTCATTGGGGATTGAATTAATTGAACAACTGAGAGGTTAACATCTATCCCAATCTTGTTCAGAAATGAATTGAGAAGCTTTGACATTCCTATGATTCAAATCTGATTTGGTTTTTCCTGATTTGAATGAGTTGAATGAGTTGCTGATTTCTGGTTTCCTGAAATTCCTGAAATCTGATTGCCATTGTTAAGCCCTACTTTAATCCACCATTGAGAGATGGTTTTAAGGCCTTCCTTGAGATTCAGAGATGAGCCAAGGAGCAATGACAATTTCTGATTTCCCAAACTTGTATTAGGTGTTGATTTCTATCCAATTCATTAATGGAAATGTGGATTTCATTTGAATTTGCAGCTGAGAAGCTGATTTTAAATCCTCTTGTAGTTTATAGATAAACCAAGGAGCATTTGCATTAATATTGGATTGATTTCATCCATGTTTAGCTGATTGAAGCATTCCCTTCATTTTCAAAGTGCAATTTAGAAGTTATCATTTTAGGTTTTATTGAATTGCCAAAAAAATCAGCAAAGTGACTTGGATTGAACATAGTGATAACTTGATTTTCAGTGGGGATCCTCTTCTAATTCAACTTGGCTAACAATTATATGACAATATATTGTTTAGTTCTGGTCTAATTAAGCTGTGAAAACAACCATATTGAAAGTTGAATTGGCTTTGACTAGAAAATGATAACTTGTCCATTTCCATCCATAATTAAATTAGATGAACCCCAATTCCTAGGAGGACCTTCCTCATTGATAGATAAACCCTTTTAGACTCTAGATTAGCATTTATAACTCAGTTTTGATAAGTTTCCAAAATACAAAAATCAGTTATCGTTTCACTTTCCATTAAAAATTTGTTTTCCCTTTCCTTTAAAAATCTGTTTTTGCCACTTTAAATAGGATTAGTCTAAATTATTTTTAGGTAGTCTAGGACTTCAAATCACTGTGGATACGATATTTAAGGTTACTACAATTGACCTGTATACTTGCAGTAGAGAGTGAATTAAGGAGTTGAACAAAAAATTGAAAAAAATCTCAAGTTTGACCCAAAAATCAGCAAGTTATCACTCAACCTCCCAAATATTACTATCAACATTATGAAGGTGTTTATGGATGACTTTTCAGTTTATGAAGATTCCTTTGAGGCCTATTTGGAAAATTTGACAAAAGTATTACAAAGGTGCAGGGAATCCAATCTAATTCTGAATTGGGAAAAGTGCCACTTCATGGTCCAGGAAGGGGTTGTCCTAGGACACATTGTGTCTAGTAGAGGAATTGAAATGGATAAGGCAAAGATTGAGGCAATTGAGAAGTTCCCACCCCCAAAGAATGTCAAGGCAATTAGGAGTTTTTTGGGGCATGCAGGCTTCTACAGGAGGTTTATCAAAAACTTTTCAATGATAACCAGGCCTCTTACCAAACTGCTGGCCAAAGATGTTGAGTTCAAATTTGATGAGGAATGCTTAAAGGTCTTTAACCACTTGAAGGAGGCTCTTATATCAGCCGCTATTGTGCAGCCACCAGATTGGGCATTGCCCATTGAAATCATGTGTGATGCTTCTGACCAGGCAGTAGGGGTTGTGCTGGGGCAAACCAAGGAGAAGAACGTTATATATTATGCTAGCAAGACATTGGATGAAGCCCAAGTCAACTATGCCACCACTGAAAAGGAATTATTAGCTGTTGTGTTTGCCTTTGACAAGTTCAGATCTTATTTAATTAGATCCAAAGTAATTGTCTTCACTGATCACCAGGCAGTAAGACACATAATCAACAAGAAGGAATCAAAACCAAGGCTCATAAGATGGATCCTATTGCTACAAGAATTTGATGTCAAAATCAGGGATAAAAGAGGGACATAAAACTTAGTTGCTGACCACTTATCAAGGATGGAAGAAGTTCAGGATTCTAATGACTCACTCCCCATAAATGACTCCTTTCCTGATGACTTTTCGATGGCAATATCAGCTGCCCCTACTCGTTGGCATGCTGACATTGTTAACTACTTGGCATGTGGGATTATTCCTTCTGACTTCTCCTATCAATAGAAGAAAAATTTCTTCCATGACATGAAGGATTTCTATTGGACGACCCTCTTCTATTCAAAAAGTCCCTGATGGTATTTTCAGGAGATGTGTACCAGAAGATGAATTCCAATTAATTTTGTATGAATGCCACTCATCTCCATATGGTGGACATGGGGCCGCTCAAAAGACAGCAGCCAAGGTTCTACAATCTGGTTTCTATTGGCCTTCCTTATTTAAGGATGCCCATTTATATGTCAAAAGTTGTGATGTGTTCCAAAGAACAGGGTCAATCTCCAGGAGGAATGAAATGCCACAGAATGGAATCCTAGAAGTTGATATTTTTTATGTTTGGGGTATTGATTACATGGGGCCCTTTCCTAGCTTCTTTGGATACAAATTCATATTGTTGGCTGTTGATTATGTGTCCAAATGGATAGAAACCATCCCCACAACAGTTGCTAATTCCAGGGCTATTATCAAGTTATTCAAGGATGCAATCTTCCCAAGATTTGGAACTTCAAGGGTGGTCATAAGTGATGGAGGCAGCCACTTCATTGAAAAGTGTTTTGAGAACCTCCTAAACAAATATGGAGTTAAGCACAAGGTCTCAACAGCATATCATCCTCAAACAAATGGCCAAGCAGAAATTTCAAATAGGGAAATCAATGCCATATTGGAAAAAACAGTATCCTTGACAAGAAAGGATTGGAGTCAAAGGCTAAATGAGGCACTTTGGGCATACAGGACAGCATATGAAACTCCAATAGGTGCCTCCCCATATAAGTTAGTCTATGGGAAAACTTGCCACCTACCAATTGAGTTGAAGCATAAAGCATATTCGGCAGTGAAGGCACTCAATTTTGATATGCAAGCATGTGGACAGAAAAGGCTTTTACAAACGGATGAGTTGGATGAAATTAGGCTAAATGCCTACCATAATTCAGAATTCTACAAGGAGAGAACCAAGAGATGGCATGATAGCAGAATTCTGAAGAAAGATTTCAAGGTTGGAGACCTTGTGTTGCTTTTCAATTCAAGGCTTAAACTATTCCTTGGAAAATTGAAATCAAGGTGGAGTGGACCCTTCAAAGTCCACAAAATTTATCCTTATGGAGCTGTGGACCTTCTGAATGATAAGGATGACATATTCAAGGTCAATGGACAGAGATTGAAACTATATAATCCCACAGCTCAAGATTCAGCTAAGGAGGTGCTAAAATTACAAGATTTGCCTAGATGAATTCAAGTGAAAAGATGTACAGCCTAAGACATTAAAGCAGGGCACTTCTTGGAAGGTAACCCAAGCTATTTTACACTTAACCTTTCTGTTTTGCAAGAATAAAAAAAGGGAGGAATCAGATCCATCCACAAATTGACAAGAAGGGAGAACCCCTACCCTCATTTTTGGTTTTCCTCACTAAAATCTCAATGATAACTGATATAATCTTTTCTCTCATGCTGAAATCATCATATTAATATCTGAATTATCATTCATATTAGTTATCACAATCCATCTTAGCTGCATTTCAGTGAATCTCAATGCAATGTTGAATTGTGAACTCTAAAAATCTGATATTGAATACCCCACTGATATCTCTTATTTCTCTGCAGGATTAGATGCAATTCATGAACAATGGAACACTCGAAGACTTAGATTGATATGCAAGAACCATTGGAAGGGATCAAATGCACAAATTCAACCACTTTCATACCCTCCCAACCTTCTCCCTTGCCTTAACTTTCACCACTGTGGACAGTGCTGAGACTAAGATTGGGGGCGGAAACCTGGTGCTTTTCTAACTTTTACACCATGTTTTCAATCTATTTTAATGTTTATAACATCAATTACCACCAGGTTATCAGTGTATGAACAAGTTATCATTAGTTATCACCCGGTTATCACAAGTTATCATTGGTTATCACTAATCGAGTTCAATTCAATTCCTTCACTTATTTTAAATCTAAAATGGGTAAAATACTTCATTATGACAGTTGGTACACTCCAATACCAAGTGGCCAACTTGGCCATTAGTCTTGTTGCTTTAATTGGCTATTCAATTCAGATGCACTTGAATCAATTTTCAGCTGAAATTTTTTCCTTTTTGTGGGACACACTAGCTGATACTTATGGATTGAATTAATAATATCAGATGTCAAGAAGGAAGTCAAGGCTCTTGCTGCCATGTTAAATAGGAAAACTTGACTTTTTGGACAAAGGGATCTAAACTATACTTGAGTTCGAACTATTGCTCTCTTCATGAACAGGATAGAAAAAGAAGAATGAAAAACAAAAAAAGAAAAGTGAAAAGTTACAATTTGCATTGCATGCATGCATAAATAAAGATTTTTATCCTGAATAAAGCCAGGATTTTTATCCTGTGACCAGCATGAATAAAAATTAGGCCTTGACATGTTTACTTGCATTTCATGAATAAAAGTCAGGTGTTAAACTTGTTTAAGCAATGAAAATCTGTTCATGAAGGGATTTGTAGTTCAACCTTGTAGTAAAGTTGACAATTCCTATAATTCAAACATGTTATTGCTAGTACTTCTTCCATGGCTTAAATTTGCTTTAGCCTCTGTGATTCCCTAGCTAGAAATTGAGTTTTTGGAAAGAATATAGTGTTGGCAAAGTGGGAAACTCATTGGACTCAATTCAGCTGACTTTTAATTCATTTGTGGACTTTAATTCAAGTTTGTCCTTAATTTCTGAATGTTTCGCTTGAGGACAAGCAAAAGGCTAAGCTTGGGGGAGTTTGATCACTAGTTGATCACTATATGTTTTTATCCCATTTTAGATGCATTTCACTCATATCGAGCCCCTAAATTGCCTAACTTTTGGCCAATTATGTTTGAAATGCATGGATTGTGATAACTAGTTGATGTTCCTCATTTTATACTTAATTCTATGTGCATAGAGATTCTGAAATGCTAAAATCCATAAATATTTCAATTCTATGCCAAGTTATTATTTTCAGGACAAATTATCACTCCAATATGCCAAGTTATCATTATTTTGAGTGAACTAATTTTCAATGATTTTCTTGCCCTAAATCCATTATTATCATGAATGAATCATATTTGGATGATCATATCTCAACTTGTGCAAAATTATAAATCCATTCGAACAAGTTATCATTTTCCAATGCCAAGTTATCGTTAAAGGGCAAAACTATCATTTCAATATGCAAAACTATCAAATCTGCACAAAGGCATTAAGCAATCATTATATTATTGTCCTAACTCATTGCTGTTCAAATTTGATCACATTTGGATAACCACAACCAAAGTTATGACAAGTTATCGTTTTTAAGGCATTAAGTTATCGTTTTGGCACCCAAGTTATCATTCCTATGAAATCTTATTCATATTTGATTTTTTACTTCACTCACTTGCCACCCTAATCCATTTGATGCCTTCAATGTTCTGAACTACCCATATTTGGACATTTTCCAAGATATATTCAAAGTTATCATTCCGGGTATTGATAAGTTATCATTTTTAACCTTGGTTTGCAACTCTGCACAACACTAAATCCTACTTGTTGTTTGAGCTGATCCTAGTGGCTTACCTCATCCTTATTTGTTTATTTCTTATTTTAGGACTTTGATGTTTGGTGTTCTTTCTCTCCTAGCAGGTGAATGGAGCTGAAAAAGATTGGAAAAGCAAAGGGGGACCACTTACTTTATGTTGCACAAAAGCTGTCACAGCACCTGGATTTTCAGGCCCTGGACAGGTGTCTCACATCAGAGGCTAAGGAACATCTTCATGTTGATCTAAGGGTGTTTAAAGGCCATATATAAGCTGAAGAAACCCTGGAATGAGGGGGGGTCGGCCATTATAGGAAGGAGTAGATTGGAGCAAGGATTCATGCTGGAGAGGAGCTGTTCTTGAGCTGAAGAAGTTGATTTCTGTCAACAGACCTGATTCCAGGATGGATAGCTTCTATTCTTCATTCCATTTTGTATCTATGTTTGTAACTATGAGGAGCTAAACTCCATGTCTCCTAGGATAGGGTAGTAGTCTAGATTAATTGTGGATGGATATGGACATTTCTGATTTCCTGCACTGATTTCATAATTTCTGATTTTCTGATTCTTGATTTTGCATTCAGAACTCATCTATTTCTATCCTATTCTTGGCATTGTATGATCTTGCTTATATCTACAACTGAGAGGTTGTTTTATGATCTGTTCTTGATTCAAAAATGAAACAAGAATCAATGACAAGTTCTAGGTCCAAATTTGATTTAGGAATCTGATTTTCATCTAATTTAGTTTCTGAACTGCAATTCTGATTCCTGATTTGAGAAATCTGATGTCATTGTAAACCCTTCATTTCATTGGCTACTGAGAAGTAGATTAAGTGGGTTCTTCTTATTCAAAAATGTAATAAGAGGCAATGACAACTCCCCTGAATCAATTCTGTAAAAACATGTTGTGGTCAAATCTGATTTGCATTTTGAATTTTGATTTTTATGGAATTTGCTTGTCATTGTGGAATTCCAATCTTATATGCAACTGATAGGTTAATTCCTGACTTTCAATTTGTTCAGAAATGGACCAAGGAGCAATGGCAAATCTGAATTTCAATAAGTAACATGTGCTGAAATGTTCCAATTGATTGATTTCTTTTTTTCCTGATTTAAGTGGAAATCTGATTGTCCTTGTAAAGCTCTGTTTTAACCTACCACTGAGAGGTGGTCATATGGCCTTCCTTGTAGTTCAGAGATGAAGCAAGGAGCAAAGACAATTCCTGATTTTCAAACTTGTGATTCTATGCATATTGGTTCCAATTATCTAGTGTTAAGTGTGAATTTCATTTTCAATTGCAGCCGAGACTCTTGTAGTTTAGAGATAAACCATGGAGCATTTGCACTAATATTGGATTGATTTCATCCCTGTTTAGTTGATTGAAGCATTCCCTTCATTTTCAAAGTGTAATTGAAGGTTATCATTTCAGATTTCACTAGTTTGTTAAAATTCAGCAAGGGACTTTGTTTTAAACTTAAATGTCAACTTGATTTCAGTGAAGGACCTCTTCTAATTCAACTTAGCTAATTAATCATATGAGAATGTGATAGTTAGCCTTGATTCAATTGTGATGTGAAAACAAATTATTTTCAAGTTGAGTTAAAATTAACATTTAATGATAACTTGTCCATTCCATCCATAATTAAATTAGATGAACCCCAACTTCTAGGAGAACCTTCCTCATTGATAGACAACCCTTTTTAGACTCTAATTTAGCATTTACAACTCAGTTTAGATAACTTTTCAAAAATCCCAAATCAGTTATCATTTTAGCCCTTTTTAGAAATTGATTTTAACTTTCTTTCAAATTCTTGGATTTTTAACTTTAGATAAGGCTAATCTAGATTGTTTAGAGAGTCTTGGACTTCAAATCACTGTGGATACGAAATTTGGGTAACTACAATTGACCTGTATACTTGCAGTAGAGAGTGAGTTAGGGAGTTGAAACAAAAATTGAAAAAAAAATTGACTTTTGACCCAAAAATCAACAAGTTATCACTAAACCCCTAAATATCACTATCAAATTCCTTGAGATATTTTAATGGATCGATCATCTAACTGAAGATACATATTAGTAGGTTTGATGTCACCTACTGATAGTGATATTGAGGGGTGAAATGATAACTTGCTGATTTTGGAGTCAAATTTTAGATTTTTCAATTTTTGATTTAACTCCCTAATTCACTCTCTACTGCAAGTATACAGGTCAATTGTAGTCTACCCAAATGTCGTATCCACAGTGATTTCAAGCCTAAGACTCTATAAACAATCTAGATTAGCCTTAACTAAAGTTAAAAATCCAAGAATTTGAAAGAAAGTTAAAATCGATTTCTAAAAAAGACTAAAATGATAACTGTTTTGGGATTTTTGAAAAGTTATCTAAACTGAATTGTAAATGCTAAACTAGAGGCTCAAAGGGTTTATCTATCAATGAGGAAGGTTCTCCTAGGAGTTGGGGTTCATCAAACTTAATTATGGATGGAATGGAACAAGTTATCAATTAAAATTCAAATCTAACTCAACTTGTATAATTTCTATTTTCACAGCTAGTTTAACCCTGAACTAATTGTCATATTCTCATATGATTGATTAGCTAAGTTGAATTAGAAGAAGTCCTGACTGAAATCAAATTAACATTAGGCTTAAAACCAAATTCCTTGCTGAATTTGTGTAATGAAATCTGAAATGATAACTTTCAATTGCACTTTGAAAATGAGGGAAATGCTTCAATCAACTAAACAGGGATGAAATCAATCCAATATTAGTGCAAATTCTCCTTGGTTTATCTCTAAACTACAAGAGGATTTTAAATCAGCCTCTCAGTTGCAAATTCAAATGAAATACACATTTTGACTAAAGGGTTGGATGAAATCAGCACTTAATTCATATATGGGAACTCAGCACATGCAATTGCTCCTTGGTTCGTCTCTGAACAGCAAGGAAACCTTAAAATTCACTTCTCAGTTATTAATGGATTCGGAGGTTTAACAATAGCAAGCAGGTTCCTCAATTTCAAGATTTCAGCAACCAAAAAAATTCAGAAATCAGCACCTAGCAACATTGAAATTCAGCACATATCACTCATTGGAATTCAGATTTGCCATTGCTCTTTGGTTCATCTCTGAACAATAAAGTATCCCTAGAATTCACTTCTCAGTGATTTAATGAGATCAAAGATTTACAACAACAAATCAAAATCCAAAGATTTAGAAAATCAGCAAAGGGAAAATCAGAATTCAGCATTCAAAAGTTTGCAATAAATCATGGATTATAAACTTGGAAACACCATTGCCTCTTGATTCATTTCTGAACAAGAATGAAACCATAAGTAATCTCTCAGTTATCAATTAAATCAGGGCTCAACAATGATAGGAACAGGTTTAATAGAATTCAGAAATCAGAAAACTGATTTGGGAAAGAAAATAGATTTCAGAATTTAGATTTCAGATTTCTAATTGGATTAGAACCTAAAAACTTGGCATTGATTCTTGATTCATTTCTGAACAAGATTAGATCAAATGACAACTTCTCAGTTGCAGCTACAATCAGGACCTTACAATGTCAAGGATCAGATTCATGTAAAACAGATTTCAGAAACAAGAAATCAGAAATTAGAACTTCAGGAATTCAGAAATCAATGCAGGAAATCAGAATTGTCCATATCCATCCACAATTAATCTAGACTACTACCCTATCCTAGGAGACATATGACTTAGCTCCTCATAATTACAAAGATTGATACACAATAGTAGAAAGGATTGATACAAAACATCCTTGAATCAAATCTGTCCACAGGAGAAAACAGAATTGCGGCTCCACTTCAGCTCCTCTCCTTGCTTCCTTCCTCTTCAAAACCCTGCAATGGCCAGTCCCCCTTTCTTCCCTAGGGTTTCTAGCTTATATATGACTTCCCTCAACCCTTAGATCAGCATCAGATTATTCCCTAGCCTCTGATGTGAGCCACCTGTCCAGGCCTAAAATTCCAGCTGCGGTGACAGCTTTTTGGACAGCAAAAGCAAGTAGTCCCCCCCCCCCCCCCCTTTCTTTTCCACCCTTTTTCAGCTCCATTCACCTGCTAGGAGGGAAAAAACACCAAACATCAAAGTCCTCAAATAGGAGATAAACAAATAAGGATGAGGACAGCAAGTAATAACAGCTCAAATATCAAATAGGATTTAGTGTTGTGCAGAAATGAAAACCAAAATCAAAACTAATTATTTTTGGAACCCGAAATGATAACTTTGCACATATCATGAAAATTGTCCAAATAAAAGTTTTTCAAGGCATTAAAGGCATCAAAAGGATTAATGTGGCAAGTGAATGAGGTCAGAAATCAAATGTAGATAGGATTTCATAGTGTTGATAACTTAGTGATCCATAATGATAACTTTTAGCCACTAAAATGATAACTTGTCATAACTTTGATTGTGGTTATCCAAATAAGATCAAATTTGATCAGCAAAGACAGTGATTAAGTGATTGCTTAATGCCTTTGTGTAGAATTGATGGCTTTGCATATCGAAATGATAGTTTAGCCCTTAAATGATAACTTGGCACTCAAAAATGATAACTTGTTCAAATGGATTGATAATTCTGTACAAATTGAAGATATGATCATCTAAATATGATTCATTCATGATGACAATGAATTTAGGGCAGAATGATCACTGGAAATCAGCTAAATCAAAATAATGATAACTTGTGCACTTGGAGTGATAACTTGCCCTAAAAATGATAACTTGGCATAGAATTAAAATATTTATGAATTTTAGCAATTCAGAACCTCTATGCACATGGAATTAGGTATAAAATGAGAAAGATCAACTAGTTATCACAATCCTTGCATTCCAACCATAATTGGCCACAAGTTAGGAAATTTGAGGGCTCGATAAGGGTGATTTGAATAGAAAATGGGATAAAAACATAATATGATCAGCTAGTGATCACCTACTTCAAGTTTCCTACATAAGGAGAGAGGGATAACACTCACAAGGGTCCTAAATCACATAGAGCTCTCTGAATTCTCTTATTTCCGATCTGAGGGAATTGAAAAACTTCTCAGATCCTTGAGTTTTGGTGGCAACCAATTTTCAATTATGGCTCTACCTTCAGTTTTTAATGCCACTATTTCATTTTCCTAAATTCTTCTTTTCTTCCATAGGATGTCATTGAGAAATTTTGTATAAGCAGACATCTCTTAAATAACTTCCACGAATGGAATATTAATATACAACTTCTTTAGGATCTCAAGAACTTTGTGGAATTGTTGTTCTTGACAGCTCCTTTCCAAGAACTTAGGAAAGGGTATGTGTGGAGAATAATTAGAAGGACCTCTGAAGTCTTAGGTCGTTTAGCTTCTTTTGGGTCTAGTTGTTGAGTGCTTGAAGGGACTTCCATTCGTGGCCTTTTTATGTCTTCAGTCACTCTTCCATTCTTAATGTCATGGCCTGGACTTGCTCTTTTGGATTATGTTTCGATTGTCCAGGCAGAATTCTGAGTTCCCTAGATGAAGAACTCACTTGCTGGTGAGCTATCTAAATTCATAACATTTTGTTATAAATTGAGAGACTTGATTCTCTCGACCATCTTCTGCATAAATTCATCCTACTTTGACATGTACTTCTCCATCATAGTTTCAAGTTTGCTTGTGGAAGGTTGGCCTTGATCAGTTGGTGTAGTTTGAGGTTGCACTCTTTGATTGGGCTTGTTTTGCAAGCAGGGGGGCCAGATGATAGTTGTTCCGATAAGAGAATTTCGAGTTATTCTTCCATACAGGGTTGTAGATATTGGATCATTATTAGGGCTGTATGATCCAAGAGCATTCGTTTGTTGCTAATTCACCTGCTCCTGTTTCAATAGGTTGCATTGCATAGACAATGTGACCCGGTGTTCCACATATTTCACAACTTCGGGCCACCATATTGATTGCAGATTAATTGTCACAATAGATAATAAAGGATGCCCTTAATGCCAGTCCTCAAATTCTTAATGGCACTCCAAACTCACCATTTTACCCTTCATTTTATTTTACTTTATTTATTGTTCTCTCTCTTTGAATCTCCTCCATTTTCATTCAATCATGCTTATTAAATAATCTCAGAGTCATTAACTCTCTACCATCTCTTTCTTCGTGCTACTGGTTCATGCAATTAATTAGTTTTTTGTTAATAGTATAATTTAGATTATTGGACTAACATATTAATTTAATTAATATATAAATTACAACAATATTAAATATATAAAATTATTTTATGAATATATAAAATAAAATGGGAATATGATGAGTGACAAATATTAGAAAATTTATTATTTTAAGTACTTGTTTCTCAAAATAATTATTGTTCGTTGTTCTTTTATTTTTTGTTAAGAAAATACTTATTATCAAGTTTATTCAAACATCTTTAATTAGTATGTTAGATCCAATCCTACTCGTCGCCATGTCTTGAAAAAAATTTGTTCAACTACAAATAATTGATTGAACAAATTACTTTGAAAAATGTATTATTAGTTTCTTAACAAAAAAATAATAATAAAACATAGGACACTATTCAGAAACTTAATAGTCTTAAGAAATAAATATATTTCTATTTTTTTGTCTAATCTTATTGTTTTCATATTAATTAATTAATATGTTTGCTCAATAATTTAATTTATATCGTTAATCAAATAACCAATAGCATAAGGAAAAAGTATAGAGAGTGTGTGTAATGATTAAACAAGAAAGGTTGGATGGAAGTTAAGGAGACCTTGAGAAAGAGAATAAAAAATAAAAGTAAAATAAAATGAAGGGTAAAATGGTAAGTTTAGAGTGACAATAACTTGTAACGTCCTAACACATTTAAAAAAAATGTAAATTCTTTTAAAAGTGAAGGGCTGTTTGGTCATTTGGCAGAAAAAGGAAAAAAAATATTATGCGTGGAAAGGTGGAGGTCTCTCTCCCCACCTCCCGACCTGCTACAATGCCGCTGCACGCACTATAGCACGTCTCCAGCCGCCACTTTTCGGCCGCCGGATCTCCATCGTTCGACCTTCGTTTTTCGCGTGTGAGGTACCGTTGGAAAGAGGACAACGAGACAAACATTTTGACATATGGTATGAGATGATCGGTCCACTGTGTGCGACGCAACGAGGGTAAAATGGGAAGACAAAAAATCGGTCGACAATGATTTCGACGATGATTCGCACCGATCCTTCTCCTGGTGAGTTGTACATCATTCTCAGATCGATTAGGATCATTTAAAATTGATTTGAACTTCTCTTATAGGGGTTGTTAATCGGAGGTGATGGTTCAGTTGTTTAGATTTGATTAGGCGGTTACTAGACGATGAGGCCTTCACTTATTCCTTGGCAAGTATTATAGCAAATGCATAATAGGACTTGGTTTATGATAAGCACGCCGAATGGTTATGAATAGTGAATTATCAAATTTATTTTTATAATATTAATTTATAAGTAATGAATGTGATAGGTTGTGTTTACTTTTAATTGGTTTCGGACGAGGGGATAATTTGGGGGATTGACAAATCCAAGGTGAGGGAACTTATCTCAAATGATATGAATTTCTTAACTCTTCGGAGTGATGACATTGTTTCACCTGATGTGGAACGGATTTTCGTGATAGTTTCCTTCATGCATATTCATATATTTCTATGCTTCATATGTGTGTCATCATATGACTTGTGATATATTATTATGACTTTTAGAAATTTGTTAAAGTTTATCCTGGTGAAAAGGAAAGTTTATATGATGGTTTCTAATCCTACACTTTTATTTGGAAATTGCATTCATGCATCATGTGCATTACATGTAAAAATCCGCATAAGGCGGAGTATTTTCACCTCGGAGAATTGACCAACTCCGGGTAGACCAATTGGGATTTGGTTTGCTCTGTGTCGATATAGTGACACAAGGAGCAGATTCAACACCCTGTGCCAATAGAGTGACATAAAGGGTGGAATTAGAACAACCATCCTGTGGCGATATAGTGACACGAGGGATGAAATGAAAAAGAAAAGATAACAAGCTCTGTGTCAATGGGATACGATGAGTGGTTCAACGTACTGTATCAATGGGATATATGAGGGACGGATTAGAACAACCACCCTGTGTCAATGGGATACGAGGGGTGTGATTGAGTACTCCATTGAGGAGATCGGATATCCATATTTGATGATGATTCTTCAACTTATATATTATATAAGTATGATTTCACCATGCATGTGCATACATGACATTCATTTTGCATGATCATTATATGAATGAGTTCCTTTTGAAAAAGAGTTGATTTTAAATATTTTTCAAAAATAAGATGTTGATTTACGTAATGGTTTTAATACTTGAGGTAGTCATTTTAACTCACTAAGCTTAATCCATGCTCACCTGTTTTTCTTTAATGTCTACAGGAAAGGAATACATATGCTGCATGTTTGTTTGAAAAAGGTATTGATTAAAAAAGGTATAGTGTGTGCGAGGAGCGTATCTGTCTCAATGTTGTTCTTTTGATACTTATCCTTTCTTTTTAAACTAACCATTATGATTTTATTTATCTTGACACCATCTGGTTTTGGGTTGTGGCCCATGATTTCTTGTGGATTTAAATTGGTCGATGGGAGCGGAGGCTCCATGATTTATGGATGAATCCATATGGGCGAGTCCCTATCATGGAACTGGATATGGGTGAGTCCCTATCATGGAATTGGATAAGGGCTTGAGTCCCTTAATGGATTTTGACAGGCATTCAATATGCTTTGTTTGTGTAATAGTTTCGGGATGAAACTCGTATGTTCTTATAGTTCGAAAATTTTGGGCTTGAGTCTCATATTATTTGGTAATTATAAATTGCCAGTGATGTACATATTAAATTTTATAAATTTCCTGTGATGTGAATAATTAAGGATAAATGTTGTATTTGATGCATGAACGAATTTACGCATACGTCATGCCAAAATTTTTGAAGATTTTGAGTGTTAGTTGATTTTTGGAACGTTGGTTTCCGTTGAAGATTTGAATTTAAATTTAAACTATTGAATTTCCGGTTCCACCCCTTGTGGCGCCAAAACGAGTAGAAGGACGTCACAATAAGAATCGGATGAGTGATATGAAGGGCACCCTAATTAAAACTTATGTGTGTAAATGGCTCTAACCCAAGGAAATTTCAAATGGAGATAGTTCAAGAGGACAAGACCATTAAAATAAGAGAATTTAAAAGGAGGGAAAGAGAGAGATGGATAGGTTTCATTGAGAAAGAGGTGTTTAAAGTATTATTATTTGGCATTGTGTCATATAGGTCCATATAGAGGATCTAAAAGAACGATCCCTGGCTGAAAAGATCTCGAAATGTTACATATCTTTCTGGCACCTCCATTTGGATATTTTAATCCAAGTCCTTTAAATTTTGTGATGCTTATTCTGATGGAACTAATTTATGACATATATGAATTCACATTTAGGTTTATTAACGATTGAACTTGTGTGATCCTCACAGGTACATGATATGAATGCGTGTCTAAATAATGTGTGTGCAGCGATTACAGCTCGGATGATGTGTGCACATATGGAGTCTCTTTCTTTTTATTTGATCGAGTTGTATTTGAGACTATATTGAAGACTTGTATTATGACATGGACTTTTATATGTCAGGGATGTAGCTTTTTTATTCATATTGCTTTCACATTTTTCTTAGTTAAGTGATGTAATATTTATTCTTAATTTTTTGTTTACCTATCATTTTTTTATCATCTTAATCAACAAAATAGTCAAAGAAATACCGAAGAAAGTAGTGCACAAAAAGGATTTCGCAACGTGACGGGATCAAATTTTGGCACGTTACAATTATTATTTGTTGTACAGTTATTTTCAAGACCCTTTAAGTAGTAATACATCGCCTTGATTGACTAAGTCTGTCTGTTTGCAGAAATATTAGTGTCTTTTTAGTAGTTCGTAGTTGTTTGATTAATGATTAGTTTTTTTTAAAACTAAATTTCATTCATTTAAGTCACTCCAATGGAGTCAAAGTACAAAAATTGAGCAAGATGCAGAGGTGGTCTGCCTAGCCAAAAATTGTCGCAATGATTTGTGCGACCAAAGTGAGCAAGATAGTTAGCTGCCCCCTTATCATGGCGGGTGCGTAAGATACATTGTTAGGACGAATAGCCGTGATGACCTCTTTGATATCAGCGATGATTCCCCTCAATCTCCAAGGTCATGAACACTTGTTGTTTATGATGCGCACAAGGGACTCGGAGTCAGAGTAAATTTGAACGTGTGAGAGTCCATTCTCCATGCATTTACGTAGTCCAATGAGCATAGCGTGGGCTTCAATCTCGAGCACAGAATCAACGAGCATGACACATGTTCCTGCAAAAATAAAAGAGCCATCGAGATAATTAAGTATCCTATACCCCCTACTAGTCGACCCTATGAGCCATCAGAGCTGAAGACAGCCCAGTGCTGAGGTGGGGGCTCCCGCCGGATCCACAGATGTGGATCGTGGGGGCAAAGTGCCTCAAGTGCATAGACGTCAGCATACACATGATCGCCAGCCAAAGCCCTTTCCCAAACTGACCCCAAGGTTGCGCGCCGTGACCTGAAGTGTTCCTCGTTTCGATGATTCTAGAGCTCCCAAAGGCAAAAAGCGAAAATGGAAAGAAAGGATTTTCGCATCTATTGATCCAAGTTGTCACCCTCGTGAATCCAGGATCCCGTATGCCAAGAAGAGTAATTTTGGAAATGGATATTCAATTTGTTTTGGAAGGAGGTCCACAACTGTAGTGCAACTGAACACTAAAAGAAGAGATACACATTTGTTTCAATGTGTAGGCCACAGAGGGGGCAAGTTGGATCAATAGTGCTATCAAAAAATAGTATGGTATTAAGAGTGGGTAATTTTTTGTGTAAGAGTTTACAAAGAAAAATATGAATCTTAGGCGGAGCTGGAATACTGATCTCTAGCTGATCAATATAGTTTTTTATAACATTTTAGATGCAATTCACCCCTATCGAGCCCCTAAATTGCCCAACTTTTGGTCAATTATGTTTGGAATGCATGGATTGTGATAACTAGTTGATTTTCCTCATTCTATACTTAATTCCATGTGCATAGAGGTTCTGAAATGCTAAAATCCATAAATATTTCAATTCTATGCCAAGTTATCATTTTTAGGACAAGTTATCATTTCAATATGCCAAGTTATCATTATTTTGAATGAACTGGTTTTCAATGATTTTATTTCCCTAAATCCATTACTATCATGAATGAATCATATTTGGATGATCATATCTCAACTTGTGCAAAATTATAAATCCATTTGAACAAGTTATCATTTTCCAATGCCAAGTTATCGTTAAAGGGCAAAACTATCATTTCGATATGCAAAACTGTCAAATCTGCACAAAAGCCTTAGGCAATCATTATATTATTGTCCTAACTCATTGCTGTTCAAATTTGATGACATTTGGATAACCACAACAAAAGTTATGACAAGTTATCATTTTTAAGGTAATCAAATTATCGTTTTGGCACCCAAGTTATCATTTCTATAAAATCTTATCCATATTTGATTTCTGACTTCACTCACTTGTCACTCTAATCCATTTGATGCCTTTAATGCTCTGAACTACCCATATTTGGACATTTTCCAAGATATATTCAAAGTTATCATTCCGGGTATTGATAAGTTATCAATTTTACCTTGGTTTGCAACTCTGCACAACATTTAATCATACTTGATGTTTGAGCTGATCATAGTGGCTCTCCTTATCCTTGTTTGTTCATTTTCTATTTGAGGATTTTGATGCTTGGTGTTCTACCTCTTCTAGCAGGAAAAACAAAGTGCAAAAAGCTGGAAAAAGTAGGGGGGACCACTCCAAAAAGTTGTTGATTTCTGCAGCTGGAATGTCAAGACTGGACACTTGGCACAATCAGAGATTATGGGACATTTAGATTCTGATCCAAGGGTGATGATAGGCCATATATAAGCTAAAGAAATCCTGGGAACTGATAGTGATATTGAGGGGTTTAGTGATAACTTGCTGATTTTTGGGTCAAAAGTTAATTTTTTTTAATTTTTATTTCAACTCCCTAACTCGCTCTCTACTGCAAGTATACAGATCAATTGTAGTTACCCAAGTGTCGTATCCACTATGATTTGAAGTCCAGGACCCTCTAAACAATCTAGATTTGCTTATCTAAAGTTAAAAATCCAAGAATTTGAAAGAAAGTTAGAACCGATTTCTAAAAAGGGCTAAAATGATAACTGATTTGGGATTTTTTAAAAGTTATCAAAATTGAATGGTAAAAGCTAAACTAGAGGCTCAAAGGGTTTAATTATCAATGAGAAAGGTTCTCCTAAGAGTTGGGGTTCATCTAACTTAATTATGGATAGAACGGAACAAGTTATCAATTAAAATTCAAATCTAACTCAACTTGTATAAATTATGTTTTCACAGCTGGTTTAACTATGAACTAATTATCATACCCTCATATGATTGATTAGCTAAGTTGAGTTAGAAGAGGTCCTGCCTAAAATCAAGTCAACATGAAGCTCAAACTTTAGTCTCTTTGCTGAATTTCAATAATTTGGTGAAATATGAAATGATAACTTGCAATTGCATTTCGAAAATGATGGAAATGCTTCAATCAATTAAACAAGGATGAAATCAATCCAATATTAGTGCAAATGCTTCTTGGTTTATCTCTAAACTACAAGAGGATTTTAAATCAGCCTCTCAGCTATAAATTCAAATGAAATCCACATTCACTAATGAATTGGATAGAAATCAGCACCTAATCACACATGGGAATTCAACAAATGTCATTCCATTCTTGGTCCATCTCTGAACATCAAGACAAACTTATAATCACCTCTCAGAGATGGAATAAAATCAGAGGTTTACAATGACAAAATAGAATCCCAAAGATCCTTTGAAATCAGATTTGAATTCAGGATTGAAAATCAGAAATCAGCATTCAAAAGTTTGCAATAAATCAGGGATTAAAAACTTGGAAACACCATTGCTTTTTTATTCATTTCTGAACAAGAATGAAACCATAAGTAACCTCTCAGTTATCAATTAAATCAGGGCTCAACAATGATAGAAAATAGATTTGAACAATTCAGGAAATCAAAAATCAAATTTCAGAAAATCAGATTTCAGAAAGTAAGAAATCAGATTTCTAATTGGGATTACTTCTAGAACTTGGCATTGGTTCTTGATTCATTTATGAACAAGATTAGATCAAATGATAACTTCTCAGTTGTAGATACAATCAGGACCTTACAATGATAAGAACATATTCATATGCAGCAGATTCAGAAATCAGAAATCATAAATGTTTTGACATCAAGCAGGAAATCAGATTTGTTCTCATCCATCCATAACTAAACTAGCATACTACCCTATCCTAGGAGAAATGGAGTTTAGCTCCTCATAGTTACAAAGATTGATACACAATAGTAGGAAGAACAGAAGTAAATCATCCTTGAGGGTTGTCGACAGAAATCTGGATTGCAGCACTTCAGCTCCTCCCCCTTGCTCCTAGTCCAGCAGCCCTCCAAATGGAGGCTCTCCCTTTTCTCCCCAGGTTTTCCAGCTTATATATGACCCTTAATCACCCTTGGATGCAGGTTAGAATGTTCTTTCATTCTGTGATAGTGCCATGTGTTCATCCCTAAAATTCCAACAAAAATCAGCAGCTTTTTGGACAGCTGTGCAGTGGTCCCCCCACCTTTTTCAGGTTTTGCAGCCTTGATTTCCTTGCTACAAAGACCAAAATAGCAAGCATCAAAGTCTTTGGATAGGATTTAAACAAATAAGGATTAAGACAATAATATCTATCAGCTCAAATATCAGATGGGGTTTGGTGTTGTGCAGGAAATGAAAACCATAAATCAGAAATGATAACATATAAAACCCGGAATGATAACTTTGCATATTTCATGGAAAATGTCCAAATATGGGTGGTTCAAAGAATTGAAGACATCCAAATATGGGTGGTTCAAAGCATTGGATTAGGATGGAAAGTGAATGAGGTCAGAAATCAAATGTGGATAAGATTTCATAGGATTGATAGCTTGGGTGCCAAAACGATAACTTAAATGCCTTAAAAATAATAACTTGTCATAACTTTGGTTGTGGTTATCCAAATGTGATCAAATTTGAACAGCAATGAGTTAGGACAATAATATAATGATTGCCTAAGGCCTTTGTGCAGCATGTCGAAATGATAGTTTTGCCCTTTAACGATAACTTGGCATTGGAAAAATGATAACTTGTTCAAATGGATTAATAATTTTGCACAAGTTTTGATATGATCATTCAAATATGATTCATTCATGATAATAATGGATTTAGGGCAAGAAAATCATTGAAAATCAGTTCACTCAAAATAATGATAACTTGGCCTATTGGAGTGATAACTTGGCCTATTTCAGAACCTCTATGCACATAGAATTAAGTATAAAATGAGGAAGATCAACTAGTTATCACAATCCATCCATTCCCAACATAATTGGCCAAAAGTTGGGAAATTTAGGGGCTCGATAGGGGTCAAATGCATCCAAAATGGGATAAAAAAACTATATTGGTCAGCTAGTGATCAGGAACCAAGGGGAGGTCGGCCATTGCAGAGGAGAGGAGATTTGGGGCTGGATTGGAGCTGAAGTGTGGAGGAAGGCTTGCTGATTTCTGTAGAACAACCCTGATTCCAGGATGGATAACTTCTACTCTTCATTCCATTTTGTATCTATGTTTGTAATTATGAGGAGCTAAACTCCATGCCTCCTAGGATAGGGTAGTAGTCTAATACATATTGTGGATGGATTAGGGATAAGTTTATGTTTCCTACACTGATTTCTGAATTCTGAATTTCTGGTTTTACATTTCTAAAATCTGAACTGTTATAGATTAGTTCTTGTCATTGGAAGACCCTACTTGTATTTACAACTGAGAAATTATCATTTGGTCTAATTTTTTGTTTAGAAATAGCAAAGAACCCATGCCAAGTTTCTGGATTCTATTTTGATTGAAAATCTAATTTCTGCAAATCTGATTTCTGAACTTTCTGATTTCATATTTCCCTAAGCTGTTTGAATCTGATTTGTCATTGGGGATTTGATTAATTAAACAACTGAGAAGTTATCATATGTCCCACTCTTGTTCAGAAATGAATTAGGAAGCTTTGACATTTCATGATTCAATTCTATAATCACCATGAATTTTTCTGATTTGAATGAGTTGCTGAATTTTGTTTTCCTAAATTCAGGAAATCTGATTGTCCGTTGTTAAGCCCCACTTTAATTCACCATTGAGAGATGGTTTTAAGGCCTTCCTTGAGATTCAGAGATGAGCCAAGGAGCAATGACAATTTCTGATTTCCCAACTTGTGATTCTATGCATTTTGGTTCCAATTAATTAGTGTGAAGTGTGGATCCCATTTTTATTTGCAACCGAGAGGTTGAATCAAGGTCCTCTTGTAGTTTAGAGATAAACCAAGGAACACTAGAACTATTATTGGATAAGTTTCATTCCTGCCAAGCTAACTGAAGTGATTCCATTGTCTTGTGACCATGCCTTGAAGTTATCATTTCAGATTTTATTGAAATTGCCAAAAAAATCAACAAGTGTCTTGAATTGAACCTAATGATAACTTGGTTTTTAGTGATGATCCTTTTCTAATTCAACTTGGCTAACAATCATATGACAATATATTGTTTAGTTCTGGTCAATTTAAGCTGTGAAAATAGCCATAATGAAAGTTGAATTGGATTTGACTAAAAAATGATAACTTGTCCATTTCCATCCATAATTAAATTAGATAAACCCCAATTCCTAGGAGGACTTTCCTCATTGATAGATAAACTCTTTTAGCCTCTAGATTAGCATTTACAATTCAGTTTAGATAACTTTTCAAAAATCCCAAATCAGTTATCATTTTAGCCATTTTTAGAAATCGGTTTTAACTTTCTTTCAAATTCTTGGATTTTTAACTTTAGAATAGGCTAATCTATATTGTTTAGAGAGTCTTAGACTTTAAATCACTGTGGATACGACATTTGGGTAATTACAATTGACCTGTATACTTGCAGTAGAGAGTGAGTTAGGGAGTTGAAACAAAAATTGAAAAAATTGACTTTTGACCCAAAAATCAGCAAGTTATCACTAAACTCTCAATTTCACTATCAAATACTCCAAACAGTTGGGCACGGTGGCCCTCCACTGGTAGTCGGTGGCATAGAGCGGCGATTAATATGGTAATAAACTGACTTTGCATTTTCACATCCATAAGTATCATTCACTCATACCCACGCGTCATCATTGGCAGAAAGAGAAAGATAAATGCGCTTAATTCATGAACATAAATCCGGGCCAAAGTAGACGAGAGAAAAGAGTCATTCCAGGACCCATTAGTAATAAAGTGGTTGATGTTAAGGCCATCAAGACACACCTCCATATTGATGTAAGTAGGCATCATATAAGTGGTGATGTGAATACCCAAGGGTCCAGGAGAATGGATGTTGAGCATCCTGAGCCGATGTACTTTTTAAATCCAGATTTCAGAATGTCAATGGAGTTTAAGATAAGTTTCCAGGAATCAGCTACATGTAGGCATTTCATTCTAGAGGTTGAGTTCACCGTATTTAGCTTTCATACGGTTTGCCCAAGGAGTGGGGCGATTATTCAGTAGATCCTGGATACATCTTGCGATAAGAGAATGTCATATATCCATCAGGTTACCAATGCCAAGACCCCCGTGGTAATGAGGGAGCTGGGCGGTGTGCCAATTGATTAGGTGGGCGTCACGACGGCCCCCACCCGGGTTCCCTAAAGAAATATCGGGATAGTCATTCAATAGAGGCGATAGTGCTGCCAGAGAGGTTCGTCACACTAAGCGAGTGGATTGGGACGGACATGAGTGTGGATCTGATTAGTGTAGTACGACCTGCCTGGTTAAGGATGCCACGACACTGATAGTGAAATAGAGGAGTGTAGTGATAACTTGCTGATTTTGTGGTCAAATTTGAGATTTTTTAATTTTTGATTTAACTCCCTAAATCACTCTCTACTGCAAGTGTACAGGTCAATTGTAATAGACCCAAATGTCGTATCCACAGTGATTTGAAGCCAATGACTCTCTAAAACAATCTAGACTAGCCCTAACTAAAGTGACAAATTCATGAAATTAAAGGAAAGTGAAAACAGATTTTTGATTATGGCAAAATGATAACTATTTTTGGACTTTTGGAAATTTACCTAAACTGAATTATAAATGCTAAACTAAGAGCTAAAAGGGTTTATCTATCAATGAGGAAGGTTCTCCTAGGAATTGGGGTTCATCTAATTTAATTATGGATGGAATGGAACAAGTTATCAATTTTTAATCAAATTTGATTCAAATTAGTCCAAAACTAATCAATATATTATCATATAAATATTAGCCAGGTAGAATTGGATAAGTATCCTCACTGTTATCAAGTTATCAATAGGCACAACTCTAGAATTTTACTGATTTTGTCATTTCCTTTCAGCTTTTAACAAATTCAGTTTGGCATTACAATCGAACTCACATTCATACATCAACTAATCAAAAAAGTATGGATTCAATCCTAATGCTAATGTTTCTTGATTTATCTCTAAACAACAAGGGGATTTTAAATCAGCCTCTCAGCTGCAAATGGAAATGAAATCCACATTATCACTAATGAATTGGAAGCATCAAGCACAAGATTACATATAAGAACTCAGCAGATGTCACTCATTGGAATTCAGCACATGCTATTGCTTCTTGGTCCATCTCTGAATAGTAAGAAAACCTTAAGGTCACTCCTCAGTGATTAATGGATTCAGGGGACTAATAATAACAGGGCAGAACTCCATAGATTTCAGGAAATCAGAATTCAAAATTCAGAATTCAGAATTCAGAAATCAGCAATAAGAGATTTGCAACAATTCAGGGTTGAGATCTTAGAAAATACCATTGTCTCTTGATCCATTTATGAACAAGAATGAAACCATAAGCAACCTCTCAATTGTTAATTCAATTAGGGCTCCACAATGATAAAATCAGATTCAACAAAATTCAGGAATCAGAAATGGAAAACAGATTTCAGAAATTAGAAAATCAAATTCCTAATTGGGTTTGAACCTAGAAACTTGCTATTGGTTCTTGATTCATTTTTGAACAAAGAGTAGATCAAAGGACAACCTCTCAGTTGCAAATACAATTAGGATCTTACAATTTCAAGAATAGATTCATATGAAACAGATTTCAGAAAACAGAAATCAGAACTTGATTCAGTGCAGGAAATCAGAATTGTCTATAATCCATCCACAATTAAACTAGATTACTACCCTATCCTATGAGAAATGGGATTTAGCTCATTATAGTTACAAACATCGATACAAGACAAATGATAAAGCTAATACAAATCATCCTGTAATTAATGGGAAGGTAGGCTGTCGACAGGATCAGTGTGCAGCAGCCCTCAGCTCCTTTCCTTGCTTCCTTCCTGCTCAAACCCTTGCAATGGCCAGCCCCCCTTTCTTCTCTAGCTTTCCCAGCTTATATATGTCCTCTCCTCACCCTTGGATGTAGATGAGAAGGTTTCATTCCTCTGTGATTATGCCAAGTGTCTTGGTCCTAAAAATATCAGCAGTGCCAGCTTTTTGGACAGCAAAAAAGGAAGTGGTCCCCCCTCCTTTTCCAACCTTTTTCAGCCTTGCTTTTCCTGCTAGAAAGGTCAAAACAACAAGCATCAAAGTCCTTGAATAGGATTTAGACAAATAAGGATTAGGACAATAATAATTATTAGCTCAAATATCAAATGGGGTTTTGTGTTGTGCAGGAATGAAATTCTTAGTTAAAAATGATAACTTTAAAGCCCGGAATGATAACTTGCACCATATCATTATAATTATCCAAATATGAGTGGTTCAGAGTAGTGAAGGCATCAAAGGAATTAGGATGACAAGTAAATGAGGTCAGAAATCAAATGTGGATAGGATTTTATAGGAATGATAACTTTGGTGCCCCCGGAATGATAACTTTGGCCATAAAATGATAACTTATTGTAAATTTTGTTGTGGTTATCCAAATGTGATCAAATCAGAGCAGCAAGGAGTTAGGACAGTAATTTAATGATTGCCTAATGCTTTTATGCAGAATTAATAACCTTGTATATCGAAATGATAATTTTGCCCTAAAAATGATAACTTGACATCAAAAATGATAACATGTGAAATGGAATGATAACTTTGCACAAGTTGAAATATGATCATCCAAATATAATTAATTCATGATGGCAGGGGATTTAGGGCAAGATAATCACTAGAAATCAGCTCAATTGGAAAAATGATAACTTGCACTTTGGAATGATAACTTGCCCAAAAAAATGATAACTTGACATAGAATTAAGATATTTATGGATTTTAGCAATTCAGAACCTCTATGCACATGGAATTAAGTGTAAAATGAGAATGATCAGCTGGTTATCACAATCCTTTGCATTCCAAGCATAATTGGCCAAAATTTAGGCAAAATAAGGGCTCGATATGGGTGAATTGAATAGAAAATGGGATAAAAACCTATTGTGATCAGCTAGTGATCAGATGCCAACCAGTAAGGCGGAAGGAGATCTTGTTGATGATGGAATTTTATTCCCGAGCGGGAATGTTCCTGGAGGGAGATAGACACACAAGGTATTGGAACGAAAAAGATCCAATTTTGAAGTTTAGCATATTACTGATCTGTTGGCGACACCTGGTATTCATAGTGGGTAAGAAGAGCTCAGACTTTTGTAAGTTAACATGTTGATCGTAAGGAACTGATAGACTTGCAGAATTTTCTTTAAGTTGATGCAATTTATTTTATTTGCCCTGAGGCAAATAAGAAGATCATCTGGAAATAGCAGGTGGGTTAGAGTGAACGAGCCTATCCTGGAAGGAGATAATAATCCATCCTCAACATGTTGAGTCATGAGTGAAGAAAAGACCTGGGAGACCAAAATAAATAGGTAAGGTGAAATGGGGTCTCCCTGGCGTATGCCTCGGAAACTTGTGAAAGGCTGAAGCTTGACCATTTATAATACATGGAAAGGTTGGGGATGTGATACAAAGGTGTATGATGAATTTATCCAAGAAGCACATGTGCTTGAGGACGGAGCATACCGTGGACTAGGAGACATGATCGAACGCTTTCTCAAGATCAGCCTTGAGTATCATGAATTTGTTTCGTCCAGAAGTAATGGAGTGTGCTAATTCTTGAGTGATGAGGATATTATCATGGATGGATCTACCAGGGATGAATGAAGTTTGGTTTTGATCTATGCAATGTGAGGCGTAATCGATTTGCTAAGATCTTTGATAACAATCGATAAAGTACGTTGCAAAGGGATATAGGCCGAAAGTCTTTGACATGCTTTGGGTGGTTTGTTTCGGTAATGAATACAAGTGATGTTTTTGTCCAATCTGTTGGCAGGAGATTTAAATTGAAACAATTTTGGATGTCACACACGATCTTGTTTCCCACAATGTCCTAGTAAGTTCAGTAAAATTTAATTGTGAAGCCATCAAGAACTGGAGCCTTGTCCGGAGGCATGCTCCAGAGGGCATTGGTGACTTCAAGATGACTAACTGGAGCTAAAGGAAGGCATGCCAAACAGGGTCGAGTGGTGTCAGTGACTATGTTATTCTCATTATCATGAATAGAGGAGATAGTATTCTGACGATGACGAATAAATAGGTGGAAATAATGTGTGTTCCGATCACCCTGTCAGAGCCAGCGATCTCTAGATTTGCTCCACCATTTCATGCTAATTTGCCTGAGGAACGCGGCATGGCAGTGGTATGCCGATCGTAGGAGACCCAGCTCAGAGGGAGAAAGGCCTCGCTAGACATCAAAGTTCTCTAACTTAGTAATATCATTTAGTGCAAGTCCAGACGACCCAGAGATTCCTTATTCCATTTGAGGGTATTGCGTTTGATTAGGTATAAGGCTCAAGTGATGGTATGATTTGGATTGTCAAAGGACTAGTGGTGTTTGACAATGTCACGGGGTTCTGAATGGGAAAACAAGAAGTGCTCACACTTTAAAGATTTCGACTGCCATGCCGAAGGTCAGTTCTAAGAAGGAGAGAGGCATGATCAGATAGGCATTAGGGCAAAGTTGATAGGGTGTGGTTTGGGAAAGTATCAATCCAATGACAGTTTAGAAGCGCACGATCAAGGCAACAAAGAATGCATGCAATGCCTGCTCGGTTGTTACACCAGGTATACTAAATTCCAGAAGGTTGGACATCCAGGAGTGCCTGGGTACTAATTAGGTTATTCTCTAACAGATGTGGTCAGTTGGAAAGGGGATCCTCCAAGCTTGTCGGAGGGGGATGCCAGATTATTAAAATCACCGATGAGTAACCAGGGAAGACGGTTCGTATCTAAATTGCACAAATCACTCCAAATGTGAGTGCGAATTGTAGAAATAGTACTAGCATAAATGCGGGATAATAGAAAGTTAAAACCATCAAGAGAAACCGCAGCATGAATAATCTGAGGGGAGATAAGGAGTGGGGTAACCTGAGTGTCCTTGCCACGCCAGGCTAAGAGGATGCCGCCCGAAGCGCCCGCCGCATCACAGGAGAAGCTATTCCAATCAGGGCCTAAGTGCTTGATCACTTGTTTAGTTTTTATAGAATTTGTATGTGTTTCTACTAAAATTACAATGTGTGGCCTATGTGATCTAATAAGGTTTGCAAGCCGATCTCTAGCTTTTGCTTGGTAAGCACCGCGGCGGTTCCAGGCAAGGATTCTCATGGAGGGAGGGGGGAGGGGTATACCCTTGTCTGATACGCGCATTGACGATACCTGAACAGACGAGGGAGTTAATGAGACCGAGGCTGGTGAAGTGACCAATTCCTTACCTTTTGTAGAGAGCTTTGCTTGTCCTCGTCGTGGTCGAAGGGAGGGGAGGGGCGCCTGAGGCTTATGGCATCTAGATTTCTTCTTTTCCGTGCGTTGTGGAGGTAGTAGCTTGAGATCTTCCTACTCCTCCTCCAAGGGGTCTTCCACAGGGGTCTCCAAAGACTGGCTGATGCAGGTGCTCGCAAGCACTGTGAGCTCATTGTGACCTACAGAGGAGATGGCATCGCTAAGGGGGGCGGAGGTTTCAGGTAGAGTTTTTTCACATGGTGGGTCGAGAGAGATGGCTATCTGAGAGGGGGGAGGTAGGGGTTTGGAGAGGCATGATCGTCAGAGGATCAGACGCTACCATCCGGGTAAAGGGTGCGATCATCGGAGGAGGGTGAGAGGTGGTGGCAAAGGATACCGTCAGAGAAGAAGAAGTAATCATCGGAGGAGGTGAGGCGTTCCTGGGGGTGGGGGTGGTGGATGGAGCAAGAGAAACAGACTGGGGGCGGTGGTGGTAAGAGGAGGGGAAGGGTTTTGCTGGGTAGATGGACGACGCAGATCGGTCGGCGCGCAAGAGTCATGTCGGGATGCCACCACATGTCAAACAGGAGTGAGAGATGGGGAATTTGTGTTTGTTGGGGGAATTTTGACTGTTGAGTGAGGGCGAGGGGATCGATGACATGTCCACAGAGGGTGTGTTGTAGTAGGATGATCACAACCATTGGGATCTCATGGGAAAATCTTGGATGTGCCTTGTGGAACCAGTCGGATCGTTGACATAGCAGGTGTCCGTTGGTCTATAGGTGTCTGTGGCGGATTGGAAACATCAGCCCAACGAGGGCAAGCGTCAGGCCCCGGAGGCTGCTGAGGCGGGAGGCGTTCGGCCAATGGCAACACAGTGTCTGGTGCAGGGCAATTCAGAACCAGGCCGAGGGGGCTCCGGGCCTAAAACCCCGGCTGCAGCTTAGGACGCATGGCTGCCTGGCCGGTGATGGGCGGGACACATAACCAAGGGTCGTACAACAGCACATCCTGCACTCGGTCACCACTTCTGGAGGAGCAGTGCTCGAAGCGATGTCCGACGATTCCGCAACGAAAATAGAAACTAGGAATGTTCTCATATTTCACACGCTGAAGGTAGTGGTCGCCATTAGGGAGGTAGACCCACGTCCCCTGCTTAAGGGGCCATGAGAAATCTAGCTCCACACGGACTCTCGTCGGAGCTCCATTTCCACGAATGTCCACCTGCAAGACTAAACCAAACGTCGCAGCCACCCGCTGGAGGGAGCGAGGGGAGCGGAGCTTGAGGGGGATATCTAGGAGGTGTATCCAAATGGGAGTAAGTAGAGTGTCATTACGGTCCGGGCGAAAAAATGGCGTGACCTGTGCCACCGTGAGGAGGGATCCGCCGAACTCCTAGGGGCCACCGGTTAATACCTACAAACGATCATCAACATTAGCAAAGGTGAATAAGATGTAAGAGTTTCTGATTTCTGAGAGGGTGCATGGCTTCGAAGTATGCCAGAGGTCCAGAATCGCCTGATGCAGAGTTGGGAGGTCGCTGACATAGCGGCCAAGGAGGCAGAGATGAAGTGTTTACGATTGTTCTTCGATTTCGCAAGCTGGAATAGAGACCTCCTCCGTGATGGTCTCAAACAAACCCTGGAGCTGCCTCTAAGTTATGGTGTCCTGAGGCTGTGGCCGGGACGCGCGGACGGCAGCAGCCCAGGAGCGTGCGGGAAGGACATTTGGAGTAGGGAGAAGGGGCAGAAGGGATTTGGAGTGGTTCCCGGAAAGGTGGGGGAAAGGATCTGCTGGTGGAGGATGATTAACTACTTGAGTCGAGGAGACATCATTTGATGGAGGCCCAGGGTCCCCCAAGTTGCTGATCAACATATCCAAGGGTCAGGTTTCGTCCTCGGCGATGGCGTCGGGGACCAAAGCGGTGTTGGAGTTCCAAAGGGAGGCGGCGGGACTATGACGAGAGCGGCAGCCCGTCGAAAGAGCTTATGATTAGGTATTAGTGGGCAATGAATAGCTCTATTGATACAATTCAGAAGTGTTATGTACTCTTTTATAACTAAAAAATGATATTAATAAATACGATTTACATTCTAGTATGTATTAGAGGTACTATTTTTGTCATTATGACACAGTTACCATCGTTTTGTTCTATTTTGAAAATGTATTTAAAGTGATTTTTTTAATATACCAAAATGAAGGGAAATTTGATTTATTAAATTAATTTTAAAAAAAACTTATCTGCGTTTTCATAAGAAAAAAAAGCGACGGAATTTTAAGCATCAAATATTGAAGAAGACGTAAAATGAAATTAAAATTTTAAAAAAGAAAGAAATGTGATATGTATCAGAAATAAAATACCTTGGTTAGAGCAACTTTGTCAACTAAACATTTTAAAATGAAAAAAATAACACATTGAAATTTTGACCGGTGAAAAACTTTACTCATTTGATCCTATCAAACTGTTCTCACTAGTAAAGCTAAATGATGTATTGTAATACATTTTCCAATCACAATTCAATAGTTTACATGCTCACTCTTTATAGCATTTAAAATATTTTTTTTATACTCACTCTTTATAGTTAGAATTATATTTTCAAAAAACATATAATAAATTTTAATTAACATAAACATATTTAATTTTATAATTAAGTATAGAATATAGTATTAAAAATATCATATTAGAGTTCCATAATATGATAGCAATACATTAAATTATATTAAAAATTATTATACCAATAATAAATATAAATACTTATAAATTAATTATATATAAAAAAAATAAGCTCCACGAGCTCTACGATTTTTTCAAATGAAAGTCTAATTTCAACGGGTCGTCTCTATTAAATAATCATTCTAAATCTTTCTATTTTTTCAAGTCGAGTATATTTTTTTGGATGGATGGAGTTTTTCTTACACATTGTCATAAATGTTTTATTATAAATAATAAATTTTTTATCATATTATGAAATTATAATTTGATAAATTTAAATTTTAATAATAAATTTTATATTTACAAACTTATATATATTAATTTTAACATATTATATACTAATATTAAAATAGGAGTTTGAAAAAATTGACCTAGAGATTTATCTTTATTTTTTAAAAAACTTAGAATGATTTTTTTAAAACTTAAAAATTGATTTAGAAAATAGCTAGTGAGTAGTTTTTTTTGGACCGAAGTATCCAACTACTCAACCCCTCTATATAATATATAATCACAATTTTATTCTTTTTTTCTTCAAGGATTGAAAGCGATACTTTATCATAGTAAAATTTTTAATTCAAGCTTGCTTGACATGATTACTACCTACTAACTGTGCTAATAGAACGCCGATAAATCAAAATTTAAAATGATATCCAAATTACTTTATGTTGGGCAAAATGTCCTTTTTGCGCATATCAGTGGGCCGCGCAGCCCATATGGGGCGTAGACGCGCGCGGGAGCGTGTCCCGTGTGTGGATCACGTGCAGATTGCACGATCGCGCATCGTGCAATCTCATGCGATCGTGCATTGGAGCACGCACATGTCTGTGTGATGATGCACGTTCTGTACGCGAATCACATCACCTCTCGCTCAAGTCTCCATCGCCCAGGATTCAAACCAAAGGTTCAAGACATGTTTTTATGTAGGTTCATATAGAGATATTTGTGTTATAGTAAAATATTTCGTTCTCTTGATGTTCGGTTTCCAACTCCGAAGTACAAGTGCGTTTGTCCAGTGTTCGTAAAAAGTCTCGATGTTCCGCTTATACTGTAAGAGATATTTCGCAACCTCTATAATTTATATATATTATAAATCCTACATTGGTAAAAGAGCTTTTTTTTATTTTTTTCTCAAACTCATGATTACGTCGAAAAAAAATAATATTTGACAAATTGTAAAAGAACTTTTTGTCTAGAGGGTCTTACATGCCACAACGGAGGGACAAAGTGGTTGGTTCTATGACCATAATATATTTTTTCTGATTTATTTAATATTTTGATAAATTTTTCGATAGTTTTTCTCCATGTGTTACAGAAAAAATAAAAAATTATTCCACAAGGTCTGTTGGGAGGACTTAGTATGAGTGCAAAGGTGTTGCACCAATATGAATTGAAAATTGGGCCATCTAGAGGCCCAATAAAACAATTTTTCTTTTTCTTGATTTTCGTGTGAATATTAAAATAATTAGTAAATAGAAATTTTCTATTTTAAAACTTAAGAAAATTAAGAAAATATATATTTTTCCTTAGAAACTTTTTCTAAAATATTTCATGCAATTTAATGTTATTAAAAGAAAGTCATTTGTTGATTTAGTGTAATAGTTAAATGATTTAGATTTGTATATCAATCACAAATATTGCCTAATAAATGTTTTATCATGAATGAAATAAATATTTCCATTTATGTATGTCATAATGATATTGTGATCTAAATTCAATAATGGAAGGCATTTTGAAAATTTTGAAATTTGAATATGAATTCAAAATTGTTATGAGCAAAATTTGTTGCAAATAATTGTCTTCCTAAAACTTTGATGGTGTTAAAATTGTGAATTCAAATTTAAATTGGTATGTCCAATTTTGTTAAGCATGATAACTTACCAAGAATTTCAAATTGATTTGAAATTAAATAAATTAAATTAATTCCTTTGTGACAATTAATTAATATGTAAAGCAGTATTATTTTTCGTTATGTGCTGAAATCAATATTTCATGCAAGCCTATAATAAACAATAGTTAGTTAATCTAATTATATAAACTATAGGTAATTAAAGAATACATTAGACATAGGTAGTTCTTTTGTAGGACTAAGGCACTTTGAAATTCAAATATTTTCACAATAATCAATGTCTCTTTGTTGAGTGGTGTGTAACCCAAAATGAATGTTTAGAAAGTTCCGAGGAATTGGTCTGGTGCATGATTGACGTAGTTTTCAGAAATAGGATTGGTGTGACAGTGGTGGCACAATTTTTTGTATGTGATGTCAAGGTGAAGGATAGTGCGCGATTATTTAATTAACACCCCTTGGGGAAGAGCCCCCATGGCATTAGTCTTGATTGTCCTGGTCATGTTAAAAATAATTTGGTGTGCACCACACAAAATGAATTTTGGTGATCTCGAATTATAAGTTGATTCAGAATGTATATATTAGAAAATTTTGAATTATGTGTTAATTTAAAATTCAAACATTTAGACTAATTTTGTCGCATTATTAAAATAATGAATGATATTTTTTCTTGAAGATAGTGGGAGAGTGAGAGTATAACAACCTCTCGATGTCCCTAGTTAATGAGTATTGTTATTTTATTAATCATGTTTTTGTTGACAAATTATAATATGCATAATATTGTTTTCTCATATTTTTGTGACCAAACTAGACCATGGCTTCCAAAACAATAATTGTTGATTTAAAAAAGAATGAAAAGCTCAATGGCGATAATTATGATATTTGACATGACAATGTCCAATATCTCTTAAAAGAACAAGATGTATTGGAGATCATTAATTACGTTGTCAATGAACCTGCACATGGAAATAATGTCCAACGCCAAAGGGACATTGAGGCATATCAATCCTGGTTAAAAAAGAACCGCGTTGCTTGCATTACATTGTTGAGCATGATGAATAATTCTCTTTTGTGTGAATTCAAAGTTTATAAAATAACATTCGAAATGTGAGCGTTGGGCGGCGCTCCACATTAAGTATGGGATCACCACGACCACCAAGTGTCAGATGCTCACAATCAAATTTGACTCTTATCAAAAGCGATCAAATCATACGATGAGGGAGCATGTCTAGGAGATATCTAATTTGATCAGTGAACTCAAGAATGCGGGACAAGTGCTCGATGACAAGTAATGGGTGTAAGCTCCGATCCGCTCTCTTCTTAGAAGTTGGGAACACATGCATTATAACTTAATACACAACGAAAGTGTCAAAACTTTTGACCAAGCTGCTTGCCACATTAAAATGGAGGATGAGACCCTTCAAGTCATTAATTAATCCTCTGAAGTATTAGTTGTTAAAAATAGTAGATAAAGAGTTGGTTTCCAATTCAAGAGAAAAATGTCACATAATATGTAACCAAATAAAAGGTGCAGAGATACTAGACAAAAGAAAGCTCATGGCCACCAGGACAAACGTGGAAAACATGATGGCAAAGTAGACATAAATTAAGTGAAATGTTACAATTGTACCAAACATGGTCACTTCTCTCGTGATTGCATTGAACCTAAGAAGGTTTGTCCTAACCATAATTTATTTGCTTGTCTCTAATTGTGCCTTAATTGTTTAAACTCATCATTCGTGGATTGCAGATTCGAGAGCCACCGACCATGTAGCAAAGGATAAGTGCGAGCAGCCAATGAATTTACGTTAGCAACAATGAAAAAGTTGAAGTTAAAGACATTGGAACGTGCAAGTTAGAACTTTGCAGCAGCCAAATTCTTTATCTTCGCGACGTTCTGTATGCTTCAGTTTTTAGACGAAATTTACTTTTTGTGTCTGCATTAAACAAGCTTGTTTATGTAATAAGTTTCCAAAAAAAACAAATGACAATATGTCTTGACAATGCTCTTCTATGAAATAGTTTTCTCAATAATGATTTCTATATTTTAAACATAACATATGTTGCTGATAGTTATTCTTTTATATCATCTATTGATGTGAATGAAAGTGCCAACGTTTGGCATGCCGAACTTGGGCACATTGGTCAAGATCGAATGAATAAACTTGTTAGAAAAGGCCTCTTGGGGTCTCTTGCAAAAGTTGATCTTCTGACTTGTGAGGAATGCTTAGTTGGCAAGAAAATAAGAAAATCATTTGGGAAGGAAAAACACGCTGAGTACCCATTAAAATTAATACATTCGGACATATGTGGTCCGATGAATCTTCACACATGACACGATTTTTCTTACTTCGTCACCTTTATAGATGATTATTCATGCTACGGTGTCGTATACTTGATTTCTCATAAGTATGTAGCTTTGGATTATTTTATACGATTCATGAACATCGCAAAAAATCAAGTTGATCACATGATTAAAGCTTTGCGAATCGACCGTGGACGTGAATATCTGAAAGAATCATGAAGCCCACATAGTAAGTCAACTTGAGCCCACATAGTAAAAAAATCATGAAGCCCACATAGTAAGTCTGAAAGATGAACTTGAGCCCAAATCCATTAAAGAAGTTCTCTCGTCCCCTACTAAGGAGATGGATTAAAGAAGTTCTCCATCCTCTACTAAGGAGATGGATTAAAGAAGTTATCTTGTCCCCTACTAAGGAGAAAGAGTTACGATCCATGCAGAAAAAATAAGTCTGGGACTTAGTTGATCTTTCGTCAAGCCGTAAGGCAAGTAGTTTAAATTAATTTACCTATATGATCATATTAAGTGGTTAAATTTATTTAATCTGAGGGAAGAAAATTATTTTGTAAAAATGTTTAAGGAAAATATTACAATAAATGTAACACCTCAAAATTTCACCCCAATGTTAAGGGCAATTAGGTCATTTCAGCAGTGTTAGCCCGTTCGCCTTACAACATCATAATAAAATGATAAACATAACTATTGCGGAAATAACATTAATCATCAAGATAAAACCACAGAAGTCTTAAATAAAAATACATTGCAATTAATGTCATAGGAAAAGGTAAGAGTTCATTAATCAGGAAAACATCTGTAAAACAATAATCTAGCAGACTCATAACATTATTCATAGCCTAGACCATGTGCAACATCATCATCATGAGTTGAGCCAGCCACCCATCCAGGCATATCAGTTACCTGCACGGATCCAGGGTGCAGAGTTTCCCAATTAGAGTAGTAAAGGCCATGCAGTATGTGATGCGTCCTATACAGGATATTACATGACATATGTATGTGATAGTTTCATAATAATAAAAAACATATATGCATGCCATGTCTTAGTCATAAAATATACAAGTCATTGGTTCATATCATAAGTTCATCAGTAACAGTAACGAAATTGACATGGAAACATTTTCATTATTTCATCAGTCAGTCAATACAGTAGGCATACCAAGTGACTAGCACTTGTCCTTACCTTGCCTCAGTAATATCCTCCGGTTTGTTTTATAACCCATTGGATCCCACTTTCACAATCATCAGTCCTTTCAGTTCAGTCATAGTCTTTGATCTTATCAGTAATTGAAGAATCAAGACGTTGCCCTCCAGTAGGCTAGCTAGGCTTTGGAGTCGAGGCTCCATCACCCAAAGGTGAATGGAAATATACATACTGTTGTTGGTAAGATACAGTTATTTCCTCATGAAATCCTAAATCTAAGGTACAAGGCACAGTAATCTTCCAAGGAAAATTCTAACATAATGGAGTAGGGCAAAATGTTTCCTATCATCAATTTGAGGGGCGACAAGTACCAGTATTCTTCAATTGACTTCATTATTATCACAATCAACAAAATAGTTTACATCGCTAAGTCTTCATATTTTACTCTAGTTACAGCTGTCCATGCATCTTTGTTTGTAATACATATACAATCATCAATCAGTAATACATAATAGTAAATACCTTAAAAATAAATTAAATATAACATATATCAATTTTTCTATTTGTCACGGCCATGATAGGGTGTGTCATGATCATGACGGAAACCCAAAATTCGTCCTTTTGTCATGGTCGTGATTGATATGGTCACGGCCGTGATACGCACTATCACGGTCATGACAGTGTATGCCACGAGTGTGACAGACATGCTCCGTTTCGACCCCTGTCACGGGCATGACGAGATACGTCATGACCGTGATAGCATGTTGACCCTATCCAGCCTTCTGTCATGGTCGTGACGGGCAACTTCATGGCCATGATAGAGGTCACTAAAACCGCCACCGCACTCGATTTTTGCTCGATTTTCACCCAATTTTGATCAAATCTTTTGGGGAAAATCATCTTCAACCTTATGAATGATTCATACATGATTTACAGACAATAGCACATTATAAATCATATCAAAACATGTAAAATCATGAATTCTTAAAGATCTAGGGTTCATCCTTCCAAGGCATACAATAATTCCTAATCATGCATCCTTTCATTTAGATCAAATCATGAATCATTAGAAAATTATCTCAGATATGATGAAACTCATAAATTCCTCAAACAAATTCTTAATAAGAGCAAGGTGCTCTATTACTCTCAATCCAGTTATTAAAATTTGAGAGGAGAGAGAGGCCTTTCAATTGTAGTTTTCTCTTCTTCTCTTTCGTCCTCTTCTTCCTCTTCCTCTTCCTCTTCTTTCTCTTTGTGCCTCCTCTTGATCCTCCTCCAAACTTGGTCGTCAGGTGCACATATGAGGGAAAGGAGCTTTTTAGAAGATATTTGGACTTTAAATAGGGGAAGAATCATGAGGATTTTGGCCCAAAGACCATATTGCCCTTGATTTAAATATCCCAAGTGTTACATTTAATAAGACTTGAGCTAGACTTTCTTTAAGCAACTCATTTATAAATTTGACATCACATTTTAACTCTATCACTTACAAACTAATAATTTCTTAATTTGCTTAGTTTTTTTATTTATTTCCTTAGTTTTTATCTTCATTTAAAGTGACGTATTTTTTATTATGGCAATAACTTAGTACCTTTAGATCTTTTAGAACTTGGATAAATATAATTTATACACATGTTAACTTGTGTATTTTCAATTTTCTCCACTAATCTCTCGTGACCTATTATCATTATTTTGCAGTCTTTATATTAGATATTATTGTCTACTCTTTAAATTTTTTCATCATTCAGCATAGCATTGATACTCACCTATTTTATAATTTATTTCCTATAGGCACTCGAGGATATGTATTCTTGTAAGTATTTATCTATTTGTGTTTTCTTTGTCAGTTTTTATTATTTTCTGTCACATATTATTCTCTTCTCATGCACCACCGTATATTTAAATTTTAGACATCCTGTCATAAAGTCACCTACATTCATTTTAAGATTTTTCTGTACTTTATTTTTAATCGTAGGTGCTAAATCATTAATGATTTTTTTAACAAATTTGATTATTAATTAAAATATAAACTCTTCATTATAAAATAGTTTCTAAGTCTTTTAGAATCTCCCTTGAAAATACTCTCTAATCTATATATATATATAAAGCTGATGCACAGAAGAGGCTCACATCCCACCATTTGACTTTATCTTTTTTCTAACTACTCACCTTTTATCTCTATTTTATTACTCTCTAAGTTTTGTTCTCTACAATTTTTTCTTAGTGTAACTCCCACTTATAACTCCATCCCAGTCATCCAACTAATCTAACTGCCATATGACTTGTAGTATAACCCACTATCTCTCCATAATCCACTAAATCAATAATTAACCACTTGTAACCTAGTCTTATCTTATCTTATTCTTATTTTTCTCATACTTATATAAACCCATGCTTAAATGGAGGTTTCAAATTGTCCTCTTGCTTGGCAGCTATCTTTTCTCAATTTATTTATTTATTTTTTTCTGGAATACGAAGGGATGTCCTGTTACATACTGCAGTTATTTCTCTTTATGTTATGCATTGAGCCTCCATCTCCGTTCCCGGCCATCTCCCCCTCATTCACTGGGTGTTGTGCACTCCACTCCGCATTCGCTTTTATCTTCATGTTCTATTTCCTTAATCTTGGCCACATATATGATCCTCTCTCATTCTCTGCCCCTGTGTTGTTGATGGTCATCTAATAGACTCCACTTCGCCTTCTCTGGTAAATGTTATTTTTTTCTCCTCGCAGTGTTCAGTTTGGTTCTGGTGCATTTCATTTTCCTTCGATGTTACACGCCAAGGGAGGGAGAGATGGATTCTAAAAAAGACTCCTTTGATGCATCATTTTGTAATGCAGGGACCAGGGTTTGCATGAATGAGATCTAATTTGGTTTTAGTGTGTTGCATGATCAAAACTTTTGAACTATATGTAGGATCTTAGGCCATATGGCATATGTGAATACAAGCCCCGCATGCAGTCACAGCCTGCAAATTGGTTTCACAGGTTTCTAGACAGAGTGAGATGGAATCTTTAGATAGCTTCCAGGTAGATGCTGCCCTCTATTCGTGTTCGAGCCACACATAGCTAGAGCATCAATACGGTGACGTGCTGCTCCAGAACGTTTAACACATAGCATCTAGAGTTCCTATAGTGATATCTTCCATGCTTGAAGAGTTTGTGTTCCGCACGCTACAAGTTGATCAAGTTTCATTGTCTAATCCATCCAACCCACTAGAAGAGAAGCATCGAACGGACAGGGCGCCAGGGAGAGGTAAGTGACGGTGATTCCCGAGTTGATGTGGCATGTCTTGTAGAAGGAGGAAGGCATGATGACATTGGGGAGAGGAGTGGGGAGAGGAGCGGCGCTGGGCACCAAGGAGGAGGATATGGACAATGCTCCGGTAGCGGCCACTTGGACCGCCTCACCTGCGGCGAGGAGCACGACAAACCATCTTCTACAGCATCCGGCTCGCAGCATCACCAACAGCACTCCAACCAGCAACAGAACAACGACCAGCAGCCGGCGGCAAAGAAGAAACACTACCATACCACACGTCAGATCCAAAAAATGGAAGCGTAGGAAGATTACTGCGACATTATCACCATATTCTTCCCATATCAAGATACCATCTTTTTCCTTTAATCTTAAAAAAAAATTTCTCACAGGTTTGTGATCTATGTCACATGTGATCTGCTGTGGACTATTTAAGGAATGTCCCCACCTGACGACAAGCAGTGCCATGAAGCTGAGCCAAGATCTCGGCCTCAAACCTTGCCAGGTCAAGTTTTGGCTCCAAAACCATCGCAGTCAGGTGAAGGTATATATATATATATATATATATATATATATATATATATATATATATATATATATATATGATCTAACAAAAGTGTATATACATGCCTATACCATATCTATACATAGTGATATGCACGCATGCATCTTTCGAAAAATATGGAGTGTTGCACGTGTAATTACACACATGTGGACGAGAAGGGATTTGTCACCAACCCTAGCTGGATTTTGTATGTTAAATCATAAGCCTCATGCACTCTTTCCGTTGAACGTGTAGTGTAACTTTTTAGAGTTTAGTAGTTAAATCGTGAACTCTCCTTCCGCGGGTCGAACGCTTGTCCTGCATCGCTTCGTGCTACGGAGTCAGACAACAATTAAGTGTAACCGGGCCCTGTGCCACCTATGTTGCTCCCTTCATTGGACCTCACGAGAACGAGATGAATAAGGAAGTGGAACGGCCATGTGTCAGGATCATTGGCCACTGATCCAAGGGATAGGAGGATAACAAGAAAGGGAAGCAACAAGCAGTGGCATTATCTGTGTCATGTACAGTGTTGATATGTTGCAGGGCTCGCAAGTTGTTGTTGTTTAGTGTGAGGAGATGATTGGCACTCCCATATATAAGGACATGATTCATGAAAGTTGATGTGGTTGGCAATAACTTGGTAACTTTAGATCTTTTAGAACTTGGATAAATATAATTATATCTTTGTTAACTTGTCCTATTATCATTGTTCTTTAGTCTTTTTATTAGATTATATTGTATACTCTTTAAAGATTTTCATTTTTCAGCATAGCATTGATGCTCACCTATTTTATAATTTATCTCCTATAGACACTCGACAATATATATTCTTTTAAATTGAGTATTTATATTTTTGTCATTTTTTTATTATTTTCTCTCACATCTTCCTCCCTTCTCATGCACCATGGTATATTTAAACTTCACACATCCACGTCGACGTTTAATGTCATAAAGTCACCTAATGAGATTTTAACCGCTGCACTCATTTTAAAATTTTTTGTACTTTATATATATATTTTATCATAGGTGCTAAATCATTAATGATTTTTTAAACAAATTTTATTATCAACTAAAATACAAAATATTTCTTATAAAATAGCTTCTAACTTATTTTATACTTGATCACTAGCTGATCACTACAGATTTTTATCCCATTTTAGATGCATTCCACGCATATCGAGCCCTCAATTTGCCTAACTTTTGGCCAATTATACTTGGAATGCATGGATTGTGATAACTAGTTGATCTTTCTCATTTTATACTTAATTCCATGTGCATAAAGGTTCTGAAATGCTAAAATCTATTAATATCTCAATTCTATACCAAGTTATCATTTCTAGGATAAGTTATCATTTCAATGTACAAAGTTATCATTATTTTAATTGAGCTAATTTCCAGTAATTATTCTGCCATAAATCTCATGCCATCATGAATTATTCATATTTGGATGATCATATTTCAACTTGTGCTAAGTTATCATTCCATTTTATTTGTTATCACTTTTGAATGTCAAGTTATCGTTTTAGGGTAAAACTGTCATTTCGACATGCAAGGCTGTCATTTCTGCATGAAAACCTTAGGGAATCATTATATTATTGTCCAAACTCTTTGCTGCACTGATTTCTTCATATTTGGATAACCACAACCAAAGTTATGACAAGTTATCATTTTTAAGGTATTAAGTTATCATTTTTTATCATTCCTATGAAATCTTATCCACACTTGATTTCTGAACCCATTCATTTGCCATCATAATCCTTTTGATTCCTTCAATGCTTTGAACCACCCATATTTGGACAATTTTCATGAAATATGCAAAGTTATCATTCCGGGCTTCAAAGTTATCAATTTTAATTATGGTTTTCATTCCTGCACAACATCAAACCCCATTTGATATTTGAGCTGATAGTTGTTATTGTTCTAATCCTTATTTGTTTAAATCCTATTCAAGGATTTTGATGCTTGCTATTTTAGTCTTTGTAGCAAGGAAATCAAGGCTGTAAAACCTGGAACAATGAAGGGGGGACCACTCCAAAAGCTGTCCAAAAAGCTGCTGAACCTGCTGATATTTTCTGGACCAGGACACTTGGCAAAATTAGAGGGGAATGGAACATTCTCATTTGCATCTGAGGATGTAGAAGACTCATATATAAGCTGAGAAACCGTGGAGAGAAAGGGGGAGCCTCCATTTGGAGGATTCTGGATAGGATCTGAAGGGGAGGAAGGAAAGGAGCTGAAGGAAAGGCTGCAACTCTGATTTCTGTGGACAAGATTCTGTTCTTCTGATTTCAGAATATTTAGCCTTATTAATTCTCCTTGTTATGTATCAATTCTTGTAATTATAATGAGCTAAATCCTAGCTCTCCTAGGATAGGGTAGTATGCTAGTTTAGTTATGGATGGATGAGAACAAATCTGATTTCCTGCTTGATGTCAAAACATTTCTGATTTCTGATTTCTGAATCTGCTGCATATGAATCTGTTCTTGACATTGTGAGCTCATATTAATATTTACAACTGAGAGGTTGTCCTTTGATCTATTCTTGTTCAGAAATAAATCAAGAACTAATGACATTTTCTAGGTTCAAACCCAATTAAGAATCTGATTTTCTGATTTCTGAAATCTGTTTTTCCCATTTCTGATTTCTGAATTGTCAAATCTGTTTTCACCATTGTTGAGCCCTGATTTCTTAGTAGCTGAGGAGCTAATCTTTAGGTCCTTCTTGTTCAGAAATGAATCAAGAGACAATGGTAATTACAAAGTTTCAATCCTTGAATTGTTGCAACTCTTCAATGTTGATTTCTGAATTTCCTTTGCTGAATTTCCTTTGCTGATTTCCTAAAATTTGAGGAATCTGACTTGCTGTTGTTAAACCCCTGAATCCATTAATCATTGAGAAGTGAACTTAAGGTTTTCTTGCTGTTTAGATATGAACCAAGAAGCAATTGCATGTGCTGAGTTCCCATATATAATTATGTGCTGATTTTATCCAATTCATTAGTGAAAATGTGGATTTCATTTCCATTTATAGCTGAGAGGTTGATTTAAAATCCTCTTATAGTTTAGAGATAAACCAAGAAGCATTAGCACTAATATTGGATTGAATTCATTCTTGTTTAGTTAATTGAAGCAATTCCATCATATTTAAAGTGCAATTGATTGTTATCATTTCAGATTTCACTAAATTGCCAAAAAATCAGCAAGGAATTTAAGTTTGAGCCTAATGATAACTTGATATTCAGTGGGGATCCTCCTCTAATTCAATCTAGCTAACATTTATATGAGAATATAATGATTAGTTTTGGTCTAATTAAGCTGTGAGAGCAGCCATGTTTAAGGTTCAATCAGATTTTACTAAAAATTGATAACTTGTTTCATTCCATCCATAATTAAGTTAGATGAACCCCAACTCCTAGTAGAACCTTCCTCATTGATAGATAAATCATTTTAGCTCTTAGTTTAGCATTTACAATTCAGTTTAGATAACTTTTCAAAATCCAAAAACAGTTATCATTTTAGCCATTTATAGAAATCGGTTTTCACTTTCTTTCAATTTCTTGGAATTTTAATTTTAGTTAAGGTTAATCTAAATTGTTTAAGGAGTCTTAGGCTTCAAATCACTGTGGATACGACATTTGGATAGACTACAATTGACTTGTATACTTGCAGCAAAAAGTGAATTAGAAGTTAAATCAAAAATTGAAAAATCTAAAATTTGACCCCAAAATCAGCAAGTTATCACTACACCCCTCAATTTCACTATCAATACTCTCCCTTGAAAATAGTTTATTATTATTATTATTATTATTATTATTATTATTATTATTATTATTATTATTATTATTATTATTATTATTATTATTATTATTATTATTATTATTATAAAAAATGGAATAATAAGTTACTGTCTATTTTTCAATTGTAGGATGTACTATGCATAACACACACATTAATTATCATTCCTTACTCATTCATCTCCACCACCACTCATCTAGAACCTACGAGTTATTAACTAACCATACCCCAATATATGACTCACCATTCATGGAGAGGAGTATTGTGCACATTACGATAAGACGCACGGCTCAATATATATAACTTGCTTCTGTTATTTTTTCGATCATTGTAATTTAATATTTATTATGTGTTTTATTTCTCTCCTTGAAATATCTCCAAGAAGTTTTTGGCCAATATTTGAATGGTGATTTTTATTATTTATGTAATCTACTCTTCTTTTCCCCTGAAATTATGTTTCGATCTACTTGTCTTTTTAATTTTCATTTCTTTTTAACTTTGCATATGCTTCCTCATTTGTGTGATCAATTTTATTTTTTTGTTCCTCTTTACTTTCCCATCTTTATTATTCACATTCATTATGTATGATCATTTTTGCATTATGATATTATTATGTGTTGTTGATAAAGTAATGATTTAACTATTATTATATATCATGTCATTTCGTAATAAAAAAATGAAGTAATGATTTAAAGTAATGAAGTGCAAGGGCTTTCACTAGTAACTAACTAACTAACTAACTAACTAACAACCATATATATACTCATATGAGATTAAGTTGGATGCAACCAAAGAAATTGGTTGCAACTTACAACCATGTGATTTAGACCATTGGATCGCGCTCTAACTTGATTATTTAGAATTCATGTAAGTTACTTGCTCTGAATATCAAAGTCTCAATTAAACATAAATTCTCAACAAAGATGCAATCTTCGAATTTTATCCTTGACCCCAGAAAGTGACGGCGGCAGCTGCAGGTGTATGCGCAGTAGCAGATCAAGGCGGCGGCGACATGAGATCAAGGCAACCGATCGCGGCGACGGTGGCACAACATCGCTGCAGCGACGGTGGCACCATATCATGGAAATCGAACGCGGCAACACCATATCACAATGGTGGTAGATCGCGACGGCGGCGACAACAGATCGCGGCGAGGGCAGCAGCAAATTGTGGCAGTGGTAGCAGCAAATCGTGGTGGCGGCAGTAGCAAATCGTGGCAATGGCAGCAATAAATCGCGGTGGCGGCAGCAACAAATCTCAACTATAACGTATGCAAATTCCATATAAGGAAAAGGATTCAAAATAAAAATTTAATGCAATTAATACAGGAATCAATTCAAAATCAAATCTAATTAGCAATTAAGGCAAGAATTCGAAACGTTTCAAAAATCGAAATCAATAGCAATCAATGAAGGAAATCAAATTCAAATTAGAAATGAAATCGGAATTTAATTACCATTAAGGAAGGAATTTGAAGGGAATTCAAATCAGATTCAAAAAAAAGAAACGGAAGAAAAGGAAAAATGGCCGACCAGGGAAGAAAATTTCTCCATTGATCGCGCCCCATGATCGGCCGGCCTTCTGGCCGGCCGATGCTATAAAAGGGGACGCGAGGAGACCCTCGCGCCCCCTTGGACTCCAGCCCGGGCGTCGCTCCTTCTCCTCCTACGATTCCGGCAAATAGTGCGCACGTACGAGAGGCGAAGCTGAACAGGCAGCGAGAACGAAAAGGACAGTCGACCCGACATGTGCCTGAGCCCTATGACCCACACGTGAAGGTCAGGCACCTCCCCTCACCGACCGAGACTGACCGGAGCCAGAGAGGGTGACGAACAGATCGTTGGCGACCGAAACAATGAAAAAGATGTACATTAGCGTTTTAAATCTCTAGACGAAGAAATAGTGATCGTTTAATGCATAGAAATAGTCCATCATGATCCTGAGATTGTTATCTACATTTTTCGTATTCATATCGTCATGATTTGATGGTCGGAAGGTCGCCAAAAATGAGAAAGAAGTCCGGTGGCCCAGGGACCGGTCGACCGATCCATGCGAGGATCTCGCATGCATGTCTGACGATCGATCAACTGGTCTCATCGGGCCGACCGACCGATCTGTCTTTGATATCCGATCATGAGATCGGCCGATCGATCTTTCGAACGGTCGATCGATCCGACGCGCAGTGCGTCCTTGAGTCCTTACGACCGGTCAACAGATCACCAGAATGGTCGACTGATCATAGGAAACTGGTCGACCGACCCACGTACACGGTCGACCAATCCGACATATGCCCGACAATTGAATAAGGTCGACCGATCCAAGAGGACCGGTCGATCGGTGCTAGAGAACGGTCGACCAGTCCACCAGGAGCGGTCGGCCCATGTAGACAAGTTCGGCTCGACCAAACTGGAAGGAGCGGTCGATCGGTCCACATAGCGGTCGACCGGTCCAACTAGAACAGTCAGTTCAGATCATCTGGTTCAATCAAACTATCGGTCCAAACTAACCGGTTCAATCCACTCAAACCATAGATAGACATTGAATTGGTTTTGATATTGACATAGTCCGAATCGGATTCTGACCTGAACTACATTCGACTCATGAATCCTAACCGAAGACTAACCAGTCCGCCTATAACTGCTGAGTCCTATTGTACAAACATTAATGCCCACTTGGGTCCTGATTCATAGACATCATGATAATCAGAGATAAGTAAAGTAAAGATAAAGTTACGGGATTACTATGTGCCGCCCCATTGTACGGAACAAAGATCATGGTATTATATAGAGAGGGACAGGTAGTTAGCTGAGGAAACAGCGAACCTACTGGTCTTCAATGACCATTGTTCCTGAGACGACAGGTCCTCTTCCACCTGTGTCTCGAAGAAGGGTGATGCATTGGTCACACTCCTTCTCCCAGAGAATATAGTATTGAGCCAGAGGGACAAGTAGCTAACTGAGGAGACAGTGAATCTACAGGTTCTTAAATGATCACTGTTCCTGGGGTGTAGGTCCTCTCCCACCTACATTCCGAATTGGGTGACGCATTGTCGCACCCCTTTCCCTTTATGGCTTACTGGCTTTACAAATTCAAAGAGACACCTCTGGCATCCCAATGTAATAAAGTCGAGCTCGCAGTAATATTAAGGACACTATAGTAATGTAAAAGTCGTAGTACAACTCACAGTAAAGCAATGTAAAGCAGAGTATTGTAAAGTAAAGCATAGAACATCATATGGTATAGTATGGAACATAGTATGGTATAGACAATGAAAAGTACTGTAAAGATAATGTACAGTCATGATATGATACAGAGTACAGTATGGAACATAGTATGGTATAGACAATACGAAGTACTGTAAGGATAATGTACAGTCATGATATGGTACAGGGTACAGTATGAAACATAGTATGGTATAGAAAATGCAAAGTATTGTAAAGATAATGTACAGTCATAGTGTGGATAAAGTATAGTTGTTGTCATAGTTAAAGCATAAAAATCATAGTCTATCAGTATTCATCATTGACACTTTTGTATATGATTATTATTGATCCATATTTCATCGTCTATATTGCTATTGTACTGGGCTTTTTGCTCACGGGTATTCGATTCCCCTGCATTGGGATTTTGCAGGTGAGAACCTTAATTGATGAGGTGATGAAGGGCGCAGAGCTTGGAGAATGCAGCACATGACATAAGTTATTGCCACATGCCCTTGAAATTTCATTATGTTTCAACATGTTCTCTCCTATCGAAAGACATCATGTTCTTCCGCATATCGAACCTTTCTTTCTGTCGAACTTGTTAAAGTTATGGCTCTTTCTTACTTGTTCACTACTATATGAATTAATGGTGTCTCTTGACATTCCACCTTTTAAACTTCCGCATTAAAGTCCTTAATGATGTTTTATTTATAAACTATGGATGCCACGTATACATTTTGTTGAATAGTCATGGTCAATAGTGTAGTAGGCAGTGTAGTGCTCCCGGGGTCAACCTGACTGCTTACGTGGCAGGAGGGGCGATTTTGGGGCATTACAGTTTGGTATCAAAGCTTAAGTTCTTGGCTCCCAACGTTCATAGTAGGGTATTGACCATTGTCGTTGTTTTTCGTAATAGAGCATAGGTCATTGCATTATTCTCATTGTTCATTATGTCTCTTGGTCATGGTAAAGTCATGTGTAAGCTTCTCAAGTATTTGCGACTCCACTCCTCAAGTAAGTATTAAATGAATTTCTTATAGAGACTCTTCTTTTATCTGGTCACATTGTTTCTATAGATGCCTCCTCGAGGTATTATTACGCGAGTCGTACGAGGAGGACAAAAGATCTTTTACGTGATGGAAACAAACGATCTAGCCCCAACTCCCCAAGAACTGGAGCAAGGGCGAGTACGCAGCCAAGGTCATGGACGAGGTCGTGGGTGTGAAGTACCACATCCTGCAGTACAAGAGGAACTAGAACACTCTGACCAGGAAAGTGTTGGTAGTAACCAACTAGAAATGTCTCCTCCGTCAATAGAACTTTCTGAAGATATCATACAAGAATACGCAAAATTGCGACCTGATCTAGAACCAGAGAGTGCATTATCTCGTGAAAGCAGCCCTATTTGTCTGTTTGGAGAAGAGCCTGGTTATTGCATTTATTGTAAACAGATCGGACATTTCTTTTGGCAGTGTCCCGAGTCTGACGGATGTCGTCACACTTCAAAGAAAGATGATGGAGAAACATCTCAACGCAAATAGGTGGCACGAAATGTTTCAGAGTTAACAACCTTAGGGTCGTCTAGTCTAGTCTTAGCTAAACATTTACTTCCCGCGACAAGAAACTTATTATGGTAATGGGTTTAGTGTGATATTGACGGATATTATTGCCTGAGGGCCTTTGATTAATGAACAATTGAATCTCATTTGAAGTAGAAGGCCATGAAGGCATAGCTAGAAAAGAACAAAAAATCAGAGTGTCTGCCATGAAGGCACACAAACTTCTTCAACGAGGGTGTATAGGCTATTTGGCAAGTGTAACTAAAGTAGAAGGACATAGAGATTGTGAGAAAATTTCCTGATGTATTCCCTTAAGATGTTAGCGGTCTATCGCCCAAGAGGGTGATAGACTTCCATATAGAAGTGACACTTGGTACAACACCCATCTCTAAAGCCCCATATCATATGGCCCCAGCAGAGATGAAGGAATTGAAGACCCAGATTCAAGAGCTGCTGGACAAAGGCTTCATCAGGCCCAGTGTCTCACCATGGGGTGCACCAGTCCTTTTCGTCAAAAAGAAAGACGGCTCATTATGACTTTGTATCGACTACAGAATGTTGAACAAAGTCACAGTAAAGAACAAGTATCCACTACCTCGCATCGATGATTTATTTGATCAGCTGTCCAAGACAAAGGTTTTCTCCAAGATTGATTTGAGGAGCGGCTTTCATCAGCTCCGGGTAGCCGAAGAAGACATCCCAAAGATAACCTTCGGATCAAGATATGGACACTATGAATTCCTTGTGATGTCGTTTGGGCTAACCAATGTCCCAGCTGCATTCATGGACCTCATGAATCGGACCTTCAACGAACATCTAGATAAGTTCGTGATTGTCTTCATCGTCGACATTCTCATCTATTCGCCAAGCATAGAGGAGCACAAGAAAAACCTGAGGATAGTGTTGGAGATTTTGCGAGCGAAGAAGATATACACAAAGTTCTCCAAATGCGATTTCTGGTTAAAAGAAATGATGCTCCTTGGCCACATCGTCTCAAAGGATGGAATTTTAGTGGATCCGGCGAAGGTAGAAGCAGTATCCAACTGGGCTCAACCAAAGAATGTCTCCGAAATTAGGAACTTTCTTAGTCTAGCAGGATACTACAAACAATTCATCAAGGACTTCTCCAGAGTTGCATTATCGCTGACCAAGCTTACAAGGAAAGGAGAAAAGTTTATCTGATCACCCAAGTGCGAAGAGAGCTTTCAAGAATTAAAGAAGCGGCTAACCTCAGCACCCATCCTCTCGTTACCATCGGGCAACGGTGGTTACGTAGTCTATAGTGATGGTGGTACGGGATTGGGATGCGTATTGATGCAACATGAAAAAGTAGTAGCATACGCATCCAGACAGCTAAAAAAATATGAGGTCAATTATCCAACACATGACCTCGAACTGGCAACAGTGGTGTTTGCCCTCAAACTTTGGCGCCACTACCTATATGGAGAAGAATTTGTGGTCTACACTGACCACAAGAGCTTGAAATATGTGTTGACACAGAAGGACCTCAACATGCACCAAAGAAAATGGATGAAGTTCTTAAAGGACAATGAGTTCGCTATCAACTATCATCCTGGTAAAGCAAACTCAGTGGCAGAGGCACTTAGTCGAAAGTATGAAGGATCTGTCATCTTCATGCGCCTTCGACAATTCGAAATGATGGAAGAACTTTTCAAGTGGACGCCAAGGGTAAAACATGACGGGTCACTAATGATGATGCAACGTATAGTACCAAACATCATAGGAAAAATTATCAAAGCACAGATTGAGGACCCAGACTATCAGGCTATGATGATAAAGACCAATCTCGAAATGATAAATTTCAAGGTCTCTTCAGATGGTGGCATCAAATACCGTGATCATTTATGGGTACCGAATAACCCTGAACTCCGGAGAGAGGTGCTAGATGAATGCCACAAATCCGAATTTGCTATTCATCCAGGGACTACTAAAATGTATAAGGATGTTCAGAGAAGTTTTTGGTGGCCAGACATGAAGAAGGAGATTGCATAATACGTCTCCAGATGTATCGTCTGCCAACAAGTCAAAGTGGAACACCAGAAACCTCAAGAGACTTTGAAGAGTCTTGGCATCCCACATTGGAAGTGGGAATAAATAGCAATGGACTTCATTACGGGTCTACCTCAGACTCAGAAGGGGCATGATGCCATCTGAGTGATAGTGGACCGACTCACTAAATCGGCTCACTTCCTACCCATCAAGGTAAAAACAACCTCTTGAAAGCCTAATGGATCTATATGTGCAGGAGATCGTTAGACTCCATGGGATCTCGTCGGTCATTGTATCTGATAGAGATCCCAGATTCACATTAAGATTCTGGAAGAGACTCCAGAATGCATTCGAGACTAGACTTCGCTATAGTACGGCTTTCCATCCCCAGACTGACGGACAATCAGAGAGGACGATCCAGACGCTGAAAGATATGCTTAGAGCGTCCGCACTAGATTGGCCCGGCAACTGGGATAAACACCTACCTCTCATCGAGTTCTTCTACAACAATAGATTCCATGCTAGCTCAGAGATGTCCCCCTTCGAGGCATTAGATGGTCGACCATGTCGCTCCCCAGCTTGTTGAGGGGAAGTGGGTGAAACAAAGATCTTGAGTGCCGAACTACAGAAGCAGACTCAAGAGTATACAGACAGAGTAGAGCTAATAAAGAAAAGAATGAAGTCTGCTCAAGATCGACAGAAGGCTTATGCGGACAAGAAACGCCGAGAACACACGTTCAATGCAGGAGATCAAGTTTTGCTTAAAGTCTCCTCCACCAAAGGTGTATTACATTTTAGCAAACGCGGAAAATTGAGCCCAAGGTATGTGGGTCCATTTGAGATCTTAGACATGGTTAGGGACTCAGCATGCAGATTAGCCCTACCCTCGACGTATGTCAGAGTACATAATGTCTTCCACGTTTCTTTACTCCGGAAGTACAATCATGATTATGCCAATGTGATTCAAATTGAGGAACCAAACCTCAAGGAGGATCTGACATATGAAGAACAACCTACAGAGATACTAGAGTATCAGGTGCACCAACATGGAAAGAAGAAAATATTGTTAGTCAAAGTAGCATGGAAGCATCATCAAGGAAAAGAGGCAACATGGGAAGTTGAATCGAAAATGCGTGAGAAGTTTCCTGAAATATTCGGTGACTCCTAACTCTTATCAAAATTCGAGGACGAATTTTCTTTTAAGGGGGTAATAAAGTAACGTATGCAAATTCCATATAAGGAAAAGGATTCAAAACAGAAATTTAATGCAATTAATACAGGAATCAATTCAAAATCAAATCTAATTAGCAATTAAGGCAAGAATTCGAAACATTTCAAAAATAAGAATCAATAGCAATCAATGAAGGAAATCAAATTGAAATCAATGCAATTAATGGAGGAATTCAAATCAGAAATGAAATCAGAATTTAATTTCCATTAAGGAAGGAATTTGAAGGGAATTCAAAACAGATTCAAAAAAGAAAGAAAAGAAAAAATGGCCGACCAGGGGAGAAAATTTCTCCCCTGATCGCGCCCCATGATCAGCCAGCCGATGCTATAAAAGGGGACGCGAGGAGACCCTCGCGCCCCCTTGGACTCCTGCCAGGGCGTCGCTCCTTCTCCTCCTATGATTCCGGCGAACAGCGTGCACGTACGAGAGGCGAAGCAGAGCAGGCAGCGATGAACAAAAAGGACGGCCGACCCGACGAACCCTCTGACTCGTGCCTGAGCCCTGTGACCCACACATGAAGGTCAGGCACCTCCCCTCACCAACCGAGATCGACCGGAGTCGGAGAGGGCGACGAACAGATCGTCGGCGATCGAAACAACAAAAAAAAGGTACCTTAGCATTTTAAATCCCTAGACAAAGAAATAGTGATCATTTAATGCATAGAAATAGTCCATCATGATCCTGAGATTATTATCTACATTTTTCGTATTCATATCGTCATGATTTGATGGTCGGATGGCCGTCGGAAATGAGAAAGAAGTCCGGCGGCCCTGTTTCATCGCAAGGACCGGTCGACCATTCTTAAAATCGATCGATCGGTCCCTGTGATGAAACAGAATTCATGCGACGAACTCGCATGCATATTTGACGATCGGTCGACCGGTCTCATCGGGTCGACTGACCGATCTGTCTTTGATATTCGATCACGAGATCGACCGACCAATCTTTCAAACGATCGACCGATTCGACGCGCAGTGCGTCCTTGAGTCCTTACGAGCGGTCGATCGGTCACTAGAATGGTTGACCGATCATAGGAAATCGGTCGACCGGCCCACATGCACGGTCGACTGGTCCGACAGATGCCTGACAATTGAATAAGGTCGACCGGTGCTAGAGAACGGTCGATCGGTCCACCAGGAACGATCAACCGACCCATGTAGACCAGTTCGGCTCGACCAAACCGGAAGGAGCGGTCGATCGGTCCAAATAGCGGTCGACCGGTCCAACTAGACATGTCGGTTCAAATCGTCCTATTCAATCAAACCATCGGTCCAAACTAACCGGTTCAACCCACTCAAACCATAGATAGACATTGAATTGGTTTTGATATTGACATAGTCCGAATTGGATTCTGACCTGAACTAAATCTTACTCATGAATCCTAATCGAAGACTCTAACCAGTCCGCCTGTAACTGACTGAGTCATATTGTACAGACATAAATGCCCACTTGGGTCATGATTCATAGACATCATGATAATTAGATATAAGTAAAGTAAAGATAAAGTTACGGGATTGCTATGTGGCGCCCCATTATACAGAACAAAGATCATGGTGTTGTATAGAGAGGGACAGGTAGTTAGCTGAGGAGACAGCGAACCTACTGGTCTTCAATGACCACTGTTCCGACGTCAGGTCCTCTCCCACCTGTGTCTCAAAGAAGGGTGATGCATTGGACACACTCCTTCCCCTAGAGAATATAATATTGAGCCAGAGGAACAGGTAGCTAACTGAGGAAACAGTGAACCTACAAGTTCTTAAATGACCACTGTTCCTGGGGTGTAGGTCCTCTCCCACCTACATTCCGAATTGGGTGATGCATTATCGCACCCCTTTCCCTTTATGGCTTACTGCTTTACAAATTCAAAGAGGCACCTCTGGCATCCCAATGTAATAAAGTCGAGCTCGCATAGGACAACTAATATTAAGGACACTATGGTAATGTAAAAGTCGTAGTACAACTCACAGTAAAACAATGTAAAGCAGAGTATTGTAAAGTAAAGCATAGAACATGGTATGATACAATATGGAACATAGTATGGCATAGACAATGCAAAGTACTATAAACATAATGTACAGTCATGATATGATACAGAGTACAGTATGGAACATAGTATGGTATAGACAATGCAAAGTATTGTAAGGATAATGTACAGTCATGATATGGTACAGAGTACAGTATGAAACATAGTATAGTATAGACAATGCAAAGTACTGTAAAGATAATGTACAGTTATAGTATGGAACAAAGTACAGTTGTTGTCATAGTTAAAGCATGAAAACCATAGTCTATCAGTATTCATCATTGGCACTTTTGTATATGATTATTATTGATCCATATTTCATCGTCTATATTGCTATTGTACTGGGCTTTTTGCTCACGGGTATTCGATTCCCCTGCATTGGGATTTTGCAGGTGAGAACCTTAATTGATGATGTGATGAAGGGCGCAGAGCTTGGAGAATGCTGCACATGACATAAGTTATTGCCACAGGCCCTTGAAATTTCATTATGTTTCAACATGTTCTCTCCTATTGAAAGACATCATGTTCTTCCGCATATCGAACCTTTCTTTCTGTCGAACTTGTTAAAGTTATGGCTCTTTCTTACTTGTTCACTACTATATGAATTAATGGAGTCTCTTGACATTCCACCTTTTGAACTTCCGCATTAAAGTCCTTAATGATGTTTTATTTATAAACTATGGATGCCACGTATACATTTTGTTGAATAGTCATGGTCAATAGTGTAGTAGGCAGTGTAGCCTCCCGGGATCAACCTGACTGCTTATGTGGCAGGAGGGGCGATTTTGGGGGCGTTACAGCAATGATGGCAGCAGAGTAGCAGATCGTAGGTGGGGTTTGATCGTCGAAGGAGTGGGGTTCGTCGGGCTCGTGAGGGGGTGATCGCGAGGGGGCTGCGGCGGCGCAACAGCAGGCAGCGGCGGTGACACAACAGCAGTTCGCAGCGGCGGTGGCGGCAGCAGAACGCAACAGTGGAGGAAGAAGGGGGACAGATCGTCGAAGTGAAAAGGGGAGAAGATCGTTGGTCGGAGATCGCAGCAAGGGAGGAAGGATGGTAGCTCGTCGGTCGCAGATCACAGCAAGAGGGTAGGGGGAAAACGTAGTTGAGGAAAAAGGGTTTGGGGGGCAGCGGACTGAATCGGGAGAAAATTACAAAAGAAAATGGTTCAGTAGCGACTTATCTCAATCGTCCATCAAGTTAGAGCGCGATCCAACGGTCTAAATCACATGGTTGTAAGATGCAACCAATTTCTTTTGGTTGCATCCAACTTAATCTTGTGCATGTTTGTTGTCATCACTACAAGAAAATTGGCGATTAGCGACTCAAGGTTGGAGACGCTAGGGAGGCGCTATTACGTCTTTGTTTTGAAGAGCGTCTCTTTAGCATCCAACTAGCGTCGCAATATTGAGACGCTGGAAATCAGTGGCTAGTGGCGTGGCACTAGAGTCAAAGATAATGAGACGCAACTAGCGTCACTTGTTGAAGCTATATCGATGTTAGTAAGACGCGATGTTTGCGGCTGTGCGAAGCAGGACCGCATCGCTAAGTCGACGCGCAAGGGGTGCTAGAGGTGAGGCACTATTCCGGCGCCCATGTGTCTCTACTGTAGGCGCTAGGAAGGCGCTATATTGATGCAAATATAATCGTGAACGTGTCTCCAATGAGACGCTAAGATAGCTAAGTACGATATATTTAAATTAGCGTCGACATGTGTTGAGACGCCAATGAGACGCTATGGAGTCGCTACTTGCACATTTTTTTTACCCGCCCCAGCCTCATTTTTTCCTTTCCCACACCATACAATTTATAATGCATCTCAAAATGCATTGATATTCGTCACCGGCATTGATATGCATTGATTATGCCCCGTTCCAATTGTTTTATTTTCTTCCGATAATCTATCATGTATGTATACATAATTATAAATATGTATGTATATGTGTATATAACACAATTGTGTGTGTATATATATACATATGTAATATATGTGTATGTATATATATGTCTACGTGTGAGAGATTAAGTTACAACAATGTGTTTCGTCTATATGTATTATAAATATATATGTGTATGTATATGTCTATACATGTGCGAGTCTCATATATATATAGATAACATGTATATGTATACGTATTCGAAGTGAATATATATATGTGTATTTGTTTATATGTATCAGATTATGTTATAATAATATGTATATATGCACTTATTATATATAAGTATCAGCATATACACGTATTTATATGTCTATATGTGCCCGATTGAGCGAGGGGTAAAAATATCGGCTTAGGAGGCGTAATACAGACGCCATTGAGTCGCTAGATTCATTTAGCGACACCGTAGCGCCGAACTAGCGTCTAAAATAATATGGCGTCTCGAACATGCGACGCTAGAGACGCCCATAGTGTCATCATAGCGTTGACACAAGCTGCGGCTCTGGTTAAACGCTAGGTGGACGCTATTGAGTGTCTACTGTGACGCTAAAATATCACTCACTTAATCAACCATCGTAATCCCATAATTAAGTATATAATAATAATATATGCATAATTAAGATATTATATATATTATATGTATAGATAACATAAATAATATAGGTAACAAATTATATATTTAGGAACACTCTTATCATGTAAAAATACATATATATATATATAATCGTGTAATTAATACATATATATGTTGATATTATGCTATTGATAATATGTTGATAATCGTGTAATTAATACTAATATAATATTTAATGAATTAATTGATTGACATATAGTATATATAATATAGTGTTTAAATATACAGTAGCGTCTCATTAGCGTCTCCTTTGTTTGAGATGCCATATAGCGTCGCTTTAGAGTCTTCAGACACAAGACGTTAGTGTCGTGTCTAAAGTGGTCGACGACAAAACGACGCTAGGTGCTATCGCGCATTTGAGGTTCGTAGCGCGAAATAATAACATCTACGTAGCGTCTCGATTGCGCTAGAGAGTTAACGTCAACCCACTGAATAGCTAAGAAGATGCATAATTAAGATATATGCATAATTAAGATATTATATATATTATATGTATAGATAACATAAATAATATAGGTAACAAATTATATATTTAGGAACACTCTTATCATGTAAAAATACATATATATATATATATATATATATATATATAGTATATATATATATATATATTATAATCATATAATTAATACATATATATGTTGATATTATGCTATTGATAATATGTTGATAATCATGTAATTAATACTAATATAATATTTAATGAATTTATTGATTGACATATAGAATATATAATATAGTGTTTAAATATATAAAGTAGCGTCTCATTAGCGTCTCCTTAAATTGAGACGCCATATAGCGTCTCTTTAGAGTCTTCATACATGAGACACTAGTGTCGCGTCTAAAGTGGTCGACGCTAGAACGGTGCTAGGTGCTGCCGCGCATTTGCGGATCATAGCGCGAAATTATAGCATCTATGTAATGTCTCGATTGCGCTAGAGTTAACATCAACCCTCTGAGTAGCTAAGAAGACGCTATCGAGAGGCAAGTCGTGTCTGATTCTCTTGACGCGAAATAGACGCAATGGAGGCGCTAGTGGCGTCTATATAGCATCACCATTTTTTGAGGCGCTACATTGCGTCTCTAATCGCCAATTTTCTTGTAGTGCATGAGCTTAACGGTCATCCATCCTAATATCAATTACCTGCACGGATTTAGGGTGCAAAATTTTTCAGTTAGAGTATGTAAGATCATGCAATGAATGATCCTATACAAAATACTACATGATATGCAAATTCAATTTCACATAATAGAAAAATAAAAATATGCGTGCCATGTGCTTAGCATATGATCTACATGTAAATCAATTATAACAATTTATTATCATGCATTAACAAAAAATAGCATGGTATGACATGTAAATAACCATTATCATACAAAAAATATGAAACTAAACATAAGCAATCATCGATCAACAATAGGCCTATAAGTGAATTGCACTTACTTTACCTCAATATTTTTCTTAGGGTTGTTTTATAATCCTTTCGGACTCCTTTCGTGGGCATCAATCTATCAAGTCAATCTAACCCATACAATCATTGATCTTACAATAGTTGAGAATTATATCGTTGCATTCACAATAGGCTAGCTAGGCCTTGAATACAATGCTCCTTTCACCCGAAAGCGATTCGGAATATACACATGGTTTTCGATGTAAGAACAATTATTCCTGAAGAAAATACATACAATAGTGTATAAGAATAATTATTTCCTGACAATTCGATAAGGGACATTAAGGGACGACATGTAATGATCCTCATCAATTGGGTGCATTATGTTTTTCAATTAACAATCAATTATTATGTCTTTCAATCTTCAAATTTTAAACTAGTTACGAGGGACATACATTTCGTGTATATAGGTGATAGTCAATACATCAATCTACATTTTATGAATAGCATCACATATTAAATGTACAAAGCATCATAATAATCACATATAAAATTTATGAATTTTATCATTTTGGCATTTAATTTAAGAAATTCATAAATCTTAAATCCTAATTCATTTTTTTCAAATTATGATAGATTTTACAAGTTCGTCTCACTATGATAGTATTCCAATATTTTGATCATAACTATTTTTATACATATTCAAATTGGATGAATCGATTAATTAGAATATCATACTTCGAAAGATTTCCATCCATATACTATGTGTAATTTTTGGATGAGTAAACTTATCCAAATAATTATTACAAAAATATTCGCAAATTAGTCAAATTAAAATGCAACATCAATTATGCATCCCTCAATCAAAAGCCTTATCAAGAATAGAATGCTCTTGAAACTCTCAATCTAAATAAAAGGAGAGAAGGGTTTAGATTATCTTTTATGTAGCTTAATATTTTCTCATCCTCTTCCTTTCTCTTCTTCCTCCTTATCCTCTTGGTTCTCCTTTCTCAAGTCCTAGCCGTCATGTGGTCAAATGGAGAAAAGAGATTAATAAGGACACTTTAGATCTTTATATTGGAAGTCTCTAGGGTTTTGGACCAAGTAAGCCCATATAAAAAATAAGATTTTAAATGTGCCAAATGAAAAATATTAAAATATACAAAACTATTATATTAAATTTAAAATAGAAATTGAACCTCTCATAATTGGAACGAGATGATATTTTGTCATTCTAAGATTTAATCAAGCTTATAACTTTAGTTCTTTTCTCAAATTTTTAATCGCGTAGTTTTTTTTTTGTTGAAACGATTAATTTTCTTTATTATTTTGTTGTTGGAATGCAATTCGGACCTATGGCACTTGGCAGAATACAATACAAAGAATGCATACGTCAAAGAACCAAAATACAGTTGGATTTAGGTAAGGCCATAGGACTTGAATGAGCACAAGGAATATCAGAAAAACAAATAGTAATAAATTTCATTAATGGACTCCATAAATAAATAAATTGTGACATATACTTAATAAACTTATTTACACATATTATTAAAAATGTGTTAATATTTTACATAAAAAGGTTTTAAAATCTTAATCTTGAATTAGTGAAACTTGCTCTTCAATGAAATGGGTTAGTCAAACTCCACTAATTCGTTTCAATATAATTAACAAGAGAAAGATTACTATACAAATAACTATATATATATATATATCGCGTCTATGTGTAGCACCCTGAAAATCCACCCTAAAAGATGAGGGAGACTAGGAAATTCCGACTGTGTTAGTCCGTGTACCATTAAAATGATTTACATAAGTGCATCAAAAAATTATTAATTAATGATAAAATAAAATTCATCTTTTCAACAGAATATTTTAATAAAAATATTTGAAAACTAACATCATAGAACATGAGATAAAAGTCATTATTCATAGACATCTCTAAAATATCATTAGTCTAATAGACTCGACATCATAACGACAACATGACTTTATTTTTTACCTAGACCATGTGCATGTTTGCTATCATGATCTTAACGGTCATCCATCCTAATATCAGTTACCTGCACAGATTCAAGGTGCAGGATTTTTTAGTTAGAGTATGTAAAGACCATGTAATGAATGATACTATATAAAATACTACATGATATGCGTATTCAATTCACATAATAGAAAAATAAAAATATTTGTGTCATGTGCTTAGCATATGATCTACATGTCAATCAATTATAACAATTTATCATCATGCATTAACAAAAAATAGCATGGTAAGACAAGTAAATAACCATTATCATACAAAAAATATGAAACTAATCATAAGCAATCATCAATCAACAATAGGCCTATAAGTGAATTGCACTTACTTTACCTCAATATTTTTTTCAAGGTTTCTTTATAATCCTTTCGGACTCCTTTCGTGGGCATCAATCTATCAACTCAATCTGACCCATACAATCATTGATCTTACAATAGTTGAGAATTATGCCGTTGCATTCACAATTAGGCTAGCTAGGCCTTGAAGACAATGCTCCTTTCACCCGAAAGTGATTCAAAATACATACATGGTTACTGATGTAAGAACAATTATTCCTGAAGAAAATACATACACCAATGTATAAGAATAATTATTTCCTAACAATTCAATACGTGATATTGAGTGCATCATGCCTTTCAATTAACAATCAATTATTATGTCTTTCAATCTTCAAATTTTAAACTAGTTACGAAGGACATGCATTTCGTGTATATAGGTGATAGTCAATACATCAATCAACATTTCATGAATAGCATCACATATTAAACGTACAAAGCATCATAAGACATTATTACATCCACAAATCATTTCATCTGAATGTATATAAACATTTAAACAGTGCATAATATTAACATGACAAAGGTTGACAAAAATAATATAATAGGTCACTGTTCTTCTTTGGCAGATCTGACACATCATAAATAAAAAAATTATAACTCATATATGATATTCTTTCTAATTGATTTCGTAGGAATCAAATATAAAATTTATGAATTTTATCTTTTTGGTGTTTAATCCCAAAAATTCATGCAACTATCAAGTTATATTTTCTGCACACTATTCTGGCAGACACTAAAATATTAATAAATTGTTCTATACTTATTCTTTTCATATGATTCTAAATGCCACGGAACGATAAAAAAAATTAATTCATGAATTAATTTCAAACCCTAATTCCATATTTTCAAATTACGAAAGATTTTACAATTTCGTCTCACTATTATCCGAGACAACATAGTAGTTTACTTTCTAATCATAACTATTTTTATACATATTCAAATTGGATTAATATAATTTATTTGAAAGCTAGACATCTAGCCATTTTCATAATATATATATATATATATATATATATATATATAATTTATAATTTTTAGATAAATAAAGCCTGCCTAAATAATTATTGCAAAGACAACTACGAATTTAGACATATTAGTATCCAACATCAATCATGTAATTCTCAATCAAAATCCCTATTATGAACAAAGTATTCTTGGATCTCTTAATTCAAGTAAAAACATCATTAAGAGGGGAGGAAAGAATTTGAATTCTCTTTATATATCTTGATTAATCTTATGTGGTTCTTCTCTTCTTTCTTCCTCTCCTTCTTCCTTGTGCTCCTTAATTTTCTTCTAATCCTAGCCCTTAAGTGCACACATGAGAAAAAAATATTATAAAAGGAAATTTGGACTTTATATGAGAATCCATGCGGAGGTTTTTGCCTAAAGGTCAAATTGTCCTTGATATTCATGTGATTTGTCCTCTCTCTCACTCACTCAACTTTACATAGGGACGCTCACCATGTTCCAATAGAGAGACAACAGATTGTTGCCAGTATGCCACACAGCAATTTAGGGCTCTTTCCCCACCCCCACCCCCACCCCCACCATCTTTTCTTGTTTTCATCAGATAGTTGATGCATGCATGGCTCATATATAGCAGAATTCTAAACATTCTCTCAGTCAGTGTCAATCTATGGTATCACGTTGTAAAGATATGCAATAAATTATATATAATGAGAAATTATAATATGGATATAGTTAAGTTCATAACGGAATTGTAACACTTGGGATTTTTAAATCAAGGGAAATATGGTCTTTGGGCCGAAACCCTCGTGACATTTCTCTATTTAAAATCCAAATCTCTTCTAAAAACTCTTTTTCCTCATATATGCACCTGACGGCCAAGTTTGGAGGAGGATCACGAGGAGGCACGAAGAGAAAGAAGAAGAAGAGGACGAAAGAGAAGAAGAGAAAACTATGATTGAAAGATATGTAAAAAGGATCCGACCCCTCTCTCCCCTCTTAATGTTTTGATGATTGGATTGAGAGCAATAAGGCACCTTGCTCCTATTGGGGAATTTGATGAGGACTTTTTCTAGTTTTATAATATTTGATATTGTTCTTATAATTCATTATTAGATCTATATACTAGGATTCATGATTAGGGATTTTGTATGCTTTGAGGGAAGAACCCTAAATCTTGATAAATGCATGATTTTACATATTTTAATTTGAGTTATGATGTTTTATTGTCTGAAAAATGTGTATAAATCGTTCATAATATTGAAGATGATTTTTCCCAAAGTTTTGAATCAAATCTGGAAAAAATCGAGTGAAAATCGGTCTGAAAAAGTGCGGCGACGGCCTCTATCAAGGTCGTGATGGGTCACGTCATGCACATGACAGGCTGGGAAATCACTATTCTATCACGGCCGTAACGGGCTACATCACAACCATGATAGAAGGACGCAAATGGGCGCTGGAGCTATCACACCCGTGATAGATAATCACGACCATGACCATGTCTGTTACGGTCGTGACAGAAGGGTGTAAAGATATTGAGTTTCTGTCATGGTCGTGACGGTTCTTATCATAGTCGTGACAGACCAAAAAAACCTATTTAAGTTATAATTAATTTTTAGGGTATTTATTATTATGTGTTACTGATTGATTATTGTATATGAACCTAGATACACGAATTGCATGGACAGCTGTAACTAGGTTAAAATTTGAAGACTGAGCGACGTAATCTGTTTGATGATTGTAATAATAAAGAACCCAATTGAATAATACTGTTACTTGTCGCTCCTCAAACTGATGACATGAAATATTGTTTTCTGCTCCATTGTGTTATAATTTCTCTCGAGAAATTATTGTGCCCTACACCTTGGAGTTAGCATTTTTTGGAGGAATAACTATATCTTATCGGTGGCAGTATGTATATTCTCATTCACCTTCGGGTGACAGAGCTTTGGCTCCAAGGCCTAGTTAGTCTACTGGAGGGCAATGACTTGATTTTTCAATTACTGATAAGATCAAAGACTGAACTAAAAGGATTGATGACCACGAAAGTGAGATCCAATGGATTATAAATCAACCCAGAGGATATTATACAAGTGCTAGTCACTTGGTATGCCTACTGTATTGACTAATTGATGAAAATATTTGCATGTCAATTCCATTACTGTTATTGATGACCTTATAATATGAACCAACATATATATTTTATGATTATGACATAACATGCATATATGTTTCTTTTTATTATGAAACTGTCATATGTCATATAGTCCTGCATAGGATGCATCACATATAGCCTTTACATACTCTAACTGAGAAATCATGCACTCTGAATCCGTGCAGATAATTAATATGCTTGGATAAATGGTTGGCTCAACTCATGATGGAGATGTTGCACATGGTCTAGGTTAAGAATAATTTCATGAGTCTGTTAGACTATTATTTTAGATATATTTTCCTGATTAATTAACTCTTAATTTTTCCTATGACGTTATTGCAATGGTTTTTATTTAAGACTTCCGCCGAAAAGATAACTTTTATCTTGATGATTAATGTCATTTTTACAATAGTTATGTTATCATTTTATTATGATGATGTATGATGAACGGATTAACACTGTCGAAATTATCTAATTGTCCTTAGGATTTAGGAGTGAAATTTCGAAGTGTGACGGGATTTCTAAAAGAAGTTTCGTATAAATCTCTCTCTCATATATATATATATATATATATATATATATATATATATCAAAGTGTACGGCGCCAATCTTGCAAGTAGCTTGTGTAGATTGTTTTCCGAGAGAAAGATACAAATGCAGATAATTCTGACGATGACATCCTCCCAACTCAACCTAATTTTTCTCTTCATGGATTTTCAGTCAATTTCAATCTCATAGCGTTGGAGAAAAAGAAAATCCAATCCAATGATGTCAGAGTTATTTTTCTTTTATAGATGGTGGTTAATTGGACGTCCTCTTTCTGTTCAACTTTTTTTACGATCGCCAATATCAAGAGTTCGCTAGAGCATCTCGATCAAAGGCATAATAATAAAAAGCGTTAAAAACTAATATACTACTAATAATATTTTTTATAATTCGAGTCAAGCCCGCGACTCAACCAGGGTCGCCGAAGCAAGTAAAGCTCTTGCTTGAGGCTCCAATTATTTGAGGCCCCCTTAATAATTATATATTATTTGTACATATTAATCATATTGAATATATAATTATAAATATGTAAACTTGTCAACAATAAATTATAATAATCAACAAATCTATTATATTTTTTAGGTTTTGTAATTGCTTCAATCAATACAAATTATATTTTTCTTATTAATTAATTTTTAATTTATTAATGTGTTAATTGAGTCTCTTTATAGCTTCATCTACTCAAATAGTTTTTAATACTTCTTAAAATTTGGCCAGCAATTCAGAATTAATTATTTGATATCTTCTCTTCATTTCTTAAAATATCACAATTTTTATAATCTTTTTCATTAAAATATTTATTGCCAAAAATTTTATAACGGCCAAGGTTTTATCATTCCTACTGTCTATTGTATATATTTTTATGTAGAGTTAGTAAATATACATATAACATATTTTCATATATATATATATCATATTTTTTAAAAAAAATAATTGTGCTACTTCTTTTAATGAGTTGCACCATCCTACAAATCATCATTCAATTCTTGATGGACAGGAGATCAAAAAATTATTTGAAGTTAAACCCCTTTGAAAATGTTATATAGAAAATATGAATTTGATTATTCATTTTTTTTAAAAAATAATTGATTCTTTGGTACAATTTCAAAAGGAAACTCTTGAGAAATTCTTTATTAGAAAATGTCTTAAGAAATTGATTAGTTAGAAAATTCTTATTTGAGATCAACAATGTCTCAGGAAATTAAATGGCTTAACTACCTTATTAATAAAAAAGAAATGCTAAAATAAGTATATTATAAAAATTTGTTTAGTAATTTTACACTAAAAATTTAGAAAAATAAATTTTAAATAAAATGTTTTTTTATTATATAGCAAATCTCATCTGCTTTAGGCTTCTCAATGTCTTGACTCTTGAGCGCTAACAACTCAATTAACTCTCGATGATTTTATTGATTTTGGAAGTCTAACAGACTTACTAATAATATTCGAAAGCTTAAAATATTACGTATAACTACATGTCTTCCAAATGGATGGTGCATTATCCATTTAATTAATCAGTAATTTAAATCTCACTTAAATAAATTATCATTATTTAAATTATTGATAATTCACATTATAATGTTTGGAAAGGTAATATAAATCATGACTAAAATAATTATAGACCGAATTACTAAAATACTATTAAAAATTATTTTGCTCGTTCATTATACAATATCTGAAATAAATAAAGCAAAAAATAGAAAAGTAAATATAGATAAAATAAAATGAGTCAAAAATAAGAGTTAGTTATAAAAGATTCAAATAGTAAAAAAGATGCAGTTAAATGGTATTTATTTAATAATAAAATATTAAAATTATAAAATTATAAAATAAATATTTTTGTTAAAATTCATGTCAAACAATTGATAATATAAAAAATCACCTCCCTGTCTACTATTCGAATTATCAATAAAGTGATAATTAAGATTATCAAAATAATTAAAATTATCAATAATCAATGATAGTCAAACGAGTTAATATGGTGCATCCTAAAAATTTTAAATAAAATAATCAATAATCTACCAAACGTTCCATAAATTCATTGGTTCAATCCATATTTATAATTAATCAAAATAACGTAAAGTAAATTTTAGCGTCAAGATATTTAGATGTTGTTACGATTGAGCGCAAGCTTCTCAATTTTATTTATTTATATGGACTCGTACTAATGAAGTCAAATACAGATATTCTAAACTTAAAAATGTCGACAAACACGCAAAAGAAGTTCGAATAATAAAAATATCTTAATGGAAAATACGAATATATCTAAAACGTTATTACTTATCAAGCGCAATATAAATATATAGGTGTGGAAATAATGTAGAAGTTGTGTTCATATGTCATGCTAAATATACTTAATTTTAACTCTAAAATTTATATAATTGAATTTAAATTGTTTTTTTTTAAAAAAGTTGGAGTTTTGCGAATTACCAAAGTGACTAGTAAATACATTGATGCCATCAATAAAAAATTATTTTGAAGATCAAAAGGAAGACCTTTCCATTAAATGGATGGATATCCACCAACTCTTTTCTTTTTCTTAAATAATGGAAATAAAAATACTTTGAAAATTCTATAAAAGGAGCCGTTGTGAAGGAAATCGGAACCGTCTCCTTTCTTCCTCTGCTCCACTCGTCGTCGTCGCCGTCCTCCTCCTCCTCCTCCTCCTCCTCCATTTCCTTATCGTTTCTGCAACAAGGAAGAACTGGGTAACTCTCCTTTTCCTTTCAAGTGCTCAATATGAGTCGACACTTCATTACCTTCGCAATCTCTAAAGACTACAGCTTCTGGTTTACACATCCTTTCCTTTAATTCTCTGCGACATTTTTCGTACATATAATTTCAATCCCCTGCGTAACGTTGTGGAACGAGTAATAGAATCTTTTCTCCCCTGACCTTATTTTTGCCTTCTCTTTTTTTTTATTATTCTTGCACTTATTGTTGATTCACGATGTGACTGATAATCTCATAGATTTTTGTGATTTATTGTTCTACCGTTTGTAATTGTTTCGCTTCTTTTTCCTGGGTTGTGGTTCTTACTTCTGGACAACTTCGTTGGCTTTGTGCTGATCGGCTGAATACTTTTTTCTATCTTTTCCCTTTTTTTACCTGTTTTGGGGAAAACATAAGCGAAATCTAATGTTTTCTGTAATTCATTTTACTTGATGATAGCTGAAAGAAATAAAAAAAAGAAAAGAAAAATTGTTGCATGAACTGCAAACCCAATGCTTATACTTTGTACTTAAAAGTTATTTTCCTGCAGATCTCCGGATCAAACTTCCATCTATTCCGTTTTTTTATTTTTTTATTTTAGCTAAAAGGGATCATATTAGAACTCCCTTCTTTTACGAATTAGTACGATTGGTGTTCATTGTTACTACAAATATCTCATTTAAAGTAACAGGATTCGTTTTGGCATCAGCACGATAGATTTGTAGAGAGATGGCGAAGACTGGAGCGTTTGATCTTGCCACGGGAGTAGGCGGAAAGATCAACAAGGAAGAAGTCCAGTCGGCTGTTGAGCAGTAGGTTCTCTTTCTTGCTTCTGTGATTTGTTGATACTTGCTCTTTCTTATGCTTTTGTTGGTGAACTTTTGTCGGAGACGTGCACGTTGGTGGCAGAATTGGTCATGAGCTTTAATTGCCAACAAGACAGTGCTACTGAGATCCGTTCTATTTTGAAAGAAGTGTATTTACTATTGCATCAGATCCTTAACCTAAAGCAATGCCTAAATATTTTTGGAGGAAAAAAAATAAAAGACTAATGGTCAAGAACGTAGAGAATGTTGGACAAACTTTGGGTGGACGCATGAAAGAAGACCTATGTATTGGCCCGTCTCTAACTTTTCTTTAACATCACCGAATTGACATCAATTGCTTCTCGTCTAGTATCTGTTTCCTTGCTAAAGAGTAATTTTTCCTGTAAATAGAAAGTTAACTCTACCAATATTGTTGCCCTCTCTGGATCCTCACTTTATTTAAATTGAAGATTTTTGCTATATTAAGCATGCCAAACTGACCTATTTTCTTGCTATATTGAGTCATAAAGATTCTTGCCCGTTCAAGTGTGCTTAAATATGACTCATACAGTCTTATCATGCTTCAGTGCATTTGGACTGCCACTTTTATTGAGCATTGTTGACATCTTGGTAGACATATTGCACTAGGTATGAAAAGTATCATGTCTGTTTCGGAGGTGATCAAGAAGCAAGAAAGGCAAACTACAGTGATATGGTAAGCTGAATTCTTTATTTACAACCTATCTCTCTTAGCTATTCAAACCATGTAGGATTCTTTTAAAGATAATCCTTGCAATTTAGTAACAAGATTCAGTTGTAATCTGAATTAGTACCAGAATGAATACAACTGAGAATTCTTGGTATTGATTTTCTTAATCATAACTGATTCCCCGATTTCAGCCTCTATTTGTCAACTTCTGTAATAACCAATTCTGATTTCCAAGAGATAACAAATAAATAGTCTTCAGAAGCTGTATAATCTTTTTTTTTCATTGGTCCTGGTCTTTTCCTTGTATCTTCAGGTAAACAAATATTATGACCTTGCTACTAGTTTCTATGAATTTGGTTGGGGAGAGTCATTTCACTTTGCTCCTAGGTAAGCATAAGATTTACACACATGATTTTTTTTCTAGTTCTCTATGTGGTTTTCATGGGCACTCAAACTGGTTTAAACTATGTATATTTGAAGATGGCAAGGGGAGTCTTTGCGTGAAAGCATAAAGCGCCATGAACATTTTCTTGCCTTGCAATTAGGCTTGAAACATGGGATGAAGGTTAGTTTCTCAAAATTTTCGTTCTAACATTAAGCTTTTTGATACTTTCGACATTTTATCTATTAAAATTTTTGTTTGTCACCTAGGTGTTGGATGTAGGTTGTGGAATTGGTGGGCCATTGAGAGAAATTGCTAGATTTAGGTACATGTCATAACTTTCAAATTCTAGACATGAGAATCTTGCATACGTTGTGCTTATATTCTTTCATGTATTTGTAGAAAATATTTTGTTTGACTATGCTTCATGGATTAAATCTTTCAAATTCTAAACATGAGAATTTTGCATACTTTATGCTTATATTCTTTCATGCATTTGTAGAAAATATTTTCTTTTATTATGCTTCATGGAGTAACGCTGAATCCACTTCACTGTCATAGAGAACTTTACAAACATTTCCAGAGAAATTTAGTCCAACTTACACAGATGACACAAGAAGATAACGTGCCTCAAAAAGACTCATTCCTTCGTCAGATGTTTCAACCATCATTCATTGCCCATGGTCTAGTCTTCATCCGGAGCTTTAACCTTGTATACTTTTGTTTAGTTTGTGTTTTGATATTATAGTCAATATCAACAAAGTGTTTTTTTTAATTCCAAGAGTTTAAGCTCTTTTGGTAAAAAATTATTATCCAGTCCTTACACCTGAACTTCAGCTTAGATGAAGCTTGGATGACAAGGAAAATATGGAACAATGTGCACTTGACCTTCATATAAAACTCTTCTTTGCTTTGTAGTACCCGCATTGATGATTTATCCACTAAAGTTTGTTTTCTGATGGACTAATAATGCCATGACTCCTCAGAAAATAAAAAAAGAAAAAAAGAAGGAATCTACTATTTGTAATATTAAGCTCCCTAACTCTTGTTTTATACACTCTACTGAGGTATCCAGGAATTACTAACTAGCTAGTATTACATCTTTGATGCTTGAAAAACATTATTGATATCCAACTTTCAGCTAGAGATCACATTTCTATAGGTCTCCAGCATCATATGACGGGAAAGATTGTTATTTTATGTTATATGTTTACATTATCTCACTAACAAATCCACCTGGATACTTTTCGCAGTTCAACATCCATCACTGGCTTAAACAACAATGAATACCAGATTTCAAGAGGAAAAGTAAGTAAATACCTCTTGTAATTCAACCGTGTTTTTAATGTTCATATAGATTGCCGCAGTTGTGGCAGATAAATTATATACATGAAATGTTTGAGGTGATCCACAAATTAGTTGATGCAGAAATCTTCTGTTAATACTTTAATCTGGTGGACTGACAAAAGTCTTGTTTCTTGAATTTAAGTCTCTCTTTTTATATACTTGAATTACACTCCTGAAAGAGTGTAATGCATGCATAAGAGGAAACAAACATGGAATTTTGTTGTTAACCATACGCACTCTCATTGTCCTCCTTCTTTACAATTTTTCTTCTAACAATTATAATGGTACAGGAGCTGAATCGAATAGCAGGCCTAAGTAGCACATGTGACTTTGTCAAGGTATAAATATGTAATTCTTTTTTCCTGAAATTTTACTATCAAACTTGTCTGAGTTGAGTCACTTGTGAGAATAATCATGGTCATTCCCACATCACTTTTGCAGGCTGACTTCATGAAGATGCCTTTTTCTGACAACAGTTTTGATGCGACCTATGCAATAGAAGCAACTTGCCATGCTCCTGATGCGGTATACTCTCACAGATGCTTCTTAGAGCTATTTGCATATATGTAATTTCAGATCGTCTCAATCCACAGTAACATGTTATTTTGTTTTCATTTGTCAAATAGATTGGATGTTACAAGGAGATCTTTAGGGTGTTAAAGCCTGGACAACTTTTTGCAGCCTATGAATGGTGCATGACTGATCACTTCGATCCTAACAATGAAAGCCACCAAAAAACTAAAGCAGAAATTGAGTTGGGCAATGGACTGCCAGATATAAGAAGCACAAGACAGTGCCTGGAGGCCTTGAAGGATGCAGGTTTTGAGGTAAAATACCACTGGTGTTTACTGTGAATGCTTACCGCAGGATGCCCTTACACCAGTGATTATTTCTTCTGTAGGTTGTATGGTATAAGGATCTTGCAGTGGACTCCCCTGTATCTTGGTACTTGCCTTTGGATACTAGCCATTTTTCCATTACAAGCTTCCGTTTGACTTCTTTTGGACGGCTCATTACTAGAACTATGGTACACTTTACTCTCAATTATTTGGAGTTTGTTTGAACTCAGTGTTGCTGCCTTCATGTTCACCATCCCTTCTTTCTTTCAAACTTGGATATTCTGGTTACCATTTCTTTTGAAGGTGAACACACTTGAGTATCTGGGAATAGCTCCAGCAGGAAGCAAAAGAGTTTCTGCATTTCTCGAAAAGGCTGCTGAGGGTCTTGTTGAAGGTGGAAGGTAATCAGATTCTTAGCTACTCCTGTTTCAATATAGAAAGTGGAATCGAGGGAGGAAATAAACAGTATTAAAATCGAACGTGAGATCTTACAAAAAAATACTTGTGCCAACTAGAAGAATGCAAAAATAGTGTCATAACTAATTCGTATTAATTTTAAAGGAACATGATTACGTTACTATGAGATCTATCACTCTGAACTATCGGTCTATATTATGATGAAATATTGCGTTTTATTCCTTATTTTTTCTTCGGTGATATTTGTCAAACTTTTTTTGCTAGGTATCTATGAAGCACATGTCTTTTTACATAATTCATATGTAATTATTGCAGGAAGGAGATTTTCACGCCATTGTTCTCCTTTTTGGTCCGAAAGCCTCTTTCAGAATCTTGAGTGAAGATTAAAAGACTCCAAAAACGTTCAGAAACTTTTATGAAACAAATTTCTTCTCATGCGGCCCTTTGTACTTAAATTAAACTGGATCTTTTAGTTATTACCAATAAAATTTGTGATGTATTTAACTGATACAGTTAAACTTTTCTCATTGGGATTCCCATAAAGTTTTGAGCTTCTACCTTGCAAGATATGTAGCTCATAATAATTATTTCTGATAAAACACTTTCTCATTTCATAATTTATTGTATATTCCCTATCATGATTTGTTACATGGATGTAAGGGTGTCCATACCACCACCATTATATAAAATAAAAAGAAAACGTATGGACGCCCACCACTAAGGTTCGGATGTCCGGAATGCCGTGTACACCTACGTGCAAGATTGTTTTCCAATTGCTATTTAATCCTAGACTCCATATTAGGAGCAATCAAATAATATTAAATATAACATTTTGAAAATTCACTCTAGAAATTAGGACAATTAGGAAAATTTCCCAAACATGATCACATAATATAATGCTAACAATGACATAACTTCAACGGTGAACTTCGTAATATAAATAACTTCATTTTAACATCTTGATAAGCAAGAGGTTCATCTAGCAATTAATATGATAATTAGTGTTGACATAAGATATAAACTAACATTAATTGTTCGTGAAAATATTTTAATATAGTCAACTATGAATCAATCCCTCCGCTTCGGTCATCATTGACCCTGTCACTAACTAACTTGGTCAATAAGCACAGTAGAAGACTTGTAGTGATAAAATATTACAACAATTGGACAATAAATGAGGAAGCTAAATTGACAAATAAAAATAAAAGACATGTAAGTGCATAAGCTCGGTAATATAAAGTACATCACATATACCTAGACGTATAAAAGTCAATATCGTAGTACTAGTACATAAGTCTTGCATATGACATTACAAAAATAGAAGACAACATATGCACTACTATAATCATGTACCACACACACATCAATCGGACTACGCAGGATAATCCGAGCAATGAGCACCACACACACATCAATCGGACTACGCAGGATAATCAGGTATATGTGGTGATCAACAAAGAGGAGGAAACCCTTTTGTTAGCATAAAGAAAAGTGTGATAACAAATATAAGTCATTTTTCATAAATAGAAACATAACGGGAAAACATAATAATATATCATTTAGAATTCATGGAGATCATCATATGAAGTATAATTCATTTCATGTTCATCTTTAACAATCGTCATCTTTCACTTGGAAATGCATGTTCCATTTTCATTTCATTTCATAAGGATAAAGTACTTCCATTATCTTTAGCCATGCATTCTTTATATCTTTTCATATAATTGGAAGAATTTTCCACTTTTAGGAAATGTCTGGTAAACACACGTGTGGACCATGAATGAACTTGTGGGGGCAACGAGAGTGTTCTATAAAATGGGAGAACGACCCCACACAAGACTAATAACATACCCAAAAGGATGGAGTACCTCATACAACGTTGATACATCTAGAGATGGGATGTCTTACAAAAGATGATAACCTCCCATCTAGGTAGGCAATGATAACTCTCCGTTTTTATCTTTATTAACCTATTAATCTATCTTTTGATCACATGGGGATCAATCAAGAATTTGGGGAGCAAAGCTCGGTTCATGAGGAATCATATGGGTGTAAGAACAATCATGTGGATAGAGTTAACTATCGATCTCCCATTGGGGCGAGTGATAGATCATTCTGGAAAGATCACTGGTCATCCGCTAGGTTGAGTAGATGTTGGGTCTGATGAGGGTCATTGATCATCTGCTGGGTTGAGCGGACGTCGGATTTGAAATTACCATTCAATCGGTCAAAGATCACATCTGATCCGGACGTTCGGTAGGTCAAGTGGATGTCCATTTTTTCTTGGACAGAAAGATTGCAAACTCTTGGCTAGAGTTTTGAATGCCCAAAACCTCGACCGATGGTCTAGTCTATCCAGGGTCTATCGAGGTCACAAAGTTCATGGTTCGATTCATGATTATCGGTCCACTAGTGCGAGTTCATGATCTACCGTTAAATCATATTTCAACCTCGACATATCAAATCGGATGCCCTATCAAAGATCAGACATCCGGTCTGATAGTTGTTATCTTATGATGAGAAGGACTGGACGCTCAATTAGGGGATCTGTCACACTCAACTCCGTGACTAAGTTCTAATCCCAATTATTATAATCTTAGTTATGTTTAGCAATTCCAAAAATAAAATTGACAAAACATCCCTCACTTACTTTCTTGTATTATTAGCCAACACATACAAAAGATGCATGTATATTCAAAGTTTAATAAGAAGCTATAAAAGAGAACATTCGCATATTGTCATTATTTTTTTTTCACAAACCATCTCGCATATAACCCCACAGGATCAAGTCTCATACAACCTTACAAAAAGTTCTTCTCAAACTTGATTACCACATCTAGGATTATCTATTACATGCATGCTTTAAAAAAAAGTGAAGGGGAAGGTAAACATGCTCCAGCGGCTCGACCTCTTCTATATGCACCAAAATAAATTTCGAATCGACTCAACTCGAGAACCTACGGGTATCTGAAAAATTTAAAAAAAGTACTATGAGCAATAATCATTTGCTCAGTGAATGGAATAAAATTACAATATAGGAGAACAATACGAGTGCATATAACATTTAAATAAACTACATTTCTTTCATATGAGAAAACATTTAAAGCATAGCACATATAATACAACTTATCAAATCATATGAACTTTCACATAAGTAAAAGTAACTCAACATATCATCATTTTCATAATTAAACTTCACACATGTGTCATTGCACATACAAATCATGGGTCAATACGTATTCCTCTATGATTGTGTGTCATACAGTTAAGCAGAGCTTCACAATTATGGATTCTCAGATACGCAGAGCAAATCATGGGTCAATACGTATCCACTCTCGAATACGCAGAGCATATCATGGGTCAATGCGTATCCGAGCACTCTCGGATATGCAGAACATAATATGGGTCAATACGTGCACACAGAGCGGTCCCAAAGGGCAAAGACATCCGATATACGCCCCAAAGGCTTCATGTATATCGAATGCAATCCCAAAGACCTTTTTCAACTAGTATGGCTAATGAACACATGGAGTTTAATAATATCAAAATACACATGTCATATTCACATATCATTATCAAGTAAAACTTATTTTCAGTTCACAAGCATTGTTCCCTAAAAATATTTTTGTATAAGATGTTACTCCATCTCATATGAAATCCTTCAAATATATCATAAATACTTTTCATAGCTCAAGATATGTTTTAATAATAATAATAATAATAATAATCTTTGTTTGAGGTAATACCATAAATAAAAGAACTAACATATAACATTTTGCTATGTTATAAATTTACCTACTCACCTTGTATTTTATGTTTTCAAAGAGGTTTACTAGATTTTCCTCCTTTCACTTGTAGCATATTGGTTTCCTACAAGCAAGGATGCTATTTCACTTTCCAATTACTAATAATAATAATATGCAATGCATGCTCATGCATGAACCCTTGTTCACCTTAAAATGCATATAATCGATTCTGGTACTAATATCTAACTTCAAATATTTATATTCATAGACTATTTCACACTTAGAACATCTCAATTTTCCATAACTTAACTATGTGCTGTCTCAGGATTCCAGATTGAGTGTGTGTCAATAAATAATTCATAACTTCTTAACCCTAAGTGCAAATCTCATTATTCTAGATAATTTAGAAACTAGACTTATTAAGGTTTCCAATCCTCAAATATCATTAACTAATTCGAATTGATCAAGTCATAAAAATTAAGGTAATCTGACCTAGGGTTTATGCTTTGGCAGGCTGTATATCACTGAATGATTAATTTATATCTTTAGCAATACTTATCCATTGTACTATATCCTAATTTTCCTAGAATCTAGACTTCAATAGTGTTTAAGAATAAAAATTGTAGAATTTAACTCATTGTATGCCCTTATAACAAAAATGGTTAATTAAGGTTGTGATCTATTCATGTCTTGGAATCTGACAGAAGAATCACCATGAAATAAAAAATTCATTTGTCCCAACATACAAGTCCAAATAGGATGATTCCATTTCTCACCGAACTCTTAGAATGTTAATTAATCATATTCAAATTCCAAACCTAATTCATTATATTCGAACCATACCCTAATTTACAAGTTAAACATGTATCAGACTCGGGATAAGATGAGCGACTCACGATGTTGGGTTCATAACTTTCTCTACAAAAATCCTTTTTATATGATTCCTATGGTCATGGAAATCTAACTTCGATAGGATAAAGGATGTAAAATTGCAGGATTTATAAAGAACTAAACAAGAAGATACAAATCGTATGAAGATGAGGGTCGGCTTCGGATGCTTAGATTGACCTTAACTCAGCAAACTTGCCGAATTTCTTGAGGACGTTCGGCTAGGTATTTCATCTTGAAACTTTTTCTGCTGGAGGAGGATACAAATAATTGATTTATATATTTATTTCAGATTTTTAACACGTCGTATGGTGGTTAGAAAAAATTTATTACTTAGTAGCTGGTGAGCTGTCTGCTTGAGCTGCTTGAAGCTCCATTGGTTGAAATGAAAGTACAATCCTATTATTTTGTTAAAAATTAATGTTAAAGTTCTTATTAACCTAAGTAAATCATATTTAAATATGTTTATTATAATATTTACAAATATTAAAATTTATTCCTAATAGTCTTATATAATTTCTTTATAATGCTTATCGATAATGTAATTATCATTATGCTTTAATCCAAATGTTAATTACTACACACAAATATGATTACATAAGCATTTAGATTAACTTAATATGCTAATTAAAATCATGATTATGTTAAAATGATGATTGTGTAGCACGTCCGTGATAGGATCGATCATCATTTTGCTCGGCAATGCTATCCTTAAATTCTCAATCAGTTTTCACACAACCAACATCCTTGGCATAACTAAACTTATCCCTAGCATTTAACATATTGAGAGGTCACATACCAATATTTCTTACATTCATATTCAACATAAATGTCATAAGAGCTATCAAATCATACATACGCCTTTCATAATTTCTTACATTCTTCGCCCATTTTTTGCTCCTTAGGTCATGGGTATGACTAGGATAGTCATGCCCCTGCCAGAAATCTGAATTTCAAACATGAAAATAATTTTGAAGATACAATCTTAAGGCAAATTTTTCAAGCATTAAGAACATTATAGGAAAAGATTTGAGGCATTAGAACATCATAATATCATGAATAAAAGCAAATCAATCAAGATATCATGAAGATTTAGAGTTTCTTCCCAAATATATTCAAGAACATTAAGATTTAAATATCTTCATTCATAATCATATGGATGTTTGATAAAACTTTGAAATTAATAGATCTAGAACATGAGAAGACCGTGTGTAATCCCATAATCACAATCCCTAGTAGGAACAAGGTGTTCTTCTTTCTCTTAACTCAATACATAACAATTTATTAAAAGGTGTGAGATGAGTGTTCAAAATCATGTAATGTGATGGGCTCAAAATAACAAAATTGTTGCACTTCGTATGAAAAGGATACATATGGGGAGTAGTTACCCCTAGACATTTATTTACCCCCACACGGGCAATTACCCTTACTTCATAAATATCAAATTAAGCTTTAAAATTTATAATTTCTCAACACAATAATGACGAGAACCGCAAGTATATTCATTATAGTGCTCGAGGGTTGATCCACAGGGACAACATTAAAATGTTCACACTTAATTAAAACTATTTGAAGGAAAATTTAAGTATATAGGTTTTGCTCAAAATGAGAAAGTGAAATGCTACAAATCAGAAATCACAACAAATAAAACTATTCTAATATTTATGGGTTTTTAATGCAAAAGTAGACAAGGATCAATGTAGCTAAACACTAGGGTTGGGGGATGTTTTCACTTGGGATTAGTATTCTTTATGCTCCAATTTAGATTAAAGATGGTAGATTGCCCCTTAACCTATGCATTAGGATAACATCGTGATAAGGATCATCTAACTCATTCGCGACACTCTCGTGCTTACTAATGGCTCAGTTTGCGCACGTCGATGGGTTTACATATTCAGTTCAAGCAACACTCTCGTGTGCATGAAATGAATAGACAAATCGAATCTCTTCTATAAAGATTGAGCTAGGTTCCGCACCATCTCTACTTGTTAGGTCCTCTAAGAGATAATCGAAAATTCAAGACGACCTCTCGACCTGAATTGAACTCCAACTCACGAGGATCACCCTCTCGAGTGAGGACCTTCAATGTTGAGCACGGCATGAAATGAATTGAGTCTAGGCGATTAAAATCCTATTCAGAAATGAAGACCATGACTCGTACGACCTCTCTAACGATAACTTTGTGAATGTGTGCCCTCTCATATCATCCGCAATCTTAAAGAGTGGAAGTTTCATCTCAGGTAGGGAGTCGTTGAATCAATAAAAGCAGGATTTAATGAGAGGGTAATGGAGAAGTAAGAAAAGGAGAAAAATAAATTCTACTCAGAGATGCGTGGTTCGAGAATCCATTTGTGATGATTGAAATCTCTGTCCCACCTCTCGGTGTGCATGCAGAGACCCAATGTGAAAATGTCCCTCTTAGGCTAGGATTCAGTGAACATACGACGCCTAAACTAAAACACGACGAACACTATTATCGACAACAAGCAAAATCGAACAAAAATTGCCTGCACTATAAGTTGAATGACCTTGTCCAGCTTCAGTCCCTCTCGGTGTTCAGTTGGACAGAGGATTAAGATAACTCTCTCGAGTTGTAGGCAAGGCAGAATCTATAGCTCAATCAAAATATGAAACCACACAACACTTAAACATAGAACAAAACGTAAGATAGCTTAGAACAGTAGAAGAGTTTGACAATCATTTAAACATAATTATATCAAAAAGCATAAGAACGAAAAACATAGACATCTCAAGATCAACATCCCTAACCACTTGTTGGCTGATTAGTTACACATTACGAAAACTTACAAAATGTAAAAGAAGAATGGGAATATGAAAGAAAAGAAGAAGGGAGGTTGTTGGTCGCAGCCTCCTCTCCAGCCCCCTTCAACACAATGTTGAATGAATTAGAAAATTGAGAACCCCATTCTTTGTTGCCTTCAGCCCCTTTTTATAGTCCCTCTTGCTCCTACCAGCTATCCTTTGTTTTTGTCCTTTTTGCATCTCAATATACCTCAGTGGAAGCTTTCTCCTTGTCAAGAATTTGTCGGTTGGTCCCTGCTCTCTTGTCTTCTTCTTCCAGCTTTCTAGCAGCAAGGAATCTGCTTGTGGTCTCCCTTGGCTGCATTCCTTCAGCTTGCCACCTATCCACTATTCTAGCCAAAGAAATATGCTCTTGTGGTCCCTCTTCTAGCTGCTTGCCTCTTGGTTGTCAACTCTCCAGCTTTTATTCACCAACTCCCTTTTCTTTTTCTGTCATAAAGTGTAGAGAAATCTTCCTCCTAGTGCAAAGGAATCTAAAGGCATGACGTGGAAAGATATCTTTCTCTTGCCTATTTGCTGCTTTGGACAGTTGTCCTGGTGAATTTGCATCGTCTGCTCTCGAATTTGTCTAAGTGTCTGGGTTGGGGGTATTCACTTGTGTGTCCTTATGCATGCATGTTGGGGCATACACATGTATTCCCCCATGTTTCTTGTCGGTCGATATTTCTACATGAAAAATAATCAAAACAAGTAATAATATCAAAAATGTTGATTATCATGAGATACATGTGGAGAAATAATAAAAGCATGTGTTCGAGCAAAAGAATATATCAAAACACGGGATTAATGCATGCTGAACATAAATGAAAAGTATATATAATTTCTCCACATCAAGATGAGAGTGGAGTTTGGATCCCCTTTATATACTTTAATCAATTACAATTTGATCTTCTTCTCTACCTTCATAATTTATCAGTAAATAATTCATAATTTCTTAATCACATGAAAAAATCTTATAATTCTCGATAAATTAGAAACTAGAGTTACTAAGGTTTCCATCCCCAAATGTCATTCACTAATTCCAAATGATCAAGTCATAATATCCATGGCAATCTGACCTAGAATTTGTGTTCTGGCAGCTGTGTGTCACTAAAAGATTGATTTATATGTTTCATCACACTTGTGTATTTACCTAGATCATAATTTTCCCGAAAACTAGACTTCCTTATTATGTTGTCATAAAAATTATAGAATTTAACATCTTGTATAACCTTATAACAAAAATAGTTAATTCGGGTCGTGATCTGTCCATTTCTCCCAAAATAAAAGTTCAAATAGGATGATTCCACTTCACACCGAACCCTTAGAATATCTAATAATCATATCCAAATTCCAAACCCTAATTCATTATATTCTAATTGTGCCTTAATTCACAAGTTGAACATGTCTCAGTCTCGGGACAGAGTGACCGACCCTTGAAGGTAGGTTCATAACTTCCTATATAGAAGTCCTTTTTCAGTGATTTCGGAGGCCACGGAAAGCTATCTTCGAATGGATACATGTAAAAGTTCCAAATTTATGAAGAAATAAATATGAAACTATGATCTACTGAACTGGAAGGTCAATTTTGGATCCAGGGATTCATCTTAAACAATCAACATTGCTGAATTTCTTCTGCCCATTCCAGTAGGGCTCTTGACTTGAAAATGTTTCTGTTATCCGAAGATATGATTATTTAATTTATATATTTTTCCATATTTTTCACACGTTATATGACGGTTTGGAAAAACATTTTTTAAGCAGTTGATGAGCTGCCTACTTCAGCTGCTTGAAATCCTATTGGTTGAAATGAATGTCCAATTATATTATTTTGTTAAAAATTAGTGTTAAACCTCTAATTAACCTTAGTTAATCATAGTTAAGCATGTTTATTATAATATTTACAAATATTAAAGTTTATTCCCTATGTAATTTCTTTATAATGCTTATCGATAATTTAATTATCATTATGCTTTAATCTAAAAGTTAATTGCTATATGCAACCATGACTATATGAGCATCTAGACTAACTTAATATACTAATTAAAATTATGATTATGTTCAAATGATGGTTGTGAAGCACGTCCCTGACAATTCTCCCCTCCTTAAAAAAATTCGTCCCCGAAATTTAGATACATATTTCAGGGAATAAGAATGAATATTTCCTTCTTATTTGGTCATTCTCACTTCCAACTTTCTCCTCACTTGAATTATTCTTTTCCTATAACACTAACAGTAATGATATTTTTCATTTCCAAAGTTTATTTTTCTTGATTTTTATAATTTATACTATATTTTCTTCTCAAGACGAATTCTTTTATACTCGAATAGATTAAGTTGCTCGTTATGGCAGAAGGCTGCTCTGTAATTTATTTATGGTATAATATTTAATTATCTATGACCAGAAGGTAATATGTACTATTCTTTGTTGATGTTCTGCTCTCTTTGATTTTTGCTTTAACGCGACTGCTAGCACACCTTATCTCAAAAGAAATGAGAAAAGTTGATTATTGCATCAACCCAGATGAGTTAGCACCCATTGCACATGGATGTAATAACAAGACTTTGAAGAGCAATGGATGACTATATGGAATAGCAAGGAAGATCTCTATTTCACTTGATGCTGACATAATGACAAGTAGAATATCTTTTTTTCAACAAGTATATCGAAAAATCAACAAAAAGCTTCTCGATGTTTGTTTGGGATGCTTTACAAAATTTGACATTGATCATTCTTATGATTTGAGCTTTGATATATGTAGTTGTTGGACTTAAGATTGACCAAAGTTACATACGATGGTTTAAAAATCTTAGTATATTCTTGATCATAATAGTTACAACAGCCAATGACTATAAGCAGTCATTGCAGTTTGGGGACTTATATAAGAAAAAGAAAATATCTTGGTCCAGGTGAGATAAAAAAATGGACACAAATAAAAAATCATGTTTATGATTTGGTGGTCGGAGATGTAGTACATCTATCAATCAGAGATATTGTTCCAGTTGATGGATTATACATATATGGTTATACGTTGTTGATTGATGAGTTGAGCTTATCTGCAAAGAATTTGATCAATACCATCGAAGCATAGAAATATTGAAGATATCGTGAATACACAATATCTCTGGTGGTGGAACTTAACAAATAAATAGTTGACCCAATACATATCAAAATCTCATATGGGCCTATGTATCATGGACATAACTTTCCTTCATGTTTTTCTTCCCATAGGCAATGTTATCCTTGTGAATTCACTATTATGATCACTTTTTTCTTTTTCTTCACATTTCATAATAATCTTGAATTTATTATATTCTTTCGGCTATAATAGTTTCTCAATGTGCGTATTTAAAATTCCATAAAAGAATTAATTCTTTCATCTAATCTTGTTACCATGGTTAATTTTATACAAAGTTCCCATAATGATAAGTACCAATGTTATGAGTGGAAAAGTAATTGTAAGAAAATCTTCAAATATTTGACAAGATTTATGCATAACAAGAATTATAGGTAGAATTTCAACAATTATAATGTCTATCATGACAAGCAAAAGAACATAACACATTGGATAAAGGGAACGACAAAATAACCATCGATTATTACGTGTCCATAAGTCAAATACGATTACTATCATTCATAAGAATGACTCTCAGAGTCTGAGCAAAGTTTTGTGAATAAGACTTTCCCTCTCTAATTGATTTACAATGGTGAAATGTTAATTCGAGTTCGCAATCGAGGATTAGAGACGTCCCCATCTAATCACTCATTCGCTATATATCCAACCAACATTTCGTGATTGATGAACACCCAATTAAAGTTCTCGATAGATGACCAGAGGATGCATCACTCCAATAATCTTTCGAGAAGCTTTCTCACAACTTTTTAAACTTCCAAAATTATTGAATGTACTAAAGTCCGAAATGGTAAATCATTTATCACCCATAAAGAAGTGACAATGGTGATTTAATCAGTCCCCCTTGATGAGATGTGATAGATAATGATGAGTAAATATCACTTTTCAAATATGAAGAATTGCAATCGATAACAACTAATCAAGAATCGTCAATTATTCAGATTGTATAAGATGAATGGTGTTTGACAACGATGAGTTGAAAGTTGACAATAATTCTGATATCAATAATAGCAATTCAAGGTTTCATAGTGATTTCAAAATCACTGATAATGATTCACATTAGACAATGTTACTTTAATGATCATCATATAATTTGAATCCTATCAAGTATGTATCAATTTTTAACACTAAACTAATTTGATGATTGGTTCTCCAACCTTTATGCGTAATCTAATATTATTATCCATTTCTATAAAATATTTATCATTTCTTATTAATATAGATATCTCATAATGTTTTCATAAGATTACAAGCATCTGATTATCCCTACAGAACATTCAATATCCCATATAATTTTGTTAGGATTTGATGTTCTCAAACCCGAAGAAGAAAACTCATACTCTCCTATCCACACAAGTAATTTCTAATTTCATATTAAGAATCATTCATATATATATATATATATATATATATATATATTTCATGATCGTAATCATATTTCACTTATGTTATTTATAGCACATTTTGCATATTGATTTGTAAAACAACATAACTATACTTTATTTCAATTTTTCCTATATTCTTATCCACATATTTTATTTGGATCAATCTCAATCTTGTAGAATTAAACTTCAAAGTCAATTTATACATAGGTCATTCAAAATTTAAAAATTTAAAAGTCAGAACAATTATAGATTTCAAATTCAAAGAGTTTTTTTCAATATCCATGATGTAATACATAACTATTATCTGATTCTCATACATATGGGTAATCCAATGTATATTAAATATAAAACTATGAATGATGGTTTGTAAATTTCCTCTTATCACATTTTCATAAGGTTCAAATGTATTTATTCCAAAACACAATGTCTCATTGCAAAATTTTTATAACACAATATCTTAGGATGTGACTTTTCTTATCTTTTTGCATTTCCTTTTCGATATAAGATGCAAACTAGTCATTCCTTATGTAACAAGTTCTTGTTCAAATCAATAAGTTGTTCATACTCAGTCATATGTAAATGTTTAGTTCATATTTTCTTAGATTGGGTACAAGGAAACACATCATGCTTCCTTTCTATATTAGGAAGAAGGCTTGCATAATTTATCAAACTCATATTTCAGATGGTCATATGCACCTATGACATGATTTGTTTTTCCTTGGAATTGATATGATCTAATACCATGGGATAAAGCCAAAACTCGCGCATAATTTGGCTCAGTCTTATTTTTCCCATAAGAATTATGCAAAATAGTGTTTAAATATTTCTCATAATGTGCATGACTTTAGGAATTACGATATCATAAGTTTATAAGTAGTTTAAAGGCCAAGAATTCATAATGATCAGATCGAGTCTCATATATATAACTTTTGAAATATATCATTCTTTAACTTTAGCTAATCGTATCCATATCTTAAATTCATTTTTTAGAAGTTGTTGATACTTGTAACTGATCAAGCAAGTAAGTCATTCATTATAAGTTATTTTTCATAATCACTTAAAATGTATATAATTCATGCATGACTAAGGAACTTATCTTTCTTCTTGAAGAATAACTCCAAAGCTTAGAATTTCGACTGAATGCATACCTCATCGCAATGCTCTGATAGTGATATTTGGGTTTTCTAGTGATAACTTGCTGAAATTAAAGAAAAGGTCAATTTTTCATTTTTTTGGTCTCCCAACTCACTAGCTGCAAGTGCACAGGTAAGTTGTAGTAGACTCAGGTTGTCGTATCCACAAGAATTTGAAGTCTAAGACACCCTAAAACAAACTAGATTAGTTCTACTTAAGTGGCTAAAAACAAATTTTTTATTAATAGTGAAAACAGGTTTTTTATGAAAAGTGAAATGATAACTGGTTTTTGGGTTTTGGAAATTCTTGCAAAACAGAATTATAAATGCTAAATTGAAGTCTAAAAAGGTTAAACTATCTATGAGGAAGGTTCTTCTAGGATTTGGGGTTCATCTAAATTAATTAAGGAAGGAATGGAACAAGTTATCATTAAATGTCCAACTTTTCATTCAACTTGAAAATGGCTATTCCCACAGCTCAATTGGCCTCTAACTAAGCAATATATGATTATATAGTTGTTAGCTAGGTTAAATCAAAAGAGGGTCCTCACTGAAAATCAAGTTATCATTGGGCTCAAAAGAAAGTTCAATGCTGATTTTTTTTGCAATTCAAGGAAGTTCGGAATGATAACTTGCAATTGCAATCATAAAAAGATGGAATCATTCCAATCAACCAAACCAGGATAAAATATACCCAATAATAGCACTTGTGTTCCATGATTCATCTCTGAATTCAAGGGAGATTTAAAATCAACCTCTCGGTTGTAAGGAAAAGTGAAATCCACACAAAGTTCTATTTGATTGGGGTTAAAAGACATTCAAAATTTAATGGGAAATTCAGTGATTATCCAATGCTCCTTGGGTCATCTCTGACTCTCAAGAATGGCCTTAAAACTACCTCTCAGTAGTGGATTAAAATGAGGCTTAACAATGGAAATCAGAATACAAATGAAATTAGAAAACAGAAATCTGCAATTTGGGAAATCAGCAATATTGATCAATGGAATTCAGCCCTACCAATTGCTTCTTGACCCATCTCTGGACTGCAAGAAGTTCCTAAAGTACACCTCTCAGTGATTAGATGAAATAAGGATGTTCAATTGGCAAAATCATATTCCAAAAGAAATCAGAAAACAGATTTTAGAATTAAAATTCAAAAATCAAATTTTGGAAAAATCATATTTGAATCATGAATTGTCAAACATCTTGATTCATTTCTGAATAAGATCAGGGCATATATTAGCCTTTCAGCTATTCAATTAATCCAATCATTGATAACAATCAGATCCAAAAGCCCAGGAAATCAGATTTTGGAATTCAGGAAACCAAAAACCATGAAATTAGTATTTTAGAAATCAGAATTTTAACCCAATGGAAATCTGACTTACCAACTGATTCTTGACCCATCTCTGGACTACAAGACATCCATAAAGTTCACTTATCAGTGATTGAAATAATTCAGAGGACTCAATTGGTAAAAACAGATTCCAATGAAAAATCAGAAAAATCAGAATTCTGGTTTTCATTCAGAAATAAGTGGAAAAATCTGGTTTGAGTCAAATGATTGTCCAAACAATCTTGATTCATTTCTGAACAAGATAGGGACAATAGCAACATCCAAGGACTCAATTAATCAGGTTAGAAATGAAGAACAGATTCAACATTCATAGGAATCAGATTCAGATTCAGAAATTCAGGAAACTAGGAAATCAGAATTCAGAAATCAAGTTTGCAATAAAATTGAATCCAAAAATCTGATATTATCTCATAAATCATTCCTGAAGGATGTTTAGATCAAATAAGACCTCTCAGGCATCAATTACAAATGGGTCTAATGACAACATAGCATAAATCAATATAGAACATTTCTGAAATCTGAAATCTGAAATCAGGATAGAATTCAGTGCAGGATTATAAATCATTCCATATCCATCCAAAACTAATCTAAACTATTACCCTATCCTAGAAGAAATGAAGTTTAGGTCCTCATATTTACAAGATTTGACATCAAATGGGATAAGAAACAGATACAAATCATGGATGCTTGAAGACTCTCGGCCAGCAGCAGCTCCAAGTAGCAGTAGCTCCAAAACCCTTGCTCAAACCCCTGAATGACCAGCCTCTCTTTCCTCCTCCAGAAATTCCAGATTTTATATGAGTCTTGTGCACCCTTAGATCAGCATCCAAATGTTCCTTAGCTTTGATGTGAGCCACCTGTCCTCTGGTCCTGAAATTCCAGCAGTGACAGCTTTTTGGACAGCCAAAAAGCTAGTGGTCCCCCCTCCTTTTTCTTTCTTTTTTCCGTCCTATTTCACTTGCTACAAGGGCCAAAACATCAAGCATGAAAGTCTTCTAATAATATTTAAACAACTAAGGTTTAGGACAGCAGTTAAAATCAGATCTATAGCAAAAAGGGAATTGGTGTGTTGCAAGAATGAAAACCGATATCAAATTTGCAACTTAAGGAACCCAAAATGATAACCTTCTACATTTCATGGAAAATACTCAAGTGGGAGTGGTTCAAGGCATTGAAGGTTTCAAATGGATCATAATGGCAATCGAGTGAGGTCAGAAATCAATTATGAATAAGATTTCATAAAAGTGATAACTTGGGTGCCAAAAACGATAACTTAAATGCCTTGAAAACGATAACTTATGATAACTTGAGTTTTGGTTATCCAAATGTGATGAAATTTGACCAGCAATGAGTTAGAACAATAATAAAATGATTGCTTAAGGTGCCTGTGCAGAATTAATGGTTTTGCATGTCGAAATGACAGAATTGCCCTTTAACAATAACTTGGCACTTGAAAAACGATAACTTGTTCAAATGGACTTAAAACTTTGCACAAGTTGAGATGTGACTATCCAAATATGATTTATACATGATAATGATGGATTTAGGACAAGAAAACCATTAAAAATCAGTTCATTCAAAATAATGATAACTTGATACTTAGGAATGATAACTTGTCCTCAAAAGGATAACTTGGCATAGAATTTAAATATTAACGGATTTTGACATTTCAGAACCTCTATGCACATGGAATTAAGTATGAAATGAGGAATATCAACTAGTTATCACAATGTTTGCATTCCAAGTATAATTGGTCAAAAAATAGGCAAAAGTGTGACTCAATATGTATGAATTTCATCTAAAATGGGTTAGAAACATATAGTGATCAGCAAGTGATCATGCTCCTGTAGTTCTTTTAATCTTATAGGTGTTACATGATAAGGAGTCTTAGAATTAAGAATAGTTCCATGGACTAGGTCCATAAAGAATTCCCTCTACCTCCTCTATTGATAATCTAGGAAGATCTTAATATTTTAACAAATTCATATATGATTGGAATATCTTCCAATCGTGACCCCTTTTATCTTTATCTAAATGAGAGAAGCAAAGTATGTTTCTTATTTCTTCCTAATCAATTTCTCTATCATTACTATATAAATAATGCAAGAGGGGAAAATTCTAACGTTTATCTGAAAATGTAACTCTTGATTTTCATGATAACTCAAAATAAATTTCTTTCTTAAAATAATGTGGAGTGGTACGACGATGTACTAGTCAATCCACTTCAGGTAAGACAATACAGTCTTGGATATTTAAAAAAATGAACTGAGACATCATTTCCCATTTAACTACTTTCACTCCATATTCATTTATATCTTTTGCAAGTAGTACTACTTTAATTCGTAACACTGTCATCATTGAACATTATTGATGGACCTAATATGATCACATTATCATATAGGGAGGATCATTATTGGCATCAAAAGCCACACTCTGTGTTGATGCATAATATATGAGATGAAAATGAACTCCTAATATATTGACCGTCAGACGGAGCAAATTTATAAAGGCCAATAACATAAAATTAGCGATAATGTCACCTAACCTTAAACTTAAGTAATATTGTCTACAGAATCTTAAACCTAAGCTCTAATACCAAACCATGTCACACCCCACTCTATGACTAAGTTTTAATCTCAACTATTACCTTCTTTTTATGTTTAGCAATTCTATAAATAAAATCAGTAAAATCTTCTCCCTTATTTATTTTATGTTATTTGTTAATACATACAAAATATGCATTTATATATTCATAAAAGTTTAAATATAAGTTATAAGAGATCACATTCATACATTATCATTATTGTTTCACAAACCATTTCACATATAACACTCCACATGATCAAGTTTTATACGACCTTACAAAAGTTTCTCACAACCTTAAGTACAACATCTAGAATTATCTATTACATGCATGTTTCAAAAATAAAAGTGAAGGGAGAAATAAAATTGCTCCAACGGCTCGACCTATTCTACATGCAGCAAAACAAGTTCTGAGTCGATTCAACTCGAGAACTTATGAGTATCTAAAAATTTTAAAATGGGTACTACGAGCAACAATCACTCCAACGGCTCGACCTCTTCTACATGCAACAAAACAAGCTCTGAGTCGATTCAACTCGAGAACTTATGAGTATCTGAAAATTTTAAAATGGATACTGTGAGCAACAATCATTTGCTCAGTGAGTGAAATAAAAGTACAACATAGGAGAACAATACGAGTGCATATAATATTTAAAGAACCACATCTCTTTCATATAAGAAAATATTTAAAGCATAATTCACATCACATAAGTTTCTAAATCATATGAACTTTTACATAAATAAAAATTATTCAAGATATCATCATATTCATAATTAAACTCAACACATATGTCATTACACATACTCATCATTGATCAATACGTATACCTCTATGATCATGTGTCGTACAGTTAAGTAGATCTTCATAATCAAAAGTATCAGATACGCAGAGCAAATCATGGGTCAATATGTATCCCTCCATGATTGTATGTCATATAGTTAAGCAGAACTTCACAAGAGTCTCAGATACGCAGAGTAAATCATGAGTCAATACGTATCTTAATCATGATTGTGTGTCACCCAATCATGATTCTCAGATACGCAAATTATATCATGGGTCAATACGTGCACGAAGAGCAGTACCAAAAGGCAAAGACACCTGATATACGTCCCAAATGCTTCATGTATATCGAATGCGGTCCTAACGATCTTTTTCAAACAGCATGGCCAATGAAGACATAAAGTTTAACAATATCAAAATACACATATCATAATCATATATCATTATTAAGTAAAACTTATTTTAACTTCACAAGCATTGTTCCTTGAAAAATATTTTCATGTAAAATGTTACTCTGTCTCATATAAAATCATTGAGACATATCATAAATATCTTTCATAACTCAAGATATGTTTCAATAATAATAATAATAATAATCTTTGCTTGAGATAATATCATAAATAAAAGAACTAACATATAATATTTTGATATATTGTAAATTTACCCACTCACCTTGTAATTTATATTTTCAAAGAGGTTACTAGATTTTCCTCCTTTCAATTGTAGCTTGTTGGTTTCCTACAAGCAATGATGCTATTTCACTTTTCAATTACTAATAAGAATAATATGCAATGCATTCTCATGATGCATGAACACTTTTTCACCTTAAAATGCATATAATCCCTTCTAATACTAATATGTAAATCAGGTGTTTATATTCATATGCTACTTCACACTTCCAACTATTCAATCTTCCAAAGCTTAACATAATTTCAAATATTATGTTGTCTCAGAATTTCAGACTGAGTGATTATTCGTAAATAATTCATAATTTCTTAATCACATGAGAAAATCTTATAATTTTGGATAAATTAGAAACTAGACTTACTAAGGTTTCCATCCCAAATGTCATTCACTAATTTCAAATGATCAAGTCATAATATCCAAGGTAATCTGACCTAAGATTTGTGTTCTGACAGCTGTGTGTCACTAAAAGATTGATTTATATGTTTCATTACACTTGTGTATTTACCTAGATCATAATTTTCTCGAAAATGAAACATTCTTATTATGTTGTCATAAAAATTATAGAATTTAACTCCTTGTATAACTTTATAACAAAAATAGTTAATTGGGTCGTGATCTATCCATGTCCTGGAATCTGACAAAAGAATCACTATAAAATGAAAAATTCATTTCTCCCAAAATAAAAGTCCAAATAGGAGGATTCCACTTCTCACCAAACCCTTAGAATGCCTAATTAATCGTTTCAAAATTCCAAACCCTAATTCATTATATTCTAACCATGCCCTAATTCACAAGTTGAACATGTATCAGTCTCGGGACAGAGTGAGCGACCCTAAAAGCTAGGTCCATAACTTTCTATATAGAAGTCCTTCTTCAGTGATTTCAGAGTCCACGGAAAGCTATCTTCGAATGTATATACCATGTAAAATTTCCGAATTTATGGAGAAAGAAATAGGAAACTATGATCTACTGAACTGGAAGGTCAATTTCGAATCCAGGGATTCACCTTAAATAATCAACGTTGCTGAATTTCTTCCGGCCGTTCCAGTAGGGATTTCGACTTGAAAATTTTTATGCTATCCGAAGATATGATTATTTAATTTATATATTTTTTTAAGATTTTACACACATCATATGGCAGTTTGGAAAAATTATTTTCCAACTAGGATGAGCTGCCTGCTTCAGCTGCTTGAAATCCTATTGGTTGAAATGAAGGTCCAATCATATTATTTTATTAAAAATTAGTGTTAAACCTCTAATTAACCTTAGTTAATCATAATTAAAAATGCTTATTATAATATTTACAAAAATTAAAGTTTATTCCCTATATAATTTCTTTATAACGCTTATCAATAATTTAATTATCATTATGCTTTAATCCAAAAGTTAATTGCTATATGCAACCATGACTATATGAGCATCTAGACTAACTTAATATGCTAATTAAAACCATAATTATGTTCAAATGATGGTTATGAAGCACGTCCGTGACAACAACTATAAGCTCACAATTGAAGGCCAAAGAATATTGAATCTAGTTATGAAAGAAGTTATGAATAATGAAGTGCTAAAACTTTTGAATGATGGAATCATATATTTAATCTCAGATAGTTAATGAATTAGTCCAGTTCAAATTGTGCCAAAGAAAGGTAGAATCACAATTGTGAAATATGATTCTAATGAATTGATTTCTACTAGGACAATAACTGCATAGAGAATGTGTATTGATTTCAGAAAATTAAACAAGGCATCAAGGAAGAACCATTTTCTACTTCCTTCCATTAACCAAATGCTAGAGAGACTAACTGAGCATTCTCATTTCTACTACTTAGATGGCTATTCAGGATTTTTACATATTCCAATTCATACTCAAGATCAGGACAAAATAATTTTTACATGTCCATATGTGACATTTGCTTATAGATGAATGTCACTTGGTTTTATGCAAAGCCCCAGCTACATTTTAGAGGTATATGATGTCAATTTCCTCAAATTTCATTGAAGACTTTCATGGATGACTTTTCAGTATATGAAGATTCTTTTAAAAATTGTTTGAAAATTGTGACAAGAGTATTGCAAAATGCAAGGAGTCCAACCTGATTCTTAATTGAGAGAAATGTCACTTTATTATTCAAGAAGGAGTTATTCTAGGATGCATTGTCTCTAACAGGGCAATTGAAATGGATAAATCAAAGATTGATGCTATTGAGAAGCCATCACCCAAAAATATCAAGACGATAAGAAATTTATATAGAAGATTTATAAAGAATTTCTCAATGATAGCTAGACCATTGTTAGCAAAAGATTTTGAATTCAATTTTGATGAAGAATATTTGAATGTTTTCAACCAGCTGAAACAAGTTCTAACATCAACCCCAATTATACAACCATCGGATTAGTCTTTATCATTTGAAGTAATATGTGATGCTTCTAACAAGCAGTATGGGCAATTCTAGGCCAAATCAAAGATAAAAAAAGTTACTACTGGAAAAAAGCTATTAGTTGTGGTATTTACTTTTGATAAGTTCTGATACTAAGTTGGAGCTAAAGTTATTGTATATATTGATCATCAAATTGTAAGGCATCTTATTAAATCAAAGCCAAAATTGATAAGATAGATTCTACTATTTTAGGAATTTGATGTGAAAATCAAAGACAAGAGAAGTACTGGAAGCTTAGTGATCATTTGTCTAAATTGGAAAGAGGCCATAAATCTCCCATAATTTCATTTAATAACTCTTTTCCTGATGATTTTCTAATGGCCATCTCAGCTAATCAAACTTTATGGTATGTTGATATTGTCAACTATTTAGATTGTGGCATCATTCAAGTTGATTATTCATATCAGCAAAAGAAAAAGTTCTTTCATGACACCAAGGATTACTATTGGGATGATTCATTTCTATTCAAGAAATTCTCTGATGAAATGTTTAGAAGATGTGTGCCAGAATCTAAATTTTAGGACATTCTACATCAATGTATGAAGCTACTCAAAAGATAGCTATTTTGGCCTTCCTTATTTAAAGATGTTCTTTATGTGAAGAGATGTGATATATGTCAAAGAGCAGAGACAATATCCAGATGGAATGAAATGCACAAAATGAAATTCTCAAAGTTGAAATCTTTGATATATGAGAATTGATTATATGAGACATTTTCCTAGCTCATTTGGATATAAGTTCTTATTAGCTGTTGATTATGTGTCCAAATGGATTGAAGCAAACCCAACAGTTGTTGCTTCCTCTAAGGCTATTATTAGATATCATTTTTCCAAGATTTGGAATTCCAATAGTAGTTATTAGTGATGGAGGAAGCCACTTTATTGAAATGAGTTTTGAAAATCTTCCGAGCAAGCATGGAGTTAAACACAAGGCCTCAACATCTTATCATCCACAAACCAATGGTCAAGTTGAAATTTCAAATAGGAAAATTAAAATCATTTTGGAGAAAACTGTCTCATTGACTAGAAAGGATTGGAGTAGTAAATTGAATGATGCACTTTTGACTTATAGAACAACTTATAAATTTTCAATTGATGTCTCTCCATATAAGTTGATTTATGAAAAAAAATGTCATTTGCCAATTGAGCTTAAACACAGGGTTTATCCATATAAGTTGTGGATATTGAGAGTGAAAACTCAAATATTTTTAAAGTTAATGGCCAAATTGTACAACCCCACAGTAGATGATCCAGCTAAGGAAGTGCTCATACTTTCAAATTCGCATGAATTTCCTAGATGAAATTGAGTTATAACAATGTCCAATCTAAGATATTAAAGTATGACGCTTCTTGAGAGGCAACCCAAGACTTTTTTTATAACTAACATCCTTCCATTTTTGCAAAAATAAATCAAAGAGGAACTTGATCTACCACTAAACTAAATTCAGCTCAGGGAATACTCTTTACTCATAACTTTGATTTTTCACTCAAATACATTTAATAACTGATTATCCTAATTATTCTTAATTAGCTCATGTTATGATCATAATGATAACTATGATCTCTTGTTCATATCAGTTGTCCATATTTGATTTGTCAAATTGTAGTGAATTTCTTAATCTTTACTAAATTTTTTTGATTGCTAAATTGATCATTTTGCAGATTTGATTCATACCTAGAAGAGTTGATCAAGACTATATTCTTTTAACCATTACTGATATCAAATGGCAAAATGATAGACCCAAAATAAGAAGTGAAACAAAGGCATGTCTTTCTCTCATTTCAAAAGTTGAACACCCACCCAATCACTCTCCCTTACTTAGATGGTTCATCACTGAGGATAAGCTTGGGGGAGGTACCTGATACTTTTCTAAACTCTATTAGTATGCTTTAATTTCATTTTAAAGTTAATATCATATTTATAGCCAGGTTATCACTATTATTAATTAGTTTAACTCAACTCATGTTATCATTTTGTGCTCATCATTGTTAAGCAGAAATTCTTTAGTATAATAACTAGTACACTCCGACATCAAGTAATCACTAATTTGATTGTTAATTTTTTTATTTCAATCATATCATATTCAGATGCATTTGAACTCAATTCAGCTAATTTTTTTTTGGGTAACACTAGCTGACAATCACACATTGATTAGAAATTAGAAGATGTCTAAAATGAAACTAAGGCTTTTGCGACTATGTTAAATAGAAAAACTTGACTCTTTGAATTAAGGAATTTAAACTTTACTTGAGTTTGAATTGCTCCTCAGTTCATGAACATAAAAGAAAATGACGAAAAAGAGAAAAAGAAAAGTTACATTTTGCATTGTATGCATGCATGAATAAAAAGAGTTAAGTCCAATTTTTGTCTCGTTCCTGCAGGCCTCTCGTTCATAATCATGACTATGGTGTCATGGTCGTACTTTGCGTTGTCATTGTGGTGACAAAATCTTTCATGAGAGTTACAATGCCTTGCCCGACTTTTCGCCGCTCGGCCACGATCGTATTAGGGGTGAGCACGGTCGTGCCAAGGTCCTGAAGGCTCGACATCTAATCTAAAAATTCGTATTTTGACATCAAATCGAAGGGAAAATATGCATATATTAAGAACATAATTAGGGAATGATTCATAAACATGTGAACCTATTCGAAGAGTGATCTAATCAACATCAAATAATAAACATCCAAATTCTAAGATTTTCCCTTAGAATAATTAATCAATATCAAAATTAGGGCATACAACATTGATTGAATCTTTGCATACCTATGGATCTAGCCATTACAATCATGTAGCCTTCAAGTACAATCTTCAAACTCTCAATACAATACATGAAAATCATTAACAAGGAGAGAGGAATTGAATCTTTGCATACCTTAGTCTTGAGTTTTCTTTCTCTTTCTTCTTTTTCTTCCTCTTCCTCTTCCTCTTCTTCCTTCTTGTTCCTCTAGTTATCTTTCCTCAAATCCTAGCCATCAAGTGAGCAATTGGAAAAAAAGAGACTAATAGGGAGACTTGGAGTCTTTAAATAGGAGAGACATTAGGGTTAAGTCCAAAAAGGTAAAATTACCCTTAAATAAAAATTTGGGTATTACACGAGCAGCCTTGAGATGAACCAAGTCAAGGCGGTCTCGACCGTCACCGATAAGGAGGAGAAAAAGGCACAAGTGTTCACCATTGCATCGAAAGGGATTCATATATTGTTCGGAGATAAGCTCGTGCTGTGCGGAGGTCCGCCCTTTCCATCTTCTATTTTTATTATTTTTACTTATGCTTATTTCTTATTCTCCATTTTGTTATTTTTTATGTCAAGTATCTTAAACCCTCATTTATTATTTTGCATCTCTCTCCTATATTTCCTTTATACATTTTCTTCTTTGATTTTATACCTTATTATTTTTCTTAGACCATATAGTTAAACATAACATGCAGATGAGGTAGGTACCTGATACGTCGTTGGCTCAATTTAGAGAAGTTGTCATCTCCGCTTCCTCTATTTGACAACATAAAAATAATTTAAATATCATTTGATAATTAAGAAAATGAACATAACATAAAATTTCACGGCAATACGCAAACATAACAAATTATTCCCCTTCTATGAAAGACAGACTTCTTCCACCCTGAATAGATGATTTATTGGTGTTATTTCATTTTGGGTTTTTTTTCATCTTCTTTGATACTTCCATCTTTTTGAAGACCAAAGCAAAAGATATGTCTTTATGCGACACTACACATTATTAAGGGGGTCAAATTTAAGTTTTAATCACAAATTTTGTATATTAATATATAGAGCTAAAAAAATTAAAATTTTGAGGGGGCAAGCCCCCTCACCCACAACGTGAGTCCATCCCTGTTTTGGTCCATACATAGCAACATGTGAGACGCTTCAAATGTCCAGTAATATTCCTCTATAATAAGGGTAGCACTTGGGTGGGAATGAGGTAACACATTTATTTGTGTCTGCGTCTATGAGTTCTTTAAAGGATGGTGATGGAAGATGAAAAGGAAAATGATAGAGAAAAAGAGAAGGAGCAAAGGAGAGAGAGAGAGTTGGCTTGTCTCTCTTACAAGGAATCCTGCGATTTCCAAAAAAAAAACTCAAAACGGATGTTCACATTGTTAACAGACATCCGCTTCGGTAACCCTCTACCCGATAACCCTCTAGGGCTAATGCAATAGGGTTTAATCCCCATCTACTCTAATGTCGTTCCTTTCTTTTCCTCTAATCCGTTCTTCCTTCCTACATGCCGGCGTGACCTTTTCATCCATCCTCTCGGTGTACTGATCTTCAAGAACTCAAGGCCACAACCTTGCTGCTACTGCTCAGCTTGGACAGGGCTGGGAAGATACGAGGAGAGGAAGAAGGGAAGAACAAGGTGGACGAAATGGCCCTTTCGACCTTTTTCCCGCATTCTCTCCTTTCTCCCTAAATATATGTGACTTTCACCTTGTTTTTCTTCCTTGACAGCAGCTGGGGAACGCAGGAACAAAGCTCCTGGATGAGCCCAAGAACTAGAACGTGGACGGGGAAGAAAGAATCACGAAGGTTGTTGGGTTCCCCTTCTTTTTCTTCTTCTTTCCTGCTCAACACTGTTATGGACTGCTTTCTCCTCCGTTTGATTATGCTAGTAGGAGGACAAGTTGATTCCTATGCTGTTGGACCATCTAGGATGCTAGGAGAAGAAGGAAGGGCTTGATGGTGAAGAGGATAGCACCTTAAAGGAGATTTATAGCACCATAAGGTAGGAGGATCCTTGGATCACCTTGGATTAATTAAATCTTTGCAAACCTGCTTAATGAATCTCAAACCTCATCAGACTGGACTAAAATCCTCACTGTTCAGCACCCTCCCAGCAAGCAATGTGATGGTATATTAAAGCTCATCTATATGCTTAACACCCCGAAGAGTAGCTCCATTGTGTGTATGCTAAATCATGTATTCTGCCTAGATCTATTTCATGTACTCTTGTCTGCTTGCTGTGATGTTTTGTACTTGAATGTATAAGGACGTGTTAGATAAATATCAGACTTGACTTCATGTGTTTTATCCCTGTGATTGGACCCCCAAGTGTTTGTTGTAATGCCTCTGAAGCTATTTTAAATCCAAAATAACACAACCTACTAGCAGTAATGCAATCGATATCATCCACATGATTATATAAATCATTAGCTAATAATTCTACAATGAAACAGAATATTAGAGATAAATTTCAATTACTTTCTCTTGCTTGTATGTTACAAAAGAAGCTATCATTTGGTCCTAAATGATCCTAACCAAGTTTAATGTTTTTGCTGCTCCTATAGTTATGTTACTGCAATGTACTTAGAACTGGAATATTATTGAACATGACTCTAAGTTAGATGTTCCATTTCAAATTAGCAAGATTAAATGATTAGGCAACTACTTAAGAGGTTTATTTAGAAAGTTGTACATTGCCAATATCATATTGTGATGATCCATGCTGGCAGGGGCATTTACATGCTGTCCATTTGTAAAAATAGTCCTACGTGAGCTATACTAAAAACTTCTACGAGACAAGATTCTAATGCTAAAAGATTAACTATCAGAATGTTGTAATATGATCTAGTTATGAATGGAATGCAATACTGCTGGTTTCTGAATAGTGTGTCTCAGTGAAATTATAGCATTATGAATGTTTTATTATCCATAAGGCTGAGTTAATAATTGAAGACTCACTGATGTCAAGTTATGTTTTGGTAGGATCTGACTATTAAGTTAAATGGTATAACAAAAAACAAATCCATGTGTTCGTGAGATTTAATCATGTAATACTTTAGCCTATAGAATTGATGATGAATATTAAGTAAGGCAAAATGGTGCATACCCATGTTCGTAATTTAATTGTAATACTTCTGTGATGTATTTTTTTCATGTGTGTTATTAGTATTGTCTGAATTCAAAATTCAGTTCTGCTCTTATTATCATGAGGCATTTTGTTAAACAAATTAGGTAATCAGTCCCCTGAATTGAATGTCCAATTCCAAAAAATGGATGACTCCACCTTTCATCAAGCACCCAAAACTCCCCCATCATTGAATCCTCTATTTCTCCTATTATGATCAAAGTGTAACCAATCCCAGCTAATCATTGATCTTTATTATGTTGATCTTATGATGTACCAGACTGAATCACATTGCATAGTTATGATCCAAAGTCCCATTCGGACGAAGACGAGAACCTAACTAATTAAAGATAAAAGCTAGGGTGCCTATGATATGGATTAATGGGAGTTCATTATATAGTATTATTCATCGCATGGTCAGGGCATAGTTTAGACATGTCCTCGTTGCACGAGTGCTCCCCCTCGTGCAATGAAACGTGTACCCTCCCCTATAGTGAGGATGACTTTTGCCATGATATGCACAACCATAGGCCATTCATGAAGTACATGGCACCTCATTGCAACGAAAATATTAAAGAAGGACATTGCATAGAAATATCAACGACTTCTGAAGTTGAAAACAACTTCCCACATTGCATAGATAATTTATTGCAGCAAGGCATTGAAAAGTGAAATACAAAGACCAAAGTATCACATTGATTTCTTCTCTCACGTATAATCAGAGTATCACATTGATTCATTGATCTTTCCATTATTATATGATTCATGATTATTATATCCCTTTTATTTATGAACTCAGAGCTAAATGATTGCTTCCATACTATGATCATGCTTAGCTAATGTTGATTTAATTATCCATTGGTTTATTATTCTCCTATTGGGCTGCGAAGCTCATGAGATATCGTTTCTCCTGCATTGATCCTGTAGATAAACAAGTTACGGAAGGATGAGCCAGAGCGACAATTTTTGCTAGTGATGATGATGTGCACATGGGTGGTTCTTGGCTACTTTTTGTTGTATCATTTTATCTTTTATTTTCTTTATGAACCCGAACATTGTATATGTACCGTCCGCACTTCATACTCCTTATTTTAAGTACTGATGAACTCCACTACTCGTTGAATATTTTATTCTTATTACTTTAAGTCTTCCACATTTATGTTATCTAGTCAAGAAACTAGTCAAAGTCAAATTATTGGTCAATTTCATTGCATAGTCCGTATCGTCTTCGGATTGGCTTCTCGTCATGTGGCAGGGTCCGATTTGGGGGCGTTACAAGGTATTTATTTATTTTTCTATTGCAAGAAGAGATTGAAATTTTCTTGCAATATCATACAACTCTTCTTCGTCAAACAGGGGGAGAAGTGAATGCCGAAAATGATAAGGGGATTGTGGGAGTTTCGTCTATTCAAGGAGATGCAGAACTAAGTGAAAAGATCTCATGGGCGATGGATGTTGCCAATCTAATATAATTTTGCCGTAGATTAAGGATTTTATAAGCATGTGATAGTCCGCCTTTTAAGCTGAAAAGTCTAAGGTAGTAGAAAATATATAAAATGCTTCGATTTGACATAAACCTTAACATATTTCTTTTAGCTTAAACGATTGCTATAACAACGCTCAACTATCCATAATTTTCTAAAACAAATATCTCTGTTGATGCATTTCATCAAGGTCAATCCAACTTACCATGCAAAAATCACGAATGCTTTGATTTCTCATATTTATTAATATAAATGGCATAAATCATATTATATAAATTAGCAGTATTATTTTTAAAATTTCTCAAAGCGCAAAGGGTTAGTTTTTTTCCTTTTGTACCTCTATCCTTTTCTTGTCAAAACTTTTATATTCTTACAAAAAATATTTGATTTTTTTTCCCTTGGCATACGGTTCCTCATAGTATTTATGGATTCCTTTTATCTTACAAAAACTTTGATGATTTGATTTAAATATATTGTTTAACTGATATTTGATAATTATAAGGCTTATAATGAATCTTAACACATCTTTCATCCTTATCTTTTTTATAATAATTATTAATATTTTTAAATATTCTCGTCCTTTACTATTATAAATATTATTATTTAATTCTTAGCACAAACATTTAGTATTCTCATTATTAATTTGTGTATTAAAATTTTAACATCATAATTTATCATTCATAAATTATATGTTGATTCTTTATATTTTATTATATTTTCCTTAATATAATATAATAATATATAAATGCATCCTTAATTAGTGTTTATTAAAATTTACAAATTAAATGTTAACGATTTAACTCTTCAATTCTACCATATTTTTTTTTCATAATAAAATAATCATATTTAATAAAAGAAACTACATAAGCTAATGTATTTTTGAAAATAGTTAATTTTATATTTAAAATAATTAAAAAAATTATACTTTTACGAAGCGCAAGTGAGTTTACTAAAAGCATAATTAAAATACTTGCATAAATATGATTTTATTAAAGGCATGTTTATTTTAATTAAACAAATAAATATAATATCTTAAACAAATCGAGCATATTTATACATCTAAAAGATAACATATATAACCTATTATTACTTTCATAATTTTCAGAAAATAAGCAATATCTTATAATAAAAGTTTGTTGATTAAATCTAAAAGTTAAAACTAATTTAATTAGAAGTAGGATTCTTTGTTTAAATAAAATATTTATAAGAATAACAATAAAAGGATAATAATATTAATAAAAAAACGATAAGAAAGGACTGAAATCAATTAAATATAAAAAATGAATTTCATTTGAGTCAAGTATGAGATTTACAATTTTGTTATTTAATTTTATAATTTTGGAGTTGTTTAAATAAAAATAAAAATAGTCAAAATTTGTTGTATCTAAATTTAATTTGAGTAGTAGTAGCTTTGATTTGAAAAAAAAATATTTAAGAACTCAAAGTAGAAGTTTTAAGCGCATCTAATTACATGGAAAAAAACTAAGACATATATTTTTTCTGAACTTCATGTGAATGTTATTCGCTAATTCTAATGCTAATCAGACTAATATTAAATATAAACTATAATATTATATTTTTGTTATCTTCTGAATTTTCTTATAAATAAATAGATACTTTATGATAAATTAATATTAAATAAATAAATTATAATAAATTTAAGTATATGGAATCATGAGCCTTTGTTTGATTAAATAAATAAAATAAAATATTTTTTTAATATTTATTATTAAACAAGATTTGTATAACTAAAAAAAAACTGTTCCAAGAAAATATGTCTTTGACTAATTACGAGTCTTTATTTTCAAAATAATATGATACATTTATAATTATATTCCAAATTTTCCCATATTATATTAAAATATGAAATTCTCGGAGTTTCTCAATAAATGAAAAACATGTTATAAAAAAAAGATAGTTATACAAGCAAATATGACCAATTCTAAAAGGTTAAAGCAATTTTGACTAGAAGTAGGATTATGATAGATGTTTTTTTTCAAATTCCATCATATAGTAAGATTTGTATATCTCAAATAAAAAGTAGATTAAATACTAAACAATAAATTTAACTTTAATAAAGTAGATGTCTTTAAATGCAATCATTTCTCAAATAATAAATATTATTAATAATTAAATTAATAATTTACTCATTTTATAGACAAAATATCAATTGTTACCTCTCAAGAATTTAAACATAGAATACGAAATATAACATAATATAATTTACTATTATCTTAGTATTTTTCTCAATAAATATAAAAAGCCGTGTTATAACAAAATGTTTGCCCTATAAAGCCTAAAAGTAAAAGAAAACTAAGTATACAAAAGTTGAATTTCTATTAAATGTTCGTGTTTTTGTTGGAATAAACAATTTTGTATTTAATTATATAATTTGATATTTAATATATTTTTTATGTAATTTTCTTCATCAATTCATACTATTCAATTTATATTATAGAACATATACATATATATAGAGCATATTAGTTTTAATAAAATTTCATGTGCCAACATTTTTTAAATGATGCGATTTATTTATTGATTTTTATATCGAAGTCATTTTTAATTATTAAAAAATAATTTCTAAATATCAACCAAGAATAGGGGGCCCCGGGAATGCGAAGGGACAACGATACGACCCTGGGCTGAAGCTCTCCTCCAGCACCCTCCACCTTCCCCCGATCGACCTCCTCCATTTCTTTTGTTTTTCCGCCCCTTTCCGTTCTCCAACCCTCCTCTTTCCTTCTGGTTCGAATCCACATCCCAATTTTTGATCCCTCTCCCACTTCCGGATTCTTGATTGCGATCCGACTTCCCAAAATTCCCGATCCCTCCGCCGGATCTCGCCGACGGTCGCGGCCGATCGCGAGTTCCTCCTCCTCCCCCCTCGCTTCTTCATCGTTTTTGGAGGAGGAGGTGGACGACGACGACAACGAAGTGGGAGGAGATGCTGTCGAACCACTTGCAGGACACGATTGAAACGGCGAGGCTCGTCTGGTCGCGGTTGCCGAGCTCCGAGGAGGTACTGTCGGGGGAAGCGGGGGAGGAGATCGAGCTCGAGGCCAGGAGAAACGGCTCCTCGGGCGCTGAGAGCCTCGATTATGAGGTGATCGAGAACTACGCGTACCGAGAAGAGCAGGTACAGGGCATCGTTTCTATCTACGTGCCCCCTTTTCTTTCTTCGGCACTTTGCGTTTAACTCCTTTGGCTTTTGCGAGAACTTTGCAGGCGCTGAGGGGAAGGTTTTGGGTGTCTTATTACGTTGTGCTTAAGTGGCTGTTTGCCTTGCTCATTGGCATCGGTAAGCAATGTAGAATCCCTGCCTACAGAGATTTCTGTACGGCGTATTTTAAAATTAGGACTCTGAACCGAGTCTAATTTAGGAATTGTTCATATAAAAAACTGAGAGCCTAATTTAGTTGTTAAAATTTGCACCTGGTTCAAAGCTTGAAGAATGAGATCATGAATACTTGTGTGATCATGGGTAAACACACGTGATTGTTGGTATAATTTCTAAAGCTGAAAAATTAGCCTGGTGATTAAGTAGCTAAATAGACACTGTTACTTTGTGTATACGTTTAAATATATGTATATATGAATTGGTTGTTCTCTTATCGACATGGATAATAAGAATTAAGAAAGAAGATTAATTTATTGGGATATGACCATCATGGAACACATCCTGCCTATACCATATGTGATTGGTAATTTAAATTGAAATAGTTGTCATCAAGGATAAATAATTTGTAAATTAAGCTTACCTGTTGTTCTGGGGCGGGAGTAACTATCTCTTAGTGTACCAACAACTGCTCCATGTGATTGAATCTAGATCTTCTGTTTCGTTAAAGCAAGCAAGTCAAGGAGCAGTTCTGATTCTGTTCGTTTCAAAAAAAAAAAAAAGAAGAAGCAGTTCTGTTGGGAGAAGATGGAATCACTGGATCTGGATTAGTCAATGGCTACTAGGCTTCTGGATATTGGTTGACCACCTAAAGAAGGAATCGTTTCTGCTTGTATACTTGTAGTCATATTTTGGTCATCTAATGAGCAAATGAAGAGATGCCAGAATAATATGGTAACACTGTCCTCAAAGAGATGTTGCACTCATTAAGAGAAAAAGCCCATGAATCAACAACAACAACAACAACAAAGCCTTATCCCACTAGGTGGGGTCGGCTACATGGATCATACGACGCCTGATTCATGTTCATGAGATTCGACAGGGTTTTACGCTGGCTGTCGGGGCCTAACACAACCCTCCTCCTTTATCCGGTCTTGGGACCGGCTATAAAACATAGGCGGAGTTAAAAAGCCCATGAATCATGCATGAGAAATGAGATGGACATCTTCTGTAAAAGGATAAATGATTCCCATGTAGGCTGATTCGTGTGTTGTTTTCATGTGGCTTTTCTTTTGGATAAATCTGTCATCTTGCTTCGTACATTTGTTTGTGAGTCTTTGATCAATTATCATCTTTGTGTTTGGCATGACTCATAAGCTGCTTAAACCATTGTTTTTCTTTGTTTTGCAGCATGTTGGTTTGACTAGAGAGAATAATTGAATATTTTTTTATTATCTCAGGCACTGGATTTGCTGCTGTGTTCATTAACTTGGCTGTTGAAAACTTTTCTGGATGGAAATATGCTGCAACTTTCTCCATAGTGCAACATTCATATTTTGCAGGATTCTTGGTGTACATTATTTTTAATTTGGGACTGGTACTTTCTTCTGTATTTATAGTCACAAGGTTTGCTCCAGCAGCAGCAGGTTCTGGTATACCAGAGATCAAGGGTTATTTAAATGGTAAACAATGCTTAATTGTAAAACATAATTTTATATCTATTTGGCTTCAAGAATCAGGATTCTGAAAGCTTGATTATTATGCAGGAGTTGATACGCCTGGAATCCTTCTCTTTAGAACATTGATTGGCAAGGTCTATCTCTTGTTCGTCTGTTAGCAAAGAGTTTAGTGAAAGAGCTAAACAGTTTTCATTTGCAGATATTTGGAAGTATTGGCTCTGTTGGAGGTGGACTAGCTTTAGGAAAAGAGGGTCCTCTTGTTCATACTGGTGCCTGTATTGCTTCCTTACTCGGACAAGTATGAATTTGTTGGTTTAATCTTTAATTATCTTCAGTATGTCTTTTTAACTGGGAAACCTCTTGTTTTACATAAACTTTTTTTGTGAACCTTTTCTTATACATTTATTCTCTGGTGTATTCTGTATGTTCTACAAACTGTAGAACTTTGAGGGCATAAGGCTAATCTAGTCATCCTCTTCTGTCTAAGTTACCGTGCTATTTTGTTTAGTGGATATTGAGCAAGTACATACTGATGTGAAGAAGAAAGTGAGCGCCGCCTAGGGCACCCGATTGGGCGCTACAGTGCCTAGGGCACCCGATTGGGCACTACAGTGCCTAGGGCACCCGATTGGGCGCTACAGTGCCTAGGGCACCTGTGACCCATCTTCAGGCCACGAGGCCATCCACCGCCGGGGGCTCCACCTCGGCGGTGCCACCACCAGCGAGGGCGACCCCTCCCGACGGCGCCACAGCCGTCGCCGGCGACTCCACCAACAGTGATCTTGTCTCTTTCTGCTGCCTCTGTTTCCACTTCCCTGCTACACATATGAGGCACTGCCTAGTGCACCTGATAGGGAGCTACTGTGCCTAGGCCGTGAGGCCATCCACCGCCGGGCGTTCCACCTGTGCCGGCGACCCCTCCCGGCGGTGCCACCAACAGTTATCTCTCTCTCTTTCTGCTGCCTCTGTTTCCACTTCCCTGTTACACATTACTCTTCTAAACTCTCTCTCCCTGCGCGGCGAAGAACCCTTCCCCGGCAGACCCTGCTGGGGGCGTATTCTTTCGTCTCTGGTTATCCCCCCCCCCCCCCCCCCCCCCCCCCCCCCGTGGGTGTCATCCTTCCATCCATCATGCGACGCAGGACGCAGTGCATGGGGGATGGGTGGACTGCTGTCACCCGCCCTCAGAGAGGTTCACACCCACCTTCGACTGGCTTCACACTGCTACAGGTGCCTGGAGGATGGCCATCTCGCTCGAAGCTGCTCCGGCTTCCTCCGATGTCTTCGGTGCAGGGGCGAGGGACACCTGCGGTCATCCTGCCCCCTGAACGCATGTGACCCTCCACCTGCCGGACTATCCACCGGCACCATTGCAACTGTTACTCCGGCGACTGCCATTCTCACTGTTCCATGGTCGCCCGAGATCCAGCGCGTCGTCAGCCTGCTCAATGACTGTGTCGTCGGCGAGATTGACGGCGTCCCTCCGACGCCAGCAGCCCTCCGTTCTGCGGTCATCGCCACGGTGGGAGCGTCACCGCCGTTTCACTTAAGCCGTGTGTCGCCGTCACTATGGCTGCTCATCCCGGGATCCACACAACAAAGGGATGCCCTCCTCACCTCTCCCACTTGTCTGCCGCTGTAAACCAAGGTCTCATGGCGCTCATGGAAGGTGGACGATGGAGCAATCATGGCGCCATCCTGTCAGTCTGTTGACATTCTAGGGCTACCCATCCATCTCCAACGGCCGGAGGTTGTGATGATGGTGGCACAACATATCGGGAATCCAGTTTCCGTCGCTATCCCGCCTCTCGGCTCACCGGACCTCTCCACCACCTCTGTTGACATTGAGATCCGCCCAAGTTGCGTCCTCCCTACATCCGTTACTCTCTGTGCCGGCCCTGATAACTTTTCTCTCCGGCTGCAGCCCTCTGCCGGCTCTACATCCTGGTCAGAGGTGGTTGCCGGCGGACAATCTCGGTCATCGCAGGCGTCAGCAGACCGGGGCCAGACTGGCCTGACCCATCCCGTGGGGGCAGCAGGTGAGAACCGTACTGCAATTCAAATTTTGAATCCGCTTCCAAAAACCCCCTTCTGCCAACCGCACCCTTCTCCTGAATCTGGCTCGCGGAGTTGGCTCAATCCCTTCCCGACTCGAACCTGAACTCAACCGCTCCATAAGTCCTGTCCACTCCTTGAACCCAGCTCCAACTTTTGCCAAGGCTGAATCCACCCAGTCCGATCGATTCCGGGCCAGGCTGAAAGTGACCTCATCCCTCCCCTCCTTCCCTTCGCCCCAGTCCGACAGGTCGCCGGGACCCCTCCGGCGGTTGGCCACCATCATTACGCCTATAACCCCATCTCAGCCAGTTTCGCCCCACCCCCCTGACCCTGGCCAGACCTCTCCAGCCTCGCTGCATTTACGGTTCTCACCGCCCGCACTCACTGGCATCCCGGTGGTCATCCCCTTGACGGCCACACCCACCGGCGACGCCCTGGCAGTTCCTCCCCTCTGCTACCAGCGCTGTCGACCCGCACAGGCTGTCACGCCGCCACTGCCAACAGGACAGCAGTTCCCCGTGCAGTCGTCATCGCAACCGCTGCCCCAGCAGCCCATGGGTAACGCTCCACAGACTGGGTCGGTTTCGCTTGATGCCGATGTCGACGCTGATGGGGAACAGAGGGGGGATGAGAGGTCTGCCTTGCTGCGGAAGCTACCGACCTATGCCATACTCGCTGACGGGTACTGGTAAGGGGCGTGGCATTACACCGTCCGCTACAGCGCCTGCTCGCCCACCCTAGGTACAGTCACAAGAAGCGTCTGACACTGTCATCATCGGAGGGACAGCAGCAGCCCACACAGACGTCGTCGCTGCCGCCGCCAATGAGGCAGGAGTCGCCCGCACAATCATCGTTGTCACCGCCCCAGCAACCTGTGGTGGGGGATGCACTGTTGACCAAGCTGGACTCGCTGGCCACCGATGACGGGTATGAGGAGTTGCGCCTCCTCGCAGGATGGTCAGATGAGGAGGTCCGCTTGGTTGCGGAGGCCGTTGGCTTCCGTCACACGCGTCGGCAACCTCGGGCAAGAGGAATGGCCCTACAACAGGGGGATGGTAATCACTTGGAAGATACGGGGTCGGCCTCGGGGGGCGGATGCCTGATGACTACTTGGAGAATGTGTGGAGGTCACTTCGTGTTCGGCCACATCAGAGATCGAGGTGGAAGACATCACTGGCGACATTTTAGTTGGTACCCTGGCCATTTTGGCACCAGTACCGTTTTTGGGTGGGGAGTGATGTCTAGTTGAGCATTTTTGTACACCGCATCTTCTTTTCTTTTGGGGATCGGGGTTTTGGCTTGACGAGATATGTTCCATTCTGTCGCTGCTCTCCCTTTGAGAGCATAGTTTTGTACATGACTTTCATTCCACAGTTATATATAGCTGGATGACAATCACAACTTTGGTGGTCATCCTTTTTCTCAAAAAAAAAAGTACATACTGATGCATTTATATCATTCACCTAAGTCCAGTATAAATCATCTTGTCATAAATTATGTGCTCTTACTTTCCCAAGCACTCTCCGAAAAACTAGTAAATTAATTAATGCAATATAATTGCGTCTTCAAATGCTTTCAAATAATTTTTATGGTTGGAATTTTTCAATTTCAACCGAGAAAACAAGTTCTATTATGCAGATTTTGTCCAAAAAAATCTGTATATCTGGAAATGCAGCAGAGTAGCTAAAAATCTATCAAACAATCTAGATTAGTCATTCTAGAAAGAAAATCCGAAAACTAGTAAATCAATTAATGCAATATAATCACGTCTTAAAATGCTTTCAAGTAATTTTATGGTTGGAATTTGGCAATTTCAACCGTGAAAACAAGTTCTATTATGCAGATTTTGTCCAAAGAAATCTGTATATCTAGAAATGCAGCAGAGTAGTTAAAAAACTATCAAACAATCTAGATTAGTCATTCTAGCTGTGTCTTGATTGAACAAAGAAAATCCGAGTAAATTAATTGATGCAATATAATCACTTGTTGAAATGCTTTCAAGTAATTTTTATGGTTGGAATTTGGCAATTTCAACCGAGAAAACAAGTTCTATTATGCAAATTTTGTCCAAAGAATTCTGTATATCTAGAAATGCAGCAGAGTAGTTAAAAAACTATCAAACAATCTAGATTAGTCATTCTAACTGTCTTGATTGAACAAAGAAAATCATCCACACAAGACGATGATATCCTGGGATTGTCTACTGATTCTAATTAGAAATGTGGTAGCATTTTCATTGCAATTGCAAATGGCCTGGCTAGAATTTCCTAATTTGTATTTGCTAGAAATAACCAATAGGTATCTTGTCTATTCTCTCAATGTGCACCATTGTTTTGGAATCTTTCTGATCAGATGCCTTAAGAGTTGAACTTTGGCCGAACATTTAATTCCCTACTAGATTGTGCAATGACTTTAATGGATATATTGTGCACTGCGTGTGCAGTGTGCACATCAAAACATTGGATGTACAGTGGGTGCACACCACCATGTTGTATAAACAATGTACAGTATACCTTCTAAAAAAACAATGTACAATATATACCGATGGGGAGGTCACGGATGCGCTCCACGACCTCAATGGCGAAGGATCTCCCGGCCCGGACGGCTTCCCGGTTTTCTTTTACAGGGAGTTCTGGATTGTGGTCAGGGAGGATGTTATGACGGTGATCCGAGAGTTCTCTAGCGGGAATTGGGGTTTCGAGCGCCTCAACCGGTTCCTGCTCTTCATGCTGCCCAAGCGCACGCCGGCGGACAGAATCGAGGATTTCCGGCCGATCACCCTATCCAATGTTGTTGGCTCGGGTGTTGGTTAATCGGCTCCGGGAGGTGCTTCCGGACCTCATCCATCCACTTTCATCCATGGCAGATCTATCACGGACAGCTACTCCATAGCCTCGGAGATACTGGCGCAGTGGCGACGCAGCAGTCATTGGGCCTTTCTCTGGAAGGTCGACTTCTCCAAAGCTTATGATTTTCTCTCATGGTCCTTCCTTTGGTACTCTTTACAGGTGAGAGGCTTCCCGGCGACCTGGATTGCATGGATGAAGCGATGTGTTACCACCGCTTCTTTCTTGGTCTTGGTCAACGGGTCGATGGCAGGGGGCTGGGTGCAGCCACAGCGCGGCGTTCGACGGGGGTGTCCCCTCGCACCCATGCTATTAACGCTGGCAGTCGATGGCCTCGCCAGATGCTCTCAGGAGATGCAGGTTCTTCTGGCAGGGATGTAGCCCCGCGCGTCGGGTTCACATGGTGGCCTGGTCCTCCATTTGCAGGCCCACCTCACAGGGCGGTTTGGGCGTCCGAGACCTCAGATGCACCAACTGGGCACTCCTTGCCTAGTGGGTGGGTCGGATTATGGGGCCCGAGGACAGTTTATGTAGGGAGGTGTTCTTCACATGCTATGGCCGGATCATGGGCTTCTAGGCCTACCGTACCTTGTGGTGCTTCCTCCTTTTGGAAGGGGGTGGCGGCTCTCTTCCCACAGGTGCGGCCTTTCTCTGGGGAGGTATTTTCTTTTTGGCGACACGAGTGGCTACTCGGGGGTCCTCTCGCGGACTCCTTCCCACGGTTACATGCCTTAGCAGCGCATCCTGACGCATCTGTGGCTCAGTGTTGGTCTCAGACGGGGACTTGGGGACTGGCTCGTGGATTCCCCTATTCGAGTCTCCCCTTTTTGATCGGTGGATTTCTGATTTACTAGCGCTAGATCAGAGGATCGATCCTTTTCGTCCACAGCCGAAGCAGACGGATGGCTGGAGATGGGTATCTGACTCCTTCTCGGCACGCAGCATCTACCTCCGTCTTCTTCCAGCCACCACCGACTCAGAGATTTTTCGAGCTGATTGTAGACTCATCTGACGTTCCCGTATGCTGCTGAAAGTCAAGGTCTTTGCCTGGCTTCTGCGGCGGGAGCGGATTCTAACTAGAGTATACAAGGCACGGTGGGCACCGCAGGCTGATACCTCTTGTGTTTTGTGTGGAGAGTCAGAGGAGAATGTCGCCCACCTCTTTTTCACTTGCCGAGTTTCGCGAGAGGTCTAGTCCAGGATGAGCAGCATGGGCGGCGTGCCCTTGTCGGCAGAGGACTTTTTGGCATACTTTGAGGGGACTTTGTAGACAGAGACTGGATTGGAGATCTCCGGTGGCGACTTTTCTAGCCGGTGCCTGGGCCATTTGGTTTCAGCGCAACCGAGTCATTTTTTGTGGGGAGAGATGTTAGGTGGATAAGATTGTATATCACATGTTTTCTCTTCTTCGGGATTGGGGCTTTGACTAGCGTCTTTTTGATCTACTTTTGCTGCTCTCCACTGGAGAGCTTCTCTCTTGTACATGATGTTTTCTCCTTGATGATATATATACATAGATGACAACCAAACTAGTGGTCATCCTTTCCCTTCTCAAAAAAAAAAAATGTACAACATATCCATTGATCCCTTATTTAATATGACTATGGAGGTACTTCTCAAGGTTGTCAAGTTTGAGTTTTTACCTAAACTCGTTTTAGAGAAGGTAGAATCGTATTGTAAATTCGATACGTAAATACGTAGAGTTTAGATATAATACTAATTTAAAGATAATAACTTTTAAAATCATATCGAATATAAATGATAAATATTAAAAAAGATTATAATAACATGAATAATTAATAAGTTACAATTTACAAATTTAAAACTCACGAAAAGTTTCATTTCAATACCTTCTAAGATTATGATGTTGTAGAGTATATTAAATCTATGTAGTTTAGTTTTTATTAAATTTTCTCGAGATGAAACCTTTACATTTTTAATATTCTAGCTATTATTATTTTATTATCCTCATTTGCTATCACAATGATTGTCATACCATTCTAAATATTTGAATATTATAACATATCTATTCAACATATTATTTCATTTTAAATATTATGGTTTAAAGAATGAAATAACAAAAACATTATTAGGAATAAATATTAATATACCATTTATTATAATGTCATATTATTAAAATTAACATTTTTTATCTTACTTTTTTATTTATATGATATATTTTAAAGAATACAACAACAACAACAACAACAAAGCCTTATCCCACTAGGTGGGGTATAATATGATTATAAAATATGAAAAATATAAATAAAATAATAACTGATAACAAAATGAAAGAAAAAGGAACAAAAAAAGACACCAGAATGATATCACCTAAAAAAATCAAAATCATATCGTCAATGGGTTTTGAATCCATGACTTCTCAAGGACCAGCGACGCCACTAACCAGAATGTCAGTTTAGTACACTAGTTCTAAAATTGGCGATTTTTTTTGAGAAGGAAAAGGATGACTACCAATTTCGGTGGTCCACAATCTGCTCTGAAGTCCTCTATATCTGTGATAGCTGGAAGAAGGCGAAAATAGAGGCCACAGGCTGAGAATGAGTCCGAAATCTATATCCAACCATCCGTCAGTGCGGGTTCGGATGGAGGGAGCAATCCTCCGGTGAAGAGCTAATAACTCAGAAAAATGCTGGTCAGAAAGTGAAGAGCTGAAAAGGGGAGTCCAGGAACCGGTGCATCAGGATGTGCCGCCAAGGCCCATAATCGAGGGAAAGATTCCGCTAGCAGGCCCACAGGTAGCTAGTCGTGCTGCCAAAATGAGAAGACCTCCCCGGAACTAAGTCATGAAGTCATAAAGGGGCGCACCTGGGGATAAGCGCCGCCCACACCCCACCAAAAAGAAGATGCACCTTGGGATGGGATGGTTCTGGAGCTCCATGAAAGATCCTGGCCATAGATGTGAAGAACTGATATGAAGTATATCGGGATCGATGAGAGAATTAATCTGAACAAAACAAGGCGACTCCCGCTCGATGGAAGCCGTGTGCTCCAAGTGCTCTATAGTCGGGGTCCACCTCCAAGAACCAATATGACAATCCGAGAGGGGGAGGCTCAGATAAGTGATTGGTAGGGTGCCAACTAGTGTGTGAAGCATTGTCGCGCATCCCAAAGCGTCCTCCGTCACATGCCAAACGGGATGAGGGATTTGGCATGGTTGATCTCGAGGTCCGATGTTGCACCGAAAAGCTCCACCAAAATGTTCCCCAGCCTGGCCTCCTGCTTTGTTCTTTCCATGAAGAAAACTGTATCATTTGTGTACTATAGTAGAAGCACCAGCCCACCGGCGAAGCCGCTGAAGAGGCCGGCCTGGCATGCCTCATGAGTGCACATGGCGAGACCATCAACTGCCAGTGTGAAGAGCATGGGCGCGATGGGACACCCCTGTCGAACGCCCCTCTATGACAGCACCCAGCCCTTCGCCATCGACTCGTTGACCAGGACCGTGATTCTATAATTACACTGTATAATGAAACCATAGGAGACTTGGAAGAATCTATAGCTAGTCTTCATTTTAACAAAGACAGGTTGTTGGTAGAAAAAGAAAGATATGAATATGAAATTAGCGATTTTATTATTGACGCGGCCGAATGAACGTCTTCAACTGATTCCAGCTAATTAACTCATATCCACATCCCCTCTACTTGCGAGTTTACACCAATTTAACTTGTTTTGCCACCTTAGAAATGTAAAATCGGATGATTTTAAGTACTAAAATGCGATTTTGACAATCTTGGTACTTCTTATTTACAATATTAAAATTTTATTTTGAGGAGAAAAAGGATAACTACTAGGTTGTGTGGTTGTCATCCAGGTATATATATATTTAAAGAAAAGGGAGACATGTACAAGTGTGCTCTCAGGAAGAGAGCGGCAAAAATGGAGAAAGTATGTCAGCAAACCAAAACCACACTCCCGAAGCAAAAAGGAAATGTGGTGTACAATATGTTCTATTTGACATCGCTCCCCACAAAATATCACTCGGTTCCTCTGAAGCCAGATGGCCCAGGAACCCACCAAAAAGGTCGCCAATGATGCTCGCCATCTCTGTCCTTGCCGAGCCAGAACTCGGACAGTCTGCCACAAAGTGGTAGGATCATAAGGAAAAGGGCCCCCGAAGGGCGCCCGCTGCCAGATGACTCGTGAAGTCGCACATGCAAAAAATAAGTGGCCAATGTCCTTTGCCTCGCCACAAAAGACACATGATGTGTCTGTGTGATGTGCCCACCTCGCGCTATACGTCCTGGTGAGAAGTCAGTCTTGCCGCATGAGCCAAGCAATAATCTTGACTTTCAGCCGTACTCGAGAACGCCAGATAAGTCGCACATGCAAAAAATAAGTGGCCAATGTCCTTTGCCTCGCCACAAAAGACACATGATGTGTCTGTGTGATGTGCCCACCTCGCGCTATACGTCCTGGTGAGAAGTCAGTCCTGCCGCATGAGCTAAGCAAAAATCTTGACTTTCAGCCGTACTCGAGAACGCCAGATAAGTCGCACATGCAAAAAATAATTGGCCAATGTCCTTTGGCTCGCCACAAAAGACACATGATGTGTCTGTGTGATGTGCCCACCTCGCGCTATACGTCCTGGTGAGAAGTCAGTCCTGCTGCATGAGCCAAGCAAAAATCTTGACTTTGCCTCCGATAGCCAAACCCATCCATCATGACCGGATTGGTCAGGGCGGAAAGTAGCAATACTTTGGTGGAGTGCCATAAGCTCAACAAAGCGCTGGTCTAAGAGAGCTAATCTGAAAGCTGGGGTCCCGGAGCCCGGGCCCCAGCCTGACCACGTCTTCGCCAAGGCATACAGTTGAGGAAAAGCCTCCGCTAACGGGTCCCCGGGGAACCAACCATGCCGCCAAAAAAAGAAATCCACTCCGGAGCCAAGTGAGGGAGTCATAAGTGGACGCACCCTTGGAATCAATGCAGCCACGTCCCGCCAAAATGATAAAGCCCCACGGGGTAGCATGATCCTCACGTCCCAAGAGAGGTCTCCCCCGTAACGAGTGAAGAAGACTGAGTGCCGTAAACCATCCTCGGGCCCCATGATCCGCCTGACCCACCGAGTTAGGAGAGCCTAGTTGGTGCAGCAAAGGTCCCGAAATCCCAGACCGCCCTAGGAGGTGGGGCAGCAAACACTGCTCTATGTAACTAGATGAACTCCATGTCGATCAGAGCTGCCACCTTGCCAAAAGAATTTGCTCCTCAAAGAGTCTATATGCCGAAGAATCTGGGCTGGTGCACAGAGAACCGTCATATAATATGTCTGGAGTGCCGAGAGAACAGAGCGGAGGACAAGACGGCCACCTCGGGATAAGAGACGTGAACTCCAACCTTGCAGCCTCTGGTCCATGCGCTCTGACTGGAGTCCATCCACAGGAAGTAATGTGACGGTCAGGGAGAGGTAGGCCCTGGTATGTGATCGTCGATCTGTGTGCGAAGCTCGGTCGCGCATCGGGCTGCATCCTTGGAAACCATGCCAAAAGGGATGAAAGATGACATGGCATGATTTATCTGAAGACCCGTCATGGCGCCGTACAACTCAACGAGGATGGCCGCATGCCGAGCTTCCTCGTCCGAGCCCTCAATGAAAAACACCATGTCATCAGCATTCTGAAGGAGAAGAACCAAGCCCCCGGCGAAGCCGCTGAATAGGCCCGCTGCACAAGACATCTGGGTGCTTCTGGCAAGGACGTCAACTGTCGGGACGAAGAGCATGGGGGCCAATGGGCAGGCTTGGCGGACTTGACGCTGTGGCTGAATCTAGTCACCTGAAATCGCCTTGTTGACGAGGACCGAGAAAGAAGCGGAGGTAATACATCGCTTCATCCAAGCGATCCAAGTCTTCGGAAACCCTCTTACCTGCGGACAATGCCAAAGAAAAGGCCTGGCGGCTGGTCCTCTAATGAGCTATGATCTTTGAGGCCATGGTGTAATTGTCGGTGATGGCCTGCTCCTGGATGAAAGTTGTCAGTGCTGGGTGGATCAAATATGGCAAAGACCTCCCGAAGCCGATTTGCCAAGACATGAGCAATAAGGAGATAGATGGCGTTGCACAAAGCAATCAGGCAGAAGTCCACTTGGTCGGAAGTCCTCCGGGATGCGATTTGGAAGTAAGAAGAGTAGGAACTGGTTGAGGCGATTAAAGCCCCGATTCCCATTGGTGAACTCCCATATGACAGCCAACACATCCTCGCACACATTCGTCCAGAACTCTCTATAGAAGAAAATCAAAAAGCCATCTGGGCCTGGCGCGGCATCACCGTTGAGGTCCGGAAGGGCCTCAGTGATCTCTTCCGAGATGGCCTGATTGGGATATCCCCCGGGGCCCAACGCCATGGGCTCAAAGTCTGTTGTCGGGTCGAAGCATGGAAGTAGGAGGTGATGGCAGCTCCAATGCTATGTTGGCTAGTGAACCGCTAGCCCTACACCTCAATCTGGTCGATCCTGTTCGCCCTCCTCCGAGAGCTCGCGTGCATGTGGAAAAACGAGTGTTGGCAGGTCTGTCGGGAATGCTGCCTCCACTGAGTCTCCACAATCCTATCCTCCAACTGAAAGATCTCTTGAGCCCGTCTGCGCTCTTTTATCTCCGTGTTTGTGAGGAGGCGCGAGTCCTCCCGTCGGTCCATCTGGGCAATCGACTCTAGGGCGTCTGTGCCGATAGAGGAAGGACCGAAGACTGTCCAGATGTGACGCTAGGGTCTTGGCTGCTGTGTCTGTGGCCTCCACTCTTTGCCACTGCCCCATACCAACTGACGAAAACCGTCCTCTAGTAGCTAGGAGCGCTCAAAGCGGAGAAGTGAGCGCTGCCTTTGTCCACCGTCGGAGCACCACAACAGAGGGGTGTGGTCCAAGAATGGTCGATCCATGATCTGCTAACTGGTGGCCCTCTGCTAACTCTAGTGATCCAAGGAAGCGGTCAATCCTCGACCTAGCAGTCGGTGCAGTTGTGCTCCTCCAAGTGAATCTACAGTTGGAGGGCGAAAAATCGAGTGAATCAATGAAGTCTTTGAACTTCGCTGCCCCAGCATCCCTCCCTCGTCGTCTGATGGGGCGATCCTCCATGTCAAGGGTGACATTGAAGTCGCCACTGAGCAGCCACTAAATGTCCGAAAGGTGGGCACGCGCCCCTCTGAGCTCCTCCCATACGGTGTCGCGTAAGGACGCCGAACAAGGCCCACATACACATGAGATAAGATAGTCGGAACCGTTCCCTCGGCCCCGTAGATGAGCTGTCATCGAGAAATGGGCCATCCATGAATCCACCAAAGAGAAGAGATCAGCCCCCCAACCAATAATGCATTCGCCCGACTGTCCCACCGCATGAAGAGAGAGATGCTCTGACATCCTCGGATCCAAAATATGTGTCTAGATTCTGGAGCTGCAATCTGTCAACTTGGTCTCTTGAAGGAGGACCACATTCACCTCCCACTTCCTTAAGATAGCGGCCTAGGGTCCGGCGCCTCACCATGTCACACAAGCCTCGTACATTCCACGTGAGCACCTTCATGGGATCACTGATGCACTCCCCTGTGTTTCCAGATTGTTACTAGTCGTCGGCCACTTCTTTTGGCTATGTGCAATGAGTCTCCGAAGCGGTCGATGTAGGCCCATCCTCATTGCCATCTCTGGTTTTGGCGTGCTCCGCGATGGATATGGCGAAAGCCGGCAGCATCTGCCACCAGAAGAACCTCATCGTCTGCCCTCCCGATGGGGAGGGGTTCCCCGTCGGTTGGAGCGACGGCTCTAGGCGATGGGAGTGTCTCCTCAGTGCGTTGGTCCTGCAGCGGCTCTAGTTGCGCAGATGACAGTGGCATGACAACCTGGGCTGGGCGGTGTCGTTGATAGTGGCGGGGAGACGTAACTAGTCGGCGATGGGTGTAGCGGTCGCTAGCAAGTCCGTTGGTGAATGGCAGTCGGCGGCGGAGTTGGTCCTAGTGTCGGGGCTGGGCCATGGAAGTGGGGTGAGGTTGCTGGCGGTGGAGTTGAGGTGGTGATGGTGTTGTTTGGGGTTTTCGGCCGTCGGAGGATCGTCGGTGGTCGGGTCGTGAGGTGGGCCTTGGAGGGGAAGATGAGTGGGGTGGATTGGGGTTGCGCTCGAGTTGCTGGCGATTGCGCACTGGCCCTGATAGGGTGCGGGTGTGGGCTGAGTCAGGGGAGGAGATTGGGTCCTGGGATGAGGGATTTGGTTCGGGAGCAGGGGGGGTTCAGGGTGAGGGGGGGTTGAGTCCGTTTGTGAGCCGGATTCGGTGATCTCAGCACACGGGTGGAGGGGTTGGCGGGTTTGAAGCGGATCCGGATATTGAAAGGGGGTACGGCCTTCATGTGCTGCCCTCATGTGCCAGTCTGCAGCTGCAGGCGTCCTTGCTGCCGTGACTGTTCCGTCCTCTGTTCTCCATGGCTGCAACTGGACCTGGTGGTGCGGCGCCAGGATGGTCGGTGAGGAGGGTATCTTGTTGTATCGGGCCGGGGATGAGAAGCCATAGTGCCAACGAGACTCAACTTAAATGGAAGGGCGGCGACGCTCCAATGCCAGCAATGATTGCAGAACGAAGGGTCCGCCAGTTCCAGGGGGAACCGCTGGTTTCTCCGACTACGCAGCCGTTGAACAGGTCCATGCTCCGCTGGATCTCCCGTGACCACGGGATTGCGATAGAGAGGGTGGGCTGATTCACCGTCACTGAGGGGCTGCTCTGCAATCTGGTGGGAGGGTGTTCCGGTGGTGAATCATGAGGACATGTTGCCTTCTGCATCGAAGGCATCTAAGAGGGCCTGAGTAATGACGCGCGAAGAGACCCGTTTCAAGACACCTGTAGCAGTGCAAAGGCGTCCGGCGGAGGACGCGATTATCACGAGAACGGGCGATGGTGGTCCACCCATCGGCGAGATGCTGCGTTTTGCGGCGCATCCTGTATTCTGAAGAGAAAGGGGGGTATGGGTGGTGCCGCCGGAAGGGATTGCCAGAGGCGGAAGGTGGCGCTGCTGGCATGGAGTGCGGGAGACGGAAGGTGGCGCCACCGGCAGGGAGTGCCGGAGGCAGCATGCTAAGAGACTAGTCGCCCTTAGCACATGTGCTCAAAGAAGAAAGAAAAATTTGGTCTGTGACACTGGCGAACAAGCAACGAATATAATTCTTGTCATTTTTTCTGGAGTTGCTTACATGTATATCATGATAAACGTCATAGAGGTTTAAAGAGATGCTTGATATATGAAAGAAAATGCTAACTTTTGTTAACAAACTTGAGACATTGAGATTGTTCCCCTTGTTGCCCAGGAATTTGTTCCATGGTAGTATAGGTATACATATACTTTTGTTACACTCCATGGAAGATTTAATAATCAAATTCGCCAAATGTAATTTCACTTCCATTGCTTTAGAAAAAGGTCACTTCCTTAATGCAAACTTATTTTGCACCCATTCTGTAGAAATAACGTTTGCTTTATTTTTTTGAAATGAGAAATGACGACTAGCAAGTTGGCAGTCATCCAAAAGTTTCATCGATGAAAGGAAAGTTACATCATATTATAGGATATAGGCAAGAACATAGATCTAACTCCCTGCTAGTACACCATTGTTGCTACATTACAGATGCTTTTTCCACTCCCCAAAAATTGCCTTTGCATGGAAGCCCACATTCTCAGCATAAAATCGATCATTCCTAAAAAATGCTGTCATTTATCTGCAACCAGATGACCCAAATGTATGCCAGAGGAAGGGCCAATGTTGTCAAAATCGCATCTTAACACGTAAAATCGTACGTTACGATCCCACCATTGAAAAACGTGCTCGATTCTGCTCTGAATCGCTTCCGACCAGCACGCGGTAGAATCGCGTGCTCGGACGTAGAATCGCTGGAGACGCTCGTCTCCAGCGATCCCAGCTATTTTTTTCCCGCTGATTTAGTGGGTCACGTGGTCACAGTGCAAAGCCAAAAGGAAGAAAAAAAAATCATTGATGCCCTAGTTACCACTTGCTGCCGTGGCTTGCCACCGCCTACCGCTGGTTGTTCACGCCTGCAGCCAGTTGTTGCAGTCGCCTGCTGCCGTATTTTCCAGCCGTCCGCCGCCGCTGCTGCTCTGCGCTGCTGCCGCCTGCCATTACTGCCGCCGTGAATCATCGGTACTCCCCTAGTCCCCTTCTCCTCCCTCCCTCCCTCCTTTTCTCTCTCGTTCGCCGTTCTTTTTCTGGCGCCGTCCTGTTCGCCGGTCTGCTCCTGTTGTTGTCTCCCTCCCTCCCCGCGTGAGCAATGGAGACCTCGGCACCTCTCGGTGCTTCCATGCTCCCGAGAGGCGCGGGGGTCTCCCTGCTCCCGAGCAGGGAGGCGTCGAGGTCTCCCTGCGCTCGCGAGCAGGGAGACCGTCAAGGTCTCCTCCCTGCGCTCGCGAGGGCAGGGAGACCTCGATGAGGTCTCCTCCCTGCGCTCGCGAGCAGGGAGACCATCGAGGTCTCCCTGCTCGCCCAATGCAGCAGAGAACCAGAGAGGCCGGTCGAATTTTTATAACCTAAGCTAAAAATTAGGATTATATTGTATAATGTATCATGTATGTATAAACTATAGATAACAGAATGTTACAAATGTGTTAGTATTCCAGTCACAGATTTAGGTAAACAAAAATGGCATCTGGTTCGGGTCCAGGAGTTGGAAACTCAAGTGCTGCTACCCCTGAAGATGGAGGTGCTGGAACATCTACAACTACAAAAGTACTTAGGAAAAATGCTCCAGGGAATAAGAGTGATCCAGATAGAAGCAAGGTTTGATAATAGATGGAGATAACAGGAAAACTAAATGCAAATATTGCTTTGACATGTTTTGGTAATTTGGAATTTGGTATTGATTCTTTGACATGTTGCTTAATATTTGATAATTTGATGAAAATTTTACTTTATTATAATATTATATTCAATTTGTGCTAATTAATATATTAAAAAAATAATCTGGTAGAATCGGCCGTGTCGTGTTACGCGCTCACGATTTACGTTTTTTCCCGGTCCTCCGTGTCGTGTCCGTTTTACGTGTTTGACAACATTGGGAAGGGCGCTGTTGCCTGCAGATGTCGACACGCTCCTGAGGGCCTCTTCAGCCATTGCAAAAGGATCTCCAAAACGCAGCTTCCGACGTGGAGTCAATCCATCTAATGTCTGCCTCAACCCAGACCCGACGAGCCGTGGAGCACCCAAAAAATAGATGTGCAGTATCTTCATCCTCTTCTCCACATATGGCACAGTGAAATGTCATTGCCATTCATCCAGCGTGATCTGGATACCTTTGGCAGATACTTTTACGCTGCAGCAGCCAACGGAACACCTTGACCTTGAGAGGGGCCTTCGATTTCCAGATCAGTCTGAATGCCGTGATAACTCATATTGTACACCATATCTCATTTTTTCTTCGAGAGTGGGGTTTTGGTTAGGCGTTGTACATCTCTCTTTTTGTTGCTCTCTTCTTGAGAGCCCTTTTTTGTACATGACATCCACTTCATAGTTATATATACATACTTGGATGACAACCACAATGGCAGTTCTGCTCAAAAAAACCACAATGGCAGTTCTGCTCAAAAAAACAACAATGGCAGTCATCCTTTTTTCTCCTAAAAAAAATAGTAGGGGACAGGTGGGCAATCCGCCCCAGCATTGAGACAAACTCTTCCGTCCTTTGTTTCGAGAGATGTGTGAAGAAGGTTGGAACCCAAATGCCACCTCCATCATTGTTTGCGGTAGTCCAGCAGTCCGCCACCATCACATCTTTATTATCTGCCAACTGAAACGGTCCAGGGAATTCCAAAGCAAGGGCGTTCAGCCCTGACCAGTTGTCCCGCCAGAAACAGAAGCTGGATCCTCTGCCAAGAGTGGGTAGGAAGAAATATCGGATCTGCGGAATAATTTCCGCAACACCCTGCCAAAAGGAAGAAGCCCCATTTGCACCATCAATCTGGAGTCCCAGTTCAGGGTGTGAACGTAGCATGCATAGAAAACAGAGGACCACAAATCACCCTTCTGCCCCATAATTCAAACTACCCATTTCGTGAGAAGGGCAGTATTCATCTGACAAAGGTTGAGAACACCAAGGCCGCCCTCCTCAGTTGGGCAACAAATAATCTCAGAAGAGACCAGATGCGGATTGCGCTGTCCAGCCGAACCAGTCAGCCAGAAGAAGCGCATCCTCAGCGAGTCGTCCGCTCGACCTGCCTTGGAATTCTCAAAACTGACATGAAATAGATTGGCAGTGCTTATAAGACATGGCAAAGTAATATGAGACTGCCGCTGCAGGATAGCAACCTGGAGCTCCATCCAATCAACTGTTGCTCCACCCTCTTGATCACCGGCGCCCAATCACGTGAGGCTGTGTGTTTGTCGGCCCAAGTAGCAAAGAGGGAGAGTACCAATAGGTGAGCGAAGCATCCTAGCGAAGTCCTGGCGGGTTGGCGCTGGCATATTGAAACCAATAAAGTTGCACTTGGCATAATTGATGCTGAGGCCCAAGAATTCTCCAAATATTCCAACAAGAATTGCCAGCCTCTGTGCCGCCTGCCAGGAGGCTTCAATAAAAAAGAGTATTATTACTTTGTAACTGTTGGTTGCTCTCTTTGCTTTGTTTAATTTTGTTTCAGGATTTTGCTTTCTTTGTCTATCCATGACTTTGTTGATTTTCAAATGCACACTGCCTTTTTTGGTGCTACTTTCCCCACTTGTGCTGTACAATGAGATCCTACAGTAAATAAACATAAAATTTATCATGACTTTTGCAGGGTGGATCAACAAAGTACCATCTAAGTTCGAGGTGGTTACGTATATTTGAGAGTGATCGAGATCGGCGTGACCTTGTATGTTGTAAATGGCCTCTCTACATACTTTGGTCCTTTTATTATGCTTTATCTGGAGATACATGACTGAGCTGACTTTTTTTTGCATCAGATTTTGCGTCTTCTCTTTTCCTTCTTTTGTTTTCTTCTTTGCAAAACCTCAAATTTTTTTGTCCTGGATGGCACTTGTATGATCATTGGATTCAATCAAACATCCTTCCATTTATGTTGAATACAGAACATTGGCATTTGTGTTATCATTGTCTGTGCTTTTGTCATTCTATAATGTAATTTTAAGGATGTCAATTTGAAATCTTCTCCTATTCTAAACTTTTAATTCTGTATATTCCATGAATCATTCCAACAATGCGTTTACAATTAATCAAAATCATAAGGAATGTTGGGCAGAAATATAACTTCTATTTACGGCACTGATTGAGAAGTGATGTTGTTCTCTATACTGGGAAGATTGCAGGTGCCTATGAGAGGAAAGGGAGAGGTTCTAGCTGTCGCAACCACTAAGGTTCCGTGTTTAGAGAGATCTGTTTTTTTCTTTTCTGAGTTTTTTTAAGGGTTCATATGTAATTCTATTTCAGAAAAAGCATTTCCTTGTTTTAGAGTTGACCAAGGTAATGTTTGGTTGTAAACTTTTTATCGTTGGAGTTAATTATGTTATCAACAGGGATTATTAGTTTCATTAGTCATTCTGATGCAGCGGAAAAATTAGAACTTGTAAATTAGATGAATCTGACACGGTTGGGAACTTTGGCACGCTGATCAGAGTTCTGAATCCCTTTTAGAAACTTTGTGGAAACCGACATTGTTGGTTCGAATGTGAGTCAGCAATCTTCAAAACCTCGAATCCACAAGCACCTTGGGAATTCTCCAAGGTCAAGATCATGCATCATGAACTCAAATGTTTAGAGATTTTTTTTGAAAGGTAGAAGGATGAGTAGATCATGTGAACCATCTTCGTATATATATCTCAATCAATGATACAAAATGCACGTGTGATTACAAAGGTGAGAGACTAAACCAAAAAAGGAAGGGTACTGGATATGTAATATCTTTGCACTTGCGCAGGATATTATCCACTATTGGTCTTAGTCCGTACAGTTTTTCCAAATTGCGTCTGTTGAGATATGATTTGCATATCTTTCCATATCTTCCCATATCTTTGTAATATTAGTTAGGATTAGTATCCCAGATTTCTTGGGATAGTATCTCAGATATTTTGGGATAATATCTCTGATTTTCTGGAGTAATATTCTCCCTCTTGTATTGCCTACCTTGATTATAAATAGGTGGCACTAGTGTTTTGGTCAATCAATAAGAGAACATCTTTCTGAACATGGTATCAGAACCATAACGATCTGATCCTTATTCCTCTCCCTTCCCTCCTCAATCTAGATGGATGACAGGTCTATTCCGACCTAGATCCATAGTTCTCACGATCGGTGCTTGATCTTTTTCTCCGTGGAACCCATCTTTCTCAACCATGGCTGATCAGAAAGCTTCATCTAGCAACTCTGGTGTTAAATCCACCCTCGGCACTCCACTCGGTATCAATATCAAACTTGATGGTACTAATTATCTCCTCTGGTCCACGGCATTTGAGCGCTACGTAGGGTCCCACAGGAAGAAGCATATCCTCACCAAATCTGAAGAACGTACAGAAGTTTGGAATGCTGACAATGATTGGGTCGCCTCTGCCATGCTCAATAGCATGACCGAATCTGTTGCCAAACAGGTCATGGTTTATAGGTCAGCCAAGACTATGTGGGAGGTACTTCAAAAACTTCACTCATAAAAGCAATATATCTCGCCTTTACAAGGTTCTTGAAGAGATCCAATCATGTAAGAAAAATGATCAGCCATTAGCAAATTATTTTGGGACATTAACTAACCTCTGGAATGAGCAAGATATCTATCAGCCTCTCTCTGCAGATATCAAAGTGTTGGCTGAACAACGTGATCAAATTAGATTCGTTCAGCTTCTCTCTAGTCTTGGTCCTGAATATAAATCCTTCAAGGATCAGTTGATGACACAAGATACTATTCCAACCCCTGAAGAAATCTATGCTGGACTCTCCCGTATCGATGATTTCTCACCTCATACGGATGCATCTGCACTTTCTACACGTGGAAGAGGAGTTTTCCCTGACAAAGGCAAAGGTCGTGGACGTGGACGAGGAAACGACTCTGGAGGACGTGGTAAATTCTTTTGTGACCATTGTCGTCGATCCAATCTCATGAACATGGATCAACGAATGGCGTCGTATGATCCATGTAGCCGACCCCACCTAGTGGGATAAGGCTTTGTTGTTGTTGTTGTTGTCATCGATCCAATCATCTCTCTGACCGTTGCTGGAAAAAATTTACATATCCTGTTGATCATCCAAAGGTTCATGCTGTCACTACAAATGAGTCGGATATTCTAATATCAAAAGAAGAATATGATCGCCTTTGTCCTCTGTCTATTACTGAATCTGCATCTCCGTCAACTGGTGCTGCTGTAATGCATCATTGAGGTATTCTTGCTCTCTACTAGTTCTCAATCTAACTGGATTGCCGATTCGGGTGCCTCCTCACACAACAGGTGATGCCTCTTTCTTCTCATCCCTCAAATCTCTATCGAATCCACTTAATGTCAAAGTTGCTGATGGTTCTCTCTCTCCGGTCACTGGCCTTGGCACAATTTTTGTTAATTGTGACCTCTCCCTTGATAATGTTATGTATGCTCCAAAGTTTGCTCTAAGCCTTCTTTCAATCAGCCAGCTAACAAAGTCCTTAAATTGTCGAGCACTTTTTTATGACTCTTTTTTTGTTCTGCAGGATCTCCAAACGATGAGACAGATTGGTGGAGGATTTGAACGTGATGGACTCTATTATCTCCAGCCATCTACCAAAAATCCCACAGCTTACACTATCAGCATTTCCCTACAACTCTATCGCCGCCTAGGTCATCCCAGTTTGACTGTTCTTCGTCGACAATTTCCTAACATTTCAAGTACTGAGGTTCTTGAGTGTGAGGCTTGTCAACTAGGAAAGCATCATCGTATTATTTTTCCATCTCGCCTTGACAAACGAGAAAAAGTCCTTTTTCACTAGTGCATGCTGATTTGTGGGGTCCTTGTCGAGTTTCTAACAATAGGCATTTCAAATATTTCTTGGTTTTAGTAGATGATTTTTCTAGAGTCACTTGGGTTTATATGTTGCAAAATAAGGCAGAAACTCCTCGAATTATTCGAGAAGTTTTTACAAAAATAAAAACTCAGTTCTCTACTTCTATTAAAGTCTTTCGCAGCGACAATGGACTTGAGTTTGCAAATTCTGATCTTTCATCGTTTTTTTAAATCTGTTGGCGTAATTCATCAAACTTCCTGTGTAAAGACATCTCAGCAAAATGGCGTTGCTGAACGAAAACTTCGCCACTTGCTGGATGTTGCTCGCACCCTCCTCTTCCATATGAAAGTACCCTCCACCTATTGGCCAGATGTCGTTCTCATCATGAGTTATCTCATTAATCGAGTTTCATCGTCGGTTCTCAATGAACAAATTCCATTCCATCTCCTTTTCCCAGGAAAGTCTTTGTTTCCTGTCCCTCGTGTTTTCGGATGTCAATGTTTTGTTCACCTCTTTCACACTGATAAGTTAGCTCCTCGAGCAATCAAGTGCATCTTTTTAGGGTACTCGCGAACTCAAAAAGGTTACAGGAGCTATGATCCTACTTCTCGCAGGTCCTATATTAGTGCTGATGTTACCTTTTTTGAAGACGAACTTTACTTTTCGGACCCTGCAGATAACCATGAGAGTCATCTAATTCCAATTCCTGACCCATCACAGGATCTACCGTCACAACAACCACAGTCTCCTCCATCGCCTGCACCACCCTTGAGAGTTTATAGCCGCCGACATACTCAACCTCCACACCCTCCATCGGACCTTGATGATGAACCACTCTTCACGATTCCATCACGTGATCCTCCAAACAATCCTGACTTGTTGGAAGGAGATCCTCCTCAGGTAACTCATGACCTAGATGTTCCTATTGCACATCGGAAGGGCACTAAGTCTTGTGTGAAATATCCTCTATCTAATTTTATGACTTTTGATCATTTATCTCCTGCTGCCAAAATTTTTTCAGCTTCTCATGATAGTCTTTTTATTCTCCGCAATCATTCTGAGGCATTCCATCATTCGTGCTGAAAAACTGCTATGGATGAGGAGATGTCTGCTATGCAATCTAAAGAGACTTGGGAACTTGTAGACCTCCCAACTGATGCAATAGTAGTTGGTTGTCGGTGGGTGTTCACCCTAAAGTATCTCCCCGATGGAACAGTTGATCGTTATAAGGCTCGTTTAGTAGTCAAAGGTTACACCCAAACTTATGGAGTAGATTATTTTGAGACTTTCTCTCCAGTTGTTCGCCTTAATTCTGTTCGAATCTTACTTTCTATTGCTGTCAACTTTGGGTGGCAAGTTCACCAACTTGATGTTAAAATGCTTTCTTATATGGTGATCTTACTGAAGAGGTTTACATGGAACAGCCGCCTGGGTATATTACTCAGGGGGAGTGTTCAAAGGTTTACAAGTTGAAGAAAGCAATTTATGGACTCAAACAAAGTCCAAGAGCATGGTTTGAAAAATTCAGCAGAGCTATTGAAGAATATGGCTTTAGTCGATCCTCTTCAGACCATTCGGCATTCTCTTTACATACTTCTAAAGGTTCAGTCATCCTCATAGTTTATGTAGATGACATTTTAATATCTGGTAGTGACTGACGGTATTTTGGCAGCAAAGAAGTTTCTGCAATCTCAGTTTGTCACCAAAGATCTTGGTCTAATAAAATATTTCTTAGGCATTGAAGTGAATCAGTTTGATGATGGATTCTTTCTCTCTCAAAGAAAGTATTTCTTGGACCTATTAAAGGAAGCTGGTATGATGAGCTGTAAAATAGCCACCATTCCTATGGATCCACAACTACCTCTAGCTGATTTAAGCAGTCCTATTCTAGAAGATGTCACCAAATATAGAGCTATGGTTGGTAAACTTCTGTATATCACTGTAACTCGTCCTGATATTTCCTATGCCGTTGGTCGCCTAAGTCAATTTATGCAAGAACCACGTGAAGTACATTGGGCAGGTGTATGTCAGGTGTATGCAAGAACCCCACTCTCAAAAATGGCCTGCACTAAGAAACAAGTCTGATCATTATTAGAAAGACGGGGGATGTCCTAGGGGCCCACCACCACGGGCATGGAGATCGTCGTCGAGCTGAGGCATGGCATTAGGAAGTGATGACTGCCCCAATACTGCGATGGCCAAAGATCTGCTGGCCTTGGACCTTGAGTTGTTCAGTCCTATTCGCCTTCCTACGAGAGCTCGCGTACAAGTGGAAGAAACGAGTGTTGGCATCTCCCACCTGAAGTCAGGTCTACTGGGAGCGTTGCCACTCACTAGATCTCCACTATTTGGTCCTCCAACTAGATGGTTGCTTGGGCTCGTCTGTGCTCGGCCACTTACGTGTCTGTGAGGTGGCGGGAATCCTCTAGGCGGCCCATCTGAGTAATCACCTCTAGGGCTTGGGTCTGACGTCGTGCTCGGTCCACTAACGTCTGTGATGGCAAAGGAAAGATCGTAGGCTATCCAGATGGGGATGCCTGCATCCTAGCTGCTGAATCTGAAGCTGCCACACTTTGCCAGTGTGCCATCACTAACTTTCGAAAACCATCATCCAAAAGCCACGAACGCTTGAAGCAGATAAGTGAACTCTCTGACCGTCGCTAGACCGTCACATGAGTGGGGTGTGGCCGAGAACGATCAGTCCAACGCCTGAATGTCTGCCAACTGGTGAGCCTCCGCCGGCTATACCGATTCAAGAAAGTGGTCAATTTTCGATTTGGCGGATGCTGCTGTTTGTTCCTCCATGTGAAACAATAGTTAGAGGCTCGACCAACGAAGAATCAATGAAATCCCTGAACTCCTCTGCCCCGGCATCCCTCCCTCGTCGTCTGATGCCGCAGTCCTTCATGTCCAATGTGACATTGAAGTCTCCCCCAACAAGCCACAGTGCAACTGGTAGGTGAGTGTGCATGCATCCCTAAGCTCCTCCCGCAGAGTGCTGTGTAATGTCGCCGAGCATGGTCCATATACACATGAAATGAGATAGTCATCACCGTCCACCTGACCCCGCAAATGTGCCGCCATCGAGAATCTGGCTGTCCAAGATTCCAGAAGAAAGAAGAGATCAGCCTGCCAGTCAATAATACAGCCTCCCATCCACCTCCCACTCTTTGAGATAGAGACCTAGAGTCAGGTGTCTCCCGGGGTCACTTAGGCCCCGCACATTCCATGTGCCTCCTGTGGTCACCTCATGATGAGCACCGCAGTAGGTGAAGTGCCACCCCCACGGTCCAACTCTGGCAGTGGATGAGTCCTTCGGCGCGAGTGGCGCAGTTTGGCTGCAGCCGCCACAAGGTGAACATCCTCGTCAACCCTCCCGGCATGGAGGGGCGCCCATTCCTTTGTCTGGATAGTGGCACCGGCCGGCGCGTCCAGTGCCATGGCCAGCGGATTCAGAAGCAGCTGGTTCGCAGATGGTGGCGGCAGTGCCTTGACCAACGGTGGGTATGAAGTGGTGGGGGTGGTGGCCAGTCGCCGGAGAAGCGGCTGGCCGGAGGAAGCCGAGGATGGAATCTCGGGTTCAGCATAGGGCGTGGGTTGGTCTGTGGTGATCGTGGGGAGAGTGGGGAGGAGGTGGTGGGGGTGGCGGCCGGATGAGTGGCGGCTGGCTGGAGGAAGCAAAGGAGGGAATCGTGGACTCCGCGGTGGAGGCGACTGGGTGCGGGTTTAGGTTTGCTATGGCGAGTTGTCTCGACCTTGGGCACTGGGTGGCTCAGATAGGGTGCATTCTGGTGGGATTGGAGTTGGATGAAGGAGATGGGTCGTGGTATGCGGGTAAGAGGAAGGTGGGTTGTGGTATGCGGGTTTGCGGATTCGGGTTAGGATTAGAGGAGTTCGGATCGGGGTTGGGGGTACAGTGGGATGAAATTTGAATCCTCATACGGATCCTATGCCCGGGCAACCTGCGTTGTACGACTCTTGCGACGACGGCTTGATTTGCAGGCGTTCTGCTCGTTGGCATCTGCGAGGACTTGGCCGGCGAGGTCGCCTAGTCGGAGATGTCGCCTAGACGGCAACGACCTCCGCCCACGAGGCGTCATGCAGGGAGACCTGCAAGCGGAGAGGAAAGCTGTCAGCTCCCACGCAGAGGATCACTGACGCTGGTACTGAGCATTCCGAGCGGACCTCAAACTCGAAAGTGGTGACCGACAAGTCCGGCGACCCGAGCGCAGGAAGAGCAAAGGCGACATGGTTGTCGATGTGCCACGCCACGGCCACACCGATCTCCGGCCGCTGAAGATGAAGAGGCAGTCAAAATGGTGGTGGAACGGCGTATCCTGGGCAGTGTTGTCGTCGCTCCGTCATCATCCTTCCATTGTCGACATCTGATCTGGGAATGTGGCGGGATGTTGGTCGGAGTAGCTAGGAGGGTGTCGTACTGCTGTCCGGAGCCCCGAATGAGTAGCCAGAGCTCTGGCGACACCCGACTCAGGTGGAACCGCGGCGATGCACCCACACTAGAGATGACAGCTGAATGAATCAACGTCGATTCTGGGGACGCACTGCTAACCTCACCGATGATGCAGCTGTTGAGGAGGTCTACACCGCGCTGTGGACCACAGAACAGTGAGGGTGACGGGCGGCGAGGTCGCTGATGCAGAGGGGATGCGCGGTGAGGTGGTAGGCGGTTGTTCTGGCACGGCACGAGGGCAAGACGACCTCCGGTGCCCTTCTCCCCTGCACTGGAGACAATGTAGCGGGCCAGAACAGAGTCGCGTGAAGTGACCATCTGCAAGACATCTATAACAGTTGGTCGCCGGCTGGCGGCCGTTGCGGTTGTTGCTGATGCGGGCGAGAGTGGTCCATTCAAATGGTGGAGCACACCTCTCTCCAGCGCATGGTTGGTGACGGGAGCTGTGGACAGAAAGAGGAGGTGGCGCCACCGGCAGGGGGCCACCAGAGTCAGGGATGGTGCTGCCAGTAGGGCACCCGGAGGCGGGGATGGCGCCGACGGCATGGACTGCCGGAAATGGAACTAGGAACTTAGAAGCGAGATTCTGTTGCTCTTTCTACCTATTTAATAAAGACAGATGCTAAACACACATTTCCATGATAAGCTGGATTTTCTATCCCATCTTGACTTGCAGAAGAATGTTGCATTTCTTTGGTATCACAGGCTACACACAGACAAACAATTTTATCTATATGTTACCTGTTTTTTCGTCTGTTTCTTTCTCCTACATTTTCATGTGCTTTCTCATTATGGCTTATCTGAGAAATCCTTTCTCTATCTAGCTAAAAATATAGTCGAGTTACTGGCAACTGGTGACCCATAATTATCTGTCAACTGAAACTGCTTGGGGCAATGGATTATGACTTTGCATACAGTGAGGAAATGCAGTATGCTACCCTTGAATCTTGCGGACTAAATATTTGCATACTAGATAGTTGAATTACTCCCTCTCAAAAAAGACATAGTTGAGTTACTGTCCAGTTATTAGTTATGAATTCTGAAGAAAAAAACACCCAAACATGAATTTCCTACGTAGGATTTGCAAAATATTTGTAATTGGTTCTTGACTGTTCTTTTATTCTTAAAAAGGTGACGTGTGGATGTGCAGCTGGTGTTGCTGCAGCCTTCCGAGCTCCAGTTGGTGGCGTACTGTTTGCATTAGAAGAAGTAACATCATGGTCAGTTGATGTCTTTTTGAATTTCATAAATTAGATGGAAAATATATGTTGTAGAACATCTGTCACATGATGCTAGAGAAGTCTCTCATGGTATTTATGTTAGCTGTTGTCATTTCATATGACTTTTCCTCTGTAAAAGGGCACAGCATGGTTTTGTGCTGGAAGACGTTGATGTTAGTATTCCTATGTACTTTGTCATACTGGAGGAGCCACTGAAACTGATTGTCAATCTCTTTTTTCCTATTATTATAGGTCATTAAGGTAATTTTATGAAAAACAAATTGTATTGCCTTTTTTGTTAGTCAACTAACTTTCTGGTTTTATTTTAAATTTCTTAATTAAGTTATGTACAGCTAGATTGTATGAAATAATTGCAATATTTTGAGCTTGTCGATGTTATAAAATTTCCTGAAGGTGGAGAAGTCAGCTTATGTGGAGAGTTTTCTTTACATCTGCTGTTGTGGCTGTTGTGGTGAGATCTGCAATGAGCTGGTGTAAAAGTGGGAAATGTGGACATTTTGGTGCAGGTGGCTTTATAATCTGGGACATATCAGGGTTAGAATTTTGCTACCTGATTATTTTCCTTTAGAAATATCCTATGTATTGACTTCTCCTAAAAAAGTATTGACTGTCTTGATTGGTTCTTATTTGTGAAGTGGTCAAGAAGACTATTCTTTTCAGGAGCTTCTGCCTATGGCAATTATTGGGGTCATTGGTGGTATTCTCGGTAGGTGTAATTATCACTATGTTGTCCAAGTCATGTATGGATATTAATATGCACTTTGAATGTGTGATTATTAGGCTTTAACTTCTTTCTCCTTTTTCAGGAGCTCTATTTAATCAGCTTACTCTTTATATAACAAGCTGGCGCAGGAGATGTTTACATAAGAAAGGGAGCAAAGTCAAGGTACGCAATCAATTGTCAGTGACCATTGTTATCTTATGCTTCATTTTTTACATCTAAATTGTGTTCATGGATGCAGATTATTGAAGTGTGCTTGATTTCCCTAATAACTTCAGTTGTCTCCTTTGGCCTGCCACTTTTAAGGAAATGCAGTCCATGCCCTGATTCTGAAGCAAATCCTGGTATTGAGTGCCCTCGCCCACCTGGGATGGATGGAAATTTTGTGAATGTATGATCTCCATAATGATGTTTATTCTAAATCCTTGTTTGAATTAAGCATATTTGCTGTCATTGGTTCATTTCTTTTGGTATCTAATACATATCAGTTCCTCATTTCTTTATTGGTCAATGCAGTTTTACTGTACTAATGATAAAGAATACAATGATCTTGCAACCATTTTCTTCAATACACAGGTAAAATGGTGCAGATCCTATTTATCGAACTACATCTGGTTGTTTCGTGATATTGCTTTCATTTATTTATGCATATAAATATCCATGGGTACTTCTGTGACAGGATGATGCAATTCGGAACTTATTCAGTGCAAAAACTTTCCATGAGTACAGCGCTCAAAGTCTTCTTACTTTTTTGGTACTGTATTTCATCATGTGATTCAATTTCCCAACTTTTCTATGTTAAGCTTTTTTAGTTATACATGTTTGGTGTTATTAATGGCTTCACAAGCTTTTAGATCTAGTTATTTTCTTCTTGAGCATTCTGTTTTTTTCTTTCTAGGAGTGGAAAGGTTGGCTGCCAAGTTTGTAGTCATCCAGCTGTATTGGAGTAAGGACATAAATGTGCCGGTATAGCTTAGTCTCCAGTCCATGGCTTTTGCATCTGGTTCTTCAACTTGAAGAGCTTTTGCATTGACATACTAATTTCTTTTGCTAATCGTGCATCCTTCTTTAGCAAAACAAACATTTATATTGCTAATACTGAAATTTTTTGAGGAGTTGCTAATACTGAAATTGTTTAGGAGATAAGCATTGAAGTACCTCATTCTTCAAAGTCTAATTACTGAATTTGTTTAGGAGATGAGCATTTTGTTATGCAAAGTGTATGAATCAGATCTCGATATGGGAACTTCTATTAAGAATTTAGAAAACAGCATTGAAGTATATCTTTGATCTTTCATGAGTGTTAATTGCATGCGATCTGTGTCGGATCAGAATGAAACCGTGCAATAGAAATAACTTCTGGAGATTCTCAAATGAGTTATGTTGAAGATATTTTGAAGAAGATAGAAACATTGTGTAAATAATTTAGTTCATCCTTTCTCAAAAAAATAATTTAATTCAGCAAATATTTCGAATCAGCTAGAAGAATTGTTTGTTTCAAATATTTCCATGTAGTTATCTAATAAGAGAAGACATTGTTCTACATTAGACAACACTTTGTGCCCTTGAGGCGTCCTGCACTCCTTAAAAAGTGTCCTACTTGGACTTGGCTTAAAGTGTTGTGTGATACTACTATTACAGCTGTGTGTTCTTCCCTCGTTTCTTCTGGTTTTCTTTTTTCTATTGAAGCCAAGTCTCCTGCCCCCTATTCTCACATTGTATAGGGTGCCACAATCAAACTCAGCGGTAACCTGAATTATGCACTTTGGTCCTAGGCTCTTTTAATTTTTCTCGGTGGATAGTTACATATCCTAATAGTCGCTATTTTTTGAAATCCACTGACTGAAAGTTTTGAGAAGTGGGAACAAGGAAATTAATTACCTCATCATGATCTAATTGATGTACAACATTGAACAATGGATATATGCCAGCTTACTATACAAGAAGAATATCATGGACATGTGGTCTAGTCTTGAGAAGAAATATTCACAATAACTCAGTGATGTCAAACTTGTTGATATTTATCATTGGATCTGATTGATTAACCATGGTAGATCACTATACTCTCGTGGAGTTTTTGTTTGAGGAATTGCTAATTATTTATCCATCCTGCTGCCACAGGCAAAATATTTAGAGGGCAAAGTGGGCAGACCTACTGCTTTGTCGATGGGCTTAGCTACTTGATTTCAGATTGTCAAGGATTAGATGTTATTCTCCTTGACTTAGAAACTATGCACAATCATCGCTTTCAGAAGGTTGGGTCCTCACAGTAGTAATATGTGCATTGTAAATACACAAACCAGTCTTCTAATAGATGATGTGGAAATTTTGGTAAGCTTGCCTGGTCTAATCATACATCCTCTTATGATCATGCTCCATACACCACTAGTAGTCAGAGCTTGTCATCTTTCTTTTAGTTCTCTCAGGAGAATTAAACTCGTTTGATAAAATATCCTGCGATTACCTGACTGCTGATTCTACAAATCATATCGCTGAATTTGTAGATTCATTTGATAGTATTGACCATTTTGTTTCTATTATTGCTTATGAAAAATGGATGATTGATTTTAGTGCATTTGATCGCCTCACCAGGAATGGTAACCCTTGATCACCTATCATGTCTTTCAGTTCCTGCTTTTCTCCATCTATTCATCTTCCTGTTAGAAACCTGGATGACTTATATGTGTAACTGAGATCTTATATCAACGAGGAAACCTGGATGACAACTAGCTGGATAGTCATCCTTTTATTAAAAAAGAATACAATTAGATTCTTCGCTTGGCCCATAGGAGTTTCATTTCAATTACAGCAACAACAACAAAGCCTTATCCCACTAGGTGGGGTCGGCTACATGGATCATACGACGCCATTCCGCTCTATTAGTAACCAAACTTTTCGGTATATTATTCACCAATAGATCTTGCTCTATTAGTTCGTCAAGTGTCCGCCTTGGCCTCTCTCCCTCTTTTAATCGGACTCTAGATTATTTGATCTACTCTTCTTACTGGCGCATCTAATGGTCTTCTCTGAACATGACCAAACCATCTCAAATGATTCTCTACCATTTTCTCACTAATAGGAGTCACTCCGACTCGTTCACGTATATGGTCATTCCTAATCTTATCTAATCTTGTATGACCACACATCCATCTCAACATCCTCATTTCGGCTACCCCCACTTTACGTTCATGTTGTCCCTTCATAGCCCAACATTCACTACAATATAACACTGTCAGTCTTATAGTAGTACGATAGAATTTTCCTTTAACTTTATTGGGTACTTTTCTATAACAAAGAACTCCAGTGACTTTCCTCCACTTACACCAACCAGCTTGAATTCTATGATTAACATCGTCATCAATCTCACTATCTTGTCTTACAATTGATCTTAAATATTTAAACTTTGTTACTTGAGGAATTATATCCTCCCCTAGCCTAACTTCCAACTCGTCTCTAAGTTGTTTATTTGTGAAATTGCTATGCATATATTTTGTTTTATTCCTACTTAAACGAAAACCTTTTGACTCCAACGTATTTCTCCATATTTTCAATTTTGTATTAATCTTTCTCTTGAATCCGCTAAAAGTACTATATCATCCGCAAATAGCATGCACTTAGGTACCTCCTCTGTGATATTCTCGGTTATAGCATCGATAACTAAGTTAAATAGATACGGGCTTAAAGCTGATCCTTGATGTAGGCCAATTCCTATAGGAAATTCATTTGTCTCATCTACGGGTGTCCTAACCCTAGTCAATGCCCCATTGTACATATCTTGTATTACCTTAATGTAGGCAACACTCACCCTAATCATTTCAATTACATTGGTTGGAAATATTGAGTTTTCCTTTAGACTTCAACTTATGCTCCTGAGTTTCCTTTGAACTTATTCTCTTAGCAAACTATGTAAGCAGCTTAAATGCAAGGCTTTTTTTAATAGGTCATTTGAACGATACAAGTGATTGATGGAGGGTATGAGAAGAATGGCCTGTATTATCTGAATATTCTTGCTCTATTTGATGCTGCTACCACCATTTCTAGTGATCCTGTCCTATGGCTCCTGTCACCTGGGTCATCCTTCTACCTCTGTCCTATCTGAGATGTTTTCATCCATCCTACTAGTCTTCAAATAAATTGTGAATCCTTGTGCCTCATATCCTCCTCATTTCGATTCTCCTAATATCTCTATGTTTACTATAGGCCATTGTGATATTTGGGATACTTGTCCTATTACAAAGTATATTATTGATCATCATTATTTTGTTGCCTTTGTTGATGACCATAATAGTCTATGTTGCACGAGTACGTCAGGAAAGGAGAGGTACCCATACCCAGTACTCTGTCAGGTATGTGTGGGTACGTGGCTGGTATTCATAGGTATGTACCCTACATGAAAATAATATATTTATAGAATGGGTGCACAAGTGGGTATGCGGAGAGCAGCATTTGCCGAAGCACAAAAAAAAAACATTTCCCTAGCTGATTCATTGAGCTGAACAGAAAGCAATCAGCGGCGCATTTGAAAAAAACAGCAGAGTGGAAACAGCAAAGAAGAAAGAAAAAGAAAAAAACTGATGCCGGAGAAGAAAGAAGATCCAAGGACCGTGCCATCTCTTCACCTCTTCGGTTTCTTGTTCAATTGTCCATCTCTCTTCTCGGATGACACCAGGCTTCTTCTGTAGCAGAGCTTTGATGCCTTGAACAGCAGCAGCCAAGAAAGGAAAAAAGCCAAAAGATCAAGCAAAAATAAAGAGGTTGCATCTGGCGTCGTGAACAGTTAATGTTGCATATAACTTGAAGTTTTTAATTACATCCAGATACATTACAACAACAACAACAACAACAAAGCCTTATCCCACTAGGTGGGGTCGGCTACATGGATCATACGACGCCATTCGTTGATCCATGTTCATGCGATTCGACAAGATTTTACGCTGGCTGTCGGGGCCTAACACAACCCTCCTCCTTTATCCGGGCTTGGGACCGGCTATAAAACATAGGCGGAGTTAATTCATAAAAAAGAGAAAGAATCTCAATTCAAAAAAAATAATTCATTGTCAAGCAAAATGAAAACAAGGATAATATTAAATGAATAGCCAAAGAAACAAAGAGAAAGAAAGAAAACTTGTATCTTTCTTATTACACATATCATGGCTAATGCCTATGGTTGAACTAGTTCAGAAGGTCTTCAATTAGGCAAGAACCACTTATTGTACCTCAAAGGCTTGAATCTTTCGTGGTACAAGAGAGTCCTCCGTTGTTCCAAGCCCTAGTTGTCCATTTTGATTCCGCCCCCAACTTTGCACCTCCCCCAACTTTACATCCAGATACATTATAAACGAAAAATTTAATATAATTAACTAAATGAACAGGTAGCATTAGCTTTTTTTTCTAGACTGAAAATGCAACAACAACAACAACAAAGCCTTATCCCACTAGGTGGGGTCGGCTATTTATTAATGATTTTTTGGCATTTATTAATTATTTAAAAGAATATAGATGGTGAAATACTTTTCTCAAATCAATGACTTGTGAACTTTTAGATTTCTTATATTATTTATATTTATTTAATATATATTTTTGTACCTGTACCCTATATTTTACAAATTGACGAATTCCGTACCCATACGGGTACTGGATCCATGCAACATAGATAATAGTTTAACTTGGGTATTTCAAAATAAGACTCATTCTGAGATATCAAACATTATCAACGTTTGTTCAATGAATTTCAAAGTTTCTACTCGTCTACAATGCTTTATAGTTTATACACCATGATCTCCAATTGTTCCCATCTTTCAATGGGGCTATTCAGACCTCTTAAGTTTACACCTCTTAACAGTATCATGTTGTAGATAGAAAATTTTGTCACATCCTTGATGTCGTTAGAATCCTTCTCATTCATATGATCATTCCTAAGCACTTCTGGGTTGATGTGGTGATGACCGTTTATTTCCACAATTGTGTTTCGATGGACTACTTTGTTACTTGGTGTTTTTTGTTTTCGAATCCAATTCATATGCATTGCAACTATCGTTATGCATCTTATATTGCATCCAATCTTCTATTACATGAGAAAATGAAGCAAATTGAGGTTGGCTGTCACATTGTACATGAGGCCAGTAAAGGAAAGATTATTACCGCTACATTCATCTGAGCTTACAACAACAACAACAACAAAGCCTTATCCCACTAGGTGGGGTCGGCTACATGGATCATACGACGCTATTCCGCTCTATTAGTTACCAAACCTTTCGGTATATTATTCACCAATAGATCTTGCTCTATTAGTTCGCCAAGTGTCCGCCTTGGCCTCCCTCTCCCTCTTTTAATCGGACTCCAGATTATTTGATCTACTCTTCTTACTGGCGCATCTAATGGTCTCCTCTGAACATGACCAAACCATCTCAAACGATTCTCTATCATTTTCTCACTAATAGGAGCCACTCCGACTCGTTCACGTATATGGTCATTCCTAATCTTATCTAATCTTGTATGACCACACATCCATCTCAACATCCTCATTTCGGCTACCCTCACTTTACGTTCATGTTGTCCCTTCATAGCCCAACATTCACTACCATATAACACTGCTGACCTTACAGCAATACGATAGAATTTTCCTTTAACTTTATTGGGTACTTTTCTATCACAAAGAACTCCAGTGGCTTTCCTCCACTTACACCAACCAGCTTGAATTCTATGATTAACATCGTCATCAACCTCACCATCTTGTCTTACAATTGATCCTAAATATTTAAACTTTGTCACTTGAGGAATTATATCCTCCCCTAGCCTAACTTTCAAATCGTCTCTAAGTTGTTTATTTGTGAAATTGCTATGCATATATTCTGTTTTATTCCTACTTAAACAAAAACCCTTTGACTCCAACGTATTTCTCCATATTTCCAATTTTGTATTAATCTCTTCTCTTGAATCCGCTAAAAGTACTATATCATCCGCAAATAGCGTGCACTTAGGTGCCTCCTCTGTGATACTCTCGGTTATAGCATCGATAACTAAGTTAAATAGATACGGACTTAAAGCTGATCCTTGATGTAGGCCAATTCCTATAGAAAATTCATTTGTCTCACCTCCGGGTGTCCTAACCCAAGTCAATGCCCCATCGTACATATATTGTATTACCTTAATGTAGGCAACACTCACCCTCTTCTTTTGCAAGGCTTTCCAAAGTACATCTCTTGGTACCCGATCATACGCCTTCTCTAAGTCAATGAAAGCCATATGTAAGTCTCTTCTCCTACTTCGATACTTCTCCATCATCCCCCTTAGTAAATAAATCGCCTCTGTAGTGGATCTTCTTGGCATGAACCCAAATTGTCTCTCAGAAATACTAGTCTCCATTCTCAATTTATGCTCAATCACTTTTTCCCATAATTTCATTGTGTGACTCATAAGTTTAATCCCTCTATAATTTGCACAATTCTGAATATCCCCTTTATTTTTGTAAATAGGAACTAATGTACTTAATCTCCAATCATCAGGCATCTTTTTCGACCGTAAAATCTCATTAAATAGTTTACATAACCACAACACACATTTTTCTCCTAAACATTTCCAAACTTCAATCGGTATATCATCCGGTCCAACGGCTTTACCATTCTCCATTTTCTTAAGAGCTTCGCTAACCTCCGAGGCTCTAATTCTACGATAAAATGACCTATTAAGCTCACATTCGCTAACTGTCAAGTTCTCCAAATCACAACGGGAACCTTCACATCCATCATTAAATAGCTTATAGAAATACTCTTCCCATCTGTTCTTAATATCTCCTTCAGTAACTAAAATCTTGCCAACTTCATTTTTTATGCATCTTATTTGATCCAAATCTCTCGACTCCTCTTTATTCCTTGCAATCTTGTAAATCCTTTGTTCACCAGCCTTTGTCCCTAACTCCTTATAAAATCCCTCATATGCTTTAGCACGAGCATCACTAACTGCCTTCTTAGCCTCCCTTTTCGGCAAACGATACTTTTTTCAATTGTCAGAACTATTGTCCAAGTGTATCGCCTTGAAACAATTCTTCTTATTACGCACCTTTTCTTGGACCTCCTCATTCCACCACCAAGTCTCCTTATCTCGTGGTCCAAAACTTTTTGATTCTCTTAAAATGGCTTTAGCAACCATTTCAACCTTTTTTGCCACATTCTCCCACATGATACTAGCATCTTCTTCTAACTCCCACACACTTTCCTCTAATAATTTACTTCTAAAAGTCTCTCGCTTCTCCCCCTTTAATTGCCACCACTTGATCTTTTTATTAAAAACTGTTCGGGATTTTGGTTTTATACATTTAATTTGCATATCAAGAACTAACAATCTATGTTGTGTAGTCACCCCATGCCCAGGAATTACTTTGCAACTAGTACAGCGTCTTTTATCAGTATTTCTTGTCAAGAAAAAATCGATTTGAGACCTATGAGTTCCACTTTTGTATGTGATTAAATGTTCCTCTCTCTTCCTAAAACAAGTGTTGATAATCTTAAGATCGTATGCTAAAGAAAAATCAATAATAGTTTGTCCTTCCTCATTCAACTCCCCAAAACCAAAACCACCATGAACCCTTGCATGTGGTCCTGCCTCTTTACCAACATGTCCATTAAGGTCTCCCCCAATATAAACTTTTTCGGTTGTTGGTATACTTTCAATCAAACCCTCCATATCTGCCCAAAACTTCTCCTTGAGATGTGATTCTGCTCCTACTTGGGGTGCATATGCATTAATAATGTTCATAGTCTCCTTTCCAACAATTATTTTCACGGATATGATTCGATCCTCAATCCTTTTAACTTCCACAACATTCTTCCTCCATTCTGCATCCGCGATAATACCAACACCATTCCTTCCATTTACCTTACCTGTGTACCAAAGTTTGGAACCATTTAACCTAATCTCTTTACTTCCCTCTCCTACCCATCTAGTTTCTTGCAAGCATAAGATACTAATCTTACGCTGGTCCATTACTTGTGCCACCTCGAGGTGCTTCCCATTCAACGTCCTAATGTTCCACGAACCTAATCTGACCTTAGTATCATGAACTAGCTTCTTTAACCGCCTCCGACCATTAGAGTGCGGTAGCCCTTGCTCATTTAACACTGCATTCAGGCGAGGATGCAGCGGCTCTTGCTCTCTTATCACTGTACCCGAGCTGTACAGCGCGTTACTTACGGGTAACGACCTAGCATTAACACAATATATTCGTTGATCCATGTTCATAAGATTCGACAGGATTTTATGCTGGCTGTCGGGGCCTAACACAACCCTCCTCCTTTATCCGGACTTGGGACCGGCCTAACACAACCCTCCTCCTTTATCTGAGCTTAATTGGTCGATATTATGAATTATCAAAGAAATATTGTAACTTTCTATGCAATAAGATAGGCATGATCGGCATTATGTTCCAATTTAAGGGGGAGTGTTGACATTATTGGAGATAATTTAGGCCACCCAATATTTTGAATCAGCTAGATAAATTGTTGGAGATAATTTGTGCAGTAATTTCTTTATGCCAACCAGCCATTGTTTCTACTTTTAATCAGTTTCTATTTCTAGTATTTCTATGTAATTTTCTATTAAAAAGTGCTCTCAATAAATGAATATGGAAATCATCACTTTCTTCCACAAGTTGGAAATTTTTTTCAAGAGACCTTATGATTAACATAACTTCCTCTTTTGAATGTTTAACCTTCTAGAATATCAAAGCAATAATCATTGCTCCCATTGGAGATAAATGCTCCAAATATCTCAAGTGATATCTCTGCAGGAATTTGTTATTAAGTTTATGAGAACAATGATGTGTTAGCTCAAAACAGTACTGGTGGAGTTATTGTATCTCTTTTCATCAAACTATTTAATAACCTGATACTTAGATGAACTTGATAATCAGGTGCAACTAGTTTAAGAATTGAAAATGCTTGAGGTCAAATTAACAACCTTGGTACTTTGTAATGGTTCTGAGTTTCATTTTAAAACATAGCTGTGGTCTATTATTTAAGCTAACTAGTATAGAAAACTACCCATTTCTGTAAATGCTCTTACATGAGTTGACTTCAATCAGTTGGCTTTTGATGTGTACCTCTGGTGGTGTTAACTGTGTTTTCATTATTAATTAACCAATTTTTTTCACTGTCAAATAGATTTTTATACAACATGCACTTATGTCTATGTTTGCAAGTTGAATTATTAGTTTCTGAGCTTGACACCATTTTATATCTAAATTCTAACATGTTTTCAATCTATGTACTAGGTTATGTTCTATTCTTTAGCAGTGATGACATTCGGGACTGCTGTTCCAGCTGGACAGTTTGTCCCTGGAATTATGATTGGGTCGACTTATGGTCGTCTAGTTGGAATGTTTGTAGTGAAGTTTTACAAGAAGTTAAATGTCGAGGAGGGAACGTAAGTCCAAAACTGTTTTCCTTTCCACACACACTCCAGCTTCTGCTCAAAATATTCTAATCCACGAATTTTCATTGTTCACCTGGATTTAGTTGTTATATACTGTTTCTATGTACCAACTTACATGTTAATTGGGTTCTCAAAGTTATTGTTCAATCTACTAGAAGAATATCTCGAAGCAAAACTATGATATGATGGGAAAAACCAGTTAACTAAAGAGAAAATAGAATATTGATTGTCAATTATGACATTATCCAAAATGGGACAAGAAATAGAAATATGATGAAAATCGTCTCTTTTTTTATGAATTTTTTTTTGCTTTCAGCTTGTAATAAGTTTATGTATATAAACTAAGCTTTGACACTCCTTTAGGTATGCTTTACTTGGTGCTGCTTCTTTTCTTGGAGGTTCGATGCGAATGACAGTTTCCTTGTGTGTGATAATGGTGGAGATCACGAATAATCTGAAGCTCTTACCTCTTATCATGCTTGTTCTGTTGATATCAAAGGTCTGCATCCCATTTACTCCTTTTTAACATTAAGCATTATGGATAAGCTATTCCATCTTGTCACAGGCTGTGGGTGATTTTTTCAACGAAGGTTTATATGAAGAGCAAGCCCGTTTAAGAGGCATCCCTCTACTTGAATCACGACCAAAGTATTACATGCGTCACATGTCAGCAAAGGAATCATGCAGGAATCAAAAGGTTGCCTTACGCTGCAGATTTGATGAGTCATTTTTATTACTCCAGTTCTTCTTTTCACCTAAAATATCTGTCTTTGTGATGAAAGGTTGCTTCCTTCTCTCGTATTGTCAAAGTTGCAGAAATAGTTTCCATGTTGCGAGACAATAAGCATAATGGCTTCCCAGTGAGTAAAAATACTATTAATGGTATCCTGACAGGGTTTGTAAAAATACTATTATTGCGAATGCTATTCCTCTTCAGGTTGTAGATCACGGACAGAATGGAGAGACAATTGTTCTGGGTCTCATTCTTAGAAGGTAGGAGTTTAATAACATGGTAACCGTTTGCCATTTATTTCATTTGCCTTAACTATGTTTTGACTAATTCATCTTGATTTTTCAGTCATTTATTGGTTCTTCTGCAGTCCAAGTTAGATTTTCAGAATAATTCTTTTCCTTGTGATGTAAGGGGTATAGCAAACAGGTGCACGTTTGCTACTTAACGTACTCTTGATATAAACATACCCTCTTGCAAGTAGTATAGTCATACCCTTTTGTATTACAGGCATAACTTCAGTGATTTTGTGAAACCTGCATCAAGTAAAGGAATCACGATAGATGATATTTATCTGACTGAAGATGAACTTCAAATGTACTTGGATCTTGCTCCGTTTTTAAACCCCTCTCCTTATATGGTACCAGAAGACATGTCTCTGGCCAAGGTGCATAGATTATTATAATTTTTTTACTGAAATAATTTAGTTTAATATATCTGGTTTGCAAAAATTTGCTTTGACTATGGCAGGTGTACAATCTTTTCCGGCAGCTGGGACTGAGGCACATATTTGTTGTCCCTCGTCCCTCTCGTGTTGTAGGTTTGATTACAAGAAAGGATTTGCTAATTGAGGTACTTGGCTGATACCTTTTCAATGCCTTTATGAGAACATGATGGTGTCATGCATGATTGTTGCAATGATTAATGACCCTTGCATGTTATATGTTGGAATGCAGGAGAGCGTCAATTCAGCATCAGTGGAGCTCCAATCATCAAGTGTAAGGTCCTGATGCTTCTTCACCATCTTAGTCTCTTGGATCAGATATTTTATAAATTGATAAAAAAATGTTTAAGGTTAATCAACATTTGATAGAAGTAGGTTAGACAATTGTTATCGCAGGAGTTTTCAATCTTTTTACATTTATAAAGTACCACTCATGTAGAAAGGAAGAAAATGTACTTGTTGATGATGCTTTCTCAATATATCTATGATCATTCCCCTTACAGACAACTCTCCTATGGACCCCCAAACAATTTTGGTGAACCAAGCCTTTTTATTTCAGATGTATAGGTAGCACCAATATGAGAAATGATATAATGCATTTATTGGCAGAAATTTCATGTGAATCACGTGTACCATTAATGTAATGTCCATTGTTGTAAATTGTAACATCGTAACTCGATGGCCTACATATTCTTTCTCATACAAAAACATGTAACTTAGTTGCAACCCCTTCTGTATGAAGTCTTGCTTTCAATGTTGCTCCTTTTTGGTGGAAAGCATTGACGATTGTGTTATTAGTCTTCATTTATCTTGGTAAAATCTCTTTTATTTCTGCTGCTTCTCCTCATGAAAATTAGCAGAAATTTGCATCATGTTGTTGCCGATTGTTAGGTCTTCAGTAGTCTTGTATCATACACACGTTCTGTTTTGTGTTGAACTCCAGAGTCCAGACATGCTAATATTTCTTTTTCCTTGTTTGACAGAGCTCAACAAGTTGAAAGACGAAAAGTCAGTCGTCGACCACATCAAGAACACCTTCTTGACCAACTTTTAATCAAGCAATAATGTATCTTCATAGTTTATAGTAGCACCATGGTGAGGGATCAAGTTTGATGCCTCGGACCATTTTTATGAAGGATCACACGGGAATACCTTCATTATTGTTGTAGATTGTAGAGTGGGTAGAAAATGGTATATCAAATTTTGTGAAGGGGCCTCAGGAAACCCCCAAATAAGTGAATACAAACCAAATGATGGTCTCATGAAATTTGTAGAACTTTGTTACTGAAAAAGGAAAGCTGGAAAAGGAAACGACCTCTTTTACTGTACTTTATATTCTTTCTACGTCTCTTTGTTGTTTGAACATTTCGAGGAGGCTACATATTTTCCAATTTTAAGTAAATGATCTAGCAACGTTACTACCATTGTTAACATTACGTTACTGTACGTCTCTCTCTCTCTCTCTCTCTCTCTCTCTCTCTCTCTCTCTCTCTCTCTCCCCTATGGCTGCATGGAAGCCTCCTTGTACACTACGTTACTACCATTGTTAACATTGGTGCTGTTGGCCGTGTTCTTCTTCATCATTTGCTCGTGTCCGTTAACAATATGATCGTGATCTTTTATGAAGCGCTTCCAGAACCAGTGCTGCTTCCAGACCCTGTCCGTCATCTCCTCGATGGGGACGTTCTTGGTCTCGGGCAGGAAGAAGAGGACGAAGAAGGACATGACGACCACCCAGCCGGAGAAGAAGGCGAATATGCCGTACTTGAGGTGGCAGAGCATGGAGAGGAAGGACTGCGCGATGACGAAGGTGAAGAGCAGGTTGACGCACACCGTCACGCTCTGCCCCGCCGACCGCGTCTCCATGGGGAACGTCTCGCTGGGGATGAGCCACCCGAGCGGGCCCCACGACCACGCGAACGACGACACGAACGTGCACACCAGCACCACCACGAAGATGGCGTACCCGTGGTTCAGCTCGTCCGAGTGGTCCGTCACCTTCACGCCCAGGATGGTCGAGATCACCACCTGCGACAGGAACATCTGCACCCCGGCCTCCAGCAGCAGGAACCGCCGCCCCACGCGGTCCACCGAGTAGATCGACACCACCGTCGACAGCACGTTCACCGCCCCCGTGATCACCGCCGAGTACAGCGACGCGTCGCTCTTGAACCCCAGCGTGTTGAACAGCACGGGCGCGTAGAACATGATAGCGTTGATGCCCGTGAACTGCTGGAAGATCTGCAGGAGGACGGCGATGACGAGCTGCGGCCGGTTCCGGCGCTGGAGCAGGTTGCGGAACGGGTGCTTCACCTGCTGCGCCACGCGGCTGGCCTCCAGGATCTCCTCGTACTCCGCGTCCACATCGTCGGTGCCGCGGATCCTCCGGAGCACCGCCTTGCCTTCCTCCAGCCTGCCGCGCTCGATGAGGCTGTTGGGCGTGTCGACCACCAGGAGCGCGCCCACCGTCAGGAGCAGCGCCGGGACGCCGGCCAGCGAGAGGGACAGCCGCCATCCCCATGGATGGATCCTGCATCACCCACCCATCCATCCATTATTAGAGATTAACATTACTGACTGTTATTATTAGCATCTTATATCTTATGAAACTTCATTGCTTAAACGTTAATGTTACTTGGATGTTCCATAGTTGATGAGGTTGGCAAAGAGGATGCCGATGGTGACGTTGAGCTGGAACAGGATGTTGAGACCCCCACGGATCCTCGTAGGTGCAATCTCCGAGAGGAACAAAGGAACAGCCTGCGAGCGCGGACAAATTAAATTAATACACATGATTAAGATTAATTATAACATGCGTGCGCTAAAAGAGTAATTAACTAACTAACTATATAATTAACTACAAGCTGGCAATCAAAGTAATTGTTGCAGAACGCGAGTAGCTACGACTACGAGGTCAAAGACGACCTTGTATACGTACCTAAAGTAAGAAACACCAAAAAATTAAGATAGATATATAGATCAAACATAAATGAAAATTAACCATGTGGCACACTCAGAGACAGACAGACCATAATATCGAGTTTGATTGCCAATTAGCTAGCTACTAGAGTAAATTAGATACTTTGTCCTTAAAGACAAATGTTTCTCCTCTAGTGGTAATCATAATAAAAATTAGTTATTTTTACTTTGATCGCTTGGATGATAAATACGTTCTCAACACGCGTGTCAAGTGTTCTAATTAATACAGTGAAGTGTTAATTCTATATATGTTAATTGCATATGAATTAAAAGAATTATTCAGGACGTTAATTTGACCACAGAATTAGTACGTGGGTTCTGCCATTTGATATAGATTTGTAATTAATATGCATCTATCCTATCTGGATGGACTTAAAAATGTTGATCATATGGTGACACTTGGATTTCTTTCTCTTTTTACACGTACCTTCATTTCTGTCAAAGCTGAGATGTTTGTTTGTTTGTTTGTTCTTTTAATGCAAATTCAGAGTAATTGAAAAAAGATTAGTGATAGAATAAAGATCCAAATCCATATTATGTCCCATCAGTGTGGCATAAATCCTATCTCCTTCCAATCACTAAAGCACTTTAGGAATTTTGAGTCTGACCCATCTGACTTTATTTGAAACCATGCACTTCATCTGCTTACGGGTCAAAACTGTCCATAGACTGCAATATTCAAGAAAAAACAAAGGAGACAACAAAAACATACCAGACGATCAAATTAGCTGAAAAAAGGAAATACAACAACACTCATAGATTAAATATCCCAGGAATTAACTAGTTATTATCCAAGGAAAAGAACATCTATATAATATAGTATGTATTCAAATGATGGGTATTGTACCTGGTTGGCGAATCCGACACCGCAGCCGAGGAGGATCCTGCCGACGATAAGCATGGCGAGGTTCTGGGCGGCGCCGTTGAAGATGACGCCGACGATGAAGAAGCCGCCGGCGACGAGCATGGTGAGCCTGCGGCCCAAGTTGCGGGTGGTGTAGGAGGCGAAGAAGGTGGCGGTGAGGCCGGCGAGGTAGAGGGAGGACGTGAAGAGTTGCAGGCCCTGGTTGTCGTACTTGCAGTAGTTGCTCTCCTTGGTCTCGTGCTTCCTCCGGTACACCTCCGGGAAAAACTTCCTCAGGAAATCGTCCATCGACGTCACCCCACCTGCATGCGTGGTGCATTAATTAATGCATGGGATGCACGACACAACAAAAGAATCGCTATATTATAACTCAAAAGTTTTCAATTAGAAAACCGATCATGCATCTGCCAAGCATTATTTTGATGATGTCCAATTTATTATTTCTAACAAATTCAAGTGACTATAATATCCTTGCACATTTTTTTTTTCTATTATTTAGTTATATATGTGCGCTTTTCTTAAATTTAATTAATACCAATTAATTAATGATCGAGCTGCATGGTCTAAAAGTCCGCATGGTAATAAATTGAATTGAATAGTTTTGGATGCGAACAAAACTGTGCGTCTCTTTCGTGGTGGACTCTGAATTAGTAGTACGTCGTCTCCATGTATGTTGCCACTGATCACACAAAATGCAAACTAAAAGCTCCTCATAATAAAAACAACTTTTGCATCAGAGCACATTATCAATCTCACATTCTTCTTTCTTTTTTTTTTTTCTCATCTACTTTGGAAGGTTAGACACTACTTCCGCTATCACTTTAATCTTTTTAGCTGTACTGAGGCAAAAAAAAAAAAAAAAAAACAAATGATCCACTTTGCTCTCTAAGTATGTAAGTAACTTGAAGCATATTCTTCTTTCATTACACGGATAACATGACTACAGAACCGGACACGGTGAAGAAGATTTATTCCCTATTAAGGCAGCTATGACGGAACATAAAACAACAATAATAACAACAAACATTTGAGTTACAATTAATCATGTAAAGATGTAACAACTTAGTTTATTTTCCAAGACTAGCTTATATTTACTTTTTATATTATATAACATGAAAACAAGAACATGACCATGCAAAATGATTGCCATATGGAATATCCAAACTCATACATACCTGATATTCCAACATCGTATCCAAACATGAGCCCTCCGGTAGCTGCCATGATGCACGAGATGATGACGATGGGCGTAATCTTCGCCTCAAAGTTTGCGCCGGCGGTTGGCCCGGACACTGAGAACCCCCCGGCCATCTCGGAGGAATCCTAGAGAACTAGAGGAGTTCCTTAGTTTATGTGAGCTAGCTAGCTGTGGTGCATATGAACCAACGGCAAAGCCAGAATTGTGATGTGAGATCACCAAACTTGATTTCCCTTTCTCTCGATAAACCGCAATCATAATTTATAGTGATAAATTGTAAGAAAGTTCCACTCTCCTACTAAGTTTTCTACTAGTACTAGCTAGGAAAATATAATTGATTTTTTTTTTCGGTGGATAATATAATTGAGTTTAGTTTCTTCAAATTTAACAAAATGAGATCTCCAATAGGATCTGGCCATGTTGCAGAATGGACGGTTGTTCAGTCAACGACGCCTCTTTGGAAGGCCCAACGTAGTAGGTCCACATGTTACCATGCGAGAGATCCATCAAATTGAACATATGTATAATATATATATATATATATATATATATATATATATAATCAATTTATTTATGTGGAACTCGATCGACTATTTAACAAAGTTATTAAGAGGTAATTGCAAGAATATTCTTTATTCACGTGTCTGCGTCTGGTTTTTTTTTTCCGCGGATTATTTTAGCCAGATGTTTTCGAACTTGGCGTTGTCTCCTCTCCACGTGGACTAAAATCATTCATATTTCATAGTTTCCAAGCTCTTTGCTATAGGTGACATGAAGTAAATAAAGTAAATAAAATGGCACGGCGATTTGAGGTTCCTTACTTGGCTTATAATTGAGTACTATTAGGTTAATATTTAGAAAAAAAAAACGTGTATTTCCTTCCGACGAGATAAAAGAGAGTGAGAAAGATGCCTTTGAGTACATGCCAGCCTATCAAATGGTCTCGGAGGTAATGAGCTTGTTAGAATAAGTTGATCAACTTAAGTATATGACAAAAAAATTACTTGTATATTAGGGTAATCATTCTATCATGAGAGCTATAAATTACAACGAAAAAGGCACTGTATATTTCTTTTACCCAATTGTTTTAGGACTCATTTGACTTAGTTGATACAAAATAATTGATAGGTTGAAGCGTCGATAAGTATTTTATTGATCAAAATTTATTTTTAAAAATAAATAGTTACACGTTTGGATAAAATTACTTATATTAATATTAACTAGTTAGTTATAATACAATTAACTGATTTATTTTCTTAGAAAATAAATAAATAGCTCTCCACCTACTTTTTATTTTTTAACTTATGAGTAGATTTGATATTTTCTTATCAGTCATATTATAAAGTTACCAAAACGCTGAGATTTTTTCAAACTATAAGCTCTAAAAACTACTTTTTCTATGAGCTTAACAAAAATAATTTTTACGCTTGAAATTGATAAAAAAAAAACACAAATAGTATTATCCCATCTCATATATGTGTTGTGCATGATGCAGTTGTAAAAAGAAGAAAAAATGGAATGTGAAACAAGAAAAAAATATATTATCACTTATATATGTCTTTATCCTTTAATTAATTTTAAAAACTTTTGTACATGTACATAATGTAAGACCTCACGAATTTTAAAAAATTGATGTCATGCTGACATCACCAAAATGGGCGCCCACTAAATCACGAATTTTATTGGCAAAACACAAACTCACTCATTTTTCTTCCCATTTTTTTAATAAAATGAAATAGAACCCAAAAGTTACCTCCACGGGTGACACTTGGATGAAGGGGCACCAATCCCACCCCTCAAAACTTATTTAATTCCCCCCTTCACTCCCCTACTCCTATCTTTTGGATTTTCTTGGTGCATATGTGTTCCTTGTTGTAGATGAATCAGAGGGTGAAGGAGAGGCAAGTGGACGTGGACAAAGTTAACGTGAAGGAGAAGGAAGAGGAAGATAGGAAGAACCCAAGACAAAGAAGGTTTTGACAAAAAGGTGTGCTAATGGGAGGACTATGTACCTGATGGTAGAAGCATGTTTAGGAAAATTATAATTAGTGCTTTTAAATGATTAACTATGTCTAAAAATTATTTTCCTATGTTTGGGAAGGAAGGTAGTATGTGAATGACTTATGATGATTTGATGACCAAACTAGGATGCATTACAAGATGGTATGACTAAGTTGTTACATGTGTTACCTTCTGTGATTTGGTGGATTTTAATGCATGCCTAAATTCACTAGATTGTTATGAAATAGATCTTATGCCAAATTTATGTGGGCTATGAGATTTGAATTGTATTTACAAGTTGGTGCATACAATATGTGAATTGAGGACTTGGATGTTATTTGAATGCTTCCTATTATACAATTGGTACTTGTTATATTGGAATTTGGAAGTGTTTTGGGTGATAAGATCTTGATCCAAAAGTTCTCGACCGAGAAGACTATGTTAGGAACAAACGTCGAAATCTAAATTGGACATCCACTATATGATGAAATGGTCGATCGTGCAATGAAAAGTTGTGATCGTCGTATCTAATGTTTTGGATGCGTCGGCAAATCGGACGATCGATATGACAATCGACTGTGTTACGATACGATGGTATGTTAGTGTCAAACCCCCTTCCAAATCAGACGATCGGTCCCCAGGCTAAGCGTCCACAAATGTCCAAAAGTTACATATAGATTTTAACGAGCGACTGCTCATTGGAACAAGCACATGATAATATTAGTCCAGAACATTGAGCGTCTGTTCCATGAATTAAATGCTCGAAACTTAGACATAAACCACATATGGCACCTTTACTTATTTTCATTCAACATCCAAATTAGTTTAATCATTCCATGTACTCTCATATGATCCCTACAAATGATCTGGAGCCACTCTTTCCCCTTAAGATTTGATTTGGCCTTGTGGCCCAAAGACAGTATTATGTTAAAGAAAGATTAAAGATGTGGGTTGCCTTTGCGAATTTGAGAGAACTAAGTAAATGGTTTAATGGAAGGATAGGTAGACTTATGACCACATACTCCTATTCCTGTTGTGCAGGGTTGTTCCACTCTAAACAACTAAGAGAATTTTTGATACCGTGTGATGTAAACCTCCTCTTATCATAAGGGCATTGTCATGACATTGATCCTATGTGACCTATGGCATATATTGTATTGTCTCGCAAGGCACACCCTTAACAAGAGGAGAGCTTTGGACTGTTAGACCCGAGTAGAGGTATTTGCCCCTAAATGACTCGGCCAAATAGGGAAATCCCAATTACAATTCGAGTGTACCAGATTCTTTCTCCCAGCTTCTTCATCAGGTAACCTGCCAATTCAACACATTGTCAGCGGCATTTTGCCTGTCAAAATGAGTTTTTGAATGAGGAGCTTCACTCTTTTTAAAAGCCAAAAAAATCAGATGATCACACTGGAAGCCTTCCAATAATTGAGAATAAGATGTTTATGTAAAGATGGAGGAACTTAGTTCCTAATTGGATATTGATGGGAGAACTAGTTCCTAATGATACATTATGGAGGAATCTTGTTCCTAATGGTATAAAGATTTTCATGTTGATGGAGGAAACTAAGGTTTCTAATTGGTTACTCTTATAATGTTATGACCCTCCCTTTTTGGAGAGGCATGGTTATTATATGAAAGACCTCATTTATGACCTTTTGATGATTTACTTCTTGCATAATCTTTGCTTTATATTACTGTAAAAAAAATGGACCATGATTCTTTATATAGTTCTTGCTCAGATTGTCTCTTATTGTTTATATGACCCCTTTTCATGAACATAATCACATAAGAAATGTTTATTAATACTTATACTTAGGACATGTTTTTATGGCTTACTTGTTGACACACTAAGCATTATTGCTTATGGAATTGTGATTTTTCCCCTACGTTGATCCCTTAGGTTCTAAGTAGCATGCATGACTTGTGTTGATATGTGTATGCAGTGTTAGAGCTTGGGTGGCGGTGTGCACATGGATGGACCTTATGTATGATTATGACATCGAGATCTAGCAAAGGGATCAAATCCCCGCTGGACCAATCAAACCCCAATCCTAGTCCATCCCATTTCCTTATGACGACACCTAAGCTTCGGACACATCTCATAGCTCCATTCTCGCCATTTTCCTTTGAACCCAGATACGAATTCGACCACATCGGATGCAACGGTGGATGACGTAAAGTCCTCTTCTTCCTCATGATCGACATCCATCCTCGTCAGAGTCATCGCCTTCGTTTCTTGAAGGGCGCGATAGCTACGAGATTGTAGATGACCGATCTCCCCCTACCATATCTCAAAATGAAGAGCTGGAGCCTTCACGACAAAGGTCCAGATGCTGCATAGATCGAAGAGGAAGCCGGCCATGGTGCTCGCCAAGGTTTGATATGCCCTGAGCTTCTATCGTGCAAGGGAGGAGGGAGTGAGAAAGGGGGTTGTGCCCCTTGTTTTAGTTATTGTTTATTTAATATTATTTATTATTATAATAATTATTTTATTTAAAATTAAAAGGGAGGATAATACATGAGAAGGTACTTTAGCCTTTTCACAAATAAAACAAACAATAGAGAAATTATCTGAATTAGATGAAAGGACTAAAGTGAAAAATATGATAAAGTTTAGAGATATTAAGAAAAGTTTAAGAAAATAATTGTAAAATAATTTATAAGTTAAAAGAATATTAGCTCACATTTTTTACTTATTTTTCAATTTATAAATAATATAATTATTTTATTAAATATAGGGGGCAAGGGGTCATGTCGACTTAAAAGAAAGCGGGAAGAGAGAGAATGCACAATAAAATAATACTGTCCTTTCTAACTTAATCTCGTGACAGAAATTAAATCTCACCCAACTCGATCCGACTCAACTCGATCAGCTTATATTTGATTTATAAATTTTTAAAAATTGAAGTAAAATATTTAAGTGCAAAAATAATAGTAAATAATTAGAAAACTTATTTTATGCTTTAAAATAAAATATTAAACAATATTTTTATATTAAATAAAATATAAAAATAATAAGAAAACAATAATAAAAAATAAATTGGGTGCGACCACTCGATGGGTCGGGTTGTATCAAATTTGTCCCCCCGACCTGATCCGACCAAATTTGGTTAGGGCGAGTCGAGTTTCTTCACGGGTTGGGTCCAACCCAATCTTACCCCACTCAATGTGCATTGCATCGTTACGGATACCCTTGTTGTGCCTAAGTCAATTTTTTTCAGAGTGGCAACCAGATCAGATTCATTATCGGATCGTGATTAGACCGGTCCGATCGAATTCGATCGGATTGAACCTAATTTTATTAAAAAAACTATTATATATAATGATGATAGAGATATAATATAAGTTATATGAATATTGTACTAATAATCTATTAATAAAATTTAAAATTAATATAATATGTTTTTTATTTATTAAAATTTTTAATAATGATAAAAAATAGGATTTAATGCTCCTACTCTCCACCTAAGTGGGGAGCATCTTGCTCGCTCGGGAACATCCGATCGGCAATGAACAACGCTTGCTCAAGGCGAGTTCAACATTTAGTTCAACCCAACTTCAGCCGATCCAATGCAAACTTCGGCCGGTTCAGTGAAATGGGGTCCACATGGTGAGGGCTTTTTGTAGCTCTGCGCCAGGAGACGATGCCCTAGAACTACGCAGAACGATGTCATCATTCCTCTATTCTCCATCGACTGATGCTCGTAGACGTCGCCGCTGCTCGCAGACGTCGCCACCACTCGCAGATGTCGTCCCCGATCGCAATCTCCACTACTGTGCGATAGTCTCCACCGCCGCCCGCAGACGTCGCCGCCGCTCACAGTCTCCGCCATGCTCGTAGTCTCCGCCGCTCAACAGAGAATAGGATCTGAAAATGGGCTCAGATTAAAAACAAGCTTGAATCTATTTGTTTTGGACCGTTGTTCTTCACTCGTCATCACCCCCCAAGTCCTCCTAATAAAGCACTAAGCATGCTTTGGTGTTTCTCTTTTGCCATTCCTTAGTTAAGCTGATGTTCTTTTCCCTGTTGTCATCTAAAGTTGTTTAGGCTGTAAAAAAGGAACCAGTTAATCGTAAAAAAAAAAGAAAAGAAAGAGAAGTATTGAGATCTAGACCAAATGTGGCAACATGGTTTTTTTTTCTTCTTTTCGACATCTTTCTCTCTCTGTCTTAATTTTTCGTATTACAAAGGGTACCGAGTACAAGATGCGTTAACAATGAATAAGATGTGCGCCTTCCAGATCTTTGTACGAAATCTATTTCATGAAATCATGTATCGTGCTGCCGCACTTGTTTTGTTTTGTTTTTTTGTTCTTTCTTTTCCTTTCAGTATTTTCATACTAAGAAAACCTCAGTATATATAATTAGGTCCAATGCTCTCTCTCTCTCTCTCTCTCTCTCTCTCTCTCTCTCTCTCTCTCTCTCCTATGGCTGCATGGAAGCCTCCTTGTACACTACGTTACTACCATTGTTAACATTGGTGCTGTTGGCCGTGTTCTTCTTCATCATTTGCTCGTGTCCGTTAACAATATGATCGTGATCTTTTATGAAGCGCTTCCAGAACCAGTGCTGCTTCCAGACCCTGTCCGTCATCTCCTCGATGGGGACGTTCTTGGTCTCGGGCAGGAAGAAGAGGACGAAGAAGGACATGACGACCACCCAGCCGGAGAAGAAGGCGAATATGCCGTACTTGAGGTGGCAGAGCATGGAGAGGAAGGACTGCGCGATGACGAAGGTGAAGAGCAGGTTGACGCACACCGTCACGCTCTGCCCCGCCGACCGCGTCTCCATGGGGAACGTCTCGCTGGGGATGAGCCACCCGAGCGGGCCCCACGACCACGCGAACGACGACACGAACGTGCACACCAGCACCACCACGAAGATGGCGTACCCGTGGTTCAGCTCGTCCGAGTGGTCCGTCACCTTCACGCCCAGGATGGTCGAGATCACCACCTGCGACAGGAACATCTGCACCCCGGCCTCCAGCAGCAGGAACCGCCGCCCCACGCGGTCCACCGAGTAGATCGACACCACCGTCGACAGCACGTTCACCGCCCCCGTGATCACCGCCGAGTACAGCGACGCGTCGCTCTTGAACCCCAGCGTGTTGAACAGCACGGGCGCGTAGAACATGATAGCGTTGATGCCCGTGAACTGCTGGAAGATCTGCAGGAGGACGGCGATGACGAGCTGCGGCCGGTTCCGGCGCTGGAGCAGGTTGCGGAACGGGTGCTTCACCTGCTGCGCCACGCGGCTGGCCTCCAGGATCTCCTCGTACTCCGCGTCCACATCGTCGGTGCCGCGGATCCTCCGGAGCACCGCCTTGCCTTCCTCCAGCCTGCCGCGCTCGATGAGGCTGTTGGGCGTGTCGACCACCAGGAGCGCGCCCACCGTCAGGAGCAGCGCCGGGACGCCGGCCAGCGAGAGGGACAGCCGCCATCCCCATGGATGGATCCTGCATCACCCACCCATCCATCCATTATTAGAGATTAACATTACTGACTGTTATTATTAGCATCTTATATCTTATGAAACTTCATTGCTTAAACGTTAATGTTACTTGGATGTTCCATAGTTGATGAGGTTGGCAAAGAGGATGCCGATGGTGACGTTGAGCTGGAACAGGATGTTGAGACCCCCACGGATCCTCGTAGGTGCAATCTCCGAGAGGAACAAAGGAACAGCCTGCGAGCGCGGACAAATTAAATTAATACACATGATTAAGATTAATTATAACATGCGTGCGCTAAAAGAGTAATTAACTAACTAACTATATAATTAACTACAAGCTGGCAATCAAAGTAATTGTTGCAGAACGCGAGTAGCTACGACTACGAGGTCAAAGACGACCTTGTATACGTACCTAAAGTAAGAAACACCAAAAAATTAAGATAGATATATAGATCAAACATAAATGAAAATTAACCATGTGGCACACTCAGAGACAGACAGACCATAATATCGAGTTTGATTGCCAATTAGCTAGCTACTAGAGTAAATTAGATACTTTGTCCTTAAAGACAAATGTTTCTCCTCTAGTGGTAATCATAATAAAAATTAGTTATTTTTACTTTGATCGCTTGGATGATAAATACGTTCTCAACACGCGTGTCAAGTGTTCTAATTAATACAGTGAAGTGTTAATTCTATATATGTTAATTGCATATGAATTAAAAGAATTATTCAGGACGTTAATTTGACCACAGAATTAGTACGTGGGTTCTGCCATTTGATATAGATTTGTAATTAATATGCATCTATCCTATCTGGATGGACTTAAAAATGTTGATCATATGGTGACACTTGGATTTCTTTCTCTTTTTACACGTACCTTCATTTCTGTCAAAGCTGAGATGTTTGTTTGTTTGTTTGTTCTTTTAATGCAAATTCAGAGTAATTGAAAAAAGATTAGTGATAGAATAAAGATCCAAATCCATATTATGTCCCATCAGTGTGGCATAAATCCTATCTCCTTCCAATCACTAAAGCACTTTAGGAATTTTGAGTCTGACCCATCTGACTTTATTTGAAACCATGCACTTCATCTGCTTACGGGTCAAAACTGTCCATAGACTGCAATATTCAAGAAAAAACAAAGGAGACAACAAAAACATACCAGACGATCAAATTAGCTGAAAAAAGGAAATACAACAACACTCATAGATTAAATATCCCAGGAATTAACTAGTTATTATCCAAGGAAAAGAACATCTATATAATATAGTATGTATTCAAATGATGGGTATTGTACCTGGTTGGCGAATCCGACACCGCAGCCGAGGAGGATCCTGCCGACGATAAGCATGGCGAGGTTCTGGGCGGCGCCGTTGAAGATGACGCCGACGATGAAGAAGCCGCCGGCGACGAGCATGGTGAGCCTGCGGCCCAAGTTGCGGGTGGTGTAGGAGGCGAAGAAGGTGGCGGTGAGGCCGGCGAGGTAGAGGGAGGACGTGAAGAGTTGCAGGCCCTGGTTGTCGTACTTGCAGTAGTTGCTCTCCTTGGTCTCGTGCTTCCTCCGGTACACCTCCGGGAAAAACTTCCTCAGGAAATCGTCCATCGACGTCACCCCACCTGCATGCGTGGTGCATTAATTAATGCATGGGATGCACGACACAACAAAAGAATCGCTATATTATAACTCAAAAGTTTTCAATTAGAAAACCGATCATGCATCTGCCAAGCATTATTTTGATGATGTCCAATTTATTATTTCTAACAAATTCAAGTGACTATAATATCCTTGCACATTTTTTTTTTCTATTATTTAGTTATATATGTGCGCTTTTCTTAAATTTAATTAATACCAATTAATTAATGATCGAGCTGCATGGTCTAAAAGTCCGCATGGTAATAAATTGAATTGAATAGTTTTGGATGCGAACAAAACTGTGCGTCTCTTTCGTGGTGGACTCTGAATTAGTAGTACGTCGTCTCCATGTATGTTGCCACTGATCACACAAAATGCAAACTAAAAGCTCCTCATAATAAAAACAACTTTTGCATCAGAGCACATTATCAATCTCACATTCTTCTTTCTTTTTTTTTTTTCTCATCTACTTTGGAAGGTTAGACACTACTTCCGCTATCACTTTAATCTTTTTAGCTGTACTGAGGCAAAAAAAAAAAAAAAAAACAAATGATCCACTTTGCTCTCTAAGTATGTAAGTAACTTGAAGCATATTCTTCTTTCATTACACGGATAACATGACTACAGAACCGGACACGGTGAAGAAGATTTATTCCCTATTAAGGCAGCTATGACGGAACATAAAACAACAATAATAACAACAAACATTTGAGTTACAATTAATCATGTAAAGATGTAACAACTTAGTTTATTTTCCAAGACTAGCTTATATTTACTTTTTATATTATATAACATGAAAACAAGAACATGACCATGCAAAATGATTGCCATATGGAATATCCAAACTCATACATACCTGATATTCCAACATCGTATCCAAACATGAGCCCTCCGGTAGCTGCCATGATGCACGAGATGATGACGATGGGCGTAATCTTCGCCTCAAAGTTTGCGCCGGCGGTTGGCCCGGACACTGAGAACCCCCCGGCCATCTCGGAGGAATCCTAGAGAACTAGAGGAGTTCCTTAGTTTATGTGAGCTAGCTAGCTGTGGTGCATATGAACCAACGGCAAAGCCAGAATTGTGATGTGAGATCACCAAACTTGATTTCCCTTTCTCTCGATAAACCGCAATCATAATTTATAGTGATAAATTGTAAGAAAGTTCCACTCTCCTACTAAGTTTTCTACTAGTACTAGCTAGGAAAATATAATTGATTTTTTTTTTCGGTGGATAATATAATTGAGTTTAGTTTCTTCAAATTTAACAAAATGAGATCTCCAATAGGATCTGGCCATGTTGCAGAATGGACGGTTGTTCAGTCAACGACGCCTCTTTGGAAGGCCCAACGTAGTAGGTCCACATGTTACCATGCGAGAGATCCATCAAATTGAACATATGTATAATATATATATATATATATATATATATATATATAATCAATTTATTTATGTGGAACTCGATCGACTATTTAACAAAGTTATTAAGAGGTAATTGCAAGAATATTCTTTATTCACGTGTCTGCGTCTGGTTTTTTTTTTCCGCGGATTATTTTAGCCAGATGTTTTCGAACTTGGCGTTGTCTCCTCTCCACGTGGACTAAAATCATTCATATTTCATAGTTTCCAAGCTCTTTGCTATAGGTGACATGAAGTAAATAAAGTAAATAAAATGGCACGGCGATTTGAGGTTCCTTACTTGGCTTATAATTGAGTACTATTAGGTTAATATTTAGAAAAAAAAAACGTGTATTTCCTTCCGACGAGATAAAAGAGAGTGAGAAAGATGCCTTTGAGTACATGCCAGCCTATCAAATGGTCTCGGAGGTAATGAGCTTGTTAGAATAAGTTGATCAACTTAAGTATATGACAAAAAAATTACTTGTATATTAGGGTAATCATTCTATCATGAGAGCTATAAATTACAACGAAAAAGGCACTGTATATTTCTTTTACCCAATTGTTTTAGGACTCATTTGACTTAGTTGATACAAAATAATTGATAGGTTGAAGCGTCGATAAGTATTTTATTGATCAAAATTTATTTTTAAAAATAAATAGTTACACGTTTGGATAAAATTACTTATATTAATATTAACTAGTTAGTTATAATACAATTAACTGATTTATTTTCTTAGAAAATAAATAAATAGCTCTCCACCTACTTTTTATTTTTTAACTTATGAGTAGATTTGATATTTTCTTATCAGTCATATTATAAAGTTACCAAAACGCTGAGATTTTTTCAAACTATAAGCTCTAAAAACTACTTTTTCTATGAGCTTAACAAAAATAATTTTTACGCTTGAAATTGATAAAAAAAAACACAAATAGTATTATCCCATCTCATATATGTGTTGTGCATGATGCAGTTGTAAAAAGAAGAAAAAATGGAATGTGAAACAAGAAAAAAATATATTATCACTTATATATGTCTTTATCCTTTAATTAATTTTAAAAACTTTTGTACATGTACATAATGTAAGACCTCACGAATTTTAAAAAATTGATGTCATGCTGACATCACCAAAATGGGCGCCCACTAAATCACGAATTTTATTGGCAAAACACAAACTCACTCATTTTTCTTCCCATTTTTTTAATAAAATGAAATAGAACTCAAAAAGTTACCTCCACGGGTGACACTTGGATGAAGGGGCACCAATCCCACCCCTCAAAACTTATTTAATTCCCCCCTTCACTCCCCTACTCCTATCTTTTGGATTTTCTTGGTGCATATGTGTTCCTTGTTGTAGATGAATCAGAGGGTGAAGGAGAGGCAAGTGGACGTGGACAAAGTTAACGTGAAGGAGAAGGAAGAGGAAGATAGGAAGAACCCAAGACAAAGAAGGTTTTGACAAAAAGGTGTGCTAATGGGAGGACTATGTACCTGATGGTAGAAGCATGTTTAGGAAAATTATAATTAGTGCTTTTAAATGATTAACTATGTCTAAAAATTATTTTCCTATGTTTGGGAAGGAAGGTAGTATGTGAATGACTTATGATGATTTGATGACCAAACTAGGATGCATTACAAGATGGTATGACTAAGTTGTTACATGTGTTACCTTCTGTGATTTGGTGGATTTTAATGCATGCCTAAATTCACTAGATTGTTATGAAATAGATCTTATGCCAAATTTATGTGGGCTATGAGATTTGAATTGTATTTACAAGTTGGTGCATACAATATGTGAATTGAGGACTTGGATGTTATTTGAATGCTTCCTATTATACAATTGGTACTTGTTATATTGGAATTTGGAAGTGTTTTGGGTGATAAGATCTTGATCCAAAAGTTCTCGACCGAGAAGACTATGTTAGGAACAAACGTCGAAATCTAAATTGGACATCCACTATATGATGAAATGGTCGATCGTGCAATGAAAAGTTGTGATCGTCGTATCTAATGTTTTGGATGCGTCGGCAAATCGGACGATCGATATGACAATCGACTGTGTTACGATACGATGGTATGTTAGTGTCAAACCCCCTTCCAAATCAGACGATCGGTCCCCAGGCTAAGCGTCCACAAATGTCCAAAAGTTACATATAGATTTTAACGAGCGACTGCTCATTGGAACAAGCACATGATAATATTAGTCCAGAACATTGAGCGTCTGTTCCATGAATTAAATGCTCGAAACTTAGACATAAACCACATATGGCACCTTTACTTATTTTCATTCAACATCCAAATTAGTTTAATCATTCCATGTACTCTCATATGATCCCTACAAATGATCTGGAGCCACTCTTTCCCCTTAAGATTTGATTTGGCCTTGTGGCCCAAAGACAGTATTATGTTAAAGAAAGATTAAAGATGTGGGTTGCCTTTGCGAATTTGAGAGAACTAAGTAAATGGTTTAATGGAAGGATAGGTAGACTTATGACCACATACTCCTATTCCTGTTGTGCAGGGTTGTTCCACTCTAAACAACTAAGAGAATTTTTGATACCGTGTGATGTAAACCTCCTCTTATCATAAGGGCATTGTCATGACATTGATCCTATGTGACCTATGGCATATATTGTATTGTCTCGCAAGGCACACCCTTAACAAGAGGAGAGCTTTGGACTGTTAGACCCGAGTAGAGGTATTTGCCCCTAAATGACCCGGCCAAATAGGGAAATCCCAATTACAATTCGAGTGTACCAGATTCTTTCTCCCAGCTTCTTCATCAGGTAACCTGCCAATTCAACACATTGTCAGCGGCATTTTGCCTGTCAAAATGAGTTTTTGAATGAGGAGCTTCACTCTTTTTAAAAGCCAAAAAAATCAGATGATCACACTAGAAGCCTTCCAATAATTGAGAATAAGATGTTTATGTAAAGATGGAGGAACTTAGTTCCTAATTGGATATTGATGGGAAACTAGTTCCTAATGATACATTATGGAGGAATCTTGTTCCTAATGGTATAAATATTTTCATGTTGATGGAGGAAACTAAGGTTTCTAATTGGTTACTCTTATAATGTTATGACCCTCCCTTTTTGGAGAGGCATGGTTATTATATGAAAGACCTCATTTATGACCTTTTGATGATTTACTTCTTGCATAATCTTTGCTTTATATTACTGTAAAAAAAATGGACCATGATTCTTTATATAGTTCTTGCTCAGATTGTCTCTTATTGTTTATATGACCCCTTTTCATGAACATAATCACATAAGAAATGTTTATTAATACTTATACTTAGGACATGTTTTTATGGCTTACTTGTTGACACACTAAGCATTATTGCTTATGGAATTGTGATTTTTCCCCTACGTTGATCCCTTAGGTTCTAAGTAGCATGCATGACTTGTGTTGATATGTGTATGCAGTGTTAGAGCTTGGGTGGCGGTGTGCACATGGATGGACCTTATGTATGATTATGACATCGAGATCTAGCAAAGGGATCAAATCCCCGCTGGACCAATCAAACCCCAATCCTAGTCCATCCCATTTCCTTATGATGACACCTAAGCTTCGGACACATCTCATAGCTCCATTCTCGTCATTTTCCTTTGAACCCAGATACGAATTCGACCACATCGGATGCAACGGTGGATGACGTAAATTCCTCTTCTTCCTCATGATCGACATCCATCCTCGTCAGAGTCATCGCCTTCGTTTCTTGAAGGGCGCGATAGCTACGAGATTGTAGATGACCGATCTCCCCCTACCATATCTCAAAATGAAGAGCTGGAGCCTTCACGACAAAGGTCCAGATGCTACATAGATCGAAGAGGAAGCCGGCCATGGTGCTCGCCAAGGTTTGATATGCCCTGAGCTTCTGTCGTGCAAGGGAGGAGGGAGTGAGAAAGGGGGTTGTGCCCCTTGTTTTAGTTATTGTTTATTTAATATTATTTATTATTATAATAATTATTTTATTTAAAATTAAAAGGGAGGATAATACATGAGAAGGTACTTTAGCCTTTTCACAAATAAAACAAACAATAGAGAAATTATCTGAATTAGATGAAAGGACTAAAGTGAAAAATATGATAAAGTTTAGAGATATTAAGAAAAGTTTAAGAAAATAATTGTAAAATAATTTATAAGTTAAAAGAATATTAGCTCACATTTTTTACTTATTTTTCAATTTATAAATAATATAATTATTTTATTAAATATAGGGGGCAAGGGGTCATGTCGACTTAAAAGAAAGCGGGAAGAGAGAGAATGCACAATAAAATAATACTGTCCTTTCTAACTTAATCTCGTGACAGAAATTAAATCTCACCCAACTCGATCTGACTCAACTCGATCAGCTTATATTTGATTTATAAATTTTTAAAAATTGAAGTAAAATATTTAAGTGCAAAAATAATAGTAAATAATTAGAAAACTTATTTTATGCTTTAAAATAAAATATTAAACAATATTTTTATATTAAATAAAATATAAAAATAATAAGAAAACAATAATAAAAAATAAATTGGGTGCGACCACTCGATGGGTCGGGTTGTATCAAATTTGTCCCCCCGACCTGATCCGACCAAATTTGGTTAGGGCGAGTCGAGTTTCTTCACGGGTTGGGTCCAACCCAATCTTACCCCACTCAATGTGCATTGCATCGTTACGGATACCCTTGTTGTGCCTAAGTCAATTTTTTTCAGAGTGGCAACCAGATCAGATTCATTATCGGATCGTGATTAGACCGGTCCGATCGAATTCGATCGGATTGAACCTAATTTTATTAAAAAAACTATTATATATAATGATGACAGAGATATAATATAAGTGATATGATATAATATATGAATATTGTACTAATAATCTATTAATAAAATTTAAAATTAATATAATATGTTTTTTATTTATTAAAAGTTTTAATAATGATAAAAAATAGGATTTAATGCTCCTACTCCCCACCTAAGTGGGGAGCATCTTGCTCCCTCGGGAACATCCGATCGGCAATGAACAACGCTTGCTCAAGGCGAGTTCAACATTTAGTTCAACCCAACTTCAGCCGATCCAATGCAAACTTCGGCCGGTTCAGTGAAATGGGGTCCACATGGTGAGGGCTTTTTGTAGCTCTGCGCCAGGAGACGATGCCCTAGAACTACGCAGAACGATGTCATCATTGCTCTATTCTCCATCGACTGATGCTCGTAGACGTCGCCGCTGCTCGCAGACGTCGCCACCACTCGCAGACGTCGTCCCTGATCGTAATCTCCACCACTGTGTGATAGTCTCCACCGCCGCCCGCAGACGTCGCCGCCGCTCACAGTCTCCGCCACGCTCGTAGTCTCCGCCGCTCAACAGAGAATAGGATCTGAAAATGGGCTCAGAGGTCCTCCGAAGGCAAAGATCAGAGAGGATCGTTCGTCAACGCAGCGTTGGAGAGGAAATGCGGTAGGCGACAATGCGATATCGTCCGCCAGCGACAATCGAGTCATTCGTCCATGTGGAGATGGTCGTCTGACGACGTTCTTTTGTCTGACAGAGTTCCCTCGTCAGGCTGAGAGGGTCATTCGTCATTCTAGTGAACAAGACTTCTCCGACGGAGATGGTGAGACCTAGGGTCGTCCGACGACAATGTTGGCTCGGCGTCGCAAGTGTGAAGGATGAAATCAAACAGCTATGGAAACGCGATACGTAAGATGCAATCTGGAAGAAGTTTCGATTCGCCTACTACCCTAAGGCCCTGCTTGATTGGGGTGAAAGGAGGGGAATCAATGGGAAGAGAAAGAAGGTGAATAGATTCTCCCTGTTTGTTTGAATTAAGTTGGAGGGGAATGGAAGGGAAAGTTCCCTCCTTTCCCCTTCATTCTCCTCCAATTCTTTCCCTCCCAAATCGGGGTGGAAAGGAGGGGAAAGACATACTTAACACGTATTTCCATTTTTAACACATAAATTGAACATATAAGCATATATATAAAGGATATAATCGTCCAAATAAAATTATCATTCCCTTCCCTTCCCTTTAATGATGTGAACCAAACACGAGTAATTATTCACCCTCATTCTCCTGCATTCCCTTCCCATCTTTTCCCTTCACATTCTTTATCTTCTCTTCCCTTTAATGAAATTTGAACCAAACAGACCCTAACTCCTCACAGTTGAACTGCCGAAGCTTGCACTGGACCGTCCGAAGTTGGGGTGAACCAGACGCTAAACTGCGCTATGGAGCAGACATTGTTGATTGCCGATCAGACGTTCCGGCAGATAGGGAGCAAGATGCTCCCCACCTAAATAATGGTTAACTTATAAATATAATTATATTATTATTGATTTAATGTCAATTATTTAATTGTGATAGATGTTATATTAATACTTTTTATCTTAAATTATTCTTATTCCTTCTTTTCTTTATCACTTTCCTTTTTATTTCCTTTATTTATGCTCTTTGATAATTTTTCATTTTAATGTTATTCAATTTTAAATACTTACCTTTTTTATTTGAATTCCTATTTAATTTTATACCTATCATTTTCCCTCCTCTTTAAACTTCATTATATTCCTTTTCTTTTCCCTTTTTAACTTTCCTATTTTTATCATTTTCTTTTATTTTTCTCAAAATTTGAATTGAACCAAATTGAACCGATTCAATGAGCTGGTTCAATCAATTTTTTTCGGTTTAATGTCAACATCAATTTTAACATGAAACCGAACCAGATGAATGGCCGATTCACGATTGCACCAATCGGTCTGATCTGATTTTTATAGCATTGGCCTAAATGGGTACACACATTAAAATAATGAAATTTGATTTTCATATTTGCAAGATGAGAGTTTTGAGGGTGGTCAATTTTTTCCATAATATTTTGATATTTGCAAGATGAAGTAATAAGAATACTGTATATGGAGTCATATCCAATTTGTTTGCGGGGGGGGGGGGGGGGGGGGGGGGGGGGGGGGAGAGAGAGAGAGATTCAAACTTTGCTACTGATTTGTCCAACGTGCACCTAGAAAACTTTTCTGCGTTTACACACTACATTTAATTTTCCATCATGGACGGAGAGAGAGAGAGTGATTCAAACTTTGCTACTGACTTGCCCAACGTGCACCTAGGAAAACTCTTCTGCGTTTCCACACCACAACTAATTTTCCATCATGGACGATGAAATACGATTCAAGTATCTTAGTTTTCAGAGGAAAATTGGGAAAACTCTCGCATTCAAACATCCAAGGGACTTGAAAGAATCAAAGATGTCTTCTCCTCGTTTAAGCAGCGTACAGAATAGAACTGCTGCGTTAATCAAGCGTCAGTTGTTTCTTCATTTGGCAAGTAAAAGAAGAGACATGACAAATACATGATATCATCAGAACGAAGTTTTAGTACAAGTCCATTGCTACACACAGCAAGAAAACACACAACATTCCCGAGATTGAATTATCCTTCATATATATCATGTCCAACTCTGTTTTCCCTGATTCTTACGAAGTATTATATCAACGTGTTAAAAGTATTATATCACACAATGATGAATGATGACAAGCACCTGCATTCTTCTTTCCCCCCTTGGAGGAGTTGATCGCCTGAAAAGATCAACAAACACTTCACACAAGCCAAGTGCAACAAGAAAGAGGCAGCAGATGAAAACCTTCAAGGACTGAGCTACCTTCAGTCTGAAACAACCATCATGATACATGACGCTTGAGAGGAAAATTAACTGTCCCATCCATGATTAAGGCCATACGTGTCAGCATAACCCGCTGCACGTTCATGATCATCATGATGATGATAGTGGTGGTAAAAGTGCTCGCTGTTTGCCAGGTTGATCTTTCTCTCCATTTGCTCCGGCAGATGTTCTTCCTGCTTCTGCTTAGTTAATCTTGGAAATGAAGTCACAAAATTAACAATGATTTCACTCATTTCATCTGTCGCATCTTCCTGAAACAAAATGAGATCAATCTATGCTATATTAGGCACAAAACAATATAGGAGATTAATCAAACTCTGGGTTTGAGCTTTCAGGCTTCATGTGCTCATGTGCTCTACATCATAACCCTAATTCAGGCCAGTGATCAAACTACCTTTGAAAAATTGAGAAGTCAGATGCAAAGATCTATTCAAATTCAATCTTGAAACTAACAAATGATTTAATCAAATAACATTTTTCATTTGGTTGAATTACATCAAACAATTCGATATTACAAGTTGTAATTTACAACCTCAAATGTGAACATAGTAAATTTCACCCTAACGTAAGATGGAATATAAATGGCTCGAACTCTTGTTGTCTACTTCTCAAAGAAAAGAGTCACAAAAAGGAGCATGTGGGGAAAAATATACTGGATTATTAAGAAAAACAATTGATGCAAATTCAAAGTGTCATGCATCCAACAAATGGAAGGCGGCAACTAAATTTTCTTTTAAAAAATCTGGCATTGACATTGATAATAACTTACCAAATGAAAAAAAAGTGTGCATAATGAAGGGATGCTAGTTGATTTTAATTTTAAATACCATGATTGTAAGTTTGTAACCAATTAGTTGATGAGGAATAATAGGAGTAAATTTCAGTAAATGCCCTCAAACTTTACTCTTTTTCCCAACTCTGCCTTCAAATTTTACTTTGTAACGAAATCGTCCTCCAACAATTAACTTATTTCACCAAGTGCCCTGTTTGACTGGGTATAACTAATTTCTAGTATATTCGCCTACGTAGCATTTCACTAAAAAATAAAAAAAACACAAAACAATAAAATACTAAAATAATTAATAATAATATTAGAAAAAGTGGGGCATCACCCCCTCCCCCTCTCTCGCCGGCGCCTCGAAGGGATAAAGTTGAGAAAGAGAGTAAAATTCGATGGAATTTACTGAAATTTACCTAGACAGTGATACAACATGAGAGAGCATTAATTACGTAGCAGGTACCACCCCTCTCTCTATTTGTGTTGGACATGTAGTACACTCATATTGGGCCTTTTCTCTTGGTCACTAACTACGGTGTAGTTACCATAACTATATATATGGAGTTATGTTAACCTTGCACTTTAGGAGTTATAAAAAGGATGCGTCGGACATGTTTTTTGGTGTGGTGCAAGCAATGCTGTCCACGACTGCTTGTTTGACCAACAGAATTCGATGAAGGCTGCCGCACTTCAACTTGATTCCCACGTGATGATATTCGAGGTATATGAATTGTGAAGTAGCATTTTTCTTCCGCATGTGAGTTCCCGACGACAAGTCCAAAACAACGTAGAAAAGCTCTAACGAGGTATTCCGATAATAACCTTAAATTTGTTTATACCGATTTCTTCAATTGGTATCAGAGCAAAAATGACTTTTCTCATTTTTAATTTCTAATAAAATCAATTTAATTTCTCATTTTGTTCCAAGAAGATGCGACACAGCAAAAATTCTTAAGGTATAATTCCTTAAACATTTCCTAAACTATAGCGATTTTCCACGTCTACCTCTAATATATGTGGCGGACCCTTGATATTTGTGTTATTATGCATATTTATTAGTACATGAAAGTGTCATGTTATTTTATTATGCATCATATATGATTATGAATATAAAGTAAAATTCATTCATATATGTTATTACATAATATTTTAAATGTAGTATGTCACACTTAAATTAATGGGTTATTTCCTTAGACCTCCCTAAACTATCGCGATTTTCCGCATCTAGCCCTAAAGTATGGATGGAGTTAATTTTCCATATCCCTACATTATCGCGAATTTTCCATTTTAATCCTTCAGTCTACTTCTGTTAAGTTTTCTGTTATCTTTGCTTTTTCCCAATTATGAAAAGACTAAATTACCCCTCCCTCCAAAACACATCAATGGGGAACTTAGCTTTGGAAACTTAGTTTTTTCTCATTTTTTGGTATTCATGCATGTTATATTTTCTTAAAGCATGACACTTATGGAAATTGACATGATAATTGAAACATGCACATTATTAGTTCATTATGTGAATTGGACTATAAAATAAGAATTTATTTTCTTTATAAAAGGATATGCGCATATATGAAATTATGTTACATATTAGGCATAATATGTATTATGTGAATTTATGAGTAGTTAATTCACATAGTTATGTTAAATTATGCACAAAATATTTGTCACATCTATTTAAATTTTCATATGAAATATACACAACATTTATGATAAATTAAATTTCTTGTGAAAACAAATGTGCATACAAGGTAGTCAAGATCTCGATCTACACTTTAAGATCTTACGATTTTAAGATCTTACTGCCCCTTACCGATCTCGATCTTATCTTGAGGATCTTATGTGTAAGATCTTAATACGATCTTAATTTTGATCACGCAATCTTATCCGATCTCATATGATTAATATAATCATTTAAATATTAATTAAAAATATATTTATGATAATAAAAATTAATTTAGATGAAGTTTAATATATTTTCTTTATTTTAATATGTTTTGATATAATTTGTTTAAGAATCGATAAAAAAATGATTTACTGAAGTGTAATTTAATATTTAAATGTGGCAAATTTATAAAAAAATTATTATCTTTAAAATATATTTTTTTATTAGTAGGTAGGATCTTACAATCCTCGATCCGATCTTACGATCTTCGATCTTATGACCCCTTTGATCTTCTATAAGAAATAAATGTAACATGTTTAATAAAACTTAGGATGAAATCAATTTTAAATAATTATGAAACATATATAGTTCAAATAGGACTAAGACATCTAAATTATATGATGGCGATTGTAGTAATTTTTTATTGAGCGGTGTGTGATATGTGCATGTTTAGACAAGTACTGTAAAAAGATTGTAAATGAAAAATTATCATTTTTCTCTGTTGACTTACCAGTTTACTGTTAACGCAGTTTTAAGAAATTATTATGTTCACATGACACGATAATTGGCACTTTGCACATATCAACATATTGTTGCAAGTCTTAAGAATTGGTCATAGTCCAATATATAAATACTAAAAAAGGCTAGTTCTACTCACATCAATGTGGGAAGCACAACAATAAAGTTAATATAAGCAAAGCAAGGTACTACATACTTGGCAAATACAATCATTTTACTCGTAATTGCACTAAATTAAAAAAAAAGGAAGATATGATTGTATGTTAGTTTTGCTTCATGATAATGTTGTTTCACTGTTGAAACTTGTCCTTTCTGAATTGTAGATTCTTGGAGCAACTTATCATGCACTTAAAGAATGATAATTTCTTTATATGACTTGGCTTTGAAACCAAAGGACATAGTTGGAAATAACATGAAGGTGGGAGTTTCAATTTATTTTGCAATAAATAGATCATTTTTTATCTTCATTGTCCTACTGCACTACTATTTTAAAATGGATATATATAGCAACTTTTTTAGAAAAATATATATAGTATCTACATTTTATTTTTTGGACAATCGTAGTTATGTACTCCTATATAATTAAATTTTGTATTTAATGACGATCCTTTACGATAATGTTTTGAAAACAATGATTTTTTATGTTTTGATTACTTTAAGTATTCAAGTTGAATATTTATGTCCATGTGACATAAATGTCGAAAATCATATGAATGATCTCACGCTTCAATCCGAGTGGGAGCACTTCGCGGTGATTGGGGCCACGCCCCTGCTAGAGAAATCTGTACCTGAGTGCGTCTAACCGTCTGAGGACCTGAACTGGTAGAGACAGGACTGACATATAATACATCGGGAGTGCCGAGAGCACCGACCGTAGCAGAACGAGTCGGCCCCCACATGATAATAAATGAGCACTCCAGCCGTGAAGTCTGTGCTCCATACGCTAGATGACTGGCGTACAGCGTCTGGAAGTAATGTGGCGATCCGAAAGCGAAAGTCCCAAGTAGGCGATCGGAAGGATGATGATCGAGGTATGAAGCTGTGATGCACAAATAATCATGCCAAAGAGGATGAGTGAAGAATTAGCATGGTTGATTTGGAGTCCTGTCGTGCTGAATAGATCCAAAAGTATCGCGACTCGATGAGCTTCCTGCTCTGAACCCTCGATGAAAAACACTGTGTCGTCTGCATATTGTAAGAGGGGGACGAGGCTCGTGGCGAAATCGCTGAAAAGGCCTACATCGCAGGAGGCCTGAGTGCATCTGGCGAGGGCATCAATGGCTAGCACAAAGAGCATAGGAGCCAGAGGGTAAAAGCTAAAATTAAATATGGGTAAAAGCTCATTGTGTGTGAGGGGGAGATTGTTGGACATGTAGTACACCCATATTGTGCCTTTTCTCTTGGTTACTAACTCCGACGTAGTTACCTTAATTACATATATGTAGTTATGTTAACGGTGCACTTTAGCACTTATAAAAAGGATGCGTCGGACATCTTTTTTGGTGTCGTGCAAGCAGTGTTGTCCACGACTGCTTGTTTGACTAATAGAGTTCAGTGAAGGCTGTCGCACTTCAACTTGATTCCGACGTGATGATGTTCGAGGTATATGAATTGTGGAGTAGCATTCTCCTTTCATATGTGATAGTTCCAGATGATAAGTCCAAAACAATGTAGAAAAGCTCCTGCGATCTTTCTTCCGCTGCGAGGTATTCTTATAATACCCTTACATTTATTTATACCAATTCCTTCAATTTGAAAAGTGCAAGTGTGTAAGAGAGGACTACCATGCTTGTACATAGCAATACTCAATCTTTAATTTAGTATTATGCTCTATTTTATAGTATTATCTAAGTTTCCATTGACAGCAACAAATATCTTTTTGAGGGAATCCAACAAATATTCTGAATTCATATACAGCTTTGTGCCTAAGCCATTTCAATTGCTTTTTGTTTCTGAAACAAACCATTTTTATTACTTTGAATCTGATCATTGTGCAAAAAAATATAAACAGAGTTTTCTTACATTATTTATTTTTAAAATACTTCAGCATTATTTGATCATTGAGCAAGATTTTTAATTCATATACAGCATTTATTTTGCAATATTAAGGCAGCTAACATTGTTTATTTTTAATTCAATTCAGCATTTGTTTGAAATAAATATGGACAAGGACACAGTGGTAGCTTTAAAATTAAATCTTATTCTTTCCAAAATTTTCTTCTTTATACCAAACAGTAGCATGGAATAGTACATCCTCTTGTTCTTAAAATAATAGTGTTTTCCCAACTAAATATAAAATGAGAATTAAATAAAAGAATATCAAATTCTCAAGTTCCAATTCTAATTCCTAGAATCAAAATTCTACACCAAATATCACCCTAAAGAATAACAACAACAACAACAACAAATATAACTAATTCCTGCATCCTAATTTTGCAAACCCTAAATGAACTAAGAACAGGGATATGCATGTTCAATCATCTGAGCAGTGAACATGTAGCCATTAGAAATTCTGTAACATAATAAACAAGTGTAAAATGTTGTGTTCAAGTAATGAAGAAGACAATAACGTTTCTAAATAATTGAAATATCAAGTATCCTCATCATGAGAAGCTTTTTCTGCTAAAACTAGAGAAGATGTCATGTAAGCACGCAGCCAAGTTCCAATATAGAAATAGGAAAATAAAGCAAATCTTACCTGAGGCCACTTCCCTCCAGAATGGTGAGCAAATTTGGCGGCTGTCACAACAGCAGCTGCTATCTTTCCCTGATCAATCCATTTATCAGACCACATATTTGACCAAATTATTTGTAATGGCAAGTCCTTCAAGGCTTCTGATTGTGTCCACTCTCCTAAATCAAAGCTGTAATTTAGTGCCTTCCCCGCAGCAATAACAGCCTTTCTTCCTTCATTCGCCTTCAAAAGAAGCATGTGAGCCTCTGCCTCAGCATCGTGGATGTATCTCGAACAGCACAACCTCAGCAATTCCCTGAACAAGAACCTCGACCTGAGCAGCATTGGCCCGAGAACAGGCGTTCCCAGAATCCTCCAAGGAAACGCGGGCAACGAAGCCGAAGGGTCTACCAAAGTCACACTTCTCAGTATCGCAGGGCTCTTGGACGCCAGATTCAGACCTGCCCCCAATGAAGAGTCGTGGAGCAGTAAATGAACGGGCGCCAGAGACATGGAGTCGATAACCTGCTGCAAAACCCTCGCCATTTCTTCCGGCCCGTAAACTGAGCTCGGGCCGCAACTTTCCTTGCTCGAAGTTTTCCGGACGCCAATCTCCTCGTAGTTGATCCCCCCAGTCTCCACGAGCTGATCAAAGCCATAGAATATCCCCTTTTCTCGGATCTCGCTGTAAACGCCCCAAATTTCTCCTAGAACACCCCCCAGAACCGCGCTTCTCTCGTCAAATTCCAATCTTTGCGAAAACCCAGCCCCGGGGAGGTCGACGGCGACGGCACGGATGCCAGCGGCGGCAAGAGAGCGGATGACACGGCGAAAGGAGAAAGAACTGCATCCAAGTCCGTGAACCAGAAGGACGACGCCGTTTTCGGTGTCCCTAGGACCGGCCTCGACGGCGAAGACCTCCACGGGGGCACGGGAGGCCCCAGCAGTGACCTTGATGAACTTACCATCAGAGTGATGCCGGCGAAGTTCTTCTGGGAGGGACAAGAACCAGGATCGACGGTCTTCTTCGGAGGGCGCCGGGCGGAGGAGGGAAAGGAGGACGACAAGAAGGGTGACGAAGAATGCGAAGTAAGCCCAGAAAGCGAAGGCTTTGGAAACGGCGGAAGTAACGGCGGGAGGAGAAGGGTTTCGAGGACGCATTGGAGGCTTAGGGGAAGGTTCTTCCTCAGTAGATTCAGAGTGGGAGTTCGACGCCATGAGCGAAGGTCTGGAGGTGCAGCAAGCTTTGCCAGGCCCGCGATACGCGTGCGAACGTGTGCTTTGGGAAAGTTGGAGGTCGGCAGGGTTTTACGGTAAATATGCCAGCGACTTATTTGGAATTTTGCGGGCTAAATGGGCCCATGTGGAAAACGGCCCACATAAGGTTCAATTTTTTCTTTTTTTTAATGTCACCCGAATTTACCAATATAAATTGAAGTCGAAAATATAGAAAAATAATTATTTATTTTTTAATCAAAATGATAGACTTCAAGATACATAATTTTTTGTCCTGAGCATTTTTCATCGGGAGGGATTATGCTTAGTTATCTACTCAGCAAAAACATACTATAAATAGCGTCAACTTAATCAATATATACCATGATTCATTTTCATGTATTTTTCTACCATGAATGAAATATTATAATCTTCGTGTTTGAGTAAATTTCACTAATGCTCTCTACTCTCAATTTTATTCTTCAATTTTACTTTGTAATTATATTGTCCTACATTCACCAAATACCCTTATAATCAGGTATGGCTCATTATCCATTCATTAGGCTGACATGACACACTATCTTAAAAATAAAATAAATATAAAAAATAAAATAATAATATATTAATTTAAAAATATTTCTCACTCCGCCTGAAGGTCGACCTTCAGGGGCAACGCCCCCCTCCCCCTCTGTCTCAGTAGAGGGGGAAGGGGACGCCAACCCTTCCGCCCTCTTTTCGAGTGTGAAGAAGAGAGTACGGGGATGCAGTCTTTTTTAATATTTTTAAATTATTATTTTAATAGTATTTTATTCTTTTATATTTATTTTATTTTTAAATAGTTTGTCACGTAAGTCTAATGATCGGATAACGAGATATTCCTGGTTGAAATGAAATTTGGTAAAATAAGTTAATAGTTGGAGAGTAATTTGAGTTGGAGAATAAAGTTCGAGAGTATTTAGTGAAATTTACTCCTAAATTTTGAAGTCAATTTTTCATGCTTTCTTCCTATATTAGTTGCTCCAAGAAGCTATCTAAAAAGTATTATAACAGTTAAAACATGATGAAAGTAATTTGCTTCCTAAAAGTATTATAATAGTTAGTAATTTAAAAAAATGTGAAATAAATTATTTAACATAAAAAATATTACACGATAAACGCACAAAAGACTCTCTCACTTCAATTGAGACATCTTTCCACGATCCTGCCCCTTCCAGCAAGTGGGCATGAACAAGAGCATTGACATCACACACGGTAGGTGCGGGTATGAAAGTGGTCCTGCAATTTATAAAAGAGAATTAATTTTGTAACCTATTGAACTGGTTGAGCAATGTTGTTGATGACGATCACCCAATTATTGTAGAATTCCTCTTCTTCTGTCGAAGAGGAATCATCATTCAACATCTGAGATAGGATGAAAAGGTCCAACGACGAGCCACTTACAAAATAAATCATTAGTGTAATACCAAATTAAACTAGTAATAATTGATATATACATAGTAAAGTTCTAACCTTGTGTGATATCTATCGTTGCCTAATCTTGGACTCCACTCGCCAAAATGTGACGATCTTGTTGCTTGTCCCATCAGCGACAATGTAGTAACTAACACCATTAAAATAAGAAATGATTAAATTAATTTCATGATAAATATAAATTAAACAATAATAAATATATCACCTGACGTGATATGTCGATCACCATTGGGTGGTCATGTGGAGTGGACATTGGAATGTGGAGAAGCATCCACCGATCTCCACGATAGCGTAGCAACTATCACCATAAGGGTGATACGTCAATCATCATCATGCGATCGAGACGACCCACTAATGGACCACCCGCTATGTGATGTTTCGACTATGTGCCCCATCGATAGTGGTGCACCATAATAAATAGTTAAAATAGTTGCATGTAGAAGATATATTAAATAAACAAGCAATAACTTAGAGCGATATGTCGATCATCATCATGCGTGAAAGATGACCCACCAATGGATCATTTTCTATGTGATGATCTGGCCATGTACTCCGTCAGTGAAGCAATTGTCACCATTAAAAAATTAAAGTAATTATTACATGTCAAGTATAAATAAAACTACACAATAAATATATCTTAGTTGAGATGGCTCACTCATATGGAGTGATCACCTCGAAGCGCAAGGTGATCCAGAAGCTCGGCCTCTAGTAACTATACCTAAAGAAATTATCAACCTCGTGTTATTATTGTATTTAATTTGTAAATTTAGACACATAATTTTATAATTTGTTAAAACTACTACATGATTCAATCGTTTGTCTCGTATTCTGATTCATTTTCATAATCTTCATTGTCGTCACTATAATCTTGATTCGAGTCATCGTCAATAAAATTATCAATATTCGCTTCTAAAAGGTTGACTTGAACTCTTTCACAGTGTCATCGACTAATTAAATATTCTCAACTTCTTTGATTATATCAATCATCTCATTCACTCGATTTTCTTGATAGTAATAATCTATGGGCATATAATTGTTTGTAGATGATGTTTCACGATTATCTACTATTATTTCTGCTAAGAATAGTCTACTTCTCACTTTGCATGATGTCTACCATTCATCTTTGGTTATTTTTGATAGATACTAGAGTAATACACTTGTTGCACTTATTCTGTCAATACAAATGAATCGTATGATTGAAGTTTTTAGTGAGCCTTAATATACACTAATTTAAAACTTTTGATTGACTCTAGCTCCTTTTTTTGGATCGAACCAACGACATTTTAGCAATTGACTTTGTTCAATTTTTTCAAATAGGACAATTCTATGATTTCTTCTATAATGTCATAGTAATCTAGCTCATTGTCTTAATAGTAGAACATTGTCGGCGATATTCTTTTCTATGAAATATGTATCCATTAACTATGATGATATAATAACTACAAACTTGTTTGTATGATCCGTAACTGAATTATTGAATTATCAAATCAGTCACTTCCCATTGATAACCTATATTTAAAGACAAGGTCAATTAAAAGTTATAAAAAATAAAATTTGCGAACAATCGAAAGGAGTCCTCACTTCACTTCTCAACGAAGAGGAAAAATGTGCATATATTAGTTTCAATAATTCATCATTAGAAGCTAAAGGATTGATTTCTCTTTGAAATTCTTCAAATTTCTTGAATTTAAATATTATCAATTAGCGAAATCACATAGAAATAATTAATTTCAGATTTTGTAACATATTACATTAATATTCTTACTCGAGAGATGGTGTCATCTCATTACAATTTGCAATCATATAATTCTCAACTGATGTGAGATATCTATTACTCAATATCATTACACCCAAAATTACAGCTATGCATGTCATGTTACGCCCAAAAATATCATGTTGCATTGCTTTTACCCCCAACGAAGTCAGACGTAACTTTATCCAAAGAAGGTGATAAACTCAATTTTATCTTCTCATGTGATCATCTCGGCCGTAAGATCTTTGGGTGTAAAGATCATTCTTTCATTCCTACTTCGCTCAATGATTTCAGATCATAATGATAAATCTTCAACCGTGACATTTCAAAATATTCTTGTTTTTACTCCTTAAGATAACATCCGATATATCTCATTCGGCGTTAATTCGACTTACCTGCAGAATAATTAAAAAATAAAGTTAATTCATCTACAATTAAAATATTCAGAGAATTAATAATTAAAATCGATAAATCAGGAATTACGACTAAAAGTGATCTAAAATGTTGCATGCCATGATTAAATTACAGAAAAATAACTAAAATAATAATCTAAAATATGTTATATTTTGCACGCATCACGTTCTCAAGTTTGCACACTCCCAATGTGATAAGAGTACCTCACACAAGGTTGTAAACTCCTCGAGAGGAAGTACCTCACACAAGATTGTAGACTTAACTTCTAGGTAGGAATGACATCCCTCCATTTCATCTTTTATCTTTATTAACCTATGAGCTTATCTTTCGATCACGATGATCAATCAAGGGTCTGGGGAACCCAGGTTGGCTTCAGGTAAACATGTATAATAATGGGGTAAGAACAATGATATGGACACAGGTGAATCAAAACATCATTAGTAGTTAAAGTCATTTTAGTTACTCTATCCACTTTTTGGAAGCTCGAAAGTTGTGTGGTCGTTTGGTCCATAGGTTCATTAGGCACCTGGTCATATAGCATCATGCGACCATTCAAAGGCCGTGTGCAATTCGAATGCCCAATAGCAAGTAATCGTCCGAATTTAACTTGGACAAAAATTGCTTGCTCTAGACCTAAAGTTTCGATCATCCAAAAGTCAAGAGGTCACTCATTTTGTCCAAGTCACATAATTCAATAATTATAGCATCATTTAGTCGATGGGTCGATCGATCATTGGGTCGGTCAGTTGTCTAATGCGACATCGAAATATTAGAGCGAGCGCCTGATAGGCAGATCATCATCCGGTCTAGCATTCCCCTATCTAGTGTCTGATGATAACGGGTGCCTAATACAGGATCGATCGACCATTTCGTCTGGGAGAACCGCAAAACATTTATAAATTCTTATGTTTTCAAACAATTTTTTTCATACCACAACATTCCTATAAACATACAAGCTTACTACTATCATAAACCAAAATATAGAGATCATATGAACATGTTCTTATGCCTATTTTCCTTCTTAGCATTTCAAGAGTCAATGTCATTCATATTCATTTCCATTGCATAAGATTCACTAGTTCAATTCAAGATTAATCAAATATCATTTCAGCAACTATTTTAAGCATTTCTATGATCTTTTAGAGCTTCTAAAGCACATGGGCTGGCCATCAATGCCCTATATTTTGACCCATAGCTCTGCTTCATTCGATGGATTGGATTTTCCACTATGTTTCCTCCCGAGTCTTCTCCGGTGGGTTCTGCCTTCCGCGACGTCCTTCTGAGTTTCGTGGCTTCACTTCCTCCATTGCCCTCACATGAGCTTCTTCCTCCATAGCAGTGTATCATTTACTTTCCATTTCCATTAGTGGTTTTTTAACTCCATATATCTACTTCTTGAATCATTTCACACTAGTTTTTCCTCTTGAATTTTAATTATTGTTTCTTTTTCATTTGTAGGTTTTCCAAATTCGTATTTGGGAGTAGATTTTGAAATTTGATTTTTATGTTTGTTTTCATAATGATCTGCTAGTCTTGGATGAAATTTTGTGAAGGCTGCTTTTAGTCATTAGATTCTATGAGAAATTTACAAAGATTGTGTGCATGAGTGATCGTGTATTGTTGGTTTGCCCCTCTATTGTGAAGTCCTTTGTGAGAACAAATAATATTTTTTTCTCTTTTCATCTATTCTCTCCTGAAGGTTAGTCTGGTATCAATTTTTATCCACATGTTCTTATGTTAGGTCAAATGTCGAATATAATTTGTGTCAAGGTGCATGTGCGGGGAAGAGGCCATCATAAAAACTTCATGGACTGAATCTAATATCGGAAGAAAATTTTTTGGATGCTGATATTATGGGGTATATAACCATGCTTTTCATTTTAGATTTTTCTATAACTATTTTGAATACTTATTAACTTTAATGGTGAACTTGTTAGGTAAGTTGTGCTTATCAATTTTTTCATTGGATCGATCCAGCGATTGAAGAACCGAGTATACACATCATCAATGGATCGCTAAAGACCAAGGATATGCTCAAAGATGAAGCTGAAGCAGCAAGGAAAAAAAATTCAATTACTAGAGATAGAGATTGAAGAACTCAAACAAAAAAATATGAAATTGTTGATGTTGGTAGCAATGTTGTTTTTTGTATGTTTTGAAATAACCTAACAATGGGATTATGGTAAGGTGTTGTGTATGATGTATGATCACTAAATGGTACTTTTCATGTCGTAATTCATACAAGGTCTTTCCCTAATTCAATATCTAGCCTCCTTTGATTTTTTTCTCCAATTCATCTAAATAATGTTGTTGAAGAGATAGGTAAGATGCCCTTGCAATATTCCAAAATATTTCTCTCAACTCTATGCTCTTGATTCTTGTTTTCTAAAGTTAGAATATAAATGTCAAATGCACATTCTTTGATTTGCTTTAGGAAATATAGCACTCACACTATTTAGAAGTCCCAACACATACATTAAAGATCATGGATAAGATTGTGTATTATCAATGCAAGATGAAAAATGAAATATATAATCATAATTAAATTACTTTTTGTCGATCACTCATTATAGTCCAACCACCTCCATTTGAAATCTCTAAATCTCAAGCAATGTTTTCCCAAAACCAAGTCCAAGCAGATATGCAATCTCTATCTTGGATAAGGACATAAGAAATAGGAAAAATTCAATCATTTGGATCAATGCCAATTGTTGATAATATTTGACCCCTATAAAAAGCACACCATCACTCGAAGATCTAGGGGTCATGAGTTCGAATCCCACCAGTGAGTCATATGTATTCTTTTATTTTCAATCTTTAATTTCCTTGCATCAGTTCTATGGACCTCCCTATCTAACAAAAAAAAACATCCATCAAGGCAAATAAATGGTTTACATCCATTCTTAAATGCATCACTCAAAGCTTTAATGCATATATATATTCCTTTCAATGTTCATTCTCCCAATAACCTGTTACAGTGCTATTTGGATTGGCCCTTAATATTTCAGCTCTATATCTATACAACATTCTAAATTGATTGGCCGCATACTTTCTATTACAAAATCACATGTTCCTAACATCCTTAAAATAAATTGGATGTGCAGTGGAGTGGAACATGCAATATAAAAAGATAATGCATTACTCTCCAGAAAGTTCTGTTTTGGTAATAATATCATGCACTTATTGCCGCAAAGATAGTGTAGTAGAGAAAGGGAAAAATTATTATTGTTTCTAGTCAAGGACTTCAAGGTAGAGGAGGTGAATGATGCGCAATCGCTTAAGTTCACAATGTTTATCAACTTGTCGCAAATATTGAAAATCCAAAACAACATCTACTCTCACAAGTCGAATTTGTGAAGAAGCACATGGATAAAATGGTTCGATGCCCAATCTCTTCTGTGTAACTCACAAAAAAAAACCACACAGGCACTTACTTGAGACACTCAGTGTTGCGGAGGAGGAAGCTCACATGAGGGTGGAGGAGGAAGCGACGTCACTAAAGTTAGAAGCACACCACGAAAGGGAGAACCCATTGGAGAAGATGCAGGAGGAAACACAATGGAAAATTCAAGTCGTCGAACAAAGCAGAGCCAAAGGGACAAAATCAAGGGCATTGTTGCTTTCTTCCCTATTGGCATCAACAACATTTTTGTAATGTGTTAAGAATCTTGAGCATAGTTGTTTTGTATGAGGTCCTGGAATTTTGATTTTTTTTTCACATCAATATTTTCTACTATGTTTTCATAATGCGTGTTAAACCACGTCAGCGAAGAATTGAAAAACAAGTGATATGAGCTAAAGGGGACTTCTAGTGAAAATTCTATAAAGTTTGAGTATGTCTTAATTACAAATTAAAATTGAGGAACCAAAGTGAGAATCCATTAAAATTAGGAGATGATATGTGAAAATTCTTGGAACCAATTTACCAAAAGAATATGGTACTATTGGCACAAGAAATATTTTTTAAGGGCAATGCTTATATAGGATTAGTTTCTTATCTAACTTTTAGTGGCATGGATGTAAATTTGTCAAGTTTTTAGGATTATCCCCCGAGGCATAAACAATATGAGAAGCCAACTTCACTTTCTTCTCTAATGCTTGAAATTTTGCCTCCATGATATCAAACTTAACATTAAAATTTGGGGACTGAAGAGGAGAAGAAACAATAACTGGATGCTGATCTTTCAATTATGCCAATTGTGACTGTAGATTGCTGATAAGTTTATCCTATAGTGTAAATATTTTCTCTATGATTTCAATCAATTGGCACAACTTCTCTTCGATGTTAGATTTTGACTCTGAGTGGATGGGTGGAGGAAAATCATTTTTCATTTGGATCTTAGCCTCCAATTGCTCCACTTGTCCCAACAACTTCATAAAGGCTCTTTGTTGAAGTCAAAATTTTTCCTCAGTTGTTTTCAAATTTTAACATCATATCTTCAATTGTAGAATTTTCTTGATCCATGGGTATGAGTGGGATACTATTATTCGCAATTTGCAATATTTGTGCTTCATGATCCTCAATCATCTTTCTTTGTGCTTTTAGATAATAATCTCCCATAGTCTTTGGTTTTGTTGTCATTATGAATTATCTCTTGAAGATATTTCCTGGTCACACAAGATAATAAAAAAAATGTGAAAGTATGTGAACTAAAATGAATATGCATGGAATTTAATATAGCTCTCAATTAACAAGTAAAATAAAAATAAAAGTTATTAAACATCGTTCCCGGCAACGGCGCCAAAAACATGATGCATGTAAAACTGATAGAAAACGCTAGCAAGTGCACTAGTCACTAAAGTAATAAAGTAAATGAGTAGAGTTCTCATTCTCACGAGAACGGCTAATAACTTAGATTCTATTTTAACCTTGTTAATTAAGAAATTGAGAAAAGTTTGTTTTAGAAAGGGAATAAAATAAAGAAAATGATCAACTGGAGGAATAACAATTTGATGATTAAGGCACCTAATTATCACCCTTAAAATGTAATGAATTTTCTCAACTTAAATTAATTGAATCACTAATAAAGTTCAATTCGCAAAATTAGTTAACCAATATTTTAGGTTTTAATTGCTATCTAATGAATAATTAGAATAAATCAATCCTTTCAGTTTTTAAATTATCTAATTAATCGAAAGATGCATTAGATCGGAATTATGATTAAGGGCTTTTTCAAGTCACCTTAATGACTTCACAAATTAGGTCTCTTTCGATTTTCCTAATTGTGGCTTGTAATAGATAAAATCAATCATAGAAACTATTATGAAATAATTACCTCTTCTCAGATAGCAGTCACATCATAAATCATGGAATCAAAGGAAAGCATTAAACATGAAATTGCAATGCTATTAAAGATTCAAACTAAACTAATATTAAGAAAAACTTCAAAACACAAATAAGGTTCATCTAAGATGACTCTAATGAAAGAATAAATCTGAGAATAATAACATCAAATCTAATGTAAATGTATAGGAAAAGAAAATGAAGAACTCTTGCAGCCACTGCGCACGTGCTCTCTCGAGTTTTCGACAAAGCTTCGCTATTGTTCTCATTCTTTTCCTCTTTCTAGGGTTTAAATCTCTAGTCGAGGGATGCTTTTTCAGATTTTCTTCTGCCCTCTTTTATAGATTTTCTCATCCCCCAAATGAAAAAACAAAAAATCTATCCAAAAAGTGGATAACAAATCGCCTAACCGCCCACTCGCGCTCACGGTCGTGAAGTGATGCATCACGTCCATGATAGAGCATATAAATCTGAAGCACAAGCTAACACGGCCGTGCTAGAGTTCGGCACGGTCATTCCAATCATTCATCATATAAGTAGCATATAAGCATGTACATATGCCTAAACCATCCTTAGATACCATGATAAAACCCCCTAAAAAATCTTTATAACTCAAATTCTGTTAACACACCTTTAAGCCTATTTTTTCTGTTGCTTTCATCGATGGATCAAGCTCTAGTCCTTCCTCCTTTGTTGTCCACTTGTCCAGTGACTCCAAAGTCTCCTCCTAGCCGAGCCCACCATAAGGAAGAGGTAGCCACAACAATGGTTGATGAGAAGAATGAGAGAAAATGAATGAAAAAAAATGAAGAGAATGAAGTAACAATTGAGTTTAAATAAGGAAAATAAAATGGGATGTTGTGCCCTCTCATTCCCAAGAGTCAAGGAAAGGAAAGGTTTCCCAAATCCCCAAGAGTCATGAATTTGAAGAGGTATGCCAAATCTCCAAGAGTTGGGGTGGAAAAAGAGGATGGGAAATCAATTTTAACTTCTTCATCCCATGGGTCATGAAGGTGAAAAGATGCTATGTGTTTAAGTACGAAAGGAGTGTTGCATGAAGAACGACACTTGCATTAGATGCAGAAAGGCAAGGCACTTCGTCTGGGACTGCCCTAGTGATGTGATTTGTGTGGAGTATGATTAACTTGCTGTTTTAAGGCTTGGAATTAAGAAAAATGCAATTTACTAAAATATGATCAAAACTCCCCACTTCACTCTCCTGCAAGTGCACAGGTCAGAGTAGTAGACTCAAGTGTCATATCCACAATGATTTGAGGGCTAAAGACTCACTAACTAGACTAGACTAATCCTAAACTAAGATAGCTAAAACAACAAATAGGTGAAGATAAGCACACAATTAAACTATGACTAGGAAATGTCTCTTTTTGGTATTAAGATGATTAATGTGGAATGAAATCTAATTACTTAACTGAAAACTTAAAGAGGATTAACAATTAATGATAGATTCTCCTAGGAATGGGGTTCATCTAATTCAGCTATGGATGGATTAGAACAATCCAGCAATGCAAGTCATATCATATTCAACTTATAAAAGGACTGTTCTCACAGTGTATTAGAATTAAACTAAATATCATATTCTCATATAAATGTTAGCTAGGTTGATTAAAAAAGGATCCTTACTGATGTTAAGTTATCATTATGCACAGCACTTAGCATTTACTGACATGCTAACAATCCTCTCGGATTTAGCAAAATCAATAAAGTCTAAAGATGGTACCACAACTAATCAACAATTACAATGATGGAACAATTGATTCAATTAGCCATACATGATGAACATATTCAGATCCAACACAAATGTCAATGCTCTTGGTTTATCTCTAAACATCAAGGGAACCTATAATCAACCACTCAACTGCCAATAAAATATGAGGTTCACATTGACAAAAGATAATTGGATACATCAAACTCACAACCACAACAGATTGAAATCAAGAATCCTATCATTGTTCTTAGTTCATTTCTGAATAAGAAGGAAATCTGAAATCAACCTTTCAGTTGCCATTACAAACAAGATTTCACAATGATAAAAAAAATAGATTCCAACAATATCAGAATTGAATCAACATCAGGAAGGAAAACAACATTGTTCATCATCCATCTATAACTACAATTATACTACTACCCTATCCTAGAAGAGCTAGAATTTAGCTCCTCATAGATGCTAAAATTAATATACAAGAGAGGTAGAACTCAATAAAAATCATCCTGATATCAGAATTAGAAAACCAGTCGACAAAAAATCAGCAATCCTCCTCTTCTTCTCATTCAGCTCCCTGGTCCTGCCACCCTTCAAAATGGAGGCTCCCCCCTTTCATTCTCCTATGATCCCCCTTTTATGTGGTCATTCCTCACCCTTTGATGCAAATCAGAAGCTTCAATTGCTTCTGATTAATGACATCTGTCCTAGTCCCTTCTTTTTCCAGCAGATTTCATTCAGCTTTTTGGGCAGCTAGCAGTGGTCCCCCCCTCCTTTTTCCAGCAGGATTTGTATCTTGATTAGTTGCTGGATTGAAGAGAACAACAAGCATCAAACTTCTCAAATGAAAATTAAACAAATAGGAGTTAGAACAACATATAAAAATAGCTCAATTACCAAGTGCAGCTTAGTGTTATGCAGGAATGATAAATGCATGCACTTTTAGGTATAATTATCCAAATATAGGCAGTATAGGGTCTCGGTGCACATGAAATTGAATGTAAAATGAGTGAAATCTTAGCATGATCAGCTAGTGATCAAACTCCTCCAAGCTTAGTCTTTTGCTTGTCCTAAAGCAAAACATTCAGATATTAAGAACAAAGATTGAATCAAATAGTTCACAAATGAATTCAAATTCAGCTGTTTAAAATCTAATGAGTTTCCCACTTTGCTAACACTCCATTCTTTCTAAAACGCAATCTCTAACTAAGAAATCACAAAGGCTAAAACACATTTAAGCCATGAAAAAGTACTAACAACAACTAATTTGAATTTCAGGAATTTTCAACTTTACTAAAAAGGTTGAACTACCAATCTCTTGATGAATAGATTTGTGTATAGCTTAAACATGTTTGAAACCTGACTTTTATTCATGAAAATGCAAATAAACAGGTTTGAAACCTGATTTTTATTCATGCTGGTTAACAAGATAAAAATCCTGATTTTATTCAGGAGAGATTCCTTTTGGAACTTAACTCTATTTATTCATGTATGCATGCAATGCAGAAATGCAACTTTTCACTTTTCTTTTTATCCATTTTTTTTCTTTTCTGTTCATGAAGTGAGCAGTAGTTCAAACTAAAGTAAAGTTTAGATTCCTTAGTACAAATAGTCAAGTTTTCCTATTTAACATAGCAACAAAAGTCTTGATTCCATTCTAGACATCTTCTAATTTCTGACCAACCCATGAGTGTCAGCTAGTGTTACTCACAAAAAGAAAAGTTTCAGCTGAATTTTAGTTCAAATGCATATGAAAAGTGAGCTGAAAAATATTAATAGCCAAATTGACTACTTGGTGTTGGAATGTACTAGCTGTCATACTAAATGATTTTTACTTGACATTGAGTGAGTACAAATGATAACATGACTTGAGCTGAATAGTGACAGTGATAACTAGTGATAACCTGGGTGATAACAATGATAACCTGATGATAGATATGATATGAGCTTTAAAAATGGACTAAAAACATGGCAAGATGATAATAGAGTTCAGAAATGTACCAGGTATCCTCCCCCAAGCTTATCATGAGCAATGTCCTCAGTGATGAGTCATCCAAACAAGGGAGAGGGTTGGGTGGGTATTCAATCTCGAAATGAGATGCATTGCTTCATTTGGGTCCTTCATTTCAATCTTGATATTAGAAATTGTTGTTGACCAATTCTTCTTGGTATGGAATCAATTCTGTAATGAATTGGAGAATGATCAACTTAGCAATTAGTAAAATGCAATGAGGATTGAGAAATTCACTAAAATTTGGCAATATCAAGTGTGAATAACTGATATGAGTGAGAAGTCAAAGTATCATTATGATGACTAAAACATGAACTAAAGAATGATATCAGTTATCAGTTGCATTTTAGTGAGAAAATCAGAATTGTGTCTAAGAGTACTCCCTAGGTTCAAGGTCAGTGGTGGGTCAGATTCCTCTCTGATTTATTCCTACAAAACAAAGGGAAATTAGATATAAAAAGGCTTGGGTTGCCTCCCAAGAAGCACCCTACTTTAATGTCTTAGGCTAGACATTGTTACATTCAGCATCAGCTAAGTAATTCAGGTGGATTTGATAGTATAAGCACTTCCTTAGCTGGATTCTCTGCTGTGGGGTTATATAGCTTCAGTCTTTGACCATTCACCTTGAAGATATCTGAGTTATCATTTTCAAGGTCCACAGCTCCAAAGGGGTAGACTTTGTGGACTTTAAATGGTCCACACCATCTTGATTTCAGTTTTCTAGGAAACAATTTTAGTCTTGAATTGTACAGCAAGACCAAGTCTCCAACTTTGAATTCTTTCTTCAAGATTCTGCTGTCATGCCACCTTTTTGTTCTTTCTTTGTAAAATTCAGAATTGTGGTAGGTATTGAGCCTAATTTCATCCAATTCATCCAGCTGAAGTAGTATTTTTTGTCCACAGGAATTCATATCATAATTTAGAACTTTAACAGCCCAATATGCCTTGTGCTTGAGCTCAATTGGCAAATGACAGGTTTTTCCATAGATCAGCTTATATGGAGAGACACCAATTGGAGATTTATAGGCTGTTCTATAGGCCCAAAGTGTATCATTCAATTTACTACTATAATCTTTTCTGGTCAATGAAACAGTCTTCTTCAAAATGGTTTTGATTTCCCTGTTTGAAATTTCAGCTTGGCCATTTGTTTGTGGATGGTAAGATGTTGAAACCTTATGCTTGACTCCATATTTGCTTAAAAGGTTCTCAAAATTCTTCTCAATGAAATGGCTTCCTCCATCACTGATAACTACTCTTGGAACTCCAAATCTTGGGAAAATGATATCCTTGAATAATATGATAACAACATTGGAATCAGCGGCCATTGTTGGGATTGCTTCTATCCATTTGGACACATAATCAATAGCCAATAGGATGAACTTATATCCAAATGAGCTAGGGAAAGGTCCCATGTAATCAATTCCCCATACATCAAAGATTTCAACTTCCAGAATTCCATTTTGAAGCATTTCATTTCTTCTGGAAATTGTCCCTACTCTTTGACACACATCACATCTCTTTACATAGAGATGAGCATCCTTGAATAGGGAAGGCCAATAAAATCTTGATTGGAGCACTTTGACAGCTATTTTTTGAGTGGCCCCATGTACTCCTCCATAAGGTGAAGAATGACATTGATGTGAAATGTCTTGAAATTCATATTCTGGCACACAACTCCTAAACATTCCATCAGGGGATTTCTTGAATAAAAAATGGGTCATCCCAATAATAGTCCTTGATGTCATGGAAGGACTTCTTCTTTTGCTGGTATGAGTAGTCAATTGGAATGATTCCATAAGCTAAATAATTGACAATATCAGCATACCATGGAGTTTGAGTGGCTGAGATAGCCATTAGGAAGTCATCAGGGAAGGAATCATTAATAGGAATTGTGAGAAATTCATGATTTCCTTCCAATCTATACAAGTGATTAGCTACTAAGTTTTCAGTGCCCCTCTTGTCTCTGATTTCCACATCAAATTCCTAAAGTAATAGAATCCATTTTATCAATCTTGGTTTTGGCTCCTTCTTACTGATAAGATGCCTCACAGTTTGGTGATCAGTGTATACAATGACCTTGGCTCCAACAAAATATGATCTGAACTTATCAAACGCAAATAACACATCCAATAGCTCTTTTTCAGTGGTAGCATAATTGACTTGAGCTTCATCCAGAGTCTTGCTAGCATAGCAGATAACATGATGCCTTTTATCCTTGGTTTGGCCTAAAACTGCCCCTACTGCCTGATCAGAAGCATCACACATCACCTCAAATGTCAGTGACAAATCTGGTGGTTGTATAATTGGGGCTGAAGTGAGAGCTTGTTTCAGTTGGTTAAAAGCTTTCAAACAGTCTTCATCAAAGTTGAATTCAACATCCTTTTCTAATAGCTTTGTGAGGAGTCTAGCTATCATTGAGAAGTTCTTTATGAATCTTCTATAGAAACCAGCATGGCCGAGGAAGCTTCTCACTGCCTTCACATTTTTTGGTGGTGGTAGTTTCTCAATAGCTTCAATCTTAGCCTTATCCATTTCAATCTCCCTGCTAGAGACAATGTGTCCTAGAACAACTCCTTCTTGAATCATAAAGTGACATTTCTCCCAATTGAGAATCAGATTAGACTCCTTACATCTTTGCAATACTTTTGTCAAGTTATCCAAACAGCCTTCAAAGGAGTCCCTATAAACTGAAAAATCGTCCGTGAAGACTTCCATAATGTCCTCAATGAAATCTGAGAAAATTAACATCATACACCTCTGAAATGTAGCTGGGGCATTGCATAAACCGAATGACATTTTTCTATAGGCAAATGTCCCATATGGACATGTAAAAGTGGTTTTGTCCTGATCTTGAGGGTGGATTGGAATCTGTAAGAATCCTGAATAGCCATTCAAGTAGCAGAAATGAGAGTGTTTGGCTAATCTCTCTAGCATTTGATCAATGAAAGGAAGTGGGAAATGGTCCTTCCTAGTTGCCTTGTTTAATTTTCTGAAGTCAATGCACATTCTCCATCCAGTCACTGTTCTGGTGGAAATCAGCTCATTGGAATCAGATTTCACCACTGGGATTCCACCTTTCTTTGGTACAACTTGGACTGGACTAACCCATTCACTATATGGAATTGAATATATGATTCCAGCCTTCAAGAGTTTTAGCACTTCCTTCTTTACAACTTCCTTCGTAATTGGATTCAATCTTCTTTGACATTCAATTGTAGGCTTATAGTTGTCTTCCATCGGAATTTTGTGCAAGCAGATTGAGGGATTGATTCCTTTGATGTCTTCAATTGAATATCCAATTACTTCCCTGTATAGCTTTAGTCTTTTCAGTAGCTCTTGAACTTGATCTTGGGGTATCTTGGCATTAATTATCACTGGATATATGGAATTTTCCCCTAGAAACTCATATTTCAGCTTGTTAGGAAGATGCTTCAACTCCAATTTGGAAGAATTCTCCTTGGTGAAACTTGTCTGAAATTCAGTAGTGAAAACCTCTTGGACCACATTCTGAATTTCTAATTTCTCCACTGATTTGAATGAATCCATAACAGAATGGCAGGCCTTTGCTTCAGGATCATTCAATTCCTTCAAGTTATCAAACATAAGACATCTCTGCAAAGGGTCTTCAATTGGAATTATTGCAGAAACTTGTTCTACTAGCTGATTGATTTGCCCATCTTCAAGGTCTTCATGTTGAAAATTAGGATTACCGATAACTTGAGCTAGATTGAATTCTATCTTGTCTTCTCCAATCTAAAATGTCAATCTACCCTCCTTGACATCAATTACAGCTCCTGTAGTAGCTAGGAAGAGTCTACCCAATAGAATTAGAGTGTTCAAATCCTCATCCATATCAAGGACAACAAAGTATATAGGAATGTAGAATTTTCTAACTTTCAATGGTATGTTTTCAAGAATTCCATGTGGATATTTGATTGACCTATCAGCTAGCTGCAAAGACATACTAGTAGGCTTCAAATCTCCAACCTCTAACTTCCTGCACAGTGATAAGGGAATCATACTAACAGAAGCACCTAGGTCACACATGGCCCTTTGAATTTTTCTATTTCCAATCTCACAAGGAATTGAAAAACTTCCTGGGTCCTTCAATTTGGGAGGGAGCTTGTTCTGAATTATAGCTGAGGCTTCTTCAGTTAAGGCTATGGTCTCATGCTCCATAATCTTCTTTTCTTAGTCAAGATCTCTTTAAGAAACTTGACATAGGATGGCATTTCCTGAATGACTTATACAAATGGCACATTAATGTAAAGCTTTTTCAGAATTTCCAAAAATCTACCATATTGTTGATCTTGTCTAGCCTTGAGTAGCCTTTGTGGGAATGGCACAGGATCAAAAATCCTTGCCTTGACTTCCTCTTGAGTGTTTTTATTCTTGTTCTCAACTACAATTTCTTCCACAACCTCTTCTGGAGTTGTTGATATTGGATTGACTCTAGTTGAATTGTCTTCAATAGGCTTCATTGGTTCTTCAATAATTCTGCCACTTCTGAGTTGAATAGCTTGCACTTGCTTCTTGGGGTTGATTTCTGGTTGTCCTGCGAAAAATCCTGGAGTTCTAGTTGAAGTACTAGCTTGCTGAGCTATTTGAGCATTTAAGTTTTCAAGTTGAGAGACAAATTCCTGCATTACTTCATCTTGCCTTTTTCTATCTTCCTGTCTATCTTTCAACAATGCTTCCAGAAGCTCTTCCATCTTAGATGTCTGTGGAGCTTGAATGGGTTTATCATATGGTGGCCTTTGCAGTTGGACAATTGGTTGATTATATGGAGGTGATTGATTCTTGGGTAAAATCTTGGGTTGCCAATTGGAATTCTAAATTGGTGGGGCTTTATAATGATTGACCTTGTAATACTCAGCAGGAGGCTTCACACCATAGTATACCACTGCATTTACTTGATCAATTGTTTGCTCATATTGTTGCATAATCAAATTACAACTTTCTGTCACATGCCCCTGATTTCCACAAACATCACACCTATTTTCAGAGGTGGTTGTCTTGTTCACATTGGGTGATAAATTCAGTTTCTCCAAAGCTTTTTGCAGAACTTCCTCAATCTGGAGAGAAAGGTTATTGACTTGACTTTCAGCTGGTGGCCTTCTTGTTCTATCATGAGTTAGGAAGTGGTGGTTCTTGACTATGTTTTTTATCAGCTGATATGCTTCATCAATATTCTTGGAGGTAAATATTCCACAAGTAGCAGTGTCTAAAGCCACTTTAGAAGGATAATTCAGTCCTTTATGAAAATAATTCACCAATTGCCACTTCTCAAATTCATGGTGTGGACATGCCCTCAACAGATTTTGAAGTCTTTGCCAAACATCACAAATATTCTCCTGATCCAATTGATAAAATATGGCAATTTGATCCCTGTAGTTATCAGTCTTGCTAGGGAGAAAGAATTCAGATAGGAACAACTACACAATTCATTCCCAAGTTGCAATTTCTTCAGGAGTGAGGGACTTATACCATATCTTGGCTCTATCCTTGAGTGAAAAAGGAAACAGTCTCATATAAACAACATTCATAGGAGTGTTATGAAAATGGACTGTACTGCATATCTATTTGAAATTGTCAATATGCAGTGCTGGGTCTTCAGTCCCCAATCTAGCAAATTGGTGTTACTTAATCATAGTGACTAGAGCTGGATTCAATTCAAATGTAACAGCAGGTGCCATGGCTCCATCAACTGATTGTCCTCTGACATTACTTGGTGAATAGCAATCCTTCAATGTCCTTGGAGCAGCCATGACTTGATTGTTTATCTCCTCTTCAAATATCCTTCTTCTTCTTTGTTCTCATTGCAATCTTCTTCTTCAATTGAATCTTCTCTCAGGTTCAGAATCAGATAAGTATAGATCTTCTTGACTATCTGAATCCTGCATAAATTGAAATCAAAAGTATCAAACTCAAATAAGAAAGAAAATCAGGAAGAAATGAAAAATTCGGAATGATAACTTGCTGTAACAGAAAATTAAGCTGAAAAAGGGAAAGATAACTAGTCTAAAACTAATCTAAACTACCTAAAGTAAATCTAATTAGCCTCAAATCCCCGACAACGGCGCCAAAAACTTGATGTGATTTGTATGAAATATGATTAATGATAGTAATGTTTGGGCGGTTGAGTGATAACTTGCTGATTTTTAGGTCAAACTTGAGATTTTTTCAATTTTTGGTTCAACTCCCTAATTCACTCTCTACTGCAAGTATACAGGTCAATTGTAGTAACCCTAAATGTCGTATCCACAGTGATTTGAAGTCCTAGACTACCTAAAAATAATTTAGACTAATCCTATTTAAAGTGGTAAAAACATATTTTTAAAGGAAAGGGAAAACAGATTTTTAATGGAAAGTGAAACGATAACTGATTTTTGTATTTTAGAAACTTATCAAAACTGAGTTATAAATGCTAATCTAGAGTCTAAAAGGGTTTATCTATCAATGAGGAAGGTTCTCCTAGGAATTGGGGTTCATCTAATTTAATTATGAATGGAAATGGACAAGTTATCATTTTCTAGTCAAATCCAATTCAACTTTCAATATGGTTGTTTTCACAGCTCAATTAGACCAGAACTAAACAATATATTGTCATATAATTGTTAGTCAAATTGAATTAGAAGAGGATCCCCACTGAAAATCAAGTTATCAATATGTTCAATCCAAGTCACTTTGCTGATTTTTTTTGGCAATTCAATAAAACCTGAAATGATAACTTCTAAATTGCACTTTGAAAATGAAGGGAATGCTTCAATCAGCTAAACATGGATGAAATCAATCCAATATTAATGCAAATGCTCCTTGGTTTATCTCTAAACTACAAGAGGATTTAAAATCAGCTTCTCAGCTGCAAATTCAAATGAAATCCACATTTCCATTAATGAATTGGATAGAAATCAGCACCTAATACAAGTTTGGGAAATCAGAAATTGTCATTGCTCCTTGGCTCATCTCTGAATCTCAAGGAAGACCTTAAAACCATCTCTCAATGGTGGATTAAAGTAGGGCTTAACATGGCAATCAGATTTCAAGAATTTCAGGAAACCAGAAATCAGCAACTCATTCAACTCATTCAGATCAGGAAAAACCAAATCAGATTTGAATCATAGGAATGTCAAACTTCTCAATTCATTTCTGAAATTGGGATAGATGTTAACCTCTCAGTTGTTCACTTAATTCAATCCCCAATGACAAGCAGATTCAAACAGCCCAGGAAAATCAGAAATCAGGTTGTTCAAAAATCAGGAAACAGAAAATCAGCAACAATTACAAATTAGAATCTTAGGAATGTCATTGCATCTTGATCATTTCTGATCTAGAATGGAACCATAAGATAACCTCTCAGTTGTCAAAACAATTGTGGCTCCACAATGACAAAACATATTCTAAGAATTCAGAAATCAGGAAGGCATTCAGAATTCAGATTTCAGAAAAATCAGATTTCAGAAAGTAGAAATCAGAATTCTAATTGGGTTTGTATCTACAACTTGGCATTGATTCTTGATTCATTTCTGAACAAGGGTTAGACCAAATGATAACTTCTCAGTTATAAATACAAATAGGGTCTTCAAATGACAAGATTAGATTTATAACACTTCAGATTTCAGAAATGTAAAATCAGAAATTCAGAATTCAGAAATCAGTGCAGGAAACTTAAACTTATCCCTAATCCATCCACAATATATATTAGACTACTATCCTATCCTAGGAGGCATGGAATTTAGCTCCTCATAGTTACAAACTTAGATACAAAATGGAATGAAGAGAAGAAGCTATCCATCCTGTAATCATGGCTGTTATGCAGAAATCAGCAAGCCTTCCTCGACCTTGCTCCTGGTCCAGCAGCCCTCCAAATGGAGGCTCCCCCCTTGATTCCAGGGTTTCTTCAGCTTATATATGTCTTCCTTCCACCCTTAGATCAGCATCAAATTGTTCCATACCCCCTGATGTGAGCCACCTGTCCAATGGTCCAGGAATTCCAGCTGCTGCAGCAGCTTTTGGACAGCAAAAGCAAGTGGTCCCCTCCTACTTTTTCCACATTTTTGCACTTGTTTTTCCTACTACAAAACCCAAAACAGCAAGCATCAAGATCCTTAAATGTGATTTTAACAAATAAAGATTAGGATAATGATAGTTGTCAGCTCAAACATCAAATGGGATTAGGTGTCGTGCAGGAATGAAAACCCATATAAAAAATAATAGTTTTAGGGACCCGGAACGATAACTTTTCATATTTCATGGAAAATGTTCATATATGAGTAGTTCAAAGCATTGAAGACATCAAATGGATTAGGATGACAAGTGAGTAAAGTCAGAAATCAAATATAGATAAGATTTCATAGGAATGATAACTTAGGTGCCAAAACGATAACTAAATTGCCTTAAAAATGATAACTTGTCATAACTTTTGTTGTGATTATCCAAATGTGATCAAATTTGAACAGCAATGAGTTAGGACAATAATATAATGAATGCCTAAGGTCTCTGTGCAGAATTAATGGTTTTGGATGTCGAAATGACAAAATTGCCCTTTAATGATTACTTGGCAAAGGAAAAATGATAACTTGTTCAAATGGATTTAAAACTTTGCACAAGTTGAGATGTGACTATCCAAATATGATTTATACATGATAATGATGGATTTAGGGCAAGAAAACCATTGAAAATCAGTTCATTCAAAATAATGATAACTTGACATATGGGAATGATAACTTGTCCAAAAAATGATAACTTGGCATAGAATTTAAATATTAATGGATTTTGGCATTTCAGAACTTCTATGCACATGGAATTAAGTATGAAATGAGGAATATCAACTAGTTATCACAATGTATGCATTCCAAGTATAAATGACCAAAAGATAGGCAAAAAGTGGGACTCGATATGAATGAAATGTATCTAAAATGGGCTAGAAACTTATAGTGATCAGCAAGTGATCAAACTCCCCCAAGCTTAGCCTTTTGCTTGTCCTCAAGCAAAACATTCAGAAATTAAGGATGAATTTGAATTTACCATCCACAAATGAATAGAAAAATCAGCTGAATAAGATCTAAATGAGTTTCCCACTTGGCTAACATTCCATCCAATCCCAAATTCTAGCTAAGGAGTCACAAAGGTTAAAGCAAATTTAAGCCATGATAGAACTACTAATATTAACTAATTTGGATTATAAGGATTGTCAACTTTACTAAAGGTTTGAAACATCAATCTCTTCATGAAAAGATTTTTCTTCCTTTACATAAACAGGTTTGAAAACCTGACTTTTATTCATGATAACTTGGTACTTAGGAATGATAACTTGTCCTCAAAATGATAACTTGGCATAGAATTTAGATATTAATGGATTTTGGCATTTCAGAACCTCTATGCACATGGAATTAAGTATGAAATGAGGAATATCAACTAGTTATCACAATGTTTGCATTCCAAGTATAATTAGCCCAAAAATAGGCAAAAGTGGGACTCCATATGTATGAATTTCATCTAAAATGGGTTAGAATCATATAGTGATCAGCAAGTGATCAAACTCCCCCAAGCTTAGCCTTTTGCTTGTCCTCAAGCAAAACATTAAAAAATTAAGGATGAATTTGAATTTACCATCCACAAATGAATAGAAGAATCAGCTGAATAAGTCTTAAATGAGTTTCCCACTTGGCTAACATTCCATCCCATTCTTTCCAATCCCAAATTCTAGCTGAGGAGTCACAAAGGTTAATGCAAATTTAAGCCATGATAAAAGCACAAACATTAACTAATTTGGATTGCAAGGATTGTCAACTTTACTAAAAAGTTTGAAACACCAATCTCTTCATGAACAGAATTTTAATTCTTTGCTTAAACAGGTTTGAAAACCTGACTTTTATTCATGAGTATGCAATAAACAGGTTTAGCACTTGATTTTTATTCATGCTGGTCACAGGATAAAAATCCTAGCTTTATTCAGGAGAGGTTCCTTTTTGGAATTTTCACTCTCTTTATTCATGTATGCATGCAATGCAAAATGCAACTTTTCATTTTCCTTTTTTTTTCTTTCTTTTTTATTCTGTTCATGAAATGAGCAATGGTTCAAACTCAAGTATAGGTTAGATCCTTAAATGCAAATAGTCAAGAATTCCTATTTAACATGGCAGCAAGATCCTTGACCCCTTTCTAGACATCTTTTACTTTCCAATTAATCCATGAATGTAGCTAGTGTTAATCCACAAAAAAGAAAAATTTTAGCTGAAAGTTCATTCAAATGCATCTGAATTTATAATGTCAATTGAAGCAAGAAGGCTAATCGCCAAGTTGGCCACTTGGTATTGGAGTGCACCCACTGTCAAAATGAAGTATTCTACCCATTTCAGAGTTAAAATGAATTCAGAATTGAGTTGGGTCCAAAAAATTATAACCGAGTGATAACTTGTGAAAACCAATGATAACTTGGTATGAATTATGATATGAACATTAAAATCAATTGAAAACATGGTGTAAGGGTTAGAAAAGCACCAGGTTTCCTCCCCCAAGCTTATTTGCAACACTGTCCCTAGTGTTGAAAATAAAAACAAGGGAGAGGGTATGAAATATATGGAATTTGCATTTGGTCCCTTCCAATGGGTCTTGCATTTCAATCCTACTCTTCAGGTGTTCCATACTTCATGATTTGCAATAATTCCTGAAGTGAAACAAGAGATATCAGTGAAATATGCAATGTTAGAATTTAGGGTGCACAATGCAACAATGCAATGAGATTCACTAAAGTGGCATCGAAATTCAGCTAAGATAGATTGGGACAACTGATATGCATGATGATTCAGATATTAACATGATGATTTCAGCATGAATGAAAAGATAATATCAGTTATCAATAGGATTTCAATGAGAAGAATTAAAATTAAGGGTAGGGATACTCCCTTCTAGTTAATTTGTGGATGGATCTGATTCCTCCCTTCTTTATTCCTGCAAAACAGAAAGGTTAAGTATAAAAAGGCTTGGGTTACCTCCTAAGAAGTGTCTTTCTTTAATGTCTTAGGCTAGACATTGTTACAACTTCTTCATGTCAAGGAGGTTTAAATATTATGATGTGATCAAGTAGAGATCTCAATCTGTGGACAGCTTCACTAATCAAGTATGGATCTCTTAGTTTGTCAATGATTGACCTTTGTTTTTCACTTGGATGTACCCCTCCTTCATTGTGCCAGAAATCTACTAGCTTCTCATCTCTAGAATCCTCATGTATGATATATGAATCCCCTGGATTAGGAAGATGTTTCAGCTCCAATTGAGAGGAAATGTCTTGAGCTGAATTGGTGTGGGGTTCAGCAGTGAAAACCTCCAACACCCCATTTTGGAATTCTAAATTCCCTACTGATTGGAGTGCATTCATAGCTGATTTATATGCTTTGGCTTCTGGATCCTCTAATTCCTTCAAATGATCAAACATTAGGCACCTTTGCAATGGATCTTCAATGGAAATTATAGGAGAAACTTGCTGTACAATCTGATCCAGCTGCTCCTTTTCAAAATCATTTTCTTGAAAATTTGGCCTACTAATAACTTATGACGATTAGGCCTTGACCAATCTTTGTGGGAATGGTACTCTATCAAAAATTCTGGTCTTGGCTTCACATTGAGGATGTTGATTCTGATTTTCCAACACAGGATCTTCATTTGGCTCTTCAGCAACTTTTGAATCTGAATTGACTTGATTATTCTCAGCTTTCTTCATTGGTTCCTCCACCATTCTTCCACTCCTGAGCTGGATGGCCTTTGCTTACTCCTTTGGATTCACTTCTGGCTGTCCAGGGAAGAACGTAGGAGGTCTATATGATGTACTAGCCTGTTGAGCAATTTGGCTTTCCAACAATTTCTTATTTGCGTTCATGGCATCCAATCTGGAATTGATTTTCAATATCTCCTCTCCTTGGCTGTCCTGCTTCTTCAGAATCCGTTGGAGCATCTCCTTCATTTCAGTTTGGAATTGAGGTGCTTGGACTTGAGATGGTGGGTCATATAGATTCCTCTGAATTGGGGCATTTTGGCCCTGATTTCCATAGGGTGGTGGCTGATTCCTTGGCAGGATTTTAGGCTGCCAATTTGAATTTTGCATAGGGGCCCCTTGATATTGATTGGTCTTGTAAGAGAAGTTGGGATGGTTCCTGTTTTCTGGAGTGTAAAATTCAGCAAGAGGTTTGATCCCATAGTTGCCCACAACATTGATTTGATCAACATTTTGCTCCACTTGCTGCATAATTAAATTGCAATCCTCTGACACATGGCCTTGATTTCCACATACACAACACCTTGTTTCAGGATTGGAAGCCTTATTTCCATTGGGAGTCAAGTTCAACCTCTCCAAAGTCTTGTACAACACCTCTTCAAGTTGAATTGACAATTGATTCACTGAATTGTCCATGGGTGGCCTCCTGGTTCTGTCATGGGTAAGGAAGTGGTGATTCTTGGCTATGTTTTCAATGAGTTGATAAGCTTCATCAATGTTTTTAGATGCAAAGATGCCTCCTGCAGCAGTATCCAATGCAACCTTGCTGGGGTAGTTCAATCCTTTGTGGAAATAGTTGACAAAGTTGCCATTTTTCAAACCCATGATGTGGGCATGCCCTCAGCAAGCCTTGGAGTCTTTGCCATGCATCACATATATTCTCTTGATCCAATTGGTAGAATCTCACAATCTAATCTCTGAAATTGTCAGTTTTGCTAGGTGGGAAAAATTCAGCTAGGAACAATTGAATTATGGATTCCCAAGTAGCCATCTCTTCAGGTTTGAGGGTCTTGTACCATATCTTTGCTTTGTCCTTGAGCGAGAAGGGGAATAGCCTCATGTAGACAACATCCATAGGTGTATTATTGAAGTTGACAATGCTGCAATTCTCCTTGAAGTTGTCAAGGTGTGAAATTGGATCCTCATTCTCCAATCCAGCAAACTGATATTGCCTTATCATAGAAATCAAGGCTGGATTGACTTCAAAGTTGGCAGCAGGTGCTAGTACTCCATTCCCTTGCTGATTTTTGACATTACTTGGTGAGTAGCACTCCCAAAGAGTCCTAGGAGGTGCCATGTTTTGATTCACAGCTTCTTCAAAAATAGGATTGTGTGCCAACTCTTCAAAAATCCTCCTTCTAGCCTCTTCTCTTTGGATTCTTTTCCTTCTGTTAAACCTTCTCTCTGGTTCAGGTTCTGACAAATACAAGTCCTCTTGATGATCCAAGTCCTGCATAAAGAGATTCAGCAGTATCAAATTCAAGAAACAAATGAAAACTAGACAAAAGTGAAAAATTAAGAATGATAACTTGCAAAAACTGAAAATTAACCTAACAAATAAATTTAAAACTAATCTAAAACTAATATAAACTATCTAAGTTAGCCTAATTGACCTCAAATCCCCGGCAACGGCGCCAAAAACTTGATAGTAATGTTTGGGAGGTTGAGTGATAACTTGCTGATTTTTGGGTCAAACTTGAGATTTTTTTAATTTTTGGTTCAACTCCCTAATTCACTCTCTACTGCAAGTATACAGGTCAATTGTAGTAACCCTAAATGTCGTATCCACAGTGATTTGAAGTCCTAGACTATCTAAAAATAATTTAGACTAATTCTATTTAAAGTGGCAAAAACAGATTTTTAAAGGAAAGGGAAAACAGATTTTTAATGGAAAGTGAAACGATAACTGATTTTTGTATTTTGGAAACTTATCAAAACTGAGTTATAAATGCTAATCTAGAGTCTAAAAGGGTTTATCTATCAATGAGGAAGGTCCTCCTAGGAATTGGGGTTCATCTAATTTAATTATGAATGAAAATGGACAAGTTATCATTTTCTAGTCAAATCCAATTCAACTTTCAATATGGTTGTTTTCACAGCTCAATTAGACCAGAACTAAACAATATATTGTCATATAATTGTTATCCAAATTGAATTAGAAGAGGATCCCCACTGAAAATCAAGTTATCAATATGTTCAATCCAAGTCACTTTGCTGATTTTTTTTGGCAATTCAATAAAATCTGAAATGATAACTTCTAAATTGCACTTTGAAAATGAAGGGAATGCTTCAATCAGCTAAACATGGATGAAATCAATCCAATATTAATGCAACTACTCCTTGGTTTATCTCTAAACTACAAGAGGATTTAAAATCAGCTTCTCAGCTGCAAATTCAAATGAAATCCACATTTCCATTAATGAATTGGATAGAAATCAGCACCTAATATAAGTTTGGGAAATCAGAAATTATCATTGCTCCTTGGCTCATCTCTGAATCTCAAGGAAGGCCTTAAAACCATCTCTCAATGGTGGATTAAAGTAGGGCTTAACAATGGAAATCAGATTTTAGGAATTTCAGAAAACCAGAAATCAGCAACTCATTCAACTCATTCAAATCAGGAAAAACCAAATCATATTTGAATCATAAGAATGTCAAAGCTTCTCAATTCATTTCTGAACAAGATTGGGATAGATGTTAACCTCTCAGTTGTTCAATTAATTCAAACCCCAATGACAAGCAGATTCAAACAGTCCAGGAAAATCAGAAATCAGATTGTTCAAAAATCAGGAAACAGAAAATCAGCAACAATTACAAATTAGAATCTTAGGAATGTCATTGCATCTTGATCATTTCTGATCTAGAATGGAACCATAAGATAACCTCTCAGTTGTCAAAACAATTGTGGCTCCACAATGACAAAACATATTCTAAGAATTCAGAAATCAGGAAGGCATTCAGAATTCAGATTTCAGAAAAATCAGATTTCAGAAAGTAGAAATCAGAATTCTAATTGGGTTTGTATCTACAACTTGGCATTGATTCTTGATTCATTTCTGAACAAGGGTTAGACCAAATGATAACTTCTCAGTTATAAATACAAATAGGGTCTTCAAATGACAAGATCAGATTTATAACACTTCAGATTTCAGAAATGTAAAATCAGAAATTCAGAATTCAGAAATCAGTGCAGGAAACTTAAACTTATCCCTAATCCATCCACAATATATATTAGACTACTATCCTATCCTAGGAGGCATGGAATTTAGCTCCTCATAGTTACAAACTTAGATACAAAATGGAATGAAGAGAAGAAGCTATCCATCCTGTAATCATGGCTGTTATGCAGAAATCAGCAAGCCTTCCTCGACCTTGCTCCTGGTCCAGCAGCCCTCCAAATGGAGGCTCCCCCCTTGATTCCAGGGTTTCTTCAGCTTATATATGTCTTCCTTCCACTCTTAGATCAGCATCAAATTGTTCCATACCCCCTGATGTGAGCCACCTGTCCAATGGTCCAGGAATTCCAGCTGCTGCAGCAGCTTTTGGACAGCAAAAGCAAGTGGTCCCCTCCTACTTTTTCCACCTTTTTGCACTTGTTTTTCCTACTACAAAACCCAAAACAGCAAGCATCAAGATCCTTAAATGTGATTTTAACAAATAAAGATTAGGATAATGATAGTTGTCAGCTCAAACATCAAATGGGATTAGGTGTCGTGCAGGAATGAAAACCCATATAAAAAATAATAATTTTAGGGACCCGGAACGATAACTTTTCATATTTCATGGAAAATGTTCAAATATGAGTAGTTCAAAGCATTGAAGACATCAAATGGATTAGGATGACAAGTGAGTGAAGTCAGAAATCAAATATGGATAAGATTTCATAGGAATGATAACTTGGGTGCCAAAACGATAACTAAATTGCCTTAAAAACGATAACTTGTCATAACTTTTGTTGTGATTATCCAAATGTGATCAAATTTGAACAGCAATGAGTTAGGACAATAATATAATGAATGCCTAAGGTCCCTGTGCAGAATTAATGGTTTTGGATGTCGAAATGATAGAATTGTCCTTTAATGATTACTTGGCAAAGGAAAAATGATAACTTGTTCAAATGGATTTAAAACTTTGCACAAGTTGAGAAGTGACTATCCAAATATGATTTATACATGATAATGATGGATTTAGGGCAAGAAAACCATTGAAAATCAGTTCATTCAAAATAATGATAACTTGACACTTAGGAATGATAACTTGTCCTCAAAATGATAACTTGGCATAGAATTTAGATATTAATGGATTTTGGCATTTCAGAACCTCTATGCACATGGAATTAAGTATGAAATGAGTAATATCAACTAGTTATCACAATGTTTGCATTCCAAGTATAATTGGCCCAAAAATAGGCAAAAGTGGGACTCCATATGTATGAATTTCATCTAAAATGGGTTAGAATCATATAGTGATCAGCAAGTGATCAATTAACTTGCTATTTTATGGCTTGGAATTGAGAAAAATGCAATTTACTAAAATATGATCAAAACTCCCCACTTCACTCTCCTGCAAGTGCACAGGTCATAGTAGTAGACTCAAGTGTCGTATCCATAGTGATTTGAGGGCTAAAGACTCACTAACTAGACTAGACTAATCCTAAACTAAGATAGCTAAAACAACAAATAGATGAAGGTAAGCACAAAATTAAACTATGACTAGGAAATGGCTCTTTTTGGTATTAAGATTATTAATGTGGAATGAAATCTAATTACTTAACTGAAAACTTAAAGGGGATTAACAATTAATGATAGATTCTCCTAGGAATGAGGTTCATCTAATTCAGCTATGGATGGATTAGAACAATCCAGCAATGCAAGTCATATCATATTCAACATATAAAAGGACTGTTCTCACAGTGTATTAGAATTAAACTAAATATCATATTCTCATATGAATGTTAGCTAGGTTGATTCAAAAAGGATCCTTACTGATGTTAAGATATCATTATGCACAGCGCTTAGCATTTACTGACATGCTAACAATCCTCTCGGATTTAGCAAAATTAATAAAGTCTAAAGATGGTACCACAACTAATCAACAATTACAATGATGGAACAATTGATTCAATTAGCCATACATGAACATATTCAGATCCAACACAAATGTCAATGCTCTTGGTTTATCTCTAAACATCAAGGGAACCTATAATCAACCACTCGACTGCCAATAAAACATGAGGTTCACATTGACAAAAGATAATTTGATACATCAAACTCACAACCACAACAGATTGAAATCAAGAATCCTATCATTGTTCTTAGTTCATTACTGAATAAGAAGGAAATCTGAAATCAACTTTTTAGTTGCCATTACAAACAGGATTTCACAATGATAAAAAAATAGATTCCAACAATATCAGAATTGAATCAACATCAGGAAGGAAAACAGCATTGTTCACATCCATCTACAACTACAATTAGACTACTACCCTATCCTAGAAGAGCTGGAATTTAGCTCCTCATAGATGCTAAGATTAATACAAAAGAGAGGTAGAACTCAATAAAAATCATCATGATATCATAATCAGAAAACCAGTCGACAGAAAATCAACAATAAGCTCATATTCTTCTCCTTCAGCTCCCTGGTCCAGCCACCCTGCAATATGGAGGCTCCCCCCTTTCATTCTCCTATGATCCCCCTTTTATATAGTCATTCCTCACCCTTTGATACAAATCAGAAGCTTCCATTGCTTTTGATTAATGCCATCTGTCCTAGTCCCTTCTTTTTCCAGTAGATTCCATTCAGCTTTTTGGGCAGCTAGCAGTTGTCCCCCTCCTTTTTCTAGCAGATTCCATTCAGCTTTTTGGGCAACTAGCAGTGGTCCCCCCTCCTTTTTCCAGCAGGATTTGTATCTTGATTAGTTGATGGATTGAAGAGAACAGCAAGCATCAAACTTCTCAAATGAAATTTAAACAAATAGGGGTTAGAACAACATATAAAAATAGCTTAATTACCAAATGCAGCTTAGTGTTATGCAGAAATGATAAATGCATGCACTTTTAGGCATAATTATTCAAATGTAGGCAGTTTAGGGTCTCGGTGCACATTAAATTGAATGTAAAATGAGTGAAATCTTAGCATGATCAGCTAGTGATCACCTACGAAGAATCATAGAGGTGCGGGAGGAGTATCGAGACATCTCTATAACGTTGAGGCAGACGCGGCTCCATAGGGTAATGATGTTATCCAAGGTACTCTTCTCATAGCAGGTCTCCCTATGGTAGTATTATTTGATTCGGGTGCTTCGAACTCTTTTATTTCTAAGACATGTGTTTCCACCCACCCTTAGTGTGCCTATAAATGGGATGGAACACATAATAAATGTAAAGACACCAATGGGGACCATTCACACCGTGAAGTACCTTCCCGAGGTACCAATTGTAGTGGACGGGAAGAATTTTTTTGCCTAATCCCCATGGTGGATTACGATATCAACTTAGGTACGAATTGATTGTCATACCATGATGCATCAATTATATGTAAGCAAAAGAAAGTCATCATTGGCAATCGCAGTGGAAGGAAGACGATGATCAGAGGTACATCGAAGTCGGACTGTGGGATCATATTGTCAGCCATGAATGCTCACAAGGGATGTAGAGGATATCTGGTAGGCTTGACAGTAGAGGATACCTGGTAGGCTTGACAGTAGCCGATGCCCAGACTCTAGCTCTACAATAGATTGACATAGTGCCAAACTTTCTGGATGTCTTTCCAAAGGACATATCCGAATTGCCGCCGAGGAGGGAGATTGACTTGGCACCAAGGACAACACCGATCTCTAAGGCTCCCTACTGCATGGCCCCGACAGATATGTTAGAACTGAAGAAACAAATCCAGGAGCTACTCGACAAGGGGTTCATCCGACCTAGCATCTCCCCTTAGGGTGCTACGATTTTGTTTCTCAAGAAGAAGGACGGATCGCTATGACTCTGCATCGACTATCGAAGGTTGAACAAGGTCACTATCAAGAACAAGTACCCACTGCCCAGGATCGACGACTTGTTTGGTTGTCCAAGGCCTCAGTGTTCTTGAAGATTGATTTGAAGAGCGGCTATTAGCAATTGAGAGTCGCAGAAGAAGATGTTCTGAAGATTGCTTTTTCGATCGCGCTAAGGCCACTACGAGTTCACAGTCATGCCTTTCGAATTAACCAATGCCCAACAGCGTTCATGGATCTCATAAATAGGGTGTTCAAGTAGCACTTGGATCAATTTGTCATCTTTGTAAATGACATTCTAACATACTTCTCCAGTCGGGAGTAGCACCGGGAGCACCTACAGATCGTCTTGGAGACTTCGCGCCAGCACCATCTCTATGCAAAGTTCTCGAAGTGCAAGTTCTGGATGGAGCAGATGATGTTCTTGTGGCACATTGTATCCATATGTGACATAACAGTGGATCTCGCAAAGGTCGAGGCAGTGACCAACTCGGTTAGACCGAAGAATGCGTTGGAGATCCGCAGCTTCCTCGATCTAGCGGGCTACTACAGGTGCTTCATTCGGGATTTCTCAAAGATTGCAGCCCCACTCATTCACTTGACGAAGAAGAATGACAAGTTCATCTGGACAGGCAAGTGCGAGAGCATTTTCCAGGAACTGAAGAGCATACCTCCACTCTGATCCTCAACTTTCCATCGAGGAGTGGAGGGCACACCATCTACAATGGTGGTTGTGGTATCGGCCTCGGATGTGTCCTCATGTAGCATAGGAAGGTAGTCACCTACACCTCGAGAGAAGCACAAGGTGAATTATCCGACGCACAACTTGTATGGTGAAGAATTTTAGGTGTTCACTTACCACAAGAGCCTAAAATATGTCTTAACCTAGGAGGACATGAACATGCGACAGAGGCGATGGATGGAGTTCGTCAAAGACTATGAGTTCGTGATCAACTATCATCCCGGCAAGGCGAACTCGGTGGCTGACATTCTTAGTGGGAAATGGGAGGCTTCACTGGAGTTCCTCCAGCTATGCAGGTATGAGATGATTGTAGAACTTAACCAATGGAATCCTTGAGATGCAGGACACAAGGCCCTACTAATGATGCACCAACTGTAGTTGAGAAGAGTTCCGACAGAACTCGACCTCGGTTCCATCTATACTCGGCCTGAGTTCTAATCAATAGAATTATGTCTTTCATAATTTTGACCCTCGATTCATGTACTTATATCAGATTTGATTAAATGATAATTTGTGCCTTACATCAATAGTTCTGATGAAATCCCATGATGTTATGATGATGATAAATGAATGTCCAATCCCCTTTTTGGACTACCATTGATGAACTTTCAAATGGATGACTGCTCGACCTTTCAAGCATCCAGTTTGTGGTCGGATGACATATAACCCTGATTAATTACTTGCTCATATAAATATGAAAGATGATGTGGGGTTGTCTTTACTCGTTACAGCCTTGATTGATCCGAGGGATCAAAAGAGAGGTCCATGGCTTATAAGAAGCATTTTAAATTCGTGCGGACCGATAGCTCAAAGCGAACAATATCTTGATTGGGTCGGGGTTGTTATAGAATGATATCAGAGTCAACATAGCGTTCTCACTTGAGCCATGTGGGAAACACGAGCCATGAGCCAACACGGGCCATGGGCTAACACAGACCTCGCTCAACGAGGATGTTGAACCCTTTATGGGCGAACATTGTAAAGAAATGAGGTCTAAGGACCAAGATGGTCTCATTGAATAGTCCCACATGGGCAAAATACGAATGTGGTCATGAACTAATATGTAGCTACCTCCTTCACCTATAAAGACGCATTTTAAATTCGTGCGGCTCAAAGTCCAAAGCGAACAATATCTTGGTTGGACCGGAAGGGTTAACATTTGCTCTATCTAGATGGGAGTTTCTCCCTACAGATGTTTCCGCCTTGCGTGTGGTCATCTTGCCCGATGGGTCTGGCCATGACACTATTCCTCCATTGGTCTACTATGGTCTAGATAGTTGGACACTTCTATGCTTGCAATGGTATTCCATAAAAGTTGAGAGATGTCCCAAGTTATAAACAAGATGAAAGAACATGAATGATCAAAAGATGAATGGAAGAACTTTGTCCTTATGAACAAGAATATGAACAAGAACTATGAATATGAACAATGATCAGGAACATGAATATGGAAAAGAAAGAAAATGAAAAGGCATGAATTATGATCTCTTCTATCAATGCATCTATTATAATTTACTCTCATATTTGATTTCATGTATACTTCATGTTTTTTCAAACGTAACTAATTTATGATTTATACGAACTCACACTTAACTTTACGCTAATGGTTGAGCTTGCTCGTCTGTGTGATCCCATAGGTACATGATGATGATGCGTATTGAGTTGATGTGTGTGTGGCGACTACTATTCGGGTGACGTGTGCACATGGTTATGCTAGAGTCTAGCATGGGTCTTCTATTCTTATATTATATCAAGCTATACCTTTTTGAGGATGGAACTCATCATGTTGCGTCAGACCATAGACTTGTGTATGTCTCATACTAGACTATAGACTTTTGTAAGCTTCATACTGAGACATTTGGATGTACTGCTATCTATCTAACCTTCGCATTTTTCCTTCATTTGTTGTATTATTTTATTTATTAAGTCTTCCGCTTACGTGTTACTTCTCTTTACCATTTGGGTGAACGAAATAGTCAAAGAAAGCCCGAAGAAAGTAACAACAGGGAAGAGATTTCGCCATGTGGCAGGGTTGAATTTCAGACCGTTACATTAATTTTTTGAGAAAGATGATTGAGTTTATAGGATGTCGTTGGAAAATACTTAGATTTAGTAAAAAATGGTTATAATTATTACATATGTTATAGATGACCACCATGGTCATCAGCTCGATGAGTGTGAGAAGCTCTCGTCGAGTGGAACACGTTGTGCGCACGATGATCAGGCAACACGGATGATGTGGATCAGCTCTATGGTTGAACATGGGCCTATGTAAAGAGCTCATAATAGAGTGGAATGAACTATCGGAGGGAGCCCCAAATTCGCTATCTATTTTTTCTTCCACTAGTATCAGAGCCATCAGTCGCGATCTCTGACGATTCGTTCTCCTCTTTCTTCTCTACTTTTTTCTGGTTTGAGTAATTGTAATATCCTGATTTTTTCAGCAAGCGTAATTTGGACTTTTTATCCAAACCCTCATGACTTCTCCCTATATAATGCCTCTTTTCTCTCTCTTTCTCTCTTTAATCCACACCTTGGCGGCTAGGGCTTGAGGAAGAAGAAAGAGGAGATCAGGGAGAAGGATGAAAGAAAGAAGAAGAGGAAGAAAGAGAAGGAAGATATAAGATCAAGGTATGTAAATGGGATCCAACCCCTCTCTCTCCTCTCAAAGTTTTATTGATTGGATTGAGAGTAATAGGGCACCTTGCTCCTATTAGGGATTTGTTTGAAGAATTTATGAGTTTTATCAGATTTGAAATTGTCTTCTAATGACTCATTATTAGATCTAAATGTTAAGATTGCGTGATTTAAGTTGCATAATCTCTCTAAATTCGTGACTGTATTTGCAATATTATTCGGATAGGTTTTCCTTATCCACAAATTACAAATAATATATGTATCGAAAGCCCTCAAAATTTATTTTCCAAAAAAATAGTTTCATATGATTTAGAGTTCTCTACAAATAGTTATGATCCAAACATCGGACTGATGTCATGTTGTCTCGGGAATTCGTGACTGTTTTGTGATAATTGTTTAGATAGGCGTTTCTTATCCAAAAATTACAACTAATATATGGATGGAAAGCAATTAAATTCATATTATTTTGAGTTATATACAAATAGTTATGATCCAAAGAGCGGATTGGTGTCATGCTGTCTCGGGTAACTGCGAGACCAAATTGTAAAATGTATAGTAAATTGGAAATACTGAATTAGGGATTTGGAATTTATTCCCAAGTTAAAGGTTGGTGTTATCGTTCTATAAACATTAGAATCATATGAAAAGAACAAGTATAGGTTAAGTTATTGATATTTTAGTGATTGTTACTAGAATACTGTGCAGAGAATAAATTTTGATAGTTGTATAAATTTTTAGGAAAAAGTCTCAACTGTTGTTAACGAATGGAAATTGCATGTTTTAATGTGTTTTATGATACATAGATGCTAAGAGATCATATCTAAAATGTTTATGATGTCTTAAACAATTTTATTGGAATTTTAAATCTGAAAAATTGAAACTTTCGGGTGGAAGATCGGACTTTCAGGATGGCCGTGCCAAGTCTCGGAATGACCGTGATAGATCGAAAAACTGAGTTATATTATATTGATGTTATTTTTAAGGTATTTACTATTATTTATTACTGACTGATGATTGTATATGAACCTAGATACACGAATTGTATGGACAGTCATAACTAGGTTAAAATCTGAAGAGTGAGCAACGTAAATATATTGGTGATTGCAAAGCATAATGAACCCAGTTGTGAATGATGTTACATGTCGCCCCTCTACGGCCCTTTATCTGATAATTGTCCGGAATGATCGTTACACACATCGGCAATGGTGTGTGCATTCCGATGTCGCCCTCGGGTGAGAGTCCAGAATGATCGTTACATGCATCGGCAATAATGTGTGTATTCTAATGTCACCTTAGGGTGAGAGGGGAGCATTTGTCTCCTAGGCCTAGCTAGCCTATTGAGAGGACAACGACATAAGTCCCAATTATTTGAAAGATATAACGTTAATAGGAAAGGGACAATGATCGATCGAATGGAATGAAGTCCTACGAAAGTGAAAGTCCAAAGGGTTATAAAGCAACCCTGAGGAAAGTTATGTAATGATGTCCCACGAAAAGTGGAAGTAGAATGAGTTATAAAACAACCCTGAGGAGAGTAAAGCAACGCTGAGGAGAGTTATGAAGGCAATGGTTATGGTAGGTGTATCTCACTTATGTGCCTATGGATTGAATGAATGATTTCTATGAATGTCCATACTATAAATATGATGATATGATTACGTGTTTACCATGCTATTATTATAATGCATGATGATGATAGAGTGATATTAATGTTTGACATGTAGGTCTTATCTTATGAACATGGCATGCATAATATTTACTTCTTCTATGTGAAGATGATGCATATCATGTAGTATCCTGTATAGGATCATATCATTGCATGCTTAGCCTTTACATACTCTAACCAGAAAACCATTGCATCCTAAATCCGTGCAAGCGCATAAAATTATGGATGATGACGGCTCAGCTCATGACGAATAAGATGGCACAATGGTCTAGGATGTTAAGAGTCAATTATCTTAGAGTCTTTTGACTACGTTTTAAAGAGATATTTTGGACTATGATTTTAAGATATTTTATTGGTTATCGATGACAGTTTAAATTCTATAATATTACTTTTGATATTTTATCGAAGTCTTCGGCTATGTTTTCAAAAAAATTATTTTATCTTATTTAATGGTTTTATACTTCCGCTGAGTTTATAGAAAATTATATTTTATTATGATTCTGTGATGGCGAATGGGCTAACACAGCCGAATGACCCAATTGTTCTCGATAATTTGAAGGTGAAATTCGGAGTGTTACAATAATCCTGCAGCGAACTCCCCAGGATGACGAACAGAGTCACTTGTAATCTGGCGACCTCACAAAACATTTTCGGCGCTCTCCATTCACCGCTGCTCTAGATCTGAAATTGACGGTGCCGGAGGCCTCGCACGCCTACTGTGAACCATGTCCAACCTTCAACACTGCTTCTGACGAGCTCCGACTAGCGATTCCAGCATCCCCTGATCTTCTGCCGGTGAAAGGTACGCCCGATTCTTACTATGGAAGAAGATAAACAGCGTATTGTTGATCTGTAAATTTAAACAAATCACAACTGCAGATTTACTTTATCAAGTTTTGATGGTGTATTCACAGCCGTTAATTTAATACTGTACTGAATTTTTTATCGCTACTGTTGTAGTTTACTTTAGTTAATTTATTGTATTCCTATATGTGCTGCCATTTTGAGCTTAATATGTGTCTTTTTTATAGCATTTTTTGGCGGTTTTTGGTTTTATTGTTTAAACATACTAATTTTTTTGGAATTATTTAAAAGAAATCCGTTATATAAATGGGTATGTGTTCCTTGTTATCGTATCTTGACAGAGTTATATCATTATACTCTTGATATTATTGGCAACCATTATTTTAAAATTACCCTACACATTTTGTTTGGGCATACATTGAGAATTATCATTCACGGATATTTTTTTAATACAATTTCTCACAATTTTTTGCAGACCTATTATGTTTTATATGTAATTGAAGTTTCAACTGCTATTCTAAATTTTAAATTTAGAGTTATCAAATACATTTTTTTAATTCCAATTGGTATCATTTTTTTTTAAATAAAATAAAAATCATAGCATTTAGAATTAGAAACTTAGCACATATATGATAAGTCTATTATTACATTTTCTTGAATGCGCACAATGAAATTGTTTTCTTGAAGAACTACACATTAGTTTGTTTGTTACACATGTTCTGAAAGTTCTTGATTAATATTACATTAGATTAACTTCAGAATATTTTAGTTACTATTTTGTTTCGTTATCGTTGCATTGCCGCTTAAATCATTTTAGTTTATATTTCGTTTGAACTCTATTGTTTCCTTAGAGACTCACATATTAATTAGTTTGATTGGTATATATGCTTTCAAAGTTCTTGCTAATTAAGATTAGAACATTTCTTTGCTGTTAGTAACATTTTTGGTAAAATACATTTAATTTTTTTTCTTTGCTGCATTTAATTTTTATAAAATTTAAAATTTGAAAATTATTGTTATTATAATTTGAATAACGATTCTCATTATTTTTAATATCTGAATTTTCATTTTATTTAAAACATAAATTCGAATTTAAATATCCATTTTTTTCTGAATTTCAAAATAAGAAATTTGATATTCGAAATCTTAAAATCTAAAATTAAAAATTGATAAAAAATAAAAAAAAAAATTTCTTAAAATTTGAATTCAAAATTTTTAAATTTTCTGAATTCGATTTATTATAATTTAAACTCGAAATTTACAATTTTTTGATGATTTTTATTTTTTATTTTTTTAAAAACATTTTTTAAAGTTTTCTTTGAAATTTCAATTCTAAGTTTTGAAATTTTTGAAACTTAGATTAAATATCTATTTTTCAAATTTCAAATATACAAAAATTTAAAATTAAAGTTTTTTGAAATTTCAAATTTATTTCTTGAACACTAAGGATATCTGCTTGACATTTTAGATAAGAAGAACAATGTCGAAATTTGTTGTTGCTGAACTGGCCAAATTGGCATGTTTTAATGGTGCGAACTACGATATGTGGAGTCGAAGAATTTGGTATGGGTTTGTTATGATAATTTGCAAAAATATGTTGATAACTTAGCTCATACAAGGACTATGGAGGATAATCTCATCAGTTTTTGAAATACATAAAAGTGCACAAGAACTTTAGAATGCTTTAAAGAATAAGTACACGTCCAAAAGAGATATGAACTTAATGCTCCTATTACATAGATACACTACTTGTAAAAATGAAACTAGATGATAATTTAGCAAATCACGTCAATCAAATGATAATGATGGCCAAAACTTAGAAACTGTAGGATGCCCCTTACCTGAACCCCTACAGATAATAACAGTAATGAATAGTTTGTCATCTACATTTGATATGGGTGACTGTTGTTCATGTGAATGAGTCTATGAAGAAAGTGGCACCATTGCCTTCCATCTTGACAGTTGAACAAGATATGGCTAAAGGAAAAAAAATAGAAATTTTTTATGCCGAGAAAAATGAAAAAGGGTAAGAAGATGAAGCTCATGCTATTCATCACAAAAGGAATCTCGGCCTGAATAGAAGGCAATTCAAGGCCAAAGGCAAGAAAACTCAATGTGGAGTTTGTTATAGTTGTAGAAAATTTGGTCATTTTAGATCTAGTTGTTCTACGACATCTGGACATAGCCAAACTAAGGGCCACAACGTAGCGGACATCAGAGCAAAGGAGCAATTTCAAGCAAGACATCATTTCTCGATGTCGTTGAGTGCAATGCTGCAATGACAGACATAGAAGGGTGGTGGATTGATTCTGGAGCAACCTTCCATATTGCCAAGACAAAAGAAGGTCTGATTGAATTCAAAGGACTACAAAAGGGGAACAAAGAATTTACATGAGAAATAACACCTACTTGGACGTTGAAGGTGTTGGAAAGTACAAGCTTGATATTGGAGACAGGTTCATGACACTCCAAGAAGTTTTGTACATGCTAGGAATTCGATGGAACTTAATCTCCATCCCAAACCTACTGTAGAATAATTTTAAAGTTAGATTCTATAATGGTCATGTGACAATTGGCAAAGACAAAAAAGTTTATGCCATGAAACAATATGTACTAGGACACGACTTATTATGTCTGTCTGTAAATAATAATGAATCAATGAATGGTTCTTCTGAGTATACTCTGTGTTATGTATCTAGTTTTGATCACTGACCTTAGCGACTAGGACACTCAGGAAACTCTAAAATGGATCAAATAATCAAATTGAACTTAGTGCCTAAAATATCTGGTACAAGAACAATGCCATGTGAGCATTGCTTGACTAGTAAGATGACTCGTACGCCTTTTCCAATTGGGACAATGTCGACAAAATTGTTAGGATTAGTTTATTATGATATTTGTGGACTATTAAGTGTTCCTACATACAGGGGTAAAGAATATTTCTTTACATTTATTGATGATTATTCTAAGGATTGTTATGTTTATCTTTTAGAAAGAAAAGCTCGAGCTTTTGAAACTTTCAAGAGATATAAGACAGAAGTAGAAAAAGGAAAGGGAAGATCAATCAAGTATTTAAGGACAGATAGAGGAGGAGAGTATACCTCTCAAGAATTTGAAAGTTATTGCATTACAGAAGGCATACATAGGCAAACTACGATGCCATAAATGTCACAACAAAATGGAGTGGTGGAAAGAAAAAATAGGACATTAATGAATGAAGTAAGATGTATGTTGTCCCACTCGGGTCTACCCAAAGAATTTTGGGGAGAAGCAGTGTTAACCGCGAGTTACATATAATATAGTATTCCCACAAAGTCCATAGAATTGTCGCCATATGAGTTATGAAATGACAGGAAGTCCGATTTGGGTCATCTCCAAAATTGGAGATGTAAAGCGCGTGTATTAGTTCCTAATCAGTTGAGAGACAATATAGACTTTAGGACGAAAACATGCAGATTTATTGGGTATAGTCAAAATTTCAAAGGGTATAGATTCTTCCACCTAGATAGAGGTCTAAAGTCAAGAAGCTACTTTTCTAGAAAATGAAAAGCAATGCATCCAAGAAGATGATGATCCATTGATGACTCTAGGAGATGGTGGAGTCAACTCTGAACACACATTGAATTATCCAACAGTGGGAGTTGATGTTACACAGAATACTATACCTTTGGATGAAGTGGAGAAACCCACACTCTCCACGAGTATAATCGGCAACAAGAGACCACGGACAAAACCCGCACATTCGGATGATTATGTTTTGTACGAGTGTGAGGCTTCGTGTTACTCCATTGATGTTGACATAGAGAATAGTATAGATCCTATTACTAATGAGTCGGAATCACGGTCGACTGCCATGAAATATGAATTGGATTCAATCGATCGAAACAGGTATGGACACTATGTGACTTGCAGAAAGGTAGGCAATCCATAGGGTGCAAGTGGGTATTCAAGAGAAAGTATCGAGCTGATGGTTCTCTTGATAGGCATAAAGCTAGATTAGTTGCCAAAGGTTATACTCAGCAAGTCAGAATTGACTTTTAGGAAATGTATTCTCCAGTAGCTAAGTTTGCCTCGATAGGACGATCTTAACGATAGTCGCATATATGGATTTGGAGTTATTCCAAATGGATGTTAAGCCAACATTTTTAAATGGTGACTTAACAGAAGCTATATACATGCGTCAACCTAAAGGTTTTCATGTTAAAGGTCAGGAGGATAGGTGTATAGAATGAAGAAGTCATTATATGACTTAAAATAATCATCTAGACAATGGTATTTAAAATTCCATGAGACAATAGTCCAATTTAGTTTTAAAGCGAACGAATTAGATCATTGTGTCTACATCAAAAAAAGTGGGAGCAATTTTGTGATATCATCACTATAAATATATGATATCTTGTTTGCTGGTAATGATGTCACGATGCTCAATGAGGTAAAAGATAAATTAAGCAAATAATTTGAAATAACAGACATGTGAGATGTATCCTATTTACTAGGCATTCAAATTATTCGAGATAACTCAAGACGGTTGAGTTTAAATCAAGAATAGTATATTAATAATATACTGAGAAGGTTCGGGATGCAAAATTTTAAGCCCACATTTACACCACTTGTGATTGAAAAAAGACTTAGTAAAAGTCAGTGTCCTAACGTGGGCCAAAAACCTTTAGGAACCCTGTGCACAAGTAGTGGATAGCTTGATGTATGCAATGCTCACGGCTTTATGTAGCTTATGCAGTAAGCTTGGTTAGTAGATTTTAATGTAATTCCGGAAAGGCCCATTGTGATGCCATTAAGAGGACTCTGCGATATGTGAAAGGCATAGTATAATTGAGATTGACATACCAAGCTGATACATTAGAGGCTATAGGATATTCGGATGAGGATTTCGGGGGTGAAAACAATTGAAAGTCCACATTATGTCACTTATTTTTATTGGGTGGAGCAACCATTTTTTGGAGTAGCAAAAAATAAGGATGTATGATAAAACACACACAAGAAGTTGAATACATTACTTGCAGTATAGCAACCATCAATGGAGTCTGGCTTGGATATTTTCTCTTGGAACTAGAACTAAATTTGGTCACTAGACTACTTCAAATGTATTGTGATAATCAAGCAGCAATAAGTTTGATATATAGTGGAGCTAACAATTCCAAAGGAAAGCGCATCGAGATAGAATATCACTATATTCAAGATATAGTGAAAGAGAAAGAAATGACTCTGACCTATATGCCTACCAATGATATATTGGTTGATTCCCTCATAAAAGGAATTGCAGTCGGAACATTCATTAAACATATTGGTTTAATGAGTCAAAAGAAACATTTTTTTATTATCTCCAAACTAGTACCTCACGAATAGTGGGAATATTAAAGTTGTAGTAACATTACATGAATAATGTAAGTGTTGAAACTGCGTGACCATGTTGGTCAACGGAGATGTTGTAGATGACCACTAGTCATCAGCTCGACGAGCACGAGAAGCACTCGTCGAGTGGAACACGTTGTGTGCACGATGACCGGGCAACGCGGATAATGTGGGCACTAAGGGGGCGGACTCCATGGTTGAATATGCGCCTATATAAAGTGCTCGTAATAGAGTGGAATGAATCATCAGAGGGAGCTCCATATTCGCTATCTATTTTTTCTTTCACAATATATAAATGGATTAAGAATATATAATGTGTTAAGACGTGATGGCATCATGGTCACATGTATGATAAACCATGCATTAGTGGCGTATTTGTCTCTATGTACGTGTCTTTCATCAAAATTAATCAATTGCATTAACTATAAATATGAAATGTAAAAGTTGATTAGTACCAATCGAAAAAGACGTGATGGTGTCATGGTCACATGTATGATAACCATGCATTTGCATGGCGTACCTGTCTCCACGTATGTAACAACCCGAAAATCCACCCTAAAACTTTTGGGCATTTAGGAAAATTTCGCACCGTTAGCCCGTTTGCCATACATCATTTGATATCGGAAGACTTGACAATTTAGAGAAAATCATAATAAATAAAATCTTTCTATTAATCAAATAGACTAATATTTCATAAGACATTAATTGCCTAAACTCTTGATTACATCATTAGCCTCATTGTTCATCTAGAACTTTAGGAATTATTTAACCCTAAGCATGTGCAACATTTCGTCATGAGCTTAAGTTGCCATCCATTACTTAATCTTGGTTACCTACACGGATCCAGAGTGCAGGGTTTTTCTGTTAGAGAATGTAAAGGTCATGCATGCCATGTTATCCTATCACATGATATTACAAACGATGCATCATCATCATAATAACAATAACATATAAACATGCATATCATGAACTATATCATGAACCTTACATGACAATACATCATGCTTACATTCATTCATCATACAACATTCATATAACATAAACATTATGTCATACTTGCTTTACTTCAGATCCATTCAATAGAAACATATATTCATATTATTCATACATAATCATAACATATCATTTCACTTCACTTTCATTGTCATGTACATTCTAGGAGTTTCTTCATAATTCCTTGATCTTTACTTGTTAACTTATTTAAGACTTTACATTTCCTCAGGGTTGCTTTATAACCCTTTGGATCTTATTTCATTCTATTTTTATTTTTTTATTATGTGATCATTCATGTGTCATCTTCATCCTTCATCTTTATCACATAATACCATCTTGACTCTCCTTCCATATCATAGGTCATAATTAGGAACACACATATCATAATAGTGGCGAACTTTATTCCTATTCATCTTTAGCAATACACACTTTAGATGAGGGATATTGTTCCTTTGAAAAGTACATATACAAATGTAGGACTTTACTTCTGAGGATTAGGTCCACTTGAAGTACATACATATATGTAGGCCTTGACTTTCTATCTTTACTTCATTATCATCATCTTAACCTTCATTCTTTGTTATGAGATACTTAGTTAACTTTACTTTCATTCTTACTTTATCTTATAATATCTTTGAACTTAACATAGTTGGAGAATCATATCACATCATCACATTAGCTACCTAGGCCACATCCTTTGGAACATGCACATTATAATAGTGAGGAACTTTATTTCGAGGAATACGTACACTGTAATAGTTATGGACTTTATTCCAAAGAATACGCACACTATAACAGTGAGGGACCTTATTCTAGGGAATACGCACACTTTCTGATGAATGACTTTGTTCCCTGAGAAGCA